>JAUCBN010000008.1:14725000-19562500 GCA_035048815.1 Abelmoschus esculentus | reverse complement strand
CACCCTTGCATGGACCTTTGTTTCTGGATCTTGCAAAATCAAGGGCTTTCAAGGTAACTTGTACTGTAGAATTGAAAACTCAACATCACTCTCTTATTTTTCTTTTATTCTGCTTTCAATCCGCAATTCTCATTTCTTATTAATGCCAGAGGCTTCATAGCAGCCATTGCTTCTGCTAACCAAGTATGTGAAAGTCAAATTTTTTTCTTGAAACTATTGAACTATAATAATTATAAAAGTAATAACATAGAAGTCCTTGCAAATGAAATTTGAAAATTTTATTCACTATGTATTCTTATTTATAGCACAAAACAGCTTCACATAAAACTTGTTCTGAGGGCAAACTTTACACATGATATTAAAAGAATGTTTAGTTTCTTTAATTGAAGATAATACCGAAGGGGAGCATAAGCAGTATAAATTATTGAAGACACTGCCGAACAATACAAACTCGGTATCCATTCACACATGCATTGCAGTTTCTAAAAATCTCATTTATTCTCATTGACGATACCTATAATTTCCACTTTACAAAAGGCTCCTATGAACAATCAGTATATATTAATGAAGTTAAGAAATTACCTTCTCACCAAGGATCCCAAGCAAGGCCTCCCTTTCATCTTCCATTGATTTATGCGACTTACCAAAGTAAAGGGAAGCTCTAGCAAGAGGTGAACCAGTACCCTGATTTTCAGCTCCATACTTGCAACAATCATCAGCCAACTTCCTAGCTAAAATAGTCGAGGTGAAACAGCATGAATCAGCATTGTACAGGGATCAACATGCAGTAAACGCATCAAACATGCAATACCTATTTCTATCATCTTTGTGCTTGTCGCAATAAAACCTTCTATGCCACGGACAATGTTCCGCTGCAAATGCTGCAAGCATAGTTTAGAAGTGTAAGTTGATACACATTTCTTCACAAGTTAAACCACTTTATCAGAAAAAGAACTGGTTGAGAAAGGACTGAAGAATGTGCCTTAGCCGCCTTAGTAGAAATGTACAGGTCTTGAAGCTTTTGATGACATTGAAGTTCAGCTTCATCGACAATAATGTCTTCATTACTAAAATGTCCAAGATGCCTTAGTACTGCCTACACGATAGAGAGGATTTGAACCATATATTGGTGAAAAATACCTTTAATCCATAATGGATGAAACTACAGACAATCAGTAATGAGAAATAGAATGGTACAGATTTTAATCGTTACATTTCTATGACAAGCATACCATTAAAAAAAAACTTTGACATCCTAGCTTGTTATTAAACTTGGAATTGATTTACAAAGATTCCAATAAAATCCAGGACTGGACACACACAAAATCCCAACTTTTTCATGGTGATTATATTTTCCTGAAAAGATAAGAAAATTGAGGTGCACATAGAAATTCGCGTAGACATGTATAATATGAATAAGCTGTCACTTTGGAAGCTATAAATTGAATGATTTTCATAGACCTGATACATAACTTAAACATTAGAAATCAACAGGCTCAGGCTCAGGCTAAAGTTAAGACACGAAAATTGGTAAAGCGTAGTATTTATATAAGTCTACAGCATGAATTTGAAACTTGGAAGCTCAATTTTATCCTATAGGATGAAAGATGAAAGGAAAATGAAGAAACCCCTACTTGCTGTTGCTTGGCAACTTGCTCTCTGAGCTTGGTAGCCTGCTTCTTGATAGCTTCCATATCTAACAGAGGAAAATTCCTGATAATCAATTCCCAGAAGAACCGACAACAAGACAACAAATCAAAGAGGAGAACATCAAATACGACGATTTGTGTTTGGTTTTACAGACCCTTTGGGGGCAAACGGAAAATAGAGAAACCGACAGTTTCGGCTTGGGAAGGTAAAGAAGAGGAAAGTGCCTTTGTACTTCCACCGGAAAGGTCAAAAGCTGTCTGCCTTCGACATTATTTTATTTTATCTTTATTGTCCTCTCGGACTCCCACGGTTTATTGATTAATTTGAATAGACTGGTTGCACTGATTTTAATGGTGAGTATTCAACGAGAATATTGTATATAAAAAAAAATTAAATTCAAAATATTTTTAATAATATCAAGCTTTTTTTATCCCTTCAACGAGAATCAAGATCCTTTGTTAAGTACTGAGTTAAATTTGAGTAATGTTTAATTTAATTTAATTAATTAAGATTTTAAATTAAATTTAAGTTTAAATATATTTTAATAATTTAAAAAAAAAATTAAGTTTGATTTGATTAGTTAAGAATTTAAGTTGAGTTCGAGCTTGATTTGAGCTCAATCGAATCAAGTGTTGGTAACATACCGATCCGGATGTCACAATGGGCCTTCGGCTTTTTCAAAATTTCCTTAAAAAGTCCAATAAGTAAAACAAATCCAAGTCCAACGAAATTCATAAAATCCAAAACGAGTTAAGATATAGCCCAAAATAGTTTAAAGAAATCGGAGCTCCAAAATATTACAAATCATTTAAAACATTCGACCCAATTTAAATAAACAGAGTTACAAATTACAAATAGGGTTCAACATAGTACTAGCCCACTATCTAATAAATGTACTCTGACAACACGGTCGATGCTGAAATCCAAACCTCGATGGTGCTCCATGGAACCTGCTTCACCTATCCTACGCATGAAAACACATTTTGAATGTTGAGCCACACAAGCTCAGTGGATACACTGAACTCGGCCAACATCATGCATATCAAAAGCAGTAAAGTATGACATATAAATCTCGTGCATGGTATGATGGTATAGCATGCTTGCCTATCTCATGGCATAAATGAATGTATATTATCACACACAACATATACAAATCATATCAAGTCAACACACAGGAGTGAGGCTCGCGACCACACAGTATCGGAATCCTATACTTAGGTTGAGGCCGCCTTCAAATCCTATGCCCGGAATGTTACATCGAACATCTTCGAACGGGGCCGCCCAACGTTCGGAAAGGGGTGGAGGCCGCCCAACCAACCCCATGCTCTGAATGTTACATCGAACATCTTCGAGTGAGGTCGCCCAACACTTGAATAAAAGTCTTCAAATCATCACCTGACATGTTACATCGGATGGCCTTCAACGTGTTGTAACACTTATGGATATCCGGATTTCCAACACACAAGGACTCAAACCACACAAACGATCCACCTAGGATCTTATCACAACAAGATATATTAAACCTTATCATACTTAAGTCTTTCGGGGTTATGATTATAATCTTAGTTTAATAGTTCATTTTATAGCTTATAGATTAATGGAATTATTTATTAGGATCACCGGACCCCAAATCTCTACTCAAACTTGGCCGAAGTACACAGGGGTATCGATACCCTTAGGTAGAGTATCGAAACACCAAGCATCGATGCCCACCCAAAGAAGGTATCGAAACAAGGGTATCGATACTAGTATCGATACCGTTTGACCAATTCAAAAGTTAACAAAAGAGAAAGGATCGTTTCGATACAGGTATCGATATAAAAAGTTACTAGAGGGCTCACGACAAGCCAACATTTACTCAGGGGTATCGATACCGGTTGCCCGTGTATCGATACCCCCTGCATGAAATGCAGGTCTGCACTTAGAAATTTTAGAGTTTCAACCTCAAACTTAATCTAATCGATCTTAAAGTCTTCTCACTCATTTTTAATAGTGATTAGGATGTTTTAACATTAATTTCTAGGCCTTAATCACATTAATACAGATTTCACCATTAAAGCACCCAAAGCTTAAAACCAAGCAATCATGCACAAACCTTACATGTATGCTAACTAACATGAAATGCATGAAGTTTAGAAGAGTTAGGAGTACCAACCTTGAGCTACAATAGCAACAAACTCAAGCTCTTCTTCTACATAAACTTTCACATTCCCAAGCTTGAAGATGGGTCCTCTACTTGTTTCTCTACAATGGAGAGGTTAAACCAACACTTAGACTCATCCATGAGTATCTCTAACTCTTAAGAACATCAAGAAAACATAAAGGAAACTCCTAAGACCACATTCCCGGATTAAACCTTAAACCCCCACCAAAACCTTACCTCCACCAAAACAATCCATTCTTACCTTGTTTTAAAGATCCTTGGCAGCCCTATAAAACTTCTCTAACACCAAAACGAGATTATAACACTAAACTTGAAAGATCTTACCTTTAACCAAGTCTTCTTGCAACCAAAGGAGATGAAAATGGAAAGAAAAAAGGAGAAAGAGATGATATCATCTTTGCAGGAGAAAATAAAACCTTCATCCTTTCTCATTCATCCCATTTAGACATTTACTAAAATGTCCTCACCCAAGATCTGAAGGCCCAAACCAACAAAACTCAACAAGCCTAAGCCCAACAAGGCCCAAACTATACAAACCCGAGGCCCAAAACCGAAGCCCAATACTACGGGTTAATCCGACACTCGGATATGGAAAATCCGGGTCGTTACAGTGTTGACCGATCTTTTGTCATGTCAGACTCAAGTAACTCGTTATCTAACACATCTCATTTAAAGCATTATCGAAAAAAACGTTGATACATAAGTTGTGTAAATTTAAGCTTTTTATTTTTAAGGTATATGGTGTAAGTTTAGGGCTTAGAGTTTAGTTTGTTAGGTTAGAGTTTAGGATTTAGATTTTAGGGGTTTAAGTTTAGAAATTTAGATTTTAAATTATAAAAAATTAAAAAAATAATATATTATATTTCGAGTAGCTCACGAGTTTTTCAAGTCGGGTATCAAGTAGCTCAACTCGACTTGTTAAGAACTTGAGTAGAGTTTGAGTCAAGTCCAATCGAATCGAGCTTTAATCGAGCTTTGGTCGTGTTGAACTCGAGTAACTTGCAATCTATCTCGAATAGCTTGCAACCTATCTCGTCTCATTTATAGTCATAGTCTTTTTACTGTGTCTTTTTTATGTTTTACTTTAAAAATATTTAAAAATTAAAATTTAAACTCTAATTTTAATTTTTCATATCTTAAATTTACACCTTACCTTAATTTTTTAAACTCAAACTACAATCCTTAATCTTAAATCATAAACCCTAAACTCTGTATTTTAAAATAATAACACCAAAAGAGTAAAATAAAGCATGTAGTTATATTATATGTTGAATAATAAAAGAACTATTTCTCTGAATATAGTTGATGATTTTTTTTATAAAACCTAGTTTTAGGTTCATATGGAAAAGAGAAAAAATTAGGAAAAATAATACTTTTATTAGGTCTTAAATTTAAGATTTAAAATAAATAAATAAATAATTTTAATCAATCGGTTATTAATATTAATACAGATAAATTATTTTTATTTTTATTTTTTATGTAAAGAACGACAGGCCCTTAATCAAGTGATTTGAGTTGTATTATATACTTTAATCAATATTATGAGCTGTTCTAATGCAATTATATTATAATATTTAATTTAAAATTTTTTAACTCTTTAAATGTCACACATAACCTACCAATATAATTATTAAAACATATATTTTTTAAAAAAATAATAATAATGCATGCATCCTACAGATCAGTTTTAAGTAAATCTTATAAATATATTATTTGTGATTAAAAGGACTTTAATATTTTTAACATGCAATCATATCACCAACCATTTTAATTTATAAATTAAAAATATAGTATTTGTTATATCAACCAAATAAATAAGACTTTTAAGGGCAAAATTTGGCAAATATAGAGATTAAATTTTTTTATTGGGAATGTAGAGATCCCCAAAGGATATTTGGTTATCTAGGCCATTTTCTACAATAAATCAAGGGAGACGCCACCTGCAGGTGACGTTGCATTTTTTTTATAATTTTTTATTTATCTCGGCTCATGCTGAGCCATGTAAGGAACCTGCATGCATGTAGGTGGTCGCCATCTCGAGGTGGCATTGGTGAAATGTTTTTGATGTAGGTGGTCGCCATCCAGTGAGGCAATAAATTCAGCGAGACAGACGAGGCAGGTCGCCACCTGCAGGTGGTGATGGCAGGGTGTGCATGGGCCATGTAGTATGCGCTGCATGTGATGGTTGAACGAAAATAATAATAGTTGAATGAATATATCAACTTATATATAGGTATTCTAATGGGTGTTGATGGTGTTGAAAGGTTAAGTTGAGAAGAGGAGTGTGCTTGCACGAGAAAAAAATTGAGTGAAAGATTTTTTACGTAAATTTCTTATATTTGAAGGTATTATAATTCTTATGGATTTTTTATTATTCTTGTGTTATATTTTTAATATCGTTTTTAGTTTGTTTAATTTTATTGTATAATTTTTGAAAGTATTGTTTAATTTTGTGTTTAATTCGAATACATTATTTTCTTTTTTTCTTATCTTTTTTTAGAGATTATTTAGAAATGACGTCTGAAGGAGTTCTATTGTATCGTGACAATGAACATATTTCATCTCATATTCATGATGAACAAGTAATTAAATTATTTACAAAATTTATTATGTGTTATTTGGTTATCTTTCTTTAATATGTTAAATAATTGATTATACTAAATTTTAATAGGGCTTGGAGCATACAATTCGTCGTAGAGGAGTTAAGATCAAAGAACCTCCGGAAGTAATAGTTAATTATTTACAGTTTTCCGATTTTTATGAAGCTTCCTTCTTTCGTGAGTTTAAAATTATGCCTGGATTGATCACGGGTTTGCTTGTGTTGGAGACCCGAGACCCACACTTTTCACTTTTCATTTGGAGAGTGTACAGTAACTCTCGAAGACGTAGTTGTACAGCTCGGTGTCTCAATAAATAGGAATCAATTGGTGTACATTAACTCTTCTTTTGCCTTTGCCTTGAAGTCTCTCTTTCTTTAGAATCTTCTATTCCTATTTGCCCTAGTGAATCTTTTGGCTACCATGGCCAATTCCTCTAGCTCTTCTTCACTAGTATCCACTTTTTCTTGTGAACATGAAGCTTTAAGAGCAATCTCTTGCTTCTTTTTCTCAACTTTTCTCTTTTCAATCTTCACCTCTTCCTTCTTTTTCTCCTCTTCTCTTCCTTTCTTCATGATCTCATGAGTGAGAAGAGATCCCACAAGAGCATCAAGTTTGAGAGAATTGAGATCCTTGGCTTCTATGATAGCCGTCCTCTTGCTATCCTAAGATTCGGGAAGAGAATAGATAAGCTTTCGAACAAGCTTTTCTTCCGGAATGATCTCACTGAAACCCTTGAGACCATTTACAATCATCGAGAATCTATCGAACATTTTGATGATGTCTTCATCCGGCTCCATCTTGAAGTTCTCATAATTTAGATTGAGTAGACCAATCTTGGTTTCCTTAACATCATTGGTGCCCTCATAGGTGGTCTCCAAAGAATCCCAAACTTCTTTGGCACTTGTACATGAAGACATCTTTGAGTAGATGTCGGGCCCTAGTGCACAAAAGAAGATGTGGAGAGCTTTTTCATTTGTGGACATCCTCCTTCTTTCTTCATCGGTTATCTTATTTCTTCTTTTTGATACTTTCCGGTCTCCTTCTTGCTTCATTGGAATTGAGGGTCCATCCTCGATTATATTCTAAAGGACATAATCATTTGAATTGATGAATAGCCTCATCCTATTCTTCCAATAGGGATAGTTGTCCCCATTGAAGAAGGGCGGCTTGGTGATGGAGTGCGATTCATTCCATGAACCGGAGGTAGAGGCCATTGGATCTTTGACTTGTAGATTTGATCAAAACGCCTTGGATCTTCTTTGGTAGATGTGAATCTCTTCAAAGATTAGGCTCTGATACCAATTGTTGAGTTGATCAATCTTGTAAGATGGCTAAGAGGGGGGTGAATTGGCAATTTAAAAAATGTGGGATAAAATTTTCGATAAAATACTAAGGTTGAAGAATAAAGAATTTATAGTGGTTCATGCTTCGAACAAGCTCTACATCCACTACCTTAGCTCCCACTAAGGATTTTGAACCAATTCACTATTGAATTCAACCTTTTTCTAGATTCAAGGGATAACCTTTACAAATAAATCATTTTTCTACCCAAAATTGATTTCAACCTCACAAGAAGTTACAAGTGAAAGAAAGGGCTAAAAGAAATTCTCTCACAAGAAATATATGCCCCAAATACAAATTAACTCTCCCCAAACTTAAGAATTACAAGAATCAAATTAAGATCACTAGTTGGGAGGCTAGGATATGCAATGAGTGCTTAGAGTTGGATTTGATTTGCTTGGATGTTGCTTGAGGTGCAATTCTTACTTAATGTTGTTGAAAAAGCTTCTTTTTATACATTCTCATTGATTTCTAACCGTTGAGGTTGTTGAGAAAGTAAATAGAGACGTTAGAGCTTCATCTTTCCATCATAAATGCACTTTGCAGAAGGTGGTATCGAAACACGGGGTACCTGTTTCGAAACAAGCCAAAAATAGAAAGAGTCGTTGTGCATTTAATAAGGGGTGTATCGATACCTGTTTCGATACAAAAAGTTTCTGTGATGCTCGGTATCGGACCTTGTTTCGATACTGGCTAACCATCAATCAAAATTTAACTAACACCAACGGTCGACTCATTTAATGCTTGAAAATAGCCGTTAGGGATTAAGGGTGTATCGATACCTGTATCGATACCAAGAGTCATATTTTAAAATTAAAAAAAAGTAATTTGAAAATTAACCAAGATGTTTCGATACTGGTGTCAAAACATGGGTTGACAGAAAGTTTTGGTATCGAACCTTGTTTCGATACCTGTTCTTGATCTCAAGAACAAGCCTTGAAAAATCCCAAGTGTATCGATACTTATTCTTATAGTATCGATACCCTCGTATAAAGATGGAGACTAAGTTGAAGAATGTCAGTGTTGTACATAACAATGTTAGAGATATAAGAATGAAAATTCAAACTATTAGAAAAAATTAGGTATTGTAATCCATTTTTTACTTATTATTTTATGTATATATTTTCTTAATTTTATAATTATTTTCACAGTTTAATTTGTTGTCTTACGTGGATCCAACAATTGAGGCGTACATACCAGCATATGTCTTTCAATGTCGTACATTCTGGGATGCAGTGATACCTTTGATCCATTTTTCAATTGTAGAGTATCATTATGCTTATAGAGTGTTACGACAATTTAATTTTCACCAGCCTATTCTTAGAGCTCCACCATCTAATGATCATATATATATGATGCATAAAGGCAGATTCGACGAGACGTGGGCTCATAAACAAAGATATTTTATTTTCTGTTGGGAGGAAAGATACACACGGTGGGCAGATAATTTGTGTCCAATTAAAGCTATTGATTTTCAATTCAATTTAGAGTATTATTCTTGGTATTCTGAAAATGGTAAACCATTTATTGCATCTGTTGAAGATGCCAATAACTGGCTTCAAGATCCGCGTTGTTTGAAACACGTTCATTTATCACAAGAGTCTGGTCAAGGTCAATGTTCTCAAGAACCAACAGAAGAAGAAAATAACATGGATTCTTCGTGGTCTCCGTTACAATCTCATTCACCCAATAATTGGGAACAACTGACATTTGGGGACATGACAACTTATCAACCAAGATTCACTGATGGTGGAGGATACATACCCTAATTTTAGTATCCCTCAACTACTAGTAATCCGACTATTAGTAGTCCATCATACAATCTTGAAGATAGTATGGAATCCTACCTTTTTCTAGCGATGAACAGACTCCGGATCAACCACAAAGAATGGTTTAACCTCCAAGACGATACGACCAAACATCTTTACACCGACAGAAATTACCGAGGAGGCGAAGAAAATAAATTTTTATCATCATGTTCTTATGTTTAAATTGTAATGTACTTGAGAATTTTATTTGAATCAATAATTTATTTTGTCCTCGTATTTTATTTTGAATAAATTTCTATTCCATTTAATTACCACTTAATATTTAAATAATAATTCAATAATTTAATTAAATAAATTCGATTTTAATAAGTTCGTATTTTATTTGAATAAATAAAATAGATCGTATATATTTAAATAGTAATTATTTATCATACATATGTGATCTATTTGGACACTTATTTCGACTGTGACCGGGTCCTCTACAATACGTGCAATGCTTGATTTGAATGCCCCATCTCTTTGGTCTGCGTCATCCATATTGGTATGTATTCGAGTTGATGTCGGTCGCCCCTTTAACTTTCTACGAAGATTTGAATTGGGTAACCATTCCTCGTTTATTGGATCATCTGGCCAATAATCTTTGTTTGGGATCGTGTTGAATTGATTGCGGTATATGTTGGCATATTATGCAGGTTATAACACGGATTCGCAAACATAAAAGGGTCCATATGAATATGCATACATGCAGCCTGTGCGTGAGAGTAGGGGTATCTAAATGCTTGAAATTGACCACAATCACACCATCTACGGTGAAGAACTACAAACATTCTTGACTCACCTTGGATCTTAGCTTCGATAGTAAATTCGGCACCACTTGGGTCGAAAGTTCTTACCCTCATAGAGCTTGCATTTGCTTGAAGTGAAGTCATTCAATCGTGTAGGGTTTGACTCCAATTCTGTCCACTATTTATTCGAGCGTTGACCTTCTGTCCTTTATCGGCCCACACCTTACCCAATCAAAAATATGTCTCCTACACAATACTTGTAATAGGAAGATGTCGTGTTCCCTTAAGCACAGAATTTATTGCTTCGGCAAGGTTTGTTGTCATATGTCCGTAACGTCTACCTTCATCGTACGCTTGTGACCATCTTTCTTTAGGGATATCATTTGCAAACTTAAATAATAGTCCACCATGTCTTCTCAACCTTCTTATTCTCGCATCGAACTTCGGTTGAACTAGTTCGTACCATTCGTAAAAAAAATAATAATAAAATAAGAACAAAATCATAAATAAATAAATTAAATTTATTTATTAAATAATTAAAAAATTACCTGCACTTAAAATCTCTTTCCGGATTTCATTATTCACAAACCTTTTTTAGCATTCGCTGCAATATGTCGAATGCATTAGGCGAGATATGCATGAGGAGGAGACCATAAACTTCCGGGTTTGTCGATTACTGATAACAGCGCGGTACCTCGATCAGAAATCATGCATACTCCATATTCTTTCACTATATGATTTCGTAAATGTCTCAAAAAAATTCACATCCATCAACGTCTTCTGACTCAACTATGGCAAATACAATTAGAAATATATTACTATCTTCGTCTTGTGCAACGACAACAAGTAATATATGACCGTACTTCCCATATAACCCCATGTATCATCCACCTGAATCATGCGCTGACAAAATGTGAAGCCTTCAATGCAAGCATTAAATGCCCCAAATAACTTACTAAATATCCTTTTACCGAACAATTGTTCACCTCGTACGTTGCTTGTTGATATGGTCTCATACTGTATCATAGTTCCTGGGATGAAGATTTTCATTGCTCAAATAAGACCTGACAACTCATTATATGTGTTAACATGAATTTTTCATGATAAGTAAAATAATAATAATAAATATAAATAATAAATAAAATAATTAATAAAATATATAAATAATAAGATATTGTCAACACGACTTTTTAAATAATATAATAATTAATAAAAATAATAATATTTAATATAATTAATATATAAATAATAAAAAAACCACAAAAAAATAGAAAATCAAGTTTGAATCGTGAAACAACCGAAAACAGGTATGGCCTGATTTTGGGGGATTATGGATGAGTTTTGAGGGGATTTGGATTGGGTTTAGTGGGAATTTGCTTGGGTAGATAGAATCCTACTAGGATTAGGACTTTGTTTCGAATCCTTTTTAAGGATTGAATCAACAGCTTGAGGGGGAGGAGAATTTTCGGTTCTCGGAATTTGTTTGGAGTTTAATCGGCAGCAAGGAGTTGAGATTTCGAAGTTGAAATCAAAGAAGGCAATTAGAGGAGGTGATCGAAGCAGGTAACTCTCCTTTGTTTTTTTTTTTCCTTCTTTTTCAGTTATTGTTTCTGCCGATTGGGTGGGTTGAGCTTTGGTTAGGTTCTTGAGCATTTAGAGGGATTTGAGGGTGTTTAGGTGTTAGATCATTGAGTTTTTTGAGATGTTTTAGGTGTTTTCGGCGTGATTTAAGACTTCCGGTGACCTCACCGGCGTCGAGAACGGCCACCGGCGGCTTCAGGGCGACGTCCGGCGTGTTTCATGGTAGCCAGCGAACACGCCGGAGCGGCGCCGGACGGCGACGCTTTGGATCTGTGGGCGGAGTGCACGGTGGTCCCTCACCGTGTTCTTCGTGTTCTTGATGAACACTGAAGAACACCCTTTAAAACACATAGGTTTGATCCCTTTCCTTCATGAATTCTGGGTTTTAGAGTGTTTGTCTCAGAGGGTTTGGGTTAGGCGAGTCAACACCGAGTTGGTCTCGGTGCAAATGACCGAGCCAACTCGGTCTGAACCCTTTTTGTTAGGCAGCTAAACGCTGTCGTTTTAGGCAACCGGGTCGTGGGTCGGATCCGGGTTCAATCTGGATCCGCGTGTTTTTAATTATATAGGTTTAATTACACTTTAGGTCCCCCAGGTTTTGAAGTGTTATTCAATTTAATCCCCTAGAGCCCCAATTTAGCCCCTAGAGCTTTAGGATTGATTTAATTAGGTCCTAAAATCCTAATTAAACCCCTAATTAGACTTTTAGGAAGAAATTAAATTATTTTAGACTTAATTAGAGTTTAAAATTAATTTTTAAAGACTAAAAATTTTATTTAGGTTCTAATTTTGAACTTAATTTAATTTTTAAGAAGACTTTAAAATTAATTTAGCCTACTTAAAATCTAATATAAGTTAATTTAACCCTTAAGACTTAAAAATTAGACTTCAAATAGGTTTAATTCTTAAAAAAATTAGAAAATAATTTTAATTAATTAATTTTAATTAATTTCTAAAAAATAAGTTTTAAAATTAATTAAACTTAATTAGGTCTAGTTTTGCCTTAAACCTTAAAACATTCCCCAAATTAGACTTTAATTAGGCTTACTTTAATTCTTAAAAAATTAGAAGATAATTTTAATTAATTATTTTAATTAATTTTAATTAATTTCTAGAGATAAGATTTAAAACTATAAGTCTAGTTAGCCTTAATTTCACCCAAATTAAATCTTTAATTAGGTTAAAACTAAAATTCTTAAAATTTAGAAATTATTTTAATTAAGACTCTTAATTAATTTAAAATTTCTAAGATAAGACTTTAAAATTAACCTAATTAAATTTAATCCAACCCTAATTAAACCTTTGAACTTAAAATTCAACAAGTTAGACTTTAATTAAGTTTTGATTAAACTTTTGAAGTAAGGAAAATTTAATTAATTAGTTTAATTAAAATCCTAAACTTTAAAAATTAATTTCACACTTAATTAAATCTTGTCTTTTGTTCAAGGTTTGTTTCCGAGTCCCTTTGATCTTTTTCATTATAAGTCCCTTTGTACTCATGAGAAATTTTGATGTAATCTTGTATACCTATGATTCTAATAAAGTTGATGAGTTCCTTTTATCTTGTCCTTTTTATGTTTTTGCATGGCATATTTAAGGAGGACACCTAATAAATATCTAAGTTAATCAATTTAGAGCCTTTTAGGAATAGTCGCTTTAATTAATTAATTTAATTAGGGAGAAAATTTAGTAATATAGCATGTGAATCTTATGTCTCGGATACACTAAAGAGGTTGGTGTTTTGACGCACCATGATGCTGACCTAGAGAGTGTACCTTGGCATCGAATTTATGTGTTATTAAAACCTAGAATTTTGATAAAATAACTTAGGTTTAGAATTAAATAAAATAGATAGGTAAATAACTAGTAACATTAGTAACTTAGATTTTAAACACTTTAAGCAATGGAGCCTTTTTAGGATTAGAACTTAAAACGAACAAGATAAAAATGATCATGCATTTTGCTTTAGCCTTTTGAGGCGGAAGTTACATTCCTTTGAATTCGGGTGAGGTTTCCTATTTAGAGGACGTCTCGTTCAACTCGAGTTTAAAGGTGGTGCAACTTATAAATCAAAAGGATATCCGAAATTCAAATAATGTTCACTTAACAATAAAAATTAAATTAATATCTATCTTCGAAGTGTCAATGCCACGTCATGTTTTTTTTCACGGTACCAAATTTTGGGCGTTTGTAAGGGTCGTCCTTACACGTAACCGACTCCCGAACCCAACATTTTAAGTGAATCTCTGGTTAATTTTTATGGTGTCTGGCCTACCTAAGTGGCCGGTGGCGACTCCAAGTCATTTTTTTCAAATTAAATTATATATATATATTTTTAAAATTTGGACTTTTCAAGATTAAAATTAATAAGTTCGAATTTTTCAAAACCAATCGTCGAGTCATTTTTTCACCTAAAATCGCATTTTTTTAAAGAGGTCGCGACAGATATATTTAAAAAAAATCAAAAATCGCAAAATCTGGAAAAAACAGAAACATGGGATTGAGGGGGAGTGTTCGGTTGGTTTGTTAGGATAAGGATTTGGTGTTTGAGCTTTTTAGGGGATTAGGTGATGTTTGAATTGGAGTAGGATTATTGGATTGAATCCCTTTAAATAGGGATCCAATCGATTGAGGTGGGGGAAAGGGAGAATTCAATCGGTAGTGGAGAAAATTTGGAGATTGGTGGATTTGGAATCGGAAATCAAGAGAACTTAAAGCAACCGGAGTTTCAGGGTCACCGGAGGTAAGATTCGATCTATTCTTCAAGTTTTTTCGCTTTGGTGTTTAAAACCAGATGGAGTTGGGTTTTAGGGGTGATCGGCTAGAAGGTTTTGGTGTTTAGGGTTGCTTTAGATCGACCTTTTAGGGATTTTAGATCTGTTTTCGGCATTTAAGACTGATTTTCGATTGTTTTTAGGGTTTTAGATGGAAGAAAACCTATTTTTAGGTGGTTTTAGCCTTCTTTAAGGTTTCTGACAACTTCGCCGACGTCGGAGGTGGTCGTCGGAGGGGGAAAATGGTCACCGAAGTTTTCTTGGCGATGACCGGCGAACTCACCGAAGCGGCGCCGGACGGTGTTGACCTCGACCTAGCGACGGCTCATGCGGCGTTATGTCGCCGTGTTCTTCATGTTCATCTTGAACATGAAGAAGACTTAAGCTGTTCTTGTGCTTTTAACCCTTTTTATCCACTTTGAGGCTTGGGTTCTGGAGTTTAGGTGTTAGGTTGAGAGGATTCTAAGCCCACCGAGTCCAACCGAGTCAAGGATCAGCACAAATGGTTGAGCTGACTCGGTCACAAGAGGGTGTATCAAAGGCAAAACGGTGCTGTTTCAGGCACTCGGGTCACGCGGGTCGAGTCCGGGTTTAACCCGGATCCGCGCGTTTCTGATGGTTATGGGCAAATTGTCCCTTTAGTCCTTCTAGGTTTGAACTGTCATGCAATCAAGTCCCTAGAACTTAAATTTAGGTCCCTTGAGCCCTAGATTTTATCCAATTAGGTCCCTAAACCCCTAATTAGACCCATAGGATAAAATTAATTTATCTTAAGACTTAAATTAGGACTAAAAATGAATTTTAAAGGCTTAAAATTTATTATTTATATTTAATTTAATTTTTAAGAGAACTTTTAAATTAATTTAGCCTAGTTAAATCTAATATAAAATTAATTTGACCCCTAAAACTTAGAAATTAGACTTTAATTAGGTTTAATTTAATTCTTAAAATTTGGAAAATAATTTTAATTAATTTTAATTATTTTCTAAAAATAAGTTTTAACATTAACCCAACTTAATTAGGTCTAGTCAAGCCTTTTAAACCTTAAAACATTCACCAATTAGACTTTAATTAGGATTAGTTTAATTCTTAAAATTTAGGAAAATAATTTTAATTAATTATTTTAATTAATTAATTAATTTCTAAAAGATAAGATTTAAAAGTTAATTAGGTCTAATTAGCCCAAGTTTCACCAAACAAGACTTTGATTAGGTTTAATTAATTTCTTTAATTAGAAAATTATTTTAATTAAGTCTCTTAATTAATTTTAATTTTCTAAGATAAGACTTAAAAATTAATCTAATTAAATCCAAACCTCCAATTAAACCGTAGAACTTAAAATTCACCCAAATTAGATTTTAATTAGGATTTAATTAAAATTTGAAGATTAGGAAAAATTAATTAAATAATTAATTTAATTAAAAAAATCCTAAGCTTTTAAATTAATTACACACTCTAATTAAATCTAATCCATCGTTCGAGGTTTGCTTTCTAGTCCCTTTTGATCTTTTTCAATACAAGTCCCTTTTTACTTATGATGAGAATTTTGATGTAATTTGTACTCCCATGTTCTAATAAAAATATCAAGTTCCTTTTATCTTGTTTATTTATTTTATTATGTTTTTTTTTTGCATGGCATGTTTTATGAAGATCACCTAATAAACATTTCAATTAATTAATTTAGAGCCCTCTAGGACTAGTCACTTAAATTAATTAATTTAATTAGGGAGATAATTTAGTAACATAGCATTTGAATCTTATATCTCGGATACACTAAAGAGGTTGGTGTTTTGACGTACCATGATGCTGACCTAGAGAGTGTACCTTGGTATCGAATTCATGTGCTATTAAAACATAGAGTTTTGACAAAATAACTTAGGCCTAGTATTAAATAAATTGATAGGTAAACAACTAACGACATTAGTAACTTAGGTTTTAAACACTTAATTAATGGGGCCTTTTTAGGATTAGAACTTAAAATGAACAAGATAAAAACCGTCATACATTTTACTTTAACCTTTTGAGGCGGAAGTTATATTCCTTTGAATTTGGGTGAGGTTTCCTATTTAGAGGACGTCTCGTTCAACTCAAGTTTAAAGGTGATGTAATTTCTAAATCAAAAGGGTATCTAAAATTCAAATAATGTTCAATTAACAATGGAAAATTAAATTAATATCTATCTTCAAAGTACCAATGCCACGTAAATTTTTTTTAAGGTACTAATTTTTTGGGCGTTTGTAAGGGTCGTCCTTACACGTAACCGACTCCCGAACCCAAATATTTTTCAAACGAATCTCTGATTTGTTTTATGGTGTCTGGCCTACCAAAGTGGCCGGTGGTGACTCCAAATCAATTTTTTCAAATTAAATTATATATTTTTCCTAAAATTTGGATTTTTCAAGACTAAAATTGATAAATTTATATATATTTTTAAAACCAATCGTCAAGTTATTTTCCATCTAAATTCGCGTTTTTTAAGAGGTCGCGACAGCTTGGCGACTCCTCTGAGGATTTAAAAAAATTATTTTTTTTGTGAGTCAGGCCTAATTTTTTTAAATTTTACGTGGCATTTTGAAGATAGATATTAATTTAATTTTTTATTGTTAAGTGAACATTATTTGAATGAGGATAAATTTTTACTTTTATGATATATCTTGTCATTCATGCATAAGCTCTCGACCCGAGCTTTCACCCTTAAGTGAGAGTTAGATATTATCTGACGTGATGCTCTCCAGCTCCGAGTTTCGAATTTTTATCTGTTTCCGATATACTAACCTTACGCATCGTAGGGTCTTCACCTTCGTTGTAAGGGACCTATGCCACCGAATCGATGTCTTATCGTGGCAGTAGGTGATAACGACAGTTCGGGAACCCAATATCTAGACCAAAAACCGCATATAGAGTAGAAACCTACCCCTTCTAGAGCCAGACAGGAACCATAAGATAAGGCGGTATGCTGCCGAAATGCCGCCAAACTTAGGATTTCTCTGTTAACATGCTCTCTGGTTATTTTACGCAATTTAGCCTGTTCTCTGATTACTTTTTCTTTGCTTTTAACTGCTCTATGGTTATCTTTCATGCACTTTTATTATTCTGTTTTATCCTTGTATTTATCCTACTAACACATTTCCTTTATGGTTATCTTTCATGCTTTCTGGTTATTTTACGCAATTTAGCCTGTTCTCTGGTTACTTTTTCTTTGCTTTTAACTGCTCTATGGTTATCTTTCATGCACTTTTATTATCCTGTTTTATCCTTGTATTTATCCTACTAACACATTTCCTTTCTGTTTTCGTTTTTTGGTCCTTTCATGCATTTTATTTTTACTTGGCATATCATTTGCATGGGTATTAATTTGGAAAACAGTAAAGTTAGAAGTGTCCAAAAATGTTAGAAGGGATCATTATAGGCGAAGATAATACGAAAGTCTGGACATGGTCCGAGTCAGTTCAGCACGAGAAAGGTGACAGTTTGCCATTAGGGAGTGTCTCAACACTAAAAGGGTATGTCAGAATTAGCACAAATCAGAGTCCTTGTCTCTCCGAAGTCCAAGAGATATGGAAACAGTGGAGTGATGACATGAAAGATCAGTTCAAGAGGAAGTTTGGAGACATCGCTTTGTTAGTGAAGGTCCCTATTGATAGACACCTAATGAGGGCGATGGCGCAGTAATGGAATCCCGCCTACAACTGTTTTACCTTTGGGGAGATCGACATGATGCCTACACTAGAGGAGTATGAAGTTCTGATCAATTGTACAACGATAAAGAGCGATAGGATATATGTGAAGCCCAACAGCACTTCAGGGTTCAAGAAGAAATTGATGCATATCACTGGCAAGGATAAAGAGTTTTAGGACCAAAAGGTAACGGTCACGACCACAAAGACGTGAGCAAGGAAAGACAGAGAGTGAGTTGGAAGGTTTTCAAGGATTTGATAGCCGCAAGCAGTGAAGAGCCCCCCAAAGCAAGAAGGATGTACGCCCTTTGCATCTATGGGTTAGTGCTATTTCCTAGAACTCCCGAGCATATAGACCCATCCACGGTTGGTTTGTTCGAGAGGTTATTCAAAGGCATAAATCCGGTTCCTTTCATACTTGCCGAGACCTATAGATCACTCACCGCATGCAAGAGGGCCGGTGAAGGAAGATTTTGGGGATGTGTACAGCTTTTGGAGATATGGTTCAGAGGCCACCGTTGGAGCTCTCCATATAGCGCCCTAAGGTTCAGGACTACTTACCCATCGAAGAGCACCTAAAGGGCTGTGTTTTGGAGAAGAAGACCAAAGTCCAGTGGAGCGATCTTTTCTAGGATTTGACAGATTTGAATATCATTTGGAAAGCCTGCTGGTTGAATAGGGGGACGACTTTTCGGTATCGGTGCGGAGACAACGATTGGATCCTATTAGCGGGTATATATGGTGGAACGGCTTATTGCTTATTACTAGTTTCGAGGCAGTTTGGATCGAGACAGTTTATACCAGCCACAACGAGGATGGCCAGTTTCAGTTTTTCACACCAAAGCGAAGGGTACAGATCCAAGATAGCTCAGATCGTGAAAGCTTGGGATTCACCTAGGAGGGTTCAGCCTTATCGAGTGTTCGAAATCATGGCCCGATATGACGAGTGGAGGGAAAAAAGGGTGAATGATGGAGTTTTTCAAGGAATGCCGAGGGATGAGGGACCGTCGTCAAGCAAGGTAACCTTAGAAGCACCATCAGCATTAGAGAAGCTCAAGGAGGATCGAGACTTGGATTTTTAGAGACAAGAGAAGAAGATCTATGAACTTACACAGGAGTTGAACCTCACAAAGTACCAGGTACAAACTCATGAGAGGAGAGAGAAAGAGATGGCACTTCAGATTGAAAGGTTGCGTCGAGATTTGAGAGAAGCACAAGAAGTGTTCGAGAGGCGTAAAAGGAAATATCCAAGGGCAGATGAAAACATGAGCGTCGAGGATAGTTCTGACCGCTTGGACAAGGCGTTAAGGGAAAAGGAGGAATACAAGAAGCTTTACGAAAGGAAATGCCGTGAAGCGAGAGAAGCGAGTTACAAAGCTAGGAAGACATCGAACAAAGAGCAAGCAAAGAACCGTGAGTTGACAACTCAAGTAACACAGCTAGAAGAATTGGTTGCTAAGTATTACAATGAAGACAAGGCCAAGATGGAAGAGGGAAAAAGAGGGGATTCAACAAAAGATTGTCTCGCTCGAGGGCCAAGTACGAGAGTTGCAAGAGAAGTTAGTCGACTTCGAAGGAGCTTTGTGTCAAAATGCCGGAGGAGCGTGGAAGATAAAGTACAAAGCAACACAGCGCACGATCCAGAGTCAGAACAGTGAGTTGGTCAACTTCAAGGGACAAGTCAGAAGTATTGCATCATACGTAAAGATATTGTCGAGGGAAGCTACAAATCTTCTAAACCAGCCGAACGTCGAGAAAGAGCAAAGAGAAGCCATCGTACGCCTGCTACATGAGTTGACCAACTTAGGGATTAGGGCCAACAGTTTTCTGTAGATTATCTTTAATTTGTAGTGAACCCTTATAGGACAAACAAATGTTTTTAAGAGATTGTTTTTCGAATTTAATACCCTCTTGCATTTATGCATTCATTCATCATGTACATTATTAATTAAAATAAAGTTTAATAACGAAGGTTTTATGGCAGTGACTTTTAAAAATTAAAAATATACTATACGCATACTCGACGCGTTCACACACCAAGAGACTAGTAATGGAGGAATGACTACAAAGACCAGTGGATCTTTATGCCGGATTTGCAAATCGCTTAGATGCGATAGAAAATGGCATGAAAGATGGCTTCACCAAAATTCAGAAGGATATTATCAGTCAGATAGCCGCTCTGTTGGGCCCGAAGCAGGATGAGAAAGGCAAAGCATCGATGGGAGAGGTGGATGAAGCTGAAGGACAGGCAGACACGGTAACTCATATAAGGTGGCAACCAGAAGTGCATTCAGTCCTAGGGAGAGTGCAGCTTAACGTAGTAGGGACATTCACGAGTCACCCCGTGGAAGTTAATGACTTCACCCTGAATGTCGATGAAGTCCCGGATCTCAACTTCGTGAGTGAAGTGGAGAAGATACGGCAAGACATGGAGAAGAAGTATGCTGATCACTTTAAGGCACTTGAAGCAAAGATCCAAGAAATCCAAGCCCAAGGGTCGGCTTATAAAAGCACCGATGCGTTCAATCTCAGATTAGTTTCTGATTTGTTCCTACCACCAAAGTTCAAAATATCTGATTTCGAGAAGTACGACGGGATGTCGTGTCCAAGCGGCCACATGACGATGTATTATCGGAAGATGGCCGCGTTCAACAAGGATGAGAAGCTGCTGATCCATTGCTTTCAGGATAGTCTGACAGGTTCTGTTATCCGGTGGTACACACAACTCAGTCGGGAGAATATAAAGTCATGGAAGGACCTATATCACGCCTTAATGGAAAATTACAAGCATGTGTCGGAGATAGGACCCACTAGAGTTATGTTACAATAGATGGGGCAAAAGTCTAACGAAACATTCCGACAGTATGCCCATAGATAGAGAGATTTGGCCTCTCAGGTGCAGCCTCCGTTGATTGAACGAGAAATGACCCACATGTTTGTAAGAGACGTTGAAGGGGTCGATGTATGATCGTTTGTTCACTAGTACGTCCATGCAGAGCTTCTCTCAAATAGTTGCTACCGAAAAATTAGTGGAAGCAGCTATCAAAAGCAGGAGAATTGAAGGATCTGATAGCTCTAAGAAGAACTACAAAAAGAAGGAAAACGAGGTGAATAACGCCGCTGTATATGAGGCCCCGAGGAATGTGACGATTTCCAAACCCAGGTTAGGAGCGGGTGGCTCACAGAGCTCGAACAAGAAGGACTCAAAGTGGGAAAGACCGAATTTCTCACCAATCCCAGTTACGTATGCTGAGTTATACACTCAGTTATATGATGCTGATATGATTCGCCCATATTTCATCATACCGCTCAAACCCCCTTATCCCCATGCTAATGTTCAGGGACATAGCATCGAGAATTGCACAGCCTTTAAGAGGATTGTCCAGAATATGATGAATGCCGGGGTTTTGAAATTTGATGAACCTAGTGTCTCAACAAACCCATTACCGAATCATGGCGATCGGGGCGTGAATGCAATTGAAGAGGACCAAGCGAGGCAAGTTAAAATGAGTGTGTCAAAAATTCGATCACCATTACAGTGGGTTTTTCAACAACTATTTGACAACGGGCTCGTCTGCCAAGGGATGAAAATGAAAGAATTTACTGAGGTAGGCCTGTATTGCTGGTTCCATCAAGAACACGAGCATGCAATTCAACAGTGTAGTGAGTTTAGGAGCCTGTTACAAGGAATGATGGACAACAAGGAGGTGGAGTTCTTTACAAAGGAAGGTGGCTAGAAAATGATAGACGTATGCATGTCTGACAATACCGGGTCGAAATATAGTGCAAACAGGCCGTTAGTCATCTCAGCTCGACGAAGAGGCAACAATCCAGTTGGGTCGAAAAATGCTCCTCGTATAGTAATTACCCCTCCAACTCCCTTCGCGTTTAAGGATACACAAAGGGTGTCATGGAATTACGCCGCGAGTGTGGATGGGCTGAGTAGTTCAAAGCCCATCGAGGAGGTACAGCCAGGAAAACCGGAAGTCATTGAGAAAGTGGAAACGGAGCCATTGAATGAGGTAGGTCATTTCACAAGGAGCGGGAGATGTTACTCACCGGCTCAGGAAAAAGAAGAGGACCAAACTAAGCGTATCGAGAAGAAAAAGATTTTTACAGACTCGACCCTGAAGGTGAATGAGCCTGTCACCGAGGAGTAGTTGCATGAGTTTCTGCGGTTTTTAAAGCATAGTGAGTACAATATAGTGGAGCAGTTGAAAAAACAACCCGCCAGAATCTCTATCCTCGATTTGTTGTTAAGCTTTGGAGGGCACCGTGACGCCATTTTGAAAGTATTAAACTAGACTTTTGTCCCGAAGGACATATCAGTGATCAAATTGGACCGAATCGTTAATCATATCATCGCGGACATTTATATAACATTCACTGATGATGAGATCCCGGATGGTGGAATGGGGTCAATTAAAGCTTTAAACATCACGACCCACTACAAGGGTCATGTGGTACCAGGAGTTCTAATCGAAAATGGTTCAACTTTAAACGTGTTACCTATGGCGACTTTGCAAAGGTTGCCCATAGATGTTACGTATATGAAAAGCTACCAGAATGTAGTCAGAGCATTCGATAGGACCACAAGGGATGTGTTGGGAAGGATTGAAGTCCCATTGTTGATTGAGCCATCCGTGTACAACATAGATTTTATTGTAATGGATATTAAGACCACCTATAATTGTCTACTCGGCAGACCTTGGATTCATTCCGCCGGGGCAGTGTCATCATCACTTCACCAGAAGCTGAAGTTTGTAGTAGATGGAAAACTCGTGTGTTTCGGGGCAGAAGAGGACATCATTGCATCCGTCTCCACGGATACGCCATATGTGCAAGAAAATGAGGAAGTGTTAGAATGTTCTTTTAGGGCTTTGGAGTTCATCAAAGCTGCATTCGTTGCTGAAGACACAAAATTACCATGTCCAAGGTTATCAGACTACACTGAGATGATCGTTAAGTAGACAGACCCTTGGTAAAGGAGCCAAAGCTGGAAA
Organism: Abelmoschus esculentus; assembly: GCA_035048815.1. Lineage (NCBI taxonomy): Eukaryota > Viridiplantae > Streptophyta > Magnoliopsida > Malvales > Malvaceae > Abelmoschus > Abelmoschus esculentus. The sequence goes on along the minus strand of JAUCBN010000008.1, from coordinate 19,539,156 downwards.
AGGATTAGGAAGAAAGCTACAAGGGAGCTTACGCCCGAAGCCCGTGGTCATGAAGAAAGGGCGAGCCGGGTTAGGCTTCTCAATCGAGGCATATTAGAACAAGTATGGAAGAACCTCGACCAAGAAGTCGAATTCATTGAGTGCAAAAATCGATTTCATCTCCCACAGGTTTGTGAATGTCACCGAACAAGCGGAGAAGAATCGCTTGGAAGCTATTAGGTTGCAAGAAGAAGAGATTTTGGGGGAAGCATTTAAAGGACTGATGGTAGGAGGAATTTCTGAAGGCCCAAGGATGAATCTACTGGAGAGAATTCGTCAGTGCCTCCCTAGCGAGACTCTGAATAACTGGACTGTAGAGGATTTACCTGTAATTTACAAAACAAAGTAATTTCATAAACCACCCTATACTTTTGCCCGCGAGTATAGGAGATTTTCTGTAAAGGGCTTTTTCATGATTTTTCATTAGCAAATAAAGATGTTTTTTCCTTTCTTTAAATGGCAAACATTTTTCTTTTCTTTCATTTCGCTTCATTCATTTCATTCTTTATTCATTTATTATTCCCATCCAATTATACAAATTTTCTTCGCAGGTTCCCGAACAATGATCACATGAATGATTCCGGGCCTAAACTCGAAATAGATTTGAAAAGGATCTCTTGTCTAATAGAAAACAATGTGTGTGAAGACAATGCGAACTACGAGATTCCTAAAGAATTGCTAAGATTGGTGGAGTAAGAAGATAAGCAAATCATGCCCCACAAAGAAGAGATAGAAACTCTGAATCTGTGTACCGAAGAGGAGAAAAAAAAGTCATGATCGGAGCAACATTTCCGCTAGGGGCAAAGCAAAACTTGATAGGCTTATTGCGAGAATTCAAGGATGTCTTTGCATGGTCTTATCAAGATATGACGGGCTTGAATACCGACATTGTGGTCCACAAGTTGCCTATCAGAACAGATTGCAAGCCTATACAACAGAAGCTCAAGAGGCTGAGGCCGAAAATATTGTTGAAAATCAAGGAAGAAGTGCAGAAGCAGATCGATGCAGGCTTCCTACATATGGCAGCATACCCGGAATGGGTAGCAAACATAGTCCCCGTGCCTAAGAAATATGGGAAAGTTCAGATGTGTGTGGATTATAGGGATTTGAACAGGGCAATCCCGAAGGACAATTTCCCTAAACCCTACATAGATGTTCTAGTAGATAATACTTCGGGGCATTCATGGTTCTCTTTCATGGATGGGTTCTCGGGTTATAATCAGATCAAAATGAATACGGAAGATATGGAGAAGACAACTTTTACCACATTTTGGGGCACATTCTACTATAAAGTCATGCCTTTTGGGTTGAAGAACGTCGGGGCCACATACCAGAGAGCTATGGTGATACTGTTTCACATGATGCACAAAGAAATCAAAGTTTATGTGGACGATATGATAGCCAAGTCCGAAATAGAAGATGGGCATGTACAAGATTTGAAGAAATTGTTCCAAAGGCTACGAAAGTATCAGCTGAAGCTTAAACCCAATAAATGTACGTTTGGGATTACGTCCGGCAAGCTACTTGGTTTCGTTGTCAGTCAAAGGGGCATCGAAATCGATCCCAATAAGGTCAAGGCAATTCAAAATTTGCCATCTCCAAAAACACAGAAAGAGGTTCAGGGCTTCCTTGGGAGATTAAACTATGTATCTCGGTTTATTTCTCAGTTAACCGACAGATGTGATCCCGTTTTTAAATTGCTTTGGAAGAACAACCCAAGTGAATGGAATAATGAATGTCAGGAAACGTTGAACAAGATCAAACAATATTTTTCCAATGCACCAATATTGGTGGCACCAGTTCTTGGGAGACCATTAATCCTCTACTTGACGGTGTTCGAGAACTCCATAGGGTGCGTACTGGGGCAACATGACGATACTGGAAAGAAGGAAAGAGCAATCTATTACCTGAGTAAGAAATTTACCGAAAGTGAGATACGGTACCCATTTATCCAAAAGATGTGCTGTGCACTTGTTTGGGTTACCCGTCGACTCAGGCAATATTTGTTATATCACACCACGTGGTTGATATCGAAGCTCGATCCGTTGAAGATTCTGATGGAAGCACCCGTATTGACCGGAAGATTAGCCCGATGGCAAATGTTGTTGTCCGAATTTGACATAGTATATGTCAGTCAGAAAGCAATTAAAGGAAGTGCCATAGCCGATTTTCTTGCAAGTAGAGCCTTGGATGATTATGAGCCTCTAAGCTTTGATTTTCCTGATGAGGATGTGATGACTGTTTCCGTCGAAGAAAACGAAGAAATAAAAAAATGGATATTACATTTCGATGGGGCAGTCAATGCCCTCGGAAGGGGAATTGGGGCCGTATTAATATCTCCGGATGGTATATATTACCCTCTCACGAGCAAGTTAGAATTCTTGTGCACTAACAATATGGCTGAATACGAAGCATGTGTCATGGGATTGAAGGCTGCAATAGAAAGAAAAATAAAAGCCTTGAAGGTATACGAAGATTCAGCCTTAGTTATTTATCAGCTGCGTGGAGAATGGGAAACCAAAGACACAAAGTTGGTAGAATATCGAAAGTTGATATTAGAATTAATAGAAGAATTTGAAGAGATAACATTTGTTTACCTTCCTAGAGAGGACAACCAAATGGCAGATGATTTAGCTACACTGGCCTCGGTATTCCAAGCAAATAGACCGGAGGATATGATGCTAATCCAGATGCAGAGTTATGAAACATACGCTCATTGCTGCAACTTGGAAGAAGAGGATGATAATCCTTGGTATTTTGATATTTTACAATATATCAAGTTTCAAGCTTACCCATTAGGAGCTAATGACATTGACAAAAGAACAATCAGAAGAATGGCCGCTGTATATGTGCTAGATGGCGACGTCTTGTACAGGAAAAGCAGAGATCAAGTGTTGCTAAGATGTGTCAATGCCAGTGAGTCTAGAAGTATTCTAGAAGAGGTGTATGATGGAATTTACGGTACGCATGCCAACGGTTTCTCGATGGCACGGAAAATAATGAGATACGGATACCATTGATCTACTATGGAAGGGGATTGCATAGAATATGCCCAAAAGTGTCATAAATGCCAAATCTATACAGATAAAATCAATTCTCCGCCAGTACCGTTATATACAATGAATTCGCCCTGGCCTTTTGCTGTTTGGGGATTAGATGTAATCGGTAGATTCACCCCAAGGCTTCAAATGGGAATCGCTTTATCCTGGTGGCTATCGATTATTTCACCAAGTGGATAGAAGCTGTCTCTTACACTAACATCAAAAGAACAACAATTTGCAAGTTCTTGAAGAAAGTGATAATTTATCGGTATGGTCTACTAGAGCGAATCATCACGGATAATACTACCAATTTCAATAACAGATTGATAGCAAAAACCTGTGAGCAGTTTAAAATAATTCATCACAACTCTGTGGCATACCGGCCAAAGATGAATGGAGCCATTGAGGCAGCAAACAAGAACATTAAGAAAATCATATCAAAGATGACTGAAACCTACAGAGATTGGCATGAAAGGCTTCCTTTTGCCTTATTTGCGTACCGAACTTTGATAAGAACTTCTATTGGGGCAACGCCATATTCCCTAGTATACGATACTGAAGTCGTGTTGCCTCTGGAAGTTGAAATCTCATCTCTACGGGTATTATCAGAGGTGAAGCTGAATGATGCAAAGTGGATATAGATTCGTTTGGATCAGTTGAATCTAATCGAAGAAAAGCGGATGGAAGCTATCTGTCATAGCCAAATGTATCAGAAACGGATGATTCGAGCTTATGATAAGAAAGTTCGACCGCAAGAATTTCGAGAGGGGGATCTAGTGCTTAAAAGGATCTTGCCTATACATCGAGATTTCCGAGGGAAATATATGTCGAATTGGGAAGGGTCTTATGTTTTCAAAAAGGCCTTCTCCGGAGGCGCATTGATCTTGACTGAAATAGACGGACAAGAATTAAGTAAACCGGTGAATTCTGATTCAGTTAAGAGATACTACGCCTGAAGGAAGAAGAAAAAGAGATAAAAAAAGATAAAAGAAAAAGAGAAAAAAAATGAAGTGAAAACCCGAAAGGGCGCTTCATGATAAAAAGAAAGGAGGGGTCGAGGTGAAAACTCGTAAAAGGCGTCTCGATACCAACGGAGGATTTGGGTCGAAAATCAGAAATAACGGCTCAAATAAATAAAATAGGCATCCGGTGATTCGTGCCTCTCGGTTATGAAGCAATACGGAAGGATCTCCACGTTTGCAAAGTTGGATCCTCATTTGAAGAATGGGTAGACAAGTAGCTCATTTTTAAATCTATATCTTGGGAAAAGGCCTAGATGATTGCTTGTGATAAGCGTTTGGGAACTTGCATTTTGTTCCTTTCCTTTCCCTTCAAGATGTTTTGCCTTGTTTGTTTTATATGTTTGTCAAAAATTACGAAAAGCTCCAATAAAAGATACTCATTCACTTCTTTTGAGCTTTCAATTCTATCCAAAGCATCATGCTAGTGAACTAATATGAATTAATGAACGCAGAAAATCTTTTGGCATTACTATTTTTAAGTTACAGGTATGATTTGTTTTTTTGGATCAAGATAACGGAATATAAACGGACATGTTCTGACATTCAGACGAAATCTGTCTCGAAAGAACGCCTCAAACAGCTTTATAAAGAGGATAATCATTAAGAGTTGCCCTCGCTATGTGAGATGAAAACCTCGAATGCGGAAAAGAGGGAGAAGAGTCAATCAGTCCCTTCAGAGTGGCAAATTGACTGATAATACATGCCTTTCAAAGCAGTACTCATGCATCATAATAGGAATATTTACATTTAGAAGCATGCTAACAATGTATGATATTTTCTGTTAAACAGGATTTAAAGAAATCAACAACAACGAACATTATTGGCAGCCTTTTGGCGAGAGTCTAGAAAGAATTGGTGTAATGTGAGGAATTTCGTAATAAGAAGAACAACCTCAAGTTTCACCGCTTACGTCTGAAGAATTTCGTAATAAGAAGAACAACTTCAGACTCTTCAGTGGAGATGGAGAATATCGTAATAAAAAGAACAACTTTATTTTCCATTGTTAAATCCTCCGGGTCATCAGTAAATCCTCCGGGCATGACGTTAAATCCTCCGGTTCATCAGTAAGTCCTTCGGGCATGATGTTAAATCCTCTGGGTCATCAGTAAGTCCTCCGAGCATGATGTTAAATCCTTTGGGTCGTCAGTAAGTCCTCCGGGCATGATGTTAAATCCTCCGGGTTATCTGTAAGTCCTCCGGGCATGATGTTAAATCCTCTGGGTCGTCATTAAGTCCTCCGGGCATGATGTTAAGTTTGGAGAATTTCATAATAAGAAGAATAGCTCCAAATTTCACGAGATGCGAGAAATTTCATAATAAGAAGAACAGCCTCAGATTTCACCCCTCTTGTCTGGAGAATTTCATAATAAGAAGAATAGCTCCAGATCTTCCGGAAATGAGGAATTTCATAATAAGAAGAACAACCTCAATTCCACCACTCGACGAGTTTAGAGAATTTCATAATAAGAAGAACAACTCCAAATTCCACGAGATGCGAGGAATTTCATAATAAGGAGAACAACCTCGGATTTCGCCACCCCTATCTGGAGAATTTCATAATAAGAAGAACAGCTTCAGATCTCCCGGAGATGAGGAATTTCAAAATGAGAATAACAGCCTCAAGCTCCATCATTTGATGAGTCTAAAGAATTTCGTCTGAATAATTTCGTAATAAGAAGAACAACTTCAGACCCTGGAGAATTTCATAATAAGAAAAACAGCTCCAGTTATTCCAAAGAGGAAGAATTTCAGAGAGAAGAACAACCTCGAGTTGCGTCGCAAGATTTCGCTTGAAGAATTTCGTAATGAGAAGAATAGCTTAAAGACTCAGGTCTTTAACAAAATTCGTGTTTTCAGTCTTTGCCCATCTCCTGCTCCGTAGCATTGAGCAAAGAGGGGCAGCTGTTAACAAGAACTTTTCATCATAAGTAAAATAATAATAATAAATATAAATAATAAATAAAATAATTAATAAAATATATAAATAATAAGATATATTTAAAAAAATCAAAAATCACAAAATATGAAAAAAACAGAAACATGAGATTGAGGGGGAGTGTTCGGTTGGTTTGTTAGGATAGGGATTTTGTGTTTGAGCTTTTTAGGGGATTAGGTGATGTTTGAATTGGAGTAGGATTGTTGGATTGAATCCCTTTAAATAGGGATCCAATCGATTGAGGTGGGGGAAAGGGAGAATTCAATCGGCAGTGGAGAAAATTTGAAGATTGGTGTATTTGGAATCGGAAATCTAGAGAACTTAAAGCAACCGGAGTTTCAAGGTCACCGGAGGTAAGATTCGATCTATTCTTCAAGTTTTTTTGCTTTGGTGTTTAAAACCGGATGGAGTTGGGTTTTAGGGGTGATCAGCTAAAAGGTTTTGGTGTTTAGGGTTGCTTTAGATCGGCCTTTTAGGGATTTTAGATCTGTTTTCGGCATTTAGGACTGATTTTTGATTGTTTTTAGGGTTTTAGATGGAAGAAAACATGTTTTTAGGTGGTTTTAGCCTTCTTTAAGGTTTCTGACAGCTTCGTCGGCATCAGAGATGGTCTTCGGAGGCGGAAAATGGTCACCAGAGTTTTCTTGGCGACGGCCGATGAACTCGCCGGAGCGACGCCGGACGATGGTGACCTCGATCAAGCGGTGGCTCATGCAGCGTTATATCGTCGTGTTCTTCATGTTCATCGTGAACATGAAGAACACTTAAGTAGTTCTTATGCTTTTAACCCTTTTGATCCACTTTGAGGCTTGGGTTTTGGAGATTAGGTGTTAGGTTGAAAGGATTCTAAGCCCACCGAGTCCAACCGAGTCAAGGATCAACATAAATGGCCGAGCTGACTCGGTCAAAAAGGGGTCTATCAAAGGCAAAACGGTCGTTTCAGGCACTCGGGTCATGCGTGTCGGGTCCGGGTTTAACCCAGATCCGCGCGTTTTTGATGGTTATGGGCAAATTATCCCTTTAGTCCTTCTAGGTTTGAACTGTCATGCAATCTAGTCCCTAGAACTTAAATTTAGGTCCCTGAAGCCTTAGATTTTATCCAATTAGGTCCCTAAACCCCTAATTACACCCATAGGATTAAATTAATTTATCTTAAGACTTAAATTAGGACTAAAAATGAATTTTAAAGGCTTAAAATTTATTATTTAGATTTAATTTAATTTTTAAGAGAACTTTAAAATTAATTTAGCCTAGTTAAATCTAATATAAAATTAATTTGACCCCTAAAACTTAGAAATTAGACTTTAATTAGGTTTAATTTAATTCTTAAAATTTAGAAAATAATTTTAATTAATTATTTTAATTAATTTTAATTATTTTCTAAAAATAAGTTTTAACACTAACCCAACTTAATTAGGTCTAGTCAAGCCTTTTAAACCTTAAAACATTCACCAATTAGACTTTAATTAGGATTAGTTTAATTCTTAAAATTTAGGAAAATAATTTTAATTAATTATTTTAATTAATTTTAATTAATTTCTAAAAGATAAGATTTAGCGCATATGGATCTTGATAGTGGGGCGGACATGAAAAAAACAATAGGGTTATCGTCTAGAGACGGTGATATCATGTTACCGTCAGTGGTGGCGTCTGGGCTGAAAAATGGACAAGAACCTATCGATATTGGGAAGAGAGTTTCTTTTCGAGATGCTGCGAAGCGCTCCGCTGAAAGTAATAAGGAGGATAATTTTCTAAAGTCGTTGGAAGTGGAATTAACCAATGACGATATTATTATTAGCAGAGATGGTTCAGTTCCTGAGATTCGGTTTTCCGATAGGGTTCATAAGCAGATTGATGCAAAGTTGACAAAGGCGATGATAGTAAGGCTCATGGGGTGCTCAATTGGACTCAGGTCTTTGAAGAATAGAATACAAGCACTATGGAATCCGATAGGAGATTTCTCGATCATTGATCTAGATAACGATTATTACTTGATCAAGTTTAATCTTGATACAGACTATGACAAGGTAATTTCTGGTGGCCCATGGATGATTTACGGAAGCTACTTGACTATCCAGCCCTGGTCGAGAGAGTTTTGAACAGCTGAAGATCATCCTAAACAGATTTTGGCATGGGTAAGACTGCCTGGATTACCCTATCGCTATAATTTGAAACATTTGTTTAATGCAATTGCAGGACTAGTTGGAGAGGTTATTCAGGTTGATTTTAACACGATGGAGGGTCGTCGAGGAAAGTTTGCACGGCTTGCGATTATGGTGAGGCTAGACCAGACACTACTACCTGGTATGATAATTGATGGTAGGTTCCAACGGATAGAATATGAAGGTTTACCGTTGAATTGTTTTGGATGTGAGAAGTACAGACATACTTAGGAATTATGTGCGAAAATGAAGAAGCAGGCGACACAACCCAAAATTATGGAACCAACACCAAAAGCTTCTGAGATGTATGGGCCGTGGATGCAGGTGGAGAAACAAAGACGAGGAACCCAATGAATTGCTAAGGGACAAAACTCTTCTGATTCGAGGGTTGCTAAGTCGACGAGTTCGCGATTTGTTGTGTTGAATGTTGGAATAGATAATATGACGGTGGAAGAGCAAACTCTGACGCAAGGGATCGGCCAGACCCCGATTCCTAGGATCAATCATGGTCCTGGTTTAAAGAGGGTAATGAAAGGTAAAGAGGTTGTGGTGGTTCATGAGCCATCTGTGAATAAGGGTGCACAACAGGTTCAAATCATCGTGGACATAGCAAGACCATCTAATGTTGTTCCTCTTATGGAAGCTACTGGGTCGCAAATGAATGCGGATGAGATGATCACAAAAGCAGTGATTGACACTTCTAAGCCATGTAATGAGCAGGAACAAGTTAAGAGTTTATAGGTCACCAGTATTGGTAATGAGACACAAAGCACGGTGCAGACTGTTCCTTCTAAGTTGCCTACGAAAAAACATACGGTTATTTGTATTGCGGATGAAAATCAGAAACGGGTCTTAAAAGATAATAATGGAAAACCAGCGTTAGGTTTGATTCGTAAAATAAGTAAGACGTATGCTCGTAGTGGCACTATTCCAAACCCTTTGTGTCGCGACCTCTTAAAAAAAACGCGATTTTTAAGAACATTGGGTTCGGGAGTCGGTTACGCGTAAGGACGACCCTTACAAACGCCCAAAATTGGTACCTTGAAAAAGCATTACGTGACATTGACATTTTGAAGAAAGATATTAATTTAATTTTCCATTGTTAAATGAACATTATTTGAATTTGGATATCCTTTTGATTTAGAAGTTACACCACCTTTAAACTTGAGTTGAACGAGACGTCCTCTAGATAGGAAACCTCACCCAAATTCAAAGGAATATAACTTCCGCCTCAAAAGGCTAAAGCACAATGCATGACCGTTTTTTATCTTGTCCATTTTAAGTTCTAATCCTAAAAAAGGCTCCATTGATTAAGTTTTAAAACCTAAGTTACTAGCGTTACTAGTTATTTACCTATCCATTTATTTAACTCTAAACCTAAGTTTTTGTCAAAATTCTAAGTTTTTAATAACACATGAATTCGATGCCAAGGTACACTCTCTAGGTCAGCATCATAGTGCGTCAAAACACCAACCTCTTTAGTGTATCCAAGACATAAGATTCACATGCTATATTACTAAATTTTCTCCCTAATTAAATTAATTAATTTAAGTGACTAGTACTAAAAAGGCTCTAAATTAATTAACTTAAGTTGATTAAATGACCTTCCTAAAATATGCTATGCAAGACAACATAAAATAAAGTGTACACAAGATAAAGGAACTTCATCACTTTTGTTAGAATCATGGGTACAAAATATTACATCGAAAATTCTCATCACATGAGTACAAAATGGACTTGAATGAAAAAGATTACAAGGGACTCGAGAACAAACCTTGAACGATGGATGAGATTAAATTAAGTGTGAAATTAAATTTTAAAGTTTTAGAAAATTTTTTAATTAAAATTAATTAACTAAATTTTCCTTAACCTCAAAAGTTTAATTAAAACTTAATTTAAATCTAACTTAATGAGTTTTAAGTTCAAAGGTTTAATTAAGGTTGGATTAAACTTAACTAAGTTAATTTTTAAATCTTATCTTAGAAATTTTAAGTTAATTAAGAGTCTTAATTAAAGTAATTTCTAAATTTTTTAAGAATTTTAATTTAACTTAATTAAAGTTTTAACTTGGTGAAATTAGGGTTTATTAGGCTTAATTAGTTTTAAATCTTATCTCTTTAGAAATTAATTAATTAAATTAATTAAAATTATTTTCTAAATTAAAGAATTAAAGAGGCCTAATTAAAGTCTAAGTTGGGTGAATATTTTAAAGTTTGAGGGCAAAACTAGGCCTAAGTTGGATTAATTTTAAAACTTTATTATTTTTAGAAATTAATTAAAATTAATTAAAATAATCAATCAAAATTATTTTCTAAAATTTTTTAAGAATTAAATTAACCTAATTAGAATCTAGTTTCCAAGTTTTAGGATCAAATTAGTTTTATATTAGAACTAAATTAGATTACATTAATTTTAAAGTTTATTTAAAAAAAGTTAAATCCTAAATTAAGACTTAATTAATTTTTTAAAGTCTCCAAAATTAATTTTAAAACCTAATTAAGTCTAAAATTAGATTAATTTTAATCCTAATAGTCTATTTAGGGATTTTAATTAGGATTTAGGGCCTAATTGAATCAAATCTAAGGTTCTGAGGACCTAATTGATCGATTTCTAAAGGTCTCAGGGCTAAAAGAGGATTCTGGGGGACCTAATTGTAAGCCAGGTCAAAGTGTGGGGGACCTAGGATGTGAATTCCCCATACCCGTTGAGAAACACGCGGACCCGGGTTAAACTCGGATCCGACCCACGACCCAGTGCCCTAAACAGAACCGTTTCAGGGGAGGATAAAAGCCTCCTTCCCGAGTTGACTAGGCCAGACGAGCCTCCCCCAACTCGCTCGGACTCAAAGGGTTAGAAAAAACCTCTGAAACAAACACATCTCAACCCAGAAAACCCAGCAAAATGGATCAAAACCTCATAAATCCTATGATGTTCTTCGGTGTTCTTCATAAACACGAAGAACACCGGCCTAAGACCACCGCAAACTCCGCCCTCAGATCCGAAGCACCGCCGCTCAGCGCCGCTCCGGCGTGTTCATCGGCCATCGCGAAACACGCCGGACGTCGCCCCGGAGCCACCACCGACCGTTCTTGACGCCGATGAGGTCATCGGAAGCCTCAAAACACGCCGGAAGACACAAAAAAAACTCAAATCATAAGTCCTAATCTCCTAAAATAGATCTAAAGCACCCTAAAAACCCGATTTAACGAATCTAATCACTCAAAACACCCTAATAAACCCTAAATCGATCCGGAAGAAAAAGTTTAACATCCATTAAAACTCAAACGGAAAAAACTAACCTCAAATTCGATTCAAGCGTCTAAATTCCCAGATTCTTCCCTTTCGATCGAACTCCCCAATCTCCAAGTCTGATTCAAGCTTTTCTTCTCCAAAATTTTCCACCGATTCAATCTCTTGCTATTGCCGATTAAACTTCAGAAAACTCCCCCCAAAACATTACCGATTGAATCCTTTTAAAGGGATTCAAATCGGAATCCCTACTTCACCCAAACTCTATCCCTTAACACCCTCAACAACCACTCAACCCAATAAAAAATCCCATGAAAATCGGCACCACCCACATTTCCAGTTTCTTCTCGGTTCAAAACTCTGTTTTTTCGTTTTTTCTGATTTTTTTATATATATATTTTAATATTATGTTATTATAGGTATTATTTATTTATTTATATATTATTTATTATATACATTATTATTTTCGTGTTGGCAGCTGCCCCTCTTTGCTCAATGCTGCGGAGTAGGAGATGGGCAAAGACTGAGAAACACGAATTTTATAAACCCTGAAGCTTGAAGTTGTTCTTCTCACTTAGAAATTCTTCAAACTTAACATCATGCCCGGAGGACTTACTGATGACCCGGAGGGTTTAATAGCGGAACTGGACTCATGCCAAAAGGCTACCGATAAAACTTAAAAAAAAGAGTTTAAAGTTGTTCTTCAGACGTAAGCGGTGAAACGAAATTCCTCACGCTACACCACTTCTTTCTGGACTCACGTCGAAAGGCTGCCGGTAAACTTGTTTTCTAGACTCACGCCGAAAGGCTGCCGGTAATACTTGTTGTCTGGGCTCACGCCAAAAGGCTGCCGGTAATGGACTCACACCAAAAGGCTATCGGTAATACTTGTTGTCTGGACTCACGCCAAAAGGGCTACCGGTAATGGACTCACGCCAAAAAGTTGTCGGTAATACTTGTTTTTTGGACTCACGCCAAAAGGCTGCTGGTAATAGACTCACGCCAAAAAGCTTCCGGTAATAATTGTTTTCTGGGCTCACGCCAAAAGGCTGTCGGTAATGGACTCACGCGAAAAGGCTGTTGGTAATACTTGTTTTCTAGACTCACGCCAAATAGGCTACCGTTAATAGACTCACGCAAAAGGCTGCCGGTAATACTTGTTTTCTGGACTCACGCCAAATAGGCTGCCGGTAATGGACTCACGCGAAAAGGCTACCGGTAATACTTGTTTTCTGGACTCACGCCAAATAGGCTGCCGGTAATGGACCCACGCAAAAAGATTGCCGGTAATACTTGTTTTCTGGACTCACGCCAAATAGGCTGCCGGTACCATACTCACGCCAAAAGGCCGTCGGTAATAGACTCACGCCAAAAGGCTGCTGGTAATACTTGTTGTAATTGACTTAATTCCTGTTTAACAAAAATATCATGCATGGTTAACATGCTTCTAAATGTAAATATTTCTATTATGATGCATGAGTATGGCCTTGAAAGGCTAGTATTATCAGTCAGTTTGCGACTCTAAAGGGGCTGATCGACTCTTCTCCCTCTTTTCTGCATTCGAGGTTTTTCATTTCACATAGCGAGGGTAAAGCTATGCTGAGGCATTCTTTCAAGACAAATTTCGTCTGAATATCAGAACTGTTTATACTCCGTTATTTTAATCCGGAAAAACAAATCTTACCTAAAATTTTGAAACATAATAATGCCAAAAGATTTTTTGTATTAATTCATTCATGTTAATTCATTAGCATGATGCTTTGGGCAAAATTGAAGGCCCAAATGAAGGGAATGAGTATCTTTATTAAAGCTTCTCATAGATTCAACATGTAAGACAAACAAGGCAAAACAATTCAAAGGGAAAGGACAGGAACAAAATGTAGGTTCCCAAACGCTCATCACATGCGTTCATCCAGGCCTTTTCCCAAGATATAGACTCAAAAATGAGCTACTCGTCTAGCCATTCTTCAAATGAGGATCCAACTTTACAAACATGAAAATCCTTCCATATTGCTTGAAAACTGAGAAGCACGAATCATTGGATGCCTATTTTATTAATCTGGGCCGCCATTCCTGGTTTTCGACCCAAACCCTCCATTGGTATCGAGACGCCCTTTACGGGTTTTCATCTCGACCCCTCCTTTCTTTTAGTCATCATTTTTCGTGAAGCGCCCTTTTGGGGTTTTCGCTTCATTTTTCCTTTTCTCTTTTTTCTTTTTTCCTTTTTCTTCTTTTTTTTTCCTTTTTTTTGTCTCTTTTTCTTTTTCCTTCAGGCGTAATATCTCTTAACTGAATCAGAATTCACTGGTTTGCCTAACTCTTGGCCGTCCATTTTAGTCAAGATTAATGCGCCTCCGGAGAAAGCCTTTTTTACAACATAAGGCCCTTCCCAATTCGGATTGAATCATCCGCTTCTGATACATTTGGCTATGACAGATAGCTTTCAACCGATTTTCTTCGATTAGATTCAACTGATCCAAACGAATCTATATCCACTCTGCATCATTCAGCTTCACCTCTGATAATACCCGAAGAGATGGGATTTCTACTTCCAGAGGTAATACGGCTTCAGTACCGTACACTAGGGAATATGAAGTTGCCCCGGTAGAAGTTCTGATTGAAGTCCGATATGCAAATAAGGCAAAAGGAAGCCTTTCATGCCAATCTTTGTAAGTTTCATTCATCTTGGATATGATCTTCTTAATGTTCTTGTTTGCTGCCTCAACGGCTCAATTCATCTTCGGCCGGTATGTTATTGAGTTATGATGAATTATTTTAAACTGCTCACAGGTTTCTACTATCAATCTGTTGTTGAAATTGGTAGCATTATCCGTGATGATCCGCTCGGGTAGACCATATCGGCAAATTATCTCTTTCTTCAAGAACTTGCAAACTGTTGTTCTTGTGATGTTAGCATAGGAGACAACTTCTATCCACTTAGTAAAGTAATTGATGGCCACTAGGATAAAGCGATGCCCATTTGAAGCCTTGGGGTGAATCTGCCCGATTACATCTAATTCCCAAACAACAAAAGGCCAAGGCGAATTCATTGTATGTAATGGCACTGGCGGAGAGTTAATTTTATCTGCATAGATCTGACATTTGTGACACTTTTTGGCATATTCTATGCAATCCTCTTTCATAGTAGACCAGTAATATCCGTATCTCATTATCTTACGTGCCATCGAGAGACCATTAGCATGTGTTCCGCAAATTCCGTCATGCACCTCTTCCAAGATACTTCTTGCCTCATTGGCATTGACACATCTTAGCAACACTTGATCTCTGCTCTTTCTGTATAAGACGTCACCATCCAGTACGTATGCAGCAGTCATTCTTCTGATTGTTCTCTTTTCAACGTTGTTAGCTCCAAACGGGTAAGCTTGGAACTTGACGTATTGCAGAATGTTAAAATACCAAGGATTGCCATCCTCTTCTTCCAAGTTGCAGCAATGAGCATATGTTTCATAGCTCTGCATCCGAATTAACATCATATCCTCTGGTCTGCTTGCTTGGAAAACTGAGGCCAGTGTAGCTAAAGCATCTGCCATTTGGTTGTCTTCTCTAGGAAGGTAAATGAATGTTATCTCGTCAAATTCTTTAATTAATTCAAGTATCAACTTACGATATTCTACCAACTTCGTGTCTTTGGTTTCTCATTCTCCATGTAGTTGATAAATAACTAAAGCTGAATCTCCGTATACCTTCGAGGCCTTTATTTTTCGTTCTATTGCAGCCTTCAATCCCATGACACATGCTTCGTATTCAGCGATATTATTAGTGCACAAGAATTCCAACTTGCTCGTGAGAGGGTAATGTACACTATCCGGAGATATCAGCACAGCTCCGATTCCCCTTCCGAGGGCGTTGACTGCCCCATCGAAATATAATTTCCATTTTTCTATTTCTTTATTTTCTTCAACGGAAATAGTCATTACATCCTCGTCCGGAAAATTGAAGTTTAGAGGCTCATAATCATCCGAGGCTCTACTTGCGAGAAAGTCCGCTATGGCACTTCCTTTGATTGCTTTCTGACTGACATATACTATGTCAAATTCGGACAGCAGTATTTGTCATCGGGCTAACCTCCTAGTCAACGCGGGTGCTTCCATTAGAAACTTCAAAGGGTCGAGTTTTGAGATCAACCATGTGGTGTGGTACAACAAATATTGTTTGAGTCGACGAGTAACCCAAACGAGTGCACAACACATCTTTTGGATAAATGGGTACCGTGCCTCGCATTCGGTGAATTTCTTACTCAAGTAATAGATTGCTCTTTCTTTCTTTCCAGTATCATCATGTTGCCCCAGCACACATCCCATGGATTTCTCGAACACCGTCAAGTAAAGGATTAATGGCCTCCCAGGAACTGGTGCCACCAATATCGGCGCGTTGGACAAATATTGTTTGATCTTGTCCAAAGTTTCCTGACATTCATCATTCCACTCACATGGGTTGTTCTTTCGAAGCAGTTTAAAAACGGGATCACACCTGTTGGTTAACTGAGAAATAAACCGAGACACATAGTTCAATCTTCCAAGGAAGCCTCGAACCTCTTTCTGTGTCTTTGGAGGTGGCAAATTCTGAATTGCCTTGACCTTATCGGGATCAATTTCGATGCCCCTTTGACTGAAAACGAAACCAAGTAGCTTGCCAAATGTAACCCCAAACGTACATTTATTAGGGTTAAGCTTCAGCTGATACTTTCGTAGCCTTTGGAACAACTTTTTCAAATCCTGCACATGTCCATCTTCTGTTTGGGACTTAGCTATCATATCTTCCACATAAACTTCGATTTCTTTGTGCATCATGTCATGAAAGAGTGTCACCATAGCTCTCTGATATGTGTCCCTTGCGTTTTTTAACCCAAAAGGCATGACTTTATAGTAGAACGTGCCCTAGAGTGTGGTAAAAGTCGTCTTCTCCATATCTTCCGGATTCATCTTGATCTGATTATAACCCGAGAACCTATCCATGAAAGAAAACCATGAATGCCCCGAGGTATTATCCACTAGGACATCGATATGGGGTAGAGGGAAATTGTCTTTCGGGCTCGCCCTGTTCAAATCCCTATAATCCACACAGATCCGAACTTTCCCATCCTTCTTCGGTACTGGGACTATGTTGGCTACCCATTCTGGGTATGCTGCCACTTGTAGGAAGCCTGCATCAATCTGCTTCTGAACCTCTTCCTTAATCTTCAATAACATCTCAGGTCTCAACCGTCTGAGTTTCTGTTGTATAGGCTTGCAATCTGTTCTGATAGGCAACTTGTGGACCACAATGTCGGTATTCAAGCCCGTCATATCTTGATAAGACCATGCAAAGACATCCTTGAATTCTTGCAATAAGCCTATCAAGTTTTGCTTTGCCCCTGGCGGAAATGTTGCTCCGATCATAACTTCCTTTTTCTCTTCTTCTGTGCCCAGATTCAGAGTTTCTATCTCTTCTTTGAGGGGCATGATTTGCTTATCCTCTTGCTCCACCAACATTAACAATTCTTCAGGAATCTCGTAGTCTGCATTGTCTTCACACTCATTGATTTCCGTTAGACAAGAGATCCTTTTCAAATCTATTTCAGGTTTAGGCCCAGAATCATACAAGTGATCATTGTTCGGGAACCTGCAAGGAAGAATTTGTATAGTTGGATGGGAATAATAGATGAATAAGGATGAAATGAATGAAGCGAATGAAAGAAAAGAAAAATGTTTGTCATTGTTGAAAGGAAAAAAGCATCTTTATTTGCTAATAAAAAACATGAAAAAGCCCATTACAGAAAATCTCCTACACTCGCGGGCAAAAGTATAGGGTGGTTTATGGCATTACTCTGTTTTATAAACTACAGGTAAATCCTCTATAGTCCAGTTGTTCAGAGTCTCGCCCGGGAAGCACGGACGAATTTTATCCAGCAGATTCATCCTTGAGCCTTCAGAAATTCCTCCTACCATTAGTCCCTCAAATGCTTCCCCAAAAATTTCCTCTTCCTGCAACCTGATAGCTTCCAAGCGATTCTTCTCCGCCTTTTCTGTGACATTCACATACCCGTGGGAGATGAAGTCGATTTTTGTACTCAAAAAAGTCGGCTTCTTGGCTGCGATTCTTCCATGTTTGTTCCAATATGCCTCAATTGAGAAGCCTAACCCGGCTCGCCCTTTTTTATGACCACAGGCTTCGGGCGTAGGCTCCCTTGTAATCTCCTTCCTAGCCCTCTTCCGGCTTTAGCTCCTTTGCCAAGGGTCTGTTTGACGGTCATCTCAGTGCAGTTTGATAGCTTCGGGCATGGGAATGTCGCACCTTCAGCTACAAATGCAGCATTGATAAATTATAAGGCCCGGAACGAACATTCTAGTGTATCTTCATTAGCTTGGACGTAGGGTGTATCCGTGGAAACGGATGCAATAATGTCTTTCTCCGTCCCGACACATACGAGCTTGCCATCTACTACGAATTTCAGTTTCTGATGTAGTGATGACGGCACTACCCCAGCAAAATGTATCCAAGGTCTGCCTAATAAGCAATTGTAGGTGGGCCTAATATCCATTACAACAAAGTCAATGTTGTATACGGATGGCCCAATTAGCAACGAGACTTCAATCCGTCCCAACACGTCCCTTGTGGTCCCATCGAAGGCTCTGACCACGTTCTGATAACTCTTCATGTGTGTGACATCAATGGGAAACCTTTGCAAAGTTGCCATGGGTAACACGTTCAAAGCTGAACCATTATCGATCAAAACTCCCCGCACCACATGACCCTTATAATAGGTCGTGATGTTTAAGGCCTTGATAGACCCTATTCCACTATCAGGGATCTCGTCGTCGGTGAACGTTATGTAATTGTCTACGGTGATGTGATTAACGATACGGTCCAACTTGTTCACCGATATATCCTTTGGGATAAAAGTTTGATTTAATACTTTTAAAAGGGCGTCACGGTGCCCTTCAGAACTTAACAGTAGGTCGAGGATAGAGATTCTAGCGGGCTGTTTTTTCAACTGCTCCACTATACTGTACTCACTGTGTTTTAGGAATCGTAGAAATTCATGCGCCCACTCTTCGGTGACTGGCTCTTTCACCTTTGGAGTTGGATCTGTGAAAATCTTTTTCTTTTCCGCAGGCTTAATCTGGTCCTCTTTCTTAGCCGGTGAGTAACACCTCCCGCTCCTCGTAAAATGACCTACCTCATTTACTGGTTTTGTCTCTACTTCCTCAACAGTTCCTGGTTTCTCTGACTGTACCTCCTCGGCGAGCTTCGAACCACTCGACCTGGCCGCACTCGCGGCGTAATTCCACGGAACCCTTCTCGTATCCTTAAATGGGAAGGGTGCCGGAGGGGTAATTACTATGCGTGGAGCATTTGCTGACCCGAATGGGTTGTTGCCCCTTGGTCGGGCTGAGATGATTAGCGGCCTGCTCGCACTGTATCTTGGCCTGGTATCCTCTGACGCACATACGTCTATCATTTTCCGCTCACCTTCCTTAGTAAAGAATTCCACCTCTTTGTTGTCCATCATTCTTTGTAACAAGCCCCTGAAGTCATCACATTGCTGGATTGTATGCCCGCGCTCTTGGTGGAATTCGCAATACGGGTCTTCCTCGGTAGATTCCTTCACTTGCATCCCTTGACAGATGAGCCCGTTATCAAACAGCTATTGAAAAACCCACTTTAAGGGTGATCGGATTTCTGACACCCTCATTTTAACTTGTCTCGCTTGATCCTCCTCGATTGTATTCACACCCCGATCGCCATGATTCGAGAGTGGGTTTGTTGAGACACTGGGTTCATCAAATTTCAAAACCCCGACATTTATCATATTCTGGACAATCCTCTTGAAGGTCGTGCAGTTCTTGATGCTATGTCCATGAACGTTAGCATCATATGCACACTGGGCCTTCGAGTCATACCAGTGTGGATAGGTGGGTTGAGCGGAACGATAAAGTATGGGCGAATCATATCAGCATCGTGTAGCTGAGTGTACAACTCAGCATACGTAACTGGGATAGGTGAGAAATTTGGCTTTTCCCACCTTGAGTTCTTCTTGTTTGAACCCTGTGAGCCACCTGCCTCTGACCCGGGTTTGGAGATCGTCATATTCTTCGGGGGTTTATACACCACAACGTTGTTTACTTCGTTGTTTTTCTTCTTGGAATTCTTCTTCGAGCTATCAGATCCTTCGATCCTCCCACTTTTGATAGCTGCCTCCACCAACTCTCCGGTGGCAACTATTTGAGAGAAACTTTGCATGGAGGTGCTTGTGAAGAGACGTTCATACATCGGCCCCTTCAATGTCTCTACAAACATATGAGTCATCTCCCGCTCGATTAACGGAGGCTGCACCTGAGAGGCCAGATCTCTCCATCTATGAGCATATTGTCGGAATGTTTCGTTAGAATTTTGCCCCATTTGCTGTAACATGACTCTAGTGGGCCCCATCTCAGTCACATGCTTGTAATTCTCCATAAATGCGTGATAAAGGTCCTTCCAGGATTTTATACTCTCCCGACTGAGCTGTGTGTACCATCGGATAGCAGAACCCGTCAGACTATCCTGAAAGCAATGGATAAGCATCTTCTCATCCTTGCTGAAAGCGGCCATCTTTCGACAATACATCGTCATGTGGGTGCTTGGACACGATGTCCCGTCGTACTTTTCAAAGTCGGGCATTTTGAATTTTGGCAGCAGGACCAAATCAGAGACCAGGCTGAGCTCGAACGCATCGGTGCTTTTATCCACCGACCCTTGGACTTGAATTTGCTAGATCTTGGCTTCGAGAGCCTTGAAGTGATCAGCATACTTTTTCTCCATTTCCTGTCTCATCTTCTCGACTTCGCTCATAAAGTTGAGATTTGGGACTTCATCAGTATTCGGAGAAAAATCTTCAACTTCCACGGGGTGACTCGTGGATGTCCCAACTGCATTAAACTGCACTCTCCCTAGGACTGAATGTGCTTCCGGTTGCCCCCTAGTTGCCGTTTCTACTTGCCCTTCAGCTTCATCTCCCACTTTCATCGACGCTTTGCCCCTCTCATCTTGCTTCGTGCCCAACAGAGCGATTATCTGACTGATAATATCCGTCTGAACTTTAGCGAAGCCATCTTTCATGCCATTCTGTATCGCATCTAAGCGATTTGCGAATATGGCCTGATGATCTTCTAATCTTTGTAGTCTTTCTTCCATTGCTAGTCTCTTGGTGCGCGAACGCGTTGAATACGTGTATAGTATGTTTGCTATTTTTAAAATTCACTACCATAAAACCTTTGTTATTAAACTTTATTTTTAATTAATAATAATGCACATGATGTATGAATGTATGAATGCATGGATGCAAGCGGGTATTAAATTCAAAAAACAATCTCTTAAAAACATCCGTCTGTGCAAAAATGATTCACTACAACTTTAAAGATAACTACAGAAAACTGTCGGCCTTAATCCCTAAGCTGGTCAATTCATGAAGTATGCGGACGATGGCTACTCCATATATTTCCCTGACGTTTGGCTGGTCCATAAGAGTTGTCGTTTCTCCTGATAATATATGTACATATGATGCGATATTTTTGACTCGTCCCTTGAAGCTGACTAACTCACTGTTCTGACTCTGGACTGTGCGTTGAGCTGCCTCATACTTAGCCTTCCATGCTTCTCCGGCATTCTGACTTAGAGCTCCCTCGAAGTCGGCTAACTTTTCTCGCAACTTTTGTACTTGGCCCTCGAGTGAGATAATCTTTTGCTGAAGTTCCTCATTCTCTTTCTCCATTTTGGCCTTATCTTCGTTGTGATACTTAGCCACCAGCTCTTCTAACTGTGTTACTTGGGTTGTCAACTCATGGATCGTCGCTCAGTCTTTGTCTGATATCTTCTTGGCTTTGGAGCTTGCTTCTTTCGCTTCACGGTATTTCTTTTTGTAGAGCTTCTTATACTCCTCCTTTTCCTTTAAAGCCTTGTTCAAACTGTCATAACTGTCCCCGACACTTTCCCTTTTCCTTTTATGCCCCCCGGACATTGGTATTGCTTGCGCTTCCCTCAAATCTTGACGTAGCCTCTCGATCTGAAGAGCCACATCTTTTTCTCTCCTCTCATGAGTCTGTACTTGGTACTTCGCAAGGTTCAACTCCTGTGTGAGCTCGTAGATCTTCTTATCTTGCCTCTGAAAATCCAAGTCCCAGTCCTCCTTGAGTTTTTTTAAAGCTGACGGTGCCTCTAGGGTTACCTTACTTGAAGACGGTCCCTCATCTCTCGGTACTCCTCGAAAGACTCCATCATTCGCCCTTCATTCTCTCCACTCGTCGTATCGGGCCATGATCTCAAACTCTCTATAGGGCTGAACCCTCCTAGGTGAGTCCCAAATCTTCACAATCTGGGCTAACTTAGATCTGTACCCCTCGCTCTGGTGTGAAAAACCGAAACTGGCCATCCCCGCTGTGGCTGGAATAAACTGTCTCGAACCAAATTGCCTTGAGACTAATAGAGGGCAGTAAGCCGTTCCACCCCATATACCTGCTAATGGGATCCATTCGCAGTCTCCGCATCGATACCGAAAAGTCGTTCCTCTGTTCAACCAACAAGCCTTTCAGACGATATCCAAATCTGTCAAATTTCGGAAAAGCTCACTCCACTGGGCTTCAGTCTTCTTCTCCACAACACAGCTCTTTAAATGTTCCTCGATAGGTGAATAGGTTGTCCTGAACCTTAGGGCGCTGTACGGAGAGTTCCAACGGTGGCCTCTGAACCAAACCTCTAAAAGCTGCGCACATCCCCAAAATCTTTCTTCACCGGCCCTCTTACACGCGGTGAGTGATCGATAAGTCTCGGCTAGTATGTCTGGAACCGGATTTACTCACTTGGATAACTTCTCGAAAAAACCAACCGTGGATGGGTCTATGTGCTCTGGAGTTCAAGGAAATAGCACTAACCCATATATGCAAAGAGCATACATCCTTCTTGCTTTAGTGGGCTCCTTGCTGCTCGAAGCTATCAAATCGTTAAAGACCTTCCAATTCACTCTCTGTCTCTCCTCGCTTGCATCCTCGTGACCCGTTACTTTCCGGTCCCAAAACTCTTTCTCCTTACCAGTGATTTGCATCAACTTCTTCTTAAAGCCCGAAGTGATGTTGGGCTTGACATAGATCCTATCATACTTAATCAGCGGACAGTTGATCAGAACCTCGTATTCCTCTAGAGTGGGTGTCATGTCTATCCTCCCGAAGGTGAAACAGGTGTAGGCTGGATTCCAGAATTGCACCATCGCCCTCATTAGATGCCTATCAACGGGGACCTTCACTAACAATGCAATATCCCCAAACTCCCTCTTGAACTGATCCTTCATGTCGTCACTCCATTGTTCCCATACCTCTTAGACCTCGGAGAGACAAGGACTTCGATTGGTGCTCATTCTAACATACCCGTTTAGCGTAGAGACACTCCCTATCGGCAAACTGTCACCCTTCTCATGTTGAACTGATTCGGACCAAGTCCAGACTTCTGTGTTATCTTCGCCTATAATGATCCTTTCTGACATTATTGGACACTTCTAATTTTATTGTTTTCCAAATTAATACCCATGCAAATATGCCAAATAAAAGTAAACGCATAAAGGACCAAAGAAAAACAAAAAGGAAAGTGTTAGTAGAATAAAGACAAAGATAAAACAATAAGAAAGTGTTGAAAAAAACCATAGAGCAAATAAAGTTAACCAAAGAACAGGATAAAATGCGTAAAATAACCAGAGAGCATGCTAAATTGCGTAAAAATAACCAGAGAGCATGCTAAAATACGCAAAATAACCAGAGAGCATGTTAACAGAGAAATCCTAAGTTTGGCGGCATTTCGGCAGCATACCGCCTTATCTTACGGTTCTTGTCTGGCTCTAGAAGGGGTTGGTTTCTACTCTATATGCGAGTTTTTGGTCTAGACACTGGGTTCCCGAACTGTCGTTACCGTCTACTACGACGATAAGACATCGATTCGGTGGTATAGGTCCCTTACAACGGAGGTGAAGACCCCACGATGCGTAAGGTTAGTATACCGGAAGCAATTAAAAATCTGAAACTCGGAGCTGGAAAGCATCACGTCGGATAATATCTAACTCCCACTTAAGGGTCAAAGCTCAGGTCGAGAGCTTATGCATGAATGACAAGATATAAAAGTAAAACGTTATCCTCATTCTAATAATGTTCACTTAACAATAACAAATTAAATTGATATCTAACTCCAAAATACCAAAATGCCACGTAAAGTTTGAAAACAATTAGGCCTGACTCACAAAAAAATAATTTTTAAGTCCCCAGCGGAGTCGCCAAGCTGTCGCGACATCTTTAAAAAAATGCGATTTTTAGGTGAAAAAGTGTTCGACGATCGATTTTGAAAAAACCCGAACTTATTAATTTTAATCTTGAAAAATCCAGATTTTAGAAAAAACTCTATAATTTAATTTTGAAAAATTTGACTTGGAGTCGCCACTGGCCACTTAGGTAGGCCAGACACCATAAAAATAAACCAGAGATTCGTTTAAAAACAATGGGTTCGGGAGTCGGTTACGCGTAAGGACGACCCTTACAAACGCCTAAAATTGGTACCTTGAAAAAGCATTACGTGGCATTGACATTTTGAAGAAAGATATTAATTTAATTTTCCATTGTTAAATGAACATTATTTGAATTTGGATATCCTTTTGATTTAGAAGTTACACCACCTTTAAACTTGAGTTGAACGAGACGTCCTCTAGATAGGAAACCTCACCCAAATTCAAAGGAATGTAACTTCCGCCTCAAAAGGCTAAAGCAAAATGCATGACCGTTTTTTATCTTGTCCATTTTAAGTTCTAATCCTAAAAAAGGCTCCATTGATTAAGTTTTAAAACCTAAGTTACTAGAGTTACTAGTTATTTACCTATCCATTTATTTAACTCTAAACCTAAGTTTTTGTCAAAATTCTAAGTTTTTAATAACACATGAATTCGATGCCAAGATACACTCTCTAGGTCAGCATCATAGCGCGTCAAAACACCAACCTCTTTAGTGTATCCGAGACATAAGATTCACATACTATGTTACTAAATTTTCTCCTTAATTAAATTAATTAATTTAAGTGACTAGTCCTAAAAAGGCTCTAAATTAATTAACTTAAGTTTATTAAATGACCTTCCTAAAATATGCTATGCAAGACAACATAAAATAAAGTGTACACAAGATAAAGGAACTTCATCACTTTTGTTAGAATCATGGGTACAAAATATTACATCGAAAATTATCATCACAAGAGTATAAAAGGGACTTGAATGAAAAAGATTACAAGGGACTCGAGAACAAACCTTGAACGATGGATGAGATTAAATTAAGTGTGAAATTAAATTTTAAAGTTTTAGAAAAATTTTTAATTAAAATTAATTAACTAAATTTTCCTTAACCTCAAAAGTTTAATTAAAACTTAATTTAAATCTAACTTAATGAGTTTTAAGTTCAAAGGTTTAATTAAGGTTGGATTAAACTTAACTAAGTTAATTTTTAAATCTTATCTTAGAAATTTTAAGTTAATTAAGTGTCTTAATTAAAGTAATTTCTAAATTTTTTAAGAATTTTAATTTAACTTAATTAAAGTTTTAACTTGGTGAAATTAGGGTTTATTAGGCTTAATTAGTTTTAAATCTTATCTCTTTAGAAATTAATTAATTAAATTAATTAATTAAAATTATTTTCTAAATTAAAGAATTAAAGAGGCCTAATTAAAGTCTAAGTTGGGTGAATATTTTAAAGTTTGAGGGCAAAACTAGGCCTAAGTTGGATTAATTTTAAAACTTTATTATTTTTAGAAATTAATTAAAATTAATTAAAATAATCAATCAAAATTATTTTCTAAAATTTTTTAAGAATTAAATTAACCTAATTAGAATCTAGTTTCCAAGTTTTAGGATCAAATTAGTTTTATATTAGAACTAAATTAGATTACATTAATTTTAAAGTTTATTTAAAAAAAGTTAAATCCTAAATTAAGACTTAATTAATTTTTTAAAGTCTCTAAAATTAATTTTAAAACCTAATTAAGTCTAAAATTAGATTAATTTTAATCCTAATAGTCTATTTAGGGGTTTTAATTAGGATTTAGGGCCTAATTGAATCAAATCTAAGGTTCTGAGGACCTAATTGGTCGATTTCTAAAGGGCTAAGGGCTAAAAGAGGGTTTTGGGGGACCTAATTGTAAGCCAGGTTAAAGTGTGGGGGACCTAGGATGTGAATTCCCCATACCCGTTGAGAAACACGCAGACCCGGGTTAAACCCGAATCCGACCCACGACCCAGTGCCCTAAACGGAACCGTTTCAAGGGAGGATAAAAGCCACCTTCCCGAGTTGAATCGGCCAGACGAGCCTCCCCCAACTCGCTCGGACTCAAAGGGTTAGAAAAAACCTCTGAAACAAACACATCTCAACCTAGAAAACCCAGCAAAATGGACCAAAACCTCATAAATCCTATGATGTTCTTCGGTGTTCTTCATGAACACGAAGAAAACCGACCTAAGACCACCGCAAACTCCCCCCTCAGATCCGAAGCACCGCCGCTCAGCGCCGCTCCGGCATGTTCGCCGGCCACCGCAAAACACGTTGGACATCGCCTAGGAGCCGCCGCGGACCGTTCTTGACGCTGATGAGGTCATCGGAAGCCTCAAAACACGCTAGAAAACACCAAAAAAACTCAAATCTTAAGTCCTAATCTCCTAAAACAGATCTAAAGCACCCTAAAAACCTGATTTAACGAATCTAATCACTCAAAACACCCTAATATACCCTAAATCGATCCGGAAGAAAAAGTTTAACATCCATTAAAACTTAAACGGAAAAAACTAACCTCAGATTCGATTCAAGCTTCTGAATTCCCAGATTCTTCCCTTTCGATCGAACTCCCCAATCTCCAAGTCTGATTCAAGCTTTTCTTCTCCAAAATTTTCCACCGATTCAATCTCTTGCTATTGCCGATTAAACTTCAAAAAAACTCCCCCCAAAACATTACCGATTGAATCCTTTTAAAGGGATTCAAATCGAAATCCCTACTTCACCCAAACTCTATCCCTTAACACCCTCAACAACCACTCAACCCAATAAAAAATCCCATGAAAATCGGCACCACCCACATTTCCAGTTTCTTCTCGGCTCAAAACTCTGTTTTTTCGTTTTTTCTAATATTTTATATATATATTTTAATATTATGTTATTATAGTTATTATTTATTTATATATTATTTATTATATACATTATTATTTTCATGTTGACACTTTGGTTCACAAGAACGGAAAGACGAAAAAGATTGATGGGAAACACCAAGCGATGGAAGTTACGCATTGGATAAATACAATCTCAAATGAAATATCTACAAAGCAAGCAAGTCTGGATCTGTCCGTTAGGTCGAGGGGTTCAGAGACAGCTAAGAAGGGTGAAATTCGATGGACTGCGAACGAGTCATTTGAAGGAACGATGCAAGTGGTGAATCAGTGAGTTTGGGGTTCTTTATGCTTATTTTAATGATTAAAATCATGTGTTGGAATACTCAAGGCACTCTTGGCCTTGACTTTAATCGTTATTTTAGATTATTGGTTAGTGTGCAGTTACCGGATATGATTGCAATCTTTGAGCCTCGAATAAGTGGGGATGGGGTGGATAGTTTCATTCATCGCTCGGGGTTTGATTATTCATATAGAGTAGAAGCAAATGGTTTTTCAGGAAGCATATGGGTCCTTTGGAAGGAGGGGATTATATTTGATGTTCTTACTGTTTCAAACCAGTTTGTACATGGAATTGGTGTGGATTCTAGATCAAATGTACAATTCCACACAACGTTTGTGTGTGCAAGCCCAAAGTGGGGTAAACGTCGATTCTTATGGGATCAACTTAAGATCCTGGATCTAGGGCCTAGAATGCCGTGGCTGCTTAGTGGAGACTTTAATGCTATAGTAAGTTCTGATGAGCGGTCAGGTGGATTGACTCGGAGAGTGGGGACTTGCGTGCAGTTTAGTGAGTTTATCTTCCGAATGGGGCTTATTGACAAGGGTTTTAGTGGTCCACGCTTTACTTGGCAGAGGGGTAACTTGAGTCAAAGGCTTGACCGCTTCCTCTGTAATGCAAAGTGGTACGATTTTTTAGCGTCTTCAAATGTCTTGCATCTACCTTTGATGGGGTCTGATCATCGTCCAATTTTATTGATGATAATACTAGTGCAATATGTCTTACCAAAAACCCCATTCAACACTCTAAAACTAAGCACATAGAAATTAAACACCACTTCATTAGAGATCATGTGTCTAAAAATGATGTTGTTTTAGAGTTTGTTGACACCTTAAACCAATTAGCGGACGTTTTTGGACCCCTAGGAGAGAGTTAGCTCTAACTAGCCTACCTTGACCTCTTAAGTGTTATTTTTTATGCATTTTTGCTTGAATATTGATTGACATCATGCTTATGTTTTTCTTTGTATCTTGATGTCTCCATGCATTTTGCTAGGGGGAGTATGAACTTATTCATGCATTTTAATCATGTCATAACATCATATGCATGCTTTTAGGGGCTTTAGAAACTCATCTCTAGTACTTTTAGAAGCCTAAATGCAAAGTTTTTCTCGGTGGTATCGAACCATGTTTCGATACCCGTTCATCATCTCATCTGGGAAGTGTCTGGGAAGAACAGGTATCGAACGCTGCTTCGATACCTGGTTCGATACCGGCATCGAAACAAGCCTGTTTCGATACCTGGTTTCAAACACGCAGCGACAGTTTGGTTTAAAACACCCAAAACCTAATTCTAATCACATTAAAACACTTCCAAACTTAAAACATCAAACCCTAGCCGGCCCTCTCTTTATAATCCCCTCAAATCCGCCTCTCCTAACACATAATCTTCACGTTTTCTTTGAGGGATTTTAATCTATGCATCAAAGACTACTTCATATCAACAAACGGTGCTTAACAATCACTTGATTCATCTTAATCTACACTCAAGGTATATTTTCGAAAAACCTTATTTTCGTTTGGATTTAAATTGTTAAAAATTGGATTTTGAATATATTTCAATTGTCTATTGTATGGGTTTTAATAATCCAACAAATTGTTATTTCAAAAATCCGATTTTTTTTAATCGAATATAAATCCTTTTCGTATTTTTTTTAATTTTTGATAAAATTTTCAAATACCTTAAATTGTTAGATTACTTCATAGGATTGAATTTGATTCTATAGAATACATGTTTTATCAAACTAATAAAATAGTTTTGTGAAATATCTAGATTATGGCACCGAAGAAACGCTCTCGTACCGAGGCTGGTTCTTCATCACGTTCTAGTCGTGTTGATTTCCAAGAAGTCTTTGCACGATGCTTAGATACACCTCAACGGGTCAACCAATTCAACCTCTTTCGCCATATCCTTCTTAAACAAGAATGTAGGGTCGATGTCCAATTCATGAACTCCATCAAGTTCCAATTTAAATATTACAATCTTCTTGTTCAATGGAAGTTCTTGCAATTTCTTACCCACTCTAGTAAATTTTTTCCTACTCTCGTCCTAATTTTTTACACTAATGCCTCATGTCTTTTTGAACCTATAGACGAAACCAAGGTTGTAGCCATCGAGTCTTTTATTATGGGAAAACTCTTTCAAATCGATATCTCGACCCTTGAGGAGGCTTTTGGCCTTGAGGATGAGGGTAAAACCGATGAGGAAGCTCTAGGCCAATTTACCGGAGTCGCATCTTCTCTTGACGTACATGATCGTTTTCTTCATCTTATCATCTCGTGGTGGATTCGTCCATCCAATGGTAAGTATTCACGTATACGTCTAGTAGATAGTTTTTGGTTAAAATGTTTTCGTCAACGTGTTAGACCAAATCTCGCCCAAATTGTCTTCTCCGAAATTGTTTGGCATGTTAAAAACCGAGCCACCCCTCTTGTCCAATCTTTTCCTTATGCATGTATTCTAAGTTCCATATTCTTGCATTTGTGAATTGATTGTTCTTTAGACCGAGTAAGTTCTTTGAAAGAACTCATTGGTGAGACTTCTCTTCACCGTGCCCATTTTGTTTATTCTGATAACGGTGAATGGTCTCGTGGTGCTCCTCCTCCTCCTCCTCCTCCTCCTTCTCCTCCCATTGATCCCGAGCCTATTCATCAAGTTGCTCCGAGTGTTGACATGATGGCTTTCCTTACCACTCGGTTCAATAACTTGGATGCTCAGCTTGAATCCATTAACACTCAATTTGGTACTTTGAATAACAACTTTGGTTCATTGAGTGCTCTCATGGATTCTATGGATGGTCGTCTTGACTCTATGTCCACTCAATTTCAATCTAGTTTTGACTCTATGAATACTAGATTGACGGGACTAGAGACTCAAGGTCATGTCTTGCGCATCTCTATCGAAGCCCTTCGGTATACTCAAGAATTTAACGAGCAAGATGTCAATGTTGAGGATAAAGATGACGAGGAAGACGAAGACGAAGAGGACGAAGACAAGGGTGATGATGATGATGATGAGATGGGCGATTAGTGCCCTTCCTTTATGCTTTGCTATTTGGCTTTTAGGACTAGCTATGTTTTCTTAAGCTTTTGTTGCATTCATAATTAGACCATATGCACCTATTATTATTTCCTTTATAAATTTTTTTTACTTTGTTGGACTTGGATTTTTAATATTTAATGCTATGGATTGTGTTTATGAATTTCTTCTCCTTAATGTCTTATGTTTCTTTATAGTTCATTGATTTTGATCTAACAAAAAGGGGGAGAATTTTTTATGCTTATAAGTTTAGGATAACCACCATATTTAATGTATTTAAAAATCGTGCACATATTAAGGGGGAGTCTTTAAAAGTTTTCAAAGTGTTTTTTAAATCCAAAAATTTTGACTTAAACTTAAAAATCTTTAAATGGTTTTGTTATATCAAAAAGGGGGAGATTGTAAAACTAAATTTGATTTTGATATAACAATTAAATAGAAGGACTATTCTTTGAAATAATTTTAAGTCCCTAAGTCAATATTTTGGTTTCAAGTCAAACAAAGATTTTAAAAGAAAATTCTAAGTGTTTTTGCACGATGGTATCGAACCATGGTTCGATACCCCTAGATTTTCAAAGCCATGTTCTTATGTTCAAGAACAGGTATCGAACTACTATTCGAAACAAGGAGCTCACTGCCAGCCTCTGTATCGAAGCACGATTCGATACCCTTGGATTTTCAAAGCCATGTTCTGGTGTTCAAGAACATGTATCGAACCATCATTCGAAACAAGGAGCTCACTGCCAGCCTCTGTTTCGAAGCATGGTTCGAAGCATTTCGTGCATTTTTTAAGTATTTTAAAATCAATTAAAAATTGACCACTGGTATCGAACTATGGTTCGGTACCACCCTTAATACCAACGGCTATTTTTGCATTAAATGTTTTGACCGTTCGTGGCAGTTAATTTTTTGATTGGTGGTTAGCCTGTTCCGAAGCATGGTTCGATACCAACCTTCACAGTTTCAAAAAGGTATCGAAGCATGGTTCGATACCCCTTGGTTTAATGCACAACATCTCTTTCTATTCTTGGTCTGTTTCAAAACAAGTTGTACGTGTTTCGATACCGCCTGCTGCAGAGTGCATTTATGGTGGGAAGATGAAGTCTAAACGGCCATATTTATGTTCCCAACAACCACAACAGATAGAAATCAATGAGATGGTATAAAATGAAGTAATTTCAACAACATTAAGGACTATTGAACCTCAAGCAACATCCAAGCACACAAATCCAACTCAAAGTACTTCATTGCATATCTTAGCCTCCTAACTTGTGTATTTCACTTTGATCAGTTGTAATTTAAGTTTGGGGAGAGTTTGTTTGTATTTGGGGCTATTATTTCTTGTGAGAAAATTCTTCTTAGCCAAACCAAATCTCTTGTAACACCTTGTGAGGTCTAAATCAATTTTGGGTAGAAAATTGATTTGCTTGTAAAGGTTATCCCTTGAACCTAGAAAAAGATTGAATTCAATAGTGAATTGGTTTCAAAATCCTTAGTGAGAGCTAAAGTAGTGGATGTAGAGCTTGTTCGAAGCTTGAACCACTATAAATCATTGTGTTCCTTATTTCTTAAATTATACCGAAAATCTCCTACCAAATTTTTAATATCCAATTCACCCCCCCTCTTGGCCATTATTCAACAACGATCAACTCAATAATTGGTATCAGAGCTAAATCCTCGAAGGGATTCACCTCCACCAAAGAAGATCCAAGGGTTGTTGATCATCTCTACAACAAGAATCTAACGGCCTCCACTTCCGGTTCGTGGAATGAGTCTCACTCTATCACCAAGCTACCCTTCTTCAATGGGGACAACTATCCTTGTTGGAAGAATAGGATGAGGCTATTCATCAACTCCAATGATTATGTCCTTTGGGATATAATCGAGGATGGACCCTCTATCCCTATGAAGCAAGAAGGAGATCGGCAAGTGCCTAAGAAAAGGAACGAGATGACCGATGAAGAAAGAAGGATAATGTCCACAAATGATAAAGCTCTTCACATTCTCTTTTGTACTTTAGGCCCCGACATCTACTCCAAGATGTCTTCATGTACAAGTACCAAAGAAGTTTGGGACTCCTTGGAGACAACTTATGAGGGCACCAACGATATGAAGGAAAAAAAGATTGGTCTTCTCAATTTAAACTATGAAAATTTCAAGATGGAGCCGGATGAAGACATCACCAAAATGTTCGATAGATTTTCCGTGATTGTCAATGGTCTCAAGGGTTTTGGTAAGATTATTCCGGAAGAGAAGCTCGTAAAGAAACTTACCTACTCTCTTCCCGAGTTTTGGGATAACAAAAGGACGGCTATCATTGAAGCCAAGGACTTGAAGACTCTAAAGCTAGATGCTCTTGTGGGATCTCTTCTTACCCATGAGATCATGAAGAAAGGAAGAGAAAAAGAGAAAAAGAAAGAAGAGGTAAAGATAGAAAAGAGGGAAGTAGAGAAAAAGAAGCAAGAGATTGCTCTTAAAGCTTCATTGTCACAAGAAGAAGTGGACACTAGTGAAGAAGAAAAGCTAGAGGAATTGACCATGGTGGCCAAAAGATTCACAAGGCTCATGAGGGCAAATAGGAATCGAAGATTCCAACGAAAGAGGGACTTCAAAGCAAAGAGTAAAGAAGAGAAGAAAGATCAAATTATTTGCTATGAATACAAGAAGCCCGATCACATTAGGACCGATTGCCCTCTATACATAAGGAAGGGTTTTGAGAAGAAGAAGAAACAAAAAGCTCATGTTGCCACTTGGAGTAATGAGGAGTCATCATCCGATGATGAACTTTATGATGCTTATGATGAACTACAAGATGTGTATGATGAGTTGGTTTTAAAATTCAAAGAATCCATTTTGAAAAGCAAGAAAACCATTTCTGATTTAGAAATGAAAATTGATTCTTTGACTAAAACGATTTTGGATTTGGAAGAAAAGGTTGTTGATTTTAATGATGATTTAAAATTTTTTCAAAAAGAAAATATTGATTTAAACAACCTTATTTCAAGCTTGAGTGAAAATCACCACAAGGTGGTGAATGAGCTTAAAGAAAAAATTAAGGTGGTTGGGAGTTCAACCTTTGAAAAATGAAGCTCTTCAAAACTCAACCATGTCAAAAGGAATTTTCAAAACCACAAACAAAAAGGTTTTCAAAGGCATTTTAGACATAGAAAAATTAGGAGTGTTTGGGTTCCTAAGGAACTCATTGTTTCTAATACTTTAAATGCCATTGCCTCTTGGATTCCTAAGGGAACCAAGTTAGTCCTAGAGAATCACATCTAGTTGCCATTAGGAGAATCTTTAGATACCTTAGAGATACACCTTGTTTAGGTCTTTGGTATCCTAAAGTCTCATCCTTTGATCTTCATGCCTATTCGGATGTGGATTATGGTGGTTGTAACATCGATAGGAAAAGTACTTCCGGAACTTGTCAATTCCTAGGTAGTATGTTCATATCTTGGTTCTCAAAGAAACAAAATAGTGTAGCTCTCTCTACCACCAAAGCGGAGTACATATCCTTAGGGAGTTATTATGCTCAAGTTTTATGGATGAAGCAACAACTCTTAGATTATGGCATTAAGGTAGACATCATACCTCTTAAGTGTGATAATACTAGTGCCATATGTCTTACAAAAAACCTCATTCAACACTCTAGAACTAAGCATATAGAAATTAGACACCACTTCATTAGAGATCATTTGTCTAAAAATGATGTTGTTTTAGAGTTTGTTGACACCTTAAACCAATTAGCGGACATTTTTACAAAACCTTTGGATAAGGAGCGTTTTTGGACCCTTAGGAGAGAGTTAAGTCTAACTAGCCTACCTTGACCTCTTAAGTGTTATTTTTTATGCATTTTTTTGCTTGAATATTGATTGGCATCATGCTTATGTTTTTCTTTGCATCTTGATGTCTCCGTGCATTTTGCTAGGGGGAGTATGAACTTATTCATGCATTTTAATCATGTCATAACATCATATGCATGCTTTTAGGGGCTTTAGAAACTCATCTCTAGTACTTTTAGAAGCCTAAATGCAAAGTTTTCCTCGGTGGTATCGAACCATGTTTCGATATCCGTTCATCATCTCATCTGGGAAGTGTCTGGGAAGAACAGGTATCGAACACTGCTTCGATACCTGGTTCGATACTGGCATCAAAACAAGCATGTTTTAATACTTGGTTCGAAACACGCGGCGGCAGTTTGGTTTAAAACACCCAAAACCTAATTCTAATCACATTAAAACACTTCCAAACTTAAAACATCAAACCCTAGCCGGCCCAGTCTTTAAAATCCCCTCAAATCCGCCTCTCCTAACACATAATCTTCACGTTTTCTTAAAGGGATTTTAATCTACGCATCAAAGACTACTTCATATCAACAAACGGTTCTTAACAAACACTTGATTCATCTTAATCTACACTCAAGGTATATTTTCGAAAAACCTTATTTTCGTTTGGATTTAAATTGTTAAAAAATGGATTTTGAATATATTTCAATTGTCTATTGTATGGGTTTTAATAATCCTACAAATTTTTTTTTCAAAAATCTAATTTTTTTAATCGAACATAAATCCTTTTCGTATGTTTTTTTTTAATTTTTGATAAAATTTTCAAATATCTTGAATTGTTAGATTACTTCATAGGATTGAATTTGATTCTATAGCATACATGTTTTATCAAACTAATCAAATAGTTTTGTGAAATATCTAGATTATGGCACCGAAGAAACGCTCTCATACCGAGGCTGGTTCTTCATCACGTTCTACTCGTATTGATGTCCAAGAAGTCTTTGCACGATGCTTAGATACACCTCAATGGGTCAACCAATTCAACCTCTTTCGCCATATCCTTCTTAAACAAGAACGTAGGGTCGATGTCCAATTCATGAACTCCATCAAGTTCCAATTTAAATATTACAATCTTCTTGTTTAATGGAAGTTCTTGCAATTTCTTACCCACTCCAGTAAATTTTTTCCTACTCTCGTCCTAATTTTTTACACTAATGCCTCATGTCTTTTTGAACCTATAGACGAAACCAAGGTTGTAGCCATCGAGTCTTTTATTATGGGAAAACTCTTTCAAACCGATGTCTCGACCCTTGAGGAGGCTTTTGGCCTTGAGGATGAGGGTAAAACCGATGAGGAAGCTCTAGGCCAATTTATCGGAGTCGCATATTCTCTTGACGTACATGATCGTTTTCTTCATCTTATCATCTCGTGGTGGATTCGTCCATCCAATGGTAAGTATTCACGTATACGTCTAGTAGATAGTTTTTGGTTAAAATGTTTTCGTCAACGTGTTAGACCAAATCTCGCCCAAATTGTCTTCTCCGAAATTGTTTGGCATGTTAAAAACCGAGCCACCCCTCTTGTCCAATCTTTTCCTTATGCATGTATTCTAAGTTCCATATTCTTGCATTTACGAATTGATTGTTCTTTAGACCGAGTAAGTTCTTTGAAAGAACTCATTGGTGAGACTTCTCTTCACCGTGCCCATTTTGTTTATTCTGGTAACGGTGAATGGTCTCGTGGTGCTCCTCCTCCTCCTCCTCCTCCTTCTCCTCCCATTGATCCCGAGCCTATTCATCAAGTTGCTCCGAGTGTTGACATGATGGTTTTCCTTACCACTCGGTTCAATAACTTGGATGCTCATCTTGAATCCATTAACACTCAATTTGGTACTTTAAATAACAACTTTGGTTCATTGAGTGCTCGCATGGATTCTAAGGATGGTCGTCTTGACTCTATGTCCACTCAATTTCAATCTAGTTTTGACTCTATGAATACTAGATTGATGGGACTAGAGACTCAAGGTCATGCCTTGCGCATTTCTATCGAAGCCCTTCGGTATACTCAAGAACTTAACGAGCAAGATGTCAATGTTGCGGATGAAGATGACAAGGAAGACGAAGACGAAGAGGACGAAGACAAGGGTGGTGGTGATGATGAGATGGGCGATTAGCGCCCTTCCTTTATGCTTTGCTATTTGGCTTTTAGGACTAGCTATGTTTTCTTAAGCTTTTGTTGCATTCATAATTAGACCATATGCACCTATTATTATTTCTTTTTTATTTCTTTTACTTTGTTGGATTTGGATTTTTAATATTTAATGCTATGGATTGTGTTTATGAATTTCTTCTCTTTAATGTCTTATGTTTCTTTATAGTTCATTGATTTTGATCTAACAGAAAGGGGGAGAATTTTTTATGCTTATAAGTTTAGGATAACCACCATATTTAATGTATTTAAAAATCGTGCACATATTAAGGGGGAGTCTTTAAAAGTTTTCAAAGTGTTTTTTAAATCCAAAAATTTTGACTTAAACTTAAAAATCTTTAAATGGTTTTGTTATATCAAAAAGGGGGAGATTGTAAAACTAAATTTGATTTTGATATAACAATTAAATAGAAGGACTATTCTTTGAAATAATTTTAAGTCCCTAAGTCAATATTTTGGTTTCAAGTCAAACAAAGATTTTAAAAGAAAATTCTAAGTGTTTTTGCACGATGGTATCGAACCATGGTTCGATACCCCTAGATTTTCAAAGCCATGTTCTTATGTTCAAGAACAGGTATCGAACTACTACTCGAAACAAGGAGCTCACTGCCAGCCTCTGTTTCGAAACACGGTTCGATACCCTTGGATTTTCAAAGCCATGTTCTGGTGTTCAAGAACATGTATCGAACCACCATTCGAAACAAGGAGCTCACTGCCAGCCTCTGTTTCGAAGCATGGTTCGAAGCATTTCGTGCATTTTTTTAAGTATTTTAAAATCAATAAAAAATTGACCACTGGTATCGAACTATGGTTCGGTACCACCCTTAATACCAACGGCTATTTTTGCATTAAATGTTTTGACCGTTCGTGGCAGTTAATTTTTTGATTGGTGGTTAGCCTGTTCCGAAGCATGGTTCGATACCAACCTTCACAGTTTCAAAAAGGTATCGAAGCATGGTTCGATACCCCTTGGTTTAATGCACAACGTCTCTTTCTATTCTTGGTCTGTTTCAAAACAAGTTGTACGTGTTTCGATACCGCCTGCTGCAGAGTGCATTTATGGTGGGAAGATGAAGTCTAAACGGCCATATTTATGTTCCCAACAACCACAACAGATAGAAATCAATGAGATGGTATAAAATGAAGTAATTTCAACAACATTAAGGACTATTGAACCTCAAGCAACATCCAAGCACACAAATCCAACTCAAAGTACTTCATTGCATATCTTAGCCTCCCAACTTGTGTATTTCACTTTGATCAGTTGTAATTTAAGTTTGGGGAGAGTTTGTTTGTATTTGGGGCTATTATTTCTTGTGAGAGAATTCTTCTTAGCCAAACCAAATCTCTTGTAACACCTTGTGAGGTCTAAATCAATTTTGGGTAGAAAATTGATTTGTTTATAAAGGTTATCCCTTGAACCTAGAAAAAGATTGAATTCAATAGTGAATTGGTTTCAAAATCCTTAGTGGGAGCTAAAGTAGTGGAAGTAGAGCTTGTTCGAAGCTTGAACCACTATAAATCATTGTGTTCCTTATTTCTTAAATTATACCGAAAATCTCCTACCAAATTTTTAATATCCAATTCACCCCCTATAACACCTTGACCCGGATGTCACATTGGGCCTCCGGCCCAAAACCCGCATTTTAAAATTTCCTTCGAAAGTCCAATAATAAAGTCAATTCAAGTCCAAATATAATACGAATAAAATCCATTTAATTTAAAAAAAAAGCCCAAAATAGTTTTAAGTGACCGAAACTCCAAATTACTACAAACTCATTTAAAACGTTGACCCACTTAAAATAACAAAGTTACAAAAATACATATAGGTCTGACAAAGTACTAGCCCACTAAATCTATCACTGTATCCTTACACAAAGTCGATGCTGAAATCCAAACCTCGATGGTGCTCCATGGGACCTACTTTACTTAACCTACGCACGAAAACAGATTTCGAACGCTGAGCCACACAAGCTCAGTGGATACACCAAACTCGGCCAACATTATGCAAATCAAAAGCAGTAAAGCATGGCATATAAATCTCGTGCATGATATGATGATCTAGCATGCTCGCCTATCACATGGCATAATGAAATGTATATTATCGCACACAGCATATACAAATCAATCAAGTCAACACACAAGAGTGAGGCCCGCGTCCACACAGCATCGGGATCCTACACTCAGGATTGAGACCGCCCTCAAATCCTATGCCCGGAATGTTACATCGGACATCTTCGAATGAGGCCGCCCAACGTTCGGAAAGGAGTGGAGGCCGCCCAACCAACCCCATGCTCGGAATGTTACGTCGAACATCTTCGAGTGAGGCCGCCCAACACTCGGAAATAAAAGTCTTCAATCATCATCAGGCATGTTACATCGGATGGCCTTCAACGTGTTGCAAAACTTATGGATATCCGGATTTCCAACACACAAGGACTCAAACCACACAAACGATCCACCTAGGATCTCATCACAACAAGATATATTAAAGTCTTATCTCAATTAGTCTTTCGGAGTTATAACCTCAACCTTAGTTTAACAATTCAATTCATAGCTTTTAGATTTGAGTATTTATTTATTAAGACCACCGAAGCCTTAAATTCTACCCAACTTAGCCAAAACACACAGGGGTATCGATACCCTTAAGTAGGGTATCGGAACACCCTGTATCAATACCCACCCAAAGAGGGTATCGAAACACACAGGTATCGATACCAGTATCGATACCTCTTGACCAAAGTCAAAGTTAACAAAAGAAGGAAGAACTGTTTCGATACAGGTATCGATACCAAAAAGTTTCTAGAATCCTTTGTATCGGAACAGGGTTCGATACCATTGACCAACTTCAAAAGTCAATAGAAAGGGGAGAACCCGTATCGAAACATGGTTCGATACCAAAAAGTTTCTAGAACCCTCGGTATCGAAGCACGGTTTGATACCCCTAAACAACAAGCCAAACTACACTCACTGGTATCGATACCGAAAGCCCGAGTATCGATACCCTCTGCACGAAATGCAGGTTTGCACTTAGAAATTCTAGATTTTCAACCCCAAAACTTAATCTAATCGATTCCAAAGTCTTCCTACTCATTCTTAAGAGTGTTTAAGGTGTTTTAGCATCATTTGTCATCCCTTTAACACAAAGTTATGAATTCCACCATTAACACATATCAAGCTCAAACCAAGCACACACATACACCAAACTATATGAATGCTTCCTACCATGATATGCATAAAAATTAGAAGAGTTGGGAGTACCAACCTCAAGCAAGCAACAGCAAAAATGAACTCTTTCCTCCCACTTAAGCTTTCTCCTTTCCCAAGCTTGAAGATGGTGTTCCAACTTGTTTCTCTACAAGAGGAAGACACTTAACTATTAGCCACCATTTAGGGAGGTCCTCAGAACATCAAAGACACTAAAAACTAAGATTCAAACCCTTAAAATCTTATTCCCGTTTTTCCTCTCAAAC
Source organism: Abelmoschus esculentus (assembly GCA_035048815.1). Lineage (NCBI taxonomy): Eukaryota > Viridiplantae > Streptophyta > Magnoliopsida > Malvales > Malvaceae > Abelmoschus > Abelmoschus esculentus. Next base: position 19,499,717 of record JAUCBN010000008.1, on the reverse strand, counting down.
CAACTCATAAACCCCCATCCTCACCAAACCAACACATTCTTACCTCTTTGGATAGATCTTTAACCACTCAACAACTTACTTTCTTGTATTAAAACGTGATTCTCAAACTATCCCACAAAGATCAAACCTTTTCACTTTTCTCCTAGGGTGAGATGAAGAAGATGAAGAGAAAAACTTCCTTTATGATCTCACTCTCTTACACTCTCTGCAGCACACACACCATTCCCCTTTTCCCTTGTCTTCCATAAAGGAAAAGACCAAAAGTCCCTTACTAACACCACTCTAACCCAACAACACTCAAGTCCAACAAGTCAAAGGCCCAATAACCAACCCAACAAAACAAACTCGAGGCCCAAAGCCACTAAACTCGAGACCAAAACCGAAACTCATAACTCTCGGATTGACTCGACACTCAGATCCGAATCCGGGTCATGACACCCCCTTTTGGCTATTATTCAACATCGATCAACTCAACACATTGGCACTAGCCAGGAGAATTACTCTAGCGAAGGCTGTGTTACAGGCTATACCAATTTATACAATGCAAACTACCTGGCTTCCTAAAGGTATTTGTGATGAAATTGAGAAACGCATTCGTCGTTTTGTTTGGGATATAACACCAGACCATAATGCTATCAACCTTGTAAAATGGGATATTGTAAAAAAGCCATCAAATATGGGAGGTTTAGGTTTTCGTGATGTGCAGAACCAAAATTGTGCTTTCCTTATGAAGGTAGGGTATCACTTGGTTTGTAGTAAGGACAAGCTATGGGTCCAGGTACTAAGGGATAAGTATAAATGGATTGGAGAATTGCCTAGTGAAATTTATCGACGAAACTCCTCGAGGCTTTGGCAAGGTGTGAGTCATTGTTGGGAAGCAATAAAACAAAGCATGTGTTGGCAAGTTCGTAATGGGTAGAAAGTCGAATTTTGGTGAGACGTGTGGTTAGATGAGAGAGAGCCTTTAGCGATAAAATACCTTCTACCCGGTGATCCTCCTCACGTGAGTGTTGCTAGCATGTTAACGGTAACAGGGGCTTGGGATTGGAGCAAGCTCGTGTTGGCATTGCCTCGCGAGTTCTTGGATCAACTGGCAAGCGTTGTTCCGCCACATGCTGGATTTGGGAATGACTCGCTAGTTTGGAGATGGACTGAAACGCGTATATTCTCAACCGCATCAGCCTATCGTACTTTGGGGCCAGAGGTGCTCCTTGAGGAAGAGGATTCATGGAAGTTCATTTGGCGTCTTCCGGTTCCACAACGGATCAAAACTTTTTTATGGTTGTTAAACCATGATAGGTTGATGACGAACAAGGAAAGAACCCTTCGACATTTTGGTAACAGCAGTCTATGCCCTGTGTGCGGTGTAGAAGATGAAGATATAAACCATGTGTTGAGAATGTGTAGCCGGGCGAGGCAGGTTTGGGCTAAGCTGGTGCTGCAAAACCTATGGCGTAGCTTCTTTAACGGAAATAATCGCGATTGGTTACAAGCCAACTTGAAGAGTAATAGTAATTGGTGGACGATTTTGTTTGCAACAACTTGTTGGATCCTTTGGAAGAGACGATGTGTTTTTGTGTTTGATAGTGGAAGAGAATTAGTTGGTAACGTTGTGGATTATTGTGTGGCGTATACAAAGGAAATTGTGGCTGCTATGGAAATACGCAAACAACAGCAGCGAAGAGGGTTGTGTAAACAATGGTGCTGACCGGATGAAGGATGGGTTAAAGTTAATACGGATGGAGCGATGAGAGGAAATCCTTTGGTTGCAACCGCTGGAAGAATCATCCGGGACGTTGACGGTGAGAGGATTCGTGGTGTTGGTCGGTGCATTGGCCGTTGCTCGATGATCTGTACGAAATTGTGGGCTGCTTTTGACAGTTTAACATTAGCCTGAGAATTAGGGTACTGTAAGCTGGTGCTTGAACTTGACAGAACTACAGTCGTGGCTTTGATACAAGGGTGATTGGTTGACATCGCCCATCGCAATCTTGTTCTTCGGATTAGTGAGCTGATTGTACGTGCATGGGACGTTAGGATTGTGCATGCGGGAAGAGAGGCTAATGGAGTAGCAGATCTGTTGGCTAAGATCATGCGAAATACTGAGGATTTAGTGCGAGTGTTCGTGGAACCACCTAATGTAATTCGGATTTTACTTGATCAGGACAAGTCCATAGGTTTGGCTTGATGTTTTAGAGGTTTAAGTTTTTGTTTAAATTTGTTTAATGTCGCTACGAGTACTCTTTTCCTTCAATTAGGTTTAGGGAGGTTTTTAACGAGGCTCGTAGTTGTATTCCTTTTACACCAAGAAAAAGTAGCAATAATAATAATAATAATAATAATAATAATAATAATAAACAATTTTAAATTAGCATCATCACCCTAACAAAACTTACTAGATTTCTCCAACGTATATTTCTTCGTTAAAACTGAGATTTAACACGCCCCCTACAAGATTTTCCCCCTACAGAAATGGATAGCAGAGAACATCTAATAGTTTTAATCGGTTTAGGATATGTCTAACATTCTTATACTAAATATATATTATAAGATAAAGAAAAAAAAGCCGGTGAGCCTACATGGCTCATGCCATCGCCATTTGTAGGTGGCGACATGATCCTGTGTTGTTGAATTCCAACACTGGCCATGCACACCAACGCCACCTCGAGGTGGCGACCTCCTGTGTTGCTGAATTCTAGCATGCATTCAGCGTTGAATTCCAGCCAGTCCTCCATGCACACCAATGCCACCTCGAGGTGACGACCTCTTGCATGCATGCAGGTTCCTTACAAGGCTCAGCATGAGCCGAGACAAATAAAAAATTATAAAAAAAAAATACAACACCACTACAGGTGGTGCCTCCCTTGTTTTACTATAAAAAACACCTAAATCCCCAAATTTCCTTTAAAGATCTCTAATATTCCCAATAAAAAAATTAATCTCTATATCCCCAAATATACATGTTTAGTAAAATATTTTAATTTTATTTAATATTTTTAATTGAGAGATCACGTTTGCAAATACGTGGATCACGACTTCCGACGAGTCGGCAACCAGCTTTAAACTTAATAAAATGGTCAAATCCAGAATGTTATAGCAAGCAAGCTAAAGAAAATATGGCTCAGGCGATCGGAAAAGTGTGTGTCACCGGAGCCGGAGGCTACCTTGGATCCTGGGTTGTGAAGCACCTTCTCTCCAAAAACTACACCGTCCATGGCACCGTCAGGCAACCTGGTTGGTTCCTATTTCTGCTGATTATATGACCGCACCTTCTATTTGCATTTCTTTGTCACTTGATTTGTTGGATTTTTGCCAGGGGATGCCAAATATGCACATTTGAATCAATTTGAGAAAGCATCCGACAACCTCAAATTCTTCAAGGCGGATGTACTGGATTACGATTCTCTTTGTTCCGCCATTGCGGGCTGCGTCGGTGTCTTTCACGTTGCCTCTCCCGTTCCCTCCTCCTCCGTTCCTAATCCACAGGCAAGACTAAACCCTACTCCTAATTTCTGTGTTCACGAACTAGTGTTCCCTTTCTGCGGCAGATTGAGAGCCTTGTATACATCTATGCGTCCCACCGATTTTAAAAATATATGTCGTTATTTTGATTTTTTTGGATAATTTATTTACCTATTAATCATTCAACGGTTAATTCTCTTTGATGAGACGTTAAGAAAAATATTGATTTCTAATTTGACCTACTAATTTTAGTTAAAATATTAATTTAATTTCGAATTTAACCCTAAATTCGACCAAAATCTCCTGCCGGATATTGCTCACGACTAACACCGGTCACCGCCACTGCCGACGACCATTGGACCTTCGAATTTTCTATTCACTATTTTTTTAGCCTCTTGAATTCATTTTCAGCAGAAAATTAAACCTAGTCTAGAACACTTCAATCCCCTTTAAAATTAAACCATCATAATAAATTTATCATTAATGTATCATTAAAAAAAATAAAGACGCCTAAAATCTAAATCTATATCATAATCAAATTCATAATTTTTATATAATTCTTAACTCAACCCTGCTTCTGGCCCTGGTTAGCTATAGTTTTAGTTATGGATTTGACACGGATTATTCGCATTAATTTTGAAATCATGTTTTTCCATACTAATCTTTTACATACAGGTGGAGTTGGTTGAACCGGCTGTAAAGGGCACACTTAATGTGCTTAAAGCTTGTGTTGAAGCCAATGTTAAACGAGTTGTTGTCGTGTCCTCTGTGGTTGCTGTTTACATGAACCCTAGTTGGCCCGAGGGTCAGATCAAGGATGAGGCATGTTGGTCTGACAAGGAATATTGCGCAGCAACAAATGTATGCGACTCATTACACAAGTGTGATACTTAATGATATTCATTTTCAGTGCTAAAATATCTTGTTTAATTGTATCTTCCAGAATTGGTATTGCTTTTCAAAAACAGCTGCAGAGAGTGAGGCGTTTGAGTTTGCCAAAAGGTCTGGCCTTGACGTTGTTTCTATTTGTCCCACTCTCGTATTGGGGCCACTTCTGCAGCCCACCATCAATTCTAGTAGCTTGGTTCTCATTAAACTTTTAAAAGGTGGTGCCAACTCCTACCATGGCTACATATGCTTCTGTAGTCTGCACTACTACACTGTGAGAGCTAGTTTGTTGGGTTTGTGCACCGGGGTTGTGTGACCTTTATTTCAATTATACTTGTTATGATTTTAGATTCAAGACTCGACAGCACATTCTAACCTTTAAATTAGTTATACTGAGATTAGTTGATAGTTGATACACCCTAGATTGGTACTTCTACTTCTTCAGGCATAGATTCATTAAGCCCTTGTGCCTTGCAATATATAAATTAGAGTTTTGTTACTAAATTTGCTTGGCTTTTCAGATTTTAATCTTTAATTTGTGATCTTGGATTGGATCTATTGTTGCTGTAGCCACAAAATTATTTTACTTTTCCATGTCTTCCAATTCCCGCCATTTTCTTGCAGTAGAAGTTACAATGACTATGGTTTAAAGTAAAAGCCATCATATCTTTTCATGTGTCATTCTGTTCTGTCCATTTCTATTCTGATTCTATTTGGTTTTCCACTCTATCGTGTTGATGCACAGAAGGATACGACTCGCTGGAAAACAGAGTTAGACATCTAGTTGATGTGCGTGATGTAGCTCAGGCATTGCTTCTTGCGTATGAGAAGCCAGAGGCTGAAGGAAGGTACATATGCACAGCTCACAAGATCAGGGCACGTGACCTTGTTGATAAGTCGAGAAGTATGTTTCCTCAATACAACTATCCTCAAAGGTACATCTCTTGCTGTGTCTGAATCTCTTTAGTCCAACCCTTTAGGAGTTGATATATTATAATGAGTTGGAATTTTTCTGCGTATGCTCTTCCTCTTCTTCTTTGGGATCTAAATTACTTGTGTATCGGCAGCTTCACCGATGGAGGTAAGGAAGAGTTGATTAGTTCAGAGAAATTACAGAGTCTTGGTTGGAGTTATAGGCCCTTGGAAGAAACTCTTTTGGATTCCATTGAGAGCTATAAGAAAGCTGGAATCTTGGATTGAAATTTAGATATGGTGTCCTCTTCTAATTTCCTACTGTTTTCATGGTGATCCCACGTGTTGTGTTGAATTTGCTTGTCTTTAATGCCAAACATTTTACGTTTTATGTCTGTTTTTATGGTCTATGTTTAAGGTTTGTGAACAATTTCATCTTTAAAATTTGAAACCTCATCACTACAATGTTGACAATTACTAAGCATACTTTAGAGGTCACGAATTCGAGTATCAGTGATACCAACAGAGTGATTGAGCGATGTCAAATGGTGAAAATTATATTTTAGAAACGATACTATTGTAATTATTATTAGCTAAATTAAAAAAGTTTAAAGAAAATAATACTCCTTATTAGTAAAAATAAGGAGGACGATGGGAATAAAATAATAATTATAAAAATATTTTAAATGCAAACCAAATATTAAGACAATAAATCAGAACTGTTTATTTATATTTAGATAATAATTCAGATGAATAAATTTATGATATTATATATTTTTTAAACATACTCGTTTATTTTTGTAATGCTTGATAATTGTTAAACGTCCTACAAATACAATGATCACGAACTAAAAACTTATCTTCTTCTATCACTGTAAAAAAAATAAAAATAATGTAAAATAATTTTAAAGAAATGAGAAACTTTGAGAAAAAAATCTCTTCACATGCAATGTTTGTTGTTGCGATTTTATTCTCTTCTTGTGAAGTTTTCTTTGTAGACGAACAAAGACATAATTCTGAATTTAAAATCAAAAAGAATATTTGATAAAATCTATATAAATATAAATTATTTTACTTCAGTCACGATGCTCCTAAAAGAGCTCCTCCTATGAGCTTCCAAATTCAGTCCTAATTTTACTTCAACCAATTCTCGCAGGGTCTCGTCATCTGGATCACATTGGACAACTCTATCAAGGTTTCATTGATTTGCTCATTAAAAGTCAACGTATGTCAAACCAAGATAAAGTCAAAATCAATGTTTCATTAGTTTGGTCCTTAAAAGTTTAATATTTATTAAAAACGCCACATTTATAGAGGAAAAAAAAAAACCACCCGAGCCATGTAAAATATTTGCCGATGAAAACCCATGTTTTGAGGTGCAGTAAATCTAGACTTATTGAATAAATTTAGGACAAAGTGATAGATTATCCTCCGAACTTCCTTCAGCTCTGTCCACAGAAATTCAGAGAGAGAGAAAGCAAAGGCAAAGGGAGATAGATATACCATGCTAACAATGGGCAGCAGTTCTTTGTCTCCCGGCGTCCCTTTGTCCCCCTCTCTTTCTCGGCATCCAAAATTCCCAAATCCTAACCCTAATTTGTTCCTCATTTCTCAACCTTCTCTTAACTCCATTTCCCTCCGTTCCAAGCAACTCCCTTCCCATTCCAAGAAGCTCCTCTCGCGGAATGCTCCCAATCTCTTCGTAATTTTACATTCAATTTGCTTATTAGTTCATGTTTGAATTTGTTTATGGGTTTTGATGCTTATCTTTTTTTATACTGGGTGATGGCAGGTTGCGGCGTCGGCTAAGGCTGAACCGTTGAAAGTTATCATATCAGGGGCTCCGGCTTCTGGTAAAGGTACCCAATGCGAGCTCATCACCCAAAAAGTAATCTTTCTTTCTTTTTATTTAAATTTATGCATTGGTTTTCTTATTCTCAATTGAAGTTGAAATTTTTGTTTATTCAGTATGGTTTGGTGCATATTTCTGCCGGAGATTTATTGAGAGCGGAAATTGCCGCTGCCAGTGAAAATGGGAAGCTAGCGAAGGAGTACATGGAGAAAGGGCAATTAGTCCCTAATGAAATTGTTGTTATGGTAGGGAAGATATTGTTCAGTTTATATAGATTGCTTTTCCCATTCATGAATCCTATAGTTTTTGGTATTAGATGGTCAAGGAGCGTCTGCTGCAACCCGATTCTCAAGAAAGGGGTTGGCTTTTGGATGGATATCCTAGGAGCTCATCACAGGCAGCTGCTCTCGAGGATTTTGGGATCCGTCCAGATGTTTTCATTCTGTTGGATGTAAGAATGTTTTGTTGCTCTTTTAATTGTTCAACCTCTTGGACTGCATTCTGTTTTTTGTTCGTTTGTAAATTAGTTTTCAATTATATGTGTCTAACCATTGTGGTTTAACATGTCCAACTTGTTTGCAGGTTTCTGAAGACATTCTTGTTGAGAGAGTGGTTGGACGAAGGTTAGACCCTCTTACCGGGAAGATATACCACTTGAAATATTCACCCCCGGAGAATGACGAAATTGCATCCAGGCTTACACAACGGTTTGATGATACTGAAGAGAAGGCATGTCTTATATTCCTTGCTTGATTGCTTTTTTGTTGGGATTATGTGTTTCTTTGAATAATTTTTTAGTAGTGCCCTGTTGTTAGATTGATAAATTACATTCTCTTATTTGCGTTTTGTAGGTGAAGTTGCGGTTACGCACACATCATGAAAATGTGGACGATGTGCTTTCTGTATATAAAGATATCACAGTCAAGGCATGTTAAATTCTCTCTATGGCATTAATTGATTGAAACCAAAGCTTGTGTTGGGTCATGCAGATAAAGATAAGAAAATGAAAAAAATAAGTCATACATACCGTTTTGTTGTGTTAGAATCAACTAGTTGGTCTAGTGAAACGAGGCACTAGATCCCTTAAGCAAGGTCAGGGGTTCAAGTCCTAACATTGTGAATGGAGCAAATTGGGTTCGGAGGGTCTCAGGCCAATGGGTTAGATATGGGTGGTTATACCAAATAAAGCTAGTCTTCCTAACTTAAAACCAAGAAGAATTCAAACTGTCTTGAGCATGATGATACATAGTGGATGCCTTATTGTTTGATACCATTCCAAAGCTGGAGCTATCTTCTTCTAAATCCAAATTTTGACAGGAAAACTGGTTGCTTAGATTATTCTTTTTGATGAGAACATATAATGTTTGTTTTTTCAGGTTAATGGAAATGTGGCCAAGGAAAATGTGTTTGAACAAATTGATGCTGCGCTTACACAAGCAGCTGAACAAAGGAAGGTGAATTCTGGATCGCCATCTGCATAAATAAAAACTATATTTAAGAGAGTTTCTTGGTGGTTTCCTTCAACTAATAATACCCCCTTAATTCACCTCATATACTTGGACTTGTGTAATACAGTAAGAAGTTCGGTTTTCGCTTTCGGATTTTTTAGGGGTTGAGGAATTAGAGTTTCAGATTCAATATTAAGTTTATGATCTTGATATGGTTATTAAGAAAGTCCCATCTGTTATCAAGTCCTTATACTTTTTATGAATAATTGCCATCCTAGCTTTGTAAACAATAATAAACTTTATCCCTCATGTGGAGTAAAATATTTTTTTCAAATTATTTCTCAAGTGATGATTAAAAATCCACATTTAGACTATTATTTTCTTTTTTAAACTTTTATCTTTTTTATGAATAATTGACAAATTTGAAGTAAGCTTGAATTTTAATGATTTGAATCTAAATAATTCAAATGTAAAATGTATATACTTTAAAACGATTCGAACTTGAATATGAAATATTTAAAACTCGAGAATAAACATTAACTCGTAAAACTTCAATTGAGGAGAGTTTTTGTCATGGCATTCCTCGAGGCTCGTGCGAGCTTCAAGGCCAAACCATACTCCTAGCATTTGTAACGGATGAACGATTGGTCAGAACACTTTCGTTGGCTGGTAGTCCACTATAAAACACCAATTGCAATGGAAAACCATACATTCAATAATCAGCCATTCCATCCCTATCCCAAACCTAACCCGAATCTGAATCAACCCCATCAAACAAACATGAGGAGCTTGATAATACTATTTGTATTCCTCATGTTCCTTCCGGTTAACGCCTTCCGTCCGACCCTTCTTTTAGGAAACTTGAACCTGATAGAGAGAACTTGTAGGCAAACACCTTTCTATGACCTCTGCATATGGTCCCTAAAATCGAGTCCCGACAGTCGAAACGCCAACCCAAAGAAACTAGCTCAAATCATGGTAGATTCACTCAAAACTCGAGCAACTGAAACACTCGATTTCATCGACGATCTACTCCAGGACGGGCTCGCACTCGACCCTACGATGCAAAAGGCTTTAACATCTTGCGCCGAACGCTATAATGTGATTATAAAAGGAGATATCCATGAGATCAACGAAGCTCTCAAAACAGGTAACTACAAATTTGCAGAGAAAGGCGCCAACGATGCAGCCGTAGAGGCCAATTCCTGTGAAATCGAGTTCCCTGCTAAATCACCGCTGACTGATATGAACAAAGTGGCGCATGATGTATCCGTTGTCGCGGCTTCCATCGTCAAAATAATTCAAACTAAGTTCTCCATAATATGACCAAAATTTCAATCCGATCATTAATCCTAATCAATAAAATAAATTATGTTTATCAGTAACCATTTTTTTTGTTACTTTGATTTTTAATTGCGGTAGTCATTATATTTTCAACTAACCGCATTTATTGATATAGTGTATTTTATCGAAATATTTTTGAAATAGAATATTTTAAAATTGATGTTTTATTACGAGTTATAACTTGAGATAGAGTTATGAATAGAAAAAAATTTAAATTAAAAAAAGTTTTTTATAAGAATTAATCTGTTAATAAATCCATGAGCTTAATATAATTAGCATGCTTAAATCCACGAGCTTAATATTAATCGGTTTAATATTCAATCGATAGATAAATTATATAAACGATTTTTTTAATTATGCTTTAATTATTTATGTCTATAAAAATTATAAATTGGTCCCTCGATTAAAACAAATTCCGATTCCGATCCATCTGAAGGGAGCTTTCTCTGTTCATCGCTTCCACTTCTGTAATTCAATTGTTTGTTGAATTGACAAGTAAATAGAAAATTTCATTGATTTTTATGCCAAACAAACCCCTCAAAAAATGTCGATCAACATGAAAACTCTCACGCAAGCTCTGGCCAAAACGGCTGCGGTTATCGAGAAAACCGTTCAAACTACCGTACAGGAGGTAACCGGTCCTAAAGCTCTCCAAGACTATGACTTACTTGACCAGATCGGATCCGCAGGGCCAGGTCTTGCCTGGAAGTTGTACTCCGCCAAGGCGCGTGACGGGACGCGTCCCCACCAGTATTCCACGGTGTGCGTTTGGCTGCTGGACAAGAAAGTTTTATCAGAGGCACGCGCGCGTGCGGAGCTCTCTAAGGTGGCCGAAGATTCGTTTTTGGATCTGATACGGGCCGATGCAGCGAAGTTGGTGAGGCTGAGGCATCCGGGAGTAGTCCACGTGGTGCAGGCTTTGGATGAGAATAAGAATGCCATGGCGATGGTTACGGAGCCTTTGTTTGCGTCGGTGGCTAATACACTTGGGAATGTCGAGAATATTACCAAGGTTCCTAAGGACCTTCAAGGGATGGTACGTGCTCTACTTGCTTTTTTCTGATTGAGATTGGTTCAGTTTCAAATATTTGAATTACTCGAATGCTCGGTATCAATGATTGAATGTTAAATGGTTATTCTGTTATGGTTTATCCAAATCTGTGAATCAATAGCAGCAAACCAATTTGTGTGGTACAAGATAATGCTGTAAATGTTTATTTTCAGTAACGTAGTTCTCAAAAGATCTGATGAGGTTTAGCGCTGGATGTCACAGACAATCTCTAGGAAATTATCTCATTAAATTGTCAACCATTTAATGACTTTTTACACATTTTCTATATAAATAAGCCTGCAATGTCACAGAAGTATGGTCAATTGCAACCATGGAAGTGCTGAAAGTGTGATTACTTGGTGATCTAACAATGTTGAATTTGAGTGTATTAAGTATTTATAGATAAAAGGTGTCAGACAGCAAGGAAACAGGTTACTGAAATTTTGTGCCCTGGAAAAAATAGTAGGTTTAATAAGAAACTTGGAGGAATCGGTTAGGAAAAGGGAAATTATGCTGAGCGATGCGTTTGTTGGACTTACTGAGGAAATTTCAAAAAGCATGTATCAAAGTTTAGCAACTTGTCAGGATTCTGTGTTATCATAGAAGTTGACTAAATCTGTAAATTGGTGAAAGAGTTAGAGAAAGACTTACTAACTTTTAAGAAAATAGTTAATTTCATTTTTAAGGTTCTATAATCAGCTTCTGTTTAGCAAATAGCAACACCTATAATTCTAATACATGTGACCCCATAAACCATTCACTGAAGTATTGAATCAATCTTCTTAGCAACTACTGATCTAGTCTTCTCCTTGGACCATAAGTTCTTTGTTGTTATAAGTGCATAAAGTATTATAGCTTGGGTTCTCACCATTCTTAGTTGAAGTTTGACACATATTTAATATGCTCAAATATGTGAATCACACTTGGTCTCAACCTTTTTTAGTAGGCTGGAGGTCTCAACCTTAATGCAACCAACAATGTGTTGGAAAGTTTGGTAATGGAAAGATAACTGTAGTGGAATTGAGTAGTATATGATATTCTCTGTGTACCGACTAGAAGCTTAAAGTTATTAAGTTTAGGTGCTATACTGCTATAACATATTTTTGAGATTATTACCAACTTATATTTTTAACTGTTTCAAAGAATCATAAGCAAAAGTCATTGAAGTGGAATACTTTAGAATGAGTTTGATTTTATGGAATTTAAGGGATTTTTGAATTGCAGCTTCATTGTCAAATGATTTCCTAACCCCCTTTTTGAGAAATTTCTACGTAGGGGGGTGGGGAGGGGGAATTTGCTCCTAATGGGTTTTGTACTCCACAACCTAGGGGAGATGGGAGGGTGTCAATCGAGAGCTTTAACCACTTGCTCTAGAGATTGTTGACAATTTTCTAACCCTTTTAAGATCAAATTCCCAAATAAGATAACTGATAAAAAATTTGTCCTTTCATTATAATCTTCTCTAATTTTGCTCTATATGGAAACATTGCAATAACATTGAATATGCTTGTCTTAGATTTCATGTCTTTGTATAAGATGTAAAAGTTGTTCTTCAAAATTTCATTGGGAATGCTAATTGCTTGAATTATTCACCATCATGTTATGTCTTCACCGTTATGTCCCTTAGTATAATAGAAAACTAAAAGAATATTTGCTTCACAGGAAATGAGTTTGTTGGAGGTGAAGCATGGTTTGCTTCAGATTGCAGAAACCTTGGATTTTCTTCATAACAATGCACATCTTATTCATTGCGCAATATCACCTGAGGTTACTTCTTTACCCTTTTAATGTTCTATTTTATAATATTTTCTCTGTTTTCTACTAAGGTGAAGCTCTTTTCCTTTTGTTCTTTCAAAAAAAAAAAAACTTTTTTAGTATGTTTAAGCCTACAACTCATTTAATTTTTTATTACTTCTTTTAATAAAATTTTGATTGTAGATAAGAATTTATTAAGTGTGCCCTTTTACGCTGCAGAATAGATTGCAGTGGGCAGGGAACATAACTACTGTATAGGTTTGTCTAAATACTGACTTTGCACTTTGCAGAATGTCCTGGTTACGTCACATGGAGCTTGGAAGCTTGGTGGGTTTGGTTTTTCTATCTCAAAAGATCAGGCCTCGAGTGATTCGGCTAATGTACCGGCCTTCCATTTTGCGGTAAACAAAACTTTTGATATTTTATGGGTTTAGCTCAAGTAGTAGGGGTGGGAATGGAGTTTGGGAAGAAATGCTACTCTTTCTTGTACTCAAAGGAAAACAAGAACATTTTTCATAAAAATTGAAATCATTGTACTTGACCCTATTGAACCAAAACATGAAACAAGGGAAAAGTATGAAAACTCATTTTCTTTAGCTATTCTGGTAGATGTGGGCATGGAGGTTTGACCCTTTTTATATAAGGAAAACCTTGAATTTACATGTCTAGAATATCTGAACTTCTAATGTTCGTCTCATGAACATAATCTACTACAGTATCGACAATTTGCTTATGTGACTCCTTTCGTTAGGTTAGCCTTAGCACTGTGAATATGATTCCCTCTGTTTTATGTCTTAATAAGTTATATGATGTCATAAATGTTGCATATATGGTCATACATATTTATCATATTTATTTCTGTTTTGATTTAGGAATGCCATTTCTCCTTTCTTTAGCAACCATGTTGTCTTCTATTTCAAGTAATTTTCTTTCTACTTTTTAGGTTCTGCTTTTCACATGTGTTTTATTTTGACTTGTTGTCTAAGTGGTGCTTTCTCCTCATAAATATGAGTATGCTCTTTATATTAATTTATCAAGTCATCGGTCTTGATGGATGGAGTTGCCATTTTGCAGTAATGATTTGTATTTAGCTATTATATCCTGATGTCATATGGTCTGTGCAGGAATATGATACTGAAGATTCTGTTATTCCTCTTCAACCATCATTGAATTACACTGCACCTGAATTGGTTCGTAGTAAAACATTTTCAGTTGGATGTTTTTCTGACATTTTCAGCTTTGGATGCCTTGCCTACCATTTAATTGCTCGAAAGCCTTTGTTTGACTGTCACAACAATGTCAAGATGGTACTTACTAATTTTAAATTTTATCCTTTTGAATTGATCCAATTTTTGTTTTTTGTAAACAAGAATTACTGCTTTCCTGTCATGTTTATATTCAATAAAGTTCTCTCAAATTTAGCTGCCTGGTACCTTCCATTTTTTATAGAAAAAGAAATTCATTAACATCAATTTAGTTGGCGATTAGAAAAGGAATTCATTTGTGTATCCTTTCATTGGTGGAAAATTAGGTAAGCAAATATTGGGAAACAGACTTATTCTTGACTTTATAAAGTGATCTTCATATGTGAATTCTCCTTTTCTCCCAGTCTCTTTCTCTCTCATACAGCAATGCATTTTATATTCTTCAAGATTTTCAAGTGTCATCCGTTGCCCTTTATATTTTGTTGGTATTTGTGGTTCAGCAAGCTAGAGGAGTTGATATTAGTGGTTCAGTTTATTATCTATTGCATTGCCCAGACAGAATCAGGTCAATTCATAAAATTTTCTTAATGCAGGTACTTCCGCCTCTTTGTGCAGAACTGAGGAATTTGGTTATGCAACTTACTATTTTGCCGATGGTTCTCATGATCGCAGACTCACAGGTTCTTGTTTTGCTATTAATTAGGTTTATCTACTGGATGCTTATTATTATTATTTGCAATTGTAATTCTTGAATATCTTTTTTGAGATTGTGTTGGTCTTTGAAGTATCTTCATGCTAACCTTTCTTGATTAGTTGCTAAACTAGCTATATTTTTTGACATTTTCTACATGCGAGATATTTTCTCTCTAAATGGTAGATTAACGTCATCCTTTTTGATCAAGTTCTGTTTCTGTAAGATTGCCTAAACTGACCCAATTAGCTTTAAATTGTTTGTGCCACGTAATAAGTATTTTCATAAGAAACATAGTTAGTTGCAAGTATGATACTTTAATGTTTTCTTAATTGTCTGCTCTACTTAGGAATATGTCCCTGGTTATGATAAAAGGAAGGTCTCCGTGAATAGTTTATTCCCATGAAAATAAAAATTAGTAAGTGCCTATTACATGGACACCATGAGGACTGGGCATTCTGATTGATCCAGTTTATTCAGTTTTAAAACATCAAAAACGGACCAAACCAACCAAACATTTCTAAATAACCAAACGAACCAAAATATGAGACAAATCAAAATAACCAAACAGCAATAAATTGGTTGATTCAGTCTGTTATGTTGGTTTTGTTTGTTTGATAGATATTAGTTTTGCTAGCTTGCCTACGGCCATATGAAGTAGACAGCACATGGACCTTTCTAGAGGGAAGGTTTTCCAAATAGCCCAGAAGTGAATAATAAATGGTGTTTCTTTTATTAGAAACTTGGGGTGCTAGTTGAAGTTTGTCCTTTTGAAAGTTTAGAATAGTTTAGAATAGATGCTGTGAGGGACTGAGAGTGAAGCTGATGCAAGTCTGAAAGAGTAAAGAACGAATTTGAGGCAGAGGTGGAGTCTTAAAGAGAAACTAATGAAATGTTTGAGGGATAGGGTTTTTTCTTTTGTGTGAAAGAAGTTGGGTTTAGGTTTATGAAATTGGATATTATGAGCAAGGGATGAGTAGTATAATCGGTTAAGTTTTGCTAAATGCTTTTGCTAGATTCTAAATGAGATGATAAAAGAGTAATATCTGTCAATTGTGCGGAAAATTATCATAGTGAATTCTAATACATTTGGGTTATACATCGAGTTGCTTGTAACTTATGAATTCTTCTGTTCTCAGTTTGCCATGTGTGAATGAAATGATGAATCTAGTTCTAACCCTGAATAACCATTATAGTTATATCTTGTATAATCATAGTTTTTCTAAATAACCAATATAGTTATCTTGTATAATCACATTTTCTATCTTGTTTGAATAATGAACTGATTGCTTCTAATAATTTGTAGGATAAAAGAGATTTCGAGTTAGTTACACTGCCAGCACTTTTACCTGTCCTGAGCACTGCTGCAGGAGAGACCTTGTTGTTGCTGGTGAAGCATGCAGAGCTTATTATGAACAAGGTACCTAAAGTAGTAAACTCTCTGAAAGAATGCTCTCAAGAGTCTAAATTTCGTTTTCTTTTGTCTCTTTTAATAAAATTAGAGGATGGATTTTGGTTTTCTTTGCGAGTATAAAGAAATTGCTATTTAGTAGCATATTGCATAATATGACTGAAAGTGATGAAGTGGATATCTGTGGCTTGGAACAGTTTTTAATAACCTACTTTTCTGATTATTTTGGGTGTGCAATTCTGCATTCTTTTGAATTTCATGAAAGCCGCTTTTCCTGTCTTTCATATTGTACTTGTTGATTTGTCTTGGATATCCCCTACCCTACCCTGCAGTTCCCCTGAACTCAGTGATGTATACAGATAGGTGACGAGTCTTTATTTTCACTATGAAATTCTTGAGAAACAGAGAAAATAAGAGAAAGGATTGATAAAGGTAGTTAATCATTAGGTTGACTTCAACAGAGAATGAAGAAAAAGTAAAAGATCCTATGCTTAACAACTATAGTTTGTCATCTTTTTTTCTGTTATTAACTTGTGGGTTCCTAAAATTGCAGAAACATAGTGAAAATCATGTAAACTTAGAAGGTTGATATAATTTCTTTCAGAGATGACATCCAAAATTTTTAGCTTATGTGTGACAGTCCTGTTATATAATAATAGCTGAAACTTTCCTTTATGCAATGTCAATGCCATGTTTTCCATTTTCATCAAAGGCTTGTTTGCTATGAATAAATCTCAATCATAATTATAGTTGTTCCAATTACTGTAGACAAGTTCAGAGCACCTAGTATCCCATGTATTGCCCATGCTTGTTCGAGCTTATGATGACAATGATCCTCGCATACAAGAGGGAGTTTTGAGAAAATCTGTATTGCTTGGCAGGCAACTTGATACACAGGTGATTGTCATCAATTTTCACTTTAATGGATTGCCATTTTCAGAAGTTTACCTTCTCTATATTTTGTTATATGCAATAATAGTGATCATGAATGAATTGCAAATCTGTTAGATGACAATCAGAGATTTTGCTGAACACCTATTGACTGGGATGTTATTATTGCTTGTTATTTTCAATTATTGGGTACTGGAAAAAGGGTAAAAATCATTTGTACCTGTTGATTGTTGTATGATGTAGATTATCGTAAATAAATATGGATTTGACAGTATGACATTAAACACATTGTACGTCCATCTTTATTCTTGTGTCTTTTCTTTTTACATTATTATATTCCTGCTGGAATTCCTTACGTTAATGTACTAAATTAATGTTTCGATCACTCTCTATTCTCTTCAGCTTGTGAAACAAGTCATTCTGCCTCGTGTTCATGGCTTAGCTCTTAAAACAACTGTTGCTGCGGTACGTATGAGTTTCTTTTTGGCAACTAGCTTATTTTTAAAATTATATAGTCTAGTCTTGCTTTTTAGATTTAATGTTATGACTAAAGACTGCTGTGTCACTTAATCTATTACAATACAGCATTCTGTCATAAACAAACTAGTTATTAGGTGAACTTAGACTTTCCTTGTGCACAATCCCTTCTATTTTCCTGAAAAGATGTGCCTCTAAGATGAAAATGATTGAGGCCATCCATAAAGCTGAGTATAATGGGAAAAAAAAAGAATGAGCTTAGTGAAATGTCATCATGATTGTTCATAGGAAGACAATCAAGACATCTAAACTCGAACTTCATTCTTCTCGTTCAATCTTATTCTAAATGCTTGATGGAATGGAGTGAAGCATAAAATACTCTGTTTCTCAAATATTGTGTGGAACAACCAAACAAGGGCTTTTTTATTTTTTAAATTATTTTCAGAAGATTTTAAAAATAAAAAGAAGATGAGATAGCTATTGTTTCTATTAATTTTGGTTACTTTGTTATGAACCTTTTAGCTTCTTTGAGCAGGTCAGAGTCAGTGCTTTGCTATGCTTAGGAGAGTTTGTTCCCACACTAGATAAAAAGGCTGTGCTGGATGTCTTGCAAACCATTCAAAGTTGCACAGCTGTTGATCATTCTGCTCCAACTCTTATGTGTACCCTAGGGGTTTCAAACTCAATTCTCAAGCAGGTAACGATCGACTTGACACTTTTTGTTGCTCAAGTTGTTTCCCATTGTATATCGGGGCCTCCAGGGGGGCATACTGCTCATTATTTGTCTTTTGCCATTCATCGTGTTCAGTATGGAGTCGAATTCGCTGCAGAGCACGTCCTTCCCCTACTTATACCTCTTCTTACAGCCCAACAGTTGAATGTTCAGCAGTTTGCCAAATATATGCTGTTTGTTAAGGATATTCTCAGGTATAGCTGTTGTTGTGTTGCTTGTTGAATTCCGTCAGAATCTATTTCTCTGTACACTTACGTGATTTAATGGTAAAATATGATTTTCTTCTTCTTCTCATTCTCTCTGACTTATGTGATTCTTAATTTTGTATCAACTCAGAAAGATAGAAGAAAAACGGGGGGTTACTTTAACTGATTCTGGAATCCCAGAGGTGAAACGTGCTACTATTGCCAATGGTCTTCAATCTCAAGCCTTGGGCAAAGCAAATGGAACCGTGGTTTCTGCAAAAAGCAGACCATCATGGGATGAAGATTGGGTTCCTACTACCGGAGCAGCTGCCAATGCCAGTGACACTGCCTACCAGCCTTCCAAGAACGATTTATCCGTCCACTCTATTTTGGGTGATAAGTCGATTCAATCAGCACCCAGACAACCTCAGTCTTCCTTGATATCCACTGTACCTACCCAGCAAACGTCTATCTCTTGTCCTGCAGTTGACATCGAGTGGCCTCCTCGACCATTTTCAGGTGTTAATGTAGAGTCAAGCGATGGAGATAAACAATTAAATGCAGGAACATCATTGCCATCAAAATTTGAAGATTTAGATCCTTTTGCTAACTGGCCTCCACGGTCTAGTACCTCCTCAAATGATTCTGGAACCTTCAGTAATGGCAGCATGGGGTCAAGCATGAACAATTATGGATTCAGTTCTATTTCAAGCACCACGAACAACCAAACAGACAACAGCAACAATTGGATGTTCGGCAACCAAAACTCTGGGGATATACCAGGACCAAAGCATCTGAGTTCATCTTCAAATGCTGATATTTTGAACAGTGGAGATCCCAAGAACAGCCTTGGATTCATGAAACAGAACCAGCGAGTTTCAGCTTCAATGAATTCTTCATACAATAACCAGAAACCAGCAGATATTGGATCTATATTTGGTTCTAGTAAGATTGAGCAGACTGCTCCCAGACTTGCACCGCCACCGTCAACAGCCGTGGGTAGAGGCAGAGGGAGGAGCACAAGTTCAGCTTCAAAGACAACAACCTATGCCGAATCAACATCGGAACAACCTCCTCTCTTGGATTTACTTTGATGGGTGGCCATCCCTTTTAGTAGACAGACCAACACAAAGATTGAGCTTTTCTTTTCAATGTGATTTTGATACAGCTGACTAGGGATGTAAAAAGTTGACCCGACCTGAAAACCCGTCTGAAAATTGTTCGAGTCAGAATTTGGTTTGACCTGAGAATGTAATTACTCGAACCTGATTTGTATCCGACTGTTGTTGACCCGAACCCGAGTTAGACCTGTTACTGTAGTAACAGAACCCGAACTGTATCCGACCGAGATTGACTTGAACCCGGTTTCAACTTGTTATTGTAAACCTGAAACCTGACCTATATCCGACTGAAAAGAACCCGAAACCGAGTCTGACCTGACAGATAACCGATATTACCCGACTGAATTGACCTGAGATCTGATTTTACCCGACCTGTTTTAAACCCGACCTGATAAATGACCTGACCTGTTATTAACCTGAACTAATATACATATTTATTTATATAAATATTTATATAAATAAGTTATATACATACTTATTTAATTACTTATATCATACTTTTAATACAAATGTAAAATAATATTATTATTATAAATATTGATATTTATATAAATATTTTACATGACATACTTATATTATAATTTTAATATGGATATAATATTTATATAATTTGTGTTTATTATTTTTTAATTAATAATTCATAGTTCAATTTTATTACACATATTTATATTGTACGTATAAGTTATCACATTCACATACTTATATAATATTTATAATGATCTTATTATAAACATTGATACATTTATATTTTAATATTTATAAGTTATAACATACTTTACCAATATTTATATAAATTATATTATAAATATTTATTAATTTTAAATTGTATACTAAAAAATTTGATATTATACTTATAAGTTATAAGTTATAATTTATAAGTTTAGCAAATTAATAAACTTCATAAACTTTAACATATTTTAAGTCATATGTATAACGAAATTAATAATTTTCTAAAAATTATTCAAGTCCAACTCATATGATTTTAAATAATTTAAGTTCAAATTAATAAACTTAATTAAAAATTAATAATTTGTTAAAAATTATTCAAGTCAAAATAATTTAAGTTCCAATTTTAATACTCAATATCCATCAGATATGATTTTAATTTGCTGAAACTAAGATTATACAACTTCTTTAAACCATTGCAAAGCAAAAAACTGAAATCATTTCAGAATATAAATTTAAAGTACATTGTAAATTGGGAGATGTAATTATTGTATTATTCAATAATGTAAAACTTACAAAAGAAACATAATAAAAATTATAAATGAACATCATATACAAAATTCTATAGCAAAAGTTTAAATTATAGAACGTGAGCTCTCAAATCTTATAGCAAAAGTTTTACAATGCCATATATAAATACTTTGCTACCAGAATTATCATCATCGAGCACTAAAAAATCTAAAAACCACCAGCAAGGTTAATTATGGGTAACTTCTTACCTAAGAAACCAACATAAACTAACCAAGGGCAACTAATTAGATAAAAAAAATCAACAGCTTTGAGAAACCAAGAACATTAATCCAATCACCAACCAGCAGCAGAGAGCAATCAACCACAACAACAATAATCCTATGTTATAAGTCATAACTCATAACATACAAAAAAAAATCAACAGTAAGCATAATATCATAAACATCATAAACATAATATAATAAGTCATATCATAAGCATACAATTAATAGTAAACATCATAAGCATACAATTAACAGTAAGCATATCATAAGCATAAGCATCATAAGTCATAACATAAGCAACATAAGCATAATATACCTTAAACTGTAAGCATCTAAATATAAGTCATAACATAGTATCATTGATAAACATCATAAGCATCATACAATTAACAATAAGCATCTAAACATAAGCATCATAACATAAGACATATCGTAAGCAACATAATTATAATCTACCCTAAATCATATCATCTAAACATAAGTCATAATCCTAAACCATTCATAAGCATAAGCATAAGCATCTTACAATTAACAGACAACATCTAAAGATAAGCATAAAAAATTAACAGTAAGTTAAAATTATAAGCATTAAGATAAAATACTTGTTTTTAGTTCCACAAAGTCTTTCTCATAGTACCATTCAGCTCTGAAGAAAGTCTGAAACAAATCAAAAAAGAAATAAAATTATAAATTAATAAATACTGAAAAGGAAAAAAAATAAATAATCAGAGAGTTTACCTTTAACTTGATTTCAATCTTCAGTAGGACTTAGAATTGAAAAGTCTTGCACAACAGTAAGATAATCTTCATCCTTTTCCTCCGGTTCAAAACCATACAACCAATTACGGGTTGTTACAAAAATTTCAACATTTTTTGGTAGAAGTTTATCCCTCAATTTGTTCAAAATTCTTCCTTCCATACTGAAGGAAGATTCAGAAGAAACAAAAGTGATTGAAATTGCTAAAATATCTCTTTCCATTTGCACAAGAACAGGGAAAGAAATAGCTTGTGCCTTCCAATACTCCAAAAATATTAAATTGGCTATCCTCAGAACGAGGGATCAGGGGAAGATTAATGTATGAGTCCACATCAAATTTTCCACTCCTTGAGGCAGCTAAATTTGCATCAAAGTTCTGAAAATAAAGGGTATTAACAGTTTGTAAAAATTTAAAAAATAACAATATATGAACTTAAAAAAATTAAATCAGCTCACCTGAAAATGATTAGATTTTTTAAAAGTTGGAGGTCGACTAGAACTGGACAGACTTGTACTACTTTGGGAAGAGTTGCTTTGAACAGAAGAATTAGAGGAATAACAAAGGACAAACTTTGAATAAATATATATAAATTAATAAACTCATTATAAACGATACTCACCTTTTTGTCAACCTCATCCTCAACATAGAGGACAACATATAACTCCTTTAAAAGTTGTAACTTATATCTGTGATCAGACCAATACTTCTCATACAACTCAAGCATTGGTTCTGCCATTTTAGAAACATCCTCACAAGGATCATTGTGAGCATCACACAACAATTTCTCTATAGAAACAATATTAGCCAGATATAAATTAGCAGTAGGATACTTGGAACCAGAAAATATATTAGTAATTTCAAAGAAAGGCTCAAGGAAATCACAGATTAATTGAGCAGTTTCCCATTCAACATCAATAATTATATCAAGGTCATTTTCTCTATTAACAAATAAGTTAATAGCTAACCTAGCTTCAAGTGCCCTACAAGGCATTAAGTAAGTAGAGTTTCATCGATTAGGTACATCCAAAATCAACTTACGAGAAAAAGAAGAACCACAATCTTTCAAAGCCAACTCAAAGCTGCAAAGTCTAGAATCAGAAGAGTCGATAAACTTAATAATTTCTCTTAATTTAATAACAGAAGAATCAATTACCTTCAAACCCTTTTGAACTATCAAGTTCAAAATACGAGCAGCACATCGAACATAAAAATACTTACCATTGCATGGGAGAGGAGAAATGACAAGCAAATCATCTTTCAGACGTCTAACCATTCTATCATTGACAGAAACATTATCAAGTGTAATTGTAAAAACTTTCTTCTCAAGACCCCACTTATATAACAATTTTTTCACAAACTTATAAATAGACTTACCATCATGGTGAGGGAGAAATCGTCAAAAATTCAAAATTTTAGATTGAAGTTTTCAATTATTATCAACATAATGAGTAGTAAGAGCATAGTAAGAACGAGAAGTACAAGCAGACCATCCATCACATGTAAAGCAGATACGGCTTAAAACAGAATGCAAAGAATCAAGCAACAATTTTTTATGTGCTTCATGCTTTAACATGCAATGTTTTGAAATGGTATACCTAGATATATCTCTAACAGCTAGATTTAAATACTGATGCAAAGCCCTAAGTTTATCATGCTCAATTACACTTAAAGCATAACCATGACAGAGAATAGCCTCGACAAATAATTCACAATACTTTTTCTGATCAAAAGAAGATTCAACACTACTACTAATATTAAAAGTAAGATAGTCTTTATAAACTTAGCATTTTTCAGTATGCCTTTTCGGGTTAGAAGTACCAACATAAGAATCAGCTTTATATTTTTTGATTTTACAATACTTACATTGGGCATAAATACCTTCTGGAAGCTTAATGAATGAGTAATGATCTCAAACAAGAGAAGTTCTTCTCCCAAACTCACAGGTATTTTCACTAACAACCTTTATCTTTGAGTTGCGAACAATTTCAGAATCTTCCTCATGAGCATCACCTTAAAACTAGCAGACAAAGTGTATAAGAACCAAGAAAATATAAAAAAATAAATAGAAATTAAGATATAAAAGAGAGGAATATACCTATTTCAGAGTATGGTTCACTTAGCTCATTTGGACCTCTGTCACCAGGTCCATAATATTTCAATTCATATGAAAACTCATCCATATTTACTTAAAAACATTATAAATTTTGTTAGACAATAGATAAATAAATAAAGAAAAAACAGAGAACAAACAAACAAATAACAGTGATAAACATTATATATAAAGCATATTCAAAGAATAGAAAACAATGATAAACACAACTATTTTCAGAGTATAAACAAACAAAATAATGATAATTTCAAATAAAAAAATATATCAGACCCATTTACAAACCCTAAGACCTAAACAAACCTAAAAAACTCAAAATAATATAAAGCCTAATCAAAGAACAAAACATAATATATATCAGAATATGAACCATTTACAAACCTAAAAAACTAGATATGTAAAGCCTAATCAAAGAAAATACATAAACATAAAACTCAAAATAATGATAATTTCAAAGGAGAACAAAACATAAAATATATCAGACCCAAAGCAACAAACCTTAAGACCTAAACAAAGGTTTAATCCTTGTACTTGGCGTTATTAAACCAGTCCATGAGGTCCTTTGGAAACCTCCTTTGACACCAGTAGCATCGCAGGTCGGGTAGTCCAGCCCATATACTCGGATTAAACCATTTACAAATAACAGAGAACAACCAACAAAATAACAATGATAAACATAATCATTTTTAAAATATAAACAACCAAAACAGAATAGTAAAGAACATGATATAAACATAACCAAACAACCAAACAAATAACAATAAAAATAAAGCAAAATAAAAAATAAAAAGACAAGTACAGAGAAATTACAGAACAGATTCACAAATAACAATAATGTACCTGAAAAAAATAATTAATAACTAGAATTAATATGAAACAAAATTCAAAGGATATTAGAATAAAATATATCAGACTCAAAGCAAACAAACCTTAAGACCTAAACAAAGGTTTAATCCTTGTACTTGACGTTGTTAAACCAATCCATGAGGTCTTTTAGAAACCTCCTTTGACACCAGTAGCATCGCAGGTCGGATAGTCCAGCCCATATACTCGGATTAAACCATTTACAGAGATATGAACAACCAACAAAAAAACAGTAAACATGGGATGAACAACAATAAAATAACAAAGAACAGTCAACAAAAAAACAGTGAACATGGGATGAAAAACCAACCAAAATACAATAAACCAACAAACCATTTTCAGAGAACATGAGATAAACAGAGATCATATAAGAATAAATAAAACCATCAATATTAACAGAAAGAATACGAACACTTACAGTGATAAAAAGAAGAGATAAGAATCCAAAAGAACAGAAAGAATACCAGCACTTACAGAACAAATTCATAGAATATGAAATTACACAAAATATCAACACCTGAAAAAAAAAACATAATTAATATTTGCAATTAATATAAAAAAGAAAATAAAAGAAATTAAATGAACTTACACAGAATACGAAAGGATGTGTATCTAAAAAGTTGAAGCTTCTAGAAGGAATACGAAGGGATAAGAAGTTGAAGGGTTTGGGGTTTGGGGATCAGAAGGGTTTGGGGTTAGGGTTTTGGGGTTTGGGGTTTGCGATTTAGGATAAAGGGTTTAGAGATTAAGGGTTCATGTTTAGGGTTTATGGATCAGAATGGTTAGGGTTTAGGGATTGGGGTTTAGAGGTTAGGGATTCAAAATTCAGGATAAGGGATTGGGGTTTAGGGTTTGTGATTTGATCGAAGAGAAACATGTTAGGAAAGGATTGAATGTTTATTGAAGATCTGAGATAGATTAAGGAAGAACAATGTTTGAGTTCTTGAGAGAAAAGGTGTTAGATCGAGTAAAAACACCTTTTAAAGAGGATTTGGTTTTTGTGAAAGATCTAGGAGACTTTTTGGATGAATATCAGATGAACAATGAAGAACATCTGAAGAACAATGAAGAACAACTTGTGTTTTGATCGAAAAAACACAAATTTTTTGAGAAATTGAGTGTTATTCTAGGGAGAAGGCAGAGGATTTAGAGAGAGAATGAGAGAGAAATTTTGGCAGAAATAAGAGAGAGAGAAAATGAAATAAAAAAAATGAGTCTTTGGCCTGATTTTTGGGTTTATATAGTGATTAGGTCGGGTCAAGAGGATCCGCGTGTTTTGAAAAGATCCGTGTGTTTTTAATTGGATCGCGTCTAATTATTCAAGTCATCCATTGTATTTTTAATTTCTTACAAATTGGTCCTAATTCGTTTCAAATTAACCCAAAAATTTTATTTTCTTTCTAATTTAATCACTGTATTATTATATAGTATTTAATTTATATAGTATTTGTATAGTACATGTATATTATATAGTATTTAATTTATATACAGTGTATATTAATTATTATATAATATTTATATATTTTGTAGTATGTACATATTAAATATGTATAATATATGATATATATATGTATATTATATTTATATATACAATATAATATATGTATAATATACATATGTTATATGTAATATGTATTATACATATTATATAATATAATATATATAATATGATACATATATAAACATATATACATTAAAAATAAAGATGTACGTATGAATTATGATATATATAATATATGATTATGAATTATAATATGTTATATATATATGATATAATACATATTATAAATATATATATATGTATAATATGATAATTGATACATATATTATATATACATTTAAAATAAATATGTATGTATGATATATATAATGTATATATGTATAATACTATAAATCTATAATACATATACATATTACATACATATTACATACATATATATTAATATATATAATACATATACATATACATATACATATAACTTTAAGTATATAAAATTACATATTTACATTATTAACAATTTATCATAACATACATAATTACATATGTATAAATATCAATATAGTTATGTATAGTGTACTAATAGTCTAATACATTATACATGTGACATTAAGTTATTAACATACATGATACATCAGTGGGGGTTCTGGACAGACGCAATAGGAGCGACTGCACAGGGCTCCAAAAAGGAGGGGTCCCAAATTTTGATAAACTACTTTCATTAGATGATGTTAATCTCGAAATTCATTGAAAAATTTTGAAAATTAAAAAAGATGAGTTATAATTGTTAAAACGCTATTATTTTTTAAACGCGACAATTGATTATAGAAACTTATTGATTAATACTATTACTATTTTTTCAGTAGAACTAATGATGTTTTGGACAGGCGCAATAGAAACGATCGCACAGGGGCCCCTGAAAGGACATTTGTTTCTAAGGACTACAATTGTATAACTAGTTGACAATTATTTTTAAGGACCATATTTTAATGAATTGCACAGGGTCACCAAATTCTTTGAACCGCCTCTGTGATACGTAATACATTAATACATATATAATACTAATACATGTACTAAACTATTAATATTATATATTAATACATATATTAAAAATTAATATACATGTTAATATAATAACATGTATGATATATGTATAATATATTATATATATACATATAACAATACAACATACATATATATAATACATTATACATATATATTATATAGATTATAGCTTACATGATACATTATATATATACATGTACTATATACTAATGTATTATGTATATATACATATATATATATATAAATTATAATTACAAATTGATATAACATACATATTATCTTTACATATATGATATATATACATATTACATATATACATGTACTAGTACTAACTACTAACTACTAATTAATAATCGTTATTGGTTAGAATGTAATTATTATCACTTATGTTATGTTAATGTAGTTATGTTATGTACATATTGATGTAACATACATGATACATATATGAATAATATGATATATATTATATATACAATTATACATATATATATATTGTTACATTCATACATATATTTATTATATATATATATATGAATGTTAGAAATTAGAATGTACTCATATTAATGTAGTTATGTTATGTATTAATATTATGTATAATTAATAATTGTATACATTATAAATATATATAGTGTAATGTATATCATATTTTTAATATTTATTATAATTTTATTTTTTATATATATATAATATTAATTCATTTATAATATTATTCTATTTGTAAAAATAGTATTATTTCATAAATAATATTATGCCATAAATAATATTATTCCTTATTCTAGTATTATTTTACTTCCAAAAATAATATTAATCCAATTATAGTATCATTCCATATATAGTATATTTTCTACAAATAGTATAAATTCCTTATATAGTATTAATTTTATATATACTATTATCTCATTTATAGAATTATAATATAAATTCCATATATTGTCTAAAATTTATTTCTAATTTTTGAAATATATTAAACTATAGTATAATTATAAATTTATATTGTATTAAAGATAAATTTTTAATACTTTTAATTATTATTAAGTTATAATTTTTGTAATTTAATCCTTACAATTTAGAAGTTGTTTTTTAATCAATTATTACTGATTTTTTTAATTTACTTAAATGTTTCTAATTTTTAATTTTTGTAATTGAGTCCTTACTCCTTACAAGTTAATGTTGATTTTTTTAAAATTTCAAATTTTAATCTTTAACTTTATGGTGTAATATTTATTCGTTTTTTACATATTAATACAAAATTAAAATTAATAATTTGAATTAATATGAATATAAAATCGAAATCAATTTGACCTGAAACAAAACCGACTTAAATAAACCCGACCTGAAATGAACCTGACCTGAAATAAAACTGTCAACTATCCGATTTGGACCTGAACCGTTTCAACCCGACCTGAAATGGATTCGACCAGAAACAGGCCCGACCTAAAACAGACCCGACTTAAAATAGACCTGTACCCGACCCGAATCGAGTCAAAACATCAAATCAACCTGAAATGACTTGTATCCGATTTTATCCGACCTGACAGTACCTGATATAAAACTCATCCGAGTAACTGTTTTTACATCCCTAGGCTGACATCCAGGTTGGTATCCGAAATCCATAGCTTGTTCATGAATTCAATTTTTGTCTTAAACTGAAACTATTCAATTAAGTTCTCTAGGTTTAAAATCTCACTCAATTAAGTCCTTAATCAAATTCCTACTTTATCCCAATAAATCATCCCATTATTTGTAAATTGTAATTCATTAGGTTACAAACATATCGAGGATATGCATAAATGTGAGTTAACAACATTCGTGAACTACGAACGGAACCTAAAAGCTTGTCATGGTACGTATACAATAGGACATAAGATCGAATATGCTTCAACGTTTAATATCCATTTTATTTATAGGTGAGGAAAGGTTTGACTAGGAATGATCATGAGTTGAGTTTTTGGTCGATTCAAAAAATTAACACTTCTATTCAAAACAAAATATTATAATAATTATTTTATTTTTATTAAATATATAAAAAAATATTATAATAAGTACATTTAAATATTTAAAATAAAATTAAGCTATTATTTCGGATCAAATGACCATGTAACTAATGATTTCTTAGGAGCCTGTAATAATTTACTTGAGCTTGAAACGAAGGATCCATCTTAAATTTTGTCCGCTCCAACTTTAAATATATTAGGTTAAATTAATCATTAAATTCTTTTATATTGTAACAGATTTATGATTAATTTAATTAAATGTATTAATTTCAATAATGATTTTAAGTTTTGAATAAAAACAAAAATTTAATGAAAAATAGTTCAATCCCCTTATTATATTCAGAATCAAATCAAGTATAAAATTGTTTAAAAAAAGAAAATAGAAAATCATGTTGATTTCTGTTTAGCCAACTCCTTATTCCATAATAGAATACAACTCCCTCAACAAACAAACACCAAATTCATTATCCAGGAAAAGATTATTTATTTAGAAGAAGAAGAAGAAACTTAAACAAGAGAGGCAAAGTCCAAAATCAAAGTCTTCACTTACAGTTTCAATGGCTTTTCATCTTCCGTCCATGGCTGCTAACAACGCGAATCCCCGTCTGGGTTTAGCTCTAATCTGTCTGATCTTCCTCTTTTCAATACCCCAATCTATATCGGGCCTTGAGCCTCAGCCTGCTCCACCCACAGTCTGGGAGATCCTTCCGAAATACGGTCTCCCCAGTGGGCTTCTGCCGAGCACAGTCACCGACTACGTCCTTCACGACGACGGGAGGTTCATCGTCATGCTGGACAGCCCCTGCTATATTCAATTCGAGTACTTGGTCTACTACGAGAAAACCATCACTGGAAAACTGGGTTATGGCTCCATTACTGATTTGAAAGGCATTCAGGTGAAGCGTTTCTTCCTGTGGTTGGGTGTGGATGAGATCACGGTCGATTTGCCACCCTCCGATTCAATCTATTTCCAAGTTGGATTCATCAACAAGAAGCTCGATGTTGACCAATTCAAGACCGTCCATTCTTGCCGTGATGGGGTCACGAGCTCTTGTGAATCTTCTTGGAAATCAGTTATTCAGGTACTCCCGTTTCCCTTTTTTCTAGTTTTTTGAATTTGTTTTACTGCCTTGATTTTCTGTATCTGGATTCTTGTAGTTTGGCATGTTTCAACTAAACCTCTGGACCTACTTTTAAATTCCTTTTCCTTTCTTATGTGAATTAGTTGATCGTGTAGCAGAGTTATTGAATTCCTTATATTAGTTGATTCTCCTCTTTTCTGAAAAATATTACTTGCATTTATCTTGTTGCAATGATCATATTTAGAGTAAAAGTAATCATGGAAAATCAGAAGAACGAAATGCATCTCCCCAATTATTAACAGGCCCTCGAAATTCTGTAAAGATCAGCTGTAGGATGATTCTATGTTACACTGGCTCGTGTGTTGGTTGTGAAGACAGGCGTGGTAAACAAATTTAAGTTTTTCCATGCACTTTGAGGATCTTGAAGGTTATATCCATTTATTCGAATGTCGAACATGATGATGGACACAGGTTTTACAACCAAAATGAATAGAGAGGTGATTCATATGTTGATAGGGGAGTGGGACGTTATTTCTGATCATCACATTGTCCACTTTAACTACTCTCTGCCATTGCTAATGCTATATTGTTTCATCAAACAACTTACAAATGACACGGTTTAGTATGTAACAATTTTAAAAGCATTTATTCCCCTGTGTTTCATACATTTATTCCTTGTGTGAGGTTAAATTGTTGGGAACTTTAGTTTTTCTATGGCAATTTCGTGGAGGAGAGTAGGAGTAAGATGAAGTAGGCAAAGATTTAAAGGAACTTTGTTGAGTAAGTTGGTTTCTATTATATGTTGCGGGTTAGTATGTGCACGATCCCCTATAGATAGAAGACTCTCGTCCATGTCCAACTATGGTGTTCCATGGTGCATGGGTTAAATGTTTCTGATCATTGACTGTCTAATTTACGATTCAAAATTCTTTTTTCTGTTTAGCTTCCTTAAGATACAAGGAAAATATTTTATCTGAATTTAAGCTACCATTTTGTTTCCTGGGGTTGACGGGTTGTTTTACAATGGACATCATGTTGAAAATTCTCTTCCTATTGTTTCTTTTCCTTGTATCCATAGAATGTGTTTCACTGTCATGATCCACAAAACCATTTGATTGGCAGTCTGATTTCTTGAAACTTCTTTTGCTCCTGAATGTCTGTGTCATAAATAGATATATGAGATAATTATGCCCCTTGAATCATGGACAAATGGTTAAAGATTTTTTTAGCATATGTAAAAATGTTGACATGGCATGTGTGTGTTGTTTTCTTAACTTGGAATAGTAGTGCAGGAGCAAGATCATAATGGACATGAAAAAGTGCTAAAAATGACTGTTAGTTTCTTCTAACGAACTTAACACACTATTATCTAGGTTACAAAGATTTATCTAGTGTGTATATCTATCTGCATGCCAAAATCTTGATTGAATTTCTTCTCTAGATCTCTTTTCTGCTTGTCCACACTTCAATGAAGGTGGTAACTTCGTTACGTTTGGAACTCACATTTCATCATAATCATGCCTCTTATCAGCTTTTTCCTAACTACATATTGTGTTCATAGGGAAGCTCAGGTCATGATAGTGCTCTTTTAAGAGAAATTACCATTTGTAAAGCACTCATCTTAATGCCAATAAATCCTTTACAACATTTCTCTTTCACTCCAATATATAGAGTTTCCCTGTCTGGACTCTCTCTTTTGATATTGATATTTTTATTAACTTGTGGTTCATTTCCATCCCGGTTTGTTATTCCAGCTTCCAATCCCAACAAACGGAATTCAGATGCTAATCACCGAGTAGCTGCCACGGACTGCTGTTGCTGTATGTCAAGTAAGCTTTTATCTATCATTTGTATGAAAAAGAGAATAAAAGTGAAGTAATTGATGGTAACACCCGGACTCGAAAATGTGTTCTAAGTAGATTGTGTAAATGAACATATCTTTGAACTCTA
Source organism: Abelmoschus esculentus (assembly GCA_035048815.1). Classification (NCBI taxonomy): domain Eukaryota; kingdom Viridiplantae; phylum Streptophyta; class Magnoliopsida; order Malvales; family Malvaceae; genus Abelmoschus; species Abelmoschus esculentus. The sequence goes on along the minus strand of JAUCBN010000008.1, from coordinate 19,467,513 downwards.
GTTTTGAATATGTGATGTGAAGAAGAATGTTGTTCCCAACTTTAGCAGGGCTGCCTTTGCCTGAATCCCGAGACCCCAAGGCATATAAACGCAGCTTCAGTTTGGTGTATGCCAAAACCTAAACCATCCAAATCTGCTATACGTTTTATGTATCCGTATAAGTTATTATACACCGACCGTCGTATTTCATGAAAATGATGTACACCAAGTTTCGAAATCATTTCAGTGCTTATTCCAAACTTTATGTCTGAAATATAACTCATATAAAATGTTATGCAATTGTCACTTACAAATAAAAAAAAATTCATTTCTTTACCTGTAGTCTGTGCAGAGGTATGGATGGTGATGAATGTGTTGTTTGTTTCCTTGGAATTGTGAATCAAAGGATCGAATGTTGTGGGCTTCTGCACTTTTTTATTCTGGGCTTATAACCATAGGAGACAGACACCAAGTATGGACCGTTGTTCCAGTGTCTTGGTGGATTTAGCAAAGTAAAAGAAAATGTACTTTAGTCGATTGATAATAATAATGATAAAAAAAATTTAACTCGGTTGAAAGTTTGTTTATTTATTAAATGAACGAATATGAATAAAAATTTTTGTTCGTTTAATTAAATGAATAAGCATGAATAAAAGATTTGTTTGTTTATTCTACACAAATAAATATAAATAAAAATGAACAAGCTATATTCCTTAATAAATAAATATAGACAAAAAATATGTTTATTTAATTATTTATAATTATTTATTTATTCGGTTAAAATTAAATGAACAAACAAAAATATACTTTAATTCGATTCGTTTAGAACCCTATCCCAGTTACTACCCCTAAACAGAACTGGAAACAATGTATATGCAAACCTTACACCCTTCCCAACACCCCACCCCCAGGCCCCAATAACTGATCACAACAAGAAGTGCAGATCCCTTCACTAGATTTGGACCATCACGTGAAGAATAACCGAGAGCGAAAGCAACATCACCTACAAATCCCTGTCTAAACTTTCACTTAATCATACCTTTTTCTAACCTAATTGATGTCCATACATCCATACATGCATTTTAAAACCAAGTTCAACTTCTGATCCTATTCTCAACTATTCAACTTACAAGTAGTTAATGACAACCCAGTTCTAACTAAGCTCGTGAGAATTGAAAGTGAGGGTAGACTAGATGATGTGGTCCATGGACAACACAGACAAAATCAACCTTCATGAGCATGACAGGGCAGACTCAATCTATTGATTATTCCCGGTCAAGAAAACAAAAGGAAGTGGGTGTGGGATGGGATGAGTGGGCATCACGTGACACTTTCGCCGTCTGGTTGACACGAGCCACCGCCTTACAAGGAGGAAAGGAGCAACAGGCAACAACAAAGCTCTATCTGTGACAAACCAATCAAGAAATGCCACAAGCAAGATAACCTAAAGACCGGTTTTTGATAGCGTGTAATAATAGCGTAACTGTGCAATGTACACGTCGCAAGTAATAAAGTGATAAGTATATCGTGTATCGTTTTTACAAGAATTGGTATACTTAATATGTCTCCTCTTGTTTCCTTTTTCCTGAAAGATAAAGTAAAAACACAGATAAGTGGATTTGTTTAACTAACTAAATAATTAAATAACAAAACATAAAATAAAAGATTGAGAACGATATAAAGAAAGTGGGTAGGATCCAGCTGTGTCAATTAGTGGATTCGATTGATCTTCTTCTTGTCCAATGCAATTACACAACACTGCTTCGGCAGTACTGCAGATACAACCTCGGCAGCGTAAGTGTCTCTGCCGCGACAATCTCTTGCTCTTGGAGAGATGCATCAAAGTTCATCAAAGTGTTTGTAGTTGACTCCGCTTATCTCTAAGTCAGAGCGTTGTTGATGACTGGTCTTTGACGATACCTCTCGGCGTAAATCAACGATAATCACCAACCAATCCAACACTTCTTTTAGCTTCTGAAACTCTTAACTTATCTCTAGGTCGAGTTAGTGTTGTCAACACCGTACTTGTCCCTTTCGTGAATCTAACTCTCTCGATGCTGGATAAATAGATTACTTATAAACTTCTTTCTCGAGCTTGAATGCAAGAACAAGGAATGGCAATAGGATAAGCAAACTTTGATATTATTATTGCATTAGAACAAAGAAACAAGAAACAATCTCTTTTCATTAATATCTACAACCTTCACCTATCCCTAAGAGATTTAGAACATAATATCGACAGGTACAAATCTTAGAGGAAGGGTTTCTCTAAAATCGGATCCCTTAATAATGTGGCCGACTAGGTTATATATAGTATTAACCTAGGACAAACCTTTCCTAAATAGACTCTAACTTGAAATAAGGAACAAGTCTTTTTCAAGAAATCTGATGTTTCCAAGTTTGCAGCCTTCTAGAAAGCTTTTCTCGTTCGGTCTTTGACTTGGGCTTTTAGTGCGCTAGCCTGGTCCAATTGATGCGCTGCATCTTCAAGAATGTTTTCTATATTTTTATCTTTAATTCGTCTACAATGTTGATGTTGCCACTCTGGATGCTGCCGCGGCCTTGTCTCTGTTTCGGCCTCAACATTGCTTTACTGTTGTCTCGGCCTTGGATATTCTTGCATGTACAGAATATGTAATAATATTTGCATTCTCTATAAATATTGATTTTATAAGTAGTGATAACGGAATATCCAATATTATATAAAGAGTCTATATTTTAACTCAAATTGATGTATAATAAATACATAAAATACTATAAAAAAAATAATAAATAACTACATTTTAAACACTCATCAATTTCCTACTGTAATTATATCGATAGTTGATCTTCATCGGATGGGTTTGTCTACTGTGATATTTAAGTTTCTGACAAACCGACTGAAGTCTGTGCTTGATCTTATCATCAGAGTGTATTTATTCCGTGCAGGCTAAGGCTAAGGCTAAGCCATATGGTCGGGTGGACTGAAATGAGTTTCTCGGAGGCTGTACCTGTAAGGGCTAAATTGAATTTAGCAGATATGAGATTTATGATCTGCTCACACTCAGTTTCTTGCAGACTAGCAGTAGATGATCTTCTTGTCTATTAATAACTCTGAAGCATTGTTTATTCTTTTGTAAAAAAAAATTATATAAATCTAAATATTTTAACATAAATGTTTATTAAAAATATTCATTGAATTCAAATATTTGTACATTTTAGGTTAATTCGTTTTGTATAACATATAAAATATTACTTGTAACAAGATGAAAAAAATTATTTCTTACAGATTTAAAGAAGAAGAAGATCAATATTACAGACGATGACAATATAGATTGAAGAAGAAGATCAAGCTATAGAGCACTCAAATATTTACTTTTAATTGTTTATATGAAGCATAAGTTTTTATTCGTCGGAAGATTATTTAGTTTAATTACTCTTAGAAAGTAAAATTTTGTTAGGTATTGTCGTCGTCATGAGTTACCTAACTTAAAACATCATTATGCCTAATAAAGGTGAAAATAAGCTTATTCAAGTAGAGTTTAAGTTGAGCTTTATAATGATGTGTTTTAATTTGATTTATTAAAATTTGGGTTAAATTTAATTTAAATGTTATTCTATCAAATTAAATATTTAGTAAAATCGGTTTTAAATATTTTATAATATCTTATCTCATTTACAGTTTTATTATTATTTTTATTATGATTATTATAATTTTTTATTTATTTAATTTTTTAAAAATATAAATTTAGTATAATATATTTCTGAGTAACTCATAAACTTTTGAGCCGGATATTGAGTAGCTCGCCTTTGTTTGTTATGAACTCGAGCTGAGTTCGAATTCAATTTAAATTTAATCAAATTAAATATTAATCGAATTAGACTCGAATAACTCATAATATATCTCATCATATTTATAATCTTATTCTTGCGCGCCTGTATATACGTCATCCTTGTCTATATTATAGTTTTATCAAATCAATTTTCTCTCAATAAAAAATATATTTTTAATTTGATTTATATTCAATACTAAACATGAATAAAGATTTATTTAATAAATATTTATTGTAACACGGGGAACATAAATGAAAAAAATAATTTTTTATTGATTATGAATATGAATAATGTATAAAGTAAATTTTATGATATAATTTTTTTTATATACTATAAAATTAAAATATATTTGATTCTTTTAATTTTGTATATTCTAAATTTAATTTTTTGTAGTTTTATTTTTTAAAATTACTCTATTTTTTATTAAAAGGCAAGTTTAATTATTATCATACAATTAAATTATATTACTAAATTCTTTGCCATTACAATTTATAACATCATATTTTATAATATAAAAAAAATCATGTTTTTGTTGTGGCTTTTGAATGAGTTTTTTTTCTTAGAAATTTCATATCAGCCAATTCAATAGAATATTTTTAAATGTTTTTGATAATTAAAAATATTATCACAAAAAATTAAAAAATATTTTTTAAATCTAGAATTTATAACTTAAATAAAAAAATAAAGATAAACATATATTATAAAAATTCAAGTTCAAATAGAAATATTATAAAAAACAATCTTCAACTAAATTTGATAACGTGATATTAAATTCTTAAAATAATAGATTAGGGATTGAACTTTAAATATTGAAAGAATATAGGGATTAAAGCGCATTTTAACCAATTTGAAAAGATATAGAGCCGCGGCCAAACCACCGACATGAACGCTTCCTAATAATAATTGCTTCCACTAGCTTTCTTCATTCATAGAAAAATCCTTTTTTCCAGTTTCAAAGAACTTTTCATCTCTCAGTTACGAAAGAAAGAGAAAGGTTAGACCAGGAATTCCCAGGAACCAACGTTGGCAAGCTGACATCTGTTAGGTTCTTCTTCCACGTAACACTTTTTCTGGTTTCGGACAATTTCCTTTGACGTGGCAGTGCCACCACTTCCCACTTTTTTACCTACATAAATGCCCCTTCTCCCCCCCTCTCCCAAATTCCTCTTCTCTCTTTTCTCACAAGCTTTCTTTTTCTTTCCGAGAAAAAAATTACAAGCAAAGGAAAGTTGAAACACAATAATGCCGGGTTTCGGTGGTTTGGAAGCTCCGAACGAGGATATCACACGTTATTCAAAAGATGGTTCTCGAGATTCGCGTGATCACCTCCCATCATTAATGGCTTCTTGTTATCCTATCGCTATCAAGGTAAAAAAAATGGATGGAAAATAGTCTGGAGTGAGTTCAGTGTGTTGAACTATCCGAGTCAACTGTGCATTGACTCGTTTGGTTTTTATGAGGAGTCTTCTTCTTCTTCTTCTTATTATTATTATTATTATTATTATCTGTTTATGGTTCATGCAGTTCATCGACGTGTGTTACAAGGTGAAGGTACAAGGGACTGATACACAGGGAAGCAGCATTAAACGCATATTCACCCATGGATCATCGACACCGTCCGATCAGGGATCGACAAGTAGGAACCAAGAGAAAACGATATTGAACAACATCACGGGCATGGCTTCACCGGGAGAAATGTTGGCGATTCTCGGTCCGTCAGGCAGCGGCAAATCAACTCTCCTCAATGCCTTGGCCGGGAGGCTCCAACACGACCATGGCAATTTGTCCGGGACCATGCTTGCCAACAACAGAAAACCGACCAAACAAATAGGCAAACGCACGGGATTCGTTGCCCAAGACGATGTTCTCTACCCTCACTTGACGGTTCGTGAAACGTTAGTGTTCTGCTCCCTTTTAAGGTTGCCGAAAACATTGTCCACCAAAGACAAGATTTCGGTGGCTGAATCGATTTTGTCCGAGTTGGGGCTATCGAAATGTGAAAACACAATCATCGGGAACAGTTTCATACGTGGGATTTCGGGTGGAGAACGGAAAAGAGTGAGCATAGCTCATGAAATGCTTATAAACCCTAGTCTACTTATTCTCGATGAACCCACGTCGGGTTTGGACTCGACTGCGGCGCACCGGTTGGTTTCTATTTTGGTTTCCTTGGCTCAAAAGGGAAAGACCATAGTCACATCCATGCACCAACCGTCTAGCCGAGTTTATCAGTTGTTCAACTCAGTGTTGGTCTTGAGTGAAGGAAGGAGCTTGTACTTCGGCAAGGGAAGTGAAGCTATGGGTTACTTCGAGTCGATGGGATTCTCACCGTCTTTCCCCATGAATCCAGCAGATTTCCTCCTTGATCTCGCTAACGGTACGTCGGCATCAACCTCTTTTACTGCTGTTAGCTTTCTTTTACATGAGTTAACCGAGTCAACTCGAGTACGTGAATGAACTGAACTCACTTCATTTCTATTTTCGCTTTGAAGACAAATATTTTGCTGTTTACCTACTGTAGATATAGACTCTTATTAGCTGGGTGAAAAGATATGTAACGAAATATTGGCAAAATAAGTGGTGGGTCAGTAGATTAATAATCTATCCTTGGAAAATAAATAAAGTTGACAATTATAGGTCAAGACATTATATTTTAAGATGGAAAAAATGGACAGTGGGGTTATCTGTCCTTTCCGATGACCCTCCATGGAAGTATAAAAAAGTATAGATTTTTATTCTCCATAGAAATCTGCCTCTGTTTCTCGATGGAGATTTTGCATAGCCATCGCAGTGTGGTTGCCAGCACGTTTAGCTTAGCTCATGGGATGAATTATGAACCACACGTTTGATCATCCATTCCCTCAGCCGATGTATAGGCTGGTCATTGTCTGCCTTGATTGACTGACAGTCTGACCCTATTTGCTACGTAAACTGTATGTTGATTTAGCCCCTCGGTTTGTCATTAGATTTGACTTATGATACAACATATAACAAAATATGAATTATTTTGCCACATCAATAATGTTTAGTTATAGGTCAAAAACTATAATGCCATCTTCTGGGAAGAGGAGGGTCACAGTCGCCAACTAGATAAGAACATTTTACCTAAACTTCAGATTTTAATGCCTACACTACACATGGACAGCTCTCCCAAACACATTGTTGATTAATAGGAACAGTTACAAGGATTATCTGCTTCTTTGTGGCGTCTTTATTTTTTAAAATACAGATTTAGAGATACCGAAAAGAATCGATTTTATCCGTTCATAACAGCGATACATATAAAAAAAATGGTGGAGGGGTGTGTCATGGATCCACATACCTTGGATGAAGTGCTCTTTTGATCTTTGTAGCTTTTTTGTATGAATATGGTGTCTTAGCCAATACTTCTTAAGGTAGCTTATTAAATAATTGCTACATCGGTCCCATAGGCTGTCCTACGACAGCTTTAAACTTGTCCAAGTTTGACCTTCCTGCTCATTACAAATGACTGGTCCGAGATATATTTTATGGCTCTTCTCCCTTTCTTTAATTACCCTTTTTAACTCCAACTCTGGGATTCGGATATGTTTGAAGACCAACACTGGTACCCTTTTAAAAAACAAAGTCATAAAAATGGATATTATACCATAGTGGCAGCCGCAGGGGGCAGCACCTAGCCTGAGTGGACTCCCACCTCACCCACCAACACCGGTCAGCTTTAATTTTAGCTTTCCTCAGAAACACAGTTTATTTAATTTCATAATGGGGAGCTGCTTTTCTTTTACTTGTTCCATCATAATATTAGGAGAAAAATTGTCATTGCTCTAGTAGTTGTCTCTTGCCTGGTAATAAAATATTGATGTCTGAGTTTCAATCAATGGATAACACTTGTCCAATTTTTAATCTTCTTCTGGCCCGACTCTACTGTTGAGTCATGCTGCTTTATCATTTAAAGTAATACATGCCATAAAGCTTTGTTTTTAATCGCTTTTAAGAATATATGCTAATCTGTAGAGAATCGTATGCATTATGTTCATGTTTCTGGTATAAACAATATTTGAACTTGTTTTATTTACAGTTAATGGTTAATTGGACTGTTCAGAAAGTATAAGTAGATGTTAATATTTTAGGTTTTTTAAATATATTCGAAGGATTATATCTCATAGCTGCATGTTTTTAAAATTAGGAAGGGTCCTAGCTCCTAATTCTTACATCTCTTCTAAATGTTTCAGGTATGTGTAAACTTGATGGTGCGAGCGAAAGAGAGAGGCCTAACGTAAAGCAAACACTCATTGCATCTTACAACACCCTGCTGGCTCCTAAGGTTAAGGTTGCTTGCATGGAGACCGCCCCTGTTTCAGCAAAAGACTTGCATCTTGTAGGTGGATATTGTTCCGAGGAAGGCCGGATTAGTAACAGATTAGATCTCTCTACTTGGTTCTATCAATTTAGAATCCTGCTTCAAAGAAGCCTTAAGGAAAGAAAGCAAGAATCTTTCAACACCCTCAGAGTCTTCCAAGTAATAACTGCTGCAATACTGGCCGGATTAATGTGGTGGCATTTGGATTATCGAGATATCCAGGACCGCCTCGGTCTCCTCTTCTTCATTTCCATCTTTTGGGGTGTCTTGCCATCGTTTAATGCAGTGTTCGCGTTTCCTCAAGAACGTGCCATCTTCATGAAAGAGCGCGCTTCGGGCATGTACACTCTGTCTTCCTATTTCATGGCACGGATAATCGGAGACCTCTCGATGGAGCTCATTCTCCCCACGGTTTTCCTTCTCATAACATATTGGATGGCAGGATTGAAACCTGGTTTGGTCACATTTCTACTGACATTGTCGGTTCTTCTCGGCTACGTGCTGGTCTCTCAAGGGCTCGGGCTAGCATTGGGCGCGCTGATCATGGATGCCAAACGAGCTTCCACCATAGTCACGGTCACAATGCTAGCATTTGTTCTAACAGGAGGATACTACGTGCATAAGGTGCCATCATGTATGGCATGGATCAAGTATGCTTCTACTACATATTACAGCTATAAGCTGTTTATCAACGTTCAATATGGCAACGGCAAGAGAGTATCGTCCTTGTTAGGTTGCTCGCACTTGCACTCGCACCACCTAAGTAACAGCGTTAACTGCAAGTTCATCGATCAAGACATCACGGGGCAAATCATGCCTGAACTAAGTGTGGGAATCTTGATTCTATTGTTCATAGGTTATAGGTTGTTGGCTTACCTTGCATTGAGGCGTTTGTCTTAGGTAGATTCTTGTTATTCGTAGGAAGGTCTTGAAATTGTAAATTTTCCCCAAGATGGCCTGGAAAATGGATGCCCAAAGAAGAGAATTGTCCGGGTGGGTTTAATTTATGTTTAGTTGCCACTTTGGTTTTACGCTAACTGTATCCGAGGATTCAAAATTTAAAGTAAAGGCTTTCCATTTCAGAAAATAGAAAGAGTTTGCATTTCTGCAAGAAATTTAGAAAACCTACGATACTTTCACTTATTTAGATGTGTTGATATAAGTCCGAGAAATAATATTATAAATCATTTCTATTATGTCATTTGTGAGTTTTTTATTACATCATTCATAGTCTCAATCAATTAGATTTATTTATTATATTTTTAGGGTGAATTAATATTTTTTTAACTTATAATAGGTGATTAGGTAATTATTAAATAATTATTTAAAAATAAACGAATCGAGTAACGTGATGAGAAATATTTATAAAATATAATTTCTCTTTGGTGGCGTATCAACGACCTATAGTTTATAATTTATTTATGGCATAAAGATAATTTTAACCCCCAACGTTTATAGTTTTTGTCGTTTTGGCCCTTATTCTTTTTTGGGATGAATTTAGCCCTTAACCTATATCTTTTTGATAAATAGCTTATTTTTTAACTAGCTTGATGACTGGACCGTTAAAAATTTAATAATGGTATATATATAGAATATAATTTTAAATGACATGGAATGTAATCTATCAAATACATATATAGAGAGAACCTATATCTTTTTGATAAATAGCTTATTTTTTAACTAGCTTGATGACTGGACCGTTAAAAATTTAATAATGGTATATATATAGAATATAATTTTAAATGACATGGAATGTAATCTATCAAATACATATATAGAGAGAATATATCTTTCAAAAAAATATATAGAAATAATTTTATTCTAATATAAAATATAAAACAATTAAAATTCAAATTTTTATTAAAAATTAATTAATTCTAAAATAAAAGATTATTAAATACTCTTAACCCTAACTACAATAAAATCAAAATCTTATTCTAAAATAAAAATATAAACACAATTCGAATAAGATTTTGATTTTATCGTAGTTAGGGTTAAGAAGGTTTAATAATCTTTTATTTTAGAATTAAATAATTTTTAATATTTTTTTTGAATTTTAATTATTTTATATTTTATATTAGAATAAAATTATATTCTATATATATATATATGTATTTGATATGTTACATTCAATGTCATTTAAAATTATATTTCATATATATATCATCGTTAAATTTTTAACGGTCCAGTCATCAAGTTAGTTAAAAATAAGCTATTTGTTAAAAAAGTATAGGTTAAGGGTTAAATTTATCCCAAAAAAAGAATAAGGGTCAAAACGACAAAAACTATAAACGTTAAGGGTTAAAATTATCTTTATGCCTTTATTTATTAAACTAATTTATAACTTATTTATCCCATGCCAAGATTTTTATAAGGAGACAGAGGTCAAAGACTTAAAGTATTTTCTTATTAAATTAGTAGATAAAGTATATAAATAGTTATTAAATTATTTTTGAAAATATAAAATAATTATTAAATTTTTAAATTTTAATATTTATTATAAAATATTATCGAATTATCGACTGGTATTAATCGAGTAACGTAATAATTATAAATGAATAATATAATATAATATAATATTTAATATTTTGTATAAACACATACATTCAATTAATTTATTCTTAATCTATATCAATATTGATATACAAATTGATTGAATAAATATAACACTTTAATTACATATATCATATTTGGTCTTTAAGTATCAACTGATATTATAAAATTTCTAACATAATTTAATCCAAAGAAATTCAATATCATATATTATTCAAATCCAAAAGTTGAATCCTTGATAAACAGTTTAAAACGTTGCAAAAAGAACTCTAAATAGTTTTAAAATAAATAATTATTCAATTTCTTAATACGATTCCAAAAATAAAAAATTTATAATACAATAAGGTCGTACGAATAAATATCTTAATAAGACTTAAATGTTTTATTTAAACTTACAATAGTATTTATTTTTATTTTCTTATATTTTTATTCTCCTATTCTTCTAATGTACGTGCTGTCATAGCCCATTTTAAATATTACCAAATACACAATACCCTTATTTGACCCAGAAACCAAATAACTAAACCCATCCAACACAAGCCCACATTACACAACCAAACCCTAATTATAAAACCAATCTAACCCTAAACAAGCCCCAGCCGCCGCCGCCCTCTATGTGCCACGTGTCGCACCCTCATTAGCTCAAATGGCCGGCCACCGCTTCACCACTGCAGCCACCGCCCTTATCACATCTAACCTGCATTTTTAAGAGATAAAACATTATTAGATCTGAAATATCAGATCTGAAAATATAAAAGTAGAGATTTGATGTTTTTTTAATATGTAAAAAATGGGGGTTATAAATCCCTCAGAACCACAAATGTAACCGATTCAGAAAGGGAATGAAAAAAAATCCAGGAGTATTTGAACCAAACACCAAAGCAAAAAAGAAACCGAGAGCAAAATAGTGTGAATCGGAGAGGAGAATCAAAAGGAAAAAGGTAAAAAAAAATTATTAAAGTCGGATACTTATCTTTAGATCTTCCCCGATACGCAACTCCTCTCGAAAATCTGAGGCTAGATCTGCGTTTCTCGCGTCGAGATCTATCGGAAAGTCCCCTCTTTTGGATTTCCGGCGACCTTCGCGGCGGTAGGCACGGTGGCCGGCAGTCGGACAAGGCGGTCGGCGGCCGCTCTTCCACCGGAGCAGATGAATGCCTTGAGAGCATTTTAAGCTTTTCTTTTCTCTCATGTGAGAAATGAAGAGAATGAGGATATTTCATAAACGGATAGTATTTCTATTAAACTGAAAACGGCGCCGTTTTGGTGCCTGGCTACAAGGCCCAAAACGACGTCGTTTTGGCTATGGTTACCCGCAACCGACCCGGCCATCCGACCCGGACCCGCGCTTAACCCGAAAAAAGGGGATAATCACGCGCATAGTCCATGCGTTTTACAGTATCCTTCATTTTGGCTCCCCAGTTTACTTTTTATTTAGTTTTGGTCACTGTTTTTGCTATTTCAACCTTATATTTTATGTTTTTATGCAATTAGGTCACTATTTATTTATTTTTAACCCCCTTAACTTCTGTTTTCTGATAGATTTAACCTCTAATAATAGTATTATTATATGTTTTTTTTACAATATTACATATGTATATGTTATTAATATTATTAAAAAAAATTATCTTAATATAAGATTATTATCACCTTTTAAATGTAAATTATTTACCATATTTACGCCATTCTTAATGATGTAAATTATTACCTTTTATAAACTATCATAAACTCTTAACGCAAATTATGTCATTATTTAGGCCTTTTATTATTGTAAATTTTTATTTATGTTATTAATATAAATTGTTATTATTACTTTATATTGTTATTATTATTTTACTTTTATATTATTTATGGCATTATTTATGTCTTTTATTTTATTTTTGTTAATATTATTTTGTTTATTAATTTTTTAATGTAAATTATGTTAATAATATAATATTTATGTCATTGTTACGTTTTTTTATAAACTTTTTGCAGTTGTTTTTATATAATTATTTTGCTAGGTTTCGTAATTATATATATATTTAATTATACGCATTTTAATATTAGATTTAATTTAAATTCGTTTATGTTGTTATAATTTCGTTTCGTTTTGTTAGAAATTATTATCCCGATGTATTCTATTGAGAGTAGCATCCCGTTCTTCGAGTGTTATTTTTTTTGAATCGTCGTGGACATTAGGATACACCTTTCAAATTAAAAATCAATTTAATTCGAATTTTATATTTTCTTAAAATTACGATGCGAACCTTTAGATACTAATTTTGGGCGTTATGGGGTGTTAATCCTTCCCCAAACGTAACCAACTCCCGAACCCATCTCTGGTTTTGTTTTCTTGGTGTTCGATCCATCTTTTTGAACGATTGATGGCGATTCCAACCGATTAACTAATTTTTAATCTTCAACCTTCAACGGTATTCCAATAGAAGTGATATCCTGTTCTTTAAGTGTCATCTTTAGATACCGAATTTTTAAATCCCACCGAACTTTTAAATCTTTTAACTATTTTTTAAATATTTTAAAAAAAAAAGGTAGCTACACGTGCGACCCAATAACATACAAACGAAAATATCAATTTAAAATGTTAAACTAACAAAGCTCAATTGACAAATTTGACACATTACTATGTTTTATACAAGTTATTTTTATTAAAATTTAAAAATTTAAATAAATATATCAGATCGATTAATTAAGTTATTTATTTTTGTTCTTTTATATTTTCTAAGTAACAAATTATAGGTTCATTAAGAATATCTTTTTAATGTTTTTTGAATAAGATCAATATTAAACTAAAAATTTATTATTCTTTAAAAATTTGACCTAAAAATAAAATTTTACGTTTAAATTTAATCGATGAATATAAATTTAGTGTTAAATTTGACATTCTACCTCATACCAATTAATGTTGATTTAACCTGTTGTCGTTTGCGGTCCATTTCGGGTCATCTCCATGGACAGCATCCCTTAACCAATTTGGGTACAAAGGTGGGTTATTTAATTTGAGTTTCATATTAATTTAATTATTATATTTTAATTTTAAAATTATTATATAATTATTTATGTAATTTTAATTAAATCATCGTTAAAAATAAAAGACTAACATAATTATTAAATAAAATTAATATAATTATATATTTAATTTTATATTTATATAATCATCAATCGGTATGAAAAAAAATTATAATATATAATTAGATATAAAATTAATAATTTAAAATTAATTTTAGAATATATATAAAAGTTTATCGTTAAAAACATTAAAAATATTAACTTTAAAAGTATTAATAAATTAATAAAAATATATTTAAAAATTAAAAAATATATATTAAAAATTGTCGGATCAATTAAATATTCAATAATTAAAAAAATCAACTCAAATTTAATTTAATTATTCTTGAATCTCGAATATTTAATATAATTAATTTTTTTAGATATCATCTAATATTTCTAAAATCATTAAATTATCCGATCAAATTAATGGATAATTTTAACCCCTCTACTAACGTCCCTTTCCTGTCCTATAATAATACCAATACTAGTACTAATACAGTATGTATAATTGTATATAAATATATCCACCCAGCACAAGATCAAATAAATAAATACAGACAGACAACAACACCGTTTCATCTCCTCTTCCATTTTCTCTAAAACCATGGGTTCATCAGCAACTCAAATTGGGAATCAGCAGACGGATGCAACAGAAAGCGGCAGAACCATGGTTCCGGCGAAAAAATATCATTCGTTTTCTTCCTCTTCATCTCTTTCATCGTCATCGTCTTCTTATCTTCCCAATGATTCGCCTCGCAGTCCAGGAACTCCGTTCCGCTTTCTAGGCGTACCATTCTCTTGGGAACATTTACCAGGGATCCCGAAGAAGCTTCAGCTACAGAACCACAACAAAAAGGACTACTCGATGAAGTTGCTGCCACTGCCGCCACCGACCACCTCAAAAAACAACAGTACTTTCGAAGACATGTTAACAAGGAAGAAAGCTTCCGAGAGTTTCCGTCGGATGGATCCTTTTTTCGCTGCTTTGGTGGAGTGTTCCAAGGAAGACGGTGATGAGTCAACGGAAAGAAACCTCTGGATCGGAGCCAAGGTAACGAGAAGCATGAGTGATCGGCTGGGATTCATCAGTCTTTACACATCGTGTAAAAGAACCTGTGCAGTATCTGACTCGGTCGTGTATCTTCCTAGGTCTAGAAGAAGTGCCGATCACGATGTTAAATAAGAAACACTCAAAATTCCTTGACACTTCTATTTCCTTAATGCATATCAAGAAGACGAGGGATATTGTCTTCGGGATTAAAAGGCATTTTTACAACACATTTCTTTTTCTACTTTTTATTAGCTTTTTAATAAAATAAAATTTAAAAAAATCATTTCTTTAATTATTTTATATTATATCTCTTACATATTTTTTTTTCTTCTCGAAACTATATGAAAAATTAACTATATACATATTAAATATGACGAAAAGAATTACATAGAGGTGTAGGTGTCTTGTGTACATTTTTGTGTGCGTTGTTTAACTGTTCTGCTTCTGAGTTTCTTTTTCTGACCGAGTCTTGTTCTGGTAGTAATTTCCTTGTATCCCATTCCCATGTGCTGTTTGTCGAGAATCTTCGTGAAGATTACCTGAGTCCATGTGGGAGCAAAGAAAAGGACAGATGTGGTGGGGAGGAAAGTAAGGTCTGGTTAATACGACCAATCAATTGCTGTAGACTGTATGGGGACGGACACGCAGCTGGATGGTAAAACACCTGGTTTGACAGCGGAATGGGTCAGGGTTTAACTAGTAGAAATTTTTGTCTTAATCGTCTCCCCTTTTATAAATTATAACATATTAAAAAATTTAAAAAATAAATTTTAAATTCTAATTTAGGTTTTAAGCTTTAAACTCTACATTCTAAAAATATATCCTACATCTAATTTTTAAACTATATTTATATCCTTAAATCTTAAACCTACTAATTTAAGATAAAAATAAAATTAAAAAACAAATGATTTACATTGACAATCAATATAACAACATCAGAGTAATTACTAGTGGTTGATTTAACGTTAAACTATTTAGAATAAAATATTACAAAAATATTTTAACCTCAATACAATTAATCTTATTTATATTATCAAAATCTTTTAATATTATTTAAAGAATTTAACCCTTCGATATAAACTTAGCTAATAGTATTAGAGTATTTTAATCTCAATTATCTTTGTGTATACCTTTTAATTAGAAAACATTTGAGTCCAAAAATATATAGAAAAAAAATAAAACAAAATTTTAAGAGAATACTTCGTTATTGATAATTACTTATCCACATGTAGGATGGAGATATTAAGGAAATGAAAGAGATACGTGTCTTTATTTGTTTATCTTGCAATAATTTTAGTCTCTATTAATTTAATATATATATATATATTTAGGGATTAAAGATGTGGTTTAAGGTTTAATATGGAGGGGTTTAAATTTTCGGATTTATAATTTAAAATTAATATTTAGAATTTAAAGTATAATATTTAAGGTTTAAGGTTAAAAATTTAAGAATCAAATTAATAATATAAATATACAGGTTGTGTAAATTAGTTTTATACTATTAATGTATCAAATTTTATCTTTAATTTAACTACTTATTAAAATAATTCTTATTTTTTTAATTTTATATTAAATACGACTATTGTTGATTACTTTAAACTTCAACAATCTTATTCCTCTTATTATATCCTATTGTCTTGGTCCCTTCCCATGGCCTTGTCTTCTGCTAATATCACTTTCTCCTTTTCTTTGCGATTGAGTACATAATTATGGTCTTTTAATCGTTGTCACAGGTCAGTGTACTGATGACTATGTTATATAATACAAGAATCATGAAATCATAGACTCATAAAGTTACAAACAAATGGAGACATCAAGAGGGGATTAGAAAGAAATGTGAAAGACTGGGGTGGACAATTGATAGATATATTCGATAGTTTGGATCGCCTACAACTCATTTTTTCGTATATGTCTCGTTTGGACAAAGACAACGATTCAAGAAGCTTCTGAATTTATTAGCATGCTTATCTCCATAAAAATATCATATGACCATGATGATGATGTGTAAAAACTATGCTATAACCTTTACAATGGAAAATATGAAAGAATAACTTCAAACTTAAATGTCCAATTGGCCTTGTATACTTACATTGTCTTGGTCAATTTCTTTGATCATCTCATCCAGATGAACATCACCTAGACCAAACTCTTTGCAAGCATGTTGAAGTTCATCGATGGTGATGTAACCACTGCCATCTTTATCAAAAAAGGAGAAAGCAGCAACTAAGTTCTCCTCTCTCTCGATCTTATTTATGTGCAGTGTAGCAGCAAGGAATTCACCATAGTCAATTGTTCCACTGTTATCGATATCAGCCTGCCAAAATTTCCCAAGGCAATAACTGTAATTGTGAGACTAGATCATGTTGTAACACTAGAGAGTATCATACTTAGATTATAGCAAAAACATTAAATTTTCAATGACTCAAAAAGGTATATTTACAGCTTCCATTAAAGACTTGATTTCTGATTCCGTAAGTTCAGAGCCCACTTTCTTTAAACCATCTTTGAGTTCCTGAAATGTAATTGTCCCACTGTTGTCTGTATCAATCATTTTGAACAACTCTTTCAAGCCACCGATTTCTTCCTCAGACAGTCTCTCCGCTATGACCTGCAAAAGAATTTTTTCCCCATCATAAAGATGTGTGAAACATACATTTAACATCAAGAAGCCATAGTACCAAACAATCAAGACAAAAAGTTAAGTCTCGTAACTGCTGCATTTTTCATGCATGCCTACTTTGTCAAACAAAACAAAGAATTATAATAGGTTTTTTCTTCTCTATCCTTAGCCCTCTCGTCGTGTGACTTGTTTGTGTCAAAGACTCCTGTTTTCTCTTTAATTTCTTTTTCTTCCCCTTGCTTGGTGGGTGCTGAAGGTTTGAAGTATGTTTTTTTCCCAGAAAAATGCCTGCTAAATGTATATTAAGATCAAGAAGACTTTTTGGTTTTGAAGTTTGAGATTGTACAACCACACTTCAGCTGCAACCAATTGTAGCAGAACGAGATGCCCACTACGGGGGCTATAATTTCAATATGATAGCTTCCTGGTCATATTTAAATATTATGGATAATGTAACTGCCTCCACCTAAAAACAAGCCAAGGCCCAGACTCCTATACTCAATCGAACTAAGCCCGTTTAGCCAAAACCATCCCCGCAACTTTTTCCCATGATTGAGTGTAAAATGAAGCTGTATCTTAGTATACCTAGACAAACTTCCATTCCTGTTCTCTAATTATTATGGAAAACTCTGTATTCAGGCATAAAGACATTTTCGTAAGACCACACCCATATTTACAGTGTAATAGCAAAAATAACACTAATATGCTAAGAACTGTTACATCTTATTGCTCAATTTTGTCAGACTTCTTATTATTTGCAAAAAATCATAATTTTATGTCAGATATTATTCATTCGGTCAGAGGCTTTTCATTCTCCTGGTGCCCAAGACAAGATAAAATCTTTCAGCAAGAAGAGAATAAATTTAGTATCAAAGATAACTAGATAATAAGTTAACTATCAGATTCTATGGAAAGTTTTTCTATAACTAGAGATCACTAGTAAGATGGAAAACAGGAAATCACATACACGCAGAGCCATCTTTTTAAGTTTGTTCATTGCTGAGAACTTCTTCAAACGTGATAATACAGCAGAATCCAGAGGTTTGTCTGGGGCAACCCTATCATCTACAATCCATGGGTGACCTGATGCATAAATCAATCAACAATTGATACATACACACATACGAAGAAGATAGGGAATGTCATTCACCTACTATAGATAATAAATAATAGCATGAATGACATAGTATTCAAATAACTTACACAAGACCTCATGGGCAGAAATTCTTTTCTGTGGGTCCCTTTCAAGCATCTTCATTAACAGATCTTTTGCACTGTCAGAGATGCTAGGCCATGGTTCTGATACAAGATCAACTTTTCCATGTAAAATCTGTCTGAAGATTCCCGAATCAGTTTCTGCGAGTGAAGATGAAATGTAAGTGCACCTTAGGATATGAGAACAAAAGTGTGTCACAAACTGTTGCAGGTAGTACGATATTGAAATAAATACCCGCCCAAAAGGGGGGCACCCCACTCAACAAGATGTATAGGATAACACCAGCACTCCATATATCTGCTTCTTGTCCATAATGCTTCAACAAAACCTCTGGAGCAACATAAAAGGGACTCCCAACAACATCATTAAAACATTGTCCTGGAATGAAAATGGATAAAAAAACAATTAAGCCCCATTAACCATGAAAGAAAACACCACAGAAAAATACAAGGGAACGCACTAGTGCATGGTGTATGAGAAATTCAAAGATGAGTCATACAGGTAGAGTTCAGACTTCAGTAATAAAGCATAAAATGAGAAAATAATTGTTCAAATCTTGACATCAACATAGAGTTTTCCAAGCAATTGGTGATCATTGAACCATCTCGGTTAATGTTGGAGATGATTTACACATTATATATTCAATTGAATTAGATAATTAGTGCATAAATTATTGGGAAAAACTGAAACCATAAAAACTTTGTAAAAAAATGGACTGCATAAAAAACATTGTTACATTCAAACAAACCAGAATCAAAGTTCCACACAATTTCCATTTTAAAAATAATGTAAACTTTGAAAAATACAAACCAAACCCAAGGGAAATTGATCCCAATAAACAGTGTTTGATGAACATGCATGTTCATCATCATGGTGGAAAGTAATTATCCCAGGATCTTCAAGGAATCAATTCAATATTTTTAAAACAATAACAAATGAAAAGGAAAAAAAAAAATCATGGGAGCAACAAATGCCAGATATCAACATCAAATCAGAAAGAGAAACATCCACAATCCATTTCATGATCCATATAGAACTACATTAATCAATTCAACCCATCAAAATGCCTTTAATTCAATAGAAAAGGAAAACCCAGGGAGCAACCTGGTTTATAGAACACGGACAAGCCAAAATCTGTAGCCTTGAGAACGGCATCATCGGCAGGAGAATCAAACAAGAAATTCTCAGGCTTGAGATCTCTATGCATCACCCCAAGAGAATGACAAGCCTCGACGACACCCACAATAGTTTTGAGAAGCTTAGCAGCCTCTCTTTCACTGTAATGACCTTTGGCCACAATCCTATCGAACAGCTCCCCACCCGCACAAAGCTCCATAACCAAATGAACAAAGACAGCATCTTCATAAGTCCCCTTGATCTGCACCACGGATGGGTTCTCAGACAGATGATGCATGATCTGGATCTCCCTCCAGACGTCATCGTAATCTTCGCGGCAGACGAGTTTACGCTTGGGGATTGATTTGCATGCGTATCGAACACCAGTGACCTTGTGGGTACATAGATATGTGGTTCCAAATTGGCCTTGCCCAAGCTTCTTTCCCAAGAAATAGTGGTCCCTTATTCGCTGGGTTTGGTAAGGTAAAACCGTACCTGTGGGCTTTTTGGGTCTTGCTGATGACGATGAAGATGCGATTTTCTTATTCATTGCCACACAATGATCTCGGATGGGATGTCTTTCGCTCTCTCCTTCACCCTCGTCCCGGGAGAAGACAACGTACTGGTACGATTCCAACTGAATTTCCAATCCAGCGGAAACAAAGCTCGAACCTTTCTGTTTTGGAAGTTTTTTTTTCTTTTCTCTTTTATTATTTACAAATATTGCATGTTGCGAGTGAAAATAGAAAATACGAAAAAAAGTAAATTTATTTAAATATGTGAAATAGATTTTTTTAAAAAGTAATTTATTTAAATTGATTAAATTGATTAGATGCAAATGACAAAGAAACCCTAAATGCCAATTCAATTTATTTATGATTTTTTATTTTAAAAAAGTAATTCCATCATTCAAGTGAACCATTAATCTGTTTCTTACAACAGTGAACCATAATATTTGTTATCTAAATAAATAAGATAAAATTCAATGAAAATAAAAAAAATCATCCAAAGGGCAGTTTAGACATTACAATAGAACATATACACCGGATAAGATAAGTCTATTTTCTAAAAGAGTGAACTTGCTTTGACAGTGGCCACCGATAAACAATGGCGTCCTCCGCAACCTTTACGACCTCGCTTCTCTCTTCTTCTTTCGCCACTCAGTGCAACATCTCAAGTCACAACCACCAAAATTCTTCTCTTTTTTATCCCCCCAAATCTACCATTTTCTCCATCGCCAAACCCCTTTCTTTGAAACTCACTCACTCTTTTCTCCTCCCTAAAACTCCCGCATTTTCTACTGTCCCGAAATCTTCTGAATCCGACGCTGCTGTTGTCGATGTTGAACCTGATAGCGTGGAGCCTGAACCCGAGCCCGTATCTGAAACCGAAGTCGAAGCAGCAGTAGAATCGGAACCAGAAATAGAACCAGCTCAGGTTGTTGAGGCTTCCAAAGAAAAGCCTAAAAGGGAAGAGATTTTCGCTGTTGTTATGGTAAGTCATGGATTTGAATTTAGATTTTTTTTGGGATATAACAGTTTTAATTGTTATTGGTGTAATTTAGTTACTACCCTGAATGTATTTTTCGGTTTTTATGTAGATTTGGGTTTAGTAGTGACAACATTTCCTTGTCTGCTATGTGTTCGATTAATTGCTTTGGTTTTGTTTTAGATTGGGGGTCGCCAGTACATTGTTTTCCCTGGAAGATATCTCTACACCCAGAGGCTGAAAGGAGCTAATGTCAACGATAAGGTTGGTGGCTCAGCTTTTTGGCTTCTTAAATCCTCTTCTGGAACATGGGTTCTTAATTACTTCAGGAGTAGTTGTTTTTGTTGGGATATTTGAATTCCTTGCACCGTGAAGCATGGTTAAAACAAGCTTGCAATCATAATCTAGTTTGTAATGTTGTTGCCTTTGCTTGTATTTTTGAATAACATGGAAAACTTTACACTGGAAGTTGCCCAAAGTGCAAAATGGTTTAGTTGCAATTGATTGTGGAAGCATGCATGGTGATGAAACTAAATTTTTGTTCCATCTCCGGACTTGTGTAAACTTTTCATTCCAGTGTATAATAGCTTCATAGCCAATTTCATTGTCATATCTTGTTTTCTACTTAAAAGCTTGAATTCATTTTGTTTCACAGATTGTTCTAAACAAGGTATTGCTTGTGGGAACAAAAACAACTACGTATATTGGAAAACCTATAGTAACTAACGCTGCTGTACATGCTGTTGTTGAGGAGCAGGTATATTACCTCTGATATTGTGTATTTACCATTTTAATATATTGGAAAACTTATGTATTCTACTTTTACTTGCAGGGACTAAACCCAAAAGTTATTGTCTTTAAGTACAAGAAGAAGAAAAATTATAGGAGAAATATTGGACATCGACAGGTATGATATTTTTGGCTTAACGAATTGATTGATAAACCAGCTCCAAAAATATTATTAGGATTCTGATTTCTACGGAAATATATTGTTATGGTAATTAGTTTTTAGTATGCTGAATAAAAAAATATTTTATCATGTGGTGTTATTCTCATTTATTTGCCTTCTGCATTTGGAGATGCAGCGAAATATAGTTAATTCTCTCATCATCTAGTTCAACTCCACCAAACCAAAGCCTTCTTATCCTTCTTTGCGTCATCTGTTGTCTCTTTTCATCCTGAGACGTCTTCCTGAACTTGTCTTCCTTGCATTTGTCGTTTGCCCATAGTTCTTTGAGCTGTGAATTACTAGGAAGATGAATTTAGTTCTATCTTCTATTTACCTATTTTAGCTAAAGCAAAAGTACTGTTTTCTTAACCTCCTCTCTGTGTTTTGCTCCCTCTTTTGGCCTTGAGGCCTCTTCCCGAATCTGTCCTCTTTTCAACTTGCCTTCGTACCCAGCTAGTGGAGCCATGAACTTCGAGATGTTTGCTAGCATAGATGCTGAGTCCGTGCAGTGTTGCCCTTGATATTTTTACTTTCTTGATATTGGCATATCTTTCCCATAGGTGCCAAATATATAACCTCACCATTTCTTATCTAAACATGTTCCACAAATACACAGCAATTCAATTTATGCTAAAAGAACATCTGTATGTGTTTTTACGCCATCATAATTTTATGATTCTTTTGATGAATTACCATTGCAGCCAAATACTCGGATAAGGATAACAGGCATCACAGGCTACCAAGACTATCCTGCTGTTACGCTCGACTCCTAAAATTCCTTTGTGGAGGGACCGGGTGCCATGGAGTGTGAACTTTTGATTGTGTTATGGAGTTCCCTTTCCTCCTCTTCATCATTTTGTATGTATTTCAAGTTGGTTTGTAGTTTGATATAACTATTGACAAATCAGACATTAATTGTCAACACTATGGTGTTTTTTTATGAAAAATTGTTTTCCAACCAGTTTTCTTTCTTTTCCGGAGCTTGCATCTGGCAAACTAATGTTCAAATATGAAGGGAATGCAAAGATTGCAGATTTTAAATGTAATGGCTGGTTTGGTAAATGGAATTCACTAGGGTTATTTTGAGCAGATTTGGTCGGGAGATAGATATTCGGATTATATGATATGGCTATATAATATTTTTTTGATTGCTCTTCTGGTTTCAGAGTCTAACTCTGACTAATTCCAATCGACTCGCGTTGCACATCTAGCTTTGATGGGTGAGTCTCCCAACAGGGATTTTTTGCATACACAACATCTCGAACTTGAGACTTGCTTAAGTGGAACTAAATTGTTTATCACTTGGACCAATATGCTTAATTGATATGTAAAACAAGTGATTATGAATCTTTAACGAAGAGAACTACTTAGAAAAGAAATTTGGAAAAAAATAGTGAGACAAATGGTGTTGTTCCTAGAGATCACGGGTTTGAGCACAAGCAATGTTAGCAGAGTGATTTAGCGATCAATGTCAAGTGGTGAAGATTATATTCTAGAACAGATATTACTGTAATCACTATTACCTTGTTCATAAAAAATACATCGCACGACAAATCTTATATATTTGTGGATATTATAATTGATTTCGAGTTTCTTAACATAAGCATTAATCAATATGTAAAATTAAATAGATTAACTTATTTAATTGATTGGTTCTACAAGCAATGTGACAGAAATGAACAATCCAAGTCTTCTTGGATGATCGAATTGCGGTCATTCAATTAAATCTTAATCTAATTTAAACT
This sequence comes from Abelmoschus esculentus, assembly GCA_035048815.1. Classification (NCBI taxonomy): domain Eukaryota; kingdom Viridiplantae; phylum Streptophyta; class Magnoliopsida; order Malvales; family Malvaceae; genus Abelmoschus; species Abelmoschus esculentus. The sequence continues at coordinate 19,443,590 of JAUCBN010000008.1, read as the reverse complement.
TTTTTTTTTCTGAAATATATTCTAAATTAGAGAATGAATATAACAAATCTTAGTTGGATTCACATTTGAACTTCAATTTAGTTGGCAAACCCACTTGATACGTTCAAATCATCATATATTTGACAGTTTCCCCTAAGAAAATGGTCAACTTATCTAAGATTAGAAATCAGTTTCCAAAAAATACTCATACCTCGACCCTATAAAATCCTCTTAGCATTGGAAGGAACCATAACTCACATAAATAAATAAATAACCAGTTTGAGAATGGCAACCAACAAGACTGCACTTTCGCTCGCTGTTCTTTGTCTTTTCGTAGTATCCGAGGTTTGGGGTTTTAAGGTTTCTATGACCTGTTTCTGTACTTTTATCTTCTTCAGGAACAATTAATCATTCCTCTCCTTCACAAATTTTCAGATTGGGATGCTCATGGTCGAAGCATAAGTACAAAGACCAGGTAACGTATTTTTCTCGATATTCATATCTCTTTCACACATCGTACTTTGTATGCATTCGAATTTAATGTGTAACGTGATAGATAAATTTTGAAGCAAAATTCACGTACAAAAATTTTATTGATGAAAAAACACAGATTGCGGGCCGAAGTGTGCATCTAGGTGCAGCAAGTCATGGAAGCCTGAGATGTGCCTGCAAACATGCACTGCTTGCTGCAACACCTGCGAGGGTTGTGTGCCTGAAGGCCCTACTGCTAGCAAGGAGGTGTGCCCTTGCTATGCTACATACAAGAAGGGCAGGTGCCCTTGAACACATCTATCTTCTACTTCTCTCAGGGACTCCAATGTAATTATCACTTGTATTCAAAATAAAAAATGTAATTAACTCTATTTATCTTCATGTCCTCTCAATAAAAAAAATGCAAGTTTAAGCTTGCTTCATTATTTCTATCCTTTTTTATCCCTTCAAATCTCAATTAATTTTAACGATCACCTTTAATTTAAATAATTTAGATATATTTACTTTTTGTCTAATGAAATAAGATATGTCACATGCATTAGAATATTGACGTGTGAATTCAACAAATTAAAATAATTATCATCTTCATAAAGATTAATTCGGATTAATCGATCAATAGATCAAATATCGTAAGTGTTGAAATGCATAAAATCATTCTAGTTTTAAAAGCTTAGGAAAAAATAAGAAATTATATTTTGAAATGATAATTTTTTTAGAATATTAACAAAAGATCACCTTTAAAAGTTAATAGATTGGAAGATTAGAGTTAAGATTTAGAATTAAAAACAAAAATATAAATATTTTAAATCAATAGATTCATAAATAACTTGATTTTTTTTATAAAAAAAAGTTGTATATAAGAATAAAGATAAAAATAATATTTTAATATAAAAAATAATATTTAATATAAAAAATATATATTATACTTTTTCCTAATAAAATGATAAATTATTAAAATATATATTGCATATCTATCATCCACTTCCGTAATTAATAATCTATCGTTAAAAGGAAAACAAAAGATTCGTAAGGTGATAGGGAGGAGCTAAGCAAGATGCTCGAAGTTACATTGGCAGCCGGGAGTTTCCTCACTCCTTGTCTACCCCCAAAACTATTTCGTTCAATTTCAACTGGAAATTACAGAAACAGGACAACCCAAATTGTCTCACCAACAACTAAATCATGGGAGATTAAAACCGTCGTTGCTTCTTCGTCCTCTTCTTCTTCGTCCTCTGGGTCTTTTAATCAAACAGTGGGTGGACAGGTTTTGCCAGAAAGAGAATGTCTTGAAAAATATGAACAAAAGAGCAAAGGCAAGAAAAGGGTATTCTTTTTGGACGTTAATCCGCTTTGTTATGCTGGAAATAAACCAAGCTTGCAATCTTTTGGTCATTGGGTTTCTCTTTTCTTCTCTCAAGTCTGCCTCACCGACCCTGTTATTGCCGTAAGATTTTATCTCTATTTTACTTGTAATCAAACTTTTACTGTCTTTTATTTCCATTAAAATAGAAAATTTTGTTTGAATATAAAGGAAATTACTTGTATTTTTGAAGAATTGAATGTTAATGTATCTATTATACGTATAACCGGAAAAAAATCTATTTATGAATGGTAAAGTGTGAGCTTTTACTTTTATTTGATCAATCATGTTTGAATTTCTGACACAGTTTGCATAATTGCTCAGTTTTATCAAATATGGTGATGATGCTTTTGCAATTTAATTATTTGCGTTACCTTTCAACAGTTTTTGAAGAATGAACTATTAAATGCAAAAAGCATGTAGAAAAAAAAGTAAAATAAAAAACATAATGCGGATCAGTGACTTGGTTGTGGCTAGACCTTTTGATTTTCCCCTTTCTTGTTGCAGGTTTTTGATGGTGAGAATTGTAATGAACAGCGGCGACAGTTATTACCTTCATATAAAGCACATAGGAGGAAGTTTTTTCCACGACAAACAACTTCAAAAAAGTATATTAGGGGTCAAGTTGGGAGATCACAGCAACTCATCATGGATGTTCTTAGAAAATGCAATGTGCCAGTAAGTAAACCTCTCTGAGAAGAAGAAATTAAGAAGTTTAGATAATAAAAGGAATATGGTTTATACATTTATGGAATAATGTTCTTGTTTTATGATGGTGGTGTTTTGGTTGCCAGCATGACCTGTTTAGGTTATAGAGAAATCAATGCTATGCAAATTGCCAAATCAACTTGTCTTTAAATTAAAATTATTAGTTCGGTTCAAATAATTGTTAAGATTCCAAATTAGATATTTTTAGAAGAAAAGTGTACCTATTTGTTGGGAAGAAAGTTGCATCTTATGACTTCAATTTGCTTGCCGCCAAATTCCTCAATGTCATAGTTGCTCTGAGGGCATTATGCAGATGGGTCATTAATACTAAATTGTTGGTTGATACATCCTTTTTGTTTTATTTGTTTCATCTGTGAGAACCTAATCTTGCAGGTCCTAAAGGTTGAAGGAAATGAAGCTGATGATGTTGTGGCCACATTGGTGGAACAAGTTTTAGAAAGAGGATACCGTGTGGTTATTGCTTCTCCTGATAAGGATTTTAAGCAGTTGATTTCTGAAAATGTTCAAATTGTTATGCCTCTGGTGGAGTTAGACCGGTGGTCTTTTTATACTCTGAAGCACTACATAGCTCAATATAATTGTGATCCACACTCTGACTTGAGCCTTAGTAAGTATGCGTGCCTTTTCTTTTTTGGTGATTGCAATTGTCTGACTGTTATCATTTTAAACACATTTGTATGCATATTAATGAATTATGTTCAGTGCTATAGTTTATTAGGCAGTTCTGTACTATATTTTAGTTGTGTTATTTTGGGCATGCAGTAAATAGTCCAGTAAGATAATAGCCTGAAAATGCCCACTATTTAACTAAAATGTATTTACTAGGGTTATTTTAGTTGTGTACTTGTGGAAAAATAAAGGTGTGGGAGTTTGGCACGACATTGTGCCTGTTTCTGTACAACTTTAACAGTTTCCTACTTTTGGCATCGGGGGGGGGGGGGGTAGTGGAGGGTGCTTAGTGTGAGAAAGGGGCCATGGAGGCCGTAGATGCAACGGATGATGGTGGTTTGTGTGTGATAGGTGGTTAGGAATTTATTGTTTGAAGAAGATGAACAAAGATATTTTCCAGAGAGAATAAGTTTCTCTGTATTTTCTTATTATTCTTTTATATCAAATGGTTACAGAATAAGCCTTTAAATAGGCTAAAATAAAGTTTTAATATAACTAAAATTATATTTTTATCTCTAATTTAAATAATATTTATTCCTAATTTAAATAAGACTTCTAATAAATTTAAACTACTAATTAGGAATAAACTCTAATTAAATATTAAATAAAAACTCTTAACACCCCTCGTTAATTTAGACTTCTCTTCAAGCTTTAACACATCTTGGATAACTAACACTCCCCCTCAAGCTGGTGAACAAACGTAGTAAAGCACCAGCTTGGATCTTGGATGTGATGCGCTGCTCTTTTTTTTCTTCTGTTGTTTCTTCGGAAAAAAAATACTCTCTATTCTTGGGTTAGGAGTCTTTGATTTAGATGCTCCAGCACACGGTTCTTGATTAAAAAATGTGATGTGAATGATGTATGAAGTAATCAAAGGAATCTACACTCCCCTCCAGTTGATAGTTACACAAACTAGAATTTCAACTTGAACCTTTTACGTAGAATCCTTTAAAAATATTATTTAGTTTTTAAGGCTAAACTATAACCTTTCACCTATCTTTTTGGATGGATGGCTAAGATAGAATCAAATAGTTTTTAAGGCTAAACTATAACCTTTTCACCTATCTTTTTGGATAGCTGGCTAAGATAGAACCAAATAGTTTTTAAGGCTAAATTATAACCTTTTCTCCTATCTTTTGAAATGGATGGCTTAGATAGAACCAAATAGTTTTTAAAGCTAAACTATAACCTTTTTTCCTATCTTTTAGAACAAATGGCTAAGATAGAACCAAATAGTTTTTTAAGGCTAAACTATAACCTTTTCTCCGATATTTTTTCCTATCTTTTGAAACGGATGGATAAGATATAACCAAATAGTTTTTAAGGCTAAACTATAACCTTTTCATCTATCTTTTTAATTAGCTAAGATAAAACCATTAAATAAAGGACCAACAAAATTAACCGAGTAAAAATTTCACCAGAGATATAAGATTTGTATGGAGAAGCAATGAACGAGTGTGGTCTAAACAGCATCAGCGGAAAAGAAAAACGATGTGTATCTGAAAATCCATATTGTCGATTTGTTGTTGATTATAGATGGCAGCAATGGTGACAACATCAAGACCGTTATTGGCTCATGATACCATGTGAGAAAGGGGCCATGGTGGCCGTAGATGCAACAGATGATGGTGCTTTGTGTGTGATAGGTGGTTAGGAATTTATTGTTTGAAGAAGATGAACAAAGATATTTTCCAGAGAGAACAATATGTTTCTTTATATTTTCTTATTATTCTTTTATATCAAATGGTTACAGAATAAGCCTTTAAATAGGCTAAAATAGAGTTTTAATATAACTAAAATTATACTTTATCTCTAATTTAAATAATATTTATTCCTAATTTAAATAAGACTTCTAATAAATTTAAACTACTAATTAGGAATAAACTCTAATTAAATATTAAATAAAAACTCTTAACACTCCTCGTTAATTTAGACTTCTCTTCAAGCTTTAACACATCTTGGATAACTAACACTTAGTTCTTTTATTTTACTTTAATATGCTTCAAATGTTGGATTGTTTTCTTGAAAAGTATCCAATGCTTAATTTTTCGATTTTGGTAAAACAATGTTCCCTGACTCTTTGCCTCCTTTTCCCCTAGTGTTCTAGACCTCCTTTGGGAAGATGTGCATATGTAATCATTTATGTAATTTTGTAGGATGCATCATGGGCGATGAGGTTGATGGTGTTCCTGGGATTCAACATTTGGTTCCTGGTTTTGGTCGGAGAACTGCCTTAAAGCTTTTGAAAAAGCATGGCTCACTAGAAAACTTACTAAACGCAGCCTCAGTGAGAACTGTTGGCAAACAGTATGCTCAAGAGGCCCTCACAAAGTACGCTGATTATCTGCGAAGAAATTATGAAGTTCTAGCCTTGAGGAGGTAACACATTTCCTTCTTTGAGCACCATGGTTTCTTGTTCAAAGTCTCTTGTTTTTGTTGTTCGTGAATTATGTATGGTTCTTGATCTCCAGAGTTCACCCTACTTATTATACAGGGACGTTGATGTTCATCTTCAAGAAGAATGGTTGGTTGAAAGGGACATGTGCAATGATGCGAGTGTTTTATCTAACTTCTTCAGATTGTTGGAAGAGACTGATAAACCTACTCATGCGAGTAGATCTAATTTCTCAAATGGTTAAGCCTTAAATGCTGGTAAGCTTCCAATATTACATGATATACAGAAGACTAACCTGGAAATTAAATGATTTGGTGTATGCTGTACTGTGTACGTTCTTGGCAGTTTCTAATCTTCAAGATTATTTTTGGTGTCTTTAGAACTAGGGATCTAAATCAAGCCAAGCTCATATAGAGAAACTGAAGCTTGAACTTGATTTGAAACTCACGGGTTGAAATTCAACTCAAGCTTGACCAGACACTATTATTTAAAGGTAGGTTTAGGGTATGATTAAAAGACGGCAAGTTTCGAAACTTGTCCAAGAACTTAAAATGTTAGACTTTTTTTATTCCATTTTAGGTTGGATTTTTTGTGTTTTTTGACAAGCTTCGATACATACAAAATAAGTTTTGGTACTTAGTTATTTTAATAACATTTTAGCTTTTGGACAAGTATCAAAACATGTTGTCTTTAGCCGCACCCTAGACCTGTTATATGTTAGACTCGCCCATTATTTAAGCTTGAGCTCATCTCAAAAAACATCGAACTTTGTTTTTGAAATATAATAATAAAATATTTATAAAGAAAGGAAAGAAGGAAGAGGTGATTTGGGGGGAGAGATGCGAGGGGATGAAATGAAAAAAAAATTAGGGTTTGGGTTTAAGTACATAACTTCATATATATCAAGGGTAAAGTAGTAATTTTATAATTATATTATATAGATAAAAAGTTTGATTAGGCTCACAACTGTACTAAGGTAATTGAACTTGACTCACTTGATAGCTCGAGCTTGGCTTGACAATGAGCAAATCAAATTAAAGTGTTTTTTCTAGTTGAACTCGATAGCTTGTGAGCACAAGTATCTCAATAACACCCCTATTCAGAATCATGAAGTAATGATTAAACTTATTTACCTTTTAAATGCTTTGTTGTCTCTCAAAACTAACTATTGATGGATGCTTCCTGTATCTGATGTGCTATATAGATTGAGACCAGAAAAAATGATCTGCATAACTTTTCTACTTTTTGCTGTTCTTGTTTTGGCCTGGGATAGTTGCCTACTCCTTAAATTCAAAAAATCACTGCTTCTACCGGACTGTTACTAAAGATTGAGCATAGAAAATTTTAAACCAAGAAATTGATAATCGAAGCTTATCATGTTATCTGTTGCCCCTAGATGAGAAATCGCTAGCTTGAAAAATTGAATACTTCCATCAGAGGGCTGGAGAAGCTGTGTTTGAACCGACTGCAAACTGAATACTAGCATTTGAGGTACGAGTGCTCATCCTTTTATGTACTAACAATTTGTTTATCTCTTTACTAGTAGGGTAGGCCTGATATTTGTAGTGCAGGGCGACAAGGAACTTAAACAATCCGGTCTTGTGCAGTGGATAATTTATCATTCGAAGATCGGAAACACAGGTAGGATGCAGTAGTTTCTGCTCAGGAAATTTCAATGATTGTAATTCAGGAAAATAAGGAAATTAAACTCAAATAGTTATAGTACATAGTTGTCTATGTTGGATTTCTTGGATCAATACAGTTTTGAGATTGGTGATTATAAATTATTTTATTTTTGAAACCTTTTACGCGAAATTGTTTTTACAGTTAGAAATCTTTGGATTGTTAGCACTGGCTATAGAATTGCTAGTTTTGTTCTAGCTGTGCATGAGATGAGAAACTATTACTATAATTATGTATTCCCCTTGACTTGATGGCTGATGCTAAACTTTTTCTACTTACCAAATCTTCCAATACTTACCCTACCTTCCGCCCCCCAAAGAAAAAAAACTTCAAGCTTGATATTTTGGGGTTAGGTTTTCTTCAAGAATAACCCATTTTAATGGTTACTAGTTGCAGACACCGTGCATGGACAACTATAGATAAAAAATAAAATGGTATGGAAAAACAAAGTCCATTGTTGTCATAAAAATGTTACCATTAAGAATGATATGAATGAGTCAGTCCTATGAGATACATTGCCATGCAGATGCAGTAAGCAAGCACCGATCTTGCCACCCTAAAGAAAGAGCCTTTGCTTCATCTCTTTCGAGAACTCTGAACCCTCCATTAATCTCCCTTTCACACTGAAGAGAGCAATAATGGGTCGTGATTTTCAGCAGAAGTTTCGCCTGTATCAGACACTTGGAACTCAATCCCATCCCTTCAAATCCATGACTCTCCATCCTGCTTTTCCATGTCTCCATCTTTTCATATCTCGGACACGATTCACTACTTCCCTCATCCTTGTCGGAGTTGATCATACTTTTGATCTCTTTCCCTAGATGCTTTCTCTCTATGCTTAATCTCTCAGCGCTTTCTAGCGGTAAACGATCGTCCAATGAATCGAACATGGCTGCAAAATAATGCAAAGATTCCATGAATCTCGATAGGAAGAAGCTTCTTGGGCTTCGGTTACCTTCTTGTTCAACTAACACAACAATGGAAGGCCTAAGTGAATGCACCGATTTTAACGTCTCCGACACGTCCATAAAGTTATCCAAAGTGTTCAAATGAAACACCATATTCACAGCAACTGTTTCGTTTTTCTTTCTACGAAGGTTATCCAGCTTGGATCCTCTTAACAAGCCTTGAAATTCAAACACAAGGTTGCGAAACCCTTTCGCAAAACTCACTAATCTACTCTCTGTTTCTTGCAGCTGTGCTAAGCTTCTTCCGAAACCGGTTAAACGAAGCAACACGCGGTTGCCGCTCGTCGCCTTGTCTGAAAGAGATTGAATGAGAGAAGGCCATTGGAAGCCATACGAAACGTCGAAGTCGAGAACATGCAATGCTCGGGTATTGACGCCTTCTTCCTTCTCAAAGGCTTCGATTATGGCTTGGTTAGCTGTGAAATGAGCGAATTGATAACAAGGCGACACCCTATAAAGACAAGTGAAAGCTAGGAACTCTTCTTCATGTGTAGGCTCCTTCATGATCATATCATAGAAAGGTGATTTCCGAGTGAGAAGCCTGGCGAGTAATCCGTCGGCGAAATAAGCGACGACCCTTTGAACCGAATCCCCCGTCAACGACACTGCCTGGTAAAGCCGGGAGAGATTGTCCAAGGCCGAGTTCACATTTCTCTCGTCGACCGATGTTGCGGTGATGAGCAACAAATGGATCAAATGAAGGCCTTTACCGTCTTCGAGTACCACACCTTTTCTCTTGCGTTGATCGAGCTTTAACATCTCCTCTCTCACTTGAAGAAGCTTAAATATCTTCCCTTCGCAACCTTTATATGACGACAGGACGTTTTTTAATGGCGGCAGCTTGCTAGCATGGACCTTTCTCTTCCTCTTCTTATTGTTAATCTTTTCAACACCGGGATCCTCCATAATTGCCAGGCTGAGATTCAGTGGCTCCACGTCCTCATATGCATCTTCCATGATCATGTCTCGAGATAAAGAGTTACCGATAGAGAAACATAGATCCGAGGGAAAGATTTAAAGAAGCACACGAGATTTTATGACATTAACGAGCGTAGGTTTTTATAGGCAATGCTATGTGCAATGCATATATGGAGTTGGGGAAGGTGGGTCTGAAAGATGCCAAATCGAAGTGGACAAAAATGATGGAAAACCTACCTACCGCCCCCATCAACAATCTTGTCCACACCTGTAATATAGAGGACTTTCACCTTTTTACTAAATCTATACATAATTTTCAAAACTTATATTTATCATTAAAAAAAATCTTCTAAAAGATTTCAACGCTTAGAAAAACTTCATTAAAGATCGGTTCTCACTATTAGGGACGAAGTTAGGATCACATAAAAAGAACACGATCGGTGATTCAATAGAGTCTGTACACCAGGGACAAGAACCAGGGGCTGGACCAATAGGAACACCTCGCCAATTCCCCCATTAGCTGTTTGAAAGTAATTTTAACTTTATAATACTACTAATAATAAGGTTGAATTGTTGATTGGCATCTTAGTTCCTGGACTGGTTGCAGGAAACAAAAAAGCTGAGAGTTGCAGCATAAAATAAAAGTGATCCTATGCAGATCCCCCAAGGAATACTCTGAAACTACATCGGGAAAAACGTTTGAATGTGTCCTAAAAAGCAAGCATAGGGGACCCTGTTTAACCGAACTTCATATTCCTTCTGCTTCTCTGTCTCTCGGACAGCACTATGCACTTGACATCCCCTTTTCCAATAATCCCATACCCCGGATTCAAATCCATAAGTCTGAAATTCATATTCTAAATCTTGGGTCATCTTTCTTTACAGTGAAAGGAAATAAAAAGATTGGTACAGGAGTCTACATCTACTACTAGACTAGGTAGCTGAGATTACAAGGCAGATACCTACATTGGGTTTTACTTTCTCAGTGCCTTGCCAGTTGCCACCAAGGGTTTGAATATTCTTGACAAAGTTGCAGATTAAAAATAGGAGAGAGAGGAAGCTTCTATTCCACAACCTAAATCGAATGGAATATATATAAAAAAAGGAGCCAAGTTTGTCTTAATTTCTTGATTTGATTCCTTCCAATGAAAAAGGTCATTTTCTCACCAAACTCATCTCTCCTTTTAACACATCAAACGGCAGATTCACCAGTATCCTTGGCCCCCCAAACGAATCTTTTGTTTGGTAATATATTAAATAAAAATAAAATTGAAAAATATTATATAATTTTATAGTGCGAAACTGTGAATATTGTATGATATATTAAGTTATACATGCTAAAAATTTTAATAAAAATTCATATATGAAACTGTTAACTATTAATTAAAAATTACTATTTTTAGGTTGACAAACATTATTTTTTTAATACCTTAGATATATCCAACTGGATCTGGATCTGGATCTGGATCCTTCCCGACCCATTAATCCTTTTACCTTCACTTACATTAGTCTTGCAAGTCCTTGTATTAACCATACTCATATGTTTGACCCAAGAACGTATGGTTAATACAGGTAAAGGGATATTACGATATATTGATCATATTGTATATGTCTCACTAAATTTATTATTTTAAAATTATTTTTATAAAAATTTTGATTATAATTTTTAATTAATTAATTTTTTATAAGATTTTTTTAATTTATATTTTTATTGATAATAAATTTTGAATAATAATAAAATATCAAAATTTATAATTTTTGACAGAAGAAATTAATATGCGACTATTTCAGTGAATAAAGACTAGAGAGTATCGTTATGGGGAATATTCTATTATTAAAAAAAAAAATTGACCGGCTAAGTTCATGCATGCTTTTTTATATAAAAATATTATCTTCTCTTATCTTGTAATGTCTTCAATAATTAATCTAACAAGCGGAATAAAATATTAAAAAAATACTATTTTATTTTAATTATTTTTATTAAATTATTGGATGGTATCATAATTTCGCTGAATGCGTAACTGAATCGGATTTAAAATAAAAGTTTTATTCTTTATGTTTAATTTAAGTTTGTTTTAATTTTTTAGTGTTATATTTAATTATTTGTTTAATTTTAAGATATTTGTGTTTACTCGTTTAATGTTTATAAATACTTTTATGTAATATTTAAATTATGTATGTTTATGTATTTATACAATAATAAAATTATATCATTAATTTTTAAATTTTTAAGTTTCACAGTTTAAACTCTAAAATTCACATTGTATTCAATTTAGTTTAAATCTTCCACCTTGATATTTAAAATGTAAAAAAATTGGATAAACGAACTTATAAGTGAATTCATAATTAAGCTAATAATTTTTTTAAAATAAATTTATTTATAAACATAAATGAACCGAAAATTCTATATTTTATTTATTTATTAATTCCTAATTTAAATATTAAAAATAAAAACAACCGGTCTAAAATGTAATAAAAAACCCCGCGGCAAAGACGGTAAGATTTCCGGATTATAAGAAACAACTTTATCAACAAATATATAAACCAATTACAGAATCAAATATTAAGTAAAGTTTAAACCTTTATAAATTAAATAAAAAATAAAATATCATCTCCTAATAAATTTCCAGGTAATATTAAATAATTAAAAATATATATTTTTATTGTGTAATTGGATAATCAGAAATTGGAATGAAAATAAGGAAAACCAAAATCTAACGAGATCGGAGATTTATTGTAATTGAATCTACAAATCATCAAACTTTTGAAGCAGAGTTAGGGTTGTATTCTGTTTCCCCATCTATTTTGTAGTTCGCTAATGGAATCTGATGTATCTATTTACTTCGCAATCCCCAATAGAATCATCTCTCTTTCTTTCCGTTGAGATTTAGGATTTTTTTTTTGAAAAAAATAAAATTTCGATGAAGATGAATGGTGTTGTGGTATTATTGTTACGGTTCCTCTGTTTTTTGGGTGTTTGTTGGATGGCATCGGCTAGTGTGGTGCTTATTGGGAACAACGTTACTCTCTCCTTCGATGATGTTGAAGCTAATTTTGGTAAGCTCTTTGTGTTTTTAATTTAATTCTTTTTTGAAGATATGTTTTCAGCTTTTCCTGTTTGGTTCCTGAGAAAGTGTGGGAAATTAAAGAAAAATTGGATCTTTAAGTATTATGAGAGCTCCAAGTTGAATATATGGTTTCTATTCATTGTGCTCAACTTATTTAATTTGAAGGAATATATGATTTATAGTTTTGCTTATATAAACTGTACATGAATGACAAACTGAAGTAGTTTATGTTTGGTTGAAGTGAAAACATTGAAGTATACTGGTGTTGAGAATATAATTGAATTCTTGCGTGATGTTTCATTTTTTTGTTGATTATTTTCAGCTCCGCCAGTTAAAGGGTCGGGGAAATGCGGTGTGTTATATTTGGCGAATCCTCTCGATGCCTGTTCGGATTTGAGTAATAATGTTGAAAAGGTTTCCAATATTACTTCCCCCTTTGCTCTGGTTATTAGAGGAGGATGCAGTTTTGATGATAAAGTAAGGAGAGTGCAAAAGGCAGGGTTCGAAGCTGCTATTGTGTATGACAATAATGATGGTTTCTTGGTTGCAAGTATTTCCCTATTCCATTAAAAAAACCTTTTCATTCTGAATGATTGAAATTGTATATTGTACTTTTGGTAAACTTGGTTTTCTAGAAAGATACTTCAGCCATTCAAGCAATTTATCACGAGCAATCATTATTGGAGCCTATTTAAGTGCATAAAATAGACCTTTTTTTCCTTGTCATGAATAGATTCTAAAAGATTTTTAAGACTATATGCTGATAGAAATTAAATTGTACTCCATATCATATATAACCTGTTTGTATCAGTTCCATTGCTCATCTTTTGTTTAACCCTTTTGTACATTTTGACCATATGCATCTCTCCTACATTCTTATTGGATGGATGATAGTTTGGTGTAATTGGTAGTCATTAAGCAATATTTTTGCATACAGTTGTGCTTCCATTATTCCTTTATACATATGTTTTTTCCTTTACAAATTTATTTATTACCTTTTTGGTATCCCTTGACTAGCAGATGTTAACTTCTATCAGTCATCATTGTCCTGGAGCTTGTGTAATTTTCTATATGGCGCCTCTAAGGTTACCTTGTCATATTTTTTTTACAGTGGCAGGAAATGCTGCTGGCATAAAGATACATGCTGTCTTTGTTTCTAAATCTTCTGGTGAAATACTCAAAACATATTCCGGGTCTACTGATACCGAGATATGGCTAAGCCCTAGTTTTGAAAACTCTGCATGGTCGATCATGGCCATCTCCTTTATTTCTTTACTTGCCATGTCGGCAGTGCTCGGGACTTGTTTCTTTGTACGCAGGCATCACATTAGACGAGAACGTCCTCGATCTTCTCAAGTTCGTGAATTCCATGGAATGAGCAAGCGTTTAGTAAAAGCAATGCCTAGTTTGATATTCACTGCTGTCTTGGATGATAATTCTACTTCAAGAACGTGTGCAGTATGCCTTGAAGATTATTCCATTGGAGAGAAGCTCAGAATTCTTCCATGTTGTCACAGTAAGCTTCTTATAACACTGAGGATGACATTGCTTGCTATTTTACTGTGGTGATCCAGTGTTATTTTGCATGTATGTTGCATAGTAATTAAGCAGCCAGTTCATGAGATTTTTTTATGGTTATCCTATTTCTGTTCTTGCCCAATGATTTTTTGCTGTTTACAATATTCCCAGTTCTAGATTTAAATGGAAATGATTGGTGCATGGTCTGTTTAAATTAGAAGCCTCAGATGCTAACAATTCTCATTTCCTCTTTTGTCTTTTCCTTTTTCTTCTTTTTGTCCGAATTAAAACTCGATGAAGGGAATTTGGGGAGTAAATAGATATTACTTCTGAGAACATTTCAAATGGGCCAGGGAATGTTCTTCTAGACCTTAGTGCACCTCTATAAATTCAGAATAGCTTTGCTCGTCATAAACTCCTAAACTTGAGAGATTTATTTGATCTACCTCTCTTCTCATGAATTGTTCTTTGTTCAGATAAAAGAATATTTCTTGATTAATTAAAGATGTGATTAATTCGTCCTTTATGTTTGCATCTCTTTCAAAAAAGTCTCAAAATACTCAAGTTAGTGCTTGATGGGAAAATGGATTCCTATATATTAGTTATCTCTAGATTTTGAATTTGGTTATGACTTGGTACTTGCACGTCTTAAATCTAATCTTACTTAAAGAAATCCAAGATATCCATAGATGACAGCTTACATGCATGCATACATGCACTCGCCTACTTATATGCTTATAAGTTATAATGCTTGTTTGCTGTCCCTTATTCCTGCGCATTCCTTTCTGTTTAAAGCACATATATGATCTTTGATGATTCAAGGGTATTACTATGATTATGCTAAAATTATGCATCTTAAATTAATTGCTATTGTAATTATGAAATCGCTGCCTTCGAATGTGATTGACAGTTTTAAGTAAAATCTATTTTGAAGCTTAGGGACCGAGCTTTTTGTATATAGCAAGTACTTGCTAAATTCTTTTTCTCCACGTTTTACTCTAATTGTTCTTCCTTACTCAGCGACTATGTAGCATCATGTTCAAGGTACTGGTTTGGGTTCTAGGAAATTTGTTGATCTGAGATTTGGATTCTTCTATCCTTTTCAAATGCATGTGCATGACTTCTTTACTTTCGAGATAATTTACTTGAATTGGAAGGAAAACTTATACTTTGGGACTTTATTTGGACTCCATAGTGTAGGATTTTCTTTAAGTTTGACCAAGTTTTCTCATGATGGAAACTCCTCGTTGGTTTAGGCTATCTAGAAGTCTTCTTCCGAAGAATAGTATCTAGAAATCTTGCCGTCAGGTTCAGATTTCTGTCCTCTTACCTTTCAGTTTCCCATTCTGTTTTAGGTTTAAAACCAACCCTTCTCTATCCTATATTAATTTTTGTTCTTATTCTATATTGCGATCTACTGGAATATGAAACAATGTTTCTCTAAGAATGTTTTGTTTACCTTATTTTTAATCTGTGTATATCCTAATATTTCCTGGCATTTTTCAGAGTTCCATGCTTTCTGCATTGATTCTTGGCTTACATCATGGAGAACATTCTGCCCTGTCTGCAAGCGTGATGCAAGAATCACCACAGGTGGTTTACCAGCATCAGAAAGTACACCATTGCTTTCAACCACCCCAAGCTCTGTTTCATCTGCGTTATCATCCAATCAATCATTAGCATCGTCATCCATACAAATTGCTCCAGCAGCATGGGCATCTCCACCAGCATCTCAGACTCATTCTCTTGCCAGCGTTCCATATATTCAGCAATCATTTAGGACCTACCATCAATCTCCTTCCATGAGCTATAGCCGAAGCTCAGTAGACCTTAGACATGCATCTTCTCAAAGATCTCGTGGTTCCTATTTGGTTTCACCCGCCTCATTAAACTACCCATCTGTATCACCCCTTGCTGCAAGATACATGTCCCCATACATTCCGAGCCCAAGCCAATGCGTCACCAAGTCTAGTCGGTTCTTCGGGTTACCAATTCCATCCTCTGCATCATAGTGGGTCAGCTGCTAGTTTTTCACCATTTGTATCTGCTCACTCTCTTCCTGAGTGTTAACGAGGTAAGTAAATTCTGGGGTGAATTTGGAAGAATGCAATGTCCTACATATGTTAAATCATTATTCAGTTCTTGATACGATCGATTGTGTTCTTATATAACGTCGAGAATTTAACTTTCCGAATTTGTACATTGTAGCATAAGATTTAAGTCATCATCAGTTCTGTTTTCTGCAAATGATGAGAGCATGTGTGTCATGTGAGTAGATGACTGTAAACATTGTTTTATCAGTCTTGTGAATAGAGGTATGCTTTTGTCTTGTTGATGATAGTTTTCAATGGTTCTTTCTTCTTCCTTTCCATGTGTTTCTCCTGTTAACTTGCTTTCTAAATTTTGATCCAACTATATTTTCGAAGCCATCATTTTTAATTGTTATTAAAAAAAATTATATGTTTTTAAATTTTATTTATATTTGAAATTAAATTTAAATGAAAGTATTATGGTGACGTTTGGTTCTGTGAATTCTATTTCCAGATTACAAATAAATTTACAAATAAATTTTATCTAACTGTTCTTGTGATGTTATTTTTTTAATAAATTTAATTTTTAATATTAAATTAAAAATATTTACATAAAAATATAATTATTTTATTATTTAAACTTTGTAAAAAATATATTTGATATTTTAAATAAAATTTTTAAAAAATAAATTTTATATTTACAGATTATAACTCGTTACTCATTTACTCTCAAACAAGTTATAATCTTATCTACATAAAAATATCATAAACAAAATATTAATAAATATACATTAAAATATTAAAGCACCAATTTAATTTTCGTAACACCACTTGAACTAATATAAAATAAAATAATATTAATACATTTATACTTCAAATAATTAGTTATCTATTTTAAAAGTGTAATAAAAATTTATATAATTTTTTTTCATAATTTAAAGTAATATGGTTAGAAATAAAAAAATTAAAAAATATCTAATAAATTAATTGAATGGCAATATCACGTAGAGAAAAAAAATGTATTGTTAGTAGAAAAATATTACCTAAAAAAGAATTACCCTAGATAAACTAATTGAATGGCAATTTCAATGAAGTTTTAATCTATAAATTTTAAATTTTAACCCTAAATTCATAATTATATCGATGATCTTTAAATTCAAAACTACTATATTTAAACCCATAAATTTTAAATTCCAGATAAAGTCTCTAAACTTTAAAATTAAGGTGTTTGTGCAAACTTTTATTTATATAAACGCGTGTACATAAAATAATTACTCTTAATTTTAGAGTTTAAGGACTTAGTTTAGGGTCTAATGTTTAATGACTTTAGTGTAAGGGTTGAATTTATAAATAACAGTCAGAATTTAGTGTTTAGAAGTTAATGTTTCGATAATATAGTTTAGTTTTTAGGGTAACGTGATGATGGTTTAGATTTTAAGTTATAAAACTTAAAATTTAACAATTATCCCTGAATTTTAAACCTTAAATTATATACCCTAAACTAATTTCTTAAACCTTAAAATTAAAACGTTGATGAAAATTTTTAATTTTTAAATAATTACCCATAATAATTAATGAACTGAAGAAAGGATTTGTGTGCAAGTAAGGTATAGGATAATGTTGTTCGTTAATATGCAATCATATTATTTTAAATTGTTATCCTATTATAATACCATCTAATTTATTTGTAGCTATTTATGTTTATTAACATATAATCATAATATTTTAAAATGTTATTTTACTTTTAAATTGAAAAATGTATATACAAATTATGTGAGATAAGTTTCTCGTTGTATTTATATTGACTCTACAATAATATTTTAATAGATTCGACATTGTCACTAAATTTATTTTTTAAATTTTTTCTTCTCCCTAGATAAAATTAATATTACATTTAAAATTTATAAATAAAATCATTGAAGTTGAGTTTTTTAAGATAAATAGCATCCATTTTTTAATAATTTATTAATATATTTATTAGGGGTGAGCAAAACTCGACTCGACTTGAAAAAACCGAATAACTCAACTCGACTCGAGGCGAAAATACTCGACTCGTTTTGACTCGACTCGAAATTTCATAGACTCGACTCGACTCGAAAAAATTTCAAATAAAGTTTGAGTTGTAAAATGAAAATTCGAATAACTCGAATAACTCAAAATTTTTAGTAATTAAAGGATTAATTTTTAAGTTTGAGACGAATCTCTTAATTTTTTATGATATATATATATTGATATATAAAAATATAGAGAAATATTATTACATATGAAAAAATATATATATGAATATCTTATATAATTAAAGAAAATCATTTAAATTAGAACCAAATCATATTATAACATGATAAATAATTCTAATTAAATATTTATAGGAACTCGAAAACTCGACTCGACTCGAACCGAAAAAAATTCAAATAAAGTTTGAGTTATAAAATATGACTCGTCAACTCGAATAACTCGAAATTTTTTGACTCGACTCGATCGAATACTCACCCCTAATATTTATAGTTAGTAACTTCAAAACTAACATAGTACATATTTTATTTCTTTTGGATAATTTCATTTTATCCCGAAAATTCATCATTTTTATTAACATATTACACGAGGTATTGAAACTGGAGCCAGATGTTTACGAACATTGCTTGGCCAAATCCTCAGTAATGCTTCTGAAAGTAGACTCGTCGCAAGGTAGAAGAAGCCTGTTGTCCTGGCACTGAGTATTGAATCCATATTCTTCTGCAGCTTTGTCAAGCAATTGCTGGAACATGGGGTTCTTCAGGAACGATGTGGGAATCACAAACCTTGTCATTTCACTCCCCACGTACACCACGAAATGCCCCTTCGGAGCTCTACTCCTCTTATCATCAACCTCTACCTTCTTTCCCATCACCACTCAGAAAAAACAAAACGAGAATGATAAACAATTAAAGGGAGGGTATGGCATATATAGAAGTTGGGAGGTGTGGCTTTGCCATGGAAGATAAGGTATGAAAAAGCCTTGGCATTGGGGGAGAGACAGAGATGGATGGAAGGACAGACAGTTCTACTGTGGTCTCTCTACCTTCAATTAAATATCCTGTGTAGCAGACACAACTGTTGATATATATTTTGGTATAAGCACCCGACCGACGTTAGGATTCGATACATAGATGTTGATGAAATAAAGTAGCTCATTCCTCTATAGCAACCGATGGTTAATAACTGAAGCTATGATTTAAAAGGTATCTTAGGTGAGTTAAACTCGAGGTATTGTATATTTAGGACAATAATAGTAATTAGTAAAGCACGGTGTGTGTTTTAATAAAAAATTTATGTTCAAACTTTCGATACGATAATGTTAAGAGAGACAATCATAAATTTTGAATATAAAACATAAAACGGACCAGAAAACTATATTATTTAGGCTGCCATACTTCTCAGAGCATAGGATTCCTGAGGGCCCTGTGAACTAAGAGACCCGAACCCCACCCCCAGAAGGAAGAGAGAGAAGAAAAGGTCGATACAGTTGACTTGTTTAGTTTAATTAAAATCCGTAATGTTGTACGGAAACATAAGGGAACAAGGGAGTATACAATTCAGTTCTACGGCTGGGGATCTCGACAACAAGTTAGTTGGTCAAGCTCTTTTGTAATCCAACAATCTTGTAATATTATATACGTATGCTGATAGAAATTTTCTATCTATTTTCGTTGTCTCTGCGTATATTTTATTATTAAAAAAATAAAATGTTTATAGTTAGAGTTTAAAATTAAAATTTAATATTAGCTTATAATGTTGGTTTATCTTTTAGTGCTTAGGTTTTAGGATTGATGTCCAATGTATGAATATACTATTACATGCAAATTATAAATTGTTTGTCCCTTTTTGATACTTCTACTCATGTTCTTACACTAAAGAATTAGGCTATGGTCAGGTTTTACGATCAGGGTGTAAGAAATTAACTGTATGATGTATTTTTTTAAGGGTTAAAGTTTAGTGTTATAATTTAAATTTTATTAATTTTTTTAGTGTTCGGGGAGAATGGGGTAGAGAAATTTTGTTCCATACATATGCATGCCTTGAGTTGTATTAAATGTTTGAGATGCAAAGAGAATCAAATCTTCCTATACAACCTAGCAATGATGTGAAAGGTCTTGTTGGGTCAACAATGTCCTCCTTTCCATCCATAAATCTGTTCAAAGAAAAGCTGGAGAAAATGGAAGCTATATTCATGAATGAGGAAATGTGAGCAGTCCTTGTAAAAAGAGAAGAAAACAGTGTGGCTGAAACTCTCAGTGGCTGTCGTTCTTTGGGGCGTGCCTCCCACTCCCCTATCGCATAAAATTTATGATAAGGTCAGAAAGAAAGCGAGTTGAGCCCTTTTGGCGTTGCAGCCTGGACTGGCATTCCATTCCCCAGAACTGATATACGCACATTTATGATTTACTTACCCAAACCCAATGCCAAAAACTTGCCATAATGTCTCTCAAGGCTTCAACCCAAACCTAAATTATTGAAGTCTCCATGTCGGTATTTCCAGCTCCTGGTTGACTGACACATCGCCATCCAATTCAAGTTCCATGTCCGGTTTTATGTCAACTTCAAACATGTTTCTTCCATCAAAGGCAAGGCATGGAACCTGCAGACATGGATCTCAGCACTCTCTGCAACTGTAACCAGCTTTTGGTATAGATTTCGTCCATCCCCAAAGCTTGATTTTCTGATACAATACACATGGTATAGGATGACGAAAGGATGAATCCTTTGTCATATGATGCATCCAAGTGATGGAACTGAAAACGGACTGTTCAATCATTATGCTGACCAGTGTCGGTTTCTGGAATTATTCAAGTTTTAATTTATTTTCTTTTTTGTCATATTATATAGCTGGAATATTTTTTTGACTCATTACCAAGTATATTTATTATTTTGACTTATCTTCTGGACAATTGATTCTTTCTTCTGAAGTAGCTGAAAGTTCGGATCATGAAATTAAAAAAAGAAATAGATTCAATTTCTCGGTTCTGTACTGGCCAAGTAACCGAAGGACGTGAAACCTTTAAAAACTAGGAATTGCAGGGCTTTACCCCGAAGGGAGCCCTTCCAGAAATTCTCGAAGGCCGGGGCTGAACCCAGGCCTAAGAGGGGGTTTGGAAATAGTTTTCAACCAGCAATAGACGCGCCTCGGTTAGAACCTCACTAGCTGCGTCATTGCCCCAAGCGCAAAGATTGTTTTAGTACCACTCGTTAGCTCCATTTTATATTAAATCCAAGAATTGTCGATTTATCACCCGTCCGATGTGGGATATAGTCAAATTACATAGTAGGAACTAGGGACTAGGGAACATAACAAACTCCCTTCCGAATCATTATAATTGTAATTTTTAATTTAAACATTCCATCTCATATTTTAGCTTTAATTTAAGCTTTCCTGTAACTTTTTTAAAAAATAAGGTATAAAGATAATTTTAATATTTAACATTTATAATTTTTATAGTTTTGGCCCTTATTTTTCTTGGATAAATTTAACCCTTAACCTATGTATTTTTTGACAAATAGCTTATTTTTTAACCATCATGATAATTGGACCGTTAAAAATTTAAAGATGATAACATGTCATATATATATATAATAAATATATTTTAAATGACATGACATGTAACCCGTCAAATACATATATTTATATGAAATATAATTTTATTTCATTATAAAATATAAAATAATTAAAATTCAAATAAAATATTAAAAAATAATTAATTCTAAAATAAAGTATACTAAACATTCTTAACTCTAATTAATTAATTAATTTTTTAAATATAAAATTTTGATTCTACCGTAGTTAGGGTTGACAATATTTAGTAACATTTTATTTTAGAATTAATTATTTTTTTAATATTTTATTTGAATTTTAATTGTTTTATATTTTATATTAAAATAAAATTATACTTCATATATATGTATATGTATTTGATAGGTTAAATGTTATGATATTTAAAATATATTATCATATGCATATGACATGTCATCATTGTTAGATTTTTAACGGTCCAGTTATCATGATAGTTAAAAAATAAGTTATTTGTCAAAAAAAATATAGGTTAATGGCTAAATTTATCTCAAAAAAAGAATAAAGGTCAAGACGATAAAAATTATAAAAGTTAAGAGTTAAAATTATCTTTATGTCAAAAAACAATTAACAATATAATTTTAAAAAGAATATATATAGTATTGTTTTTAATCAGAGAAAACGATATCAATTAAGATTTCTTTTATATTTAAAATAAAATTAAATAAATTAATCTTTTATCAAGGTAAATACTATTGTTTTAATCTATGGTTATTTAAAAAATATGACAAATATTAAAAATTCGTTACCGGTTCAAATCGTGACACATGATTTGTTTTTAAATTTATATTTTTTCTTTATTTTTTAAAGGAAAAATCATAAGAACTTTATTTCCTTCCCTATCTATAAATACCATCTCTTCACGCCATTCCCGGCTTTTTTTCGACCATTTTCCAGCGAAATATTCAGTCTTTAATCTCTCTTGGGAATTGCCTGACTCCACACATATTTGCTTCGTTAAACTTAAGGGTTTGTTTTTTCTTCCTTTTGAACCTCTCTTTTTCTGCATGTTTTGATTTATTTATTTGATGTTTTGGCAGAGAAAATTTCTTAAAATTTCGCAATATACAGAATTTTTGTAAGGTGCATTTCGTAATCCATATATATTGATGACGATAAATGTGTAGTAAAAGTTTTTTTTTTTTTTTTTAGGATAATTTTAGACAGAAATGCATGGGAATAAACAGATGGGGATTAGAAATGTGAGCTCAATTTGCTCACTTACTCAATTGGATGGCCATGATCTCTCACGTCTCCTTGAAAAGCCAAGGCGTAACAGAGAGAGAGAGAGGCAAAGATCATTTGATGAAAGGTCACTCAGTGAGCTCCCAACGCTTCTTGTGAGAGGGAGTTATGACAAATTGGACAGCATGCACTCGCCCGCTGGGAGGTCGGGTATGGACACTCCAGCTTCTTGGGATGGAAACGCCTTCAATCCGCACCCCATCGTGGCCGAAGCATGGGAGGCGCTCAGGAGGTCTTTGGTGTATTTCAGAGGCCAACCAGTTGGTACCATTGCCGCCTATGATCATGCTTCAGAGGAAGTTTTGAACTATGATCAGGTTAAGTACTCATCAGATAGTAAAATTGAAATCCTTATGTGTATGTATAAATTGTTGTTTTGTTTCAGATTTTTGTTAGAGATTTTGTACCCAGTGCTTTGGCTTTTCTGATGAACGGAGAGCCGGATATAGTTAAGAACTTCCTCTTGAAGACTCTACAACTTCAAGGGTGGGAGAAAAAAATAGACCGATTCAAGCTAGGAGAAGGTGTAATGCCAGCTAGCTTCAAAGTTCTTCATGACCCTGTACGTAAACTGGACATGATTGTTGCTGATTTTGGAGAAAGTGCCATAGGAAGAGTTGCCCCTGTTGACTCTGGATTCTGGTGGATCATTCTGCTCCGTGCATATACGAAATCGACCGGGGATTTGTCTCTAGCTGAGAGACCCGAGTGTCAGAAAGGGATGAGGCTTATACTCATGCTGTGTCTAGCAGAAGGATTTGATACATTTCCGACACTTCTATGTGCCGATGGATGCTCTATGATCGATCGAAGAATGGTAACCAAGCCTTCTATAGTTCTATTCTTAAATCTTTCTTAATCGATGAAGCAAATAGAGGAGATGAGAAATGATGGTGTGAACTTATCTTACAGGATGTTTATGGTTATCCTATTGAAATTCAAGCCCTTTTCTACATGGCTTTGCGTTGTGCATTGATGCTGCTGAAGCACGACGGCGAAGGAAAAGACTGCATCGAAAGAATCGAGAAGCGTTTGCATGCCTTGAATTACCACATGCGTAGTTATTTTTGGCTTGATTTTCAACAACTGAATGATATTTACAGATACAAAACAGAAGAGTATTCTCACACTGCGGTTAATAAGTTTAACGTCATTCCCGATTCCATCCCCGACTGGATATTCGATTTCATGCCAATCCGTGGCGGATACTTCATCGGGAATGTTAGTCCTGCAAGGATGGATTTCCGATGGTTTTGTTTAGGCAACTGTGTGGCGATCCTATCTTCTCTTGCAACTCCAGAGCAATCCATGGCTATTATGGACCTTATCGAAGCCCGGTGGGACGAGCTTGTTGGAGAAATGCCTTTGAAAATCGCTTACCCTGCAATCGAAAGTCATGAATGGCGAATTGTCACCGGTTGCGACCCTAAGAACACGAGATGGAGTTATCACAACGGAGGATCCTGGCCAGGTATGACCCTCCTAATGAACTTGATTGATCATTAATTTCCACAAGTAGTTATGCTGTGCTTGTTGCAAATTTTTCATAATTTTGTATGCAGTGCTTCTGTGGTTGCTAACGGCTGCTTGCATCAAAACCGGAAGGCCACAGATCGCAAGACAGGCCATTGATCTTGCTGAGACACGTTTGTTGAAAGACGGTTGGCCGGAATATTATGACGGTAAACTCGGAAGGTTCATCGGTAAGCAAGCAAGGAAGTATCAGACATGGTCCATAGCAGGGTACTTGGTGTCGAAAATGTTGCTGGAGGATCCATCACACTTGGGGATGATCTCTTTGGAAGAGGACAAACAAAGGAAGCCAATGATAAAGAGATCGTCTTCCTGGAATTGCTAAGCAACACTATTGTTTGGCGTTTACTTACGTGGCAGAACCAAGAATTTATTTAAAGGATATCATTCTTTTAAATGATAATTTAAATATTAATTTTTAAATTTTATAACTTAGATATAAAGAATTAGATCAAAATATCATACAATTTGTATATTAAAATCTGACGATCGTTAAAATACTTATAAAGATATATAAAACAATATTTCTTATTTTTTATTTATTTTTTTAAATATTCCAAAGTTGAATATCACACAAATATGTTTTTTTGTTAAAGTCTTGATATCAGGTACACGTTTCAACTAAATCGGATAATTAAAGAAGAGCAAGAGGGTATATACGTTACAAAAGAATAATATCAATTTGAAACATTAAATAAGAAAATAAAGGATGAGATTATAATTTGAAACATCAATTTAACGAAATTAGACACTAAATTTTTAAATAAAATTAAAATTTTAAATTTTAATGTTATAAATAAAAAACAATTAAAAATATTCTTATAATAAATTTTTATAATGTTTAATTTAAATTAATTAATAAATTAAATACTTAAAGAAAACTGAGATGATGAATTCTAAACATTTAATTCTTGTAGTGAGTCTTTACATTACGGGTGACGGTCTTTCACCTATTAAGATTTTCTATTTAATTTTTCTGAGTAGGGGTGTGAATTATTCGGTTTTAACCGAATTAACCGATCAAACCAAAATTATTTCGGTTAATTTGTGATCAATTCGATTAACAGTTAATATGGTTCGAAATCGGTTAATTAGCTGAATTAACCGAAATTATTATATATTAAATATTATATATATTATACATTTGTTTTTAGTCATTTAACTTTTGAAAAATTATAAAATATTTATTAATTTTTTTTATATTATAAAATAATCACTAATTTTTATTAAATTAACATAAAATAAAAGTTTAGTAACTAAAAATTTATTTTAATATAATTTAGGGACCTATTATATAATTTAACTAAAATTTATAATAAATTTATGTTGATTCTACTGATTAACCGAAATAATTTCGATTCGGTTAATTCAATTAAAAAAAATTTAATTTTATTAACGATTAAAATTTTAATTGATTCAATTTTGATTAATTTAATTGATTTGGTGAACCTATAGACTATAGTTTGTATTTTTTTTCTCTCTCTGCACCCTTTTTCAACGCAAAGCGGCCAATCCCTCAAAGTGTCAAGATTGCCGATATACGCTTCTATTTTGTCCAGTTTCAAGTATATGTTTTTTTCAACGGTTTAAGTTTATATGTCCTGAATTTTGACATAACAGGTTGGAGGGTCTATTTAAATATTTTTAGAAACTAAAATTTCAAAGATTAAAGGAGTTAATTTTTTTTAAATTTGGGATAAATAAAGTTCTAAAACTAAATTTTTAACAGGTTAATTTTTTTTTAAAAAGAGTCTAATTAAAATCTATATTTTTAATTTAACGAGAGCTGTTAAAAAAATTTGGGGGATTTAGTTAAAATATTTTAAAATTAAATTTTAATAGTAATTTTAAAAAAACTGAAAGGATCAAATTAAAAATCATAAAAACATTTGAGGGAAAAATGCTAATTTACCAAAAGAAATATACATCCAGCCACTGAGTTTAACCTTTTTTATACGTCTTCTCATTTTACGTCATCCAGTGAGTTAAATTACACTTTTGTACCCATCACAATACTCCACTTTGAAATTCAGTCATTACCAAGTTTGAATAGGTAACACCATGACTTATTCTTGTTAAAATAATCCTTCAAACTCATCATGTTGATAGTAATAATTTATAATAAAAAATGAAGTTTTTAATTTGTGTAACTTGTTAGAATAGTTAACACTTTACCTATTTAAACTAATTATTGACCTAATAAAAATAAAGATCAAGTTATTTTCAATTAAAATGTAAAGGTTACATCTAAAATCTAGGAATACTGTAATTAAAGGGACTATGATCATAATTTGACACTTTATTTTATCAAGTTTAACAGTTATTATTAAAATTTTTATGTTAAATTCAAGTCCACTGCAACATATTTTTTATTACATGGTTTCCGGTTTCCAATTTAGTTTTTTTTTTTTTTTTTTTAATTTTCAAAATGTCAATTTTAACGCATCACAGGGGCTTATAACATATGTTAATTTAAAGTATATTATATCGATGATTTAATTATTATATGTTTTGGTCTTGTGATGCGTTAAAACTGAATTTAATGTTTATTAAAGTCTTGAATATTGACAATTCTTTGCAATATGAATGCGGTCGAGTAGGTGAATATTTGAAAGAAGACACAGAAACATTATCTCTAACAAAAGATTAAAAGTCAAATAAAGGAAGCTTCTATCTTGTGACTTAATCAAGGAAGAAGAACTATTATATGATTCGATTTATTATATTATTTATAATTTAATTAAATAAAAATTTTTATTTAATGATATATAATAAAAATATAAAATTTATTCTTATTTATTAAATAAAATTTGTCCAATAATATTTTTTCAGCTCCCCTACCCTCACTTTCTCTCTGTATATATTTTATTGTTCTCGAGCCTTGCTTTTTCATATGGTCCGCTGCCTAAAAGTCCTGAATTCAATATATACATCATCATCCATGGCGGATCAACAGAGAATCCATCCCGTCGCCGACATCGAATCTGCGTCACAAGCCTCCCCGACAGCCCCCTTGGTCCCCGTCGGCTCCACGAAATCCGACCACATCAACCCCATCGAAGAACATCAACTTCCCAACAACTCACATGGCACTGCTCCTATTAACCCACCGAAGACTACCAAGAAAAGAAGCTGCTGCTGCAGGTGCTTGTGTTGGACACTGTCTATTCTCCTGCTCCTGATCGTTATTATAGGGATCATCGTCAGCATCTTATTCCTCGTTTTCCGACCAAAGCTACCGGATTATTCCATCGACGGTCTGGAGGTAACGCGGTTCGATCTCAGCTTCAATTCTAGCTTGTCTTCTACCTTCGACGTTAACATGACCGCCAGAAACCACAACAGACGAATCGGAATCTATTACGAAGGAGGTAGCCGCATAACCGTATGGTACAGAGAAACCCAACTGGTTCGAGGCTCGATCCCGAAATTCTACCAGGGACATCGGAACACGACCGTGCTGGTTTTGCCTCTGTCTGGAGAAATCCAGAACGGTGCCGAGTTGCTGACGGCGCTGCAGCAGCAGCAGCAACAGACAGGGAACATCCCTTTGCTGCTGAGGGCCAGACAACCTGTGAGGATTAAGCTTGGGAGCTTAAAGCTACCGGAAATGAAATTCTCTGTTCGTTGCCGGCTCGTGGTGGATGCTCTATCTGCTAACAGTGCCATCAGAATTTCGAGCAGCAGCTGTAGCTTTCGGTTTAGGCCGTAGAAGTCGAGTTTGGGATTATATCACTACATCCTTATTTTTACATTTTTTTTCTTTGAATTTTCATAAAAATGGAGGATTTTTAGTAGGTTTTGTCCTCCATTAGTATAAACTTTATCTTCTTGGTATTTGGTACGTATGCAATACCTATTCTCTTTATTTCCAGACCTATAGTATTTATATTCTTTGTTAAAGATTACAGCTGAATAGGGGTGTAAATGAATTGCGTTTGTTTGTAATTATTTAAAATTTTATATTATGTTCTAATTTGATTTGTCTATTATTTTGATACATTAAATTCAATTCGTTAATGTAAAATGGATGTCTAAATAAATAAACTTAACATATTTTTATTTATTTATTAAACAATCGAATATTATACACGTAAAGTTAATGAAATGTTGTATTCATTAACACCCCTGTTAGGGACTGCCCTCTTGTGTGCATATTCTAATTTTGTTTGCTGTGTGTGTTGGGAACTGGGTTCAGATTCATGCTGTTTTTGTTGGTTTCTTGGGTATTAGAATTTCTTAAAGTTTGATACAAAAGGTAAACCTTTGTACGGACATATGGCCAATGCACATAGACCTCTTGAAAGTGGGCTTGCTGTTTTGAATGGATCAACTGCTTGGACAATTTTGCGTTTCTTGTTTAAAGCCCAAATAAATATCCAACTTATCAAGCTAACCCAAAGGAGTCAGTTTCGGATGACTTAAAAGGAGGCATCGGGTAAAAAATAAAAATAAAATTTTAATTTAAAACTTAATCTCGTAAAAATGCATGAATATAGTATTCGAATATTTAAAATCTTGTAAAAATTTAAATTTCTAACACACGTTATTCTTTAATTCAATGACTTTAAAACTATAATTAAATATGAGTAATTAAAAGTATATAATTTTGAATATTTTAATCCCAAATAGAAAATTGTCTGCTTCGAGAGATTATATCATAGATCTGGCCTACCACATCAGTTGTGGTCCCTAACCAATAAAAATTATCCATTTCACTACTAATCAACCATAAAATTAATATAATTTCCAGAAATTATATTTTTAAAATGATATAAAAATTATGAGTGAAGATTTATTGGTTGAAAAAAAGTTAAAAATTAGTGGTGAAGTGGATGATTATAATTGAATGAAACCATGTTTGTAACACCCTCGACCCGGTGTCACATTGGGCCTCTGGCCCAAAATCTATATTTTAAAATTTCCTTTGAAAGTTCAATAATAAAATCAAACTCAGGTCCAAATACGATCCATAAAATTCATTTAAATTAAAACAAAAGCCCAAAATAGTTTAAAGTAATCGGAGCTCCAAAATATTACAAAACCATTAAACATTCGACCCAAATTAAATAAACAGAGTTATAAAATTACATATAGGGTTCGACACAGTACTATACCCACTATATCTAATAAGTGTACTCTGACAACACGGTCGATGCTGAAATCCAAACCTCGATGGTGCTCTATGGGACCAGCTTCACCTAACCTACGCACTAAAACACATATCGAATGTTGAGCTACGAAAGCTCAGTGGGTACGCCGAACTCGGCCAACATCATGCATATCATAAGCAATAAAGCATGACATATAAATCTCGTGCATGATATGATGGTCTAGCATGTTTTCCTATCACATGACATAAATGAATGTATATTATCGCACACAACATATACAAATCATATCAAGTCAACACATAAGAGTGAGGCCCGCGTCCACACAACATCGGGATCCTACACTCAGGATTGAGGCCGCCCTTAAATCCTATGCTCGAAATGTTACACCGGACATCTTCGAACGAGGCCGTCCAACGTTCAGAAAGGGGTGGAGGCCACCAAACCAACCCCATGCTTGGAATGTTACATCGAATATCTTCGAGTGAAGCTGCCCAACCAACCTCATGCTTGGAATGTTACATCGAACATCTTCGAGTGAGGCCGCTCAATACTCAGAATAAAAGTCTTCAATACATCACCCAACATATTACATCAGATGGCCTTTGATGTGTTGCAACACTTATAGATATCCGGATTTCTAACATACAAGGACTCAAACCACACAAACGATCCACCGAGGATCTTAGCACAACATGATATATTAAGATTATCTCATTTTAGCCTTTCGGGGTTACAATTATCGATTTTGGTTTAACAATCCGTTTTATTATTTTTAAGATTAATGAGCCTATTTATTAAGATCATCGAACCTTAATTTGCTACTCAAACTTGGCAAGATTACACAGGGTATTGATACCCTTAGATGGGGTATCGAAACAGGCTGCATCGATGCCTACTCAAGGAGGGCATCGAACCACAGGTTTCGATGCCAACATCGATACCCTTGACCAACTCAAGGGTCAACAAAGGAGGGATTATCCGATTTGATACCAGTATCAAATCGGAAATGCCACTAGAAAATTTGGTATCGAACCATGGTTTGATACCCCTAGCCAAGAAGCTTATTTTTCTCTCAGGGGTATCGAATCACGGGCCACCGGTATCGACACCCCCTGCACGATTTGCAGTTCTGCACTTAGAAATTTTAGAGATTCTTCCCCAAACTCAATCTAATCGATCTTAAAGTGTTCCTACTCGTTTCTTAAGATGTTTAGGATGTTTTAATATCATTTTCCAGTCATTAAACATATAAGTACAAATTTCACCATTAATGTCCTTAAGCTTCCAACCAAGCACACATGCATCAGAACTCTATATGTATGCAACTACCATGATATGAATAATGAAAAGGAAGAGCTTGAAGTACCAACCTTAAGCTAAAACAACAACTCGAGCTCCTTCTCCACACAACGCCTTTACCTTCCCAAGCTTGATGATGACCCTCCAACCTCTTTCTCTATAAGAGAAAGATGAACAACGATTACCACACTATTTAGAAGATTTAACGAAGCTAAAAAAACCTTAAAATCACTCTAAAACCTTCCCTAAACCTATTCACGTTCTTACCTTAAAATCCCCACTAAAACTCACCTCCACCATTTTAAACAACACTTATCTTGAAAGATAGATCCTTTTGAAATGAACAATCTTTCCTCAAGCTCTCAAACAAGATTTAAACAATCAACACTTAAAAACCTTATCTTTGATGATGATTTTGGAGGAGAAAAATGGTCATGAAGATAAATAAGAGAACAATAAAAGAGATGATCTCATTCTCTGTATTATATAGAAAATGTGCCCCTTTTCCCCTCCAAATCATCCTAAATGATCATTTACCATTCTACCCATAAGCCATCATTTCAAGCCCAAATCCAACAACAACCTCCAAGCTCAACAAGACATACAAGGCCCAAACACGAGACTTAACCTTTTCGGGTTAACCCAATATTCGGATACGAAAAATCCGGATCGTTACAATACTAACATGGTAGACTAAGCCCATAATATAATTTCTCGTCTGCTTCGGAACTTTAGTTGTACAAAATACAAGCCCTGTGGACGAGTGTCGCGACCATTTTAAAACCGAAAAGTGTGAAAATAGCCTGGAGAGTGAATTTTATAAAAATCAGATTTGATTGCTTTTTAATTATGAAAAAAAACAAATTTTATTGAAAAAACATTTTGAATTTTAATATTAATTTGGAGTCGCCACCGGCCACTTTGGTAGGCCAGACACCATAAAACAAACCAGAGATTTATTTTTAAAACATTGGGTTCGGGAGTCGGTTACGCGTAAGGACGACCCTTACGAGCGCCCGAAAATCGGTACCTTTTAATTATACGTGGCATTTCGGTATTTCGAATAATAATATTAATTTAATCCGTCATTGGCAAATAAATATCGTCCGAATAAGAATATCCTTTTGGATAAGAAAATACATTTCTTTTAAATACGAGCTTAATAAGACGTCCTCTAGATAGGAAACCTTAACTCGTATTTAAAGAAATATAAGTTCTGCCCCAAAAGGTTTTAAAATACATGATCAATTATTATCTTGTCGATTTTAGGTTCTAACCTAAAAAGGCTCCATCAATTTAAATATTTAAATCCTATTAAATTATTAATTTCACCGGGTGTATTATGATAACATCCGAATGCACGGACACTACCATTTTGACACCAAACAAAATTAATAATTCTATTGGTGCTACTAATCTTTACCTAATTAATTTTATTAAATTCTAACCTTAAATTATTTATCATTTTCTACGTTTCGATGACGCGCCGAATACGATACCGAAGTACACTCTTGGCCAACATAATGCCATTTCATAATACTGACCACTTAGTGTATCCAAGGTATAAGATTAAAACGTCATCGTTACTAAATTATCTCCCTATTTAATTAACTATTTAATTAAAGTGACTAACCCTAAAAAGGCACTTATTTGATTAGAGTGACTAACCCTAAAAGGCTCTAATTTAATTAATTACGTGAAAATTAGGTGTTGTCCTAAACATATATTCTATATGGTTTTAATACAAGCAAGAAAAAAATATAAATAATTCAAATAAATAATACTAATTAAAATACAATTCAAACAACTTTCAAGTAAAATCTAAAAAACACATTAATGCACCTGGAACATTCAAGACTCTTTAATTGTTACGGTCTGGTGTCGAGAATCTCCATCTTCTTCATCTTTTTACTTCAAATTTTGGTTGCCAAGACACATTGTTTTCTATATGTGCATGCAAATCCATGCAAATCTTTGTTTCCCACGTCCTTGGATGTTGGTCTGCAGAGCAATGTCATGGATTGAGGAACCTGAACAATTGTCGGAGTTGATTTCAGAAACCGAGGCAGCAAAGTTTCAGGAACACGGAACAATCTTTTTCTCTTATTTTCGGTAGCCTCCAAAGACGCAAAGAATTCGACCATATCATCCATCTTGGCATTACACTCGGGATTTCCTTGTTTCGAAAAGTCATGACTGCTTTGTTCTCTATGCCCATTGATCGAATAACTCGTCAACGTTGTCTCAAAATCCGTAACAACTTGTAGTTTAAAAGGGCCGACAATTCGACGTGAACCTCATTCCATTTTCTTGTTGCTCTTGCTGCAACACCGAACCTTCATGTTGTCAACGCAATATTCGGGAGGGATATTGATCTAATTGAAAAGTTGATGATCCCTTCATCTATCGAAGAGAACCCCCATAGTTTCCTGCCCATTTGCTTCCTTCCATTTCTCCCTGTGGAGAGTAACCCCCACTGTTGCCGAATGCCACTGCCCCCCCTCCTGTAGTAGTAGTTTTTTTCTTTTTTAACCGATCCCTCATCAATGCCAAATATCATGGCCATAACCAACCCCTGATAAACGTTCCATAACTTCCCCTATATTATTATTTTTTATATTTATTTTTTATATTTATTTTTTTTTTATTTTTATTAATTTATTTATAATTCACATAATATTGTTTATTTATTTATTACTATTTAATATTTACTTGTGGCCTTATTTATATTCGAGTACTCAGACGAAATTCGGGTATTATAAACGAGAGAGACACAAAATCCCCAGGCAATTGCAAGCGAAGGATGGGTAAGTTTTATTCTGGAATATTTTTTTTCGATTATTTTTTCACTTTATTAGTTGTATGTATCTTAAAATTTAATTTTTTATATTTTTTATTTTCTGCTAACAACCATTGAGATTTAAGATATGTAGGGGTTTAATTCAGTTCTATCATGATATCATCAATCGGAATGATATCAACCACAAATGGTGATAGTATAAATTAAAAGAATATATTTTAATAATATTATAAGATAATATTTATTTATGTATATTTATAATATAAAAATTACTGACTCTGTACAGTATAAAAATATCGCATAATCCATTTATCAAAACTCAATATGTCTTTAATCAAACTATGTACAGATAATACTAGATGTCCAGACTGTTATTTTCAAAGTTGGGTGATTAAAAATATCTAAACCAGATCACATAGTTATCCACACTGCAGCAAGAGGATAATCTACGTGGCTGACCGAGTGCAGCAGCCGTGGAGTCAGCTAAATGATAAAAATGTGGGGAACAGTAGGTTCTTACCCTCTGAGCACAATTCTAGACTCACCTTCTAGATTACTGCCTCTAGGCTCTAACTGTATGTGTTTTTCTTGGTATTTAACCTCAAATCCCCCTTTATTTATCTACTATAAAGCCATATCTTATCTAACAAATCCCAAGAAAGAGGAAAAAAGACATGGCATTTAGTTGGATAAATGTTGGAAACAGACAAAGATGGTTGGAAAATGCATCGTCTGCCATATATCCTAAATCCAGATCCTACCAAACCGATCACCCACTTCATGCTCTGCCCTCAAGCCATTGCTTTTCATTCCATCTTATCGGGTCAGGTTACGTTGTCTCAAAAACACATTTTTTTCAGGTTTTTTTTTTCAAATGGATTTTTTTAATATCAAATAAATTCTTCACGTCGAATTTGATGTTTAATTATTATTTAAATAAATTAATGATACGAAATAAATAATTTATATCAATTAAATCATAATTGATACAATAAAAAAGTTTTATGATATAATTTATTTAATCTGGTGTCCGAATTATAAGGCGCCATATGATGTATATTTTAAGTGTGTTTTAGAAGTGAAAGCAAAGGAAATGGGTATGGCTAATTGCTAAAATTAAAAAAACCAAACATTTTTTTTCTTAAACAAGGGGGGTAAGGCCATGTTTGGTGTGTCTATGTCCCTTCCCATTATGCTGGAATGGAATCACATTCCCCAGTTCTCCTAACCAACTGCTTCACCACATGACCCCATGTGCTGACATACCTAATGTTGTTTTAAATTTTAATCAAAGCAAATTGCAAAACTTTTGATTAGCTATAATCATTTTAAAGTATATAATACATTTAATATACAAATTACGTAATAAATCAAAATATAATTTCTTAAAAATTATACCCGATAAATACAAACACGCACCTATATATATATAAATTTCTAATTAATTTTTATCACATCTAATTATCTTATATTGCTTTCATATATTTCTAAAAATGATTAAAAACATGTAAACCCAACCCAACACGCATTGTAACAACTAAGTATGTGTTATTTTTTTAAAACCAAGATTCTGTTACCTACCTGCCAAACATGTCACATGTTGTTCCTCATGTCTTCCCTTTTTCTACGGTCCAATCGATCAAAGATGCTTGAATTCCGTTTTGGTTAACAATTACTTGTATTATTATGATAATTGCCTACCCATGGAAGCAACACGTAGACTTCCCATTCCATTCCGTAAGCCCCGGACAGCACATGTCTGATTCAGTCGAACTTACCTTAACATCTTGTAAAAGTTTATATTCTCATGTTTTATTAGATTTTTTATTTAATTATTAATGAAACAAATAAAATAATCAATAAAACAATATAAACTCTTAGTTATTAATATAAATTACGGGATAAAGATAATATATACAATTTCATTTTAATAAGACTGAATAGAATTAAAAAAGGTTAATTTATAGATATATGTTTATTTTATGATATATATTTAAATTTATAATTTTTTATTTTAATAATATCGTCTTTAA
Source organism: Abelmoschus esculentus (assembly GCA_035048815.1). NCBI lineage: Eukaryota > Viridiplantae > Streptophyta > Magnoliopsida > Malvales > Malvaceae > Abelmoschus > Abelmoschus esculentus. Next base: position 19,408,155 of record JAUCBN010000008.1, on the reverse strand, counting down.
AATTATAAACCTGAATTCTTTAATTAAAAATATAATAATTAATTTTATTTTTATAAATTTAAAGCATTTTATATTTTATGTTTTATGCTATTCTAAGTATGGGCATAATTTTTTTAATATAAGTATGGGCATAGTTTTTTTCTTCTTCTAATATTTAATATTTTATATATTTTTAATACCAGTATGGGCATAAATTAGATGGAGTGGGTTGGTAGATTTATGTGGATAACGAACCACAATTGTTAGCGGAGCGTCTCTTAAGATACCACAAACGTGAGTTATGTTTAATTAATTTTTTATTTCATAAATGTTAATTAAAAAAATAGTTTACACGGTCCAAGTGGGATAACATATATTTTATAAAATCTCTTTGAATCATATATTAAAAAAATTAATTGATATTTAACTCATAAGTGTTCCACCGAAAGAATAAATGATATTTATTTTAAGTGATACAAATTTAAATTGTTTTATTTATAAGATGTATGTATATTATTAAAAAATTAAGTATATTTAACTTTTATATTATTTAAAAAATTAATTAATATTATTATCTTAGAAATTCTAAATTAATATATTTAACTTTTTATTAAATTAAATTAAAATATCACATTCATGGTTAATCTTTATAATATATTATTGATATTAATTCGTAAATAAATCAAATAATGATGATTATAAAAAGTTTTATTAATAAAGAAATATATATAAGCAAATTTAACAAATTAGGTTATTTGATACACCAGACCCATTTAAATGAAAACTTATTACACCAACCTTTTTCACTACCTAAGATATGGTCCCAATCAATTAAATTAAGACACATAATATTTTTTTTCATATCAAATTTACACATAAATATTGATCAAATTATCTAATTTAATATCTTTGATTTAAAAAAGAAAAAAAAAATATTATCAAAGATTTTTTGTGTCATCTTTCTCTTTGTTCTTTAAAATTTTCCTAATTAATTTTTTATATAGATTTGAGGTTTGGGATTTAGAGTTTAGGGTTTAGGGTTTGGGATTTAGATTTAAGGGTTTAGTGTTTAGGGTTAGAGATTAGTGATTTAAGGATTAATGGTTTAGGTTTAAGGTTTATGTGGTTTAGGTTTAAGGTTTAGGGTTAGAATTAGGTTTTAGGGTTATGTGTTATTGTTTAGGTTAGTGTTTAGTGTTTAGTGTTTAGGGTTAGTATTTGGGGTTTATGATTTTGAGTTAGAGTTTAAGATTAGGATTTAGGGTTAGGGTTTAGGGTTTAGGATTTAGGGTTAGAGATTACAAAAAATTAAAAAAATTGAACAATAAAGAGAAAGATGATATAAAAAATCTTTGATAATATTTTTTTCATTTTTAAATCAAATGCATTAAAGTGGATGATTTGGATGATGCGGATGATGCTTATGTGTAAATATGATATGAAAAAAATATATCATGTGTCTTATTTTAATTTGTTGGGACAATATCCTAGGTAATAAAAAAGATTCATGTAATAATTTCTCTATTTAAATATATGTTTTTAATGTTAACTTCAATAACTAACGAATAACTAATAATATATTATGTTGATTGATAATTGATCCTAATTATAATAATTGATAGTTAATAGTGAATTGCATTAATTATTTTAACTAGTTGATTGTATTTACTGGTTTATAAAATTGATTGATAAAATTGATATATAAAAAATGCTTATATTTAATATTTATTTGAATAATTTTATGATTATCAATATTCAATATATATGTATTAGACTATTAAAATAATTGATTTTGATATATTGTTAAATATATTTGAAGGATGTATTATGTATATATTAGTTTTTTATTTTCAAAATTATTTTTGCTGAGATAAGATTTATTTATACAATATAAGAATTTTAAATTTTATATATTTTTGAATCGTTAAATAAATAATTAAAATTATCAATAAAAATATATAAAGATTATCACTCAAGAAAAAATAAAAAATTAATCTCAATTATCAATCGTTTAGTTATTAAAAATATATATAAACATTGTTATTAAGGGAAAGTAAGAAATTAATCCTGAGTACCAATCATTTAATGATTAAAAAATATATAAAATTCATAATTTTATATTGTATATAAGTGGATTAAAACCAATTCTTAATATTATTTTATTAGTTATTAAATTTAATAATATTTGAAATATATATTAATTTTATATATTTAAGTTAGAGTACATGAGATTCTATTTTACTTAAAAAATATATGTAAATTGTTTAAATTTAAACTATTTTAAACTTTCTTTATAATTATCAAAGATAAAATAAAACATATTTTTCTAAAAAAACTTTAATTAACGATTTTTTAATTTTAAAAGTTTCATCCAAATTAGTTATCATAATCAATTGTTTATCAAACAAGCAAATTAAATGATTTCATTGGTAAGTCTTCTAAAAATATTTAATCTTATAAACTCTACTCAACTTTGTTTAGTGAACAAAATTAATATTTTATTTTTAATATATTCAAATCTAATAAATAATTTTAATAAAAATAATAATATTTATTTAAAAAATGGATTTAAATTATTTTATTTATAAAAATATATTATCAAAATTTATGAAAATCTTTTACTCATCCTAAAATTCTTTATTTTTTTAAAGACATTCGAATTTAAATAATTTTTTTAGGTGCAGAAAATTTCCACTTGCACCTACATCTCTGTGCACAGTCATTCTCTTCCTCCAGACAAAGAAAGAAGACACCAACTTGAACTTGTTTACTTCACCGCTTAACCGCCATTGCGGTGCAAACAGAATAGTTCTATCCCATTTGTAATTAAGTGAATCCAGATTTTATCGCAATAAAAAAACACTATAATTACAGACCATTTAGGTAGTTTACTTTATGTAGTAATAATAAATTGACACATACAATGTTGTAGATGTCTAAATCCAGTAAATTTTTGTATTCAGAGATCCAATAAACAAAAACTAAGACCAAGTTTCGATTCTTGTGTTTTCTTCTAACAGACATGCCACTGACTGAACCAGTAAAACAAATCAAACCAATACAAAAACATTGAAACTTTTGTTTGTTGTTGCAATGAACAGTTCTTTGTTGCAAACATCTTATCTTGTAATTTAGCCTTGGTTAGTAATTGGCAACACACTATACGAATCCAAAAGGTTAACCAGATCTATTGAACCCATTGGTATGCTGACAGTTCCTACATATTCCGCTTGTTTGGAACCCTAAGTGACAACACAGACAGAGAGAAGAAGCTTTGTGCAGGAAAATGGAAATTCCTGTTGTTTAACTGTGGTTTGGATTCCCCAGTTGTTGAGTTGTTCTTCCTTCCACATGAAGAAATCCCAATGGATAGATCCAAATTTAACTCTTGCCCATCACCTGGATACTCGTCCTTATGCTGCTGCTGCTGTTGCTGCTGGTGGTGGTGGTGATGTTCTTCATCTGTTGTCATCCCACTGGTGCTAGAGTTGCCTTCTTCAACGGATTCCACCTTGGCCTTGATTCTGAACTCGTTGGATTTGAAATCCAGAGATGGTTTTGCAGTGAATATGGTATTCGAAACTCTGGGTACGTTTCTGAAATCCAATTCAGTGGGTGGTGCATTCGGAATTGTACCGGTATGGGTGGCTGCTTGATTGAGAGGACGATGGGTTTGAGGATCAATCCCATTGCTTAAAAGCTTCCTTTTGATGTGCGTATTCCAGTAGTTCTTGATCTCATTATCTGTTCTCCCTGGTAATCTCGCCGCTATCAAAGACCATCTGCCATTACAGACATTCAAATCTCCATCAGAAATGAAAAAAAAAAAAAAAAACAGGATTTGCAAATGTTTCTTTTCAGACAAGAAGAAAACACCAACTTGTTTCCTAATAAACTGTGCAGTTTGACAATAAGTTGATCCTCTTCCTCTGTGAAATTCCCCCTCTTAAGATCAGGCCTCAAGTAGTTTATCCATCTCAATCTGCAACTCTTCCCACACCTCAGCAACCCTGCATACATAATTCAACAAACCGCGTCAGAAAACAAACTACTGACTCCAAGAAACAAGCCCTGTGACTCTGGATATCACCTGCAGCTTTGGGTAGAGAACGCCAGCATCCTTCCCCATGGATCCGTATGTAGTCGATGAGCCGCTGGTCTTCTTGTTTGGTCCAGGCACCTTTATTTGTATGTGCCTTTTCACAGCAGGGTGACCGTCCCATTCCAATCTTCACTTCAATCTCTTGGCAAAGACAACCACTTTGTTGTATATCTGGAGGTTATTTTTTGGGAAAGGAACTGAGAAAGAGGAATTATTATAGTGCGGGAAGAAATAGGGCTAGGTGGCCCAGAGTCAATACAGTCTATGTTTGGCTGGTATGGCAACTCGTAATATGTATTTAAATTATATAATTAAACTGCACGGATTGATACCTACTTGATTTATTATTATTTTGATATAATTATATATATTTTGAATTAGCTAAGTATAATAATTATTGATGTTATGGTTTAATTATGATAATTACATGCCTTAGAATGAAGTGATTTAGTTTAGATACAGCGGTGGAGTTATATGAAGTTTAGAAGTCATTTGATTTTATTTGATTTATTATGATATTTGATTTATTGATATGAGATATTTAAAGAGTTAAACATGATTTTTATAAAATTAATATAATTTTTTATAAAATTATTTTTATTAAATTATTTTTAGTATGAAATTAATAATATTTATATTATTGTAGTATAAAAATTTTCGTACACAAAATCTACTTTAATTTTATTATATAAAAACTATGAGTGTTCATTATCAGATATTCAAAATTTTTAGGTACTTATTTTTTAGCTTATGTTTTGATCCATTTAAATAGGGTACTTACAAAACTTGTATATACAATTAATTAAATAATGAATACCCGTTTATATGTATTATTTTTAAAATTTTAAAAGCTTATAATACATAATTTAAATAAAAAATTTAGTGATTTGAAGTTAATTTTAATTTTAAAAATAATATTTAAAATTTATCGTTAAAAAATATATTTAAAAGATTATTCTCAATCTTGATATTTTACCTTCAAATATAATACTAACAAATCAATACAAATATTTTTTAAAAAAATTAAAATTAAAATATAATACAAATATAAAAAAATCTAGGAATTTAAATTTAATTTTAGATAAAATATTAAAAAATTTAAATAAACATATAATTTAAAATATAAAATATGTATTTTAAAATTATCAGATCAAATAACTATTATTTTTTTAATCCATAACTAATTTAAATAGCCAAAAATATTATCAAGATAAATACTCAATCTGATAAAAAAATATAAATCTCCAAATAATTCATCTATTTTTATATCGTTAAATAATTAATTTAAATTAATTGAATCGAACAATTTTAAACACCCTTAAAATTTTTTTTATTCTATTACCATTAGAAGAGGTGGTATTTGACAAGTTGGCAGGTAGGTACCCCTAGTCCCTAGCTTTGCGTAAGATTCATCTTTTCAAGGCTGTATTTTTTTCGGTGCCAAATGATAATTTTTGGATTTGGATTTGGTAGGATTCTTTTAATATTTTATGATAATATAATTTAATATATTTTTTAAACATATGATTAATAAAATCATTCAAATTTCAACTTGGCTTGGGGGGATTAGTAGAGATTAAGATCTCTTTTAATACTCCTATATCAAAATTATATTTTTATAATAAAACTTAAATTTATATAAATAAAATGATTAAATATTTATAAGTACTAGATATTTTTTATATCTTAACATTTTATTTATATAAATTAAAATTTTTAATTATGTTATTTATGTGTATTTTTCTTTTCCTCTTATCTTTCTTCACTGAGATTGTTGATTTTAATATTTAAAACTCTGTTCATTAGTCAATTATTTATTGCCCTTGAGTTTATAGTTGGAATAATTAGGCAATGACTAATGTTATTTATATTTTTTATTTCTATAAAAGTTATATTTAATAATAAATTAAATTTATTTATAGAGTCAACAGATATTATATTATAATTATTTATAAACTATTAAAAATAATTTACGAAGAAAAAAACATCATTGTAACAAATGATCATAATTATGTTTAAAATATTATATTAATTTGAACTCATATGTTTATCGTTTATTTTATGCAAGTTTGACATATTTGTACATTTATATCTTATTTTCCATGTATTTTTTTTATTCATGTTGGGTTTATACTTATTTAAAAAAAATTATACTCATTTGTACAATTCTTTGTTCGAATTACAAGAAAATTTTCCATCAACAAGAAAAACGGGACGGTAAGGGAAATAGAAAAGAAAGAGGCAGTTGCTGCCATTGCCCATTGCCCATTGCCCATTGCCTGAGCCTTATGGCATCAACGCAGTTCATTGGACCTAAAATCAAGCTCCAAAAGTAGTTTGAGTTGAAACCACAAATATATAGCCCAACCAACTGATTGGACTGAGGATTAGTTGAGCTGAACCACATGTTTTAGGTTATATTGTTTCATGTAGCATAGGGGGTCGACTTCGTCAGCGACTCAGCGGCGCCATCCACACTCAGTACACGAAAAAAGCCAATAAAGATGGGGGGAGGAGGGGGAGGTGGAGGAGGAATCTTCAAAGACATCAGGCGTTATACCTGCGAATATTGTGGAACCTGCAGGTCGAAGAAGTCTCTCATCACCTCGCACATCATTGCTTATCATCCGGTACCTACTTCGATTCTGCTACACTTTTCCATTGCTTCCCCTGAAATCTGCCAATGGGTTATTCTATTTTTTTCTCTCCCTTTTTCTGTTTCATTTTGAACTTTGGGTTTCATCCAGGACGAGTTAAGCAGTGGTGAAAAGGAAGAAGAGGGTGTTTCATCGTCTAATACATGTGAAGAATGCGGTGTTTCTTTCAAGAAGCCGGCTCATTTGAAGCAACACTTGCAAAGCCATTCACTTGAGGTACCTTTTTGAACTTGTAATTAGTTTCATGGCCTATGATGTTTTCTTAATCTTAGTGAATAATTGTAATTTAGTATCACCTGTAATGCTGGTACATGTTTGATATGGATAAAAGCTCATTTTTTTAAAGTTTGTTTCTATTTTTGGAGAATCATATTCATACCACCGATCCAATTTCCGAATATATGATTTATGGCTGCTATGTTTTTCTTGTGTTCATGTTTATTATGGCTGAATCTTTTGCAGGAATCACTTATTTTTATATAAACAGAAGAAATAACCAATGTATGTTATAGCGTGAAGCATTGGATCCCACTAAAAGAACTCCAAAATGCGAGAGGCTGCTTTGTTATAACTTGAATGGACCAGTATCAGGTTGGGAGACCTCCTGAGAAGCTCCATCAAGTGAGCCTCGTCACGCTGTTGGTGTACTTTGAGGTTTGGAGATTTGTTAATGTACATGCTTGCACCGATAAGGTATGCTATGTGCTAGTAGCTCTGATACTTTGTTTTAAAATCATACTACAGAGGCCGTTTGCTTGTTCGGTTGAAGATTGCCATGCTAGTTACAGGAGGAAAGACCACTTGAATCGCCATCTTCTTCAACACCAAGGAAAACTTTTCAAGTGTCCGATTGAGAAATGCAATATAGAATTTGCGTTTCAAGGCAATATGACAAGGCATCTAAAAGAGTTTCATGACGAAGAGTCATCTTCGTCCGATGCTGGAAGTCTGAAGCAATATGTCTGCCAAGAAGTGGGATGTGGAAAGGTGTTCAAATTTGCATCAAAGCTGAAAAAGCATGAGGATTCACATAGTAAGTTGCTTTGCTTTTTCGGTTTTCAAAATCATATTCAAGCATCTGATTTGATTTTTCTAAAACCGATTGGGATTCGTAAGATAATATCTTGTATAGTTATGTTATTGTCATTTTAATACAAGAAAGAAGTGAGCACTCTTGATTGCCAGTTGGTAATTAACATGATATCTGATGAATGCCTTAACTGTTACAGTTAAGCTGGATTCGGTGGAAGCCTATTGTTCCGAACCAGGCTGCATGAAGTATTTCACTAACAAGCAATGCCTCAAGGCTCATGTGCAATCAAGCCATGCATATATCAACTGTCAGAGATGTGGAGCAAAGCAGCTGAAAAAAAACATCAAGAGGCACCTCCAATCACATGAACCAGGAGGGGTTGCTTCAGAGAGGATTAAGTGTGATTTTGAGGGTTGTCCCCACACATTTTCAACTGTAAGATGTCATCAACCTTCATCGAATGTCATTGTTTTGGACTTAGCAAGTGTTCTTTAATAGATTTGTTTTCTCACCATAAACATTTTCTTTTTCACTGATGTGTTGAAATATTCTAATCCAGAAATCAAATATGCGTCAGCATTTCAAGTCTGTGCACGAAGAACTCAAGCCTTACGCATGCAGCCTCGGTTGTGGCATGAGGTTTTCGTTCAAGCATGTCCGAGATAACCATGAGAAATCAGGGTTCCACGTATATACTCCTGTAAGTTATTAGTTATTCAATGGTTCAATGCCTTGTGGTGTTGGTATTTTCTTTTAGCCGAAGTTCATAGTTTTTTTCATAACTTGTACAGGGTGACTTTCTGGAGTCGGATGAGCAATTTCAGTCTAGGCCAAGAGGTGGTAGGAAGAGAACGTTCCCCACCGTGGAAATGCTTATCCGAAAAAGAGTAACCCCACTGCAAACGGATATCATGATGGATCTCGGACAAACTCCTAGTTAAACCAACACAACCCTCACCACATGACTGCATGTCTAATTTTTTTAATATACCTATGTAATTATATTGTATTATTTGTTCATATTTTTAATTTTTTTTGATAAAACATACTTTGTACGTACATATGCTCGAATTTAGATTTATTTAGATGAATAATATCTTCTCTTACACTGAAGCTTAGTTGAGCTCACGTGTTCAATTCCACTGTTATAACTTATTGATTACAGTAGTATCTGTTTTAAAATATAATCTTTATCATTTGATATTTTGATCGTTCAATCACTCTGTTAGTATCGCTAGTGCTTGAATCTGTGACCTCTCAAAATATCAATAGTCTCTTTAATCACTCGAACTAGAGGGCTTGTGCTCTATTGCTATAACTTATAAAATTATAACTACTTGAACTAGAGGGTTCGTGCTCCACTGCTACGACTTATAAAATTATAGGTATATATGTATTTTATTATTCCTGAAAGTTACTTTGGGAAAAACTCCACTGCTATAACTTATAAAATTATAGGTATATATGTATTTTATTATTCCTGAAAGTTACTTTGGGAAAAAATCGTGTAGTTTATACGCTTGATTTCAGTTTGAATATTGTTTTTTTTAATTTAAATGAACTCTAATTCATTTAATACATATTCAATATTATTTTATTTAATTAAATGTATTTTTATATTATATTTTATAAAAAATATTTATATATTTTTACAAATTTAACGATACCAATATTTCATATTGTTCATTATTATTTATTTTTAATAATATTAATTTTGTTTTATAATTATTTTAAATCATTCATTTAAACAATATAATTATAAATTTTAATACTTTAAAACCTTAAAATTAGAAAATTATTTGTCCAAACAAACCCATTTTAGTTCTGGGATCAATTAAAGTGAAGTAAAGCCCAATTAGTGAACCCAAAGCTCACTTTTTCGCGGAAGAGAGAGGTCTGGTTCGCTTTCTCTCTCTTGCACTTGCAGCGCGACACCTCAGGTACAAGGAAATGGAAGACATAGAGGATTTGTTGGTCGGCAGCGGCGGAGCTCCACCAGGGTTTAGGTTACCTTTGAATGCTGTTGGGGTAAATCCTAGGAAGAAGAACAAAGCCAAAGCCAGCAAAATTTCTCCATTGAATGATCCTCCCCAAATCCCTGGCACTCAGGTCCTTTCCTAATTCCTAATATAATTATACTTATCATTTTTAAAATTTTTCTTCATTCTTCTTTTAAATTCCTTTTTGCAGACTATTTATGTCAAGACGTTTGGGTGCTCACATAACCAGGCAAGTTTTCTTTTTTTAATGTTTTAATTTAGTAATTACCTTAATGAGTAGTTTTGAGGTTAAGAGAATACCCAAAACCAGTGTTTTACTCAATGAACTTCAATGCTATTATTTTGTTGTATATATATGAATACTAAATTATTTTTAGCTCTTTGTTTTTGTTACCTCAAATACTTAGATTAACCAAGAGCTTGTGTCTTTCATGCTTATTCTGTTATTCATTAGCTCTTTGTTTTGTTACCTCAAACACATAGATTCACCATGATTGAAATTCATGGATGCTAAAAGCTTGAAATACTATTTACCTTTCCCGTGCTTGATATTTGTGACTTCGACATCGTATGAAGGCTGATCCTCCAATTATATGAAAAAAAAACTTACAAAATATAAAAGTGCATCCCTTTTACATACATATGTTGCTCATTCTCAAATCCAATACTTATCAACATATATTCGAGTATAACTATGGGGTTTGATCTTCCAAAAAACTTTAAAAGAACTAAGCATGCCTGTATACTTATCCGATGAAGACACTCTTACCCAAGTCCTAGAGAAAAAGGTTCATTTTGGAACATCATTGTTTCTATCATTTTAATTTTGACACCTTTGGGTGTTCATGCAATTGCTTTGTGATGTACATTGTTTTGGTTGAATCAATGGATTAAGAGTTGTCAAGCTAAGGAGGTCAACACTTGAAAGTCATTGAATATGAGAAGAAAACGTTATATCTAACCAACAAATTGCTTTTGTAATATTACTATGTTATCTATTCTAATTCAAAATCTTTTATATTAGAGATATACTAAATTACTAATTACATTGATCACATGTCAAACCTGCTTTTGCAAAAGAAGAATAAAGGTGTGTAAAATTCAATTTGATTTTGCTACCAGTTTATCTGACACTTTGACCTTTTGTCAGAGTGACAGTGAATATATGGCGGGTCAGCTTTCAGCATTTGGCTATGCGATATCTGACAACCCTGAGGAAGGAGACCTTTGGCTAATAAATACGTAAGGCTTCGATGCATGATTTAATTTAATTTTTTATTATCTTTCTCTTGATTGTCATCACCTTATTCTCTCTAATGTTTTTTAGCCATTAGAGATGACTTCATCTATATCATGGTTTTAACAATTATGAATTCATCAAAACATCAGGTTCTTATGACCTCAATATAAATTCCTCTATGTATTACTTTACTATGGAAAAAGTAATATACCCAGGTACCAGTAATTTTAAATAAGGTCATATAATCCCAAAATTTCTGAGGGTGTCTGTTGATCTTAGATTTTTTTTTAATTCTTCAGCTTGTATGGCCATCTGGGCACTATTATAATAAAGTCGCTGGTTTTAATTATGTTAAATTATTCGAATATCACAATTATAGCAAAAGATGTCTTGGAGAATCTTCCAGTTCAACTCAAATGCCTTTTCTTGTAGAGTATAAACCAATTTCATGTTAAGTTGCGTTTCTTATAGAGTTAAATAAGAAATCTTATTGTGTATTTCATTTGTGCTCGGTGTGATGATTATAAGATGCCTGAACTAGTCTGACATTGAATAAAGAGTAGGCATCACATAATGAGAAACATCTACCCCCTCCCATCACGGGCCTTTGAAGTTTATTATCCTTTCTGGATGTGGTTGTTGATAAATAATGGTTTGATTAAAATATATTGCTTGTGCTGTTGTTCTTATGTTTGACATGCATAACAAATGACAGATATAAGAACTACACATTTGTCTTAAAAGGAAATTTTGGTAACTTCTAACAGCTGTCTCGCCCTTTTTTCCACTTCACTCGACTATATTCCCTTTCTTTTAGCCTTTGTCTAAACTCACCTCTAAACTCTCTTTCTTTGGCACACTTCATCCATTTATTCCTTTCAAACACACTTAATGTTATCATTGCTTACATGATTCAATAATTTGATCTTTTTTGGTTTGGTTTGCAGATGCACAGTGAAAAACCCAAGTCAGTCAGCAATGAACACCTTAATAACAAAAGGTAAAAGTGCAAAAAAGCCACTGGTGGTTGCTGGGTGTGTTCCTCAAGGAAGTCGAGATTTGAAAGAGCTTGAAGGGGTCAGTATAGTTGGAGTCCAGCAAATTGACCGTGTTGTTGAAGTTGTAGAGGAGACCCTGAAAGGGCATGAGGTGCGGCTTTTGAACCGCAAGACTTTGCCAGCGCTGGACCTTCCTAAGGTTTGAACTGTCCATAATTACCACTTCAGTTACTTAAAAGGAGTTACTTTATGACTATTCTGTTATGGGACGTATTTCTTAATCACTGATTGGACTCCAATACTTCCCACCTAAAAAGCTGAAGTGAAGAAATCTATAAAGTTATTTATTAGAAAAATACAATTACAACAAGAAAGTCAGTGTGGGAAAGATTGCAATAAGGAATAGAGGTGAACAGAATTAGGTGTTGTTGAAAGAAGCAACTGAAACAAGATGAATTCTTTTTCTTTTGGTAATTAGTACCATTGTGTTCTTTAACTTTGCCAATGTTCACATGGAAATGGTGTTTACTGGCTAATAGTTAGTTTCGGAAATGTTAGTACCAAATTCATTGCTAAAAATACCAGAGGTTTCCCTTAATTAGAAGTATATATAATCTCAAATCAGCACAAAGATGATAACTTTTTTACTCTTAAAGATAATTTAACATATATTTGTTTTAATGATATCAGGTCAGAAGGAACAAGTTCGTTGAGATTCTTCCAATTAATGTTGGTTGTTTAGGTGCTTGCACTTATTGCAAGACAAAGCATGCTCGTGGTCACCTGGGGAGCTACACTGTTGACAGCCTTGTAAGTTGTCCTGCTCTATTGCTACGTGTTTATTACTTTTTGGTTCTGTTTGTAATAACCTCTCCGGAATGCAGGTTGAGCGTGTCAAAACTGTTATAGCTGATGGGGTGAAGGAGATATGGTTGAGTAGTGAAGATACCGGAGCATATGGTATTCTAGTTTTGTGTCTGCCCATGATTCCTAAGACACTTTAGATTTAAGAGTTCTGTTCTTGCAGCGTCTATATTTGAAAATATTGTTGAAGTTCCCAAATGCATGCATACATACATATACTTATAAAGATTAACAGCTGCCTATATATAAATATGAATACATTATCTATGGAAAATGTTCTTATAGGTCATTGGATCTTGTAGGTCGTGACATTGGGGTTAACCTACCAATTTTGTTGAATGCCATTGTTGCTGAACTTCCTCCTGAAGGGAGCACAATGCTACGAATTGGGATGACTAATCCTCCTTTTATCTTGGAACATCTGAAAGAGATAGCAGCTATTTTGCGCCATCCTTGTGTGTATTCCTTTCTTCACGTTCCAGTTCAATCTGGCAGTGATGCTGTCTTGACTGTAAGTCCCAAATTTTGGTCATATAACGTCTTTATCTTGGTTATGGTCCTTATGGCTTTAAGTTGTTTATTTAGTGATTAAAAGAAATAAATAAAAAAAAGTGCATGATGCAGCCATGCAGGTAAATGCCCTTACATATATGCTAAATGATAATTGTATTACTAATTATTTTTTGTCTATTTAGGCTATGAATCGGGAATATACTGTAAGCGAGTTTAGGACTGTGGTAGATACCTTGACTGAACTTGTGCCAGGAATGCAGATTGCAACTGATATAATATGTGGATTTCCAGGTCTGTATGCAGATCAAGTATTGTTATTTGTTTAACAACTATTGTTATTTACTTGGTTTCAGTTTTCAAATTGAAATATATGACTATCAAAAAATTTTATTTTACAAGAACTACAAGTTAGAGGTTCCCATGGCTTAGATTTCATTTGGTTACAAACCTTGGAAAGCTAATCCTGGCAACTCATGAAAATGAAGTTTTATTGTTAAAATAGTACAAAATCATATTTGTAGTTAAGTTTAAATTAAACTTAATGAACTTGTCCATTTAATGAAATAATCACTTGAGCTCAAGCTTGCAATTTAAAATCTTTCCTGAAAAAGGATGAAGCTTGCGGCATGGGCAGGCAGCTATCCCGTGAACCGATCTGTTCCATTCCAATGGACTTAGGGAAGTTTCAAGGCCCAGCCCAAATTGGCTACCAAGTCTCCCAAGTCAGTCCTATTGGAGAAAACTCTATTCCATCACAAATATTAAGTATCCTATGGGAACAATTACTCTTAATAATCTGCTTAATGACTTTGTTTAATTTTTTTGATTCATTTTTAATTATTTTTGGGCCATTTCAGGTGAAACTGATGAAGATTTTGCTCATACAGTAAACCTTATCAAGGAATACAAGTTCCCACAAGTTCATATATCGCAGTTCTATCCTAGACCTGGTATGATGTTTGTTATTGCTGCAATTTCTAGGATATATTTTTCTACTTTTTTGTTTGCCAATTATCAATTTGATGCCATATGCAAGGCATATTTTGTCATGTTCCATTGGAGCACGTGAATTCCTGGATATTCATACATATCTACTTAAGCACCCATTTAAGGACTAGTACTCTTGTAGCGATCATTAGGCTATGTTACAGTGTCTTAGACAGCTTCTTTTGTTTACTAGAACACTTAGACAAACAAATACTTGATGAATAATTTAAAATTGAAAAAAAAGTTTATTTCAATGTTATTCCCTCTAGTAGCTACAAGGATAGAAGGTGAAAAATTACAGATTCCCAGGGCTTGTTTAGTTTTGAAAATGTTTTCCAATCTCCATGTCAGCTGTTTGAATTTCTTGATTTCTGTTTAGTGGAGTTATCCCACCCATTATGTATTAGGTTTCCTTTGGTCTTATATTGTTGAAGTTGTGCCCCTTCCCTATTGCCAATTGGTTGTAGGTTAAATGTTTAACATTGTACCAGAGCGTTGTTATGTTCTTCCTACCTAATCTCAATGAGTAGGAGGATGATAACCCCTGGTGAGGTTGTCCATGTGTAGGTTTGTGAGACACATCTGTTAAGTATTAGGTTTCCTTGGGTCTTATATTAAAGTTGGGCCTCTCCGCCTACTACCAATTCTTTCTAGAATCACCATTACATTGTATTTCAATCTACGTTCTGTGAACATTGCAACAGAAAAAAACTTAAGTCGAGGAGGCAGCATACCTTTAATGAGAAAAATTGCAACATACTAAACTGTAAAGGTTAGCTTTTTGTAAAAATATTTAACTTTGTTATAAACAAATACATCATCTGTAAGCATTTTCTTTTGTGAGATCTTGATGATAAATCATCCACAAGCAATTGTAAGGGATGTCAACTTCTGTAGCATAAAACTAAACATATGATTAGCACTTTTTTAGCTGTGCTAATAAGAATTTGCAGTCTGTAGCTGCATTTTACTCTGATAAATCCATGTTAGAAATGGTATATCAGTTTCTGTAATCTTAATGTATGAACTCCCCAAAAGTTGAGATATTAAGTCATCACAGGACTTCTTTTTTCTCAAATAAAATAAAATAAGACATCACTGGATTTCATAATTCAAAACCTCATTTGTTGAACAAACTATGTTTGTTATTTTACTTGGCCTATGTAAATTTTGTTCATTTGTTTCCTCCTAGCTGTGGTAAGCTGAGAAACTATGATCTTTCTGAAATTAGGAACTCCTGCGGCAAGGATGAAAAAGGTCCCAAGTACTATAGTGAAGAATCGGAGCCGTGAATTAACTTCTATTTTTGAAGCCTTTACGCCATACAATGGAATGGAAGGCAGAGTTGAAAGAATCTGGATTACAGAAATTGCAACTGATGGCATTCATTTGGTAAGATGATTTGCTACTGGTAAAATTAACTTCTGCACAACTTCTATATGCTTCTTCCTTTTCATCTTGTGTTGTGAACCTAGTTAGGAAATTAGGTTTCAGCTTAAACTAATTTTATTCTCCAATGTTTGTGGACTAAAACCCTGCTGTTCGGCTTCTTTGCAATGGCTTATTAATGTGTTTACTGCCCTTGTTTCTTGCTCTCTGATGAACTTGATTTCTTCCATTTTTTGTTAGAAACGAACTGCCCCTTGCAGGCCACTTCAGCGTTTAATTAATTTACTTTGTGTTCAATTTTTCTTTCCTTTTTTCTCCTTATGAGATGCGGTAATTTTGTTTTTACTTCTATTTTGAAAGTCTGCAAGTCTTGTCAATCAACTCTGTTTGACTCTCTTAAACAACAATTTGAAGCTAGTTGTTCGAATTCTTGTTCAAAACCCATTCATGGTCTACTGATATGGGGTATATTTCAAATTGTTACTTGGCATTTCATGTGCCTAGAATTTATCTAAATGCAATTTTCAGTGCCATCTAATACCTAGCTGGTGTTTGCTATATAGTGTTGTTAGAAATCACTTTATGCTTCCATTGAACATTCTAATTACAACTTGTCACTTCATTGAAAGGCTTTGTCTAGTGTGTGTGCTAACGTCTTCCTTGTATTCTCTTCATTGTTCCAAGGTTGGCCATACGAAGGGATATGTGCAGGTTCTCATAATTGCTCCTGAAAGTATTTTGGGTACTTCAGCTATGGTGAAGATAACATCCGTGGGAAGATGGTCAGTGTTTGGGGAAGTGATTGAGGCTCTCACTCAAGTAAATGTGAAAATGGCTCCGGAGAATGTTACTAATCAGGAGAAACTGTCCCCTTGCTCCAACCTGTATGAGAGTTGTGCATGTTCTAAGGAACCAGAACCATGCTCTTGTGGACCAGACGTTTGTGGAGGACAGATTAGATTGGAAGAATATGCGGTTTCCAAGAATGATAGTTCAATGGAAAATCGAGGCAGCAAAAAGTTGATTCACTGGTTACTAAGGAAGCGAAGGAACCATGAGCATAAAGAGGTGGAGAATGACATTGCTTCGGGACTAAAGAACAAGCATGATTGGGCCCCGGGCGGCTGGGGTATTGTTGATAGGGCTCTTGTTGTTGGAATCTTTGTCAGCATTTTGATGATTGTTACAGTCATAATGAATCTAGAATTTAGGACTTTACCATCAAAGTGAATTTTGTCCTCTTAGACTGGTATCCTCTTTTTGGTTTTGGAAGATTTCCATCGTCAGAAATTACCTTTTTTTTCTTGTACTTTTTAACACAGGTGCCAATGATATATGAGAGATTTGCAGAATCATTGTTAAACTTATTTTTATTATATATAAACATTTTTTACTCCCTTGTAGCTCCTTTCTGAACATATTTAGCTTACATTCATGGAGTGCACAAATGATAACTAAAGCAAAATCTTGAATAGCAGCTGAAAATAGTGGGGTTACATAGAAGAATCTGAAGAATGCTGAGAAAGCGCATATTCTGTAACGGGGTAATGGATTGCTTCTCTCTCCATCTCCTGGTATGCTATCTGTGGAAAGATATTTACTGAATCCCCTTTATTCACATACTGATTAAACAAATAATAATGGTGGAAGTTCCCTTGATTTATCATATTAGCATGTCTGACTTGGATGGTAATCTTTTGAAGAAGTTGACAGGCACTGACGGCAGCTTGCTCCTGAAGCGTGGATGGCGTAGCCAGTAGAGACCGAACAGAATGGCCACCACCTGAAATGGGGTAACATAAATGAACACTGCCCAGATCAGGGACAAGATGATGAAGATTGCTGTTGCTCTTGGATCACGCCAGCTTAGTATTGCCTGAGCCCTTTCCCCTTGGCTTGCCAAATCTCCGACCACCGTCTGTACCCTACCGGCAACACTTCGCAGCCTATCGTACCTCATCCGTACGATATCTGATGGTCTGGATGTCGGAAATGTGTCAAATTCTTCATCTAGCTCGTCAGGGTGTGCATTATCTGCTTGTGAAAGCCGTGCATCCATATGCGGGGGATGTCTTGGTCTGAACCGGTAGTTCCATATCCCGATCACAAACAGGTAGAGGAAAATTGTTGGCAATATTAGTTCTGGGTAGCAAACAAGTATCAAGAACAAAAAATGCACCAGACATGTTGTAATTGGATTTCTCCAGTAGCAGATATTGTTGAACCACTTGCAAACAGCACTAACCCCCGAAAGAACTGACATGATGCGATGGAAATTTGCTTTGCTTCTCCTGAGACTCCACATATGATAATCCACATCCAACATGTACTCGACCACCTCGCGCCTCAGTGGTGGCTCTGCTCTTTGCAATCTTGCTGCTACAATCTGCATTGCTTGGTGGCGCAGCAAGTCTATGTTCATAACTGGTATAGGATTGACATAGTGCATCTTGGGAAGCAATGGCTTTCCGTATTGAGCCACCATGTTAACCCAAGCAGTGCAAGTGAACCTTAAAGCCAACTGAAGCTCCCCATGCTTCCTCAAGCCAGAAGGTGTAAGAACCAATAAAGGGTAATAATGAGTATAAACACGATCGATTTCAAGAGTCGATAACCGAACTCTCACCTTCCCGATTTTTTGATCCCTGACATCATCTTTGCTTCCATTTGTGTGGGCGTTGTCAAACACTCCAACGGTGATCACAGTACAGGGATCATGAACTTCCCAAGTATACTGCTCATTCCATCTAGGAGTCAGAGTATCAAGAAGTGTTCTAGTCCTCACCCATTTGTTCCCATACTTTGCCACACAATATGCATCAGTCATCTTACCTTCCTTCATCTTCATAGGCAGCAAGTTCCTTGCACTCAAAATCCCAAGTTCGAGAATCCCGATGCTCGTCTTCCTAAGTTTCTTCGACGATGGTTGAAGATCACTGCTGAAATGTGTAGATTCATCAAGAACATGGTACCCTGCCTCGAGAAAGAACCGTAACAATATCTTGCTTGAGAATTTTTCTTTCTTCTTTTCACCATCCTCTTCTACCTTTGAAGGCTTGAGCAGATTAAGCCACCGAGGGTCTGGTGGCTTGCCAGTTTCAAATCTTTGAGGCACTTCTCGAAGCGGGATCATTGCCCTCCCTAAAATTTCATCTTTACCAGGTCCAATCCTATCCTCAACAGATATGATTATGTAATCTTCGAAAGGCTCAGAGGCAACAAACATAAGCTGATCGTCCCAAATTGGATGAATGGTTCGCTGTTGTACCTTTGTGGGTCTGATCTGATTTCCGACCACTACCTTAACATACGGATCCGGAAACCGGCCTTTATCATGTGGAACGAGGTCTTGAGCTTCCATGACATGAACTCGAAGGTAATACAGCTTTGGGGAGAAATAAACCTTCGACCTTGTATTAGCCAAGTTTGAGTGGCTAATATTGTGAGCATCTGAATGCCATGCCTCAGGAAACGACTCATCCGCTTGTGTTCCCATCCAAACTGCCAACATAATTTCCCCTTTAATTTTGTCACCTTTCTTATCTGCCAATCTGTACCATTGAGGAGCCAACGGACTATCCGGCGGAACTCGAAGCGGGATTTCCATAACATCGAACACAACCTTCCCTACAAAATCATCCTTTCCGAAATCCTTATCTTTGACAACAACTTCAAGCAAGTTTGATTGTACCCTTTCCTTTGAGAAAGCAAAGATTTGGTGCCATACAGGGTTTTGATTCTTCTCCAAGTGTTTTGTTTGCCCTTTATAGTTCCCAAGCTTCACTTCCACATAAGGATCAAGGCTACCTGAAAGATCCATAACAGGAAGATCCTTTGCCTTAACCACATTTACATACAGGTAATGCATCTGCTCCACCAAATCATAAGTAGTCGAAGTCTTGTCACCGCCTCGGTACCGCATACGTGCCGCCACCGGTGGCCTAGTTTCCACCAACAGGTAATCCGGATTCTGCCTTGGCACCTGCATATGCATGACACTAGCAACCGGGGGTGCTGCTTTAGCAAAATCTGCTCTAGTCTCCATCACCGACGGTTTTTCCTTAACTGGAGGCGGTGCAGACTGAGCTGGAGCTGGAGGAGGACCGCCTGCCCCAGTCCCTATAGAGTGAAAAGTCCTCACTTCCGGTTCTTTTTTCTTCTTCTTCTCCTCCTTTTCTTCTACCTTGATCTCTTCATCAAAACTGTTAGTGTTGATCTCTTCAAACGGACTCTTCTCGAACTGTGGTTCTTGAAAACGTCCGATTTCTTCATTTTCAGCAACAACACTCTCAGGAACCGCACGTTGCACTACCGGCTCTTGAGGAACTCCATCATGCACAGCATAAATTTTCAATGCTATCTCCCCTTTGATATTCGAAAAAAGGCCACGTTTATCAAGCGGGTAGTGTTGCACACCAGAATCAGACTCTGATGCCACCAAACCACACGAAATCTTGACTCGACCGAGAAAATTCCGGTGATTACCACGGCTGCCTTGTCTATCATTGTAAACAGTAACATCCACTGTCTTGTACTCAAGATCCCCAGGATCCTTCACATAAAAAACTAGCTTCTCGTTCCAAGAAGGGTTAAGATCTTTGTGCTTGGTTTCAGTCCTCTGACGCTGTCCATCGAATTGAACTTCCACAAAAGGACTGGAAGAACCATGTTCATCTTTAGGCATCAAATCAATGGCCTCAACCACTTCAACAACAAGCTTACTCATGGTAGAGAACAGAGTTACAAACTGTATGAGAAAAAGAAGAATGGAAGCAAAGAAGAAGACGAAAATGGAGATGGTGAGAAATTCACATTGGTGTCTTTAGAGGGTAAAGACAGAAACATGTGTTCAAGTGAGAGAGAAAAGAGGTCATGGGCGCTTAGTGGAGACTGAGGTGGCCAAGCCTACCCCTTCATTCACATAACAAAGAGATTTCTGGTTCCCACATTTGTTTTTCTTCTACAATTACATCATGGGGTTCATGTTCAGATAATGTTTAGGTGGTAGAGAAGAAAGCTTACCTTCTTTTCTCTTCTTCTTCAGACAATAATTATCAACCATAGTATATACCATGAATTGGCAAGGGTATTCAAAAGTATAACATAATGATATTTATTTTAGATTTTTTGAGAATTTTATCTATTTAATTTAAATTATATTTAAAAAAAGAAAAAATATTTTTTATTTCCTAAAAGCAAAGCACTGGTTAGGTTTAGTAGGGTGGTTCCATTATTAATACCACTGTCTGTTGTGAAGTCTAATGTCAACAATTTAATAAGTTTGCTTTTTGCCTATGAAAGGGATATTTTAATGCAATCCCCCTCTCCTTGCTTTATCTATTTTAACTGGGTTTATTTTTATATAATAATTTACTTAATTTAATTTCTATATTTTTAATTTAAAAGTTTAATTATGATCGAAATATTATAAAAATAAAATAAAGGACTCCAAATATTTAATTCCTTTACTTATCTGTATTTTAAGAGATGCTTTAGCTTTCTTTTATATATTTTCAAAAAATTATACTTTTTAAATAGAATTTAATTTATTTCCAAAAGTTTTATGACTTAAAGAAAAATAATCTTTTGAAAAGACGATCGAATATTATCACATCAATATATTTAATAATTAATAAAAAAATATCACATCAGCATTATAACATTTTTTATTTATATTAGTTTAATTGATATATTGTTTTTCAGAAACTTATATAATTGTGAATTTTTAAATAAAAATTCAATTGAGATACTATTTCACGTAAAATTTTACTGAATTGTTATATGTAATTTATTAGTTTTTTTATCATATAAATATAATTACTTTAAAAATAAATTTTAAAATATGGTCCCATCATATTATTTATTAATCTACGAATAGAGTTGGCACTATAGCCCACAGATAATGAACTCTCCACACCCAAATTTATTACCCACTGTGACTATAATCTTTTTTAATAAAATTTAATTTATTTAGTACTAAAAATAATTTTAATAAAATTTAATTTATTTATATAAAAATAATTATAGTTTTATTTTGTACACTTCTGTACTAATTAATTTTAAATATATAACTTGTGGTTAAAAAATGCACATTATTATATTTTGTTTCAATCATATGATGGAGGTGGGTGGAAAGGGTTGTCAAACCTATAGGATACAATCATGGATTAGCAAATAATAATAATAATAATAATAATAATAATAATAATAATAATAATAATGTTTTAGTAGTCCGCATGTGTTTGCTTCGTCACATATTCTGTATATTTTGTTTGTTTCATCAAAACCACATGGAATGGAAAGGTACAGGAGACCTTTCTTATTATCCTTTTTTTTATATTATTTTTAAAAATAAAATATATTAAAATATAAAAAATGTTTCATTGCTCATTATTAAATAAGTTTTAATTAAATTTTAAAATATATCTGTCTTAATTAAATTTCACCTTCCATTTAAATTTAAGTTTCAAAGAAAGTTATAACCTCAAACTTAAAACAAAATGAATTAGCATACTAAAATTTTCATTTTCATTTTTCTAAATGTTACGTGATAAGATTTAATCTTAAATTCGTATTTTCATAAAAAAATAAATATAAATATTAAAAAAATTTAATTTTAAATATTTATATTTTATCTTTAAATTTCAAATTTTAGTTTAGTCTCCGATTATCTTTTATATTTATTTATATATTTGAATTGAGTTGTATGTACTACTTTTTTACCCAAATCCAGTACGACGTCCATGACTTACGGGTCCATGTGTTTGAATATTCATCGTTGATGTTCTGGACAGGTACAAGTCATCCAGCCGTTCAGCTTTCTTTTGTTTTGTTCCACATGGAAATGTGTCAAAAATATTGATTCGGTGCAGGGGAAGAAAAGGAGAGTAACCTCAAAGACTGTTCAGTAAGAAAAGTATATGACACGGTAAGAAAATTCAATAAATTTATTGTAAGAGTTTCTTAACTGTTTAGATAAGAATAAAACTTAGAAAAAAAAAAAAACAATGGAAATTTGAAATGAAATGACCATGGTTTGTATGAAATTTTTAAATTTTTTTTTTTTCTGATTCGACCGAACTGGATGAGAGTCAATTCTTTGCAGTAACCAACCGAATTGGTAGAAACATACAGATCCTTTAGAATGTACGAACCGACAACCGACACCGACCAAACACATGCACTGGATCCTATTTTAACAAACTCATTCTTTTTAAGATCACAAATTTAAACATTAATAATATAATATAGTAATTTAATAATTAATATTTAATAATAAAAATATATTTTACAATAAATATTATTGTAAATATATATACTATTAAAACAGTTAAATGTATGAATATGGGACAGAAAAATATAAATATATTCATTCAATTTTAATTCATTTATTGGTATAATAACGTAAATTACTTATTTAAATTTAACAGACTAGACGACAACAAACAAAGGCTGACTGTTGGGTATTTTTGAGTGGAAGCCGTGGGGGCTGAACCCATTGGAAAGTCTGTTGTTGAAATTGAATGCCACGAAAACGATGGATGGATGGATGGATGTGGAAACTTCAACCAACAATTTCAAGCAATCAAACTCAAGTTCTTTTATTTTTTAATTAAAACACAATAGTGTATACAAAATAAAATTCAATAAGAGACACCGACAAATAGAGATGGATATTTTATTTGATATCTTTACGTTCTGTCCGATTAGATTAGATTTTTAATAAAAAGTATAAATTTGAGGCAGATTGAAATTAAATTTAGGATATAAAATATTTAACTCGATTCAAGATTAATAATATATTTTTTAATTTTTTAAAAATATTTTTCATCGACACAAAGGATATTATCTAATATTACGAAGAATGTTTTTAATTATATTATTATAAAATTTATTAAATTAACTTATTATATTATAGAGGCAAAATTTAGAGAATATAGTATTTTAATTTTTTTATTGGGAATATAGGAATTCCCAAAGGATATTTGGGAATTTAGGTATTTTTTACGGTAATTTAAGAGAGACGCCACCTACAGGTAACGTCGTTTTTTTTAATAATTTCTTATTCCTTTTCGGCCTATAGGGAGCCGTGTAAGACATGCAAGGTCGCCACCTCGAGGTGGCGTTGGTGCTACTGGCTGGATTGACTGGAATTCAGCGTTTTTAACACTGAATGGAATGGCTGAAAAAGCTATGGAATTATTAAGAATGATTATTTATTTAAAAAATAATTAATTATAGTAGTAACTAACAGTTTTTAACCGTTATAAGTTAATATATAATTTATTATAAAAACTATTATTTTTTTAAAAAAATAATAAAATTTATTTTTGACAAAAAATTTATTGATTTTTTCGTATCATAAACTTTATTTTATATTTAAATATTTTTACAATAATTAATTAAATAATTAATTATTAATCATTATTTTTTAACTGTTACAAGATAATAAAATTTAATGTTTTTTGTTTTTTAAATAATATTTTTTAGATAATAACCAGAAACGAATCAAATCTATCTGTAGCGATGTAAAAATCCACGAATAATTAGAATCGCTAAAATATTTTTTTTTATGATTAGAATACATTTTCAATGTCGTTTTGAAATTAATGTCTTCCACGTGGGATTTTTCGGTTTAAAAATGATTTTAGAAAAATTGGAGTCGCCACTGGCCGTTTAGGTAGACCGGACACCGTAAAACCAGAGATTTAAAAATTGGGGTTCGAAAGTCGATTACGGATGGAGAAGGATTAACACCCCACACCGCCCAAAAAATGGTACTTTATTTAATTACAACTTTAAAAATATTAAATCTTCCGGACTAATTTGACAATCAAATTAATATTTATTTAAGTGTACATATTTATTTTAAAGCACATAAACCCGAAGATAAGCGTCCGAACTACCACCACTATATTGGAGTGGCCTCGCTTACGATCGAATTTAGGAGCCCGCATTAACAAATAATAAAGTGTTTATGCAATCTTAATACGAATCGAAAAAATACAATATGAAATCAATTAACAAAAATAATTACACAAAGTTAAAACTAACATGGATATGAAACAATCTAAACTGTGAAGAAAAGATTAAAACATTAAAATGCACGTAACTCTCAAAGGCCAAATCAACATGCATATTTGTCATCTTTTTTATATTTAACCAAGTGATATCTTAAATTTATTTATTCCTAAAGACTAAGCATGAAATAAATTATGTAATCAAAGCAAACCACAATGAAAAAAATGACGTACAAAATGTGAATATATATATATATATATATATATAAGAGAAAATGATTAGATCAAATAAACCAAAGTTCGGAAAATGATAAAAAAGTAAAAAAAAAAGACTTTCAAATCGATAAAATAAAAAGAATAAATAAAAATTTAAAAAATAAATATTTATTTAAAATCTTTTTTTGACTGACAAATGGTTCTTTTTCATTTAAAATTTTCGATGTAAATAACAAAACTCCAAAATCTTTTGATTTTCAAAACGCTTCACATACCCCAAATAGGATATGGAAACCTCAGCAACCTAGAAGTCATTTTCCAGAAAGCTTAAATCTTCCCAGATTCAAAGAGGAAAAAACTCCCCAACAGCCTAAAACCTAGAAATCGATCACCAGATAATAGTTTCAATGCAGCTGTGAGGTTCCGGTCTCAATCCGACGTCGGTCAGGGCTACCGTGACTATCCTCGACCTCCTCCAACATTGGTGAACTCTCCCAAGCCTAAAAACAACAAAAACTAAAACTACCGAGAAAACCAAAGCGGTTGGAAGCCTAGAAACTCTTATTCAGAACCCTTTCTTGACGTCGCCGTTTGGTTCACCTTGTTCGACTTAAAATAGAGTCGATAGGTTTATTACCGAACGATGATCTTGCCAAAGATAAGTTCTCTTTCTTTTATTGTTGTTTCTTTGTTGAATATGAAATGTAAGGAACGAAAATGAAAAAAGGTCGTTACCAGAGAAAGTTCTCTGTTTTTCTCCTCCATTTCGATTGATGAATGGTTTCTGTTACAAAAGATGCATTGTTTCTCTCGTTTTTTTTTAATATGAGTGGTGATACTTTTTGGTTCCGATGATAATGGAAGCTTGTTCCCCCTCCTCTTTTTATATCAAAATGGTTCTTCTCTTTTCCACCTCGATATCATATTTTTTATTCATCTAATATAATTTTGGTGCTTTTCTTTTTTGGATTGGAGATTTAATGAGTCTTTCTGATTTTTAGGTTTGAATCTCCCATATTTTCTCTTTTTCTGCTTTGCATTTAATTTCTTCCTTTTTTTTTGCAAGTAGCAGGCGATGGTAGTGTACAGTGGTCAGCTTAGGACGGTCCGGCGTGGCAGTCGAAGAGATGCTCTGCAGTCGAAAAGTCATGGGTCAACCAAGGGTCTCCAAATCTAATCTTGACCATTGATTCGCCACCCAAATCCGACGGCTTGTGTGAAGGGCGGCTGCAAAAGAAAATATTAGATGGGTTAGGATTTTGATAAGAGTTGGACTCATATCTGGGTTGTTATAATAATTTTAGAATGGGTCTTGTAAATTAGGACTTAATAGACTGGACTGTTTTTATGATCTGTTAATTATTTAATTTTTATTTTTTTTAGTTATAACACTTGAGTCAGATGTTAAATTATAATAATAATAATATCGGTACCAATAATATAATTAATAATATCAACATCATACATATACTAACCAAATGGTAACAAACACACAACACCCGTATAGTCGCGCTCAACATACATTCACATAGCTAAATAATAAACAAACATGCACATAGTTATTATAATAATACATGCAATATATAAAATACATAAATAGTAACTAACACAAAACATAACATATTTTACTACATACACACACACATAAACATATAAAACACACACATATAACATGCAAGTGTATAGGTCCTTATTCAAAAATTGAACAAAAGTTTAAGATTTTAAATTTCGGTTAAAAATGGGTGATTACAGTTGCCCCTCTTTGTTCGTTCTTGTGAAACAAGGACAGGGCAAAGACCATAAGCACTCATTTTTATCCGACTTTCCTGTTAGTGGTCTTGGAATGATGTGTTTTTCTAAAACTCTCCACCTTTCTTGACCGAGTCTCTTTGCTCGTAAGTCCCTTCTGTATAGAACTTGTTCACCTCTTGGTAATCGTAGGTCACTCCTGTATATGACTATTCATCTTTTGAGTAGATCTTGCGGAATAAAAGTTCCTCCTATTTAGAACTTTTATCTCTAGATCTTGGGTTAAGGTTTTTCTGTATAAAATCGTCACCCTGAAGTCTCGAGTTACGTGCTCCTCCTGTATGGTGCTTTTCACTCAGACTATGATGAAGATAGGGGTTCCTCCTATATGAAACTCCAGGTCTTCCACGATGTCGGTCTCTCCTATATAAAACCTTCATTGTCATGATGGATCTTGCAAAATAAGGTTCCTCCTATATAGAATTTTTATTTCTGGATCTGGAGTTAGGGTTTCTCCCATATGAAACCTTTCACTCTAAAGTTTTGAGTTGCGTGCCTCTCCTATATGAAGTTTCAATCTCAAAGACGAAAAGGAAAATAAGGGTCCCTCCTGTATAGAACTCCTCATTTCGATGTTGTCAGTTTTTCCTATATGAAACTGTCGCATCGTGGATAAACTTTTCCACTGCAGCTCTTTCTGTATAGAGCTTCGAGTTTTGTATGTTTGATGTTGAGAGTTCTTTCTGTATAGAACTACTGAAAATTCTCTTTTCATGGAACATCGAACATGTTGGTACCTTCTGTTTGGGGACCTTCATCTCCGAATCTTTCGTGACTCACGCCGAGTGGCTGTCAATCTTCAATTTCTTTGGGACTCATGCCTTTAAAGGCTGCCAATTTCTTTATCTAAATCATCTTTTAGGGGTATCTGGATTGCCCCAGTGTCTCGATCTCTTTGATCGTCTGAACTTAGCTCTCGGTCTACTCATTTTCTTTTTCTTTGTTCTTTTTTCTTTTTTCTTTCTTTTTCGTTAATGATGACTCGGTTCTGTTTGTCTTGTCCTCAAATTTAAAATGTTGAACTTTATGGACCAACCTCTATTTTCTTTTTTTCTTTCTTTTGTTGAGAGGTGCGAACGTGCATAAAATCTTTGTTAAGGTCATCTTCTTGATCATTATCAGTCTTTTCCTGTAAGACTGTTTATCAAAAAGGATGATGTATGAGCATTTTTACTATGCATGTGTTCGTGATGTATGTTCTGGATGCAAAGGTACAACCTATCTGTACATGATGCAGGAATGTTATGTTAATTTTGTTTCAAAAATATGTTGCCCCGGTCCTCATTCGGTTGACCAGGTAAGCTTTGTTGACCAAACTATATCGGTCTTGATAACATCTCTGGTTATTTCTAATCTGAGATCTAATTCTGTCATTTTGCGGACAATGATGCTCAACTTATATTCTTCGTATTCTCGCCTGGATCGATATGACAATTGATTGAATGTCTTTATATCATGACTTCATTTTTGTGCTCGTAAGGTGCCTCAATGGAGGCCGATTCTCAGTTTTTTGTTTTTTTTTTCTTGAAAAGTATTTATTTGTATATATCCTAAATACAAGAAATATTTAAAATGTATGTGATTTCAGTGTGTTGCAAAACAACTTTAAAAAAGTTTGTCCTCATAAATGTCAAATACAATGACATATTTGCCTCAATCTAGCAAAGCTCAACTCTAATGAAGAGTATATTTATAAGATTCACGACTATTGCGGGGATATATACAAACGTATAGTCTCTTCTAGACCATCGAGCTTTCAAAAGGAATAATCCATCTCCTAGAGGCTACCTCGTTTTGTGTGACTCTCATTACCTTACTCTCTCATCCTGACCCATCCTTCCCTCATTTAAGTTTTGATAAGGTATTTTGAAGTTCAACGTTTCTTGAAGCAAGGTTAACCTTTAGGCGGAAGTGTAGTCTGAAGACCATCTCAATTAGTTTGGATGTCCTTGAATGATCAAAATGATCTTACCAATTTTAGATCCATGATCGATGTATAAATGTTTCCATTACCTTTTCTGGGGAAATCAATTCATCACAGTCCTTTGCCTCGAGGATAATGATGGAGCAAATAACAATACCCCGAATTACTCGGCATAGTCATGATTTGAAAATATTACTGTTGCGACCTCTTTAAAAAACGCGATTTTAGGGTGAAAAAGTTCGACGATAAGTTTTAAAAACTGAATTATCAAATTTAATTTTGAAAATCCCAAATTTTAGAAAAATCTTAATTAAATTTGAAAAATTTTGACTTGGAGTCGCCACCGGCCACTTTGGTAGGCCAGAAACCATAAAAATAAACCAGAGATTCATTTTTTTAAAAAACAGTTGGGTTCGGGAGTCGGTTACGTGTAAGGACGACCCTTACAAACGCCCAAAAATTGGTACCTTTAAAAAACATTACGTGGTATTTGATATTTTGGAGAAAGATATTAATTTAATTTTCCATTGTTAAACGAACATTATTTAAACTTGGATATCCTTTTGATTTAGAAGTTACACCACTTTTAAACTTGAGTTGATCGAGACGTCCTCTATATAGGAAACCTCACCCAAATTTAAAAGAATGTAACTTCCGCCTCAAAAGGCTAAAGTAAAATGCATGATTATTTTTTATCTTGTTCATTTTAAGTTCTAGTCCTAAAATAGGCTCCATTACTTAAGTTTAAAACCTAAGTTACTAGTGTTTACTAGTTATTTACCTATCCATTTTTATTCTAAACCTAAGTTTTTATCAAAATTCTAGGTTTTTAATAACACATAAATTCGATGCCAAGGTACACTCTCTAGGTCAGCATCTTAGTGCGTCAAAACACCAACCTCTTTAGTGTATCCGAGACATAAGATTCACATGTTATGTTACTAAATTTTCTCCCTAATTAAATTAAATTAATTAATTTAAGTGACTAATCCTAAAGAGGCACTAAATTAATTAACCTAAGTTATTAGGTGACCTTCCTAAAATATGTCATGCAAAACATAAAATAAAAAGGACAAAGTGAAGGAACTTCAATTTTATTAGAATTATGGTACATCATATTACATCAAAATTTCTCTTTCACATGAGTACAAAGGGACTTGAATGGAAAAGATTACAAAGGATTCGAAAACAAACCTCGAACAAAGGATAAGACTTAAATTAAGTGTGGAATTAATCTTTAAAGTTTTTAGAAAATTTTTAATTAAGTTAATTAATTAATTTTTCTTACTTCAAATTTTAATTCTTAATTAAAGTCTAGTGAATTTTAGGTTCAAAGGTTTAATTGGGGGTGGGTTAACTTAATTAAGTTAATTATTAAATCTTAACTTAGAAATTTTAGATTAATTAAAAGTTTTTAACTAAAATAATTTCTAAGTCTCAAACATTTAATTTAACTTAATTAGAGTTTTGGTGAAGTTAAAGTTTATTAGACTTAATAAATTTTAAATCTTAATATCTTAGAAAATTAATTAATTAAAATTATCTTCCAATTTTTTAAGAATTAAAACCTATTTAAAGTCTAAGTTGGGTGAGTGTTTTAAGGCTTAAGGGCAAAAACTAGGCCTAATTTAGTTTAATTTTAAAACTTAAATTTTTAGGAATTAATTAAAATTAATTAAATTAATTAATTAAAATTATTTCCTAAGTTAAAGAATTAAATTAAACCTATTTTAAGTCTAATTTTTAAGACTTGGGTTAGATCAATTTATATTAGATTTTAAGTAGGTTAAATTAATTTTTAAGTTTTCCTAAAATTTAACTAAGTTCTAATTTAGGACTTAATTATCTTTTAAAGTCTTAAACTTAATTTTTTACTCTAATTAAATCTAAAATTAACTTAATCTAAACCTTAAGGGTTTAATCTAGGGGCTTGAGGACCTAATTGAGTGATTTCTAGAGGTTCGGGGACTAATTAGGGGTTTCTGAGGACTTAATTGAATTAATCTAAAAAGGTTTAGGGACCTAATTGAGGCTCTAGAGGACTTAATTGAATTAATCTAAAGGTTTAGGGACCTAATTGAGGTTCTAGGGGACCTAATTGAATTAATCTAAAGGTTTAGGGACCTAATTGAGGTTTTAAGGGACCTAATTGAATTAAATCTAAAGTTTAGAGGCCTAAATTAAGTGTTTGGTGACTAAATTAGATGAAAGACTAAAGTTCGGGGCTAAACAGAGGTACGGTTTAAACTTGGGGGACCTAAAGTGTTATTTATCCCTATCCGATTAAAAACGCGCGGATCCGGGTTGAACCCGGATCCGACCCGCGTGCCCGGCCGCCCCAAAACGACAGTGTTTTGCTGCGTGACAAAAAGGGGCTAAGCCGAGTTGGCTCGGTCATTTCGACTGAGACCAACTCGGTCGTGGCTCAGTTTCTCTGAGAGAAACAACTCAAAACCCAGAAACAAGCTGGGGACGGATCAACACCACGTTTTTGGATGAATGTTCATCCGTGTTCATCATGAACACGATGAACACGGATGAACACAGTTCATCCCCGCCGTAGCCACCGCCGTTGAATCCGTCCCGCCGCCGTCTAGCGCCGCTCCGGCGTGTTCG
Organism: Abelmoschus esculentus; assembly: GCA_035048815.1. NCBI lineage: Eukaryota > Viridiplantae > Streptophyta > Magnoliopsida > Malvales > Malvaceae > Abelmoschus > Abelmoschus esculentus. Next base: position 19,376,808 of record JAUCBN010000008.1, on the reverse strand, counting down.
CCAACCACCGCGAAACACACCGGCCGTCACCCAAAAAACGCCGGCAGCCGTCCCTGACACCGGTGAGGTCACCGGAAGCTCAACAACAGGTCGGAAATCATTAAAACAGCTCGAAAATGAAGTCCTAACACCCTAAAATCCAACAAAACTACCCCTAAACATCAATAACCCAGACTTAAATGAATCTAACCCTAATCGGCAAAAGAGAAAATCAAAACAGGGATCTAAACCAAGAAACTCACCCCGATTGCCTCTGATCACCGATTGCTTCTTCCTTGCCGATTCAAGTTCTCCAGAAAGCTCCAAATCTGATCACTCTCCTTGCCGATTAAGCTCCTAGAATTTCAGTCCCATCTCCCCCTCTCATTCGATTGAATCTCTATTTAAAGAGATTCAATCTGATAATCCCATTCAAACTCAAACTCTCCTCTACCTAATCCTATCAAAATCCCCAACAAAACCGGCCGCACTCCTCAAGTCCCAAGAGTTTCGATTTTTCCAGATTCTTCAGAGTTTTTTTAAAATATATTATATTATATTATTTATATTATTAATATTATTATTATTTTATTTATATTATTATTATTATCGAAATTTTTGTGTTGACAGCTGCCCCTCTTTGCTCGATGCTGCGGAGCAGGAGATGGGCAAAGACTGAAAAACACGAAAACTGCAAACCTTAAAGCTTGAGGTTATTCTTCAGAAATTCCTCAAACTTAACATCATGCCCGAAGGGCTTAACACCAAAAAGAGTTCCATTCTCCATATGCACGAACGGATATGCAGGTTCTATTCTCCGAATACTTGAATAGATAAGCAATTTCAAAAAGGGTTCCACTCTCCGAATGCACGAATGGATATGCAGGTTCTATTCTCCGAATGCTCGAATAGATAAGCAGCTTCAAAAGAAGGGTTCTATTCTCCGAATGCACGAATGGATATGCAGGTTCTATTCTCTGAATGCTCGAATAGATAAGCAACTTTAAAAGGGTTCCACTCTCCGAATGCACGAATGGATATGCAGGTTCTATTCTTCGAATGCTCGAATAGATAAGCAACTTTAAAAGGGTTCCACTCTCTGAATGCACGAATGGATATGCAGGTTCTATTCTCCGAATGCTCGAATAGATAAGCAACTTTAAAAGGTTTCCACTCTCCGAATGCACGAATGGATATGCAGGTTCTATTCTCCGAAAGCTCGAATAGATAAGCAGCTTCAAAAGAAGGGCTCCTTTCTCCGAATGCACGAATGGATATGCAGGTTCTACTCTCCGAATGCTCGAATAGATAAGCAGCTTCAAAAAAGAAGGGTTCCACTCTCCGAATGCACGAATGGATATGCAGGTTCTATTCTCCGAATGCTCGAATAGATAAGCAGCTTCAAAAAGAAGGGTTCCACTCTCCGAATGCACGAATAGATATGCAGGTTCTATTCTCCGAATGCTCGAATAGATAAGCAACTTCAAAAATGTCTTTTCTCGAAATCTTTTCTTGTTCTAATATGGATTACTCTGTTGACCTGTAAATTCCTGTTAAAATTAACAACGAAGATATCTTGATGCATGAGTTAGCATGTTTTACCATGTGGATGCCTAACCCTATGATGCATGAGTATGGCCTTGAAAGGCAAGCATTATCAGTCAGTTTGCCACTCTAAAGGGGATGATCAACTCTTCTCCTTCTTTCTGTATTCAAAGTTTTTGTTTCACACAGCGAGGGTAAAGCTTCCTCTTTAAAAGCTATTCCGAGGCGTTCTTTCCAGGCAACTTCGTCTAAAAATCGGAACACGTTTGTACTCCGTTATTTTAATCTGGAGAAACAAATCTTACCTGTAATCTTGAAACATAATAATGCCAAAAGATCTTCTGTATTAATTCATTCATGTTAATTTATTAGCATGATGCTTTGGGCAAAATTGAAGGCTCAAATGAAGGGAATGAGTATTTTTATTTAAGCTTCTCATAGATTCAACGCAACAAATAAGGCAAAACAATTCAAAGGGAAAAGAAAGGAACAAAATGCAAATTCTCGAACGCTCATCACATGCGTTCATCCAGGCCTTTTCCCGAGATATAGATTCAAAAATGAGCTACTCGTCTAGCCATCTTTCAAATGAGGACCCAACTTTGCAAACGTGAAGATCCTTCCAAATTGCTTGGTAACTGAGAAGCACGAGTCATTGGATGCCTATTTTATTCATCTGGGCCGCCATTCCTGGTTTTCGACCCAAACCCTCCGTTGGTATCGAGACGCCCTTTGCGGGTTTTCATCTCGACCCCTCCTTTCTTTTAGTCATCTTTTTTCGTGAACCGCCCTTTCGGGTTTTCGCTTCATTTTCTTTCTTTTTTTTCTTTTTCCCTTTTTCTTTTTTTTCCTTTTTTCAGGCGTAGTATCTCTTAACTGAATCAGAATTCACTGGTTTGCTTAACTCTCGTCCATCCATTTCAGTTAAGATTAGCGCGCCTCCAGAGAAAGCCTTTTTAACAACATAAGGCCCTTCCCAATTCGGCATCCATTTTCCCCGAAAATCTCGGTGTATGGGCAAGATCTTTTTCAGCACTAGATCCCCTTCTCGGAATACTCGTGGTCGAACTTTCTTGTCGTAAGCCCGATCATCCGTTTCTGATACATTTGGCTGTGGCAGATAGCTTTCAACCGCTTTTCTTCGATTAGATTCAACTGATCCAAACGAATCTGTATCCACTCTGCATCACTTAATTTTACCTCTGATAATACCCGAAGAGATGGGATTTCAACTTCAAGAGGTAATACGGCTTCGGTACCGTATACTAGGGAGTATGGTGTTGCCCCGGTAGATGTTCTGATCGAAGTCCGATATGCAAATAAGGCAAAAGGAAGCCTTTCATGCCAATCTTTGTAAGTTTCAGTCATCTTGGATATGATCCTCTTAATGTTCTTGTTTGCTGCCTCAACAGCTCCATTCATCTTTGGCCGGTATGCTACTGAGTTGTGATGAATTATTTTAAACTGCTCACAGGTTTCTGCTATCAATCTATTATTGAAATTGGTAGCATTATCTGTGATGATCCGCTCTGGTAGACCGTACCGACAAATAATCTCTTTCTTCAAGAACTTGTAAACTGTTGTTCTTGTAATGTTAGGACAACTTCTATCCATTTAGTGAAGTAATCGATGGCCACTAGGATGAAACGATGCCCATTTGAAGCCTTGGGGTGAATCTGCCCGATTACATCTAATCCCCAAACAGCAAAAGGCCAAGGCGAATTCATCGTATGTAACGGTACTGGCGGAGAGTTAATTTTATCTGCATAGATCTGACATTTGTGACACTCTTTGGCATACTCCATGCAATCCTCTTCCATAGTAGACTAGTAATATCCGTATCTCATTATCTTACGTGCCATCGAGAGACCATTGGCATGTGTTCCGCAAATTCCGTCATGCACCTCTTCCAAGATACTTCTTGCCTCACTGGCATTGACACATCTTAACAATACTTGATCTCTGCTCTTTCTGTACAAGACGTCACCATCCAGTACGTATGCAGCAGCCATTCTTCTGATTGTTCTCTTTTCAACGTCGTTAGCTCCAAATGGGTAAGCTTGGAACTTGACGTATTGCAGAATGTCAAAATACCAAGGATTGCCATCTTCTTCTTCCAAGTTGCAGCAATGAGCGAATGTTTCATAGCTCTGCATCCGGATTAACATCATATCCTCCGGTCTGTTTGCTTGGAAAACTGAGGCCAGTGTAGCTAAAGCATCTGCCATCTGGTTGCCTTCTCTAAGAAGGTAAACGAATGTTACTTCTTCAAATTTTTCAATTAATTCTAGAATCAACTTTCGATATTCTACCAACTTCGCGTCTTTGGTTTCCCATTCTCCACGTAGTTGATAAATAACTAAAGTTGAATCCCCGTATACCTCCAAGGCTTTTATTTTTTGATTTATGGCAGCCTTCAATCCCATGACACATGCTTCGTATTCGGCCATATTATTAGTGCACAAGAATTCCAACTTGCTCGTGAGAGGGTATTGTACACCATCCGGAGATATTAGCACGGCTCTGATTCCCCTTCCGAGGGCGTTGACTGCCCCATCGAAATATAATTTTCATTTTTCTGTTTCTTTGTTTTCTTCGACGGAGATAGTCATCACATCCTCATCGGGAAAATCGAAGCTTAGAGGCTCATAATCATCCGAGGCTCTACTCGCGAGAAAGTCCGCTATGGCACTTCCCTTGATTGCCTTCTGGCTGACATATACTATGTCGAATTCGGATAGCAGCATTTGCCATCGGGCTAACCTTCCAGTTAACGCGGGTGCTTCCATTAAAAACTTCAAGGGGTCGAGTTTCGAGATCAACCACGTGGTGTGGTATAGCAAATATTGCCTGAGCCGACGAGTAACCCAAACGAGTGCACAACACATCTTTTGGATAAATGGGTATCGTGCCTCGCATTCGGTGAATTTCTTGCTCAAGTAATAAATTGCTCTTTCCTTCTTCCCACTATCATCGTGTTGCCCCAGTACGCATCCCATGGAATTCTCGAACACCGTCAGGTAAAGAATTAATGGTCTCCCAGGAACTGGTGCCACCAATATTGGCGCGTTGGACAAATATTGTTTGATTTTATCTAATGCTTCCTGACATTCATCGTTCCATTCGCCCGGGTTGTTTTTCCGAAGCAATTTAAAAACGGGATCACACCTATCGGTTAACTGAGAAATAAACCGAGATACGTAATTCAATCTTCCAAGGAAACCTCAAACCTCTTTCTGTGTTTTTGGAGGTGGCAAATTCTGAATTGCCTTGACCTTATCAGGATCGATTTCGATGCCCCTCTGACTGACAACGAAACCAAGTAGCTTGCCGGATGTAACCCCGAATGTACATTTATTAGGGTTAAGCTTCAGCTGATACTTCCGTAGCCTTTGGAACAATTTTTTCAAATCCTGCACATGTCCATCTTCTGTTTGGGACTTAGCTATCATATCGTCCACATAAACTTCGATTTCTTTGTGCATCATGTCATGAAAGAGTGTCACCATAGCTCTCTGATACGTGGCCCCGGCGTTTTTCAACCCCAAAGGCATGACTTTATAGCAGAACGTGCCCTAGAGTATGGTAAAAGTGGTCTTCTCCATTTCTTCCAGATTCATCTTGATCTGATTGTAACCCGAGAACCCATCCATGAAGGAGAACCATGAATGCCCCGAGGTATTATCAACTAGGACGTCGATATGGGGTAGAGGGAAATTGTCTTTTGGGCTCACCCTGTTCAAATCCCTATAATCAACACACATTCGAACTTTCCCATCTTTCTTAGGCACGGGGACTATGTTCGCTACCCATTCTGGATATGCTGCCACCTGTAGGAAGCCTACATCGATCTGCTTTTGCACTTCTTCCTTGATTTTCAATAACATCTCAGGTCTCAACCGTCTGAGTTTCTGTTGTATAGGCTTGCAATCTGGTCTGATGGGCAACTTATGGACCACGATGTCAGTATTTAAGCCCGACATATCTTGATAGGACCATGCGAAGACATCTTTGAACTTTCGCAATAAGTCTATCAACTTTTGTTTTGCCCTTGGCGGGAAAGCTACACCGATCATAACTTCCTTTTTCTCTTCTTCTGTACCCAGATTCAGAGTTTCTATTTCTTCTTTAAGGGGCATGATTTGCTTGTCTTCTTGCTCCACCAACCTTAACAATTCTTCAGGAATCTCGTAGTCTGCATTGTCTTCACACTCATTGATTTCTGTTAGACAAGAGATCCTTTTCGAATCTATTTCGGGATTAGGCCCGGAATCATACATGTGACCATTGTTCAGAAACCTGCAAAGAAGAAGTTGTATAGTTGGATGAGAATAAAAAATGAATAAGGATGAAATGAATGAAGCGAATGAAGGAAAAGGAAAAAAATGTTTGCCATTGTTGAAAGGGAAAAAGCATCTTTATTTGCTGAATGAAAAATATGAAAAGCCCTTTACAGAAAATTCCCTACACTCGCGGGCAAAAGTATAGGGTGGTTTATGACATTACTCTGTTTTATAAACTACAAGTAAATCCTCTATAGTCCAATTGTTCAGAGTCTCGCCAGGGAAGCACGGACGAATCCTATCCAGCATATTCATCCTTGGGCCCTTGGAGATCCCTCCTACCATTAGTCCTTCGAAGGCTTTCCCAAAAATTTCCTCTTCCTGCAACCTGATGGCTTCTAGGCGATTCCTTTCTGCTTGCTCGGTGACATTCACAAACCCGTGGGAGATGAAATCGATTTTTGCACTCAAAGAAGTCGGCTTTCTGGCTGCGATCCTTCCATGTTTGTTCCAATACGCCTCCATTGAGAAGCCTAACCCGGCTCGCCCTTTCTTCATGACCACGGGCTTCGGGTGTAAGCTCCCTTGTAGCCTTCTTCCTAATCCTCTTCCGGCTTTAGCTCCCTTACCGAGGGTCTGTTTGACAGTCATTTCGGTGCAGTTCGACAACTTTGGGCAAGGAAATGTCGCACCTTCAGCGACAAATGCAGCATTGATAAATTCTAGGGCCCGGAAAGAACATTCTAAAGCTTGCTCATTTGCTTGCACATACGGTGTATCTGTAGAGACGGATACGATGATGTCCTCCTCTGCCCCGACACATACGAGCTTGTCATCTACTACAAATTTCAGCTTCTGGTGTAGTGATGACGGCACAACCCCGGCAGAATGAATCCAAGGTCGGCCGAGTAAACAATTGTAAGTGGGCTTAATGTCCATTACAACAAAATCTATGTTGTATACGGATGGCTCAATCAGTAACGAGACTTTAATCCGTCCCAACACGTCTCTTGTGGTCCCATCGAAGGCTCTGACCACGTTCTGATAACTCTTCATGTGTGCAACATCAATGGGCAACCTTTGCAGAGTTGCCATGGGTAACACATTCAAAGCTGAACCGTTATCAACTAAAACTCCCGGCACCACATGACCCTTGCAGTGGGTCGTGATATTTAAGGCTTTGATAGACCCCATTCCTCCATCAGGGATCTCATCATCGGTGAACGTTATGTAGTTGTCTGCGGTGATGTGATTAACGATTCGGTCCAATTTGTTCACCGATATGTCCTTCGAGACAAAAGTTTGATTCAATACTTTCAAGAGGGCGTCACGGTGCCCCTTCGAGCTTAATAGTAAGTCGAGGATGGAGATTCTAGCGGGCTGTTTCTTCAACTGCTCCACTATACTATACTCGCTGTGATTTAGGAATCACAAAAATTCATGTGCCTGCTCTTCGGTAACTGGCTCATTTACCTTTGGAATTGGATCCGTGAAGATCTTCTTCTTCTCCGCAGGCTTTGTTTGATCCTCTTCCTGAGCCGGTGAGTAACATCTCCCGCTCCTCGTAAAATGACCTACCTCATTTACGGGTTCTACTTCTTCAACAGGTTTTGGTTTCTCAGACTGTACCTCATCGACGGGCTTCGAACCACTCGGCCCGGCCACACTTGTGGTGTAATTCCACGGGACCCTTCGCGTATCTTTGAACGGGAAGGGTGCCGGAGGGGTAATTACTATGCGAGGAGCACTTGCTGACCTAGCTGGGTTGTTGCCCCTCGGTCGGGCTGAGATGATTAATGGCCTGCTCGCACTGTATCTGGGCCCGGTATCCTCAGACGCACATACGTCTATCATTTTCCGCCCATTTTCCTTGGCAAAGAATTCGATCTCTTTATTGTCCATCATTCTTTGTAACAAGGCCTTGAAGGCATCACACTGCTGGATTGTATGCCCGCACTCTTGATGGAATTCGCAATATGGGCCTTCCTCGGTATTTTCCTTCACTTGCACCCCTTGGCAAATGAGCCCGTTATCAAACAGCTGTTTAAAAACCCACTTTAAGGGTGATCGGATTTCTGACACCTTCATCTTAACTTGCCTCGCTTGATCTCTCTCGATCACATTCACACCACGTCCGCCATGATTCGGGAGTGGGTTTGTCAAGACACTAGGTTCGTCGAATTTTAGAACCCCGGTATTTATCATATTTTGAATGATCCTCTTGAAGGTCGTGCAGTTCTCGATGCTATGCCCCTGAACATTGGAATGATATGCACACTGGGCCTTCGTGTCATACCAGTGTGGGTAGGGGGCTTTGAGTGGAACGATAACATATGGGCGAATCAGATCAGCATCGTGTAGCTGAGTGTACAACTCAGCATACGTGATTGGGATTGGTGAGAAATTTGGCTTTTCCCACCTTGAGTTCTTCTTGTTTGAACCCTGTGAGCCACCTGCCCCTGACCCGGGTTTGGAGATCGTCACATTCTTTGGGGGTTCATATACCACCGCATTGTTTACTTCATTGTCTTTCTTCTTAGAATTTTTCTTCGAATTATCGGACCCCTCGATCCTCCCACTTTTGATAGCTGCCTCCACCAACTCTCCTGTGGCAACTATTTGGGAGAAACTTTGCATTGAGGTGCTTGTGAAGAGACGTTCATACATCGGACCCTTCAATGTTTCTACAAACATGTGAGTCATCTCCCGTTCGATTAACGGAGGCTGCACCTGAGAGGCCAGATCTCTCCATCTATGGGCGTATTGTCTGAATGTTTCATTAGACTTTTGCCCCATTTGCTGCAACATGACTCTAGTGGGCCCTATCTCCGTGACGTGTTTGTAGTTCTCCATAAATGCGTGATAAAGGTCCTTCTAGGATTTTATACTATCCCGGCTGAGTTGTGTGTACCATCGGATAGCAGACCCCGTCAAACTATCCTGAAAGAAATGGATAAGCAGCTTCTTATCCTTACTGAAAGCGACCATCTTTCGACAGTACATGGTCATGTGGGCGCTCGGACAAGACGTCCCATCGTACTTTTCGAAGTCGGGAATTTTAAATTTTGGCGGCAGGACCAAATCAGAGACCAGGTTAAGCTCGAACGCATCGGTGCTTTTATCCACCGGCCCTTGGATTTGAATTTGCTGAATCTTGGCTTCGAGAGCCTTGAAGTGATCAGCATACTTCTTCTCCATTTCTTGTCGCATTTTCTCCACTTCGTTCATAAAGTTGAGATCTGGGACTTCGTCAGTATTCGGAGAAAATTCTTCAACTTCCACGGGGTGACTCGTGGATGTTCCTACTGCATTGAATTATACTCTCCCCGGGACTGAATGCGCTTCCGGTTGCCCTCTAGTTGCCGTTTCTACCTGTCCGTCTGCCTCATCTCCCCCTTCCATGGACGCTTTGCCCCTCTCATCCTGCTTCGTACCCAAAAGAGCGGTTATCTGACTGATAATATCCGTCTGAATTTTAGTGAAGCCATCTTTCATGCCAATTTCTATCGCATCTAAGCGATTTGCGAATATGGCCTGATGATCCTCTAATCTTTGTAGTCTTTCTTCCATTGCTACTCTCTTGGTACGCGAGCACGTTGAATACGTGTACAGTATGTTTGTTATTTTTTAAAATTCACTGCCATAAAACCTTTGTTATTAAACTTTATTTTTAATTAATAACAATGCACATGATGTATGAATGCATGAATGCATGAATGCAGGCGGGTATTAAATTTAAAAAACAATCTCTTAAAAACATCCGTCTGTGCAAAAAGGATTCACTACAACTTTAAAGATAACTACAAAAGACTGTTGGCCCTACTCCCTAAGTTGAGACTCTCCCTTGAAGTCGGCTAACTTTCCTCGCAACTCCTGTACTTGGCCCTCGAGTGAGATAATCTTTCGCTGAAGTTCCTCCTTCTTTTCTTCCAGTTTGACCTTATCTTCATTATGATACTTAGCCACCAGTTCTTCTAGTTGTGTTATTTGGGTTGTCAACTCGTGGATCGTCGCTCGGTCTTCGTCTGATGTCTTCTTGGCTTTTGAGCTTACCTCTTTCACTTCACGATATTTCTTTTCGTAGAGCTTCTTGTATTCCTCCTTTTCCTTTAAAGCCTTGTTCAAACGGTCAGAACTGTCCTCGATGCTTTCTCTTTTCCTTTTATGCCCCCCGGACATTGGTATTGCTTGCGCTTCTCTTAACTCTTGACGCAGCTTCTCGATCTGGGTTGCCATATCTTTTTCTCTCCTTTCATGGGTTTGTACCTGGTACTTTGCAAGGTTCAACTCCTGTGTGAGCTCGTAGATCTGCTTATATCGCCTCTGAGAATCCAAGTCCCGATCCTCCTTAAGTTTTTCCAAAGCCGACGACGCCTCTAGGGTTACCTTGCTTGAAGACGCTGCCTCATCCCTCGGTACTTCACGGAAGACTCCATCATTTGCCCTTCGTTCTCTCCACTCATCATATCGGGCCATGATCTCAAACTCTCTATAAGGCTGAACCCTCCTCGGTGAGTCCCAAGTCTTCACAATCCGGGCTAGCTTAGCTCTGTATCCCTCACTCTGGTGTGAAAAACCAAAACTGGCCATTCCCGCTGTGGCTGGAATAAACTGTCTCGAACCGAACTACCTTGAGACTAGTAAAGGGCAGTAGGCCGTTCCACCCCATATACCTACTATCGGGATCCAATCGCAGTCTCCGCAACGATACCGGTAAGTCGACCCTCTATTCAACCAACAAGCCTTCCAGACGATATCCGAGTCTGACAGATTTTGGAAAAGCTCATTCCACTGGGCTTTAGTCTTCTTCTCCACAATACAACTCTTTAGATGCTCCTCGACAGGTGAGTAGGTAGTCCTGAACCTTAGGGCGCTGTACGGAGAGTTCCAACGGTAGCCTCTGAACCAAACCTCTAAAAGCTGTGCACATCCCAAAAATCTGCCTTCACTGGCCCTCTTACATGCGGTGAGTGATCGATAAGTCTCGGCTAGTATGGATGACACCGAATTTATTCCTTTGGGCAACTTCTCGAACAAACCGACTGTGGACGGGTCTATGTGCTCGGGAGTTCTAGGAAACAACACTAACCCGTATATGCAAAGAGCGTACAACCTTCTTACCTTAGTGGGTTCCTCGCTGCATGAAGCTGTCAAATCCTTAAAGACCTTCCAGCTCACTCTCTGACTCTCTTCGCTTGGATCCTCGTGACCCATTACCTTCCGGTCCCAAAACTCTTTGTTCTTCCCGGTAATTTGCGTCAGCTTCTTCTTAAAGCCCGAAGTGCTGTTGGGCTTGACATAGATCCTATCAGACTTAATCACTAGGCAATTGATCAGAACCTCGTACTCTTCTAGTGTGGGTGTCATGTCTACCTTCCCAAAGGTGAAGCAATTATAGGCTGGATTCCAGAATTGCACAATCACCCTCATTAAATGTCTATCAACGGGGACCTTCACTAACAAGGCGATATCCCCAAACTCCTTCTTGAACTGACTCTTCATGTCGTCACTCCATTGTTCCCATATCTCTTGGACCTCGGAGAGACAAGGACTTTGATTCGTGCTCATTCTGACATACCTGTTTAATGTAGGGGCACTCCCTATCGGCAGACTGTCACCTTTCTCGTGCTGAACTGATTCAGACCAAGTCCAGACTTCTGTGTTATCTTCGCCTATAATGATCTCTTCTGACATTATTGGACACTTCTAACTTTATTGTTTTCCAAATTAATACCCATGCAAATATGCCAAGCATAAATAAATGCATAAAGGGAAGAAAAAACAAAAAGTAAAGTGTTAGTATAATGATGGCAAAGATAAAGCAATAAGAAAGTGCTGGTAAAAAAACATAACGCAAATAAAGTTAACCAAAAACAGGATAAAATGCGCAAAATAACCATAGAACATGCTAAATTGCATAAAAATAACCAGAGAGCATGCTAAAGTACGCAAAATAACCAGAGAGCATGTTAACAGAGAAATCCTAAGTTTGGCGGCATTTCGGCAGCATACCGCCTTATCTTACGGCTCCTGTCTGGCTCTAGAATGGGTTGGTTTCTACTCTATATGCGGGTTTTTGGTCTAGACAATGGGTTCCCGAACTGTCGTTACCGTCTACTACGACGATAAGACATCGATTCGGTGGTATAGGTCCCTTACAACGGAGGTGAAAACCACACGATGCGTAAGGTTAGTATACCGGAAGTAGATAATAATCTAAAACTCGGAGCTGGAGAGCATCACGTCGGATAATATCTAACTCCCACTTAAGGGTGAAAGCTCGGGTCGAGAGCTTATGCATGAATGACAAGATAAAAGTAAAAAGTTATCCTCATTAAAATAATGTTCACTAAACAATAGAAAATTAAATTAATATCTAACTCCAAAAATACCAAAATGCCACGTAAAGTTTGAAAACAATTAGGCCTGACTCACTAAAAAAATAATTTTTTAAGTCCCCAGCAAAGTCGCCAAGCTGGCGCGACCTCTTTAAAAAACGCGATTTTAGGGTGAAAAAGTTCGACGATAAGTTTTAAAAACTGAATTATCAAATTTAATTTTGAAAATCCCAAATTTTAGAAAAATCTTAATTAAATTTGAAAAATTTTGACTTGGAGTCGCCACCGGCCACTTTGGTAGGCCAGACACCATAAAAATAAACCAGAGATTCATTTTTTTAAAAAACAGTTGGGTTCGGGAGTCGGTTACGTGTAAGGACGACCCTTACAAACGCCCAAAAATTGGTACCTTTAAAAAACATTACGTGGCATTTGATATTTTGGAGAAAGATATTAATTTAATTTTCCATTGTTAAACGAACATTATTTGAACTTGGATATCCTTTTGATTTAGAAGTTACACCACTTTTAAACTTGAGTTGATCGAGACGTCCTCTATATAGGAAACCTCACCCAAATTTAAAAGAATGTAACTTCCGCCTCAAAAGGCTAAAGTAAAATGCATGATTATTTTTATCTTGTTCATTTTAAGTTCTAGTCCTAAAATAGGCTCCATTACTTAAGTTTAAAACCTAAGTTACTAGTGTTTACTAGTTATTTACCTATCCATTTTTATTCTAAACCTAAGTTTTTATCAAAATTCTAGGTTTTTAATAACACATGAATTTGATGCCAAGGTACACTCTCTAGGTCAGCATCTTAGTGCGTCAAAACACCAACCTCTTTAGTGTATCTGAGACATAAGATTCACATGTTATGTTACTAAATTTTCTCCCTAATTAAATTAAATTAATTAATTTAAGTGACTAATCCTAAAGAGACACTAAATTAATTAACCTAAGTTATTAGGTGACCTTCCTAAAATATGTCATGCAAAACATAAAATAAAAAGGACAAAGTGAAGGAACTTCAATTTTATTAGAATTATGGTACATCATATTACATCAAAATTTCTCTTTCACATGAGTACAAAGGGACTTGAATGGAAAAGATTACAAAGGATTCGAAAACAAACCTCGAACAAAGGATAAGACTTAAATTAAGTGTGGAATTAATCTTTAAAGTTTTTAGAAAATTTTTAATTAAGTTAATTAATTAATTTTTCTTACTTCAAATTTTAATTCTTAATTAAAGTCTAGTGAATTTTAGGTTCAAAGGTTTAATTGGGGGTGGGTTAACTTAATTAAGTTAATTATTAAATCTTAACTTAGAAATTTTAGATTAATTAAAAGTTTTTAACTAAAATAATTTCTAAGTCTCAAACATTTAATTTAACTTAATTAGAGTTTTGGTGAAGTTAAAGTTTATTAGACTTAATAAATTTTAAATCTTAATATCTTAGAAAATTAATTAATTAAAATTAATTAAATTAATTAATTAAAATTATCTTCCAATTTTTTAAGAATTAAAACCTATTTAAAGTCTAAGTTGGGTGAGTGTTTTAAGGCTTAAGGGCAAAAACTAGGCCTAATTTAGTTTAATTTTAAAACTTAAATTTTTAGGAATTAATTAAAATTAATTAAATTAATTAATTAAAATTATTTCCTAAGTTAAAGAATTAAATTAAACCTATTTTAAGTCTAATTTTTAAGACTTGGGTTAGATCAATTTATATTAGATTTTAAGTAGGTTAAATTAATTTTTAAGTTTTCCTAAAATTTAACTAAGTTCTAATTTAGGACTTAATTATCTTTTAAAGTCTTAAACTTAATTTTTTACTCTAATTAAATCTAAAATTAACTTAATCTAAACCTTAAGGGTTTAATCTAGGGGCTTGAGGACCTAATTGAGTGATTTCTAGAGGTTCGGGGACTAATTAGGGGTTTCTGAGGACTTAATTGAATTAATCTAAAAAGGTTTAGGGACCTAATTGAGGCTCTAGAGGACTTAATTGAATTAATCTAAAGGTTTAGGGACCTAATTGAGGTTCTAGGGGACCTAATTGAATTAATCTAAAGGTTTAGGGACCTAATTGAGGTTTTAAGGGACCTAATTGAATTAAATCTAAAGTTTAGAGGCCTAAATTAAGTGTTTGGTGACTAAATTAGATGAAAGACTAAAGTTCGGGGCTAAACAGAGGTACGGTTTAAACTTGGGGGACCTAGAGTGTTATTTACCCCTATCCGATTAAAAACGCGCGGATCCGGGTTGAACCCGGTTTTGACCCGCGCGCCCAGCCGCCCCAAAACGGTAGTGTTTTGCTGCGTGACAAAAAGGGGCTAAGCCGAGTTGGCTCGATCATTTGGACCGAGACCAACTCGGTCGTGGCTCAGTTTCTCTGAGAGAAACAACTCAAAACCCAGAAACAAGCTGGGGACGGATAACACCACGTTTTTGGATGAATGTTCATCCGTGTTCATCATGAACACGATGAACACGGATGAACACAGTTCATCCCCGCCGTAGCCACCGCCGCTGAATCCGTCCCGCCGCCGTCTAGCGCCGCTCCGGCGTGTTCGCCGACCACCGCGGAACACGCCGGCCGTCGCCCAAAAAACGTCGGCAACCGTCCCTGACACCGGTGAGGTCATCGGAAGCTCAACAACAGGTCGGAAATCATTAAAACAGCTCGAAAATGAAGTCCTAACACCCTAAAATCCAACAAAACTACCCCTAAACATCAATAACCCAGACTTAAATGAATCTAACCCTAATCGGCAAAAGAGAAAATCAAAACAGGGATCTAAACCAAGAAACTCACCCCGATTGCCTCTGATCACCGATTGCTTCTTCCTTGCCGATTCAAGTTCTCCAGAAAGCTCCAAATCTGATCACTCTCCTTGCCGATTAAGCTCCTAGAATTTCAGTCCCATCTCCCCCTCTCATTCGATTGAATCTCTATTTAAAGAGATTCAATCTGATAATCCCATTCAAACTCAAACTCTCCTCTACCTAATCCTATCAAAATCCCCAACAAAACCGGCCGCACTCCTCAAGTCCCAAGAGTTTCGATTTTTCCAGATTCTTCAGAGTTTTTTTAAAATATATTATATTATATTATTTATATTATTAATATTATTATTATTTTATTTATATTATTATTATTATCGAAATTTTTGTGTTGACAGCTGCCCCTCTTTGCTCGATGCTGCGGAGCAGGAGATGGGCAAAGACTGAAAAACACGAAAACTGCAAACCTTAAAGCTTGAGGTTATTCTTCAGAAATTCCTCAAACTTAACATCATGCCCGAAGGGCTTAACACCAAAAAGAGTTCCATTCTCCATATGCACGAACGGATATGCAGGTTCTATTCTCCGAATACTTGAATAGATAAGCAATTTCAAAAAGGGTTCCACTCTCCGAATGCACGAATGGATATGCAGGTTCTATTCTCCGAATGCTCGAATAGATAAGCAGCTTCAAAAGAAGGGTTCTATTCTCCGAATGCACGAATGGATATGCAGGTTCTATTCTCTGAATGCTCGAATAGATAAGCAACTTTAAAAGGGTTCCACTCTCCGAATGCACGAATGGATATGCAGGTTCTATTCTTCGAATGCTCGAATAGATAAGCAACTTTAAAAGGGTTCCACTCTCTGAATGCACGAATGGATATGCAGGTTCTATTCTCCGAATGCTCGAATAGATAAGCAACTTTAAAAGGTTTCCACTCTCCGAATGCACGAATGGATATGCAGGTTCTATTCTCCGAAAGCTCGAATAGATAAGCAGCTTCAAAAGAAGGGCTCCTTTCTCCGAATGCACGAATGGATATGCAGGTTCTACTCTCCGAATGCTCGAATAGATAAGCAGCTTCAAAAAAGAAGGGTTCCACTCTCCGAATGCACGAATGGATATGCAGGTTCTATTCTCCGAATGCTCGAATAGATAAGCAGCTTCAAAAAGAAGGGTTCCACTCTCCGAATGCACGAATAGATATGCAGGTTCTATTCTCCGAATGCTCGAATAGATAAGCAACTTCAAAAATGTCTTTTCTCGAAATCTTTTCTTGTTCTAATATGGATTACTCTGTTGACCTGTAAATTCCTGTTAAAATTAACAACGAAGATATCTTGATGCATGAGTTAGCATGTTTTACCATGTGGATGCCTAACCCTATGATGCATGAGTATGGCCTTGAAAGGCAAGCATTATCAGTCAGTTTGCCACTCTAAAGGGGATGATCAACTCTTCTCCTTCTTTCTGTATTCAAAGTTTTTGTTTCACACAGCGAGGGTAAAGCTTCCTCTTTAAAAGCTATTCCGAGGCGTTCTTTCCAGGCAACTTCGTCTAAAAATCGGAACACGTTTGTACTCCGTTATTTTAATCTGGAGAAACAAATCTTACCTGTAATCTTGAAACATAATAATGCCAAAAGATCTTCTGTATTAATTCATTCATGTTAATTTATTAGCATGATGCTTTGGGCAAAATTGAAGGCTCAAATGAAGGGAATGAGTATTTTTATTTAAGCTTCTCATAGATTCAACGCAACAAATAAGGCAAAACAATTCAAAGGGAAAAGAAAGGAACAAAATGCAAATTCTCGAACGCTCATCACATGCGTTCATCCAGGCCTTTTCCCGAGATATAGATTCAAAAATGAGCTACTCGTCTAGCCATCTTTCAAATGAGGACCCAACTTTGCAAACGTGAAGATCCTTCCAAATTGCTTGGTAACTGAGAAGCACGAGTCATTGGATGCCTATTTTATTCATCTGGGCCGTCATTCCTGGTTTTCGACCCAAACCCTCCGTTGGTATCGAGACGCCCTTTGCGGGTTTTCATCTCGACCCCTCCTTTCTTTTAGTCATCTTTTTTCGTGAACCGCCCTTTCGGGTTTTCGCTTCATTTTCTTTCTTTTTTTTCTTTTTCCCTTTTTCTTTTTTTTCCTTTTTTCAGGCGTAGTATCTCTTAACTGAATCAGAATTCACTGGTTTGCTTAACTCTCGTCCATCCATTTCAGTTAAGATTAGCGCGCCTCCAGAGAAAGCCTTTTTAACAACATAAGGCCCTTCCCAATTCGGCATCCATTTTCCCCGAAAATCTCGGTGTATGGGCAAGATCTTTTTCAGCACTAGATCCCCTTCTCGGAATACTCGTGGTCGAACTTTCTTGTCGTAAGCCCGATCATCCGTTTCTGATACATTTGGCTGTGGCAGATAGCTTTCAACCGCTTTTCTTCGATTAGATTCAACTGATCCAAACGAATCTGTATCCACTCTGCATCACTTAATTTTACCTCTGATAATACCCGAAGAGATGGGATTTCAACTTCAAGAGGTAATACGGCTTCGGTACCGTATACTAGGGAGTATGGTGTTGCCCCGGTAGATGTTCTGATCGAAGTCCGATATGCAAATAAGGCAAAAGGAAGCCTTTCATGCCAATCTTTGTAAGTTTCAGTCATCTTGGATATGATCCTCTTAATGTTCTTGTTTGCTGCCTCAACAGCTCCATTCATCTTTGGCCGGTATGCTACTGAGTTGTGATGAATTATTTTAAACTGCTCACAGGTTTCTGCTATCAATCTATTATTGAAATTGGTAGCATTATCTGTGATGATCCGCTCTGGTAGACCGTACCGACAAATAATCTCTTTCTTCAAGAACTTGTAAACTGTTGTTCTTGTAATGTTAGGACAACTTCTATCCATTTAGTGAAGTAATCGATGGCCACTAGGATGAAACGATGCCCATTTGAAGCCTTGGGGTGAATCTGCCCGATTACATCTAATCCCCAAACAGCAAAAGGCCAAGGCGAATTCATCGTATGTAACGGTACTGGCGGAGAGTTAATTTTATCTGCATAGATCTGACATTTGTGACACTCTTTGGCATACTCCATGCAATCCTCTTCCATAGTAGACTAGTAATATCCGTATCTCATTATCTTACGTGCCATCGAGAGACCATTGGCATGTGTTCCGCAAATTCCGTCATGCACCTCTTCCAAGATACTTCTTGCCTCACTGGCATTGACACATCTTAACAATACTTGATCTCTGCTCTTTCTGTACAAGACGTCACCATCCAGTACGTATGCAGCAGCCATTCTTCTGATTGTTCTCTTTTCAACGTCGTTAGCTCCAAATGGGTAAGCTTGGAACTTGACGTATTGCAGAATGTCAAAATACAAAGGATTGCCATCTTCTTCTTCCAAGTTGCAGCAATGAGCGAATGTTTCATAGCTCTGCATCCGGATTAACATCATATCCTCCGGTCTGTTTGCTTGGAAAACTGAGGCCAGTGTAGCTAAAGCATCTGCCATCTGGTTGCCTTCTCTAAGAAGGTAAACGAATGTTACTTCTTCAAATTTTTCAATTAATTCTAGAATCAACTTTCGATATTCTACCAACTTCGCGTCTTTGGTTTCCCATTCTCCACGTAGTTGATAAATAACTAAAGTTGAATCCCCGTATACCTCCAAGGCTTTTATTTTTTGATTTATGGCAGCCTTCAATCCCATGACACATGCTTCGTATTCGGCCATATTATTAGTGCACAAGAATTCCAACTTGCTCGTGAGAGGGTAATGTACACCATCCGGAGATATTAGCACGGCTCTGATTCCCCTTCCGAGGGCGTTGACTGCCCCATCGAAATATAATTTTCATTTTTCTGTTTCTTTGTTTTCTTCGACGGAGATAGTCATCACATCCTCATCGGGAAAATCGAAGCTTAGAGGCTCATAATCATCCGAGGCTCTACTCGCGAGAAAGTCCGCTATGGCACTTCCCTTGATTGCCTTCTGGCTGACATATACTATGTCGAATTCGGATAGCAGCATTTGCCATCGGGCTAACCTTCCAGTTAACGCGGGTGCTTCCATTAAAAACTTCAAGGGGTCGAGTTTCGAGATCAACCACGTGGTGTGGTATAGCAAATATTGCCTGAGCCGACGAGTAACCCAAACGAGTGCACAACACATCTTTTGGATAAATGGGTATCGTGCCTCGCATTCGGTGAATTTCTTGCTCAAGTAATAAATTGCTCTTTCCTTCTTCCCACTATCATCGTGTTGCCCCAGTACGCATCCCATGGAATTCTCGAACACCGTCAGGTAAAGAATTAATGGTCTCCCAGGAACTGGTGCCACCAATATTGGCGCGTTGGACAAATATTGTTTGATTTTATCTAATGCTTCCTGACATTCATCGTTCCATTCGCCCGGGTTGTTTTTCCGAAGCAATTTAAAAACGGGATCACACCTATCGGTTAACTGAGAAATAAACCGAGATACGTAATTCAATCTTCCAAGGAAACCTCAAACCTCTTTCTGTGTTTTTGGAGGTGGCAAATTCTGAATTGCCTTGACCTTATCAGGATCGATTTCGATGCCCCTCTGACTGACAACGAAACCAAGTAGCTTGCCGGATGTAACCCCGAATGTACATTTATTAGGGTTAAGCTTCAGCTGATACTTCCGTAGCCTTTGGAACAATTTTTTCAAATCCTGCACATGTCCATCTTCTGTTTGGGACTTAGCTATCATATCGTCCACATAAACTTCGATTTCTTTGTGCATCATGTCATGAAAGAGTGTCACCATAGCTCTCTGATACGTGGCCCCGGCGTTTTTCAACCCCAAAGGCATGACTTTATAGCAGAACGTGCCCCAGAGTATGGTAAAAGTGGTCTTCTCCATGTCTTCCAGATTCATCTTGATCTGATTGTAACCCGAGAACCCATCCATGAAGGAGAACCATGAATGCCCCGAGGTATTATCAACTAGGACGTCGATATGGGGTAGAGGGAAATTGTCTTTTGGGCTCACCCTGTTCAAATCCCTATAATCAACACACATTCGAACTTTCCCATCTTTCTTAGGCACGGGGACTATGTTCGCTACCCATTCTGGATATGCTGCCACCTGTAGGAAGCCTACATCGATCTGCTTTTGCACTTCTTCCTTGATTTTCAATAACATCTCAGGTCTCAACCGTCTGAGTTTCTGTTGTATAGGCTTGCAATCTGGTCTGATGGGCAACTTATGGACCACGATGTCAGTATTTAAGCCCGACATATCTTGATAGGACCATGCGAAGACATCTTTGAACTTTCGCAATAAGTCTATCAACTTTTGTTTTGCCCTTGGCGGGAAAGCTACACCGATCATAACTTCCTTTTTCTCTTCTTCTGTACCCAGATTCAGAGTTTCTATTTCTTCTTTAAGGGGCATGATTTGCTTGTCTTCTTGCTCCACCAACCTTAACAATTCTTCAAGAATCTCGTAGTCTGCATTGTCTTCACACTCATTGATTTCTGTTAGACAAGAGATCCTTTTCGAATCTATTTCGGGATTAGGCCCGGAATCATACATGTGACCATTGTTCAGAAACCTGCAAAGAAGAAGTTGTATAGTTGGATGGGAATAAAAAATGAATAAGGATGAAATGAATGAAGCGAATGAAGGAAAAGGAAAAAAATGTTTGCCATTGTTGAAAGGGAAAAAACATCTTTATTTGCTGAATGGAAAACATGAAAAGCCCTTTACAGAAAATTCCCTACACTCGCGGGCAAAAGTATAGGGTGGTTTATGGCATTACTCTGTTTTATAAACTACAGGTAAATCCTCTATAGTCCAATTGTTCAGAGTCTCGCCAGGGAGGCACGGACGAATCCTATCCATCATATTCATCCTTGGGCCCTTGGAGATCCCTCCTACCATTAGTCCTTCGAAGGCTTCCCCAAAAATTTCCTCTTCCTGCAACCTGATGGCTTCTAGGCGATTCCTTTCTGCTTGCTCGGTGACATTCACAAACCCGTGGGAGATGAAATCGATTTTTGCACTCAAAGAAGTCGGCTTTCTGGCTACGATCCTTTCATGTTTGTTCCAATACGCCTCCATTGAGAAGCCTAACCCGGCTCGCCCTTTCTTCATGACCACGGGCTTCGGGCGTAAGCTCCCTTGTAGTCTTCTTCCTAATCCTCTTCCGGCTTTAGCTCCCTTACTGAGGGTCTGTTTGACAGTCATTTCGGTGCAGTTCGACAACTTTGGGCAAGGAAATATCGCACCTTCAGCGACAAATGCAGCATTGATAAATTTTAGGGCCCGGAAAGAACATTCTAAAGCTTGCTCATTTGCTTGCACATACGGTGTATCTGTAGAGACGGATACGATGATGTCCTCCTCTGCCCCAACACATACGAGCTTGTCATCTACTACAAATTTCAGCTTCTGGTGTAGTGATGACGGCACAGCCCCGGCAGAATGAATCCAAGGTCGGCCGAGCAAACAATTGTAAGTGGGCTTAATGTCCATTACAACAAAATCTATGTTGTATACGGATGGCCCAATCAGTAACGGGACTTTAATCCGTCCCAACACGTCTCTTGTGGTCCCATCGAAGGCTCTGACCACGTTCTGATAACTCTTCATGTGTGCAACATCAATGGGCAACCTTTGCAGAGTTGTCATGGGTAACACATTCAAAGCTGAACCGTTATCAACTAAAACTCCCGGCACCACATGACCCTTGCAGTGGGTCGTGATATTTAAGGCTTTGATAGACCTCATTCCTCCATCAGGGATCTCATCATCGGTGAACGTTATATAGTTGTCTGCGGTGATGTGATTAACGATTCGGTCCAATTTGTTCACCGATATGTCCTTCGGGATAAAAGTTTGATTCAATACTTTCAAGAGGGCGTCACGGTGCCCCTCCGAGCTTAATAGTAAGTCGAGGATGGAGATTCTAGCGGGCTGTTTCTTCAACTGCTCCACTATACTATACTCGCTGTGATTTAGGAATCACAAAAATTCATGTGCCTGCTCTTCGGTAACTGGCTCATTTACCTTTGGAATTGGATCTGTGAAGATCTTCTTCTTCTCCGCAGGCTTTATTTGATCCTCTTCCTGGGCCGGTGAGTAACATCTCCCGCTCCTCGTAAAATGACCTACCTCATTTACGGGTTCTACTTCTTCAACAGTTTTTGGTTTCTCAGACTGTACCTCATCGATGGGCTTCGAACCACTCGGCCCGGCCACACTTGCGGTGTAATTCCACGGGACCCTTCGCGTATCTTTGAACGGGAAGGGTGTCGGAGGGGTAATTACTATGCGATGAGCACTTGCTGACCCAGCTGGGTTATTGCCCCTCGGTCGGGCTGAGATGATTAATGGCCTGCTCGCACTGTATCTGGGCCCGGTATCCTCAGACGCACATACGTCTATCATTTTCCGGGATGATTCGGGAGTGGGTTTGTCGAGACACTAGGTTCGTCGAATTTTAGAACCCCGGTATTTATCATATTTTGAATGATCCTCTTGAAGGTCGTGCAGTTCTCGATGCTATGCCCCTGAACATTGGAATGATATGCACACTGGGCCTTCGTGTCATACCAGTGTGGGTAGGGGGCTTTGAGTGGAACGATAACATATGGGCGAATCAGATCAGCATCGTGTAGCTGAGTGTACAACTCAGCATACGTGATTGGGATTGGTGAGAAATTTGGCTTTTCCCACCTTGAGTTCTTCTTGTTTGAACCCTGTGAGCCACCTGCCCCTGACCCGGGTTTGGAGATCGTCACATTCTTTGGGGGTTCATATACCACCGCATTGTTTACTTCATTGTCTTTCTTCTTAGAATTTTTCTTCGAATTATCGGACCCCTCGATCCTCCCACTTTTGATAGCTGCCTCCACCAACTCTCCTGTGGCAACTATTTGGGAGAAACTTTGCATTGAGGTGCTTGTGAAGAGACGTTCATACATCGGACCCTTCAATGTTTCTACAAACATGTGAGTCATCTCCCGTTCGATTAACGGAGGCTGCACCTGAGAGGCCAGATCTCTCCATCTATGGGCGTATTGTCTGAATGTTTCATTGGACTTTTGCCCCATTTGCTGCAACATGACTCTAGTGGGCCCTATCTCCGTGACGTGTTTGTAGTTCTCCATAAATGCGTGATAAAGGTCCTTCTAGGATTTTATACTATCCCGGCTGAGTTGTGTGTACCATCGGATAGCAGACCCCGTCAAACTATCCTGAAAGAAATGGATAAGCAGCTTCTTATCCTTACTGAAAGCGGCCATCTTTCGACAGTACATGGTCATGTGGGCGCTCGGACAAGACGTCCCATCGTACTTTTCGAAGTCGGGAATTTTAAATTTTGGCGGCAGGACCAAATCAGAGACCAGGTTAAGCTCGAACGCATCGGTGCTTTTATCCACCGGCCCTTGGATTTGAATTTGCTGAATCTTGGCTTCGAGAGCCTTGAAGTGATCAGCATACTTCTTCTCCATTTCTTGTCGCATTTTCTCCACTTCGTTCATAAAGTTGAGATCTGGGACTTCGTCAGTATTCAGAGAAAATTCTTCAACTTCCACGGGGTGACTCGTGGATGTTCCTACTGCATTGAATTATACTCTCCCCGGGACTGAATGCGCTTCCGGTTGCCCTCTAGTTGCCGTTTCTACCTGTCCGTCTGCCTCATCTCCCCCTTCCGTGGACGCTTTGCCCCTCTCATCCTGCTTCGTACCCAAAAGAGCGGTTATCTGACTGATAATATCCGTCTGAATTTTAGTGAAGCCATCTTTCATGCCAATTTCTATCGCATCTAAGCGATTTGCGAATATGGCCTGATGATCCTCTAATCTTTGTAGTCTTTCTTCCATTGCTACTCTCTTGGTACGCGAGCACGTTGAATACGTGTACAGTATGTTTGTTATTTTTTAAAATTCACTGCCATAAAACCTTTGTTATTAAACTTTATTTTTAATTAATAACAATGCACATGATGTATGAATGCATGAATGCATGAATGCAGGTGGGTATTAAATTTAAAAAGCAATCTCTTAAAAACATCCGTCTGTGCAAAAAGGATTCACTACAACTTTAAAGATAACTACAAAAGACTGTTGGCCCTACTCCCTAAGTTGAGACTCTCCCTTGAAGTCGGCTAACTTTCCTCGCAACTCCTATACTTGGCCCTCGAGTGAGATAATCTTTCGCTGAAGTTCCTCCTTCTCTTCTTCCAGTTTGACCTTATCTTCATTATGATACTTAGCCACCAGTTCTTCTAGCTATGTTATTTGGGCTGTCAACTCGTGGATCGTCGCTCGGTCTTCGTCTGATGTCTTCTTGGCTTTTGAGCTTACCTCTTTCACTTCACGATATTTCTTTTCGTAGAGCTTCTTGTATTCGTCCTTTTCCTTTAAAGCCTTGTTCAAACGGTCAGAACTATCCTCGACGCTTTCTCTTTTCCTTTTATGCCCCCCGGACATTGGTATTGCTTGCGCTTCTCTTAACTCTTGACGCAGCTTCTCGATCTGGGTTGCCATATCTTTTTCTCTCCTTTCATGGGTTTGTACCTGGTACTTTGCAAGGTTCAACTCCTGTGTGAGCTCGTAGATCTGCTTATCTCGCCTCTGAGAATCCAAGTCCCGATCCTCCTTAAGTTTTTCCAAAGCCGACGGCGCCTCTAGGGTTACCTTGCTTGAAGACGCTGCCTCATCCCTCGGTACTCCACGGAAGACTCCATCATTTGCCCTTCGTTCTCTCCACTCATCATATCGGGTCATGATCTCAAACTCTCTATAAGGCTGAACCCTCCTCGGTGAGTCCCAAGTCTTCACAATCCGGGCTAGCTTAGCTCTGTATCCCTCACTCTGGTGTGAAAAACCAAAACTGGCCATTCCCGCTGTGGCTGGAATAAACTGTCTCGAACCGAACTCCCTTGAGACTAGTAAAGGGCAGTAGGCCGTTCCACCCCATATACCTACTATCGGGATCCAATCGCAGTCTCCGCAACGATACCGGTAAGTCGACCCTCTATTCAACCAACAAGCCTTCCAGACGATATCCGAGTCTGACAGATTTTGGAAAAGCTCATTCCACTGGGCTTCAGTCTTCTTCTCCACAATATAACTCTTTAGATGCTCCTCGACAGGTGAGTAGGTAGTCCTGAACCTTAGGGCGCTGTACGGAGAGTTCCAACGGTGGCCTCTGAACCAAACCTCTAAAAGCTGTGCACATCCCAAAAATCTGCCTTCACTGGCCCTCTTACATGCGGTGAGTGATCGATAAGTCTCGGCTAGTATGGCTGGCACTGGATTTATTCCTTTGGGCAACTTCTCGAACAAATTGACTGTGGACGGGTCTATGTGCTCGGGAGTTCTAGGAAACAACACTAACCCGTATATGCAAAGAGCGTACAACCTTCTTACCATAATGGGTTCCTCGCTGCATGAAGCTATCAAATCCTTAAAGACCTTCCAGCTCACTCTCTAACTCTCTTCGCTTGGATCCTCGTGACCCGTTACCTTCCGGTCCCAAAACTCTTTGTCCTTCCGATTAAAAACGCGCGGATCCGGGTTGAACCCGGTTCCGACCCGCGCGCCCAGCCGCCCCAAAACGGTAGTGTTTTGCTGCGTGACAAAAAGGGGCTAAGCCGAGTTGGCTCGGTCATTTGGACCGAGACCAACTCGGTCGTGGCTCAGTTTCTCTGAGAGAAACAACTCAAAACCCAGAAACAAGCTGGGGACGGATCAACACCACGTTTTTGGATGAATGTTCATCCCCGCCGTAGCCACCGCCGGTGAATCCGTCCCGCCGCCGTTTAGTGCCGCTCCGGCGTGTTCGCCGACCATTGCGAAACACGCCGGTCGTCGCCCAAAAAATGCCGGCAGCCGTCCCTGACACCGGTGAGGTCACCGGAAGCTCAACAACAGGTCGGAAATCATTAAAACAGCTCGAAAATGAAGTCCTAACACCCTAAAATCCAACAAAACTACCCCTAAACATCAATAACCCAGACTTAAATGAATCTAACCCTAATCGGCAAAAGAGAAAATCAAAACAGGGATCTAAACCAAGAAACTCACCCCGATTGCCTCTGATCACCGATTGTTTCTCCCTTGGCGATTCAAGTTCTCTAGAAAGCTCCAAATCTGATCACTCTCCTTGCCGATTAAGCTCCTAGAATTTCAGTCCCATCTCCCCCTCTCATTCGATTGAATCTCTATTTAAAGAGATTCAATCTGATAATCTCATTCAAACTCAAACTCTCCTCTACCTAATCCTATCAAAATCCCCAATAAAACCGGCCACAATCCCTCACCAAACGGCCGCACTCCTCAAGTCCCAAGAGTTTCGATTTTTCCAGATTCTTCAGAGTTTTTTTTTAAAATATATTATATTATATTATTTATATTATTAATATTATTATTATTTTATTTATATTATTATTATTATCGAAATTTTCGTGTTGACAATTACCATCACTCATAAAGTTAAGGCTTCAACAGAGTGCCCCAGGATTACCACACTCTTATTCAGATGTGTCTATTACCAGGATCTGAACATAGGAGTGCTTTTTAAAAGAAAATTTCCTCGTGTTTCATTTTGTTTCATTTTTATTTCATTTTTCTCTCTTTTTCATTTTAATCCTAACTTCCCACTGTCTCTTTTAATTTTTTGTTTCTTTTGTTTACTCAATTTGACCTCGTCTTATTTTTTAGGGAATATCATTCATCGTCTCAATCAAGAATGTCCTGAGAAGGTCTCCAGGGGTTAAGGATTTCAAAGTCAACTCCCGATTCAAGGATCTTGAACAACAAGTGCCTGAGAAGTAATTCTCCTAAAAAATAGGAGTTGCCCATGTCTATTTGCTCATATTGTTCATCTATTGGCCTTAGTAGACTAGCAGAGACATTCATTTGTAATATCCTCGCAACATTCAGTCTCTCATGAATATACAAAATCTTATAGTCGGTCTTCGAGTTTGGAGCAAAGATGCTACCACATTTAAAATTTATTGGACCAAGTGTGTAATGATGTGTACATGTATGTTCAAAAATGTTTGTTAAGTGTACATAGGAGAGCGGTGGTAACTCCTAAAAATGAATGAATGTTTAAAGAATTAAAGAATGTAAAATCGTTTGATGGAAAAGCATTATTTAAAAGATATGCCCTTACAAAATTTTCCTACTACTTTTTGGGCTCAAAGTAGTAGATTGAACTTCATTTTAAAAAAGATTAAATAATGAAAGTAGAGAGTCAGAACCTCTCACAACCAAAATTCATCCCGATCGATCTTTAATCCCCAGATCATAACCTCGATCAAGTCTCTATTCTTTAAACTTCAAAATACTCGTATCGATTAAATTATGCACGAGCTTCTTGAAGTAATGACAATTCTCAATAGAATGACCTGGAATGTCTCCATGATACTCACAATGTGCAACAACATTGTACCATGCAGGGAATGGAGGCTCGAGGGGTGTAAGGATATAAGGTCGTACAAGACCTGTCTCGTATACTTGAGAATAGAGCTCGTTGTATGAAACTGGAAGGGAAGTGAAGGTTGCTCTGTCCTGCCCCCTTCTAGAGCTTTCTTATCCTTTTTGCATTCTCTCGGTCGTAGGGTAATTAAAGGTCCTAGTAGCATTCACTTCACCCTCATTCTTTTTATCGTACTCTTGGGGCTTGTCATCATTGCTGATCCTCCCACTTTTGAGGGCTATCTCTAGAGATTCACCGATTCTGATGAGATTGACAAAATTCTGGATAGTATGATTAATGAGACAATCATACAAAGCTCCTTTCAGCGAATTAATGAACATCGGTGTGATCTCATTTTCGGGGATAAGTGGTTGAATCTGAGCGGCCACCTCTCTCCATCGTTGAGCGTATTGACGCAGGCTCTTGTTGGACCTTTGCCCCAAACCTTCAAGCATGATACGGCTGGGTACCATATTTGTTACATGTTTGTACTGTTGTAAAAAAGCTTTGGATAAGTCTTTCCAGAACCTGATGTTCTCGCAACTAAGCCGAGCGTACCATCAGATTGCAGATCTGGTCAGACTATCCTGAAAGCAATGTATCAAAATCTTCTCATCTTTGATGAAAGTAACTATCTTAGGACAGTACATTGTGAGGTGTGCGAAAGGGTACGATATTCCATCATACTTATTGAATTCTGGACTTTTGAAGTTCGGGGGTAAGACAAAATCGGATACCAGACTTAGCTCACTAGCATCGTTCCATGTCCCTTTTTTAGTCTGAATGGTCTTGAACCTTTCTTTCATCAGGCGGACCTTTAATTTCCACTTCTCTTCAACACCATGTCTGATCTTCTCGATCAGATTTAGGTCGGGGATCTCTTCCTCATAAAGCCTTTCAACATCTATAGGCTGGCTCCCGAGAACCTGAACTGGTGGTTAGCGGATACTCTGGCAGGGTTTGCATCATCTGGTGCGACGGATTGAACCATATGATGAGAGGTATCTCCATTTGGCTCAGAGGTCTCTTCATTTCTTACTTTTTTTCCCCGTGATTCTTGCCTAGTAGTGTCGTAAGCTCGAATAAAATGGATTCTTGAGACTGAGCAATCTGTACACTGATACTTTGTTCAATATCCCCAAGACGATCCTCTAAGTGTTTCTAACCTCTTTCCAGATTGGTCACACGGTCTTCTATTCTTGTCTTTCGGTAGTATGTGAAATTATAATACGGTGTGGCTAGTGTTTTAAAATGCACTATCATAATATGCACATAGTTAGATGATGTCAAAATAGTTAAATGCATGTACGATGCATATGCGGATGCAAATGATGCAAAATGTATGCATGTTAAAGGTATTGACCCCTGCTGGTAATCACCCTATTGGATTACTTTCACGGGAAATAGAGGGTCCATTACAAAATTGGGGAACTAGTCCAATACATAAGTGCTAGTCCTAATTCTTATTTTCTATGGCCCTAAGTTGCTTGCTTGATCTGGAAATATCTGTTGCATCATGTGTTTCGGTCTCCTCAGTTGACCTGGTCACGTTTCTGATTATCCTTCTGAATCTTTGTCTCGAGATTTATCTAACGATGGTCTTGGTCAAAACCTAAACAACCTTATAGTGTCAGTGTCCCTAGTAGTGGGTTCTTCTCACTGATGCTCCTTCCAAAGTTCTAAATCATCTCTGATAATCCTGAATGGTGATCTCGATCCTTGTAAAATAGGTCGGTAAGGTACTGATCTCTTGTTCTTGCAGTCTGATAAAAATTGTTTCTTCATTGACTCCCTAGGAAATTCAATTTATTACTTTATCAAACTGACGTTAGATATCTGACTCTGACTCGAACCCTGGATGGAGAATGATACTGATTCTGCACCTTCGACCAACCCTTTCATTATTAGGCTCTTTGAGGTTTTCTGTTACATCTATTCCTGGTGTTCTATATTTGATTCAAGCTCGACCTTTATATGGTGAGATGACATCGGCTCTATGTCTCTGATAAGCAATTTATCCAACTTTGGTTTCTGTTACATCCTTCACGTTAGCTTGGAATCCCAGGTTGACATTCTGATGTAGACCCGAATAAAGGCATGATCATTACCTGGTGTTGACATTCGGTAGACTGTTGTCTCAGGCTCTTCGGTCGTCCTTTAACAAGAGTAAGGGGTCTGATTGATTGTGATAAAAACTCATTCTTTAATCAATGTCTCTGATCGGTTTCTAACACTAGGGTTGAGGTTTTTAGATACCTTTTTTCTATGGTGAAAGTTTCCTATGTAAGATGAACCACTCGAATCAATACCTCCTAATGTAATGCAAAATGTGATGATGCATGCAAAAAGGAAAAGAAAAACATGAAAATACCAAGTTAGTAACGGGTAAAATAATAAACGCAAAAATAAATTCAGAAAAATAAATTTGCGTAACAGTAAACAGAGAAAGGCAACCCTAGATATCTCGTCTAGTTCACTTAGGGTATCCGTATGGCTCTAGTAGGGTGGGTGATCTAATTCTCTATATGCAGTGTTGGTGCTAAAGGGGACCTGAATTATCCGAATTATCCTCTACTGAGAGTAGCAAGGCCCCCGATCATCACCCATTATAGGTTCATTTTGTCGGGTTCAATTCAGGGGGACCCGTTCGCTTATGCCCATACGAAGGAACGATATCCTTACGAGAGCATAAGGTAGTAGAGCCTCGAAAGTACTTCGGCTAGGGCCTACACGGGAGAACGATATCTCCACGAAAGCATTAGCCTTTTCCCCCCACTTAGAATGACGGGTTTAGAAGTAAATTTTAAATACGAAAAAATAAAAGCGCAAATTTAATTGAATATTAATTTGATCGTCAATTTAGCCCGAAATTTTTAATATTCGTAAAGCGGTAATTGTTGAAAAAGCTCGACTCACTTTTGTTTTTGAAAAAACAAAATGATTTCCCCAGCGGAATCGCTATCTGTAGCGATGTAAAAATTCACGAATAATTAAAATCGCTAAAATATTTCTTTTTTATGATTGGAATATATTTTCGATGTCGTTTTGAAATTAATGTCTTCCACGTGGGATTTTTTGATTTAAAAATGATTTTAGAAAAATTGGAGTCGCCACCGGTCATTTAGGTAGACTGGACACCGTAAAACCAGAGATTTAAAAATTGGGGTTCGGGAGTCGGTTATGGATAGGGAAGGATTAGCACCCCACACCGCCCAAAAAAATGGTACTTTATTTAATTACCGCTTTAATAATATTAAATCTTTCGGACTAATTTAACAATCAAATTAATATTTATTTAAGTGTACACATTTATTTTAAAGCATCTAAACACGAAGATAAGCGTCCGAACCACCACCACTACACTGGACTTGGCCTCGCTTACGATCGAATTTAGGAGCCCGCATTAACAAATAATAAAGTGTTTATGTAATCTTAATACGAATCGAAAAAATACAATACGAAATCAATTAACAAAAATAATTACACAAAGTTAAAACTAACATGGATATGAAGCAATTTAAACTGTGAAGAAAAGATTAAAACATTAAAATGCACGTAACTCCAAAAGGCCAAATCAACATGCATATTTCTCATCTTTTTTATATTTAACCAAGTGATAAATTTATTTATTCCTAAAGACTAAGCAAGAAATAAATTACGTAATCAAAACAAACCACAATGAACGAAATAACGTACAAAATGTGAAGAAAAATATATATATATATATATATATATAAGAGAAAATGATTAGATCAAATAAACCAAAGTCCGGAAAATGATAAAAAAGTAAAAAAAAAAGACTTTGAAATTGATAAAATAAAAAGAATAAATAAAAAATTTAAAAATTAAATATTTATTTAAAATCTTTTTTCGACTGACAAATGGTTCTTTTTCATTTAAAATTTCCGATATAAATGACAAAACTCCAAAATCTTTTGATTTTCAAAACGCTTCACATACCCCAAATGGGATATGGAAACCTCAGCAACCTAGAAGTCATTTTCTAGAAAGCTTAAATCTTTCCCAGATTCAAGGAGGAAAAAACTCCCCAACAGCCCAAAACCTAGAAATCGATCACCAGATAATAGTTTCAATGCAGCCGTGAGGTTTCGGTCTCAGTCCGACGTCGGTCAGGGCTACTGTGACTATCCTCGACCTCCTCCAGCGTCGGTGAACTCTCCCAAGCCTAAAAACAGCAAAAACTAAAACTATCGAGAAAACCAAAGCGGTTGGAAGCCTAGAAACTCTTATTCAAAACCCTTTCTTGACGTCGCCGTCTGGTTCACCTTATTCGACTTAAAATAGAGTCGATAGGCTTATTAACGAACGATGATCTTGCCAAAGATAAGTTCTCTTTCTTTTATTGTTGTTTCTTTGTTGAATATGAAATGTAAGGAACGAAAATGAAAAAAAGTCGTTACCAGAGAAAGTTCTCTGTTTTTCTCCTCCATTTCGATTGATGAATGGTTTCTGTTACAAAAGATTCATTTTTTCTCTTGATTTTTTTTTAATATGAGTGGTGATACTTTTTGGTTCCGATGATAATGGAAGCTTGTTCCCCCTCCTCTTTTTATATCAAAATGGTTCTTCTTTTTTCCACCTCGATATCACCTTTTTTATTCATCTGATATAATTTCGGTGCTTTTCTTTTTTGGATTGGAGATTTAATGAGTCTTTCTGATTTGCAGGTTTGAATCTCCCATATTTTCCCTTTTTCTATTTTGCATTTAATTTCTTCCTTTTCTTTTGCAAGTAGCAGACGGTGGTAGTGTACAGTGGTCAGCTTAGGACGGTCCGGCGTGGCAGTCGAAGAGATGCTCTGCAGTCAAAAAGTCACTGGTCAACCAAGGGTCTCCAAATCTAATCTTGACCATTGATTCGCCACCCAGATCCGACGGCTCATGTGAAGGGCGGCTGCAAAAGAAAATATTAGATGGATTAGAGTTTTGATAAGAGTTGGACTCATATCTGGGTTGTTATAATGATTTTAGAATGGGTCTTGTAAATTAGGACTTAATGGACTGGACTGTTTTTATGATCTGTTAATTATTTGTTTTTTATGTTTTTTTAGTTATAACACTTGGACCAGACGTTAAATTATAATAATAATAATAATAATATTGGTACCAATAATATAATTAATAATATCAACATCATACATATACTAACAAAATGGTAACAAACACACAACACCCGTATAGTCGCGCTCAACATATATTCACATAGCTAAATAATAAACATACATGCACATAGTTATTATAATAATACATGCAATATATAAAATACATAAATAGTACCTAACACAGAACATAACATATTTTACTACATACGCACGCATAAACATATAAAACACACACATATAACATGCAAGTGTATAGGCCCTTATTCAAAAATTGCAAAAAAGTTTAAGATTTTAAATTTCGGTTAAAAATGAGTGATTACACTATCGAAGAATTTTTATTCCCAGCATGTTAAGCCGTGTAAGGAAGGACATTCAAGGTCGCCACCTCGAGGTGGCGTTGGTGTCCGGTCATTCAGGCATTCAGCTTGCACCAGTGAGCACCAGCAGCTGGTAGTGATTCAGCGCATTCAGCGTTGATGCGCCCAGTGATTCAACGCCCACGAGACGATGCAGGTCGCCACCTGCAGGTGGCGATGGCAGGCTGTGCATGGGCCATGCAAACTGTGCTGCATGTGATTTGTGCTGCATGTGATGGATGGTTGAACGAAAATAATAATAGTTCGAATATATCAGCTTATATATAGGTATTCTGATGGGTGTTGATGGTGTTGAAAGGTCAAGTTTAGAGGAGTGTGCTTACACGAGAAAAAATTGAGTGAAAGATTTTTGACGTAAACTTCTTATATTTGAAGGTATTATAATTCTTATGGATTTTTTACTATTTTTATGTTATGTTTTTAATATCGTTTTTAGTTTGTTTAATTTTATTGTAATTTTTGAAAGTATTGTATAATTCTTATGTATAATTTTGTGTTTAGTTCGAATATATTATTGTCTATTTTTTATTATCTTTTTTATAGATTATTTGGAAATGACGTCTGAAGGAGTTTTATTGTATCATGATGACGAACATATTTCATCTCATATTCATGATGAATAAGTAATTAAATTATTTACAAAATTTATTATTTGTTATTTGATTATCTTTCTTTAGTACGTTAAATAATTGATTATATTAAATTTTAATAGGGTTTGGAACATACAATTCGTCGTAAAGGAGTGAAGATCAGAGAACCTCTGAAAGTAATAGTTAATTATTTACAGCTTTCTGGGTTTTATGAAGCTTCCTTCCTTTGTGGGTTTAAAATTGTGTCTGGATTGAACACGGATTTGCTTAAACGTTGGAGACTCGAAACCCACACTTTTCACTTTCCATTTGGAGAGTGTACAGTAACTCTCGAAGATGTACCTGTACAGCTCGGTGTCCCAATAAATGGGAATCCATTGGTGGGACACAACAACTACCGAGTTGCTGAGGTTTGTATGTAATATCTCGGTAAAATTCCTCCAGATAGATGTGTAAACGGTCTTCAATTGAAAATTTCATGGTTACAAAATGAATTTCTTGTAACCAAGAACTCCAGTGATGAAGAAATTATGTTTGCAACTAGAGCATATATCATGCAAATTATTGGTGGGATTTTAATGCCAGATACATCTGGTAATTTGGTTCACACACAGTACCTGCCAATGTTGGCTGATTTGAGCATGGTTGCTAATTACAGTTGGGGATCTGCAATATTATGTTTTTTATACCATGAAATGTGCAAGACCGTAATAGTGATTAAGGATAAAAAGAATTCAGATATGGGAGGCTGTCAAATCTTATTACAGTCTTGGGCATGGTATAGATTGCCTTATTTAACTTTAATTGTCGAAGGTCTCGTTCATATAGAATTCTCGCTGGCTGAAAGATACGGTTGCTAATTAAAGTGGTCATATATATAACTTTTATGTTGATTTAATTTTTATATATATATTTTATATTTACAGATGGAGACATAATTTGAGGAATGTCGGTGTTGTACATAACAATGTTAGAGATATAATAATGAAAATTTAAATTGTCGGAAAAAATTAGGTATTGTAATCTATTTTTTACTAATTATTTCATATATATATTTTATTAATTTTATAATTATTTTTAAAGTTTAATTGGTTGTCTTACGTAGATCCAATAATCGAGGCGTGCATACCACCAGATGTCCTTCAATATCGTACATTCTGGGGTGTATTGGTACCTTTGATCTATTTTTCGATTATAGAGTATCATTGTGCTGATAGAGTGTTACGACAATTTAATTTTTACCAGCCTATTCCTAGAGCTCCACCATCTGTTGATCATATGCATATGGTGCATAAAGGCAGATTTGATGCGACGCGGGCTCATAAACAAGGATATTTTATTTCCTGTTGGGAGAAAAGATACATGCGGTGGCCAGGCAATTTGTGTTCAATTGAAGCTTCTGATTTTCAGTTTAATTTAGAGTATTATTCTTGGTATTCTGAAAATGGTAAACCATTTATTGCATCTGTTAAAGATGCCAATAACTGGCTTCAAGATCCGCGTTGTTCAAAACACGTTCATTTATCAAAAGAGTCTGGTCTAGGTCAATATTCTCAAGAACCAACAAAAGAAGAAAATAACATGGATTCTTTTACAGGGGCGCATTCTTCGTGGTCTCCAGTGCAATCTCATCCACCCAATAATTAGGAACAACTGCGTAAGTTAAAATTGTTGTTTTTAAAACTTTTATGTCAAGAAATTTTAAAAAGTGATACAAAACCAATTTGTAAAACAAAAGATAAAAACATAATTAAAAAGTAAATATTATGATTTAAAAATGGTAAAATAATTCTATGCATGAGGTTTTAAAATATCTTAGATCCTTGATAATCCCAAAATAACTAAAACAAAAATGGTTGTAAATAACCGTACTGAAAGAAAATGTTGTCCGGTAGAGATCTCCAAGTACCAACTCTTAGGGTCAGATATCTGGAAAAAAAATAATCTAAAAGAATAAGCTATAAAGCCCAGTGTGCCTCTAAAGTGCAGTAAAACAAAATCACAATATCACTCAAATCACAATCACAATTATAATATAACTATCATAGTAAATAAACACAAAGAGTGATGAATGCAATGTCACAGAAAATGCAATGTCACAGAGAATGCAGTCCCATACTCCGAACGCCAAACACAGTGGTGGCAAAGCCAACCGATCATAGTGGAGGTAGTTCCCCAGAACCCCTCACCCTTTATTTCGCCAAAACACAGTGTGGTAAAACCACCTTCCTCCGTACAATCCATCCCATGCACATGTAATGCAATAAATGTCAATGATCTCATGTCACAACACAGATATCCGTATAGTATACAAATCACACAATTCAATAAATCTGATCTCACTCTCATAGTGTAACACAATATTCACAATATCATATAGTATATCGATATACCGTAAAGTCTCAATAACGGATAAGTACAATACACAGAAAATCTAGCACATGAAGAGAACGCACATTTAAATACATTTTACAATAGCACAAGAAGAAACACACATTTAACACAAGAGAAAAACACACATTTATATTCAATTAACAATAGCACGTGGAAACTCACATATTTAACACAAAAAAAGAATACGCATTTAGCACAAGAAGAAAAAATACATTTGAATTTATTCGACAATAACACATAAAGAAATATATATTTAGCACAAGAAGAAATAAGTCGAATTTAGGAAGTTAACGTTAAAAGCTTTAAACTCAAAACTAATTTAATTTATATTATTTTATAATAACTATAAAATATTTAAATTCTTAATAATTCATCACATCCGAAAGTTAAAATTCTAAGTAAGAATTGATAATTTAAGAAT
Organism: Abelmoschus esculentus; assembly: GCA_035048815.1. Classification (NCBI taxonomy): domain Eukaryota; kingdom Viridiplantae; phylum Streptophyta; class Magnoliopsida; order Malvales; family Malvaceae; genus Abelmoschus; species Abelmoschus esculentus. The sequence goes on along the minus strand of JAUCBN010000008.1, from coordinate 19,340,473 downwards.
AGTTAAAATTCTCAAAATACATTATCTCATAAACTTATTAAATTAATATTATAATTTGATGGTTCAAATTAAATATCTGAGTATAAAAAAAATATTTATGTATACTGAAATTAATCTTAATTTCCAAATGCATCAAGGTTTCCAGAATAATAATAATAATTTGAAAAAAAATCTAATAGTTTGTTTTATATTAAATAAAAAATAGATAAGATATGAGATTCTTCAAGTACCATATTGCCAAAAGTCCAAAGATTTATAAGAGGAAACTAAAATGGAGTAACCCTAAAGAACTTAGCGTATCTTAAAGATGAAGATAAAAACAATAAAACAAAGTTTATAAAATTATTTCTCAAGAGTAATATTTTAGAAAAAAAAAACAATACAAAAATATGATGTACACACAACACAAATCACAACTACGTATTTAAATCATAGTTTAATCTGAAATCTTAATTTATCCAAATCACAAATTCACATGATTTAAAATCATAATTACTCGCAAAAGTGTGAGTTCTCAAACACAAATACACAATCAAAATCACAATACAAAAATTAAACATGACAGCAAAACACGAATATTTTTCAAAGCATATCACAGGAAAGTATACTAGTAAGAGAACACATATATATTCATTTAAACACATGAAAACACACATATTTAACGTGAGAAAGGCACACACATTTAGCACAAAAAGAAAACACATATTTAGCACAAGAAGAGATAGGTTGAACCTAAAAAGTTAACATTAAAAACTTTACCCTCAAAACTAATTTAATTTATATTATTTTATAATAACTTTAAAATATTTAAATACTTAATAATTCGTTAAAACCCAAAATTAAAATTATAATTAAGAATTGATGACTTGAAAAGAGTTAAAATTCTTCAAATACATTATCTCAAAACTCATTAAAATAATATTATAATCAGATGGTTCAAATGAAATATTCGAATGTAAGAAAAATATTTATATATACTGAAATAACCATAATTCTCAAATGCATCAAAGTTTCTAAAAATAATAATAATGACTAAAAGTTAGTTTTATATTAATTAATAAAATAACCAGATAAAATATGAGATTCTTTAGGTACTGAATTGCTTAAAACCCACAGATTTGTAAGAGAAAACTAAGATGAAGTAACCTAAAGAACTTAGCGTATCACAAAGAGGTATATAAAAACAAAAAAAAAACATGATTTATAAAATTATCTTTCAAAAGTAATATTTTAGAAAAACAATGCAAAACAAGATGTACGCAAAACACAAATCACAACTACATACTTAATCCAAAATCATAATTTATCTGAAAATAAAAATTCACAGGATTTAAAATCATAATTACTCACAAAAGTGTAGGATTTCAAAATCCGAAAGTTTTATATATTTCTAAAATTACAATATTAAACATGTCACAGAAAAATATATATTTTAGATAAACACATCTAGCACCAATAAGAGAACACACCTTAGCCAAAGCGACTCAAATTATTGCATAACATTGTTTTGATCTCGGACAGAAATAAAGAGTGAGAACAAAGTTTTTAGAGAATCTTGATGGAGAAAAAAATAATGTAGTGATTTCTCTTAGATCACAATATGTATTTATAGTGAGAAAAATAACTGAACTTAAGTAGAATTAAAATTCTATTAGATCACATTATAAATATAATAATAATAAAAAAATAAGATTGTATAATTTTAAATGAGCTTCTTATCTTTATCTGAGACTTTATATAATATATAATATTAAACAAAGAGTTTTGATAAAATAATAATTAAATAAAATAATATTTTTAATAAAAAGATTGATTGTAAAAAAACTCTTAATAAAAAAATAATTAATCTCAGTTTAAAAGCAAATTAGTTATCCAAAAAGTCATCTAATTTTAAAACATCACTTTAACTTTTAATCTTTAAATTCACATTTAAACTTTCAAAACTTTATAATCTTATCTCAAAAATTTTCTCTTAAATATAAAAAATCAATTTAAAAACTCAAAAAAATTAGGGTTTCAAAAATTGGGGATCTAAAAAGGGTTTTTAATTAGGGATTTTAAAATTAGATATAATTTTTGGGATATTACAGGATACATACCCCAATTTCAGTATCCCTCAACTACTAGTAATCCACTATTAGTAGCCCATCATACAATCTTCAAGATATGTATGGAACCCCACCTTTTTTTAGCGATTAACAAACTCCGGATCAACCACGAAGAATAGTTCAACCTCCAAGACGGTACGACCAGACATCTTCTTTACACCGTCAGGAATTACCGAGGAGGCGAAGAATATAAATTTTTATCATCATGTTCTTATGTTTAAATTACAATGTACTTGAGAATTTTATTTGAATCAATAATTTATTTTGTCCTCGTATTTTATTTTGAATAAATTTGATTTTCTATTCACTTAATTATCATTTAATATTAAAATAGTAATTCAATAATTTAATAAATCAAATTCGATTTTAATAAGTTCGTATTTTATTTGAATAAATAAAATAGTAATTCAATAATTTAATGAAATAAATTCAATCATAATAAGTTCGTATTTTATTTGAATAAATAAAATAGATCACACATATTTATTTAAATAGTAATTATTTATCATACATATGTGATCTATTTGGACACTTATTTCGGTTGTGACCGGGTCCTCTACAAAGCGTGCAATGCTTGATTTGAATGTCCCCCTCTCTTTGGTCTGTATCATCCATATTGGTATAGATTCGAGTTGATGTCGGTCGCCTCTTCAACTTTCTACGAAGATTTGGATTGGGTAACCATTCCTCGTTTATTGGATCATCTGGCCAATAATCTTTGTTTGGGATCGTGTTAAACTGATTGCGGTATATGTTGGCAATATTATGCAGGTTATAACACGGATCCGCAAACATAAAAGGGGTCCATATGAATATGCATGCATGTAGCCTGTGCATGAAAGCAGGGGTACCTAAACGCTTGAAATCTACCACAATCACACCATCTACGATGAAGGTTAACTATAAACATTTTTGACTCACCTTGGACCATAGCTTCAACAGTAAATTCGGCACCACTTGGGTCGAAAGTTCTTACCTTCATAGAGCTTGCTTCCGCTTGAAGTGAAGTCATTAGATCGTGCAGGGTTTGACTCCAATTTTGTCCACTATTTATTCGAGCATTGACCTCCTGTCCTTTATCGGCCCACACCTTACCCAATCAAAATATGTCTCCCACACAATACTTATAATAGGGAGATGTTGTGTTCCCTTAAGCACAGAATTTATTACTTCGGCAAGGTCTGTTGTCATATGTCCGTAACGTCTACCTTCATCGTACGCTTGTAACCATCTTTCTTTGGAGATGTCATTTGCAAACTTAAATACTAGTCCACCATGTCGTCTCAACCTTCTTATTCTCGCATCGAACTTCGATTGAACTAATTCGTACCCTTCATAAAAAAATAAAAATAATTAATAATTAAATATGAATGAATCATAAATAAATAAATTAAATTTATTTATTAAATAATTAAAAAATTACCTGCACTTAAAATCTCTTCCCGGATTTCATTATTCACAAACCTTTTTTTAGCATTCGCTGCAATATATCGAATGCAATATGCGGGATATGCATGCGGAGGAGACCATAAACTTTCGAGTCTGTCGATTACTAATAACAGCGTGGTACCTCGATCAGAAATCATGCATACTCCATCTTCTTTCACTACATGGTTTCATAAATGTCGCAAAAAAATTCTCATCCATCAGCGTCTTCCGACTCAATTATGGTAAATGCAATTGGAAATATATTACTATCTCCGTCTTGTGCAACGACAACAAGTAATATATGACCGTACTTCCCATATAACCATGTACCATCCACATGAATCATGCGCTTACAAAATGGGAAGCCTTCAATGCAAGCATTAAATGCCCAAAATAACTTACTAAATATCCTTTTACCGAACAATTGTTCACCTCATACGTTGCATGCTGGTATGGTCTCATACTCTATCATAGTTCCTGGGATGAAGATTTTCATTGCTCGAATAAGACCTGAAAACTCATTATATGATTTATCCCAGTCTCTATAAACTTGTATCATTGTCTTTTGCTTCTCCATCCATGCCTTATAGTATGAGGGAATATATCCAAGTTAATTCCTGATGGACGCTATTAAAACTGTAATTGAATTTCGCGGTTCTTTTTCAACCAATAATCTGATGTATACACAGATTAGAACATGTATTTTGCTCATTGAATAGAGTAACCTCATATGTCTTGCGATAAGGATACATTTGAACATGTATGTTGCTCATTGAATGGAGTAACCTCCTACATTTGACTCCTCTTTCGAAATGATATTCTTATCCACCAAGGACATTTATTCTTCCAATTAATACAACGTACGCAATAGGTTTGCGTATTCGATTCAGCTACACAAAACCTCATATGTCTTCTGATGCATTACTCCTTAACAGTTAATTGTGCATCTTTCTTTGTATCAAATTGAGCCTTTAATATTAATTTCCCATAGTGAGAAGATGAGGAAGAATCAAATACATGAGCTTCATGCTCCGGGTCTCGCATGGCACTATAGTCCACCTCAAGCATACGAGATGGTGGTTCGTAAGATGGGTAAATAGGTTGCATTGGCTCGGGCTCTGATTCAACGTAACCCAAACAGGTGGATCATTATTCATACCAAGTTTAGCGACAACGGCTTCCTATACATCATCTTCAACATCCACAATTTGTCCTCCATTCATATTTTCCAAAACTGTATGGACATCATCCGGATCGAGTATATTCGCGTCAGCATCTTCACCAAGAGGTACAATATTTTCTTCATCATCGCTAAAATCATCAAGCGATTCTCTCCATCGACCAACAAGATTCTCGGTATCAATATAATTTGCAGAACTCATTATAACTGTATATTCATAAAAATAAAAGAACATAAATTATTTATAAAAATAGCATAATAATAATAATAATAATAAACAATTTTAAATTATCACCATCACCATAACAAAACTTACTAGATTTATCCAAAGTATATTTCTTCGTTAGAGCTGATCTTTGAAACGCCACTACAAGATTTTCACGGTAATTGGTTCAAGATTCTCACCCTACAACAATTGAGAGCAAAGAACATCTGATAATTTTAATTTGGTAATTTCCTCCACTAAATGGGAATCCATTTGGAGAGCAAAGAACCGTCTTATACTAAATAAAAAAAAACTTGGGGGAGTTTGCATTCCTATGCCATCGCCATTTACAGGTGGCGACCTGTGTTGAATTCCACAGTCCAACCATTCCATTCAACGCTCCAGCCATTCCATTTAGTGCTAAAAGCGCTGAATTCCAGCGAATCCAACCAGTTGCACCAACGCCACCTCGAAGTGGCGACCTTGCATGTCATACACGGCTCAACATAAGCCGAAGAGGAATAAAAAATTATTAAAAAAATAACGCCACTTACGGGTGACGTCTTCTTTAGATTACTATAAAAAATAGCTTAGATCCCCAAATATCTTTTGGGGATTGTTATATTCTCGATAAAAAAAATTAAAATGCTATATTCTTCAAATTTTGCCTATTATAGCTTTATAAAATTTAAAAAAAAATAGAGAGGGCTGCTCTCGAATAGATTAGGCCTACGGGTCTGGTCTCGAATTTTCTGTTGTTTATGTGATGAGTAGTTTAAAAAGCCCAACAAGGCCATGAAATTCAGCCACGTGGAAAACAACGTGGCCGATTCAGTGCAAACGTGTCGGTCTAGTGATCGCTTGCTACATGCAACGTGGATTATATCTTTCCATCCTTAGAATCTCCATGAATATGCAGGCGAGAAAGCATCCGAAACCACCGCAAAGATTCCAAGTGAAATAGAGATGATGAATATTTTGTCCTTGACTCTTGTTGTGAGTTCATTGGCAGCTGCTGGGAAATGGTCGCCAACCCCACAAACTCAATCTGTTGGAGCTAGAGAAGGACATAGAGTTACAGTCGTTGAGTATGATGAAGATGCCCAACGTGGCATCAAAACCTATATCTCGCCGCCGCAACCGAAACTGGAGAAATATTTTAGCAAGGAGGATCTGAAAGAAGCTGCCTCGGTGCTTCCCAACCTCGGCCAAGGCATTTCTCCAGGGGGAAAAACGGGTCCTGGAACTGGAAGTCACATCCCCGAGGAACTTATCTGTGATGCTTTTGGAAAATGTACACAAACGTTCGCCTCCGTCTTTGATAAAGCCAGAGACAAGGTTTCAGAGACCGCTGATGAAGCTAAACATATGGTCGGAGAAATAGCAGGCAAAGCTAAAGGGGCCGTAGCACAAAAGGGTCAAGTTCTTAAACAAAACGCTAACGAGTGCCTTGATAAGGTCAAGGACACCGCAAGAACGGCCAAAGAAACGGCCGAAACGGCACGGTGTCATCTAGTGAACAATAGTACAGAGAAAGCGGAAGAGGCAAGGGAAAAAACAATAAGAAAGGCTAAAAGCAGTGCAAACAAGTTATCTTTGAATCCGGTGATGGGAATTGCTCATTTGGTGGGATTAGCCTCAGCTTATGGGATGAGCGTGTGGGTTACGTTCATTTGGAGCACCGTGTTGGCTGAAGCGCTGCCTATACAGCAATTCAGGGTGGTGCAAAGCAAGATATATCGTATTCACTTCAAAGCTATGGGTTTTAGTGTCGGGTTGGCTTTGTTGGGGCATCTTTTGGGGCAGAGAAGAACATTATTGTCTAGCAAGACCGCAATGTTTCAAACGTTTAATCTATTGTGCTCCCTTGTATTGGTTTTAGTCAATGCACTGTATTTCGTCCCTAAAGCCATAAAGGTACAACATTTGCATCCAAATTCACTACATTTACGATAATTCATTACTATTGTGATCAAAATGGAAACTTTTACGATGTAGGTTATGTTGGAGAGGATGAAGGTGGAGAAGGAAGAGCGAAGAGGAAGAGATGGATTTGTGGTGGAAGAGGCAGCCATGAAAAGCAGGGAATCCCCACGGTCAGCAGCCACCATTGGTAGGCTGAATGAGAGGCTGAAGAAGCTAAACGCAAAATCATCACTTGTTAATGTTCTTACCCTGGTGTCTCTCACTTGGCATCTTCTTTACCTTGCCCACTGCATAAGCTCCAATCAATGTTGACGATGATATACTTTCTCCAGTGTAACATAGTAATATAGTATAATATTTACTTGTTCTTCATAGAGCCTATAGGACCTAAAGATTTTCTCTGATACTTGGATTTTGTAACACTTCTGGGTTTAAATTCCAGTAATCTTCTCTTTTATAGGCAGATTATGGATTTTAAGTTGTTGTTTTTTAATATGAGCTCAATTATTTTTTTTTTTTGAACTACTGGCATTCGGATAAGGTTCTTTAGAACTTATATTTCGGGTCGGATACTGTTCCTTATAGCATAGATTGATGCTTAAATAGTCAACTGAAATAGTAACAGCAAGCAATGGCGAGATCCAATCTCTCCGCTGCTCAAACTCCTCTATTGGATGACACTGTTGACGCGTGCCTTGACTATAAAGGTCGCCCCGTCCGCCGCTCAAACACCGGCGGTTGGCGGTCCTCTTCTTTCATCCTCGCCGTGGAAATTGCTGAGAGGTTTGCTTATTATGGGATCTCCTCAAACCTCATAATTTACTTGACGGGGCCTCTGGGCGAGTCTACTGCCAGCGCCGCCGCACAACTAAACGCCTGGTCTGGGGCGGTGTCGCTTCTGCCACTCTTGGGTGCATTCATCGCTGATTCAGTTCTTGGTCGATACCGCACCATCATTCTTTCTTCCTTGATTTACATTTTGGTAAAAAAAAAATCCAATTCTTTCCTTTTTTTCCTCTGTTCCAATTGAAACTAGAATGAAAAACACTAATTTTTTCATTTTAGAATAGTTCAACTTGATTTGTTCCTACTAAGAATCAATTGGTAGCTAAGAGAGTTCATACTGCCTGGAATTCATTTCTGAAAAACTTTTAAATTGTTCTAGTAATTGATTAGAGTACTTGCTTAATGTTCTCCTTGCTGAATTGAGTTGTAATGATTTACAGGGTCTAGGCTTATTGACTCTGTCTGCCACTCTTACTTCTGTCGGCAATTCTGCTGACCAAAACTCAGATAATGTCACATTAAGTTCTTCTCTTCGGTTTCAAGTAACATTGTTCTTCATCTCACTGTATCTAGTAGCATTTGGACAAGGCGGTTTCAAGCCATGTGTTCAAGCTTTTGGTGCAGATCAGTTTGATAGACAAGATCCTGAGGAGTGCCAAGCTCAGCGTTCATTCTTTAATTGGTGGTTCTTTGGTACATGCGTCGGCGCAACCGTAACCATTTGGATTTCACCCTACATCCAAGACAACCTTAGTTGGGTTCTTGGATTTGGGTTACCTACTATTGTAATGGTTGTTGTACTGGTTGTGTTCGGGTTTGGAACACCAACTTACAGGTTTTGCATCCAAGGGAATGAAGAAAGTCCATTTGTGAGAATCGGTCGAGTGTTCATTTTAGCTGTCAGGAATCGAAAAAATGCATCTGCAGCCATGAATGCAGACGAAGAGGACCAAGGAACTATTCAAACTGAAAGTTTCAAGCAATTCAAGTGAGTTTTACTAAAGATCAATGTGGGTTCTTTTAGCTGTCAGGAATCGGAATAGTGTTCTGATTTACAAATCTATGACAAACGTATCTTAAATGGCAATGTGTTTTCTAATGTGTAGGTTCCTCAATAAAGCCTTGCTTGTTTCAGATGGTTCAAAGGAACAAGGAATGGTGTGTAGCATCAGCGAAGTCGAAGAAGCGAAGACGGTTTTAAGGCTTGTACCAATATGGTCTGCAAGCTTACTTTATGCAGTTGCCTATGCACAATCATCGACTTTCTTTACCAAGCAAGGGGCTACCATGGACAGAACAATTACACCAGGGTTTCAAATCCCTGCTGCTTCACTTGAGTCATTCATTAGCCTTACGATTGTTCTCTTCATTCCGATATATGACCGCATTTTTGTTCCTTTAGCAAGGACCGTGACTGGGAGACCATCCGGAATTACAATGCTTCAGAGAATTGGACCCGGAATGCTTCTGTCTGTCACATCCATGTTAACTGCTGCTTCAGTAGAGAATAGGAGGCTTAGAACTGCTCAAGAATACGGGTTGTTGGACAAGCCAAACGTCACTGTTCCGATGAGTGTGTGGTGGTTGGCCCCTCAATACATACTGTTTGGATTGTCGGAAGTGTTCACACTTGTTGGTCTTCAAGAACTATTTTATGACCAGGTGCCAAAGGAATTAAGGAGTGTCGGCCTTGCCCTCTACAGTAGCATCTTTGGTGTTGGAAGCTTTTTAAGTAGCTTTCTCATCTCAACCATTGAGAATATAACCGGTGGGGATGACCAAGATAGCTGGTTTACTAATAATCTAAACCAGGCACATCTTGATTACTATTATTGGCTGCTTGCTGCACTTAGTGCCATTGGATTGGCTCTCTTTTTATGTTCTGCAAAATCTTACATTTATGCCCGGGGTAGTGCCTTATAGATTGAAGAATTCTGAGGTTAGCTCGGTTGTCTAGCGCAGTCACCTTTAGAAGGTAACATTCAACAATTCTACGGCTCATGAATCATGATTCATATTGTTTTGTTGTAAATGAAACGTATGTCTTTAAATGAGTTACTTCATGTTGATTGTTGTAATGGTAATACAGTATGTATGTTGGAAAGTTACTGCCTGCATGTTGGTTAAGTTGTACGGAATAAGTTAAGGATATTGTACGGAATAAGTTAGCAGAAAAGAATATAATCAACAATAATTTTATTAACATTGAATTATGTAACAATTGGGATGTACGTATATAGGAATATAAAAAAACGATAATTATTATTTCTGCTCTCGAACAATAAAATCAATTATAAAAAAAATCAAATCAAGTAAAATTTGAGACTAAAATTCCAATAAGTTTAGAAAATAATTAAAAAATCATATAACAATTAAAATTTTAATGATAATTTAGAAAATTTAAATAGTTTAAGGATTATTTTGTAATATTTATAAAATTCAGTGAATTTCATAGCAATATATTGCTTAGATGTTTAGTCAGTCCAGTTTAGTGTTATTTTTCTAATAAAATTTAAAGTTTAAGGCTTATTTTATAAATATTTAAAAGTTCAATGATCAAAATAACAGTTTTAGATACTTTAATGATTATCTACAAACTTTACCCAAAATTATTATTAAGATCAATTGAATTTAAGACACGATATATTATTTGGTCGATTTATTTTCTCAAAAGTATCCCAATTCTGAACGGTCAACGGACATGGCAATCTCCGATAACTCCTCCGGCGTTGAAACCCCACTCTTAGAGGAAGACAGCGTCGACAGTTGCCTTGACTACAAAGGCCTCCCTGTCGACAGAACCAATCGCGGCGGCTGGAAATCCGCTACTTTCATAATAGGTGACACCTTGCTTTTTTACTTTACTCAATCATCCCATTGGACAAATCACTAAGTATATGAAAATGAATCCAAGTGCAGGCGTAGAAATTGCTGAGAGGTTTGCTTACTGTGGAATCGACTCCAACCTTGTAACTTATTTAACCGGACCTCTGGGTCAGTCCACCGCCACCGCCGCCGTGAATGTCAACACCTGGTCTGGTACGGCGGCGCTCCTGCCTCTCTTGGGGGCATTCATAGCTGATTCTTTTCTTGGCCGATACCGCACCATTATTGCTGCTTCTCTTATTTACATTTTGGTAAACATGAAATAAATTTCTTTTCTTTACACAGTTTTACGTCCCCAACCAATTATGATTTAAAGAAAAGATACTTGGTCTCAACTCTCAATTATTGTTGCTTTTTAACTTTTTTTGTGTGGTTTGATATGGAATTTTTTATATCTTGTTCTCTTGTGGTAACTTCGAATAGATCATTTACTAATTCTCTTTGACTGCTGAGAACATTTTAAGTATCATATGAAAATGCAATGGAGAAGGTTGTTTGATATCAAAACTGGCATGACCTCGAGCCACTTTTCTGAGATTAGGTGTAGCCGTGTAGTGTATATTGTGTAAAGCTGATCCTGGTATTCACTGATTTTTTCTAAGGCTTTGGTGTTGATTTAATAGCTGTTATCTGGCAAGCTAACTAATGATGATATTGTAATCTTTTTCATGGTTTTTGAGTCGAAGAACTTTTGCCAATCGATTGAGCTGTAAGGAGGGAATTGACCAACTCTCCTTAGTTCCTAATCTTGTTTGTATGTGCTTTCTTGATTGAAACGTGTTTTCTTTTGTTGGCTTGCAAACGAGAATGCATCATACAAATTGAAAACCTTCTTTCATATGCATGGCCTGCAATGGATATAAATTCTTTAACAATGCTAAAGGAGTGTTCAAGTGAATTATAGTTAACGTTTTATCGAAATGCTGATAATTACAGCCTCTGGTTGAGAACAGGCAATTTTTGACAGTACAGCTAAAACAAACAAAAAAAACAGCCTTGATAATATTCTAGTAGATATCAGAATATGATAGCATCTAGTGTATTGATGAGCTGATACCATTTAACACTATACGCAACTTGTTCTAGTAGGAATATTACTGCTTCTGTTTTGAGTAGGTTTGATTTAGTGCCTGCAGCTTTTTGGTACTTTTTTCTTGCTGCAAGCAGTCATTTTTGAATTTTAATTCAGACTTCCGCAAGTATATATAGTATATGGAACTTATAGTTGAGGTTGTGGATGGTCCTCCATAGGGTAGATAGTTTGGGACAATTGCAAACTCTTTAAAGGCATTTCTAAAGAAGTGCTTGAGCTTCATTTATTTGTTCTGTTTAGTGTTTGGGGTACTTGTTGATTTGTTTTCTTTTTTCCCTTCTAACTTGATTGTGAAATAATATACAGGGACTTGGATTGCTAACTCTGTCTGCTGCTCTTCCTTCTCTGAACACTTCTTGGTGCCAAAAGGCAGATTCCAGCATACTGTGTTCTCCTCAGTTGCAAATAATAATTTTCTTCTCCTCTCTCTATCTAGTAGCATTTGGACAAGGTGGACATAAACCATGTGTCCAAGCTTTTGGTGCGGATCAGTTCGACGCACAAGACCCTGAGGAGTTCAAAGCCAAAAGTTCCTTCTTTAATTGGTGGTATTTTGGTTTATGTTCTGGCACCTTAATATCATTTTTGATTTTAAACTATATCCAAGACAACCTTAGCTGGGTTCTTGGATTCGGGATCCCCTGTATTATCATGGTTGTTGCACTGGTTGTTTTCTTGTGCGGAACAACTACTTACCGGTACAGTGTCAAAAGGAATGAGAAAAGTCCATTTGTAAGAATCGGTCAGGTGTTTGTTTTAGCAGTTCGGAATTGGAGAACATCATCAATAGCTGCCGAAAAAGAAGCTCAGGGGATTCTGCCATCTGCTGGTTCCAAGCAATACAAGTAAGTTAAATGTTTTCATAGACTAATAGAGAGACTTGGGATCATAAATGGTAGAACTTAAATATAATAAATTGCACGCTTTACTATTAGCTTAAGCCTTTGTGATGATCGATCATACATGCATGCATGCATGCATACACATACATATACACATAATTTTATAAATAAGTTGTGGAAGGTCATTTGTGTTGCTTGGCTGCTTGCTGTTTGTTACACATGAAGGTTCGATTCATGGTTCTAGTGTAATCCAATCAATGCAAGTTTGCTTGTCACTTCCAAATGTGGATGTTAGAACTTGTAAATTGATATTTTGTGTTGTTCTGTTTGACATTCCCTGTTCTTGTTCAGTTAAAAGAAGTTTGTATGAGACATTGTTTTTTCCCCTCAATTTTAACTTGGCTGAAATATGTGAATTTTCTCCTTTTTCGATGGATTGTGAAAAGTTTTCATTGTTTTGTTTATATCCAACATATCTGCATTTCTAACGTGGCAGATTCCTTAACAAAGCCTTGCTTGCACCAGACGGTTCAAAGGAACAAGGAAAGGTCTGCAGCATCAGAGAGGTTGAAGAAGCAAAGGCTGTTCTAAGGCTAGTTCCGATATGGGCTACAAGCTTAGTTTATGCTGTTGTCCTTGCACAGTCATCGACTTTTTTCACAAAACAAGGCGCCACCATGAACAGATCCATTACAACAAGTGTTAAAATACCAGCGGCTTCACTTCAGTCATTCATCAGCCTTACCATTGTTCTATCCATTCCTATATATGACCGTATATTTGTTCCTTTAGCAAGAGTCTGGACTGGAAAACCTTCCGGAATAACAATGCTTCAGAGGATCGGAACTGGGATGTTTTTATCTGCCATATCAATGGTACTCGCTGCTTTAACTGAAATGAAGAGGCTTAAAACTGCTCAAGAATATGAGTTGGTGGAGAAGCCGGAAGCCACGGTTCCGATGAGCGTGTGGTGGCTGGTTCCTCAATACGTTGTGACTGGATTGTCCGAGATGCTCACCATGGTTGGCCTTCAAGAATTTTTCTACGATCAGGTCCCCAATGAATTAAAAAGCATTGGTCTTGCCCTGTATCTTAGCATCTTCGGTGTTGGAAGCTTTTTGAGTGGTTTTCTCGTATCTGCCATCGATACTGCAACAACCGGTAACGGCGGAGAGAGTTGGTTTCCAAATAATTTAAACAAGGCACATCTTCATTACTTTTATTGGCTGCTCTTTGCACTTAGTGCCATAGAATTGGCTCTCTATTTCTATTTTTCCAAAAGTTACATTTATAATAGAGCAAGTAGATCAATGCAGTCATAAAATGTTGAGAAAAAAGATTTGCTGAAATTAAATTGTAAATGAGATGTCTGTATTTGTATATTATACCGATATTTTGATAAATTATTCAAAATGATTTAATGTCTAGATTTTAAATCGTAAATCTTAAACTCTAAAATCATAAATTAAAAATAAAAATAAGGAATAATCGTGCATCTTGGTTTTGTTAAATTTATTGGCATATATATACGATAAGAATATTTTTATTTTATTTTAACATCTCAATATTAAAAAATCGATCAATAAATAAAATATAATAATAATAATAATATAATAGTATCATGAGTTAGGATTCAATTAATGAGACCACGCGGACTTAGTCACAGTATTTCTCAAAAAGCGACTAGGTCAGTTTAAAAACCAAACAAAAAATTTGGACGAACGAGAAAGAAAAACAAGTGAAAATGAAAAAAAAACTTCTTATTTTCAAGAAGAATGAATATTTACAATATTTGGGTGAGTCTTTATTTATAGACCGACTCCCTTCGATTCAAAGCTTATAAATAAATCAAATGAATGATTAAAATTAGCCTAAGATAATCGTCCTTTTCATGAATTTTTTGGCTAATAAGATAAGTATTTTCCAAGGTGTTGGCATGTGTGATCGAATATTCTAGGATAGACTTAAAAGTTTGGATATGATCTCATGGGTTGTTCGTATAGTGCTGAATTCGGACTCTAAATGCATCTGAATGGTGATGACTTTAGACCCCGGATACCGGTGCTGGTGTTGGGTTCGCCCCTCTAGTCCACATCCATGTTGCTAGACTCAACCCTTAAGTACGAGAGATTATATGGTGAACCTTGTTCACCACGTCATTTATGGTTCAAGCAATTAGGACCGTTGATCTTTAAATAACCACCTAATAATTACTTATTCACTAAGTCCAAGTAGGAAAGAGGTGAAGATTCACTTAAAACAAAATTAAGATCAACGGTCCTGATTGTTTGAGACCATGAATAACGTGATGAACAGGGTTCACTGTATAACGGCTCAACGGTGCCGGGGTTGGATTCGGCCCTTACCTTTGATGTGTTCGTTTGTGCGGGCGTAGACCCTTATGTGCAGCCTCCTTGAACCGTAACAATATATATTAATAATAAACATAATAATTTTATGAAAAAAAACATAAATCCAAACGCATATGATCTTATGTTTAAAAGGAAACCAATCCAACATAAATCAGATATTAAGCAAAAGGGAAAAATGGAAAAAAGAAAAATGATATTAATGTATTTGACTATTCGTCATGCATGTACCGATCGATCAGTTTATAAGTACGTCCAACCTGCATGGCTTTTCCTAAAACAATGACAAACTCAAATATCTTTGCTGCTGCTCAAACTCCACTGTTAGATGACAACGTTGATGCGTGCATGGACTACAAAGGTCGCCCCGTCCGCCGCTCAAGTTCCGGCGGTTGGAGATCCGCTTCTTTCATCATTGCCGTAGAAATTGCTGAGAGGTTTGCTTATTATGGAATCTCCTCAAACCTCATAACTTACTTGACGGGGCCTCTCGGCGAGTCCAATGCCGCCGCCGCAGCTCAAGTAAACGCATGGTCTGGTGTGGGGGCTCTTCTGCAACTCTTGGGTGCATTCGTTGCTGATTCGTTTCTTGGCCGATTCCGCACCATCATTGTTGCTTCCCTTCTTTACATTTTGGTAAAACGAGTTTTGTTTTCAATTGTTACTAGGAAAGTTCACTACTTTTTTACCTTAAAAAGGTTCAACTTGATTTCTTTCTAGAAAGTTTATTAAGAGAGTTCGCCATGCCTAGGATTTAGTGAAAAATACTCCAGGTTCAACCATTGCTTCATAGGTATCTTTGTATTGACTTGATTTGGAATGATTTACAGGGTCTTGGTTTGTTGACTCTGTCAGCCGCTCTTCCTTCTCTTCAGTTTCAAGAAACACTATTCTTCTTCTCACTGTATCTAGTAGCAGTTGGACAAGGTGGGCACAAGCCGTGTGTTCAGGCTTTTGGTGCAGATCAGTTTGATGGACAACACAAAGAGGAGTGCAAAGCCCAGAGTTCGTTCTTTAATTGGTGGTACTTTGGTATATCTGCTGGTACCTTCATAACCTTGTGGGTTTTAATCTACATCCAAGACAACCTCAGTTGGGTTCTTGGATTTGGGATACCCGCTTTCTTAATGGTTGCTGGACTGGTTGTTTTTCTGCTTGGAACCACAACTTACAGATATAGTATCAGAGGGGATGAAGAAAGTCCATTTGGGAGAATTAGGCGAGTGTTTGTTATGGCACTTAAGAATTGGAAAACAGTGTCTTCTGCAACTGTTGCAGATGAAGAAGCCCAAGGAACTCTTCCTACTGAAAGTTCCAAGCAATTCATGTGAGTTTTACAAAAACATGGAGTTCTTGCTGACTTCTTTTCTACCTCTAACTACTATAATGTATAGAACATCTCTTCAATGGCACTATGGTTTTTCTGATGTGTAGGTTCCTCAATAAAGCCCTGCTTGCTCCTGAAGGTTTGAAGGAACAAGGAAAGGTGTGCAGCATCGTAGAGGTAGAAGAACCTATGACAGTTATAAGGCTTGTGCCAATATGGTCAGCAAGCTTGTTTCATGCCGTGGTCTTTGCACAAACAATGACTTTCTTTACCAAGCAAGGGGCTACCATGGACAGAACAATTACGACAGGGTTTCAAATCCCTGCTGCTTCACTTCTTTCATTTCTTAGCCTTACGATTATGACCTTCATGCCTATATATGACCGCATTCTTGTTCCTTTAGCAAGAAGGCTGACCGGGAAACCATCCGGAATTACAATGCTACAAAGAATCGGAACCGGAATGTTTCTATCTGTCTTGTCAATGTTGACTGCTGCTTTAGTAGAGACGAGGAGGCTTAAAATTGCTCAAGAATTCGGGTTGGTAGACAAGCCAAATGCCACGGTTCCAATGAGTGCGTGGTGGTTGGTCCCTCAGTACATACTGTGTGGACTGTCCGACGTGTTCTCAATGGTTGGTCTTCAAGAATTTTTTTATGACCAGGTGCCAAAGGAATTAAAGAGTGTCGGTATTGCCCTCTACAGTAGCATCTTTGGTGTTGGAAGCTTTTTCAGTAGCTTTCTCATCTCAGCCATTGAGAATATGACCGGTGGGGATGGCCGAGATAGCTGGTTTGCGAATAATCTTAACCGGGCACATCTCGATTACTACTATTGGCTGCTTGCTGCTCTTAGTGCCATTGGATTGGCTCTCTTTTTATGTTGTACAAGAACTTACGTTTATGCCCGGGGAGCCACCTCATATATCGAATAATTCAGTCACATCTTTATTTCATGTTAGAGATTAGAGTAAACTACATAAATAATTTTTCGATTATATTTTAATTTTTTGATGTAATTTAGTTATTAAAAGTTATAAATTAATCATTCGATTAATCAAAATTTAATTAAGAATCTTATTTTATTAAAAAATAGACGAATATTTGAGTTAAACGTTAACCTGCTGACTAAATTTAGACTAAAAAATATCTCTACTAAATAAAATCGATATTGAATAAGTATCGCATCAAAAAAAAAAGATACATTATGATTTATTAAGAGACAACAATTAACAAACTAAATAACATTTTTGATTGAGATATTATATTCCTATATTATAGGGATTTATCCAAAATAAAATTGAATTAGAATTATCCTAAAAAATTGGAGTCCTACTACAATTAGAAATCTTATTAGTCTCCACCAAATAAGATTATGAGTCTAAATCTCAGTTATGGAAATCATAGTACTTTATATATATAGATTCTCCCTTGCCTTTGCACATCATCTCAGAGCCTTTCTCTGATTTTAGCTTTCTTGTTGATTTTTTTTTAATTTTCCAGTGTTCATCTATGGCTGACGCAAAGGTAACTCTCGCTTTAAAGCCACAAGAAGTGGCTGCTGTGTTTGTAGAACAATACTATTCTGTTCTCCGCGACTTCCCACAAGAGATTTACAGGTTTTATGGAGATTCAAGCATGATTAGCCGGCCGGGACCAAATGATATTGTGATCACCTTCACACTCATGGAAGATACTGAGAAAAATCTTGTTTCCAGTTTCCGGTATAAACAATATCATATTATTTCATGTGATTCGCAATGGACTTTTAATCAAAGTCTGTTTGTTGTGGTCATTGGTTACTGCACTACAGAGAACGATGAAGTTGTCAAGTTTAATCAGTCTTTTATCTTAAAACCGATGACAATGATTCATGGTTATATTATATCTAATGATATTTTGAAATACATCGGTGAAGAAAAAAAGATTTCATCTACTGGTTCGAGATCGATTCAACGTGATGTGTCAACTCTTCATATCGAACCTGATGTGCTTGAAGATGTTCCTGAGGCTCTTTTAAGTTCAACTCCTTGTACTGAAGATGTTTTGAATGTTGTTTCGAATTTGATCAAAGACGATTTCTCAACTGCTTGCATTGAAGCTGATCTGCCAAATCTTGAAGAAGATATTCCGATCGCTCTTTTAAGTTCAATCATTTGTGAAGAAGATGTTTCGAGTGAAGTTTTCGATCTCAAACAACATGATGGGCCAGTTCTTCCGATCGAAGGTATGTCTACTGTTGTTCCGGAAACTAACCAAACTCCGGTTGTTTTTCCGACGTCAACCGAACATGATGGGCCAGTTCTTCCTATCGAAGGTATGTCTACTGTTGTTCCGAAAACTAACGAAACTCCGGTTGTTTTTCCGACTTCAACCGAACATGATGGGCCAACCTTTTGTATGGATGATTTTCCTGCTATTTCTTCAAGCTCTGCACCACATGTTCCAACCAAATCCAACCATCTTCCTAAGAGTTTCTCGTCGATGGTGCAAGTTTTAAATGAAAACAAAGCTCCATGCAAACCGCCACCGACGAGAAAACGTATTGAAATATTACGTGAGTCGAAGAAAGAGGAGACTACCGGTGTCAAAGTGGAGAGTGTTAAAGATTCTGGCACATCTATATTTGTTGGGAATTTGGGTGTGGGTTCGAAACCTGACCAACTTTATCAAGCTTTCAAGTGTTTTGGACGAATTAAACCTAATGGAGTTCAAATCAAACTGGATAGGGTGGCCAGAAAATATGCTTTCATTGAATTCGAGTCGTCAAGTTCTGCCAAAGCTGCAATCCAAGCTGCTTTTATCAAAATTGGTGACCAAAAGTTAAATATTAAAGAAAAGATACGCAATTACTAAAATCTCCAATTTTCTCAGCAATCCGGTGACAATTGTCAGGAATTTTTTAGTTGTTTTTACGAGAAATATTTTTCGGATTCTATTATTGATTTTAGGAAGTTGTTTACTATTATTTGATTAAAATATTTGTTTTTTTTTTACCGTATAGTAATATTTTTATATTTTTAAAATTAATAGGTCATTTTAAGTGATAATAATTTATCAGTTTAATCTGAACTGTCAGATCAGATAAGTTCCAATAATAAAACTGCAGCTGCGCAAGATGAAAAGAGTGTTGGGATTTATGTTATCAGATTTGATTTGATTTTTTTTTTTTTGACAAAATTTGATTTTAATTTAGGTTGGGCCTTATCGGGACATTATAATAGACAGAAACGTATATTCCAATTGGGCTATTTTTTTATTACTATTAATAATAATTTTTATTTAATTATAATAAATAAATAAAATAAGTAACCATAATAAAATTAAAGATTACACCTCCATTTTAAATAACTTTCATCATGTTTCCACAACCAACAATTAACCCCTCCATTTTCTCCGGTCTTTGAATTTTAAATGCACCGAATCTCACCGGATTATCCTCTCACTTTCTGAGTTTATATTTAGATTGTGTTTCTTCTTTCCTTGAATCCTCCTAATAAATACCCTACTGATACAGTAGAAATATAGAGATGAAGTAAGAAAGAAGAAGATAGAGTTGGTGGCATTTGGGTAATATAGTTAGAGTTTTAAAGGAGAAATATTTGTTCAATTTTTTTTATGGGTAAAGAAGCGTACGTGCTTATGTCTCGTTAAAAATTTTAACCTCCCTAAACCTAAAGAAAGGAAAAAGAGTACACAAGCAATTACTTACAAGATCAACGTCACAAACGGCTATAAGAAAACAAGGCATTAGTTAGGGACCAAATCAGCCTGAACTAGCTGAATAACCTCACTAGGTAGTGTATTATAAATACACAATCCAATCGGTTTACCTCTCATCATCCTAGCAAGACAATCTGCAACCATGTTTAGTTGTCGACTCACCCGCCTCACTTGCACCTCCCATCATAGAAACGTGATGTACTTAAAAACTAATTTCATCTAAATCCAGTCAGTAGGTTAACACGTTCATATTAGACATTCGTATATTTTTTAACTGAATATGATTGTTTTATGAATTTTGAGCAATTAGAGGATTAATTTATAACTTTTGATAATTAATAAATTTAAAAAATTTAAAATATAATAAAGGATCATTTATATAATTTACTTAAAAACTATAAAAAAAATATATAATAAAATAATTACTATCTCTTAGATTAATTATAAATTGGTTTTGTAAATTTTAGCTTGGGGTTTGGGGTTTGATAGGTAGGACCAATCCTAACCTTTAATTATAAATTTTAAATTTTATAATTTTAAATTTTAAATTTTAAATCTTAAATTTAACAAATTTATTTTAGTTTGTGTAGCTTATATATTTAAAAATCATATTTAAATTATAACTTCTCTTGTAATAACCTAATAGCCCACTAAATTATCATTTAATCCTTCATGGGAGAAATATAGATCTTAAGATAAATTTATATTTTATTATGTAGAATTAACGCTAACATAAAATAAGACGAAAGAGTTGAAACTAATAACAAAGTATCATTTAAACTAATAACAAACTATCGCATTTCATCTAAGACGAGGTTCAAGATATAAACAAAGTTTTCAAATCTTAAAGGTATCAAATTTTAGTTTTAAATTTGGAGTAATCGTAAATAAACAGAACATTCGACGAATCATTTATAAATTATTAATTATATAAAATTTATTTACTAAATTATATAAATGAGTATAAATAAAATCTTTATTTTAATATAATAAATGAAACGAACATTAATATAAATATATTCAGTTTATTTATATTTATAAACAAATTAATAAAAATACTATAATAATAAATAAAAATTAAAACCACCTTGTAATTATCTAAATCCCAGCACAGTGAATGTGAAAACGAAACCCATGTGTTGTGGGTCACGACACAAAAATTATCCTGGCACGTTTCTATGTTTTCTACTCAATTTCGCTGTCTCTTGTCTCGTCTTTAATTCAAAGCGGTACATTTATTCATTTATTTATATTTTTTAAAGTACACAAAAAAAAACGAATTTTGAAATTTTAAATTCAAAAAACAAAAGAAAGGGACAGTGAGTGACAGCCATTACAAACCGACAGCCTTGGGTTTGCTTTAAGGAGCAGAGAAGAACACTTGTGGGCCAATCTCTTCCTATTCTTACGGGCCGGTTCTTTTTGACAAAGATTTCAAAGAATTTCTTTTTTCAAATTTTAAATAAGAATAATGGTTTGATCGAACGACAGCCTGTTCATAGGGGTTAAACACGTGGCAGAACCAGAGACGTTGCTATACTCGGGTTGGAAATCGGTACAGAATTTGTGAATTTGAAATGTAACATATAAATATTGTCGAAAAGCAATCGGCTGATGACGTGCTTAACAAA
The DNA here is from genome assembly GCA_035048815.1 of Abelmoschus esculentus. Taxonomy (NCBI): domain Eukaryota; kingdom Viridiplantae; phylum Streptophyta; class Magnoliopsida; order Malvales; family Malvaceae; genus Abelmoschus; species Abelmoschus esculentus. The sequence goes on along the minus strand of JAUCBN010000008.1, from coordinate 19,318,971 downwards.
GATCTGTAAGCTGTAGATGGATCAATGACATGGATAATTTTGATTTTTTTCATAAAATAAATAGGGAAAAATCATTTTAAAATCAAATCATTTAATTTTTTATGATGTTTTTTTATTATCTTTTGATTTTTTATAATTTTATAAGATTAATTTAGATTGATAAACAATTTTTTAATAAAATTTTTTATATACATAAAATCTTAAATTTAATACATACTTAATCGATATTAATTTATTTATCATTTACTAATTTTCGTTGTTGTTTAATCCACTTCAAACCTTAATTAACGTTATTTCTATCTTAAATTTTCTATTGTAACTAATTGAATGCATTAATAATATAATTTAAATTCAAATTTTAAACTAAACAATAGTAAAAAAAAATGATAATAATTTTTAAATTATAATATGCATAATAAAACAACACATTATATAGCTACTAAATAGTAATTTAGACTTTATGGGTACGTACTCCATTATTGAATACAACTATGCTGACAGAGTGCAAGTGGGGATTTTTTAAGTGATTTTAAACAAAAATGCCATACAAATATAATGTAAAACTCATTGATTGAAGGGATGAAATTATAAATTTAAAGAAAATCGAAGGGCTTAAAATTAATGGGAAAATTTTCCTAATGGTAACTGAACGTTGATAAACTATTCAATTTAGCAACTAAACTTTCAATTACTTTAATATTATTATTAAATTTTTAATTTTTCTCCAATGTTAACACTAACCCATTAATTAAAATATTTTATATAATATACTTAGTTCTTCGTATTTATATATTCAAATAAAATAATTTTAATTAAAATAATAAATTAAACTTTTAGTATTTTTTTTTTACAATTTTATCCTATTTTTATAAAAAAATTAATTTAATTAAACTTTTAATATATTTAGGATAGTAAGATGAGCATCTGAATCCTTTGGGATAAGGTCAGATCAAATTAATTGTCAGGTGACTTTGACGTCCCTACCTCCCTTTCACCCCACAAAGTATTTATTTATTTATGTTATACTTTTTACCTGTAAATAAATATTTTTGTTTATTTTGAATATTATTCTAGAAAAATTGGGTGGGCCTATAAATAATGTATCAACATACAAGTATAACAGAAAAATGTAAATATAAATATAATACGTACATGTATATATAGTTTTATTTCCCAAACGTATTTAATTATAATTAATTAATTTAAACTTACATTTAAAAATTCAAATTTCAATATAATACAAGGACTGATTTATAATTATACCAAATGAATTGAATACATATCAACTAATAGAATCAATATCACCCAACGGTAATGGCCGCAAGGATTAAAATAATAAATTTCCAAACCTTAAATGACAGATTGAAATGGGAATTAGGACAGACAGGAGTGGCAATTTGGGCAAAGACAGCGGTTTGGAATTACAAAGGCAGATAAACTCGGGTCCCACTCGTTAACTCAATTCACCTTTACCAAATAGCTATTAGCTAGCCTGTCATTCGACTCAGACACTCTGTTTTTCTCTATTTATTCCGTTTTAAACAACCCTTTCGCTTCAGTCTTAATCCCACTCTAAATCCTCGCTTTTCTTACATTATCATCGTTGTAATTATATAATATTCATGGCGGAGGAGACACAAAAGCCAGAATCTGCGGTCGCTGCTCCGGCTGAAGAAGTGACTGTGGTAGTGGAGAAGCCTGAAGTTACTGAGAAGGAGCTACAACCGTCACCACCCGTTCCCGTTCCGGAGTCTGAGGTGTTGGAGAAGCCTGTGGCTGCTGTTGTAGTTGAAGAAGAAAAGGAAGAAGCTGTTGTTGAAGTTGACGAGAAAGCCAAGGTTGAAGAAAGTAAGATTACTGAATCGGTTTCTTTCAAAGAAGAAACTAACGTTGCTGGTGAACTTCCCGAGGCTCAAAAGAAGGCTCTTGATGAGCTTAAGCACATCATTCAGGAAGCACTTAACAAGCACGAATTCACTGCCAAAGTAGAAGAAAAACCAGTAGCTGAGAAAAAAATTGAAGAAGAAGGAAAGAAAGAAGAAAAAGAGGAAGAGAAACCTGCTGGTGGTGGTGAGATTTCAGAAGAGCCCAAGGTGGAAACGGAAACACCCGCCGCTGTTGAAGCCAAGGAAGAGGAGAAAACTCCACCTCCACCACCAGCAGCCGAGGAGCCGACCGTCGAGACGGCGACCGTGGAAACAGAAGTGACTGAGAAGGTGACAGCCGTAGACGATGATGGCGCCAAGACAGTGGAGGCAATTGAGGAGTCTGTAGTAGCAGTTGCCACTCCTCCAGCAGAAACAGAGAAGGAAGAGGCCGCCGCTGAAGTGGCTCCTCAAACTGAAGAGACAAAAGAAGCCGAAGTTCCACCGCCACCGCCCGAGGAGGTGTCTATATGGGGAATTCCACTCTTAGCCGACGAGAAAACCGATGTGATCCTGTTGAAATTCTTAAGGGCTAGAGATTTCAAGGTAAATGAAGCATTCACCATGATAAAAAACACTGTCGGGTGGCGAAAAGAATTCGGTATCGATTCCTTGCTCGATGAAGATTTAGGAACTGAATTAGAGAAAGTAGTTTTCATGCATGGATTCGACAAAAAAGGTCACCCTGTCTGTTACAACGTGTACGGAGAATTTCAGAACAAAGAACTGTACCAAAACACTTTTGCTGATGAAGAAAAACGAACCAAGTTCTTAAGATGGAGGATTCAGTTCTTGGAAAAGAGCATTAGTAAACTGGATTTCACTCCTAATGGTATCAACACAATTGTTCAAGTCAACGATCTCAAGAATTCACCTGGACCAGCCAAGAAAGAGCTCAGACAAGCCACTAATCAAGCCCTAAACTTGCTGCAGGATAACTATCCTGAATTCGTGGCTAAACAAGTATGGTCTAACTTCTCAGACAGATTTAATCTTTTTTTAAGTTTCTAGCTAAAATCTGAACTAATTGATGATGGGTTTTGGATTTTGAAGGTGTTCATCAATGTTCCATGGTGGTACTTGGCTTTCAATAGGATGATCAGTCCTTTTCTGACTCAGAGAACCAAGAGCAAGTTTGTCTGTGCAGGTCCATCCAAATCTGCTGAAACCCTCTTCAGGCAAGTTGATTTCCTTTTAATTTCTTGTTTAATGTTGTATCAATTGGTCATAAATGGATTATTATTGTGTCAAGCGATCGATGTAACTCGTTTATTTCGATAAAAAAATAGATATATTGCTCCTGAACAAGTACCAGTTCAATACGGTGGACTGAGTAGAGAAGGTGAACAAGAGTTCACTGTGGCCGATGCCGCGACGGAGGTTACGATCAAGCCAGCAACCAAGCATACCATTGAATTCCCTATAACTGAGGTATATATGAAGTATATATTTGTACAATCAATGTATATCAATTCAATGTGCCATTCACATGAAACTACATTTCCTTCTTGAATTAGCAGAAGTGCCATCTGGTTTGGGAGCTCCGAGTTGTGGGATGGAATGTCGCTTACGGAGCCGAATTCGTGCCCACTGCTGAAGACGGATATACCGTGATCGTATCAAAAACAAGAAAGGTATCCTCTGCCGACGAAACCGTGATTTCTGATGGCTTCAAAACCAGTGAGCCAGGGAAAGTTGTTCTCACCATTGATAATCCAACATCCAAGAAGAAGAAACTTGTTTATCGATCCAAGACCAAGGCTTATTCTGATTGAAGACATAAAATGACACTGGGTTTGGATTTTGCTTTTTATTGAACTTTTAATTTATAAATTTAGAACCTTTGAGATTCAATTTTATATTTTTTATTAGTTGATTGGTTTTATATATTGATAAAAATGGGATGATAATGTGTGCAATGTGAAAAAGTGAACTGTTTTGTTCTTGTGAAAGTTGAGTTTGTTTCTAAAGTTTGTGTAAATTTTTTTATATATTATATTTGCATTTGGTTTTGTTATCGGTTCTGATGGTACGAATTAATTAAATTAGATTAAAAGGATTGTTCTCGTAATAAAATTTTCATAACGTTCGATTAATATTCGATACGAGTGAGTATAAATACTGATTGAAAGCGTGATTGAAGGGTGGTGGCATCTTTGCATGTGGCATTGCCAGTGCAAGAAATATGTTTGCCTGTTGTTTTGGCATGTTTCCATGTATCTCTGTTGTAGGCGTTGGAAGTAATCATCATCCAACTCCATAATTTAAGGCTTTCGAGGGAATCAAAAGAATGACCCCTTGGCCCCGTGGAAATCTTTACAAATCCATTGTATCTAACGATTCTTGCGGTATTTACGGAAAATTATATCATGATCTAGTTTTATAATCTTATTTATAAGATTAATTAATTAAATATATTTATTTAAAAAATGTATTTTTATAAATAAGATTTTATTTAATAAAAATATTTTAAAATTTAATTTACAGTAAATATTAATGATGAATTAATTGATAACAACTTGTTAATCTTATAAATAATATGATAAAAATAACTTATAATATAATTTTTCAATACTTACATATATTTATACGTTCTTTTTAATAACTTAGTGTGTTTATATTTTTTAACATTTAACTTTTACGTTTTTATAAGATTGTGGATTGATCTGAAATTATTTCAACTTTTGGTCATGGATTTCTCTACGTGGGGCCAACCCAAGTGTGGTTATTCTTCCTCTTTTGAAAGGGCTGAGAATCTTAGGGTTGGGTTTGTAATAATTTCAAATCCCCACCACCTTATCAGAATTCATAATTGAGATACTGAAGTTAATTGTCTACAAAAATTATTTTTGTTCATATCGAACATAAAGGATGAATATGACACCCTCATCTTAAGATTTTAAATTAATTAACCAAAAAGAATTCACCTATTAAATTGATTTTTAGCCTTTGAATATTATTGAAGAAAGTCTATCATTGCAGACTGGATCCAATGCATTCCAGCAGAGAATCTTAAGCCAGACAGCCAATAAAACATGGGAAAATGGAAAAGCACTTCACATGTAATGATTATTATTTCATTAAAAACCGACTAAGAATCAGAATTAGTGGTAAGAAAAGGATTGTAACACAAAACACTCGACAAAAGCTACATGCTTTGTCTCTGGTTTATGCTTTTCAGAAATTAATTAAAGAAGCTTAATTCATAGCCTTCAAAGTTGGGTTGTAAAGTGGAAAGTTTAATGACAAAATTGACTTTCAACACTATAAAACCAACATAATTTAAGAATTTATAAATTTATATTTTAAATATGTAAATAATAGTTAACCATTAAAATTAAGTAAATAGCGAAAATCTGTCCGAATTATTCAAAACAAAACTCGAAAATCTAAAGGTTCTCAACAAATAGCTAGCTACCCAATGTCCAATCCCACCCAACCCAACTTACCTAAAAAATGGAAAGCTCAACCAATCCCTTCCTTTCCTTCAGTCAATACAGGGTGTCTCTTGGCTTGCGTTACATGCACCTACTTAAGAGTTAAGCACCCCTAATCATTATGAGTTCTGACCCGTTGGAAAAAGTATTCTCTGTTTTAATTTAATTTTTAAACCCACACTTGATTATGAATTTAAATATATCTATGTTGATTATTTATACAGAGGCCTTTCCAAAAATGTTTAAATTTATAAAATTTTAATAAAAAATTAAAGATTTCATTAAAAAAAAGTAATAATTTTATCATAATATTCTATGTTGATTCAATTAAAATATAAACAAAAATGTATAAAATTGTAAAACAATCCCTATATCCCTGGCATCTCCAAGCCTCAGTCAACCATTACATCAACAAATAAAACTCAACCTGAAAGGTAAGATGTCATAATTTCAAAGTTATTAGTGCTTGCTAAGATGAAAACATGACCTTTGGAACATATTCGTATTAGGAAGATAAAAATATGCCGACACAATTTCCCAGTTATTGCCGAAACTTAGGTTCCATGATCATGTTCCTACATGTCCCATTAAAATCTAGCATCATATGGCTTTCATAAAAAGTTAGAAAACATGATTGAGCCGAATGGTAAAAGATGAAGCATGCATTAATCATGGCCAGTGATGTTCATATTGTTATTCTATCTTGTATGAGTTCGAATCCTGATTGCAAATACATAAATACTTCCCTATTTAATAAAAAAATATCAACTATGCGTCTTTAAATGCTCAACTTAAGGGTGATTGATTCTATAGGTCCAAAAATAAAATATCAAATAGAAATTATGGGATCAGAAAGATAACATAAACCAAACAATCCTTGTGTTCTTACAAATCTACAAAGAGTGTAAAAGGTTCCACAATATAAACATGACACACCAGAAACATGTACAAGTGCACGACAACAGGGGTAACCCAACATGGCAAAGTACATATTTCAAAACCATGAGCAACTTGCTGTCAGACATGCTTCTTGCTAAGATGCAGAACAGAGTAAAATGAACAAGCGAATTCCCTAAAATTTAGATAAGAATAAATTAAATCAAAGTAGGAATCGTATTCGTACCCCTCAGTCGTACAAGGGTTTAACCTTAAACCTGTAGAGAAACTTCTTCTTTTTTGATGTTGGGTTGTCGACCATAAGCAATACTTCGCCCAACTCACTGACTTTGAAGCTTTGAGACACAACTGGTTCATCTTTAGGAGTCATTTTCGTCGGCTTTTGAATAATGACTGCATAGCTATCTTTAGGGTTAGGCACAAATTCAGCTCCGTAGCTAACCTCCCAACCGACTACCCTGATTTCCCAGACAAGAACACATTTCTGCAGTGCAAAATGTTTCACATGGATATAAGTGGGATTGGACCTTACATTCGTAATTGGCACAAACGAAGAAACACATAGTAGCCGTATAAGAAATAAGATATGTACTTATGTAGCACGAAGAAACAATGAAGTTCGAACCTCAAATATTGTTATTTCAACAGTTTGCTTTGTCCCCGGTTTCACAGTCATTTCGGTGGCAGGATCGTCATCGCTGAACTCCGGATTACAATCACAATAATCCACACTCAAACCACCATATTGAATTGGCACTTGTTCAGGTGGTATGTATCTGTTGTACGCATCATATAATTCAGGATATTAACCTCTGACAAGAACTATAGGTACTTAGAATACACACTTAGATAACTCGAATCACTCACTTAAAAAGGGTTTCAGCAGATTTTGCTGGCAGTGCAATGACAAACTTGCTCTTGGTTCTTTGTGTCATAAATGGACTAATCATTGTATAGAATGCAAGATACCACCAAGGAACATTAATAAACACCTAAATAGAATTCGAAACCCGAATCAATGCCTCTCCCAAAGAATTTAATGGACAACAAAAATTGCACATCAAGGATATACATATAGATAGAGACAGAACAAACCTGTTTAGCAACAAACTCTGGATAATTATCTTGGAGAACCTGAAGAGCCTGTTTTGTTGCCAATCTAAGCTCCTTTTTGCCAGGTCCAGGCGAGTTTTTGAGGTCACTAACTTGGAAAATGGTGTTAACACCACCAGGACTAAAATCAAGCTTTCTTATACTCTTCTCCAAGAGCTGAATCCGCCATCGCAGGAACCTCATTCGCTTTTCCTCATCGGAAAACGCTTTCTGGTATAATTCTTTATTCTGAAACTCCCCGTAAACATTGTAACAAACAGGGTGGCCTTCCTTATCTTTTCCATGCATGAACACAACTTTGTCCATATCATCACCGAGATCTTCATCCAAAAGCTCATCGATTCCGAACTCTTTCCTCCACTGGATGGTGTTTTTGATCATTACGAGCGCTTCTTTAGCTTTGAAATCCCTCGCTCTTAAGAACTTCAAAAGGATGACCTCGCTCCTGTCATCTTTTAAAAGAGGAATGCCCCAAATGGATACCTCTTTTGGCACTTGTTTCTTTTCCTTTTCTGGGTTTTCTTCACTTTTGGATTCTGAATTGAAAAGGTTAGAGTCTATTGCTTCTTTAACAATCTGCTTTAGTTCTTCCAAAGCTTTCCTTTCGAAATCGGACAGATCAGCTTTCTTATTGCTTTCCTCTTTGAAAGAACCCAGATTTTGAGGAGCCTTTTTCTCTTCAGCAACAGCACCCACCTCTCCTTGATCAGTAGTAGGCTCTGGTGGAGCTCCCTCCTCATCTTTCTCCATCATCTCCGCCAGTGATTCTGACTCCGTAACCTCCTGCTGCTGCGGCGGAGCAGGTGGTTTCTTCGATTCGGATTCCGATATCACTACAGTTTCCTCTGTTGGTGCTTCTTCCTTTGGTGTCACCTTTAGAGCAGGTGGTTCGGATTCTGACTCCACTACTTGCGAATGTGGCGCTTGAGGAGGCTCCTCTTTTCCTGAACCTCTATCCGTTGAATCGGGTTCCGATGCTATCAATTCCTGTGGCGGCGGTGTCTGCTCTTCTTTTTCAGCTATAGTCGTTGAAACAGATTCGGTGATGGAAACCAACACAGCTGCTACATGGGATGGTGGGGAAGGGTTTTCCTTTTCTAAAACAGCAGGTGAATCAGTCCCGGTCACCTCCGTCAGGGTTGTCGGCGTCGCTGCTGCCACTGTGGGGTTCTGGGCTGGAGTTTCATCGGACATGTTTGGTTGTTTGTTGTCTGAGAAAGTGAAGAGTGTGACTGTGAAGTGAGAAGGTTCACAAGGACAAGTGAAATAACTAGAACGGTAAAATATGGAAAACGGAATCCTATGCTCTAACGTCTAATCTAACAAAATGTAGACTAGACATACTATAATGTGACTTTTTAATACAACTAGTGGTTTATTATTGTACGTATAGTTTATTATTATTATTTTATTGAATTAAGATTTAATTATATATTAAAATATTTTTAATAAATGTTTAAAATATTTTTAATATATATTAAATTTAAATTCGAATAATTTAATTATAAATTATATATATGATATTAATAAACTAAAAAAATAAGGGTAAATTACCTCAGTGACCACCGAACTAATTGAAAATATTTATTATAGTCACCCAACTAAAGAACTCATCAATCAGGTCATCCAACTTTAAAACACTACCTATTTGAGTCATCGTCGTTAAAGTTCTAACAAAAAAAGTAACGGTAGTGATGTGGCAGTTAAAGAAAAATTATATAATTATACATTTAATCTATGTATTTTATTTATAATTTTAATTTAATTCTAAATTTAAATTAATAAATAAAATTAATCATCTAATCCAACAATGATGACATGTATAAACATATTATGTGATTTTGCTATTAAAAGGATTTGAACCCACGTTCACTAAGTAACCAAACACCCAACTAATGGGTGAATCACTGGGCTAAAATGGTTCTTGAGATTAGGGGTGAGTATTCGATCGAGTCGAGTCGAGTTAAAAAATTTTGAGTTATTCGAGTTGACGAGTCATATTTTACAACTCAAACTTTATTTGAATTTTTCCGGTTCGAGTCGAGTTTAAGAAATTCGAGTCGAGGCGAATCGAGTCGAGTTTTCGAATTCTTATAAATATTTAATTATAATTATTTATCATGTTACAGTATGATTTGATCCCAATTTAAATGACTTTCTCCAATCATATAAGATATGTATATATTTTTTTTTATATGTAGCAATATTTCTTTATATTTTTATATATAAATATATATATCATTAAAAAAATTGATAGACTCGTCTCAAACTTAAAAATTAATCTTTTAATTATTAAAATTTTCGAGTTATTCGAGTTATTCGAATTTTCATTTTACAACTCGAACTTTAGTTGAAATTTTTTCAAGTCGAGTCGAATTTTGCTCACCCCTACTTGAGATATGACATATTCACATGTATTATTAAATGATTATTTTTTTTAGTAAAAGCCTAAAACGCATTAAAGAAATTATAAAATTTTAAATCGATTAATATTTAAATTAAAATATTAGATATTTAAATTAAAATAATAAAATATTTAAAAGATAAATCAAAATAATTAAATATTTAAAATTCAAATATTAATTATTAGAATATTAAATATTTGAATATTTTTATTTAATATCATTCGAAAAAAAATATTTGAATATTTGAATTAAAGTATTTGTTTATTTAACATTCAAATTAAACTTATCAAATATTTTAATTAAAATATAATTTTTAAAATATTTTGATTCAATTCAATATATTCTAACATTAGATAAAAATATTTAATATAGTATTCAAATATTTTGATATTAAATAAAAAAATTGTATATTTTAATTCAAATATTGAGTATTTAAATATTTTAATTTAAATAATAAATATTTTAATATTTTAAATTAAATATTAAATATCTAGATCTTTTAATTATAATTAAAATATTTAAGATTTAAATATTAGTTGAATAGGAATCCTATTGATTCCTTTAATAATATTTAGTTTTTACTAAAAACATAACAGTTTAATAATATATTTTTAGACCTTAAATTAAAAAAGTCCTTTAGGCTCAGTGGTTCACCAGTTGTTTGTGTGTTTGGTTGCCTAGAAGACGTGGGTTTAAATCTCTGCAATGACAAAATTATATAATATTTTGTTCATGTGTCATCAATCGATTATGTGATTAATTTTATTTATTAATTTAAATTTAGGATTAAATTAAAATAATAAATAAAATATAATGATTAAATGTGTAATTATACACAAAAATTTAACTGCCACGTCACTGCCGTTATTTTTTTTTGTTAGAATTTTAACGGCGGTGACTCAAATAAGTAGGGTTTTAAAATTGATTTACCTGATTGACAAATTCTTTAATTAGATGACCAAAATAGATATCCCTAATTAGTTTAGTGGTCACTGGGATAGTTTAAAAAAAATTAAGTATTGTCATGAAATCGTATCAAATATTCAGAAATATGAGTTTAAAAGTGAGAAATCTAAAACAAATATATTAAAAATTGAAAATGATAGTACAGTATTTAAAGAAATATTATGATCGCCTTATTGGTATGTTAACATCCAAAGTTATTGGCGGTTGTTTGATGATTTTAGTTCAATTTTATTTTGTATTTTCGGAAATAAATTAAGAAAAGTAAGATTACGTGGACTAAAATAAATAATATCAAAAATTACACTATATCTTACAATATAAGAAAAAAAAAACTGTGATATGGTCTACGAAAAAAACAAACTGTGAGCGACTTAAAATATCAACAAGAATGTTCTATTATTTAAGACTGATTATATCAGTAAACGATTATTAATTGAGTGATATTTAATTTTTTTACGACATTGTCAAAATTTGAAATATAAAGAAAAAAACAGATAATCTATACTAAACTAATTTATCTAACTACTAATCTAAAGAAGAAAAGCAATGTTACAAACGATAGAATTAATTATACGAGAATAGTTAGGTTAAGAAAACCTTAAAATTTTGCATGTTTTAAAGTTTGCAATTAAAAACTTAATAATAAGCAAAAGGATGTATTATTATACTTAGAGGAAAACCTAAACTTTTTATGTCGAGCAGAAAAATTTATATCATAGATTCAACTTATTACATTATTTATGATCTTATTTAATAAAAAATATTTTTTTATTAATTTTTATATTATCTGTGTATTGTAAATTTATTTTACAATAAATGAGTAAATATTCCCTTGATAAAAATATGATACAAAAATAATTAAATAAATAATATTTATTAATATAAATATAAATAATATAATGAGTCAGTCTAATAATATAATTTCACTTCATATTACTTTGTAGGACACTTCTAGCCCAATGTTAAATCCCTGGCCCATAGTTCAACAGCCCAAGATATGTAACCCTAGACCCGAAAAGGTAAGAGGAGACGAAGCTAAAGGAGGAATAAAACAACAATAACAGCAGAGAATAGAAAAAGAATAAAAAAAGCTCGGAGATGGCTGAGAACAAGGGATTTGTGCCGGAAAAGTATGATGTTAACGCAAAATGGGATGCATGCCTCGATCTGACTGTACGCCGTTTCGTTTATTCATCATTTGCCGGTGCTTTTGGCGGACTCCTTTTCTTCAGTTTGTCCCCTTTTCCACAGATTTTGTTAATTTTTCCCCTTTAGTGATATTGCTTTTTAAGCGTTCGATTGACGAAATTTTGATACGAATTGTACGTAGTTTGTAGAATTTAGCCTTTTCAAGTTAAAGAGTGATCTAGATGATGAGATTTACGGTTTGTAGTTGTTAACCATTGCATATCGGCCTAATTGATTCTACAGATGCTGTTTTCTGATCTTTCTGGTTTCCAGCATTTGTTCATTTATTATTATTTTTAGTAGCGATCGGAGGTGATGCTGCTGTCTAATAATAACAGAAATGTGATTATGTTATATCTGTTTGGAATGCCAAAACTATTATATTTGTTTTCATACCTGCACATCAATATCCATGTAGGTGCCAACATTTTAGATCATTTGGCTTCCTTAAGGAGCTATGTATAGGCAACTATACCATAACACATTACTATGTTACATGGACTCGTGTGAGTGTTTGAGATGGGAATGTGTTGGACAAGGATATGTTCAATTGTTGCTAAATTTTTCTAAATATATATGTATTTGAGAGTGCTTGGGGGATTACATTCCCATGTTGAATTTTACTGTTGCAAGGTACTTAAAGAAAACTGAAGATATACATGTCATGCTCTGAAGATATTCAAGCTGTACTTACATTTCTGTATGTTTGATCTGCCTACATATATTCCAGCACCAGAACTAGCTCCTTTCGCCGCATAGGGTTTCTGAAAAACGTATGCTTTGCGGAGAGGTTGGAATGTGAAATGTTTTTATTTCTGTCTCCTTAACATGTTACTCTCCTGTAGGTTAACAATGCGTTAAAACTTTTCCATCATTCCTGCCAAGTAAATCTGAAACAGTTATAGTGATTATGCATTTTGCCTTGATAGATACTCATTTGGGCTGTGACCAGTGGTCAAAGTGTACCCTGTTCACTTTCAAATTGTATTGATTTTTTTTAGTTGTCTTCTAAGTTCTATCCGAGCATTATTAGTTCTGTGCCTTCCCTAATCTGTGATTTTTTTTCTTTCTTTTCTCTCTCCCTTGAATTAATAATATTGGTGCATTTTGATTTTTCATACCAGGGAGTCCAGTGACTCGGTGGGCATCAGTAGCTTTAGGTGCTGGGATTGGAATTGGATCTGCATACACAGATTGTTCTCGCATTTTTAATGGATATGATGCTCCTGCTTCCCAGGTAGGAGTTTTGTTTTATTCAGCTAATATTTTAATCTTTTGAGCCACTATCCCGCTACAAATGTTAAATTCTTGTTTGGCCTGTTAAAAGTTATCTAAATGTGGGCAGATCTGCATCATCATCTTCAACATCAACCGATCCTAATTTCATATTGGATTGAGTTATTACATATTTAGGCATTTAATTTCATATTTAGATTAAACTAACTAAACTTAAAGAAGCAATTTACTATTAAAAATGCATGTTCGGCTTAGACTGTTTATGTGGTTTGGATTCCAAAACCAATAACCGAACCAAATAAACCCCTGATACCGAATAAACCATAAATTTAGTACAGCTTTGGCAGTATAAGCACTATTTATTTCTCAAATAGATGGAGTGCTAATATTTTATGCCTCACTAGGATTCTGTCAACCTTGACTGTTTTTATTTCTCAGAAATCAGTATGACGGATGATTGTCAAAATTAATTTGTGTATATCAGTCTACTTAATACATGTTCCAAAAATCTCTGTAAGAAACTTCATTTTGTTCTCTTTATGTTTCCAGGAAGGGAAGCAGTGAGTTGATGTTGTTGAAGTTCCTCTAAGTTTACAGGTTCAAATTCAGAGTTTTTCATAAGCTGTTATTGTTTGTCGTTTCCCCAGCAATGTCTTTTGAATTTTTGTGCAAACATTGTTGTTGGTAGGCCAACAATTAACATGATGCACCGGAAATTTGGCATGACTCCAGTTGTCTTTTTCTCTGTAATTCTATCATGAGTAAAAACACAATTTTGGAGAATGAAAATAATTCCTTCAGTTTCATGCCTGAATCCTGTGTGATTGTTAAGATTTACATTTGTTACGTCTGTTGAGTGCTAATATTTGGCGTTATATTTTAGCCGCCTAATTGCGTGGGAAAGTTATGGCTTGTGTAGGTCATATTTTGAATCTGTTTCAAAGTAACTGTCCGCAGCAGTCGACATTGTTGTTACTGTCTTATTCCTTCTTATTGGGCCTATTCAGTTTGGGATTAAACTGAACCAATTTTCACTAAACCTAAACTAGGCTGCTATAGAGCTTCTATTTGTGTTGGTATGCTTATGCGTTGAAAGGAATTCTTCCCTCTATCCTTAGGCTGCATGGTATGGGCTTTTCATTGTTTGACATTCGAATGGTGGGGGGCTGAGCTTGACTTACCATGTTTGCTTGTTGAAGCCTCTCTATTCTACTATCTAATGTTACAATTAAAGTTCCATAACCCACAATCAGTGTCTCTTAATATATTGTATACCATCACTTGTACATTACTACTACTTAATCATATCATCACTACCCCAAGTTCTCGTTATCTAATAAAATTTTCATTATTTTTCTGCTGCTTATTGAGAGTAAAAGTTTTCATGTTTATCATTTGATAATACACATATATCGTAGACAAAATAATTGAACTCGGTCTCTTAAGATAAACATTATCTGTTTTTTCATTGAGAGTACTTATTAGATTCATCACTCATAAAAATATGGAATATATACGTATAAACCCAACTTAATCACATGTATTTAGGGAAGTAATAGTATGTGTAACTTGGCTCGAGGACATACATTTTTCATTTTCCAACTCAACTTTCCTACGGGACACATCTTAAAAACAAGGGTAGTTTTGGTAAAATTACAAACATTTTGAATATTTTAGGTAATAGGGTTCAATGCAAGTGTCAAAAGTTACAATGCAAGTGAAAGTCGTTGTAACCCCCTTAGCCCGGCTTAGACGGAACCGACACTAACGGGTTACACGGGGAATATCAAACCAAACTTGCGAAGGTTCGATTCGATAAACAACCCTACAATACGTTATATTTTTTTTATTTTACCTAGATGCACAATCTTATTCCTACATGTCAAGGTCTCATACAAAGCATTACCGGTAACACATTAATTAAAAACATACATCCGATTAAACACTAACGTAGATTAAGGACTAAAATGTAAAACTTTTAAATTCAATTAGTAAAGTAGTAATTCTTTCCATCAATGTTCAATTAAACATACAAGAGTTCCTCACAACAAATTTCAACTCAAACGAATCATTCTAACATCATTAATTGCATGTTCCTCTAATTTAGGGACCAAAATGTAAATCTTCCAAAATACAAGAACTTCATCCAAATTAGGATTACCATCTTGAAATTAAATCAACTTTATACTTGCATGCAAAATTTCAGCTCAAAATAACATCAGTAAGCACCTTAATCGAACAAAGGAAGATATCTGGTACTAAAGTATAATTTCTAACAACTTTCAATTCTTGGTGATCAAAGGTTTCGAAACCTTCCCAAAGGTTTTAAAACTTTTTGTAAAAGGTTTCGAAACTTTCCTGGAAAGTTTCGAAATTTTTCGCGTCCAGTAGCTATCCAAAATTGAAACTGCCCGCAAGGTTTCGAAACCTTGTGAAAGTTTCGAAACTATTTGACAAAGGTTTCGGAACCTTCACCCAAAGGTTTCGAAACTTTAGGTCTGGAACCAAAAGTTTCATTACACTAAGTGCACACCAATTACTCAATACTCAACCATTAAATACCACCACTAGATGCATCAGTCCTAGGCATAATTAGCAACATATGGCACGTAATCAACAACGTCACGGATATCAATCAAGCTATAGGCATGCTCCCTAGGAAATGATTAACAACATATCAATCATGCTAGTACATGCTTCAACAATCCAAACAATTCCAAAGTTCAACAATTAACAATCAAACAATAGTGGTCTTATTACAACATAAACCAAAGCCTAAGTACACACTCCTCACATAGGTTGGGTTACACATTGCCTTGCCCAATTTGTTTGCCAAAAACATACCAAATTCAAAGTGATTCTTCCCCTTGGTTTCCTTGCCTCGAACGAAGCTCCTAATGCCTTTATTTCTCTGCATGGATGAAAAGAGAGCTTAAGCAAACATGCTTAGTGAGGAAGCTCTACACAAATCATCAATGCATCTATTTAAAATCATGATGAAACCATAGATTGTAATACATTGTTAAATCATGCATGCTAACATCTCATGCTCATGTTCTTTAAATCAAATGCATCCTTGAGTTCACATAACCTTATCAAAACAATTTATAAATGATGCTCAATTTTCTTCTCAAATTCATGTATGTATATTGTCTTTCTAGTGACCACTTAATGTGAACCTTGAGTTCACCGAATACACGGATCCTTTTTCTCAATATGCATCGGTCGGACACTTAGTCCCCCTTGTATACATGTTATCCCCCACTATGCACGGTTGGACACAAAGTCACCCTTGTTTACGTATGGGTCAACTATATGCACGGTCGGACACAAAGTCACCCTTGTTTACGTGTAGGCGGCTCTACCACGCACGGTTGGACACAAAGTCACCCTTGTTTACGTGTATGCAATGTTCTGTATTCTCAATTTTGTTTATAGTGCACTTAGACAATCCTAATGACATGCCATTCGTATTCGAATCTAAAGTTAGTGTCACTAAGCCAATATCATAATCAAATATGCATGATAACTTGCTGCTTATAATGCATGCATAATATGTTCAACAAATGAACCAAAGCCATGCCCAAAGGCACCATCATGTATAAGGCAATTAACCATATTGTATTTCAAATCATATAACTTGCTGCTCATAATGCATGCATAATATGTTTAACAAATGAACCAAAAGCCATGCCCAAAGGCACCATCATATATAAGGCAAATAACCATATTGTATCCCAAATCATTTCTCATAATTTTTCACAATCATGGATGCTAAATAAGCTATGCATTTCAGCAAGTAATTCTCATGTATGCACCATTTCAAAACATGCTCATGCATTTCCATAAATCTCATTGCATTACCAACATAATGCCTTTATAAATTGTAGCCAAAACTCATATCGGTTTATCAAAAATATTTACATTACTTACTCTTGAACTATGGAAGGTTTTCACACTCTTCCATAGTCCCCATAATAGAACCGTACCAAATGCGATTCGCTTTAAATCCGTAATCACTCACCAACAAGCGAAACGAGCTTTCGCCGCTATCCGATGATCGCACCAACGCACCAGCACTCAAGCTTCTTCTTGTACCTCTTCTACAACATTAAAAACAGAGCATTCTCACATCATAACATGCTCAAACCAACAACCATATCCGATCACCATTAAACTACCGAAAACTTAGCCGAAAAGACCGTAAACTAAGCCGAAACGCATGCGAACAACATCAGCCCAAAACCTAACGAATCTAACATCTAATCCACTTCAATTATGATCAAAAAACACATCCAAACCATCCTTATATCTCCAACAACATTAAAGCATCTAAAACAACCCATAAAACAACCGAAAAA
The DNA here is from genome assembly GCA_035048815.1 of Abelmoschus esculentus. Lineage (NCBI taxonomy): Eukaryota > Viridiplantae > Streptophyta > Magnoliopsida > Malvales > Malvaceae > Abelmoschus > Abelmoschus esculentus. The sequence goes on along the minus strand of JAUCBN010000008.1, from coordinate 19,301,443 downwards.
CACCTTAAAACTACACCGATTGCATTATTCCGGGATTAAATTAATGTGCTATCAAATCAAGACTCAATTAATCATTTAGTTAACATAAAAACACAATTGAATCCATCTAATTCCAGCATTGAATGAGATCCAAATAGATTTCACAAAAACATTCACAAAATCACTAGATCTAACATTAAAAACATAGAATCAAGTTTTTATTAAAAGATTAACAAGCTAATACTTGGGAATTTCAATAAAGAACCTTAGAAAAGAATAAAAATCCAGAAAATTACCTTCAAGATCTATTCACCAAAAAGATGTAATTTCCTCTTCTTGATTCCTTGCAATTTGATGTAGATTTGATGAAATTGATGCTTAGGTTTTGTAAAAGATGAAAAGATGATGAAAATGATGTAATCTTTGTGGAAAAAGATGCAAAAATCAGCAAGGAATTGAAGAGAAAAGATGAAGAGAAAGTGGAGAGAAAATGAGAGAAAAAGATGAGAGAAAATGAGAGAAAAGTGGTTTTGAGAGAAAATAATTAAAAATATCTAATTAAAGTAATTAAAACACATTTTGGTGAATAAATCATTATTAAAAATTAGAAATGGGTTTATGGCCCTCTAAGGATTCTAAGTTTAACTTGCTTTTCAATTTAGTCACTAAAACATTGATTTTGCCGAAAATTACAAAATAATCTTCCAATTTTTCAAAAATTACAAATTGGTCATTTATGTATAATTAAGCATAATTAAAAATCATTATAAAATCTAAATTATTTTCTTTTAATCTTGAAACATATTTTCAATATTTTAAACCATATTCCAAAATTATTATTTTTCTAATTAAAAATATTCTTATTTTATTTTCCCCCGGAATAATGAACCGGAGAACCCGATTCGACCCGAATCGAATTCTCCAAACTACTAACCCCCAAATCCGGATGTTACGGTCGTTGTCGTCACCTGCAAATGACGATTGAGGTGAAGATGTCATCTGCAAGTGGTGATTTATGTAGGCTTGGGCCTTATCAAGTTACTATAATCTCTGTGGGCTTGATAAAGAAGTATAATCTTATCACTTTATCTTGACAAAAAATCTTTTAAGATGGTTATTATTTGTTTTTTTTACTCAACTACTTCAACTATTTAAAGCTTCTTTAAAAATACACAAAGCGGAGGCGTAGACGTCAATGAGAGACAAGATTTAGAAGGTGGTTGGCTTATCTAATATTTGTTTTGAGAGACAAGATTACAAGGTGGTTGGTTTATCTAATATTTGTTTTAAGCTATGGTTTGGTTTTAGTCAAATTAATTTAATTAATCCACAGGCTGTTGAAATACTTTCAATAAGAAATTAATTTATTCGAGTTTTGGTTGAGAGGTACAATCCCGATGTAGACAACAGTGATATACGATTGTGTCTTAGAAATCTTTGACTAAATCATGGCCAGTTGATGAACATTAATGGGGTAAACTTCGTTTGGAAGTCGAGAAGTGAAAGCCTTGGTTGCTATCTCTACATTCACTGATTCCGTAGGATGAAGACCATCGAAGAACACATGACCCTTTCGGTCGCTACATGTTCTACCACCTTCCTTGCATAAAATGCCACTGCCTCCTAATTCTACCACTTCACAACAGGCATTGGTAGCATCTCTGAAACCTTTGGAGGAAGGGTTGTCGATGATTTCGCTCATAATCTTGTAAGAGTTGACAAAAACAAGATTGGAATTTGGCATGTCGGATTTAGCCACATCAATCAACGATATCAACCCATTGTTGAAGAGCGTGGCCGCCTGGTTCAAAGCTTCAACGCAGCTGCTGCCATTACGCAGTGCATTCACCATCGGATAACATCCCAGTGGATTTACCGAGAGCAACACAAACTTCCTCGCTCCTAAACTGTACAACTTCTGCAATAACCCAATACCATGTTTACATTTATCTATTTCCTTAAACAAATTAAGTCAAAGAATGCACCTTGAGTTGTAGGGAAAGGGAGTTGGTGAGATTGGCCGTGAAATCTTGAAGGGTGACATTGTTTTGGCCTCTTCTCAGAAAGTAGTTGAAGGAATAGTCGTTCCCGCCCGTTCCGACTATGAACATGTAGTTTTTAATTGCTTCACAGATTCCTCCTTTGCACCCCAACTGGTTTTCCAGTTCAGGCAATGTTATCTCCTCGAAGTTCCTGATTTGTTGATTTAGAGTTATCACTTGCCGCTGAAAAGGAGCAAAGAATGAAGATATGATGAACGTGAACTGCAAGTCTGCAAGCAGTAGTGATTGGTGAAAGTCATGGAAAATGGTAACTTAACTTTGTCTTACCGCAACAAAACCAGTTTCGTCCAAAATACCCGAGGCACCAGAGGCAAAGTTGACACCGTGAACCACTCTCCCTCCCTTTGTCGAAGGGTCGGAGAAGGGTGGAATAAGAAGAGACGGGAGCATTAGCATTTCCCCGAGCAGGTCTACGACATTTTTCCCGTTGGTAAACCTGCCAGACGGTCCTAGGGGGAAGTCGATTCCGTATGGCAAGAAATTTGCTTTAGCCAACGAGTCTTGAAGGAAGTTGTTGTTTCCATTGTCGACCAGTGAGCTCCCGAATACAAACATCCCTTTGATCTCATGTCGTCCATCACCTTTGGTTTGGAAGACACAGGCGAAGAGTTGAAGGCATAAAAGGATCAGCGTATTTCTTGTTTTTTCTGCCATTATTTTGGGAGCGGCGTGACTTGCTTGGTGTGAAGGATGAATTCAGTACTGCTAGTTGTAGAAGAACCAAGCGAAAGTTGAATTTAAATAGGTAAACAAAACAACAACATTGGTCAATAAAATATTCTTCTTTATTTATTTTATCATTAAATTATTATATTCGACATAATTATCACTAATATTGTCATAATATAAAAATTAATATTAATAATAGTTTAATTAAAAATAATAATTTAATGATCAAATTAGAAAGTTAATCTGAGTTATCAGTTTTAGTCTTTTTAACGATTCAAAAAATATATAGAATATAAAATTATTATACGATGCAAGTCAATTTAAATAAATTGAGTTAAACTTTTAAAAATTAGGATAACAAAAAAAGATAAAAATAATAAAATAAATTTATTATCACTTTATTTTACACTTATTATTTTTAAAATCATTTTAATATCCTTTCTAATTACCAATTGTATTAAAAAAAAGTATCATCAAAAATCTTTATAATATCATATAGAAAAAAAATTCATTGAATGTCCTGCACACATTCTCAACCAATTCAACTAAAGAAAATACACTAATTATAAAATTATTGGTAGAGTAAGATATTATTGAAAATGAGTATATAAATATTTAAATATTTGGCTACATGATACAGACATGGTGCGGTATGGGTGCTTAATTTATAATTTTGCATAAATTTATTTATTTTTAAAATTAAACATTTATTTTTAATAATATAATTATAATTTTAAATGATAATAATAATTTTAATAAAAATATTCGTATTACGGTCTATATTTAAAGTGTGAAATTATCTATCTTAATAATATTATTATCAAAGTATGAACTCGTGTCATCTTTTTCAAAGTATAATATGATTTACTAATGTACTCATATATTATAATATTATTTTACTAATATTATCTTATACTATTTTTATAAAAACATTAAATAAAATAAACAAAAAAATACTATTTAATGATTAAATATAAGATTGGTGTATTGATATATAAATCGTTTACCACTCCATCAAAACAATATGTCCAATAAATTTATATAAATATATTTTTATATAATTTTTTCGCACACATTGTAAATATAATAAAATTTAATTAATTTTTACGATATTATTTTTTTATTTCTTCATCTTATTTAAAGTCATTTATATTTATATAAATATGTTAGTAATTTATATTATATTATTTTGATTATATCATTCTATTTTTTTCATATTTATTGGTTGCCTTTGTCAACCCAGATAACAGGAGCCGATGACAAAACCCTATTAATCTGCGTGTTTCTTTTCCCGATTTAGTAGAGCCTATGCCTATTGCGTTTTGTGGTCAGCACGCAGCCATCTGAACAGACTCTCGTCAGGTTCATAAATGCTCAACGGTGAAGGGGATAAGATTATGCATTCCATGTGTTGCTTATTGATTTTTCAGTTTAATTTGTTATTATTTAAAATTTAGTACTCATAGAAATATAAAAAACATTTAATTAAATAATTTTAAAATATATTTATAAACTTTAATTATTTAAAATATTTAAAATAATCATAAACAAAGTTTAAAAAAATAACTTTAACGAGTTAATAAATGATCTGAAAAGGACAAAGGAGTGTAAAAATAAAATATCGTAAAAATTTAAATATAATATGGAATAAATAATAAGTTAATTATAATTTGATATTGAATAAGTATTTAATTATAATTTAATATCACAAGTATCAGTCGTAAAAATGTTTTTTTTGACAAATGTTATTGAATTTTTATTAAATCTATAAAAAATTATAAAAAATTAGATTAAACAATTCAACCATTTTACAAACCAAAAAAACAGAGAAAATAAAATTCTTATGAAATTAAGTATACCAATAAAATTCAGAAGCTTCTTGAATCTCCTTGTCTCTGTCCAAACGAGACGCATAAAGAAGGAAGAACGAGTTGTAGACGATCCAAACTGTCATGTAAAAAGCATCGCTATCCAAGATTGATTTCATCGACAAACAACCATCAACCGGAGTGGGGATATCAAAAGACCACCGACAGACATATAAATCAGAAACTAACGCTGATTGAATCAAACCACAAGAGTAGATAAATCAAATCAAAGGCAAACAATAATCGATCGCTAGGGTATGCTGCAACGTGCTACAAGAGCAGATGAATCAAACCACAAAACGAAAATATGTCACAAAGACAAAAAAAACGTGTCACAAGGACAGAAAAAACGTGCTAAAAGCATAGATTCTTATTAAAATTAAAATAAAAGTAATAGATTTATAGATCCGGTGGTCGATAACCAATACTAGGATTGATTGCCGACCACCGATCAAAGGGAAAGATCAAAGTGAAGAACGATTAAAAACAAAAGAATTTTAGAGAAAGAAGAGAGCAGCTAGGGTATGACATAAATATTTAAATGTTATTCAAAAAAATGTTTTTTTAAACGTCTTAATTTTAAGATTTTTGTATCCAATTTAGGTTTATAGATTTTTAGCTTAAGGGTTAAAATTTAGAATTTATGATTATAAATTTAAGGTTCAATATTTAGGGATTTAAAATTTAACATATAAACTTTAAATTTTAAATCTCTAAATTCAAAATTCATCCACTAAAATCCTTAAATACTCAATCTTAAACAAAAATTTTAAACTCTAAAATTAAAATACTTTTGGAGATAAAACTTTTACAAATAAAAAAACATAAATACGGGATACCACCAAATAATAATCCTTAAATATATTATGAAAAATTATTTAAGAAAAATCGACTGAACTTTTAAAATCATCTTATTTTACAAACATCAGAATTTAAATTAATAATCTTACTTAAAGAACTTTAATATCTTATTCTATTAAATCAATTTGTTGTTGATAACATTCATATTCCGGGATTTTAGCTCTAAATTTATTAAATGTCACGTTTAGTAGGCTTTAGACCAAGAGTGGGAAGTATTAGCGAGAGCCGTTTGGTGCACCATCCTTTGAGCTTTCTTTTTGTAATGGATGCTTGTTCTTGAACACGATTGCTTAAAGTATATATATATATTTGATTGAAAATTTCCGGTTGGATGATATATACTAAACTGAATGAATGGTCATTTTGCATTAAACTGCTTTAATTGATCGGTCTGGTCGTAGTTTTTAATATTGAAATCTACACAGAGGTCATGCATTTCTTCCATGGCTTCCTCTTCTACATCAGCAAATACCAACCCTTGACTCCTTCCTTCGGACCGTTTCTCTTTCATTTCCCGTTCCAACTCCTTTAACATTCTCGATACCTCGGTCCCTCTCTCAAACGAGATGTTTCCGGCATAGAAAACGTAAGTTGAGTCCTTAATCTCAATCCAACTGCAGCCCGGTTCCTTGTAAACTCCGGTTTGTTTCATTTTCGTCCGAAGATTGTTAGCATTCTCCCACTCACCAGCCAAAATGTAAGCATTGGACAATGTAACATAAGCACCATCTACTTGTTGATTGGACTCTATTAGCTTTTTGCTTGCTTCAACAGCAATGTCTACCCTCCCGTGAAGTCTACTAGCTGAGAGAAGTGTCCCCCACAACGAAGCACCTTCATCAGGATTCACTTTAATCGATTTTGCTATCTTATATGCCTCGTCAAGACGACCAGTTCGGCCAAGCATATCAACAACGCACGTATAGTGCTTTGCTTCTGGCAACATCCCATGTTTCCGGGACATTGAATTCAAGTACTTGAGGCCTTCGTCTATAAGTCCGGAATGGCTGCAAGCATGCAAAATTGCAACAAAGCTAACATCATTAGGCTTTATTCCTTTATCAATCATTTCCTCAAATAATTCAATAGACAGTTTCCCAAGACCGTGTTTTGCAGCAGCTACGATCATGGAAGTATATGGGATCACACAAGGATTCCGAACTCTCCGAAAGACCCAATTGGCATAAACAATGCAACCGCATTTGGCATACATATCCACCAATGCGCTAGCAACTACATCATTGGAGTAGTGGCCGTGTCGGATCACTGCACCATGCGCAATCTTTCCCATAACCAATTTCCCTGAACTTGCACAAGCATTGATAACGCTAGCCAACATAAACTGATTTGGACTCTCCCAAGCTAAGAGATTGAATTCTCTAAAAACTTCAAATGCTTCATTCCCTCTTCCATTTTGTGCATATGCAGCAATCATTGAAGTCCATGAAACAACATTCTTATCCCCCATCGAATCAAAAACCCGTCGAGCCAAATCGACTCGGTTGCATTTCCCATACATATCAACAAGTGAAGAGCAAACCACGAGGTTAAATCGAAACCCGAAAACCTCCACAAGGCCGTGAACTTGTCTCCCTATTCGAAGGTCAGCGAGTATCGAACAAGAGTTTACCATGGTGGCAAACGTAAACTCATTGGGTAAAACCGTAGCCTTCAGCATTTCTCTAAAGATCCAAAGACAAACTCGAGGTTTACCCAGGGTGACATACCCTGACATGAGAGAAGTGTAGGAAACAACATTGGGTTCAGGCATTTCATCAAACAGTTGATGTGCTTGGGATGTTCGTCGGAACCTGACATAACAGTTGATGAGATGATTCGCGATCACGGTGCTGTTGAGGATACCGGATTTAATGATTAGAGAGTGGGTTGAGGTTGCTAAAACGAGGTCGTAGCAATTCTGAAGGGTTTGGGTGAACCGCGTTTTATTCAGAGTTTGGCTTAACGGCTTCTTCATGTCATTCGGCTTTAAAAAATATATAACTATTTAATATAGAGGATAAGCGGAAGAATTATAAAAATATTGTGGTTTGAAATATTATTCTAAAAAAAGAATTTATTTTTTTATTTTTTATAATATTGTGGTTTATTGTAGCTTTTAGAAGGTTGGGGGTTTACAATCAGTCTTTGAACAGTGATTTAGAGAAAAATAATTTTTTGTTAAAGACAACGGGTTTATAACCCGACTTTAAACAGTTTTTTGAAAAAAAAAAAACACATGAAGGCTGCTTGCATGCAGCCCGTTTTTCAACAGTAGCATGGGTGAAGGCCGCTTACATGCAACCCGACTTTGCTGCAGGCTTTGCGGCTTTACAGGCATGAGGGAGCAGCGGGTTTGGGGGATAGGAGCAGAGGGTCGATTAGGTGGTGTGAATAATTAGTGCCAAGATAATAAATTTGATTAGATAAATAAAAGGTGAAATGTGTGATAGATATTGGGTGAAGATTGAATTAAATAGAGGTGTTGAAGAGTTGAAAATTGGTTGAAAATTAAAACAAAAAAATAGAAGAAGAAGAAGAGAAAGGGAAGTGTAGAAGAAAAAAAATTAGAGTTAAATTTGTAAGTAAAATATTTTTTATTTTAGAAAAATTATTTTAATTATATTTTGGTATTTATAATATTTTGTTTTAACATTATTAATTTTTTTTAAATATTTTTAGAGATCTAACTTAAATTATAAGAGTTAAAATTTTAGATTATATTAGTTAATTAGTGATTTAGTAGTTGATTTCAATCTTGTTTTTCAATTTTAGCAAATAATAATTTATGAAAAACTTAACTTAGTAACTACTTATATTAATAGGTTGTAATAATTATTTTGAACTAATATAACTTGGTTTAGCAAAATAATTAAAAATAATAATTTAGAAAAGAAGTTATTACTATTTTTAATTTAGCAAAATAATTAAAATATTAATTTATCAAATAAGTTAGTATTATTTTTATAAATTATTTTATATTTTAAAAAATTAATTAAAAAATTAATTTAGCAAAATAGTTAGTTTAGCAAAATAATTAGAATATTATTTTAGAAAATAAGTTCGTTAGTATTATTTTTATAAATTATTTTGTATTTTAACAAAGTAATTAGAATATTAGTTTAGTTAGCAAAATAGTTAGTTTAGCAAAATAATTAGAATATTAGTTTAATAAATAAGTTAGTATTATTTTTATAAATTAATTTTTAATTTAGCCAAATAATTAGAAATTGTTTTTTATAAATAAGTTAGTACTATTTTTATAAATCACTTTTTAGTTTAGCAAAATAATTAGGAAAAAGTTTTTAGAGTTAGTTAGTAATATTTTTATAAATTAGTTTCTAGTTTAGCAAAATAATTAGAAAATTATTTTTGCAAATAATTTTCTACTATTTTTGCCAATAAGTTTAACCTAAAAATTACATTTTTATAAATTAGTTTTTAGTTTAGGAAAATAATTAATTTTGTAAATATATGTGAAATATTTGTACAAATTTTTTTAATATTTTTTTGTCTTGTAGGATGAATGAGCAAGTTCCTCTTTTGTGGTTACATGATCGACATATTAGCAGTTTACCAATTCCTGAGATGGTACTAATTTGTTTGAATTTTATTTAATAAAAATTTAATTATGTTAAAACTAATATTTGTTATATTTTAATGTGTTACAGGATTATGAGGATATATTTAGACATCATTTGACAGTGACTCATAACCATCCAGACGATCGGATCATTGATTGGTTAAAAGGTGCTGAATTTTATCATGCGACATTCATTCGGGGGTATAAGTTGATACCCGGATTGATAGTCGCTCTGATTGAGCGTTGGAGGCCTGAAACCCATACATTCCATATGTCGTACGGGAAATGTACGATCACACTTGAAGATGTGGTCATGTTGATTGGGCTCCCAGTAAACGGAGCACCATTGATAGGTAGTCCATTGACTGGTGACTCGGACATCGATAATGTCAAAGCTACACCTGAAACCATCTGCGAATTTTACCTTGGAAAGGTTCCTGATAAATCTAATTTGAAAGGAGGTCGAGTAAAATTAAGTTGGTTGCAAAATAATTTCCAACTTGGTGAATATAGTTATGTTGGTGCAATTTATAATGCCAGTCGAGCTTATTGAGTTCGCTTTCTTCGATAGGGTGCTAAGGCAGTTTGGCTTCCACCAACCAATTCCGAATAGTCCATTTAAGCATGACTTTCTACATGAGTTGGATGAACGCGACAGAGTTGACGTGCAATGGGAAATTGTTCATGCAGACTACATATATATGTGAAATAACAGAGCTCAGAATTTACCGTTACGAGCTGCACTCTAGGAGGAGGATTTTGATTTTGAGAGGTCTGAATATTTGATCTACTTTCTTAATAATGGAAAGCCTTACTTAACTTCTGTCAATGAGCGAGACCAATGTAGAACATATAAGAAGAAATATGGTGGTAAGGGTGAAATCTTCTAAGATTTCTACAAGGTTGGTGGTCATTTGCCCGTACCTTCTTCCACCTTTATCATAAGATTGTGCCCATTTTTCTCTTTCGATATTGTTGGCCCAACTCCAAACACGCTCACCGTATTTCTTCAAATTCTCCATCTTTCGCTCAAATTCTGGTTAAATAAGTTGATACCCTAAGAAAAAAATATATATTGTTAGCATCTGAAAAATTGTATATATGAAATTAAAAAAATATATCATGAAATATTACTTACCCATGCTAATTATCTCATTACGAAGATATGGATTTTTAAACCTCTCAAAGTTGTTCTTACTGATATGACGAACACAGTATGTCGGGTATGTATGTGGAGGTATCCAACGACTTCCAACTCAATTAATTGCTGCAATGACATCGGTCCCTCGATCAGATATGATGCAAACACCATTTTGTTGGACAACATGTTCCCGTAAATTGATCAGAAAAAATTCCAAGCTTCCCCTAACTCCCCTTCTACAATTGCAAATGCAATCGGAATAACATTGCTCTCACCATCTTGCGCAATTGTAATCAATAGTACGTGAGAGTACCTCTCATACAACCATGTACCGTCGATTTGGATCATTCGTTTACAATATAAAAAACCTCCAATGCATGGCTTGAATGCCCAAAGAGTCTATGAAAAAATTTGGTACCTTCAATTAGTTGCCTTTGTCGGTTGTATACATCTTTCGTTTGATACCTTACAATGGTACCTGGGATAAAACGAGTCATAGCTACCAAGAAACCCGGTAGCTCATTGTATGATTTATCATAATCACCGTACACCAAATGCAATGCCTTCTCTCTAGTAAGACACCCCTTCTTGTATTGTATTTGATATTCAAATTGTTGTGCTACGGATGCTTGTATTGTAGAAACGGGAACCTTGGGATTCGCTTCAACCAACTTCATCACGTGGTGACTTATTACATTTGAGTCCAATTTGTTGTGGTCTTGATCAATGGATGTTCGTAGACACGTGTGGTCACTGTTGTACTTTATCACCTCCCAACGATCAATCTTCTTAACATATGACACTCGAATCTTCCAATTACACTTGTCCAAATTTCACGCACTTCGCAAAGAAAGTCCGTGGAGTAGATTCAACAACCACATAATCTACATGTTGCATAATGCTATACTCTTTAATTGCCAATGTTGCTTCATTTTTTTTCCTAAAATCGAAGTCCAACAAATAATTCACTCTGCTAGCTAGAATTTAAATGAGGTATATCTGAAAAATCCGACGCTCTCATCGCTTCGAAATCCACTGAGCTCATATGATTGGGTGGTTCATAGAATGTAGTGTCATCCCCCGTTTGAACTAATTCTCCAACACCGAAATTAGGGGCTTCTCCAACTTTATCAGGAAACAAATCAGGATCATCAATATCTTCATCTTCGCTTGAGTTTTCAAGTGATTCTCCTCATGGACCTCGTAGATTCTCCCCGGTTGACATCAGTGAAACGAAACTTCCTCCAACTAGATCAAATTCGTTACCAATACATATTTCCCTACTTTCTCCAACAACGTTTTTTCTGGATGAGATAGAATGATCACGAATCTCAGCAAATAAATCAGCATTTCGAATACTCATTGACTCATGCTCTGCGATCTTTAATTCCAAATCTGTATTATCTTCGAGAGATATTGCAGAATATTTGACTGAACTATCATAAAGCCACCGATATCTCAAACCATGAATCTGACCTCCAATTTTTTCTAATATCTTTTCCTTTAATATTCGAAGCGTGATGTATTTTCTAAATCTCATCTTCGTAAAGCTATCACAATCGAATTCAATACCGACATCGGTTTTCACAAGTTTTCCATTGTAATGAACATTCACAACGAAGCTATTGTTGCTCATTTTGACTGCATTTTTTGAGAAATAATATAAATAATAATACACACTATAAAAAATAAAACGAGACTAAATTTAAAAAATAATACTAACATTTTTAGATCAGAAAAATAATCCAAAAATATATTCAAAATAACTTTCTAAAACTATACAAATTTCCTAAATAAAATGCTTCATCGTTCGATTTAAAAATGAATATACATGAACAATATTCATCTAAGTTATCAATCTTTGATTTTTTACACAAACGAACAAACATTTTACAAAAATAAATAAATAAATTGATCTAAAAATACTTACAATTTTTTCTGCTCAAACTTCTCTTCTTTCTTCTTTCTTCCTTCTTCCTCTTTACAAAAAATGATATCAAACAAAATTTTCACCATCTTCGACATACATATTTAAAATAAAGATTAATAAATTTTACTTAATTATCCCTACACGAATTTTAAAAATCACTGATAACCATCAAATCAGAAAATATTTAATACCCCTATAAAATTTTAAATTATTATAATAATTAAAAAATACTAACCTATAAAAATATTTTTACAGTATCCTAACACCCTTTATTTAACACTCTTACTCAGCCCTTTCCCATCAACACTACCCTTTCCCCTCAATACTTTAAAAAACACCGAACCCTCTGCTCCTATCCCCAAAATCCGCTACTCCCTCATGCTTGCAAAGCTGCAAAGCCTGCAGCAAAGTCGGATGGTAAAACCCGTGTCTTTGAATAAGACAAAGTCGGGCTACATGCAAGCAGCCTTCACCCATGCTACTGTTGAAAGACAGGCTGCATGCAAGCAACCTTCATGTGTTTATTTTTTTTTTAGAAAACTGTTCAAAGTCGGGTTATAAACCCGTTGTCTTCAATACAAAAATATTTTTCTCCAAATCACTATTCAAAGACTGGTTGTAAACCCCCAGCCTTCTGAAAGCTACAGTGAACTAAAGAAGGATGAACCCTTTTTTTGAAAATAATATTTCAAACCACAATATTTTTATAAATTAATTGTTAATGATCCAACTATAAAAAATAGGTTTTGGTCACTCAAATTCAAAAACTTATAAAATGACCACTAAAATTATATTTCATTTTCATTTTGGTCAACCTAAATAGTTGAAGTTATAAGATTAAATTGAATAAAATATAAAATTTAAAGATTAAATTAAAAAAGTAAAAAAAATGTTCTTGGAAAATAGAATTGAAGTTATATAGGTATTTTATTTATTTGAATCTTGTTTTATCTTTCAAAATCCAACTAAGTCTAAAATAAATTATTTTTTTATAAAATATATTTTATACTTTATATTTAAAATATATTTTAAAGTAATCGATGAGGTCTCGGTGGCTCACATTAAAAGGGAGCGTATGATGATTGATGTGCACTGAGCCTTTTGTACACAGCTGATGTACCCTATAAAATCACAACATACAATCCACCAGTCATGATAATCTCCGAACTTCTTTAAAGTAAAGATAGGAAGGAAAATATAACGAGTGCAATAGAGAAAGGGAAAATCGCAAAATCCCCAGATTTTCTTTCCAGCCAAACACACATCTATGATTTATTATCCCCACTGTTTCATTTGTATCTACTATAATTATTATCCTAAAAAATTCTCTCCTCCCCAAATTTGGTTCACTTTCCAGGAAAAACAAGAGCACCTTCTGTAATCGTTCTCTAACAAAGGTATGTTTATCAATTACATATATCTCATTTCAGCTCTCGAATTTTACCGGTGTTTGATTTATCTTATTTATTTTTCTTTAGCTATTGAAAAATGATATCTGTTATGAACGACGACGCTGAATTTGATAAAAGATCGGATAAAATCGAAGAGAATGTTAGGGTTTGTACCGATGAAGCTATTGACAGCCGAAATGAAGACAATAGATTGAGCTTAGGAGGTTCTAATGAAAATAGGGTTTCTCCAACGGAACACGATTTGAAGGATTTTAGGGTTTCAGATAATAACAGATCTGAGGAGGTTAGGGAGAGTAATGTTGATTGTGTAGATAAGGGAATGAGCGGCGAATCTAGGGTTTTTGGTGTAAATGATCGAGTGGATGAACAAAATGATAAGGTAAGTGATGAGGACGATAGAATAGGGAATACGGAGAAGCTGGAGAAGGGCACTTTTTTGGACTATAAGTCCTTATTATCTGAGTTTGACGACTATGTAGCCAATGATAGAATTGGTGGAGGGACTTCAAGGGCATTGAGTTATGTGTTTGAAGTGGGTGATATGGTTTGGGGAGAAGTGAAATCTCATCCTTGGTGGCCTGGCCATATATTTAATGAAGCCTTTGCATCTCCATCTGTACGACGAACGAGGAGGGAAGGGCATGTGTTGGTTGCTTTCTTTGGGGATAGTAGCTATGGATGGTTTGACCCAGCCGAGCTTGTCCCCTTTGATCTTCATTTTGTCGAGAAATCACGGCAGACAAACTCTAGGACTTTTGTGAAGGCTGTGGAGGAGGCAGTAGATGAGGCTAGTCGGAGGTGTGCTCTTGGTTTGGCTTGTAAATGTAGGAGCTCATATAATATTCGTCCCACAAATGTCCAAGGGTACTTTGCAGTGGATGTGCCTGATTATGAACCAAATGGGATTTATTCAGAGAATCAGGTTAGGAATGCAAGAAATGGTTTTAAACCCAGTGAGACCCTCTCATTTTTGAAACTATTGGCATCAGCCCCTGTAGCTTGTGACCAGGAAAGCATTGAGTTTTTGAAGAATAAGGCTACTGTTTCTTCTTTACGGAAGGCTGTGTTTGAGGAATATGATGAGACATATGCACAGGCCTTTGGGGTGCGATCACCACGACCTTCCAATCAGGTCTTTAATGCTCCAGTTCGACCTTCTAAGGAGGCACCACGAGGTACTTGTCTACTTTTATTGCTGATTCTTGGAAAGTGTTTCGGGTTTTGATTTAATGGAATTCTTTGTAAACTGTTCCGCCTTTTATAGTGTTGCATTAAATTCCAAATGATGTGTTGTTTTAGAATGTATTATGCTGCACTCATGAGATTTTGGCCAAAACAGTTACAAGTCTCTCATGGCTAAAACCGATATTCTTACATTCAATTTCATGGCTCTTAATTCATTTTTTGGATTTCTCTTGTATATTTCTATATATAATTTTTTTGATTGATTGAATGATGCATGGTTATAGTCAGATGTTAGTTTCTAACAACCTTTTTTCGCTGGAAGGGCCATCTTAGAACACAATAGTGATCTTGGCACTGCAACAACTTGTATTTGGATTTTTTAGCTTTCTAATTGATTTTTAGGTCTCTCTTTTACACCCTCTTATTGATGAACAAATGCCAATAGTGACAAAAAGGTTGTGCTTAAGGTTTGCAACTTTAAGGTTTATTAATCTATCGACTATCTTTGTTGAGTATTACAAAACACTGAAAGGATAGAAGAAGTTTCTGTGTCCCTGTCTCCTGATATCCTGTGATAGTATTTGCATGCATCCCTCTCGGTTACTGGTTTGGGCATGAACATTGTCACCTCTCTGTTCTCATGAAACTATTGCCTTCTTTGTTGCCATTTCCAGCTCCTTTGAGTGGGCCTATGGTGATTGCAGAAGCATCGAGTGGACCAAAGGGTTCTAAAAAACCCATGAAAGTTAAGGACCTTTCAAAGAAAGACAAATACCTTTTCAAACGAAGAGACGAAGCAGCTAGTTCAACAATGCAATCTGCTTACAGAGATGGATCACCAGCATTTGTAGCTGGAGATTATGTGCTACAGAAGAGGGCACCAGTTTCTCGGACTCCAGAAAAACAAGAGCATGCTGTTGTTGTGGGAAGGGATGGTGTAAGTTCAAGTGGAGATTTATCCAGAAATGCAGTTGCCTCTGTAAACCGGACTTCAGCTAATGCTGCTGCTGAAGATGTAAAGACATCTTTGAATAAAATTGATGGTGTGTTAGCATCTTCTCAGTGCGAAGGCGATGTTATATTTGACCTGAAACCTGAGGAGGGTGGAAAATTGCCCCCATATGAAGGAGTTCAGAAACATGATATGGATTCCACTGCAAAACTGGAAGGAGGCCGGGGATTAGATCAGGTTCAAGATGGCGTCACTAGTGGGCTTTCTTACCCAGTTGATATAAAGCGCTCTGGTGGTATGAGTGCTGAGGGTGGGTTGAAGAAAGTGAAAAAACGAACTTCTGCAGATATAAGTGCCGAGAACTCAGCAGTGGAGAAGAAGAAGAAAAAGAAGAAAGAGGCTGGCTCAGAAACAAATGCTGATAAATCAAATAAGCCTTCTCTCATTGGAAAAGGCGGGGATAAATCTGCCCAAATCTATTTGGGTTCTAGAGACGAGTCTCAGGTCAACCAGCAGAAGACAGATGTTGATCCTACACATCCCTCACTCAATTCTATTGGGGCTTCCACAACTGTTGGTATGGGAAATTCGGGGCTTGAACTTGCACAAGTACTGAGTGATTTGCATGCTTTGGCCCTTGGTCCTTTTCATGGCGTGGAAAGGAATAGCTCAACAATTGTTAAACGATTCATTCTGCTATACCGGTCGCTTGTTTATCAGAAAAGCTTGGTTGTGTCGCCACCATCCGAGACAGATCCTGCTGAATCCCATGCTGCTAAACCTCCTTTGCTCCAAGCCTCTGACAACCATAGCAAGGAGAATGTTAGAGACTCAACTACAAAACCAGCGAGACCCCGTGCAAGATCTGATGATCTGACAAAAGCTGAACTGAAGCGTCCCCCATCTGGTCGTCAAGAAGAAATTGCTGCAAAGAGATTGAAAAAAATTACTCACTTGAAATCATTAGCTGCAGAGAAGAAAGGGAATCTGAGGACTTCGGAAGCTCCAAAAGTTGAGGTTAAAGAACAGCCAACTGCAGGTCCCCCAGGAAGACCACTCAAAAAACCAGATTCTGCAAGGAAAATTGAACCTTCTTCTAGGCCTGTGGAGCCTACAATGCTGGTTATGAAATTTCCTCCTCAGGTATCACTTCCATCAGTTGCAGAACTGAAAGCAAGATTTGGACGCTTCGGCTCATTAGATCAGTCAGCAATTCGTGTGTTTTGGAAGACCTCAATGTGTCGTGTTGTGTTCAGATACAAGATTGATGCACAGACAGCATATAGATATGCTAATGGAACTAATTCCCTATTCGGCAATGTGAATGTGAAATACTATCTTCGAAGTGTGGAGGCTCCTACAGCGGAAGCACTAGACTCTGATAAGGGACGAGGGGACGATACTGCCGATGAAACCGTACGAGTTAAGGATGTTGTAGTTGAAAGATCAGCACCAGTGCTTGCACACCAGCCTATTCTGCAATCAACGGTTCAGCTGAAGTCCTGCCTGAAGAAGCCAGCAAGTGAAGAGGCAGGGCAGGCAGCTGGCGGTAATGGAGGTAGAGGTACAGCCCGTGTAAAATTCATGTTGGGTGGGGAAGAAACTAGTAGGGAGGATCAATTGATGGTTGGTAATAGAAACACCTTCAACAAGAATCCTGGTTTTGCTGATACCGTTGCACCTTCTGTTTCAATGGAATTTAAAACTAAGAACTTTCCAAAGGTCATTCCTCAATCTTCGTCTTCCTTTCCTGTTAATGCCCCCATTTCTCAATTCGGGAAGGCCCCTGTCGAAGTGGCTCCCAGAAATGCTCAAAATCTTAATAATCAAACGACCTCCCCACCAGCTAGTACCAGTAGCATGGATATTTCACAGCATATGCTAAACCTTCTGACAAAGTGCAACGATGTCGTAACCCATGTGACGAGCATGTTGGGCTATGTGCCTTACCACCCTCTCTGATAAATGAAGCTTGACCCAAACTAATGCTTGATCAAAACCAAAGAGATGAGGTCTGGTTTTCCCAAAAGTTGTTGCGATGAAAGCATGAATTTTGCAGCAAATGGCTTGGGGTTTAAAGAGAGTGCAGTAAGGGCGTAAAACCTATTTGTGGGGTTATAAAATTACATTGATACTCTTTTGTTGGAAGTGCTGGATACTTGCTGAGTTGTGTATCCTTTGAACTGCTTGTCTGTCTGTGTTTTGTTTTATGTTATGAGTAATGGATTAGTAAATGAATCGTATTCTAGCTTTGCTGGGTGTTTTTGATGATTTAATTTGGCCGCAGAGGATCGAGTAAATGAACTTATTACGTATATATAGACATATGGACTGTGAAACACGAATTGCCCACCAAAACAAGTATAGACAAATCAGGCGTTTCATATCCGACCGGTGGGGTTTGCATTCCGTTGAGGTCCATTGAGTTAGGGAATGGTCAGTTCTTGGCTTAACAATCTCGGTGGCTCGGTTACCGTAATACCCGAATTTTGTTCGGATATTCGAATATATAATAAAGTTTGAGTAAATATATAGTAAATATAAATAAATAATCAAATAACTAATAAATAAATATATTATATATCAATGTTGCGGTTTGGAGGGCAGTACTCTTCCCTGGTGCATTAGCTGCTTTTGGATTAAGATTTGCTGCTGATATGGCTCGATTAACTGCTCTTCATGGTTATGATGCTGATTTTGGGGGCATAAGGGAGATCGGTTACTTACAAAAGAAAAATTAGAAATTAGGAAAGAAACCACCAATTGCTAACTTTTTCTTGAACCTATTACCAAAATCCAGAATTTTTTTTGGGGGGGCATAGTTTCTCGATAGCCAAACGGTGCTAAAGGTAAAGAAGCAAGGAGAAGTTAAGGGCAGAGGGTGGAAGGCATCTGAAGGCAATTTTTGGTTTCTTGGCCATGGACTTCTTAATTTTCAAGTGCGGTAGCTTCAAAATTTTGGTGATTTCATGTTGCTTAACCCCCCCCCCCCCCCCCCCCCCCCCGAACATACACAGAAGAAACAAAGGAGATCTCACCATGCATCTTGAGAGTAAATTATTTAAAGTTCCAACTTCAAATCACTTAAAGTTTCATTACCGAACCGAAGTGGAGACGAGACTGACGTGTACATATCCTAAAGCTTGTCTTGCCATGATGGCCACAAGATACTCAAGTGATGAGGATAAGCATTTGTTGAATCCATAGATTAGTCTTTGAAGAAATCAGGTTGCAAATTGGTTCATAAATGCTAAGGTTCGGCTGTGGAAATCTATGGTGGAAGAGATGTATCAACAAGAGACAAAGAAAAAAATAGAGAGACAATTACTGTAGGAAAACAATGGATGGCCGAAAGATAATGTTAAGAGATAAAGTTTCTTAGTTGCATTCAGGAGAATAGTTACAACATCAACAATAGGAGGATATGAGATTTTGCTATACCGTTTCAGTAGGTTAAGAGAATTAGACTTATATTGGGATCAACAATTGTTCAAGCATCAAGTTGGGTTTAGGGGCAAGCATAGAGATAAATGAGACGCGATAGCTAAAAGGCGAAGATAGTCAGAAATTGGATATTTGGCGGATTAATTAGGGGCATTCATATGGTTAGTGCTGACAAATGAAGACTTAGAGAAGAAAAGGAAATTGTAAGCTTAGTATTGATGTTCAACTTTCATGGATAACGGGAATTATCGAAATGCAAGAAGAAATCAAAAGTACTACATGACATGCATAGAATTAGTTTGCGAGTTTTGAACCAACGTTTCAAGTGAAGGACAATATGTTTAAAGCTAGACCGAGACAATCACTAAGATTATGCAGGATGGAGTTAGTGATCAACTTCAGAACCAAGTACATGAAATGTCAGATATATATGGATTTTTGCTTGATAAAGTTGAAGACTCGTCAGATTTTCATCGACATACCAGTATAGCCGAATCAGACTGAATGAGGATCAACCAAGAAGCTTAAGCCTACTATCTTCTATCAACAAATTAGATTTTCCTTGTATTCGATCTTTTAGTTAGATGAGTATTTGTTGAGTTGATCGATGTTGAATAATGGCCAAGAGGGGGGTGAATTGGATATTAAAAATTTGGTAGGAGATTTTCGGTAAAAATCGAGAAATAAAGAACACAATGATTTATAGTGGTTCAAGCTTCGAACAAGCTCTACATCCACTACCTTAGCTCCCACTAAGGATTTTGAAACCAATTCACTATTGAATTCAACCTTTTTCTAGGCTCAAGGGATAACCTTTACAAACAAATCAATTTTCTACCCAAAATTGATTTAAACCTCACAAGGTGTTACAAGAGATTTGGTTTGGCTAAGAAGGATTCTCTCATAAGAAATAATAGCCCCCAATACAAACAAACTCTCCCCAAACTTAAATTACAACTGATCAAAGTGAAATACACAAGTTGGGAGGCTAAAATATGCAATGAAGTACTTTGAGTTGGATTTGTGTGCTTGAATATTGCTTGAGGTTCAATTTTTTTGTGTATGCTTTTGAAAATGCTTCTTCTTATACCTTCTCATTGATTTCTAACCGTTGAAGTTGTTGGGAAAGTAAATATGGACGTTGGAGCTTCATCTTTCCATCATAAATGCACTCTGCAGCAGGTGGTATCGAAACACGGGGTACCTGTTTTGAAACATACCAAGAAAAGAAAGAGCCGTTGTGCATTTAATAAGGGGTGTATAGATACCTGTTTCGATACCAAAAGTTTCTGAGATGCTTGGTATCAAACCCTGTTTCGATACAGGCTAACCATCATTTAAAAATTAACTAACACCAACGGTCGACTCATTTAATGCTTGAAAAAATCCGTTGAGGATTAAGGGTGTCTCGATACTTGTATCGATACCAGGAGTCGTATTTTTAAAAATTAAAAATAATTTGAAATTGTATCAGGCTGTTTCGATATCTGTATCGAAACATGAGTTGACAGAAAGTTTTGGTATCGAACCTTGTTTCGATACCTGTTCTTGATCTCAAGAACAAGCCTTGAAAAATCCTAGGTGTATCGATACCTTACCTCATGGTATCGATACCCTCGTGTAAAAATGGCTTGTAAGATTATTTCAAAGTTCTTGGTTTTGACTTAGAGATCAAGCTTTGACTTAAGGACCAAAAAAGTTATTTCAAAATTAGTCCTTACATTTATTTGTTATATCAAAATCAATTTTAGTTTTACAATCTCCCCCTTTTTGATATAACAAAACCAAAAGGAATTTTAAGTTTTGAAATAATTTGGTTGAAAGACTCCCCCTTAATATGTGCCACCAAATTTTTTTTTAATAGCTAAAAAGCAAAGCATAAGAGAGATCGAAACGATCAATCATCGGCCATGTCATCACCGTCATCATCATCATTATCCTTATCATCTTCATCTTCCTCTTGATCTTGATTACCCTCATCATTAAGTCTTTGGCTTTGGAGAAGAGCTTCAAGAGATACTCTCAAGGAGTGTCCTTGAGTCTCTAGGCTTGTCATCCTAGTGTTGATAGCATCAAAACCCGAAGAAAATTGAGTAGAAAGAGTATCAAGCTTTCCATCCATGGAATCCAAACGGGCGTTGAGAGAATCAAACTTAGTCGTGAGGAAGGTCAACATATCAAACTGATGAATAGGTTCCAGATCAATAGGAGAATGAAGAGGAGAAGGAGGAGCACCTCGAGTCCACTCACCATTAGAGACATAGACAAAGTGAGCACGGTTGAGTGAAGTTTCTCCAATAAGCTCTTTCAAAGATCCCACCTTGTCATGAGAGCAATCAATTTCCAAATGCAAGAAGATGGTGCTTAGAATGCACGCATAAGGAAAAGATTGAACAAGGGGGGTAGCACGGTTTTGCATGTGCCACACAATATCCGAGAAGACAATCCGAGCAAGGTTTGGTTGAATGCCATCACGGAAACATGCGATCCAAAAACTATCAACTTGACGGATCCTAGAGTATCTCCCATTTGATGGACGAATCCATCAAAAGATGATAAGATGGAGAAAACGGTCGTGTGCATCAAGAGATGTAACCGATCTGGTGAAAGGAGCAAGAGAGTCTTCATCATCTACACCTTTATCCTCAAGACCAAAAACATCAAGGAAAGTAGAGACATTAATCTTAAAAGATTTTCCCATAAGATACGATTCAATGGCTACTACTTTACTCTTGTCCGGAGATAAGATACATTTAGTATTGGTGTAAAAGATAAGGACGAGAGTTGAAAAGAACTTGCCGGTATGAATGAGAAAACTCAAGAACTTCCACTCGACAAGTTTGTCATAGTAACGAAAAGGAAATCTGTGTGACGTGATGAATTGAATGTCCACACATTTTTCATTTTTGAGAGGATAATTCCGAAAAAGGTTGTAGTTGTCCAATCTACGATCATTGTCTAGACACTTAGCATAGACCTTCTCAAAATCAACTCGTGCAACACGAGATGATGAAGAGGATCCGGCTTCGGTACACGATCGCTTCTTTGGTGCCATGATCTAGGATTGGAAAAAAAATTTGGATTAGTTAAGAACAATATGTATGCTTATATATATAATCCAATTCAATCCTATGAGATAATCTAACAATTCAAGGTATTTAAGAATTTTAAGAATTTTGAAAAACCATCGAAAAACTTATTCAAACAAAAATTTATATTGATTAAAACAAATTGGAATTTTGAGAGAAAACCATAGGTTTATTGAAACCCATAAGATAGACATTTAAAACATACTCAAAAACTAATTTTTAACAAACTAAAAAACAAACGAAATTAAGATTTTTCGAAAGTATACCTTGATTGTAGATTAGGATGAATTTCGTGATTATGAAGCACCATTTGTTGATATGATAAAGTCTTTGATGCGTAGATCAAAATCCCTCAAAGAAAAACGTGAAGAAATTGTGTTAAGAGAGGCGGATTTGATGGGATTTTAAAGATAGGGCCGGCTAGGGTTTTAGGATTTAAGTTTGGAAGTGTTTTAATGAGATTATAATTAGGTTTAAAGTGTTTTAAACAACTTCCGTCCTCGAGTATCGATACTGGTATCGAAACACCCTGTTTCGATACTAGTATCGAAACAGAGGTATCGATGCAAGCATCGATGCCAGTTCTTCTCGACAAAAACCCAGATGGGCTGATGAACAGGTATCGAAACAGGGATTAGCTGTATCGATACCTTCGACCTTTGCTTTGCATTTAGGCTACTAAAAGTACTAGAAATGAGTCTCTAAAGCCCCTAGAAGCATGCATATGATGTAATGACATGTTTATTATGTATAAATAAGTTCATACTCCCCCTAGAAACATGCATGGAGTCATTAAGATACAAGAACAACATAAGCATGATTTAATTCAAGATTCAAGCAAGATAAGCAAAAAGATGACACTTAGCAAGTCAAGATAGGCTAGTTAGACCTAACTTTCTCCTAAGGGTCCAAAAACGCTCCTTATCCAAAGGTTTAGTAAAGATGTCCGCTAATTGATTTAAGGTGTCAACAAACTCTAAAGCAACATCATTTTTAGACATATGATCTCTAATAAAATGGTGTCTAATTTCTATGTGTTTGGTTCTAGAGTGTTGAATGGGGTTTTTGGTAAGACATATGGCACTAGTATTATCACACTTAAGAGGTATGGTGTCTACCTTAATGCCATAATCTAAGAGTTGTTGCTTCATCCATAACACTTGTGCACAACAGCTCCCTAGGGATATGTACTCCACCTCGGTGGTAGATAGAGCTACACTATTTTGTTTCTTAGAGAACCAAGATTATGAGCATACTACTTAGAAATTGACAAGTTCGGAAAGTACTTTTCCTATCTATCTTACAATCTCCATAATCCGCATCCGAATAGGCGTAAAGATCAAAAGAAGAAGCTTTAGGATACCAAAGACCTAAACAAGGTGTATCTCTAAGGTACCTAAAAAATCTCTTAATGGCTACAAGGTGTGATTCTCTAGGACTAGCTTGAAACCTAGCACACAAGCAAACACTAAACATAATATCCGGTCTACTTGCGGTAAGGTAAAGCAAATAACCTATCATAGATCTATACAATTTAGAATCAACACACTTACCTCCTTCATCATTATCAAGCTTAGTAGATGAGCTCATTGGAGTGGCTTGAGGTATCACGTTTTCCAAGCCAAACTTTTTGAGCATATCCTTGATGTATTTTGCTTGATTGATGAAGGTGTCATCCTTCCTTTGCTTAATTTGGAGTCCCAAAAAGAATGAGAGCTCCCCCATCATGCTCATCTCGAATTTACCTTGCATTAGCTTAGAAAATTCTTGACAAAAACTCTCATTAGTAGATCCAAAGATAATATCATCAACATAAATTTGAACTACTAAGATGTCATTTTTAAACTTTTTTATAAAAAGTGTAGTATCCACCTTCCCTTTTTCAAAACCTTTTTCTATTAAAAAGTTTGAAAGTCTTTCATACCAAGCTCTAGGAGCTTGTTTCAAACCATATAAAGCTTTTTTTAATTTAAAAACATGGTTTGGAAATTTTGAGTTTTCAAAACCCGATGGTTGTTCTACATACACTTCTTCATTTATAAAACCATTTAAGAAAGCACTTTTGACATCCATATGAAAAAGCTTGAAATCATGATAACATGCAAATGCAAGTAGCATCCTAATGGCTTCTATTCTAGCTACGGGTGCATAGGTTTCATCGAAATCTATTCCCTCCTTTTGAGTGTAACCTTGAGCTACTAATCTAGCTTTATTTCTTACAATGTTACCACTCTCATCTAGTTTGTTTCTAAAGACCCATTTAGTTCCTATAGTAGACTTATTACTAGGCCTATCAACTAATGTCCATACATTACTTCTTTCAAATTGATTTAATTCCTCTTGCATAGCCAAAATCCAATAATCATCACCTAAGGCTTCTTTGATATTTTTAGGCTCTATGCATGAGATAAAAGCAATATGATTCATTAATCTAAGAGAAGAACGAGTAGTTACCCCTTTGGATGGATCACCCAAGATTTCACCACTTTTGACATAGTTGAACTCCCTTGGGTAGCTCACTTCCCTTTCTTCAAGCTTTACATTTCCCTAAGCTTCTATTGGAGGATCTTGTGCTTCCTCATTGCTTGGAATCCCATCCACCTTTGATGCTTGTCCATCATCAATGGTTTCAATGATTCCTACATCATCATTATCACAAGAATCCTTCCTAGGAAGGAGGTTATCATCGAAAACCACATGTATAGATTCCTCTACAACTAAGGTTATTTTGTTGAAAACTCTATAAGCCTTAGAATTTAAAGAATAACCAAGGAAAATAGCTTCATCACTTTTTGCTTCAAATTTACCTAAATTGTCTTTTCCATTGTTCAAAACAAAACACTTGCACCCAAAAGGGTGAAAATAGCTAATGTTAGGCTTTTTAGATTTTAAAATCTCGTAAGGAGTTTTCTTTAAAATAGGCCTAATCATTACTCGATTTGTGATGTAACAAGAAGTGTTTGTGGCTTCCGCCCAAAAGTACTTAGGTAAATTGTTTTCACAAAGCATGGTTCTAGCCATTTCCTCTAAAGTTCTATTTTTCCTCTCAACTACCCCATTTTGTTGAGGAGTTCGAGGAGCCGAAAAATTGTGGCTAATATCATTTTCATTACAAAAATTTTCAAAATCTAAATTTTGAAATTCGGTTTCATGATCACTTCTAATATGAGAAATTCTTTGATCAAGATCATTTTGAGAAATGTTTGAAAATATGATGAAATTTTCTAAGGCCTCATCTTTAGAACTTAAAAATAGAACCCAAGTATATCTAGAGTAATCATCAACAATAACAAAAGCATATGATTTTCCACCCAAGCTAGTAGTCCTAATAGGTCCAAAAAGATCTATATGGATCAATTGTAATACTCTACTAGTTGAAACAATATTAATGGACTTAAAAGAAACTCTCTTTTGTTTACCCTTAGCACATGCATCACAAATTTTATCCAATGAAAATTTGAGCTTAGGTAAACCTCTAACTAGATTTTGGGAGGCAAGTTTCTCTAAAACACTTATGCTAGCATGACCAAGTTTCCTATGCCATAACCATGCATCATTTTCATCACTAGCAACTAAGCATGCATGAGATAAGTTTATGTCATCTAGATGCACCATATAAATATTTCCTATGCGATGACCTATGAGCATTGTTCTATTGGATTCTATGTCAATAATTTTGCAACCATTTTTATCAAAAGAAACATAGAAACCTTTATCAAACAATTGACTAATGCTCAACAAGTTATGCTTAAGATCATTAACAAGTAAGACATTTTCAATAAGAATAGAGGAGTAATTACCAATAGAGCCTATACCGTCAATTTGGCCTTTGGAGTTGTCACCAAATGTCACTACTCCACCCTTTTTGAGCTCTAACTCCTTAAATCATCCCTTGTCTCCGGTCATATGCCTTGAGCATCCACTATCAAGGTACCGCATATTTTGACTTGAAGTTTTAGCCTTGAAGCAATGTTCAACCTACAAACAAAAATATAGTTTTTCACTTTTGGTACCCAAATCATTTTGGGTCCATGAGAGTTAGTCCCTAAAAGCTTGGTTCCCTTAGGAATCCAAGAGGCAATGACATTTACATTATTAGAAACAATGAGTTCCTTAGGAACCCAAACACTCCTAATTTTTCTATGTCTAAAATGCCTTTGAAAACCTTTTTGTTTGTGGTTTTAAAAATTTCTTTTGATATGGTTGAGTTTTGAAGAGCTTCCCTTTTCAAAAGTTGAACTCCCAACCACCTTAATTTTTTCTTTAAGCTCATTCACCACCTTGTGATGATTTTCACTCAAGCTTGAAACAAGGTTGGTTAAATCAACATTTTCTTTTTGAAAAAATTTTAAATCATCATTTAAATCAACAACCTTTTCTTCCAAATCCAAAATTGTTTTTGTCAAAGAATCATTTTTCATTTCTAAATCAGAAATAGTTTTCTTGCTTTTCAAAATTGATTCTTTGAACTTCAAAACCAACTCATCATACATTTCTTATAGTTCATCATAAGCATCATAAAGTTCATCATAAGATAAATCATTACAAGATGGTTCAAGGGTTACCTTAGGCTCATCAAGAGCCATGAGACACAAGTTGGCCACCTCATTGTCCTCATCGGATGATGACTCCTCATCACTCCAAGTGGCAACATGAGCTTTATGTTTCTTCTTCTTCTCAAAACCCTTCTTTTTGTATAGAGGGCAATCGGTCCTAATATAATCGGGCTTCTTGCATTCATAGCAAATAATTTGATCTTTCTCCTCTTCTTTGCTCTTTGCTTTGAAGTCTCTCTTTCGTTGGAATCTTCGATTCCTATTTGCCCTTATAAGCCTTGTGAATCTTTTGGCCACCATGGCCAATTCCTCTAGCTCTTCTTCTTCACTAGTGTCCACTTTTTCTTGTGACAATGAAGCTTTAAGAGCAATCCCTTACTTCTTTTTCTCTACTTCCCTCTTCTCTATCTTTACCTCTTCTTTCTTTTTCTCTTCTTCTCTTCCTTTCTTCATGATCTCATGGGTAAGAAGAGATCCCACAAGAGCATCTAGCTTTAGAGTTTTCAAGTCCTTGGCTTCAATGATAGCCGTCCTTTTGCTATCCCAAGACTCGAGAAAAGAGTAAATAAGCTTCCTCACGAGTTTCTCTTCCGGAATAATCTCACTAAAACCTTTGAGACCATTGACAATCACGGAAAATCTATCGAACATTTTGGTGATATTTTTATCCGGCTCCATCTTGAAATTTTCATAGTTTAAGTTGAAAAGACCAATCTTGGTTTCCTTCACATCGTTGGTGCCCTCATAAGTTGTTTCCAAGGAGTCCCAAACTTCTTGGGCACTTGTACATGAAGACATCTTGGAGTAGATGTCGGGGCCTAAAGCACAAAAGAGAATGTAAAGAGCTTTATTATTTGTGGATATTCTCCTTCTTTCTTCATCGGTCATCTCGTTCCTCTTCTTAGGCACTTGCCGATCTCCTTCTTGCTTCATAGGGATAGAGGGTCCATCTTCGATTATATCTCAAAAGACATAATCATTGGAGTTGATGAATAGCCTCATCCTATTCTTCCAATAAGGATAGTTGTCCCCATTGAAGAAGGGTGGCTTGGTGATGGAGTGAGACTCGTTCCACGAACCAGAAGTGGAGGCCATTATATTCTTGTTGTAGAGATGATCAACAACCCTTGGATCTTCTTTGGGAGGTGAATCCCTTCAAAGATCTAGCTCTGATACCAGTTGTTGAGTTGATCGATGTTGAATAATGGCCAAGAGAGGGGGTGAATTGGATATTAAAAATTTGGTAGGAGATTTTCGGTAAAAATCGAGAAATAAAGAACACAATGATTTATAGTGGTTCAAACTTCGAACAAGCTCTACATCCACTACCTTAGCTCCCACTAAGGATTTTGAAACCAATTCACTATTGAATTCAACCTTTTTCTAGGTTCAAGGGATAACCTTTACAAACAAATTAATTTTCTACCTAAAATTGATTTAAACCTCACAAGGTGTTACAAGAGATTTGGTTTGGCTAAGAAGGATTCTCTCACAAGAAATAATAGCCCCAAATACAAACAAACTCTCCCCAAACTTAAATTACAACTGATCAAAGTGAAATACACAAGTTGGGAGGCTAAAATATGCAATTAAGTACTTTGAGTTGGATTTGTGTGCTTGAATATTGCTTGAGGTTCAATTTTTTGTGTGTATGCTTTTGAAAATGTTTCTTTTTATACCTTCTCATTGATTTCTAACCGTTGAAGTTGTTGGGAAAGTAAATATGGACGTTGGAGCTTCATCTTTCTATCATAAATACACTCTGCAGCAGGTGGTATCGAAACACGGGGTACTTGTTTCGAAACATGCCAAGAAAAGAAAAAGTCGTTGTGCATTTAATAAGGGGTGTATCGATACTTGTTTCGATACCAAAAGTTTCTGAGATGCTTGGTGTCGAACCTTGTTTCGATACATTCGACACAGGCTAACCATCATTTAAAAATTAACTAACACCACGGTCGACTCATTTAATGCTTGAAAATAGCCGTTGGGGATTAAGGGTGTATCGATACCTGTATCGATACCAGGAGTCGTATTTTTAAAAATTAAAAATAATTTGAAATTGTACCAGGGCTGTTTCGATATCTGTATCGAAACATGAGTTGACAGAAAGTTTTGGTATCGAACCTTGTTTCGTTACCTGTTCTTGATCTCAAGAACAAGCCTTGAAAAATCCTAGGTGTATCGATACCTTACCTCATGATATCGATACCCTCGTGTAAAAATGGCTTGTAAGAGTATTTCAAAGTTCTTGGTTTTGACTTAGAGATCAAGCTTTGACTTAAGGACCAAAAAAGTTATTTCAAAATTAGTCCTTACATTTATTTGTTATATCAAAATCAATTTTAGTTTTACAGTATTGTCTAATGACTAGCTCTTGAATCGATATCTCTTATATTCATGCATTGTAGAGTAGATTTATATTATTTTCAAGAGTTTTATTAACAATTTTTTGTTCATAATACCATTTTATTATTTTAACAGGTTGACATCTTCACATTACTGCATTTATGCATATATTTATGTTTATTTCATAACATTATTATTTATCAACATTGCATTTTAAGAGGCATAAATATGTTAAGTTTTTGAGGATCACTTGGGTTTACATGAAAAAGATCAGTTGGTCTTAGAATCAAACACCAGTTTTCACACTGCTTAGAGTCATGGATATCATGAAAGAAATTCATCCAGACGAAATACAGATACAAGAGATTGGTATGAAAATTCATCTCACACAAGGGTTAAATTCGAAAGGTTCTTGCAAGAAAAATATAAAGAAGAAAGAAAATAAAAATGCAAAAAGAAGTTGAAAAAACAAATGACGGTTGAGTTTAATAGCTGGTGCATCTGTTGAAAAACTAGAGGGTTGGAGTTTGAGCTATGAAAGCAGCAATAAAGTGTTTGATCATGATACCGACAAATTGAGAAGACTTCAGGCATTTGTTCACCCTAGACAATTCCAACAGGGGGCAACCAATGGATATGTTACATTGATACTTCAAAAACCAAGAATTCAGCATTAAGACAGAAATAAGAAAGAGAAAAGTTGGTGGTAAAAATGGGGTGGTTGAAATTCACTCTGGTTTTCTTTGATGGATGATAGACAATTGAATTACAGGGGATCTGATTATATCTTTTAGGATCGTTGCGGAGTAATACCCTGAATCATCCTAATTGTTTTTACCCGCGATCATAAGGGGTCCTTTGTAAGGGAGGCTATTTTAATTTATTTGTTCATGATGCTTGTTTCATATATATTATTTTTAAGTGGCAAACATTTCATATTCTTTGATTCTATTATTCCTTAATTCTTTATTATGGGTTATTTTTTATCATTCATACATACATATATATCATCACTGATTTTTTTAGGTTTTGAATACTAATTGCAAGATTGACCTTAAATCAAATTCATAGATCAACTTCACCAATGTGACTCGTTTCTACTTTATTTAGGCGAAAAGGAGGACCTTATGAGTATTCAGGAATCACGAAAAAATCCCAGACAAATTTTGAGTGAATTTCCTCTCAAGCATTGTTGATTAAGATTTTTGAATAAAGTGATAATCCAAAACTTCATCCAACTTAAGATTGCTTTTCTTCAATGATATCCAAGTATGGGATAATATTTGGCATTCCTTGATATTCCTTCTCAAAGAAAGAAAATAAGAAAATATCATTTGTTATCCCCTTTGAGCCTAATATTATTTTTGTTTCGACTCAACCCAAACCAAGGATCACCCCTACACTGGGGGCAAAGTGGATGAAAACATGTTCGAAAGTGAAATACATTTGGGATGACTTGTGAATCAGGGGCAAAAATAAAGGTGAAATGATAAACCAAGAAAAAAGATGAGTGAAGAGAAATATTCTGAATCAACACATAAAAAATAAAAAGAGAGTAAAAGTTTGTTTCTAAGGAGTCAAGTTCAAATGATTGACATGAAAATTGAAGCAAATGACAAAAAAAAATGAACAGAAGGTTTTGTGAGATATTTTGAAGAGATGAACCACCGACAAAAGAAGTGGTGAAAGAAAACCCAAAAAGGGCAGTATAGAGTGATCCGCAAAAAAAGGAGAAAAATATTTCATCAGAGTATATCCAGATCAGTACAAAAATGACTCTTGGTTTTACCCTTAAATAATTATTTGAGCCTATATATCCTTTTTTTGGTAATCATGAACCATAGCCACATTACAAGCCACAAAAAACCATTTTGACCATATACGAATATTGGAACAAGGAGAGGTTAGTCTTCAAAAATACATCCTGCTTATCAGGATTATCCTTTCTTCAAGGATTTTTTAGTCTTCTAATACTTGATCGAGATCAGAAAAGAGAGAAAGTTTGGATATAGTGAGTTAGTGAGGCAAAGAGTGCCACTTAAACGGGGTAGAGTTAGGAAAGTGAGGATGTTTCTTTTAGAAGTCTGACAAATTGGAAAAGGGTCACATTGGAGTTGATCTTTGCAAGTTGGTTCAAAGGCTTTGTCGCACTTGGTATTCAAAGGCCCAATTTTATTGTTTGCCACGACAGTCAAAATTTTTCAATGTTTTCAAAATTGGTAAAATTATTATTTTGAGCTTTTTCGCTTATCATTTTAACAAGCATTTTCCAGATAAATTGATTAGATACACGAAAAGCAAAGGATTTCATGGGAATTACTATGATGTACTAATCCTTAAAGTGCAGGCAGAACAGGAAGTGACCTCGATACGTGATTTATGATGAGAAACATATAAAGCTCAAAATAGAAAAATATTCAAACATATAAAAAGGAAGAAAAAGAGACAAGAAAAAGAAAAGAAAGAATAAATCTAAAGTGAAAACCTGAAAATATACTTTAGAGCAAAAAAGCAAAGATCTTGAAAATTGAACCTGAGTTTGAGATGAATTCCCATATCGATCAAAGAAGATACGTCGGGAGATGAAGAAAGAAATTATTAGCACTTTCCCTGAAGTAAAAAGTTTACCCAAGTGGTCTTCAATTAACATTTATGTCATAATAGAAATATCTGCATTAGGATCATACTAATAATGCATCATATTTTTGTTGAACAAGATTCAGAAACCTACAAGAAATGATTCAGAAAAAGAATAATCAAAACAACAACAATTCAAACTTTTATGAGATATGAGGAACTTCATAATGAGAAGAACAACTTTAGGTTCCATCACTTTGATCTGGAGAATTTCATAATGAGAAGAACAACTCCAGATTTTCCGGAGATGAGGAATTTCATAATGAGAAGAATAACCTCGGTTTTTACTACTTGATTAGTTTGAAGAAATTCATAATGAGAAGAACAGCTTCAAACTTTTCCAGACTTTGGAGAATTTCATAATAAGAAGAATAGTTTCAAAGTCCATGGGATACGAAGATTTTCATAATAAGAAGAACAACTTCGGATTCCATCACTTTTTGTCTGAAGAAATTCATAATGAGAAGAACAACTTCAGACCTGAAGAATTTCATAATGAGAAGAACAGCTCCAGGTTTTATGAGATACGAGAAATTTTGTAATGAGAAGAACAACCTCGTGTTTCATCATTTTTTGCTTGAAGAATTTCGTAATAAGAAGAACAACTTCAAGCTTAATTAGCGTAACAAAGGCCAAGAAGCTTAGACAATATTTGTGTTTTTTTAGTCTTTACTCGTCTTCTGCTCCACAACATAGAGCAAAGAAGGACAACTGTCATACCCGAATTTTGACCTAAGGGCCTACGTAAATATAACAAGTAAAATAATAAAAAATAAAAAAAATAGAAATAAAACAACAAAAAAATATGAAAAATATATGAAAAATTCAAAAAAAGAAAAGAATAACAAAACATTAAAGATTTGTGTTTTATGCAGAGAAATAAAATCTTGAGCAACATCAATCAAGTTAAACCAACAATGGGTTCAGAAGAAAATGTTCAAGCTTGAGTAGAGAAGCAATGACGATGACAAATGAAAAGATAATTTTTCAACTTAAACCATGTTGAATTTGTAATAATTGACAGTTTCTCTTTTTACATAGAAGGATTCAAGGTTCAAAAAGAATTCAAACAACCAATCAAAGCAACAATAATTTCAGGTTTTCACGAGATACGAGGAATTTCATAATGAGAAGAACAGTCTCGGGTTCCATCACTTTTTGCTTGAAGAATTTCTTAATAAGAAGAACAACTTCAAGCTTTATTAGCGTAATAGAGGCCAAGGAATTCAAATGAAATTCGTGTCTTTTCAGTCTTTGCTCGTCAACTACTCCACAGCATTGGGTAAAGAGGGACAGTTGTAATATCTGAATTTCGCCCGGATATTCGAATATATAATAAGGCTTGAGTAAATATATAGTAAATATAAATAAATAATCAAATAAATAATAAATAAATATATTATATATCAATGTTGCGGTTTGGAGGGCAGTTCTTTTCCCTGGTGCATTAGTTGCTTTTGGATCAAGATTTGCTACTGACATGGCTCGGTTAACTACTCTTCATGGATATGAAACTAATTTTTGGGGCATAAGGGAGATCGGTTACTTACAAAAGAAAATCTGGAAATTAGGAAAGAAACCACCAATTGCTAACTTCTTCTTGAACCTATTACCAAAATCCAGATGGGGGGGGCATGGTTTCTCGATAGCCAAACGGTGCTGAAGGGAAAGAAGTAAGGAGAAGTTAAGGGCAGAGGGTGGGAGGCATCTGAATTATTGGGCCGAGCTGGATTTGAACCAGCGTAGACATATTGCCAACGAATTTACAGTCCGTCTCTATTAACCGCTCGGGCATCGCCCCAGGAAGAATCAATTCTAGGTTTATTGATAATCCATGATCAACTTCCTTTCGTAGTACCCTACCCCCATGAGAAGTCGAATTCCCGCTGCCTCCTTGAAAGAGAGATGTCCTAAACCGCTAGACGATGGGGGCCTATTTGCCTGACCGCGACCATACTATGCTCATAGTATGAGCAGTTTTTTGAAATTGTCAATATAATGGAATGACTAGATCCGAAAGCCACGGACTTCTTGATTTCCAAGTGCGGTAGCTTTAAAATTTTGGTGTTTTCATGTTGCTTACCCCCTGAACATACACAGAAGAAACAAAAGAGATCTCACCATGCATCTTGAGAGCAAATTATTTAAAGTTCTAACTTCAAATCACTTGAAGTTTCATTACCGAACCGAAGTGGAGACGAGACTGACGTGTACATATCCTAAAGCTTGTCTTGCCATGATGGCCACGAGATGCCCAAGTGATGTGGATAAGCATTTGTTGAATCCACAGATTAGTCTTTGAAGAAATCAGGTTGCAAATTGGTTCATAAATGCTAGGGTTCGGCTGTGGAAATATATGGTGGAAGAGATGTATCAACAAGAGACAAAGGAAGAAATAGAGAGACAATTGCTGTAGGAAAACAATGGATGGCCGAAAGGTAATTTTATTTGTTTTTTTATTATAATATTATTTTTATTATTAATTATATTTATTTATAATATTTTATTTAATGTTTTCATTAATTGTTTTATTTATTTGTGTACATATTTTAAAGCATATAGTTTATTTTGATTAGGAGATCACCTAATTTATACTTAGGTAATTAAATTAGAGCTTTTTTTAGGATTAGTCACTTTAATTAAATAATTAATTTTAATAGGGAGATAATTTAGTAATGATGACGCTCTAATCATATATCTCGGATACACTAAGTGGTCAGTGTTTTGACATAACATTATGTTGGCCAATAGTGTACTTTGGTATTGTATTCGGTGTGTCATCGAAACATAGAAAATGATAAAGAATTTAGGGTTAGACATAAATAAAATTAATTAGGCAAAACTAGAAACACCATTAGTAATTATTAATTTATTCGGTGTCTAGACGGTAGTGTCCGATTATTCGGATGTTATCATAATACACTTGGTAAATTAATAATTTAATAGGGTTTAAATATTTAAATTGATGGAGCCTCTTAGGTTAGAACTTAAAATGAACAAGATAATAACCGGTCATGCATTTAAAAACCTTTTGGGTCAAAATTTATATTTCCTTAAATACGAGTTAAGGTTTCCTATTAGAGGACGTCTTATTCAAGGCTCGTATTTAAAAGAAATGTACCTTTTTATCCAAAAGAATATTCTCATTCGAACGATATTTATTTGCCAATGACGAATTAAATTAATATTATTATCCGAAATGCCAAAATGCCACGTGTGATTAATAAGGTACCGATTTTGGGCGCTCGTAAGGGTCGTCCTTACGCGTAACCGACTCCCGAACCCAAATATTTTTAAAATGAATCTCCGGTTTGTTTTATGGTGTCTGGCCTACCAAAATGACCGGTGGCGACTCCAAATTAATTTTAAAATTCAAATATTTTTAATAAAATTTGATTTTTCATATTTAAAAACAACTAAGTCCGATTTTTCAAAATCAATTCATCAGGGTATTTTCCATACTTTTCGGTTTTAAAAACGTAAGAACTAAGCATAGACTAGTTCTGATGTGTATAGCTTGTCTGATTTAACATGACCGCTATGGGCTTGGGCTTATCAAATTAATTACGAGGTATTTGATCATATTAAAGGTGCTCCTATTGCTGCTGCGGGTGGAGGTAATTAATTCAGGGCAGTTTTATGCATGCTGCAGTGAGCTTGGAATAAAAACTCTCATCTTTCGAGTTAGTTTTTGCTTAAACCATCATTTCTACCATTTACTCTTAGTTTAATAAATTATCTCATATGATTTTCATGTAATTTAAAAAAAATATGAATCAAAAGAATTAAAATGATAGTTTTACCATTAAAAAGTTAAATTTTATTTATGTTGGAAAAGTAAAAAATGGTGAAAAAAATATGACTTGTGAAGATTGTTGAGTTTTTAAATTGACAAATTTAATAATATAAAAAATAATATATATATATGAAAAATATTTAAATATAATCAATAATATATAATTTCGATGATAATATTGAGATTTCGTGGTTGAAGGATTATATTAAAACTTAAATATATAAATATCATCGTATAATGATATTTCATGAGATAACTAAGAATAAAATGATAGCATGGGGTCAATTGAGGAAATATATATAATATATAGAGAGAGAAAGAGGTGCATGAGTCTTATGGTCCAACTGGTTAAAGGAATGATTGTTTTTTTTAAAGGTTGTGAGTTTGAGCATCAGTCACAGTAACAGTGTGATTGAGCATCAAATGGAGATTATATTTTTAAAACAAATATTATAAATATTTGAATAAAAAAATAAGAGATAAAACTTTAATTTAGAAACGTTTTTAAAATATACGTAATAAATTAAAAATATATATAAAATAAACAAAAACAAATACAAAATACAGCTGATAAAAATTTAGTAGGGCATTAATATTATTATACATAGCGGTCTGCCCTATCGAATGTCTTATTTGAGAAACAAACCTATGATTATGACATTCGAAAATCCAAATAATTAAACTAAACCACCCGTGCTGGTGGTATAATATATAATTCCGGTGGTATTAAGTCTACCGGAGGATGGCCGAGCAGTGATATAATATTGACCAACATTCTGGTTCGCGCTAAGCAAGATGTCGAGGGTCTGCCCTGGGGGTAATGTCAGGGAACTCGAGAACGAGCGTCGGGAATATGTCGCGTTTTGTCCAACAATCGTTAAGCTGTGTTGCGCGATGGCGAGCACCATTGTTTCATTGGCAACAGCGTTTATTATACGGAGGAGGTATAAACCCTGGTAATCTACTTGTAGTTGATATGATGTATCTGCGGTAAACAAGAAATTGTGATTAGTGTTGCTGCAAAAGGTAGTTTAATACCGAAACTATGTTATTCTAATTCGGGTGTGAGTATCGGTTACGAACCGTTACATCCGTATGTTTGTCCGAGATGACCGTTGATCGTGTACGCGTCTGCTTGGCCGGGAACAATACCTTCCGTTAACTCTTGTCTGAACCATTCTCCTGAAAAGGAGTTTGCCAAAGAATTGTTAAGTTTCATAATCTTTAAGTTTATATATTTAACAAAGATTAATATAATTGTTGGAAGAATTTTGGAGCATGTTACCGA
This sequence comes from Abelmoschus esculentus, assembly GCA_035048815.1. NCBI lineage: Eukaryota > Viridiplantae > Streptophyta > Magnoliopsida > Malvales > Malvaceae > Abelmoschus > Abelmoschus esculentus. The sequence goes on along the minus strand of JAUCBN010000008.1, from coordinate 19,264,644 downwards.
GTATAATTGTTTGATCTGAAGTGGGTGCAGGGAAAGGATATTCTTCACCGGCGGCCGGCAAAATGATAAATGCGCCGTGGACAGTTGCTCTATCCCAAGCACTCCGAGCGTGCCACCATAAGGTTCCGATTTCATCGTCTAATTCAATTTCGTAAGTGAAATTTGTACCGGGCTGAATCAACTCATTTGCACCATCAATTGAATCTTCAACGCCCTCCCTACCGATTTCCAAAAAAAAAACAATAACCCACCAATAGTATTCCAAATAAATCATCAAAATATGACTCATTCAAAATTAATTTATTCGAATCCAAGAGAATTTTATTATTCTTAAGTGACTATTTTTATATTAAGGTTTGAACTCATATAAAATAAAACAACATAAAAATAATTAGTCACTAAACCAATGTTATGTGCAAATGGTTCAGATTAGTTATTATTTGGTTCAAAATGTATGATTAAAATCAAATTATATTTAAAATTCGATTCGATTTCGTCCAACTTATTAATATCTATATTATGCCTTAACAATTTAACATATTAGCTAAAAGGATCGAACAGAACCAGGAGATTTAAGATGGTATACCAGTCGATCGAAACAGCAAATCTTCCTCGATTGTGGACATTGACATAAACAGTGTCGTCTCTTCGGACCCGAATCTCCGGCCCCGGAAAGCTTCCATTAACGGTCAAGATGTTTTTTGTTCCGCAAAGCTTGGTAAACTCTGCTTCTTGCAACTGCGAATTACAACCATATCGATCAGATACAGAAAACAAATATTAATCCAAAATAATAATAAAAAACTTACAATGAATTCGTAGTAAACGTCATCGGCAGCGGAGAAGATGATGGAACTGAAAAAGCAAAGCACCGATAACAACAGAAAGGCATGTTTCTGGGAACCCATTTTAATGATGTTTGATCTTTGTTCTTCGATTGTTCCCTTGGAATTCTTCTGGTTTGGTTTCTTCTTATTTATATACAAGTAGCCATCTCGATGCTGATATCACTGTACGTTTTCAAGAAATTCAAAATCCTCGGCCAGGCCCAGCCAACTTTCTAGACGTAGGAATCAGATGAGTAAAATTCATAGTCAAATTTGAATAATGTATGTAGCAGGAGAGATACATATAATGTTTTATGAGTAATATTTTAAACATTAAAGGGTAATATTAATATGGGTAAACTAGTGACCACCCAATTATTTGGGGATACCTATTTTGACCACCTAACTAAAGAACTCGTCAATCAGGTACCCCAACTTTGAAACCCTACCTATTTTGGCCACTGTCGTTAAAATTCTGACGGAAAAGTTAACAGTGATGACGTGGCAGTTAATAGTGATGACGTGGACGTTAATTAAAATTTATAAAATTACATATTTAATCCTCTAATTTATTTATTATTTTAAATTAATCATAAAAATAAATTAATTAACATATTTTTCTCTCCAATCAGGTGGTTTGAGAGAAAGAAGGGAAGCTTGAAAATAAAGTGATAATGCCCAAGAGGGGATTTGAACCCTTAATCTCTAACTTATAAAGCAAAGGGCTGAACCACTAGGCCACTATAGCTTTATAATATAAAACCCGAAAAAGTGGTATTAAATGGTTATCTCTTAGAATTTGAATTACCTTTGTTAAATCGATTAATATTTAAATAAAAATATTAAATATTTAGATTTTAATTATTCTAATATTTGAATTTCGTTGTTTAAATATTTTTATATTTTTTGTTCGAATAATTAAAATCTAAATATTTTTATTTGAATATTTTTAAATTCAAATATTCGAATATTCATGATTTTTATTCATATATTCGAATAAAAAATATTTAAATATTTATAATTTTTATTCGAATATCCAAATATTTTTATTTGAATATTTAAAATATAAATATTTCTATTTGAATATTTTTTAATAAAAATATTTGAATATTTATTATTTTTCAACTAATATTTTTATTTATATTTAATATTATTCATATATTTTAATTCGAATAATATTAAATAAAAATATTCAAATATTTAATATTCGAATATTTAATATTTGTATTTTAAATATTTAATTATTTTGATTTATTTGTTAAATGTTTTATTATTTTAATTTAAATATTTAATATTTTAATTTAAATATGAATGGACTTGAAATTTTGTTATTCTAGGCTTTTTACTAAAATTTTATCACTTAATAAAACATGTGAATATATTATGAATTGAAAAGTGATTTGGTCCAGTGGTTTTCTTGTTGGTTGGATGTTGTGGGTTCAAATCCCCTTGCATGTAAAAAATTTAACATTTTATTTCTTTAACTAATCATTCACCAATCCGGTGGTGAGAGAAATATATATAAAATAATAAATAAAAATAAATTAATAAATAAAATTAATCATTCAATCCGGTGGTGACACGTGTCATCAATCGATTGGATGATTAATTTTATTTATTAATTTAAAATTAGGATTAAATTAAAAAAATAAATAAATTAAAGGGATTAAATGTGTAATTTTACCAATTTTAATTAACAGCCGCGTCACTGCTGTTAACTGCCGTTAACTTTTCTGTCAGAATTTTAACGGCAGTGGCCAAAATAGGTAGGGTTTCAAAGTTGGGGTACCTGATTGACGAGTTCTTTAGTTGGGTAGTCAAAATAGGTATCCCCAAATAGTTAGGTGGTCACTGGTGTAGTTTACCCTATTAATATTTTGTTTACGTAGATTTAAAATTATTATAATATTTATACGAATCATTTTAACTCGGTAGTTAATAAAACGATTATTATTCTTAGAGGTCACGGAATTAATGTCAATATTTATTTAATAGTTGAAAATATAACCTAGAGCGAATACTAATGTAACTATTGTAGTTAACTTGAAAAATATTATAAAATTAAAACAATAACAACTTAATTAAAAAACAAACATTATCTAATTTTTTTATATTTAAAAATTTACAACAGTTAATTGTATATAAATAAAATATATATTTTTTACCAAAATATTGAAGGTATTATAATGATTCAAAATTTTATCATATTTTTTAATTTAATTTTTATAATTTATATTTTATATAAAAGTATATATTAAAAATTACAATCAAATAATTATAATTTTTAATTAATTAAAATATTTAAATAAATTATAATTAAAATTAAAAAAATATTAACATGCGATAATTTAAATGGGATAAATAAAATATAATATTACTGATTATTTTTTATTAGATAATATTATTAATTCAAATACTGCATTACTAGGTAATTGCAAATAACATTTTAAATACTGCATTACTAGGTAATTGCAAATAACATTTTAAACTGTAATTAAAAATTACAAAAAAAGAAATGAAAAACTCTGGTTTGGTCTCACGAAATCCGTCGTTGAAAATAAATTTTGGTTATGAAAGTAAGATAAGTTAGGCGTGGAAAGACTTTTTGTTTACACAAATGTACGAAATTCAATTATATGATTCGGTTATGACACAACTTCTTAAATATTATATTTTTTACGAGTCTTAAATCTAATTTTAATTTTTATTAAAAAATTAAAAAAATATATTTTTAGTTTATTTAAGGCTTATGAACTAAATAAAAAATATAAAAATAAAGATAAATATTTTAACTAATCGGATAAATATATTTGCTTAATATTATATAATATTATATTCATGACAGTCTTGTCTTTTTTATTTCTAGAACTCCAAACTTAACAAAGTGGATACAAAAATATTTAATTCGAAATTATAAAAATAAATATATTAAAATTTGTAACAATTAAATATGAGATGTTCTAAACTGTAGATACCAATAGATGACAATTTGTTTACACAATCTCGTTTAATTAAGGCATAAAGATAATTTTAACCCCTAACGTTTATAGTTTTTGTCGTTTTGACTCTTATTTTTTTTTTGCGATAAATTTAGCCCTTAACCTATATCTTTTTAACAAATAGCTTATTTTTTAACTAGCTTGATGATTGGACCGTTAAAAATTTAACAATGATATATATATGGAATATAATTTTAAATAACATGGAATGTAACCTATCAAATACATATATATGTAAAATATAATTTTATTCTAATATAAAATATAAAACAATTAAAATTTAAATAAAATATTAAAAAATAATTAATTCTAAAATAAAAAATTATTAAACATTCTTAACTCTAACTGCGATAAAATCAAAATCTTATTCGAATTTTGTTTATATTTTTATTTTAGAATAAGAAATATAATAAAAAAATATAAACAGAATTCGAATAAGATTTTGATTTCATCGTAGTTAGAGTTAAGAATATTTAATAATTTTTTTATTTTAGAATTAATTATTTTTTAATATTTTATTTGAATTTTAATTATTTTATATTTTATATTAGAATAAAATTATATTCTATATATGTATTCGATAGGTTACATTCCATACCATTTAAAATTATATTTTATATATATATCATCGTTAAATTTTTAACGGTCCAATCATCAAGCTAGTTAAAAAATAAGCTATTTGTCAAAAAGATATAGGTTAAGGGCTAAATTTATCCCAAAAAAAAAATAAGAGCCAAAACGACAAAAACTATAAACGTTAAGGGTTAAAATTATTTTTATGCGTTTAATTAATTGTTTTAATCTCAACGCCGGTCTTTATCGTATGTAATGATAGTCAGGAATGGTAAGCAATTCTCATTCTACACGTGTCCTCAGTTTCTCGAGATTTTTCCAATCCTGGCGTTCAATCAGGTTTCAAGTTCACACACATTGATTTTAACTTCGTAATAACACGATTTTCATGGTTGACAAATGAATTGAAAATAAAGGTAAAACAATGACCACCAAATTATATAAGAATATTTATTTTAGTCACCTATCAAATTCGTTAATCAAACCTATTAAATCGGTATATTTTAATCATTACTGTTAAAAGATTAATGGAGCGACGGATTAATAATGTGACAATTAATTTTCATGACGTATCAGATAGGTTTCTATGTAAGAAAAAACAGAAAAGAAATAGATAGTTTGGACTAAACCACAAAAAAGAGGTTCAAATATCATGCTAAAAGGCAATGCACAACACTCAACAGGCAATCTCATAGATCATTCAAACATGCATAGATAAATCAAAGCTCAATCAAATGAGCTCAACTCACAATCTCAACAGGTTGAAAACCCTTCTCAATCGATGACTTGACAGCATCCAGAACCAGTTGCGTCTTCCGGCTGATTGTCGGCCACTTTTTATCCAGCTGGGCACCGTTCTTTTTAATATTTTTCACCAAGCTAGCGAACTCTCTCACCATGCAGGCTTCTTGTGGTAGATCTACAGTGACGGTGTGTTCACTCGGAAGCTGTGCCCATCCCGTTACAAGTTTGTTAAAGTTGGGTTTCGTAGATGCAGTATACGAGGCCTCGTGTTCTTGGTAAGGAATAATGAAATCCGTAAGATGTAAAGTTCCTAATGTTCCTATAGCAGTGAGATTCATTGTCAAATTTGATAAGAAAGAGCAATGGAAGTTTGCAACTTTGCCATTGTCCCAGAGCAGTGAAGCTCCACACTCTAGTAGTACACCTGCTTCGTTTAGCACTGGATGTGGCATGGTTGTGACAGTTTTTGGCAGCTCATAATCAGCTGCCCATAATATTGACCTGATGCCATACCACCCGGCATCACCAAGAGCACCGAGAGCATCAAGATCTGGTTTCACACGAATGTCATTCTCGAGAAAATCCGTATCCGCAAAAAATGTGAAGCAACTGTTAACCTGAGGAAGTCAAAGGTTATATTAATCACTATTACCTGTCTCTACAAAGCGAGAAGGTAGTCTAATAGATCTATTTTTTCATAATAACTTGTTAAAACCCTATATACAATTAATATGACGACAGTTTTATTACCATAAAAGCATAAACAGCATCAAAAGATAATTAATTACATTCTAAACCAACTGAAGTTTATGCACAGAAGGGAGGAGCACAAACACCCGATTTTCTGTCCCTATTCTCAATCTCTCTCTTCAAAAAGCATCTGATATGCCATTTTACCGCATATTTAAGCGTATTCTGGTACAAGTATGGTCTGATCTATGTTAGTATTTCTATAACCCATGTTAAATAAAGTTTGTGAAAGAATAAACGTATTCTGGTACAAGTATGGACAGAAGTGAGGACCTATGTTACTCACACACTTCTACAAACTCAAGGAAGCTTCCCATAAAAAACTTCTTTTCATCACTTGGCTAAAGAAAATTCTCTTTATCATTTATAATAAATGAACATTCACGTATTTAGATCATAACTTGTGTTTGTTTTCTTTTCCTTCATCTATAACCAACAAGACTGAAGATTTTCCATCCAAAACAATCCAAATGATCCGCAACAAGATTTCATAACAGGAGTAAACGAATCGAGGTCCAACTAGATAAGGTCTGATTCATTAAGACCAAGATTCCCATGTTTTAACACTAACAAGCAGAGTTGAAGAGGTTAAGAAAAATCACCAGGTTCTGGACCAACAAGAATCCAGACTCCGTTAGCAAATTATAAACACAAATGTAATCTATGTAGTTATATTAGATGAACTCATTCACGCTACATGATCATCCAAACAAAGATATCTAATTCTTGAGTAAAACCAGTTGCTAATTTGTACAAAAGACAAGAACCAAGCTCACAGAACCAGACATTCATATAATTTGAAGTTGATACCATTTAATTGCCTATTTTATTACAAAGATGAAGCATTACTATGAGGTCTTAGGATGATCAAAACCTTGAATTGAGCTTTAAACTTTCTCATATGGTGCAACGGGAAACTGACGAACTACATAGATAAAAGAAAAAGCATTAAATTATGCTGGAACCCAGTAAAGTATTTACCGTTTTAAGCTGACCAAACCGCTCCTTATCGTTTAAAAACTCCTTCATTTTGTGGGTTCTGGGATTATGCACCCACATCGTACCGTCCATAATCTGAACCCCATTTTCTTCACAAGCCTTCAGGATCTGATCAAACTCACCAACGTTCAAGGCCACGGGCTTTTCCGTTAGGAGATGCTTCTTTTTCCGAGCCGTCAATACAGCCCATTTGAGGTGGAGGCTAGTGGGTAAAGGTAAATAAACGGCGTCGATGTCGGGGTCGTCTAGAAGGGACTCGTAGGAACCGTAGATCTTGGCCTCGGGTGGGAAACCATTGGCCTGGGCGAAATTGACGGCTTTGTCGATGGAGCGGCTGGCGACGGCGGAGACAGTGGCGTTTGGAGCAAGATGGATGGCTCGAGAGACTTTGCGGGCTATCTCAGCACACCCAATGATGCCGAATCTGATTGGAAGATCCGCCATTGTTTTGCTGTGGGAAGAGATGGAGAAGACTAGCAGAGGATGTTACTATTCAAGTGAAACACCGACATCTCAATTCGTACCCGATTAAAGATGTTTTGTATTGCTTTTTCAAATTAGTTTTTAGTTTTAGATATGATATTATTTGATTTATTTTAATCTGTAATGATTTGCAACGGGTGTCTGATTGGATGTATCACATCAAATTGCTTGATTTTCGAGTCAAATATTTTTGAATAGATTGATTTTGAATTTAGAGATTGATTCAATAAAAGATTAATATATTTTATTCGAATTTTTATGTTTGAACAACCTTTTAAACCTATATATGATCTTATAAAATTATTTTATTTAACTTTTTAGTGAGTTGTGAGATGATTTACATCAAGTTTTTTATTTTTTAAATATATATTTTTATTTTTGTTACTCTCAATTCGGGTTACTTTTGGATTTAGTTGATTTCGGTTTGAATTCTTCGGTTAGTTTAAAAATCAATTTGGTCAAAACTCAAATTGAATCAATATCTATTTAACTAAAATCGGGTTAGTTTCGGGTTATTTTGAATTTTGAATTAAATTCGAATATTATATTCAAGTAAATATTAGATGTAACACCCCGATCCAGATGTCAAGGCCTCCGACCCAAAACCCGTATTTCAAAATTTCTTTCAAAGTCTAATAAGTAAATCCAATTTCAAGTCCGAGTACGATCCATAAAATTTATTTAAATTAAAATAAAAAGCCCAAAATAATTTAAAGTAACCGGAGCTCCAAATATTACAGACCTATTTAAAATATTCGACCCAAATTAAAATAAACAGAGGTACAAAATACATATAGGGTCCTACATAGTACTAGCTCACTATCTAATAAATGTACTCTGACAACACGGTCGATGCTAAAATCCAAACCTCGGTGGTGCTCTTCGGAACCGGCTTCACCTAACGTATACACGAAAACACATTTCGAACTTTGAGCTACAAAAGCTCAGTAGATACGCCGAACTCGGCTAACATCATGCATATCAAAAGCAGTAAAGCAACACATATAAATATCGTGCATGGTATGATGGTCTAGCATGCTTGCCTAACACATGGCATAATGAGATGTATATTATCGCACACAGCATATACAAATCACATCAAAGTCAACACACAAGAGCGAGGCCCGCGTCCATACAACATCGAGATCCTACACTCAGGATTGAGGCCGCCCTCAAATCCTATGCCTGGAATGTTACATAGGACATCTTCGAACGAGGTCGCCTAACGTTTAGAAAGGGATAGAGGCCGCCCAATCAACCACATGCTTGGAATGTTATATCGAATATCTTCGAGTGAGGCCACCCAACACTCGGTATAAAAATCTTCAAAACATCACCCGACATATTACATCGGATGACCTTCAACGTGTTGTAACACTTATAGATATCCGGATTTCCAACACACAAGGACTCAAACCACACAAACAATCCACTAGGATCTTAGCACGACAAGATATATTAAGATTATCTCAATTTAGTCTTTTGAGGTTATAACATCAATCTTAGCTCAATAGTTCGTTTCACAACTTTTAGATTAATGGAAGCATTTATTAAAATCAACGAGCCTCAAATCTCTACTAAAACTTGGCCAAAATACACAGAGGTATCGATACTCTTAGATGGGGTATCGAAACACCCTGCATCGATGCCCACCCAAAGAGGGTATCGAAACATGGGTATCGATACTAGTTTCGATACCCTTTGACTAGCTCAAAGGTCAACCACGGAGGGACTATCCGATTCGATACCAACATCGAACTGGAAATGCCACTGGAGGTATCGGTATCTAACCATGGTTCGATACCCTTGTTCATCAAGCCTAAATTTTAGGGGTATCGATACACGGACCACCGGTATTGATACTCCCTGCACGAAATTGAAAATTTTACTTAGAAATTCTAGAGATTCACCCCAAACTTAATCTAATCGATCTTAAAGTATTCCTACTCATTATTAGTGATGTTTAGAGTGTTTTAGCACTAATTTTCAGCCCTTAATCACAACAATACGAATTTCACCATTAAAGCTTACTAGGGGTGTGCAAATTCGGGTTCGGTTAACCTTTAGTAGATTATTTCGGTTAACCGATAAATTCGGGTTATCAAATTCTTAACCCTAAACCGTATCCGCTCAATCGGTTAACCGTTTGGTCGGTTAACCAAAAAAATCGGTTCAGTTCGGGTAACGGTTTTTTTTTTACTTTGTTCATAAATTTAAACATATTAAAACATTACATAGTTTTAAAAATAACACTATGGGCAATATTTCAAACACTTCACAGTTTATAATAAAATATTATTTAATAAAATATTATAAACAATACTAATAAATAATCTAAAGTATAATACATATGTCCAATGTTTGCACTTGCAGTTTGCAAATGCTAAAGATAATTAAATATAAAATATTATAATTTATATATAAACATCATCCAATAAAAATCCAAAGTCCATAATCATAATCCTAATAAAATAAACATTGTCATCCATTATAAAAATATAACCGTAATAGAACATAAAGTTATCCAATTACAACTTATAAATCTAACAAATATTCAAGAGAGAATTAAATGTATAATACCGATGGTAGCAAAACAGAGTCATAAGTCATAACAAAATGATGATCAAGACTAGATTCAATACTTAAAGAAAATCATAACAACAAGCTTAATCATCGTACATGTTGAAAATTTCTATATCTTTTAAGATTGCAGCATCTACTAAATCTAAAAAAAAAGTAAAAAAATAGTTAGTCAAATAAAATATAATAGAAAGAAAACATATAAAGAAAAGAAAAAGGTAAAGTATATTTTACCCGATTCAAGCTTTTCAAGATCTTCAAGTGTCTCCTCTATAAAAAGTGGAGAATGTGAAGTCCTCAGCCAATCTTGAGCACAAATTAATGCCTCTATTGTTTTAGGACTCGATGAACTCCTAAATGGATCAAGAATTCGACCACCGGTGCTAAATGCCGATTCAGATGCAACTGTAGAGATAGGCATAGCTAATACATCCTTCGTCATTCGAGAAACAATAGAAAATCTCGCAGCATGCTTTCTCCACCAATCTAATATGTCAAAATTTTTACCAGAAATTTTTTCACAATCTTCAGCTAGATACTTATCTAACTCTGTTTTTTTTTCAAACCACCATAGCCAATCTCTACCTTAAATTGATGCTCTAACATAGTTTGAACATCATCCATATCATTAATATCAATGGCATTCACCTCTGAATTTATGGGAGTAACACTAGAATCTAGCCCCTTATCATTTGCATCAAACATAATAACATATGAAGCAAACATAGAAGATAAAACATGACTAATTCTTTCACGTAATTCCGCTACAATATCCTCTTCAAATAATTTCCCAATCACCCAATTAACATATTTTCATTTACGCCTTGGATCCAGAAGCACAACAATAAATAACATCAAATTGATGTTATTAATGTTTTCCCAATATTTTTCTTGCTTCTTCTTCATGCTTAATGCCATTTTTTTAAGTTTAGGATCTGATGCACTATCACATTTCATTGAAATCAAAAGTTTAATTCCAAAAATTTCTTGTAAATACATATTTCTAATAACATAAAGCGAACCGGATAGTCTTATTGTAGCTTCATAAAAAAATTTTAGAAAAAAAAATCAAGTTCCGAATGCAATCTCAATCATCATCAGTAGGCACCCCATCATACTTAGCTAACTCAGCACGATATCTACCGTCATTCTTAGACAACAAATTAAAAGCTTTTTAAAATTTTAGAACACTTTCTAACATTAAAAATGTAGAGTTCCATCTAGTTTCTACATCCAAGCACACAAGACTCTTGTTATCAATCTTCTCTTGTTGCACACAAGCCTTAAACCTTTGTAATCTAGCTGGAGAAGAACGAACATATCTAACAGCAGCACGCATCTTAAAAACAGAACGATCACATTCTTTCAAACCATCTTTAACAAATAAATTTAAGATATGAGAAGCACATCTCATATACAAAAATTCACCATTTAAAACACATCCATCCCAACTATTAAGTCTTTCTCTCAAATGAGCAATCCCCACATCATTAGAACTAGCATTGTCTACTGTTATTGTAAATACATTTTCAATTCTCCAATCAAGCAAAATCCTTCTATAGCTTTTCCAATTGCTTCCCCAGAATGACTAGAAATTGGACAAAAATTCAAAATCTTTTTGTACAAATTCCAATTTTCATCAATAAAATGGGCAATCAAACACATATAACTAAGATTTTGATAAGAAGTCCATGTATCAGTTGTCAAGCAAACTCTAGGCCTAATATGCTTAAAAAAATGTTTTAGCTTATTCTTCTCCTCCACGTATATACCAAAACAATCCCTAGTTATAGTCCAACGTGAAGGAACAGTAAACTTCGGTTGCATCACTTGACAAAATTCAAGAAATCCCTCACGTTCTACAATCTTAAAAGTTAATTCATCAGCAATCACCATTTTTGCTAATGCTTTCCTATAGGCATCATGATCAAATTTCCAATTTTCAAGTCTAGGGGTTGTGTTGTACCATCAAGACGCACACAACCAGACTGAAAAGATAAAATTTTCTGAGACTTATCAACATTAGGTGGATACTTTTTACACCTTGATAGATGATTAGACAAAGAACTTGTTCCATTATAGGATGCACAAGCAATTTGTTTGACACAGTACGAACATATAGCTATATTTTCACCAAGAGATTCAGATTTAGTGAAATGATCCCATATCCAAGATCTTTTTTTGCTGTCAACTCCTTTTTTTGGCCTTTTTTGAGGGCGGAGGCATTGAACATTGAGTTTCATTTGTTGTTGAATGAGTCTGATTTTGTGGCTGATTGGAGCCTGAAAATTGAGGATTACTGCTATCAGTTTCTATTGAAACACTTTGATGTTCAGGGATAGAAGACATCTGCAAAATAAAATAATAAAATATTTCAGTTCACAAATAACAATATACCACTGCAAAATTATTATAAACTACTAAAGAATAAAATGCTACGAAAATTTTAAACCGAACAGAAATAATTAAAAATATATGAAACAATGTAGAAATTAAAAAGTGAGAAGACATGAAAGGATCTCTGTTTTTATTTGGTTTTTACGGGAGACAATTTAATCAAAAAAAATGTAGTTTTCCTCACGTAATCAAGTTTCTAACCCAAAATAAAAATTAAATAACCCCTAAAACAAAGTAAAAGATAATGATATTTACCCTAGAACAATTTCTTCACGCTAATAGTGTAGTTGGAGATTAATATTGATGCCAATTGCTGAGTGGTTGAATTACTTGAGTAGTAAATTGATGGATGTTGTGAAATTGTGAGAAATTGAATCAGAGAAAACTAGAAAGTGAAGAGAAGAGAAAGAGCCGTCGACTAGAAAGTAAGGAGAAGAAAAAGAGTCAATCGGTAGAACGACAAAATAAGGTTAGGGATTTTACTTTTATTTTTTGAAAATAAATACATATATTAAATAATAATATAATATAAATATATAATATAATAAATATTATCGACCGGTTCGGTTACCCGAAATTTTTTAAAATTAAAAACCGTAACCGAACCGATATTCTATAATTAAAAAAACCCGAAACCGAAACCGATTTATTCGGTTCGATTAACCAAAATTTCGATTCGGTTTTTCGGTTTTTGGGTTCAGATTCGATTTTTCGGTTTTCTTGCACACCCCTAAAGCTTACTAAGCTCAAGCAACCAATCCAACATGCACTAAACTTACATGTATGCATTCTACTATGACATGGATGATGATTAGAAGAGTTGAGAGTACCAACCTACCCGACACTCGAATATAGAAAATCCGGATCGTTACATTAAATCTTAAATAAATAAAATTGATTCAAATCTTGATCAGTTTATCACCTCTATTTTAGACCAACACCTTAGTAGAGAGGGGAGAGTGTCACTGAAAGCTTTAATCAATTGCTTTATAGATTATTCACAGTAAACAAAAATTTTAGAATAAGCATAAGAAAGATTCAAAAACGAATTAAGATAATGTTAAAATTAAATTCTTTATTTTCATGTTTTTTATTTTTCAAAACATTTTCAATAACTTTTTCATATTTTTTCTTTTTCTTTTTAATTTTTATTCTCTATTTTTCCCCTTAAATCTATAATTAAACACGTTTTTTTACCATTTTTTATTTTCCAAAGAATATAAAAAAGAATTTTATTTTTTTAAATCAATCGACCCCTAAATTATCGTACCACAAATTTAAAAGAATTGAATTAAAACTTTTAAACAATTTAAATTTCCAAAATAATAAAAAAATTAATTATTTTTTAAAAAATAATATGAATTTTTAAAAATATTGAGAAACAAGTCTCTCTCACCACTAGAAAATCATTTTTTTGGAACAATATAAAGGAAGGGAAAAAATAAATCTCTTTTTCAATAAATTTTCCAGGTATATCGGGTAAATCCACGAAACACTAGATTCCAGAAGAATATCGATAAGTTTATGTTATACGAATAAAAACATTATTTTTATCTTAATTAAAATTAATATTTGATTTAATCTTAAACAATCTCTTCCTCTATTACAATCAAAGCATAATAAGTTTAAAGCATCCAAAGAAATTTAGGACCAAGAAAGAATTGGAGGGTGAAATAACTAAGATTTTGTTTTAAAAAATCGTAAATCAAAACCAAAATTTTCCGTTAATTTTACCGCCATGGCAATGCGAAGACGAACCTTGCTCAAGGTCATTGTTCTCGGTGACAGCGGGTACGTTCGTTCTCAATTTCTAGGGTTTATCCCTTTTACAACTAAAATCTTGAAATTTTTGGATCTCTTTAGTTATTTTTATGATTAATGGGTTATTGCCAATATCAGGGTGGGTAATAGTATTTCTTTTCAAAAACAAAATCAATTGTTCGAAGTTAATTTGGGTTGGACTATTTCCTAAATGCTAGACAAAATTTTCTTTTCAGAATAATAGTATTTCTTATATATTCAATGTTATTTTAATTTGATTTACTTCTTTAATTTAATTTAAATAAATTGATTTGATTATTTTATTTTATTGATCTTAATTAAAAAATCATTTGATGAAGATAACATGATAAATTATGTTGTTCAAAATTTCTTATTTTAATTAAATTGAACACTCACATATAAATAAAATCTAGACATGTTCAATCAGAAGTATCAAACCAAAAACAAAATCAAGAAATACAGATTAGAGCTGAAAAAATAATTTTGTTTATAGACAATAATAATTATTTTTTGGATTTTTATTTTTTTAAAATTTTCTTTAAATATGTATTTATTTTATAGATAGATACTAAATTAATTTTTATTGATAACAAAAGATATTTATAAGTGAATTTTGTGTCGCGTTGTATATCACATGATGTGGTATCAAAATTTTCTGTTGACATTAAAAATATATCATAAAATTATGATAAAATTAACCGATAATCATATATCTATGATAAATTTGAGATTTATTTATTTATTTGATTCGAATTAAATTTAAATGATTTTAAAATAAGGAGCTAATATAGATAGATTTTTTTGTTTATTTTGTTCACACAAAGAGAGATGCCAACCACTTAAACCCCACCATTTCGCCAGGAATTGATTTTAGTTTGAGGTCTCAAATAGTGTGACGAAACGCCCCCAAAGACTATAAACCCATCACAATCTCACACCTATAAATCGGGGTCCTTAGCCTCACAATTTGAGTGGGAGAACACAAAGATGAAGAACTTTTCACATGTTGCCTTAATCACGGCAGCACTAATCGTGGTGCTAGTGGTGATGACGGCGGAGGCACAAGTGACATGCAACCCCATGGAGCTCAGTGCATGCTTGCCAGAGATTAGTACGTCGTCGATGCCTCCACCCGAAAACTGTTGCAGTAGGCTGAGGGAGCAGACGACATGCTTTTGTGGGTACCTTAGCGACCCTGCTTTAAGACAATTTGCTGATAACCCCAACACTAGACAGGTCGCTATCGCTTGTGGAGTTTCTTATCCTCAGTGTTAAAAATCTTAATCTTAATCATATAGACAAAGAGAGGCAGCATGCCATGTAAGGCTGTTTTGCTATTGATCAAAATAAATGAATAATGATGATGATCGTTACTTATATGGAACCACCATTTGTTCTTTCGGAATTTGAAGTTACCGGATTAGCTGTGTGATCGTCGGTTGTCTATTCAAAAATATAACTCCATTCTTGTTTTTAGATAGATATATTAATTTGTATTAACCAATTCATTTGATTTTTATCTGGAATTCAACCTCATACTTCTAAAATGAGACAAAAATGGAGTCTGGTATGGTAGACATGTGAGGAAGCATGGGGTATGTTTTGTCTATCTGCTTTCTTGTTGCAGAATTGGGCCTACTCTCACCATATGCATATGTCACGTTTTGAGAGATGAAGATATTGATTCTACATAGGAGACAAAGAGAGGTTTTAGAACGTGAAGTTGTAGCTTAAAAAGACAATAATAATTCCGTGATAAGTGATATCAAATTACGAGATTGATCGAAGATAACAAAAAGAAAAGCAGTAAGATAGCAAAACAAGAGATTTTGATGTCTCTAAAACTGTACATCAAGCCAAGTCAATCATCCAAATTCAACAATATCTTCAATGCCTCCTTTCACGTGCTTTCATTTATCATCTTGCAAGTTAAAGTAGAAACAAAAATTAACTCTGATTTCATGACTGCTTTATTAGAGGTTGAGAAGTCTTTCCACATTCTTCAGGTTGGGTTTTAACCTCCATCAATAATTCCACCACTTCCTTCATCGTTGGACGCTCCGAGGGCGAAGAATTTACACAAAACATGGCAATGCCAAGAGTTTGAAGCATTTCTTGAACCAGTTGATCAGGCAGTCCTTGAAGCTGTGCATCCAGAATCGACGCTGCCGGTTCGGAACTCCCCATTTTCTTCTTCACCCACTCCACAATGTGCAATCCGTCCCCTGCATGTGATTCGACTGCACAACGCCCTGTTAGGATCTCGAGTAGGACCACACCGTAACTGTAGACATCACTTTTCTCTGTTATGTTCATTGTGTATCCATATTCTGCATTCAAATTAAAAAACGTTCATCAGCTATGCTAGAATATGATCAGGATATAAATGTGAACATTATGTTTCAATTTGTAAGGCGCTTTTACGGACATAACCGTGCTGATCGGATTATGCATGAACATGCAGGCATGGATATTATACTCAAATTGATCATATAGAAGTTAATCAGGGAATTTACCTGGGGCATTGCGTGTTGATAATTAGGAGAATTCATCAGTTTCGCCAACCCGAAATCTGCTAAATAAGCCTCGAACTTTGAATCTAATAGTATGTTATTGCATTTCACATCTCTGTGAAGAATTGCTGGTCTGCAATCATGGTGAAGATAAGCTAAACCCTGAGCTGATCCCACGGCAATCTTGTACCTTGTTTCCCAATCCAAGTTCCGATTGCTTCGCAAAAGCTGTAGCAGATTTCCATTGGGAATGTAATTGTATAACAAGAGCTTAACACTTTTATTGGAACAATAACCTAAGAGCTTCACAATGTTCCTATGGCAAATGTGTCCGAGAATCTGAATTTCTGCTGCAAATGAGTCCACTGCTGGCTCTTCATCTTGCTTTGTTTTCCAAAGCTTCTTCACCGCAATCAGTTCCCCATTAGGAATTTCTGCCCTGTAAATAACCCCCGAACAGCCTTTTCCGATCACATTCTCGTCCTTGAGACAGTCCAAGATGTTATCTACGGAGAAACCGAGCTTCTGAAATGGAATGAAAGTCCATGGATAAGAGAAATCTTCAGCTCCAGGTGAAGATGATGAAGCTCCTGCAGATTTCTCTATCATATACCTATGATTCCTTGTAACTAAAAACCACAAAGCAATGACTGCAATAGTAACCGAGAAAGAGTCTTAAAGAAAGGTGTTACAGGTATAGGACCTGAGAAATTATTGAATGAGATATTCAAAGAAGTAAGACTAGTAAGGGAACCTAAAACCTTTATTTTTCCATGTAACATGTTATGAGACAGATCAAGTGACTGTAATAGTCTCAAACCAGACAATGATTCTGGTATTTCACCGCTAAACATGTTGGATCTCAAGTCCAGACCAATTATTAAGCTAGTCAAATAACCAATTTCAGAAGGAATTTCACCGGAGAGGTTGTTGAAGCTGAAATCAAGAAGTGTAAGTTTCTTCAGATTCCGAACTGATTTCGGGATAGGCCCTGTTAGTAAATTGTTGTTGAGAATCAGCTTGTTTAAGTAACTGAAATTACCGAAACTAGAAGGAATTTCTCCGGTGAAGCTATTTCGACTTAGATCGAGCTGCTCTAAATTCACAAGCTCCCCAAGCTGAGATGGGATTTCTCCATTAATGTGGTTGTTGTGAACATCCAATAGCTCAAGAACTGTGATGTTTGCAACCTCAGAAGGAAGAATACCTGAGAAATGATTCATATATAAGTCGAGGAACACTAAGTTCTGCAGTTGTCCGATCTCCTTCGGAATCTGCCCCGAAAGCCGGTTTTCCCCAAGCCTTAACCTCACCAATGACTGACAATTTGAAACACTTTTAGGCAACTCTCCTGATAAAGAGTTTCCGAGAAGCAAAAGCTTGCTAAGCTTCTTCAAACTGAAAATAGCTTCTGGTATTGAACCTGTAAGCTTGTTCCTTGAAAGATCAATGGCGTAAAGTTCAGTGCAGTTTCCTAAAGATGATGGGATTGTCCCGGAAACCGAATTGCCCGACAAGAAGAAACTCTGCAGGTTTTTCAAGTTACCAATCTGCCATGGGAATGAACCATATAATTGAAGTTATAAGATTAAATTGAATAAAATATAAAATTTAGAGATTAAACTAAAAAAGTGAAAAAAAATGTTTTTAGAAAATAGAATTGAAGTTACATAGGTATTTTATTATTTGAATCTTGTTTTATCTTTCGAAATCGAACTAAGTTTAAAATAAATTATTTTTTTATAAAATAAATTTTATACTTTATATTTAAAATATATTTTAAAGTAATCGATGAGGTCTAGGTGACTCACATTAAAAGGGAGCGTATGATGATTGATGTGCACTGAGCCTTTTGTACACAGCCGATGTACCCTATAAAATCCCAACATACAATCAACCAGTCATGATAATCGCCGAACTTTTTTAAAGTAAAAAAGGAAGGAAAATATAACGAGTGCAATAGAGAAAGGGAAAATCGCAAAATCCCCAGATTTTCTTTCCAGCCAAACACACCTCTATGATTTATTATCCCCACTGTTTCATTTGTATCTACTATAATTATTATCCTAAAAAGTTCTCTCATCCCCAAATTTGGTTCACTTTCCAGGAAAAACAAAAACACCTTCTGTAATCGTTCTCTAACAAAGGTATGTTTATCAGTTACATATATCTCATTTCAGCTCTCGTATTTTACCGGTGTTTGACTTAGCTTATTTATTTTTCTTTAGCTATTGAAAGAATGATATCTGTTATGAACGACGACGCTGAATTTGATAAAAGATCGGATAAAATCGAAGAGAATGTTAGGGTTTGTACCGATGAAGCTATTGACAGCCGAAATGAAGACAATAGATTGAGCTTAGGAGGTTCTAATGAAAATAGGGTTTCTCCAACGGAACACGATTTGAAGGATTTTAGGGTTTCAGATAATAACAGATCTGAGGAGGTTAGGGAGAGTAATGTTGATTGTGTAGATAAGGGAATGAGCGGCGAATCTAGGGTTTTTGGTGTAAATGATCGAGTGGATGAACAAAATGATAAGGTAAGTGATGAGGACGATAGAATAGGGAATACGGAGAAGCTGGAGAAGGGCACTGTTTTGGACTATAAGTCCTTATTATCTGAGTTTGACGATTATTTAGCCAATGACAGAATTGGTGGAGGGACTTCAAGGGCATTGAGTTATGTGTTTGAAGTGGGTGATATGGTTTGGGGAGAAGTGAAATCTCATCCTTGGTGGCCTGGCCATATATTTAATGAAGCCTTTGCATCTCCATCTGTACGAAGAACGAGGAGGGAAGGGCATGTGTTGGTTGCTTTCTTTGGGGATAGTAGCTATGGATGGTTTGACCCAGCCGAGCTTGTTCCCTTTGATCTTCATTTTGTTGAGAAGTCACGGCAGACAAACTCTAGGACTTTTGTGAAGGCTGTGGAGGAGGCAGTAGATGAGGCTAGTCGGAGGTGTGCTCTTGGTTTGGCTTGTAAATGTAGGAACTCATATAATATTCGTCCCACAAATGTCCAAGGGTACTTTGCAGTGGATGTGCCTGATTATGAACCAAATGGGATTTATTCAGCGAATCAGGTTAGGAATGCAAGAAATGGTTTTAAACCCAGTGAGACCCTCTCATTTTTGAAACTATTGGCATTAGCCCCTGTAGCTTGTGACCAGGAAAGCATTGAGTTTTTGAAGAATAAGGCTACTGTTTCTTCTTTACGGAAGGCTGTGTTTGAGGAATATGATGAGACATATGCACAGGCTTTTGGGGTGCGATCACCACGACCTTCCAATCAGGTCAATAATGCTCCAGTTCGACCTTCTAAGGAGGCACCACGAGGTACTTGTCTACTTTTATTGTTGATTCTTGGAAAGTGTTTCGGGTTTTGATTTAATGGAATTCTTTGTAATCTGTTCCGCCTTTTATAGTGTTGCATTAAATTCCAAATGATGTGTTGTTTTAGAATGTATTATGCTGCACTCATGAGATTTTGGCCAAAACAGTTACAAGTCTCTCATGGCTAAAACCGATATTCTTACATTCAATTTCATGGCTCTAAATTCATTTTTTGGATTTCTCTTGTATATCTCTCTATATAATTTTTTTTGATTGATTGAATGATGCATGGTTATAGTCAGATGTTAGTTTCTAACAACCTTTTTTCGCTGGAAGGGCCATCTTAGAACACAATAGTGATCTTGGCACTGCAACAACTTGTATTTGGATTTTTTAGCTTTCTGATTGATTTTTAGGTCTCTGTTTTACACCCTCTTATTGATGAACAAATGCCAATAGTGACAAAAAGGTTGTGTTTAAGGTTTGCAACTTTATGGTTAATTAATCTATCGACTATCTTTGTTGAGTACTACAAAACACTGAAAGGATAGAAGAAGTCTCTGTGTCCCTGTCTCCTGATATCCTGTGATAGTATTTGCATGCATCCCTCTCGATTACTGGTTTGGGCATGAACATTGTCACCTCTCTGTTCTTATGAAACTATTGCCTTCTTTGTTGCCATTTCCAGCTCCTTTGAGTGGGCCTATGGTGATTGCAGAAGCATTGAGTGGACCAAAGGGTTCTAAAAAATCCATGAAAGTTAAGGACCATTCAAAGAAAGACAGATACCTTTTCAAACGAAGAGACGAAGCAGCTAGTTCCACAATGCAATCTGCTTACAGAGATGGATCACCAGCATTTGTAGCTGGAGATTATGTGCTACAGAAGAGGGCTCCAGCTTCTCAGACTCCAGAAAAACAAGAGCATGCTGTTGTTGTGGGAAGGGATGGTGTAAGTTCAAGTGGAGATTTATCCAGAAATGCAGTTGCCTCTGTAAACCGGACTTCAGCTAATGCTGCTGCTGAAGATGTAAAGATATCTTTGAGTAAAATTGATGGTGTGTCAGCATCTTCTCAGTGTGAAGGCGATGTTATATTTGACCAGAAACCTGAGGAGGGTGGAAAATTGTCCCCATATGAAGGAGTTCAGAAACATGATAGGGATTCCACTGCAAAACTGGAAGGAGGCCGGGGATTAGATCAGGTTCAAGATGGCGTCACTGGTGGGCTTCCTTACCCGGTTGATATAAAGCGCTCTGGTGGTATGAGTGCTGAGGGTGGGTTGAAGAAAGTGAAAAAACGAACTTCTGCAGATATAAGTGCCGAGAACTCAGCATCAGTGGAGAAGAAGAAGAAGAAAAAGAAGAAAGAGGCTGGCTCAGAAACAAATGCTGATAAACCAAATAAGCCTTCTCTCATTGGAAAAGGTGGGGATAAATCTGCCCAGATCGATTTTTGTTCTAGAGACGATTCTCAGATCAACCCGCAGAAGACAGATGTTGATCCTACACATCCCTCACTCAATTCTATTGGGGCTTCCACAACTGTTGGTATGGGAAATTCGGGGCTTGAACTTGCACAAGTACTCGGTGATTTGCATGCTTTGGCCCTTGATCCCTTTCATGGCGTGGAAAGGAATAGCTCAACAATTGTTAAACGATTCTTTCTGCTATACCAATCGCTTGTTTATCAGAAAAGCTTGGTTATGTCGCCACCATCCGAGACAGATCCTGCCGCATCCCATGCTGCTAAACCTCCTTTGCTCCAAGCCTCTGACAACCATAGCAAGGAGAATGTTAGAGACTCAACTACAAAACCAGCGAGACCCCTTGCAAGATCTGATGATCCGACAAAAGCTGAACTGAAGCGTCCCCCATCTGGTCGTCAAGAAGAAATTGCTGCAAAGAGATTGAAAAAAGTTACTCACTTGAAATCATTAGCTGCAGAGAAGAAAGGGAATCTGAGGACTTCGGAAGCTCCAAAAGTTGAGGTTAAAGAACAGCCAACTGCAGGTCCCCCAGGAAGACCACTCAAAAAACCAGATTCTGCAAGGAAAATTGAACCTTCTTCTAGGCCTGTGGAGCCTACAATGCTGGTTATGAAATTTCCTCCTCAGGTATCACTTCCATCAGTTGCAGAACTGAAAGCAAGATTTGGACGCTTCGGCTCATTAGATCAGTCAGCAATTCGTGTGTTTTGGAAGACCTCAATGTGTCGTGTTGTGTTCAGATACAAGATTGATGCACAGACAGCATATAGATATGCTAATGGAACTAATTCCCTATTCGGCAATGTGAATGTGAAATACTATCTTCGAAGTGTGGAGGCTCCTACAGCGGAAGCACTAGACTCTGATAAGGGACGAGGGGACGATACTGCCGATGAAACCGTACGAGTTAAGGATGTTGTAGTTGAAAGATCAGCACCAGTGCTTGCACACCAGCCTATTCTGCAATCAACGGTTCAGCTGAAGTCCTGCCTGAAGAAGCCAGCAAGTGAAGAGGCAGGGCAGGCAGCTGGCGGTAATGGAGGTAGAGGTACAGCCCGTGTAAAATTCATGTTGGGTGGGGAAGAAACTAGTAGGGAGGATCAATTGATGGTTGGTAATAGAAACACCTTCAACAAGAATCCTGGTTTTGCTGATACCGTTGCACCTTCTGTTTCAATGGAATTTAAAACTAAGAACTTTCCAAAGGTCATTCCTCAATCTTCGTCTTCCTTTCCTGTTAATGCCCCCATTTCTCAATTCGGGAAGGCCCCTGTCGAAGTGGCTCCCAGAAATGCTCAAAATCTTAATAATCAAACGACCTCCCCACCAGCTAGTACCAGTAGCATGGATATTTCACAGCATATGCTAAACCTTCTGACAAAGTGCAACGATGTCGTAACCCATGTGACGAGCATGTTGGGCTATGTGCCTTACCACCCTCTCTGATAAATGAAGCTTGACCCAAACTAATGCTTGATCAAAACCAAAGAGATGAGGTCTGGTTTTCCCAAAAGTTGTTGCGATGAAAGCATGAATTTTGCAGCAAATGGCTTGGGGTTTAAAGAGAGTGCAGTAAGGGCGTAAAACCTATTTGTGGGGTTATAAAATTACATTGATACTCTTTTGTTGGAAGTGCTGGATACTTGCTGAGTTGTGTATCCTTTGAACTGCTTGTCTGTCTGTGTTTTGTTTTATGTTATGAGTAATGGATTAGTAAATGAATCGTATTCTAGCTTTGCTGGGTGTTTTTGATGATTTAATTTGGCCGCAGAGGATCGAGTAAATGAACTTATTACGTATATATAGACATATGGACTGTGAAACACGAATTGCCCACCAAAACAAGTATAGACAAATCAGGCGTTTCATATCCGACCGGTGGGGTTTGCATTCCGTTGAGGTCCATTGAGTTAGGGAATGGTCAGTTCTTGGCTTAACAATCTCGGTGGCTCGGTTACCGTAATACCCGAATTTTGTTCGGATATTCGAATATATAATAAAGTTTGAGTAAATATATAGTAAATATAAATAAATAATCAAATAACTAATAAATAAATATATTATATATCAATGTTGCGGTTTGGAGGGCAGTACTCTTCCCTGGTGCATTAGCTGCTTTTGGATTAAGATTTGCTGCTGATATGGCTCGATTAACTGCTCTTCATGGTTATGATGCTGATTTTGGGGGCATAAGGGAGATCGGTTACTTACAAAAGAAAAATTAGAAATTAGGAAAGAAACCACCAATTGCTAACTTTTTCTTGAACCTATTACCAAAATCCAGAATTTTTTTTGGGGGGGCATAGTTTCTCGATAGCCAAACGGTGCTAAAGGTAAAGAAGCAAGGAGAAGTTAAGGGCAGAGGGTGGAAGGCATCTGAAGGCAATTTTTGGTTTCTTGGCCATGGACTTCTTAATTTTCAAGTGCGGTAGCTTCAAAATTTTGGTGATTTCATGTTGCTTAACCCCCCCCCCCCCCCCCCCCCCCCGAACATACACAGAAGAAACAAAGGAGATCTCACCATGCATCTTGAGAGTAAATTATTTAAAGTTCCAACTTCAAATCACTTAAAGTTTCATTACCGAACCGAAGTGGAGACGAGACTGACGTGTACATATCCTAAAGCTTGTCTTGCCATGATGGCCACAAGATACTCAAGTGATGAGGATAAGCATTTGTTGAATCCATAGATTAGTCTTTGAAGAAATCAGGTTGCAAATTGGTTCATAAATGCTAAGGTTCGGCTGTGGAAATCTATGGTGGAAGAGATGTATCAACAAGAGACAAAGAAAAAAATAGAGAGACAATTACTGTAGGAAAACAATGGATGGCCGAAAGATAATTTTATTTGTTTTTTATTATAATATTATTGTTATTATTAATTATATTTATTTATAATATTTTATTTAATGTTTTCATTAATTTTTTTATTTATTTGTGTACATATTTTAAAGGATATAGTTTATTTTGATTAGGAGATCACCTAATTTACACTTAGGTAATTAAATTAGAGTTTTTTTAGGATTAGTCACTTTAATTAAATAATTAATTTTAATAGGGAGATAATTTAGTAACGATGACGTTCTAATCGTATATCTCGGATACACTAAGTGGACAGTGTTTTGACATAACATTATGTTGGCCAACAGTGTACTTTGGTATTATATTCGACGTGTCATCGAAACATAGAAAATGGTAAAGAATTTAGGGTTAGACTTAAATAAAATTAATTAGGCAAAACTAGAAACACCATTACTAATTATTAATTTATTCGGTGTGTAGATGGTAGTATCCGATTATTCGGATATTATCATAATACACTTGGTAAATTAACAATTTAATAGGGTTTAAATATTTAAATTGATGGAGCCTCTTAGGTTAGAACTTAAAATGAACAAGATAATAACCGGTCATGCATTTAAAAACCTTTTGGGTCAAAATTTATATTTCCTTAAATACGAGTTAAGGTTTCCTATTAAAGGACGTCTTATTCAAGGCTCGTATTTAAAAGAAATGTACCTTTTTATCCAAAAGGATATTCTCATTCGAACGATATTTATTTGTCAATGACGAATTAAATTAATATTATTATCCAAAATGCCAAAATACCACGTGTAATTAATAAGGTACCGATTTCGGGCGCTCATAAGGGTCGTCCTTACACGTAACCGACTCCCGAACCCAAATATTTTTAAAATGAAACTCTGATTTGTTTTATTTGTTTGGCCTACCAAAGTGATCGGTGACGACTCCAAATTAATTTTAAAATTCAAATGTTTTCAATAAAATTTGATTTTTCATATTTAAAAGCAATTAAGTCCAATTTTTCAAAATCAACTCGCTAGGCTATTTTTCACACTTTTCAATTTTAAAATGGTCGTGACAGCTTGGCGACTCCGCTGGGGACTAAAATTTATTTTTATGAGTCAGGACTAATTATTAATTACACGTGGCATTTCGGTATTCTGAATATATATATTAATTTAATTCATTATTGTCAAATAAATATCGTTCGGATAAGGATAGTATTTTCATTTTGTGTGATATATCTGTCATTCATGCATCAGCTCTCGACCCGAACTTTTACCCTTGAGTGGGAGTTAGATATTGTCTGACGTGATACTATCTAACTTCGAGTTTCAGATTTTTATCTGCTTCCGGTATACTAACCTTACGCGTCGTGAGGTCTTCACCTCCATTGTAAGGGACCTATACTACCGAATCATGTCTTATCGTCACAGTAGACGGTAAAGACAGTTCGAGAATCCAGAGTCTAGATCCCAAACCACATGTATAGAGTAAAAACCTACCCCTAATAGAGTCAGGCAGGGACCATAAGATAAGACGGTATGTTGTCGAAATGCCGCCAAAATTAGGGTTTCTTTGTTTAACTGCTCTCTGGTTATTTTTTATAATATGCTTTCTGGTTAATTTTTTATGCAACATAAATTATTCTCTGATTATTTTTCGCGATTTAATTTATTTTCACTTAGATTATTAATTCACCATACTAATACTTTTTTGGTGGTGTGTGAGTGAGTTCATATTGCATGCATTAGAGGTATCGATTCATGAGCTAGTTGTATAGACAATGGTCATAAATTAAAAGGTTTGATATACCAGTAGAAGACATTATGCCAGGATGGATTATATTCGAGAAGACTTAGTATACAATCATATTTGATGTTCGAGAAGACTCAATATGAGATCAGAGTTCGGGGAAACCAAGTATCAGTAATACAAGGGTGTTTCAGAAGACTTCAAGCATGGGGCATGTTTGCCAAATTTAAAGGTAATTTAGGAATTCTTGGACGACAACGCGAAGAGCCATCTTTGATAAAGTTTCTTAGTTGCATTCAGGAGAATAGTTACAACATCAACAATAGGAGGATATGAGATTTTGCTACACCGTTTCAGTAGGTTAAGAGAATTAGACTTATATTGGGATCAACAATTGTTCAAGCATCAAGTTGGGTTTAGGGGCAAGCATAGAGATAAATGAGACGCGATAGCTAAAAGGCGAAGATAGTCAGAAATTGGATATTTGGCGGATTAATTAGGGGCATTCATATGGTTAGTGCTGACAAATGAAGACTTAGAGAAGAAAAGGAAATTGCGAGCTTAGTATTGATGTTCAACTTTCATGGATAACGGGAATTATCGAAATGCAAGAAGATATCAAAAGTACTACATGACATGCATAAAATTAGTTTGCGAGTTTTGAACCAACGTTTCAAGTGAAGGACAATATGTTTAAAGTTAGACCGAGCCAGTCACTAAGATTATGCAGGATGGAGTTAGTGATCAACTTCAGAACCAAGTACATGAAATGTTAGATATGTATGGATTTTTGCTTGATAAAGTTGATGACTCGTCAGATTTTCATCGACATACCAGTATAGCCGAATCAGACTGAATGAGGATCAACCAAGAAGCTTAAGCCTACTATCTTCTATCAACAAATTAGATTCTCTTTTTATTCGATTTTTAGTTAGATGAGTATTTTTTGAGTTGATCGATGTTAAATAATGGCCAAGAGGTGGGTGAATTAGATATTAAAAATTTGGTAGGAGATTTTCGGTAAAAATCGAGAAATAAAGAACACAATGATTTATAGTGGTTCAAGCTTCGAACAAGCTCTACATCCACTACCTTAGCTCCCACTAAGGATTTTGAAACCAATTCACTATTGAATTCAACCTTTTTCTAGGTTCAAGGGATAACCTTTACAAACAAATCAATTTTCTACCCAAAATTGATTTAAACCTCACAAGGTGTTACAAGAGATTTGGTTTGGCTAAGAAGGATTCTCTCACAAGAAATAATAGCCCCAAATACAAACAAACTCTCCCCAAACTTAAATTACAACTGATCAAAGTAAAATACACAAGTTGGGAGGCTAAAATATGCAATGAAGTACTTTGAGTTGGATTTGTGTGCTTGAATATTGCTTGAGGTTCAATTTTTTTTGTGTATGCTTTTGAAAATGCTTCTTTTTATACCTTCTCATTGATTTCTAACCGTTGAAGTTGTTGGGAAAGTAAATATAGACGTTGGAGCTTCATCTTTCCATCATAAATGCACTCTGCAACAGGTGGTATCGAAACACGGGGTACCTGTTTCGAAATATGCCAAGAAAAGAAAGAGTCGTTGTGTATTTAATAAGGGGTGTATCGATACCTGTTTCGATACCAAAAGTTTCTGAGATGCTTGGTGTCAAACCCTGTTTCGATACAGGCTAACCATCATTTAAAAATTAACTAACACCAACGGTCGACTCATTTAATGCTTGAAAATAGCCGTTGGGGATTAAAGGTATATCGATACCCGTATCGATACCAAGAGTCGTATTTTTAAAAATTAAAAATAATTTGAAATTGTACTAGGTTGTTTCGATATCTGTATCGAAACATGAGTTGATAGAAAGTTTTGGTATCGAACCTTGTTTCGATACCTGTTCTTGATCTCAAGAACAAGCCTTGAAAAATCCCAAGTGTATAGATACCTTACCTCATGGTATCGATACTCTCGTGTAAAAATGGCTTGTAAGAGTATTTCAATGTTCTTGGTTTTGACTTAGAGATCAAGCTTTGACTTAAGGACCAAAAAAGTTATTTCAAAATTAGTCATTACATTTATTTGTTATATCAAAATCAATTTTAGTTTTACAATCTCCCCCTTTTTGATATAACAAAACCAAAAGGAATTTTAAGTTTTAAAATAATTTGGTTGAAAGACTCCCCCTTAATATGTGCCACCAAAATTTTTTTTAAAATTTTGATGGTTTCGAAAACTTAAAGCCATATAACTTTCTCCCCCTTTTTGTTAGATCAAAATAGGTGCATAATCCATAGCAATGATAACCAAGGTAATAGAATAAAGCAATTATAGCACTTAAATATAAAAGTTCATATGAAGCATAATCCATAGCAAGCAAAATATCGAAAGAAAATATAATCCAACAATAACAAAACATAGGGAAATAAAAATAGGTGCATAAGTTATAATATGAATGCATCATAACTAGTCTTAATAGCTAAAAAACAAAGCATAAGAGAGATCGAAACGATCAATCATCGGCCATGTCATCACCGTCATCATCATCATTATCCTCATCATCTTCATCTTCCTCTTGATCTTGATTACCCTCATCATTAAGTCTTTGGCTTTGACGAAGAGCTTCATGAGATACTCTCAAGGAGTTTCCTTGAGTCTCTAGGCTTGTCATCCTAGTATTAATAGCATCAAAACCCGAAGAAAATTGAGTGGAAAGAGTGTCAAGCTTTCCATCCATGGAATCCAAACAGACGTTGAGAGAATCAAACTTAGTCGTGAGGAAGGTCAACATATCAAACTGATGAATAGGTTCCGGATCAATAGGAGCATGAGGAGGAGAAGGAGGAGCACCTCGAGTCCACTCACCATTAGAGACATAGACAAAGTTAGCACGGTTGAGTGAAGTTTCTCCAATAAGCTCTTTCAAAGATCCCACCTTGTCATAAGAGCAATCGATTTCCAAATGCAAGAAGATGGTGCTTAGAATGCACGCATAAGGAAAAGATTGAACAAGGAGGGTAGCACGATTTTGGATATGCCACACAATATCCGAGAAGACAATCCGAGCAAGGTTTGGTTGAATGCCATCACGGAAACATGTGATCCAAAAACTATCAACTTGACGGATCTTAGAGTATCTCTCATTTGATGGACGAATCCACCAAGAGATGATAAGATGGAGAAAGCGGTCATGTGCGTCAAGAGATGTAACCGATTCGGTGAAAGGAGCAAGAGAGTCTTCATCATCTACACCTTTATCCTCAAGACCAAAAACATCAAGGAAAGTAGAGACATTAATCTTAAAAGATTTTCCCATAAGATACGATTCAATGGCTACTACTTTACTCTTGTCCGGAGATAAGATACATTTAGCATTGGTATAAGAGATAAGGACGAGAGTTGGAAAGAACTTGCCGGTATGAATGAGAAAACTCAAGAACTTCCACTCGACAAGTTTGTCATAGTAACGAAAAGGAAATCTGTGTGACGTGATGAATTGAATGTTCACACATTTTTCCTTTTTGAGAGGATGATTCCGAAAAAGGTTGTAGTTGTCCAATCTACGATCATTGTCTAGACTCTTAGCATAGACCTTCTCAAAATCAACTCGTGCAATACGAGATGATGAAGAGGATCCGGCTTCGATACGAGATCGCTTCTTTGGTGCCATGATCTAGGATTGGAAAAAAAATTTGGATTAGTTAAGAACAATATGTATGCTTATATATATAATCCAATTGAATCCTATGAGATAATCTAACAATTCAAGGTATTTAAGAATTTTAAGAATTTTGAAAAACCATCGAAAAACTTATTCGAACAAAAATTTATATTGATTAAAACAAATTGGAATTTTGAGAGAAAACCATAGGTTTATTGAAACCCATAAGATAGACATTTAAAACATACTCAAAAACTGATCTTTAACAAACTAAAAAACAAACGAAATTAAGATTTTTCGAAAGCATACCTTGATTGTAGATTAGGATGAATTTCGTGATTATGAAGCACCGTTTGTTGATATGATAAAGTCTTTGATGCGTAGATCAAAATCCCTCAAAGAAAAACGTGAAGAAATTGTGTTAAGAGAGGCGGATTTGATGGGATTTTAAAGATAGGGCCGGCTAGGGTTTTAGGATTTAAGTTTGGAAGTGTTTTAATGAGATTATAATTAGGTTTAAAGTGTTTTAAACAACTTCCGTCCTCGAGTATCGATACTGGTATCGAAACACCCTATTTCGATACTAGTATCGAAACAGAGGTATCGATGCAAGCATCGATGCCAGTTCTTCTCGACAAAAACCCAAATGGGCTAATGAACAGGTATCGAAACAGAGATTAGCTGTATCGATACCTTCGACCTTTGCTTTGCATTTAGGCTACTAAAAGTACTAGAAATGAGTCTCTAAAGCCCCTAGAAGCATGCATATGATGTAATGACATGTTTATTATGCATAAATAAGTTCATACTCCCCCTAGCAACATACATGGAGTCATCAAGATACAAGAACAACATAAGCATGATTTAATTCAAGATTCAAGAAAGATAAGCAAAAAGATGACACTTAGCAAGTCAAGATAGGCTAGTTAGACCTAACTCTCTCCTAAGGGTCCAAAAACGCTCCTTATCCAAAGGTTTAGTAAAGATGTCCGCTAATTGATTTAAGGTGTCAACAAACTCTAAAGCAACATCATTTTTAGACACATGATCTCTAATAAAATGGTGTCTAATTTCTATGTGTTTGGTTCTAGAGTGTTGAATGGGGTTTTTGGTAAGATATATGGCACTAGTATTATCACACTTAAGAGGTATGGTGTCTACCTTAATGCCATAATCTAAGAGTTGTTGCTTCATCTATAACACTTGTGCACAAAAACTCCCTAGGGATATGTACTCCGCCTTGGTGGTAGATAGAGCTACACTATTTTGTTTCTTAGAGAACTAAGATATGAGCATACTACCTAGAAATTGACAAGTTCCGGAAGTACTTTTCCTATCTATCTTACAACCTCCATAATCCGCATCCGAATAGGCATGAAGATCAAAAGAAGAAGCTTTAGGATACCAAAGACCTAAACAAGGTGTATCTCTAAGGTACCTAAAAAATCTCTTAATGGCTACAAAGTGTGATTCTCTAGGACTAGCTTGAAACCTAGCACACAAGCAAACACTAAACATAATATCCGGTCTACTTGTGGTAAGGTAAAGCAAAGAATCTATCATAGATCTATACAATTTAGAATCAACACACTTACCTCCTTCATCCTTGTCAAGCTTAGTAGATTAGCTCATTGGAGTGGCTTGAGGTTTCACGTTTTCCAAGCCAAACTTTTGAGCATATCCTTGATGTATTTTGCTTGATTGATGAAGGTGTCATCCTTACTTTACTTAATTTGGAGTCCCAAAAAGAATGAGAGCTCCCTCATCATGCTCATCTCGAATTATTAATTATAATTATATTAATTATAATATTTTCATTAATTGTTTTATTTATTTGTGTACATATTTTAAAGCATATAGTTTATTTTGATTAGGAGATCACCTAATTTATACTTAGGTAATTAAATTAGAGTTTTTTTTAAGATTAGTCACTTTAATTAAATAATTAATTTTAATAGGGAGATAATTTAGTAATGATGACGCTCTAATTATATATCTCGGATACACTAAGTGGTCAGTGTTTTGACATAACATTATGTTGGCCAATAGTGTACTTTGGTATCGTATTCGGTGTGTCATCGAAACATAAAAAATGATAAAGAATTTAGGGTTGGACATAAATAAAATTAATTAGGCAAAACTAGAAACACCATTAGTAATTATTAATTTATTCGGTGTCTAGACAGTAGTGTTCGATTATTCGGATGTTATCATAATACACTTGGTAAATTAATAATTTAATAGGGTTTAAATATTTAAATTGATGGAGCCTCTTAGGTTAGAACTTAAAATGAACAAGATAATAACCGATCATGCATTTAAAAACCTTTTGGGTCAAAATTTATATTTCCTTAAATACGAGTTAAGGTTTCCTATTAGAGGATGTCTTATTCAAGGCTCGTATTTAAAAGAAATGTACCTTTTTATCCAAAAGGATATTCTCATTCAAACGATATTTATTTGCCAATGACGAATTAAATTAATATTATTATCCGAAATGCCAAAATACCACGTGTGATTAATAAGGTACCGATTTCGGGCGCTCGTAAGGGTCGTCCTTACGCGTAACCGACTCCAAATTAATTTTAAAATTCAAATATTTTTAATAAAATTTGATTTTTCATATTTAAAAACAACTAAGTCCGATTTTTCAAAATCAATTCATCAGGGTATTTTCCATACTTTTCGGTTTTAAAAACGTAAGAACTAAGCATAGACTAGTTCTGATGTGTATAGCTTGTCTGATTTAACATGACCGCTATGGGCTTGGGCTTATCAAATTAATTACGAGGTATTTGATCATATTAAAGGTGCTCCTATTGCTGCTGCGGGTGGAGGTAATTAATTCAGGGCAGTTTTATGCATGCTGCAGTGAGCTTGGAATAAAAACTCTCATCTTTCGAGTTAGTTTTTGCTTAAACCATCATTTCTACCATTTACTCTTAGTTTAATAAATTATCTCATATGATTTTCATGTAATTTAAAAAAAATATGAATCAAAAGAATTAAAATGATAGTTTTACCATTAAAAAGTTAAATTTTATTTATGTTGGAAAAGTAAAAAATGGTGAAAAAAATATGACTTGTGAAGATTGTTGAGTTTTTAAATTGACAAATTTAATAATATAAAAAATAATATATATATATGAAAAATATTTAAATATAATCAATAATATATAATTTCGATGATAATATTGAGATTTCGTGGTTGAAGGATTATATTAAAACTTAAATATATAAATATCATCGTATAATGATATTTCATGAGATAACTAAGAATAAAATGATAGCATGGGGTCAATTGAGGAAATATATATAATATATAGAGAGAGAAAGAGGTGCATGAGTCTTATGGTCCAACTGGTTAAAGGAATGATTGTTTTTTTTAAAGGTTGTGAGTTTGAGCATCAGTCACAGTAACAGTGTGATTGAGCATCAAATGGAGATTATATTTTTAAAACAAATATTATAAATATTTGAATAAAAAAATAAGAGATAAAACTTTAATTCAGAAACGTTTTTAAAATATACGTAATAAATTAAAAATATATATAAAATAGACAAAAACAAATACAAAATACAGCTGATAAAGATTTAGTAGGGCATTAATATTATTATACATAGCGGTCTGCCCTATTGAATGTCTTATTTGAGAAACAAACCTATGATTCTGATATTCGAAAATCCAAGTAATTAAACTAAACCACCCGTGCTGGTGGTATAATATATAATTCCGATGGTATTAAGTCTACCGGAGGATGGCCAAGCAATGATATAATATTGGCCAACATTCTGGCTCGCGCTGAGCAAGATGTCGAGGGTCTGCCCTGGGGGTAATGTCAGGGAACTCGAGAATGAGCGTCGGGCATATGTCGCGTTTTGTCCGACGATGTTGCGCGATGGCGAGCACCATTGTTTCATTGGCAACAACGTTTATTATACGGAGGAAGTATAAACCCTGGTAATCCAATTCGGGTGTATCAGATACGGACCGTTACATCCGTATGTTTGTCCGAGATGGCCGTTGATCGTGTACGCATCTGCTTGGCCGGGAACAATGCCTTCCGTTAACTCTTGTCTGAATCATTCTCCTGAAAAGGAGTTTGCCAAAGAATTGTTAAACTTCATAATCTTTAAGTTTATATATTTAACAAAGATTAATATAATTGTTGGAAGAATTTTGGAGCATGTTACCGAGTAATAGTATTTCTTATATATTCAATGTTATTTTAATTTGATTTGCTTCTTTAATTTAATTTAATTTAAATAAATTAATTTGATTTGATTATTTTATTTTATTAGACCTTAATTAAAAAATTATTAGATGAAGATAACATGATAAATTATGTTGTTCAAATTTTCTTCTTTTTAATTGAATTGAACACTCACACATAAATAAAATCTAGGCATGTTCAATCAAAAGTATCAAACCATAAACAAAATCAAGAAATACAGGTTAGAGCTGAAAAAATAATTTTGTTTATAGACGATAATTATTCTTCGGAATTCTATTTTTTAAAATTTTCTTTAATATATTTATTTTATAGATAGATACTAAATTAATTTTTATTGATAACGAGAGACATTTATAAGTAAATTTTGTATCGCGTTGTATATCACATGATGTGGTATCAAAATTTTCTGTTGACATTGAAAATATATCATAAAATTATGATAAAATTAACCGTTAATCATATATCTATGATAAATTTGAGGTTGATTTATTCATTTGATTCGAATTAAATTTAAATGATTTTAGATAGATTTTTTTTTTGTTTATTTTGTTCACACAAAAAGAGATGTCAACCACTTAAAAACCACCATTTCGCCAGGAATTGATTTTAGTTTGGGGTCTCAAATAGTGTGACGAAACGCCCCCAAAGAATATAAACCCATCACAATCTCACACCTATAAATCGGGGTCCTTAACCTCACAATTTGACTGGGAGAACACAAAGATGAAGAGCTTTTCACATGTTGCCTTAAGCACGGCAGCACTAATCGTGGTGCTAGTGGTGGCGGCGGCGGCGGAGGCACAAGTGACCCGAAAACTGTTCGTTGAAGCTGTGATAAGTGATATCAAAATACGAGATTGATCGAAGATAGCAAAAGGAAAAGCAGTAAGATAGCAAAACAAGAGATTTTGATGTCTCTAAAACTGTACATCAAGCCAACTCAATCATCCAGATTCAACAATATCTCCAATGTCTCCTTTCACGTGCTTTCATTTATCATTGATATTCTTGCAAGTTAAAGTAGAAACAAAAATTAACTCTGATTTCATGACTGCTTTATTAGAGGTTGAGAAGTCTTTCCACATTCTTCAGGTTGGGTTTTAACCTCCATCAATAATGCCACCACTTCCTTCATCGTTGGACGCTCCGAGGGCGAAGAATTTACACAAAACATGGCGATGCCAAGAGTTTGAAGCATTTCTTGAACCAGCTGATCAGGCAGTCCTTGAAGCTGTGCATCCAGAATCGATGCTGCCGGTTCGAAACTCCCCATTTTCTTCTTCACCCACTCCACGATGTGCAATCCATCCCCTGCATGTGATTCGACTGCACAACGCCCTGTTAGGATCTCGAGTAGGACCACACCGTAACTGTAGACATCACTTTTCTCTGTTATGTTCATTGTGTATCCATATTCTGCATTCAAATTAAAAAACGTTCATCAGCTATGCTAGAATATGATCAGGATATAAATGTGAACATTATGTTTCAATTTGTAAGGCGCTTTTACGGACATAACCGTGCTGATCGGATTATGCATGAACAGGCATGGATATTATACTCAAATTGATCATATAGAAGTTAATCAGGGAATTTACCTGGGGCAATATAACCATATGAACCAGCAACTCTGGACATTGCGTGTTGATAATTAGGAGAGTTCATCAGTTTCGCCAACCCGAAATCTGCTAAATAAGCCTCAAACTTTGAATCTAATAGTATGTTATTGCATTTCACATCTCTGTGAAGAATTGCTGGTCTGCAATCATGGTGAAGATAAGCTAAACCTTGAGCTGATCCCACGGCAATCTTGTACCTTGTTTCCCAATCCAAGTTCCGATTGCTTCGCAAAAGCTGTAGCAGATTACCATTGGGAATGTAATTGTATAACAAGAGCTTAACACTTTTATTGGAACAATAACCTAAGAGCTTCACAATGTTCCTATGGCGAATGTGTCCGAGAATCTGAATTTCTGCTGCAAATGAGTCCACTGCTGGCTCTTCATCTTGCTTTGTTTTCCAAAGCTTCTTCACCGCAATCAGTTCCCCGTTAGGAATTTCTGCTCTGTAAACAACCCCCGAACAGCCTTTTCCGATCACATTCTCGTCCTTGAGACAGTCCAAGATGTTATCTACGGTGAAACCGAGCTTCTGAAATGGAATGAAAGTCCATGGATAAGAGAAATCTTCAGCTCCAGGTGAAGATGATGAAGCTCCAGCAGATTTCTCTATCATATACCTATGATTCCTTGTTACTAAAAACCACAAAGCAATGACTGCAATAGTAACCGAGGCAATGATCACAGAGACGAAAGCGACAGTTTTGACTGATCTTAATCGGGTTTTTCGTGTTAGACTTGAAGAACAAGTGGAACCATCAACAGATTCACATAGGTTCGGGTTTTGTAGATAAGAATTGGAAGAAAGAGTCTTAAAGAAAGGTGTTACAGGTATAGGACCTGAGAAATTATTGAATGAGATATTCAAAGAAGTAAGACTAGTAAGGGAACCTAAAACCTTTATTTTTCCATGTAACATGTTATGAGACAGATCAAGTGACTGTAATAGTCTCAAACCAGACAATGATTCTGGTATTTCACCGCTAAACATGTTGGATCTCAAGTCCAGACCAATTATTAAGCTAGTCAAATAACCAATTTCAGAAGGAATTTCACCGGAGAGGTTGTTGAAGCTGAAATCAAGAAGTGTAAGTTTCTTCAGATTCCGAACTGATTTCGGGATAGGCCCAGTTAGTAAATTGTTGTTGAGAATCAGCTTGTTTAAGTAACTGAAATTACCGAAACTAGAAGGAATTTCTCCGGTGAAGCTATTTCGACTTAGATCGAGCTGCTCTAAATTCACAAGCTCCCCAAGCTGAGATGGGATTTCTCCATTAATGTGGTTGTTGTGAACATCCAATAGCTCAAGAACTGTGATGTTTGCAATCTCAGAAGGAAGAATACCTGAGAAATGATTCATATATAAGTCGAGGAACACTAAGTTCTGCAGTTGTCCGATCTCCTTCGGAATCTGCCCCGAAAGCCGGTTTTCCCCAAGCCTTAACCTCACCAATGACTGACAATTTGAAACACTTTTAGGCAACTCTCCTGATAAAGAGTTTCCAAGAAGCAAAAGCTTGCTAAGCTTCTTCAAACTGAAAATAGCTTCTGGTATTGAACCTGTAAGTTTGTTCCTTGAAAGATCAATGGCGTAAAGTTCAGTGCAGTTTCCAAAAGATGATGGGATTGTCCCGGAAACCGAATTACCCCACAAGAAGAAACTCTGCAGGTTTTTCAAGTTACCAATCTGCCATGGGATTGAACCAGATAATTGATTCTTGTCGAGTTGAAGCGTAGTCAAACTCACACAGTTGCTTATCTCCCAAGGAATCAACCCTGTTAACGAATTATCAGACAAGTAAAGCTGCTCAAGGACACCAAGCTTTCCAATATCGCCAGGTATTTCACCAGAAAGATCATTACCCGACGCATCAAGCACAACAAGTGACGAACAATTGGATAACTCAGCCGGGATTGAACCTGTCAAAGCATTACCCCATAAAAGCAAGCTAGTAACCTTTTGAAGATTACCCAATTGAGGTGGAATAGTACCGGTCAGCTTGTTCATATGCAAATACACATTCCTCAACTCTGAACATAACCCCAGTTCAGGTGGTATAGAACCAGACACCTCAGTATCATAAATAGACAGAGTTTGAAGGTTCACCAAGTTCCCAAAAGTTGCCGGAATCACACCAGAAAGACCAGTGGCAGCTGCCCCAAATGTGGTAAGGTTTGTAAGCGAGCCCAACCGTGAAGGGATTTCACCTGTCAAATAAGGATTGCCTCCTATTCTAAACTGCTGGAGAGAATCCAGTGAACCCATTTGAGAAGGTATTGAGCCATTGAGAAGATTATCTTGTAGACAAAGGACTTGTAATGAAGTAAGGTTCCCTAGCTGTGGAGGGATCCCACCACTCAATCTATTTGAGTTCAGGAAAAGAAACTGTAGTGAAGAAAGCTGGCCTAGCTCTTGAGGAATGGAACCGGTGAGAGAGTTAGAAGACAAGTCCAAAAGGCGAAGATCAACCAGTTTGCCAAAAGAAGAAGGAATGGTGCCTGAAATATTGGTCGAAGAGAGATTAAGAAGCTGCAGGGAAGAAAGTGATGAAAGCTGTGGGGGCAAAGACGAGAGATTGAGGAATGTGTCGGTCAATGAAAGAGATATAACCCTATCTTGAGGGGAACATGTTATTCCTTGCCATAAACATGGCGTCGGGCTTTTTGGATTCCATGAAGAGAGCACCGAGGAGGAAGCTTTTGCAGACAAGTCAGCAGCTGATAAAAGAGAGAGGAGGACCTCTCCATCAGGTGAAAGAGAGATGACAAAGAGTGTTCTAAAAAGGAACAGATAAAACAAGAAATGAGTACCTGCAAAGAGGCTAGCCATTAACTCAAGTCTCAAGGTGGAAACTAAGGAAAAACAAGGCTGCAGAGATGAAAGAAAGAGAAGGTTTCTGGAGGTTTCAATGGAGACCGTGAAAAGTAACACTTTCAGGAGACAACATGCATGTGAGAGAGAAGGGTTTCATTGGAGGTGAAACCTTTGCTTACACTTCACACCAAAGCTGTTGAACATCCATTTAGTTTGATGAAACCATGCATGTGAGCATCAAAGAAAGAGAAAAAATGTGGAATAAATTCTGAATAGTAAAGGAAATAGTTACGACATATGGTATATGGTGGAGAGGCTTTTTTCAAGGTTAATAACTTCCGGAGATTACACTGTGAGTGGTGGTGGTGGCCATGGTGGTTTTGGAGGACGCCATTTTTACTCTGCAAAACGCTTATGGTGAGCAGCAGACGCTGTTGATTGATTTCAGCAAGGGTAAAACTGTCACTGGATACGAAACTAATTTATTATGTGCTTTGAAATCTTCAAAAACTTTAGAGAAAGTTACTGTTGGGTGAAATTAAGTAAGGATACAGTAAAGAAGATGGGTTAGATCATTACCGTCTACCGAGGGGAAGGTGGTGGGTTTGCTTCGGGAGCGGGGAGGACCAAACTTATATTTTTTCCGTTCATAATAGAGGTTAAAATAAGATTAAAATATATTCATATTAAAATTATTATAAAATTTAAAAATCATGATATTAATTTTTTAATGTACAATAAAAGTTTTTATATATTTAAAAAAAATTAATATATACTTAATTTTTTATACTTTTAAAATTTTTAAATTTTTTATAAAAATTCAGTATATGCTAAATTTTTATATATTTTTTAATATATAAAAAAACTATATTAAATTTTTATAATAATTTTGATTTATCTTATTTTAACCTGTTGACTAACCCACTCTTCACTAACTTTATAGTAACTTAATAATGTAAACAAATGCTCCCAAGGCTCCGTGAAATTTTATAATAACTTATAACTTTATTCCTCATTTATCAATCCACTATGTGAATTAATCTATGATAAGTTTTAAAGTCTGTTCTTGAAGCAACCTAACCAATTTTACTATTAGAAACCCTTGCTTAGTCTTGAGAACTGGAGCTATGGGATGAATAAATTAGGGCACTGTTTTCAATTCCAGTGTTAATTTAGGGGTTTTAGGAACTCTAAAAATATTTTCACTTGCCCGAGACATATTAGTCAATGTGCCATAAAAGGTTTTGAAGATTTCAAAGCGTATAAATAAATGAATTTGGTGTTCAGTGACATTTTTACCCCTTGCTGAAATCAAAATGTCACGGGTATATTTTGGAATTTGTACTGATTTGGGTGAAATCTCAATGAATTTACCACCACCCAGACAGTACTTTGCTTGGGTTTGGGGAGTCAAAACAGATAATAATTGGGCTCGAATTTCCATCACAAGCCCAATAACGCTAACCTTCTTTACCCTATCCTAAACGTTAAACTCATAATTATATATTAAGACTTTAATTTTTAATTTTAAATATTAACTCTAAATATAATTTTTTTAATGTTATAGTATAAATAAAAGTATAAAAAGATACATAATTTTTATTAATGCTAATTTGCTTTAAAATTTGAATATTAATTTTATTGAATGATATTTTGAAGAATAGTAAATGATTTAATTTAATTTAAGATTTATGTATAATAATTTGTTTTCATATATTCATAGAGCCCAAAACCCTATACAAGTAGGGCATGGCAATAACTAGATTCTACATATTCATTTTATAATGAGTTCAATTATCCATCACTGCAAACCAAAGCAGAGACATAAAAGAAGAAAACATGCATGAAGAAGACAAAGGACAGGAACATAGCTCAAGGAGGAGGTGGGAAACGTCATTAACAAATATTTAAGACTTGCCATTCTTTTTATAAAATTACAACCTTGATCATTATGATTTGTTATAATATTTATGAAAATGAAACTACTGGGTTGAATTATATGAATAAAAGTATAAATTAAGTAACAAAGAAGAAATCAGGATTAAATATTTATAGAAATTAAATATTAAATTTATAGATTAAAAAAGTTTATTAAATATTTAAAATTTAAAATTCATGAGATAGGGTTTAATTTATGTAATATTTAAATTTATAAAAACTTAAATTGATATTAGACCTATAGATTAAATAGATCCATTCTTCTTTAAGTTCAATCCTTAATTATATATTTAATAGTTTTATAGTTTTTTTAATTTAAATATTTATTTTTTTAAAAATCAAATTATAATTAGATCAAAATATAGATATATTAAAAAAGAATTAAACATTTATTAATTCACGGAATACGACAAAACTAATCCTTAAATAAACATTAAATTTATAAAAAAATATCAAAACATGTATGAGATAAAATAAAAAATTGTACTAAACAATATATTTTCTACTATTTTCATAAGAATGAAGAAGATTTAAAAAAAATAAAATCTTATTGGAACACAAATTATAGATCTCATAAAATCTTATTGTTCAAAAGTAATTAAAAATATGAGTTTACAATTAAATAATAAAATATGCAAATAATTTTGTAATTATATATATATTATTTTAAGCTATGATTATTTTAGATAGAGTTGGTAATGCTTCATAATATATATTCATAGGCTAGCAAATGCTACCTAATTTCAGAGACATGATTATGAAATCACGCTTCTAAGGTTGGTCCATACATACGATTACGTGTAAGCAGAAAATTGCAATATACAAGTAACCAAGGACTATGGTTCATCATAAACTCAAAGAAGCATTATACTAGCTGCACATTCAAGCAGAAAAAAATATTCGATTTAATTTATGATCGAGCTAAATGTAATACGAAAGGTCATACAGATACCGACCTTCTACGTGAATGCCGGTGTTTTAAAAGGTTAAATTTTATTTTCCGCCTCAGAAAAAAGCATAGAAATGCAAGGACAACAATCAAGATTATGTAAACTTCAAAGTGACTTCCCCAGAAATACCTTCTCAAAAGGAGCCAGCCTTTTCTGCTACAATCGCAGTCACAAATACTGCATAGTAAAGTTCCCTCCAAAGTGGTTTCTGGATCAAGAATGAAGTCTACATTCGCGGCTTCATCTTCTTTGAACCAGATACTTGTGGCCTTTGATTTGTACCCTGGCACGTTAGCCATAACTGCAAGCAGGTTCATCAGTTCATAACATGAAGGTTGTTATTCAGCCAACTCTTCAGCTGTATATTGCTATTCGTGTGATTCAACCAACTACTCATTTTTCTCCATCTAATCATTCTTATGTGATTACCGAGTACCGATGTGTTACTAGCATTACTAACAGTAACCAAAAAGAATCTCACATACTGTGACTAAAGAATTTTCGTACCTTCATATCTCTCTCCTGGAACTAGTAACCGATGATAATCAGCAAACGCCCGGCCAGTTTGAACCTATCATGACCGGGGAAACCAAGAAACAAGCTATTAAAAGAAGCGACAAGTCCAGACCACCATATTATTTGATTGTGTCAAATTTTTTTAAAAAGCAAAAATGATGGATTTTGGTGATAGTATTTAACAAATTCAAAGCGACTCTAAGAAGAAAGTCAAAATGTTATCTTTTAATGCCGGTGAATAAATTGATACATTTCAAATCAGAACCCTTGCACTATGATTACTGATTAGTGTGAAAACAACACAGTGAATAAGGGGATGTGTGTGTATTATGTCTGCATATATATATTTGTGAACACACCGTGTAATTTAATCCCTTGACTGTAATAAACCCAGGCAATGGCCTTCCACTATCTGAAGAAAAGACCCTTCCATGAACTCCTGTCTGAAAATATACAAGTCATATAGATCAACGATCCACAGACAGCAAACTGTAAAAATATTCCATTTCCTTTAATGTTTAAGATTGTTATATCCACAATACCTCCAACATAATAGATAATTTTAGAAAAACATTTTTTATACAAAAAAAAGAAAATGAAATCTTTTCCTTTTTCAGTACCGGAATTTTTAAAGCCAAATTGCAGTGTACCTTTACAAGGATTGCAACAAGATTTAGCATGCTCATTTTGTTGTACTCCCAAATGGTAGGAAGCTGCAATTACAATCAGAAAAGATAAGAAAAGGCAATAGCCAATAAGATGTAAAAACAAGAATGACCGCTATCAAAATTAACAGTTGAATATAGAGACACTATGATGCAAATCCTAATCCAAGTGGGAACGTACTCGATACTATTAAGCAAACGATAGCTCAGACAGAATTCTAACCTCCTTGGCATTAGGCCATTTGTTATCACTAATCTCCAAGGTCAACTCAAAACAACCACCATGTATGTAGTTCCAGTCTTGCATTCCACCATATATGGGGTACCTGCATAAAGTTGAACGGTTGTTCAACAGTACATAACAGAAAAGGTTATGAAAAGTCAGCTTATATTGCAGACTACAGAAAGATGAAGAAAAGTTGCATGGTTTGCATGGTAATCAATTTCTCTAATCATAATCAGCCAACAAGTTGCTTACCAAGCTGCTCCATTTGTAATTCCTCCCTCAAATTGCTTGCTCAAAGACATGTTACAGTGAGATTTACTATATATGCTTGCCAAGAACCGGAATGTTCCATCATCAGGACATGCATGATAATTCTTCCTGATTTAAAACATACTAGTATGAGAAACTATGACCAGCATTGCATTTGAAAGATTCAATTTTCATTCATACAACGAAAGAAAACAATTTTATGTTGTTCATAAAATGTAGAGATATAGAAGAGTTGTGTTAC
The DNA here is from genome assembly GCA_035048815.1 of Abelmoschus esculentus. Taxonomy (NCBI): domain Eukaryota; kingdom Viridiplantae; phylum Streptophyta; class Magnoliopsida; order Malvales; family Malvaceae; genus Abelmoschus; species Abelmoschus esculentus. The sequence continues at coordinate 19,221,481 of JAUCBN010000008.1, read as the reverse complement.
TGACAGCATTATTGTGACAAGTGAAACTCATTATGAAATAAGAACTAAACAAAAGGCATGGAGATCCACAAGGCTACAACCATTCATTAATGCAGAAATGATAATGGTGAAATCAACCCGGAAGTTATTAAAGATTGTGTTACAACATAAACAAACAAAACATATGCTGACATTGACAAATAAAAAGAATTGAAGTGAAACAAAAGCCTGAAAACCACAACGTGGAAATATGCCACCTATGATAATTATTTGCTTAAAAAGGACATATACAGTTATGACTGAAACAGGAATAGTCATAAGTCTAGCATGCCAGGACACAGTATCTTTAAATAACAGACGGCAGCTACAAGGAACTTGAATGACTATGTAGGTGCAACTTTAAAGCTGATAATGAAGAAGAATCACCTTCTATCCAGACTTCCGTCCCATGGATAGTTTGCAAGAAGTGCTCCCTAAGAACAATGAAATATAAATAAAGGCTCTCTCATTATGTTTCTTGTATATATTTTCTAAATAAGAACAAATTCATAACACGATTCTACCAATATCAGATATTTGAAGTAATAAGACAACTTAATATGTACATCATTACAAGATAAAAGCATTTACTGGATCCGAAAGGCAGCCATCTAAATTTCATGATAATAAAACTTATAGAATTAGAAGTCCACACTCACTAAGGCACTGTTTGGTGAATACTTTTGCTATTTTCTTTTTGCTTTTTATGCCCAAAAAATAACAGAAAATAATAAACAAACCAAAAAAAGCATCTATAAATCAAACTTAAATAAAAGATTAAAGGAAGAGAATAGGCATATTTGTACCAAACAATAAAACATTCATGGTCCACTGCATGTACAAGAAGAGGCAGCAGGATTTAGTTTTCCAGAAAAAGTAACAGCTATTCTCAAAATCCAATAACACTAGAACTCTCTCGGAGTTTGCTGAATACACACAAGATAAGTGAGAATAAAATATTACCCCATGCAAACTTGCAGATGCTGTAAAATGCATCTCTCTCAACCAACTCATAATTGCTTTTGTTTCAGGTTGTCGTGCATCCTCATCATCATTCCAGGGGAAGAACTGGCAGATTTTATTAGCCATGGTCATTTAATGTGGGGAAAAGGAGTGAACCCAATAAAGAACCAAAAGCAATACACAATGATTATGAAACTAAAAGATGAGTGCACTTATAATAACAGGATCCAATAAAATTTTTACCTTAAAAATGAATCCAGTGCTATCTTTAATGAGAAAACATAATCGGATTTTTTATTATTAAACTCTACATGTCAGAAGAACATCTATAAATATGAAAGCAAAAAGGTTTTCCATAATTAAACAGAACAAATATAACATATATAGTATATGAAGGGCTTTCCTAATTTAATCTGCATACCACCTTCCTGCAAGATGTTACAAAACTATTATAAATCCTGCAAATTAGAATATCAATCGTGATATAGGAAAAGTATAATCCTTAACACCAATTATTCAATTAGGATTTTTTAACTTGAACCTGTTGATTAAGTTACAGAAAACCAAAATACACCTTCCAATATTAGGTATAACGGTCTTAGAAGATTCATTTGCTTCTGATGTGTAAGGTTCGACTCAAAATCAAATGTCCGAAACTAAAGTCAACATTGCAGGAGAGTTACCTGATCAGGAAAATCTCGATTTAGATCAATATTATTTGCATTTTCACGTCTCCTAAGAGAAAACCCATCAGGATTCATTGATGGAAGAATGTGAAGGTGAACCTTGTCAACAATCAAGTTAACCTGTACTATCAACAAATAATACAGGTTAGGCAATTTTTTAAAAACCAAATATGATGAGGGTCATAAATTAAAGCAGCACACGTTCCACAATTCAAAAAGATTAATGTGGCATGCATACATAACACCATAATCAGACAAATGTGAACAGAAAGCATACTAAACTGACAAAAGTTATCTATTAGTATTATCAAAGTAATACTTATAAAGTCGAGGAAGATCAGAGTTCTATTGAAGAGTGAATGAAGAATCAACTGGCTTTTTGACCAAGAGAATGCAATCATATGAATAGTGGACTGACCCGAACCAATCATTCATGTGATTGCATATGTATTTGTTTATGGATAAGGAGGGTATAGATATAATTGCATCCTTTTTATTGATTAAATCTGTCAAAGACATCAGAAGAAATTACCTAATGCAAATACAAGATGTTTTATAAGTGTTCAGACATACAATTCAGTTCTCACTTCTCAAGTAAACCACTTTTCCCAATGACCATGGGAGATGAATGTCTCTAAAATGTCTCGGAAACGACTTGAAAATATGGATGCATATTAAAATAGCATTAAGCTTCAACTAATCACCCATGTGAAAAGCATGATTACAAGTAAGAAAATCACAGTGCATAAACCCAGACTACCCAGTAAGTATCATGGAAAAAACACTGAAAATGCATGTAAATCCTATTCACAACATCAAGCAGAAAAAAGAAGAAATGCACTAACATGTAAAAGGAATAGAAAAGTACCAATGGATACTTCATATAGTTTCCGCATATCCAGTTTGCAAGAAGTAGAAGGAGCTCACGACCAACAGGTTCATCACCATGCACATTACCAACAAACTACAATATCAAGCAAATCAGGCTTTGAGCTTACCACAGAAAACATTATAACAGTTCCTTGAATAGCAGATAATTAACTATGTTTTGAAAAAAAAAAATGAACCATAATGATGCAATAGAAAGGAAAACAAACTGTAAGGCTTCTCTTGGTAGAGTGGAAATAAAAATTGGAAAGATGGAAAATTAAAGGGGTAGAAAAGTAGAGAAGAAAAAAGTTTCTTTCCATTGGTGTGCTTGGTAGGAAGGATGAAAATTTTGAGATTTCCATTTATTGCTTGGTAGAGTTGAAAATGAGAGGAAAGAAAACTAAGCTTTGAAAAATATGTAATTTGAACTAACTCACATTTCTCTATCTTTTCCTTCCAGTTTGGAATGATTTTCTTTTACACGTGCAGATGGAAAACGATCCTCCCTCACTTTCCTTTCTACCAAGCACACTCGAAATTTATTTTCTTTCAACTTTTCCACTCTCTCCTTGTAACACCCTAAAACCGGGTTAGAAGATATATTCGAATAATAGTGAATTAAATTCAAATCATGTGTTAAATTAAATTAGAAGAAATGGGCCAAATTAAATTAAATGAGAAACTCTAGTATTGCATGATAAAATATGAAATTCCCTAGACTACCCTTCGTAATAAGCTAACTATAGTTATAGCTAAAGGGCAAATTAGTCGTTTTATACTCATTATTGAGTAAGAAAGAATCACTCCCCCTCCTTCATCTTCCTCATTTCACGATAGCAACAAAAAAGGGGAAAGGAGAGAAAATTCTTGAAGGTTCAAGGAAGCTAAATTGAAGCCATTGCATGATTAGGATTTGGGCTAGGGAAATCGAATCTAGAGGTTTCGGTAAGTATTTCTCTCCTTAATCGAAATGTTGGGAACTTAAGCTCTTAGGTTTTGCACACTCCTATGATGCTTTCATGTCTAGATTAAAGATTTTAGTTACCTGGGTTTGGCTTTTGAAGCATGAATAAGGGGTTAAAAAGCTTGGATTCTAGGTTCTTGTAAATGTGACAAATGTGTTAATTGGTTGATAATACGAAGAAATTGAGGAAATTGTTGGTGTTGGTTTCATACTTGAAAGGCTGAAAATTCATAGAGATAAGATGGGGTTAGGAATTAAATGTATGAAATAGAAATTTGCTGAAAATGCCTAAAAATGCTATTCCAGGTAGCTCTCTTTGAAAAATCCTCTAGGTCGGGATTTAAGGAGTTAGGAGTTGAAATTTTAAAGTATGATACTCCTATACACCTAGTTTAAGTGAAAATTTACGAAACCCCAATCCAAATTTGGTAGGTCGGGATATAAGCGTTCCCGTAAGGGCTGTCCGAACAATCTCAGTTCTGGACAGACCTGATCCGAACAAAATCTGGTATCGATTGGTAGAGAATTAAAATGCATGGGTAATGTAATTGATGAAATATTGGTACTCGCTTACTTTGTCTAACTATATCAAAGCATCACACGAACTTACATGAAAGATTAAAGGATTAAATGTGGACTATATGTACATGTATTGGCTTGAGAAACATTAGTACTTGATCATGTATTGATATTGAGCATTGGAATGTAATTGATTCTATGAGGAGCACTTGAATGAGAAATAGCTATTGATATTGAAAATGAACATATGGCTAAAGTAATCCATAATATGAATTGTTTAATGAGAGCTTGAAAAGTGAAAATTGATTAATGAGTAGCATGCATCGAATATATGCTAGTTAGTGCTTTGCATATAGAGTATGAAATTGAATAGTATACTAGATTTGTGATTGACACGAGAAGCATGATAACTTTGTATATTGATTGAGTTAATGCCATGAAATGATTTAATTGCTTAATTGAAGCATGTCATCTTTATTGCCATGAACTTGATATAATGTTTAAATTAAGCATGCTAGTTGCTATATGTTTTATGTCTAATATGGTTAGACTAGGGTTGCCTCACTAAGTACTTCATAGTACTTACCACTCATTATTTCTTCCTTCCCAAAACAACAGGTTTCCGAGTTAAGGAACTAAATCGAGATTGAGCAAGCAAGGACATCAAGCAAGCTAAAGTATGGTATTTTGTAATTTTTGCTAACTCCTAGTTTATGGTGGTATAGTGAGCATGTTTTGATTAGCCTATGCATTTGATAATTGGATCACGGTTTGTATATATATATATATGACTTTTGTTAATTAACTTGGTATGTAAGCCATAAAGCACATTGATCATGCTAGATTGAGTCTAAGGTTAAAACTTGTATAGAGCGTGACGTGTGTATTTGGCCTATAAGCTTCATGGTTAAATTGGGTTAGAGTTAATTGTCAAGGAATCATAGTTATGCTAGTGTTGGTAATTAGGGACTAGGTCCATAGATTGCATATTGATCCTTCATATGTGGATTGAAAATGTATGTTAACTAACTTGGCATGTATAACATAGAACCAAATAGAGGATGGCATATGTGTTGGATTGAATAATGATAAAATTAATAAACCTATAAATGGGTGAATTGTTATTTGGTGTCTAGGCATGTTAGAATGACTCTCTTAAGGTTTAGGGATGAAATGAGATTGAATTAGTGTCCTTTGAATTGTGTTTAAGTGCTTAGAAAGCTTGAAACCTACCAACTGGGGCAGGGGTATCGATACCACTTACAAAGGTATCGATACCACCCTTGGTAGTAGCATAAAGGCATCGATGCTTGGTTCGATACCAAGCCTTCATCTAGGCTCCCTGGTTCGATACTGATATCGAATCAGGTTACCATAGCCTTAAGACCATGAGCCATCGAAGTAGACCAGTTTCGATACCTGGTTCGATACTGGAGCCTCCAACAACGAAATTGCATCGATACCAGTATTGAACCAGGTTATTTAGCCTTGGTCAACGGGTCAACATAGTTGACCGATATCGAACTGGGGTTCGATACCCCTGTTCCGATACCTCCTTATATGGGGTATCGATACCTTTAGCCACCTTAGGCCAAGTTTAAGATTTGAAATATGAAAGTTTTATATGTCGATTTAGAGATCTTATAAATCAAATCAAAATCTATATTGGACCCCGTAATTGAGAATAACTTAAGATTGGATATTGGACCAAGTAATATGTGAATTTTAACTAGAAAATAAAATAAGCTTAAGACCGAATATGAAATATATTGAATTAGGAAAAAGTTTTAAATTGACCTCAACATCAATAAGTTTTACATGTACTTGTCTTGAATTATCATACTAATAATCGAAATGATCTAAAAATGAATACAAGTTCGATTTAAATGCGAGTTAATTGTTCGGTCGACGTCCCATCTCCTAACCCGGGGCGAGGATATCACACTCCTTCCATGCTTACACTTTTCCGCTCAACCAAGCAAAGCCCAAGTCTCCAACCATCATTGATAGAAAATACAAAGAACAATCATCACGCTGATAAGATGGGAAGAGAATTGTCATGGAAATTCACGTTCTCAATAATTGTAATAAAAATGGGTATAATGCTTGATAAAGAATAGGATATATTTAATAAAAATGAACAGGAGAAAGTTGTTGAAGGGGAGGAAAAAAAGTGTTTGTCAGAGAATGTGAAAGGTGAAAAGAAAGGCCTAAACTTGGAGTGCTCTTTTTTTAAACCTTTACTACTGAAACTTTCTTCAAACGTAATTCAACTTCAAAATAGGTTCCAGATTGCTATATCCAACACTTTCCCTCCTGAAAGCACATAGCACAGTCCTTGAGAAGATACTTTTAATGTTTCAACATTTCAAATTTTGATTTCCTCCAATTTTATCTTCTTGATTTCTTCCATCGAATTTCCAAGTTGTTAACCATGTTAAAAGGGAATCATTTGTAAAACAATTGTGATTTCACATAAGTTATCAACCATGTACCCTTATAGGTGACAGAGAACTAAATCATTTACCTTGAACGCAGGTTCAGGCTCTTCCTTGCCTGGTTTGTCAGAGATCTCTATCACCCACTACACAAAGAGAATCACTAAACACTTCAATATAATTGAGAATATTCCTTACAAACACAAATGCTTCAAAACAGTGCAACAAAAATCATTAGGAAATAATTGCTAACATGTATGTGCAGAAAAGGAAGCGAGTTTAAACAAAACTATTACCAGGGGAAAACCTAGAACACTCTTTCCAATACTGATGCCGATATTGAAAATGCCCTCAAAGAGAGTAATAAATTAACAATCAGTATATAACCTCCATGGAACACTAAAATACTCCATTCATTCCACAAAACTATCAACTCTTCTAATCTGAAAATTCGTACTCTATTTCATCAAAAAATATTGGGAAAGATCATAAGCGAGAAAAGCAAAATAAGAAGAAGAAGAAGAAGAAATAAAGAAATAATCACCTGTATATTCTAGAAATTTGACTACATCTTCGCCCAAATTCCTTCATCGCCGTCTCTAATTCAGAATTAGTCATGTAACCACGAGCATCAACAGTTCTGTAATTAAAAAACTCCTCAAATTATTCACAAAACACAAAAATCTAATCTACTTTGATTTAAAAAAGAAAAACCTCGGTCGGCGAGAATGTTTGTCTTCGAACAAAAGCCTTTAAGAACCGACAGAACCATGATTCGGAAACACTAAATATAGAGATAGAATCAGACCAAAATCAATCATTTGTAACTTAAACACCGAATTGCAAAAGAATATCCTGGTCAAATCATGTAGAAGGTAAAAGATCATCGGACTTCTTTTTTCCATACAAACATAAATTTATTTACTTGTGTATGCAAAATAGATGAAGAAAATTAGGAATCGTAATTCACAACGTTAAGCTGTAAACAGAACCAAAGTGAGAAAAGAGAACCTAAAGATAAAGAATTGCCGCCATATCCACCTCTGGCGATTACGTTGCGAAGAAATAACGAGAAAATGATACAAAATTTGAGATTCATTTCTTCCCTCCAAAAAATATTTAACTAAACCGACATCATGCTTAGCTTCAAGTTAGTTATCGATCGTCTCCTTTTAACGATCTTCGGAGTCGGAGAAGAGTGAGCAAGGCAAGTTGATGGTTCGTGTCCTTTATTTGGGCTTAATCCATTTCTTGCTATAACCCTAACATCGCTAGTGAAAGACACAACCAACCCACTAAATAAAATATTTAAAAAATTTATTACATTATTTTAAATTAATATAAATTTCAAAATAAAATTTTTATTTCAAAAAAACTGTTATATACCGTCGAATTATAAAGTAATATATTTGTAATAAATTTTTATTTAAATAACTGAATTATAATCTTTAAAAACAAATGGCATTTTTGTAATTTTAAAAATGGCATGTTTTTAATTAAACGCATAAATGAGGGACATTGGTTGTATTTTACCCATATTTTTTGTTTTTATTTTGTTCGTTATGAAATCCTTTGTACTGCGGGCTAAACCCTAGTAAGTCGGCTAGCTATTCACTTCAACTCTTCAGCGTCCCCAGAGCCTCATCTCACATCTTCCCCCAATTCTCATCGCTGCTCAAAAAAAAATGGTAATTAGGGTTTATTCTCTCTTCAAAATCCCTAGTCTCGACAACTGTATTGTCAATTAATTGTTTAGTTCATCTCCTTGTGTTGCTTTTTATATAGTACTTCAGTTGACTTGATCTGATTAACAGCTTTTATAAAAATCTAAACCTGTTTCATTTTCATGCTTTTAGCTTCATTTAAATATGCTTTTGTTGTTGTTGTTTTGTTTTTGTAGTCTCTGGTGGCCAACGAAGATTTTCAGCACATTTTACGTGTATTGAATACCAACGTTGATGGAAAGCAGAAGATTATGTTTGCTATGACTTCCATCAAGGGTATCGGAAGGCGTTTCGCTAACATTGTCTGCAAGAAGGCTGATGTCGATATGAACAAGAGGTTTGTTTTCTTTGTTTTTTGAAAATTTTAGATTTGAAGGTTCTGTTTTTATGTCAATTTTAGGCTTCACTGAGATGCTTTATGGCTGAAAGTTTTAGGCAATGGTATATGATATGTTTTGAGATATTCCATGTCAAAATGAATGATATTAGTATAGATGTGATTATATTATGTGCTTGTGGAAGAAAATCACGAGTTGTTTTTTCTACTTTAGATTATGTACTTGTTGTGAAAGGGACCCTCTTGAGTGAGAAGTTATTGGTTCTTAACAATGAGACATATCTGCAAGTGACAATAAACATCCCGGTATGTAGATGGGGTCATGGGGAGATGTTCGGGTCATTGTGCTTGTAGACTAGAATCATGTATATAGTATAGGCCTATTCTGCCCTAATTCTAGAGAGACTGTGAGTGTGTCGGTTGTGAGTATGTAACTGTAAGGGCCTTGAAGGACCATATTCCCATATTTATATCTGTAAGGATCCTTGGAAGATCTTATTCTTATACTTATACATCCAAATATGTGCCCGGCACAGATGTCGGACAGGGGTATTTAAAGAAAAATGAAGAGTCGGAACAACATAGGTATATTGGTGTAGGTTGTTGCTTGACGATGGTGCTCTATGGTATTCAGTGTTTTTGTAGTTTATTGTGGGGATTTTATTTGGTTTACTTCTTCCTGCTATCAGGGCTGGTGAGTTGACTGCGCAGGAACTGGACAATCTGATGACCATTGTTGCCAACCCCAGGCAGTTTAAAATTCCGGACTGGTTTTTGAATAGGCAAAAGGATTACAAGGATGGGAAGTATTCCCAGGTTGTTTCTAATGCTCTCGACATGAAGTTGAGAGATGACTTGGAGCGCCTAAAAAAGATCAGGTTAATAATCCTCTGTTGTTGCTTTTTACTGATTTGTGTCGGAATTAAGAGTTCTCATGTGTTATTTTATGTGCCAGTTATTTGGTACTTAGAAAGATGTGATCAGGCCAACTCTATCTAAGCATGATGCCGAGATGATGGTGTTTTTAATTAATCTTTGCATATGTTGCTTTGAAAAAATTAAGAATTGCGAGTAACATACCTTCCAATTTTTGTGGTACGGGATGGCAGCTAACGTCTCGTAATATCGTCATGCAGGAACCATCGCGGGTTGAGGCATTATTGGGGCCTTCGTGTCCGTGGTCAACACACCAAAACTACTGGCCGCAGAGGGAAGACAGTTGGTGTCTCAAAGAAGCGTTGAGTGCATACGTATATTTATGTTTTGAAGGGATCTATGAGTTTATTTACTTGCTTTTAAGATTTCATTAAGACAAATTTTGGGTGCGAATTTCCTTTTCATATGTTTGTTTAAATTATGTTTTAGTTAATTGAGTGACAATTCAATTCATGACACCAAGCTTTAGTTGACTACTTTATAATAGTATAGATGTTTAAAAAATTATTTCTAATTCTAATTAAAATATATGACCAGTACCAAACGTGTCTTAAATATAGTTGATCAATGATGACATTGTATTTGGCTTAAATGTTTAAGATGTTTTGTTAAAAACTTAAAAATATATAAAATCAATGGTATCGTTATTATACAATTTAATGAACAGTTAGTTCTTGCATATTGATTAATTCAGTTAAACACGTCCAGTTTTCGAGCACGTTATTATAAATATGATACGTATAAGTTAAAATTTTTGATACGATGTTAACATTAATAGATAACTAATATAAGAACTTAGGGTCAAAAATACCTTGAAGTATTTCGGGAAAATATGAGGTTTTAAAATATTTACATTAAAAAAACTAAATATTTTATATAATTATTTAAATAATAGAAAATTTATTGAAACCAATAAAATTTATAAAATATATATCAAGTATCAAAATTTTAAAAATAATAATTCAAAATTTAAACACTACTCTCGATAAAATGATTATATTACAGTATACTAAACACGTTACTAGTAGAATCAATCCTGAATTAAGTAATACTCACTCAGGAAATTTTCTTCTATGATTTTGAAGTGATTGAATAAAATTTATACCTACATGATACAAATTAATAGGTATCATTAATTTTGAAACGTTGAAGTGTCAGAAGCTTTACCTTTGCAATCTCCACTAATCATAATCCCTTTTAACATAGTAAAGAAAATTTCACGCTAATGGCAATTATACAATCGCAATAGACTAATACAGGAATATGAATTATGATATATTGATGTGCCATGATTAACCACCACGAGTAAAAATATATAAATTTTCCTGAAACATAAAAAACATCTAATCCTATCCGAAAATTTTCCATTCCCTCAGAGTGAACCCAATACAAAAGAATAAAAAGTGTAAAAATCATTAAAATTAAGGCTGTTTTTTCCCCCTCCCCATCCTAATCATTTGGATAAATCAATAACTTGCTGAAAAATCAGCAACTTTTAACTTACCTACACGGAGAATTAGAATTAGACTTTTGCGTCGTGTTCATTAGAATCCGATAAGCTACCAGGCTTCTGTTGGAGGGTGGTGGGGAGAGACAGGCTCCGGCGCTCTTTCCCACCGGGCTTAGATGAAGCATTTCCATACCAAATCATTCCAGCCACAGCTATGATCATCCCCAGAACAACATGTAGATTGAGACCCTCTTTTCCAAAGAAAAAGAATCCCATAATCAACACAAGGATCGTCTTCATATGGCCAAGTACTTGAAAAGACACGGCAGTAAATCTCCCGATGCAGATGAACTGGCTGAGGTTCGTTCCTACTGCTATGGTACATGAAAGCATGATAAACATCTGCATCAACCAAGAAGCAAGAAAGCTGTGACTAATCCTGTAAAATTTAAAATCAGGAAAAAAAACAACTGGAATTGCACACAACTCGCATATTTTATAAACCCTATGTCCCTATGCAAAACCGCAAAAAGGTAAAGGCAGCCACCAACAATTTGCAGCAGTCAAACCACATAAAAATATAGCGAAGTGTTGTACCTCAAATATTACATTATCAATAGGTCTAGTTTATAAAGAAACTAAAGAGAGAAAGGAGAAGCTGTACATCTGTTATAACGTGCTGCATGCTATCAACATGCCTTACACCTACTCCTTTTTTCCACTTGAACATTGATAAGAGAATATCCAAAGACATGAAAGAACGTGAAAAAAGAAATGAACATACTTGCATGGGCCGATAATTGTATCTGAAACTCTTACCCATGTTCGGGTAACAAAATTATAAATTGCACCGAAAAGTAAATGCTTTTCTTCAAACAGAATAAACTGAACACATATGCATCCGGTAAGCCAAAAATCATTTAGTGGATAGATGCTTTAAGATATGTTCGTCACCATGCCACCACACGACAAGTGGAGGATGCATGCAGATTACAACATAATATGCAATGCAAATTAAATATAACTTTAGGTTGTAAGAAATACAAGTAAATGCATGAACTATGGTATGCACATTCACAAACACATGCAATTTTATTCATAAGCATGATTACAAACCTCATAATCCAAAGTATATATATAGACAGAACACTTACGATAGATACTAGGTTATAACTATAGGCATCAACTCTCTTGCTTGTCAACCAATAATCCACAAATGGACCTAATAGCAGAAGAGTTCCAGCCTGGGCAGGGGCAGTGTGTCCCAGTAGGTTGAAGGAACTAAGATTGTACCTTCGCTGAAGGTGGTGTACATACTGCACAAATAAGCACAAGAATAAATAAATCAATACATTTTATTATTTTTAAGACCTGCAAATGATATTGCAATGGTTATATAGAAGATTCAATTTGTATGTACAAGAATTGACAACTTACATACTGCTGCAGAGAAGTACTCCAAACTGCAATAAAGGCAGCTACAAAACCTTTTGTATTAACACTCACATCGGTTACAGTACAGACACCAACACCGACAAGAACTAAAGCTATGCTCAGCTTTGTATCTCTGGAGTACCGGATCTTGTCCATTACAACTTCCAAGAAACAGGATACAGGAATCATACTAAGCTTTGCAATCTGCCATTGAATTAGAGAATTTGTGATTTAAAAATTACTTAAAAGCATCACTACTAAAATCTAGGAATTAATATACTTTACCTGATAAAATCCCACAGAGTTCCACATCAGACTAACATTCATTCCAACAATAGAGAAGTTTGCAAACAAAACAAATTTCAAAAGCTCTCCCAAGGGAAGATGAGAATGTTGAATATATCCTAACCATCTTAGAACAGCTGTCATTAAGGTTGTGGTAGCAAAATGCAGACCAGTTAATGTAGTGGCTGCAACAATTTGCAATCAAATACAATGGAATTAGTGACAATTTATAACATACTTATTGCAGTAAAGCATAATCTAGACATATTCATTAAGTAACAAAAAACATAATCTTTAGCTTATTTGTACTTTGCAAATGATTATTATATTAGCATTACAATTGTCCTACACTTAATATCAACTACTTCCAATTTCAAAGTCAAGGCTGCTTTTCGTCTCTACTTACAGTAATCTCCTCCTCTGATTATTTTATTTTTCAATTGCTTTCCACTACTTTCAACCCATTTCCTTTCCTTCTACAACAGGTAAAACGAAAAGGAGTAGGGGGTAGGTGAATTAAAGCCATGGACTTCACATTCTCCATCATTAAACCCTAAATAAAGCTCATTTCTACATACGATGAGGCCAATTGTATAGCTTTTCGCATGATCAGGTATCAGCTCTCCATCCTTAAAACTCCACAATCTCAATTTTCAAACATTTAGAACTATCCTCCTGCCGATTTCATTTTCCAAGTGAATGAATGACAACTGTTACAATTCAATTTAACTATAATATCTGGCTAATAACATCATTAACAGTTTGTGGCACACACACGCATTGGGAGTGGGGGGCAAGCAAAAGAGTTAAAAAAGAAATTACCAAAACTAAAACCATAAGTAGCCATTAAGGCTTTATTGACCATAATAACCCCAACAGAAGTGACAACATTGAACATCCAGGCAGATGCATCTACAACTGCTTTTCTATCAGCCTTATTAGTTGGAGCCATTTTATGTTTCGTTGCAAGTGACAACACTAAATCCCGTATCACTCAACCTTTAAGTAATCCATCCTTGTGCATATGGTGTCAAAGAGTTTTCAACAACCTCAGCAATAAGTCCTACAAAAAATATAGCAACAAATAAGAAATAAATAAATAAAAGAAAAACCTAGGGAAAGGTCTAAATCACTTCGGTTTTCCCTGTGTAAGACAAGTTATTTGGCTAAAATTTCAGCAACATATGTTAAACCAAAATATTCAAAATCAGTTTCAGATCTATACAATCAATATACCTATGCGGCAACTCAATACCTAGACTTTGACTAAAATTCTTCTGCTTCAAAGGCATTACCCTCTGAGTTTGACAACAGATCTTATATCCATTATAGTAGAGCTACCTGAAAATCCATATGAATCTTGAAAAGAGACCAGATTTGCTATTTCCTATCATCCTATGTATCAGCAATGAGTGCAAGCCACTCACATAGACTTTAAAATCGTTGTGCTCATTAGATCACGGCGACTTTGGCCAGTACTACACATGAACTCAGCTACAACTTATGATTTCTGAGTTCTACACTTAAACAATAGTTAATTTCTCCCTGTTTAGATCAAATTCAAAACACAGTCATCCTCATCATTGAAGATTGATGTACAATTCCACATTAGTTAAACATATTCCACAGTAAGAAATGAACACTTTAACTGTTAATTGACCCATGACTATTTTACATTAGGCTCCTTGAGTGATCAATCAGGAACGGCAGAGAATTACATTTAACTGTTTTAACACCAAAAATAAACTCCCATCAATCACGTCACAGATCCAGATCAAGTAAATATGAAAAAGAATGACAACAATGGAAATTAGATCTAGCAAAACAAAATAACAACGTTGGATCTCAAAATTAAAATCAATGGAGAAAGCAAATAACAGATCTAACGCATCGAAAGGGAAAGGGAAAGGGAAATGAAAACGACGGGCCATCGTACCGTTTTGGAAAGGCAGACGTCGTACGAGAGAGATGGAAAGCGGGAGGGAAACGAAGGGAATCGGAATGGGAAAGGACTGTTTGGAAATGATGAGGACGGTAGGTGTAAACTGACCGCGGTGGGAAATTCTGTTTGGATCCTTGGAGAGTTGGAGAGAAAATAAAGAGAGGGAGAACTTTTTTTTTTTGGTTGTAAATGTTAAAATTAGTTGGAGAATGAAGGGATCGTGAAAGAAAGGTCGAACAAAATGAAAAGCTGGCAGACAAAAGCCAGCAAATTTGATGTGAACACCAAATCGGCATAAAACTTTAAATAAACTACATAAATGGTCCTCGTTTATAATATAATTCTTTTTCGAGTTTTTTAACTATTAAAAATTATAAACTGATCTCCAAATCAAGGATGTATTTGTAAAGAAATAGAAATGGGTCATATTGTTGTAAATTTAAAAGTTGAAAGTTAAATTAATCTCATGAGAGATGATTTGTAAAGAAATAGGAATGGGTCATATTGTTGTAAATTTAAAAGTTAAAAGTTAATTTTTTTAAATTATGATCAAATTAAAATAAAGTATAAAAATTTAAAGATAAATAAGTTATTATACTTATTTTTATTAACTGTCGGATCATCAATCGTTAATTTTAATGATATAAGATTAATTTATTATTATTTTTAAAAATTTTGTGACCAATTTATAATTTTTGATAGTCAAAGATTCGATAAAAATCAAGTCATAATCGGGGACCAATATAATTTACCCTAAAAATTTATATGTATTATAAAAGGTAATTATTTCGTACATAAACGATAAAAACAAAGAAAAATCTATAATCGTCTTTAGTTTATGATTTAAAGTTTAAAGATTATAGTTTATATTTAGTGCTTTAAATTTATTTAATTATGATTAAAATTTAAAATTTAAATTAAAATTTAAAATTTATAAACCAAAACATAAATTTTTAATTACATTATCTTAAATCCTAAACTCTAAATTATATATAATCTTCCATCTATAAACTCCAAAACTCTTTCCTTCACCCTAATCGTTCACATCTTCACCAGCCACACACTCACTGTTAATAATATTTTAAAAAAATAAAAATATATCAAATACAAAATGATAATAAAATAATATTAAATAATCAAAATAAATAAACATATAAAATTTAATAAATGAATTAACTATTTTAAATTTTAATAATTAAAATAGACTAAAAAATGAAGTTTAATGATAATTCGTCTAAATTACCCTAAAATTTAACAACATTTTTCAGTTTATTTCCGTGTAGAAAAGATTAAAAAGGTCATGCAATTTTCCTTTTAAACAAAAAAGATAGAAAAATACCCTCAAATTCCCATTCCGCTCACAAACAGCGCGCCAATCGCCATCGCTAAGATCACCTCAACACACGCACTTCTCTTCTACAATAATTCCTCTTTTGTTTTTCTTTAAAAATAATAATACCCAAGAAGGAAACCAGGGCCCAACTCTGGCACTTATGATTTAATCGGGTTTCAATTGAGTATGATTTTCAGTTGGGTGGCAAAGTTCTTGCATTGGAAGGTGTTACGATTTCTTTTATTAATAAAATGAAATTCTGGAAAAAGTTTCGAATCATAGACTCAGTTCCGACGTAGTCGAATAAAGCTATAACAGGGGGAGAGTCATGGAAAAGCGTGTTTACGAAGTTTGGAAAGGAAGTAATGTAAGGATTTCAATTCTTCTTCTTTCCGTTATTTTCCCCATGAAATTGCTAGGTTAGGTATCTGAGTATTGATAGATTTGTTTGGTTTGTGGGGAAATGAGTTCGGTTTTGATTGGTATTGTATGATTTTTTTGCTTTGGTTTTTATTAATTTGTCTTTCTGATTGGTTCTTATCTTGCTATGATATAAATGGGGAAATCATGGATAAAATAATGAATTTCTTTTGGTATTTGTGACTGTTCATTGATTTGTTTTGCATTCTCGACGTGAAAAAGAGAGTTATGGCTAAGGTTAATGAAACATACGTTATTTATTTTTATGGCGCCTTGGATAAAGTTTTGAGCTTCAAAGAAAACCAGTTATGGATTGTAGAGTGAAGTTCCAATGTATAACCTTACAATTTTTAGGTAGAATTGGAGTGTTTTTGTGCTAATTTACATTGATGTAAGTAGGCTTAATTCTTGCTTCACACGTAGCTGGTTTTATTATATAATTTTTTCTTTTAATAATTCTGTGTGTGTTTTCTTCAAAGAAACTTTGTATCAATTATGAGAAATCTGGTGATACTGTTGTGAACATTTTTAATGGTATGATCCTATTCTAAATCTGCCAAAATATTGAGAGAAATGTCCTCATCGAAGAATGATTATTACAATTTCACAAATTTGGTTCAATTCAAAGCCAAAATAATGAAGACGTTGCTTTGCTGAGTTTGGTGATTATGTGTATGTACTTGCTATTCTACTAGCATGCCATATCTTTGGATCAAAGGAATTCCTTAGGTTAGAGGTAATAGATTGTGGTTAAGATTTAGATGATCACATTTGTTGGAAGTGCAATGTAATATTTTCAATCCCCTAATAATCCCTCTTCCCACCTCCCATAAAAGAACAAGACAAATAGATTTTGAAATAATGTAACCACAAAAAGCATACCATGATGCATTCTGTTGGGTTGAACAATCCAAGTAATTGACAAGTCTTAACATTCGAAAATCTAATTTAAAATTATTAAACTCCCGTACCTGTACATTAGGCCGAACCGCTATTCGTAGCACAATTTGTTTTACAGATTTAAAAAGATGTATCGGTATGCGTATAGCCATATGATAATTTTGACCAAAATTTAATAAAAGGTGCCCAAATTTTGAAAAATATAGAGAATGATAGCTTTAGAATATGGTAAAATACACAATCTGATGTTCTTCCTTTTATCATTTGTCGTCTCCAGTCTGAACTGATTATCCATGAATTTCATTCAGCATTTAATTCCTCTATATACATTTTGCAGAAGTTTTTCCTTGGTGGTAGGCTAGTATTTGGTCCGGATGTTAGATCTTTGCCAATTACCTTACTGCTGATAAGCGCTCCTGCTATAGTCTTTTGCATATTTGTTGCAAGGCATCTTCGACATGCATTTTATCCATATAATGCAGGATATGCAGTTATGGTTGTAGCAGTTGTCTTTACAGTCAATGTAAGTATTTCTTGAGGTTTTAGAATAATTACTGTTGAAATGATCACTGATCACCCTAGCTGCCAACAGGTTTTAGAACAATTACAGTCAATGTAAGTATTTCTTGAGGTTTTAGAACTTCTATGAATTGTAAGTTATGGATAAGACTGAGTGACAACTTTTAACACTTGGGATTTTTTAACAGTTATGTTTTTGTCATAGATTTTCATGGTCATCAAGGTCGAACTTTTATGTTTAAAATCCTAAAGATAACTGGTCTTTTAAATTTCAAAGTATTTGTTTGGCTTAACATATAGTGGAACCGTTTCATTTGATATTAGTTGCCGAGTTTTTACTAGAAATGAATTTTTCCTAGGAGTTTGGCCTTTGATAGCCGTAGCCCCTTCTAGTTGCCGAGTTCAAAGGTTGACAATTTTTAATAAGTTGACGGTGTACAAATAGAGTTAAAATATATAGGTTCAGTGGTCAAATATGTATTTTAACCCTTTATTTTTGTTGAGTTTTTATTTTGGGTCGTCTAAGTTGCTAATGATTTTAACAGAACAGTTTATTTTGATAGGTGTTGATTATTCTTTTCATCACATCAGCCCGGGACCCTGGAATCATTCCTCGCAATTCACGACCCCCAGACGAGGAGCCTCGCCATGATTCTTCTGCATCAGCTGAGGGTGGGAATCGACAAACACCCAGCCGTCAGTTCCCTCGAACTAAAGAAGTTATGGTTAATGGAATTATGGTGCGAGTGAAGTACTGTAGCACATGCATGCTTTATCGACCTCCCCGTTGCTCCCACTGTTCCATTTGCAACAATTGTGTTGAGCGTTTTGGTCACCACTGTCCTTGGGTGGGGCAATGTATTGGAGTGGTACGTTTTATCTGAAAAATCTATATATTCATACAAGTCTTCACTTGAGCACTGTTTTGTTTAGTAGCTGACTATTCTGTATCCAAGCAGCGCAATTACCGGTTCTTCGTTATGTTTGTTTCTTCGGCAAGTCTTCTTTGCATCTATGTGTTCTCAATGTCAGCATTCTACATTAAGGTTCTGATGGATGATAACCATAGAACTGTCTGGGAAGCAATGAAGGAATCCCCTCCTTCTGTCGCACTAATGGCCTATTGTTTCGTTGCTCTGTGGTTTGTTGGTGGACTCACCGGGTTTCACTTGTACCTCATCGGTACAAACCAGGTGTGTTTTCTCTTGAACTCTTCTTGCCATGTGATCATTTAAGTTAGGCTTGATCTCAAATATTTATAATCATAGAGCTTGAATTTATTTTCCAAAGGCATTTGCAAAATTAAAATGTGGGAAAAAGAATCCACCGATGAATACCAGTTTTAGGCCTTGATTTGCATTGTGTTGCAGGGAACAATGATCAAATTTTTGTTAAATTCATCAAGTTTATTTCGGATTTTAACTAATATACCTTCATGTCTCCCAGACTACCTATGAAAACTTTCGACATAGGGCTGACAACAGAATCAACATTTACGATCATGGTTGCTCGAGTAATTTTCATGAAGTATTTTGCACAAAGGTAAACCCCTCCAAGAATAATTTCCGGGCATTCGTCCAAGAGGAGGTACTACCAAGGCCTACTTCACCAAGTACCGAGGAAGCAAAAGCAGAAGATCCAGTTGGAGAGCCACGTTCAAAGGTTGATGCTGAAATAGAGGACTGTAATGATCTTCTCTTGAAGGTACCCCAGTCGTGTATTATCGAGGCAGGTGAAGACTTATCGAAGATCTCCGAACGACATGATGATGATAACATTCATAGAATGGAGGGCAATGATCCTCCCCATATTACCTTGGATGTTGAATCTCTTATCGCTATAGATCATCAAGCTTCTATGATTCAACCGGATCCTATACCCTCAAGTTGTGGAAATGGAAATGGTCGTCTGGAAATTGAAACCGATTTGCGCACTGATTCCACAGTTACAACAGCAGAAGGTGGGTAATGATTTTGGGTAACTTGTATAGTAGTCATTGCATTGTTTTGGATAGTGTTTTTACTTTGGGTGAAGGGGAAGTTTAACTGATTTAAGAATGAAATCTATCCATTGAGGGAAAAATTTTCCCCTTAGGAATCAGAACTTGCATTTCCAATTTCTTTCTTCTCAATTGTTTTTTCGTTGGAAATTTTTGAAAAAAGGTTTCATAGAATTGATGATGAATACCTATCCAAAGGACATATTTGTCGAGCATAAATAGAATCGGTAAATTTGACCCGAAACTTAAACATATTTACTTGAATTGAGATTTAAAATTTACTTAAACACGATGACTTAAATTTAATACAAAATCTCAAAAATACCAAGCCGAAATTGAACTAAATTTTAGTTGAACAAAAAATAGACTTGAATCGAATAGAATTGAACAAAAGACAACATGAAATAAAGAAAGGGTATTAAAATAAACAAAGAAATTTGAGACGTGAATTGTTGCACAACTTACTAAAAAACTAAATATATAGGGTATAAAACCTTAATTCGGCCTAAAAGCCTGAATCCTGATTGAAACCGATAGACCTTCTATTAACTTTTTTTTGATGGGCAAAGAAGCGTGCACGCTTATGCCTTGTTAAAAAACCTCCCTTAACCTAAATGGAGGAAAAAGAGTGCACAAGCGAGTACTTCTAAGATCAGCGCCACAAACGACTACAAGAAAACAAGACATTAATCAGAGACCAAATCGGTCTGAACTAGCTGAAGAACCTCACTAAGTGGTGTATTATAACACACAATCCAATCGGTTTACCTCCTATTAACTTGCTATTACTAAAATTCGATAATAATCAAATTGAAAATCAATCGACCGGCCTATTACTCGAATTAAAATAACTATAGACATGAATTAAAATCGACTTAACCCAAATTTAAATCCATCTTAATCTAACCTAAAATAACACGAATTAAAATATCCAAACCACTCCCAAACCTAACGATCCGTTTGTGATCAAATCTAGGCTCAATACACTCGAGTTTAAACACAATCAATCCTCTATTAACGTAAAATCCCATCTACTTCCATAATAATGATAATACTAATACAAATAATTAATCATATCAACTTTTCTTTATCTCTTGCATGTAACAGTCCATGAGGTTCAATCTATAAAAACCGACCATATCCTCATCGATCTATGTTCTACAACATCATCACCAAACTTCCAACAATGGCCAACACTTTCCAGCTTTTCTCTGCCCTCGCCGTTCTTCTAGCCCTATCAATCGTGTCGTCAGCCCATGCACGACCATTGGCAATCCCGAAGCTAACCCTCGAAGCTCGCCTGAAATTGGACGCCGATTCACCGACTTGCTGGGAAACGTTGACCCAGATTCAATCATGCACCGGAGAAGTCATTTCCTTCTTCCTCAACGGTGAAACTTACCTCAGCGATGCATGTTGCCACGCTATCCATACTATTAGCCATCAATGTTGGCCAGACATGCTTGAAACCCTAGGGTATACGACGGAGGAAGGTGACATACTTGAAGGATACTGCGACCATGAAACTTCCAAGTCAGTTCATTCCCCGCTGTCTGTGAAGGCCGGCGTGGTTGCTCCGGTGAATGGTCTTCTTCCTTGAGTGGAAATTAGACTAGTGTGTTTACTGTTTAGTCATTCGTGAATAAATTTTATGAAGGTTTATGGGTACTCTTGTTGTCTGCAGATGGATTAAGGGTGGAGTCTTGTTCTTCCTAAGTTATTAATGAAGCAGTTACAAAAAATATAAACTTTCATACAAATATAAAATATAAACCCAAATCTTCGTTTTTTACTGATTGTTGGGTTCAATATAAAATATGAACAATGAATTTTAAAATAATAAAAAAATAGTTCAAATCCATATGATCTTATAAAGCACGACTTATCAACAACATAACACAATTTTTTTGCTAATACCGTAGACAAGCCTCATGGATTAAATATCTCCTGCTTCGTTGGGACTAGGGGATCCAGAAACGTCTCTCCAATAGGTCCACCTTGGCTCAACGCTACGAAACGATCTGCAACCAAGTTTTGTTCTCGTCGACTATGTCGAACTTGCACCTCCCATTCTCGAATCATATTCATGTATACACTATAATATTCACCTAGTATATGTGTTTTGTATATACATTTAGTCATTTACCTTTCATTCACCAATAATATATACATGTATATACTATAATTAATACATATAAACCCGAAGAGTTAACCGGCCGGCGACTTTTAGACCCGAAAAGATTCAGTCATTTCCTTGATTACCAATGCTCTTGCTCGATTGATCGTTACATGGCACAAATACACATGTTCTTCAAGCTCCTGCACCTGTTTCCAGAATCCTGCGTTGCACTTCTTTAACTCCCTCACAATTTGCAGACAAAACCTATGATCATCCCTTTGTCTCTCCAAACAAATTCGTATGATCTCCTTCTTGTGTTCAACTTCATCATTTATCCGCGAGACCAACCGACTCATCGTGTCGAAATCACGATTCAAAATGTAAGTCCCCTTGGCTGCAACATCAAGCTGATCCCCGATTTTCCTCAGAAATCCACATTTCAGACACGGGAATCTCTTGAAAATCGCCTTCTTCTTTAAAAGCTTTACTGGGACGAAGCTCAGAACCGTAGGTGCCATTAACAACGGTGCAAGAGTATGCACTGCTATAACTACAGCTATTATCACAATCAATCCACAAGCTGTGGTTAAACAAATCCCAGACGCTTTATGAACGAACTTGATCATCTTTATCTTCCTCGAAACCTTTCGTTTCTTCGATTTAAGATCGTGCAATATCGAGGAGTATCTCTCGTTAATCGTCTCAAAATCATGTCTGTTAGGGTTAGAAAACGGATTTTTCAGAGCAATGAACGAGTTCAACTCAGAAAGAATTTGTCCGCATTTCTTGGGAGAATGACAATAATCATCCAACGAGTCGAGGGCTCGTTGGATGAACTGATAATTACGTTGGATTTGATTGATTTTCGCGAGGAGATGACCACAGATTTCGGATGCTTCGGCACTAATGTCGAAGTAATTGAAGATTAAGGATTTAAGTTCAGGTGTTTCGGAAAGGATTTCGGATTCTAATATCGAAGATATGGTGTCTTGGCATGGTTCCAATAGTTGCATGAACTTGTATGAAGATGATGATTCATTGGCTAATGTTTGTGCTTTTGAGGAAAATTCTAAGTATGATTTGGTTCTTAATGTTCTAAGGTATTCATCATTGACATTCAAGCTTTTGCTAGCATCTCTCAGATCTTTCTCACCTGAAAAAGAAATCACAAGTTTAATAAATCATATATAGAAAATATATGAAAAGGGAATAAATTACTTAGAAAATAAATAATTATATATATATGAAGCTTTTACCTTTAGTATTAGATTAATTATTTTTTCTTACATAAGCACGTCTTCTCTTAATAAAAAATAAATTAGAAATTTCATCACTCATTTTTTAAATTCTATTTAGTTTTGATAATTAAATCTTATTTTTTATTTAATTATTAAATTTTGATTTATTTTTATTTTAATTATTCGATAGTTAGATACTTAATAGCGTTATGATTGAATATCTATCTTAAAAATATAAAATGATTTCAAAACTTTTTTATATTCTTTTTAAAAAATTCCATAGCGTTATGATTGAATATCTATCTTAAAAATATAAAATGATTTCAAAACTTTTTTATATTCTTTTTGAAAAATTCCATAGTCTCAAATTACGTACCTTTGATTTCTCGATTTTTTTTTCAAATCTCAAGATGAAGATAGGGGATGTTTATATCTTATTTTCTCACCAATTAAACAATAGATATTGTAGATTAAAGCGATTTAGGGTTTTGTGAGTTTTAGATTTTTGGGATAAATTTTAATAATTTTAAATTTTTTTAGAGAAATCTAAACTGATAGAAGGGTAGAAAACAATAAAACGAATCTGTCGGTATCTTGAGTGACATGATAATGTATTAGAAAATGACAATTTTAATATCGGCGTGAAAAATAGATAAAAGTATAAACCTTATCTTTTAAGAAAGAGTATAAAATAAAAAAAAAATAAAGATATAAATAAATTGACGACTACACCAATACACGTGATTGTCATCCTTTTATATTTGATTTAACGTCTGAGCGATCAACATATATGTAATCAAAAGTTTAAAGAATTAAAATTTTCAAACATCGATAATCAAAATAAGATTAAAAGAAAATTAAACGATAAAGTTTACTCTAAAAAATAACATTGAGAATAAAAAACCTTATAAAAACAAAATAGTTTTATCATCTTAGTAAGCATACCTCTTCTAATCTTCAGAGCTCTAAACTTTGCCCACATATTCGTCTCTTCTTGTCCAAGAAGGAGTTGTGGAGTTTGATATGGAAGATCGAATCTCGAGCTTCAGATATTGGTAGCTTCCAAGGAGAAATCTCTATATATTAATAATGTTTTAGAAATTATATTTATACTCTTCCCTGTAAACACCCTTGCAAGGAACAAGAAATAATAATGGAGGCTTTGACACAATAATAAATGATGAGACAGATATATAATGCAACTGCAGAGGTTGCGGTGGGATTTCATATATCTTGGCCTCACATAAAGACTTTAACAAAAAAAGTACAAATAATAGACACTAGGAAGAAGTGTATATCACTCAATCTTTATATTTTTAGAATATATTTATGGGATTTTACGTATAAAATTCTTTAAGTTTTTTATGTATTTTAGATCATTAAATGATAAAAACGGATGATTCAAATTAATCGTTATTTATATAAAGATTATCATTTGAAAAAAGTAAAGAATTAATCTAAGTCGTTTGTTTAAACCATCCAACGAAACTTAAAAAGTTTTATATTAAATAACTTGATCTGGTGCAAATCGTCTACTTTTTTCTCATATCTTCATTCGTGCCTCTGCTTGAAATTAGAGATTTAGGGTGTAGAGTTCAAGGTTCAAAGTTAGGGGTTGTAGTTAGGGTTTAGGGAATTAAGGGTAGAGTATATTTTTTAGGGTTTAGGGTATAAAAAATAAGATTAGGGTTAAAAATTTAATTTTTTAAAAATTTTTAACGTGAGGTATGAATGAAGGCATAATAAAGAGACATTAAATTTTTACCCACACGATCTTATCTCTTTAATATATGTATTTATATAGCTTTTATTCATTTTATGTCTTCGTTCTTATATCTTATTTTTTATTATATAATAATATTTTTGATACATATGATTGCTTAAAATTTATTTTACACGATCTATATGTATCTATCAAAATGTCGTAAATCATTAAAACATAAAAAATTATAATTAAAATTTAATATTATACAAATTATATCGAATAATTATTCATATATAATCGTGTCGTATCTAAAATTAAAGAATTTAAACATTTTCCTTGAGAGATATGGATAAGACTCATTATGTTTTCTACATTTGCTTATTGCACTCGGAAAGCTTTATGTCTTAAATTTGCAAGTTTTTTTCCTTATTTTTTGGTTGTATTTTTTCTTTGTCGTCGTCTTGTTTGTGTGCTGTTGTAAGTTTACGCCATTAATGCTTGCATA
Source organism: Abelmoschus esculentus (assembly GCA_035048815.1). Classification (NCBI taxonomy): domain Eukaryota; kingdom Viridiplantae; phylum Streptophyta; class Magnoliopsida; order Malvales; family Malvaceae; genus Abelmoschus; species Abelmoschus esculentus. The sequence continues at coordinate 19,196,177 of JAUCBN010000008.1, read as the reverse complement.
CCAAAGGGTGATCACATGAAGGCTGAAAATCTTCTTGTTTAGGTATTTTATAAGGATGAAAATATTTGATTTTTTATATATTTTATTACAATAAATTAAATTTTGTTGTTGTAACATTTTTATTATTATCTTTCGCAATATATGTCTGGATATTTCATATTTGTTGGGGGTATTAAGACAATAATTATAAAGATAAAGAATAATTTCGTACTGGTTTAAGTTTGTTTCCAAAAAATAAGGATGCAACTGCTCTATTAAAGAATTGTATGTGTCTGTTATTGTGGAGACAAGAATCTTATAACTGAATTTGATTCGATTCGTTAATTTATATCGTATTCGTATTTTATAATTTAACGATTGAATTTAAAAGTTGATTATTTTGAGCAGTCGGTGGGGTAACGTCGAGGCTTGATGGAGGGCCAGGGCAGACGTAGAGAGGTAGGTAATTGGTTAAGTGTGGCAAATTGTGAGCTTTTTATTTTGTAAGACTAACAACTTTCCTGTTATTCGGATTAAAAGAGGGCTTTTTGTCTCAATCCACAGACAGCTTGACCAAGACAAAGACATGTCTTAAAATGAAAGGATGCACAGGAAAATTGCAGACCAATTGGTTGCTTTTAGTTATATATAAGACACTCAGTGGATGTCATTAAAAAATACATCGTTTTTAACTAAAATTTAGACATTAAACATTATATTTAAACAAATAAACGTACTCTCCAACATTTACGTTATAGTATTTTTAATATTTAATTTTTCATAATGATAGAGATTATAAAATATATATAGATAATATATTATAAAAATGAAAACCTTGTAGGATAGTAGTGGACTCATTTGCAGAGAAAGTTCTGGATAAATGTAATAAGAACAACCGTACATCACTTTCTAAAAAAGAAGAGTTCTAAAATTTTTGAAAAATCATATTTATTAGATAATACTAATCTTGAAATTGATTGTAAATGAGTTATAATTGTTAAAACTTTATAATTATTTCTTAAATGTGATAATTGATTATAAAATCTTATTGATTAGTCTTATTACTTTTATGGAATCGATGAAGTTCTGGATAGACACAATAAAAACGACTGCATATAAGACCTGTAAAAATATTTAAACCGATCGTGCTCGTTTGCCTCGATTATTAAAACTCAAACTTAATCTGTTGTTAAATAATTTTGTTAACATATTGATGATGAAAATGGGATGACGATGATTATTTGCTATCGAGATTTTTTTTTAATAATCACAATTAATCGTGGTGACGATAAAAAATAAATAATAAAAATGGGTTTAGATCGAGCTTTTATATTGGACTTTTTGCTTGAAAAAAACCGATAACCTCTCTAGGAAAGTTTGGTGATGATGTTTAGTTTAGATTTTATAGAATATGACACTATATTATATAATTATATAAGGATTAATATAAAAATAAATTCTCTTTACACATTTTAATCTGGATGAACTACAGCCACGTGATTAGGTAGTTAAGTTGTCGCATAGCATAAAGGGATGAGTAAAACTCGATTCGACTCGATTTGAAAAAATTGAATAACTCGACTCGAGGCAAAAATATTCGATTTGTTTTGACTCGACTCGAGGAAAAATACTCGATTTATTTTGACTCGACTCGAAATTGCATAGACTCGATTCGACTCGAAAAATTTCAAATAAAGTTCGAGTTATAAAATAAAAATTCAAATAACTCGAAATTTTTAATAATTAAAGGATTAATTTTTAAGTTTGAGACGAATCTATCAATTTTTTAATGATATATACATTTATATATAAAAATATAAAGAAATATTGTTGCATATGAAAAAATATATAGACATATCTTATATGATTAGAGAGTCGTTTAAATTAGAATCAAATCATACTATAACATGATAAATAATTACAATTAAATATTTATAGAAACTCGAAAACTCGACTTGACTCGAATTTCTTAAACTCAACTCGAACCGAAAAATTTTAAATAAAATTTGAGTTGTAAAATATGACTCGTCAACTCGAATAACTCAAAATTTTTTGACTCGACTCGATCGAATACTCACCCCTAATAGCATGTTGCTCTAAAGTTAATACTTATCGTGTAGCCTCAGTGGATAATTTTGAGGTGTTTTACTAGGAGAGATTATTAGGTGAACTTTTGTTCATCACGTTATCTATGGTCCAAGCAATCAAAACCGTTCATCTTTATATAGTTATCTAATAACTATTCCTCCAATAATTATATATATAAATAATAATGATTCACCTTAAAAAAATAAAATAAAACGATATAGAACCATAAATAAAGTAGTGAACATGGTTCATCTAATAATTTTTCCTTCGCAAAAAGCCAGAATATGGTTTTGATGGGCGGTTTAAGAAAGCATGCACCCATTACACAAATTGCTTTTTTAATAGGTACGCTTTCTCTTTGTGGTATTTCACCCCTTGCTTGTTTTTGGTCCAAAGATGAATTTCTTAGTGACAGTTGGTTGTATTCACCGATTTTTGCAATAATAGCTTGGTCCACCGTCGAATTAACAGCATTTTATATGTTTCGGATCTATTTACTTACTTTTAAAGGACATTTAAACATTCATTTTCAAAAATATAGTGGTAAAAAAAGTAGCTCTTTCTATTCAATAAAGCTATGGGGTAAAGAAGAACAAAAAATGATTAACAGAAATTTTCGTTTATTTCCTTTATTAACAATGAATAAAAACGAGAAGCGCATGTCGTTCGAGTGTGTCACTCCATTGTTAGATGTGGACATTCTTAGTTTTGGCTAAGCTTGTGTCCGTTAGTTTATAAGTTTATGGTGTAAAAACAATTATTAGATAAATTATACTCATAATTTTATTTATGATATTATCTAATAAAAAATTATCTTATTTTTTAAAGATAAATTTTATTTTTTATATAAAGAGTAGTTATTTGAAAGTTATCTTGAGATAAATGATTTTTATTAGATGAATCATAAATAATATGATAAATGATTTTTATTAGATGAATCATAAATAATATGATAAATATATTTTATCTAATAATTTATGGTACTGTGTATGCTAAAAACTTAATTGAGACTTCAAAATGTTATTCCTATATTTGATTTTTAGCAATTTCGATTTAAATTAATTGATTAATATGATATTATTGATGATTAAAAATATATATATATATATAATTTTAACATGTATTTTAAAATTTTTATAGTTTTCTTTCTTTAACAATTTCTATGCAAGAGAGAAATTTGTATAGTTTACATTTAAATAAAAAAAATAACTTTATCATATAGATGACGTCAATAAGTATTATCTTATTTTAAAATAATTCATTATTTTAAACTTAAAAATAATCTTAATGAAAAATGTTACTTTCTCTTAAACAGTTAAATTCAAATCTATTATCTATATGAATTTATAACTTAAAAACATATATGCATATTAAAATATTTTAAAAAAATTCATAAAAATACTTAAATATATTATTTTTTAGTTATAAATCCAAAATCTACTCTACACGAAGAATTCCTGACCTGACCGACACCCCCAAGCCCTAGAAATTATGCCCGATTCCCCAAATCTCATTCTCTAACAGCTAACGCACCCACTAACCCCGCCTTCGCGTACCACAAACAAATAAATCAGGGCCGAAATGGTAATTCAACTTGATCCGTTACTGAAACGACACCGTCACAAAAGTTAACCGGAGAAAGAGCGAGCACCTTCATTTTTCTCCCTTTTGAGCCACTTTCCTATTTTAACCCTATCGAAAATTTTAAATCCTTCGTTCTTCTGTAATTTGAAACGGAATTCCTCTTGCTTTTAACATCCATTTGGTTCCGGTTGGCCTGAAATTCGAGACCCTAATTTGTTTTATTTAGTTTTTTTATATATATAAAAATCCAAGTCTCGTTCACTTGATTATTCTTTATAGAACCTGAATCAAATCCGAAGTTCATAGACATCTAAAAATATTTGTTTTGAATTCAATTATTTCAGAAAATTTTAGATTCATAAAGTTTGATCCGACGTTGGTTATCGAATGGAGGATCAACAAGAAGAAGAGGACCTTAGATTGGCTCTGCGGATGAGCATGCAAAACTCACCGCCAGAGCCGAAGAGGAGCAAACCCGAAGAAGTTGCGAACTCAACGACGGCGATGACGCCGGAGGATAAACAACGGCTGCAGCGTGAACTAATGGCAGCTGCAGCTGAGAAACGGTTTCTGGCGGAAGCGAAAAGCGTCCCTGCTTCTGGTTCCCCTTTGAGAAGCGGCAGTGGCGGAGATTTAGTAAATAAATATATGGAAATAGAAGCTAAAGAAGCAAATTTGGGCAATGAATTGTCTGAGGAAAAAGTTTATCAATTATTTTTCATGGTTTTTGGAACTGGTGTTTCGAGAGAGATACTGGCTCAGTGGAGCAATCAGGGTATACGGTAAGGGCTAGTCTTTTACTTTATATTTGTTTCTTTGTATTTCAAAATTAATTTATTACTGCTTAGAGACTAGGAACTAGGAAAAGAAATAATATTCGTTGTTCAATTGAATTTCCAATAAACATTTTGGTTAAGGATAATGATCACAAGAGAAATTGGCAGCTAAATTTGGATATACATATTACTATATAGTATCAAGTTGTCACTTCTTTGTGATGTAAATTTCTGCTATCTCTAGATTCTCTAGTGGAAATCAGTTACTGATCAAATATGTCTTATATCCCTCCTTATGTATGAGAATTGTGTGAATGTATGATTGTGTCTGGGAGAGTAGATGAGCCTGAGTTACAATACTGAGTTATTTTTCATGTATGAGCCAATTTCTATCATTTAATGCATTGCACTTTATAATTTATTCCCATAATTTCAAAAGAATATCCCTGATGTTCTTCTTTATCAAATACCGAGTACAGAGATTGTTCCTAGGGTAATTTTGGTTTAATTGCTTTGTATAGTATCCAGATTAGCAGGCTCTTGGCGGTTTTGCAATTGGTTCTTTTAAACTGTTTTTTTTTTCCTGCAAGTCCCGTCATTTTTTATTATCTGTGTTCGGTAGTTCCAATTTGGCAGATTCTGTTGGTAGACAGTTTATTCTTCATTGAAAACTCATGGATGTTAGTTCTTGTCTTCTTTCATTTTGGCTTTGTATTTTCTTGGTATGTTTGTTTAAATGAATACCAGTGGTTAGCATTCTTGTGGAAATTTCATGCGTTTGCTTTTTATTGTCTAATACATGATGAAAAATCCTGTAGGTTTAGCCCTGATCCAGAAACATCTATGATCCTAGTGCAGCATGAAGGTGGACCCTGCGGTGTCTTAGCAGCCATACAAGTAATTCCTTAATATCTTGGTTATACAAGTTTCTTTTCACATGCAGATTGCAGAATGTGAATTGACGACTTCTCTTTTTGTGCCTTGTGAAGCTCTTAATCCCTTTAAAAAAACATGTTTTATTATGTAACAACTGAACTTATCACTTCTGAATTTTAAAATATTACAGCAACACATTTCTCTCAATAAAATTTATTAAGATTTGATATTTTTCTATCATTGGGATATCTTATATTAAGCAGTGTTGTCAAGGTCTCCAGGTGCACTAGAGGCGCTAAGACCTCTATATAGCCTGAGGTGCAAGGTGAAAAAAAATGCTCGGCCGATTGAAATAAGGTGCACACATATATATAATTATATGCTACATGTAAACGATATTAAATAAGATAAAACCTTTGCTCGAAATACATTTTAGGAAAATGATGAAAAAGAAATACAATAAAAATTTTAAAGCCAAAAACAGAGCTTTATTTCTTAAGACTGCAATAGAGCGAAGTCTCCTTTGGTTTTTTAACAACAAAATATTCTTTAAAATCAACCATAAAGGAGAAAAACACTAAAAGAAGAAAAAATAGTAGAGTAGATGAACACTAAAGGGAAAAAATAACATATTTTTGTATTTTGACTTTCAAAATAAAAAGTATAAAAGAGAAGAAACGGAAGATTAATGTAACTTGGGCTAAGAAAAAAGTAAGAAAAAGGAACTGAAGAGTGAATGGTCGGTGAAGCTGGTTTTTTCTTCACCTAGAATGAAGTGCAGCGCAATAAAAGCACTATGAAGCTTTTGCCTGGTTATATAGCCTCGCCAGGTATGTTGCAAAGCGTTAGTTACTGTTCTTTTTGGCTGTGCCCAGGCGCGCCCCTTAACATCACTGATTTTAATTGCTAGTTTGTTAATGATTATATCGAATGACGTTTCAGTATGTTATGGAAAATTGTGTCTTAACCATAATTACATGAATGTAAGCTTGAGAATTAAACTGTATTTAGTGCTGCACTTCTTATCTTAGACCAATTGAAAAGGATATAATTGCTATAAGATTATTGTTGAACAATTCTGTTTGTTTTGATGTCTACCTCACAAAATTAGTCAATTCTCGTATTGGTGTCAATAATACCTGTCTATCTCGATACAGGCATTCGTTCTCAAACATCTTCTTTTCTTAACGGATGAATTAGTTAAAGCTGGACAAAGCATGCCTCGGAATTTGAGATCCAGGAGATTATCCAAAAATCATTATGTTGCATCAAATGATTTTGCTACTTTTACTGAAAATGCAAAAACAAGGTGATTAGATTTATTGCATTGAATTGTTTGTAAAAACGACACATTGCATTTCAAATTTCTTTTAGTTCAGTGTTTCATTTAAAGAAATGGAGTTTAACTTATGTTCTATATGACTATGTTAATCGTCATATTGCCATTTAGTTGTCCTGGTTTACATTTCTATCGAGTTTCTGTAAAATTCCATTTAGTTGTCCTGTTATCTGTTTCAGTTTAAATTCTGTTTCTGTTCACAGAGCTCTAGTTATAAGTATGGGTGAGATATTGTTCTTATGTGGAAATAATAAAAGAGCCGTGATTGCAACTTTGAGTTCTATCGGTGATGGCGTCGAAGGATCTGGAGATGGTTCAAAAGATGTCGTAAGTGAATCCCGATTGACCTGAATATGTATTTTTGTTCTTACTATAATCTGTTGTTGGAGTCGAAAGGAGAAAAAAAAAAGGTAATCCTAATTAAAAATAAGATCAAACAATAAATTCAAAACAAGTTATTCCATATACATACAGTCCCGAGAGTTGTCAGAGAACAACTTCTATTGATTGCTGGCCTTGGGGGAGAAACCCAAGTATCACAATATAACAAAAGCAATTTAGAATTTGAAGATGCAAAACCTGCTTGTGATGTGAATTATAAGAGTTTGTTAGTATTTTGGTGTTTATAATCTTTTTTGCTGATAAGTGTTTGTTCTATCTTATAGATCATTGCACAAGTACTTGAAGGTCTTTCAATTGAATCGGCTTCTGATTTGCATAAAATTTTAAGAGTTGACACATACACAACTCCAGCAAGTGCCTTTAAGAGGCTTGAAGCAATGATTCCCATTTTTCAAAGTCGCATGGGAGCTTTGCTTTTCCTTATCTCTGCATTACTTTCTCGTGGATTGGTAGGTTTGTTTTGACTTGGAGACTCCAATTTTGTCTTTATTATGATTCTAAGTGCAAACTAGCTATATCTAATATTGTTGAGAGTTGAGACTGTTTTGTCGAACGAGGATATAATTACATTGGAGCATACTAATTTTATATAGGACTGTGTTCAAGCTGACCGGGATGATCCTAGCCTTCCTCTAGTAACTGCACCTTTTGGGCATGCTTCTCAGGTACATAAAACTGCTCTTCTTTATCCACTGGATGGGTTGCACTTTGATATCTTAAATTTGGCACTTCAAGTCTCTGGGTTGCTCTTTTTGATGTTTTTGCATTGTAATTGCATTTATACGAAATCATTTCAGGAAATTGTGAACCTGTTGCTCTGTGGACAAGCTGTTCCGAATGTATTTGATGGATGGATTTAGGCGGTGGCATGTTTTTGAAGGGTGTATCCGCAAATGTGGAAGTTGGATTCCTTACACTTTTAGAATCACTTAATTTCTGTAAGGTTGGCCAAAATCTAAAATGCGCCAAATGGCCCATATGGGTTGTTGGGAGTGAATCCCATTATACGGTCTTATTTGCTCTGGATACAGCTGTTCAAGATGAAAATGAATTTGAAGAAAAGGAATCACAGATTCGGAAAGCTTTCGATGCTCAAGATCAGAGTGGAGGTGGTGGATTCATTAGTGTGGAAGGTTTCCATCAAGTCCTTAGAGAGACAAATATCAGACTTCCGTCTGAAAAACTTGATAGCCTCTGCAGCTCAGGCTTCATAGTGTGGAGTGAGTTCTGGCAGGTTATTTTGGATCTAGACAAGAGCTTGGGAGGTCTCAAGGATACAACCGGGCAAATGGGTCGAAAGGTATTTAATCTTTACCACTTTAATGGGATAGCAAAATCAGATTTAAATTGCTGCCAATCTAGTTCCGGAGGTGAGACTCCGATACAGAGACCGAGGTTTACGAAATTGAGGGTGTCCGTACCCCCAAGGTGGACACCAGAGGAATTCATGACAGATCCATCCAGTTCTGCTGGGATCGACAAAGACACCGAAGTGGCTAAACCCAAACCTTCTCAACACGCACCGTTGGTGGACTGCATTAGAACGCGATGGCCTCGTGCCGTTTGTAACTGGGTGGGGGATCCCCCTAGTATAGTCTGAAAATCTGAAGGTAGTGAGACACGGCCACAAATGATAAACCTGATTGATTTTCTCAACGTTTGGACAAATGAGAGCAAAAATATTGTCTTGTAATCATATGAAGGTTATTAAAAAACATATTTGAATATATTATATATATATTAAACATATATTTTTACACTTTGAGTTTTTATTTTTTAAGTTTTATCAAAATAAACGTATTGAAAAAAGTAAACTTGTTGAACTGATATCAACAGTTATTTTACTCGAAAATTTAAAATGATAAGTATTAAAAAAGATTATAGATCATAAACATTGTTTAAAAGTGTAAAATTCATAAAGGATGATCGAAAATATATAAAAATTAGTGATTAGATAAAATAGTAGACTTTATCTTAACAAGACTATTATTTTTTTCATAAACTGATTTAATTTAATAAAATAAATTTAAAGAATTTGAAGGTTAAAATATATGAAAATATATTAAAGGATAAAACGATTATTTATAAAAAAAACTAAAGATGTAATTTTAATTGGCAAAGGTAGGTTTTGCCCTGGTAGACAATTGATTAGAGGTGCTATGGTTCAGACTTCAGATCAAATCAAACCGTAGTTTGGAATTTTTTTATTTCATATTTGATTTTTATATATAAATAAGTTTTATTTATTTAAAAGTACTATAATTATTAAATTTAGATTAAAATAATAAACTTCGATGATACCTACAAAGAATTTGATTGTGGACCCACAAGAAAATGCTCCACTTTGTAATAGGGACAGAATAAAACAAAAGGAGACAATGACTTGAGAGCAGATCTGATGCAACTCTTGGATTCATGGACTCCATGATTGGATCAAAAGTTCATATTCCCATCCTAGGTGGAAAACGTGATATTTGTAATAAATATTATTTTTAATTTATACGCGATTTAGATTTTTTTTAAAAATATTGTAATTTTTTTTTTATTTTTTAAAGAAATTTATAAATTTATATTTTAAAATTTTATCGATTTCATCCCCTAAACATAAAATATTGTATATATTTTTATTAATAAATTTAAAATTTATAAAACAAAAGAATACGATAAAAATAAATTGTTTAATATTTTACGAAACGTCCTGCTTGCTCGATAAGCAGGTTACTTTTAATTGGTTTGCCAACGTAAGTCTGATGTACCTTTGTTAAATATAAGATAATTTACGATGCCCCTGCAGCGGGTGCGAGAGAAATGATATAACTCGGTAGTAAAAAAATATGATTAATTATTTTAGATATAAAGATAATTTTGATCTTTTATTATTTTGATTTTTATTTTTCTAAGATAAATTTAATATTTAATCTATATTTTTTTTGACAAATAATTTATTTTTTAACTAACATAATGATTAGACCGTTAAAAATTTAACGATATTGACATGTCATATGTACGTGATAATATATTTTAAATAACATGACATCTAGTCTCATTCTACATATATGTAACATGTCATTATCGTTAAAATTTTTACGATAATAACAAATATATACATATAAACTATAATTTTATTCTAATATAAAATATAAAACAATTAAAATTCATTCGAAAATATTAAAAATTAATTAAATCTAAAATAAAAGACTACTAAGCATTCTCAAATTTTAAATATCATTCTACATATATAACATATCATTATTGTTAATTTTTTAACTATCTAATCATTATACTAGTTAAAAATTAAGATATTAGCAAAAAAATATAAATTAAAGGTTAAATTTATCTTTAAAAAATATAAAAACCAAAATAATAAAAATCATAAATATTAAAGATTAAAATTATTTATATAACAATTTAAAATTAAACACAATCATTAATATATTTTCGAACAAAATATTTCTTTACCAAAAATTTATAAGATATTTTTCTTACAATAAGATACTCTCCATACAAAATCATGGTAGTGTGCAGCGCCAATACAAAAATCTGGCGACCCACATCGCTTCCATTGGTCCTTTGCTTAGCTACCAATTAGAATCGATTTCGAAGAATCTGCACACACCAGAAAATAAATTCAAAACAAGAATTATGAAGGAGCCATTGATTGATTAGATGGCGATAGGCTGTGTTAATGTGATTTAATTGATTAATTTAAAATAAATTTAATATATTTAAAAATAATTTATCTTATTATTATATTTAACATTTATTGGTTATGATGTAATTATCACCACCCGTTCTTCGCGACATCGCGGGAACGAGCGAGATGCTTATGGTTGTGCTTAAAGCTTGAGAGCGAGTTAGTATTAAGAGTGTAGTACGTGTCGAGCAGTCGTCCTGTCTTCGGATGAGCGTACTAATCGCACACCACACTGGTCGGGAGCTGTTCCCGCTTCCCTGATGAGCCCATGGGAGGGCGAAACCAGTGAGCATTGGAGATCATAAAGGCTGAACCTCGGGTATGAGAGAGACTTGAGGTGCCGCACGGGTAGAAGTCCATGCGCGAAAACTCTGACCCCGTGATAAGCAAGTGGTATCAGAGCGAGGCTGTGTGCTAGCTGTGTGCTTACCAAGCGCCCCGGTGCTGCGGAGCGAGTCATATGGACGAGCGTGTTAGCTCGCACCCCAAGAGAAGAGGGTGTTCGTAAGTGGGTCCTCTAATGAGACGAGGACGGTAGGCAGAAAGCCGTAGCGAAAGTTCTCCGGATGTGCGACCCCTGTTTGTAACACCCCGAAACCGGGCTAGTAAATGAATCGAATTAATTACGGAATTAAACTGAATCATGTAACACTTAGATTAAAGTAAGGGACTAGATTTAATGAGATGAAAAATATTGGGTTTGCATGAGAAAAATAAGAAATCTCTAGACTACCCTTAGTAACAAATTAAGTCTAGACAATTCATTAAGGGTAGGGTAGTCTTTTCACCCTTAATATTAGCCAAACAAAAGAACCCAAATTCCCCCCTTCTTCTCCATTTCTCACGGCAACAACAGAAAGTTGAGGAGAGGGAGGCTTGAGAGAAAAGCTTGGGAAAAAGTAAAGAAGAAGAGGTTGGAAGCCTTGCATGGTTATAAGTTTGAGCTAGGAGTTCAAATTTAACAATATTGGTAAGCTTTTCCTTTCAAAATCAAGTTTGTGGGAGTTTAAGATTTTGGGTTTTGAACATTTTATGATAATCTTGTGTTAGGTTAGGTTGTTAGAATGCCTAATCTAAAGATAGAATTTACTTGGTATGAGTTTTGAGGAATGAGCAATTTGAGTTAGAAAACTTGGAAATCGGAAACATGTAAATGATATATTTAGGTTGATTGATCTTATAAGTTGTTGTAAATTGGACTTGGAAATGTTGATTCCATGTTTTAGATGCTGGAAAATTTATAAGTCTTAGTTCGGATTAGTTTCGGACAATTAGAAAGGAGATTGGCCGAAAATAGCCTAGAATTGCTTTTCCGGGTAGCTATCTTTGAGAATTTTCCTAGGTCAGAATTTAAGGAATTTGGAGCTGAAATTATAGACTATGATACTCATGTATACCTAGTTTAAGAGGAAATTTACGGAACCTAAATCTGAGTCCGGTAGAGGAAGATATAAGCTGTTCCATAAGGCTACCCGAACAGTCCCGGGAAATCCGACCAGATCTGTTTCGAATAAAATCTGGAGCTGACCGATTAGTAATTAAAATGTAAGGTTAATTTTACCTTTTAGAGGATTCTTCTAACTTTCCAACTAGGTATAATGGACTAAAATCGGACATCTAAGCTAGGAGATATGACCGTTTCACTAAAGGGTAGCAAAACTGTTCGAAAGGAACAAATGTACATGTTTGCAATTGTTAGGCTTAAGAATATTTGAAATGGACAATTGAAGATGTATTGATACATAGCTATTATATATTAATTGCTAGATAATCCGAGAGAAGAAGTTGAAGAGCAAGAGAGGCTCGAGGCAACAAGGAAAAGAGGCAAAGGGGTTGCGATCTACAACCCGTGATAGCTCGGAGTATTGATGAGTGTAGCAAACCTTAGGGTTAGGACCTAGGGTCCTAACCATTTTTGATTATTTGATTTGCTCATAATGTAACCGGATTAAATAAATATTTGACAATACGGGAAGGAGGACTAAGTGATAATGACTTGTTTGACTTTATGTTTGAGTACTAGATGATAAACTAGTTTAGAGCATTTGCATAGCTCGGAAATGCCAAGGTAAGTAATGGCACGCGGCTAAGGATGCCAGGTATGTTAGTCATGCATGAGTTAGGTCCATGATAGCATAATATGTATATGCTTTGGTATGTTAGCATGACTTATGCTTTTGGATTTGGTAACATGATGATATGTATATGCTTGATATGTTAGCATGACTTATGCTTTTGGATTTTGGTAATATGATGATATGTATATGTTTTGATATATTAGCATGACACATATGCTTAAGAATTTAGTAGCATGACACATATGCCTTTGGACTTGATAGCATGACTTGATGCTTTTGATAATGCCATGTTACGTACATCATCCGTAATAAGAAAATTGATTAAGTAAATGGAAGACTAATTGAATAAGAAATTCTGATTGAGTCTTGGGTTATAGTTGGTCATAGGTAGTACGGCATGCCTAGGGTTTGAGCTCATTTGTTAGTACTTCGGTACTTCTGATCAGTACTTCGGTACTTCTGTTGGTACTATGGGTACCTTTGTTGGTGGTTAGTCACCATTTGTAGATACCATGGGTATCTTTTGTTAGTGTCCTAGTGGCACTTTTGTTAGTACCTTAGGGTACTTCTGTTGACTCGCTTACCTAGTCTAACTATACCAAGGCAACGTTTGAAATTAATTCGAAAGATTAAAATTAATATAATTGTCATAGAGCATTTGAAATGTAATTGCTAATAAGCATTTGACATGTACTTGCCATAGGGCATTTGATATGTTTTGGACTTGAACATTTGACATGTATTTGCCATAGGGCATTTGATATGTTTTGGACTTGAACATTTGATATGTATTTTCCATAGGGCATTTGATATGTTTTGAACTTGAATATTTGATATGTACTTGCCATAGAGCATTTGTTATAATTTGACCTTAAGCATTGGATATGATTTTGCCATAGGGTACTTGAATAAGACTTGCTATTGTACATTAAGCATGACTATATGATGTACTAATTGCCATATGTAATTGATTTGTTGCTCATTTGAAGTATAACATTTGTTTTAATTCATGTCTAAATTGGTTAGACTTAGGCTACCTCACTAAGTTCTTCTTAGTACTTACATTCTTTGTTTTCTCCTTCCCAAACAACAGGTTCACGAGTTAAAGAGGTAGATCAAGCTTGAACCGGAGCAAGAACACGCAAAGCAAGCCGATGTATGGTATTTTGATAGCTTTTGTAACTCCTAACGTATGGTGACATAGTGATCATGCTAGACTAGTATATGCATTGATAGCTAGCTCATGATTTGTATATATTCATATGATCATTTTTAGCTTTTGATTTGTAAGCCATAATGCACAACATTCATGGTAGGCTACCCTTGTATGTTTTGGGTACTTAGCTATGGTTGGTATGTTGGCTTGGAAGCATGCCCTTGGTTTATGGTTGATCTATCTTAGTGTTTAGGTTATGTGAACATAGGACCTAACATGTTTGCTTAGGAGGCCAAAGAAAGGATAAGGCTAGATGTTTGTCCTAAGAAAGGGATGAATTGAGTATTGAAATGCATACCAATTGACTAAAACGAACAAGATTGGTGAACCGTATGGGTTACCTAAGCAAGTCTAATGATCTTTAAGGCTTAGGGTTGGATTAAGTTCATCTAAATAGCCCCTTTGGTAATGTCTAAGTGTTTAGAAGGCTTGAATTTTTCAATTTCGAGCAGGGGTATCGATACCACTAGCTTGGGTATCGATACCACCTTTGGCAGAAACTTTTGATTCCGAAGCATGTTTCGATACTGGAGCTTCCAGTGGCCAAATTGGTTCGATACACGTATCGATACTGGAGCTTCCAGTGGCCAAATTGGTTCGATACCCGTATCGATACTAGAGCTTCTAGTAGCCAAATTGGTTCGATACCCGTATCGATACTGGAGCTTCCAGTAGCCAATTTGGTTCGATACTCGTTTCGATACTGGCTACCCAATTTTGGTCAATGAGTCAACACCAAGGACCGATATCGATACCTGGTTAGATACCCCTGTATCGATACCAATATTAGGGGTATCGATACCACCTTACTGCATGGGTTCAAATTTAATCAGGATAATTGCTTAATTAAATAGGTATAATTATTGATGATTAAATGAATACGAATTGATATAGAAGTTTAGATCAAATTAATTGAAGTTACAATTGAATAATGAATGGTATCTAAGATTCGAATTGGAACATTGTTTAAGCATCGAAAAAGTTTTAAATTGTCTCAAATTTGTACAAGTAATACAAGAACTTGATCGGTAAGATAAGTAAATTTTATTAGAGATCGTCTTACAAGGTTATATAAATAATAATTTGTTTGAATTTTGATTACGTTGTTCGAATTTTTATGTCCGATCGACGCCCCCGTCTCCTAACCCGGGGAGAGGGTGTCACATTTAGTGGTATCAGAGCTTTCGGTTACATGATTCTCGGACCAAAAGTAATATCCATACATCATATAGGATTGAACTATGCCACCTAGGAGTTTTATACCGTACTTGCTTGTGTTCTTGCTTATTTGAATAATATTTTGTCTACCTTTGTAGTATGGTTGATACAAGACTTGCCCTGGGAGATGAAAGTCCCGAGGGATCATCTAATGAGAATGAAAATGTAAGGATGGAATAGAATCCACCGTTAGAACAAGAACCACCTTCGGTGGAAGTTGCTCATGAGCTGGTAGTTCCGGTTATACAAGACGTTCAGAGGGAATGTCTTCTGAGTATGAAGGGAATGTTTGATCAACTGGTATCTGACTTGAGACAAGATCGCCCAGCTCCTGTTAATGTTGTGCCAAGTAGGGCACCAATTGAGAAGCTTGCTCGATATCGAGCCTTTACTTTTGCGGGTGTTAATGAGGATAAGCCCGAGGAGCCCGAACAATGGTTGGAAAGAACCACTCAGATTTTGACTAAGCAACTGCAGTGCTCAGACGAACACAAACTCGAGTGTGTTATTTCGCTTCTAGCTGATGAAGCCTTAAGTTGGTGGGAGACCACAACCTTAACTGTTCCCACTGACTCTGTTACATGGGACTTCTTTGTGGAAGAATTTAAAAAAAAGTATATCAGTGAACAGTATTTGGCTGAAAGAAGAAGGAAGTTCTCGTATTTGAAACAGGCTAATAGGCCTATAGAACAATATGTGGTAGACTTTTGTAAGTACTACAAATATGGAGCTGAGTACATCAAGACTGAGAAACAGAAGTGTTAGATGTTTATAGATGGGCTGAATGATGAAATGAGCCCTATGTTCACAGCTTTGGGGATCACAGACTTCCAGATTCTAGTCAACAGGGCTATTGCTACCAAAGCCAAGATGAAGGCTTCAGAGAAAAGAAAGGGTAGAAATAGGAATGACAAGAAACGGAAATGGGAAGATAAGCCTGATTGGAGTGTGAAGAAAGTCAAGAATCAGAGAGAAGGCTCTTCAACCTATCACCAAGAGTCCAAGAGCCATTATGTACCAAGACCTCAGTCGGCAAATAGACCTTCGGCCCCGGTTGCATCTGTTCATAGCACGGGAAATTCTGGAAAAGCTCAGGCTTATCAGTTCTGTCAGAAGTTTCATGCTGGACCTTGTCGGCTTTAGATGAAACTATGCTATGCTTGCGGTGGATCAGACCACTTTATCCGGGATTATCCTCAGAATCCGAATAGGGGCACACCTCAGTCTCGTGCCTATCAGAGCCCACCACCTCAGAATAGAAACAGGGGCCCGGGACAGGCCCATTCTGGGAATCAGAGTAGAGGAAAGGACCGTCAGTCAGCCCCTCCTCGTCAAGGATCTCAAGCTCCTGTTAGAATGTACCATGTTCGTGGTAGAGAGGAGGAAGAGTCTCCCGATGTTATTGCAGGTACAATTGAATTAAATTTGAGTCCTGCATATGCTTTGATAGATTCAGGATCTACTCATTCCTTTGTATGTTCTAAAATGCTTGTAAAGACTAAGTTAGAGCCTGAAAGAATTGATAGGGGTCTTGTAGTATCGAACCTTATAGGAGGTATAATGAATGTTAACCTCATTTGTAAAGACTCCCCGATCTCAATTTGAAGTATTCCTTTTCGGATTGATTTGTTGGTATTACCAACTTGTGAGTTCGACCTTATATTGGGGTTGGATTGGTTGACCAAACAAGAAGCTTGGATCTACTGTCAGAACAGAAGATTGTATCTTCGTGGCTTGGGAAAAGAGTCAATCCTCCTAATTGATAAGAAACCAACCTCGATCTTTGTTGCTATGGTTTTGCAAGATGAATATGACTTCGGGTTGCCAAAGATTCTAGTGGTATCCGAATTTGTTGATGTCTTCCCGGAGGAACTACCTGGTCTTCCTCCAACTAGAGAAGTGGAATTCAGGATTAAATTCCAACCTGGGACAAATCCGGTGTCAATTGCCCCTTATAGAATGGCACCTATTGAGTTAAAGGAACTTAAGAAGCAGCTCCAAGAGCTACAAGATAAGGGATTTATACGTCCTAGCTCTTCACCATGGGGTGCTCCGGTTTTGTTCGTAAAGAAGAAAGATGGAACGATAAGACTTTGCATTGATTACCGACAACTGAATCAGGTTACCATTAAAAGCAAGTACCCTCTGCCTAGGATTGAAGATTTATTTGATCAACTTAAGAATGCTACGGTGTTCTCTCAGATTGATCTTCGATCGGGGTACTATCAGATGAGAGTAAAAGAGGAAGATGTTTCTAAGACGGCTTTCAGAACTCAATATGGACATTTTGAATTCTTGGTGATGCCATTTGGGCTAACCAATGCACCAGCTGCATTCATGGATCTCATGAATCGAATGTTCAAGCCTCATCTTGATAAGTTTGTGGTTGTCTTTATTGATGATATTCTGGTGTATTCTCGAACCAAGGAGGAACACTCAGAACACCTTCGAATTGTTTTACGAATACTTCGGGAACGTCAAATGTTTGCCAAGTTCTCCAAATGTGAATTTTGGTTATCGGAAGTGTCATTCCTTGGCCATGTCATTTCGGTAGAAGGAATCAAAGTTGATGTTAAGAAATTACAAACTATTCTGGATTGGAGACCTCCGAGAAATGTCACTGAGGTTAGAAGTTTTCTTGGTTTAGTCGGGTATTATAGGAGATTTGTTAAAGGATTCTCCACTATCGCCTTGCCTTTAACTAAGCTTCTAAGAAAAGATAAGTTATCTGAATGGTCAGAGGACCATCAAAGAAGCTTTGATCAGCTTAAGCAAGCCTTGACTCATGCTCCTGTCCTTACCCAACCAGAATCTGGTAAAGAATTTACCGTGTATAGTGATTCTTCACATTCGGGACTAGGTTGTGTCCTAATGCAAGAAAATAAAGTGGTTGCTTATGCATCAAGGCAATTGAAGCCTCATGAGCTAAACTATCCGACCCCTGATTTGGAATTAGCTGCTATTATTTTTGCCCTCAAGATATGGAGGCACTATTTATATAGTGAGAGGTGTTACTTATACACCGATCACAAGAGTCTTAAATACCTCCTGACTCAAAAGGATTTGAATTTGAGGCAAAGGAGATGGATGGAATTGCTAAAAGATTATGACTTGGTCATTGATTACCATCCCGGAAAAGTCAACGTGGTGGCCGATGCTCTTAATCGTAAACCGACCTTGGGTGAGTTATTTGATGACTTTGAAATATTATAAGTTCTCTTTTGAATATCCGTATCTGATTTAAAAATTTCCTTGTAGCCCCAAATTCGATTAATGCTCATCTTCGAGTATATCGAAAGCAAGGATATTTATCTGAACTCCAGGTTCAGTCTGATCTGATTTTGAGGATCAAAGATTTGCAACAGTCTGATTCTGAACTTCAAGCTATTGCATCAAAGCTTGATTCGAAAGCTAATGTCGAATTCTCCTTCAATCCGAATGGATTACTCTACTTTAGAGATAGAGTATGTGTTCTGAACAATGAGGAGCTGAAAATAGATATCCTACAAGAAGCACATCAAAGCCCGTTCTCGATTCATCCTGGTTCTGTTAAGATGTATATGGATTTGAAATCCTTGTATTGGTGGCCTGGCATGAAAGCAGTCATCACAGATTTCGTATCCCGATGTTTGACGTGTCAGAAAGTTAAGGTTGAACACCGAGCTCCTACAGGATTGCTACAGCCTATTAAACTACCCGAATAGAAATAGGATCGGGTAACAATGGATTTTGTCACTGGATTACCTGTTACACCGAGGAAGAGTGATGCTATTTGGGTGATAGTTGATAGACTCACCAAGCCTACGCATTTTATTCCGGTTCGAAAGAACATGACCTTAGAGACCTTAGCTGAGTTGTACATCCGTGAGGTGATTCGATTACATGGTGTACCAATGTCCATCATTTCTGATAGAGATCCGAATTTCACATCCCGATTTTGGAAGTCTTTGTAGAAGGCTCTTGGAACTAAAGTGCATCTTAGTACTGCTTTCCATCCGCAGTCCGATGGTCAATCGAAAAGAGTAATATAAGTACTAGAAGACATGTTACGTGCTTGTGTTATAGACTTTGGGAGGAATTGGGAGAAGTCCCCACCTTTAGTGGAATTTGCATACAATAATAGCTATCAAGCATCGATTCAGATGGCTCATTTTGAAGCTCTATACGGGAGAAAATATAGAACTCCCTTATGTTGGTCTGAATTGAGAGAGAATAAGGTTTTGGGGCCTAAAATGATTCGGGAAACCGAGGAACAAATCCGAGTTATTCACGATCGTTTGAAACAAGCCTTCGATAGACAAAAGGCCTATGCAGACTTGAAACAAAGAGACATTCAGTACAATGTGGGAGACAAGGTCTTCCTAAAGGTTTCCCCTTGGAAGAAAGTCTTCAGATTTGGGAAAAGGGGAAAGCTTAGTCCTCGGTTCATTGGACCCTTTGAGATTGTTGAAAGAATTGGCCCGGTGGCCTATCGCCTAGCTCTCCCCAGTGAGTTTGATAAGATATATAATTTGTTTCACGTCTCTATGCTGAGAAGATACAGATTCGATCCTTCTCATGTTCTGGAACCTGAGGAACTGGAATTAAATCCTAATTTATCTTACGAAGAGGAACCGGTTTAGATACTTGATCGAGAAGTTAAAAGACTTCACAACAAAAACGTTCCCTTAGTAAAAGTCCTTTAGAGAAATCACAAGAAGGAAGAAGCTACTTGGGAACCCGAGGACACGATGAAGGCCCAATATCCGCAATTGTTCCCTTCAGGTAAATTCGAGGACAAATTTCTTTTAAGGGGGGAGAGTTATAACACCCCGAAACTGGGCTAGTAAATGAATTGAATTGATTACAGAATTAAACCGAATCATGTAACACTTAGATTAAAGTAAGAGACTAGATTTAATGAGATGAAAAATGTTGGGTTTGCATTAGAAAAATAAGAAATCTCTAGACTACCCTTAGTAACAAATTAAGTCTAGACAATTCATTAAGGGTAGGGTAGTCTTTTCACCCTTAATATTAGCCAAACAAAAGAACCCAAATCCCCCCTTCTTCTCCATTTCTCATGGAAACAATAGAAAGTTGAGGAGAGGGAGGCTTGAGAGAGAAGCTTGGGAAAAAGTAAAGAAGAAGAGGTTGGAAGCCTTGCATGGTTATAAGTTTGAGCTAGGAGTTCAAATTTAACAACATTGGTAAGCTTTTCCTTTCAAAATCAAGTTTGTGGGAGTTTAAGATTTTGGGTTTTGAACATTTTATGATAATCTTGTGTTAGATTAGGTTGTTAGAATGCCTAATCTAAAGATAGAATTTACTTGGTATGAGTTTTGAGGAATGAGCAATTTGAGTTAGAAAACTTGGAAATCGGAAACATGTAAATGATATATTTAGGTTGATTGATCTTATAAGTTGTTGTAAATTGGACTTGGAAATGTTGATTCCATGTTTTAGATGCTATAAAATTTATAAGTCTTAGTTCGGATTAGTTTCGGACAATTAGAAAGGGGGTTGGCCGAAAATAGCCTAGAATTGCTTTTTCGGGTAGCTATCTTTGAGAATTTCCATAGGTCAGAATTTAAGGAATTTGGAGCTGAAATTATATAATATGATACTCATGTATACCTAGTTTAAGAGGAAATTTACAGAATCTAAATCCGAGTCCGGTAGAGGAAGATATAAGCTATTCCGTAAGGCTACCCGAATAGTCCCGGGAAATCCGACCAGATCTGTTTCAAATAAAATCTGGAGCTGACCGATTAGTAATTAAAATATAAGGTTAATTTTACCTTGTAGAGGATTCTTCTAGCTTTCCAACTAGGTATAATGGACTAAAATCGGACATCTAAGCTAGGAGATATGACTGTTTCGCTAAAGGGTAGCAAAACTGTTCGAAAGGAACAAATGTACATGTTTGCAATTGTTAGGCTTAAGAATATTTGAAATGGACAATTGAAGATGTATTGATACATAGCTATTATATGTTAATTGCTAGATAATCCGAGAGAAGAAGTTGAAGAGCAAGAAAGGCTCGACGCAACAAGGAAAAGAGGCAAAGGGGTTGCGATCTATAACCCGTGATAGCTCGGAGTATTGGTGAGTGTAGCAAACCTTAGGGTTAGGACCTAGGGTCCTAACCATTTTTGATTATTTGATTTGCTCGTAATGTAACCAGATTAAATAAGTATTTGACAATACGGGAAGGAGGACTAAGTGATAATGACTTGTTTGACTTTATGTTTGAGTACTAGATGATAAACTAGTTTAGAGCATTTGCATAGCTCGGAAATGCCGAGGTAAGTAATGGCACGCGGCTAAGGATGCCAGGTATGTTAGTCATGCATGAGTTAGGTCCATGATAGCATGATATGTATATGCTTTGGTATGTTAGCATGACTTATGCTTTTGGATTTGGTAACATGATGATATGTATATGCTTGATATGTTAGCATGACTTATGCTTTTGGATTTTGGTAATATGATGATATGTATATGTTTTGATATATTAGCATGACACATATGCTTATGAATTTAGTAGCATGACACATATGCCTTTGGACTTGATAGCATGACTTGATGCTTTTGATAATGTCATGTTACGTACATCATCCGTAATAAGAAAATTGATTAAGTAAATGGAAGACTAATTGAATAAGAAATTCTGATTGAGCCTTGGGTTGTAGTTGGTCATAGGTAGTACGGCATGCCTAGGGTCTGAGCTCATTTGTTAGTACTTCGGTACTTCTGATCAGTACTTCGGTACTTCTGTTGGTACTATGGGTACCTTTGTTGGTGGTTAGTCACCATTTGTAGATACCATGAGTATCTTTTGTTAGTGTCCTAGTGGCACTTTTGTTAGTACCTTAGGGTACTTCTGTTGACTCGCTTACCTAGTCTAACTATACCAAGGCAACGTTTAAAATTAATTCGAAAGACTAAAATTAATATAATTGTCATAGAGCATTTGAAATGTAATTGCTAATAAGCATTTGACATGTACTTGCCATAGGGCATTTGATATGTTTTGGACTTGAACATTTGACATGTATTTGTCATAGGGCATTTGATATATTTTGGACTTGAACATTTGATATGTACTTGCCATAGAGCATTTGTTATAATTTGACCTTAAGCATTGGATATGATTTTGCCATAGGGTACTTGAATA
The DNA here is from genome assembly GCA_035048815.1 of Abelmoschus esculentus. NCBI lineage: Eukaryota > Viridiplantae > Streptophyta > Magnoliopsida > Malvales > Malvaceae > Abelmoschus > Abelmoschus esculentus. The sequence continues at coordinate 19,173,768 of JAUCBN010000008.1, read as the reverse complement.
AGACTTGCCATTGTACATTAAGCATGACTATATGATGTACTAATTGCCACATGTAATTGATTTGTTGCTCATTTGAAGTATAACATTTGTTTTAATTCATGTCTAAATTGGTTAGACTTAGGCTACCTCACTAAGTGCTTCTTAGTACTTACACTCTTTGTTTCCTTCTTCCCAAACAACAGGTTCACGAGTTAAAGAGGTAGATCAAGCTTGAACCGGAGCAAGAACACGCAAAGCAAGCCGATGTATGATATTTTGATAGCTTTTGTAGCTCCTAAAGTATGGTGGCATAGTGATCATGCTAGACTAGTATATGCATTGATAGCTAGCTCATGATTTGTATATATTCATATGATCATTTTAGCTTTTGGTTTGTAAGCCATAAGGCACAACATTCATGGTAGGTTACCCTTGTATGTTTTGGGTACTTAGCTATGGTTGGTATGTTGGCTTGGAAGCATGCCCTTGGTTTATGGTTGATCTATCTTAGTGTTTAGGTTATGTGAACATAGGACTTAACATGTTTACTTAGGAGGCCATAGAAAGGATAAGGCTAGATGTTTGTCCTAAGAAAGGGATGATTTGAGTATTTAAATGCATAATAATTGACTAAAACGAACAAGATTGGTGAATCGTATGGGTTACCTAAGCAATTCTAATGATCTTTAAGGCTTAGGGTTGGATTAAGTTCATCTAGATAGCCCCTTTGGTAATGTCTAAGTGTTTGGAAGGCTTGAATTTTTCAATTTCGAGCAGGGGTATCGATACCACTAGCTTGGGTATCGATACCACCTTTGGCAGAAACTTTTTGTTCCGAAGCATATTTCGATACTAGAGCTTCCAGTGGCCAAATTGGTTCGATACCCGTATCGATACTAGAGCTTCCAGTAGCCAAATTGGTTCGATACTCGTATCGATACTAGAGCTTCCAGTAGCCAATTTGGTTCGATACCCGTTTCGATATTGGCTACCCAGTTTTGGTCAATGAGTCAACACCAAGGACCGGTATCGATACCTGGTTCGATACCCCTGTATCGATACCAACATTAGGGGTATCGATACCACCTTACTGCATGGGTTCAAATTTAATAAGGGTAATTGCTTAATTAAATAGGTATAATTATTGGTGATTAAATGAATACGAATTAATATAGAAGTTTGAATCAAATTAATTGAAGTTACAATTGAATAATGAATGGTATCTAAGATTCGAATTGGAACATTGTTTAAGCATCGAAAAAGTTTTAAATTGTCTCGAATTTGTACAAGTAATACAAGAACTTGATCAGTAAGATAAGTAAATTTTATTAGAGATCGTCTTACAAGGTTATATAAATAATAATTTGTTTGAATTTTGATTACGTTGTTCGAATTTGTATGTCCGGTCGACGCCCCCGTCTCCTAACCCGGGGCGAGGGTGTCACACTGTTAGTGGACGAGTTTGGGAAAATTGCACACTAGTTCCTGACAAAATCTAAAGAGAAGGTTAAGAGTTTCTCACCATGCACGAGGGCGTGCATGAATCAAGTGGGGGAGTTTGTCACGACCCGTTCTTCGTGACATTGTGGGACCGAGCGAGATGCTTCTGGTTGTGCTTAAAGCTTGGAAGCGAGATAGCATTAAGAGTGTAGTACGTGCTGAGCAGTCGTCCTGTCTTCGGATGGGCGTGCTGATCGCGCACCACACTGGCAGGAGCTATCCCTGCTTCCCTGATGAGCCCATGAGAGGGCAAAACCAGTGAGCATTGGAGATCGTAAAGGCTGAACCTCGGGTATGAGAGAGACCTGAGGTGCCGCACGGGTAGAAATCCTTGCGCAAAAACTCTGACCTTGTGACATAATTTTTATGACATTATTAACTACTACTATTAAAATTTAAATTATATGTAAAAATAGAATTGTTAAAGGAAAATTTTACCATGGGCGTCGAACACCGTTGAACACCGGTAATGATTAACACTATTAAACACTATTAAACTGATTTATAAATATTAAAAAATTTTAAGGACTCAAAATATAATTATAAATTATTTAAATTAAATTTTTATTAAAGTATTTTTTATGTATATTTTATTTTATTTTATTTTATTAATTAAATAAAAAATATTAAACCCTAAAAATAAATTTAAAAATAAAAACCTAAACTCTAAACCATAAAATAAAAATAAAAAATCTAAATCACTAAATATTAAATTATAAACCCTAAAATATAATATTAAAGTCCTAGATCCAAAACCTAAAACCAAAATCCTAAAAATCCTAAAAACACTAAATCCAAACCATAAAATCCTAAACCCTAAAATAACCAAAACCCTAAACCTAAAATCTTAAACTAATTTTGGATTTTAAGTTTAGGATTTATGCTTTTTAGAGTTTCATATTTGTATTTTAGGGTTTGGGTTATATTTTTATATTTTATGATTTAGGGTTTTATTGTTTTAAGGTTTAGAGTTTATGGTTCAGTGTTTTGGATTTTAGAGTTTAAGATTTAATATTTTAGGCCTTTGATTTTAGGGTTTTAAGTTTTTGATTTAATATTTTTTAAAATTAAAGTAATTTTAAAAAATAATTTAAAAATAAAATAATATATATTTTTAAAATTTTTATTTTAAATAATTTAAATTATACGTTCGGTCCTTAGAATTTTAATTTTTATTAATTAATTTAATAGTGTTCAACGGTGTTTATCGTTAGTGATATTCATCAATGCTCGTCGCACGCGATAAACTCTTGTTAAATTAAAAATATATATAATGTCAACTCAATTAATAAATATAAAATTATTTAATTATTATTATTTTATTAAAAACAATTAGTTTGACACACTAGTTGTATAAGTTGTATTCTAGACTTCTAGTGTTCTTCACCGAAATCTTGTCCAGTTGTCCCCCAAGCTCATATGTTGCGCTGCTTTTAAATTCAACCACCGTCACCTCCACCTCCACCGCCGTACTATCCTTTGCCTTGCTCTACCGAAACGGCGGAGAAAAAGCTGACGGTGGAAGATAGACAAGATGCCTCCACGTGGAGTTCACCATCGGCGAGCCCACTCCGATACAGCTTTCCGTTTTGATGATCTTCTCCTCTTCGACCCTTCCGATCTCGATCTTTCCTCACTTGACCTCCCGGCTTCGACCTCCAATCCCACCCCGCCACCTGTCATCCCCGTTCCTACCGATTCCTCCGATGACGACTTCTCCAACGGCCACCCCTCTCGCTCCTCCCGCAACAACCCTAGGCGTATCTCTTCCCATGATCGTAGTCTTTCTTTTGATTCCGATATCTTCAACGGACTCGGATTGACTGATCCCGCGAATTTCGGAGGAGTCGGAGATGAGAAATTTGGCGGGAAAGGAGGAACGGGAGAGAAGAGGGCTCACCATAGGCATAGTAACTCGATGGATGGTATGGCGTCGTTTGAGGTTGAGTCTTTGGTGGCCATTGACGGTGTTAAGAAGGCTATTGCTCCTGATAGACTCGCTGAACTTGCCCTTATTGATCCCAAGAGAGCTAAAAGGTGGAATTGTTTTATGAGTCTTACCTTTTCCTCCACAACTTTTTTCATTAAATTAAATTAAATTAACTGGATTTTTCTACAATTTATTTCTAGTTAAATATGATTCCTTAGACTAATTTGGCTCTTCTTTTTTGAAATCAGTTTGATCTTCAAATCTTAAATTCCGAGTCAAATACTTACAACTCAGTTTGAGTTCAATTCCATTCAACTACACCCATAAACTTTTTCCTAACGGTTCAATCGATCACCTTCGTTGTCATTTTGTTGTCTTTTTGTTTGTAACGTAGAAGTGATTACTCTCTTTCGATTACAAAAAAGGGAAGAAGGTTGTGCCTAGCATGACGAACAAGTGTTCGGTGGCTATTCTCTATTGAGAACTTCTCCAGACCCAGTTTAGTGAGAGACTGAGAGCCTTGTGCCCTGGTTACAAACTCAAAAGGGAGTTGGAACTGCGTTGTCTTGTAAATTTAAATTAGTTGTTACACTTAATTTTCATAGTAAATTAAGCTTGCTTTGTGTCCCCTTCAGGGTTCTGGCTAACAGGCAATCCGCAGCTCGCTCAAAGGAGAGGAAGATTCGATACACCAGTGAGCTGGAGAGGAAGGTTCAGACCCTTCAAACAGAAGCAACCAATCTATCCGCTCAGGTTACAATGTTAGAGGTAAATGCACTTTGCTCCTCTTGGGGGGTTGGGGCGTGGTGGGTGGGTGGGGTACACGGTACGGCCGCTTGGTTTGGCTTACAGTATACATCTAAAAAATTGATCTTTGTTTTCCTTTCCCCATAAAATGCGATCCTTTTGATGCTTTCCAGATTCATGTATTTAAATGTTTTTTTATGTTAAGTAATGTTCTTATGCTCATGAAACCCATGCTTGCGCATTTAATTATGGGTTGAACCACTTGTTACAATCTGAACAAGTTTATGTACTTTATTACTTGAATTTAAGAGAATTTATTCCGAGATTGTTTTCTCCTTTTTAAAGTACTTCTTTGTTGTATAGATGCCTAGACTTATCTTCATTGGAAGAATAATATAAGGTCCTATATCTAATTACGGTTGCCTGCTCTGCTGCTTCAACTTTTTTTGGGAGTCCCTATGTCTAAACACATGACTGAGGATATGACCTTCAAAGATGCTCCATATACAAGAAAAATTTTGGAAAAAATTGAGCATACCCGTACCGTTACCCAACACTTATCCTCAAGGTCAAGTAATATAGGAAACAGCTTTGTGCCTTTAACATAGGATATATCAGGTCAAATCTTGCACGATTTAGCTGATATAATCTTGGTGGGACTGCTTGGTTCTCACGCACAGCTGTTTTTCTGATATAATCTCATATTTAGTATTTTTAGCGTCCTATTGAGTCATTTTTGCTGAAGTTGCTAACCTGGTAAACACATGTATTGCATCTTCAAGTACCCTCATATTTGTTTACTGCCCTAGAGTGTTGGAAAGGAACCGTTTCTAATTTTCTCTACGATGCAGAGAGACACTACAGGGTTGACAACCGAGAATAAGGAACTCAAACTACGGCTACAGGCTATGGAGCAACATGCTCAGCTTAGAGACGGTATTCATACTTGTTCCTCGTTTTTTTATTACATACTGCCATTATACTGGTGGTGGTCGGGAGCATCATAAATGAGTTGCTTGCATCGGTTTGGTAAAATAGTCAAAACTGTCATTTCGTGCTCAAGTGATTGCATAATTTGGGTCCAATGCATTTCATAATTTAATGGCACAGTTCATATGCCCTATACCGAATTTCGGCATATGCTAAAATTATCGTTTATATTTTATGGTTTCAAGCTTTAAATGAAGCTCTGAGGGAAGAAGTGCAACGGCTTAAGATACAAGCCGGTCAAATGTCTGCAATGAATGGGAACCCTTTCAACGGCGGCCTGCCTCAATTTTTCCCTCACCAACCAACTCCACACCACTTCAGTGGCCACCAAACCCCACAGCAGCAACCACAGCAGATGCCTCAGCCATCCGCCAACGACGTACATCCACAACCTCAGTTCATGGATTTTAACCTGGGAGCATAATTTGATGTTGGAAGAGATTGGTCGGAAAGCATAAGAAAACGCGTGTAGGAAAGATATTTTGTACAAAGTAATATGTATATGTAGTGTAGGTGAGGGTCAGTCCATATCACAAGTGGGATTAGCGCACTTAACCCTCTATTATCACCAATAATAAGGGTTAGATAAATGAATAGAAATGTGAAGTTTCGTAGGGATTAGGGTACATAATCCTATTTCATAATAGAGGGAAAGTATTAAGATGGTATCAGAATGTAAAGGTTTTAGTAAAGAAATGATCTCTTTAAAATAAACCTTAAACCTCAACTCTAAATCTTATATCATAAACCTTAAGCGACAAAAGTATTAACGTGAGTTATTTAATAGAAACTCATTTTTGTAGCACAATAAATGAATTGAGTGTTTTAAAGAAATATTTAATCAAGTGAGTAAATGAACCTTAACCCGTGCCATAGGTGATAGGTTTTTAACCAAGTCATTTTACTTGACTCCGTTTTCACTCTTCCACTTTATTAAAATTTATTAATAATTATTCTTTTGGCTTTTTTTAAGACTCGTGTGAATGTTTTAAATATTAAATATTGTTAATCACGTTCGTAGTGTTTAAGCTTCGATTGCAACTATGGACTGACAAACAAAGTACTCAATCAAATAATAGACTTTCAACCCAACATTGATGATTTAACCCAAGTGAAACTTGTTTCAGGCTTTGTCCTCTCGAAGCATGACAATAAGCATTCAAACTGCACAAGCACATGTTCAAGTAACTAGCAATAAGGATGTTGGCTCATGCGCTGAATCCCTATCCTTCTAAGTCTACAACCACTTCCTTTCCACCTACTAGTTCTTATGATCATAGGGAAAAATTTATGATCTGCATACAAAAACTAGAGTGCTTATTTTCACACCATTGCTTCAAAAAGTTCACTCTTATCTGTGCATTCTATCCATTCATATCCTACTAAAACAACAGTCCACTTATGCAAGAAGTTCATGATGTCACCAATGCTGCTAAATCATATTCAAGTTCCGCCAAACCAACTGTGATTTATTTGACCAAAAAGCTAATTGTGATATATAGACAGCACTATAATGACTTACTATATAACAAATATTCACAAGATAAAGACTCTTGAAGAATTAGCGGAACCACTAGTACCCACCTTCCCACAACAAAGGTTTCTAAAGACAATCTTTGAGTTCATCTCGAAGTATAGTAACAACATGACCAAAACATATGAACAAAAAACTGTCCTGTTTTCTCGTATATGAACTTGCAAGTATACTTGAACTTGTAGCAAAAAGAGTTATTTTATTGTGTTCTAGAACTAAAATTTGTATTGAACTCCAATTCATACCCAAACTGCAATTTGTAATACATCCTTGAAAAAAAAAACTACAACATCAATACTATGACTTTATACCTTTGATTCCTAAATATTCCAATACACACCATGATGTTAATCTTAGCAATTGCACTATCTAAAGTACAGACAAGTAAATGGCGACTTAAGCCATTAGCGATGACAATAACTCATACAGTGATCTTGTAAGACTTGTTTCTTCTATTAGTTTAAGAAGAATAACACTCAAATGTCTTAATCAAGCATAGAAAATAGTAATAGAAGAAATGTAAAATTCTTGGGGGTTTTGTTTTTCATCCTAATTAACAAGTTGCATTGCCTAAGAACAAATTGAATGCAATTCCCACTTTTCATTCTTGAGGTCTCAACAACAGGTTACAGTCTTTTTGCACTACCCTGAATTATCCACTTCACTAGAACATAATCGAAAAACAAAAATTATTCAAAGTGGTAAACAATGTAACAACATACCATGCATCGATTTAAAGAACCACGGTAAGCCAAGCTCAAACAGTAAATCCCCAGAAAAGCTGGTCCACATTTCAAAACCCCCCATCAATCCACCTCCATTCACAGTGATTTAAACTAAATACAACCATGATTCGATGTCGTGAAGAATGTAAGAACATGCCGGGTGTCGATTAAGGAACAGCAGTAAGCCGGGCTTCATAAGTAAATCCCCGGAAAAGTTCATCCCCATTTCCGGGCACCCCATCAATCCACCGCCATTCAGTGCAATCCCAAAGAGCCAGCCTCCCAACTTTCTTCCCGGAAAAGCAAACTCTATTCCCTCCTCCAAACACCTTAAATTTACTATCCTGAAACCACCGGTGCATTGCTTCCGGCATCCTTGTTGCCTCTTCCCACTCCATTGTTTCCAAATCCAATCTCAATATCAAAATCGTCAAACATGATTGATTAAAGGAATAACTCGATTTTAAACCCCCAATCATCAAGATCTTGTTCCCGTTCCCAGGTATTAAACGCGGTCTTTTCATTATGTCAAAAATGTCCCCCCATTCATGCCTTTCTAAACATTCCCAGTTATTGTTCATCACATTTACATTTAAATTTAACAAATTTCTGACAGAACAAGAGAATAATTTCCACTTACTTCTCCACGGCGATCCCACGTCGCACAGGGCGAAAATGGAGTTGGAAATCACGATGGGGCTTCGGGGTTTAGAAGGTAAATTCGAAGAGAATTTGAGCCATTGCTGGGTTTTCTGAGAAAAAGAGAAGTGAAGAGCAGCGAGTTCTGTTAAGACCATGACTCGGTTCCTTGAGTCAACTAGCACCGAGCCATGGCGTGACCAAGCAGAGCCGAGTTGAGGGAGGACTTTGTACTGACGAGTCAAGGGGTTACACACGATGAGCAACTTGTTCGAGTCCGGTGAGTCAGCCCAGAGGTAAACCAGACCGAGCGAAGACGCGACGGGGTAAGGAGATCGGAAGGGAAGGAAATCGAGGCTGAATCGAAGCCATTGGTTCGGATCGGGATCGTAGACGTGTATGCAGGAATGGAGGGGTTCGTGGCTGCTGTAATGATTATGGTGGTGGTGTGGGGGACGGAGAGCGATGAGGTTGAGGTGGGCTCGGGAGGAGACGAGTTTCATGAAAGACGACGAGGTGAGGGTTTGGTTAAGGACCTTGCAAACGGATCGGCAGATTGCGATTTCACGAAGCGAGAGGGAAGAGAAGATCTGATGGAAAGTGTCTTCGGGGAGACGGCTGATCGGCGAATCCTCCATTTTCTCGGACGGAGAACAGAGAAGTATAATACGATGCGAAGTAGGGAATCACATGGAGCTTAAGCTTAAATAAAAGTAGAAACTTGGTTGGGGTTGGGGTTGCGTAAAGAGACTGTTTTCTTTTCCGAAAGGTGGCGAAAAGAGTCTACGCCTTGTCTCCTAGTCTCGCATACACCCGACTCCAAACCCAAAGTACATAGTATATTAATATTAATTATTTATACTAAAGGATAAGTCTGAAGTTTAGACATGACTTTCAACTCTATACGTAATACGAGTCATTGTTCTTTTAGAATCTAATGAACCTTTTCCTAACAAATGATTTTCACAAAGATAAATAATCGGTATATAAATTTAAATTCTTATCCAGATAATGATAAGATTAAAGAGATAATCATATCACATCTCGTAATGATTTTTTTTCTAAACAATGAAGTCAAAAATAGGGTAATGGTGTTCTTTAGAGTAACTAAAGCCATTAGTCATGGGTAGTTCTGGAAAAAGTCCACTAAAAAAAGCCTAAAATAAGTCTTAATCGGTTTACCCGATCACATTATATACACAATTTCTTATAAAAACTGTAAGAAAAACGGTACAGACATAAATTAGCACAAAAATAGTAAGGATTTGTGTTTGTACACAATTCCTTACAAAGTATACACAACGGCTTACGAAAACCGTAAGAAAAAAAGTATGTACACAAATCCTTATCACTTCAAAACCATGAGCTAAAAGAGGCTTCCAAAGGTAAGGATTTGTGTACATACACAATTTCTTACAAGAATACAAAATATGTCACCCAAATGGTAAGGATTTGTGTTCGTACACAAATCCTTACAAAGTATACACAACGGCTTACGAAAACCGTAAGAAAAAAGGTATGTACACAAATCCTTACCACTTCAAAACCATGAGCTCAAGGAGGCTTCCAAGGGTAAGGATTTGTGTATATACACAATTTCCTATAAAAATACACAATATCGCATGAAAACGGTAAGGATTTGTGTTTGTACACAATTCCTTACAACGTATACACAACGTCTTACGAAAACCGTAAGAAAAAATGTATGTACACAAATCCTTACCACTTCAAAACCATGAGCTCAAAGAGGCTTCCAAGGGTAAGGATTTGTGTATATACACAATTTCCTACAAGAATACACAATATAGCACGAAAACGGTAAGAATTTGTGTTTGTACACAAATCCTTTCAAAGTATACACAACGGCTTACGAAAATCGTAGTAAATTGTGTATGTACACAAAACCTTACCTTTGGATGGCTCCTTTAGCTCATGGTGAGAAGTTGTAAGGAATTGTATACATACCTTTTTTCTTACGATTTTTGTAAGCAATTATGTATACTTTGTAAGGAATTGTTTACAATATTTATTCGTATATTTTTTATTCATATATTTTTATTTGAATATTTATTATACGAATATATTTATTCGAATATTTTTATTTGAGTATTTTTATTCGAATATTTTTATTTAAATAGTTATTATATGAATATTTTTATTTGTATATTTTTTATTCAAATATTTTTATTCAAGTATTTTTATTCGTATACTTTTTATTCGAATATTTATTATATGAATATTTTTATTCAAATATATTTTATTCGAATATTTTTATTCAAAATTTTTTATTCGAATATTTATTATACGAATATTTTTATTTGTATATTTTTTATTCGAATATTTTTATTCCAATATTTTATTATATGAATATTTTTATTCGAATATTTATTATACGGATATTTTTATTTGAATACTTTTTATTCGAATATTTTTATTCAAAAAATTTTATTCGAATATTTATTATACGAATATTTTTATTTATATATTTTTTATTCGAATATTTTTATTCCAATATTTATTATATGAATATTTTTATTCGAATATTTATTATACGGATATTTTTATTCGAATATTTTTATTCAAAATTTTTTATTCCAATATTTATTATATGAATATTTTTATTCGAATATTTATTATATGAATATTTTTATTTGATATTTATTAATCTAATATTTTTATTCAAATATTTTTTATTCTAATATTTTTATTCGAATATTTATTATACGAATATTTTATTTTAATATTTATTATAAGAATACTTTTATTTGAATATTTATTATACGAATATTTTTATTCGTATATTTTTTATTCGAATATTTTTATTCGAGTATTTTTATTCAAATATTTATATATGAATATTTTTATTCGAATATCTTTTTATACGAATATTTTTATTCGTATATATTTTATTCGAATCTTTTTATTTGAATATTTTATTCGAATATTTATTATTCGAATATTTTTATTTAAATATTTTTTATATGAATATTTATTATATAAATATTTTTATTCGAATATTTATTGTATAAATATTTTTATTTGTATATATATTTATTCAAATATTTATTGTATAAATATTTTTATTCGAATATTTATTATAGAAATATTTTTATTCAAATATTTATTATACGAACATTTTTATTCAAATATTTATTATATAAATATTTTTATTCGTATATTTTTTATTCGAATATATAAAAATAAATTGGGTATCTTTTATTAAAAAAAAGTTTACATTAGAACCGATTGTTAACCGGTTCTCCATTACCCTTAATAAAGGATTTCTTTTAGGCTTTTATTAAGGGGCTCTTTTTAGAACCTCCCCATTAGCCATATCTCCAGCGAGTGTGTGTATTTTCTTTATAGAACACTATCGAGCCTGATTACAAGAGGCAAGGGCAACAACAGAAGTATCATATACTATCATCCAAATTAGGGATGTTAGCGATACAGATTTAGGAGTGGGTGGATGGGGGTTTCTAAAAAAACCTCCATAAAAAGAGATTAAAAAAAAAAACTCTAATAAGGAGGTTTGGGATAATCGGTTCCAATGCTTGATAGTTGTTCTTTTTAAGTAATGGTTATTTAATTTATTTTTATATATTTGAAATAAAAATATATAAATAAAAATATTTTTATAATAAATATTCAAATAAAAATATTTAAATAAAAAATATTCGTATAATAAATATTCGAATAAAAATATTTATATAATAAATATTTAAATAAAAATATTCGAATAAAAAATATACAAATAAAAATATTTGAATAAAAATATACAAATAAAAATATTTCTATAATAAATATTCGAATAAAAATATTTATATAATAAATATTAGAATAAAAATATTCAAATAAAAAATATTCGAATAAAAAATATACCAATAAAAATACTTGAATAAAAATATATGAATAAAAACATTTCTATAATAAATATTCGAATAAAAATATTTATATAATAAATATTTTTTTATTTTGAATAAAAAATATATGAATAAAAATATTCGTATAATAAATATTGTAATAAAAATATTTGAATAAAAATATTCGTATAATAAATATTCTAATAAAAATATTAATATAATAAATATTTAAATAAAAATATTCGAATAAAAATATTTGAATAGAAAATATACAAATAAAAATATTTGTATAATAAATACTTGAATAAAAATATTTGAATAAAAATATTCAAATAAAAATATTCGTATATAAATATTCAAATAAAAATATTCGAATAAAAAATATACGAATAAATATTGTACACAATTCCTTACAAAGTATACACAATGACTTACAAAAACCGTAAGGAAAAATGTATGTACACAATTTCTTACAACTTCTCACCATGAGCTAAAAGAGTCATCTAAAGGTAAGGATTTGTGTACATAGACAATTTACTACGATAATACATAAAATTGGTACAAGAAATGTAAAGATTTATGTATGTACACAAATCCTTATGAAAACTGTAAGAAAAAAAGGTATATACACAAATCCTTACTCTTGGATGATCTTCTTTAGTTCATGATTTCGAAGTCGTAATGATTTGTGAACATATTTTTTTCCTTACGGTTTTCGTGAGCCATTGTATATACTTTGTAAGGAATTGTGTACATAGACAAATCTTTACCATTTTTTTGACAATTTATGTATACTCGTAGCCATTTGTGTATGTACACAAACCCTTACCCTTATATGGTCTCCTTTAGCTCATGGTTAGAAGTCGTAAGAATTTATGTACATACATTTTTTCTTACATTTTTCGTAAGTCATTGTGTATACTTTGTAAAGAATTGTGTACATAAACAAATCCTTATCATTTTTATATCATATTATGTATACTCGTAACTATTTATGTATGTATACAAATCTTTACCCTTAGCCAAAAATAGGGTAATGGTGTTCTTTAGAGTAACCAAGGCCATTAGCCATATCTCCAGCGAGTGTGTGTATTTTTTTTTTACAGAACACTATCGAACCTGATTACAAGAGGCAAGAGCAACAACAGAAGTATTATATACTATCATCCAAATTAAGGATGTTAGCGATACAGATTTAGGAGGGTGGATATTACAAAGATGATTATAAATTTTATGAGTGATAATAAAGAATATATAAATATGTCTTTATATCTACTCTACCCTTCTCAGCTTTCATCACTAAAGTTTAAAAAAATGAATATTAGATATATTGAATAAAATTAATATTGGACATATTGAATGGAAGAATGGAGTATTATTTATGGCGTGTTGCTCTTCAACGGGAAGACATCCAAAGAGTATGTCTTCACGTTATTAATCAACACAATGCCCTGACAAAGAGCACGCATCATCAAATGATGCTCTAACAATAATATTTTAAAGTTATTTTCACTAATAACTTAAATACAAATTAAAATATTTTTATATTGAAAAAACTAATGAAAAGTTAAATAAGAAATTCAATTCCATTTGAATCAAATAACTTATAACTGTAGCTTTTTCACTTGTAATTGGAACCCAAGCACAAGAAAATCAATACCCAAACCAAAAATTAACCAAATTTTATAAAACTGAACCGAGATAGAACCAAAGTTTCATAAAATCAAACTGAATTGAAAACTGTGATTTGAATTAGTTTTCAGTTCTCAATTCTTTTGCTGAGCCCTAGTTCAGGTTCAAAGTACTTTAAGACATTCTTAGCAAAGCATCTACAATCACAACGCATATAATCAACTCCAAAGACAGAAAAATAATGATAAAATCATAAAACATTATTAGTCCAAATGCAGTAACTAACACAACAGTTTTCGGTTTAGACTAATTGAAAACCCAACGTGAAAACCGCTAACTCCTTGTATTTAAACACCAATACAAATGCTACAATGATCCTCTACAACAGAAATAGCTCTTATAACTCCCAAGTTATATATAGTACAACACGGATTCCTGAAATGTGCAAGCAATTCAAGTATTGCTTGATCCACACTCCTAAATTTCTGGTAATCGCAAAGGCATTCATCCAGATCGAGTGGATTTTAAATCACAAGTTTTAAATGTGCTATTAGATAAAGATGGTGAATCCACAAAACCATTCCATTTATAGAAAAAGATAGCCTTTTTGCCTAAAGGAAGACACATTTACCTCCTTCCACGAGTTCCAGGACCCAACCTCGGGCCTGGATATCGAGAAAATTGCAGCTTCAAGAATCTAGAAACCGGGTCATGTTCATCCATTTTATAACCTGCACAATATAACAACCAAGTCAACTTGCTCAAGAAATTAAGAAAAGTACAAACAAATAAAAAAAAAAAGACTACACAATGTAGATGTTTTTATGTGGGGGAAAATGTGTTTTAAAATGAAGAAAGAAGTTCCATATAGTTCTGTATTCTGTTCAAAGGCTAATTGGGTCTCTAAGCTTGACCAGATTCAGACAGGATCTTGAACAAGAAAAAAATATTACCATCCAAGCTTAGTTAAACACAATCTAGTTCTTGCATTGCACTAGTTGCATGATTAAGATACAATGGTTTCTTTATAGGAAAATATTTTTGTATAGAGAAGTAAAATGACATTTGTATCTTCAATTATACAGATATTATTGTTACTTTATTGGATCTTTATGCAAGTCCAATGACTGACTTAGTGCCATCTAACTTGTAATTCCAAAACTTGGTCAAAAGCATTATATGTGATATAGAAAAATTTATAGCATAAAAAGCCATAGATATCGTTTTTTCTTTATTCCAAGGAAGAGTAGGTTTGAACTTTTCTCTTTGAGCAGTGGATAAAGAAACCTAGCACTTAATGCTCAAGTGCACCAATATCATTCAACAGTATTCACTGTGGTTTCCTTTTTTTTCATGTACTCGTACTGTGTCTGTGTATCATTTTCCAATGATAATCTATCTTCTAAAAATGCCAAAATCAATGGAAGAAAAGATTACCTTGCAAGGCACTCATTGCAGTTGCTGCACATGCAGGACTTGAAAAATCAACAAAACAAAGGATAATAGGCTCTCCACCACGCTGCATTACAGTCCACCAGGTTTTACCATTCCATCGACAATTTCACATGGAAAGAGAAAAAAAAAGGAAGCATTGCTACAAGAGACAAATGAAGCATTTGGCAATGCCTAGTCCACCTACCTGTCGGGGTTCTTTGCTCACTAATCGAACTGCTTCATATCCAACGAAAGGACGAAATATATCTAAAACCTTGATCAAGGAATGTGAACCAAAAGTTGGATGCAAGGTAATCAAGTTAAAATACTGCATCATAAAACACATCACTATATCCTATCAAGCACTACGTTAAATAGGATACGGGCTACTTCCCGCCTTGTGCAGTCAGGAGGGAACCCTTCAACATATAGAGTATTGGATGCATCTGGAGGTAGAGGAATAGTATCCCTACCAGGCCTTGTCATTGCATCTACAGGAAGTTGACCACTAAAACTGACATTTTTACCATTTGGTGAAAGACCTGGAGCAGCAGATCCAAGACGACCTACCACAGAAGGATCAGCTATTGGATGAGCAGACATTGCACCATCAACACCCCTTCTCGACCCACCAAATGTGCTAGCTTCTCCAGAAGTAAAAGAAGGAAGATTCTTCAAAAGCAATGTAATGAATGCTTTAGAAAACAACAATGGAGATGCTAGGTGAGAGATAAATCAGTATGAGTAGAGGTTCAGGATGGTACCGCGCTCTGGAGATAACGATCATATGCTGATCCAATTGATTTTGTATCCTTCACAGACAGATGTCCACCTTCGTCATCATCTCTAGCCAAATAATTATGCATCTCAAGAGCTGAACGAGGTCCAGAAGGCAGAGCATCTGTCAAGTTGAAATTAAATATGTGTGTAACTCATTCTTAAAGTTGATAATATCTTTCACAAAATATGCAAGGTGAAACAAGCATATTTATTAAATTCATTACAAACAGAATGAAACTCCACTTGTGTTTGCACTACTGGTACCAAGCTCAAATAAAGGAGGGCTGCAGGGTGTCCTTTGACATGAACCAATATAAGAGAATTATCATTGGAATGTGCTACTAAGCAATATTCTGCATCTTTGTGCCCAGGAGCAATGATAAATGGGCAAGGGTTTTAGGTTGTTGCCCTTGCCCCTAAGCAAAGTGCCACATCAACAATTGGGTATGGTGTCAAATAGGATGAAAGGTTCATTCGCCCAATCTAATAGACAAAGGATTAAAGAAAGGCCAAACTTTAGTCTAGGTTAAGCATCCTGGAACCTAAGATCTCGTACATGTAATCATGTAGAAGTAGCAGGGCATCGCACAGTAAGAACACATCATGGTGGGGTGATGGAGTACTGGCAGTTACTAAAACAACTGATTCGAGTATAAAAACTTTAAGAAATTGTATGGGTATAAAGAACTTTGAGATATACATGTACGCAAAGGAGACTAAGAAGAGTTTACAGGATTCTAGAGTGAGGAGGGTACAATATACATGGGCTTTTCTCAGAAGAGGGATAAGCAGACTAGATAATTTGGAACTGGCATATATTTTAAGGATTAAAGGATAACAACCAAATGATCTTGGTGAAGGATAATACTACAGAGGGATGGAAATATTTTAATTAACTCTTCAATTATAATTGCTCTCAAGACAAAGTCACCTGAATATACCACAAAATGACTTAAAATGTGGCACTATTTGTAAGATAAGCCCTTTTGAGATTGAAAAGACCTTGCAAAGGATAATGATTAAAACGGTGAAGGGCCTAGACGCAATTCCTATCAATGTTTGAAAGTGTCTCAATGAGGTGAAACAAGACACAACACACACACACACACACTAGGCGATGAAGACTTAAAAGGCGATGGGCCAAAATGCAATTCCTATCAAAGTTTGAAAACGCCTCAATGAGGTAGAGATTGGGTGGTTGATGAACTTGTTTAACAAGATTTGACAAAGAAATAAGATGCCTAATTACTGTAGGAGGAATATTTTGGAATTTGATCCTTCAAACATATGGAAAAGCTTAGAAAAATAAAATAAACAAACTGTTTTTAGTCGCATACCAAGTCGGAGTAACATCAGTACATTCATTTTTCATAATTTCATTGTTAAAAGAATATCGACTCTTACTCCTACTTATACATAAATGCATCTAATTCAACAAAATGAAACTTAAACTAATCTCAAAAGTAGCTAAAACTAAAACTAAAACCAAAATGAACAGATACCGGAAAACACAAAGTAAATGGGAAAAAACGATGTATGGCGGCAAAGAAAGAAGTGTACCGTAGTCAGTACGTGGTCGTTTAAGCATCCCACCAGAAGAAAACATCGGAGAAGTTGGCTGTCGCGGATTCCAGTAACCATCCGCCATTTACTTTTTCTAAATTCGTTTACAAAAGAAACAATTATAAGTGTTTATATTTCCTAAATTTTCTGTTATTAAGGAGAAAAATAGAAGGCAAATCAGGGATTTTGAAACCCTAGCTCAAGCAACAATCTACTTCCGTTCCCTTCGTTTATTTTTCTCGATTCTTATAGATTTGATTTCCCGCTGAGTTTCTCGCACGCCGTACTAAGTAACGAGTCAGAAGCTTTCCAACACAAACGAGTAGCGAATAGCGAGTCACCGAGTCGAGTCTAGATGTTCGAAAGCTTTCGGTGCCGTAGCTTCATAAATCTTTTCTGATGGGTCACTGGAGCGGATCATTGTTCAAGTAGGCTTTCTTTGCTCTCCTTTTTATATAAAATGGGTCGTAATTCATGGGCTCAATTCAGTTTTTTCCTTCAATGTTTTTTTTTTTCTCATTTTACAATATATTTTCTAGTTTGTTTTCTTAAGATTATTATTATTTCATTTTTCATTATAAAATTATCATTGTCTAATAAAAATGTAATTAAAAACATATTTTAAAGAAAGTCATTAATTAAATCTTAAATAGTATTTTTACATTTCTATTTTATTTTATAATAAAATTTATATTCAAGTATTTTTAATCAAGTTTATAAAATTTAAATTAAATTAAATTTTTGAGTATATATAAAAATTTAATTATAATTATATATAATATTATAATACATATTAATTCTAATTTAAACGAGTTTTTATTTTCATATATAATATACATATATTTTCTTTATATTTTTTACGTGTGATATACATATATTATATCTAGTTAAAGGACTTGACTCAAAACTTGAAAGTTGATTTATGAGATGTGACGTTGCTAACCTTATCACTTCACCAATAGGTTAGAAGTTAAATTTTTATCAACGGGGAAAATGAAGTATATTTTATGGCTAACCGTTTTATTTTTAGTGAGAGCACATACAACGAGAATATTAATCATCATTATCAATCGTGAATACTTTAACTAAAAAAATTATCTAAATTTTTATTTTGTAGCTTTTTTTAAATTAAATTTTACTTGTTCTTAAAATAAATATTAAAAATCAACAAAAAAAATCATATATCGATTAGTTTAATAACATACACATTTTTTATTAAAAAATAATTTACAAGAATATAATCTTACTCATAATATAACAACTATAAAATATAATTTATTTTTTATATCATTTAGAATTTAATTAGCATGTATAAATGAACGATTAAATAATTCCACTATGTACATAATAAATATTATGATTGTGATCTGTTAATATTAATATTAAAAAACAAAATAAAATAAAAACTCTGGTCTATAGCATCTTGCTGCAGCTACTTTGCACGTTTAGGAATCGAGTATTTGTTAAATGAAACGGCTTTGATAGGATCAAACCACCGACAGGCTACAATCTATAGACTCGTCTCGTCTCGTTTAACTTTGGAATTGACGGGTTATAAAAAATCAAACCAGACAATTACAAAAATAAGTTTAATTTTTAAATATAATATATTATTTTAATTACTATAATAATAATATCAATAAAGTGGAAATTTAATCTACGTTAAACTACATATTAAATATAAATTAAATCAATTTTAAAAGATATAAAAAAATGAGAGAAAGGACCAATTCCCTCTCGTTGGTAACTGCCAACAAAAAAATATAGAAATTTATTAAAGCTTGAAGCTGGCTTTGTCATTATTAGATAAGATTCATAAGTGAGTACTTTTATAAGGTGATTTCTGATTTGAACCAATTCGTGACTACTTCAACAACCATCCTCGTCATTTATTTTCATTGACTTTAATAGTATTTAGTATGAGAAGGTCATGTATATGAAGTAATTTTATATAAATTAAATTTTATAAAAATATGCATTAAAATATTTATTCCGTTCATATAATTTAAATTTTAAATTTTAGAGAAATATTATATCTTGAATCATTTTCGTCACATTATTAATGAGATCAATTAATCAAATATATCATTTAATTAATTTTTATATTTTATATTTTTTATCAAATGAATCTTTACTTGATAAAAAATATTTTAAAATTTAATTTATAATAAATATTAGTGAATATTTACTTAATAAAAAATAAAAAAAATAAATAGATATATTTAATAAATAATAGGACCAAATGACTCGTATAATTTATCCGAACAAGAATACATGTCCATTAATGACGAT
The DNA here is from genome assembly GCA_035048815.1 of Abelmoschus esculentus. Lineage (NCBI taxonomy): Eukaryota > Viridiplantae > Streptophyta > Magnoliopsida > Malvales > Malvaceae > Abelmoschus > Abelmoschus esculentus. The sequence goes on along the minus strand of JAUCBN010000008.1, from coordinate 19,154,160 downwards.
TGGTTAAACACGAATATACTAATTAGTGTTAAACACATGTTTAGCCACTAAAGAATAAAGATTCTTTGGCGTTAAATTTGTCTTTAAATTAATCAAGCCAAAAAGCCAGCTACTATTAGTCTATTACCGAATGAATTTTTTTTTTTGAGAGATTTAATTATTAATATATTTTTTGGAAAATTCTATGACGGGTGTTGAACACCGTTGAATATTATAAACACTAATTAATAAAAACTAAAAAAATTTAAGGACTCAACATATAATTATAAATTATTTAAAATAAATTATTTATTAAATTATTTAAAATAAATATATATTATTTTATTTTTAAATAATTAAATAAAATATTAATTTAAATTAATTTTAAAAATTAAAAAATAACTCTAAACCCTAAAACCAAAATTCAAAACCTAAATCACTAAACATAAAACTTTAAACCCTAAAATATAAAATCTTAAAACCCTAAAATCAGAAAACTTAAAAATACTAAACCATAAACAATAAATTTAAACCCTAAAATCCTAAACCCTAAAATAACCAAAACCCCTGTATATAAATCTTAAACTAATTTGGGGTTTTAAGTTTAGGGTTTATATTTTTAGAGTTTCAAAAATTCTATTTTAGGGTTTAGGTTATGATTATATTTTTTATTTTATGATTTATAGTTTTATTATTTTAGGGTTTAAAGTTTATGATTTAGTGGTTTGGATTTTAGGATTTAATGTTTAGTATTTTTAGTTTGAGTTTAAGGTTTTAGATTTTAGATTTAATATTTTTTAAATTAAAAATAATTAAAAAAATTATTTTAAAAAATTAAAATATAATATATATAATTTATTTTTTAAAAAATTCAAATAATTTAAAATTACATATTTAGTTCTTAAAATTTTAATTTTTATTAATTAATTTAATGATATTCAACGGTATTCATCATTAGTGATATTTAATAATGTTCGACATAAGTGATAGACCCATCCTAAATTTTTTATTTTTTTTCTCCTGATTCTAAGCACTAATAATAAGTCCCGCTTCCTCTCTTATTTCCATTTTTTCACAGTTGGATCACACAGGGCCAGCTCTTTCAATTTCCCCCCTACAATTTTGAAGGAAAAAATGTTCACGACGGGCTATATAAATCTCGGAGTATAAGCAAATGATTATAGTATTTTTGTCAGTTTTCAGGTGATCTCTGAAGATGAGAGGCTCCTCTCTGAGTCCAAAAGAACCCCGCCATCGCGTTGCTGCTCCTCCCTCGTATGTCCCTCTCTTCTCTTCATCAAAGCTTTTAATTACTGTTATAATCTAAAAAACTCGATTTCTTTTTGTAAGTCTTTGCTTCGATTTGCTGTTCGATGAGCTCTTGAGCTCTGCTGTTTTTGGACTAAAAAAAGCTGTAAGATCTGTTAAATTGAGCTGCAGTTTGAATTATTATTATTTTTCCTTTGACTTCCATCATTGCTTTCGATTAGTGTTATAATTTAAAAGATTTGAAATCTTATAGTAAATTACTGCTTTGATTTGCTTGTTTACTGAGTTTTTAAGCCCTGCTGGTTGTTTGACTAGAAAAAAACTGCAGTGAGATCTGTTTGATTTTGGCTTTGATTTGTATGTTTTAGTTGAGAGTTTCTTTGATTTGTAGCATAAATATTGTAGTTGTAGATTCTATAAGTTCCCTAGTACGGTAGGTATTTATGCCCTTTATTTTAGCATTTTAGCTGCTGAAAATAAGATCAAATATGAAGTAGATTGACCTAGGGTTAGGCGACATTCTTTTTAACTTTTACCTACTTAAGCTTTCAATTGTTTAAGTGTTTAGATTAAGTCTTCTTATTTTGATCTCGCCCCTGGCATCGCTGTTGTTTATGTGAATTGTTTTTTAGTATTTAGGGCAAAATATTCACAGTAGGAGAATGAAATTTTCGGCAAGATTTATCTTCTTGCATAATTAAACAACTATGATCTGAGGAAAGCTTAGGTCCTTACGCCTGTTTGTCGTGATTGTTAACTGTTTTTTGAATTAATCAAGATGCACTAAGATTTTGATTTTTGAGTTTGGCATGGTGGATTTTTGAAATTTTAAAGCCATGGAATGTAAAGCTCTCTGGAATTAAAATTAGAAACAAGATCTTAAATTTGGAATATTCTGTGAGATTGGAGAAGCCAGAGAGAGCATCATGATCAATAAGTTAGTATTCTGTAAATTCTAGTTCTGCTAAGCTATGAAAACGTTTGGAGTTTTCTTTCATAATTTATAGTTACTTTGCTTCTGCAAATCGGGTTTTGGATACTTCAACTTTATCTCCACCGACAATTTGCCTTATATTATTACAAATAAGCTACTTTTTCCGAACTCTGTGAATTCCAGATACAAATATGCATTCAACATGAGTATGTTGAATTATCTTCAAAATTTTCCGTATATTTAGAGGATCATAACCTGTACTCAGTTATTATATATATTTGAGAAAAGATTAGTTATGAAGAGTTTGAATAACATAGCAAATAAAACTTTTGTGGGATGACTACTTTGAAAGTCGTGCTTTTTTTTAAAACTTTGGCTTTCTTTGATTTGCTTCATGGGCATGGACTTATGCAATTCATACTTATGCACTCTCACAGTGAAGAAACAAGCAGAAGAGGGTTCCAAAGAAACAAGGTTTTTAGAGATGTTGAGAAGGCTTTCCATGTACCTATCCGGTACAAGAACTGGAATTGCAAGATGACTACTTTGAAAGTCGTGCTGGTCATACTTTTGGTGGGATCTCTCATCACTCTGCTTCGCTCTCCTGCAGTTTACATTTCAGACCATCCATCCAATCTTGCATATCGGTATACTCTACCATCAAAGTATCTTTCCGTTAATTGTTACATCTAGTCTATAATTTGCTCTCCCGTACTTCAATTATTTTATGCTTGTATATGTATGAGAGCATGCATGTTAGTACTTGCGTGTCACTTTATCTAACTAGCTATCCAACTAGCATAGGTAACAAGTAACAACTTCAGTATCCTGTCTTTTAGATTACTCTTCAGTAACAAGTAAAAAAATTTCTAGGCCAGAGCAGTAGTTCGCTAGCGCATATGTTGGAGATCACTCTCCCCCCCCCCCCCCTCTAGTTAATTTGAAGTGGAATTTGTCACATGCAGGCCTCGTTTTGTAGACAGATTGATAAGAGATAGTGCTGCCGCAGATCCACGTTATATATCAACATTGGATATGAACTGGGATCAAATCTCAAATGTCATTGAGAAACTCACTGACAGGGACGAATATCAGGGAATTGGCTTGTTGAATTTTAATAATACTGAAGCTGATCAATGGAAGCAGCTCTTACCAGATGCTGAGCATGTTGTTCTGCAACTGGACCGTGTCGCAGACAACGTAACTTGGGAATCCCTCTATCCTGAATGGATAGATGAAGAACAAGAATTTGAGTTTCCTAAATGTCCTTCTCTACCCAGTCTTCAGTATCCTGGAAAACCAAGGATTGATCTTATTGCTGTCAAGCTACCTTGCAACAAGGCAGGAAAGTGGTCAAGAGACGTCGCACGTCTACACTTTCAGCTAGCGGCTGCAAGGCTTGCTGCGTCTGCTAAGGGGTTACACCCAGTGCATGTGCTTTTGTTGACTGACTGCTTCCCGCTTCCCAATCTTTTTTCCTGCAAGGACCTAGTTGCACGTGAAGGGAATGCTTGGTTGTATACACCCAACCTACATAGGATAAGAGAAAAGGTTCGACTTCCAGTTGGATCATGTGAACTTTCAGTTCCTCTCGAGGCTAAAGGTTAGCTTCAAATAGTTTGTTCAATATATTTGTTCATACCGATTCTTCTTCACTTCACACTACAACTCGAGCTAGCTGGTCGAAAGTTTTATATCACTATCATTTTAAGAAGCATTGCTGAGGTAACTTGAATTCATAACTGCAACAAGGCATGATTGAAGACTTCTCAATTTTACTCTATTCTTTCTGATCTGGAAATTTTCCATCTTAGAATGATGAATTGAAGTCCAACACATCTTAATAGATTCCAAAGGCTTAAGCTAATTGAATTCTCTAGTTTCCCTATGTCTGAAAGTGTTTAAATTAAACTAACTAAATATATTTGAACAGAGTCTTTCCATTCAGAGAGAGCACAACACGAAGCATACGCAACGATCCTACACTCTGCTCATGTATATGTTTGTGGGGCCATTACAGCTGCTCAAAGTATCCGCATGTCAGGTTCAACCAGGGACCTTGTGATACTTGTTGATGAATCCATCAGTGATTATCATAGAGGTGGCTTGGAGGCTGCTGGGTGGAAAATTTATACAATCCAAAGAATCAGAAATCCGAAAGCTGAACCAGAAGCATATAACGAATGGAATTACAGCAAGTTCCGTCTTTGGCAGTTGACGGATTATGACAAGATTATTTTCATCGATGCTGACCTTCTTATACTTAGGAATATTGATTTCTTATTCGAGATGCCAGAAATTTCTGCTATAGGAAATAATGCAACGCTCTTCAACTCGGGTGTGATGATTGTTGAGCCATCAAATTGCACATTCCAGCTACTAATGGATCACATCAACGAGATCGAATCCTACAATGGAGGTGACCAGGGATATCTGAATGAAATCTTTACTTGGTGGCATCGTATTCCAAAACACATGAACTTCTTGAAGCACTTCTGGGAAGGCGATGAGGAGGAGAAGAAACAGATGAAGACTCGCCTCTTTGGAGCCGATCCTCCAATCCTTTATGTCATCCATTATCTGGGAAACAAACCATGGCTATGCTTCCGGGACTACGATTGCAACTGGAATGTTGATATTTTGCAGGAGTTTGCTAGTGATGTTGCTCACAAAAAATGGTGGAAGGTACACGATGCGATGCCACAGAATTTACATAAGTACTGTCTCCTTCGGTCGAAGCAGAAGGCACAACTGGAGTGGGATCGGAGACAGGCCGAGAAAGGTAATTACACCGACGGTCATTGGAAAATTAAGATAAAAGACAAGCGTTTAAAGACATGTTTCGAAGAGTTCTGCTTCTGGGAAAGTATGCTGTGGCATTGGGGTGAAAAAAATTGGACAGATAATTCAACTGCTACCCCATCACCTCCTGCAATAAAAAAGGTTTCTCTCTCTTAACCATGAGTTTTCTTCCAACATATTTGCTTGTGCCGGTCATATAATCAACAGTTTAAAAAATATTAAAGAAAATTATAGAGTTTATTTGGATGTGTATGTATGCCTGTTGAGTTTTTTTCGTTGAATTTTCAGTAACTTTTTGTTAAATACTCAGCTATTTTCCCAAATTGATTATTGCAAAGCGCAATAGGCTTTCCAATCTGATTATATTGCAAAGAACAATTGTTTTTTTTAATATTAGAGTTTATTTGGATACATTTAAAATGAAAAATATTTAAATACAAATAGAATTTAAAGTAAATGTATTTTTTTTATCGTTTTTATATATAATACAAATTTTTTACTGTAATTTTTTTTACTGTGTTTCTTTAATGGATAAATACATATTAATGAATTTTTTAAAGAACTAATTTAAAATATTCAAATATTTGAAGGGGGGCTAAATGACGTACATTTAAAATTTTGGGAGGACATTCAAATACTTGAAGTGACTAAATTATATATTTCTAAAATTATATTTTTCAAAAGTTGAGTCGTGGTCTCACCTACCTCCACCAAAATTTTCCCCATGTGTGCAAATAAAGCTTATTTAAATAAAATGAGAAGAAATCAAGTTAGCTAATAATCTTAGAGCATCTCCAACCTTGTGGATTTTTCATTTCACTAAAATAATGTATATTCATTTCCAATCCAACAACATATTTTAAATTCTTATGTCACTATTTTAGTGTTGTATACAGGTTGCAGCATATTTTATTGCAACAGTGTAGGAACGTCAACTCATTTTTTAATAAAAAAAATATAAAATAGGAATCAAATGTGTCACATCATGTTTTTTTTTACTTTTTTTTATTTTATATATACATAAACATACTATAATATTCTTTGACTTGTTTGAATGCGGTTAAAGAATATTTTTTTTATATTAATGTAATTATAAATTAATATTTATTTTTTTTATTTTTTAATGAAATATATCATTCTTTATTACTGAAATTACTCTATATATTCAAAGAATATTATTTAATGACATGATGTTGTAGTTTATTGTTTAAGTTCTATTTTAAATATATTTCTATGTGTACATTATATCAATTATGGTTTTTTTTATATTTATAATCATAATCATAATCATATTTTAATATTTGTTATATTTTTAATGGGTAAAATTTTAATTTTTAATAAATTAAAATTTGACGAATATTTTTATTTGTAATTTCTTATTATAAAATATATTACTTTAAATTTTATAATAAAACTATACATTAATAAATATATGAATATGATTCAATATAGTATTAAAATAACATTAAATATCTTAATTTATATTATTTGAATACAAAGTTCACAGTTGATCTCTTTATACTAATTTTATTTTTTATTTTTTACTTTTTATATATTTTTATTATTTTTACACCATAATAGTATTATAGTATCGATGATTGTGAAGGTTAGAGATACCCTTAACCCCCCAAAACAAAATGCGCCGTTTGTTTATATTATTAAAGCCCATAGAATCAACAATCTCCTTTCTGTTCCATTTCCCTTGAAACCACTGCACAACCCATTGTTTCCCCGTTTCAACAGCTTTCCTTTTTTAACCCTTTTCCTTTTAATTATTTGACGCTATTATCTCTATTTTTCGTAGCTAATTAACTCTCTATAAACTTTAAAGGAAAACAAATATATAAAAAATATTACAGTTGGGTTATCTGCTTTTGTAAAAATCAGCTTCAGTATTTAATTTTATTTTTTAATAATATAAAAATAATTATAATATAATATTTATTTATAAATATTTTTAATATTTTGATAATATAATTTGTAGATGAATTGAATATCGATTAAACTCGGTGATTGAAAATAAGATAAAATCTTAATGGCAGCTTTGTAATTAAAGTAAAGAACGGGGTCAAACATTTATGTTTGTACCTATATATATTTCACGCCATCGCATTCGAACGCATCACTGGCTAAATACACAATACTCTAGACTCGATTGCCACCATGCAAGTTACTAACTGCCTCTCTACCAAATATCTCCCATGGCCGACGCGTGTCCACCACCGCCGTTTCCCTCCAACAGTTTCCGCCATTAGATTCTCTCAGATCTCCGCCGCCGTTACGGTGTCTCCTCGGAGACAACAAAAGACTCACTCGATGCCACCCGAGAAGCAAGAAGTGTTCAAATCACTGGAAAACTGGGCCAACACCAATTTATTACCGTTACTTAAACCAGTCAAAGATTGCTGGCACCCGCAGACATTTTTGCCGGATCCTGCATTGCCATTGGAAGAGTTCAACGACCTAGTGAAGGATCTGAGAGAACGCACCGCGGAGTTGCCTGATGATTATTTCGTGGTGCTGGTCGGAGATATGATAACGGAGGAGGCATTGCCGACGTATCAGACGATGATCAATACATTAGATGGGGTGAGGGATGAGACGGGGGCTAGCCATAGCCCGTGGGCTGTTTGGACTCGGGCTTGGACGGCAGAGGAGAACCGGCACGGCGATCTGTTGAAGAATTATTTGTATTTGACGGGGAGAGTTGATATGTTTATGATTGAGAGGACTGTGCAGTATCTGATCGGATCCGGAATGGTAAGATCATCATCACTCTTTCATTTATTTTACAAATATAGTTTTTTAAATATTTAATGCTCATTTTACAAATTATTGTATTTTTAATTAAATTGATATTTCGGTTTCTGTTAATTTTTATTAAATTCAAATCAATTTCAGTATAATATAATTTTAAAAATTAGATTTGTTTTTATTTAATATTTAATTATGTTTAATTTGAAAAAAATCATGCATATATTTAATTTAGTAAAAGTCATTTTTGACAGGACCCTGGAACTGAAAACAACCCGTACTTGGGCTTCGTTTACACCTCATTCCAAGAGCGAGCCACGTTCGTATCCCACGGCAACACCGCCCGTTTAGCCAAGGAAGGCGGCGACCCTGTCCTGGCACGCATATGCGGCACCATCGCTGCGGATGAGAAACGCCATGAGCTGGCCTACTCGAGGATAGTCGGAAAGTTACTCGAGATTGACCCGACGGGAGCAATGCTAGCAATCGCGGACATGATGAAGAAAAAGATAACAATGCCAGCTCACATGATGTTCGACGGCGAAGACCCGCGGTTGTTCGAGCATTTCTCGGCGGTGGCACAGAGGACAGGAGTGTATACGGCCCACGATTATGCCGATATCGTTGATGCATTGATTGAGCGTTGGGGATTGGAGAAATTGGAAGGTTTGACGTCTGAAGGAAGGGAAGCGCAAGAGTATGTGTGTAAGTTGTCTCCTAGGATTAGGAAACTACAGGAACGAGCAGATGAGAGGGCAAAGAAAATGGGACCTCAAGCAGTCAAGTTTAGTTGGATTTTCAATAGGCAGATCCTGTTGTAGTTGTTTGCATTTTACATGTTATTTGTAGTGTGAAATTTATGGGATTTAAATAACGGTCTTTCAAATGAAAAAAAAATAAAGAATTTTCACAGTATCATATTGATTTAATAAAAGTACATAAACCTAATTATTAACAGTCTTAAAGATAATATTTAGGTAGTTAAATATATTTGAAGGTAAATACAAATAAAATTTTATGGATATAAATGTTAGATATTATAAAAATTTAATCATTAATTTATAATTTTTTTAAAAAATAAAAACAAAATTTAAACTTTGAATAAATAAACTCAAATCTTTAACTATATTATCTTAAACTCTAACCTTTAAGTTCTAATATTAAACCCTAAATTTTAAATACATCATTAAAATCTTAAAACTAAAACATTTATATAAACCTTTCCTTTTTCAATATATACATGCTTACATTCAATATCAGCGACCCTTCTTAAGTGTTACTGAGCTTAAGAGAAAGGGTCAATTTTGGAGGGTTGTACTTGCCTATTCACTAGACTAGATTCAATGAACATGATGCGTGAAAGTTTTTCCTATATGCAAATACAGAGGGACAGGCAACATAGATTCCAAACAAAATTTACTAAAAAAACTACTCAACCGTCTCATACATTGGCTAATTTGTTTATTTTTAAATCAAGGTAACTTTGCCAGTATAACCAAGTCCAATATCTTGACATCAAGACTGTCATCTATCCTTACAATGCCATCCGTGCCATCGACACCGATTAACTTGCCGGTAAGACCGCGTAGTGAACCACCCATTATTTTGATCTTGTCCGATTTCTTTGGTGGTACGATCTCCATCTCACTAGGCATGGCGATTACTGTATCTCCACTGCCATTTGACCCGAGGGCCACCTTACACGAGCCATCCTGTATCATGGATCATCAATTATCAAAGAAATTGATCTTTTATAACAAGTGTTTGAAACAATACAACTAGAATCAAAACTAAATTTCACCCAATCATGAAGCCTAAGTGTGATCGGCTAATGTTCTCAAGGTCATATCGATATAACATGAAATGCAAATATTTAATGAAACCTATGGATAGAGTGTATACCTTTGCTCCATAGATCTATTTGAAACACAGTAAAAAAATCATCAAGACTTATTTCAGTTCTCCGTGACAAAATGATGTTCGACTATATTACTCACACTCGAGTGTTTTTCCACAAGCATATTTAATATTTTCCTAGTTTTTCCATGTATTCAGAGAATCTTTGAAGGGTCATATACACATACACATGTTTGGGTAGGCATTGGACATGGATATTTGAAGACAAGAAAAAAATATCAGGGCAACACAGATGTTCGTTATATGGGAGATTTGCCAAGTAGAAGCAAATGAAGATTACAATAACATATTGATGGAAGACATACCAGAAGGACCTCCTGGATAACTCCATGAGTCTCATCACCAGATTTGTGCACGTTGACCAAAATATCTGGCATGAACCATGGTCCTTCACTCTCAGGGCCTGCGAGCAACCAGATGTTATATTGAAACCATATTTAAAGTTTCCACTTTCCATCACTTTTATTTTCTAAAAAGTTTGGAACTGTGACAGACGAAATAGATTCAGATAAATTTCAGACTTGGCTTACTCACACCAAAACCATGGTTATACTTTATATAGAATTGATGACGTAGCATATGAGAGAATTTGAATCCAACGATATATCCACTAGTCAATTACGCACTTAAAGATTGTATGGTTCTCTTAAAACAGGGCGAAGAAACAGAAACGGCACCTATTACGGGAGACATGGCATCTAGACCAGTTCCTGGTGTCATTGGCTGCCCTCCAGGTGTACCCGGAATATAGGAACCTGAGCTCGGTGTCATAGGCTGACCACTTGGAGTAGATGGCATATAAGGACTTGGTACATTGGCTACAACAAACATATAATATGAGTAACACTAAAAACGCAAATATTCAAATAGCAAAAATAGGAAAAAACAACCATAAGCTGAACCGCTATCTCTTGGTGTTCCAGACTCATTGTAACTACCGCCAGGAGTGCTAGCCCAACCTGAACCAGGAGTAGGTGCTTCATATGTCCTTGAAGGAGGACTTCCTGGCTGAAAACAACAGCATTCACAGATAATTTACAAATAAATAAAAAACTGAAAAAATAAAGGGAAAATAGCTAAATTGGTAATAGCACACAAATATGCAAGAATCCTAACCTGATACTGTGGACTAGTTCCCCAAGAGGCTGGGTTTCCTTCTTCCCAATTATCCCTATTTTGCAGTCAAGATAACAAAACGATCGAATCAAGGCATGAAATAACAATTGATGTGGAACACACCAGATTAATGGAATCTACTATTAACCTGGGTGGACTCATTGGTGCATAAGGATTCCAGGCCCTGTCACGCATAGGTGTTCTCATGCCATCATGGATAGGTGTTGCTGCAGAGAACATAAAACAAATTAAATTAATATCATTTTACTAAATAAAGTTGTCAGTCACAAAGTCTCCACACCTAAAGTGTGCACACACGGACACATACACACAAAGAACTAAATGCAAGAAGTACCTCCAGAATCTCTCATAGGAGTCATGTATGGGTGTAATGGAGTTCGTGAAGAGCGCATAGGTGTTTCACTTCCCATACCATACCGGGATGTATCACTAATGAAAAAAATAAACACACAACATTAGAGAGATATAGGAAGAGGGTTTTCATGATAAGAAACAATAAAAGGAATTTCAAAGAAAATAATACATACCGGTGTGGTGTTGACACAACAACATTATCAGATACAAAATTGCGATCAACTGCAGAAAGGAAGAGATTGTACAAGCCAGAAAGATACTAAAATGGAGAGAACATTTAAACTAGAACTGGACTTACCTGTAACAACCTTCATTTGAGACTCCAACTCAACACGAACTGATTGACCTTTAATATCTACAACGCGTCCACGGTAACCCTTGTAAGGACCCTGTCGAACTTTCACAGTAGTGCCAACCAAAGCATCATGCCCTCCTCTTCCACCCCTGTGCCTTCCTCCAGCTGTTTTAAAGTGGCAGATGTTAATAACATCAGCCTTTTAATGAAATTTTATGACTTAACCTTGAAAAATATAACTCAAAGAAACTCAGTAACCATTCAATTTTTACAACCAAGGATACTAAGACCATTGGCAACATACAATCAAATGGAGGGCCTCCCCTAGAAAATCTCCTTGGTGAAGGTGGTACGCGGGATGGAGTCTTGAAGTTGTTAAATCTTGAGAAAGAATCACCCTAAGCAATTGAATCAAGCATGCATGAGGATGGTGTATATTATACATGAATTAACCAGAACAAAAAATGAAAAGGGAAAAAAGACTTACATTTCTGTCTCCATTAGAACGTGACCCTCCCACTACACAACAAGAACCAGCTTTGGCACATATAAAGCCAGCATGCTCAAGGTGGTGACGATCATACACGAACAGGACTCCTTTGTATATATGCTCTACAGGGCCTTGTTTCCCCTAATGTCATGGGATGGGATAGAATAGTTTGTAAACTATAAACCACAAGAATAATTTATCGGACAATACAAATTGGAAGGGAGAATCTTACTTTACAAGAACCCTCGAGGATCCTAACCACATCTTTCACAGAAATGGTATTCCTATATTTGTCTTGCACATCAAATTTCTTCTCAAGCTTGCATTTGATTTCCCTCAATTTGACTAGAGATACCTCTGGTCTCTCTGGAACCCCCTTAAGAACCTGAAGGAAAATACAAGACTAAGATTATGATCAAAAGAGATGCACTGAATATCATGCCATTTGGTAGAAATAACCAACCTGAAACGCTTCTCTTTCTACACGTATAATTACACCAAAGCTATTGTTACTGCACCAACAGAACGCATATGTTAGGCACCCATGTTAACTTAAGACAGTAAATCAAAATTTTCAGCTAGAAACTACATACTCTAGCAGCACAAGATCACGAAGCTCATACTCCCCAATTTTTGTAATACCAGTAGTTACTTCAGAGCTCTCGACAACGTCATCAGCAAAAACACGAATCTGATAAAACAAATGCCAATTATTTTTCCATTAAGATAATCCCCAGACCAGGACCAGACTCAAAAGGTTGCAGGACTCACATGTTCTTTGGTTGTATCAGATAAAATAATGAGCACATGTTGCTCAACCTTGACAACCATACCAGTTGCACCTTCCTTCGTCCCAGCCACAACCTTCACATGATTCCCAGGCTCAAAGTACTTACAAAGCTCTTTTTCATTAACAGCAAGAGTTTTCTGCAAAACATCACCAAAGGTTGAGTATTTCCTGGGAACAATGAAACTTACATGCAAACCACTGATCAAACACTTGATTCAAGAACACCAATATCATCTGAATTCTTACAGGAAGGCCTTTCATTTCTGGTCTGATGTGGACATTCTCTTCCTCAACCTTTTCAACCCAACCCTTTAAATTTTTTAGATCTCCCTTGACAACAATAACAGCATCACCCTTCATGAAATGGCCTTTCTTCCTGTTTGCAAACAAAGTTGACAAACCAACCATTTCACCTTCTCCTTTCACACTAGGTGCCCGGAATTTTTCAAGTTCATCAAAAGTTGGTTTTATGTTCTGGGCACTAATTGACTTCATTGACACTGTTTTGTACAAGAATCCATCTTTAAACAACATTACACCAATATAATCAAAGTAATCACCGGTCAGCGGATCACGTCTGTGTTCTACACGAATATGAAGTTCCCTAGGGGAAAAAGAACCAAAAACAAGCAAAACAAAAGAATATTGAGGATTATGAATTAAATTATTATGAAGCAATAAAAAGTGGTATATTTTCCACCAAAGATTGAAATCATTTGAGACTACCTAGCTTCATCAACATTCATTAAACGAGGAGGTGGGACAAAAGCTTTCTTCTTTGGAACTTCTCTTCCTTCCTGTATGAAATAGAATGGTAAATAAAGGACAACTGAATCAGAAAAGAGAGATGAACAATTAGTACTGAATCTGTTTTTTCATAAATGCAATCCACTTCATACCAATTTATTTGCAAGGGCTTGTAAGTCAATCCTAGGGATCAATCTCACAGTGACTCTCTGTCGTACATTATCCACATCAACAACCTGCAAGATGGAAATTAGATCAGCCTATAATTATGTAAGAGAGGAATTCATTGAATTGGCAAGGACGAAATTCATACCTGAGCAAGATCACCCTTATAAGTCCCAGTCTTCATTCTGACCCAGGTATCCCTTGAAAGATCAATTGCTTTGCTTTCAACTGATAAAACATCAGTCATTTCCCTTATGGGAACAAGCATAATCTTTGCTCCAAATATATTGCGTTGACCTTTGATAGCCTGAGGCAGATCAAAATCGATCAACAAATATCTAAAGCTAAGTCACTCATAAAAAAATAAGAAAGGCAGCAATTATCACAACATACCTCCCTGACATGTGCTTCCTTGTCTGCTTCGATATAAATATAATTTTTTAGGTGATCAAGGGCAATAACAGACCTGATTTGCAAATCAGATCCTCTATCAATGTATTTCTGCATGAGGCAAACTGCTGTCTCTCGTTCACGACCAATCTATCATTCATAAACACGACCTTGGTTAACTTCCATGCAAAATATGAAATTAATCAAAAACAATTTCTATCCAAAAACAAAATTCCAAAAAGATGAAAAAGAAATCAGTACATACCGCACATTTCACCATCCATAACTTTGGATCTCTTACAGATGGCAAAAGTGCTTGCTGTTCCACATCAGTGGTCTCCTCATCATATTCAGCATGACTTGATCTTGCATACCTAGCTTGAATGCTTCTCTCAAGTGCTTCAACGTCTTCTTGTTCATCCTCCCGAAGAGGTAATGGGCGACGGTGCATCCGTCTACCAATGTCTTCATCAGGCATATCAGCTCCATTTTCAACTATGAAGCCTGCATTAATAGAGGATGGAACAAAGATCACCATAGTCATTTATTCATCAAAAACATCCCATTGTAGTTATACGGGAAATAGCTTGCTAGGAAAATCCCATAAAGTTTAGCAGCCACATAATTGTGTTGACACTTGACAGTGAACTGCATCTCCGGCATATAAAAAGCCACATTTCTTTTCTTCTCTTCTCAAGCAAAGGTGTATAGGATAACTGAAAGCAGCATTGTTTTGAGCAGAAAATTTTGAAAGCAAAGGATATCAGCCGTGAGATTCACACACATAGTTTCCGCATATCAATTTTATTCAACTATCACTACTTCATGACCTAAAACACGATAGATTTAGGCAAATTTCACAAATATGGAAACATAAAGATTCACAAAACTCTAAAAACTAAGGAGCATAAAAACGAGCTAAGTTGAACTTTAAAATAGAGTGAAAAAAGTCACCTCAAAATTCAGATCAAGTCGTTTAAATTTAAAATGATAATTACTTTTGCAAGGGTCAAATGCAACGCATCCCAACACAAGTATAAATGCTAGTATGCTACAGAACTGTAAAACAAAAGTGAACCAACACCCATGCAGAAAGAACTATTTTTGCAATGTCTATCAACTATCATACAAGTAATTGTTAGTTAATGTCATGGGGGAGGGTTTTTTCACAGAAAATAACAGGAAAACGGTAAACTAGAAGCTAGTTGAGAATTTAATAATTACAAAGTTAAAAAAATTCAGATTAAGCTTTATAACAAAAAAAGAAGAGAAACTCGTAGAATTTGCTGAGCATCAGGCCCGACCAGGTATTCCAATTTATGTAAAATTATAACAGAAGTTATTATGGAAACAGATCTGTACATCTAGAATTCCCCCTCCCCCTTTATTTTTCCTTGCCCAGCATGAAATAGTCATGCAAGTACCCATAGTTCAATGTAATGGAGGGGTGTTACGTTCAAAATAAGAACTAGTTGAACATCAAATAATTATAACAAAAGGAACTATAGATGTTACTCCTGCTGCTTGATCTCACTGCCACAAATAACAATCCTCAATGTAACCATCTGATAAGTGCATGCATATCAGAATGAAATGACTCCAACTAAATGGAATCCCTTTGTTTAACAAATTTTGTAGGTACATAAACTTTTCAATAAATTTGAAAAGTGAGATGCAAAATTTCCTTCTGATAAAAAGGACTCCAAGAAAGAAAACACAATATATCAATCTTAAAGGAAAATGTTCAATGGCATTCAAAACCATTACAATATCGGAACTAATGCTACATCATTATATGCCATCAATAACAATTTTCACTTTGAAATATTTAATACCTACCATTATTCAATCAACATTTCGCATTAATGATTCCAAATTTTCCCGCAGTTACAACATAACTGGAATGCAAACTATGAAATTTCAGAGGGCAAGAAACAGAAGGAAAAAAAGCTACTTCAATCTTCATTTTCTAAAGTTTAAGCGATGCTGACAGCAGAATCAAGTTAAAGGAGATTTCCATTAAACGGTATATAATTGCAACCTCCAAAATACTATTGAACCAGCGTAAGCTTTGAAGTGAAACTAATTTCAGAGTGATTTTGATTAATCCAGACGTATCGTCTATTAAAAAAATCAATCATCATCTTTTCCCCTTTTCCAATTCATTACCAATTTCACTACCGACCATCGGAATTAGCCAACCATAACTAAAACAAAAGTAAGGCAGATGAAATTACCGTCTTCCCCTTCATCCTCTTCCTCTTCCTCGTCGCTATCAACCTGTGCTTCAAGATCAAAAAAATGAGACCCATCACGCGGAGCCTTGTGTCGTTTCCCGCGGCCACCGCCGCCGCCATAAACCTCCTCGTCATCATCTTCATCTTCCTCGTCGTCCTCCTCCGCCAAGTCGTCGATGAAATCAGATCTCCCGCGCTTCTTACTCGAAGCTCCACGACCTCTCCCAACGTCTTCGTCGACGTCGTAATCCTCGTCGTCCAATAACTGTTCTTCCTCGTCTTCATACTCTTCTTCTTCAACGTCATCATCTTCTTCATCGTCGAATCGTCGCACCATCGTAGCAACTCTATCGAGGGCTTTGATTTTTTTCTTCTTCTTTGTTAATGGATATATTATTTAAATTCTTTTCTTGCTTTTAATTGGATATGAAACCCTATATATGGAAAAGGAAATATCATATTTTTATTTATTAAACAAATCATCAGAGAGATTTTTTCTACCGAAATATTTAACACGGGCCGGATGGAATTCACTTGGGCCGAATTGAATCTTTACTAGAAACGACTATAACTAGCTTTTATGAAGAGTTGAGTGAGAGTGACATGAGTGCAAATTATTATGT
Source organism: Abelmoschus esculentus (assembly GCA_035048815.1). NCBI lineage: Eukaryota > Viridiplantae > Streptophyta > Magnoliopsida > Malvales > Malvaceae > Abelmoschus > Abelmoschus esculentus. The sequence continues at coordinate 19,137,277 of JAUCBN010000008.1, read as the reverse complement.
TTTTATTAATATTTTATTTTAAAATAATAAATTTATTGTTTAGAGTTGAAAGTTAAAGATATAGTTGATGTTTAAAAATTAAAAGTATAATATATTGTTTAAATGTGAAATTTATGATCAATATTTAATTTTTAAAAATAATAAAAAATAAAAAATAATAATTAAGAGATAAAATATTTTTATCGAGTGATATCAAATCTAAAATATTTAACCTATAACACTTAGAGACGGTTCAAAGATTTTTGGAGCATCGTGTAATTTATTGAAATGTGACCCTTAAATCAATTTTCATAAAACCACACTAGTTCTTAAAATGTGGTCTTTAAAAATAATTATTCTTTTTAAGGGCCTTGTACGATCATTTATATTGTATCTGTCTCAGAAATAAAAGTAATCAATAAAATTTTATAATCAAATTATAACGTTTTAGTAGTTATAACTAATATTTTTTAAGATTATTTTAAAAATATTTTTAATAAATTTTTATGATTAATATTATTTAATAAATATTATTTATTAAAAATTTTAATTTTTAAAAATTATATACAGTCACTCTTATTGTACTTATCCAGAATCCTACGGATAAGACCCAACCCATAATCAAATGGTAAACTTTCGGAATATACCAAAGATTTAAGGTATATTCAATTTAATAAAATATTTAATTAAAAAATAGATGTTTGTTTAATAAGTTAAAAAATAAATTCAATACAATAATGATTTATACGGTTTATTTTAAATCTAATTGTTATTATTTTATTTTGAATCTTACGTCATATCTTTAATTTAGTTAAACAAATATATATATTTGTTTAATCATAAACAATTATATATATTTTTAATCATAAACAATTATATATAGTACAGATAAATGGTGCTCATTGTAAATGCCATAACTTTTTTAGATTTACAAAATAAAAACTAGAGAAAATCATGCCCGGCTCCATATTTCAGATTTCCCCCTTTTAAACGAAGAGGAAAAAGTCAATTTTGATCTAGGTCAGACAAGCCGAAGGTTGACGCAAATCCAAAATTGAAATAGAACAAGAAGAGAATTAACCAAAGGTAAAGCCTTTCAATCAAGTCCAAGAGAAAGCGGGGAAAATCAAGTCATTCTTCGTATAATCATACTACAGAATCGATCTCCCCGTCTCTTTTTCCTGGTCATTTTTTTGTGTGTAAGATCCACAATCCGATATGCTTTAATTTAGGCGATGTAGTTTTTTTTTTTTTTGGTTTGATCACTCGAGGGAAGAATTGATATCGAAGCTTTCTGTTTTTATTTCCATTTCTATCTGATCCGTCGATTTTGTTTCTGGATTTTTTAACTGTTCTGGGTTTTCATTTTTCTGTATGATAATTGATAAATGTGGTATTAAAGGATACATATATAAGTTAATTCCAGGCTCAAATTTTGTGGGGGATTACTTGATATCCTTTTTATTTTTATATGGATTGTTCGTATTATTGGGGTTGCTATAGTTTGTTTTAATTGCCATTTTGAGTTTATTGATGATCATGTTCTAGAGATGATTTTGATGAGCGTTTACTTATAAGTTTGACATGACTTATTTTAATTAAAATCTCATCATTTGCTTCAAGTTCATGATGATGATATTTAATAATGAAGTTAACTGATTTTGTTGTAGGCTGTGCTTATAGAATAATCTGGGATTTTGTACTTTAACAAAAGAGGCAGGTTCTCATGGCTAATACTGCGGCAATATGTGCTGAAAGGGCAACTAGTGATATGCTGATCGGTCCAGATTGGGCTGTAAACATTGAGCTATGTGACATTATAAACATGGATCCACGGTATCATTCTTTTTGTTAATTGGTTTAGTAACCTTTTTCTTCTTCTGCGTTTTATGCATTTTGCACCTGTGATTGTGGTTCGGGAATTAGATTATTTGTTTTCTCAGAAGCAAGTAGTTTTATTGGAATCATGTGAATTTTGGTATGAATTATGCAATGTAGACTACTTAGGAGATCTTCAAACTTGCAAGTCTTATTTGCTGAAGAGCAGCTCTAATAATCTCTTTAATTGTTTTAAGTCAAATTTGTGATGTAATCCATCTTTTGGTAGTGTAATATACCATCCTAAGAGATTTTGATACAATTTGATGGAACATTTCACTATTCTCCAATTGTTGTCCAATAATGGAGGTGGAGCTTGGAGGGAGGTTGCTGGGTTAACTTGATCTGTTATGCCATTGCCATAGATGAGAGAGTTTTTTCAAGCTTCAATCAAAATGTATCTTGCCTCAAAAGTGCTGATGGGAGGTTGTTATGAGATTGTTTTCAAAAGAGTGATGAAGGGAGAGAGACTGGAAGGAGGGAATTTTTGGATCTTTTGGATATGGTGGTACCCTGTGTCCTGTGGGTAAAGAGGAAGGACGAATTGAGGGAAAATTTATGATGGATGACGAGATTTTTCAAATCTTGCATATTTGTGTCATGAACAAGGACAAGAAGCATTTGGGCATTCACATGTTTGTATCCTACTCTTGGATTCATTTAGCTTGACTAAGCACGTTCAATGTTAAGACAAATACCCTGGTTAGGATTCACAACTAACTCCATTTGATGTAGGACCAAAATGATGGCAACCTTCCTATTCTATATTCTCTTGTCAGTTGTCACTTGTCAGTATTATTTGATATATATATTTATCTATATGATACTTTCAAGTTCTATGATTTTCTTCTAGTTCTCTTACTCTCACTCTCATTTTCTTCACTTTAATATCTTTCATGTACACTTTCTACACTTTGGTTCTTCTTGGGTTGTAAGTATCTCATTATTAGGAAAAGCATTGAAGGGTCCAAAGTGTGAACGTTGATGAAAATGAATAAAATGAAATTCATGGTCTGATGCTAAGAAATGCATGATGTTAGTTATTATCACCTACTTAATGAATAAACTGAAAGTCTGTGTTTATGTCCCCAAGTGGTTCTGACGTTCTGTGTAGACATACAACCAGGTACAAACACAAGATTTTATGCCAAGAGTGAAAACATTTAAGAAGGTATATTAGAAATTTAGGCGGTGCGGAATTACAAAATTTTAGGGTGGGATTAGATCATCAATAGAAATACCTAAAAAACCCATGGGAATTTGAAATTTCCAGGGGGTGTAACCTTCTGACACCTTGGCATAACTTGAACTTAGTCTATTATTGATTTTCACTGATGCATTTGGATACTAAATCATCCGGACTTCAGTGGAAATCTTACTTGAGGTTTTTGGCATTCTCTATTTGTCTATTGCAGACAGGCTACGGATGCTTTGAAAGTCCTCAAGAAGCAACTGGGTAATAAAAACTCAAAAGTACAGCTGCTGGCTCTTTATGTGAGTTACATCTTTCTCCCTCATATGTTGTAGATATTGCTCTTTAAGATATTTTATTTGAAATCAACTCTGGTGGTGTAATAATGTGCATAACATGGTTATCTTCAATATATTAATTTACCGTGGTCTCAAGTGACTGTTAACGTGGTACCATCCTTTGTTTTTTCTTTAGTGGTGCATGCTGATAAAAAAGTAATTTTGGTACCATGTATTATATATTCATCCAGGTATTAGATGCTCTCAGCAAAAATTGTGGGGAACATGTTTTTCAGCAGATTGTTGAGTGTGATATCTTGAACGAGATGGTTAAAATCATAAAGAAGAAGGTGCCTTTTCTTTGCCTGACCTGTGATATCTAACATTTATTTTAATTTCTTCACTCTCTGGTTCTTACTACTCGTATCCTTCCTTCTGGTAACTGCACAGCCTGACTTGAATGTCAGGGAAAAGATACTTACTTTTATAGACACATGGCAAGTAGCCTTTGGAGGACCCGGGGGAAGGTATCCACAATATTTTGCAGCATATAAAGAACTACGGGTAAATGTTCAGTTTTCAGTTTACATGCCATTTTGTTGGCTCTTCATGAGCATCTGTTTTCCCAAGGACGGATATTATCAAGCTCATTCTTTTTGTGCTTGGATGTATTAGGTTCCCTTCCATTTTCCATCGTTTATTTTTTTATGTATTTGGAGTTTCTTATCTACATAACCATGTTTGGGTTTGTGTCAGACATGAGTTTCGAGTACAAGAAGAAAAATGAAGAGTTGGTGTAGCATGGTTCATTCGTATCTGTTTCTTAAACCTTATTTTGTGTATATTTCAGGTTGCCGGAGTTGAGTTTCCTCCTCGTGAAAAGATTAGTGTACCGTTATTCACTCCACCCCAGGGCAACCCGGTAACACACCAACCGGATCCAGCACATCAAAATGCTGCTATTGAGACTTCTCGACAGTCTGATGATGCTTCTGGCTTGAGGTACTAACGTGCTGGACCAGTATAATCTTGTTCTGGATTAAACAGTTAGATTATGACTTGGATCGAAAAAAGAAAACCAATTTATTGATGCTACAATTTATTGTTGCTTCCTGTGTTTTTTTATTTTATGATTTACATAGTTATTTCATGGTTTCTGTTATGACTTATGTGTTCATTGGCATGTTTTAGCATATGCATGTTTATATAATACTGTAACAACGTTGACATGATTTTTTAAACTTATTTTATTTGTTAATTCTAAAATTGATGTTACAAAATAGGAAGATACAACATGAATGCACATATTTCTTTCTATCTATGTGATACAAATTATAATGTGCGAAAATTTTCATAGAATGTAAAATATCTTAAACATGATTATGACATGGCAAGTCAGAATACAGTGCAGATTGTTTCTAACTTTGGGACATGAAGTTTAAGGCTTAAGCTATCCCCTTCTTTGTTGAACTCTAATAAACCATTTCATTGGTACTTACTATGTTGTATATTTCTTTCCATCACATTTTAACATCTTTGCTGCTGACACATAAATGACTGCAATTTCAATTACCATTAGCCTACAATTACAATGACACTTGTATACTTGCAGCTTGGCAGAGATTAAAAATGCTAGCGGACTAGTGGATATCTTAATGGAAGTGCTTAGTGCATTGGAGCCCAAGACTCCAGAGGTAAAGACTTTCTTTGGAAACGGACCAATATGCTTTGTCCTATCACCTATGTTCTATCATGTTCTGAATTTTCAGATTTTTTGCTCACTGATAGATGTTGATTTACTCATTTTAATATGCAAATCAAAATTTTTTAATTTTTCTCTTGGTTTTCTATTTAGTACCAGGGAAGCTTATTGCTCTAATTGTTATCTATTTATCTGGGATCAACTCCGTTGATCCTCTTTTCTGGTTTTCACTTAGCACAGTGTAAAATCTTGGTTTTTTCCTTGATGTGGAATGGAAATTGATTCTCCATTGACTCTATTATTGTACTTGTTTCATAAATTAAACTTTGTCCATATTTTAAATGGACAACATTTTGTCAAAACCCATTTTTCAGTTTAATATTTTTATCCAAGCTTTTTCAAATATTGATGGGACTTCGGACTAGGTATGTAGTCCAGTCCTTGGACAGGTCTAGATGAAAAGTAACCTTTAAACTAAATATGTGCGCACACATCTATCAACACCAAATAAGATAAAAGTAATAATAAATATGGAAAATCTAATAGATATTACGTACTTTCCAATGCATTCCTCATGCATGTCATGGATTAAATTAAAGCAAATCAAATAATTTGGGCTTACCGGTTTGGATGTCGTTCAGTCTCTGAAGCAAGAAGTGATTGTTGACCTTGTTGATCAATGTTGTTCTTACGAAAAGCGTGTCATTCTTCTTGTGAATCATACCACGTGAGAGTCCCTTTCCATCTTTTGTTGATTTCCCTTCTGTTTGATAGAATAACGCTGATGATTGATTTTGCTTTTCCAGAAATGAACAACTTTTATCTCAGGGATTAGCACTAAACGATCAATTGCAGCGTGTTCTTCACCTGCACGATGACATTCTGAAAGGAAAGACCCCTAGTGCTACCACAGCAGTAGTAGAAACTCGTATTGTGCCAGTTGTCAATGTTAACCATGATGATGATGAATCGGAAGATGAATTTGCTCAGCTGGCTCACAGGTGACTTATACCATGTTATTTTTCTGCATTTCTTTTTGTTCAAACACTTTTCTGTTAGTTTACCAAAAATATTTACAATGTGCCGGATTAACCTTGCACTCGAAAACCATGAAAAACTTTGACAAAGAAACGTCTACCTGTTCTAGCCACTTAGCACATGGAAATAGTTTAAGAACGCAGAATGTTTTGATGCTATGTTACATTGTTACTTTTTGTTGAAATATCATATTTGATATTCATGATCAATGCATATTCAATCCAGGGTATTTGGATATCCTTCAAGGATCCTTCTAAATATGAAAAAAAGTTTTAAAATAGTTAACATGTCCGTATTGGACAGATACTTGAATCTAACAATTTATATATAACTGAAACTTGAGCGGAAATTGTAGGGGTTTTGTTGCAACTTCTCTTAAACACACATAAAGATTGCTTTGAATACTGGTTTGATGGGATTAGTCCCTGCGTAGACTGTGAAATGGATAGGCGGGAGACGCCCATGGTTCACACATAAAAGTATTGCTTAGCATCTAGTCTGTTGGAAAAGAATGAACATACTTATATTGAGTGCATACAACTAATATTTTAGTAACCAATCCTTACTTAAAGGGACTAGTCTTTATTTATTGTGTTGTTTTGGTTTTCGGTTTCCATCTAATTTAAGAATCGCTGCACTCGTTTATTACAGGTCGTCAAGAGATAATTCTCGAGGACAGGTCCAAAGAACACAAAGCAGTGAGCCTCCTCGAGCCGTTCCACTTCTTCCTCCTCCGCCCTCGTCAAAAAGGCCAGTTACTACTAATGCCAGCATCGTTGATTATCTCAGCGGTGATAACTACCATTCCGAGGAATCCACTGAAATTAAAGAACCTGCACGTCATTCTGATCCTATTGATGCACAATCAGACTTCTCCCTGCAGCTAACTTCAATATTAGCTCCATCACCCCCTTCCCATTCGTCTGACCCTGGATCTGCACCTGCATTCATCGGACAAGCTAAATCTACTTCCTTAATCAAACCTGCTGATGCTGAGCAGCAGCCTCTGGCTCCATCAGACATTCCTACTGGAAACTATCTGCCACCTTCAATGTTTAGTCAGAAACATCAATTCTTTGAGCCACAACATGGTCATACTGGTAATTCTTCCCATTCCATTGATGTTTTAGGTTCCTCTTATGACAGCTTTGTTGGACAAACTCAAAACCTCTCCATTAATTCGAAGATCCCGACCCAACAAGTAAAACCAGAAGATTCCTTGTTCAAAGATCTTCTCGATTTTGCCAGTGCGAAGCCATCTTCCTCATCCAAACCAAATAATATGCCGTTTTGAGTGTATCCTATACCTTGTAGACCAACTAATTTGTGTATTTTTACCATTCATAAGCGTGTAAAGTATTATATTTATATGAGTTTTGATATGTTAATAACTGATATAGATTTTGAGACATTCATATCGTGTTCGTTTTTCCTATTGTTTTCATATAGTTCTTAGGCCTGCAAAGTGCTTATGATTTGTCTATACCGTTTTTGTTTAACATGTCAATTCTGTATTAGTATATTGACTTAACTCAGAAATAAGTGTCTAAACTATATATTTTTTTTTGAAATATGTGTCTAATGTTTTTTTTCCAGCTAAAATAAGTGTCTAAATTATTTTTTTTTTCTGAAATAGGTGCTTAAAGTTTTTTTTATTGAAATAGGTGCCTAAAATTTATTCCCTTAATATTTTAAGGTAGCACCGTTAAAAAATTATTCAATTTATAAATAAATACCAAAATTATATATTTTTTCTAAGATAAGTACCTAATATCTATTTTTTAAAATAAATATTATTCTTTAAAATTTTAATTTACCTATTTTAACTTTATTTGATCGATTGTTATATTTAATGATTATATTTATATTTATTTACTTAATAAATAAATATAAAACAAATAATTAACAAATAATATATCAAATATTATGCGAATGATTAACAAATAATTAAAAAATTAACAAATCCTTCGTAATTAAATCCTTAAAATCGGTAGTTGAAATTCCTGCTCTGGCTTCTTTTTACGACTTCTCGGCATTTTCATGCTATTTATTTTCTACGAGCCTCGTGGTGTACATTATTTGTTAATTATTCGTATAATATTTGATATATTATCTGTTAATTATTTGTTTTATATTTATTTATTAAGATAAGTAAATAAATATAAATATAATCATTAAATATAACAATCGATTAAATAAAGTTTAAATGAGTGAATTTGTTATGAATAAAATAAAGAACTAGAATAGATGAATGAAGAGGAGAGAAAAGAGAGAGATATTATTGTATTCTCAAAGTTGAGTTGTGTACAAAGCTTTCTCTAAAAGTCTATATTTATAGGCATAAGATGAAAATCCTAATTTCATGGGTATTAAACCCTAATTATAAAGCCCATTAAACCTTCCTGGATATTCACCATAAATAAAATATTCTTAACACTCCCCCTTGAATATCCATGAAGATATTGTGCCTCGTTAAAACCTTACTAAAATAAAAACCCTGTTGGAAAAAAATGCTTAGTGAAGGAAAAAGAGCACATATCTTTAATACACAAAATATGTTGCCTCATTAAAAATCTTTTCCAGGAAAACCCAATGGGACAAAACCTTGGATAAGGAAAAGAGTACAACGTGTATTTGACTCCCCCTATAAATACATCAGACAAGATCTCTGACACGACGCAATCCAATATTGTAAGTTAGCTTCTCAAATGGAGCAGTAGGGAGCGCCTTAGTAAATAAATCTAACAAATTATCACATGAATGAATCTGTTGCACATCAATGTCTCCATTCTTTTGTAGATCATGAGTGAAGAAGAATTTTGGTGAGATGTGTTTTGTTCTATCACCCTTTATATATCATTCCTTAAGTTGAGCGATACATGTTGTATTATCCTCATATAAGACCGTTGGAAAGATTTTTCAAGAGAGTAAACTACAATTTTCTCGAATATGTTGGGTTACAGACCTTAACCACACATATTTACGACTAGCCTCATGGATAGCCAAAATCTCAGCATGATTAGAATAAGTGGCGGTAATAGTTTGTTTCATTGAACGCCAAGAAATTGTTGTACCACCGTATGTAAATACATAACCAGTTTGTGATCGAGCAATATGAGGATTAGACAAGTATATTGCATCAGCAAAATCGACCAATTCGGTTGGATATATTAGGGAAAAATAATCACATGTCTTTCGTACTTTGAAGATAACGAAATATGTGTTTAACCCATTCCAGCGTCTTCGGGTTGGGCATGAGCTAAATCTTGCCAACAAATTGACAGCGAATGATATATCAGGTCGCGTGTGACTAGAAAGATACATCAATGCACCAATAGCACTTAAGTATGGTACTTTTGGACCAAGAATGTCCTCATTCTTCTCTCGAGGACGGAATAGATCTTTGTTAACATCAAGTGACCTAACAACCATGGGGGTGCTCAACGGATGTGCATTATGCATGTAAAACCTCTTTAGCATTTTTTCTATGTATGTTGATTGATGCACAAGGATTCCATCCTTTAAGTGCTCAATATGTAATCCAAGACAAAATCTTGTTTTTCCGAGATCTTTCATTTCAAATTACTTCTTTAAATATTCAACTGTCAATGAGATCTCTTCAGGAGTTCTAATGATATTCAAATCATCAACATACACGGTAATAATGACGAATCCGAAGCTAAACCTCTTAATAAAAATGCACAAGGAAATTGGATCATTCTTATAGCCTTCCGCTAATAAGTACTCACTGAGGCGATTATACCACATATGCCCAGATTGTTTTAATCCATAAAGAGATCTATTCAATTTAATTGAATAATGTTCTCGAGAACTTGGATTGACTGCTTCAGACAGTTTGAATCTTTCCGGAAGTTTCATATAAATATCATTATCAAGAGGCCCATATAGATATGCTGTAACCACATCCATTAAGCAGAAATAAAGTCTTTTTTTTACTGCCAGACTAATCAAAAATCGAAAAGTGGTTGCATCCACCACTAGGGAATATGTTTCTTCATAATCAATTCTATGTCTTTGTGAAAATCCTTGTGCAACCAAACGAGCTTTATATCTCGCAATTTCCCCTTTTTCATTTCTCTTTCTCACAAAAACCCATTTATACCCCACGGGTTTTACACTTTCTGGTGTACGGACTACATGCCCAAAGACTTCTCTTTTTGAAAGAGATTTGAGTTCCGCTTCAATTGCCTCTTTCCATTTTGGTCAATCATCTCTTTTCTTACATTGTCCAATTGACAATGGTTCATGATCCACATTATCATACAAAATCTCTAGTGCTATATTGCATGCAAAAGTATTATCAACATCAATTTTATTTCGGTTCTATTTGTTACCAGTCATGACATAATATATAGAGATCTCATCATTATCAGGTACCTGAGTCATGTCTAATATCTCTGCTGGAGACTTTTCAATCTCTTCTCGAGATATTTCATGATTCATTAATTCCACAACCGGACCATCAGAAGATATAGCTCCTTTTCTTTTCCGTAGAATCTTATCTTTGGAACCTACTGGTCTACCACGCTTTAAGCGTGCGTTTGACTCATTAGCAACTAAAGTTTGTCCTTCTAGGACTTCAATATTAACCGGAGCATTCACAGCTGGAATATGTGATTTAGTCACTCTTTTAGAGTCAACAAAAGCATCTGGCAATTGATTTGCTAATTTTTGCAAATGAATTATCCTTTAAACTTCTAGATCACATTGTTGGGTACGTGGATCAAAGTGTGATAACGATAATTCATTCCAACTTATTTGGTTTCCAGCTATTTATTTTCTCCCCCTAATATTGGGAAAACCGATTTATTAAAATGACAATCGGCAAATCTAGCTGTAAATAAATTCTCCGTTAAAGGCTCGAGATATTTAATTATCGAGGGAGATTCAAATCCGACATATATTCCCAACCTCCTTTGAGGACCCATCTTTGTGCATTGTGGTGGAGCAATCGGAACATAAACCGCACACCCAAAAATTCTAAGATGGGAAATATTTGGTTCTTGACCAAAAATCATTTGTAATGGGGAGAAATTATTATAACTTATTGGCCTGATGCGATCAGTGATGCTGCATGTAAAATTGCATGTCCCCAAGCAGAAATTGGTAGTTTGGACTTCATCAATAACGGTCTTGCAATTAATTAAAGTCATTTGATAAATGATTCTGCAAGACCATTTTGTGTATGAATATGAGCTACAGGATGTTCAACACTAATTCCAATCGACATGCAAAAATCATCAAAAGCCTTAAAAGTAAATTCACCAGCATTATCAAGACGAATTCTTTATGGGAGAATCTGGTTGTGCTTGTAGTTTTATTAATTGAGCAAGTAATCTCGCAAATGCTAAGTTCCGGGTTGATAACAAGGATACATTTGACCATCTAGTCGATGCATCAATTAAAACCATAAAATATCTAAATGGTCCATAAGAAGGATGTATGGGCCCATATATATCACTCTATATCCGTTCCAGAAAGTTAATAGATTCATAATCTATTTTAGCCGGTGATGGCCGAGTAATTAATTTGCCTTGAGAGCAAGCATCACATAAAAGGGCATTACTTTGAAGAATCTTTTGGTTCTTCAATGAGTGACCACATGAATTCTCAATAATTCTTCGCATCATAGTCGATCCGAGATGGCCTAACCGGTCGTGCCAAATAATAAAGTTATCAGTAAACTTATAGTTTACAATAGCATGTGCTTCAATTGTACTGATTCTTTTGTAGTACAATCCGAATGACAGTGCATGTAATTTTTCTAGCACTTTCTTATTGCCTTGAGTTACACTCGTAATATAGAGATATTCAACATCCCCTTGACTAATACTCTCAATATGATATCCATTTTTCCGAATATCTTTGAAACTTAATAAGTTTCTTTGCGACTTTGGAGAGTATAGCGCATCTTGAATATTTGTCGCGACCTCTTTTAAAAAATGCGAATTTAGGTAAAAAAATGTTCGACGATTAGTTTTTGAAAAATTCGAACTTTATCATTTTAATCTTGAAAAATTCAAATTTTAGGAAAAACATAATTTAATTTTGAAAAAATTGACTTGGAGTCTCCACCGGCCACTTAGGTAGGCCAAACACCATAAAAATAAACCAAAGATTCATTAAAAAAATGTTGGGTTCGGGAGTCAGTTACGTGTAAGGACGATCCTTACAAACGCCCAAAAATTGGTACCTTAAAAAACATTACGTGGCATTGATACTTTAAAGATAAATATTAATTTAATTTTTCATTATTAAGTGAACATTATTTGAATTTTGGATATCCTTTTGGTTTAGAAGTTACACCACCTTTAAACTTGAGTTGAACGAGACGTCCTTTAGATAGGAAACCTCACCTAAATTTAAAGAAATGTAACTTCCGCCTCGAAAGGCTAAAGTAAAATGCATGACTATTTTTATCTTGTTCATTTTAGGTTCTAATTCTAAAAAGGCTCCATTGTTTAAGTGTTTAAAACCTAAGTTACTAATGTTACTAGTTACTTACCTATCCATTTTATTTAATTCTAAACCTAAGTTATTTCGTCAAAATTTTAGGTTTTAAATAACACATGAATTCGATGCTAAGGTACACTCTCTAGGTCAGCATCATGGTACGTTAAAACACCAACCTCTTTAGTGTATCCGAGACATAAGATTCGAATGTTATGTTACTAAATCATCTCCCTAATTAATTTAATTAATTAATTTAAGTGACTAACCTAAAAGAGCTCTAATCTAAATATCTAAGTGAAAATTAGGTGTCATTCCTAGACAAAAATACTATATGCCTTTTAAAATATATACACACATAAATAAAATGAATAAATTAAAGCATTAAATAAATAACGAAAAAAACAACTTACATTTTTATTAAAAACAGTAAATGGCAGTGGCGGTAATGTACAAAGTGTTGCTGAAGATTGTTCTGCTGATGACCTGAGAAAAGTTGTTTCTAAGGAAATTTTCAAACTTTGGTTCAATCTCTGCATTCTTTTCTCCGACATTCCAACTCGTCGAGGCCTATCAAAGCTGTGTATAACATAGACGTGTTGTTCGAATATTTCTCCATCTTCTCAATGATTTTCCAAGCGTTCCTAGAGTTGAAATCAAGGTTGTTGATGTCGATGATTCCTTGTTTCATGTTCTGGTAAGCTGCTTCGAACTTGGTGAGTTTTTCATTGACGCAGCTTTTACTCAAACGCGAAACAACGGAGGCGATTTGATTGAGATCCTCAAGCTTCTCTTTACCTGGTCAGTCTCATCACTCCTGTCAGTCAATTGCGGATATTGCAGGGTGACATGATCCACAGGGAAAAATCCCATCGTTGCACCATACTCGGGAGACATGTTGGCAATAGTTGCACGATCTACTAATGACAATTCACACATGTCTTCCCCATAGAATTCCACAAACTTGCCAACAACCCCGTGTTTCCTCAACATTTGAGCTACTGTCAACACCAAATCCGTAGCTGTCACACCATCTCTCAGCTTTCCTAATAGTTTAAGCCCAACAACACCTGACAAGATCATGCTCATTGGCTGGCCAAGTATGGCAGCTTCGGATTCTATACCACCAACACCCCAGCCAGCAACACCCAATCCATCGCAGCAGCCCACAAAGGAGCCATGAAAACCAGTAGGTCACTCAACACATCCCCAATCGTGGGTCTCTTCAAAATCTCCCAGAAAACTGAAACCATACCAATCCCTCGAATGAATCCAAAAGTGGAACGTTAAGCGCAGAGATTTCTCTCGAGATGGGAACCCTTTAAGAGTGGAGCAAAAGGAACCACCAGAATTGAAGCTAGTATTCCTCTCGAGAGGCCACACAAGTTGAGTTGGTGTATCATAATCCGGGATATTTAGCCACAGGCTATGAGAAACAGCAGTTGGAACACCCTTACGGAGACTGAATGGGTACCCACGGACAAAATCAGCACTCTCTCTGTAAGGATCATACAAGGTGTTGAAGAAGAAGGGGGTCGATGGGGACAAAAGGTTCTTGATGTGTTGTTCCAGTGCATTGATTGCTTTGCCGGATGGGTCCTTAGCAACAAAAAAGTCATCATCAATGGTAAAAATATACTTCTTCTTGAACACCATGTATCCAAAGCAACGACAAACAGAGTCCTTGAAGGAAATGCAGGAGGCCTGAGGACCCAGGATCCTGTTAATATCATTCCTGTTATAAAGTTCATAATCAAAACCATCAGGGACCTTGATGGTCTTGGAAGGGTCACCATCTTGAACAATGATGAGATGGTAAGGCTGAAAGAATGGCCTCCACATCTCAAGAAAGTCCAAGTTTCTTATAGTCGGTATAACAATGTCAAGCTCATCCTTCAACTGAGGCACCGCTGGTGTTGCTGCTTCGGTTACTGTTGGAGGCTCAGCCATTTTCACCGCCAAGCTATGAACGAAACAACAAAAAGGAAATGATTTTTTTTCTTTCTAATTCGTCGAAGGAGACAGAACAGAGGCGTGATGAGAGGAGGGATTAAGGATAAGGCTTTGGTGATAAGCGGTGGAGGGTCCATTGGTGGCTAAGTATGTGAGTGCCTTGTACTCCCACACGCATGAGTTGGCTAAAGATGTCGGTTGTCGTGTTGTTGTGAATGAGTTCTCGAGTTCTTATCCCTTGTCCCCCTTTTGTTTCGATCGAATCCCTATTTAAAGGGATTCAAATCAAACAACTTCAAACCCCACTCAAACTCCACTTCCACTACAAACTCTCCCACAAAACCTAAACAAACTCAACCGAAAATCCTCCATGATCCCACATTTTCTGTTTTTCTTTATTTTTTTATTTTTTTATATTTGTTCTTTTATGTTATCTATTTTATTATTATTATTATTATTTATTTAAAAATTAAATTCGTGTTGACAACTACCCCTCTTTGCTCAATATTGTGGAGCAGGAGATGGGCAAAGACTGAAAAACACGAATTTTGTTAAAGACCTGAAGCTTGAAGCTGTTCTTCTCATTTCGAAATTCTTCAAACGGAACCTTGTGACGCAATTTGAGGTTGCTCTTCTTTCTGAAATCCTTCGTCTTTGGAATAACTGGAGTTGTTCTTCTTATTTTGAAATTCTCCAAATAAGGGTGGCGAAATCTGAGGTTGTTCTTCTCATTTTGAAATTCCTCGCATCTCACCGAATTTGGAGTTGTTCTTCTCATTTCGAAATTCTCCAAACTTAGCATCATGCCCGGAGGATTTACTAATGACCCAGAGGATTTAACATCATGCCCGGAGGACTTACTGATGACCCGGAGGATTTAACATCATGCCCGGAGGACTTACTGATGACCCGGAGGATTTAACATCATGCCCGGAGGACTTACTGATAACCCGGAGGATTTAACATCATGCCCGAAGGACTTACTGATGACCCGAAGGATTTAACATCATACCCGGAGGACTTACTGATGACCCGGAGGATTTAACAATAGAATATGGAGTTGTTCTTCTCATTTCAAAATTCTCCATCTCCACTGAAGAGTCTGAAGCTGTTCTTCTCACTTCGAAATTCTTCAGACGTAAGTGATGAAACTTGAGGCTGTTCTTCTCACTTCGAAATTCCTCGCGTTACACCACTTCTTTCTAGACTCACACCAAAAGGCTGCCGATAATGTTTAACAATGGAATATGGAGCTGTTCTTCTCACTTCGAAATTCTCCATCTCCACTGAAGAGTCTGAAGCTGTTCTTCTCATTTCGAAATTCTTCAGACGTAAGTGATGAAACTTGAGGTTGTTCTTCTCATTTCGAAATTCCTCGCGTTACACCACTTCTTTCTAGACTCACGCCAAAAGGCTGTCGGTTTCTGTTTGTTGTTGTTTGATTTCTTTTTCATTGATTCTTGAATCATTTCCGATGGAACTCATGCTTCATTCTCCTTACGCACGAAAAAAGGGTTCCATTCTCCATATGCACGAATGGATATGCAGGTTCTATTCTCCAAGTGCTCGAATAGATAAGCAAGTTCTACTCTCCAAGTGCTCGAGTAGATAAGCATCTAAAAAAAGGGTTTTATTCTCCTTGTACATGAATGGATATGCAGATTCTATTCTCCAAGTGCTCGAATAGATAAGCAGGTTCTAAAATGTTTTTTCTCGAATTTCCTTCCTCTGAAATCCTTTCTTGTCCTGATTTGGATTGTTTTGTTGATCTTGTAAATTCCTGTTAAAATTAACAACAAAGATATCTTGAATGCATGAGTTAGCATGTTTTACCATGTGGATGCCTAACCATATGATGCATGAATGTAATTGAAAACCACTAGGGTAACTTCCAACTCCAGGGAAAGCTCATAATTTCTTACTTTATCTCCTGACATATCTTCTTTGACTGATATGAGAGTTCATCTCAAACTCAGGTTCAACTTTCAAAGTCTTTGTTTTTTGTTTTAAAACGTCTTTTCAGGTTTTCACTTTAGATTTATTCTTTCTTTTCTTTTTTCGTCACTTTCTTTCTCTCTTTGTCTCTTTTTCAACAAATGAAGTCTGTCATGATCTTTATGATGTTTGTTCTCGTGTTCAACATATGATCTTTTCTCTTGTATTCTCATTCCGCTCTGAAAGAATTCATCATTTCCATTGCTTCGGTTTTCGAATGATAGTATGTTCTTCCGACACACATTTGTAGCATTGCCCCACTCGAACTTGAGCATAATTGCCCTGTTTTCTCGTTTTGATATTCACCTCGTAGAGATTTTTTGTCTTGTGATGTCGAAATTGTAACAATTTCTATACAATGATGAATTGATCTGGCTATATCTTGCCCCAAATAATGGTCATTGTTTTCTCTTTCCCCCAAGTTTACCTGGGTCATTTTTGTTGCTCTTGCTCAAATACTTTGACATTTGGAGCTCAAACTATTCTTCATCACATCTTCATTAACAATCGAGTACTAAGGTCACCTTCTGCTCTGTCCACACTTAAAGGGTTAGTACATCAGAGTAATATCCATTAGATCCTTTGCTTTTCTTGTATCTAATCAATTTATCTGCAAGATTCTTGTTAAGCGATAGGCAAAAATGTTCAAAATAGTATTTTGAAAACATTGAAAAATTTTGACTGTCATGACAAACAAAAATTAGACTTTTAAATACCAAGTGCAACAAAGCCTTCGAACAAATTTGCAAAGATCAACTCCGATGTGACCGTTTTCTAATTTACTAGACTTTCAGGAGAAACATTCTCATTTTTCTACTTCTACCCTATTTAGGTGGCACTCTTTTTCTCACTAGCTCACTATACCCAATTTTCCTCTCTTTTCTGATCTCGAACAAGCATTAGAAGACTAAAAATCCTTGAAGAAAGGTTAACCCTGGTAAGCGAGGTATATTCTGAAGACTAACTCTCCTTGTTCCAATACCCGTATATGGTTAAAATAGTCTTTTGTGGCTTGTAATGTGGGCTATGGTTTATGGCTACCAAAGAAAGGATATATAGGCTCAAATAATTCAAGGGTGATAAATCAAGGATCATTGTGACACTAATCTGAAAATGCTCTAATGAAATACTTTCTTTTTTTCTTTGCGGATCACTCTAGGTTGACCTTTTTTGGGTTTTTACCCTAGAGGTCATTTCCTTTTCACCACTTCTTTTTTCAGTGGTTCACCTCATCAAAATATTTCATTGAACTTTATGTTCGTTTTTCTTTTGTGCCAACAATTTGAATTTGACTTCTTTTTCTTGGTTTTGTATTTTACTTTTATTTTCTGCCACTGATTCACAAGGCACCACAACCAAGCATATTTCACTTTGAAACATATTTTCATCCTCTTTTGCCCCTAGTGTAGGGGTGATCCTTGGTTTGGATTGAATCGAAAGAAAAATAACGTTAGGCTCAAAAGGGATAACAAATGATATTTTTTTTCTTTCTTTGAGAAGGGAGATCAAGGAATGCCAAATATCATCCCATACTCGGATATCTTTAAAGAAAAGCAGACTTCAGTTGGACGAAGTTTTGAGTTATCACTTCATTCAAAGACCTTAATCAACAATGCTTGAAAGGAAACCACTCAAAATTTGTACAAGATTTTCTCGTGTTTCCTAAACACTCATTAAGATTTTCTCTTTTTGATTTAAGGTCAATCCTGCAATTAGTATTCAAGACCTGATCAAAAAATTAACCCATAAAAGAGTCAAAAAATGAAATGTTTGCCACTTGAAAAAAAACATATATGAAACAAGCATCATAAGCAAATAAATTGAAATAGCTTCCCTTACAAAGGAGTTCCAATACTTGCGGGCAAAAGCAACTAGGATGATTCAGGGCATTACTCCGTAATGGTCCAAAAATGCAGATGGACCTTCGCTTCTTTTCAATGTTGAATTCTTTATTTTTGAAGTATCAATGTATCTTCTCTCTTGGTTGCCCCATGTCTGGTCTGATCTTTACAAGTAAATTCATGACTCAACATAATTTGTCCCACCTACATCGTTTGGGGTGAACAAATGCCCGAAGTCTTGTCAATTTGTTAACATCATGATCGAACACTGCCTTCATAGCTCAAACTCTGATTTTTAGATTTTCAACAGATGCCCCATGTATCCAAAGCAACGACAAGCAGAGTCCTTGAAGGAAATGCAGGAGGCCTTAGGACCCAGGATCCTGTTAATATCATTCCTGTTGTAAAGTTCATAATCAAAACCATCAGGGACCTTGATGGTCTTGGAAGGGTCACCATCTTGAACAATGATGAGATGGTAAGGCTGAAAGAATGACCTCTACATCTCAAGAAAGTCCAAGTTTCTTATAGTCGGTATAACAATATCAAGCTCATCCTTCAACTGAGGCACCGCCGATGCTGCTGCTTCGGTTACTGTTGGAGGCTCAACCATTGTCATCGCCAAGCTATAAACGAAACAACAAAAAGAAAATGATTTTTTTTCTTTCTAATTCGTCGAAGGAGACAAAGCAGAGGCGTGATGAGAGGAGGGATTAAGGATAAGGCTTTGGTGATAAGCGGTGGAAGGTCCATTGGCGGCTAAGTATGTGAGTGCCTTGTGCTCCCACACGCATAACTTGACTAAAGATGTCGGTTGTCGTGTTGTTGTGACTGAGTTCTCGAGTTCTGATCCCTTGGCCCCCTTTTGTTTCGATCGAATCCCTATTTAAAGGGATTCAAATCAAACAACTTCAAACCCAACTCAAACTCCACTTCCCCTACAAACTCTCCCAAAAAACCTAAACAAACTCAACCGAAAATCCCCCATGATCCCACATTTTCTGTTTTTCTTTATTTTTTATTTTTTTATATTTGTTCTTTTATGTTATCTATTTTATTATTATTATTATTATTTATTTAAAAATTAAATTCGTGTTGACAGGAATAAAGTTCCATTGGGCAATAACATATGCATTCTTCCGGAGCCTTCTATGATATTAACACTTCCAGATATAGTACTCATATTATTCCCTTGCATTGTTAAATGGGAAAAAAATTTCTTATGCTTAAGTATTGTATGAGTACTTGCACTGTCCGCTAAGCATAAGTCGTCATCATATTTTGCAGATTGTATTTGTACCGTAATCATATTCTTCAAAGAATAAATAAATAAATGTTACAACAATATTTAAAACAAATAATTAAATAACATCAATTATTTTAATAAAGTAAACATGATATTTATTCTTGAAAAAAAATTCCGTGATAAAAAGACAGTAGTTTCATAAAGTAAATACAAAATTAATTAAAAGGCATCAAATATTTCTCTCAGGGGATATGAAAAAATCATCAACTTCTATGTTTGTAATGCCATAATTGTCCTGGTCACTGCCGGAAATGCCATAATCATCTTTGTCATCGATATGAACAAAATTTGTTTCAATTCTTTTTCCTTTACCACTTATTGATTGTTGGTAAAGGTCTACAAGATGTTTTGGCGTACGGCAAGCACGGGCCTAATGATTTATGCTTCCACATCGATAACACGTAGATTTCTCTTTCTTGGATTGATCTTTTGCATCATTGTCATCCTTATTGTTCCACTTGCGGTGGGTATAGTTACTTTTAAAATGATCACCTTGCCTATGTCCTCGACTGTGGCTATGACCACGTCCACGCCCACGCCCATAGTTATGACCACGATTATGGGTGTAGCCTTTATTTTTTTTGTTATATAATGTCGCATTCGCTTCAGGGAATGGAGCGGAGCCTGTTGGGCGATATTCATAATTTTTCATAAGCAACTCATTATTTTTCTCAACCACAAGAAGGCAAGAAATTAACTCAGAATATTTCTTAAAGCCTTTTTCATGATATTGTGTCTGAAGGACAACATTGTTGGCATGAAAAGTGGAATATGTTTTTTCTAACATATCTTCTTCAGTAATATTTTGACCACATAACTTCAATTGTGAAGTAATTTGAAACATAGCAGAGTTATACTCGTTTACTGATTTAAAATCTTGTAATCTCAGATGCAACCAATCATATCGAGTTTTAGGCAAAATAAGGTTTTCTGGTGGTCATATCGTTCCTTTAGATTATTCCAAAGAATAAGAGGATCTTTCACTGTTAAATATTCAGATTTCAACCCCTCATGGAGGTGACGACGACGAAGTATCGTGGCCCTGGCCTTATTTTGAGCAGATTCTGCATTCCCCTCTTTAATAGTATTTCTCAAGCCATTTGCATCTAGATGTATTTTAACATCTAGGATCCAGGATAAATAATTCTTTCCGGAAATATCAAGAGCCGCAAACTCAATTTTTGCAAGATTTGTCTTTGATATACTATAAAAGATAAATAAAAAAAATAGATCAATTATATCTTAAATATATATATACAAACAAAGATTTAATCCTCATACGCGGCGTTGTTAAACCAGTTCACAAGGTCCTTTAATAAAAGAACCTCCTTTGAGACCAGTAACCTCGCAGAACGGGATGTCCAGCCCATATACTCGGATTAAATAAACAAAACAAATAACATGTTAATTAATAAATATATATATATATATATAAATATTCATGACATGAAATAAACATATAATAATATTAGACAAAACAAGAATATACACACAAAAAAAAATTAAACACACTTATTTTTGTTTGAAATTATAATCACCATCATATATATTATTTTATAAATTAAAATATATAAGATGAAGAAGAAAAACATACCGGGTAAATCTTTGAAGAAACTTGTAATAAAAATCTTCTGAGCAAACTCATGTTGGTAACGTGTTATGAATAAAATAAAGAACTAGAATAGATGAATGAAGAGGAGAGAAAAGAGAGAGATATTATTGTATTCTCAAAGTTGAGTTGTGTACAAAGTTTTCTCCAAAAGTCTATATTTATAGGCATAAGATGGAAACCCTAATTTCATGGGTATTAAACCCTAATTATAAAGCCCATTAAACCTTCCTTTAATACATAGATATTCACCATAAATAAAATGTTCTTAACAGAATTAAAATTTTAAAGAAGATATTTATTTTTTAAAAAATATATTACACTTATCTTAGAAAAAATATATAGTTTGAGCACCTATTTATAAGTTAAACAATTTTTTAAACGGTGCTACTTTAAAACACTAACGGAATAAAACTTTAGGCACCTTTTCAGTAAAAAAAACTTTAAGCACCTATTTCAAAAAAAATATATAGTTCAGACACTTATTTTTGAGTTAAGCCTAGTATATTTCATTAGATACCACTTATACTAGTCATACATATATAGTTGTTTAATTTACAGATAATTAAAATTGTTAAATATACAAGGTTAAAATTATATGATCAAACTATTTTGACACAAACAAGTAAAATTATTTTTTGGACATAGCACTTGTAAATTGTAATTATTAATTTTGTCAAAGACATTTAGATTTACCATTAAAAGTTGATGATAATACTGATATGTTAATTAAACATTAAATATATTTATATAAGGAAAAATATGTAATGAATTGACAGTGTTTTTTTTTTGTTCAACTAGCGTTTTAATCCGAAGATTAATGGTTTGGTTTAAGGTTTATATATTATGATTTAAATGTTAAAGTTTAAGTTTTAATTTATAAATTGTAAATTTTAATGGTAAATCCAAAATTCAAATCACCCATATTTTCTAAACTTTAAGTACATGATCTAAACTAAATCTCTAAACTTTAAATACATAATTCTAAACTTTAAAACATAATCCTAAACTCTAAAATTAAGACGTTCGTAAAAATTAAAAAAAATATTAAGATATAGTATTATTATCTTTTAGAATTTTTTAACCTCGTGAATTTTACTTTTCATGATGAGGTAAAAGAAATACAATTAAATGGTTAAAAAAACCGTAAAAGAAATTGGTGTTGAGATTGGAATCATGATGGGGTAGCGAAATGCAAAGAAGATTCAAGTTTTGTTTTGAAAGTATTTTTTTTTATAAAATTCAAGTATTCATTCAGTACTAAACTAGCAATAAATTGGATTCAAAACTTTATATTTTATATATCGTCAATTATGGTACGAGAATTTTTTATTTCTAAGTCCATGATACATCGTAGGACGAAAACAATTTTTATTTTGGTAACTTGGATTCAAATCTTTGAAGTCAAGTTATTTGTGGGATGAAAATTATATATTTGTACATAACAGTTACTCTACCATTTTTCTTGTGATTGAGTTAAAAAAGGCATAGAAGAAGACTGCAAGTAACAATAAAAAAGCAACACGTTAATTTTCATTGACTTCGGGAAATTCTAATACTTCTAGATAATTTATTTATACAAAATTAATTTTTTTTTGTAATTTGTCTCAAGGATCCATAATTAAACCTGAAAACTACATTAATTGTATGATGTTACAAACCCTAAATTGCTTCAGGATACTTGTATATTTTGAAGCTGAAGACGCTTGCCTACACTGGTTGTCCAAGCTACATGCCGTCTTCAAAGTGCAGAAAAGGAACAATGCCGGTGGACTTCAACGAAAGAATCAAAAATTTATTTTTCAGACTTCAATATCAACCAAGACCAGAGCCTGCACCGGAAACCGACCTCAGAGTAGGTTGCACATTCCCCGAGGAGTTGAACATGACATTAGGAGCTGTTGATGTGGATGCTTGCATGACTGTAGGGGGCATCCTCGGACCCATCGGGAACATTGATTGGCGTTGCATGAATGGAATCTGGGGATGTACTGCTTGGTTGTTGGCATATCCGGAAATGCTCGGTGATGAAGGTGAGGCAGACATTAACTGTTGCCTGTTGTTGCTGGTGTTGTTAACCATGGGAGACGAAATCCCGGGTTGACTTGTTTGTGAAGAGACTCCAGCAGGTCCAAATCGAGCCGACATAATACGAGCCCTCTCAGCAGCAAACCTTTGCCTAGTTTTCTCCACTTGTTCACACTCTTTCATGAGTAATGTTTCGACTTCTGCAAACTGCTTCAGCTTCAACTCCAATCTCTTCAACTGATACAGATTGAAAACAAATTTATGGTACAATCTATAACACAAACGAAAGGGGAGACAAAATAGATCGCATCGGAATTTCTGAGTATGAAATCTTGAAGGAAGCAAGAACGAAACACGCATTTCACAAGATTTATCAACGCCAGGGACTTAGGAATCAAGTATTCAATGCTACAAGCAAGTTAATGTGACAGTGTAAGTCCTCTTTATTCCTGGTTTCAAATCTTTAAAAGAAGTCATCTCTAGTCCGCCAATAATTGCTGAGCTTTATTACCAAGATTAAATGGCTGAAAACACAGATAGACGTGAATAAGACAATAAAAATACCCGATGGTTTATGATATTTGCTGATAATCTTTGAATTTCTCGTTCCTCATGATCTGCAAAAAGTTTTGCCTTCATAGCTGCAGCTGCTAGGCCAGCTTCGGCAGCAACTTTAACTTTTTCAGCAGATAGTGGATTAACCTCAGCCTCGTTTTGACCAAATGAACCTTGTATAGCTGAATTCTCTAAAGTTTTTTTACAGAAAAATAATTTAAAATACACAACTAATATGGGAGAATAAATGGAACTAAAATATAGCGAAATTAGTGTGGGTTAAAGTTATGGCCTACCTTTTTTATGAATGGAACCATGAAAACCACCTTCTCCACCATGTACATTCTCTGTATTCATCCTTCACAGTTGAAGGTTCAAAACGATAATAATTAGAGAATAACATGCAAAATTTTGATAAATAAGGGTTAGGTTGGTTCAATCCCATCAAAGCAATGGTATATGCATAAAAGTGATACTAAAGAGTGACCTCATAATAATAGCATTGGTTTTTTTGGAATCAAAAGATTATGCACTAACCTATTACTATGTACAGATCCTTCTTTATGTTCATCTTCAGCCAATGCAGCCAAAGATGCATGGGCACAGGCAGCAGCAACTCTTGGTCCAACAGCAGACGCCAAAAATGCAACCTAGAACAATTTTCACTAGTTAGATGATCAATCTTTCATTTTTAAGAAGAATTTTTCAAAAATAGAAAATGGTGCCAATTTTGGATCCATCTTTGCAGTACCGGGAGACCCATCTTTGCATTTTCATCAAAATTTCAATATTGTTGAAATTAGATTTTAAAAATAAAGATACCTGATTGGAAACAATTTCAAAAGGCAATCCAACCCTCACCAACTTCTGATTATATTTGTTATTCATTTACAGTTTTTTCTGATCCCAAGATTCCCAACTGCCTCTTGCAAGTTGCAATACGGAAATAGTAGTGGAACATGACTTTGACATAAGACTAAAAAAATTCCACTATTTGTCTGACCAAAAAGATTAAAAAAGGTAATTCCAGTATTAACAGCAATTCCATCTTCCCTAATTTTCTTGTGCCAAATATGGTTACTACAATAACAGAGAAAAACATATTTAATATTGAGGGAATTACATGAGAATAAACAATAACTGAATCAATGCTCAGACTCCACAGTGATATATTCACAATTAAAAATCTTAAATGACTATTAAAAGCATTAGAGAGTAATGAGGTGTCTGAATAGAATACGAGTAGTAACATACCATAGCCATAACTGGATTCCCAGAATTAGCAAAAGGAAGCTTGCGTTCTGAATCTGCATCTTGAAGGACGGGCCCTGAAAAGAAGGCAAAAATTAGATTAAAGTTTGCATGCATAACATTGGAATTTCCATGGTGAGTAGAGACGCTGGGTAAACAAAAACCTGCTAGAATCCCATTCATGTTTGAATGCAATTTTGAGGTGTCTCCATTTGAAACAATCGTTGACTTGGGCATGCTT
Source organism: Abelmoschus esculentus (assembly GCA_035048815.1). Taxonomy (NCBI): domain Eukaryota; kingdom Viridiplantae; phylum Streptophyta; class Magnoliopsida; order Malvales; family Malvaceae; genus Abelmoschus; species Abelmoschus esculentus. Next base: position 19,111,960 of record JAUCBN010000008.1, on the reverse strand, counting down.
GGAACTTCCAAATTTTCCAACAGACCATCCTCCATGGGTAGACGTAGAAAATGAAGTATGCATTGTGCTTTTGACTTGGTGCCAACATGCTCAGCTATTTCATTCCAGTTCTCATTGTAAATTTCCATTGCCTCAAGCAACAGTAATGTTTCCTTGTCAGTCCAACTATCTCCATCTAGGTCCCCATAATCTGTTGTTGAATCTACCCTAACAAAATCTATGCTTGAATGACCAGAAACAAATCTCCCATCATGGAAGCAGTTAGAGCACAGCAGTGCATCAACCTGTCAATGAGCCAAAATAGAAACAAATATCATTAACACCAATATTTAGGTAAATCAACATCCACTAATTGGCCTAGTGGCTAAGGATGCTCATATTGCCTCATCTTGTATGGGTTCAAATCCCGACATAGGAATGTAATACCTCTCTATTTAATCAAATAAAAGGGAAGGCAATTTACAAATTCTTCCACTACAAGAGCTTATCCAATTTATCACTTTTACACTATAAACAAAAGAACTGTTAGTATTTATTAAGATATTATCTAGCTGATTTTCATAATTTGAATGTCTTACAGTACCTCTTATAGCCATCATCAGTTATTTCATCCAAAATACACCCAAAGAAACCTAAACCACTCACTGAAACAGTTGATGCTCAGAAAACAAACCAAATATCAAATTCAAGCCTAACCTCTAAGTCAGCTTCCTAAACCACATCTAATAGTTCATAGTTACTAAAAGTGCAAGCTTTAGCAAGAAAAATTATTCTCTACTGAGGATATAAATTGGCTTCTGTTCCTTTCTTAACCACCAACCAAAATCAAATAAAAAACACCTAGTACCCTCTCGCCACATAAGAAATATATTCTCAGAACCTTTCTTTCCATAAGATAGATTAATGTACCCACTTCCTTTCTTTTGATGAATATAATCAGATAGGATCATAGGAAAGAGTTATGTAAAATCCAAGTATAGATCCCAGTTCTTCTAACTTTATGGAACTGCATCTAGAGATGATATCACCATGCTATTTAAAAAACGGTAGCTATAGCAAACTAAAATAGGAAAATTCCCAAAAACTATAGTATTTAACATTTGCCAAACAATTAACATTGTGAACATTATTCGCAAGAATGATGTACGACTAATTTTTTTATTTTTTTTTTTGGGGGGGGGGGGTATATATTGTTAGATGAAGACACAAAATGACAACAATTGAGCCTGATCAAAGAGATCCGTGTGAGCTAGGCAGTCGACATGCTGATATATTGAAGCCTTAAGGGGTTTTCTATGAGAACATCTAGAAGGGGATATTTTTTCCTAAAATCCGTAATAAGACCAGTAATAAAATACCAGGAACTTATTCCTTCAAATATGCTAATCCCCCAAGTTTGTTTCATATCAAATATGCTAATCCCAGGTCTGTTTCATATCAAACATGCCTCAAATATATTAAATGGTCCTAACTTAATTTGTTTTCAACAGTTCACTAAATTTGTAAGATAAAAATTATAGGTATGCAGCAAGATATTCGTTGGAAGAACAATGAGAAGATTAAGGATCATTAAAACTCGGCATAAAATAAAAAAGGATTAACAGCAAAAAAATCACATACATCCTTCTGCGACTGATAAAATGATGTGGAAACCGGCTGTGAACATGAAGTGCAGTTGTTTTCAAAAATGCACTCTCGTATTCTGCTGTCCAAGTCAGAGAAATCACCACGGTATGGCAATGATGAATAAACATCAGCTGCCTTGAGCCTACATTTTGGCTTGTCGAATTTGATCAAGCTATCAATAGACTTCAAAGCATCTGATGGAACATGAACCTCCCCATTTGGTTCCTCCCTTAAGTAGGACCCAGCATTCCATGGCTTGTGGCATGTTGCAGTTGCACAATAATTGATGATTCCCCAATGATCAAGAAACCGAACAATTCGAGTTAAATCCTCATTACTGATTCCATCTATCAACCCCTGGCAATCAGAAACTGCAATTCTCTTCTCTGGATTGCTCATATACATGGCAATAATGTGGTTTCTACATTCGATATATTTTTCTGGCAAGTGTTCAGGTGATTTTCCAGAGAAAAAATGCGGCACAACTTGTCTTTCTAGTCGATGCACTGTGGCTGGTGAAAACCACTCTGCTCACAAGGGAACCCCAAAAACATAACCAATATTAATACACAACTACAATAAAAACAAAAGTCCAGAAAGAGACAGCAGGTGCAACATAAGGTCAGTGCTGAACCAAAAAAAGAAATCAACTCATAAAATCTTGTTCATACTCTTTAAGCAACAGACAAAACATGAAACTCATATCAAGTAAATAGAACGGACACAAGAGCAATTTACTTAACTTCTGTGTTAATTTAGATTGCATTTCTCGTCCTAATTAAACCAAACCAAAACCTCTCATAGAGTCCAATTAAAATTAAGTACAATATAAATCATTATAAGGTTCCCCAGTCAAATACAGAAAAGGTACATATTTGTACACACTTCCCCAATCCCACCAGTGCATGTTATCATACAAGCTAGCAAATAAAATATATCGTATCACAAAATATAAAAAGGGTAAATTCACTAACAGCATTGGACAACAGCCAGACCTTTCAAACTCTTAAAACTAATAGCAACAGTGTGTAATCCCATGTAATACTAAGCACCATGGGAATTGGAAAATTAAAAGCTCAAAATTTAAGAAAACGTCATAGCAGGAGTGTGTAATCATTCAACAAACATATATAAGCACGATCTAGCTATATCTTTCCTCAAAACCTCATTAAAATTAAACCAGGACTTGTCCTTGCAGCTTAAGAGTTATTTACAAATTATTGTTTTTCTTTCGCCCTAATTATACTCAGAATCGAAAACCAAGCAAAATTTCAAAGCATAGAGATGTAAAAGAGAGGAACTGAACCTGAATGCACTGGCAGTACATGAACCCTACTCCCGAACCTCTTAACTATGCCACGCCCTTCCATTACCGAAGGAGGTGTGATCACATACTTCGGCGGTTCAACAATGGGAGCTTCAGTTGAAACCGCCTGTAACTGCCCGTAAGAAACATTCTCCAAAACCGCCAAAGCACCCTGCTGGTGTCCCTTACTATCCCCAATCATGCCCGCCCGTTCAGCCGCCACGATCTCCATCACAGAACCGTGAGGACGGTTCACGGTTCGCTTCACCACGGAGGGGAACTCTGAGATGCGAACTCCACTGTCAGTCAAAACCTCACTCCCGCCGGACCCCGCCAAAGACGGATCCGCAAATCCTCCAACGGCATCCTCGCCTGAGTTATCACGGCGATTGTCGATATCCTCGTTATTATTATCTTCTTCCTCGACATCTTCCTCTGGAACGACATCGTCTTCATCTTGGAGATGTTTGGGCCTTCGGTCTCGCTTACGCCGCTTCCATCGTCCTCGACCATCTGTTGAAATGAAAATTAAAGAATTAATTAAATTCAAATTACATAAAAAATGAATTTTTCGGGGAGCGAAATTGAATTGAAGAGTTGGAGGGAGCGAGATTGCCTGGAGGAGAAGAAACTGGCATTGGATTTGAATAGTAGAGAGGGAATTTAGAGAGAGAAATGCGGAGAATTGTGGGGTCGAATTGTAGGAAAGAAGAGAAAAGGGAATTTCAGGAGAGGAGGGAAGGGGAAACGGTGAGTGACTCACTGAGCCAACGAATAATAATTACTACGAGTGAGGATTTTATTTATTATTTCTCCCACTTTGTCCATGGACTCGACCGATTAATTGGGGATATAATTCGATTTTCTTTTTTATGTAGATATATATATTTGATAAATTATTTTAGGCATAAAGATAATTTTAATTTTTAATATTTATAATTTTATGGTTTTATTTTTTATTTTATTTTTGTGATAAATTTAATTTTTAAATTATATTTTTTTTGAAAATAACTTATTTTTAACTACTATGATAATTGGATGTTAAAAATCTAACAATGATGACATATCATATAGATATGATAACATATTTTAAATGATATAACATCTAACCTATCAAATATATATATATGAAATATAATTTTATTCTAATATAAAATAATTAAAATTCAAATAAAATTTTAAAAATTAATTAATTCTAAAATAAAAGTTTATTAAACATTCTCAACCCTAACTATGATAGAATCAAAGTCCTATCTTAAAAAAATATTAAGAATGTTTAATAATATTTTATTTTAAAATTAATTAATTTTTTAATATTTTATTTGAATTCTAATCGTTTTATATTTTATATAAGAATAAAATTATATTATATATATAGATGTCACGTTATTTAAAATATATTATCATATGCATATAACATGTCATCATTGCTAGATTTTTAACGGTTCAGTTACCATGATGTTAAAAAATAAATTATTTGTCAAAAAGATATAGGTTAAGGGCTAAATTTATCCAAAAAAGAACAATGATCAAAACGATAAAAATTATAAACGTCAAAGTTTAAAATTATCTTTATGCCATCATTTTACGTGTAACTGAATATCATATATTTATTTTTTAATAAAAATACTATATTTTTATTTAAAATCTCAATATTAGTTATTTGGGTAAAAATTAATTATTTGAATTGCAAAATAAAATATTAAATATTAAAACAATTAAAAAATATTAAGATTAAAATAAAAAAATATAAATTGAATATTATTTTAACTGTTAATCTTAAAAAGTATTCACATTTACCGCATCACACAAAATTATTTCATATTTGGCCCATGTAGCTTGTAATATACATATATACAAGGACACAATATAACGCTTTTAAGCATTATATTTTTTAGATAATTAGATGAATAAACTTAATTATTAAATTAATTATAAAATACAAGAAGATTTTTATTAAAAATAATTTTTTGGGGTAAAATTAAAAAAAAAATTGATCATAATTTTATTTATTTGACAATAATAATACAACGTAAGTGTCTCAAGCCCGCATAAATTGGGTCAGAGCTTGGAGCTTGAGAAGAACTGGAGTGGGAATTACAAATTATCCCAAGCCCGGCCCGCATAAATTCAAACCCTTCCTGAATGACATGTCAAGCTTGAGTGGAATTTGTTCACATGGTTTGGTTTAAAAACGGTTCCTTAGATGCTTGAAACCTATAAGCTTAAACATGGTTCCCTTTTTTCAACTACAGATGAGGGTTATAATTTAATCGACCGATAAATATACTTATTTATATTATTTCATCGTAAATAATAAATTTTATGTTATGATAATTATTTATTGTTTTTTTTAATTAAGATATTTACTATCAAAATCGGTGACTAATCTTTCTATCGTAATTGTTCTCAGTTACAATAAATATCCTTAATTAAGAGATGAAGTGAGCAACCATTACATCTTATAGTTGTTATTTTATTTATTATATATTAAATTATTTATAATTATAATTCAATTAATAAAATAAATAAACAAATATATACATGTTGAATATCAAATATATTATTTATATAAATTTTAAATTTATAATTAAGATTGAATCAAATTATTAATTTAATATACTAATTTTTTTTAACACGATACACCTAAATCAAATTAAAATAAGAATATAAAAAAGTTCTTACAAAACTATAAAATTTGATTTTTTTCTACATTTTAAAATATTTATAAAAATAATAAAAATTTTGATATATATTAACACATTTACTAATTTTTTAAATATTTTAATATATAAAAAATTAATATCAAAATTTTTATATATCTATAAAAATTTTAATATAATCTTATTATAGACTGTCTCACCTTACAATTTTCGTATATATTGCGGGTAGTCTAGCCAATAAATTTATAAGATCCAAAACTCACGGACTAGTATAATGACAAAACCAATTAAAATACAACTAAAATCTCGAGGGATTAAGAAAATCAGATACACTCTCCATATATTTTAGATTTCTTTCAGATCTGACGAATAAAATACAATCCTATCTTGCACGTTCACATCAACAACAAATATAGCGAGTAGATTATTATAGCCTACTCGAGAGCGTGATATATACCAGTCTACGTTTTGGTTTCTTTCACTGTCTAAACTCTCAAAACATAAAACCCCGTACGTCTCTGAGACGAAAACGTAGAGAAAGGCAAACAAATAAGGGAGGAAAAACTTGAAGAGAGCTCCGGTAATGGCGAAAACTGTGTCTGTTTGGGTTGCTTTGGCCATCATTGCATGTTATCTAACGGCGATCTCAGCCGAAGAGACCGTCGAATCGAAAGAGTTTGTTTTGACTTTGGATCATTCTAATTTCACTGATACTGTCAGTAAGCACGATTTCATCGTCGTCGAGTTTTATGCTCCTTGGTAAACTTTTCTATGTTTCATTTCCCCTTTAATTTCACTTTGCATGTTTGTAAAGACGTTTCTGTTTTTTTTGAAGTTCATGCAACGAGTTTAGATTAGTAGTCGATTCCAGATTCGAGAAATCTGATCTATTAAATGTATAAGTGATAATTCTTTTTTTATTCGATTTTTATTTTTCCTGTGTAAAATTTCGATTCAAGTGCTAAAAAATTAAGATCCGTAATCAATGTCAGATTGTTTGATTGAAAGTAGCGATTTTCTATGCAAATTTGAATCCGTAGTTTTTAATATGTCATTTGTATATACCAAAATTATCGAAATAGATTACTTATGAACAGCCAAAACAGAATCATTTTCCTTTTGAAGCATCGAGAAAGTCTTGTTGATTTTATCTTTATACTTGGAATATGATTTGAAACTATTTGTGTTGATATGACACTTTAGATCTATGTTGCTCTGACTTGTTATTTTCCTCGTCCGACACTCACCCTTTAGTCCGAGTAGCATATGTATAGATAATTGAGTTTCTATGTTTTCTTCTGTTCTTTTTCTTTTGGTAATTAGACGTGGCTTTGATCTGCTCATGTTTTTGATTTATGCTATATTTAAAATTTTAATAGACCAGTCTACTAATATCAGGCTGCATGTCTGGATCCTTTTGGCTTGTTAACATTTATTATTTCATTCATAAAGTATTTTTTCATGTAGGTTTTTTTATAATAATTATTTGATTTAGCAGTGACATGCTTCAATCTTGAGAGATTTAACTTCATTTCTCTGTTTATGATTTACCATTCCTTTTGTTTTCTTAAATGATAATGGCATTGTGAATGTTTTCTCAATATGTGTTTAGTATTTGCTTACCTTCTCTGCACTAAATAGTCTCCTTTGACCTCTTTTTTTAGGTGTGGGCACTGTAAGAATCTTGCTCCAGAGGTAAATGAAATTAGATTTTCCTCTAAGTTCTGAATTTTAGTTGATAGTTCATACACTTAGTTGTCTAATAACATTATAACTTTTTTTGCTGTACAGTATGAGAAAGCAGCATCTATATTGAGTAAACATGATCCTCCGATCACTCTAGCTAAAGTTGATGCCAATGAAGAAGCAAACAAAGGTTTAGCAACTGAATATGAAGTCAGGGGTTTCCCGACTCTTAAAATTTTGAGAAATGGAGGCAAGAATGTTCAAGAATACAAAGGTCCGCGTGAAGCTGATGGTATTGTGGAGTATTTGAAGAAACAGAGTGGTCCTGCTTCTACTGAAATCAAGTCTGCAGAAGATGCCAGTAACTTTATTGGTGACAAAAAGATTGTAATCGTAAGTTCTTTGATAATTCTTTACCATTACAATTTCTTTTGATTTTCTTGTTGAAATTTAGCTGATTTTCTCAAAATTGTCTCTAGGTTGGGGTCTTCCCAAAATTCTCCGGTGAAGAGTTTGAGAGCTATATGGCTCTTGCTGAGAAATTGCGTTCTGACTATGAATTTGGTCACACTTCAGATGCTAAGCACCTTCCACGGGGTGAATCATCTGTTACTGGCCCTGTCGTCAGACTATTCAAGCCTTTTGATGAACTCTTTGCTGACTTTAAGGTAGTCTGGAGATCTTTCTATATTCTATATCATTAAAATACAAGATTGGTTGTGTTTATGTTAGATACCTTTGTACTATTACCATTACCATCAGCTATTAGCTATTTATACTGAAACTATTTTCTTGCAGGATTTTAATGTGGAAGCTTTAGAGAAATTTGTTGAAGAATCTAGCATTCCTCTTGTGGCTCTCTTTAACAGTGACCCAAGCAACCACCCCTTTGTTATCAAATTCTTCAACAGTCCCCAGGACAAGGTAAATTACACAATCAGAATTTACGTTCTCTTTACCAGGTTGTTCTTATACAGACTAAAGGGAAAAAGTGTGTGGCTGGTATTTATTTGGTCTCAAGCATTATACTGTATTGCCAACTCTTGTCCCGTCTCTAGTTATATCTCTGATACACTGATCTGGATGCTACTTGAATGCACTTTGGACTGTATCTGCTTGCTCTTCATTCTAATATCATTTTGTTTTGAATGTAATAAGGTATAATAAACTGTTCTGTACTACCTTTGAGTTCATTGTCTAATAAGATTTTGAATACTGTAGGTTATGCTGTTTGCAAACTTGAGTACCGAAGGTACTGAATCCCTACAATCTAAATATCGTGAAGTTGCTGAGCAATACAAAGGACAGGGCAGTAGCTTCCTTTTGGGAGATCTTGAGGCCAGTCAAGCTGCCTTTCAGGTTAGCATCTACTTTAACGCGACAGTAAGTCTCTTGATTTGCTATTTTAGTCAAATTCTTATTATATTTTAATTTTTCTGTTGACCGGGAAACAGTATTTTGGAGTCAAAGAAAGCCAAGTACCTGTTATCATCATTCTGAATAATGATGGGAAAAAGTTTTTGAAGGCAAACGTGGAGGCTGATCAGATTGCACCATGGTTAAAGGATTACAAGGTGACTTCACTTTTATGTAACTTTTTGGGAATATATGATAAAACTTATCCTTTGATTCCTTTCTTACGAAGACAAATGTGGTAGAATTGCAAATTCTGAAGACCATACTTGTTCAGGGCATGGTTTTAGTGATATGATTTCTAGACAAGAGTAAAGTAATGTTGTGTTGAGTGTTCCTTTTTTTATTTGACACGAGTACTATTTTTCAGGATGGAAAAGTTGCACCATACGTAAAATCTGAACCTATTCCTGTGGAGAATAACCAACCTGTGAAAGTGGTGGTTGCTGAAACCCTTGAAGACATGGTTTTCAAATCAGGAAAAAATGGTGTGTGTTCATTACTTTGTTTCCCCTCTCCTGCTATATTGGTAGTAGTAATGTTTCATGATACTCGTGTTTACCATCTGCAAATTCAAAACTTTAGCAGAATCGACATGCATTGTTTTTATCCAATAGTATGGAACTTTGAATTTGGACTGAGCTGATCTTTGGTAGCTTGTTAATGCTCCAACAATCGACGCACCCTTCTATTTAGCATCTGTTGATATCCTTACAATAGATTTATATTATTTCATTGTGGGCTCCCCGGTCGATATTCTGCGAGTTTCTTAGTTAGGACTTGAATAATGTATGGAGTTAGGTAGTCTTCAAGTGCTTTACGACTATTTCATTTTGTAGTTCGGTGGATTTTTCCAATGACATCAAGTTTTTCTTTCTACAGTCTTGCTTGAGTTTTATGCCCCTTGGTGTGGACATTGTAAGAATCTGGCACCAATCTTGGATGAAGTTGCCGTACACTATGAAAAAGATGCTGATGTTTTGATTGCAAAACTTGTAAGTTCTATACATCCGTCGATTTCGATCGTTTTTGCTTCTACAACATTCCTCAATGTTGGAACCTGCGCTATCGTGTTGATCCAATTTTTTCTTTGTAGGATGCAACTGAAAATGATATCGAGCATCCGAGCTTTGATGTTAAAGGTTACCCAACTGTTTACTTCAAATCATCCGCCGGAAACATAACTGCATACGAAGGTGATAGGACCAAGGAAGACATCATCGACTTTATCGAAAAGAACAGGGACAAGACTGTTCCTCAAGAATCAGTAAAAGATGAGCTCTGAAGAAGGGGTAAGTTCTACTGTTGTTTATAACAAACATGATCAAACATTTACAGTCCTTAGCTATTTCCAATTATTTTTTCTTATAAATATTTATTTTGATTTTTAATTTTGCAGGACCTGAAAACCACGGGAATGGTGGCATTGTATTGGATAACTGCTACGTCATCTCCTTTAGCTTTACCATTTAAGGAAAAAAAGAGAAGAATCTATGAATAATGCAGGCTGTATTTTTATTAATTTTAGAAGTTTTTGACTATGTTTTAATATTTTTGTACCAGTTAAATTTGCTATAGAGACATCAGAACAAAATCTATAGAGGATAGTTTGATTTATTTTCTTCTCTGTTCTTGTTCGTCCTTTCATTTATTTTTCTTATGTTTTTTCGTTATCATGTTAGGTAGAAATGTATGACGCAATCTTTTTTAAAATTTAAATCATAATTTTTTTAAGTAAATCTTAAATTTTAATCTAATATTTAATTCATATAATTTAAAATTTGAAATTTAACCAAGGTTTGCATAAACTTTTTTTAGGGAAAATAACTTAATATATAAGTTTGTGTAAACTTTAAGTTTTTAGATTTAGGGATTAAAATTTATTTGTAATATATAATTTATATAGGATTTAAGGTTTAAGGTGTTATGATTAGATTTTTTTATAACTTATATATCAAAATTTAACCTATTTTATTAAAATTAGACAATTTAAAATTTTATAATTTTTTATAAATCTCAAATATAATCTTAATCTATAATTTAAAAAAAATAAAAAATAATAATTATAAATAACATAACCAATCAATCAAATACATTTACTCAATCTCATATAATTAATCTCTAATTGTTAAAAATATAAAATTATTATAATAATACGAATTATCACTTAAACTTGATCTTAAGTTTATTAATAGTTTATTTTTTTGATGAGTGTATTTTTTAATAATTATATATATAATATTAAATTTCAAATTTATTTAAATAATATTAAATATTTATTATTTGAATCATGTTGTTGAATTTAGCGGAGACTTTATTTAATTTTTTTACCAAATCCTCATAAAATGTTTGAGCGTACTTTACACCCGACTCCATGTCGTTATGTTCTAAGGGGACGCTCCCTGGATCGAGGGCGAGGCATTAAAATTTAGACCAGTGGCAAGCGGAGCGGAGTAAAGTTTGCGCGTTACTAAAGCAATCTAATCTTCTCCTTCAAAGACGCAACCTCTCTTTCTCTTCTCCATTTTAACAACTCTTCTTTGTTCATAAACAAGCTAAACAATGCCTCGAACGCATCAAAGTTTGAGCAGCACCAAAGCCGCGGCCTTCTTCTCCGCAACTCTGCTTCTCTGGCTAGTCTCTGTGTTCTTTGAAACCCTCTTCAACAACCGGACAGAGCTCCTTTACATACTTGCCGGAGCTTGTTTTTACCAAGTAGCGAATTGGGTCATTAGATTCTCTGTCTCCCGTGACCCTCTCTTTGTTAACACCTCAGTTTCTCTCCTCCACTCTGCTATAACTTCCACTTCAGGTTCCCATCATTCCCTTCGCTTTTGGATTTTGATTGGACGTTTCTAGTTTGGGTTTTTGTTTCTTTATCATTCTTTGATTGTGTGTTTCATGTACTGGGTAGCTGATCCCAGCTTTATTTGTTGGCAGAGATTTAGGGTTAATCGTTTTTAGCTTTTATTGTTTTCTTTTTTAGGTCTAAATAATTGTACTGTTTGAGTTGCAGTGTTGAATTAGCTAAGAACATCACTTGAAGCTTAGGCCTGAAACTGTTGAATTAGTTTAGATCAGTGTTTTAGGATATGATGTTGGATAATCATTGTTCATGAACAAACCAGTTGTTACCTGATGAATAGTCGTGCATTGTGTTGATATGCCAAGTAATGAGCATGTTTTATAACATCTTTGATGAGTAAGCTATCCCCATATTACTTGGATTTTGGCGTGTGCCGGGTAGATTTTCTAAGTTTTTTCATGTGTTTGGAGAATATTCGGAGGCCATGTCTCCGTATCTATGTGTCCATAAACATAGTCTTCCTTCAAATGGTTGATTTATGAGTCGACTCATAATTCCCAACCACCATAGTTCAATGTTATGTGAGTTGGAAGTACTCATTGTGTGTTGGTAAAAGATTGTATCAAATGCTCATACATTGTGGTAATCCTTTTGTTTACGAGCAGTTTTTTCCGTTGATCATGTTATATTTTTTCCTTATCTTTCTCAAATTCCGGTGTTCTGCAGTGATTTTTATTCTGATTAATCAATGGTCTGTAACTGGTTTTGAGAGGATGTTTGAGCATAAGCAACTTGTCGAGGGTACTTGGCCGTGGGCATACCAGGCTCTGTGCTTTTCGTGTGGATACTTTGCATATGATCAGCGAGATATGCTGAAATACCGACTCTATAGTGGATTTATCCCTTCGATTTTAATGCACCATCTACTACTGCTCATTTGCTTCACCCTTGCATTGTATCGACATATAACGATCAACTACCTTATTCTCACTCTCATTTGCGAGGTATGTTTCAATCCCTTTTCTGTTAAAAATTGCAAGTATTATGATTTAATTCTGTGTTGCTTGGATTCTTCTTTTTTTGGAGTAACTATTTCTGAAACTCGTGTTTGACACATTAATATAAGGATATGAGCTCCAAAGATCCTCCACACTGAAAATCGTCTAACTATACTTGCATAAAATACATATCCGTATCCAGCATTCACACCTTAATCCGAGTAACCACAGATGTAAAGCAGTGGAGTCTTGCTATTTGCAGATTAAGTAATAAATCTTTAAGCTATGCACGCTATGTAATTGGATTAGGAAAACAGTAATGCGATGCATGACAGTAGACTGACATCCTTGGTGAGACGTGCATCTTATTTTCTGATATATCTTGTTAGGGCAGCTTGAATTTTTGGCTTTCCACCTATGTCCAAGTAACATAGGTTGATTCCGAGGAATCTTTTTTCGACTTCTCTTGGAGAACTCGGATGATGTGTGCTTCACTGTTATACCGATGTTTATTATGCATGAAAAAGATTTGGAAACGTTTTAGGTTTTATTAATTGTAAATGCTAGCAAGCTTGTTGCTGCTGTTGTAGAATGCAGAAAGGCTAAACTTTTGTTCCGATGTTGCAGCTGCATTCCATCTTTCTACATGTGAGGAAAGTAAGGCGGATGGCCGGCGTTCGCGATTCCAAGAGCAGAGTCGTGAAGGTAGAATGGATTCTTAATTGGCTCTTGTTCGTTTTCGCAAGACTCGTATCACACATTCTGATAACCGGAAAGCTAATCAAAGATGCTTCCAAGTTCGAAAAGGGTATCGAATGGCCTCTTGCCATGCTCGGAATGACCGGAATGAATTTGCTTAACGTATTTCTCGGCATTGACCTCTTCAATGCTTTCATGAAAGAGATAAAACCCCAGAGGAATGATCGGAAACGCCAGGAGTAACCGAAAGACTTCGCTCAATCTTAAAGCTATAAAAATATTTTTTTTCTTATCCAGTAATTTCAAACAGTGGCTGTGAATGATGTCCTGTGTCTTTATAAAGTTAAAAAAAAATCTTATTTTGATACATTGCCTTGTAAATCATTATTTAGGTTCGAGCAATATAATCTACAATTATAGTAACGGATGAATTTTATTAAATTGTATAGAATTATTGTAAAGATCTAATATTTATCATATTGTTTTGATATTTTATCACTTTAATGAATGATAATCAACTTCTTTGCCTCATCAAACTGATAGCATTCAAGTATCAATGACCAAATGTTATAAAGCATAACAGAAGCGATTATGATGTTTTTCTAATTTGGTGACCATAATTGAATATTTATGAAAAAAAATGATAATTTTTGAAATTTATCCTCCTCTAAAAAGGAGGAAGTCGGTTTTCTCAATACTCCATACAGAGGGAAAGTAAGGCAGCAACTATCAAGAACAAACGCAGTGTTCTACCTGGGTTATCTCCATTTGTCCCTGCAGTTTCGAGGTAAGCAAAGCCATCATCCCTCTTTTTGGAATGGACTCATCAGCACTTCTCAAAAGGCAAAAGCTCTTAAAAATCATCAAAAATCCTTCGATCTTTCATCCATGGTGTCTGGAAGATAGAACCCTCCAATACCCACATGCCCTCGGTCACTTGGGGTGTTGTTCAGGGAAGGAAAGAAAAGCTAGTTAACCGTGTCAAAATTTGTGATTATCTCAAGACTTTAGGAATAATCCCTGATGAATTAGAGAATCTAGAACTACCCTCTACCGTCGAAGTTATGTTCGAGCGTGTCCAGTTTCTACAGAAACTTGGATTAACCATTGATGATATCAACGAATACCCTTTAATGCTTGGTTGTAGTGTGCGTAAAAACATTATACCTGTCTTAGGTTACTTGGAAAAAATGGGTATCCCCAAGCCGAAACTCGGAGAGTTTGTTAAGAACTATCCGCAGGTGTTGCACACAAGTGTGGTTGTTGAGCTTTCCCCAGTTATTAAGTTTCTTAGGGGGCTTGATGTCGAGAAACAGGATATCGGCTACATTCTACAGAAGTATCCAGAATTGTTGGGGTTTAAGCTTGAAGGGACTATGAGTACTTCAGTTGCTTACTTGGTGAGCATTGGGGTTAGTCCTAGAGATATTGGTCCTATGGTGACACAATATCCATATTTTATAGGGATGAGAGTTGGGACTGTGATTAAGCCTCTAGTGGATTACTTGGTTTCGTTGGGATTGCCGAAGAAGATTTTGGCTAGAATGTTGGAGAAAAGGACATACATACTTGGTTATGATCTTGAAGAAACTGTTAAACCAAATGTTGATTGTTTGATTACTTTTGGAATACGGAAAGAAGCAATTGCTTCGGTTATTGCACAGTATCCACAACTCCTTGGGTTACCTCTGAAAGCTAAGTTGTCTTCACTGCAGTATTTCTTCAATCTGAAGCTCAAGATTGACCCAGATGGGTTTGCTCAAATTATCGAGAAGATGCCACAGATTGCAAGCCTAAATCAACATGTTCTTATTAAGCCTATAGAGTTTCTTTCGGGGCGGGGATTTCCATTAGGGGATGTGGCAAAGATGGTTATGAAATGTCCCCAGTTGGTTGCACTACGAATTGAACTCATGAAGAAAAGCTATTATTACTTCAAAACTGAGATGGGGAGGCCGGTCGAAGAGCTTGTGGAGTTTCCAGAGTACTTTACTTACAGCTTGGAATCCAGGATCAAACCGAGGTATACCAAGTTACAGAGCAGGGGAATCAGGTGCTCATTGAATTGGTTTCTGAACTGTAATGACCAGCGATTTGAAGAGAGATTGCAGGGAGATTATATTGAACTGTACTTTACTTACCAAACATCACATGGACAAAGCCAACCCAACACCTACTCCCATGGTTTCGTCTCTCAAGCTTACACTCGATGGAGGCAGTCCTTTGGATGATGCATCAGAATACAGGAGCTTAGTAGGAGGGTTGTTGTATGCCTGTCATACTCGACCAGATATTGTTTTTAGTGTTAATAAACTTGCCCAGTTCATGCATAATCCTTGCGAACAACATTTTGCTGCTGCGAAACGAGTACTTAGGTATCTCAATGGCACACTTGATTTTGGTCTAGTTTTCTCTCCTTCACCTGGACCGTGTGCAATTATGGCATTTACAGACGTAGATTGGGGAGGCAATCTGGATGACAGGAGATCTGTTTCGGGAAACTGTGTATACTTAGGAGGCAACCTAGTTCAGTGGACTTCTAAGAAGCAAAAAGTGGTCTCCAGGTCAACCACAGAGGCTGAGTATAGGGGGTTGGCTGATGCTACTTCAGAAGTGGTCTGGTTGGACATCCTACTTGGTGACATGGGCATTAAGCTTGACAATGTGCCGGTGATTTGGAGTGATAATTCTAGTGCCATCTCGATGAGTGCCAACCCTGTGTATCACTCTAAATCCAAACATGTTGAATTGGACATTCACTTTGTAAGAGAGAAGGTTGCAGCACATAAACTTGAAGTGAACTATGTGCCTGCACAGTGTCAAATAGCAGATGGGATGACTAAGCCGTTGTCTAGAGGATACTTTGACATGTTTAGACAAAAACTAGGAGTGTTTTCCATAGATGAAGTTGGAAATGGGAAGAGCAGAGGGGATGTTGAAGGTTAGTCTGTGCATGCAATGCATGGTACGTACGCATGCACAGCAGATAATGGCCATGCACACAGCTGTGGTTAATGCTTAGCTGGAGCCACTAACCATCTGAACCAATTCTGTTGGAGTTAATTTTTCAGATCAGTTATATCTTTCTTGTGTATAAATAGAGATGTAGTTTGCCAATGTAAGATACAATTTGGTTGAATAAAATTCCTTTGTATTCTTTGTATCCTCTCAATAGTCAGAAAGCCTAGGACCAACATTCTGTATGGGTGGGAAACTAGAGCTACCAGGAAATGATGTTGTGTCTGATGAGGAAGATGAGAGTGATGATGAAGTACTTTACCGACGCACGGTTTCTCTGTAGTAAATTTTTTATTACATTAATGAATCAACTTCGATATAAATCGTTATATCTCTAGTGAAATCAGAAATCAGCAACGAGTATTTATGGAAAACCCAGGTGAGCTTCCTTGAATTCTTCAGGACTTCTTTATAGCTGTCGCGACCTCTTTTAAAAAATGCGATTTTTAGGTGAAAAAATGTTCGGGGATTGATTTTCAAAAATATGAATTTTATTAATCTCGAAAAACCCAAATTTTAGGAAAACGTAATTTAATTTTGAAAAAAGGTTGACTTGGAGTCGCCACCGACCACTTAGGTAGGTCAGACACCATAAAAAATAAATCAGAGATTCGTTTTAAAAACATTGGGTTCGGGAGTCGGTTACGTGTAAGGACGATCCTTACAAACGCCCAAAAATTGGTACCTTGAAAAACATTACGTGACATTGACATTTTGAAGAAAGATATTAATTTAATTTTCCATTGTTAAATGAACATTATTTGAATTTTGGATATCCTTTTGATTTAGAAGTTACACCACTTTTAAACTTGAATTGATCGAGACGTCCTCTAGATAGGAAACCTCACCCAAATTTAAAAGAATGTAACTTCCGCCTCAAAAGGCTAAAGTAAAATGCATGATTATTTTTTATCTTGTTCATTTTAAGTTCTAGCCCTAAAAAGGCTCTATTACTTAAGTTTTTAAAACCTAAGTTACTAGCGTTTACTAGTTATTTACCTATCCATTTATTTAATTCTAAACCTAAGTTTTTGTCAAAATTCTAGGTTTTTAATAACACGTGAATTCGATGCCAAGGTACACTCTCTAGGTCAGCATCATAGTGCGTCAAAACACCAACCTCTTTAGTGTATCCGAGACATAAGATTCACATGCTATGTTACTAAATTTTCTCCCTAATTAAATTAATTAATTAATTTAAGCGACTAATCCTAAAAATGGCTCTAAATTAATTAACTTAAGTTTATTAGGTGACCTTCCTAAAATATGCTTATGCAAGACAACATAAAATAAAAATGACAAGACAAAGGAACTTCGTCACTTTTATTAGAATCAATGGTGTACCTAATATTACATCAAAAATTCTATCTCATGAGTACAAAGGATTTGAAAAAATATTACAAGGGACTCGAGAACAAACCTTGAACAAAAAGGATTAGACTTAATTAAAAGTGAAATTAATTTTAAAAGTCTTAGAAATTTTTAATTAAAATTAATAATTAAATTTTCTTTAACTTCTAATCTTAATTAAATTTTAATTAAAGTCTAACTTAGTGGATTTTAGGTTCAAAAGGTTTAACTGTGGATGGATTAAACTTTAATTAAGTTGATTCTTAAATCTTATCTTAGAAATTTTAAATTAATTAAAAGTTTTAATTAAAGTAACTTCTAAATTTTAAGAACTTAATTTTAACTTAATTAAAGTTTGGTGAAATTATTAGACTTAATTAATTTTAAATCTTAACATTTTAGAAAATTAATTAAAATTAATTAAATTAATTAATTAAAATTATCTTCCAATTTTTTAAGAATTAAAGGCCTAATTAAAGTCTAAGTTGGGTGAATGTTTTAAGGTTTAAGGCTAACTAGACCTAATTAAGGAATTTAATTTTTAAACTTTAGAAATTAATTTAATTAAAATAATTAATTAAAATTATTTCCTAATTTTTAAGAATTTTAAAAACCTAATTAAAGTCTAGTTTGGTGTGTGTTTTAAAGTTTAAGGGCAAAACTAGGCCTAAGTTGGATTAACTTTAAAACTTAATTTTTAGAAATTAATTAAAATTAATTAAAATAATTAATTAAAATTATTTCCTAAATTAAAGAATTAAATTAAACCTATTTTAAGTCTAATTTTGAAGTCCTAGGGGTCGAATTATTTATATTAGAATTTAAATTAGATTAAATTAATTTTAAAGTTTATTAAAAATTAAATTAAATCTTAAACTAAGACTTAATTAAAATTTTTAGTCTCAAAAATTAATTTTTTTAACCTAATTAAGTCTAAATTAAATTAATTTTAATCCTAATAGACCATTTAGGGTTTTAATTAGGACCTAGGGACCTAATTGGATAATTTCTAAAGGTTTGGGGACTAATTGGGAATTCTAGAGGGCTCAATTGAATAAAACTAAAGTCCTAAGGGCCTAATTGAGATTCCGGGGACCTAATTGTAAGAAATCTAAAGTTCTAGGGGCTAAAATGAAGTTCTGGTGACTTAATTGTAAAGCAGCTTAAAACTAGGAGGATTAAAAGGGTAATTAAACCTAAAAACATAAAAAGACGCAGATCCGGGTTGAACCCGGATCCGGCCCACGAACCCGCGCCCAAAACGGCGCCGTATGGGGCAAGATACACCCCCCTCAAGTCGAGTCCACTCGGCCATTTCCTTTTTCCCTACTCGGTTTGACTCAGTGGATTCAAAGAATCCTCTGAGACAAACACTCAAAAGCCCAGATATCAAGAGGAGAACGGATCAAACACATACAAAAACATGGTGTTCATCCCATGTTCATCCATGTTCTTCATGGGAATGAAGAACATGATGAACACAGCCTCAGGCTACCGCTCACCCCGCCACCAGATTCGGAGCACCACCACGGGGCGTCACTCCGATGAGTTTTCCGGCCGCCACACCGAAGATTCCGGCCGATCCTCCGACGGCGTTTTTGGCTCCGACGACAGCTCCGGCTGCCGGCGATCACGATAGGAATCGCAAAAAACTCCAAAAACCCCTAAAACTCCTATTTCTTGAGATCTAACACCTAAGATTAATCTAAACCCCTAAGAACAGAAACCTAATCATCCAAACAAGTGGCCGAACCCCCCCTAAACAAAATCTAACAAAATCGAAACATTAAGGTTAAAGGGAACTTGAAGAACCGGACTGATGGCTTACCTCCGGTGATCGAACGTGCTCCGATTCCAGTCCCCACTCCAGAATTTCCGATCTCCAACACCGATTAAACCTCAAATATTGCTCCAGCCGAAAAGAATCTCACCTCCTCTGCCAATCGAATCCCCCAAAGAATTTCGGTTGAATCCCTTAAAAGAAACTCAAAAACCGAATCCCTCATCAAACCAAACTCTATCCTAATCCTCAATGAATCACAACAAACTCCAACTCCTAAATCCCTAAGGATCCGGCGACAAACCCATGTTCAGAATCCCTTTCCCACGATTCTTCTGTTTTGATTTTTTAATATTTTATTTTTTTTATTTTAAATATTATATTATTATATTATTATTATTTATTAACATTTATTTATTTAATATATTATTATATATACGTTAAAATCGTGTTGAGAATAGCAAAACATGGAAAGCATATGAACATTCTAGTGAAATATTTTCATGGTTCTTTCATTTTACCACATATTTTGATTCTTTGAGTTAAATTTCCTTGCATAGAGCTGCTAGTGAGTGCACAGGGCTTGATATTTGAAGTTACCTATGGTCAAATCTGTATTATCTTGTTCGATGATAATAAGGGCAAAACTAGTCTAGACATTCATATCACCCGTATTATAAACATAGGATCTTGTATATAAACATATTTCACGCTAGTATAAGCTTTTTCTTTGTTTTCTTATCCAGTAATTTCAGACAATGGCTGTGAATGATGTCCTATGTCATTATAAAGTAAAATATTATTTAGGTTCGAACAATATAATCTACAGTTATAATAACAGATGGATTTTATTAAATTGTATATAATTATTGTAGAGATCTAAAACATGTTTTGATATTTATCATACTGGTCAAATGATGAAAAATAAATGATACAATATTAAAATTAGATGATTAAATTAAAATAATTTAAACTTTAATGGTTAAAATTAGAGAAAAAAGAAAGTGCAGTGCTGAAATATGAAATTTACCCAAAACACCCAATTTAGAATCTTATGATTTAAGAAACAAACCTTAATCCCCCCCTTTTTCGCGTTATAAACCACGTCAAAAAGGACAGTCTTGACTTCAAAACCCAAAAAAACAAAAGTAAGAAATCCACTTTGTTTTTGCCTCCTTTATCTACAAACTGCTGCTGTTTTGGGAACTTGTTTTTCTTTAATTATTAAGCACTGAAAACTCAAAGCGTTAACGTCAACTCTGATTCAGGTGGACTCGTTTCTCAGCAGTTAACCCCTCAATTACAACTTAGAACTTGGTTTCTTTTCATCATCGTCACCGTCACAGTCATAATCAGAGCTTTTAATTCAGCGAGAAGAAGAAAAATCAATGGAGAGATCGATGCTTGTTAAAGATGTTCAACAACTCAATGGAAATCTCCATCACTCTCTTTCTTCTGCTTCTCAAAGACATGTAACGTACAGGTTTGTTCTTTCTTTTTTGGGTGTGAATTTTGATTGGTTTTTTGTTGAATTGGATGTTTGAAATTTCGGATTTTGATTTCTGGGGTTTGTTTGTTATGAGATAATTGATTCTGGGTTTGTTGTTTTTTGTTGATTTTCCTCTGTGTTAACCATATTAATTGTGTAGTGTTAAATCGTGTCAAGCTAATGTTTTGAATCTCGTTTCCATTGATGGTAAAGAAAGGGACTGATTCAGATTAGTAGAGTTAATTAAATTATTAACTGTTTTAATCGAAGGTTTAAGGCTGAGTTTTTATTCAGAAGAAAATCTTCATGATAATTAATGATTGTTAAGGGGAGTGGGACCACTTTGTATGACCATGATGTGTATACATATAATACGCTCGTATAAAGATGACCACCTTGTTTCACCATTATTATATTGCTTATTCATATTTGTGAAATTGGCTTTAGTTGATGCGATTTCTTTGCAAAAACCAGTTGCTTATCTTCCACCATGGTCAAGGCCAGTGTTATTTGGGTGAGTATCTGAATATAAGTATGTGTCCGGATCAGGTATATTAAAAAAAGAATTCTAGGTATTTTCATGTATTTAGAGGGTTATCCCATGTCTCTGTCTGACTATGTGTTGGACACTGGTACAGAATATGAAGAGTTGGGAATAACTTAGAGCGATGTGAACGAAGCAGCAGTAGTAGAATGCACGCTCACAAGTTAAAATTTATGGTTTGGGGGACGTTGGGGATTCAGAATTAACTAACTTCTTTGTGTTTCTCTTTTTTTGGCATCATATTCTGGTTGTTGATGGATGAGGATATTCACTATAGAATTTGTTTATCTTACAAGTATATTAGGATGTTCAAGAACTGATTGTATAGGTTACATTACATTTATGTAACTTCAAATCGTCAGATACTCTACCTTGCTTGATAGTTGCTAGATGTGCAGTAATGAAACATCTAAAGATTTGATTTTATCGGTTGCATCTATGGTAGCTTCAAATTCTTCATATACTCTAGCTTGCTTGATACCTGGTAGATATGTACTAATGAAACATCTGAAGAATTCCATGTTCAGTCGGTTTTTGAGTTGTAATTTGGTTTCTTTACCTTGGAAGGTACTAAAAATACTTAGATTCTATATTTTCTTTCGGAGCCTAATAGGACAGGAAGAGTTTTTAGTTTCTTCTTATGTCAGTGTTTGGTTGTGAACCTCTTGTTATAATATTGAAATTCAGCCACGAACATGTAATATACGCTCGTATTATTCTTGGATGTTTTTGTGTTTCTGAGCTGAAGATAAATTGGTGGAAACAATTCTTTCTTGCAGTTGTGGTTCTTGTGGGTATGAACTAAACCTAAGTTCCTCTTGTCGAAACACCGCAACAATAGGCTCTAAGTACGGAAAATCGATAAAGCGAGGGATTATATCATTCTTTAGTATCGATGAGAGCAGATTTACTCAAGTTGATGAGTTCCGATGGAGTCCTTACTTGTCAAAGCATTCATGGGGTTTGTTCCGCCGCAGAACCAAACTTCTTTGCCGCAAGTGTGGCAACCATATTGGAAATGCTTATGAAGATAGAACTTCAGGCCACCCTATTGTATTAGATGGATCGGATTCAACCACCGGTAACAAAGGTTCTAGTTGTAGAAAATATGATATCCGGATCTGTGCCCTACAACCTTCATCTGTTTTCGGTACTCCATCTTTTATGTGATCTGGTGTTGTCTTCATCGTTCTTGTAATTGCATTATCAACAAGGATTATTCGAAGCATTTTCGTTTTTTTTGTTGGATTGTTATTGTCTATAGAAGTTTTGGGTCAAACATGGAGTGCCTTTGAAGAATTATATTGTCATATGCATGTTCAGATGTCAAGAAAAATAAATGAAGAGTCGGAACAATATAGATATCGGATATGTTCGGTCATGTTTGTGACTATATATATTTATAACCTATGTCTGTGCTGTTCTTTTTGAAGTTTCTTCTATATTTTCTGGGGATCATCTCTCCATATCCATGTCTAGGGCAAGGGCTGATAGCCTGTTTGGTAAGAGATAAGATTAGTTTGATATCCGGGCTTGGTCATGGCCTTTAATCTGTTTAACTTTTGTCCAGGTTTATATAGGTAAGAGATTAGATTAGTTTGATAGCCTGTTTTGTTGTATGAAATAGGATGGTCTTTAGGCTTAATTGAAAATTTATAGTTAAAAATATGTTTTTAAAGTTGTATAAAATTAAGTTTTCAGTTAATTTTTAAATAAGATACAAATTGTTTGTCAACCAATGATTAATATTCTTTTTAAAATAATTATAAAATAATATGCAGAATTATCATGTTTTTTGAACCGAGAAAAACACGTGTGTTTTCAGTGTTTGTTTTATGTTGTTCGGTCCGTCGCCGACGACGGTCAACGTTGTTTAGTGATTGTGGGTTCACACTTCGTCTGCCGTTCTACATCTCTGACACACATAAAAACAAAAGTAAATTTGCACAACACCATGCACTCATGTACCCAATTTTTTTTATTAAAAAAAACATATTATACTTGCATGTATTTTATTAATAAAAATATATTATATTTTTAAGATATATATTAAAATTCGATTAAAAATTAAAATTTGAACAAAATATCATGATATGGACGAAATCACACTTACAAATGATATGTTTGTTGACACCTCAAAATTTTTGGAAAATCATATTTTTCTATATAATTTATATATAAAAAATTAAAAAATATATATAATTGACACCTTTTATAAATCGTTTGACATTCCTCTATAAATAATTAATTCTTTTTAAATATCGTTTAAAAAATAACACCCCTAAAAAATTTTCGGCTCTATCCTTATATCATATGGACCACGTTAAAAATACTTAAAAGTATTTTATATATAATATATTTATAAAAGTCCCATCAATGAATGGTTATAAATGGAGTGAGAAATTAATTGACTCACTCTAAAATAAAATGAACGGTTCAACACATTTAAAATTTTAAAAATTAATCTATTTTGATTCCCTGTCAACGACTAAAATTGAGGGTTTGAGAACCTTCTTTTTATTATTCTTTTATTAACGTCCATTGATTTGGAATTTGTATTTATAGAGATCGGATTTTGATTTTAAAAAACTGGAAAAATAAATTTAATTTTTTTAGCTTAATTATAGTAATATAAAATTATTTTATATAATAAGTTTAAAGAACAATCTAAATTAATCATGTGTAAATTAAAATATATTCTTTTAAAAAAAGAATTTCATAGTTAAAGTATTGCCTTGTTGCTGGAAATTTGGGGAAGGAAGAAAAGAAATGGAATCCGCATTTATAGATATTTCCATAAATTAATTATAGAAAAAGAAAGGAGCATGTTGTCAATATTCTATCCCTACATGGGTAAAAAGGTAAAGTTGGAATGGGATAAAGTAAAAAAATATAAATTAATTACTGTAATTAAACAAGGTAATCATGATTGTTGGTTTCTTCGAATGGATGTAATCATAGTTTTGAATTGCCATAGGGTTTTTCTTTTAGTTTTAAATTAGTTTCGAGAGATAAAAATTGATTAAAAGTTAAAAGTAATTAAAATATATAATTTTTTAAGTTAAAATTAATTTAAAAATAGTTTTTCAAAAGCTGATTTTTTTTTTAATTTTTAGTTTTAACGAATAAATAAATAAATGAGATTCCAAATTATTTACTTTAGAATTTTAAGCTTAGAATGAGAAAACTGTTCGTCACTTACCTGGTGAGTTGTTAAATAAAGTCCTTGGATGAGTCAAATATTCTTTTGGTCATCACATGGGGAGTTCCGCTGGTGGTCCCACAACGAAGAGCTTCAGAGAATCAAGTAAAAACAAGAACAGATGCTGCACTACAGGAGGGGTTAATTGTTCCGTTCATATTTACGTTTATATAAATTTAATAGTTAAATAAGTAATTAAATTATATTTAAGTTTTTTTAATATTTAAATTATTTTAAATTTAAATTTTATAAATTTTTTAAGTTTAAAAAATAAAATAAAAATTAATTGTATTAAAATCTTAAAATAAACGAAATTGTTATGAATATATTTATTCATGGTGGATATCCATGTATTAAGTTAAAATTTAATAGGCTTTATTATTAGGGTTCAATACCCATTAAAATTAGGGTTTCTATCTTATGTCTATAAATATAGACTTTTGGACAAAATATTGTACACAACCCTACTTTGAGAATATAATACAAATCTCTCTCTTTTGTCTCTCATCTTTATTTTCTTATTTTATTCTTGTTCTTTACTTTATTTACAACACGTTATTAGCACGAGACTCTAACCAACGAAAGTGTTTGTCGTTCGAATCTTGAAGGAGTTATTGAAAAGAATTTGTTACTGACATAAATCAAAGATAAGTTTTTCTCCCTCAATTATATTAATCATCAGTTATTTTCTCTCTTGATCTTTGATTTGATTTTTAATTTATTAAAAATCTTTTGTTATTTGGTGTTTGTGTAGCGATAGAGTGATTCAATTACCGTAGTTCTTATCGACAATTACCGGAAAAGATTTTAACAAAATATTGATAACTAAATTTATAATATATTCAAGTTAGTGGAAAGTCCGATATGTTTTATTTATTTAATTTGAGTTTTTTATCTTTATTTATAACCAATATTTTTTTATTTTATTATTATGATAAAAGTTTATGTTTTAATCATGTTCTAAGTATTACATGATATTGGAACAAATATTAAATCTTTAATTAATTAATATATTCTTTGTTATGTTGGTTTAATCCGAGTATATTGGATGGACATCCGGTTCTGCGAGACTACTGGTCTCAAAGGAGGTTCTTTTTAAAGGACCTTTTGGACTGGTTTAACAACGCTGCGTATAAGGATTAAATTTTTGTTCATTGTATGTATTGTATATATATTGGTTGATCAATTACTATTTAATAGTATGAATATTATAAAGTTTATATTTGCTTGAAAGCAATACTATTTTTATGTCGAAAAAACTTGACTATAAACTTCTCCCAAGTTCAAGTTACGAAAATCGTCTTAATCAAAGAATTTTTATGGGGACATTCCCTGAAGTGAATGCATGCATGGTGCTTATTCCATGCAATTATTGAATTTATGACATTTCTTAAAGTGAATGCAAGCATGATGATTATTCCATGCGATTGTTGGATTTATGACATTCCTTGAAGTGAATGCAAGCATGATGATTATTCCATGTGATTATTTGATTTATGTCATTTCCTGAAGTGAATGCAAGCATAATGTTTATTTCATGTGATTATTGAATTTGTTTCATTCCTTGAAGCGAATGCAAACGTGATAATTTACTATATGGTTAGTGAATAAAACTCAATTATGTGCTAGAGTATCACTGATGAGGATATGTTAGAAAAACATACTCAATTTTCACACATTAATATTGTCCTATAAACACAATATCATACAAGGGTTTTAAATACCTATTAGTCTCCGCTCCATTCCTTGAAGTGAATGTGATATTTTATAGTGGAATGAATAAAAGTCATATTAGTAATTGTGGTTGCGATTGAGGTCATAAAATAAACATGGATAAGGTGATTCTTTTGAGAATGCTTATATCCATCAAAAGTGAAATTATAAAGATGACAAGAATGATAGAGATCATATCAAAATCTTTATGTTATCAATGTGATGGTACAAACCATTAATCTCGTACTTGTCAAACGCCAAAGTATTATGGACTTTATTCATAATCATGAATGATAAATTAAAGAAAATATAAACAGGTTTTCTTTGTGACGAAAATAATGGCGTTATTGATCCAACTCAATTGGATAATGATAATTTTTCTCATAACCCTTGAAGAGAATAATTCGTCATTTATTTCTTTTATAAATTCTAAAAGGAATAATTTATCTTTATTTTATTTTGTTTAATGTTAATGTATTTATTTATGTTAATTTAATTTATTATTTATTTATGTTAACTTACTTTATATATTATTTATTTATCTTTTATATTAATTTTTCTTTTAAAATGATATGATTACTTCTGGAATAAAATATGCAATAATTTATGGCGATTTATGCTTAGCAGACAGTACAAGTACTCATACAATACTTAAGCATAAGAAATATTTTCTCATTTAAATACAAGAGAAATATGAGTACTATATCTCAAAGTACTAAAATATTAGTGCTTCGGAAGAGCTTTTGAGAGCTTATCTTTAATCCGATTTGATATAATATGCTATTTTTTTAATATTTTTTCATTCCTCGAAGTGAATGGTACAAAGTACATATTTTTCATTTCCCGAAGTGAATGAACTAAAGCACGTACTAAAAGGTGCATAATTATGTATATTTTTCTATTTTAAATGCAAGAGAATAATATGAGTATCATATTCGGAAGTACTAACATCACAAAAAGCTCTGACTGAGCAAATATGTTATTTGCCAAATGAGACTTTATCTCATATTTAAAGTGTATTATGTTCGTTGAGCAAATATGTTATTGCCAAATGAGACTTTATCTTATATTTACAGTGCAGTATGCTCGTCAAAGTTGCAAAGAGACTTATTGAATTTTAATGATATTTGCAGAATATATTGAGAATATTAGTCAAGGGGGTGCTGACTATCTCAATATTATGAGTATAATTCAAGGCAATAATGAAATCTTGGCAAAATTACATGCACTATCATCCATATTGTACTACATAAGAATTAACACAAATTGAAACTCATGTTATTGTAAACTAGATGTTTACTGATAATATTATTTGGCATGACCGGTTAGACCATTCCAGTTCATTTATGATGCAAAAATTTACTGACACTTTCATGTGGTCATTTATTGAAGAACTAAGATTTTCTTTATGGTAATGTTTCACGTGATACTTGCTATAAAAACAATTTGATTATTCAATCATCAACATTCTAAGATAGAGTGCTATTAATTTTCTGGAACAGATACAAAGTGATATATATGGGCTCATACATATTTCTTAAAGATCATCTAGATATTTTATGATTTTTATCGATGCATCGACTAGATGGTTATGTGTATCATTGTTATTAACCCGCAACTTGGTGTTTGAGAGGCTATTTGCTCAGTTGATAAAATTACGAGCACATTTTCCAGATTATTTTCTAAAGACAATCAATCTTGATAATGTTGATGATATGTAATTTTACATGTATTATAACAAATTCGCATCAAGCCAACAAATGATCATAAGTTCTCCCCATTACAAATGGTTTTTGGTCAGGAACCAAATATTTATCATCTTAGATTTTTTGTGTGCGATATATGTTCTAATTGCTCCACCACAACGCACAAAGATAAGTTTTGTTGGGAATATGTATCAGATTTAAATATCTTGAGCTTCTGATAGGGGATTTATTTACAACTCGATTTATTGGCTATCATTTTTAATGAGTCAATTTACCCAACATTAGGGGGAGAAAATAAATAGTTGGGGAAATAAATAAGTTAGAATGAATTATCATTTTCTCCGTTTGATCCACGTATAATACATAATGTGAACTATAAGTTCAATGAATAATTCATTTAGCAAATCAATTGCCAGATGATTTTGCTGACCCTAAAAGAGTGACTAAGTCACATATACCAGCTATGAATGCTTCGATTAAATTTGATGTCATGGAAGGACAAACTCTAATTGTTAATGAGTCTAACTTACTCTTAAAGTGTAGTAGACAAGTAAGTTCCAAAGATAAGAGATCTCAATAGATTATGTCATGTTTGGTAATAAGTGAAACTGAAATTAAATCGACGTTGTTAATATATTTGCATGCAATATAGCACTAGAGATTTTATTTGATGATGTAGATCATGAATCATTGTCAATTGGGCAATGTAAACAAAGAAATGATTGGCCAACATGAAAGAGACAATTGAGGCGAAACTAAAATCTCTTTTGAAAAGAGAAGTATTGGGGCCTATAGCCTGTACATTGAAATGTGTAAAGCTCATGGATATAAACGAGCCTTTGTGAGAAAGAGAAATAAAAAGGGAAAATCATGAGATACAAGCTCATTTGGTTGCACAAGGATTCTCACAAAGGCATGAAATTGATTATGAGGAAAATATATTCCTCGATGGTGGATGCAACTACTTTTAAATTTTGATCAGTCCGACAATAAATAAAATTACTCGATTTCTGCCTAATGGATGTTGTTACATCATATTTGAATAGACCTCTTGATAGTAATATTTACATGAAACTTCCAAAAAGATTTAGATTGCCATAAGCATTTCATTCAAGTTATCGAGAATATTATTCAATCATATTGAATATATCTTTTTATGGCTTGAAACAATTTAGGCATATTTGGTATGATCGCCTTATTGAATTCTTATTAGCGTAATGCTATATTAATTGTTTTATTTTCCCGAGTATTTTTATTGAGAGGTTTAGCTCTGAATTTCATTATTGTTGATGATTTGAATATCGTTGAGAATCGTGAAAAGATCTTTTCAAATCCTTTTACATCAATCGACATACAGAAAAATATAAAAGAGACTTTACATGAATAATGCATATTCATTGGTCAACTTTATGGTTGCTAGGTCTCTTAAATGTAAACAAAGATTCTTTCTGCCTCAAGAAAAGGGTAATGATATTATTGGTCTAAAAGCACAATATATACATTATTTGATCTGGAAGTATCGTATCTTAGATGGTCCAGAAATATTATTTAAGTGTTACGAGATCATTACCTTTAAATAATTGTTATGCACGAGGCAAAGTCGAAATATGTGTTTGGCTAAACATATCATGAAGATATGTGAATGTTTTTCACAAGATAAAGCTATCTTGTACATAGATAATACAAATTTTATATCTCAAAGTGGATATATCAAATATGATAAAACGAAACACATTTTTTCAAGTTTCGTCCCTCATGATTTTCAGATGAATATTATTCAATGAATCATTTCAAGCAATGATTTGGAAGATTTATCCACTAGTGCGTGATCTACTCCAACATTTGAAGATTGTATTCAATATTGAATTATGAAGATTCAAAGATCTTATATGATATTTTCATGAGAAGGAGTAAATACGCGTTGCACTCTTTTTCCCTTAACCGAGGTTTGTCCCAATGGGTTTTCCTGATAAGGTTTTTAATGAGGTAACATATTATGCGTATCAAAGATGTGTGTACTCTTTTTTCTTCACTAAGAATTTTTTTCTCACAGGTTTTTATCTTAGTAAGGTTTTAATGAGATATATTATCTTCATAGATATCCAATGGGGAGTGTTATGAATATATTAATTCATGGTGGATATCCATGTATTAAGTTTAAGTTTAATGGGCTTTATTATTAAGGTTTAATATCCATTAAAATTAGGGTTTTCATCTTATGCCTATAAATATAGACTTTCGGACAAAGCATTGTACACAACCCTACTTTGAGAATATAATACAAATCTCTCTCTTTTATCTCTCATCTTTATTCTCCTATTTTATTCTTGTTCTTTACTTTATTTACAACATAAATTTTAAGTGTTTATTTGAAAAAAATAATTTATCTACTAAAGATGAGTTATATGTAAGTTTAGACACATGTTTAACTATTAAGTCGGTGTAATAATAGTAACGCCAAAATGCCAAATCGGTAATAGCAAAGTTTGTCATAAATCATTTTTTAACCATTAATATCTAATTTATTAATTTGAATTATACTTTGCAAAGACTTGTAATCGAATTAATTGACCTTTTTTATCGTTACTTGAATTATTTTTTAATAATTATTAACCAAACTGAATAAATTTTAGTTAATTTAGTTAATTTTTTAACTAACGAAATTTTATTATAATTTTTTTAGTAAAGTGCATAAATAGTCATTAAACTATGTTAAAACGATTTTTCAATCAATGAACTTTTAAATCAAAAAAATCAAATTTATCAAATTATTAAAATATATCATTGCACATTAGATTGATATCATGACTATTTTATAATAATTTAATAAATTTAATAATTATTTTATGCTAATTTGATAAAATTTAATAATTATTTTATAATACATTAAAAATTTTCATGTCCATTTTATAACTTTTAAAAGTTCAGTTACCAGGAATATATATGATACATATAGCAATTGTTGGTTAAATAGACTGCAAAACAGGGCGTTAGCACTGACAGGAAAATTAAAGAAACAAACTGATAGAAAGTTTGACCGTGTCGTGGTATGGAGGCCACTGCCTTAGAAACAAATCGCCCCGATATATGTACTCGTTAATTTAGACGGTTGTCCCACGAAGGTTAGCACGGTCCTCCAAACAGTGTACACCCAAAGTTTGGAGTGGACTGTAGAGGAAATGATCATCGAAACCGGAGTCGAACAAAATGATGCTTTCTAATTCTCTCTCAAGTAAGACATATGAACTCTGAATGGGATGATTAAAAATGAAAGAAAAGCATCTTATTTATAGGTTGAAAGCAGGGGCAAATCTGTTCGAGAATCAAATAAAATCTGATTTAAATTTAAATTTTAAATTTAATGTCAGATAATATCTATCCAAAAATAGTAGATTTGATAACTGAAAATATCCATTTAAATCTCGGATAAAATCTATTCAAAATTAGATTTATTAACAGATAAAAT
Organism: Abelmoschus esculentus; assembly: GCA_035048815.1. Classification (NCBI taxonomy): domain Eukaryota; kingdom Viridiplantae; phylum Streptophyta; class Magnoliopsida; order Malvales; family Malvaceae; genus Abelmoschus; species Abelmoschus esculentus. The sequence continues at coordinate 19,080,495 of JAUCBN010000008.1, read as the reverse complement.
CTAATTAAATCTCAAGTAATCTATTAATATCTATCTAAAAATAATAGATTTTATAATCGAAAATATCCCTTTAAATCTCGGATATTTTATTATTAAATCTATTCGGTTATTAAAATTCAAAGAGAATTTTAAATCAACTAAACCGCTCTCTAACCTATAAGAACAGAGTGTAGGATTTAAGCATTACATGTTTCCAATAATCCCCCACTAATACGAAAGAATCCTTATATTGTCACAAAGTTCGACTATCACTAGACGAGCATTTGCGAGATTAGTTACTTAAGTACATAATGAACAAATCTTGAACTAGTACGTAGTGATGATGAGTAATCCTCCTCTTAGATAAGTGAAACTAGTCTTGAACTAGTACGTAGTGATGATGAGTAATCATCTCTTTTAAAATTCTGTTTTTCCTCTCGACTATACCGTTTTTTTGAGGAATATAAAGGGAAAAAGTTTTATAAACTATGTCATTCATCTCATATACCTCTTTGAGAAATTTAGATCCAAACTCACCACCTCTATCGGACCTAACTCTTTTTATCTTTTTTCATAAAGAGAATTTTTATGGAGATTTCTACACACTCCTAAGATAGACAAAACTTTTCTTCCTTCTTAATTATCTGATGAAAAGAGCTCAAAGAGATTTAACAGCTACAAACATCTTTTAGTAGCATTAATGTCTATCATTTTCTCTTTATTTTAGACAAGGTTCTTGCCTTAAAAGACCACTAGAAATATTCATCTACTATGACTAAAAGAAAGATATCTTAAAAATTATTAAGATTATTATTCTAACTTCTGCACTAAGTATAGAATATTTATTTAGTCATAGTATTTTATAAATTGGAATAATGAGCATAGTAATGCATCAGGTAGATTTAGAAAGAGAGGTGATGCATAAAACATACTTAAATACCAAGTCTTTCAGAAACCAATCTTAGACATGCATTATTTAAACTATCTCAGTACTTTCCAATTAATCTCTTATGAATATTTCTCTCTTCATTTAGGTCTTTTAAAAATTATGTTTAATATATATTCCCCACAAAAAAAATTATTAAACACACTCAAGATAAGTTTTCTACTCAAAAAGGTCATCTAGCCTTCTTTTACAACCTAGTCTAAACCATACTCTCTAAGCTTATAGACTAGGTAAAGGCTTTAATATAAATTCATGTAATATAAATCATGATTTAAATAATCTGACCTTATAAGTAGAAACACAATTCATGTAGACCTTGTCTATTTTGATCATGTCTGCAACTTCAATTCTTGTATCATGATCCCAAATATCTTGACAGATATTTCACATATATTTTGAATCTACAAAATTTAAATAAAATTATATATGGTTAGTCACGAAAATAATTTACTAACAGTAATAATAAATAAATAAATAAAATTCACTGATAGTAAAATATCAGTATCTTTAGGATTTTGATTCTTATCTTCAAGATCACCACCACCTTCGATTATTGACCCGTCAAGTGCGTCAAGCTTGAACAAATCCAAAACCACCTTGACAATAATATCATTTTTGTAGTAGATTTGTTTTTAAATTGTTAGTTAAATAGACTGCAAAACAGGGTGTTAGCACTGACAGAAAAATTAAAGAAACAAACTGATAGAAAGTTTGACCGTGTCGTGGTATGGAGGCCACTGCCTTAGAAACAAATCGCCCCGATATATGTACTCGTTACTTTAGACGGTTGTCCCACGAAGGTTAGCACGGTCCTCTAAACAGTGTACACCCAAAGTTTGGAGTGGACTGTAGAGGAAATGATCATCGAAACCGGAGTCGAACAAAATGATGCTTTCTAATTCTCTCTCAAGTAAGACATATGAACTCTGAATGGGATGATTAAAAATGAAAGAAAAGCATCTTATTTATAGGTTGAAAGCAGGGGCAAATCTGTTCGAGAATCAAATAAAATCTGATTTAAATTTAAATTTTAAATTTAATGTCAGATAATATCTATCCAAAAATAGTAGATTTGATAACCGAAAATATCCATTTAAATCTCGAATAAAATCTATTCAAAATTAGATTTATTAACAGATAAAATCTAATTAAATCTCAGATAATCTGTTAATATCTATCTAAAAATAATATATTTTATAATCGAAAATATCCATTTAAGTCTCGAATACTTTGTTATTAAATCTATTCGGTTAAGTATTTAAAATTCAAAGAGAATTTTAAATCAACTGAACTGCTCTCATACAACCTATAAAAGCAGTGTAGGATTCAAGCATTACATATTTCCAATAGCAGTATTTAACATATAATATTTTTGGGTAAATCAATTAGTTAAAAGATAATCAAAGTTTAAAAAACTCTTAAATGTTAATTGATCGTACCTAAAATTAATTAATTGATTAATTAAAAATAATAATTCAGTCAATTAATTCAATTAAAATCAAATAATACTCTCTTGTATTCAATACAAAAACGACCCTTTCAATCTAATTAACATTGTATTAATTATATTAGTTTATTTATTAAAAAATATAATTCACTTATTCTTTCAAAAGATTCATGACTTTGCAGTTGTCTCCAACTCTACTAAACTTTTAAAAATAATCTCATATTGAACATACATTAATATTTAATATTGGAATCAAAGTAATATAATCCAAATGCATGCGTGCTTGATTTGTTCTTTTAGACCTAAGCTAGTGACGTTGGACCCAGTCTAAGTTTTTTCATGTCCGAAAAGCATAAACAGAGACAAGGAGGGATGGTTGATTTTCTTTAAGACACACTGTTATGCATAAAAACAATTGAAATCACTCCAACTGGAAGTCTTGAGAGACACAGTAAAACACTGCCGTGATGTGTCGGTAGATCCTTTCAAATCTTGGAGTACTCACTGTCCCACGACAGTAATGAGAATTCAGTTATGGAGAAATTAAAAGTGTTTTAGCCATAACTTTCTAGGCTTGTAATTAAGATAACTCCTTATATGGTTTAAATAATGTGAAGCGCTGACCAATAATACGGAAGAAGTTATTAGATTAACTTTATTTATCATGTAATCCGTGATTTATTTAATTTAATTTAATTATTTTAAAATAATTATTCATTCTCTAATTATATATAGAAAAAAGATGATTCACCTTTAAGAAATGAGATAAATGTAGCTAATTGATTAAGACCACGAATAATGTGATAAACAATGTTCATCTAATAATTTTTCTAATATGAGTATTTTAAGGCTCAAAATTTACGTTAAAAAACTTGTATTTTTGTGAAGATGATGGACGGAGATACGTGAGTCATGGCAGGGACGGAGCCACCTTAGGCTTGGGTGGGGCAATCGCCCCCACACCGAAGAATTTTTTTTATTTTTGTCTCCTTATTTAAATTCTTTTAAAAAATGAATCTTTTAGGAATTTGCTCTCTACTTTTAAATATTTATGTTTTGCCTCCCTCAACTTCAAATTTTGGCTCCATCCCTGAGTCATGGGACAGTAGGAGGGGTAATTGCTCTCGATCTCTAAAGTATATTTTAAATAAATTTATTTATGAATTTGTTTTCCTTTTAAATATGTATAGTTTGTCTCTAACCTTAAATCTTAAATCCGTTTATGATCAAAATTAAAATATTTCACTAATAATTAATTAAAATAATACGATAAGACACTAAATCTTTTAAATAATTTCACGAGTTTAAATATTAATATAAATTAAAATTAAAATAATGGGTAATGTCTTGATACACATATTGTACAAATTTTTATATTTGCATTATAAAGCACATATCTTTATTTTAATTTTAAATCCCAAACAATATCTTATATACCATAAATTTTAATTCATAAACTAAAGCCCTACCATTTAAAATAATTTATACTATATCAATTTTTTTTCCCAAAGTAATGATTATAAAGTAAAAATAAAACAAATATTAATTCACAAGTTATACCCTTCAAGTGTCTTCCCTGGAAGCCATTAGTCAAAACATCCTTGTGAATCTGATTATTGATCTTGTAGATCATGATTGATATAATTATGAGGATTTGGTCCTGTCCTTGATCTCCGCATCTTTAAAGTGATTTCTCTTTCAATAGAGTAAAAAAAGATCACGACTTTAAACAAGTAGGAATGCAAGTTTAATAATTAGTAAATTTGATTTGATGTAAAGAAAGTCATTACTTAAGATACAATTTTAGGATCATAATCAAAATTCAAAAAGTTACTAAACCTATATTAACATAATAATTTTATGAAAAAATTAAAAATATTTCTTAAGATAGAAAATTATTCTTTTTAAAAGTGGGTTAAATTGGAGAAATTATATCATGTGTCAGTCTCACCATGTCATCATGAGACCAATCACTAAAAACTACTTACATCATCATTTTTTTCATGTCATATTTTTTAAAGTGAATCTTCACTCATATTTACTGTTAATTTTTTTAAAAGTAATTTTTAAGTGAAGATTCACTTGGAAAAATATAACATGTAAAAATTGATGATGTGAGTGATTTTTAGTAGTTGATCTTATGGACATGTGGTGAGATTGACTCATGATATAATTTCTCGTTAAATTGAGTGTAATTAGTTTAAGATAGTTTAAAGGTTTGTATTTGAAGATTTAGAATATAGGTTTTAACTTTTAAGGTTTTACGGTTTAATTTTTAGAGTAAATTAGTTATATTTATAGAATATTTTTTTCACTATCGATGTATAAAATAATAATCGTTTGTGTGAGTTTTAGATAATTATTTGTTTCATCTCTTGTGTGAGCTCGAATATTATTATAGGATGAGTCTATAATAGACGGTGTACGCCATTAAACATCACTAATGCAATACAACATTAAATATTATTAACTTTTTTAATAACTTTTAAATAATTATTAAATCTTAAAGTATATTATTATATTTTAAAATAAATTAAAAAAATCATAAATTATTTGTATAGAAATTATATTACGAGTCATTCTCACAATCTCATCCATATTCTTATCGAATTAAATAAATACACATTAATTTTTATTTTACATCTTATATTTATTCTAATATATTAATGAATAAAATTATTAAAATAAAAAATACTCAAATAATTTAACCAACAAATAAGAAAAACAAAAAAATATATATTATTAATAAATCATTGTATTACCGAAATTCAAAACTAAGATGAGGTCTCCGACTGAATTGTGCTGATGAGCAAATGACCTCTCCATTAATTACATGTCAAAGCTCGAAATTTTTTAATAATTAATAAAAAATAATATTAATAATATATTACGTTAATAATATTCGGTTTCGGTATAATATTTTTAATCTCATTTTAAGATCGAACTCTAATCTATTACTTAATAAATTAAATGAAAAACATCGACATCGCAATTCGCATCTCATTATTATATCTGCTTTAAAATACTATTAAAATAAAACCACTCCTCCGGCTCTCACCTTACCTAAAAAATTGACTTGATTTTCCTCTCTCACCGTATCCCTATAAATTTGCGTGCGATGCGATCGGATCACCCGCATGCAAAGATTTACTCTTACTTTTCCTTTTTCGGATCAGGATCTTAACGAGTTGAGCAGTTTGTGAGCTGTTTGAACTCGTTCTAATTAAAATTTGATAAATACTCAATTTAGATTGGCTCGATTCGATACCTTAACGAGTTGATCGAATAAAGACTAACTCGACTTGATAAATTCGCGAGCAGTTCGTTAAGTTTTTAAAATATTTTTTAATAATTATTTTAAAATAATTTCATTAAAAAGTAAATTTAAACAATAATTATTAATATGTGAATTATTACTTTAATTTTAATATGCTAGTTTGGCGTATTTATAGAATATTATTTTTAAATTTAGACTTTAAAAATATTTTATACATTTTTTTTTGATATTTTTGGTTAAATTTGTTAATTTAAGTTAATATTAAGTTTTTTTTAAAAAAATTTTACTTTTAGTTAAAAATAGGGTAAGTTTTTTAATGAGCTTAACGAGCAACGAGTTGAGTTGAGCAACAAAATATTTTAACAAGCACGAATTGAGCATAATTTAATGAGCTTAACGAGCAATGAATCGATTCTAACAATAAAATATTTTAACGAGCACAAATCGAACAATACTAACTCGCGATCGACTAATTCGATAAACACTCTTAGTTCAGACACATATTTTTACTATCCGAATGAAATTTTATATAATTGCTACACACCGGCATCGGAGTACATAGCTGTCGCACACACCGGCCATGCCACATATTCACTGTCATAAAATATTATATAATTGCTAGATCATAAACCACTTCATCAGTAGATGTGATGATTGTTTTTTCTCCTTATTTTGTCTCAAGTTTAATTTCAATTTCTGTATTTTTATTTCAATTTCTATATTGAAAAAACATTTTTGACTATTTTATAACTTTCAAATCAACAATGAACAATAATATTGACTATAAGTTAAAAAATCTAATGTTTTCAAATAAAAAGTACATAATTTATTTTTACTCAAATCTATAAGATAAATTAAAATTTAAGCTTGAAAATAACACAAAAAACTAAATTTAATCGGTCAATTTAATTTTTAATTTTATTTTTCAGTTGTGTACGACATTTACCAAACCGATGAAGCAATAACTAGGTTGGACCGCCATTGACGAATATTATTTCAAATAACTAAAGATACTGGTTGTTGATTTCATTTTATTAAAAAATAATTTATAATATATGGTTTGGTCTTGTTTGTTAAGTCTGATTTTATTATTATTTGGTTGTTGATGTACTTTTTTAAAAACTATATTTAATTTTTTAGTAAAACATATAATAATATATTTTTAATAAATAATATCTTCCAATGTATCATCCGTTGTACCTTATATTCTATACTAATAAAATGTCGAAAAGACAAAATCTCCCACCCTCTCTGCGATACATCACAATTGACTATTAGTCTCATCCTTTCGTCAAAAGTACAATATTTTTTTATATAAAAAACAATATTTGTATTTATAATATTAAAAAGGAAAAAAAATTTGGAAATACAATATAAACAACTAAATCATAGGCATTCGTGCTCCCACGATGAATCATGGTGAGCTCGTCATCTTATCATGCTTCTTAATATTTTATTGAATAACTAATATATGGAGAAAAAAGTTTGAAATATATAAATAATACGAAATAATAAGTTTATAAACTAATTGAATGAGGGACCGATTTATTTTTTTAATACAAGTTAATAAATTTATTAAAACTGAAATATTTAAAATTACATTAAGATTGTGTATTTAAATTATACAATAATCTTACATAAAAAACATAATAAATTCAGAATTAAAATTGTCGTGAGAAATTATCTATAAATATAATTGTGTATCCTTCAATCTGGTGGTTCAGAATAATAAAGATTAATAATATATTTTATTTTTATAATTAATAATATATTATTATCCATTATAACGTAACGAATTCGAATAAAATCAGTCAAACTTTAAAACTATCATCGTAGCAGCAGGGAAGCAAATGGACCACTCAATCCCCGAAGCCTTGATTGTTTTTTTTCGGCCGAACCCTCTGTTTTTCCACTTTCGTTAGTACTCTCTAAAGCCTACTTGCAGCTTACTTCATGTCAATCCTTCCTGACCAATCATTTCATACCACGTGTCATTCCATACTTTACCCACTTGTCAGATTCTCGCGGCGGGCCGGCTCTTCCCTTAACGCGTTCTTAGAGGAAATTGAAACAAAATAATAATAATAATAATAATAATAATAATAAAAGAAAGACCTCAATCATTTATATTTCCCATATTTTAGTTTCAATTTTCCATTTTTAATACAATAATATTTTTGATAAATGGTACTGAACTTTTATTAAATTCATAGAAAATTATAATTATAACGTAATCAATAAGTAAAATAATTAGATTCGAAAATCTAAAAATTCTTACAACTCAAAAACAAAAAAAAAATAAAATTTCTATGAAAATAAGAATACCGATAAAATTCAGTAGCTTCCTGAATTTTCTTGTCTCTGTCCAAATGAGATGCATAGTGAAGGAAGAAGTTGTAGGCGATTCAAACTGTCATGTAAAAAGTACCGCTACTCAGGATTGATTATCGGTAAACAATCATCAACCGAGTAGGGATAAGTCTTTCCAAGTGACCACCGACAAAACAATAAATCAAAAAACTAGCATCGATTGAATCTCTGTGCGAACAACTGATCGCTAAGGTATACTGCAACATGCCATAAAAGAGAGACGAATCAAACCCTAAAACAAAAATAAAAACATGTCACAAAGATAGAAAAAATGTATCATAAAGACTGAAAAAAGATTCTTATTAAAATAAAAATTTTAGATAACATTTTTAAATCTAAAAATTATTAATATAAATTTAAAAATTAAATATTTCACCATAAAAATTTTAAAGTCGGTCTATAATGACGATGGCTTCCCATGATATTATAATAATGTTCTTAGTTCAACAAATAATTTATAATTTACTCTATTTCATCAATTATTTTTTAATATTATTATTTAACCGAGAAAGTGAAAATAAAATTATGATTAATGGTTATGTTTCAATAAAAAAAATAGTTATTAAATATATAAAGTCATGTTTTAAAACATAAGCACTTTAAAATAAAATTACACAATTTATTATAACTTCATTCTCTATGAAGTTCCAGGTATTGTATCAACGACTTACTTATCAGGAATATTAACGATCATCTTACTGCAAAACTACTGCTATGTAATCTAGTTTATTAGCATTTATTTTAATTCAAAAAAATTATACAATTTTTTATATTTAAATTATAAAATTTAAAATTTAAATCCTTAACCTAATGTATTAAATTTTAAATTTTAACCATAAATCCTAAACTATACATGATACAACATAAAACCTAGACTCTAGCCTTAACCCTAAAATTAAAATATTTTTGTGTTAAAATACTCTTTATATATAAAAAATTATCATTTGATACATAAATTGTGCGAAAAATATACTCCCTCTGTCTCAAAAATAGTATTTCTTATTGATTTCTTTTGTCAAACTTTTTGAACTTTAACTAATGATTATTTAAAATTTGTTATTGATAAAAATATGAAAAAAATATATTTTAGAAACCTCTAATAGAGTATATTTTAAATATATATTTTAAAAAAATTAATTATTTAAAATATTTAATATAATTATAGTCAAAACTTAAAAAAATTAACTTTCAAAAATAGATATTATTTATAGAACGAAGAAAATATATAACTCTATTTATTAAAATTTAAAATTTAAATTCATAAACTTAAATATTAAATTCTAAATCTAAAAATCTTCTATTTTTTTAACAATTCTAATACAGGCCTGCATAGTATTTTTGTTACCTTTGGATAACTCACGCAGGCACACATTGCTGATATAGTTACTCGAATTATTTGAAATAAATAATGCTCTATTTTCTATCTAAAATTTATAAATCCTTAAATCATAAAATGATTAGACTTTAGTTAAAAAAATTAGATTTTTATGTTTATATGACACGTGTAAAAAACATATATATATATATGTATTAGTATGTTGATTTATGAGTTAATATTTAATTTAAATCGTACACTAATTGAAAAAATATTTTTGGATCATTATAAAAAATCATTAAAAGATAATCTTTTAATTTAATTTATAATATTTTAATTAAAATATTTAATCTTATTTAAAAATTTAATATTTTATTTCGATAGGTCATACGGTTATCATTAACTGGCTTTTTTAACATGATATATATAAATAATGATGTAAAAATTTATAGATTTTTTTCGTTGTTTATTATTATTATTATTATTATTATAAATTATTAAATGAGTTCAAATCATGAGTTTATTGAGCATTAACTTGAAAAAATAATATTAAAATAGAATTGTTTTCAATGGTAAATATTATTACAAAATATTTAGTATATATAGATATATATTTAAAAAAATAAAATAATTTAAATTTATTATTTACATTTGAATGTATAATTTAAAAATTATATATTGATCACTTATACCCCCATACAATATTTTCGTACATTCTGTATTGTTCGAAAATACCATAAAATCTAATAATATTTAAAAAAATCTAAATACAAGTACAAAAGATAATAAATACATAAGGGAATATACAGAGTTTAAAATTTTATTTTATCTGATTTTTAGCTCCTTAAATGTCGACGATTTAAGTTGTGTCGTTACTCAAACCAAACCGGTTTCCCACCTCACCGGATTCTTTCTCTCGCGCGGGATACTCCGGCCAACGCCCATTTTTCTGCTCTAAAACGCCACCGTTCCTTTTAATTCCGTCGTTTTGTAACCGTCTCTGCAAATTGTTTTACAGAAAAGAAAACCAAATCTTTTGAAAAAGCCAATCCAAGAAGAAGAAGAAGAAAACAGTTCCATGAAAGTTTTAACTGCACCCATCGTGCTCCGCCGTGACGCCGGTTGTCTTCTTTACTGTAATCTTCCAGTTCTTTCATCCAATTGAAAAGACATTTTATTAATTATATGCATCCCTTTTGTTGTATTTCACCCGTATCGGATCACTCCCCTGTCAAACGCTTACCCGACAACGTCATCGCCGCTATGCCTCCTCCTACGCCTGCAACGACCGTAACATCCACTTCCTCGTCCGGTCCTTCATTCAGATCCAAATCGGTTCGATCCACGGTCCAGATCACGTGCCAGTCCAATCAAAATCAGAACAATCAACATCGCCGTAGTAGTAGCGTGGATTTGAATCGGATGAGCCAGAGACATGGGACATCGTTGGGAAGAGAGGTTACTACGGCTCTGACTTCGGCTCCGGTTCCGGCTCCTCCGCCGCAGGTGGATGTGAAGATAAACGACATCGTAGGGAATGGAATATCAGGGGTGCTTTACAAATGGGTGAATTACGGGAAAGGTTGGAAACCAAGATGGTTCGTTTTGCAAGATGGAGTTTTATCATATTATAAAATCCACGGACCTGATAAGATCGTTGTTAGCCAAGAAACGGAAAGAGGATCCAAAGTTATCGGCGAAGAGTCTCTCCGTATAATCTCCCGCCATCGCAATTCCATTTCTCGCCATTCCCTAAACCGTCGCAAACCCTTTGGGGAAGTCCACCTAAAGGTTATAAAGGAAAAAAATGAGTTAATGGGAAAAAGAATCAAATTTGATTTTTTTTTTTAATTCTTGATCTTTTTCTCAGGTTTCTTCTATAAGGGAAAGCAGATCAGATGATAAGAGGTTCTCGATCTTCACTGGAACAAAAAGGCTTCATTTACGAGCCGAGACACGGGACGATCGGGTTGCTTGGGTGGAGGCGCTACAGGCGGTTAAAGATATGTTCCCTAGAATGTCAAATGGCGAGCTCATGGCTCCGATGGACAATGTGGCGGTTTCAACAGAGAAGTTGAGGCAACGGTTGATGCAGGAAAAGGTAAACGAATTGGTTATCCAAGATATCGAACAGATTATGAAGAATGAATTCTCAGCATTGCAGAACCACCTGGTGTTGCTTAAACAGAAACAAAGTCTTCTTATTGACACCCTGCGTCTTTTAGAGGTATGTGTTATAAAAATTATTAAGTTGATTGGTTGTTTCAGAACAAATACATAGACTCCCTTTTCTTTTTTAGTATAAATTAGGGAAGGCATGCTTTTTAAGATATATAGCATCTTTGTGGTTGCTGTTTATTGAATCACATTAAGGAATATTTTGATGATAATTTGTTTTATAATGAGGGGGAGGGGGATTTTAATTTCTATACTATCTCCTGTGAATTTAGCTATAACTCTGGTGCCTTTCTGCTGACAAAATTATGAAGCCTCTTGCTCGTACGCTGGTATAGCAGTTGAGAGGAGGCTGTTTTAGTTTCTAAAACATTGGTTGTATTATGGTTGATTCGGGATAAGATAAATGTCAATGGCAGTGAGACATTTCTTGTGGGGCTTGTAGCAATCTTGATGACGACATTGATGGCAGTGACAGTAGCAGTTGTTTGGTGGTTGGATCAGTGATATTTTCGGTAGGTTATTTGATTGGATGGAGCAAATTAGATGTGTGTGCCATAATGAGAAGTTTTCCGTCTAACTGGTAGAATTTTAAAATTCCTTTACTTGCAGTTGATATACTTTAATCGTATCTGAGCATTCTTTTGACCAAGTAGCATTAAGTTCACATAAAGCATGTATAAATGTCATATTTCTTGGGAATAACATGTACATTCAAAGTAGCTTACTTAAATTACTTTATGCTCATTGTACTTCATCTTTCTTTTTAACTCTGTTGCAAGTGTACTTGTTTTGAGGTACGCCCTTTCTTTTCAGTAAAAGATTTTCCTTTTTTCCTCTCTCCTTAAATTTGTTGGTGTATTTGGGCCAAATGGAGCTGACCGGATGAGAAACCTTTATGGTTTAGTTTCACTACTATCTTGCTCATTAAAAGTTGTAGTTATCTTTTCTTCTTTTGAAAATAGTTGAGCTCTTCTTGGTAGTTGAAATATGCAACTTAAGTTAATTGCAAGGAAGCCTAACTGCCCCCTTTTGCTACATCTACATCCTGTTGTTTTACAGCCTTTATTTGGCATCTTGTGTTTGAAATGATGAAGTGCAATTGTCTGTCGAGAGGATTACAACACTGCAAGAAGTTGGTATATTTGTGAGCATGTCGTGAGATATAAGCAGCTTTTTCTTTGGGTTGTTAAGTTTTATAGCTGTACATTAAAATTTAAGGAGATCGGCTAGTTGAGTGGCTTATGCTACACCTTAATTTGGTTGAGTTTCTTTGTACTTCGTATCGTGAAAATTGTCGACCTTCGATGTTGCAGCAACATGCATGTTTAGTGGCTTGACTTTATCTGCAATTTTGATTTATTTATTTATTTATTTATCATCTTTAAAGTGAATGTTACTTATTTTCTGTCAATAATTGTGCTCCTATCTCTAAGGAATAACTTGTGAAACAAAATTTTAAATTCTTATTTTAGTAATCATTTCCTCAGAAGCTGATATTTGTACTTTATTTTGTAGACAGAAAAAGTTGATCTGGAGAATACAGTGGTTGATGAGAGCCAAAACAAGTTGAATGATCTAGGGGCTTCTTCTATGACAAGGCAATATAAATCTAGTGGTATGATTTTAGGCATTGAAACTATTTCTTACAGCTGTTGTTTCCTTAATTTGTGATCAACTGTTACTTATGTGCTGGGATATGTGGTTGATGTTTATAATCAATGCTCACAACTTTCTATCAGTTAAGGGATATTTTTTTCTCATTCTGTTAGTCATGTGTCTGAGTATTACCTGTACTTATTTGTAGACAACTTATAGTGCTTGTTAACTAGAGGTTCATACATTACCTTGAGACAGTGCACAGATGTCTGGATGGCTCGGCAAACTGCACCTTCCAACTTGAATTCGAATAAAGAGCTGTCATTTTACATAGTCAAATGATTAGTTGCTTCATGTCTCTGCCTTATCTTTGTTATTGCATGCTAGTTTTTCCATCTAGTAAGTTTAATCTTCTTTCCCTCAATTTGAAGTTTTTATTTTTGGCTCTTTGCGCCGTATGCATTTCCCATGCCCTTTTATACATCATTAGTACAGAGATGGACTGCCAGATAGGCAGGAGCAGATTTAGAAATGATCTATATGGTATTTCCTCTGTGGGAGTCATGGCCATTGTTCTACAGCCCATGCTTGCCCTGTTCTGGAGCAGATTTATTAAAATAAGGCTGATTGCTTAGTTATAGAAATTTGGTAATGGTTATGACATTCTCTGATTCATGTGCATTCACATTGTTGTTATTACTTAAATGTTTTCATGTCACTTTTTTCTTTGGTTAACTTTTTCCCTTATCTTTGTTCAAATTCTTACTCAGAAGGAAGTGTAACTGACTCAGATGATGATAATGAAAGAGTTGATGCTGCTGAAGAAGAAACTGACGAAGATGATCATACTTTCTTTGACACTCGTGACTTTTTATCATCGAGCTCTTTCAAAAGCAATGGATCTGATCTCCGGACATCGTCTTTCTCTTCTGATGATGAAGGTACTAATGCTGCTGATTCTGAAGACGACGACATTGATCCTTACATCAAATCAGTTGGAAGTAACTTTCCTTGCATTAAAAGGCGAAAAAAGTTGCCTGACCCAGTTGAAAAGGAGAAAGGAGTGAGTCTTTGGTCAATGATCAAGGATAATATTGGGAAAGACCTTACAAAAGTTTGTCTTCCTGTTTATTTCAATGAGCCTCTCTCTTCTCTTCAAAAGTGTTTTGAGGATCTGGAGTATTCATATCTGCTTGATCGTGCATATGAATGGGGGAAAAGGGTGAATCTTTGAACTCTAAATATTTTATTTTAGAGAATTAAACATTGATTGCAAAATGAAATTTTCCTACGCTATTATTTATCTATCATCACATCACTTCTTTAATTTCAGTTATCGTATACAATGCTTATAGCATTTCATATTTTCATTTCCGTCATTTCTTTCTTTCATATTGCGCTTTACTGTGCAAAAGGCTAGTTGCAATGTTTATAGCATTTCATTCCCTTCATAAACTTTGCCGATCCGGATCTTTGGTCAGACTCCCCTGTAACTCATAATTTCCCCTCAAAAACTTGCAGGGGAATAACCTCATGAGAATTCTTAATGTGGCTGCATTTGCTGTGTCCGGATATTCTTCAACAGAAGGAAGAATTTGCAAACCCTTTAATCCGTTATTGGGGGAAACATATGAGGCTGACTTCCCAGATAAAGGTGTACGCTTCATCTCAGAGAAGGTTTGTTCCGATTCGAGAGATAGTCTATCCTTGTTTTCTACTTTTTTTTTTCTTTCTGAATTGGCACATCAACTTTTGACTGAAGAATAGGTTTGGCTCACCTGACTTACTGAGTGTTGTTTATCCAAATTCAATGTTCATAAAACTGCACTTAAATTATTATACATATACTATACTGTTGGTTTCTAATTACCAATATTTTGTGTGCATGTATATCTCAAACATAAAAGTATTGTCCTTAATTTTGACTTTGCATGATTTATTGAGTTCATTTTACATGGTTAGTACAATTGTACAATGATATGAAATTGAAACAAGTTTCCTAGGCCTGATGTCAAAGTTGCTGTACTGCATGAGCTTTGCATGTCTAGTCTATTATTGATCCTTTGGTTCACTGAAAGGAAGAGTGAGGATTTCCCTTTTTAGCTTTCTTTCCCTTGTTTCTTCTTCTGTTGATTCATTTTTCATTTTTTGTCTTAATTCTCATATAAAAACTTGCTACATCATAGACCTTGTTCTGGATGCAACCACGGTAGAGCAAATCATATTTAGCCAATCATCACCGAAAATGATATTGTTTGGTGACCTGTCATAATGAATTACTGGGTGAGGGAAACAGGAGTGTGCTAAAGATTTTGATTCACATAATTTATAACGAGTGTAGTTAGTTAACGATCTTAAGTTTAACTTATGCATCTAGTTGTTAATAAGTGCAGAATATTAATATGGCTTCTATACATCCCTTTATAGTTTTAGGGTATCAAGAACAGTAAAGCATGCTGCTTGCTATATGTTTTTCAAGAGTCATCTCTTTATCATTTTTTTTAATCTTATGAAATTATTGATAATTATTCCATTTTTGGAGGCAGGTCAGTCATCATCCCATGATCGTAGCATGTCATTGTCAGGGTACAGGATGGAAATTTCGGGGTGATAGCAATTTAAAGAGCAAGTTTTGGGGTCGCTCAATTCAGCTGGATCCTGTTGGTGTGTTGACCTTGGAGTTTGATGATGGAGAAGTGTTCAAGTGGAGTAAGGTATAACTCCAAAAGTTAAAGAACAAATATGTGTATGTATTCCTGTTCTTACCAATTTTTAAATCCTTTGCCAGGTGACAACCTCAATATACAATCTCATACTAGGAAAGTTGTACTGTGATCACTATGGTACTATGCGAATAGAGGGGAATAGCGAATATTCATGTAAGCTGAAATTTAAGGAGCAATCTATCATTGATAGAAATCCCCACCAGGTGATCTTTCTTGTTCCTCAAAATAATAGAATTTTGTTTGTTCTACCATCCTCATTTTAGCCATCTTTTGCATTTATCAGTTTATTGAACTTCATTGCATTTCAGGTACATGGTGTAGTTCAAGATAGGCATGGAAAGACAGTGGCTACATTATTTGGAAAATGGGATGAGAGCATGCATTATGTGAATGGAGATTGTTCTGCAAAGGGAAAAGGAGTAGACTCTTTAGCAGAATCTCATCTGCTTTGGAAGCGGAGCAAGCCTTCTAAATACCCCACTAGATATAACTTTACACGATTTGCCATCACATTGAATGAGCTCACTCCTGACCTGAAGGTGATTGATATGATAGTTTTTATTGGATTATGATCTAGGCACCCATCTAAATAATGCATTAAACGAGTATATAAAGATATAGCCAACAGATCCTTGATATATTACATTTGAATCCTTGGGTGCTTCTAGGTTCTAATAGTTTGATTATGGGTAATGAAGCTTCTTGGTCACTAAAGATAGAATTAATTTGTATCAATTTGAATCTATAAGAATTAAATAGAATGATTTTGAAACTGATGCATTATCTAGTATCTAGACACCAATTCTTAGAACTTCTAGCAAAAATTGGGTTATAGATTTTAATCTCCTTGATGCATGCAGGAAAAGTTGCCTCCTACTGATTCAAGGCTGCGACCTGATCAAAGACATCTGGAAAATGGGGAGTATGAAATGGCAAATTCAGAAAAGTTGAGGTTGGAGCAGCGGCAACGACAGGTAAGTTCTATTTTTCTTTTCTGCATTGTTCTATGCATGTGATGGTATAAATCGGCTATGGAAGAGTCTCGGAGTCCAGGAACGGTTGGTTTATAATTACATATTTATTTTATGTTGGTTAGTTAGGAACACAAATGACCTTGAAAAAATCTTGGTTTTATTTTTCCGGGAACCAAATTTACGGTTTGCTTATTCCAAGTTTTAGACTCTTACTTGAGAACATACAAAGGTAAAGGTTAATTACACAAACATTTCAAGGACTGACCATGAAGCAATGGGGCCTATGTAGGTAGAGCAGCGGCATGAAAAACATAGCATCAAAATGATGTATTCTATGAAAGAACATATTGTTTGTCGTATTTCAACTCATATACTTGCCTAGATTCCAATGGTTTACCCCATAGGTTTTAGACAGGTTCCCCTTAATTTCAGTTTACATCAATATCAAACATACAGAGAGTTGAAACTTAGTTGAGGTTTTAACTATACAACCGGATTTAGCACATAACTCTATAGGTTGTATTTTTGTTCTGATTGTGTATTTTGGAACCAGGCACGGAACATGCAAGAGAGAGGTTGGAAGCCAAGGTGGTTTGCAAAGGATAAAAATGGTGATTCGTATCGATACATCGGTGGATACTGGGAGGCTAGGGATGAAGGGAAATGGGATTCATGTCCTGATATTTTTGGCCAGATCCCTTCTGATCACACCCTTGACTAAATTACTCATCGTTTTCCTTGTAAGATTCTTCACATTTTTTTCAGCAGATGTGACGGGGCACACATCAACTGTGCCGAATCACTTTCGGGTTGCCCCAACAACAATGTAAGTTTAGATTAAAAGAATAATAAAGATTATTGTTTTCTGTTGTACCATCATTTTGTTTTGTCTGAGTTCATATATGTTGTGGTTGCTAGTTGTGTGACCCAAGGCCAAGATTTTTTCCTTGTAAAGGGGGAAAACTGTACTAGAGAAATGGCTCCAAATTGAAGTACGAAGTAAATATATGAAGCAACGATTTCAATCCATTTCTCATTTCTTTTAGGTACCAAAATATCTAAATTGTGAGCCATCGTCTAATGAAACCCATCCTCTTTTTGTTTGTTTGTTCGCAACCCATCTCATATACCATGGCCAACTTCCCAATCCTTTTTAAAACCCCAACATAATAGTTATAGGAGCGAACCCGTAGAGTGGTCTCAATGATAGAAGATAATATAATTCATTTACGTGATTCAGATTCAAACATTGTTTAAGACTAAAAAAATTAAACATGTATTATCTTATAATCAATAATCTATTGATTCGATGGATCCAGCATGTTAGAGTTTGCATTGTCGTCTGGAACTAGATTGATTTCATGTTATAGACCGAGAACCCGATAGTATAAGGAGAAGCCACCTGAAGAAGTGTTGGCAGTAGGTTTATCCTTGTCGAGATGGCTAAACATAACAAATAACTGTAGCAGAAGTTAATGTATACAATATAAGGAACCTCTTATATGTTATGAAAATGTAATGTTTTGGACGTACATAAATCATGAGTTTGAGTATAGTACTAAATCTAACGATCCACTTTCTAAAAATATACATTGTTTGCTTATTGCTATATAAAACGTCACCGCACAACAATTTCATTACAAAGTGAAACATTAAAAAAATATTATTGAATTCAACGACCAGTCTTAAAAAAATGAATAACATTCTTTAAAAAATTGGGCTTCAATTATTTTATATATAAGGTATATATATTTTTTTTAAAAATAAAAATATTCTTCAGATAACCATCTTTCTGTAAACTAAATTTAACCAAAATCATTAATGTATCCTCACGGTGATTTTATTATTTTTAATTCATTTAATTAATTATAGCAAAAATTAATGATAACAAACTCCATTAAATAGTAGTTATCTTTTATTTCTAAAAGGGTCGAAAAATTGTTTTTATGATAGGCTTTCGTTGTCTCCAAGAAATTAAGGCCGGAAATATAATATTTAGATAATTATTTAATATATTAAAAATAAAAAAATAATTTTTGCAAGTATCTTAATTTATGATTATTAATTTAAAATTAATGATTTTAAATAAAGTTTAAAGTTTATAAGTTAAAATCTAAATCCGTATTATATTAAACTTTAAAATTTTAATTATTTTTCTAAAATTTTAAATTTTTATCTTTAAATTATCTATCCTAAATTAAGTATTCAAACCCTTCCCTACAAAACCCAAAACTTTAATGCATGTCTACCCCCCCCCCCATTTCATTCCCGTTGAAATCAAAATGTTTATGATTCTATTATGATTATATCAATTGAAAGTTTCAATCAATTCCCTTGTGTTTATGATCATCACGATGCTAAGTGCATTTTTCTGACTTATTCTACCATTTCATCATCCTATTTTAAATGTAGACTTGAACATTTGATTTAAGAATTATTCTTACTTTCATGGGATTTTGTATATTTAATAAATATGTATGTTTATTTTCCCCAGTAAACGTATTTATTAATTCGCTTGATTTAAGACTTTGACTCATTGAACCATCAAAATAATTTTATAAAGTGGATATTTGTTAAAGCCGTGTAATGAAAAAGAAATGAGTCGGAGATTCAAAGAAGCAATTAGTGGAATACAACTACTTAAGTACTAATTAATTAACGGTTTTAAAGTTTGAAGTTTACACGTCTGACGTGGCGTTAAAAGACGTGAGCAAGAGGTGGCTTGCACATCGTACTTTACGAAGGCGACGTCGTAAATAATGAAGTGTGAAACCCTTACCCCACTCGACAGCTGAAACACCTGGTTTTCTTGTGGGCCCCACTGCTTTGCCAGCTCATTCCGATGGTTCCAACTTTGAAAGCGACGATATATGGGTATGTAGATACGACATACGGTGTCGACTGTGGACCACGCATGAAATTATAGAGGGGTGATAGAAAATAAAACAAAAAAAGTTTGATTCAGATCCGAATCAGTTGATTCGAACTAATGTCTCAAATTATATTAAATATAATAACTCGAATTTGACTCATATCTAAAAAGATAAATTAAACTAAAACAAAAAAGACAATTGATTTAAAAATAGATTTAAATCAATTTTTAATATAATCAAATACATTTAAATCAATTTTTAATATAATCGAATAAAAGTGATTTCACGAAAACAGAAGATAATCCAAACTAAAGAAATATATTAAAAAGATACATCGAGACCTACACCAAAAGCTATTCTAGTTTTAGATTTGAAGAATTGCACCCACGTTTAAATTACTTGAAATTAAAAAAATTAGTTTTGGGCGTCATAATTAAAATATATATATAGTATTTTTTATTAAATAGATGAAAATGAGTAATAAGTGTCGAATTTTTTAATAGTATTATTTTTTTAAATGTCAATATTTATTTAAAATTATATTATTTTTAATATTATATCACATTTATATAAAAAAATTTGGAGTGTTATTTTGACTAGGACCACCCCGTCTCCTATAAGTTTATATATATTGTCCCGCAAATTACTACTACTACTAAATAAATACATTTTTTATACGTTTCAAATTATTTATCCATGTATCTCTACTTATTTATTAGGTCCATGTGAGGCTCTACATGATAATGTTGAAAAATGTCATGAAACCTTACATGTTCAGCATGTGTTGAACGGATTTTGGGTCTATATTTTATTTTGGATATATAAATTTTATTCATATTTAATTTGGTATAGGTTTATATGCTGTTAGATTATGATTTATTCGTTATATATCGTCGTGATGGTTGATTTTGATATATGTTATATGTTATTATCACGATATAATTATTTCATTTCTAAAAGATATATCTAATAAGACGTACACCGTTACTGTTTATATATCTTAAACCTTTCAATTTTTTGTCTGGATATAAAATTAATATTTTTTATTTTTTTAAGTGTAACCCTATATATTGATATTCTATTTATATACTATACTAATTGATTTGAGTATAATTTTAATTTAGTATTAGTTTACTTTAAAATTTTAAATCCGTCACTCTTTTATAAAGTCCCTAACAAACGTCATCCAACTGACTCAACTCTCTTGGTGTTTTCAAGCTTCTCTCCTTCCTTGTCCCTGACAAATAAATGGTTATGGTTTGAGATCCCATATTGTTCCCAGACAAAAATTACTTACTCTACCTATGAAAAGATTCCTAGAAGACGGTAGTTGGTGGAGCAGATCCCGTGATTAGTAATTACTATATTCACTCCCCTACTTATGTTACCCTCAGGCCCAGGCCCAGGCACCAGGAAAAGACTTAAATGAAATCTGGGAGAAAGTCTGAGATGGAATTAATGGACTCGGAAGTGAAAACCGGAACTTTCAGTTAAGACACGGTGGGAATGGGATGACAAGATTGAGTCTATGGAAAAGGAGTACAATTAAATAGGAGACCAGGGTGATTTATAAATAAAAATTTATCTAAATAGAAACTAATAATTATTTTGATGTTTCTTGTAACTTAATAATATTTATATATATTCATAATTTCGTCACGATTCTTTAGTAAAACTTTTTATTGTCATCACACATAGTAACCTACCCATAAAGTTTTTACAATTGTTATAATTATTTTATTATTTTTTATTAAGATATATTTTAATATACAAATATTAACAATTTTAAATAAATAGAATTAATTAAAATAACTTAATTGAGTCACGTTGGGGTAGAAAAATAATTGCTCACATATTTAGTTAGCATTCGTTTCAAGTTCGAAAAGTATTTATATCTACAGTAAAACTGATTAACACTAACGAAAGTCAAATTAATTAAATTATAAATAAAATATTATAATTCATATTTAGTTAATATTTTCTTTTTTTTTTAGAAAAGAAAATGGAATATCCGATTTTTCACTTGTTAGCATGACATACCTAATCTCCTCATTCACTTCCCTTATCTCCCCCTTCAAATTTCCATGTTTTTTTTTTCTTTCAGATTTATCCTTAAAAAAATATTTTAATTTTTCATTTATTATTATTTTGCCTTCTCCTTTGCTTTGGGCTCCATTTCATTTCTCTGGTTTGCAGGATTCTAATCCCCGCCATTTTCTCCGAAACCAAAGAACGTTTCCACAAAAGAAAAAAAGGGAATTTTATCGCCGGAAAATGATTTTCTCCCCGCCGGCGTCGTTTCCCCTTGTTATGTGTTTTCACTCAGTTTCACAAGTGCATTAAGTTCAGAAAGGAAACCAAGAGATTCATATAGTAGAAGAAGGTAAAACAAAGAGTTGGAAAGCGAAAAGAGTTCAAATATGCACGAAACATTGTTAAGTGAGCAGAGCGACGTTGTTTGTAACACCAAGAAGAAGAAATCTGACGACGAGAAAGATCACCTCGTGGTTGCTGTTACTACACCTATGTCTCACAACCATCGGAGCCGGCGCGTGACTCCCACAACGGCTACTACCGCGGGTGCGGATGCTGCAATCGAGAAAGTTCTCCCCAACGGGGATATTTACACCGGTAGCTTCTCCGGACACGCGCCTCATGGATCGGGAAAGTACCTTTGGAAAGATGGGTGCATGTACGAAGGTGAGTGGCGGCGCGGAAAAGCTTCGGGTAAAGGGAAGTTCTCGTGGCCGTCAGGAGCCACTTATGAGGGGGATTTTAAGTCGGGTCGGATGGAAGGAATCGGGACTTTTATCGGATCCGACGATGACACGTATCGTGGCTCTTGGATCTCCAATCGGAAACACGGGTACGGCCTTAAACGCTATGCCAATGGGGATTACTATGAAGGATCGTGGAAGAAGGATCTACAAGACGGGTACGGGCGTTATGTTTGGAGTAACGGGATCGAGTACATCGGCGAATGGAAAAACGGCGTGTTCTCCGGTCGTGGAACCTTGACTTGGGCGAACAAAAACCGGTACGAAGAGCAATGGGAAAACGGAGTCCCCAAAGGGGACGGAATTTTCTCTTGGCCAGACGGAAGCCGTTATACCGGAGCTTGGAACGAAGATAACATGAAGAAAGTTCAGCAGTTGAACGGAATATTTTATAACGGGAATGAGCATTGTGATGGAAGAGGAAGTTTAGGGGAAAGAAACATAAATTTCCCGAGGATTTGCATATGGGAAAGTGATGGTGAAGAAGGTGACATTACTTGTGATATAATCGATAATGTTGAAGCCTCGATGATTTACAGAGATGGGTGTAGGGAATTTATAAGAAATCCTTGTTGTTTTAGTGGGGAAATCAAGAAACCAGGGCAACTGATTTCTAAAGGACATAAGAATTATGATTTAATGCTTAATTTGCAATTGGGTATCAGGTGAATTATTTTTCTTTTATTTAGTGAATATATACGTTTTTCTATCTTTGGATTTGAGGGTTTAATTTACTTTTGTTGAATATTCTTGTTGTAGGTGTTCTGTTGGGAAACAAGCTTCATTGTTGCAGGATTTGAAGCCGAAGGATTTCGATCCAAAAGAGAAGTTCTGGACAAGGTTTCCTACTGAAGGATCGAAGCTGACACCACCCCATCAATCTCCCGAGTTCCGATGGAAGGATTATTGCCCGGTGGTGTTTCGGTATGTTCCTTGTGCTTTTTAGTTGATTCAACTGCAAATTTTGAGAATAAAGATAGTCTTAGTAATGAGCTTGCTTGATTGCATACTAGTTTCCATTGATTGTCTTGAGTGGCTTTTGGCTATAGTTCACGTTTCACTTGTTTTTCACCATGTTAGTGATTGTATTCCCATTTGCGAGTTTCAGACATTTGAGGGAGTTATTCCAAGTTGATCCTGCTGATTACATGCTAGCTATTTGTGGCAACGATGCCCTTCGAGAGTTTTCTTCTCCGGGGAAGAGTGGAAGCTTCTTTTACCTTACTCAAGATGACAGATTTATGATAAAAACAGTAAAGAAATCTGAAGTCAAGGTTAGTTAAGAATTGGCATATTGCTTGTTTCTCTTTTTCGACATCTCTCAGTTTAAATTAAACATTTATATCATCAGGGTGCTTAGTCTAAATCAAAAGTTTTATTATCAATGTCAGGTTCTTATAAGGATGCTTCCAAGTTATTACCAACATGTTTGTCGGTATGAAAACTCCCTGTTGACAAAGTTTTATGGCGTGCACTGTGTCAAACCTGTTGGTGGCCAGAAGGTATGCGTTTGAAATTTACCTGTATTCAACATTTTGTTTGTTAACTAAGTCGTCTAACTTGCTCGAAAACTATTATTATTGTTAAATTCCAGACCCGGTTCATTGTGATGGGTAACCTGTTCTGCTCTGAGTACCGAATCCATAGACGGTTTGATCTTAAAGGATCCTCCCATGGCCGCTCAACTGATAAGCCAGAAGAGGAAATTGATGAAACAACAACCCTTAAAGACTTGGATCTCAATTTTGTGTTTCGCCTCCAAAGAAATTGGTTTGGGGAACTTATGAAGTAAGCTATTTTACATTTTTATTCCTCCCTTTGCAGCTCCTCGCTTTCCTCTTATACAATTCATCCTTGTATTTATCATTATTTTCGTATGACCAAATGGTTGCAGGCAAATTGATCGAGATTGTGAGTTCTTGGAGGCTGAGAGAATTATGGATTACAGCCTTTTGGTTGGACTACACTTTCGTGATGATAATAGAGGCGATAAAATGGGATTGTCACCGTTTCTCTTGCGCACTGGTAAAGATACTTTTGGTTGGAATACACATTCTGTTGAATAAAAAGAATACAGATTTGACTAAGCTTTCCTATGCAGGCAATAAGGATTCGTATCAAAATGAAAAGTTTATGCGGGGCTGTAGATTCCTTGAAGCAGAGCTACAAGACATGGATCGGGTTTTAGCTGGCAGGTATAATTGTCTGTCTCTATTTATGTGGTTCAAACGATACTTAGATTTTAAATTTCTTGGATAACTGCTGATTGTATGTGTTGTAACTATCGTGTTCTGAAGTTTATGGTGAGTTATGTCTTTTTCTACTGTGACGGAATATGCCGACATTCAGTCTAATTTGATCATGTCCCATGAAAAAATTGATGGTTATGTTGTCTCATTTCTTGAAGGGTATTGTTCTGGATACCACAATTCGTTTGTGGGGCATGTAGCAAGTGTGGTCCTTTATGATAGTAATAGATAATAACCAAAGCTTTCCTTGTTTCTTAGTGCCCATCATCTAGTCTCTTCTGCAATGGTCATGAACTATGGCGAATGCAACCGAAGCTTCTAAACTTTATATTTCTTTTTAAAAATGTCTTGTTCTTATAATGATTTTAATCTGTCACTATAAGGCATACCATTTGTAGATTTCCCATGTTCGCACCTGTCACAACATATATAGGGACCTGGTTATATATGAAAAAAGGTTTCAAAAACTGAACATAATTGTCTCAGCTAGATAGATACCTTTTCCCGTCGTTCACACCCATGTTCGAGTATTCCAACTCTTTCATTGTCTAATTTTCTTGTGTGGGGTATTTTCATATTTGCTTGAGGATGAACAAGTGCTAATTTCAGGTTTGGTATTTAATTTTGTTTCATCAGGAAACCATTGATTAGATTAGGAGCAAATATGCCGGCAAGAGCAGAGCGAGTGGCAAGAAGAAGTGATTTTGATCAGTACACACGGGGTGGAGCCAGACACTCCTCACATAGCTCTGAAGTTTACGAAGTAGTCTTATACTTTGGCATCATTGATATCTTACAGGATTACGATATCAGCAAGAAAATAGAGCACGCATATAAATCCTTACAAGCAGATCCTACATCAATATCAGCCGTTGGTCCAAAACACTACTCAAAGAGGTTTCGGGATTTTATCGGAAGGATTTTCATCGAAGACAGGTAGAGATGAGCGAGCATCATGAGAAGACAAAATGGATTTGAAATATCTGTCTTGTCCTGAAATCATAGAAAATGGCACTTTCGATCTCGATTGCACCATCGTGTAATTCTTGATGCTGACAACACACTTACAACAAGCCATCCACCGATGACCAAAATTTTTATGACCGGCAAAGTGTTTCGAGGAACTGCCTATGGGTAAATTCTGGTGATCATCCCAGCGTCAGCATGATCATGAAGAAAATGAAGGTGCTTGTACATTGAAAGGAGGAGATAGGGAAATGTGAATTTTGAAGATAGAATAGGATATTGAGATACTGTACACCTTATAATTTAGTTATAGAAAAAGTGGAATTTTCTTTTGGTTGAGATGATTCATTCATATGTTATTATTATGATAATATTAAAAGGCTTCATGCTGCTGACACTGTCTTTCCCCTATTGGCTGTTTCTCTACACATCTGCAGAGTTTTCATTTTAAAATTTGAAGTCATTTGGATTGGATTTTCTTCTCTCCTCTGGCAATGCCATTGCAATTGTAAGTATAGAAAATGGGGGTGGGGGGATCTCATTGCTTTGTTGTTTGTAATGAATTTGGTCAGGTCAGTCCATCAAAAGGGGAGAAAGCTGAGAGCAGCAAACAAACATCTCCACTTGTTTATACAAAAAGAAACATCTCCACAGTTTTAAATTAAATAAATAATTGTGGAGAGTTGATTTTTTTTCACCCTTTGACTCTCAGTCTGACTCTTGTAGTATTTCTTCAAGGAACCTGCAATTGGTCAGACCCAAAGCACACACTCCACCAGATTAGTGGGACCTTTGATTTTAAAACTGTTTACACCAGGCTGTATAGGGATTATTTGAATCACTGAAAAAATTATTTTGATTCATTGTTATATTGTTTATTTAAATATTAATACTCCCTTATATAAAGCAGGCATTGGAAAGTCTGTTATCAGGAAGTGGGATTGGAAATCACAAGTGGTGGAGAAGATTTTGGATTAAAAACATGAGATTGATGAAATAGACCATGAGTCCCACACTGCTTCAAACATAAATGTAGTGTCGCCCATTGTCCCGGAAAAACCTTAATCATGGCAGACATTAGGCTTGTCTAGATAGAGACTGTGTCCAATTCTCCATGTCTTCTTCAGACTCAATTCCTACATTTCTTTTCAACAGGTAAATAAATATTTCCACCTACACATCAAAATAAAGGGAATGTTAAATTGACTGTGTTTTTAGCTATTGTAGCGGTGGTAAACGTCCATTCACCGACAACAACCACCTCAAACAATCTATCTACCCTTGACACTAAATATCTGTTCATCTAAACGACCGTTTCGGAACATCAAAAAATCTAGCTTCTGCAAACACCTGTTTGGCCCCCCAAACCCTAGTTTAAAAGTTTAACGAAAAACAAAACCTAAGTATTCTTCCGAGTTAAATTCAATTGGTTCATACAACTACTCGGTATTCAATTCAAACTCATTGTCAAAGTGCCACCTGAGTTGAAAGAGATTCGTGTCCATTAAGGGACAAACATGAAAACAGAGAAGAGAAAGGGATTGGAGCTGTTTTTTTTCCTCGAAAACAAATGAATTGGAGTACAAGATGTGATCAAATATCACTCTTTGTTGCTTCATTTATAACATATATGGGGAGTGGGGGATCTATTAAATGAAAATGGTTGATTTGGGGGGACAAAGTATTGAAATCAAACCTATCAGTGTTGGCTTGTTGATTCCAACTACTACTTAAAATTAGGGACCGCACAATATTGGTCCAAAATTATTTCCATTATGATCCCAGATGTCACCTGCCACTTGGGTTATTCACGGATCAAATATGTTCTTTAAATTTTAAAATATATACATATTAATACAAAATATATATATATTTTCAATCAGGCTCACTTGGCCTGAATTTAACCTGAGCTTAGGTAGCTAGAATCCAAGAAAATTGAACCACAGCCCGACCCATTTACCCATTAAAAGATGTTCATGATTTTGGGCCAAGTAAGCAAGCCTAATAGAATGAGTCTGGAGCTTGAAAAATATGCCGAAGAAACCACAAATTATTTAATTTCATTACTTGAGACTTGAACTAGAAGATCATATATGCAATGCAATGTGTCACTTACATGCATCCGGTCATCGCTTTACGGCATCAACAAACATGGCTCGAGTCCAATGCTCAACATCCTCAGTTTCTGATGGTGGAGGGGGAAATGTGGGATGATCCACAAGATTCCATTCATCAATTGGGTTTTCATTCTTCCTAGAATCAGACATCTCAGTAGCAAAAAGAAAACTGGAAGTCCAACTGCGAAGGTTATTATCAGGGAAATTTGTCTGCATAAACATCAAGGTTATTAGAATGACTTGGAGGAGATAACAATGGGAAGGCTTGGACTCTTCATGTTTCTTAAGTATCTATGTATACATTAGTCATATTTTTCCAAAACTTGACCAAAAGGTAGATAGAATAGAATGTAGGTGCATGTTAGTAAAAAGACTCCGCATGCAACATATTATTAATGAGATAATCAGAAAAATCAACAAGCAGAATTTCATAAAACAAAATCAAAGGCAATATTATACTGTCAAAGGAAGCATTTGTGCACTCTCCAATAATCCGCTTGACGACATGGCAGAATTCTCACTCCATACAGATTTGTTAAGTTGTTGATCTTGCTTCCCTGACCTGAAATAAGAAATATAAGCGCAATGACCAACTGCAAAATACAAAATAGGACATACGTGTGTCAACTGTGTGTAAAAAAAACAAATAGAAAATAACAAAAATCTTGTCATCCTCATTTTGCCAACATTTTCGCAAGGTAGTTTGAGTGCCAACTCGAAAATTAGGATTTTAAACATAGATAATAGTGTCAGTTCAATCTCAGACTCCCAGTTGCCTCTAATGTATAGGGAACTTGAAACATGTCACTTTCAACGTCATTTTATTCACTTGAAGCAAGTTAAGAATGGCGCAAAGGTACATCATAAAATCAAAGGGATACAATAAAAAGCACAAAAATTACGTTTGAGTATGTATGGTGGCACCCGAACTCTTCCCACGTGATATGTGACATTCATTGTAACAATTGAAAACAATTTATTCATGAATTCAACTCCGAAGATTTCGAACTTAGCAACAAATTTGTTAACATCTATTCATACAGAGGATCCAATTTAAAACTTAAAAACTATCATTTGAAAGGTAACCACGTAATTTCTTTCTCCACATTCTTTATTTGAGGTCACTAAAGTTGCTTTTATACTTATTGTTTTCCCTTCAAAAGTATAATCTAAACATGATTCAGCTCATATAAATTGATGGCAGAAAACCAGCTCGTACCTCAAACAGGCCATTTTCAACGAAAAAATTGAACGAACTTCCTTGGTTGAAGATAGTGTGGCCAACAATTTAGAAAACGCTTCAAAGGTAGATGCCTCAGCAGGAACATCTAAACAAAGTGAGTTGTAGCAGTAACTGGTTATGTATGACACACTTTTCTTTAGAAGAGATATCCCTTTATGCAAGTCCTTGTGTGCTTTAACAGTGTGGAGAGAAGCAGAAGAATGATCATAGCTACTACTTTAAGATGAATCCAGAAGGAATCTTCTCTCAGAATCCATTGAAGTAACACCAAAATTATTAGAGCTTCTATCTGTCCATGAATTACCCCCACCAGCAGAGCAATAATTTACGCGAGGTATAAAAAGTGGATACTCATTGCTGCAAACAAACAAATATATTTAATCCCACAAGGAACCTTAGTCAATCTTGTTGAATAACATTTGGTTGAGATACCTTCGAGAAGAAGGGCGTGCATCCCAATAAGAATCTCGTTGCCACATTCGCGAGCAAGACCCTTGAGGTGAAACTATAACATAATGTGTATAACAACAATGGGAGTAAAATAGATCTTATATATGCTCAATTTGGTTGCTTATCATTATAGAAATCAATATCCTTCAACATGAAACATAACTTCAAAAAGGGGATATATTTTAATAT
Organism: Abelmoschus esculentus; assembly: GCA_035048815.1. Taxonomy (NCBI): domain Eukaryota; kingdom Viridiplantae; phylum Streptophyta; class Magnoliopsida; order Malvales; family Malvaceae; genus Abelmoschus; species Abelmoschus esculentus. The sequence continues at coordinate 19,050,823 of JAUCBN010000008.1, read as the reverse complement.
AGTTATTGTTGGTACACATTTCTCAGCACCAGAACCAAACATGGAACACCAACAAATTTAAAGAAAAAATGCAATCAGAAAAACATCTACCACTAAAATCAGAATTGATGTGAAGGAAGAACAAAACAACGCAATGCTATTTATAAAATTCACTTAATATTATTTATAGGAATTCTAGAAACCACAAAGTTCGTAGAAAAATGGAATGCAAACTACATTTTTAATAGAAGTCAATAAATTTTAAAGATGAAAGTCATACAAATAAAAAGATGAAGAGATATTTTAGCTAAACGTGCCGAAATGTCGGTTATATTTAGGAATAGAAGTTTACCTTAAATATCTATCTTTTAGGAGTTTTATTAGTTTGATTTATTTTATCCTTTAGGTGATAAAGTTCTATCTCATTTATATTTATATTTTAGGTGATAGAGTTCTATCTTAAGTTATATTTATCTATTTAGGTGATAGAGTTTTATCTTATTTAGGTTTTCTAATTCTTTGTAAACTCTTAAGAAGAAGTCTGTATAAACAGACTTCTGGTTAATCAATAAATATGATTCAGAGTATTCTTAGACTCTGTTTCTACATGGTATCAGTATCAGGTTTGACAGATCCTATTTCCGATCAATTTTAGTTTTTCTTCCATCATGACTAACCCAGATCCATCGAGTTCTGAGGTTAGTAGTCAGAATAATCCTTCCCATTCAGAATATATTCTTTCTGAATCTTCACTTTCACCAATTACTACATATAAACTAAATGACCATGTTGCACCTCAAACCGTGGCTTTCTCTACTCAACTTAGAAAACCAGACTTAGGATCAACAGATGTCTTATTATGATATTATAGATTAGGCCATCCCAGCTTTTTATATTTATCGAAAATGTTTCCAAGTTTATTTGTTAATAAAAATCCTTCTCAGTTTCTATGTGAATTCTGTCAATTTGCCAAACATATTCGGCAATCTTACAATCCTACCAAATTTGAAAACACTCGTCCTTTTTCAATCATACATACTGACATATGGGGACCCTCTTTTGTTAAAAGTATATCTGGGTACAAATGGTTTGTTTCCTTCATTGAGGACTCTTCTAGAACTACATGGGTTTATCTTATGAAAGAAAAATCTGAGGTTGTCTCTATCTTTCGACAGTTTTACCAACAAATAATTACTCAGTTTGATTCAAAAATTAAAATTCTTCGTAGTGACAATGGAAGTGAGTACTTGAGTCAATCTCTTAAGTCTTTCTTTGAGAAAAAAGGGATTGTTCATCTTACATCTTGTGTAAATACTCCTCAGCAAAATGGAGTTGCTGAGCGAAAAAATAGACATATTCTTGAAGTTACAAGGTCAATCATGTTTACTTCTAGTGTCCCTAAATACCTTTGGGGGGAAGCCATTCTTATAGCTACATACCTTATCAATAGAATGCCCTGTAAGACCCTCGGTTTTAAGATACCCACTGAGGTTCTCTTCCATCAATTTCCTCACTTTAAACCATTTCATTCAAATCTCACTCCTCGAGTATTCGGGTGTACTGCCTTTGTGCATGTCCATAATCCTACTAGAGGAAAATTAGATCCAAGGTCTGTTAAATGTGTGTTCATTGGATACTCCTCAAGTCAAAAAGGATATAAATGTTACTCTCCATCTACTCGAAAAACTTATGTCTCCTTTGATGTCACATTCTTTGAAGACAAGCCTTTCTTCTCCCAGGCCGAACTTCAGGGGGAGAACTCTACTGAATTTCAACCTGCTCATCTATCTAATCGCATATTACAACCAAGTATAGCACCTACTGTGATCTTTAATTCTCAGTCTTCTCCTCTTATTGATCAAGTACCGAATGGGGATCTAAATAATTCTACCGAGAGGGAAACACCTTGCAATATACTTACTTCTTTGTCTCCACAACCAAGTCCACACAAAACTCCACAACCAAGTCCACACAAAACTCCTCCAGTCCTTGAAACCTGTACACCTCAACTTAAAGTGTACTCCAGAAAAAAGAGAACCTTAACCGAAGACATTAGTCAATCTAGCAATGTCCAACAACCAGAGTTGATTCCTGCTGCTGGAACAGAAATACATGAGACTGAAATCGAGAGAGATGAAGGGTCCAAGGAAGCTATCACTGTGGATCTTGATGACTTTCCTATTGTCATTCGAAAAGGGGTAAGGAAATGTACTGCACACCCTATAAATAGATATGTTGCATATGGAAAATTACAGTCTGATTTCAGGGCATTTACTGCTAATATTGATAATGAGAGAATACCAAAGAATGTGACAGAAGCTCTTCAATCATCAAAATGGAGAAAGGCTGTAGAAGAGGAGATAAAGGCTTTACAAAAGAATGGTACATGGGAATTGACAAAATTGCCAATTGGAAAGAAGGTTGTTGGTTGCAGATGGATATTGACCATCAAATATCACTCAGATAGGAGCATAGAAAGGTATAAAGCAAGGTTGGTTGCTAAAGGTTTCTCCCAGACTTATGGCATTGATTACCAAGAGACATTTGCCCCAGTAGCAAAACTAAATACAATTAGAATACTACTATCAATAACAGTTAATATGGACTAGAAGCTACATCAGTTGGATATAAAGAATGCATTCTTAAATGAAAATCTAGAGGAAGATGTTTATATGGAAATCTCACCAGGACTAGAAGGAAAGGTTACCAAGAATACTGTTTGTAAACTCAAGAAGTCTTTATATGGGTTAAAACAGTCCACTAGAGCTTGGTTTGATCGTTTTGCTAAGGCAGTTGTTCAGAGTGGATTTAGACAAAGTCAAGCAGATCACACTCTGTTCAAGAAGATAGCATCAAATGGTAAAGTTACTCTTCTAATTGTGTATGTGGATGATATAATTGTTACAGGAGATGACAATGAAGAAATAAAGAGGCTAAAGAGAAATCTAGCAAGAGAATTTGAAATCAAAGATCTTGGAGCTATGAGATATTTTTTGGGAATGGAAGTGGCTAGGTCTAAGGAAGGACTCGTAATCAATCAACGAAAATATGTCCTAGATCTACTTGTCGAGACAGGTATACTTGGTTGCAAACCAACTGAAACTCCAATGAAACCAGGATTGAGATTTAACAAGGAAGATGCAGGAGATCCTACACATAAAGAAACATACCAAAGACTAGTTGGTAAGTTAATTTATCTTTCACTTACTCGACCTGACATTGCATACTCAGTAAGCGTGGTTAGCCATTACATGAGTAATCCACAAGAAGAACATATGGAAGCAGTCAATAGAATTCTGAGGTACTTAAAATCTACACCTGGAGCTGGACTTATCTTCAGAAAAAGTCAAGACAGAAGTGTGAAGGTTTACACAGATGCTAGTTGGGCAGGTGAGTTAACAGACAGAAGATCTGTTAGTGGCTATTGTACTATGTTTGGGGTAACCTAGTCACCTGGAGAAGCAAGAAACAAGCTGTTGTTTCTCGGAGCAGTGCTGAGTCAGAATTTAAAGCAATGGCTCTTGGAATTTGTGAAGGGATTTGGATTAAAAAGCTGCTCACAGAAATTAGAATGGATCAAGAGAAAGGCTTTGAAATATTCAGTGATAGCCAGTCAGCTATGAGTATAGCCAAAAATCCAGTTCAACATGATATAACAAAACATATTGAGATAGATCGATATTTTATCTATGAGAAAGTCAACAGTGGAGTGACCAACTTACAATACATTCCTACCAAGAAGCAGCTAGCAAATATCTTCACCAAAGCTCTACCGAGAGTAATTTTTGATGAACTCTCATCCAAACTAGGTATATACAACATATATACATCAGTTTGAGGGGGAGTGTCGGTTATATTTAGGAATAGAAGTTTATCTTAAATATCTATCTTTTAGGAGTTTTATTAGTTTGATTTATTTTATCCTTTAGGTGATAAAGTTCTATCTTATTTATATTTATATTTTAGGTGATAGAGTTCTATCTTAAGTTATATTTATCTATTTAGGTGATAGAGTTCTATCTTATTTAGGTTTTCTAATTCTTTGTAAACTCTTAAGAAGAAGTCTATATAAACAGACTTCTGGTTAATCAATAAATATGATTCAGAGTATTCTTAGACTCTGTTTCTACAGGAAAAAAGCTACATATCAAACATGAAAAATATCCACACAAAAAATGTTCTTAAAAATACATGATAAGTATCAGCTATTCTTTACTAACATCATCTAGGATAATAGTATTTTCTTTGGTAACAATGCAATGCACTATGATTTACAGTTTTAGACCACTTAAAGATTACCCACATCAAATCCAAATGACTTAAAACTATATATATGCACATATGTTTTTGCATGAGTATGTGCATTGTATAAAGAAATTCAATACCAGAAGCAAGAAAATTTTTAGACTTAGCAGACAAGTGTAATCAATTCCTAGCTCTTACCGCAAAACCTGAGTTATGAAGTGCAGGAACAGCCATGTTACGAACAACAAGATTCAGTAGTTGTACCATGCTTCTGATTCCAAGTGGATCATCAAAGTGTCAGAAACTGGACATTCATGCTCAACAATGACTAAGAAAATGAAAAATTCAGGGGTGCATTGATGTCATATTATTTAATGAGGTGAAAATAAATGTAGCAAGGTAACACTAGTCATATGGAAAGTATAAACAAGCAAAAACTTACCCTAACGAGGCAGCAAGCTCCTCTGCTGGAATAGAATGGGGATCAAGCCCTCTCGGTAAGCGAGCATTACAAATAAGGTCATACTGACCACTGGATCCATCTTTTCTTTCCCCTCTAAATTTACCTGTAGAAGTAGAAAAAAAACTCAGCTTACTTACAAGCAACATTATCGACTTCTTTAAGTAATTATAATTAGTATTCGTAAAATATAACTCAAGATTTTTTGTCAATCTCTGTAACATGCACGATCAATCAAGATTGTCAAGACAAGGTTCATAACTAGAAGAAGCATATTAAGCACAGTCACTGACAGGGACCAAAACAAAATAGCATATAAGCGTTTACCCGACGCTGTGGAAACAATTTGCATATCTGTTTTATGATCAAATACTGCTTGTGTAGGCGTTCTGACGTAATTGCCATCTACAACTCAGGAAATGTCTTAAGTCACAACTTTCAAATAAAATAGACATTCTCATAATAAGAGAGAAGGAGCCAAACGTCGAAAACAGGGAGATCTCACATGCCCCAAGCTTTGTGTGCAAATAAGGTTGGGATAGAACTTTTGGATCTGCTGGACCCGATTCTTTTCCAGCTGCAGAGAGAAAAGATATATAATTCCTATAGTTAATGTCCATACAACTTGCAATCCTTCTCATGAAACTAAAATGGAACAGAATGAGTGATTGAGAACCGTGGCTCGAGCAGAATCAAGCACTCCATAATTAACCTTTAAATCATGAGACATTGTCTCAATCTTAGTCTTTCCTATAAATAAAGCATCATTTATCATACGCCTAATGAATAGAACGTGAGCCAAAAAACTACAGAACAGACATCAAAACCTTGAGCTAATTGTTCTTTACTACGACGAAGCTTCTCCTTCAAGTAAGTTAGCTTCTCGTTTTGAGATTTTTCCAATTCAGCTGATCATCAGTTTTCCTCTAACAGTACCACAAATCAAAATTAAACAAAACTCGAAAAAAGGTATTAAAAACTAATTTCAAATTAAGTGAAAGAAATCAAACCTTCGCGGCAAGCACTTCGGTTAGTTTTGAATATAAAAAATCACGTCCGCTTTTTAATGATTTTAACACATAATTATATTCATATAATCTGCAAATAATAGTTCATCAGAACAACAAAAAAAAATCAAATTTAACGAACATTTACCGACGATTAAATACATATTTATATACCTGTAATTGACGCATATAGCGCAAATGGAAGCGCGATTTGGATCGTCACAAATAGCACAGTTGCTTGCTTTTTTGGGCATCGTCGCAAACTCTAATTAAAATCTACCATTTCTTCATCAAAAGAATCGAAAATCGAAATTACTAAGAAGAAAATTGAAACGGAATGGAAATTTTCATGTTTGGCTGACAAGTAGAAGAATTTTCCTCTTCTTTGTTTGTTTGTTGGTTCCCTTGTTATTATGTTTTGAAGGGAAAACGTAACGGAGCTCAGCTGAGAGACGTACGAAGGTGTATCGTATGTTCATCTAAACGGCGTCGCGCTATTTCAGGCATTTTTGTTTTTATAAATATTTGGTTTAATAGATGAATAGATATAAATTATATTTGTGACTCACTTTTAATGTTTAAATTATATGAATTATATTTGTGACTCACTTTTAATGTTTAAATTATTTTTAGTTTTAATAAATATTTAAAATATTATTTTGATAATTTTAACTTTTTTACTATTTAAATACTTTTTAGCCAATTAAAATATAACACATGATTTAAAATTATTTTAATTAATTTTTAAACAAAAATGAATAAATATCTCGGATTTAATTTTTTTATAAAATAGTCAGATATCCTTAAAGCAAAATCTAAGTTATTGTTGTTTTCACTATTGATTGCTTCATTGAAGACTATTACTGTTGTTTTCGGGTTATCACGATAATTTTTTTCAATCACTCATCGTCAGTAATCAATAATAAGTGTGTTGATTAGTTTCTTTTTCGTGAGTTTACTTCTTTTAACGTTAAAAAGCTATTCAAACACATTTATTATCAGTTTATTAATGATGGATGATTGAAAAAATAATCGTAGTGATCCAATGGGAGAAATGATGACGGGAGACATGACTATTGAGGATGGAATCAGTTAAGAAAGTTAAGGATTTTGAATTCGACGGTCATTTTGTGAGTTTTTAAAATTCTAAGTTCTTTTAAAAATAAGTTAAAAAATAAATTATATTTTTAAAAAATTAACAATAATTAAAGGTTAGGTACTTAAAATGACTAAAATAAAAGTTTAGACACTTATTTAAAATTAAAAATAGTGTAAACGTTAAAAATAAACTTTAATTATAGTTTGGACATATAATTATAGTTTAGCACCTATTTGACTACTAAATCTATTTTTTAATTAAATGTATTATTTATACGTAAATAAATCTCAATTTTGTACTTCCCAAAAACATGGATTTGTTGCTTAGTCTTTTGAATTCTATGAAATTATAAATTAGTCTACATGTAAAATTGTAGTTTGGTCCTCCCAAGGAAATTATAATTCAATTTGGCCCCCAAAAGTTCTTGCCAGCTTCGCCCTCGGAGTAACTGTAATAAAGTAGCCTACAAATAAAGAAGTCGTTTTTACAGGATCAGTTCATCAACGGCGAGTCGGCGATAGTTCGAGGAGCTGGTCTGGTAGAGCTTACGTGATCGGATCTTTACATAAAGTGAAATTGGAGGAAGAACAGACAAGCACTGACGGTAATAACAATGTCTCTGATGTTGAAAAGCCTAAAAATCTCCCCGACGGCTGCTTGTTTTTCTATGGATATTTAAGAAAACTCATTCTTCCAAGGTTTATGATTCCGTGAAAATGGCCATTAATTTATTGATTTAAAAAATAAATAATTAATCATAAAATTTATATAATTATAATACCCATTAATTTATCGAATGTTTAAATTATTATATTATATTTGAATCGTAAAATTTATTTTAAAAAATAAATATTTTTACTTAATAAAAAAATCTACTCAATTCTCAAACTATGTCTTGTTTATATTTCTCAAGATATTCATTTGATCCTGCCTATAAATAACATTTCATATTTTATTATTCTATATTAAAAATAGACATTAACTATAGATCTTAAAAATCTATTATATTTAAGAGATCACATTCTTTCTTGATTTTACCCTTTTAATACTATAAGTTTTGATTCACTATATCCCATCATCTTATTCATAAAAATAATTAAACATGAATAATTAAATTAATATTAATCAATCATAAAATAAATGAATTTATAATTTTACATTCTCTAACCTATGGTCCTTGACATGCTACCTACTCAAAGCCGATTACTACAATGGGTTATAATGGAGATTCTTGGTGCTTATTGTGTGACAATGAATGCGAAACAAGAGATCATTTATTTGGGGAGTGTTGTTTCACAAAGAATCTTTGGACATTAGTAATGCAAAAATGTGGGACTCAATTGGTTTTTAAGAAGTGACCGGATTTACTTGCTTCAATTCAAGTTGATGGCAAAGGTAAATCCCTATATGCTGCGATTATACAATTAGCATGAAATAGTTTAAATTACCACATCCGGCAAGAGTACAATGCACGTTTGCATAAAAAAAACCTGAGATCTGAGATGAATTTTTTTTGCTCTTATTCAATATAGTGTAAAATAAAAATCTTGGGATGTCATAAGATTACTCTCCATAATACTTGTATAGCTGAAAATTGAAATCTTAATCTTTTTGTCATTGATGGTAACATTCTGATTTTGAGTTATATTTTTTCAAGATTATTTGAATAAATATAATTTATTTATCTAAAAAAATTACATTTAATATTTTCAAAGCATTTAATTTAAATAATTTTGAAGGTGGGAACCTAAAGGGTGGCGTGAATTCGTAACTCCTTTTGCTTTAAAACCGTGATTGGCGGTAGGGAAAAAAATGCTACTGCCAACCTCCATCCGCAAATGCAATCAATGTGGACCACAGTTCTATCCTCTACGCTCTCCATATCCGCTATTATATCTACTCCACCAATAAAACCTCGACACATCACCACTCTCACACCCATTTACCAAAACACTCTTCACTGTTTACCAAATCAACACCACCACTTGCCAATACTGCCATGCAAAAACCGAAACTTATATCATCATTATATCCACCACACCACACACGAATACGCTCTTTTGTCACGGCTTACCCCGTTCCTATTTTCCTTTTCTTTTTTCCCATTTTTGTTTAATTTCCTTACATCATTACTTCACTTTATCATCACGGTCTATTTACCCCCTTTTTTCTTGAATTTAATCTCCATCCCTTCTTCTTCCTCATCACAATTTCCAGAGAAAAAAACCCAGAAAAATGGCGAAAATGCTGTTGTTCTTTGCTCTATGTGTGGTTCCATCTCTGGTTAGTGCCACACGCATGGTGAAGAATCCATTGATGGTTCAAGGTCAAGTTTACTGTGACCGCTGCCGTGCTGGGTTTGAAACACCAAAGACGACAAACATGGCTGGTACTACTTTCTCCATTCCTAACATACGTATATGCCTTGGTTCCTATGTTTTGCCTGTTTTTGTTGGTAACATTGTTGGATCTGGGTTTTTTAGTTTGTGAACATGTAGATCTATGAGGTAGTTTCAAGTTTCATGAGTGTAAAGAAATTAGGGTTATGTTTGAGACATAAGATAATAGAATTACCATGATTTTACCTGTAGAATTAAGATAAGTGAACCGGTTCATTTGTTGCATTGTTCTTTGTAGGTGCCAAGGTTAAGGTTGTCTGTTCCGATAGGAAGACCGGTGAAGTCGTGTACGAGAGAGCAGGATACACAGACTCAACCGGACAATACAAGATCCATGTCTCCGAGGATCATTTGGATGAGATCTGTGATGCTGTTCTTGTGAAGAGCTCTCAGCCTGAGTGTGCTCAAATGACACCTGGACGTGAACGTGCTCGTGTGATCTTGACCAACTTCAATGGCATTGTATCCAACACCCGTTTCGCCAATGCCATGGGATTCATGGCAAACGAGGCTGAAGCAGGTTGTGCAGAGGTTCTGAAGTTGTACCAGGAGGAAGATGAGTAGAAATTGTGATTATGACTCTCATCTACTGGTTGGCATATGAAAAGGGTGTCTGCTATTTGATACTACTATTCAAGTGTTCCTTTGTTTCCCTGTATTGAGGACTTTGGTTTCTATTAAAATTCTATTATAATATGGTATTTGTATTTATATTTTTCACTTTTTAAGAGTAGTACAAGTTACAACACATGATTTTGAAATCAATCTGTTAATGAATGTTTAAAAATATTATTTCAAACAGGTACCTGTATGAATTTGATTTTGATATTGACATTAAGAAAAAATGAGTTAAGATTATGTTATATTCAGTGAACGGAAAAATATTAATTTAAATGAAAAAAAATACTCCAACTTAATCCCCCAATCCTCCGGTCCACTTGCTTTTGCTCGATTTCTAAACTTCGTAAGAATGACTGATTTTTTAACTTAAACTTTTTTTATTTACATAAAATATACATTAATTATTAAAAAAATAACCACATTAATTATTAAATTTATTTGAGTTTTTAGTTAATAATTTAAATTTTATTTATTTATTTTTTAAAATAAATGAATTTTTTTATCTCGAATTGAATAAAAAAATTTATTTTTTAAATTGAAGTAAAATTTTACTCACCCTAACGCTGGGTGAAACTAGAATTATTGAACAACTTAACTATTTTAATATTTTATTTGTCAAATAGTTCACGGGTTTAATATTTTACTTTTAATTGATAGGAGTATTAGTAATTTTTAATTTGAACTTAAACACAAATCATTATGAAACAAAATGATTTTATGGGATGGAGTTTAAGTTTTCTATATTTTGTTCCCTTTACGAATATATCTGTCAGTGTTAGTCGCTTTTAAAATTTTATATTGAATTATTGTTCATTAAACATTAAAACATAACATATATTAATATTTATTTATTTTATAGTTAAATCTAAATATTATATTTATCATTAAGTGATAATACAAATAAAATTATACTAATCCAAATCAAAGGACCTTGTTTGAAATTAAAAACAAAACCTGTTTTGAACTTCAAACTGGACGAGCGCTTCAACCCCATGAATGAATTCACCTAAACATCACGAAAATTAAAAAAATATATATAAAGGATTAACATTTACAATAACATGTATTTTTAATATAAGAAATTCAAATTTAGTGTAAAATATTATAAATGACTTTTGATTAAATTAATCAAAATTTTAAAAATCAATTCTATTTCAACCACGTCTTAAAAAATCCTTTTAATTCTTGTTTTTCTTTTTACTGTATATTCAAGCTCAAGGACTCTGTCGTTTTGGCCTTTGGGGCAGTCTCAAAGGCGACTAAAACTCAGTAAATGAATGAAATCGTTTGCTCAATAAATTTGACAACATGCATCAAATTTAAAACAATTAAGCTAAACAATCGAACTTTTAATGCAGAAAACCAACCTTGATGAAGTACTGGCCCATCCTATTTGGTTGTTCTTGTATCCATTGAACACTAAATTTAGAAGAAAAATGAATAGGTCAAGATAAAATATAAAATAGACCAACATCTAGCTCTTGCACATGGAAAATGTAAAACAATCAAGCAAAACTAAGGAAGTACCTATCAAGAGGATTCACAACCCCAGGGAAGTAATCTCCGAAAGCTAATCTACTGATCTTGTGACTCATCTACATCAAATATTCATGGTGCGTAGAACATTAGATAATCAATTTCGGACGAGGCATGCTCATGTATACAAAGAACGGAAACAAAAGGGATATATCTTACATTATAACTTTCCTTTTGAAATGCAAGCAAGTCATGTACATGGGCATCTGATTGCTGAAAGCTTTTCCCAGGTGCAAAATGAAAATTCCCTGCCACCTTATTAACTTCTAAAGAGCCATATATATTACACCCCTCACCTTCTTCATCCTTAATCCTCTGAAGAAAACCCTCTCTCTTGCACTGAACAACAGAAACAAGAAAGCATAAACCAGGGTCGCATTGAGTCAAGTAGGCCAACTGGGTTAAAACCCCAACTTACATTAAGGGGGAACAGACAGTATTTAGATAGGCCAACTGGGTTAAAACCCCAACTTACATTAAGGGGAACAGACAGTATTTAGATAGGCCTACCAGAAAGCAGTAAACTACTTCTACACAAAGAAAAACATACACCATGGCACTGCAATTCGTATATCTTTTGCTGCTGTCAACTATTATTAACTAAAAGTTTCAAGTATTGTGCAACAAAAACTGCATTGGTAAGCAACATTGCACCCCAAGGAGAACCCAAGATCGAACCTTGGAGACAATATTGTTGGGTGTAGCAGCCACAAACCCCAAACAAAGACCATAAAACAGACATGGAAGATGCAAAAAGAATAACCGTATTGGTAATTTTCCTGGTATAAGCTATGGAAACGAAAACAATGAAGTACAAGCATGACTATCAATATCAATGATGCTAAAGGCAAAAAAAAAAAAAACATTTCCTATCTGAGTACATACATTTGTGTGGGTCATTATATCTGATAATTTAAGCTCTTATGCAGACAGACCTGGTCGATCAAATTAGGGTTTGACAAACCCCAACCTTTCTTTTTGTATGCTTCACGAACATCCTCACAAGAGTTGCAACAATCATCATCAGCCTGCAACATTGAAAGAAAAAAAGAATGCTCAGGGAAGAAAAGTACATCATGCCTGGAGCTGAAAGATGGTCATTCTTGTAACCGGACTGTTTTCAATGATTATTCACTGCCTAAGGACTGACCACACCAACTCCAGAATAAAATCCAACCAAAACAAAGCAAATTTAGGGAATAGCCAAAAGACAAGAACAAAGGTGAACTAATGCTGAGTACATCATTTTAGGCACACGATGACAAAATTACAATCCTCTTGGGATCAAGAAAATAAGTTATTGGGACCTAAGAATCAAATCAAAGATCCTTTGTATTCAGCAAAAACATGCACCCCGTGGATTGACTTAAATCACAGAGAATTATAGATGAAGCATACCACTTCTGCACCATAACATGAACCACAATACGTCTCATGGTGCTCGAGCCTGCCACCATGCCTCTGTAAAGGCTTTTCAATCTGTGTGAAGAAGAATAATTATGAGCAGAAAGGGGAAAAAGAGTTGAATGTGTGGCTCCTTAGATCCTTTTAAAAATGCAACTGAGAAAACAACTTCAAGCAATATTGCTATATAGCAAACCTTGGGAGCACCAATTCCATCTTGTCTTGATTCTATAGCATTGCCATGAGCATCTAACCGTATCTTGATTATATCATGTTTCTGCATGTTTATAAAGATAAATGTTTAGCAACAACAATTGGACAATTTTAGCAGCATGCGTAGAGAAAAGTAACTTCAATGAGCAAGCACATAAACTTCTGCCCATATCACATATGGAAATTCATCTATGTTCCCATGAAGAGAGAGTAGATTAGAAAAAATTCCCTTTAAGACACTTGATGTAGAAGAGAAATTCATCAATATAGAATAGAAAAGCATAATTACTAGCAATACATACCACATCAAGGTGTTGTTCTCCACTTACGTCTATTGCATCAACACTGAGGATCGAGCATGAAAGAGCAGGAAATGTGATATCAAACTGCAGTTTCAAATCCAAAAGGAACGTTAAGAAATTTGATAGGATAATTACAAAGGATTCACAACAATGCTATACACAAACAGAATAGAAACACTAAGGAATGTGAAACATAATAGAAAATTACATTCTCGTAGTGCAGAATATGATGATTCGGAACAAATAAAAACAGTTGACAGTTGACACTAAACATGAAAAAGAATAATGGAAGAATCTTCAGGAAATCTTGGAGAAGAATAATTTTCAGAAAAAAAAATTATGTGAAATTTAAGGCCATAGGGAACAGGCTGAAAGGGAACTCTTAAACTAAAGTGGGACTATCAAATGACAATACATTGATGCGTAGAGTTTCCCCTCTTGAAGTGTCAACCAAAAGCTTTGTTTCAGTCACAGCATGAAGATATAATCCTGCAATCAAGACCAGGAAAACAAAAAGAATGTTCAATGGAAACAGATCATCTAACTTAGATTCTGCAGAAGACTACAAGAAACCTCACTGCACCCCATACCCCCCCCCCAAAAAAAAAAAAAAATACCCATCCATACCACACGTGTAAAATGCTAGGAATTAACAGAAGTGAAGAAAACTGATAAAGCAGACACAGAAGAAACACAGTTTAATGTGAAAGTCTTCAAGAAAAACACATAAACAAGAATATCATCCATCAATAAAGATCCCAACAAACCATAATCAAAATTCAGTGAAACTTGACACTAGCTCAAGTGTCGTTGAGCAATGAAGGTGCAAGTGATTATAGACAAACATAAAGTTCATTGAATGAAGTCCAGAGCACATTTGAACTCTCATTTTTTATCATTAACATGCCTAATTTAAATGACTATATAGTCCTTCCGCAAACAAAAGGCCATCTTTACCAACTCTTCAACCATATTGCTGCAAGCCTGCAACAATAATATGGCTAACAATAATCCTCCCCTCATTCATATACAACCCCTTAAGAATCGCGCATCATAGAAGTTGAACAATCTTGGCCCAAAATGAATACAAATCTATAAATGAAGCTCAGCTTGCAATTTCAAATTACGCTCCGTGACGCTGCAAGCTGCAACCGCATCTAGAATCGTAATTATATTTTAGAGAAAAATCATGTTGCATCCGTGACAGCAACCACAATTTAGTGGCTATTGTTGTGCTGACAATGACGTCCATTTTTTATCAAATCAATTGGAAGTCATGGAAAACTATGCTCTTTAGTAAATTCATTAACAATTCCCTTATTAATTCATCAATAAACCTTAGTCACAGTCTTGATTGAACTCACAATTCAAGCCTGAAAACGCCCAACAATTCTCAGGTAAGAAAACGCATTTCAAATAATTCAATTCCAACGTACATATAACATTTTAAAAATAAAAATAAACAAGATCCAAATAATTGAGCAGAGAAAAAGAAACTCACGGAGCTCGGAAAAGAAGAGCAAGATCATAACAACGGAGGAGACGAGAGTGATAATGCCACCGGAAATTGTTCGCCTGTAGAAATCCTCGTTGATCTTAGGGTAGGCGTCTAATTTCTTCAACTTATTCATCATTCCAGCCATTAATTCTATCGTTTTTTTTTATTCTTTTTTCTCCTTTTTTGAATTGATTTATGAAATGATCCTCGCTCTTCTTTTCCGAAAATCCAAAAAATCTAACTGGAAATGAAAAGAATCTAATCCGATGGAACAAATAGCTTAAACACCTCGTCGAAATTAGGAACGAGGAGTTTAAGCTTTGAGGAAGGAGCTAAACCTCTTAGGCCCTTGCTTTCCCCCTTCATTTCCCGTCTTTAAAATGAGAAAGAAGGCGGGGCTTACTGCAGTTTCACGCCGGTATTTACGATTGTAATCGACCGGTTCTGGCGGGGCTTGCCTTTACCGTTGTTGTCGCTCTATTCTTCTGTAAGAACTAAGAATGCAACGGTAAACCATTAAAATAGGGAGACTTTATAGTATTCTAAATTAATTTAATTTTTTATTTTATAAATATTTATTGAGCATATTTGATAATAATTTTAAATTTAATTTTTAATAACTTAAAGGACCTAATAAATATATAAGATATGTTTTCTAATATATTTAACCGTTAAAATATTTTTAAATTTATTTCAAAATTAATTTGTATATATCAAAAGGTTAAAAAAATATGATTTAATTATATCAAAAATCAAATAAAATGTTAACCAACTTTATTATAATAAATTACAACAGCAACGTTTTGTTCCCAAAATAACGTGGCAAACATATTCCTATTCGACATAAACTTCTATATGGCCCACCCAAGTTCAGACATGAATCAAATTACAACAGTCATCGTATGCTTATCATTTCCTACAAGCAGGGACTGTGTTCCTTCTTCCATTACCAGTACACCATATTCATTAGCTCTGCTCATATGCTCACAAGGGTTAACTTCAAACTCAATTTCACCCATTTCCCCTGCACTTAAAATCACACTTTGAAACCCAATCAATTGTTTCTTTGGTCTCCCATGCCCATGGTTTCCATGCCTCACAAACAGCAATACTGGATGCTTACCTGCCAAATCACCATGGTTTTTTACTCCAACATGAACTGTGAACTTACTTCGACTACAGACTTCGGCGCTTAACTCTGAAACTAGCTTGTATTGTATGGAATCGGAGGTCTCCGTTGTATGTAAGGGAGAAGAATGGTTCAGATACAGGTTTTTCTGGGAGACGCGGGTGAATGTATATGAATACTTTGAATAACTAAGGCCATAACCGAATTCGAAGACTTGGTCTCCTTTATAGAATCTGTATGTGCGTCCGGGATAGTTGGACGATGGTTCGGGTCGCATCCTCATGTCCGTCATTGGTACTTTGGTGAAGTCTTGTGGATACCAGGTTACAGGTAATCTCCCTCCTGCATGACATGATTTAATGGACCGTTGTTACTCGCAACATTTTATTTTCATTAGCAATAGATGGTATCAACGGCTTGTTACCTGGATTGTGATCACCGAAGATTACTTCGGCAAGTGCAATACCTCCACCTTCTCCGGGATAACCAGCCCACAAAATGCTACCAATCCTAGGATCATCCTTAGCAAAAGATACATCTATAGGACCTCCGGAAAGAAGCACTAAAACAACCGGTCTCTTTGCGGACTTTGCAACGTTGATGATGAGTTCTTGTTGCCTCCCGGGAAGAAACAAATCGACACGATCCAGCGCCTCTCTTTCTTGAGTTTGATCTAATCCCATTATCAACACAACATAATCTACCCGTTTTGCAATGCCTACTGCTTTGTTGATTGCAGCAGTAGAACAAGAAACCGTATCACAACCGGGGTGATAAACAGTGTTCTTAACGTAGCTCTTCAAAGCTTGCAAAGGAGTAACGGACTTGCATGGAGGGCCTGCGTAATTTCCGATAAGTGTTTGAGGTGAATCAGCATTCGGACCAATTACAGCAAGTGAAATGGTGGATTTCGGAAGTGGAAGGAGTTTTTCATCATTCTTTAGAAGGACAATGCCATTTCGAGCAGCTTCAAGTGCTAGAATCTGGTGCTCAGGGGAGCAGATCTGGTCCGTTCTGATATTGCTGAAAGGGAGTTGCTCAGGACTTCCATCGAAAAGGCCTAACCTCATTCTAACAGCAAATAGATTATGGAGAGCTCGATCTATTTGAGATTCAGGCAGTTTTTTCTGCATAACTGCAGATTTGGTATAATTCTGCAAATAGGATCCGCAGTCGATATCCATGCCTGTAAATATAATGAAAACATGCAGAAACATATATAAGTAGAAACATGAGCACACATTGCCAAGTTATACTTGGATTTTGGTCTGAGCATTGAATATGAATCAGTCTTCGACGGATTTATATTAAATGTTGGGAGGTTGGTTTAAGGATTATATTTGCATACCAACACACGAATACTTGTCGGTCACACATGTACTTCAAGAAAAAGATAAATCGGAGCTACATACTATAAGATTACAAGGGCTGAGGACCTGCATACCAGCTTTGAGAACATCAACAACAGCATCTTCAGGTGCCTTGGCGTATCCTTGATCATCATGGATGAGCGCAACCGCATCACAGTCCGATGTTATATACCTGCTCAAAATGTTCAACCAATACAGAAGCTATAAGAACCAATAATCATTGGATTCATGATCTATATATGATTCCAACTCTTCATTTTCTTGAATAATCATACATTCCAAAAAATGGGCATGCAATGTTATCTTCCATGAACTCTTTGTAAGATGCAAAATAAACTAAACCCGTCAAGTTCCAACCCAACCTTATAAGAATCATTCATTTCAAGAGAGTTTGGGAGTGAGGGGAGTTTTAACTAAAACTTTTATTGAAATATACACAGTTACCCTTTGAAATCCCATTCGCCTCTCACTGTCTTCAACAAGAGATTGGAATCTGCACAGCTTGGAACTCCATTAACTCTATTGTAAGCACACATTACGCCACTGGCTCGACCATCTCTTACACAGCTCTCAAATGGCGGCTGGTATGTGTCGGCTAAATCTTGCATAGTTACCTACAAAACAATCCAAAATCAAAAGTTAAAAAACTACTGTTCTACATGAGATAGTTTTGCCATTAGAAACCAATAAAGTAGCTTTCTTTACTGAATTGCCATCTTCCTCCACTTGAACAACTTGCTTCCACTGTTTAGTCATCCAACTAGGGGTAAAGGGGTTTATGTTGTTTCAATTTCATATTTGTCGGATAATATTAAAAGATGATTATGTGAAGAAAAACTTTAAATGAAACATACTTTATCAGTTTCCAAGATGATAATCTTAATGCTACAGGGAATTGAAAGCCTTTTCTATATACATTTTATCTTTATCTTGCCTTCTTTCTCAAGGAAATAGGAAATAGGAAATATAATCATTAAGCAATGGCAAAGACTTACACGGGCATCAAAGACAAACCGGTTCATCCCCTTCCAATTATCCAAATCATAAGCTGTAAAATGCTTACAACAAGCTGAAGCTTGAAGGTGGCCATGGATTTTCCCGCCATGGAAAGTATCCCCTTGAACCCCTCTCACGTACGACACAGCATATTTCCCAACAACCAAGGGATCTTCCCCGGGTGTTTCTTGCCCTCTCCCCCACCTTGGGTCCCTAAATATGTTAATATTTGGCGCCCAAAATGTCACACCTTTCGCCTCCCCTGCATTGTACATCGCTCTCGCCTCTCTTCCAATCGCCTCCGTGAATATCACCGGTGTTAAAACAAAACATTAAAATATGTAAGAAATAAGCTGAAACGGCTAACTTACTAGTCCAATGCGATACCATTGATATGGATCGAAGGAAGCGGCGGTGAGGATGACTTGAGGGAAGCTAGTGGCGGCTTTAATGGCACCATCAAACTTGACGCCGGGACCAACGTTGGAGACTCCATGCAAGGCCTCCGACCACCACTCGTATGCGGGGATTCCCAGTCGGGGGATCGCCGGAGCTGAGTTAACAAGTTGAGAGATTTTCTCGTCTAATGTAAGCCTGGAAACGAGGTCCCTGGCTCTTTGAGTGATGGGTAATCCGGTTTGGCAAAAAAGGAGGGTTTGGGTTTCCGGGTTCGATGAATCACACGAAAATGGCGGTTGGGTTGAGCCACCATGGATGAAAAGTAGGGTGAAACTGATCAAGGAAACCAAAGAAATCATTTCGTTTGTGAAGAAAACTGAAGCTGAGAGTGCTTACAGTTCAGTGAGAACAGAGATGCTTTCAGTGTGTAATTATTACGATTCTGTTGAATAGTGAATTGACTGGATTGCCCATTCGTTTTACGTTTTTGAGTTGGTCTTTTGGGTAAAACAATAACGTTGTTTCAGGGTGAACATCTCTATGTACTGTGGCCTTTAGTTTGATTGGTTGAATTGAACGGCGAGGTAAAAGTTTCGTTACCGAAGTTGAGCACAAATGGACATAAAATTAAAATTTATAAAATAAAATTTATTTTTTAATATATTACTTTATAATATAAACCTTCATTTTTAATTTTTAAATTTTAACTATGATTTTTAAATTTTAAATATTAAATTATATCACTAAAAGTTTTTATCGTTAAATATAAATCTATAATTAAAACCACATTTAATATATTAATATATAAATAATATATTTTATATTATTTTGTATATTAAAACTATTTACAATATTATTTATTTTACAAAATAATTTAAATTAATATTAAATAGTTTAAGCTATATAATATTTATAATAAAATATAATATAATTTTATGTTAATTCACGGGTTCAGGTTTAGTTTTTTATCAGAGGTCTTAAATTCGAACTTTTATAAATTTGTAATTTTTAATATTTTTCTTTCGATAAGATGACATTGTTGAGTTAAATTAACTTCAAAATAGTCGCACAAAAATGATGTAATTTTAGTTTAACAAAAACATTAAAAATTAACAATAAAATAATATTTTGAATAAAAAAAATAAAATTTAATGTTAAATTTATAGCTTGAGGGTGAACATCCCATGTACTGCGGCCATTCGTCTGATTGGTTGAATTGAACGGCGAGGTAAAGGTCTCATTACCAAAGTTTTCAGTTGCGCGCAAATAATTACAGCTGAACTGAATAATCATATAGACAACAATATTTATAAGATAAAGATAATTTTATAAAATTATTATTCAAGGATAATTTTTAAATTAATATATAAATATCAAGATAAATATTCATTGAATTCTTTCATAAAATATAAAAAAGATAATAATTAATATTATTGTAAAATTCTAATATAGTGAATGGAACATTTCCTTATTTAATTTGCCTTCCATTCACTAAACCTATACAAATAAGTTAATACGTAATCGCTCTCTTTCCTTGGCCTTGGACTTTTATTTTATTGTTAGGGTTAAAGTATTAAAACTGGCTTTAATCCAGTTAATTCATAAATCATATTCAAATATGGTTTTACTATATATAGTAAAAGAAACTTACCAGGTTCATGCTGACCTTTTTTCTAATTCTTGTTAAAGGTTCAATTCATACCAGCTGAATTACAGAAAGTAAAGCCATAGATAAGTTCAAGCACAAGCTCACCTTTCGGCGGATCAGTCGATTTCAGGCAGTCTAAACGACGACCATAACTCGTAAATGAGCTGTGACATCAGTCTATTCCAACAACCAGCGAAATTGTCAACAAAACTTTAGTCATTAATACAAAGAAATCTAAAAACCGAACAGGGATACATACATCGCAGTGGTATTCTCTCCCTTTGTTTGCCTTTTCCCCACGCACACCTGTTAACGAACATGAAACAGCAGCGATTTTGTGTTGGCTCAATTGATCAACTGAATTTACCAATTTCCATCTTCTTCTTGATTGCTTTTTGACCATGGTAGATGAATGAGTCCAATATCCCCGAAACTGTAAAAACACCTGAATAGGGAAAAAATGGAACAAATAATCAACAAAACCAATCCAGTCAAGGGGATATCTGTGAATTAAAAGCTTCTGGTATCTGTTGACGAAGTCATAGTCTTGGAACCAAAACTGTTCTTGAATTAAACTGGGAATAAATTGATAGACTAAACGACGGTGATTAAAAACTTGAAAAGGCATCAGTTTTGAACCCAACATAGAAAATGTTCACTCAGTTACAGAGGGATACTCAGGAGTTATTAAATCTATGTGTACCCCATACGGAATAAACATGAACATCAATTATTTTCCATTCTCTCTCTTTTAAATAAATAAGTACAGGGGATGAGGATTTAAATTTGTGACGTATATTTCAGATTTTAGAAGTCGGATCTGGAAGATATTGGGTCCTGTCTCATACAACTTTGATCAAATATGAATGAGTTCATTAGGGGGTGCTATTAATTTGTATTTAAAAAAATGAATCAGAGGATCATTACCTCCAACTATAGCACAGACATTTGTTAGAAAGTGCAAGAATGAGACATGTTGCTCTGTGAAAGTCACCTGAAAAATAAAATTTAAAATAAGCTCAGAAATAGCAGAAATCAGATGAAACAAACTGAAAAAAAGTCCGGAGTCGGGGTTAACATCTATAACTACTCTTTAAGAGAACTTAGGTCCAATGCTTGATCACCTAGGATCCCTAATACATATAAAGGAATCTTGAAAGGGATGTAGCAGCATTCTCTAAGATGTCAACTGTTTATTCCAGATGAAGGAATTGCATGAGGAAAAAAGCAGAGAAACCAACCTCGATAGGAGAAAGGTCATAAAAGAAGAAAACTCCTGGGAGGGATTGAAGCCGGCCTATTTCTGCACCCTTAAAATGCTCTGTCACAGAAAACTGTGGAAGGCAATCTATCATGCATTAATCATTTTGACTAAATGAAAGATGAGATAAAATCAAATCATTTTGCAAGTTTTTTAACACCTGATTTGACTGGATATTGTGACCACTCACATCCGTATACACCGTAGGTACAACCTACAAGACAGAAAGTATATTAAAAATACCTCAAACTAAAGACATGGTTCTTCTTTAAAGCTCATTTAAGAAAATGATAAGCTACATGCATCAGAGACGAGAAAACGAAGAATACATGCCCCTGAAGATATCACAGTGCCATCAGTCTACCCAAGATGAAAAAAAATAGTAAGAATACATGCTAATTGGTCTTCTTGAATGTGTTATTCTCCCTTACTTTCGCAGAGAATACGGAACACATGATATTTAGGTTTATATTAGCCCAAAGGCGAAAACTAACGATGGTAAATCATATTCTCAGCAGGGACTCATTCTTACCTTTATTGATATGTTTGCTAATGTAATTAGTATTTGAAAATGGAATTGTTTCCTCAATAACATTGATGACATGCATTAAGTTTAAAACAATTAAGCGAATCAGTCCGGCGTTACTGCTCTGCAACTTTATACCATTCAATGAGTAGGCATATACTTTCTCCCTAGTCTAAGTCTTTTTTATATTAAACTGCAGACCTTGATGAAAAGGTTACCAAAAGGCAAATAGTCTAGATCCAGGTCCTAGCTTCGATACTAGATAGATGTGATAACTCTGATAATGATTGAATATGATAATCATGAACTAACGATGAATTCACCAAAAACTGACCTTGATAAAGTACTGGTACATCCCACTTGGTTGTTCTTGAGTCCACTGAACACTGAACTTAGAACAGGAAATGTGTTAAGGAGGAAAAAATGTAAGATATGCCAACATCTAGCTCTTGCACATGTCCAATGTAAAACAATTAAGAAAAATTTAGAAAGTACCTATCAAGAGGATTTACAACCCCAGGGAAGTAATCTCCGAAAGCTAATCTATTGATCTTGTGACTTATCTGTGATAAGTATCAAATTTCATGAAGCGTATAACATTAGATAACCAGTTTCTGATAAGGCATGCAAATGTACACAAAGAACGGAAACAAAAGAGATATATCTTACATTAAAACTTTCCTTTTGAAATGCAAGCAAATCGTGTACATGAACACCTGATTGCTGAAAACTTTTCCCAGGTGCAAAATGAAAATTTCCAGCCACCTTATTAACTTCTAAAAAACCATATATATTGCACCCCTCACCATCTTCATCCTTAATCTTCTGAAGAAAGCCCTCCCTCTTGCACTGAACGATAGAAACAAGAAAGTGTAAATCAAAGCATAAACAAGGGTCATATTCATACACTGGTTTATGACCCACATGAAAGGAGGAACATACAAAATCTTTGGATAGGCCAACCAGAGAGCAATAAACTACAATGATACATAGACAAGCATTCACTGTTTTCAATGCAACAAAGACAGAATTGGTAGTTATCCTGATACAAGACAACATATAAATAATTATCTTAAGATTACTGAGATTAAAAAGGAATCAAGTTTTCAATGCACCAAGAAATGGGTCAATACTATAACTTGCCATATTGGCAGTTGGCATCCAAATAGAACCTCTGTATGGATTGGTTCTGAAATTGGTCAATACTCGATAGTCGATAGGCATTCTTAGGAAATAGGAAGTGAAAACAGATTTCAGTTTATGGTAAGTAGCAGTAGCTTATGGAAACAAAAACAACAAAGTACAAACATAGCTGTAAACATCAACGACACTGAAGGCAATGACAACTTTTTATCCCAGCATATGTCTATGTATGCATCATTTGAAAAAAAAGTTACTTCAGAAATCTGACAGATTAAGCTCTTACGCAGACAGACCTGATCAATCAAATCTGGATTTGACAAAGCCCAACCTTTCTTTCTGTATGCTTCACGAACTTCCTCACAGGAGTTGCAACAATCATCATCAGCCTGGGACATAGAAAGGAAAAAGAATGCTCAGGGAGGAAAAGTACATCATGCCTGCGGAAAAAAATAGTTCTTATAACTGGACTGTTTTCAATGATTATTCATTACCCAAGTACTGACCACATCAGATGCCTTGTCAACTCCAGAATAAAATCCAACCAAAACAAAGGAAATTTATGGAATAGGCAAAAAAAAAGGTGAATAATGCTACTAAATCAAATGTGTATATTGTTTTCGGAATTGTATGACAAAATGAAAATTCTATTAGGATCAAGAAAAAAGGTATGGGGGCCTAAAATAAAGCTAAAAATCTTTTATATTAAGGAAAAACATGCACCCAGTGGATTGACAAATATCGCAGTGAACTATAGATGAAGCATACCGCTTCTGCGCCATAACATGAACCACAATACGTCTCATTGTGCTCGAGCCTGCCACCATGCCTCTGTAAAGGCTTCTCTATCTGTGCGAAGCAGAATAATAATGAACATAAAGAAAGGGAGAAAAAGAAGAGAGAGCTGCATGTGTGGTTCCTCAGATCCTTTACGTAAAGAAAAAAATGTGACTGAGAAATCAACTCCAGGCAATATTTCCATATAGCAAACCTTGGGAGCACCAATTCCATCTGATCTTGATTCTATAACATTGCCATGTGCATCTAACCGTTTCTTGATTATGTCATGTCTCTGCAGGTTTATAAAATTAACTGTTTGGCATTAATAAGTGGGTGATTTTAACAGCTTGCATAGAAAAAAAGAGTAAGTTCTGTGAGCAGGCACATAAACTTTGCCTATATTGCATATGAAATCTCATCTACATGCCCAGACACAGGGGAGAGAGATATAGTAGGTTAGAAAATTCCTTTATGACACTTTTTTAATATACCCTTTACGACACTTGAAGTAGGAGAAAAATCAATCAATATGTAAAAAAGCATAAGTCCTTGCAATGCATACCACGTCGAGGTGTTGCTCTCCACTTATGTCCATTGCATCAACACTGAGGATTGAACATGCAAGAGCAGGAAATGTTATATCAAACTGCAATTTCAAATCCAAAAGAAACACTCTGAGATGTGTAATATACTAGTAATATTCATTTTCATAATGCAGAATATACCGATTCAGACATATAAATCAATTTACATTAAAAAGGAAAATGGAAGAATCTTCAGGAAATCTTGCAAAAGAAGAATCTTCTGAAAATTTTAGGTGAATTTAAGGCCATAGGAAAAAAAGCTGAAAGGGAAATCTTAAATTAAAGTAGACTAGCAAATGAAAATACATTAATACGTAGAGTTTCGCCTCTTGAAGTGTCAACCACAAGCTTTGTTTCAGTCACAGCATGAAGATATAATCCTGCATCAAAGGAAAGGAAAACAAAAAAATGTTGAATGGAAACATATCATCTAACTTAGATTCTGCATAAGACAAAATGAAACCTCGCTGCAACCCACTCACACATACCCAAAACAAAACACCCATCCATAGCACACGAGCAAAATGCAAGGAACTAACATAACAGAAGAAAACTGATTAAGCAGACACAAAAGAAACCCTGTTTAATTAGAAAATCTTCAGAATAAAGCATATAAAAAAGAATATCATCCATCAATAAAGATCTCAATAACAATATTCAAATTTCAGTGGAACAGGAACATCACACCGGGACAAGCATCATGGTTAGCCATGAAGGTCCAAGTGATTATAATCAAATACAAAGTTCCCCAAAATGAAGTCCAGGACAGAATTGAAATTTCATTTTTTTTTATGGTTAACATGCCTCGTTTACAGTATGGTTTTACTTGAAAGGTCTGAAAATACACACTACTACTACTAAAAAAGACACTGCAAAGTGTCTTGCACTAAAATCATATAAAGTGGGTAGTTGGAAAAACATGATCAAGTGTAAATGACTTCATAAACGGGTTATCAGTAGTTCCATTCGCAAACAAAAGATATTTACCAACTCTTCAACCATAGTACTGCAACAATGATATGTTGAACTACAACTCTCTCCTTAATCATATACAAACGCTTAAGAATTGTACACCATATTAGTCGAACAAATGTGGTCTAAAATAAATGCAAAATCATAAATGAAGCTTAGCTTGCATATGACTCTAGCTCACTGGCATTCATTTTATATCAAATTAATTCAAAAACAGCCATCGAAAACTACCCTCTTCAGTAAAATCATTAACCATCCACTACTAATTCCTCATATTTAAGTTACTAAAACATCAATAAGCCTTATTAATTACCTCGATTCAAGTCACAATTCAAACCTAAAATAGCCTAACAAATTTCCAAAGTAGGAAAACAAATTTCAAATAATTCGATTCCAAGGCAGATAAGAAAACAGATCCAAGTAATTGAGTAGAGAAAAGAAACTTACGGAGCTCGGAGAAGAAGAGCAAGAACATAACAACGGAGGAGACAAGAGTGATAAGGCCACCGGAAAGTGTGCGGCTGTAGAAATCCTCGTTTATCTTAGGGTACGCATCTAAATTCCTTAGCTTATTCATTATTCCATCCATTAATTCTATCTGCTTCTTAATCCTATTTTTGACTTGATTTATGAAAAGATCCCTGTTCTTACCCTAGAATCCAGAAAAGCAATTAAAAGATTCTAATCCGATGGAGCAAATAACTTAAACACCTCGTTGAAATTAGAATATAGATTTTAGGATTGAAACGAGGAGCTTAAGATTTTCTGGGGGGAGCTAAGCCTCTGGGACGTTGACTCGTTTATTTCTCGTCTTTGTCTCCGGAGGACGAAATGAGAAGAAAAGGTGTACCGTAGTATTTACGACTAAAATTTGGGATGTGTTTTTGATAAAGTTTAGGGCTAACTATACATGTGGTCATTGAGATATTTGTGGTATTTATTTTAGTCACCAAATTTAGTAATTTTTGTAGGTGAATGACATAAAAAATTGATCTTTAGATCATTTATGTTATATCTTTACTACTGCACTAATCTATTTTTGATAATATAAAATATATTATATATTATAATTTTATTTTTAATCTATATTTTTAATTAATATTATAATTAAATTTTTAAAATTTTAACAATAATGATATGTCATATACATATAATAATATATTTTAAATAACATAACGTAAAACCTCATCCTATATATATAACATATTATTATCGTTAAATTTTAAATAAAAATAATAAATATATATATAAAATATAATTTTATACTAAAATAAAATAAAAATAATTAAAAATCAAATAAAATATTAAAAATTAATTAAATTTAAAACAAAAAATTATCGAATGTTTTCAAATATCAAATATTATTCTCTCTCACTATATATATGACATATCATTATCATTAAAATTTTAATAATTTAATCACAATAATAATTAAAAATAAAATATTTATCAAAAGCCATTAATTAAGGAAATAAACTAATAGAAATAAATTAATTTTTGTTAATTATCATATCATCAATTATTTATTTTTAATAGAAATAGATTAATTTTTTAATCGTGATTAATTAGAAAAGATTATTTATATTATGTTTTAATAAAAAATAAATCATAGTTAGAGAATTATTTATATAATTAAATATTAAATATAGAAAAAATACTAATTTCTATTTTATTTTATGAACGAGACTTATTTATTGGTAGCAAAGAATACTGTTGAGATGATTTGGTTTCTCTCTGATATCATTTTTAGTATATTTTCATAGTAATTGTGTATATACTTTGTAATTTTATATACTCTGTATAACATGCTTAAAACATATTAATAATATACGTATAAACATGATGTGTACATATATATTGTAAATATCAAAATAAAAATATTTTAATTTTGTACTTTTGTTATATAATTTTCCAATAAATTAACAGTTCTTCAAGTTAGACACGAACTCAACTCTGGCGGTGATCGGTCAAAGAAAATAAAGAAATTTCTAACGATGACAGACGAATATGAACATGCTTATATACACGTGTTGGATGGCTAATATTCACATCTTTCAAATCTTTATAAATCATAATTGTAAGATTTTATATTAAAATACAATTTTAATAATTTTAATAGTCGAGAAAATCTATAAAATAATTACAAGTACACAGAAAGGAACCGTTTGATTTGGCGCACGGCTTTTTTTTACATCTAAATATCACTCTAGAAATAATTATATAAAAATAATATTCATTTTTATTAATCATTTTCAGATTATTTAAAAAATATTAAAATAATATCTATAGAAAAAAAAATGTGGCACATTATTTAGCATTATTTCCTATATAAAGTATTAGGCTTTAAGTTTCATTCCACTTTCTCGCATCCTTTTCTTGTTTTCACATCGACGCCAATGTTAAGAAGCCAACTTCTCCCTTTCCGAGTTTGATTTTGACCCGTCGCCAACCACCGCCAATGGCTGTCCCACCCCATCCCCACTTCCTCCGACACCTAGAATCTTCTTAAAAAGCATCTCCTCTCATTTCTCTCCTTTTGCTTCCCGAAAACCCTGAGAAGAAGAAGAAGATGCCCTTTTCTTCTTTGTTTGTCTCGTGCTAAGATTACACCGTTTTTTTCCTCTGCAACTTTTTTTCCATAGATTCCGGTGAAAAGTAGCGGTGGTACTTAGTAGTATGCAATCTTCAAGCGGCGGTGATGGTGGTAACGAGTTCGGCGCACTCCTTGACTCAGTCCCACCGTTTCTGAACCCTTCAACTCACTTCAACTTCAACCCACCGACTTTATTCGAACCTTCATCTAGCCAGTCCATATTGGGTGCTGAAGGGCTCAACCGAGTTCCATTCCCAAGCTCATCACTGCAACCAAAAGCGAACCCCAAGAAGCGAACAAGGGCATCAAGGAAAGCACCCACTACAGTTCTCACCACTGACCCTATGAATTTCAAAGCGATGGTGCAAGAATTCACCGGAATCCCAGCACCACCATTTTCGAGCTCGTCATCCTTTTCTCAAAGGCTCGACCTTTTAAGTTCTGGTTCATTGGGTATCGGGTCCAGTCACCTGGGACCTTCACGTTCCTCAGCTACAAGAGTTCAGCCACCTGCAACACCATTGTTGAATAATATGTTGAACTTGCAAACCCAGATAGTTCGGCCTCTGTCCCAGGGAAGTTCGGTTCCAGCTTCAACAATGGCTTCCCTCGATGATTTGAGACCGTTTGATGGGATTTATGGTAATGATGATCATAATAATACTCAAAGATTTAACGGTGCTGATTTCAAGTTGGATTACTCAGTTTTCTCATCAGATTTCCACCATGAAAATGGATTTGAAAACGTTCCATCAAGAGGTGAAGGTAGAGTTGATTCCTTGAGTATTTCTCCTGCAGAGTAGAACAAGTACTTACTTTTACGTAACTTATATTCGCAGAATAACCAGAAATCTTATTGTGAATAAGACTTTGCTACCTGATGCGATCATAGTATGTCTGTTCTTTTTTTTTGTTTTGTTCAAATTAGAAAATAAATAAAATAAAATAATAATTAAATTATGTTGCCTTTTTTAATAGATTCACATGTCAGTTGAATTAATATTATTTGATTTTATTATTATTTTAATCTTCTCCTTGGTTGATTAAAGAGGCTCAATTTTTAAGACGGCTATCTGAAGCTGCCGGTATTATAATAAAACCAGAATAATTAAAGTACGAGAAAATCGATTTGTTTAAATTTTTTTATCTTTGTTTGAATAATTTAATGAAACAGAATAAATTAAATTAAAAAAATTATTTATATATTTATAATATTTTATATAAATTAATCAATAAATAAAATATTATTTCGTAAAAAAAATAGATACAGTTGTCAAAAATACGTAATTTCAATACAAGCTTCTTCTCTTTTGTTATATAATCTAATAAATTTACAAATTTACCTAAAACAATTTATTTATTTTTTTTATACATGCTACACCGTACATGTATGTCGAAATTACGTTCACAATAATCATCGCTGGGCAAAGATTAAAAATAAAATAATTTTTGTCAAAAAACTGACACGTGCTACAATAAACGGAGGTCTATAAATAAATAAAAAATAAAATATTAATCAAGTAATTAGAATTTACAATTTTTACTTTACAACATAACTATAAAATGTAAAGGTATGGGTGAACCGTTGAGAGTTGGAAGAAACAATCACACTTTTTAAAAAATTTAAATTTTTATATAATTTATATATTTTTTTAATAATAAAAGTTTGTACTTCTTAAATTTTGATAGTTTTACACTTCTAAATTTATTATATAACTTTCTAACCAACGGCCAAGTTAAGAGCTTGAGGAGATTCTTTTTAATTTAAATTTTTTACTATAAATTTTGAGGGTTTAACAAAATAATAATAATTTTAAGAGATTTAATAATAATTTTAAAAATTATGAGATAAGATTTAATTAAAAATATTTAAAATTTCAAGCTTAATATGAAATTTAAAAAAAAAAAAGTTTTTTTAATAGGGGTTAAATTTCATTTTTTAAATTTTTTTATAAAACTATGATCAGGGACAAACACAAAATTTTAAGTTAACGAACTTATAAAATTTTAGAAGGATAAACAATAAACTTATAAAATTTTAAATATATATATTTTTAAAAAGTATGATAAAAATTCTAAAAATATTTAACATCCTATCAAAATTTCAAATTTTAAAGAGACGATCATCCTTTCCTATCCTCTTTACGCCATCTCTCGCCATGACCACTCTTAATCTCTACTGAAATATGCTTCCATCTCTTATAATTAACATTCTTATATAAAATCTTAGGATAAGTCTACAACGTGCGTCGAACATTGCTGAACACCACTAACGATGAACATTGTTGAACGCTATTAAACTAATTAATAAATATTAAAGATTTTAAGGACTCAATATATAATTAATAAATATTTAAAATAAAATTTTAATTAAATTATTTTTTATAAGGAAAACTACACAAATGATCATCCAACTATCACTCATTTTTTGGGTTGGTCATCAAATTAATTTTTTTTATTAAAATCATTGTTAACATTTTATTTCATTATTATTTTGGTCACCGACCGTTAAATATTTAACAAAAATTGTGATATGACATGGTTTAATAATAATTTTAGTCCCTAAAATTATTATATTATTTTAAATTAATTTTAATAGAATATAACTCATCAAATATTTGAACTAAACCTCAATTCTTTTTCTATTTTTCTCTTGCAATATTACTTTAAAAAAATAATTTATCAACTCTCTTTATCTTTGAACAATTTATTCAATTTTAAATTATATAAAATCACTTTAATTTTATGATTTATTTTTTAAAAATTTAATATAATTTCTTTAACTTTTCACAAACTATTAATATATATATTTTCTATCATTTTTTATGTTTATCGGATCTATAAAAAAATTGATTATCAATTCACTTAAAAGTTTATATAGATCGAAAGTCATAAAATTTTTAACATGTAAATATAGATCAATTCGACGCATGTCTTAAAATTTTTCTTGGGATTAAATAAAATTTGGTTTCACTTAAATTTTCATTGAACAACCCAAATTTTCGATCTTTATATGGATACTCATACAATTTCACACAAATTTGGCATCAGTGACTTTTCATATGTCGGAACACCTTTCTTGGACTGAAAAAAAAACTATTCTACGAAAATGTCATCCCGATTCGAAGAAAAAAATTATTCTTTTAACTTAGATTTTAAAAGAATAAATTATAAAATTAAAATGATTTTTTATAATCTGAAACTTAATAAGTTGTTCAAAGACACAAGAAAAATAAAGAGAGAGTTGACAAATTAATTTTTAAAGTAGCGTTGCAAGAGGAAGAAGAAAAGGGATGAAAATTTTGGGGTTTAGTTAAAATATTTGATGAGTTATTTTTTATTTTGATTAATTTGATATAATGTAATAATTTGAAGGACTGAAATTATTAAACCATACCATATCATAGTTTTCATTAAATATTTAACAATTGATGACCAAAATATAATAAAATAAAATTTTAATGATGATTTTGATGAAAAATTAGTTGGGTGACCAACACAAGAAAAGAATGATAATGGGATGATCATCCATATTATTAAATCATGTCATGTCACAATTTTTATTAAATATTTAACCGTCGGTGACCAAAATAATAATGAAATGAAATGTTAACAATGATTTTGATGAAAAAATTAGTTTGGGGACCAACCTCAAAAATGAGTGATAATTGGATAACCATTTCTATAGTTTTTCTTATAGAAAATAATTTAATTAAAATTTTATTTTAAATATTTATTAATTATATATTAAGACCTTGAAATTTTTAATTTTTGTTAATTAGTTTAATGATGTTTAACAATATTTATCATTAGTGGTGTTCAGTAATGTTCGACTTACATTATAGAATTTTCCTCTTAGGATAAGTTAATAGAACGTCAGCAGTGATGAAAAATAGCTGTGAAGCTGACGCAATTCGGTCATCCTTCGTGGCTGCAATGTTAGACCGTCTGGTTTTTTATGACTAGTTTTTGAATTTTTCTACAGAAATAGAATAATCAACATTTTATATATAAAAAAGAATAATCAACATTTACCTTCTGAACAACAACAACATTTCCCTCGTTTAACTTTCCACTTATTTTGACCAGGTCTCACGGAGGTTTTCGATTTAAAATTTTAAAAATTATTTAAAATAAACATTTTAATTATTTAAGAAAACTCATTTAATTATTTTAAATTAAAAAATCATATAAATTCTTAAAATCCTGTAATAATAATTTTCATCGAACCCTTTTTTTGAACTTCTAATTTAATTACATCAAACATTTTATTAAGATCTATTACTGATTTTTTTAACATTATATAAGTTTGGTGTTTGTTCGTCTCTGCTTTGCAGCAAGCACCTTTTAAGGAGAAATTATTTTATAGACCGGTTCTATCACGTCATTTATAGTCTTTAAGAACAAAAAATAAATCAACGTCATCATTTTTTATACATCATCTACACGCTCATAATTTTAATTTCCAAATCATCTCTCTAAATAAAATATATTAAAATTAAAAAAATGATGACGTGAATTTGTTTTTTATTCTAAACCCTAAACCCTAACCCTAAACCTAAACCATAAATCCTAAACCCTAATTAAAAAACAAATTCACTTCATCATTTTTTTTAAATTTTAATATATTTTATTTAGAGATGATTTGAAAATTAAAATTATGAATGTACAGATGATGTGTAAAAAATAATGACGTGAATTTGTTTTTTGTTCTTAAGGACCATGGATGACGTGGTGGAACCCGTCCATAGAATAATTTCTCCT
This sequence comes from Abelmoschus esculentus, assembly GCA_035048815.1. Taxonomy (NCBI): domain Eukaryota; kingdom Viridiplantae; phylum Streptophyta; class Magnoliopsida; order Malvales; family Malvaceae; genus Abelmoschus; species Abelmoschus esculentus. The sequence continues at coordinate 19,017,898 of JAUCBN010000008.1, read as the reverse complement.
TTTTAAGGAAAAAAGACTTTTATTTATTTGGTGTTATGTTTACACCTCAACGTTAAAAAAATAAACTTTAACCCTAAATTATAAATTTTAGATTTTATATCCCATCCCTAAAAAAATTAAATTTAATGAGAAATTAAAAGCTAATTTTTTATAAAATAGTTAGCTTTACTTCTATAAATATTTTGAGTTTATATTTATGAAATTTTTTCAAGCAAAAGTAAAAAAATAAATATATATTACTACGGAATTAAAATTTTATAATAACAAAATAAAGAGAATAAAAAAAACACTCTATTTTTCATCCCCCAACGTGTTTCCCCCCTTCCATAGTTCATCGCCATTCGCCAGCAACAGGTCATATATGCCATCCCCTCAAACTCGTCCTGTCACAAAGAAAAGTGTCGTATTATGTACCATCCACTCAAAATTGTCACGACTTTTAGAAACAAGATAAAAATTAATGATTTCTGTAGTTGGAAGTTTATATTGCGGAGGAACAATTTATAATATTTTTAAACATTTATTACCATTTTTTCCATAATGTTTTGGAATAAACAATATTTAGAATTGAACATAAATACTCTATAAATTATTCAAAGCAAGAGTTGAAATTCAAGAACTATAATAATAACTAAACAGTAAACACCAGCTCACACGTATAAAAGGGAATCACTGATCCTCGTTAATGGCTAGATTTTAAGGAGAAAAGACGACGGAGTGCCCAGAAGGAGACGGTAACAACTAACTGTTGGATTAAAATTTAATAATAGTGGGCATATATGTATAATATATATTGTTATTATAAAATTTAACACGTAATTAAGTGATCAATTATGTTATACGTGTTATAGATATTAAATTATCATAGAATTAAAAGTATAGAAACCATAAGGTGTATTTATAATTTGATGAGGGACAAAGTTACAAATACTTAATAGTTGATTGTTAAATCAACTATATAAATGAGTTATGGTCCTCAAGAATTAGGTTAACTTGCATATCTCTTTTCCTCGTCTGAGAGTTGTGCCGCAAGAGAAAACCTAATTTCTTGGAAGATCAAACCCTCTGAAAAATCTTCATCAATGGATTCAAGTACGCTTCCGCATTCAGTTTATTTATTTTATTGTTATTGATGATTTGACATGTATAGATCTTGAATTTATATTCATATCAAATATATTTTAATTCTAACAAGTGGCATCAGTGCCAGAATTATGGCGAATCATTGAGATCATAAGTTTTTGGTTTTATAATTAATCGTATGAAATTAAATTATATATTTGTCGTATTTTAAGAACAAATCGATTTAATTTTTTTTCTATGATTTAATTTTGGTTTTTTGCCAATCCGGTTGTTTTTTCTTTTCCAATGGATTAACATTCATTGTTTTACGATAAATATATATTTTCGTAGATTCAGTTTGGTTTTACGTCAATAGGTTTGAATCGATTAATTAAGAAATCATAGAAATCAATCTAGATTTATATAAAGATTAAGTTTTTTTCGCATGGAAATTTAATTTTTTTTGGTTGCTATTAATTGAAAATTAAATTTTAAGTTTGGATTTCAATTACTTCGATAGTAGCAATTTACTTTATTTTTATGAAATATATATTTTAAATATATTTCATTTAAATTATATGTTTAATTTGGTTGGATCAAAATTTTAGTTTTGGTCATTAATAATAAAGAAAAATATAATTAATTTTGGTTTTGTCATGATAAATTTATCATGATTCAAAAAAATTTATAATCAAATTAGCTATTAAAATTTTATATTCGGTTTATGTCTATTAAGTTATGATTGAATAATCTTTTGGCATGTTACTTTTTAAAGTTTATTACTACTTTACATAGTTACTTGGTTAATATATTCAGTATTTAGTTTTGATCACATGTTATTTTAGATTATATGATATATATCAGATATTGATATATTCAATTCGGTTTGATTAAAAATTTATTTTTGATTATTATATTATTATAATTATATTAAAGTTTCAAGTAATTATTATATGAATTACTCATTTGTATGATATTTTTGTATTTTATTTTAGTTAAAGATTAAATGTTTTGATTGAATTTAGTTTTGATAAAAACATATTTAAGAAATTTTTGAAGAACAATCAAAGATTTTGGTTATTTGGATTCTGATAGCCCCATCAAGACAACCTTAATTTGATTTATTTTGAAAACTCAAATGTTATCAGAAATTTCAACTTTGACTATTATAAATATTAAGTTTGAATATTGATATATTTATATTATATATTTTAAGATAAATTAATTGAAGCATTAAGTCACCAAACTGATCTTTATTGTGGAAATTATTTTATTTTAAAATATAGAAGGTTTTGTGCATGTAATTCAGTTTATGCTAATATTAATCGGCCCAAAGGAAGATTAATAATTAGTAATGTTACATGTGCATCTGTGGTAATAAACATGTGATAATTATTCAGTTTTATATGTGAACAATAAATCGGCCCAAAGGAAGATTTTTGTTTAACATATTCTTATTATCAATGTTTGATTACTACATCAAGATCACTTACAAATTAATATTTTTTTAAATATTATTGGAGTATTTGATATCTTGTGATGAAGTTACTTTTATTCAAATTTATTATTACTTTGGTTATCTTTTATCTTGAGTAAAAGATTTAAGAAAAATATTTTGAAACAATTAAATTCATATTTTGGCTTCGGATATCTAATATTTTAATAGATTAATTGAAACATAATGTCACCAAAGTGGCCGTTTTTGTGTAGAATAATTTATTTAAAATATTAAGATAATTATAGGTCTTTGTAATTCATGCGTTTATTAATTGACCCAAAAGAAAATTAATATTTGGCCGAGTTACAACGACAACCGTGGAGATGAATGTGTGACAATTATATGGTATTTTATGTGAACAATACGTTAGTCCAAAGATTAATCTATTGTTTGACATAGTTTATTATCAATGTTCGATTGCTACATCAAGAGTACCGCTTACAATTAATATTACTATCCAAAGACTTGATATTAATGTTGTGCTTGATATCTTGAGGGGAACTAACCATTATTTTGAATTTATTGTTTACTTATGGATATTTATGTGAGTTTGTTTATTTACTTATTTTTGTTATATCTTTAGGTAATTTATCTTTCTTATAATATCTGTTAAGTACATTATACACTTATGTTTAGTGAAACTAATTTCAAGGAATAGAAAAGACACTTATATATAGTATTTGGTGGTATGAACATAGAACTTGCACTAAGTGAATAACAACTTGCACCTCTCACGGCGGTAAGCATTCATAAATAAGTTTTTGAGGGGTGAGTTTATTCAAGTTGCATAAGTCTAATAATCATAAAGTATAATATTTTAGAAACTTTTAAGAGCACAAATCTAAAGAAATTATTCATACTAAGGATTTTCTATTGAGAAAAAATATTAATTTTTTTAAGATTAACATGACATCACTTTTGGTTTACTTGATGTCTATGGAGTATAAGGATCAAGGAAATGTGAGGGAGTATATTATATTGCTTCAAAACTTAAGGCACATAAGTCAAACTTTATAAAAATTGTTTATTCTTATAATTTTAATATAGCTTCATATACAGTTTAACTAATTCAAAATTAGTTACAATTATTAAAGGAGAAATAAACTTCAAATGAGATTATTTCTCATTGTGTTAAAGAGGAAGAAAAGTTGAAGTGTTATAATTATAAAAATACTCAATCAGTTAATGCTCTTTGGTTAGTGTCTCTAAGAATAAGAGAATAAAAAATATATTAGAATGAAGTTACTAAGAGTCCTGCTTAAAAGGAATAACAATAAGCTATAAAGTGTTGATTCTTTTGTATAAGCTAGGATACATGTAAAAGAAATTAAACTTCAAAAATAAGCAACTACTTAGGTTATTTTGAGTGATCAATGGGTTGTAAAGTTTATGATCCCACAATTAAGATTATTTTACTGAGAGGTTTATAATTATTTTTTAGATGTTGAATTTGGAGGGAGAATAAGGTTAGATACATTGCTGTTAAGGAGTAATTGGATATTAATTTAATTCCAACTATCACTTTTGACGATGTTTAGGTTTTCACACCTATCATTAATCAAAAAGTGAATCAAGTACATCAGCAAAGCAATGCTGAACAACTCTCATTCAAGATAAGGTAATCATTTTTTTAGAAGAGCAAATTCAACAACCTCAAAAAGTGTCTTTTAAGATATCCATGAGAGAAAAGAGAAATACTATTAAGGATTATTACTTAGTTTTTCATCAAGAAAATAAGTATAACAAAGGAATGATAGAAAATAACCTGATCAGTTATTTTTATCAAACCATAAAAGTTTTAACTCTCAAAAGTGGATAGATGTCATTAAAAAATAGTATAAATTTGTACAAGGCAATAAAATTTAGGAACTTGTCGCATTACCTTAAAGTACAAACCAATTGATTGTAAATTAATATTTAAGACCAAGAGGGATGTAAATGATAATGTGAACAAGTATAAGAGTAAAACTAAATTTGATTTTGATATAACAAATAAGTATAAAGACTAATTTGAAATAAATTTTTAAGTTCCTAAGTCAAACTTTTGATTTTAAGTCAAACCTAGAACTTTGAAATAAAATTATAAGTGTTTTTCATACTAGGGTATCGATACCCTAAGGACAGGTATCAATACACCTGAGATTTTTAAAGCCGTGTTCCTAAGATCAAGAACAAGTATTGAAACAAGGTTCGATACCATTTTTCACTATCAGCACATGTTTTGAGCCTGGTATCGAAACATCTGTGTATAATTTTTTAATTATTTTTTCAATTTTTAAAATCATGACTCCAGGTATTGATACTGTTATCGATACACCCCTTAATCCCCAATAGCTATTTTAGCATTAAATAAATTGACCTTTGGTGGCAGTTAATTTTTGATTGATGGTTAGCCTGTATCGAAACAAGGTTCGATACCCAAAATCACAGTTTCAAAATGGTATCAAAGCATGTATCGATACTTCCTCTATTAAATGCACAACGACTCTTTCTATTCTTGATCTGTTTTGAAACAGGTAGCCCGTGTTTCGATACCACCTGCTGCAGAGTGCATTTATTATGAGAAGATGAAGCCTCAACGTCTTTATTTACATTCTCAACAACTACAACGGTTAGAAATCAATGAAAAGGTATAAAATAAAGCATTTTCAACAACATTAAAGACTATTTTGAACCTCAAGCAACATCCAAGCATACAAATCCAACTCAAGGCACTTCATTGCATATTCTTGCTCCCAACTCTTGTTATTTCACTTTGATCTTTTGTAAACTGAGTTTGGTGAGAGTTTATTTTTAATTGGGGCAACATATATCTTGTGAGAGATTTTTTATTTGCCTATTTTTCATTGTATTACTTTGTGAGGATTGAATCAATTCTTGGGTAGAAGAATTGATTAGTATTGTAATGGTTATCCCATAAACCGAGAAAATGGTCGAATTCTTTAGTGAATTGGTTTCAAAATCCTTAGTGGGAGCTAAGGTAGTGGATGTAGAGCTTGTTCGAAGCTTGAACCACTATAAATCTCTTGTCCTTCATTTTTAGCTTTTTACCGAAAATTTCCCGATTAAATTTTTAATTGCCAATTCACCCCCTCTTGGCCATACTTCAAGATCGATCAACTCAACAATAAGGCATGTCTTGTATCTAAAGGATATACTCTAAAAGAAGATATTGATTTTGTGGATAATGTTTATTATCCCTTCACAAGCAGATTCAAGTTCTTTTGTACGAATAACATAGCCGAGTATGAAACCTGTGTTATGGGATTATATGGAGCCATTGAAAGAAAAGTCAAAATACTGCAAGTCTTTGGGGACTCATCCCTGGTTATTTATCAGCTCCGTAGAGAGTGGGAAACAAGGGACCCCATGTTGATCAGATATTACGATTTGATCCAAGAATTGATCAAAAAATTTGTAAAGATTAGTTTCACCTATCTTTCGAGAGAAGACAATCAGATGACAGACGCTCTAGCTACTCTAGCCGCCATGTTTAAAGCCAACAAAAAAACGAAAATGCAGCCTATAAAAATGCAGACTTTTGAAGTGCCAGCTTATTGTTGCACCTTGGAAGAAGAAGTAGATGGTAAACCATGGTATCATGATATCCTACAGTATGTCAAGTGCCAAACTTATCTTGAAGGAATAAGCGAGAATGATAAGAAAATCCTCAGAAGATTGGCAGTAGGGTACGTTTTAGATGGAGAAGTTTTGTACAAGAGGGGCAAAGATCAGGTATTGTTAAGATGTGTCGATGCCCAACGTGCTAAGGAGATCCTCAAAGAAGTGCATGATGGTTTATATGGGACGCATGCCAATGGCTTCGCGATGGCTCAAAAAATTATGAGGTATGAGTATTATTGGTTGATTATAGAAGCAGATTGTATCAGCTATGCCAAGAAATACCATAAGTTCCAGTTATTTGCTGATAAGATTCATTCTCCCCCATCACCGTTGCACACCATGAATTCTCCATGGCCTTTTGCAGTGTGGGGAATGGATGTCATTGGACAGATTCATCCAGTAACATCCAACAGGCACCGTTTTATCCTGATGGCAATCGATTACTTCACCAAATGGGTAGAGGCAACCTCTTATCCCAACATCACGAGATCGATAGTTTGCAAGTTTATAAAGAAAGAAATCATTTGCCGATATAGTTTACCAGAGAGAATCATCATCGATAATGCTTCCAATCTGAACAATAAAATGATTGCAGAAGTGTGTGAGCAATTCCAGATAACACATCACAACTCCACCACTTATCGTCCTAAGATGAATGGGGCAGTGGAATCAGCAAATAAAAACATCAAGAAGATCATAGCGAAGACAACGAAAACTTTCAGAGATTGGCATGAGAAGTTATTGTTTCCTTTATTTACCTATAGAACGTCGGTACGTACATCGACAGGGGCAAATCCGTACTCTCTGGTGTATGGCAAAGACGCAGTGTTACCCATAAAAGTGGAGATTCCGTCGCTCAGAATCTTGAATGAATTAAAGTTGGATGAATTAAAGTTGGATGAAGTTGAATGGGTACAAGCTAGATATGATCAGCTTAACCTCATTAAGAGAAGACATTGAGGGCCATCTGTCATGGTCAGATGTATCAGAGAAGGATGATATAGGCCTACAAAAGAAGGTCAAGCCGAGAGAATTTCGAGAGGAAGATCTGTTATTCATATTATTATGGTATTCATATTATGGCACTCTTATTGAAGGTCAAGACCGACTCCCGTATGTTTCGAGCTTTGAATCAGTTTAGGAATCCCGAGTACTGTTGTTTCACTTTTGGAAAGATTGATATGAATCTCACTATTGAAGAATATACAACTCTGCTTAACTATCCAAGACTTAAGACAGAAACTGTTTACCTAAAAGCAAGAGATCCTCCATCTTTTGGCGAAAGCTTGATGAATGTCACCGGAATGAGCAGAGAATGGGTCCGAGGTAAAATTGTAAAGAAAGGTAAAAATGATTGCATTGCTTGGATACATATTCGTGACCTGACCCTCCATCATCCAGATCCATCTAAGAAGAGATATTTGTTAGCCTACGGAATCTATGGTATGGTCATCTTTCTAAAGGTTCTGGGGCACATAGATTATGCAGTAACTGATTTATTTGACAAACTCGGAAAGAATGTCAACCCGGTACCTACAATTTTGGCCGAAACATTTCGATCATTGAATGCCTGCCGAAAGATGGGTGAAGGTAGGTTTCTGGGATGTGTACCACTGCTCGAGGTTTAGATGAAAATCCATTTATGGAACGTAAGGTTTTCTTATCAGATGTGCCTTACTACCTTTTCACCATTGAAGATGTTTTTGGAAGAATACCAAGCAGAAGCTATGAACGGGGACCAGTGAATAGCGGGATTTCGAGACCTCCAAGACTATACAATCAATTGGAAGGTACCATGGTTGATCATAAGCGAATTTCTTTACCGATGTGGAGAGTATGATTGGGTACCTTTGCTATGCATTTGGGGTGGAATCAGATATTGCCCATTACTCGTTTCCCGGTAATTCGAATCAATGCAATTCATCCTGGCAACCCAAGGCTTGAAGGAGTCTAGTTTTGCATACCAAGGTGATGGTTATAAGAAAGAAATCAGGAAAATGAGTAGGGCCTGGAAGAATCTATACATGGTCGAAATTTATGACGCACCATTCACTTCCAAATATGACCAATGGAGAGTTACCAGAATTAATGATGTTATCCCATGTAGGAACCAACAGAATGCTCGCTCGACGGATCAACACTTGGAAGATGCCCCTTCTGACTTAGAGAAAGTTAGTCGAGAGCATGAAAAGGAGGTCCGAGCTTTAGAAAAGCGTATTTCAGAGTTGGAGTCAACAAGTTACCTGGCATCACTCAACGTGAAAAAATAAAAACAGAGAGGAAAAGATGTTCTGAAATAAAAAGAAGTACTGATAAAAGATCATGAAGAGTTAAAGGAAGATTGGAAGGAGTTGAAACAGAACCTACGCAGAAACAGTTTGAGTGCCACCGCTAAGGAGTTAACGGGTAAACTTTTGAAAGAAAGAAAGAGGGTTGATCACTATGCCCGAAAGTATAGAGCGAGTAAAAAATTGGTTGGAGATAAAACTTGAGAATTAGAAGCACTTACCCAGGAGTTAACCGCCAGTCAATCCCATAATCAAGAGTTGGTTTCACAGAACGAAGATTACGAAGTTTAAGTTATACGAATGGATGAACTTTTGATAGGATACTATGATCAGGACTATGCCGTTGCCTTAAGTTTCGCGCAAAATGAAAATAAGATGCTGAAAGATAAGGTCGCTGAGCTCGAGAATGCCCTTTAGTACTGTAGAGAGAGATTGGTTTCCTTTGAAGGAGTGCTGCAGGGAGATAATAGCCGAATAATATATGGATTGCAACAAGCTGGACAACTGATTCGCGATCAACGCCGTACAATGAGGGAGGTCATGCAACAAGCGCGAGGAGTGGCTCACTTTATCCAGGACCTTGCAGTAGAAGCTCACGAGCTTAGGGAGCATGTCAGTCCGAAGACTCAACTAGGATTTCGTGTCCACAGGCTAATTCAACAAATAGAGGTCTTAGGCATAGAGGCCAACCGCTATCTATAATTAGTGTTATGACCACTTTTTGTAAATGGGACCTCTTTATCTTAATGAAACTCTTTTTGATGTTACCTAAGAATCAACACCTCCATTGCATCATAACTTTAAATGACATATATTTGAATATATTAATAAAGTGAATTAATTAATCGTGTGCATATTATAACAAAATTTTAATCCAACTCGCAACCATTTCGCACCGCTACGGTATGCGCTTGAAGACTAAGATCATGGAGGATAGAGTATCAAATTTGGAACAAGGACAGAAGGATCTCGAATCTCGCATTAATCAAGCTAAACAAAGTATTAATCAAAATATCAGTCAATAGATTTCCCAAGCTCAAACAACGATCCTGGCTCAAATTATTGCACTATTGCGTAAAGGAAAAACCGCAGAAGACTTTACCGAGGAACAAGAGGATACCACTATAGCGACTCATGTTAAGGTTCAAACTGAAACATCGACACCTTAGAAGAGGGTATACTTCAATACTATGGGAGCATCTGCTAGCCAGCCAAAAGGAGCGGCCATGAAGCATCCAATTGACCTGGATACATTACAGGATAAAGAAATACCGGACCTGAATTTGGCGGAAAAAATCAGAACTGAAGTGGAAAGTAAAAGTGAAGAAAAGTTTCGTCTCTTTGCAGAACAACTTAAGGCTTCCTTGGAAATAAGTGAACAGGGAAATGAGGCTAACGACTTAAGCCTTTGACAGATTTTGACAAATATGACAGAACTACATGCCCGTCGGCTCATATCACCATGTATTGCAGGAAGATGACACCATTTGTAAAGAATGAAAAGTTATTGATCCACTGCTTTCAGGAGAGTTTGACGGGGTCTGCAATGTGATGGTATACACAGCTCAACTGAGACCATATTAAGTCATGGAAGGACCTTTTTAAAGCTTTCACTGAACATTATAAGCACGTGTCAGATATGACCCGTAGTAGGGCTATGTTGGAAACAATGGAGCAGCGTCCGAATGAAACTCTGTGCCAGTATGCCCAGAGATGGAGCGACGTTGCCGTACAAATCCACCCGCCGATCTTAGAGCATGAAATTACTCCTTTGTTTGTAAACACCTTGAAGGGGCATTATTCGATCGCCTGATAAAAAATATCGCTCAGAGCTTTGCTGACCTCATCAGAACAGGTGAATCGATTGAGATTGCGATAAAAAGTGGAAGAATTGATGCCGGGGATAACACCCGAAAATCCTACCGAAGGAAGGATAACGAGGTGAATACCGCGAGTACTTATAATACCCCCGCAAATTTCACCATCACTCAACCGCAAACTTCCACTAGAAACACACAGAATTCAAAGAAGAGAGATGAGAGTGCTCCAAAAAGGGAAAGGGAGAAGATCTCTTTTACCCCTTTGCCGATACCCTACACTGAGCTGTATGCTCAGTTATATAAAGCAGATTTGGTACGACCTTACCATGTTACTCCTTTCAAACCCCTTTTTCTGGCTTGGTATGATGAAAAGGCCCATTGTGATTACCATACTGATGTACCGTGGCACACTACAGAAAACTATATCGCTTTTAAGAAGGTTGTTCAGAATCTGATTAATATAGGATTTCTGAAATTTGATGACCCAAGTGTAGCTTCCAATCCTCTACCGAATCATAGAGGAAACGACGTGAATGCAATTGAAGGTGAAAAATGATAGAAGAGTTAAAAGAAGCGTGAAGGAAGTGAAGTCTCCCCTGAAATAGGTCTTTCTGCAGTTATGCGAGGCAAATATGATAGAAAGTAGAATGAAAGTAACCAAAGAAGAATGCAATGCTTACTGTGAATACCACCAGGAAGTAGGCCATGAAGTTTAGGATTGTGAAGAGTTCAAACTATTAGTTCAAAAAATCATGGATAATAAAGAGATTGAATTTTTTGAGAAGACTGAAGAGAGGAAGTTGATAGACGTATGCACATCTGAAATTTCAGATATCAAGTACAGTGCTACAAGACCGTTTGTGGCATCAGTGGGAAGAAAGGAGGACAGCACCTCCCACATGGGAAAAGAAAAGTCGCCCGTGTTGATAATCGCACCTCCTACTCCTTTTCCATTTAAAAACATACAAAGGGTCCCGTGGAATTATGCTGTCAATGTTTCCACACCCAAGATACAAGGAGAAGAAGTACCAGTTGGAGGAGACTTCTCGCAGAAAGAAGAGGTTAAAGAAACCGAAGATGTCAACGATGTGGGGCATTTTACAAAGAGTGGGCGATGTAACCCACCGGATGCCTCGAACTCCGCAGAAGCTGAAGTAGGTAAGGAAGGAAATATTGAACCTCAGAAATTTTTTCGAGAAGATCCACCTCAGAGAATAAATGATCCGGTAACTGAGGCACAAGCGCATGAATTCCTAAATTTTTTAAAACACAATGAATATAATATTGTGGAACAGCTTCGTCGACAACAAGTAAGAATTTCCGTGTTGGAGTTACTGTTGAACTCGGAAAAACACCGCGAAACACTAATGAAAGTGTTAAATGAAGTGTTTGTACCAGATGATATTTCTGTGTCTAAATTGGACCGGATTGTTGGCCATATTGCTGCGGATAATTACATCACGTTCAGTGATGATGAAATCCCTGATGGATGAATGGGCTCTACCAAGGCGCTAAACATCACCACACACTACAAGGGGTATGTGTTACCCGACGTGCTCGTGAATAATGGATCAACATTGAATGTACTACCATTAGCCACCCTACAGAGGCTACCGGTAGATAGTTCACATGTAAAGCCATGTCACAGTTCGGTGAGAGCCTTTGATGGAACTCAAAGGGATGTGGTAGGAAGAATCGAGGTGCCCTTGTTGATTGGGCCAATTGAGTATGTAGTTGATTTTTGTTATTATGGACATAAAGCCGATGTATAACTGTTTACTTGGAAGACCATGGATTCACTCGGCCGGGTCTTTTCCCTCATCGCTACACCAGAAGTTGAAGTTTGTTATTGAAGGCAAGCTGGTCAGTATTAATGCAGAAGAAGATATTGCCTCTGTAACTGTTGATACCCCGTATATTTCACCTGATGAGAGTGCAGTGGAATGCTCGTTAGAGCATTGGAGTTTGTGAATGCAACCTTTATTGCAAAAGGAGGTAAGATCCCAACCCCGAGATTATCCAATTAGTACTAAGATGTCCATTCGCCAGACCTTGGGACGAGGAGCTAAGACAAGAAGAGGTCTGGGGAAAAATTTACAGGGAACTCTCCACCCAAGAGCAGTTATTTTCAAGAAAGATAGGTACGAACTGGGTTACAAGCACAGTATGTTCAGAAGAAGGGAAGAAAGAAGGATGGCCAAGCTGAGAGGAGAATTTTCTCTAGGGGACGTTTGATGTCTTTTGAGAATTATTTTGTATTCGATGGGATTATTAATGTTGAACAGGGTGCGCAAGAAGCTAACTAGGAGAATGAGGAGCTCTACAATGAAGAAATGTTCGACGAGTTTTTGGAAGGAATGTTCATCAACATGGTATCTGATGAGGAAGATACCAACAAGTTTTTAGCTTGGATTCGTCCTTGTGTGCCAGGAGAATCACTTAACAACTGGAGTATAGTGGACCTGCCTGTAGTTACTCGGACTAAAGCAGAGTAATGTCCTGAACTAACCCTTTTACTTTTGCCTGCAAGCATTAGGGATCTTTTTTAAAAGAGCCACTATGTTAACCTACTTTTGTAATGAAAAGTATATTTTGTATGTATATTAAATGGCAAACATTTCTCAACTCTCACTTTTTGTGCACATAATTTACCCAATTCTTTCCACATACAAATAACATTCATTTTTATCTAAATATATATATTTGCCTCTTTATATATAGGGATCTTGCAATTGACTATGTGAATGACTTTGGATCCGACCTTGAGGTAAACTTTCCAAAACCTCTGTGTTCGGTGGAAATAGATGAAGAAGATACAGATTATGAAGTCCCTGATGAATTAGTGAGATTGATGGCAAACAAAGAAAAAATGATCCTACCTCACCAAGAGGAATTGGAGACTCTCAATTTAGGGACTGATGAAAATAAGAGAGAAGCAAAGATCGACACTATATTCTCGCCTCAGACTAGACATGACTTGATTGCCATACTACAAGAGTTCAAGGATGTGTTTGCTTGGACCTATCAGGATATGCCTGGATTAAATACGGATATTGTGGTGCACAAATTACCGACAAAGCCTGAATGTAAGCCGGTGCAGCAAAAGCTTAGAAGGATGAAGCCTGATATGTTATTGAAAATCAAGGAAGAAGTGAAGAAATAGTTTGATGCTATTTTTCTAAAAGTAGCAAAATACCCCGAATGGATTGCGAATATAGTCCCCGTACCAAAAAGAATGAGAAAATGTGCATGTGCATCGATTACCGGATCTTAATAGAGCCAACCAAAGGATAATTTTCCTTTGCCTCATATTGATACCCTGGTTGATAATACCGCGGGGCATTCATGGTTCTCATTCATGGATGGTTTTTTAGGGTACAACCAGATAAAGATGCATCCGAAAGATATGGAAAAGACAACGTTCGTGACAGAATGGGGAACGTTTTGTTATAAAGTGATGCCCTTCAGACTTAAAAATGCTGGGGCAACTTATCAAAGAACAATGGTGACTCTTTTCCATGATATGATGCATAAAGAAATCGAGGTATGCGTAGACGATATGATTTCTAAGTCTCACACAGAAGAGGAGCATATACAAAACTTACATTAACTATTCCAGAGATTGATAAAGTATCACTTGAAACTCAATCCCGCCAATTGCACCTTTGCGGTAACATCCGAGAAACTCCTTAGATTTGTAGTTAGTAGAAGAGGAATAGAGATTGATCCGGATAAAATGAAAGCAATTCAAGATCTTCCACCACCTCTAACATAAAAAGAGGTTCGGGGATTCTTAGGGAGATTAAACTACATATCTCGGTTCATTTCTCAATTGACCGACAAGTGTGATCCTGTTTTTAGACTACTCCGAAAGAATAATCCAGGAGTTTGGAATGAGGAGTGCCAAAAGGCTCTTGAGAAGATTAAAAAGTATTTGATGAATCCTTCGATCCTATTGCCACAGTACCGGGCAGACCCTTGATTTTGTATTTAACAATTTATGAGAATTCAATGGGGTGTATGCTAGGGCAACATGATGAGTTCGAAAAAAGAGAGAGAGCCATTTATTACTTGAGCAAAAATTTCACAGATTGTGAAATGCGATATCCACCCATTCAGAAGCTGTGTTGAGCTTTAGTGTGGTCTGTCAAGAGACTCAGGCAATACATGTTATACCATACAACCTGGTTGATATCCAAGTTGGATCCGTTGAAATACTTGATGGAAGCACCAACGTTGACTAGAAAGATGGCTTGTTGTCAAATGTTGTTATCTGAATTTGATATTGTTTATGTGAGTTAGAAAGCGGTAAAAGGAAGTGCTATCACTGATTTCCTAGAAAGTCGAGCTTCAGTAGAGTACCAGCCGCTGAACTTTAACTTTCCGAACGAGGACCTGATGTATATTGCAACAGAAGAAGAAACCATCCTGAAGGAGTCATGGAAATAATATTTTGACAGAGCATCTAACGCACTGGAGCATAGAATATGTGCGATGTTGATCTCTCTAGATAATGTTTATTATCCCTTCACAAGCAAATTTGTAATACCCCAAAAATTATATCTAATTTTAAAAGCCCTAATTTTAAAATCCCTAATTAAAAACTCTTTTCAGATTCCCAATTTCTGAAATCCTAATTTTTTTTGAGGTTTTAAATTGATTTTCTATATTTAAGGAAAATTTTTTGAGATAAGATTATAAAGTTTTGAAAGTTTAAATATGAATTTAAAGATTAAAAGTTAAAGTGATGTTTTAAAATTAAATGACTTTTTGGATAACTATTTTGCTTTTAAACTGAGATTATTTTTTTTATTAAGAGTTTTTCTACAATCAATCTTTTTATTAAAAATATTATTTTATTTAATTATTATTTTATCAAAACTCTTTGTTTAATATTATATATATTATATAAAGTCTCAGATAAAGATAAGAAGCTCATTTAAAATTATACAATCTTTTTATTATTATTATTATATTTATAATATGATCTAATATAATTTTAATTCTACTTAAGCTCAGTTATTTTTCTCACTATAAATACATATTGTGATCTAAGAGAAATCACTACATTATTTTTCCTCCATCAAGATTCTCTAAAAACTTTGTTCTCACTCTTTATTTCTGTTCGAGATCAAAACTATGTTATGCAATAATTTGATTCGCTTTGGCTAAGGTGTGTTCTCTTACTGGTGCTAGATGTGTTTATCTAAAATATATATTTTTCTGTGACATGTTTAATATTGTGATTTTAGAAATATATAAAACTTTTGGATTTTGAAATCTTACACTTTTGTGAGTAATTATGATTTTAAATCCTGTGAATATGTATTTTCGGATAAATTATGATTTTGGATTGAACTATGATTAAAATATGTAGTTGTGATTTGTGTTTTGCGTACATCTTGTTTTGTATTGTTTTTCTAAAATATTACTCTTCAAAAATAATTTTATAAATCATGTTTTTTTTTGTTTTTATATACCTCTTTGTGATACGCTAAGTTCTTTACGTTACTTTATCTTAGTTTTCTCTTACAAATCTGTGGGCTTTAAGCAATTCAATGCCTAAAGAATCTCATATTTTATCTGGTTATTTTATTATTTAATATAAAACTAACTTTTAGTCATTATTATTTTTAGAAACTTTGATGCATTTGAGAATTATGGTTATTTCAGTATATATAAATATTTTATTTGAATCATCTGAATATAATATTATTTTAATGAGTTTTGAGATAATGTATTTGGAAAATTTTAACTCTTTTCAAGTCATCAATTCTTAATTATAATTTTAATTTTGGGTTTTAACGAATTATTAAGTATTTAAATATTTTAAAGTTACTATAAAATAATATAAATTAAATTAATTTTGAGGGAAAAGTTTTTAATGTTAACTTTTTAGGTTCAACCCATCTCTTCTTGTGCTAAATATGTGTTTTCTTTTTGTGCTAAATGTGTGTGCCTTTCTCAAGTTAAATATGTGTGTTTTCATGTGTTTAAATGAATATATATGTGTTCTCTTACTAGTGCTATATATTTTTTTAAAATATACTTTCCTGTGATATGCTTTGAAAAATATTCGTGTTTTGCTGTCATGTTTAATTTTTGTATTGTGACTTTGATTGTGTATTTGTGTTTGAGAACTCATACTTTTGCGAGTAATTATGATTTTAAATCATGTAAATTTGTGATTTTGGATAAATTAAGATTTCAGATTAAACTAAGATTTAAATACGTAGTTGTGATTTGTGTTGTGTGTACATCATGTTTTTGTATTGTTTTTTCTAAAATATTACTCTTGAGAAATAATTTTATAAACTTTGTTTTATTGTTTTTATCTTTATCTTTAAGATACCCTAAGTTCTTTAGGGTTACTCCATCTTAGTTTCCTCTTATAAATCTTTGGATTTTTGGCAATATGGTACCTGAAGAATCTCATATTTTATCTATTTTTTATTTAATATAAAACAAACTATTAGATTTTTTAAATTATTATTATTATTCTAGAAACTTTGATGCATTTGAGAATTAAGATTATTTTCAGTATACATAAATATTTTTTTTTATATTCAGATATTTAATTTGAACCATCAAATTATAATATTAATTCAATAAGTTTATGAGATAATGTATTTTGAGAATTTCAACTATTCTTAAATTATCAATTCTTAGTTAGAATTTTAACCTTTGGATTTGATGAATTATTAAGAATTTAAATATTTTACAGTTATTATAAAATAATATAAATTAAATTAGTTTTGAGTTTAAAGCTTTTAACGTTAACTTCCTAAATTCGACTTGTTTCTTCTTGTGCTAAATATATATTTCTTTATGTGTTATTGTCAAATAAATTCAAATGTGTCTTTTCTTCTTGTGCTAAATGCATGTTCTTTTTTTGTGTTAAATATGTGAGTTTACATGTGCTATTGTTAATTGAATTCAAATGTGTGTTTTCCTCTTGTGTTAAATATGTGTTTCTTCTTGTGCTATTGTAAAATGAATTTAAATGTGCGTTCTCTTCATGTGTTAGATTTTCTGTGTATTGTACTTATCCGTTATTGAGACTTTACGGTATATCGACATACTATATGATATTGTGAATATTGTGTTACACTATGAGAGTGCGATCAGGTTTATTGAATTGTGTGATTCGTATACTATACGGATATATGTGTTGTGACATGAGATCATTGGCATTTATTGCATTACATGTGCATGGGATGGATTGTACGGAGGAAGGTGGTTTTACCACACTATGTTTTGGCGAAATAAGGGGTGAGGGGTTCTGGGGAACTACCTCCACTGTGATCGGTTGGCTTTGCCACGACTGTGTTTGGCGTTCGGAGTATGGGACTGCATTCTCTGTGATATTGCATTTTCTGTGACATTGCATTCATCACTCTTTGTGTTTATTTAATATGGAAGTTATATTATAATTGTGATTGTGATTTGAGTGGTATTGTGATTTTTGTTTGCACTTTAGAGGCACACTGGGCTTTATAGCTCATTCTTTTAGTTTATTTTCTTTTTCAGATATATGACCCTAAGAGTTGGTACTTGGAGATATCTACCGGACAACATATTCTTTTAGTACGGTTATTTACAATCATTTTTGTTTTAGTTATTTTGGGATTATCAGGGATCTAAGATGTTTTAAAACCTCATGTATAAAATTATTTTACCATTTTTAAATCAGAATATTTACTTTTTAATTATGTTTTTATCTTTTGGTTTACAAATTGGTTTTGTATCACTTTTTAAAATTTCTTGACATAAAAGTTTTAAAAACAACAATTTTAACCTACCGTACTCTTTAAGTTAAAATTAAGGTGTTACAAGATTGAAGTTTTTTTTTTACGAATAACATAGCCAAGTATGAAGCCTATGTTATGGGATTATATGGAGCCATTGAAAGAAAAGTCAAAATACTGCAAGTCTTTGGGGAATCATCCCTGGTTATTTATCAGCTCCGTGGAGAGTGGGAAATAAGGGACCCTTGGTTGATCAGATATTACGATTTGATCCAAGAATTGATCAAAAAATTTGAAAAGATTAGTTTCACCTATCTTCCAAGAGAAGACAATCAGATGACAGACGCTCTAGCTACTCTAGTCGCCATGTTTAAAGCCAGCACAAAAGCGAAAATACAACCTATAAAAATGCAGACTTTTGAAGTGCCAGCTTATTGTTGTACCTTTGAAGAAGAAGTAGATGATAAACCATGGTATCATGATATCCTGCAATATGTCAAGTGCCAGACTTATCTTGAATGAATAAGCGAGAATGATAAGAAAACCCCAGAAGATTGGCAGCAGGGTACGTTTTAGATGGAGAAATTTTGTACAAGAGGGGCAAAGACCAGGTATTGTTAAGATGTGTCGATGCCCAACATGCGAAGGAGATCCTCAAAGAAGTGCATGATGGTTTATGTGGGACACATGCCAATGGCTTCGTGACGGCTTGAAAAATTATGAGGTATGGGTATTATTAGATGACTATGGAAGCAGATTGTATCAGCTATGCCAAGAAATGCCATAAGTGCCAGATATATGCTGATAAGAATCATTCTCCCCGTCACCGTTGCACACCATGAATTCACCATGGCCCTTTGCAATATGAGGAGTGGATGTCATTGGGCAGATTCATCCAGCAGCATCCAAAAGGCACCGCTTTATCCTGGTGGCAATCGATTACTTCACCAAATAGGTAGAGACAACCTCTTATCCCAACATCACGAGATCGACAGTTTGCAAGTTTGTAAAGAAATAAATCATTTGCCGAT
The DNA here is from genome assembly GCA_035048815.1 of Abelmoschus esculentus. Lineage (NCBI taxonomy): Eukaryota > Viridiplantae > Streptophyta > Magnoliopsida > Malvales > Malvaceae > Abelmoschus > Abelmoschus esculentus. The sequence goes on along the minus strand of JAUCBN010000008.1, from coordinate 18,998,827 downwards.
ATGATTTACCAGAGAGAATCATCACCGACAATGCTTCCAATCTGAACACTAAAATGATTGCAGAAGTGTGTGAGCAATTCCAGATAACACATCACAACTCCACCACTTATCGTCCGAAGATGAATGGGGTAGTGGAAGCAGCAAATAAAAACATCAAGAAGATCATATCGAAAACAATGGAAACTTTCAGAGATTGACATGAGAAGTTACCGTTTTCTTTATTTGCCTATAGAACGTCGGTACGTACATCGACTGGGGCAACTCCGTACTCTCTGGTGTATGGCACATACGCAGTGTTACCCATAGAAGTGGAGATTCTGTCACTCATAATCTTGAATGAAGTAAAGTTGGATAAAGTTGAATGGGTACAAGCCAGATAATATCAGCTTAACCTCATTGAAAAGAAGAGATTGAGGGCCATTTGTCATGGTCAGATGTATCAGAGGAGGATGATACAGGCTTGCAACAAGAAAGTCAAGCCGAGAGAATTTTGAGTCGGAGATCTGGTGTTGAAAAGGATCTTTCCCATACAGAAGACTTCCGTGGGAAGTGGATGCCAAATTGGGAAGGGCCCTACGTAGTTAAAAAGGCTTTTTCCGGAGGAGTATTAATCCTAGCAAAAATGGATGGACGCGAACTGAGTAACCCAATAAACTCAGACTCAGTCAAAAAGTATTATGCTTTAAAAAAAGAAAAAAGAATGAAAAAATGAATGAAGAAAAAAAGAGAAAAAATGAAGAAAAAAAAGAGAAAGGAGAAAAAAGAAAAAAGAAAAGAAAAAAGAGAAGAACATAAAAGAAAGTTCTAGAGGAAAACCCGAAAAGGGCTTCTTGAAACCAACAAAGGAATCGAGTTGAAAACCCGTAAAGGGAGGCTCGAATCCATTTTGAGAATTGGTATCCAATGGCCAAACCCTCTCAAACACAGTGATAGGACCAAGGGCAAGGAAGCTCTCATCAACACAGATCCATATGTCATTCATACAGTGAAATATTTAAGACTTTGTATCATTTTTGTCATCTTTTGAAAAATCTCATGTTTACCATGATATTTTGAATAAAATATATTCATATTACATATATTTTTTCCAGAAATTATCATTCATTTTCGGGTTAACATAGAATTATATCAAACAAAAGATTTCTTGATATTAATTTGTTATAGTTTTAGCCTATGAGGTGCAGGACGCAGGAAAAAGAATTAATCACAAGGAGAATCCCATACAACAGAAAGCACTTACGCGAAATTTTGAAATGCCAAAACTGTAAAGCTCACCAGAATGGGGGCAACAACAAGAAAACACCATTTGAAGACCAACACGTCATTGAAAAAGAAAAAAAGAGAAAAAGAAAAAAAGGAAAAGAAAAATGAAGAAAAAAGAAAAAAGAAAAGGAAAAAGAAAAGGAAAAGGAAAAAGAGAAAAAGAAAAAAGAAGAAGAAAATGAAAAATTTCGAAGATGTTGCCAGAAATAAAAGCTCAAGAAGATACACAGGAACAAGTCGATGTTTGAAGTTTGAACTCTTAATGTGAAATTAGACGGCCTTGTTATAAAAAAGGAGATGGAAGATGAGAAAGTGTTACCATCGCCTGATCAAATGCGAGGATCACAGAAAACACCAAGACATTATTCATGCATCATATAGTATAGGCATGCATCCCTAAGATTAAGTGCATGCTAACCTGCACTGTAAAACATTTTATGGTTTTCTTTTCCACAGGAACACAAGAATCAAAAGAGAGTCAAGAGAAGAAATGTAAAGAGCCTACAAAAGTTGCCAAAATCTACAAATCATCGACAAAAGATTTGCATAGAAGAACTCATGATTGCTAAAGTGAGATTACAAGAAGAGTTAGAAAACTCAAGATTCAAGAGGAGAATCAACTAGAAGATTCAACACAAGAAGAACCCTTGGAGTAAACAAAAGATTCTATGAGAGCAAGAATCGACAACGAGGAGGTTCTATATAGGAAGAACTATTTGAAAGTCAAAACACGAAGATTCTATGAGAGCAAGAATCTCTAATGGGAAGTTCCATATAGGAAGAACCTTTTAAGATGTGAAAGATTCTATGAGAGCAAGAATCTCCAGCAAGAAGTTCCATATAGGAAGAACCTTTTAAGATGTGAAAGATTTTATGAGAGTAAGAATCTCTAGCAAGAAGTTCTACGACAGGAAGAACACTCAAAGACACTAACGATCCTATATAGGAAGAATCTACAACGAGAAGTTTATTAAAGGAAGGACTCTCAACTCAAGACGCAGAAAGTTCTATATAAGAAGAACTTGCGACATCAACATACAAGCATGAAAAGTTTAGAATTTGCAGCTTGAAGATTTTGTTGAAGACGAATAAGACTCTACAGTGGAAGAATCTTCTTATACAAGCACTCGATAGAAGAACAAGCGAAGAAGTTGTAGGCCTAAAGCCTCAGTTTTGAAGAATTTTGTTCTGAAGTAGCGAAAAAGACCAAGCGAAGACTGAGAGGGGGCAGTGGTCAGTGGAAGAACTCTAACCTTACCCCTACCTTATCAGAAGAACCCTAGAACCCCAGTATCACCAAAAGAACCTTAACCTTAACTTTACCAAAAATCCTTTATCTTACCAAGACCATCAACCATATCAAATAAAATGGGTTATTCCTTATCTTTGCTTTATTGTCGTTACACAACAATAAGCAAATAGGGGCAGTTGTAATAACCCATTAATAAAATAAAAATTCAAATCCAACCCTTGGCCCAACAGAATCCAACCCAACAATTAAAGTCTATAACCCTAATGACCTAATCCTAATGGTAATCTAACCAAACCCTAACAAGAGGGTAACAAGCTGCCGACTGCCTCTCTCACTTCCTCTGGCCAGTTGTCACGCATGGCCGTCACGCGTGACCGTTCGATGCGTGTGTGGTGGTCACTCGCCTCTTCATTCACCCCTTCAAACGGCACCGCCCCACCATCTGCAACCACCACCTAAGTCTATTCGAATCTGCAAAAGAAAAAAAAGATTATTAGATCTATAATCACAGATCTAAATAGGCTAGAAATAATATAATATTGTTGTAAAATGGGTATAAAAACCCAGAACCATCAATGTATTCACGTTTACAAACCGATCAAAGTTCAAAAAGAGATATACATTCGAAGCACAAAAAAAGTACCAAAAAACTTCTATTATTCGCATACAAATCGGAAGAGAGAAGGGAGAGATCGGAGTTAAAAAGAAATCGAAAAGAAAGGTAAAAAAAAAGATATAAAAGTTTTGAATACTTACCTTTAATCTTAGATCTAGGCTTGTGTGATTGTCGATTTGAAAATCCGAGACCATCACCGCGTTTCCTACGTCGAGATCTTTCGGAAAGCATCAAACTTTCTCCTTCCGGCGACCGGCGCGGTGGCTGGCGGTGGTGCACGAAGGCCGGATCTCCATAGCTTCAGAGAGCTTTAGAGCTTCAAATAAGCTCTTTGTTTTATGTTATGAGAGAAATAAGGAAGATGAGGATTCTTGATTAAAAAGGGGTATTTATATCAGATCTAAAACGACGTCGTTTTGGTGTCTGGATACAGGACCCAAAACGACGTCGTTTTGAATATCTAGACCCGAGACCAACCCGGCCACCCGATCCGGGCCCGCAAATAATCCAGATTAATATGTTAATTATACGCGTGCCCCCCGAGATTTTATATCCTTTCTATTTCGGCACCCTAATTTATTTCTGCATCAATTTCAGTCACTAATTTCGCCTATTTAGCCCTATATTTTTAATTTTTGATCAATTTAGCCCCTGATTATTTATTTTAACCCCCTATATCTTCTTGCAGATTAGCCCTCTAATATTATTTTTATCATTTTTATGCTTATTTATTTTATTTTTTATCATATTAAAAATATGTTTATTTATTTACCTTATTACTTTATTACTTTATTATTTTGTTATAATGTATAAATATTATATTTATATATTATATTATTATTATAACTTTATTATTATTATTATTACGTTTATTTTATTTTTTATTTTACTTATTTTATTTTGTTACTTTACCATTATTTCATTATAAATATATAAATATTATATTTTTATATATGTTATATATATTATTATAACTTATGTTTATATATTATATTATTATTATTATTATCATAATTATATGTATATATATATTTTAACATTTTTTAGGATATATACATATATATATATATATGGGTAAAGTTTTAATACATATATAATGTTAATATTTAAGGTATAATTTTAAAGCATAATATAATATAATATATTTTTTTCTTATTTTGTTAATATAAATAAGGTATAATATGCTAATTTTTTTCTTTCATTACGATATGATTCAAATATAATATATTTCTTTATTTTTTTAATATTTTAAATATAATATATGTTTGGTAAGATATATTTTTAGTATTGATGTATATTTATTACCTGTTATCTTGATACTCATGTAATATTTATGTATATAATATTTATGGATTATATATCTTTTTATGTTATGTTAATAGTTAGTATTTATATTATGGTATTCAGCCTGATATGATTATAAGGTAACTAGAAAATATTATCCCGAGGTATTCTATTAGGAGTAGCATCCCTTTTTCGGGTGTTATCTCTTTTGAATCGTCGTGGATATTAGGGTATGCATTCTAATTAAAAATTAATTTAATTTGAATTTAATATTTTCTTAAAAATTACGATGCGAACCTTTAGGTGCCAATTTATGGGCGTTATGGGGGTGCTAATCCTTCTCCAAACGTAACCAACTCCCGAACCCATCTCTGGTTTTGTTTTCTTGGTGTTCGATCCACCTTTTTGAACAATCGATGGCGAATCCAACCGATTAACTGATTTTTGAATTAAAACAGTATTCCAAATAGGAGTGACATCCTATTCTTCAAGTGTCATTTCCCTGAGTACCGAATTTTCCCGTAGATTTTTAAATTTAAATATTCCAATGGGAGTGACATCCTATTCTTCAGGTGTCATCTCTCGGGATACCGAATTTTTAAATCCTATCGAACTTTTGAACCATTAAACCGTTTTTTAAAAATATTTTCAAAAAAATAGGGTCACTACAGATGGCGACTCCGTTGGGGACACAATTTTTGTTTTAAAACGGAGTTAATCCTTAGTTTGGTTCGCATCGTAATTTTTAAGGAAATATAAAATTTTAATTAAATTAATTTTTAATTTGCATTTGCATTAGATTAAGAACCCTTAAGTGGGAATGATTACTTCACTTCGTGGGGTGTTTACCTCCGTATAGTGTCGTAATTCATTTTCGGAATTTTTGTCCTTATATTTCGTGGGGTTCTCACCCCCGTATAATTAAGGGCCATATTCCCTCGAATTGATGTCCTCAACGACAGTTCAGGTACCGTTTACTTTAGAACTGAAAACGCATATAATGAACCTTAGAAGCCTACCTGATCAAAATTATATCGTTATGCTGCCCGTTTAGAATTACCCTTTAAGTCTTCGTTTATTTATATTTACCTTGTTATATTGTGTTCTTTTTATGCATTTATTTATTTGTTTATTATTTAATTTTATTTTTAATTTCATGAATTAATTATACTAACGTATTTCTTTTTCCGTGTTTATTTTGTTTATTTTGTTTCTTTTCTTTTTGCATTCATTTTGCATATCATTTCATACATAGGTGTTTGATTCAAAGGTACATTCAAGAAGACGATCAATTATGGGTGATAGATTCTGTATCAACAAAAGTACTAACGCTACAGTATGAGGATGGTCCGAACGCCTTCAAATGAAAAAAAGGGAAATAGCTTATCGGATGATCATGCCTCAGAGATTGTGGAGCCCACTTTGATTGTTTCAAAATAAAATAAGCTCGATGAATTGAAAGAAATATGGCAAAAATTTGATCCAGATGGAAAAGAAGCATTTCAACAAGAATTCGACGATATAGCACTCCTATTGAAGGTCAAGACCGACGCCCGTATGTTTCGAGCTTTGACTTAGTTTTGGAATCCCGGGTACTCTTGTTTCACTTTCGGAAAGATTAATATGACTCCCACTATTGAAGAATATACAGCTCTGCTTAACTATCCAAGACTTAAGACAGAAACGGTTTACCTCAAACCGAGAGAACCTCCATCTTTTGGTGAAAGCTTGATGAATGTCACCGGAATGAGCAAAGAATGGGTTCGAGGTAAAATTGTAAAGAAAGACAAAACTGATTGCATCGCTTGGACACATATTCGTGACCTGACCCTCCATCATTCAGATCCACCTAAGAAGAGGTATTTGTTAGCCTACGAAATCTATGGTATGGTCATCTTTCCAAAGGTTCTGGGGCACATAGATTATGCAGTAACTGATTTATTTGACAAACTCGGAAAAAATGTCAACCCGGTACCTATAATTTTGGCCGAAACATTTCGATCATTGAATGCCTGCCGAAAGATGGGTGATAGTAGGTTTATGGGATGTGTATCACTGCTCGAGGTTTGGATCAGAAGCCACTTATGGAACGTGAAGTTTTCTTATCAGATGTGCCTTACTACCTTTTCACCATTGAAGATGTTTTTGGAAGAATACCAAGGAGAAGCTATGAAAGGGGACCAGTGGATAACGGGATTTCGAGACCTCCAAGACTAAACAATCAATTGGAAGGTACCATGGCTGATCATAAGCGAATTTCTTTATCGATGTAGAGAGTATGATTGGGTACCTTTTCCAGGCATTTGGGGTGGAATCGAATATTGCCTGTTACTCATTTTCCAGTAATTTGGATCAATGCAATTCATCCCATCAACCCAAGGCTTGAAGGAGTCTAATTTTGCATACCAAGGTGATGGTTATAAGAAAGAAATCAGGAAAATAAGTAGGGCCTGGAAGAATCTATACATGATCGAAATTTATGACGCACCATTCACTTTCAAATATGACCAATTGAGAGTTACCAGAATGAATGATGTTATCCCATGTGGGAACCAGCAGAATGCTGGCTCGATGGATCAATATATGGAAGATGCTCCTTCTGACTTAGAGAAAGCTAGGCGAGCGCATGAGAAGGAGGTTCGAGCTTTAGAAAAGCGTATTTCAGAGTTGGAGTCAACAAATTACCTGGTATCACTCGACGTGGAAAAATACAAACAAAAAGGAAAAGATATGAAACAAAAAGCGGTACTGGAAAAAGATCATGAAGAGTTAAAGGAAGATTGGAAGGAGTTGAAACAGAACCTACGCAAAAACAGTTTGAGTGCCACCGCTAAGGAGTTAACGGGTAAACTTTTGAAAGAAACAAAGAGGTCTGATCACTATTCCCGAAAGTATGAAGGGAGTCAAAAATTGGTTGGAGACAAAACTCAAGAATTAGTAGCACTTACCCAGGAGTTAACCGCCAGTCAATCCCATAATCAAGATTTGGTTTCACAGAATGAATATTACGAAGTTCAAGTTATATGAATAGATAAACTTTTAAAAGGATACTATGATCAGGACTATGCCGCTGCCTTAAGTTTTGCATAAAATAAAAATGAGATGCTGAAAGATAAGGTCGCTGAGCTCGAGAATACCCTTTAGGACTGTAGAGAGAGATTGGTTTCCTTTGAAGGAGCGCTGCAGGGAGATAATAGCCGAATAATATATGGATTGCAACAAGCTGGACAGCTGATTCGCGATCAACGCCGTGCAATGAGGGAGGTCATGCAACAAGCGCGAGGAGTGGCTCACTTTATCCAGGACCTTGCAGTAGAAGCTCACGAGCTTAGGGAGCATGTCAGTCCGGAGACTCAAATAGGATTTCGTATCCATTGGCTATTTCAGCAAATAGAGGTCTTAGGCATAGAGGTCAACCGTTATCTGTAATTAGTGTTATGACCACTTTTTGTAATTGAGATCTCTTTATCTTAATGAAACTCTTTTTGATGTTACCTAAGAATAAACACCTCTATTACATTCATTGCATCATAACATTAAATGGCATATATTTGAATATATTACTAAAGTGAATTAATTAATCTTGTACATATCATGACAGAATTTTAATCCAACTCGCAACCATTTCGCACTACTACGGTACGCGCTTGAAGACTAAGATCATGGAGGATAGAGTGTCCAATTTGGAACAAGGACAGAAGGATCTCGAATCTCGCATTGATCAAGCTGAACAATGTATCAGCCGAAATATCAGTCAACAGATTTTCCAAGTTCAAACAACGATCCTGGCTCAAATTACTGCACTATTGCGTAAAGGAAAAGCCGCATAAGACTTTACCGAGGAACAAGAGGATACCACTATAGCGTCTCATGTTATGGTTCAAATTGAAACATCGGTACCTCAGAAGAGGGTATACTTCAATACTATGGGAGCATCTGCTAGCCAGCCAGAAGGAGTGGCCATGAAGCATCCGATTGACCTGGATACATTACATGATGAAGAAATATCGGACCTGGATTTGGTGGAAAAAATTAGAACTGAAGTGGAAAGTAAAAGCGAAGAAAAGTTTTGTCTCTTTGAAAAAGAACTTAAGGCTTCCTTGGGAATAAGTGAACAGGGAAATAAGGCTATCGACTTAAGCCTCGTATAAGATTTAATACTCCCGCCGAAGTTTAAGACGCCAGATTTTGACAAATATGACGGAACTATATGCCCGTCGGCTCATATCACCATGTATTGCAGGAAGATGACACCATTTTTAAAGAATGAAAAGTTATTGATCCACTGCTTTCAGGAGAGTTTGACGGGGTCTGCAATGCGATGGTATACGCAGCTCAACCGAGACCATATTAAGTCGTGGAAGGACCTTTCTAAAGCTTTCACTAAACATTATAAGCACGTGTTGGACATGACCCTTAGTAGGTCTATATTGGAAATAATGGAGCAGCATCAGAATAAAACTCTTCGCCAGTATACCCAGAGATGGCATAATGTTGCCGCATAAATCCACTCGCCAATCTTAGAGCATGAAATTACTGTTTTGTTTGTAAACACTTTGAAGGGGACATTATTCGATCGCCTAAAAAACAATACCGCTCAGAGCTTTGCTGACCTCATCAGAATAGGTGAATCGATTGAGATTTCGATAAAAAGTGAAAGAATTGATGCCGGGGATAACACCCGAAAATCCTACCGAAGGAAGGATAACGAGGTGAATACCACGAGTACTTATAATACCCCCGCAAATTTCACCATCACTCAACCGCAAACTTCCACTAGAAACACACAAAATTCAAAGAAGAGAGATGAGAATGCTCCAAAAAGGGAAAGGGAGAAGATCTCTTTTACCCCTTTGCCGATACCCTACCCTGAGCTGTATGCTCAGTTATATAAAGCAGATTTGGTACGACCTTACCATGTTACTCCTTTCAAACCCCTTTTTCCGGCTTGGTATGATGAAAAGGCCCATTGTGATTACCATACTGATGTACCGTAGCACTCTACAGAAAACTATATCGCTTTTAAGAAGGTTGTTCAGAATCTGATTAATATAGGATTTCTGAAATTTGATGACCCAAGTGTAGCTTCCAATCCTCTACCGAATTATGGAGGAAACGACGTGAATGCAATTGAAGGTGAAAAATGATAGAAGAGTTAAAAGAAGCGTGACGGAAGTGAAGTCTCCCCTAAAATAGGTTTTTCTGCAGTTATGCGAGGCAAATATGATAGAAAGTAGAATGAAAGTAACCAAAGAAGAATGCAATCCTTACTGTGAATACCACCAGGAAGTAGGCCATGAAGTTTAGGATTGTGAATAGTTCAAACTGTTGGTTCAAAAAATGATGGAATTAAAGAAATTGAATTTTTTGAGAAGACTGAAGAGAGGAAGTTGATGGACGTATGCGCATCTGAAAGTTCAGATAGCAAGTACAATGCTACAAGACCGTTCGTGGCATTAGTGGAAAGAAAGGAGGATAATACCTCCCACAGGGGAAAAGGAAAGTCGCCCGTATTGATAATCGCACCTCCTGCTCCTTTTCCACTTAAAGACATGCAAAAGGTCCCGTGGAATTATGCTGCCAATGTTTCCACACCCAAGATGCAAGGAGAAAAAGTACCAGTTAGAGGAGACTCCTCGCAGAAAGAGGAGGTTAAAGAAACCGAAGATGTCAACGATGTAGGGCATTTTACAAAGAGTGGGCGGTGTAACCCACCGGATTCCTCGAACTCCGCGGAAGCTGAAGTAGGTAAGGAAGGAAATGTTGAACCTTAGAAAATTTTTGAAGAAGATCCGCCTTAGAAAATAAATGAGCCGGTAACTGAGGCACAAGCACATGAATTCCTGAAATTTTTGAAACACAGTGAATATAATATTGTAGAACAGCTTCGTCGACAATAAGCAAGAATTTTCGTGTTAGAGTTATTGTTGAACTCGAAAAACACCGTGAAGCACTAATGAAAGTGTTAAATGAAACGTTTGTACCAGATAATATTTTTGTGTCTAAATTGGACCGGATTGTTGGCCATATTGTTGCGGATAATTACATCACATTCAGTGATGACGAAATCCCTGATGGCGGAATGGGCTCTACCAAGGCGCTAAACATCACAATACACTGTAAGGGGTATGTGTTACCCAGCGTGTTCGTGGATAATGGATCAGCATTGAGTGTACTACCATTGGCCACCCTACAGAGGCTACCGGTAGATAGTTAACATATAAAGCCATGTCACAGTTCGGTGAGAGCCTTTGATGGAACTAAGAGGGATGTGGTAGGAAGAATCGTGGTGTCCTTTTTGATTGGGCCAACTGAGTATGTAGTTGATTTTGTTGTTATGGACATAAAGCCGTTGTATAACTGTTTACTTGGAAGACCATGGATTCACTCGAGCAAAAGAGCCATTTATTACTTGAGCAAAAAGTTCACAGATTGTGAAACGCGATATCCACCCATTCAGAAGTTGTGTTGTGCTTTAGTGTGGGCTGTCAAGAGACTCATGCAATACATGTTATACCATACAACCTGGTTGGTATCCAAGTTGGATCCGTTGAAATACTTTATGGAAGCACCAACATTGACTGGAAAGATGGCTCGTTGTCAAATGTTGTTATCTGAATTTGATATTGTTTACGTGAGTCAGAAAGCGATAAAAGGAAGTGCTATCGCTGAGTTCCTAAAAAGTCGAGCTTCAGAAGAGTACCAGCCGCTGAACTTTAACTTTCCGAACGAGGACCTGATGTATATTGCAACAGAAGAAGAAACCATCCTGAAGGAGGATTCATGGAAATAATATTTTGACGGAGCATCTAACGCACTGGGTATGGAATAGGTGTGATGTTGATCTCTCTAGAAAATGTTTATTATCCCTTCACAAGCAGATTGAAGTTCTTTTGTACGAATAATATAGCCGAGTATGAAGCCTGTGTTATGGGATTATATGGAGCCATTGAAAGAAAAGTCAAAATACTGCAAGTCTTTGGGGACTCATCCCTGGTTATTTATCAGTTACGCAGAGAGTGAGAAACAAGGGACCCTAGGTTGATCAAATATAACGATTTGATCCAAGAATTGATCAAAAAATTTGAAAAGATTAGTTTCACCTATCTTCCGAGAGAAGATAATCAGATGATAGACGCTCTAGCTACTCTAGTCTCCATGTTTAAAGCCAACACAAAAGCGAAAATGCAGCCTATAAAAATGCAGACTTTCGAAGTGCCAGCTTATTATTGCACCTTTGAAGAAGAAGTAGATGGTAAACCATGGTATCATGATATCCTGCAGTATGTCAAGTGCCAGACTTATCCTGAAGGAATAAGCGAGAATGATAAAAAAAACCCTCAGAAGATTGGCAGCAGGGTACATTTTAGATGGAAAAATTTTGTACAAGAGGGGCAAAGACCAGGTATTGTTAAGATGTGTCGATGCCCAACGTGCTAAGGAGATCCTCGAAGAAGTGCATGATGGTTTATGTGGGACGCATGCCAATGGCTTCGCGATGGCTTAAAAAATTATGAGGTATGAGTATTATTGGTTGACTATGGAAGCAGATTGTATCAGCTATGCCAAGAAATGCCATAAGTGCCAGATATATGCTGATAAGATTCATTCTCCCCTGTCACCATTGTACACCATGAATTCACCATGGCCCTTTGCAATATGGGGAATGAATGTCATTGGGCAGATTCATCCAGCAGTATCCAACAGGCACCGCTTTATCCTGGTGGCAATCGATTATTTCACAAAATAGGTAGAGACAGACTGTTATCCCAACATCATGATATCGACAGTTTGAAAGTTTATAAAGAAAGAAATTATTTGCCGATATGGTTTACCAGAGAGAATCATCACCGACAATACTTCCAATCTGAACACTAAAATGATTGCAGAAGTGTGTGAGCAATTCCAGATAACACATCACAACTCCACCACTTATCGTCCGAAGATGAATGGGGTAGTGGAAGCAGCAAATAAAAACATCAAGAAGATCATAACAAAAACAACGGAAACTTTCAGAGATTGACATGAGAAGTTACCGTTTGCTTTATTTGCCTATAGAACGTCGGTACGTACATCGACTGGGGCAACTCCGTACTCTCTGGTGTATGGCACATACGCAGTGTTACCCATAGAAGTGGAGATTCCGTCGCTCATAATCTTTAATGAAGTAAAGTTGGATGAAGTTGAATGGGTATAGGCCAGATAATATCAACTTAACCTCATTGAAGAGAAGAGATTGAGGGCCATTTGTCATGGTCAAATGTATCAGAGGAGGATGATACAGGCCTACAACAAGAAGGTCAAGCCGAGAGAATTTTGAGAGGGAGATCTGGTGTTGAAAAGGATCTTGCCCATATAGAAGACTTCCGTGGGAAGTGGATGCCAAATTGGGATAGGGCCCTACGTAGTTAAAAAGGCCTTTTCGAGAGGAGCATTAATCCTAGCAAAAATGGATGGACGCGAATTGAGTAACCCAATCAACTCAGACTTAGTCAAAAAATATTATGCTTAAAAAAAGAAAGAAAAAAGAAAGAAAAAATAAATGAAGAAAAAAAGAGAAAAAATGAAAAAAAAAGAGAAAAAATGAAAAAAAAAGAGAAAGGAGAAAAAGAGAAGAACATAAAAGAAAGTTCAAGAGGAAAACCCGAAAAGGGCTTCTTGAAACCAACAACGGAATCGAGTTCAAAACTCGTAAAGGGCAGCTCGAATCCATTTTGAGAATTGACATCCAATAGACAAACCCTCTCAGACACAGTGGCAGGACTAGGGGCAAGGATGCTCTCATCAAGACAGATCCATATGTCATTCATACAGTGAAATATTTAAGACTTTGTATCGTTTTTGTCATCTTTTGAAAAATCTCATGTTTGCCATGATATTTTGAATATAATATATTCATATTACATATATTTTTTCCAGAAATTATCATTCATTTTCGGGTTAACATAGAATTACATCAAACAAAAGATTTCTTGATATTACTTTGCTATAGTTTTAGCCTATGAGGTGCAGGACGCAGGAAAAAGAATTAATTACAAGGAGAATCCCATACAACAGAAAGCACTTGCACGAAATTTTGAAATGCCAAAACTATAAAGCTCAGCAGATTGGGGCAACAATAGGAAAACGCCATTTGAAGACCAACGTGTCAATGAAAAATAAAACAAAAAAGAAAAAGAAAGAAAGAAAGAAAAAGAAAAAGAAAAAGAAAAAGAAAAAAAAAGAAAAAAGAAGAAAAAAAAGAAAATTTTCGAAGATGTTGCCCGAAATAAAAGCTCAAGAAGATACCCAGGAACAAGTCGATGTTTGAAGTTTGAACTCTTAATGTGAGATTAGACGGTCTTGTTACAAAAAAGGAGATGGAAGATGAGAAAGTGTTACCATCGCCTGATCAAATACAAGGATCACAAAAGACACCAAGACATTATTCATGCATCATATAGTATAGGCATCCCTAGGATTAAGTGCATGCTAACCTGCACTGTAAAACATTTTATGTTTTTCTTTTCCACAGGAACACAAGATTCAAAAGAGAGTCAAGAGAAGAAATGTAAAAAGCCTACAAAAGGTGCCAAAATCTACAAAACATCGACAAAAGATTTGCATAGAAGAACTCATGATTGCTAAAGTGAGATTACAAGAAGAGATATAAAACTCAAGTTTCAAGAGGAGAATCAACTAGAAGATTCAACACAAGAAGAACCCTTGGAGTAAACAAAAGATTCTATGAGAGCAAGAATCGACAACGAGGAAGTTCTATATAGAAAGAACTATTTGAAAGTCAAATCGCGAAGATTCTATGAGAGCAAGAATCTCTAATGGGAAGTTCCATATAGGAGGAACCTCTGAAGATGCAAAAGATTCTATGAGAGCAAGAATCTTCGGAAAGAAGTTCTATATAAGAAGGACTCTTAATTTGAAGACTACAAGACGAAGATTCTATGAGAGCAAGAATCTCCAGTAAGAAGTTCCATATAGGAAGAACCTTTTAAGATGTGAAAGATTCTATGAGAGTAAGAATCTCTAGCAAGAAGTTCTACGACAGGAAGAACACTCAAAGACACTAAGGATCCTATATAGGAAGAATCTACAACGAGAAGTTCATTACAGGAAGGACTCTCGACTCAATACGCAGAACGTTCTATATAGGAATAACTTGCGACATCAACATACAAGCATGAAAAGTTCAGAATTTGCAGCTTGAAGATTTTGTTGAAGACGGGTAAGACTCTACAGAGGAAGAATATGCTTATACAAGAACCCGATAGAAGAACAAGCGAAGAAGTTGCAGGCCTAAAGCCTCAGTTTTGAAGAATTTTGTTCTGAAGCAGCGAAGAAGACCAAGCGAAAACTAAGAGGGGGCGGTGGTCAGTGGAAGAACTTCAACCTTACCCCTACCTTATCAAAAGAATCCTAGAACCCCAGCATCACCAAAAGAACCTTAACCTTAACTTTACCAAAAATCCTTTACCATACCAAGACCATCAACCATATCAAATGAAATGAGTTATTCCTTATCTTTGTTTTATTGTCGTTACACAACAATAAGCAAAAAGGGACAGTTGTAATAACCCATTAATAAAATACAAATTCAAATCCAACTCTTGGCCCAACAAAATCCAACCCAACAATTAAAGCCCATAAACTAATGACCTAATCCTAATGGTAATCTAACCAAACCCTAACAAGAGGGTAACAAGCTGTCGATCGCCTCTCTCACTTCCCCTGGCCAGCTGTCGCGCGTGGCCGCCACGTGCAATCGTTCGATGCACGCGTGGTGGTCACTCGCCCCTTCAAACGGCACCGCCCCACCATCTGCAACCACCACTCAAGTCTATTCAAATCTGCAAAAGAAAAAGAAGATTATTAGATCTATAATCACAGATCTAAATAGGCTCGAAATAATATAATATTGTTGTAAAATGGGTATAAAAACCCAGAACCATCAATGTATTCACGTTTACAAACCGATCGAAGTTCAAAAAGAGATATACATTCGAAGCACAAAAAAAGTACCAAAAAACTTCTATTATTCGCATACAAATCGGAAGAGAGAAGGGAGAGATCGGAGTTAAAAAGAAATCGAAAAGAAAGGTAAAAAAGAGATATAAAAGTTTTGAATACTTACCTTTAATCTTAGATCTAGGCTTGTGTGATTGTCGATTTGAAAATCCGAGACCATCACCGTGTTCCCCACGTCGAGATCTTTTGAAAAGCAACAAATTTTCTCCTTTCGGCGACCGGCGCGGTGGCCGGCGATGGTGCACGACGGCCGGATCTCATTAGCTCCAGAGAGCTTTAGAGCTTCAAATAAGCTCTTTGGTTTATGTTATGTGAGAAATAAGAAAGATGAGAATTCTTCATTAAAAGGGGTATTTATATCAGATCCAAAATTGCGTCGTTTTGGTGTTTGGATATTGGACCCAAAACGATATCGTTTTGAATATCCAGACCCGAGACCAACCCGGTCGCCCAACCCGGACCTGCGAATAATCCGGAATAATGGGTTAATTACACGCGTTCCCCCAGAGATTTTGTATCCTTTCTGTTTCGGCACCCCAATTTATTTCTGCTTCAATTTTAGTCACTAATTTCGCCTATTTAGCCCTATATTATTATTTTTTGATCAATTTAGCCCCTGATTATTTATTTTAACCCCCCTAAATTTTATTTTCTTGTAGATTAGCCCTCTAATATTATTTTTATCATTATTATGCTTATTTATTTTATTTTTTATCATATTAAAAATATGTTTATTTATTTACCTTATTACTTTATTACTTTATTATTTTGTTATAATGTATAAATATTATATTTATATATTATATTATTATTATAACTTTATTATTATTATTATTACGTTTATTTTATTTTTTATTTTACTTATTTTATTTTGTTACTTTACCATTATTTCATTATAAATATTATATTTTTATATATGTTATATATATTATTATAACTTATGTTTATATATTATATTATTATTATTATTATCATAATTATATGTATATATATATTTTAACATTTTTTAGGATATATATATATATATATATGGGTAAAGTTTTAATACATATATAATGTTAATATTTAAGGTATAATTTTAAAACATAATATAATATAATATATTTTTTTCTTATTTTGTTAATATAAATAAGGTATAATATGCTAATTTTTTTCTTTCATTACGATATGATTCAAATATAATATATTTCCTTATTTTTTTAATATTTTAAATATAATATATGTTTGGTAAGATATATTTTTGGTATTGATGTATATTTATTACTTGTTATCTTGATACTCATGTAATATTTATGTATATAATATTTATGGATTATATATCTTTTTATGTTATGTTAATAGTTAGTATTTATATTATGGT
Organism: Abelmoschus esculentus; assembly: GCA_035048815.1. NCBI lineage: Eukaryota > Viridiplantae > Streptophyta > Magnoliopsida > Malvales > Malvaceae > Abelmoschus > Abelmoschus esculentus. The sequence goes on along the minus strand of JAUCBN010000008.1, from coordinate 18,982,030 downwards.
ATTCATGTCTGATATGATTATAGGGTAACTAGAAAATATTATCCCGAGGTATTCTATTAGGAGTAGCATCCCTTTTTCGGGTGTTATCTCTTTTGAATCGTCGTGGATATTAGGGTATGCATTCTAATTAAAAATTAATTTACCTTATTACTTTATTCAAGTTCTTTTCCTCTTTAGTTTCGGCTTTTTTATGGATTAGACTTCTAGATTCGAAATTAATTGTTTTTAGACTTTAATTAGGACTTAAAATTAATTTTAAAGATTTTAAAAAATTTAATTAGGTTCTAAATTAGAATTTAATTTAGTTTTTAAGAAAAATTTAAAATTAATTTAACCTAGTTGAATTTAATTAATTTAACCCTTTGAACCTAAAAATTAGACTTGAATTAGGTGTAATTTAGTTCTTAAAATTTTGGAAATTATTTTAATTAATTATTTTAAATTAATTTTAATTAATTTCTAAAAAATAAGCTTTAAAATTAACTCACCTAAATTAGGTCTAGTTTAGCCTTAAACCTTAAAATATTTACCAAATTAGACTTAAATTAGGCTTACTTTAATTTAGAAAATAATTTTAATTAATTATTTTAATTAATTTCTAAGAGATAAGATTTGAAACTTTAGGTCTAATTAACCATAATTTCACCAAAACTAAACTTTAATTAAATTAAAATTAAATTCTTAATTTAGAAATTATTTTAATTAAAGACTTTTAATTATTTAAAAGATCACCCAGTTCTTCAGGGCGGCAACAAAAGATTCCCCGAAGAAATGTGGATCAGGAGATATTTGGAATGCCTATTGCCGATTTATTTCCTTATCTTGTTGAAGTTCAATATATTACTCCCAAGCCAATGAAGAAAGCGCCAAGCCCTTTCGCTCAAAGCTATGATCCCAACAATGTTTGTGAGTTTCATATGGGATTGTCAGGTCATGCTACTAATAAATGTAGGTCTTTACTGGAAGAAATCAAGAAATTGATTGATAAGGGAATTTTGACAGAGGAGTTGGTGCAACAATGGAAGACCAAAGAAAATGCTCAAGATGATATGCTCGTTGAAGATTCAGAGCGTCAGGACTAGCTTTTCCAAGATTGTTCAGAGTTATGAAGAAATCTGTCTTGTTCATGTCTAAATGTTCAATGTTTTTGGGATCGGTTGCGGAGTAATGTCCTGAATCATCCCAGTTGTGTTTTTTTACTCTATATGCATTGGGCGTCCTTTGTAAGGGAGTTTTTTTTAATTCATTTGTCAATGATGCTTGTTTCATATATGTTTTTTTCAAGTGGTAAACATGTCATATTCTTTGATTCTAATTTTTTTTTTTGATTCTTTGATTCTTTGTTATGGGTTAATTTTTGATCACCCATACATATATCATTGATTTCATTCTTTCAGATATTGAATATCAATTGCGAAATTGATATTAAATCAAATTCGGAGATCAACTTCACTAATGTGACTCGTTGCCATTTTACTTAGGCCAAAAAGATGACATTAATGAGTGTTCAGGAATCACAGGAAAATCCTAGATAAATTTTGAGTGAGTTTCCTCTCAAGCATTGTTGAATAAGGTCTTTGAATGAAGTGATAACCCAAAACATCATCCAACTGAAGTCTGCTTTGCTTTAAAGACATCCGAGTATGGGATGATATTTGGCATTCCTTGATTTCCCTTCTCAAAGAAAGAAAATAAGGAAAACATCATTTGTTGTCCCCTTTGAGTCTAATGTTATTTTTCTTTCGACTCAACCCAAATCAAGGATCACCCCTACGCTGGGGGCAAAAGAGGATGAAAATGTATTTCAAAGTGAAATACAAAACCAAGAAAAGAAGCCAAACTCAAATTGTTGGCACACAAAAAAAAGCGAACATAAAGTTCAGTGAAATATTTTGATGGATGAACCACTGGAAAAAGTAGTGGTGAAAAGGAAATGACCTCTAGGGTGAAAGCCCAACAAAAGAAAAAGGGTCAACCTAGAGTGATCCGCAAAGAAAAAGCATTTCATCAAGAGCATGTTCAGATCAGTGCGATAATGATCCTTGATTTTATCACCCTTGAATTATTTGAGCCTATATATCCTTTCTTTGGTAGCCATAAACCATAGCCCACATTACAAACCACAAAAGACCATTTTGACCATACACGGATATTGGAACAAGGAGAGTTAGTCTTCAGAATATATCCCGCTTACTAGGGTTAATATTTCTTCAAGGATTTTTAGTCTTCTTATGCTTGATCGAGATCAGAAAAGAGAGGAAAGTTGGATATGGTGAGCTAGTGAGAAAAAGAGTGCCACCTAAACGGGGTAGAATTAGAAAAATGGGAATGTTTCTCCTGAAAGTTTAATAAATTGGAAAATGGTCACATCCGAGTTGATCTTTGCAAATTTGTTCGAACGTTTTGTTGCACTTGATATTCAGAGGCCTAATTTTTTTTGTTTGCCATGACAATCAAATTTTTTAATATTTTCAAAATACTATTTTGAGCATTTTTGCTTATCGCTTAACAAGCATCTTGCAGATGAATTGATTAGGTACAAAAAGTAAAGGATTTCAGGGGAATTACTATGATGCAACTAATCCTTTAAGCGCAAGCAGAACAAGAGGTGAATGATGAACGGTATGACGAGGAACAAATGAAGCTTTGAAATGTCAAAACATGGGGCATTTACGTACGGACTGTGCTATTGCGGAGTTCTGTAGTGATGAATATTAGTCTAGCTTGGTGAAAGTTCAGGGACTAGGAAAGGTTTAGGGATTAAGAGAAAATTCAGGGACCTATGATATTTTGCACACCCTAAATGGTGAAAATGGGGCAAACTCAGCGTGATAAAAGATCAGCAAAGCATTATTGCACGTGAGATTGGACAAGGGAGGAACAGAATTCATGAACTTATTGCTTCGAGAAACTGATAGCCCATGAGATATGGGGCAGAATCCGATCTGATTAGGAAAATCAATGATGTTAATGTCAAATTGAGAAATAGAGCTCAAAAAGTTCAAGCAGAGTACAAAGTTGTCAACATGAAATATCGTCATGACAGAAGAAGCTCCAATGAAGAAGACCAATGTACATTCAAATGTCCCACAATGACCACGGTTCATGCATCATATGGTTAGGCATCCATAGGGTAAAACATGCTAACCCATGCATTTAAAACATTTTTGGTCAATTTTAACAGGAATTTGCAAGATTAACAAAGCAATCCAGATCAAGACAAGCAAAGATCTCAGAGGAAGAAAATTTAAGAAAACAAACATTTCAAAAGGTCAACAGAGACCAATACAGATTTCTATTTAAGGAAAAGATCTCAACAAAGAGGATGAAGTTAAGCAAGATTTTCCGCTTGAAGATGCGGATTTCAACAAAAATCTTTATTTACCAGATGTTCGAGGGAATTCAGATGAGAAGAACAACTTCGGATCTCAAAACTTGTTTGAAGGAATTCAACAAGTTTTAAAGAAATCAACTACAACAAGCATTACCGGCAGCCTTTTGGCGTGATTCCAAAAAGAAGTGGTGTATTCAACAAGATTTAAAGAAGTCAACTACAATAAGTATTACCAGCAGCCTTTTGGCGTGAGTCCAGAAAAAAGTGGTGTAGCGTGAGGAATTTCGTCTCAAGTTTCACCGCTTACGTTTGAAGAATTTCTAAGTGAGAAGAACAGCTTCAGACTCTTCAGTGGAGGTGGAGAATTTCGTACTGAGAAGAACAACTCCATATTCCACTATTAAATCCTCCGGGTCATCAATAAGTCCTCCGGGCATGATGTTAAATCCTCTGGATCATCATTAAGTCCTCCGGGCATGATGTTAAGTCCTCCGGGCCATCACCTGCGGGAGTGATGATATCGTTTGCACAATCTAGGAGGCAACATGATCCTAAATCCTCCGGGTCATCATTAAGTCCTCCGGGCATGATGTTAAGTCCTCCGGGCCATCACCTTCGGGAGTGATGATATTGTTTGCACAATCGAGGAGGCAATACGATCCTAAATCCTTCGGGTCATCATTAAGTCCTCTAGGCATGATGTTAAATCCTCCGGGTCATCATTAAGTCCTCTGGGCATAATGTTAAGTTTGGAGAATTTCAGAAATGAGAAGAACAACTTCAAGCTTCAGGGTTTACAGAATTCGTGTTTTTCAGTCTTTGCCCATCTCTTGCTCCGTAGCATTGAGCAAAGAGGGGCAGCTGTCAACACGAAAAAATAATAAATATAATATAAAAATAATAAAATATTAAAAAATATAACAGAAAAAAAAACAAAAAAAATAAGAAAATAAGAAATAATAATAAATAACAGAAAATCAAAAAATAGTAAAAAATGAATAAAAATAGAATAAAATTCAAAAATAAGAGATAAAGGGAATTGAGGATTTTTTGGTTAGTGGAGTGTTTGTAGGGATTTGAATTTTGTTTGGAGTTTTTTACTTCAATCAAAAGTCTGAGTTTGAAGCCTATAAAAGGAAGAGGATTTCAAGTTAAAAGGGGCAGAGAAAAAACGAAGAGAATGAGGAGTTGAGATCAAAATTCAAAGGAGCAATTACAAGCTTGAGTAAGGGGAAGGATTTCAATCGGTGAGGAAGCAAAGGAGGTCGCCGGTGATAAGTTCTTTTCCTTTTTAGTTTCGGCTTTTTTTTATGGATTAGACTCCTAGATTCGAAATTAGTTGTTTTTAGACTTTAATTAGGACTTAAAATTAATTTTAAAGATTTTAAAAAATTTAATTAGGTTCTAAGTTAGAATTTAATTTAGTTTTTAAGAAAACTTTAAAATTAATTTAACCTACTTGAATTTAATTAATTTAACCCTTTAAACCTAAAAATTAGACTTGAATTAGGTGTAATTTAGTTCTTAAAATTTTGGAAATTATTTTAAATTAATTTTAATGAATTTCTAAAAAATAAGCTTTAAAATTAACTCACTTAAATTAGGTCTAGTTTAGCCTTAAACCTTAAAACATTAACCAAATTAGACTTAAATTAGACTACTTTAATTTAGAAAATAATTTTAATTAATTATTTTAATTAATTTTAATTAATTTCTAAGAGATAAGATTTGAAACTTTAGGTCTAATTAACCATAATTTCACCAAAACTAAACTTTAATTAAGTTAAAATTAAATTCTTAATTTAGAAATTATTTTAATTAAAGACTTTTAATTTAAAATTTCTAAGATAAGATTTAAAAATTAACTTAATTAAGTTTAATCCAACCCTAATTAAACCTTTGAACTTAAAATTCACCAAGTTAGATTTAAATTAGGTTTTGATTAAGATTTGAAGTTAAGGAAAATTTAATTAATTAATTTAATTAAAAAATTTTAAAACTTTTAAAATTAATTTCACTTAATTAAATCTAATCAATCTTTCAAGGTTTGCTTCCGAGTCCCTTTGATCTCTTTCAATACAAGTCCCTTTGTACTTATGAATTTTTGATGTAATTTTGTACACCCATGATTCTAATAAAATTGATGAGTTCCTTTTATCTTGTCCTTTTATTATGTTTTTGCATGACATATTTAAGGAGAACACCTAATAAATATCTAAGTTAATTAATTTAGAGCCTTTTAGGAATAGTCGCTTTAATTAATTAATTAATTTAATTAGGGAGAAAATGTAGTAATATAGCATGTGAATCTTATGTCTCGGATACACTAAAGAGGTTGGTGTTTTGACGCACCATGATGCTGACCTAGAGAGTGTACCTTGGCATCGAATTCATGTGTTATTAAAACCTAGAATTTTGATAAAATAACTTAGGTTTAGAATTAAATAAAATGGATAAGTAAATAACTAGTAACATTAGTAACTTAGATTTTAAACACTTTAAGCAATGGAGCCGTTTTAGGATTAGAACTTAAAACGAGCAAGATAAAAATGATCATGCATTTTGCTTTAGCCATTTGAGGCGGAAGTTATATTCCTTTAAATTCGGGTGAGGTTTCCTATCTAGAGGACGTCTCGTTCAAACTCGAGTTCAAAGGTGGTGTAACTTCTAAATCAAAAGGATATCCGAAATTCAAATAATGTTCATTTAACAATGAAAAATTAAATTAATATCTATCTTCAAAGTATCAATGCCACGTAATATTTTTCAATGTACCAATTTTTGGGCGTTTGTAAGGGTCGTCCTTACACGTAACCGACTCTCGAACCCAATGTTTTTAAATGAATCTCTGGTTTATTTTTATGGTGTCTGACCTACCTAAGTGGCCGGTGGCGACTCCAAGTCATTTTTTCAAATTAAATTATAGATTTTTCTAAAATTTGAGTTTTTCAAGATTAAAAATGATAAAATTCGGATTTTTCAAAACCAATCGTCGAACACTTTTTCACCTAAACTCCCGTTTTTTTTAAGAGGTCACGAAAAATTTATTAATTTGTTATAATATATAAATATTATATTTATATATTATATTATTATTATAACTATATTATTATTATTACGTTTATTTTATTTTTTATTTTACTTATTTTATTTTGTTACTTTACCATTATTTCATTATAAATATATAAATATTATATTTTTATATATGTTATATATATTATTATAACTTATGTTTATATATTATATTATTATTATTATATGTATATATATTTTTTAACGTTTTTTTAGGATATATATATATGGGTAAAGTTTTAATACATATATAATGTTAATATTTAAGGTATAATTTTAAAACATAATATAATATAATAGATTTTTTTCTTATTTTGTTAATATAAATAAGGTATAATATGGTAATTTTTTCTTTCATTATGATATGATTCAAATATAATATATTTCCTTATTTTCTTAATATTTTAAGTATAATATATGTTTGATAAGATTTATTTTTGGTATTGTTGTATATTTATTACTTGTTATCTTTATAGTCATGTAATATTTATGTATATAATATTTATGGATTATATATCTTTTTATGTTATGTTAATAGTTAGTATTTATATTATTGTATTCATGCCTGATATGATTATATGGTAACTAAAAAATATTATCTCGAGGTATTCTTTTGGGAGTAGCATCACGTTCTTCGTGTGTTATCTCTTTTGAATCGTCATGGATATTAGGGTGTGCATTCTAATTAAAAATTAATTTAATTTGAATTTTATATTTTCTTAAAAATTACGATGCGAACCTTTAGGTGTCAATTTATGGGCGTTCTGGGGGTGTTAATCCTTCCCCAAACGTAAACAACTCCCGAACCCATCTCTGGTTTTGTTTTTTTGGTGTTCGATCCACCTTTTTAAACGATCGATGGCGACTCCAACCGATTAACCGATTTTTGAATTAAAACGGTATTCTAAATAGGAGTGACATTCTGTTCTTCAAGTGTCATCTCCCGGAGTACTGAATTTTCCAGTGGATTTTAAATTTAAATATTCCAATGGGAGTGACATCCTATTCTTTAGGTGTCGTGTCTTGGGATACCGAATTTTTAAATCATACCGAACTTTTGAACCATTAAACCGTTTTTTAAATATATTTTCAAAAAAATAGGGTCGCTACAGAAGGAAGAGGTAAAGATTGAAAAGAGGGAAATTGAGAAAAAGAAGCAAGGGATTGCTCTTAAAGTTTCAATACCATAAAATAAAGTGGATACAAGTGAAGAGGAAAAGCTAGAGGAATTGACCATGGTGGCCAAAAGATTCACTAGATTCGTGAGGGCAAATAGGAATAGAAGATTCCAACGAAAGAAGGACTTCAAGCCAAAGAGAAACGAAGAAGAAAAAGATCGAATTATTTGCTATGAATGCAAGAAGCTCGGTCATATTAGGACCGATTGCCCTCTATACAAAAGGAAGGTTTTTGAAAAGAAAAAGAAGCAAAAGACTCATGTTGCCACTTGGAGTGATGAGGAGTCACCATCCGATGAAGACAACGAGGTGGCCAACTTGTGTCTCATGGTTCTTGATGAGCCTAAGGTAACCCTTGAAACTTCTTGCAATGATCTTTCCTATGATGAATTATATGATGCATATGATGAGTTGCAAGGTGTTTATGATGAGTTGGTTTTAAAATTCAAAGAATCCATTTTGAAAAGCAAGAAAATCATTTTCGATTTAGAAATGAAAAATTATTCTTTGACAAAAACTATTTTGGATTTTGAGGAAAAGGTTGTTGACTTAAATGATGAACTAAATTTTTTTCAAAAAGAAAATATTGATTTAAACAAACCTTATTTCTAGCTTGAGTGAAAATTACCACAAGGTGGTGAATGAGCTTAAAGAACAAATCAAGGTGGTTGGGAGTTCAACTTTTGAAAAAGAAAGCTATTCAAAACCCAACCATGTGAAAAAGAATTTTTATAACCACAAACAAAGAAATTTTCAAAGGCATTTTAGACATAAAAAGATTAGAAGTGTTTTGGTTCCTAAGGAACTTATTGTTTCTAATAATTTGAATGCATTGCTTCTTGGATTCCTAAGGGAACCAAGCTTTTAGAGACTAACTCTCATGGACTCAAAATAATTTGGGTATCAAAAGTCAAAAACTAAATCTTTGTTTGTAGGTTGAGCATTGCTTCAAGACCAAAGCTTCAAGTCAAAACATGTAGTACCTTGATAGTGGATGCTCAAGGCATATGACCGGAGACAAAGGACAATTTAAGGAGTTATAGCTCAAAAAGGGTGGAGTAGTGACTTTTGGTGACAACTCCAAAGGCCAAATTGAGGGTATTGGCTCTATTGGTAACCACTCCTCTATCTTAATTGAAAATTTCTTGCTTGTTAATGGTCTTAAGTATAATTTGTTGAGCATTAGTCAATTATGTGATAAAGGTTTCTATGTTTCTTTTGATAAAAGTGGTTGCAAAATAATAGACATAGAATCTAATAGAACAATGCTTATAGGTCATCGCATAGGAAATATTTATATGGTGCATCTAGATGATATTAATATTTCCCATGCATGCTTAGTTGCTAGTGATGAAAATGATGCATGGTTATGGCATAGAAAACTAGGTCATGCTAGCATAAGTGTTTTAGAGAAACTAGCCTCCCAAAATCTAGTTAGAGGTTTACCCAAGCTTAAGTTTTCTTTAGATAAAATTTGTGATGCATGTGCTAAATGTAAACAAAAGAGAATTTCTTTTAAGTCCATTAATGATGTTTCAACTAGTAGAGTATTACAATTGATCCATATGGATCTCTTTGGACCTATTAGGACTAGTAGTTTGGATGGAAAATCATATACTTTTGTTATTGTTGATGATTACTCTAGATACACTTGGGTTCTATTTTTAAGTACCAAAGATAAAGGCTTAGAAAAATTCATCACGTTTTCAAACATTTCTCAAAATGATCTTGATCAAAGAATTTCTCATATTAGAAGTGATCATGGAACCGAATTTCAAAATTTAGGTTTTGAGAACTTTTGTAAAGAAAATAGGATTAGCCACAATTTTTCGGCTCCTCACACTCCTCAAAAAATGAGGTAGTTGAGAGGAAAAATAGAACTTTAGAGGAAATGGCTAGAACCATGCTTTGTGAAAACAATTTACCTAAGTATTTTTGGGAGAAAGCCACAAACACTTCATGTTATATTATTAATAGAGTAATGATTAGGCATATTTTAAAGAAAACTCCTTATGGGATTTTAAAATCCAAAAAGTCTAACATTAGCTATTTTTATCCTTTTGGATGCAAGTGTTTTGTTTAAACAATGGAAAAGATAATTTAGGTAAATTTGATGCAAAAAGTGATGAAGCTATTTTTCTTGGATATTCTTTAAATTCAAAGGCTTATAGAGTTTTCAACAAAAGAACCTTAGTTGTAGAAGAGTCTATACATGTGATTTTCGATGATAAACTCCTTCTTAGGAAGGATTCTTGTGATGATGATGATGTAGGAATCATTGAAACCATTGATGATGGACAAACATCAAAGGTGGATGGGGTTCCAACCAATGAGGAAACACAAGAACCTCAAATTGAAGCTTTAGGAAATGTAAAGCTTGAAGAAAAAGAAATGAGCTACCCAAGGGAGTTCAACTATGTCAAAAGTGGTGAAATCTTGGGTGATCCATCCAATGGGGTAACTACTCGTTCTTCTCTTAGATTAATAAATCATATTGCATTTATCTTATGCATAGAACCTAAAAATATCAAAGAAGCATTAGGTGCTGATTATTGGATATTGGCTATGCAAGAAGAGTTAAATCAATTTGAGAGAAGTAATGTATGGACATTAGTTGATAGGCCTAGTAATAAATCTACTATAGGAACTAAATGAGTTTTTAGAAACAAACTAGATGAGAGTGGTAACATTGTAAGAAATAAAGCTAGATTAAACATATGCACCCGTAACTAGAATGGAAGCCATTAGGATGCTACTTGCATTTGCATGTTATCATGACTTCAAGCTTTTTCAAATGGATGTCAAAAGTGCTTTCTTAAATGGTTTTATAAATGAAGAAGTGTATGTTGAACAACCATCGGGTTTTGAAGATCCAAAATTTCTAAACTATGTCTTTAAATTAACAAAAGCTTTATATGGTTTGAAACAAGCTCCTAGAGCTTGGTATGAAAGACTTTCAAATTTTTTAATAGAAAAAGGTTTTGAAAAAGGGAAGATGGATACTAAAATTTTCATAAAAAGGTTTAAAAATGACATCTTAGTAGTTCAAGTTTATGTTAATGATATAATTTTTGGATCTACCAATGAATGTTATTGTCAAGAGTTTTCTAAGCTAATGCAAGGTGAATTCGAGATGAACATGATAGGGGAGCTCTCATTCTTTTTTTAATCCAAATTAAGCAAAGAAAGGATGACACCTTCACCAATCAAGCAAAATACATCAAGGATATGCTCAAGAAGTTTGGCTTGGAGAATGTGAAGCCTCAAGCCACTCCTATGAGCTTATCTACTAAGCTTGACAAAGATGAAGGAGGTAAGTGTGTTGATTCTAAATTGTATATATCCATGATAGGTTCTTTGCTTTACTTTACCGCAAGTAGTCCGGATATCATGTTTAATTTTTGCTTGTGTGCTAGGTTTCAAGCTAGTCCTAGAGAATCACACTTAGTAACCATTAAGAGAATTTTTAGGTACCTTAGAGACACACCTTATTTAGGCCTTTAGTACCCTAAAATCTCATCCTTTGATTTACATGCTTATTCAGATGCGGATTATAAAGGTTGTAAGATAGATAGGAAAAGTACTTCCGAAACATGTCAATTCCTAGGTTGTATGTTCATATCTTGGTTCTCTAAGAAACAAAATAGTGTAGCTCTATCTACCACCGAAGTGGAGTACATATCCTTAGAGAGTTGTTGTGCTCAAGTTTTATGGATAAAACAACAACTCTTAGATTATGGCACTAATGTAGAAACCATACCTCTTAAGTGTGATAATACTAGTGCCATATGTATTACTAAGAACCCTATTCAACACTCTAGAACCAAATACATAGAAATTAGACACCACTTTATTAGAGATCATGTGTCTAAAAATGATGTTGTTTTAGAGTTTGTTGATACCTTAAACCAATTAGCGGATATTTTTACCAAATCTTTAGATAAAGAGCGCTTTTGGATCCTTAGGAGAGAGTTAGGTCTAACTAGCCTATCTTGACCTCTTAAGTGTTATTTTTTAAAAATTGCTTGAATCTTGAATGAAATCATGCTTATGTTGTTCTTATATCTTGATGCTTCTATGCATGTTGCTAAGGGGAGTATGAACTTGTTCATGCATGTTAATCATGTCATAACATTATATGCATGCTTCTAGGGACTTTAGAGACTCATTTCTAGTACTTTTAGAAGCCTCAAATGCAAAGCAAAGCCGAGGGTATCGATACAGCTAACACCTATTTCGATACCAGTTCATCAGTCCATCTGGGAATTTTTCTGGGAAGAACAAGTATCGATCCTAGTTTCGATACCTGTGGTTCAATACTAGCATCGAAATAGGGTGTTTCGATACCGGTATCGATACTCGAGAACGCAGATTGCTTTAAAACACTTTAAACCTAATTTTTAATACCATAAAAACTCATCCCAAATTTAAACATAAAACCCTAGCCGGCCACCCCTTTAAAACCCTCTTAAATCCATCCCTTTTAACACCAATTTAAACGATTTCTTTGAGGGATTTTATTCTACTCATCAAGCCCTACACTATATCATCAAACGGTGCTTCACAAACCACAATTTCTTTCTAATCCATAATCAAGGTAAATTTTGAAAAACCTTATTTTCGTTTGATTATAGGTTGTTAAAATTAAGATTTTGAACATATTTTGAATTCTTATTGCATGGGTTTTATAATCCTACAAAAAAAAATTAAAATCAAAAATTTTTCTCGATCAAATATAAATCGATTTTATTGTATTGGTTTTTCACTGATTTTCTAAAAATCTATTTTAAATACTCAAATACCTTGAATTATTTATAAATAAGATTGAAATAGGTTGTTAGAGAATACGTGTTTTTAAGAAACTAATCCAAAATTTGTTTCAATTCCTAGATCATGGCACCGAAGAAACAATCTAGTACCGAAGCTGGTTCTTCATCATCATCTCGTGTTTCACGAGTTGATATTCAAGAAGTCTTCGCAAAGAGTTTGGACACAAATCATAGGATTGAAAACTTCAATCTCTACCGCAACCACCCTCTCAAAAAGGAACGGTGTGTAGATATTCCATTCCTAACCTCACACAAGTTCCCTTTTAAATATTATAACAAAATCATCGAATGGAAATTCTTGAGGTTTCTCACAGTTTTAGGCAAGTGCTTTCCAACTCTTATCCTTATATTTTATTCAAATGCCAAATGTATTCTATCTTCGGACAAGAGCAAAGTAGTGACAATTGAGTCTTTCCTCATGGGCAAATCCTTTACTATTAATGCCTCTACTTTTATCGATGTTTTTGGTCTTGAGGAAAAGGGTGTTGAGGATGAAGATTCTCTTGGTTCTTTCACCGATTCGGTCATCTCACTTGATGTGCATGATCGCTTTCTCCATCTTATCATCTCTTGGTGGATTCGTCTATCAAATGGTAGGTATTCTCGAATCCGTCAAGTTGATAGCTTTTGGATCAAGTGCTTTTGTGAGGGTATTCAACCCAATCTTGCTCAGATCGTCTTCTCGGACATTGTTTAGCATGTCCAAAACCGTGCTACCCTACTTGTCTAAACCTTTCCATATACATACATTCTCAGTACTATATTCTTGCATTTGGAAATCGGTTGTTCTTTTGACAAAGTGGGATCCCTAAAAAATCTTATAGGTGAGATATCTCTTAATCATGCCCATTTCCAATATGTCTCAAATGGTGAATGGGTTCGTGGTGCTCCTCCTTCTCCTCCTCGTGCTCCCGTTGATCTAGAACCTCTTCTCCAAGTTGCTCCACCTGTTGATATGATGGCGTTCCTCACTACAAGGTTTGAGTATTTGGATGCTCACTTTGGTACTTTGAATACTCATTTGGATTCCATGGATGGAAGACTTGACACTATTTCAACTCAATTCCAATCGGGTTTCGATGCTATCAACACTAGGTTGATGGGTTTAGAGACTCAAGGACACTCCTTGCGAATCTCCCTTGAAGCTCTTCGTCATAGCCAACGACTCAACAATGTCGATGGCGATGATAATGAGGAACAAGAAGAGGAAGAAGACGAGGATGATGATGGACTTGGTGGTGATGACATGGCCGATGATTGATCTTATATCTATCTTAAGCTTTGGTATTGACTTTTAGGACTAGTTATGTTTCCTTAAGCATTATGTTGCATTCATCTTAGCACTTATGCACTTTGTTATTTTTCTTTATATGCTTTGGATTTATTATGTTGGATTTAAAGTTACGTATTTTTATGCTATAAATATTTTATGGTATATATTCTCTTTAATGCTATGTTTGCTTTAATTATTGCCTCATCTTTCATTGATTTTGATCTAACAAAAAGGGGAGAAATTTTTTGTGTTTTTTAAGTTTAGGAAACCATAAATTTTTCAATATTTAAAGTCATGCACATATTAAGGAGGAGTCTTCAAAAGTTTTCAAAAGTTTCAAAGTTCTTGATCATGTTTTAAACTTAAAAATATTTTTAAGTCCTTAAGTCAAACTTTTGATTTTAAGTTAAACCAAGAACTTTGAAATAAAATTATAAGTGTTTTTCATACGAGGGTATCGATACCCTAAGGACAGGTATCGATACACCTGGGATTTTTAAAGCCTTGTTCCTAAGATCAAGAACAAGTATCGAAAAACAAGGTTCAATACTATTTCTCACAGCCAACACATGTTTCGAACCTGATATCGAAACGTCTATGTATAATTTTTTAATTATTTTTTCAATTTTTAAAATCATGACTCCAGGTATCGATATTGGTATCGATACACCCTTAATCCCCAACAGCTATTTTAGCATTAAATGAATTGACCGTTGGTGGCAGTTAATTTTTGATTGATGGTTAGCATGTATTGAAACAAGGTTCGATACCCAACATCACAGTTTCAAATGGTATCGAAGCATTTATCGATACCTCCTCTATTAAATGCACAACGGCTCTTTCTATTCTTGGTCTATTTCAAAATAGGTAGTCCGTGTTTCGATACCACCTGCTGCAGAGTGTATTTATTATGGGAAGATGAAACCTCAACGTCTTTATTTACATTCTCAACGACTACAACGGTTAGAAATCAATGAGAAGGTATAAAATGAAGTATTTTCAACAGCATTAAAGACTATTTTGAACCTCAAGCAACATCCAAGCACACAAATCCAACTCAAGGCACTTCATTGCATATTCTTGCTCCCAACTCTTGTAATTTCACTTTGATCTTTTGTAATCTGAGTTTGGGGAGAGTTTATTCGTAATTGGGGCAATACATATCTTTTGAGAGATTTTTCATTTGCCTATTTTCCCTTGTATTACTTTGTAAGGATTGAATCAATTCTTGGATAGAAGAATTGATTCGTATTGTAACGGTTATCCCTTGAACCGAGAAAAATGTCGAATTCTTTAGTGAATTGGTTTCAAAATCCTTAGTGGGAGCTAAGGTAGTGGATGTAGAGCTTGTTCGAAGCTTGAACCACTATAAATCTCTTGTCCTTCATTTTTAACTTTTTACCAAAAATTTCCCCATCAAATTTTTAATTGCCAATTCACCCCCTTTTGGCCATACTTCAAGATCGATCAACTCAACAATAAAGCATGTCTTGTATTTGATTTTGTAGAGACTTTTTCTCAAGTTATACTGAAAGACTCTTTCAAAATAATCTTGACAATTGTTGTTTTTAATCTTGAGCTACATAAGATAGATGTTAAGCTTGTGTTTTTCAATGGTAACATTGAATAAATTAATTATATGGTACAATCATTGATTTGTATCTATTGATACAAAATTAATGAATGTAAATTAAAGAAATCCATCTATGAGCTTAAGTTTAACTCTCATTAATGAAATTATAAATTTCATATTGATTATGTCATTCGGTTTTGAGATAAATTTAGCTGAAAATCATATGAATTACAAGTTTAGTGGGAGTAAACCAAGTGACACTCATATTACTAAAGTAGACAATGTTTTTAATGCTCTACCAGTAACCTTAAAATTTATAAAATATAAAATATTCCATAAGCTATTGAGAATCTAATTTATGCTTAAGTATGTATGCATTTAGATATTGCGTACATTATTAGAATGTTAGACATATATTTAAGTAAATCTAATATGGACCGTTGGATAGCAGCCAAGAGAGCTATGAAATATCTTTAGAGAACAAAAATTATATGCTCACATATCGAAGTTCTAGTAAGTTAGAGATCATCAAGTTTACAGACTTTGATTCTACTAGAATATTGATGTAAAAGACTTGTTATATGAGCTGCTAATTATAGATTGAATATAAAGATCACTTCAGCTATTTTATGATAATAAATATGCATCATTTATTCTATAAACAATAGGAACACTTTAAAATTTTGTTTCTAGTTGTTAAAAAAAATTCAGAGTGTTTGTGTGTCTATAGAGCATATTGGTACAAACTCCATAATTACGCACTTATTGAGAAACTATCACTCTAGGTCTTTTATGAGCATACTGCTCATGTGGGTGTAATATTATTTAAGTATATTCAGTTTTAGTGAGAGTTTGTAATTTTGGTAAATGCTCATTCGTTTTAGACACAATTTTGGTTACTTTAGTTTAAGCTTAATTTCTGCATAAATAAATTTATTTTGGTTTATACACACTCTGAATTCAGTAAAGTTTGATCTCACTAAAGTTTAGGAGGACCAGTTGGAAATAGACACGTTCGGTTCACATTTATATGTAATTTTCATGCTACGCATCAATGATTGATCTATGTCATTTGATTATGTTTTTATATGTGACCATTGATGGGTCCAGTCATGATTGATATGATGAAGACCACTTTGATCGTATATAAATATAATTGATGGACGAGATTGTTTTAGAATACCTATTATATGATAGCAAATTTTTGAGCTCATAAGGTTATACATTTGTCAAGAAATATATGTTGCCCAAGTGGGAGATTGTTGGATTAAAATTCAATAATAGTGGGCACATATGTATAATATATATTGCTATTATAAAATTTAACACGTAATTAAGTGACCAATTATGTTACACGTGTTATAGGTATTAAATTATCATGGAATTAAAGTGTAGATACCATAAGGTGTATTTATAATTTGATGAGGGGCAAAGTTATAAATACTTAATAGTTGGTTATTAAATCAACTATATAAATGGGTTATGGTCCCCAAGAATTAGGTTAACTTGCATATCTCTTTTCCCCGTCTGAGAGTTGTGCCGCAAGAGAAAACCTAACTTCTTGAAAGATCAAACCCTCTGAAAAATCTTTATCAATAGATTCAGGTACGCTTCCGCATTCAGTTTATTTATCGTATTGTTCTTGATGATTTGACATGTACAGATCTTAGGTTTATATTCATATCGAATATATTTTAATTCTAACACTAACAAGAGCTAGGGGAGCCTTGGTGACTCAACGGTTGAGGAAATTTGAATTATTCTCCGTCTTAAAAAATAATTTTATTAAAAAAACTATGAAATCTTAGAGCTTACAAAATAATTAGATTTTTAAAATTTTAAAATGCATCTGGGAATTATTTTTATTTTATAAAATAAAGTGATTATCTTTTATTTCGTAAATTATAGATATTTAAACAATAAATTAAATGTAGAATGAAAAATAATACTTAATTTTAGATAAATTTATAAAGCGAAGTCGCTTGAAAATCTTGATTACCTCGAACAAAATATTTTTAATTTCATTTGGTACTATTTTTTCAGACGGGAAGAAAGTTTGCTGATATATCGTAGACCTGACTAATTCCACTACATTTTGGGCTTAGCCCAAATTCAGAAATTAGAGAATAAACTACTATTTTTTTTATTTTCAAGTTTTAACTTACTAAAAAATTAAAAGGCATAAAGATGATTTTCACTCTTAACATTTGTAGTTTTTGTCATTTTGGTCTTTATTCTTTTTTTGGGATAAATTTAGCCCTTGACCTATGTCTTTTTAATAAATAATTCATTTTTTAACTATCATAATAACTGAACCGTTAAAAATTTAATAATGATGACATGTCATATATATGTAATAATATATTTTAAATGACTTAACATCTAATATATCAAAAACATACACGCGGAATATAGTTTTATTCTAATCTAAAAATATAAAACAATTAAAATTTAAATAAAATATTAAAAATTATTTTTTATTTATTAAAAATTAATTAAATCTAAAACAAAATGCTACTAAACATTCTCAACCTTAATTATAGTAAAATCAAAATTTTATCTAAAAAAATATGAACATGATCTAAAAAAAATATTTTGTATAGTTTGTTACCGGTGAATCAAGGATAAAGGATTTTGATAATAATCGATTAGATTTTTATTATTTTAGTTTAAAATTTAAGTATTTTAGTTTTAATTTAGATTGGAGTTTTAGGATTTTATAAAGATATTTTAGTTAAGGTTGAGAATATTTAGTAAATTATAAACGTTAAGGGTGAAAATTATCTTTATGCCAAATTAGAAATATAATCTGATTAATCCGAATAAAATTATAAAATATTATAGAAAAAATTAAATTAGAGCACGGGAGCCAAAATCGGCTGTAGTGTCTCGTCTCATATGACCGAAGGATTGCAAATCTTATTATATGGACTCTCCAGTGGAAATGTATGGAAATTATTTCACCAATCACAGTTTGGGCTATGTATATAATATATAATATTAAATTAATCTTGTATGTTGCGCCCTGTAATAGATTTCAACTTTAAATCTATCCACATCATTTCTTAAAAACAGTACATAAAATCAACGCTAGGCTTTCTTATGTAGATTGAGCCACACTCATGTCAATTGGTCAAGTGTGTAAACAATTGTTATTGTCAGTGGGACCCAATTTAGTTATCTGTTTTAACTTTGTTTATTATAGGTCTCAACAGAAATCGGGATTGATTTATCTGCTCCCATTTTATTTGGTTTAGATTATTTATGTATAATATTTATATTCGAAACATATTCAATCCGACATAAGATATAATTTTTAAATATTTTTATTTTTAAAAATAATTATAAATCTATATGTTAAATTTTTAATATCTTAACTAAAATTATCAAATCAGACATTATAAATCGAGAATTATTTGAATATTCGTTTACTAGGTTAAGTTGAAGTGAAGTGATCTTTCTTGTTGTTTGTTCCAATGTGTGAGTGGTCTAGATTAGGTTATCTATTTGGAACTTACACCCAAGTTCAGTGGAATGGGTTTCCAACTGTTCCCATATTATGAATTTGTTTAATAAAACTTAAGGTTTAATTTTAATTTTAAATAAATATTTTATTACTAAAATTTTTATTTAAATTTAATTAAAAAATAAAAATAAATTCAAGGTTTAATATTTTTTCAATATTTAAAATTTAGTAAATATTTCCTTACAAGTAAAAAGGGGACAGTATGATCAGATGTATTACATGATTATGTGTCGGCAAATGCATATATTTAGCTACATTGGTTGGGAACCTGGTGAATCAAGCAAGGCAGTTTGTTTAACTGACAATTGAAAGTTTAATCGTAAACTTTTTTAATGATTTTTGTGGTAGATTATATGACATCACTCTTGCATTAATTTATTAATTTATTTAAATAACTCCAAGGTCTACCCGACAAGGAACCTGTGTTGAAGGAACATTTTTTCTTACAATAGGACCAATTTCTTTAGTATCTCAAATATCATGTGTAATAATATAATTGATTGTGAAAAAATAATTTAAATCTTGAGTACGAATCATTTTCAACTCTTATTAAGCTAATAAGGGAAATAATTGATTGCAGGTAATATAGACTTCTTTTCTTAATTTTCGAATTAATCTAAATTTATAAATAATATAAACTTTAAATCGATTTAAAAAAAACATATATTCTGAAATCTGCACTATCATTTTTTCTAGGTAAGAGTTTGTGCAAAAAGAGGAAGTTTTTACTTTTTATTACAAAAAATGTTTATGTTTCGCTGTAGTACGTGCGTAAGTAAAATTCGACTCAACTCGAGATAAAAATACTTGATTTATTTTGATTTGATGTAAAATTTTATAGGCTCGATTTAATTTTTTTTAAAATAAAGTTCGAGTTGTAAAATAAAAATTCAAATAACTCAAAATCTTTAATAATTAAAGGATTTATTTTTAAGTTTGAGACGAGTCTCTCAATTTTTTATGATATATATACATTGATATATAAAAATAAAAAGAAATATTGTTACATATAAAAAAAATATATACATATCTTATATAATCAGAGAAAGTCGTTTAAACTGAAATCAAAATATACTATACATGATAAATAATTATAATTAAATATTTATAGAAACTCGAAAACTCGACTCGAATTTCTTAAATTTGAGTCGTATCGAAAAAATTTAAATAAAGTTTAAATTTTAAAATATGACTCGTCAACTCGAATAACTCAAAAGTTTTTATTCGACTCGATCGAATACTCACCCTAATTGTAGGCGTTGGCGAATGACATTCATTGACCAATTAAAGAAGAGTTTAGGTTTGAGAGAAAGCTACCTTTATCTTATGTTTCAAGTTAAGTTCCTAATCCTGTACAAGTAAGAATCAAGAAATAAATCAATCTAAAAACATACTCCACCAAATATTAATGCAATTTCTCGGTTATTAATTTCTTCGAATAATTAACTCACTTATGTTATTTTTTTTATGTTGTATTTATCACGATTATAAATATAATAGATAATATAATAATTTCATCCCAAATACCCAAGCTGTAAGGGAAAGAAAATAAACAAATAAACAAATATAATTTGGATTTGGGAATAAGAGTAAGAAACAATCGAGGATATTTAATCATAGATATAAACTTCGAACCTTAAATCTAATTTTTAAAATAAAACATAAATAAAAACATTAAAAAAATATTTTTATTCGTAGGAAAGTACATCATCTTCAAAAATTTCAAACTAAGCTCATTTAGAATATTTTTTTATAACTTATTATTATTTGATTTGTTGATGATACATAAAATTATATAATATCAGTGCATCTAAAATTCCCTACATTTTAATATATTCTCTAAAAAATTAAAAAAAAATTAAATTACAAAAATCTATATTTAAAGAAGAATATAATTCGAAAGATATAAAAGACTTGAACAGTAGGTAGATCGAGTTTCAATCCGAGACAATACTTTTACATGTTTGGGTGGACTTTTGCAATCTTGGAATAAAAAACAAATGATCGAATGATTCAATTTACAAATGAAAAACTACAATATTTCTGGTGAATGAATATCCTTTCTAGTGTTATATTCGAATCGCAATGATCGATTATCAAATATAAATATATTTAAAATAAATCATTTTAGTTTTAATTTTTAAGTAGGTAAACTAAATCGTAATAAATTTTTTAATAATTTAAAGAATATAATTAAAAAATAATAAAAAATAAAACTTAATAAGAAATTTTAACAAAATATTAGGAGATCCAATTAAACTTAATAGAAGTCTTAATTTAGATTAATAAGGCAAAACTATGGGAATTTGAGGGGGAAAAACACAATTAAATAAAAAATATCATCTATGGACAGATAATGAATCTTATTTTAATGCAAGCTAAAGATCAACTTAAGAAGCAAAAGAGAGTGTATAAATAGCATGTATGAGTATGAGGAATTTAGGTAATGACAAAGGGAAGGAATTAAGCAAAGCAAACATAGAAGATAAAGAGAGGGAAAAAACAAAACATCATGGGAAGATCTCCTTGTTGTGATGAAGATGGTCTGAAGAAAGGACCATGGACTCCAGAAGAAGATCAAAAGCTGGTTCAGTTCATAAACAGACATGGCCATGGGAGCTGGAGAGCTTTGCCTAAGCTTGCAGGTAATTTATACTTTCAACCCTAATTATTACCAGTGTTCCCTTCATTCTCAGTGATGTCCTTTTGTCTGAAGATATGGAATTCTTGAAACCCGCCATTGCAGGTCTGAACCGATGTGGGAAGAGTTGCAGACTGAGGTGGACCAATTACTTGAGACCTGATATCAAGAGGGGAAAGTTTTCTCAAGATGAAGAACAAACAATACTGCATTTGCATTCCATTCTGGGAAACAAGTAATTATTTCTGAAGCGATACGATTTTGATTTCGCTTGTTTTCGTTTTGGAGTTAAATTCTTGTTCTAGTCCTTTTACTATGCTCATATTTGGTATTTGACCCTTATAGTAAATTTGGCAGAGTTTGGTTCTATACAGTTTTATAATGTCATTAATTAGTTAGTTCAAATGATTAACATTGTTAACCAGTTTGATTAAAATGTTGATGCAGATTAAAAAAATCATCGAACCCAACAACTGGTCGTTTAACTTATGAGATCCGGGTTCAAATAACTTTGCTCGTAAGATGTGTATTAATAAAAAGATTAAAAAAATATGAACATATATTACTGTTTAATCATCTTAAGAATATGAAAAAGAAAATACCCTTCTTCATAGAAGAAATCATGTTAGCATGATTATGTCAAATTAATGACATTATGAAAGTAAAAGATCAGATTATGTCGAATTAAAGTATATATATTAAGATTTAAACTTGAACATAGTACAGGGACTAAAATCAAATTTAACCTTTACTGTGTTTTTTTACACAAATTTCTGTTTTTGTTTGTATTCTAATTCTTGTTATTTGGTAAAAGGTGGTCAGCCATTGCGACACATCTGCCTGGGCGCACAGATAACGAAATCAAGAACTTTTGGAACACACATTTGAAGAAAAAGCTGATTCAAATGGGGATCGATCCGATGACCCATCAACCCAGAACCGACATCTTCGCAAGCTTGCCTCAGCTGATAGCCCTCGTCAACCTTAAACACCTGTTGGAGAATCCATTGCCGGCCGAGGCGGCGCAGTTGGCTAAGCTTCAATACCTGCAATTTCTCCTCCAATCTTCTTCTCCATCGCCTTCAGCGACCAACAATAACAACTACTACGGCGCCTTTGCAGACATGGAAGCAGCTTCTCTCAACTTATTAAATTCAACCCAGTTTTCACTTGAAAATAATATTAATGAAACCTCTCCATCTCAACTGCTCCACCATCCACAACCACAAGTCCCTTTCGGTTTCCAAACCTCATTGAATAATATTGAGAAGGGAACATCAATGAACAGTGATGAGATGGGTCAGCGTTCCCACTTTTTTGTCAGCCATAGAGATAATCTGACCGATAACTCGTCGTCGTGGCTTCTTCAATCGCCGCCGACCCCTCCGGTAATGGCAGCCGAAGCATCGGTGAGCAACAACCCGGGAGATGCGAGTAGTGCTTCGAGCTACAATGTCGCGGCCGCCGCCTCTCCGTTCTGGTCTGAACTCTATTTCGACGACTCTATCATGCATGAGATTCTCTCATAGATATGGTTTTATTTTTCATATTAGAAGTCTTGAGAGTGTTCGGTTCGGATTTCACACTATTTGCTGTGAATGTAGATAATTATATATGTCATTTTACGCTTTAATTTTAGATTATAGTCAATTATATCATAATCGTGTGACAATATTTTATTTATTTATATATAATAGTTATTTATTATTTATTATTATAGCAATATAAAAAATATAATATTAATTTACTTTAAATTTAAAATGTATTTTCTAAGTGGGAAGGACATGGATTAATAACACTGTAATAATCATGACATTTCACACTAGGATTTAATTTAAAAGATATGCATACAGGATGCAATTGACTATATAGTTTACTTGATTTTTTATTTATAAAAACTTTTAATTTTATAATAAATAAATAATTATAAAATTCTAATTTTCTATTACCACGTCATCAAAATTAACTTGTTATCATCAATATAAAAAAATAATTATTTAATTAATACAATTCAATTCTATTCTATGACTAAACCGTCTATAAAATCATATATTATTAGAAAGCAGAATAGAAGTCCACGATACAACAGGAAAGAGCCCCAAAAGAATTCGATTGCTTTAACTAACACATGGCCCAAGTCTCTCGTTCCAGTACATTATTTTTGGAATTTTTCCCTTCCAATTCAAGAGTGGTTTCGGTTTAATTATGCTGAATTTGGTTCGTTTGGATTTCTCGATAGTATCGAATATTTTTTGGGCCAGTTGTTTGGATTTTTCAAGTGACGAGGAGAGGGTTAACACTGGCCAACGGGGGACCAGTATTCGACCGGCAATGGCAGTGGCAGTGGCAGCAAACAGATGAGACGTAGCACCGTCACATGGGCTTCAGATCCTGCTCTGCTCCTTTGACATGTGTTTGTTTCCCTGCCGGCTGCCGGCACAATTTCTTCCCGCCAAAATGACTATCCTCAGGCAACATAGAACGTATTTTACTAGACCACAAGACTATTTATTTAATACAAAATTATGTTCATTTTTTATTTAAATAGTAACTAAATAATTGACTCATAAATCCGTGTACAGATATAGATGAGCATCGACAATGGACTCTGATTTTTTTGTGACTACGAAACTTTCTACAAGGTAGTAGCTGTAAATCTCTACCCTTTTCCCTTCTGTCCCCTTCCCATTCATGTTCAATGTCGCACCTTTAATGGAATGGGATGCAATGACTTCGGGGGATAGAAACTAGGACCAGAGGAACGGTGATGGAGAATCATTACGAAGAAAGAAAACGGCAATCACTTAAATCCAGTATTTGTAGAGATAATATAATTTTATAGAAGGGTTAATTACAGCGAAAGTCACTTATGTTCGGGCTCAGTACAAAGTTAGTCACCCATTTTAAAAATCAATCAGTTTAGTCACATACATTTTCGGGGTGTAAACATATGGTTACTCTGACGTTAAAGCCCGTTAATGGGTAATGGGAAGATGATCTGACAATTTAAAATATAATTTTTTCCACGTATGAACAACGTCGACTAATTACGTCGAATCCCCTAATTATATACACATAAACAACATATTTTTTTACTCTGTTTTATAGCCCTAAATTTTTTGCTCTGAAAAAAGAAGGAAAAGAGAAAGCTATATTCGAAGAAGAAAAAGAGGAGGGTGCATTTCAAGAAGAAGATAGAAGATAAGAGTGAAATACCCATTTGTCGTTGTAAACAACGAGCTGATTTGGTTACTGCTTGGACCAATGAAAATTCAGGGAGAAGATTTTTTGGGTGTAAAAATTATAAAAATGACAGGGGTTGTGATTTTTTTATTTGGTTCCATGATCTTGTCCATCCTCGTTCAAGAGTTATAATTTCTGGTTTGTTAAAAAAATAAAGAAATTAGAAAGGGTCAGATTTTATGAACGGATCTGTTGAAAATGTGTATTAGCTTTGTGTTTGATGATTGTATGTTTGTTAAAGTAATGTTTTGTTATGGTTGAAGTTTAAAGAATGAAATTTAGGTTTATAAAACAATTAGGGTTTATAAAGCTTAGTACTACGTATGATTGGTAAAGCTTGTATGAAGCTTAGAAATATATTGTAATATTCATAAAACAATTATGATTTATTGTTCAATGAAAGTTATGATTTATGATACTTTGTTGTTGGCAATAACATTTGTTGCTGGCTAATATACCAGCTTGTATCAATGTTCATGAAACTGGTAGTATTAATGTTTATGAAAGTTTTTAGAAGGATATAACATTTGTTGTTGGCTAATTTACCAGTTTGTATCAATATTATGTTTTATGACACTTTTTACAGGTTTGATAAGCAAACATAAATTCAGAAAAGTAATTTTCATTTAACTTAAAGTAACATAAGTTCACAAAAGTATTTTCATTCAACTAACCAACATAAGTTCACAACAATGTACTTCACAAAAAGAATATGCCTAGACTTTTAACACAGTTCACAAAATAAGTTAGGTCATTTACAAAATGATTCAGTTTAATTGTGTAAATTTACTCCCTATTTGAAGCTTGTGATTCTTGATTCAGAGGATTGATTATTGTTGATTGTTGACTTGAAGACACATTAGGCATCCACCTCACAATAACTGGTGGAGGGATATTCCTTCTTGTTGATAATTTTTCTCTTCTAGGTGATGGATGATAAGAAGAAGGATTGCTTCTAGGTTGAGAGAGAATGCTGTTAGATGGTTGTTGGCTGAAAGATGATAAAATTTGTTGATAATTTTTCTCTTCTAGGTGATGGATGATAAGAAGAAGGATTGCTTCTAGGTTGAGAGAGAATGCTGTTAGATGGTTGTTGGCTGAAAGATGATGAAATTTTAGGTTGTTGTTGGTTGGTCGATGGAGGATTTCTTGTAGGTCTTCTTATAGGCTGGTTTACACCAATCTTACCTTTGCATGTTCTTTTATTGTGATCAGGCTTACCATATTTTGTGTAATTGGCATGTTGCTCCCTCTTACTTAGCTTAGGATTCTGAACTACATCAGCTTCTTTTTTTTTTCTTTTTTTGGTTGGTCTTCCCGGTAGTCTCCTAATAAGTGGTGGTAATATTGGTTCCATTTCAGGTACTGTAACCCACTGTTCAGGACCTGTTAAAGTAAAAATAAAAATAAAAAAAATACAAATGAGTTAAAATCAACATGAGTTAATAAGTTAATAAGTTAGGACCTTTACAATACCTTTAACAGGTGAAATGATATGTGAGTAAATTACAATTTGAGTGCTCTTATGGTAGCACTCATTTACATTGCTTTCAACATTTTTGTTGTTATCTTGAATGGCTGCAACAACATGGACACAAGGAATTTTAGTAAGGTCTCATTTTTTGCATGAACATGTCTGCTGAATAAGATTAATAATATGCTGGTTCACAAGACTTGCATGTACTTGATACTTTTCTCCCCCAACACGTATAGCCCAACATCTTCAAGTAATTAAAGAAACGATAAGAAATGTAATAAATAATTATGTGATTGCTGGATAATGAATAATTTAGGGTTATTTATCTATGTGATTGCTAGATAATAATATCCAATTTCTTTTGAATCTTAAGACATAATGGACCTAGTTACTTTTCAGTTTCTTCTATTTTTGTAATAATCTTGTTTATGAGTTTTGTTCGAATAATCTCTATCATTGTCAAAATAGATTTATTTCGAGCCTCTAAACTTGACTACATAAGATAAAGGAACCAACCAACCAAACAAACAAACAAATTATTGAGACTTTACATTATTAAAATTGACTAAATTAAAATTAAAAATTTTACCTTATTAAAAGATTGACACAAATTATTGAGAAGCATATCACATTTGGTTTTGATATCAAAGTGTGATTTGGACCACTGAGCAGGATTCAACTTCTGTATCCACTCATATGCTGGAACCCAGAGCTTCTTTAACTGTTCCATTGTATCTTCAAACTCTCTCAAGTAAGTAGCTCGAGCAACCTTCTACAAAGCATCTTTAAGGGCTTTTTCTTTGTGAAGCTCCTTAAAATTATTATATATGTGCCTCACACAATTTCAAATATTTTCATTAGGAAAAATATTATCCACAACATCCAAAGTCCCTAAAAAAATTAGATATCGATTATTAAAGTTATTATAAATGTTAGAACTGAAAAAAGATAAAAGATAAAAAGTTATTTTTTGTTTATCACTCATGAAAGAAATGTTGCAAGAGTCATTAATCTCCAAATAACTTTTGAGTATCTCAAGAAACCAAGCCCAAGATGAATAGTTTTCACTCTCCACTACTGCATATGCTATAGGGTATATTTGATCATTTGTATCTATACCTACTGTTATCAGCAAGTATTGTTGAAAATACCCTTTTAAGTAACATCCATTCACACAAATTATCCTCCTACATCCTGTCAGAAAACCATTTTTGCAAGCTTGCAGACATATATACATTCTTTGAAATAATCTACATTCTAGATGATAAATTATAATTGTTCCAGGACTTGTATTCCTCAACTCCAGTAGGTACTCATAAATCCTTGCATATTATCCTTTGTAATTCCCTTCAATCATTTCCACTGCTAAAGCTCTTGTTCTGGTACAAGTCACACGTGATGTCCAAGTAACAAACTCTTGATATACATTATTTCGAAGGAATCTTACGGGATAATTAATATCAACCATAAAATTTTTCTATGTAATATTTGGCTATCCAGGGTGCTCTTATATGTCTATTTTTGGTCACTTTAACACAATTATGACAGTCAGCCAATGTTTTTATCTGCCAAGTCTAATCTCTATTGTCTTTGGGATTCATTTGGGCTGCCCATAATTTTCATGGGCAACTGTCCTAACACACAGCTTGAATCCTTTTGGCATCATTTTTCTGCAGCTTCACTTGAACCCTATTCACTCTCCCATAGTGCTTTATTACTTCTTTTAGAATTTTCCGATCAGAGAATATTAAACCCTTAACAAGCTTAAGGTTAATCATATCAGTTTCAGGATTAAACTCAGTATACCTAGGGCCATCTGAATCTGAATCATGCTCACTATTAAGTTCATCAGAATTTTAAAAATTAGATTCTAACTCAGGATTCAAACTAACACCCTCAAACCCAAAATCATTCATTTGTCTTTGAACTTTAATTCCTATATTTTTCATGTTGTACTCCTTCATCAACTTCATCATCAGACCCAAAAACAGTATCACTATCCTCAAATGATACTAAATTTTCTTCCTCAATTTCATCCTCAACTTCTACTTCATTTTCTTTCTCAAGTTCATCCTCAACTTCTACTTGAACTTCATCCTCAATTTCTATTTCATCTTCATCTTCATCTTCATCTTCAACTTCAACTTCTATTTCATCCTCAAACTTATCATCATCTATTTCAGTTGGTTCCTCAAAATCTACTGAATCAGTAAAATTATCTTCTGGAGGCAGAAGATATACATGGATCTCTTTATTCTTAAGTAGGCAGGTCACTAATCCTAGACCATCAGAATCAGTTTTTAAAGGCATAAGAGCTGCTTTGGATAAAGGAGCACTTGAGACTCTCCAAAATAAAACAAAAGGGCCTATTAATTCTAACTTGTCAATCATGACACTTACTTCAAACATCGAGAAAGCATTAGAATCAACATTGTCAAAATATGCTACACATGAAGAGTTGTATTTCATTGTGGGTTTAAAGATGAACTTTCCACCATAATGAATAACACAAGTGAAGTATTCTGAATCAGGATGTAACACCCTAAATATGGGCCTAGAAGTTTAGAGGCAGGTTTAGAGTTCTAGTGGATCAATTTTGTTGGTTTAGCCTATTTTGGGATTAAATACTAAAATGATTTTTAATCAAAATAAATTATGGAAAAATATTATAAAATCCTTAATTAATATATATTAGACTTTGGTTAAATTAATTTTGAAAATTGACCATTGAAATCCTAAGATTTTGAAATTAATGACCATTTTGTAAAAGTTGAAAATTTAGGGACAATTTTATAAAACAATCCAAAACTTTGAATCTTTAAGGGGTTTTGATCAAATTATAATTCTAGCTGGTCTAGGCTTTCCAAATATTAATTAATTAAGCCTAAAATCTATTTTTAAATTAAATAACTTATTTAAACCAAATTTTAAACTCTTAAAACCCTTTTTAATTAACCTAAACATAACATATTTTTCTAATTTTCGTTTTCCCTCACTGGAGGCAGCCTTTCATCAAGTTTTAAAGGTAAAAACTCATTCTTTTTCAATAAAAATCGTTTACAATAATTATCTTAACTTTTCTCCTTCAAATTTTCTTGTTTTCTCATCGTTTTCTCGTTTTAAAACCTGAAAAGCAATCGGATAACTTTTGGAGGTGAGATTTTATCAATCCTATATAAAAATAAAGTTCTTTACCTGAAATTCCCAAGTTCTTGGCTTGGAGAAATTGTTTTAATCCTTTAATTTCATAAAAATCGATTTTTCGGCTAAAAATCTCAATTTTCGTTCAAGAGTTTTTACCCACTGTTTTTAGGTCTTAAATGGATTATTTTTAATGTGTTAGGATGTTTATAAGTTTTTTTAATATCACTAATCCTGGACTATAGGCTTAAGTGAAGTTTGGTGTGTTCCAACAAGTTATCAGTTTAAGTTTTGATAGGTTTTAAGGGTTGTTGTGTAGGGATCCTACTTGTTGGTTTCTTTTGTGAGTTTAGAAGAATTGAACCCCTTGATTTTGATGCTTGAAACAGGACAAGAATTAGGCGATCGCGTTTGAAGGCGTTCCGGTTCATTTTAGTGGTTTGGCGAGCAAGTTTCGATTATCGGTGAGTGGATTATAAGGGCTGTCAATTTGGTATGGTTTTAAATGTTTTTTCAAAAGTTTGAGGTTGTAGGGAAGGTGTGAAAAACCTCCCTTTACTCTGAAATAAGTTTAAAGTATTGCTTTCTTAAAGGTTCTCACATTACGCCGTGTTTTTATTATGTTATTTGTCATGCTCTTATTGTGTTGTGCATATGTGATTATGCATATATATAAATGCTCATGAGACTGTTTTTAAAGAGATTTTATATAAATTCAATGTTCCCATGGTTTTTATTTTCAAAAATAAGATAAAAGTGATTTTATCGATTTTTGCAAGTGATGCATAAAAAGTGGGATACATGTGATTTGAATTCTGTTTTGAATTAATTGTTGAGCATTGGTTTTTGATAATATATTGGCTAGTTAAGTGATGAACCTTATGGGATAAGTTGATTGATCAATAGGGTCTAGAGTGCAATATAAACATTCAAAAGTCGTACGTGTATAAATTCCTTGTGTGTTGCATTTTGGCCTATATTCTAATGTTATGTGATGGGAGTAGTACTGTCACATACGAGTTGATCAGAGTAGTACTGTCACCGGACACCAAGGTGAGAAAATTCATGTTGATAGTAGTATCAATATAAGCATGCTTTGGGAGTAGTACTAACATGCGGTTGCCTGTTTATCCTTACGATTTGGAGTAGTACAAATCGGATCACTAGCACCAATATATGTTTTTATTTTTCAAAGGTAAGTGTCATGGTTTTCACTTAATTGCATATGGTGTTATGCATGCGAGGTTTTATGCATTGGTATGTATGTGATTTGAGCATTGCTATGTTGATAGCATGTAAGATTTGAGCTTTGTGCATCGAGATGCACGTGTAAGCATTGCTATGTGACTAGCATGTAAGACTTGTGATTTAGCTTGTAAAGCATGTGATTACAAAATGGTTTTTACTAAAATTTAATGATGGCGTTGTTCGCCTTGGTTTGATGACACTTACTGAGTTTTAAAAGTGGCGTTGTTAGACATGTGTGTGTGTTTTGTTTTATAAAGAGCTTGCCATATTTTTAAATTGATGAAATTGTTTTAATATGGGCTGCATTGCAAGGTGTTTTTATACTTGTTTGATTCACTCACTAAGCTTATGTTTACCCTCTCATTTACCTTGCAATGCAGAGTATCTGATATAGAGGCATCAAAGAGAAACAAGGATCCAGGTAACCATCAAGTGAAAGCTCAAGTGTGTCTTTATAACATTAGTAGTAGTGAGAGAGCAATTGGGATGAGTTATCATATTGTGAATAATGTTTATGCTTTTGAGACTTGAAATGGTTATATACTTATACTTATTTGATAAATATCAAAGTTGATATTAGCTCGTGACTTTGACTTGAATTTCACATTGATATTCCTTTAGTTATAATATAGTTATTTTGAAGTTTGGTTCTTGATATCCCTATGTGTAAATTTGAGTATTATTGATAATGAAGCATGACTACTTATGAGTTGAATCTATGATGTTGATATTTAGGTTGAAATACATCTAGAAATCATGTTGAGAATATTGAGATAGTTCTTTCGTGTGTTTATAAGATTGTTGATGTTGAAGCATACTCTTTGGAGTTGAATATATTATTGCTAACTACGTTGAATTGTATCTAGCTAATATATCATGATATGTGCTTAAAGTATTTTTAGGTGAATTTGTATATAGAGAATGTCATGAAACCTTTGGAAGCTGGAAATAGTCCCTAAACTTTAAGCATGCAATTAAATGACTTGTAGATACTATTTTAAGTCTTAAATTTACGTTCAAGCATGAAATATACTTAATTAAATATTGATAACCTTAATTTCACAATCAGGGTATAAAATTCTGGAAATTATAATTAGATCCCTAAAATTTGTTCAATTAAATTAGGACTCATTTCTCTTTAGTCTCCGCTGTAATTGAACTCGGTCCTTTCATAAACATATAGGATCTAATTAAAGCACTTAGAAAAGATAAAAGATAATTTTTTTTTAGGATTGTTTATCGGGGTGAGTCTTCAGATTAGCTTCGGTATTCTCCGTGTAACTCGTTCGAGTCGGGTGGCGTCTAGACCGGATCGAGGGGTTACACAGAAGCTGAAAAAATAAAGTTTTTTCGAATTAGAAGTTGAAAATAGTGAAATGATATACAAAAATATAACTTTAAACCTATATATTTTAATCATTATTTTAATTCATAAGAGACAAGAGTTCAATAAAATAGACCACCAATCATACATATTTTTTCATTTTCAAACATGTAGTGGACCACCAATACAATAAACAAACCCTATCAAACTTCAAACAAGAGTACAATAAAAAAAAGAGTAAATTAGGGACCCCCAATTATATCCTCAAACCAATCATACATATCCTCAATAAAGTAAATCATTCAATGCACAATCAACAAATCGATGTACAATCGTACATAACCTCACTAAAATAAACCATTCATACATATCCTCAAACCAATCATACAGGGACCAGCAATACAATACACACTTTTTCAGACAAAAATACAAAAATAGAGAATTTTATAATACTTTCTAACTCAACTTTGCATAAGCATGGAACAAACATCACTACATAATACTATTGCATACATCACTAAAGTAAACCATTCAATGAACAATTAACCCATAAAAATAAGTAAGAATACTTACGATATTCCACTACATAAACCCCTCCGCACGAAGCTTCCATCCAACCATTGTTTTTATTCAAAATGTTCTACAAAAGAAAACAACAAAAATGGTCAAAATTATGTTAACTCAACTTAAACCCTAATCAATAAAACAGTAGAATCAAAATCGAGTTTTTACCCTAAAAATGATAAAAAAAAAATTAAGAGAAAGTAATGGGAAAATTCAGGCTCACATTTTCTTGACGTTTGCGCACGATTTTCACACTGATTCACTTTAATTTTGTCAAGAAATTTGAAACGATTTTAGGCAAGAATTTACCGATTCTCTTTGAGATTGTTAACCCTAGATAATTTGAAATTCTCTCAAAATGAGATTTTTTAATGAAAGATAAGTAAAATAATTAGGGGATTCGATGTAATCAGTCAACGTGGCTCATACGTAAAAAAAATTATATTTTTAAATTGTCAGATCATCTTCCCGTTATCTATTAACGGACTTTAACGTCAGAGTGACCATATATTTACACCCCGAAAATGTATGTGACTGAACTGATTAATTTTCAAAATAGGTGACTAACTTTGTACTGAACCCAAACATAAATGACTTCTACTATAATTAACCCTTTATAGAATCTCTAAATATTTAAATTTTTTATGTATTTTTATTAAAAATTTATTGTCATTTTTTAGTTTTACAAGTTCATCCACCACAACTTTATTGATTTGTCCTCTTAATATAAAGGTATTTTTTGATAAATAATTTTTAAGTTAAAATTAAAGGTTTAAATTTTTTTAAAAGTTTTTGACGAGTTAAATTATTAATTTAAATATTTAATAAATAAAAGATGTAAATTGAGGTAAAACCTCTCATTTTAAAAAAAAATCCTTTCAAGTTGGACGTTGAAATAAAAAACTTATAAAAACTATTTTATACTTAATAATCATTAAAAAAATCAAAATAACATAAATTTACTTAAATATTTAAATTTAAAAATAATTTTATAAATAAAAAATAATATATAAATTATTAAATATATAAATTTAATAATTAATAAAATCATATTAAAAAGATAATTTTATGAATAAAAAAATAATATATAAAACCTCATTGTGATTAGTAATTTAGTAATGATATTAAAAAAATAATTTTTATAAATTAATTAATATTAATAGATATAAAATGTTAATATGAATAAATTACTCAAACGAGTATTAAATATAATTATGTTTTTATATATCATTTTATTTGTTCAAATAATCAAACGATTATTAATTATCAATTAATTATATCAAATCTTTTTGTACAATCTAATCAATTAATGTATTCCGCTAATCAAATCAATTAATAGAATTCGTTATTCGCTAATTGTCAAGTAAAATCAAAGTCCCGCATATATCCTTGCACAAGAGTGATCTCTAATTTGACCGAATAATTATATTGTTTTATTTTTTATATTATTTTTGATTAAGTATTTTAAACCCATTAAAAATATTTTTTTTTTAATTTTTTAAAATATGATTAAAATTCAAATTTATAAAAAAAATAAAATACATTATGTTGTAAATTAAGTTAGCGTCGCGAATTACCTTTAAATTAACTGTAAATTTTAGAAAATAACAATCAATTAAAATTTTATATTATTTTAATATTTTATATTACACAAAAATGGCTTTTGAATCTCTTGAAATTGCATATAAGTATATATGATACACAAATAAATGACAGGAATTTAGAGTGGTGGTGGTGGGTAGAATTTTATTTTTCCCGCAAAGGATAGACAGAAAATTGAAAAGAAAAAGAAAAAAAATTGTGGCCGAAAATTACCCATCAACTTTCTTTTGTATCCGTCGGTTCCATTAACCAATGCTCATCACTCAAGTTCCACAAACAAAATATATTCAACCAAAAATATAGAGAATAATCAGAAAATAAAATACTCATCTTCACTATAATCCTCCATTAATGATGCTCAGAGCTTCCTTTTGTCGATAAGAAAGCAAAAGAAGATAAGATTTTTACCCATAAACCAAGAATTCCAACTCTAATGGTACACAGTTTGAGAAACGATAAAATCTGGATTTTTATTGTTATTGAGAGATATGTCTAGCATAGTTTGATTTAGAAGGGATCTTAGAATCGAAGATAATCCAGCACTTTTAACTGGTGTTAAAGCAGGCCCTGTTTTTGCAGTTTTTGTATGAGCGCCTGAAGAAGAAGGTCATTATCAACCTGGAAGGGTTTCACGGTGGTGGCTTAAAAACAATTTGGCTCATCTGGATTCTTCTTTGAGGAGCCTTGGAATTTTTCTCTTCACAAAGAGATCATCTTATAGTGTTTCATGTTTTCTCGAGCTTGTAAAATCCAGTGGTGCTACCCAGCTCTTCTTCAACCACTTGTATGGTTAATTTTCACTTCTTCAATCACTTGTACGGTTAGTTGAAAGATGGATTCTTATAATTGTGATTGATTGAAAGGTTGTATAACTGATTTGGGTTTTTTCAACATGATCATTTTAGCATCAAGCTTTTTGAGTAAATCTGAAATCTTCATTGACAAGCTTGTCGGTGACTTTGATTGATAGTGGTTTTTTTCCTGTTTCTATCCATCAAGATAGAATTAGATTCTTATAATTATGATTTTGTCAACTAATTGCAATCAGTTGTTGTATAAATTTTACAGATTTACTTTATGAACCTTGGAATGTAACCGATGATAATGGCCACCCTTTCACTACTTTTTTTACTTTTTGGGAAAAATGCCTTAGCATGCCTTTTGATCTGAAGTTCCGCTTCTTCCACCTAAAAGAATAGTTTCAGGTTAATCTCTATTGAATGACCCTTTTCTTTTCATCTGTGTTGGATGCATATCCGGATATGATCTCTCAATGTCCTTCTGAATACATAGAAAACTTGAAATTATACATTTGATACATACCTGTATACATATTCTCATCGGATCTTGAGTAATGACTTTTCATTATTGTTAATGCATTACCGTGCTCTAACATAGTTGATACATTAGCATTGAACCTCAACAATATTAAAATTGGAGACTGGGGCTCAGCTTGAGGTCTTTTTAGCTTTTTCATTTGTCATATCTTTGTTGAAAATCTATACGTTTACGACTCTATCTGTGTTTTCAGGTGATGTGTTAACTTGCACCATGGATCCATTGGTTTTCGAAGATGAATTGGAGAAGGAAAGTAATGCCCTTTTATCTCGAGCATGGTCACCGAGATGGAGCAATGCTGATAAAGCCTTGACCATATTCATTAATGGACCTTTACTTGAGTACTCAAAGAACAAAAGAAAAGTTGATAGTGCAACAACCTCATTTCTTTCCCCCTATTTGCATTTCGGGAAGGTTAGCGTCCGAAAAGTTTTTTATCTCGTCCGAATGAAGAAGGTTTTATGGGGTAATAAAAGGAACAAAGCTGGTGAAGAGGGTGTAAATTTATTTATCAAATCAATTAGTTTGAGAAAGTACTCAAGATACTTGAGTTTTAACCATCCTTATAGCCATGAGAGGCCTCTTCTAGGGCATCTAAAGTTCTTTCCTTGGGTTGTCAATGAGGGTTATTTCAAGGCATGGAGATAAGGTAGAACTGGTTATCCATTAGTGGATGCTGGTATGAGAGAGTTGTGGGCTACTAGCTGGTTACATGATCGAATTCGAGTTGTTGTTTCGAGTTTCTTTGTCAAAGTTTTATAGTTTCCATGGAGATGGGGTATGTAGTATTTTTGGGATACCCTTTTGGATGCAGATTTAGAAAGTGATGCTCTCGGTTGACAGTATATGTCTGGTACTCTTCTTGATGGTCGCGAGTTCGACCGTATCGATAATCCACAGGTTTGGCTGCAATTGTTTTTAGTTCTCTTTCATGAGGTGTTTGAAATGTATGCATTCTCATATAGTTAAAAAAGTTTTTTATTTATTTTTTATTTTTCTACAGTTTGAAGGTTACAAATTTGATCCGAATGGAGAATATGTCCGGCGGTGACTTCCGAAACTTGCACGACTTCCAACTGATTGGATTCACCATCCGTGGAATGCTCCTGAATTCGTACTCCAGGCTGCTGGAATCGAGCTGGGGTCGAATTAACCTCTGCCTATTGTAGGAATAGATGTTGCGAAATCTAGGTTGGAAGAAGCACTTTCAGAGATGTGGCAACTAGAAGCAGCTTCAAGAGCTGCAATTGAGAATGAAACTGAGGAAGACCTCGGAGACTTTACCGAGTCAGTGCCATTTGCATTTCCACAAGACATACAAATGGAGGAAAACCATGAACCAGCAAGAAACAATGCTTCAGCTGCAACTCGGAGATATCAGGATCAGATGGTTCCTAGTTCGACTTCTTCGTTTTTGAGAGGTGAACACGAAGAGCATTCTTCCTCTATTTGAACTTCTGCAGAAGAAAGCAGAGCTGAAGTTCCAAGAACTGTAAATATTAACCGAGAACCACGAAGAGACACATTAAACCTAGGGATTTCAGAAACAACACACAACGAAAACATGTTCCCACAACTTAACTTCCCAATGGGGATGAGAAATGTTGAGGATTCCGCAACTGAATCATATAGTAGGAGGAGGAGGAGAGAAAGGGATGGTGGAGTTGTTCCAGTTTGGTCCCCACCATCTTCAAGTTATCTGCTGTATAGTATTTTTCTTCTTTATCAGGAAGGGAAGAAGATATTGATGGTAGAAATATAGTAATCTTGTAATAAGACCAGGCTTTTGTGTTTTTACACTTTATCTAAATAGGAAGTTATTGTGTAATCAGAAACTGTGAATTTACAGTCGATATTCCTACGCGACTAAAAAAAAGTTGTACAGTAAAAAGTGTTCCAACCTGTCAGATTCAAACCAACGACCTAAGGATGTCTATCAGGATCATTCCAACTACAATCCTCCGCTCTACCAACTGAGCTAAGGTCAGAGGTTGAAATAATTTTAAAAATTCTTTAATTAATATAATAGATGTTGTTTCTGACCGGAGTCTTATTTTTTTTCATAAATGAAAATAAAATAAATGAATCCAACTATAATACTTAATATGAAAAAAATTACAATAATGTATGAATGTAATAATTAATCAATAAAAAAGTTTAAATACAGAATTGATTTTTTTTACTGTTTTGGTTATTAAATCTATGGGATGTGATGTTTTGGAATTTTATTTTTAAAAATAAACATGTGATAAAATATTAATGGGGTGAGAGAGGCTCAAACTCTCGACCTCAGGATTACTCAATATTAAGCTATGAGACCTACGCGCTAGCCAACTGCGCCACCACCCCTTTGAGTTTAGAGTTGAAAATGAAATTATATAACCGTAAATCAAGCTGTATTCCCTTAAAATACTAGAAAACTCCCTGAATTTTATTGTTTCATTTCCTTTTTTTTATAGTCCTTACCCTTTATATATCTAAGTTAAGTTAAATATTCATTTAAATGTCAATTTGTATTTAAATATAAATATTAGGTTAAGGACTTATCTTAATAATATTTAAAATTTATTCAAGCCTCTCTCTCTATAAAATTGTGCAAAAAATGGTATATGGCTCTTTTAATGTCTTATGACATTACATTTGTAGCTGGTATCATATGTTTAAAATTATTTTTATAAAAATATAATTCATTAGGCTTATTTTAAAATAAGAAATTATAATTTTTAATAGAAATTATATTTGCGTGGCAACAGTTATTGGTGTTTGTTTGGTTGAAGATGGAATTGGGTTAATAATTCAAGATTTATATAGCTCTCTATTAATATAAAATATCTTCTCCGATGTAATTTC
The DNA here is from genome assembly GCA_035048815.1 of Abelmoschus esculentus. NCBI lineage: Eukaryota > Viridiplantae > Streptophyta > Magnoliopsida > Malvales > Malvaceae > Abelmoschus > Abelmoschus esculentus. The sequence goes on along the minus strand of JAUCBN010000008.1, from coordinate 18,943,817 downwards.
TTCTTAAATATTAAAGCTTTTAATATATATTTTTACAAGGTATATTTATTTTTAATATTTGTATATAATTTTTATGAGTAAGATAACTAAGAAAATTAAGTGTCCAATGATCAAACACAACTATTAAGTCATGCTTAAGCTTATTGTTAAGACATTAAAAATTCTTAAAGTGAAAATAATTATAGTACATTTTTAAATTGTTTTTAAATAATTTATTAAAGTTTCAAAAAAATAATATATAAAAATCTATTTGAGACCAATGATATTTATTTTTGAAATTTATAATAAATTATAATAATTTTTTAAGTTACAAAAATCTACGAAGAGAATGATAAAGTATTTTACTATGATAATAAGTTAATATAAAAACATACAAATATATATAATATCATGAATTTTTTGAATCGAGATTTGATCAATTCAATCTGTTAAAATTTTGAGTCAAACTCACCTAAATCGAACCTGAATAACTTATGATTTGGTTAGATTTATTATCACTGTTAACTATGTTTATTATTTTATTATATCATAATTATTTTAAAATATTTTATAAAAAATAATATATTATTAACTATAATCTGAACCAATAATTAACTGATATAGTTATATAAGATATTTAATTTCTTTAAATTAACTATTTAAATTTTAATACTATAAATTAAACAAATGAAACCGAAAGAATAATCCTATAAAAAGTCTTCAAAATATTTTATCTAAAACTATGGTCTGAAATTTGATGTAATTTATGTATAATTTTTGGGAAAAATTTTACGACGGCGTCGAATATTTTTAATGATAAACACCGCTGAACACTATTAAATTGATTTATAAAGATTAAAAAAATTAAGGATTTAAAATATAATTATAAATTATTTAAATTAAATTTTTATTAAATTACTTTTTATGTATATTTTATTTTATTAATTAAATAAAAATACTAAACCTAAAAATTAATTTAAAAAAATAAAAAATCTAAACTCTAAACCAAAAAATCAAATCAAAATCTAAATCACTAAACATTAAATTACAAACCCTAAAATATAATATTAAAACCCTAGATCCAAAACTTAAAACCAAAAATCTTAAAAATCCTAAACCATAAACACTAAATCCAAACCATAAAATACTAAACCCTAAAATAACCAAAACCCCTAAACCCTAAACCTAAAGCCTAAAATCTTAAACTAATTTTGAGTTTTAATTTTTTGAGTTTATACTTTTAAACGTTCATATTTTCTATTTTAGGGTTTATAATTTTTTTAGGGTTTAGAGTTTAAGATTTAGTGTTTTAGATTTTAGGGTTTAAGGTTTAATATTTTAGGCCTTTGACTTTAGGGTTTTAAGTTTTTGTTTAATATTTTTATTTTTAAAATTAAAAATAATTTAAATAATTTATTTAAAATTTTTTAAATAATATATATTTTAAAATATTTATTTTAAATAATTTAAAATTATATATTTAACTCTTAAAATTTTAATTTTTATTAATTAATTTAATAGTGTTCAACGATATTTATCGTTAATTATATTTAATAATATTCGACGCACACATAGAATCATCCAATTTTTGGTCGTATTCTATGTGGTAATTATGGTATGTAGAACGTCCTTTAAATGATGATTAATTGATTACTAAATGGTCTGCCAGTTTTAGGGCGTAAATTTAATCTGATTTCATTAAAAAATTCAAATATTTAAAAATTTTAAATCGATAATTTAACGATCACTGTATGATTTAAATATTTTTTATATAGATATCAGATTTTTAAATTAAATATGTAAATTTATGATTTAATTTAAATATTTTTTAATTTAACAGTTTTGTTCATAAAAAATTTAAATATTCAAATATAATAATCAATAAATTATTAAATATAATATATATTTTTATTTTTCATATATAATAAATAAAAGTATTAAATATAATAAAATTTATATTTATAAAATTATTTAAATTTTTAAATTTGAATAATCCAATATCTAATTCAAATGTGGAATAACTATCCGTAGCAGATTTGGAATTTTAAATATAAAATCTCAATTATCTAGAAAATAAAAATAGATTAAATATCTAAAATTTAGATTAAATTAATAGATAAATAAATTAATCAATGTAATCATATTTTTTAGTGCGTGCAAATCTGTCTGAAGGAAATAGGGTCCATAAATCAGAGTTTCTCATATATATATATATTTTCTTTCCATTTCTCCTCTAAAAGTAGTCACCCATTTAATTAAGTTTGGTCAAGATACACCAAATCACATAATCTAGTACCTGTCTGTAAATCACAATTAATTACTATCGAATGACCTGTCAAATACTTTAATCCACTTGCAAGAGAAGAGAGGAGGTACGGTTAATTGATCCATAGAATATAAATGAAGATAAACTACAGAGTTGGTCAGTCAGATATAAAAAAAAATCATTTTGGACACTCAAATTCCATTATACTCTAATCAAATAATAATATATATCATAGAAATAAGCAAATTTTGGGTGATTTAATTTTTTTTATAAGAATTTATAATATTAATAAAGACATAATTTGAGTTTAGAGATTAGTGTTTCAGATATAAAAATTAAAATTAAAATTTAATTTTTATTGTGAGACACGGAAAAATCATAATCAATGGATAAAAAAATTTTGTTCGAAGTTAAAAAGTGCATAAATACAAAAAAATAAATTCAAGTATATTCTCTCACGAAAAAAATCTCTTTATTTTAATATTAAAATTTAAATCATAAATAAAAACACTAAAAAATAAACTTACACCGTTTATGTTAAATCTTGAATTTAAATTTTATTTTTTTAATATTTACTTATAAACAAAATACCATGAAAAAAACAAAAGATTTATGTTCTTCAATCACGGAGCTGTCATTTCTTATTTTACGAACCCAACCCCTTTCCTTTCTCCTCTCTCAAAATCCCATTTTAGACAACAAATTAACGTTAGCAGCTGTCTGGACTCTCCTCTCTCTCTCTCCTTTTTGCAATAATAACAATAGTCAACCAACTTTCCTCACCATCTTTAAACTCAGCTTCAGCCCATTCTCAGACTATATCTGCAAATGATTCTCTCGTTGAAAGTAAACTAGAGTGGAGGGGTGTTTCTGGGAATGAATAAAAACACGAGTACTGCAAAGCAAAAGGCAAAGGGGATGATGATGATGATGATGATTATGATGATGATCATGGATTGGAATAGCAGAAGATTCAACTTATTTTGATCTTGTCATCTGCAAATATAATTCAGGAAAGGAAAGTTACCCATTCGTTGTTTTGTTTTGTTTAGATGCAGTGGCTTCTTATCCATTTTATCGAACACCTTTCGGTGACACGACGTTGACGAAAGTGTTTGTTGGGGGATTGGCTTGGGAGACGCAAACCCGGGAAATGCGTAGCTATTTTGAACAGTTTGGAGAGATTCTTGAAGCTGTTATCATCGCTGATAAAAACACTGGCAAATCGAAAGGATATGGCTTTGTAAGTTGTCTATAAGTCCTTCTGTTATGTGTATATATGTATATATATATGTGTGTATGAACGTATGTGTCTGAATAAGATTGGTTCTTCTTTTTATAGATCACTTTCCGTGATCCTGAATCAGCAAGGAAGGCTTGCCTTGATCCAAATCCTGTAATTGATGGAAGAAGAGCAAATTGTAACATTGCTTCACTCGGAAGGCCTAGACCTTCACCGCCTCCAGGTTGTCCCCAAACTGTGATTTCATTAGTCTAAAGTTTTCAACTTTTCATATCCGACATATATTCGAACCTCGGTGTTGTATACATTCGTACCTGAATTCGAGCAACATAGGTCGCTTTTCTCCGTTCAATTATTGAAAAGTGAAAACATGATGATGATGATCTGCAGGAAGAATTCAAGGTAGCTACCCTTATCAGGGTGTTGAACAGCAAGGTGCATCATCTTATAGAGGAGTTTCCGCACCTGTTCCTCGACATCTGACGCCGCCACCTACTGTTTTTTATCCACCATACGGGTGAGTGCTCAACTATTGTTTTCGCTCAAAGAATTGATGATTCATCCTTTTGTTGCATCTGCATATTAATGTTAAACCATAACATTATATTATAATAATGATGCGTTTCAGCAACATGGTTGCCTTTTATAGGATTATAGTAACCAAATTCAATCTATTTTAATTCATATATGGTAAACAAGAATATAGTCAGTTAATCAATTAGGGAAATTCATAAAGATTAAGATAAACTATTGGTACGCTTTTATAGTGCTCAAATGTGTATATCAAAATGGTCCCCAACTGGTGTTAGATACCTGAGTTTATGCAAAGGGACCCATTCGTTGCTTGTTAATTAGTATGTTCTGAATTATGTACTTTCTATTAATACAAGGCTTACTTGTTTAGACTTTTATTTATTTATTTATTTATTTATATATAATACTCGTGATCTGTATTCTTTTAAAATATAGATATTAAGGTATGAACTTTTAAAAACTCTCCGAACATATTAAAAAAGTTTTGTTTTCTCTAATAATCATTTGTTCTAGTGAAATGATGCTCTCTTCTTTAGCATTAAGTTATTTTATCAGTTGAATCACTTCTATGTTTTATGTTTTAGTTTTAGTTTTGCTATCGGAACAAACCTATTGTCCTTCCAGGTCTTTTATTTATATATTTGCTTGTTTTTTAAGGTATACATCTTTCACTTTTGTCGAACACATTTGATTATAAGTATACATGTGTGATCTTTTTCGAATATATATTTTTGAAATTAAATATAGTTGAGTCAGACATATTCTTATCCGACATTATCTTATTAAGATGAGGAAATGAAAGATGTTTTTGCTTAAAAGAATGACATACAAACCAATCCATCCATGCATGCATGTATATATATATATATATGTACGTCTAATTAGAGATTTTGATGAATGCCTTTACAGGTACCCAACTTACAATCCTGAATATGGGTATCACCAAGTAAGCGATTGAACCGCTTTCTCTACAAGAAAAAAAAAACATTTCAAAGTTGAGAGTTCTCTTCAATATTAAGCAATATGGTTCTTCAGCTTAACAATGGTATTGAATGGTGGCATTGCAGGGTTTCTATAATCCACAAATTCAGCACCCACAATACTATCATCAGCTGTATGGACCATCACCAATGGGGTCCCCACATTATTATGGCTATTCCTTGCAAGCTCCAAGGGGAACATTTTCTGCACAACAGCCTCAGCGTTTCCCTGGACCTTCCTATCTTTACTACCCTACTCCAATGGAGGGGTCCTCCTCCACATATCCTCCTCTCTCACCCCTTCAACTCACTAGGCATCCCTTTTCCTCTTCCTCAGGTAAAATTTTCTTCTAATTTTTTTTTTGTTTTCCATTTTTACTATCGATGTTTATCGCAATTGACCACAATGGCTTTTGTTACGTCAACAATCACAATATATACTATATGAACGAAAATGCATCAATGATCAATTGATCATAGTGTATACCGCTATAACTTATGCTTCTCATATATGAAATATAGTGTAGAATGGGTGCATATATGGGTTTATGTTGTTCGGATTCTCTTTTTCGAGCTATACATGTTCTACATATGGACATCGACCTGAAAATTTTTTGATATGTAAGATGTATACTCATATCAGACATTCACATTAGAGTCCGAATAACGTAGATATAAAATAACTCCCCCATGTGAATGAGATGTTTGGTTATTACTGACTCTCTGTCATTGGCCCAAATGATGGATCCATAGAAAGTGATGACAGAGGAGCATAGTGTAAATTAGTGGTGAGTGCATGTGGTTTCATTATATATATGGGATGATGGTTGATTCATGCAACCATTGGAGAGCCCCACTAGTCAATAGCCATGTTATGCACTGCCATTGCTTGTTGGAATGAGAGAAAATTACATTTTATTTTTGGAATTTAGACTTTAAATCCATTAAATATTACTTTTTAAAATTAATTGTATGGATCATCTTAATTAAATCCACAATTTAGTCTCTTGTGTGAGAAATTATATTATGGATCTTCCCATGTGTCCATGGACCATCCACTAAAAATCGTTCATCTCATCACTTATTTTATGTCATATATTTTTTCAAGTGAATCTTCACTTGAAAAAACTGTTTTTAAAATGAATTAATAGTAAATGAATTAAGATGAATGATTTTTAGTGATTAACCCATGAATAACATAATAAGACTTACCCATGATATAATTTCTCCTCTCGTAGACAATGCCCCTTGTCGAATGTCCAAAATGTGATGTATAAGGACTTAACCTGGAAGCTAGGCTGGCAGATGGGTCCTCTTTCTCAGTGAAAGATCACTTCTAAGGGCATATTATATATATATATATATATATATATATATATATATATATATATATATTTCTCTCCATCTAAGTTACTCTATAATTCGAGTGAGATTATTCGAGATGAATATATTTAATATTTTTTAAAAAATTTATGTATATAAGATTTTTTTAAAAAAATTCATATCTTTATATTCGTATTTGATTATGTTTCGGATGTTAAAACTTCACCGTGAGTGAAGAACCGGAACAATTGAGCTTTAAATTGTATACTTGTACATATCTGAATATGTTGGTGTTTGTTTATCACAATTTTTCATTACCATTTTTTATTTTCAGATTCACAGACCCAACAGTATATCAGCACAGAAACAGAAGTTGGCGCAATAACATCTGAAAGTCCAAAACCCTAAAAGGGAAGAACACTCATCCCTGTCAATAGAAACGTTCAGAATTGTAAAAATACTGATGAGTTGATTAATGTTCTTCGTTATCCACATTATTTCACTCTTGAATTCTCAACAATTTTTATCCACGAAGGCATCCGTTCTGATATTTCCCCAAGAAGTTTTCATTCATTGAGAGTTTAACATCCTTTTACATAGTTGTATAAACAGTGAACATAAGGTGGATGGGGGAATTCATTTCTTCGATTGAAGATTAATTTATTTTTTGGTAAAGTATGTGTCGAATTTATGGTTTATATTCAGGATTTGTGACTCTCTCTCCTAATAATATCATCTCTAAAATTTGAACCAAAATCATCTTCTTAATACCGAGGGATAATCAAACCATGCTTTATATATCTTCGGTTTGGAACATATCAAATATGTCATACTATAATTAAAGTACTTATGTTTTAAAAGTTTGTATTGGGATTTTCTAAAAAAGCCAACTTAAAAGAAAGGTAAAAATGACTGTATCGAATTTCTTATCAAAATTGTAAAAAATTGGTATCAATTTTTTGATATATAAAAAAATCGATACTAAAATTTTTACAGTACAAACATTTTTTAAATTTTTTTTTGATTCCACCGTTTCGAACTACTCATTTGAATCATGTAGAATGAATAATCAAAATTAAAAAAAAAATAGTACTTGGTTTATAATAAAGTTATTTTGATGTCCGACCTATTAACTAAATCCATTAAATTTCATCCATTTGAGCTTACCTTATTTATTTTTCCCTCCAAAATCTAACGGTTCATATTTCGTACCCACTTTTTTCTCCTCTCCCTTTTTCCTACGCAATAATCGACCTCCACTTTTCTCTCAACCCTAAAAAATCTCAGATCCAAAGTTTCAAAAAAGTAGTACTAATAATCTCTTCCCCTTTTCACTGCACTGATTGAAAAATTCGGTAATGGCGACGAAGACTGCTTCAACTCGCGAGGAACTCGTCTACATGGCAAAGCTCGCTGAGCAAGCCGAACGATACGACGAGATGGTCCAGTTCATGGAGAAAGTATCGGATTGTGCCGAAAACGAGGAACTTAGCGTCGAGGAACGGAACCTCCTCTCCGTCGCTTACAAGAACGTGATCGGTGCTCGCCGTGCTTCGTGGCGAATCATCTCCTCCGTTGAGCAGAAAGAGGAGAGCCGTGGTAACGGGGATAATGTCGCCAAAATCCGTGATTATCGAACCAAGATCGAATCGGAAATTTCCTCGATCTGTGACGGCATTTTGAAGCTCCTTGACAAAAGGTTCATTCCTTCGGCTTCCGCTGGAGATTCCAAGGTCTTTTACCTTAAAATGAAGGGAGATTATCATAGGTATTTGGCCGAGTTCAAGACTGGAGCCGAACGCAATGAAGCTGCTGAGAGTACTCTCAATGCCTACAAATCTGCTCACGTAAATTTTCCCTAATTTTCTTCGAGAATCATCAGATTTCTTCTTTTTTTTAAACCTTTTTTCCCATTTATCAGGACATCGCCAACGCCGAGTTGCCCCCAACTCACCCGATCCGGCTCGGACTGGCGCTCAACTTCTCTGTTTTCTACTACGAGATTCTCAATTCTCCTGATCGCGCTTGTAACCTCGCGAAACAGGTAGGTTACACAAAATTTCCAATTTTTTTCTTCAGATAGTAATCTGTAAATAAATTTACAGTTGAATGACGTGTCGGCTTTTGATTGGTTAGGCATTTGATGAAGCGATAGCAGAATTGGATACACTGGGCGAGGAATCATACAAAGACAGCACTCTGATCATGCAACTCCTCCGTGACAATCTCACTCTCTGGACCTCCGATTTGCAGGTGAAGTTAATTCCACATTAAAAAAATCCTCCCTTTATTTCTTGTTTTTTATTTTAACTTTCGAATTTATTTGTGATTATATATATTAATAATTACTTAGGATGATGGAGGTGATAAGATTAAAGAAGCATCGAAGAAAGAGGAAGATGATAAGCAACCAAAGCAGTGAAATCAAATTGATGTTTGGATTTCCTTTTCCAGACGTGTTTCTTAACTGGTAGCAGAGGTATGGGGATAACAAATATTATAGGCAATTCTCGTCTTTGTTTTTTCATTCGGTGTCATTTAAAATTGATTGAGTTATAAATTGATTTATTTTGGGGTTAATTTATTTGAATAAATTTAACATCAGACATTCAAATTATGTACAAAATAACGTTTATTTCCCCAAACATACTTGAATAGGATTACGCTAAAAAAACATACTTGAATATGAAGGGTACAACACAAAATCTAACGCCGATTCGTGTTTTTTAAAATGTATTTTTTTTTATTTTTATAATTTAGTCTTTCTTTTAGTTTTTTATTTTTATTTTATTTTAAATGTATTTTAATCGATTTTAAAGCACATGTTTCACTACCATCATATAATATTTATGTTAATCCAATTCATATTTTAAACAAAAAAATATTTTTCATAATTTAGTCTGTTAATTTTACACTTTATTCAATCTGGTCCTTTAATTATAATATTTCATAAATTAGTTTTTCTTATCAATTCTTTGGCTCCTTTGTACTCATATCCAATATTTTATCCTCAAAAAAATTTTCACTAAAAATAATATTATAAATATATTTAAAAATTTTAGATGATATTTTTTATTAAATAACATTAAAAATAGTACTCGCACATCTAAAAAATATGAATATATATGATTAAAAAATTTTGTTTAAATTAAAATTATTTCATATTATAATATTATAAATAATTATAATTAAATTTACACATAAACTCAAAATTTGTCTCGAATCAGAAAAAAAATTAAATAAAATTTAAGTTATAAAAAGAAATGAGTTATTTGAACAAATTATTCTGAAAACTTGTTTATTTATATTTCTTGAATCCTTGGAGGTGTATCAAGATTTGCTACAAAAGCAGCCGATGCAAAGGAGGTCGAAAAGTCAGCTATTGCTTCTCCCGGTGATGTATATGCAACTATTTATACACATTTTCAGTTTATGTATTTATACTTTTCTCGTATCTTAATTCATTATCTTTTTATATACATTTTTGAAATTTCAAAAGAAAAAAAGTAAAAAAAAAATCAACAAGGATTTCACTATCCAATTACCAAATGAAAAAAAAAAATCAATAGATAAAAGTGCATGTACGAATCATATAACCTAAGAAAACTTACCCAGAACATACGTACGGATTCCTCCCGGCTTTGGTTTGAGCTCGGAACATCCTCGTAACCGATTGTTCTCCGCCATATAACCTATTGAAATGGAGCTGATTTCTTAGTACTCAAGATATACAAACTCCGAAATCCCCTGTTGTGCAGTGGCAATATGATGATGCTATTTAACAATTAAGGAGACCTTCAATGAAAACATTTGCTTTATTTGCATTCATCTATCTGATTCTGATAGATGTATTCACATCCTTTGATACCCTCTGGCACAAACAATCCGGTAACGGATTCCCGTAAAATGATTCTTCGGAATGAAACCTATCCATGCCCTTTGTTCCTGGGACAGGTCCTTTTCTCCTCCTAGGTGAACCTTGCCTGTAAAATCCATACAAGAAAACATAAAGTAAGATGAGTTGGAACTATATCACTCGGACATGGATGCTAGTGTTGCATGTTTGGTACGAGTATGTTTGATTTTCATTTTATACTTTTTTCATGTATTTGGAAGAATCTTTGGGTTCAGACAATGTACTCCCCAGTCCCCTCCTTCCACAAGCCATGTTCTTCAGCATACACTTAACTAAAACAAGAACGACATACAATTTTTTGTGGATTTCGATGATCCTATCCGAAACTTTTGTGCCTTCCTTCAATACACCCTTCTCAATTTTTCCGAATACACGAACGAGCCCTTTCCTAAAGGAGAGAGTTCGAAAACAACCTCAGGACAATACAAAAGATTGGAATATGAACATAGGTAAGCAAGTACAAACCAGTGGGAGTTTAAGAAAATAAATCAACTCACCGGTCGGGAGTAATAGTTTTCCTATGTCCCAGAAAACGACGATGCCCTTCAACTGCTTTTGCCATGTTCCCGGAGTATGATGGAATGAAGACGTCACTTTCAACAGATACAATGTAATCAAGAGCAGCCATTTGAGACGAATGGTTGGTGAATGGTTCAAGTTCCTCAACAGAAGCCAATTTTTCCTTCAGAAACATCACACATTATAAGAGAGAACCTTTTCACCAAGTTTTATGTATTAAGTTCAAAATGTTTAAATGTTTTCCAAATGAGTATCATAGTCTACCTTGCTCATTAACATGGGATAGCGAGATCGTAGATCAGCCAAGCGAGTATTGCCCCCATATATCTCTCCTGCAGCAATGTATATAAGGGTTTTCGATGGAAATCCAAGAGCATTGAGAAAAATTCCGACCTCTTTCGGGGTTAAGGGGCAACGTCCTTTGGCTCTCTGTCCCCTGGCATCAATGTTTTTTACTTTCCAATGGGCTGTCTTTTGTCTGCACGTTCGGAATGAAAGTGGTATAACAAATAGTTGATCTCTTATCCAACTTCCTGACACCTCTATTTTTCTCTATAATCGTTTCTTGTGCATTAGAAAACATTTTTTTTCCCTATGTGATCTTTTCAGTTTTCTTTCAACTTCATTGGACACAGAGAAAGCTAGGTAACTGTTATACCTGATTGTCTTCAGCTCTTTAGCTTCAGCGTTAGATAAGCCATGTGTGCATCCACTAAAGGCAAGCATGTCTTTCTCATATCGTAAATGCAATGCGATGAAATGACCATAAGACCTCATCCGGTCCACCAACAACTGCAATGTCAGCAACTTAACAAGTACGATGAACAGAGAAAAACACACTGAAGACTCTTAAGACATGATCAAGGTCAAACTGATTACCTTTGCCATTGCTTCAATTTGGGGTGCAAAACGAAGTGCTTCATAGCAAGCACGGCAACGAAGCTTTTGTATATCTCGAGGCAGATTGTTATTTGCTAGGCGAGAATCAGATTTAGCAGCTCGAATAACCTAGTAACAAAATGGGAAATAAAAATGAAAAAAGTACTTCCATCAGAAAAGTTGGCATCACCTATTAAGCACAGTAAAGATGTCAACAAGCAAACCTGATATTCTTCCCACAGGCTACCTATTGTATCCCGGTAGTACCCCAAACCAGACCCGCTTCTAAAATGCTTAACAACATTGGTAGCAGAAGACAATTGCTTAGGAAGCTTCTTTACGACTTTAACATCATTTGCGAAAGCATTAATGAAATGGTCCTCATCAAAAACATCAGAGAAATTGCTACAAATCAACAAAGAAGCAAAAATAATATTAATCGCAGAGAAACTGGGCCAGTGATAAGACAGTAGTAAAGTCGTACAACTTGTTGCCAAGTATATGACTTAAAAGGAGAGGATACCTAGTATCCTGCCAAAATGATTGTTTATCAAGTTCTGGAACTACAAGTGTGGCATTTATTATACGGGCTATAGCTACCATGTCACATATCTGCAAGTGAAGAATGAAATTCCAGTCAACTAGATGATCAAGAACTGATATACATATTTAGATACATAGTACAAAGGCTAGGTTGTCAATATTTTAGTCATTTGACTTGAACACAACTAACATTTTAATCTTTTAGACTTTGCTTGGTAAGTTGTGGTGGAAAATGAAAGAATAGAAGGAGAGAGATGAAAAGTGAAAAGAAAATAAATCTTGAATGTGTTTGGTAAGAAAGAATAGTGAAGGGTAAGAAAATGAGAGGATGTCATTTTCCATCCTCATGTGTATAAACAAATCACTTCAATTTAGAAGGAACAGTTGAGAAAATGGAGTGAAATATGAATTAGTTAAAAATTGTTCTTTTCAAAGTTAGTCTCCTTTTTCAACTCTACCAAGTAATGGAAAAAATTTTCTTTCAACGTTCTATCCTTCCTATTAAGCATGCCAATGGAAATATAAAATAATCTCCCATCTTTCAACTCTATCAAGTAATAAATAGATATCTTGATGTTTGTATCTCTATCAGGAACATTTCTGATGATGGAATACCGAATATGTCACGTTAACAGATATACCATATAACCGGAATGAATTTTATCAAACTTGAAAAGAGAGAGAAGATATATACCCCAGTCCGCATTTGGTTGAGCCCGCCATTTGTACGAACTAGAAGATAACCTCTTGATTGATGAGGAGCTAAACAAAAAATGACAAAATGGAGAATCAAGTTACAAGTATTACCTCGATGCCTTGAAATAAAATTTTCAAAGTTAACAACTTCTTTACCTGCGTAATTGGAACTGGGCTGTATGCATGGCATAAAATCACGATCACCAGGCGGCTTCCATAAAATCTCAAAATCCAGATTTCCCCCGGCACCATCAATCTGTCAAATCTAAAGGAGTGAAAAACATGAAAGACATACGACTACCTCGACATCTACGTTGCTCCGGCTTTTTGTTTTTAAGTACTCATACACTCGACACTTGTTGGAAACATACTTATTCCAACACTTAGATCCGAATTCAAGTAACAGAAATAGAGAGGTATATACTAGACTTGAACCGGCAACAAGCTAGCAAACAAATTGAACACCCTCCCAAAAGGAATTTTACAATACCCAATCAAGTTTCTAATAAAATGGCTTACATAAAACAAGCAGGATACAGTGTGAAGGAATATAATCCAAGAATAACTATAATTTCTTTTCCTTCTTTTTTTGAAAGAGTTTTCTTAATGTTTCATTTCCTCGTCAACCAAACAGATTATTGACTCAATTAAGATAAACACAAAACCTTGGAAAGATGCAGCGGAGATTGCAGTTTCGATAAATGAGGCGGAGCCTCCTCTTTCGTCCACCTTTTCTCTGCACTTAACCTCTGGTAATTAAATTCATGTTGCTACAAAAATTCAGAAAACGGAAATTAATTTCCACAATTTATACCTTAATTAAAAGCAAGTAATCCCACGTGACATTTCCGTGAATGGAAAAGACATAAACAAATCCAGCAGGCAATTGAAGAACACAGAAATAACCCTAATCAATGATATATTAATATATAGATAGAGACAGAGAGAGATACTTGAGTGACGGAAGGGAGCTTATAAGTATCAGAAAAATCAGAAACACGGGAAGAAGGAAGCACATGTACGTATCCAGAAAGCAGTCCCAGCAATGCTATGGTGCATATTGCGCAAACTAGTATTTTCTGTAGCAGCACAACCGCCGCTACCCTCCGCCTCCGTTGCAGCATCATTTCCTTTTCCCTCCTAGTATAACAAACGGAACCGCCGGTAAACAATGTCGATGCACCGCCTTGATAAGACAGAGCAATTGAAATGAATCAAAACCTCAATTCTCAAACTTCTTCTTCTTCCTCCTCCTTTTGGTTCTGTTTTTTATTTCTCTGTGATAACGAGAGAAAGATACAGCGATCGGCAACGGTTTTTTCCCATCTATTTTTGTCACTATCTATTTTTGGATTTTATTTATTCTGATATTATACTTTGGGTAAATTCTATAAATAATCACCAAACTCTTAAAATTCTTTTATTTTGGTCATTAAACTTTTAAAATATACAATATAAGTACTAAATTTTAATTCGTTTTAATTAAGATCACCGCGGTTAAAAATTACTAACATGACTTTTCTTCTTCCCCTCTATTCCTCTTCTTCTGCTCTTTTTTTCTCTCTCCATAATTGAATCTTTTAATTTTTTCTTTTATTTCTGTTAATTAAATTAAAAAATCATTCAAGTTAAAAAAAATCAAATTAAATTAGATGATAAGATAAGATTAATCAACCTTAAAAGTATAATATTCCTTTTTTTTATGATTCTGTTGAATTTGTTTGAAGGCTCACTTCTAAATGCGAGTAAAGTAAGAAATGATAATACGAGGATTTAAATTTAAATCTTTTAACATACAAGCAATAAAATCTCGGTATTTTTATTCATTTGAAAACAATAAAAATTCATAGGATCTTTTTATTTATGTATAGGTAGTCGATATTTTCATAAATATGTTTATTTTAATTAATTTATCTTCGAGACAATTGTCGAGATTGTTATATTTTTTATACGGATTGAAATTTACTCAATAAAAAATTTTACTACCTTAAAATTATCACAGTTGCGGCCATCATTTATCGGAACTTCGGTCATTAACTTCACCGACATCCAATAACGGATTCAGAAAAATATTTGAAAATAAACGTATATGAAATTTTAAAATTTTAGAGTGGACATAACTCGTAAATATTAAAAGAATTAAGGATTAACTCATAAAAATTTTAAAATTTAAAGACAATTGTGTGAATTTTAAAAGTTCAGGTGAGCTTGAGTCGACCGTATCATACATGTGCATCCGCCTCTGCTGTCATTAGTTTTTAAAGTTTTATCTTGATTAATTCGGATTGATTAACATTGTACACCTTATTTAGGTGAGGGATTTTTCTAACAAGGACATTCTATATATAAGGTCCCAAACTTTATTTATCATTTAAACCAACTTTATTATTAAAATCTTGATTTTTTTATTTTGATATATAAATATAATTAAATTTAAATAAAATATATTTGTTTAGATTTACCTAAAGTAAAAAATATATATTCAATATCGAGAAATTATATTATGGGTCTGGCTCACCACGTCAGTCATGGTCCCATCCAATTATAACAACCCATTTCACCACTAATCTCCAAATCATTTTTTTCGACCAATGAATCTTCACTCATAATTTTCATGTCATTTTAAAAAATATAATTTCTAAACATTATATTAATTACATGGCTGATAAATAGTGGAATAGGTGGTTTTCATTAGTTAGAAATCACAACTGACGTGATAGACCAGACCTATGATATAATCTCTCGTCCAATATCTATCTTGGAAAATCGACCGTCGAGTTCATCTACCCTTGAACAAATTGCTAGACTCTATGTATTAACTATTAACCATAAGTCTCCACCTAAATGTTGAAAATTAGTTGATATGAACCGTTGGTTGGGAGTTCTCAATATAACAAAAATAATTAAAAATTTAGTGTAAATTGTCTATTTAGTATTTTCTTTAATTTTTGTTTTGGTACTTCAAGTGCGTGATATGAATTCCACAAGTTCAGTTTTACAGAATTTACCCTTGAACTTGCTATCTATGCATATTTAATCCATGAGTTTAAAAGAATTCAACTTCTCGTTTAAATTGAACCCACTTAACTTTTAAATGAAATGTACTAAATTGACATGGTTTTTAAATATTAAGTATTTGTTAAATTATTTTAAATTAAAATTAAATTGATAGAATATATAAGTTTTAGGAGTAAAATTATTATTTCAAACTACATCATTATCTTTATTAAGGCAATGATCAAAATTAACAGCGTTGTATAAAAATAAAAATATAACATAATGATAAAATAATTAGAATACCAAAACAGAAATACAATAAAATTATATATGATTTTATCATAAAATAATTAGAGTGCCGAAACGAATTTTAAGCAAAATAACACTATAAAGGCAAATATTTAAGGAGCTTTTTCTGATGTAGATTGGAGTTCCTTATACAGTAAGAGGGCTAGTACTCGCGTTCACGGCATAGAGAAGATTATCGATTTATAAATTAAATATATAAATTCGTAAAAGTGTATTAAGTAAGATTGGTTTATCAGAACAAGGTGATGTATTGAGTAAAACTTCAATTTAGGTTTGGAAGTTTTTGAAACGAATCAAAACAAATTTGGATAGTAATTTGTTGTGAAACAGAAAATGTAAGGAGTGTGAATAACACTTTAGGTTAGCAGCGGTGGTTTAAAAATTTTAAGGACCATGTGTAATTTATTAAAATATGTCACTTAAAAGTAATTGTTCATAATTTTTACCAGTTCTAAAAATATGATCCTTAAAAATAATTGTCCTTTTTAGGGTTCATGTGCGGTTGTTTTTATTGCGCTTGTCCAGAACCTCACTAGTTTTATATAAACAATAAGAATATGAATAATAAATAAGATTTTATAATCAATTATCAGGATATAATTATAACGTAGAATTTCAAGATTAATATCATCTAATGAATATAGTTTATCAAAAATTTGGGGTCCTCCTTTTTAAGGGGTCTTGTGCGGTCGCTCCTATCACACATGTCCAAACCCCCACCGTAGGTTAGAATGATATAATTTTTTGAAGTTTTAAGATTATTGATTAAGTTTCTTGTTGTGAAATTTAAAATATGATTAGTTCGCATAATATGTTAGGTTAGAATGTTATAATTTTTTGTGATTTTTAAAACTTTCGACTATGTTTTGATACTTACAGTGACACGTACTGTAACTAATATGTATAAAATTTTAGGTTAGAATGCCAATTTTTAAACTAAGAAACCTAAAATATAATCAATATGTATAATAATTTAGGTTGAAATGATACAATATTTTGAGTTTTGAAATTTTTAACTAAATTTTGATATTAGTCGTGAAACTTAAAATATAACTAATAAGTATAACATTTTAGGTTAGAATAATATTTTTTTTAAGTTTTGAAACTTTCGGTTACAACTTAAAATATAATATAGTATTTATGTCAGAGTCTAGTTAAGCTTCAAGTTTTTTAATTCTTTAACGATGATTTTATTATTTTTAAATTAAAGCTAAAACTTTTATTGAGTGATGAAGATTTCTCAAAATATATGAGTAATTTAAACTTGATTTTAACAAATTAAACTAAAAAATAGACATATAAAAAAATAGCTTAGCTATTTTGAGTTTTTTTTATTTTTTTAATGGTGATTTTATTAATTCTGAAGTAAAACTAAGATTTTTTTACTGAATAATGTAATTTTTTTATAATATATGAATACTTTAAATAAATTAAACTCGAAATTAGACTGTTGATAAAAAAATTATATTCTTGTTATTTTACTCTTTAATGGTGATTTTATTAATTATGATCGAAATCTAACATTTAATATTGAGTAACAAAGGTGTATCGGAGTATATGAGTAATTTAAAATTGATTTTGACAATTTAAACCCATAATTTGATAATAGATAAAGATTGTAATATTACTTTTAAGCTAAAAGTTTTTACTTTCAGTAAAACTTAGAGCAAAATTTTGATAATTGTCGTAAAATATTTTTATTCTTAAACGATCAAATTTTATATAACAGTTTAGGTTAAATTTGTTATACAATCTTATTTCGAAACGATAAAAAGGAAATAACAGATGTTAGTAAAACAGAAAAGTAAATCAGAATTTGAGAATTATAGAAAATTCAAATCGAAAATTGATTTGCAAACGAAATAGTTGAGGCCTGCCGAAAACAGTTTCCTTAAGATAGATTTTTTGTCACTCCAATGGTGCCGAGTTGTTTGGTAGTCTGTCTCCCAAGATACAACAATTAGAAGAACTTCGAACAGTAGTACTTCTGTCAAGTTCTCGAACTGCTCTTGTCTTTGCCAATCACCGAGAGAGAAAACGAATGAGAGAAAAGTTTTTGGAATGAGTAAAACAGAGAAAATCAACTCATATTTATAGTGGAATTCTAGGGCAACAATGGTCATAATTTCCCGAATTAAAATCTAGAAAATACGGGATTAAATTTCAATCGGGAAAATCCGGGATTAATTCTCAATCCGAAAAAACCGGAATTAATTTCCAATACCCGAAAAATCAAGAATAATTATCATTTATCCGGTATTCAAATTAAATACCATATTTGACAATTACTTCTCTAATTAAGCAAAGCAGTCAACTGCTAATTAATTCTGAATTAACACTCTTTTCTGGATATTGTCAAAAAATAAATAAGGAAAAAAAATATGTGCATAACGGGTGAAATATCCGTAGGCCTTGGAAAGGCCCGACCGGTCCAGACATTCGCGTCGCCCATGTCGTGCGGGTACGCCCCAACCCGAATGGAATTGGAATCGCAACCCCCTGCGCGTGAGGCACAAAGTCAACTAAAGTCATTCGATGACCTCTTTATGGATATTTGTATATAAACAACTCTCATATCATTTATCCTACCAATGTGGGATATGGGGTTCTACATTCCTTATTTATTCTTGACCTTCCTACTTTGAGCATCAATTTCTCATTCACCACTCAACGATATTGAGCGTATGAGCTACCGTTATAAAGATCTCATGGCGTAGAATAGGAATCAACCATTTCCTTATTCAAAATATCATCTTTACTTGTTCAAAATATGCTCCAAAGATGGTCATATACCACTGTTTTTCCAACAATCCCCCACATGAATGAGATTGATGATTGTATCAAAATATTTTAGGCACATTGTGGTGGTAGGATCTATGATTGATAGATGCATAGGATAGGTAGGTTTCCTCCTTTGAACCTTCCCTTGTAAAAGTATATTTACTTTACTAGCTGATCAGTAGACGCGATGTCCTTGAACTGTCAGCCGTTGGTGTAAACGAAGACATAATTCATACATATATCTCTCTGACAAGAGATACAACTCTCATGGTTATGTCCTTATGGTCGTGAACATCTCCTGGTTCTACGAGAGTTTGAGAGAATTATGCCCAATAATCTCCTTGAAGCGGCCCCACTTCACTCTAACATAGGTGACTTATGTTGCTCGGCTCTCCGAAGCACACAATGGTCATTAAAAGCTTTTGCTTATCCTTTACCAAATTCTTGTCATTGTTCACATCATAGGAATAGACTTGGGGAAGGAAACCCCACAGTGACTGCACAGGTCTATGCAATTAGGTTATCCCTTTGAACTTAGATCTTGGGATCTCCAATCAACTAGGTAGGGTTTTTCCTTCATATAACGCCTTTATCTTTCATGGGCTTTAGTTTCATTCCTTTCGATATTTTTCCAACTTGATCTCGGTTTAACCCTTTGGTTAGCGGATCCGCAGTGTTATCCTTTGATCTTACAAAATCAATAGAAATAACTCCATTTGAAACAAGTTTTCTAACGGTGTTGTATCGTCGACGCATATGTCTCGACTTACCGTTATACATAAGATTTTGTGCCCTAGCAATTGTTGCTTGATTGTCGCAGTATATGCACACAGTGAGCACTGGTTTTTCCCATTCAGGGATATTCTCAAGAAATTGCCTTAACCATTTGGCTTCTTCTCCAGCTTTATCTAGAGCTACAAACTCAAATTTTATTGTGGATCTGGTTATAACCATTTGTCTTGAGGATTTCCAAGATACTGCCTTTCTCCTAAAGTGAACACATATCGGCTTGTGCTTTTGGTATCTTGTATGTCAGATATCCAACTCGCATCGGAGTATCCTTCTAAGACGGTAGGGTCTTTGGAATAATTCAATCTGTAGTCTTGAGTGTATCAAAGGTACCTCAATACCTTCACTATTGATTTCCAGTGATCTTTTCCTGGATTACTCGTGAATCTGCTTAGACTGCTTATAGTAAAAGCAATATTTGGTCTTGTGCAGCTCACGAGATACATTAAGCTGCCTATGACCCTTGCATATTTCACTTGATTGATACTTTCTTCTTTGTTCTTAGATAGATTAAAGCATGGATCTAGAGGAGTTGTAGTTGTACCACAATCATCCTTGCCAAATCTTTCAAGAATCTTATCCACGTAGTGTGATTGAGTTAATATAAAATTTTTTGTTGACCGTTTTATTTGGATACCCAAAATTGTATCAGCTAACCCCATATCTTTCATACCAAAATTTGAATTTAACATGTTCTTGGTATGATGTACCATCTCATTGTTGCTTCCTACAATGAGTATGTCATTTACATATAAATATAGAATGACGTATCCAATGTCTGTAGTTTTGACATATACACATTTATCACACTCATTTATTTTGAAGTCGTTTATCATCATGACATTATCGAACTTCTCATACCATTGTTTTGGTGCTTGTTTAAGCCGATATAAAGATTTGACCAATCTACAGACTTTCCTTTCTTGACCTGAAACTACATGACCCTCAGGTTGTTCCATGTATATTTCTTCGTCAAGTTCTTCATTTAGGAAAGCTGTTTTAACATCCATTTGATGCACTTCGAGATTTCTTAATGCAGCAATGGCAAGTATCATCCTAATAGATGTTATTCTTGATACGGGAGAAAACGTATCGAAGTAATCAAGGCCTTCCTTTTATCGGTATCCTTTTATTACCAATTGTGCCTTGTATTTATCAATTATTCCATCTATTTTCATTTTCTGTTTGAAAATCCATTTTGAATTTAGTGGTTTAATTTCCAGAGGAAGATCCACTAATTCTCAAGTATGATTTTATAGGATGGAATCAATTTCATTTTTTATGGCATCTTTCTAGAAAATGCTTTCAGAGGAATGTATAGCTTCATTATACGTTAGAGGTTCATCCTCTAGCATATAGGTTAGGAAGTCAGATCCAAAGGATTTTTCTATCCTAGCCCTTTTGCTCCTTCTTGGCTCTTGTTCGGATTCATCCTCTTGTTGATCATTTGAAGACATATCGTCTAATGTTCGCTTTGTAACAAACTGATCAACTTCCTTAGTTTTATAGGGAAATATATTCTCAAAGAAAGATGCATTCTTTGACTCCATTATTGTGTTTTTGTGAATCTCTGGATTTTTCGATTCATACACAAGAAACCGATAAGCATTTCTATGTTCAACGTAGTCTATGAAAATACAATCCACTGTTTTTGGACCTATTTTCATTTGTTTTGGTGGTGGAGCCATTGCCTTTGCAAGGTACCCCCACATTTTTAAATGTTGGTAGGAAGGTTTTCGACCTTTCCATAATTCATATGGTGTCTTTTCTTTTCTTTTCTGTGGGACCTTATTTAAAAGGTAATTAGTCGAAAGAACGGCTTCTCCCCACATGTTTTGAGGTAACCCAGAACTTCCTAAAAAAGCATTCATCATTTCTTTCAAAGTTCGATTTTTACGTTTGGCTACTCCATTAGATTAAGGGGAATACGATGGTGTTACCTCATGAATAATATCATGTTGGATGCAATATTCACCAAATGGATTAACATATTCGCCACCACGATCACTCCTTACCATCTTAATTTTCTTATTAAGTTGATTTTCGACTTCTTGCTTGTAGATTTTAAACTTATCTATAGCTTCGTCTTTGCTTTTTAACAAGTATATGTGGAAATATCTTGTACTATCATCGATGAAGGTAATAAAGAATTTATTTCCTCCTCTCGTTTGGACAAATTTAAGGTTGCAAACGTCGCTATGAATTAAGTCAAGCGGTATTGTACTTCTTTTAATAGTTTGAAACGAAGTTCTTGTTGATTTTGCTTCAACATATGTTTCACATTTTAACTTATAATAAATATGTAATGAGGGAATATGGTCCATTTTAATTAACCTTCGTAAGGTATCATAATTGACATGTCCAATTCTACCATGCCATAAATTAAATGACTCAAGCATATAAGCAGAGAAAGAAGCTGCATTCTTATTCTTATTCATATCCATATTCTTAATATGGGATTTTACAGAGATAGCATTGAGTTTCCACATTCCATTTAGTACATATCCCCTACCCACAAACATTCTTTCCTTAGTCAAAATTAACTTTGGGGATTCAAAAACCATCCTAAACCCGTGAACGTTTAGAAGTGTTCTGGAAACAAGATTCTTGCGTATGTCAGGTACATACAACACATTCTAAAGCTTGAGTTCCTTTTCAGAAGTCATCTTCAACACCAAGGTTCTTTTCCCTTTTATCATGGAAGTTGCAGCATTACCCATACAGAGTTTCTCTCCATTATCGCATAGTGTCAACTCATGAAAAGAATTTTTGTCACAACAGACATAACGTGTGGCTCCTGTGTCCAGCCACCATTCTTTTGGGTTTGAGTCAACCATGTTGACTTCAGATATTACAGCAACTAGATCTTTATCTTCCACGATGTTGACCTCTTTGGCTTTCACTCTTTTTGAAAGTCTGCATTCTGAGGATTTGTGCCCTATCTTTCCGCAATTGAAGCATGATCCTTTGAACTTCTCCTTCTTGAAGATCTCGCCACTTGGCCCCAACTTTGGTTTAGTTTGGGGCCTTTGTGGTTGCTTTCCTTTCCTGGCTTCGACAATATTTGCCTTGACTTCTCTTATGTGAGATTTCCCGGCATTACCTCTGTTGTCTTCTTCAATTCGAAGCCTGGAGATCAACTCTTCCACATTCATCTCATTCCTCTTATTTTTCTAGTAACTCTTAAAATCATTCCATCTGGGAGGCAATTTTTCCGCGATGGCAACTACTTATAAAGGTTCGTTGATGACCATTACTTCTGCAAGAATTCTATGAATAATTAGTTGGAGTTCTTCAACTTGAGTTACTACTGATTTTGAATCAACCATAGTAAAATTCAAGAATTTTGTGACTAAAAACTTTTTAGCCCCAGCATCATCTGCTTTGTATTTATTTTTCAAAGCATTCCACAGCTTCTTAGCAGTTTCGTATACATTGTATACCGGATACAAAGAATCTTGTAATTCGTTTAGAATGTAGTTCCGGCACATATAGTCGCCATCTTTCCATTCTTCTTTCATCTTTATGGCAGTGACCGTGTCAATCTGTCCTTCTCCGTCCCTTACATTAATAACCGAAGGATAAACTGTTAAATAATTCCTCAAGCTCAACATGACAAGATAAAACATCATCTTTTGCTGCCAAGTCTTGAAGTTTTGTCTAGTGAATTTGGGTGGCTTTTCATTGTGATTGACATTTACAGCCGGTGCATTCGTAGTCCATAGCTTTTTAGCAGTTTCGTATACATTGTATACCGGATACAAAGAATCTTGTAATTCGTTTAGAATGTAGTTCCGGCACATATAGTCATCGTCTTCCCATTCTTCTTTCATCTTTATGGCAGTGACCGTGTCAATCTGTCCTTCTTCGTCCCTTACATTAATAACCGGAGGATAAACTGTTAAATAATTCCTCAAGCTCAACATGACAAGATAAAACATCATCTTTTGCTGCCAAGTCTTGAAGTTTTGTCTAGTGAATTTGGGTGGCTTTTCATTGTGATTGACATTTACAGCCGGTGCATTCGTAGTCCATAGCTTTTTAGCAGTTTCGTATACATTGTATACCGGTTACAAAGAATCTTGTAATTCGTTTAGAATGTAGTTCCGGCACATATAGTCATCGTCTTCCCATTCTTCTTTCATCTTTATGACAGTGACCGTGTCAATCTGTCCTTCTTCGTCCCTTACATTAATAACCGGAGGATAAACTGTTAAATAATTCCTCAAGCTCAACATGACAAGATAAAACATCATCTTTTGCTGCCAAGTCTTGAAGTTCTGTCTAGTGAATTTAGGTGGCTTTTCATTGTGATTGACATTTACAGCCGGTGCATTCGTAGTCCATAGCTTTTTAGCAGATTCGTATACATTGTATACCGGATACAAAGAATCTTGTAATCCGTTTAGAATGTAGTTCCGACACATATAGTCATCGTCTTCCCATTCTTCTTTCATCTTTATGGCAGTGACCGTGTCAACCTGTCCTTCTCCGTCCCCTACATTAATAATCGGAGGATCAGCTGTTAAATAATTCCTCAAGCTCAACATGGCAAGATAAAACATCATCTTTTGACAATTAAATACCATATTTGACAATTACTTCTCTAATTAACCAAAGTAGTCAACTGCTAATTAATTCAAAATTAATTCTGAATTAACACTCTTTTCTGGATATTGTCAAAAAATAAATAAGAAAAAAAATATGTGCACAACGGGTAAAATATCTATAAGCATCGAAAAGGCCCGACTAATCCAAACATTCACATCGCCCACATCATACAAATGCACCCCAACCCAAATGGAATTAGAATCACACCCTCTCTTGCATGCAAGGCACAAAGTCAATCAAAGTCATTCAATGATCTCTTTATGGATAGTTGTATATAAACAACTCTCATACCATTTATCCTATTAATGTGGGATATGGCGTTCTACATTCCTTATTTATTCTTGACCTTTCTTCTTTGAGCATCAATTTCTCATTCACCACTCAACGATATTGAGCGTATGAGCTGTCGTTGTAAAGATTTCACGGCGTAGAATAGGAATCAACAATTTCCTTATTCAAAACCTCATCTTTACTTGTTTAAAATATGCTCTAAAGATGGTCACATACCACTGTTTTTCCAACAAAAGTGAATAAAATTTTAAGTTTCAATCAAAAGTATTATACAAATTCATAAATATTTTAAATTATAACCTAAATATTATCGATCTAAATTTTAATCTAAAATATTACCAATACATATAATATTTTAATTTAAAATTTTAAACTTAAAATATTATCAAAAATTATAGAACAATTTTAGTTACAGTTAAAATTATTATCAATATATATAATATTTTAAGTTATAACCGAAGAAAGAAAGAAAAAAACAATCACACTATATTAATTTCATTTTAAATATCGCACTGTCGAACTATTCGTCGACAATCGTAACAACGGAATCGCAACCTATTTTTTCCGTCGATGCAATATTTTAAAAAATAATTAAAATAAAAAGGATGCCTACGTGGAAATAGAAATAGACCGCTGATATATAATCGTACGGCGCTCGAACGTTGGGTTTGGAAACATAAGGCCTTTGTGTCGAGTCGACATGCCTGACTTTGAAGTTGAAGGCTGGTCAATGGTCAACCATTCACATATTAATTTCGATTTACATTTAGAAGTTAAAACTGTGTCTGTGATCCAGCCACGAAGTATACTTTATTCTCTCCTTAACTAAAAAATTATACTTGGTCAATAATCTCTAGAATATATGATTAAAAATTTTAATTAATATTTTTAAAATTATAGATTTATAATTCAGTAGGGATACAATTCTTCTTCTCTTTCTCTCAGACAGGAATTATTGAAAAAAGAAATTATACTTTCAACTAGGGATGTAATTAAAGAGAATCTTTTACGTTTTTTTGATAGATCATAATTAAATTAGATAAGTTAATTTTATAGATGAAATATTAGATTTTTAAATAAAATAAAAAATTTAAATTCTTGTGTTATATATAGAAAAGAAATTAAAAATCGTTCTTGTATTAAATTTGGAAAAAATAATTCATATAGGTAAACTTATAAAGCAAATATTAATGATTAAATAATAAATTTAAACCTAAAATCTCTTATTCAAAGTATAAACCTAATTCATTAAAAGAAAAGGCTGCCCATTAAAGAATCTATTAACCAAACTGTTTATCAATCTGAAATCTATAGATAATAAGATAAAGAATGAATCTAGAATATGTAAGGTACTCCATTGAATAACATTAACGTAATATATTATTGAATATTATTTTTTTGGTATTTATAAATAATTATTAAAATTTTAAAAATTTGATATATAATTAATCATATCTTAAATATTTTATATCCGCCGTTCATAAAAAAATCTCATTAAATTATTTTCATAATCAGAGATGAGCCTAAACAAGAGGCACGCCTCCTAAAAATTTGATATTTTTTTATTTTTTTAGTGATAATCTATTTCTACACTCCCTAAACTCTAATAATTTTATATTAATATATTTTTTGATATTTTATACTTTCTTACATAAAATTTTAGGTTTGTCCTTACTCGCGGTATCACTTTCACTTAAAAAATCAATTTAAAATAGATTGATTAAAAATTTATCAAACAGATCAAGTTTTACAGTCCTTAAAATAAAAGGCTCAAGATGTTATGTATATTTTTTAAATCAAAATATTTATTTATATTTGAATAACGCATATAATTTAATTGATTAAATTTATAAATTAATAATTAAAATAATATATAATAAATTTTAATGAATCAGATTCAAATAATATTTTATACAAATAACATAAGACGTAAAAAATATACAAGTAAATTAAAATTTATTCGTCAACACAACTTAAAACAGAAAAATAAAGACTCGTATTGACATCTAATCTCTTTCCCTAACTCCTGGGTAGAATATGTCCAAAAGAAAAATAATAATAATAATAATAACCCTTAACTCAACATTTAGTCTAAATGTGTAAAACTAAAGTATACTTTAGTTCCACATAAAGCTGAAACGAAGCGCGGAATTTCAGAATATCATTAGATCATGAGACCAAGACCCCAACTCCATCCTTTCCTTGATCATATCATCAATGACGTCCAAGTTCATAGAATTTCCATGCCTCTTCCAGAAACTTTGGGGGAAAGGAGAAATTTGACAATTTACAATGCCCGGTCAAGGACGGCAGGGGTCGTCTGGGTCTTTTTGTTCTTATATAAATATTTTGACGAACATCACGTTACTATACGAGATTCTATAATAAAGATATATTATTATAAATTTTGTTAAAAATATTTTTAAATTCAAATAAAAACATTCATTTATAATATGTACAAAATTTAAAATATATTTATAAAGTTATAACAATGTAAATAAAAAATTATACTATTTTGATCTATAATATTAAACAAAATGATTGTTATCGAAGGTTTTATAGATTAAATTTGATTAAACGTGTACCGTTAGTGGTAGATTTTGAGTAAAAATTTAAAAAATTAATTTAATTTTTTTAAAATTAAAGGTTTAAATTAAAAAGTTCATAGATTTTAAGGATTTAGATAAAATATTTTAATAACTTTGAAATTAATATATTTTTTTTGAAAATTATAAGAAAATTTTAATTAAAAATATTTAAAATTTTGAATGTTAATGTAAATTTTTAAAAAATCTTTTAGGGAATTAAAATAGTTTTTTTTAATATGAGTCAAATCATTTTTTTTAAATTTGGGGTCATAATTACCCCGAAATCCTTTCTAAGTTACGTCCATATGTACCGTATTATCAAAATATAAAGGCCGAAATACTTTAAATATATAAAAGAATTATATTATAAAAATAAGGAAAATGTGTAAAAAACAAATAAATGTAACATAATGGGTGAAAACGAGAAATTCATAAAAGAAATAATAATTATTTAAAACTAAAAAATGAAAAGAAAAAAAATTAGACAACGTTGCAAAGCTAATATCGCAACTGAAAGCTGTATTTTGTTTTTAAAACAGTATGGTATTTGAAGGGGAAAAAAATAAAAGATGACTTTTTATGTGTATAAAAAATCCTAAACATTTTTAGATTAAAGTGGAGCAATAACGTCCTGAATAATTACGCCTTTTTCTCGTATGACGGTAGAAAATACGGGAAATTTTATGATGAAACGTCTTAAAATGAAATGCAATCAATTTTTTTATAAATATATATAAATTTTAGTATTGATTTTTTAGTATATATCATTTTTTAAAAAAAATTTAAAAATTTAGTATATATCAAATTTTTATAAAAAAATAATTTTTTTTAAAATATAAAAAATTTAGTATATATAGAATTTAAAAAATAAAAATTTTAGTATATCTTAAAAAATTAATACTAAAATTCTTATAATTTTTATAAAAATTTTGATTATACTTCTTTTTTACCTCAATGATAAACATTTAAGCAAACCCGTAACAATTTAATACAAGGAAAATTATTTGGTATATTGTTGGAGTAGTTTTCAAATTCCAAGTCTTAAAAGTTTATTATATGAAAGAAAATATTATACGTCAAACATGAAAAATATTATATATACGGGTAATGAAAATTTATCTATAAATATTTAATTTTTATTAAAATTATATTTTAATATTTGTAGTTAGATTTTAAAAATATCTTTGATAATTTATAATTTAAAAATTAGAGTTTAAATATAAAGAAAATAGGATAACTTTAAATTTTCATTTGCAGGGAAAAAGAACTTTCCACTGACATTAAATAATTACCCATTTAATATGAATTTTTCAAATTTTGTTCAATAGGTTACCTTGAATCCCTTAATTTCCTGTTCAATTTCTGAGTAATGAGTTTTGTTTCAATTTATTTTAAAATTATTTAATAGAATAGAAAAGATAGAAATATCGTATAATAATATTTATACTAACATTTAAAGAAAAATCATTAGTATTTTTTACTAAATTTTTATTTGATTAACCGTTATTGACTTAAATTATATTTTTTTATTAAATAAAAAATATATATTTGTTGTGAATAAAGTAAAGAATAAGAACAAAATAGAATAACAAATATGAGAGACAAAGAGAGAAAAGAGAGAGATTTTATTATATTCTCAAAGTAAGGTTGTGTACAAAGTTTTGGCCAAAAGTCTATATTTATAGGCATAAGATGGAAACCCTAATTCTAATGGGTATTAAACCTAATAATAAAGCTCATTAAACTTTAACTTAATATATGGATATCCACCATAAATAAATATATTCATAACACTTCCCCTTGGATATCTATGAAGAAAATGTGCCTCGTTAAAACCTTACTAAGATAAAAACCATGTGAGAAAAAAAATTCTTAGTGAAGGAAAAAGAGTACACGTATCTTTGATACGCATAACATGTTGCCTCATTAAAAACCTTACCAGGAAAACCCATTGGGACAAAACCTCGGTTAAGGGAAAAAGAGTGCAATGCGCATTTACTCCCCCTCATGAAAATATCACATAAGACCTTTGAATCTTCATAATTCAATATTGAATACAAACTTCAAATGTTGAAGTAGATCATGCACTAGTGGATAAATCTTCCAAATCATTGCTTGAAATGATTCATTAAATAATATTCATCTAAAAATCATAAGGGACGAAACTTGAAGAAATATGTTTCGTTTTATCATATTTGATATATCCACCTTGAGATATAAATTTTGTATTATCTCTTTACAAGATAGCTTGTATCTTATCTTGTGAAAAACATTCACATATCTTTAGGATATGTTTAGCCAAACACATATTTCGGCTTTGCCTCGTGCATAACAATTATTTAAAGGTAATGATCTCGTAGCACTTAAATAATATTTCTGGACCAGCTAAGATACGATGCTCCTAGATCAAATAATGTATATATTGGGCTTTTAGACTAAGAATATCATTACCTTTTTCTTGAGTCAGAAAGAATTTTTGTTTACACTAAGAGACCTAACAACCATAAGGGTGATCATTGAATATACATTATTCATGTAAAGTCTTTTTCAATATTTTTTTTGTATGTCGATTGATGCACAAGGATTTGAGGAGATCTCTTCAAGAGTCTCAACTATATTCAAATCATCGACAACAATAAAAATTCAGAACTAATCCACTTAATCAAAACGCTCGGGAGAATTAAATAATTCATATAGCATTATGCTAATAAGTATTCAATGAGGCGATTATATCAAATACACCTAAATCTTTCAATCCATAAGAGATATATTTAATATAGTTGAATAATGTTCTCGAAAACTTGAATTAACTGCTTCTGGCAGTCTAAATCCTTTTAGAAGCTTCATGTAAATGTTTTTATCAAGAGGCTCACACAAATAAGATGTAACAACATCCATCAGACGAAACTAAGTCATTTCATTTATTGCTAGAATATCTAAAAGTAATTGCTCTACCACCAAGGAATATATTTTCTTCATTCAATTTCATGTCTTTGTGAGAATCCTTGTGCAACCAAATGAGTTTATATCTCATGATTTTCCCTTTTGATTTCTCTTTCTCACAAAGGCTCGTTTATATCTACGAGCTTTACATATTTTAATGTACGGGCTATAGGCCCAAATACTTCTCTTTTTGAAAAAAGATTTTAGTTTCACCTCAATTGCCTCTTTCATGTTGGCCAATCATTTCTTTGTCTAATTGACAATGATTCATGATCCACATCATCAAATAAAATCTTTAGTGTGATATTGCATGCAAATATAATAACGACATCGATTTAATTTCAGTTTCATCAAATAAAATCTCTAGTGCTATATTGCATGCAAATATATTAACGACGCTGATTTAATAAAATCTCTAGTGATATATTGCATGTAAATATATTCATGGTCTCTGTTGGAGACCATTTAATCTCTTCTAGAGATTTACATAATCATTGATTCCTCGATCAGACCATCATAAAATATAGCTCTTTTTCCTTTTCGGGGATCTCTTATCTTTGGAACTTACTTGTCTACTACGCTTTAAGAGTAAGTTAAACTCATTAGCAACTAGAGTTTATCCTTTCATGATATCAAATTTAATCGGAGCACTCATAACTGCTATACGTGACTTAGTCACTCTTTTAGGGTCAACAAAATCATCTGCAATTGATTTACTAAATGAATTATCTATTGAACTTATAGTTCACATTGTGTATTACGTGGATCAAAAAGAGAATCCATTCCAACTGATTTCTTTCCCCGACTATTTATTTTCTCCCCCTAATATTGGGTAAATTAACTTATTAAAATGATTGTCAATAAATCGGATTGTAAATAAATCCTCTATCAAAAGCTCTTATATATATTCCCAACAAAACTCATCTTTGTGCGTTGTGGTAGAGCAATTAGAATATATATCGCACACCCAAAAAAATTGAGATGAGAAATATTTGGTTCCTAATCAAAAACCATTTATAATGGGGAGAACTTATAATCATTTGTTGGCTTGATGCGAATTAGTGATACTATATATAAAATGATATATCATCAACATTATCAAGACCATTGTCTTTATAAGATAATCTGAAAAATGTGTTCATAATTTTATCAATTGAGCAAGTAGCCTCGCAAACACCAAGTTGTGGGTTAATAACAAGGATACATATAACCATCTAATCGATGTATCAATAAAAATCATAAAATATCTAGATGGTCTTTATGAAGGTGTATGGTCCCATATATATCACCTTGTATCCGTTCCAGAAAATTAATAGATTTATACTCTATCATAGTTGTTGATGATTGAATAATCAAAATACTTTCATATCAAGTATCACAAGAAAAATTACCTTGAAGAAACTCTTAGTTCTTCAATAAATGACAACATGAAAGTGTTAGCAATTTTTCGCATTATAATTGAACCGGGATGGTCTAACCGGTCATGCCAAATAAAATAATCAGTAAACATCTAGTTTACAATAGCATGAGCTTTAATTTGTACTAATTTTTATGTAGTACAATATGAATGACAGTGCATATAATTTTGCCAAAATTTCATTATTGTCTTGAGTTATACTCGTAATATTGAGACTGTCATCATCCCTTTAATTGATATTCTCAATATATTTCTATAAATATCTTTAAAACTCAAATCTCTTTGCGATTTTGACGAGTAGAATGCACTGTAAATATGGAATAAAGTTCTATTTGGCAATAACATATTTGCTCAACGAGCATAATGCACTGTAAATATGAGATAAAATCTCATTTGACAAATAACATATTTTCTCAGTCGGAGCTTTCTGTGATATTAGTACTTCCGGATATAGTACTCATATTATTCCCTTACATTTAAAATGAAAAAATATACATAATTATGCACCTTTTAATACATGCTTTATTTCATTCACTTCGGGAAATGAAAAATATGTGCTCTGTACCATTCACTTCGGAGAATGGAAAAATATTAAAAAATATGACATCATATCAAATCGGATCAAAGATAAGCTCTCAAGAGCTCTTCCGAAGCACTGATATTTTAATACTTTGAGATATAGTACTCATATTTCCCTTGTATTTAAATGGGAAGATATTTCTTATGCTTAAGTGTTGTATGAGTACTTGCACTTTCTGCTAAGCATAAATCGCCATAAATTATTGCATATTTTATTCCGGAAGTAATCATATTTTTTTAAGGGAAAAAATTAACATAAAAGATAAATAAATAATATATAAAGTAAGTTAACATAAATAAATAATAAATAAAAATAAATTAATATAAAATAAAATAAATAAAAGATCTAAAGAAAATAAATAAATGACGGATTATTCTCTTGAATGATTATGAGAAAATTATCAATATCCAATTAAGTTGGATCAATAACATCATTGTTTTCGCCACAAAGAAAATATGTTTATATTTTCTTTAATTTATCATTCATGATTATGGATAAAGTCCATAATACTTCGGCGTTTGACAATTACGAGATCAATGGTTTGTACCATCGCATTGATAACATAAAGATTTTAATATGATCTTTATCATTCTTGTTATCTTTATAATTCCACTTCTTGTGGATATAAGTATTCTCAAAATAATCATCTTATTCATGTCTATTTTATGATCTCAATCATGATCACAATTACTAATGTGACATTTATTCTTTCCGCTATAAAATATCACATTCACTTCAGGGAATGGAGCGGAGATTAGTAGGTATTTAAAACCCTTGTATGATATTGTGTATGTAAGACAACATTAATGTGCGAAAACTGGAATATGTTTTTCTAACATATCCTCATCAGTGATACTCTGGCACATAATTGAGTTTTATTCGCTAACCATATAATGAATTATCGCGTTTGTATTTATTTCAAGGAATGAAACAAATTCAATAATCGCATGGAATAAACATCATGTTTGTATAATTGCATGGAATAAACATCATGCTTGCATAATCGCATGAAATAAACATAATGCTTGCATTCATTTCAAGGAATGACATAAATTCAATAATCGCATGGAATAATCATCATGCTTGCATTCACTTCAAGGAATGTCATAAATCTAATGATCACATGGAATAATCATCATACTTGCATTCACTTTAAGGAATGTTATAAATTCAATAATTACATGGAATAAGCATCATGCATGCATTCACTTCAGGGAATGTCTCCCATAAAAATTCTTTGATCAAGACGATTTTTATAACTTGAACTTGGGAGAAGTTTATAGTCGAGTTTTTTTTCGACATAAAATTAGTATTGCTTTCAAGCAAATATAAACTTTATAATATTCATACTATTAAATAGTAATTGATCAACCAATATATATATAATACATACAATGAACAAAAATTTAATCCTTATATGTGGCGTTGTTAAACCAGTCCACAAGGTTCTATAAAAAGAACCTCCTTTGAGACTAGTAGCCTGCAGAACGGGATGTCCAGCTAATATACTCAGATTAAACCAATATAGCAAAGAACATATTAATTAATTAAAGGTTTAATATTTGTTCCAATATCATATAATACTTTGAACATGATTAAAAACATAAATTTTCATCGTAATAATAAAATAAACAAATATTGGTTACAAACAAAAAAAATCTCAAATTAAATAAATAAAACATACTGAACTTTTCACTATATGGTAGATTTAGTTACCAATATCTTGTTAAAATCTTTTTTGGGAATTATCAACAAGAACCACGGTATTTGAGACACTTTATCGCTACACAAATACCAAACAACCAAATATTTTTAATAAATTAAAAATCAAATCAAAGATCAAGAGAAAAAATAACCGATAATTAAAATATAATTGAGGGATAAGAACTTATCTTTGATTTATGTCAGTAACAAATTCTTTTCAATAACTCCTTCAAGATTCGAACGACAAACACTTCTGTTGGTTAGAGTCTCGTGTTGATAACGTGTTGTGAATAAAGTAAAGAATAAGAACAAAATAGAAGAACAAATATGATAAATAAAGAGAGAAAAGAGAGATTTTATTATATTCTCAAAGTAGGGTTGTGTACAAAGCTTTGGCCAAAAGTCTATATTTATAGGCATAAGATGAAAACCCTAATTTCAATGGGTATTAAACCTAATAATAAATCCCATTAAACTTTAACTTAATATATGGATATCCAAATTTGAATAAATTCATATAAAATAAGATGATATAAATATCTTTGATCAATAAATATTCAATTCAATCAATTTTTAGTTTGACATAAATTATTTTATTATTTTCTACCGTATCATCAAAATTGTGAAAGTTAACTAATTTGTCCTTACCCAATTTGAATAAACTTTTCTTTTCATATTTGGGTCAATTTGACAAAAAAAAAATAACGCAATAAAAGTTGAAGAGCTAAAACGATTTAAATTAATAAAGTTAAGGGACTAAAAATGTCATTTTGCCTTAAAAAATTCATACTACCAACCTCACAAACCGACCACTTCATTGACAATTTGACATAGCTTTCCACTCCCAATTTCTCCGCACCCACACGCGTCAAGTCGTACTCGGATCAGATTCTTTACCTTCTCAGCCTTGGCCTATAAATCTAGCAGCCCATATTTGAATTCCCTCGTCAACAGAAAAGGGAACTCAGGCTACACGTTTTTCCTTTTTTTTAAAAAAAAAAAAACTGAAAGAAAATGGGAAGTGAAGCGGGTGTGAGGAAACCAAGATTTCTCGGCCTCCACGGATTCAGAACAAGTGGAGCGATCCTCAAGAAGCAGATCGAGACCAAATGGCCTAAATCGGTATTTGATAAGATTGATATTGTTTACCCAGATGCGCCTTTTCCAGCTCAGGGGAAATCCGATGTCGAAGGGATCTTCGATCCTCCTTATTACGAGTGGTTTCAGTTCAATAAGGTAAAAATCAAATAACAATCACCCGTTTCCCCCCTAATTTTCTTATTGTTTCAGTGTTTTTTCCCTTCAAATCAATGCAACAATTAATACTTTTCTTGTTTTTTGATCTATTTGATATCGTAGGAATTTACGACTTACACAAATTTCGACGAATGTCTAGCTTATATCGAAGATATTCTAATTAAACAAGGACCTTTCGACGGTCTCCTCGGCTTTTCACAGGTTTGCTCTGTTTGGTTGCTGAGAATTTGAGGAATCCTTTTATATTCAATCTATTTTCTAATCATCCAAACATCAATCCGTTTCTCATCTATTTAAATAATCATACAGGGAGCCATCTTATCGGGCGGATTGCCGGGATTGCAAGAGAAGGTGCGTTGAAACCGCTCTTTACGGTTTTCAGTTTTATTTCATTATTTTTTAATATTAAACACTTTTTGCCCTTAAATGATTGGATGATATTGATTCGCTTAGGATTTACGAAAGGTTTAAATTGTATATTTTAATATTTGGTCTGGATCGCTTTGTTTTTTAGTTTTTATATTAATTAAAAAATTAAGTATTGTTAATTGTTATATAATATTTATAACTTACCTTTGTTATCTTTATTATAAAAATTAAATTCATTTCTATTCAAATGACTATACTTTTTAAACTTGATTCTTTAAACTTTCAAACTTCTTTTTTCATCCCTAAACGTGTATATTTTTTGGCCATGACTGCAGGGTGTGGCACTGACGAAAGCTCCCAAAATAAAGTATTTGATTATAATTGGAGGTGCTAAATTCAAGAACGAATCAGTTGCAGAAAAGGCTTATTCTCCCCCCATTCAATGCCCATCTCTTCACTTTTTAGGTACAATAAACACCCTTTACTTTGTCTTATATTTTCGCTCGTTTATTTCCCGGAAACTGGAGAAATTTAGTTGCACTAAATCAAATAAGAGATGTTGATATTATATATATAGAAAAATTCTACGACGGACATCGAATATTGTTGAACATCATTGAACGCAATTAAATTAATTAATAAAAATTAAAAATTTAAAAGACTCAATATTTAATTAATAAAAGAGTAGTAGACTCAACATATAATTAATAAAAGAGTAGTAGACTCAGCAGTACTCAGCATTAGTGGTGTTCAATGATGTTCGATCGATGATTGTTGTAGGCTCATTGATTGAAATATTTAAATATTAGATTTCTAGTGTATGAATGATTTAAAATATTTATTTATTTTATTTTATATGATTCCAAATCTTGATGAATATTTTGATTATTAAATAATTAAATATTA
Organism: Abelmoschus esculentus; assembly: GCA_035048815.1. NCBI lineage: Eukaryota > Viridiplantae > Streptophyta > Magnoliopsida > Malvales > Malvaceae > Abelmoschus > Abelmoschus esculentus. The sequence continues at coordinate 18,907,397 of JAUCBN010000008.1, read as the reverse complement.
TATTGTAAAATTACACTTTTAACTCCTAAAATATTTATATTTCAGTATGGTCTCCTAAATCTAGAATCTTATTAGATGATCCTCAATGAATCAAGTTGAGTTCTGCCATTTGTTTTAGGGTTGATATTTAGATTTTAAATTTTATCATTTAGATAAGCAAAGTTGGATAAATTTATATTTACACAACCTAAGAATAACATATATTATTTATGGCCATATATATTGGTCGTATTTTTTGATTATAATGAAGAAACATATCTCTTCTATTTCCCCATTGGTCTATTTCCAGATAACTTCAAAAGATTATTATGGCCTATTTCCCCGTTGATTGAATCGATTTATATCACATGTTTTAAATGTTTAATCGAATCGTTAGTTAGAGTTTTTTTTCGGTTACAAGTTAGGTATGGGTTTTGCCGTAGCTGTTGTTGTCAATAATCAAATTAAGATAGGATTTTTTTTTCTCATTACCGGTGTATAAAATAATTACCCTTATAAAGTTTTAATATTGAATTGACTGTATTATATTTTTATTTATATAAAACCGGCGCCTATATTTTTAAAAATAAAATAAAATATAATTTGTATTGATATTAATCATACCCACCCTAGTCTTCATTTTTACAAACCTACGTATAAATCTACATATTATAGTTGTATTGTTTTGTTTTGTTTTATATGTTTCTCATTCGTATGACTGCAGGAGATACCGATTTCCTGAAACCTTATGGATTGGAGCTGTTGGAATCCTGTGTGGATCCTGTTGTCATTCATCATCCAAAGGGCCACACGATTCCCAGATTTGGTAGGCTTTATAATTCTATCGTGATATTCTTCTTTGAAATAGTCATATTCAATTTTTTTTATTTGAATTCGAGTAATAAGTGATTTGTATTTATAATTCCTGTTTTTTATATAATAAATTTTCAGATGTGAAGGGATTAGAGATGATGCTGAGATTTCTGGAGAGGATTCAAGAAGATGTTCTGTCTGAAGATCAAGGAAAGGATGAGATTGTCTTAGAAGCATAAAGTTGTTTTAAAACATACTGAAACTCGTTTACTGTCAAATGCTCATCCGAATAATATCTGGTTATGTAAGATTGGTTATACGAATAGGCAATAACATGTACTATGTAGCCAATGCAAAATAATAATAATAATTCAGTAAAATTAGTTTGGGAATTTTCTTCATTTTAAAATGAATTTTTTTATATATGTATTTTCAAAAATTATATTTATATGATTAGGTTAGTTTAATTTTTAAAATAATATTAATTATAAAAATTAAAGATTATGATTATCTTAATCCAATTATAAAAAATGTAAACTACTACTAAGGGATATAAGTAATTCGGAAGGATAGTCCTGGATCATATAATTTATAATTTAAATTAAATGATCAATAAATAAAAAATAATTAATTTATAATTTAAATAGATCAATCAATAAATAAAAAACAGTGATCGAAAAATACTCTAAAATTATAAATTTTTTATTGTTATCATTATCTAAGTCATAAATAAAAAGCAGATAATGTTAAAAGAAAATTGAAAAAAAATGAGGAGAGTGTTATGCAATAGCAGAAAAATGATCTGGTCGCTTCTCGCCCAATCACCAGTCTCTCTCGCATATAATAAGAGTTCTCCTTCCATTTACAAAACCAAACCATCGACTCCTGTCAATCGCTTATCTTCAGTTAAACATTGTCGTTTTCTCCATCTCTTTAATTACCCTTCATCTCAGTTCATATAATTTAAAGCTAATTTTGTTTTGATTTACAGAGTTTTCTGGCTCCAATTTCGACCCCTTCAATCCGAGTGTTTTGTTCGAAGCCCGGTAAAGTGGGATCAATGGCTTCTTCGGTTCTGAATCAGGGTTCTATTTCGTACCTCACGCAACGGGAAGCTGCTGAGGTTGATGAGACTCTCATGGGTCCTCTTGGGTTTAGTGTCGATCAGCTTATGGTTAGTTAAGCGGTTTTTGTTTCTTAAATTTTCGTTGTGTCATTGCCTATTTATTTGTTCTGGGTTTTTGTTTCAAAACTTGAATGGTTACAGTTTATGTGAATTTTCCAGGAATTGGCTGGTTTAAGCGTTGCCACATCGATTGCTGAGGTAATGATTACTATCATTATTTTCGTTTCGTTTATTGAATTTTGCCGGTTTCTATATACTAATTGAATTCATACGAAATTCCCATGTTTATAAGTTTATCTGAGTTTGCTGAGCATGTTTCCCATCTGACATTGAATTGATTTCTCCTAGGATGTCAAGTACTAGAATAATTATTGTTCAGTTCACAATTATGATCGAATTATCTAAGATTTTACCTTTTTTCAGTGTAGAACTGCAAAATGAATTTTTCTTGTTACCAAATTCCCAATTTATTTTTAAATTTATTTATTTTTTCTTGCTTAGATTGTTTCTGACATGACATTGAATTGGTTTCTCCTGGAATGTATATGCAAATATTTATTGTTCAGTTGACAATTATGCTCTAGGTTTTGTAAGTTCATACTTTCTCCAGTGTGCAATTGAGAAAGGGCTTCTTGTTGCAGGTTTATAAACCAAGTGAGTATAATCGTGTTCTTGCTATTTGCGGTCCGGGAAACAATGGAGGTGATGGTCTTGTTGCTGCTCGTCATTTGTATCACTTTGGGTATAAGCCGTTTGTTTGTTATCCTAAGAGAACTCAGAAACCCCTTTATTCTGGTCTTGTCACTCAGGTATGATACGAGGTCTCTGGTTGTAATGTTATTGAACATTGAACAATATGGTTTATTTGAGTTGTTATTCTATCTGCTGGTTCCGTAGCTGGAGTCTCTGTCAATCCCTTTTCTGTCTGTCGATGAGCTGCCTGTGGACTTGTCAAAGGACTTTGACATTCTTGTAGATGCTATGTTCGGATTTTCTTTTCATGGTAAAATACTAGATAATTGTGCTATCTTTTTCTTATATATATTATATAAACAATATGTTCTTTTTATGCTGCAACAATATTTTGATCTCATTCTACTATGATTCTACTATTCATCTCCATTAATTTTGTATTATAGTTTAAGATCTTATTTCCTATTACCACTACCAGAAATTGTGTATTGTTCTTATAAATAATATGTGCATATCGCAATTTTCTTTAATAAACAAGCCTATACAATATGTGTTCCTGTCAATATCGCTTATGTACAGTGGTGCTATCGGATTGTATTTATATCATGTCTCTTGGTTAGTTTTAGTTCACTTATTCTTTTATCTTATGTATGTGCATCTTTTTCTTAATTCTTGTTAGGTTTTTGGTAACTACATATTTTGTCCTCTTAATTCACATTTTTTAATCTTTCAGGAGCACCAAGGCCACCTTTTGACAAACTGATCCAGAAGCTGATTAACTTACATAATTATGAACAAGTGCAACAAAAGTCCCCTGTTATTGTGTCTGTAGATATTCCATCCGGATGGCATGTTGAAGAGGGTGACGTTGGTGGTGAAGGAATTAAACCTGACATGTTGGTATGTCTTTTTCGCTGCCTTAGATTCTTCAAAAAATTCTTGTTGTTTAAACTCATTCTGAGGCACCCCTTTATATTAAATATCTAACTACTACAATTTTCTATTATCAAAGGTTTCTTTGACTGCTCCAAAACTATGCGCAAAGAAATTTTCTGGATCTCATCACTTTCTAGGTGGTAGATTTGTCCCACCAACTATTGCCGAAAAGTATAAGCTTTCCCTTCCCCAATATCCTGGAACATCTATGTGTGTTCGAATAGGAAAGCCTCCACAAATTGACATATCAGCACTCCGAGAGAATTATATATCTCCAGAGTTCCATGAGGAGCAGGTGGAGGTTGATCCTTTGGATCAGGTATCGATTCAAGACAAACATGTTATTTACTCATTTAGTTTATTTGAAAAACCTTTTGTTTTCATTTGTATTTCCTCACAATAATTTATAGCATTTATTTATTTCAAAAATGCAAACTTCACTTGTCTCACAGTTTCACAAATGGTTTGATGATGCGGTGTCTGCCAACCTAAAGGAACCAAATGCTATGGTATTGTCAACCACTGGAAAAGATGGAAAACCGTATGCTTCTGGTTTTTCTGCAATCATTCTGCTTTATTCATGCGTGTTTTGTTTTTCTTTTTTCTTTTCATGGAACTTAATTCCTTGAAGGTATAAAATATGGCAATTTGGATTCTTGCTGCTATCGTAAGGGTAAATATTATTAAAAAATAAGCACATTTTTTTACTCATTCTTATCTAATGAAGGCACTAGTTTCCATTTCATGCACGGATCCACAATAGGAGCATTGCAGGCACCTGCTCCTCCCAATTGGATCCTTAAGAGAATCTGGAAACTAATTAAAAAGTGACTAAACATTTTAAAGAAATTTTCTTTTCCTTCTACTAAATATGATATTCGTGCTTATTATTTTGAGGTATTTATTAGAATAATCCTTAGAATTTTTATCGCTACTAACCAAACCTGTATTTTAAATACTAATGTATATTTCAAGCAGTGTCTCGTGTAAGTATTGCATATTAAACTGCCAATAATGGAAAATGAACCAATATAGTAATTTTTGTACTTACGAATATATTGCCTAAAGTTAGTTTTAGTATTACTAATTGCTGCAATATTCATTGAAGTAACTTCAGTAATGAAGAATCACTAGCTTAACTGAGTGAATTATTTAGAATGAATAGTCTTGACTCTTGAATCTATGCAGCAAGAAAATATATGTCGAGTGCGAAACACTTGTTCTTAACATTATGAAAATAAGTTGAAAGCAAGTGAAAGAATTTGTTTTTACAAAATATGCTCTTGGTTAATCTTATATCTCTAAGTTTCCTTAAGTTTAGAAAAAAAATTATTCTTATGAAACTGTAAACGCCTAACCTTTAGGCAGTGAATGGTTTTTTCTTCTTCCATCTAGATTTGTTTGAATTTTTTGTGTGCCCAAAGTTGGTTAATGTAATTTTACGAGTGCTAGACTGTTATCCATCTTTATCGACTTTTTCCATTCTTCGTTTGGTTTAAACCAATGACTTTTTTTTGAATTTCATCATGAAATGATTCCTGTATCCTACATTTCTAGAAATCCCTAATGAAATAGATATGGTAATGAAGACTGTCATCAGCTTAAGTTACACACTACTAGCATTATTTGGTACTTACATTTTGATGTTAATTGGCTGACGTATTCTCATCTTTCTTTACCATCTTACCTTCTGCTGCAGCTCCTCGAGAATGGTATTGCTAAAAGGGGTGGACAAGGGTGGTTTTGTCTGGTTAGTGTTCCTATGTTACTGTCATGTAATAATGTTGTTACATATTGTACGGTGATATTTCTTACCTTTTTTACTTTAAGCAGGTACACCAATTATGAAAGTCAGAAGGCACGTGAATTATCAGAAAATCCTCATGCTGCACTTCTTTTCTACTGGGACGGGCTTAACCGACAGGTATACTTCTGATTCTGGCTTGTGCTTTTCCTTTATAAAAATGTTGATGTTAAAATGATCTTTATTACAAATATGTTTTAAATACGATTCTTTGCAAAAACATGGCTCATATTTGATCATATAACTAACACCGGCATGCTAAGACTGGAACTATTGATTTAAGATTATAGTTCTACTGCTCTAGTGCTAGATTCTTTATCGTTTCCTTTTCTGCCTTGTTTTGTTTGATGGAAAACATGATGAATGAATCTTGAACAATTTTAAAGGTTTCTTTTAACATAATGCTCAATGGATTCGATGTGGTTCGTTCCAGTCATTCAACACTTTTATATGCATATTCTATTTAGTTTCAATACTGAAGCTTCATATGTGATGACCATGGATGTTAACCGACTTCAATTTATTGTTGATGTTTTGTTTCAAGTAACATGACAATTTCATCTTGCTATATCTCTTCATTTTTCTTGAAGTACTCATTCCACTACATAGTCGCATATGCATATCCGACCCTTGCACTTGAGTCCAAGTATCATAGGGACAATTGAGAAGTGTAAAGTTGGACTGAAGGGATGGAATAACTGCTTTTTTCTGGCTTGATTTAGCTTTGTAACTACCCGTGAACTCTGGGTATTGAAGGTACATGGGCTATAATGAACTCTGATTTCAGGTAAGAGTGGAAGGATCTGTTCAGAAAGTTTCTGATGAGGAATCTGAGCAATACTTTCACAGTCGTCCTCGAGGAAGTCAAATCGGAGCAATCGTAAGCAAGCAGGTCTGTGAGTCACATTCTTTAAGATATTGGAAACATGGATGATATATGTCTGTAGACTTTTATCTCCATTAATGCCCATCAGAAGTAAAATTGACCGGTTTAATCAGAAATTAAGTTCCAATTTCTTGTTTCAGAGTACTGTAGTTCCTGGACGCCATGTACTACACCAGCAATACAAAGAACTAGAAGAAAAATACTCCAAGGAGTAAGCTTAAGGGTTTTGAATGTTTGACCATAATAATTTGATTTGTGCCAATTTCTTTTATAAGCAGTTGTGCTTCATTCGGTTTTATTGGTTTGATTTCCATGAATCTCTTTCCTGATGAAGTGCCTGATCTATTTACTTCTATCTTCGATCATGATCTAGAATCTTGATCCAATGTGTTCATCATCTCAAATGACAGCCAATATGGAAAAGCTTCCAATGGGTGGAAACCAAGAACTAAAGGGCCCTTACGATTTTTTCTTTATGCAGGGGTTTGATTCCAAAGCCTAAACACTGGGGAGGATACAGACTTCAACCAAACCGTTACGAGTTTTGGCAAGGACAGACGTCCCGATTGCATGACAGGTTGTTTAATTCTATTGTCTTTTGCTATAATGCATGGAAATATAATTTTATCTAAAACCTATACCAAGTTCAAACCCTTTCTATATTGGGTTGAAATAGAATCCAATTGATAATGCAAACCATATGATTTGTATCTTTATTCGGATAAATGATTTCCATTAATAGCTGATGATTAGGCCAATTCCTGAAATAGCATACAGTTGACAATCCTTTTTCTATCATTCCAATTATGCAAGTTAATTCAAGCAAGTCCTAGTCATTCAAAGCTCTTCTTACCTTTCTGTGCCACCTCTCTCACCATCTACTCCCTGCCATTCACCCCTGGTTCCCATCCAAAGACAACTTATGTTGTTCTGACTTCATTTTTCTTTAAATACTCATGTCCAACACCCCTGCTGATGATCCTGTGTGCTATTTTGACAGGTTGGAATCTTCCCCTCAAGAGATCGACGGAAAACGAGTTTGGAAAATAGTCCGTTTGGCGCCCTGAGAATGTACCTCCAGCTTCTACAGTCAAGTTCACCATCTGTGGCATTCTGAGGGGTGTGGGTGACATTTTACAATAAAAAAATTTACGTCATCGACTCAAATACCAGAAGGATCAAAACTTAATTTGGGTTTTGAAGATGTGAGTATCATGGTTCAGGATCTCTTACATGGAGATTAAATCAATGGAGGAACAGATTATGGAAACACAGTTGTAGCAAATTAGCCTTGCATTTATTTGTGTTCTCAGCTATTGCTTTACCCATTATATTTATCGAAATCAAAATCAATGGCTTCTCTGTTAGTTACTAATTTCTTTCCAACTTTTCATCATCAAAACTGTTACCCAATTTTGACATATCGAATTCCTTCTTCTCCCGATTTCAAATATATACGTGATTTTTGCTGCTCTGATTCATTCGTCTCGGGTTCTGGAGAACGTCCATGGACATCGACTTTTTCAACTTCATCAATGGAGCTTTTGACGTTACTGCGTGGCATTTTGTAACCAATGCCATGTGAATGTGATCAGGATAGATCTCATTGCTCACTACCCCATGATCGATTTTGATCTCCGATCAATACTTTCCTACTGTTCCTTACCGATGGCTTATCCATGAGCTTCACGCTCCGCCTTGGATTACTCCAAACAGGTGACGCGTGAACTCTCTTCCTCACCGCCGTCAAGCATTCCACCACCTCGACAATTCCAGGGCGTTTATCCGCATTGGATCTCACGCACCTAGCAGCCAACACCGCCAAACTTCTCACCACCTCCTTATCCAACGGCGGACCGACACGGTTGTCACACACCGCGGAGAAATCTCCGCCCTCGATCAGCGGAACTGCCCAGTCAACCACGGACGACGGACTATAATTCAAGTCAATGGCATGTCTCCCGCTAATAATCTCCAGCAACAAAATCCCGTAGCTGAATACGTCACTTTTAGTGCTGGCGTCACTCGGGTCCAAATAAGCCGGGTCGAGGTACCCTAACGTCCCCGCCGGTGGGGTGCAGTTGAAACGTGCATCCTCCACGTGTCCTCTTAACGCAAGCCCGAAATCACTCAATCTCGCGTTCCAGTCTTCATCGATCAAAACATTAGACGATTTTATATCCCTATGGATCACCGGCGGGTTACCCGAATGTAAAATCCTTACCGCTTTGGCAACCTGTAAAGCGAATCGAACTCGCTTGTTCCAACCCGGCGATTTATGAGACGGAGAATGTAAAAGATCGTGTAAAGAACCGTTTGGCATATATTCCACGACGATTAGTTGATTCATACGACGGGTATCGGAACAGTAGCCAATGAGATTGACGAGATGAGGATGATAAACCCGGGAGAGAATCTCAATCTCGTTGTCCGCGGAAATGTTAGAGTTTGTCGTCGGTTTTTTAACGGCAGCGATTAACATGCCGTTATCGAGGATAGCTTTGTAGACAGAGCCGTGACTTCCCTTGCCGAGGAAATTGTCGGAAGAGAAGCCATTGGTGGCGGAAACGAGATCAGTGTAAGAAAACTCTCGGATACGGCCATTGTTTTTGGTTTTCTGAGGTTTATTTTTGTGGGCTTTCTTTCTACGATGAAAACCACAGTTGTGAGGATCGCAGACAGCAATGGCGGACTCTGCATTGCAAGAGAGGTAACCCATTTCGGAAGAGAAGTGGAAAACGGCGTCGTGCGGTGGGTAAACAGAAAGGCGACCGGAAAGGCCATTACTGGGGAAGAAGCGAGGGTGTGGGTTTAAAGCGTGTAGTCATTTGCAGCTTTTTGGGATGCCAAAGTGTTCAAAGTTTGAACCTTTTAAGAACTTTTAGTATTAATATTTAGGGTAATCTAATAAAATGACCATTCAATTATAGTCTTGATTTTAATTTGATCATCATATTTTTAATTATGATAATATAATTACAAAACTATTAAAATAGTATAATCAAAGCACTTATTATTAAAATCTATCAAAGAAGATGATATGACTATTAAACAAAATTGTTATAATTGTATATTTGATGTTTATTATTTATATATTTTATTAATTTAATTTTAAATTAAATTAAATTTAATAAATTTATATTTTAATCAGATAATGATACATATCATCATTTATAATTAAAAATTATTTTTTTATTTTTATTTTAATATTACCATCTAATTGAATGCAAAAAAAACTCATCTTACTACTAGGAGGATTCAATCCTAAGTATGATAAATAAATTTAATCAGATAAAATAATGGTTATGTTTGTTGCTTATGTAACCCAAGATTAAATCATGTCGAAGGCAAGATGTGTTCAAAAAATTTTCCAATTGATTTAATGGTGACACGTATCACTATTTAAGTAGAGGATAAATTTATTAAATTTAAATTCAAAGTAATATAATATATAAATAATAAGGATCAAATATATAATTATACTAATTTTATTTAACATCTACGTTATTTTCTTACTAATAAGGATATTTTTTTCGTTATGTTTTACTAATAGATAATTTAATTGATATTATTTTAATAATTATGTGTTATCATAATTAAAATTAACCTTGTAATTAAGTGGAGATTTAAATAATTTACCTTAATATTTATCAAATTGATTATTGGTTTTCACCATGCAAAACGTGGGAAGTGGTAGATTTTGAGGGGAATTTCTCGGGAAAGGTTTGAAAAAGTGGGGTAAAGTGGTTGAAGCCGAAAGAAACTTAAAAGTACAAAATTTATATTTATTTAATAAAAAGGCTTGATGTCAAAATATTATATAACAAATAATTATTTTTATCCTTATTTTTTTAAAATACTTTAATTTTTAATATTTTATTTTAAATTAAAAAATTATAGATAAAAAATTTTAATTGATTAATAATAATTTAAATTGAATTAAAAGAATAACAAAGCATAAAATAATAATAAATTTATAAAATTATCTATTAATTGATTTATTATTTTCTGAAGTTATCAATTTTATTTATATGACATTGTTATCTCAGTGTGTGCTAATAATTTGAATCCTTTTTATTTTTCATATAATTTTTTCATAAATTAAAAATTACAAATCTTTTTCTTTTTCTTCGTATATTTATTTATTTTTCACTTTTTTCCTAACTAATAATTCAAAACAATAAGTAATGAATCATTTATCTTTCGATTGTGATTTTGCTTCAAAAATCCTGTCGTGGTGAGAAATTTGACAAAAGAATTAAATCTATGCTAAGCTGGAGTTTCCATAAGTAGGTGTTAGAATCTGATTCTTTTAAAGATCCGGAAAATGCTGATTGATAAATTTCAATTTATACAAGAAAAATGTGTAAAAAATAAAAATAATATAATTTTATTTAATTAAATAAAATCATAGATGAGATTATGAAAATATTCATGTCTCATAAAATAATTACTTCTAATTTTATTTTAAAATATAATTAATTACATATAAAACCTTTAAGATTTTTAATAATAATTTAAAATTCATTTCAATAATTAATAGTGTAAACGATGTATTATATTAACGATGTTCAACGGTCCGTTCTAAACTCATCCTTCGATTAATCTATAACGCCCACGCATTTAAAATTTTAAATCTCATATGGGTTTAAATATCGACAAATTGATTTTTACATTAGTATTGCACTAATCACGTTTATCTGCATTCGTTTGATATAAATCAAAGATTCTTGAACGTCACAAAAGTTAATACATTCAAGCACGTAATGTACATTAAAATCTTTGAATTCGATTGCAATTTTAGTTATTGATATCCAAATTTTATGCCACAATAAATATAAAAGTACAGAATTAAGTTATAGTTTCTCAGACCTCAATAATGTATTTACGTAGTAGTTGATTCAAATTAAAATTTATATTTCATAATATTTATTTTAAAAAACTGAAACTTTATTTTATTAGGAAAACGTTCTAAAAATATATATAAAGAAACTAGATATGTTTCCTTGAGTTGGTTTTGGGTGCTTTAATACGAATTGAATCTGTGGTATATTTCACAAAAGCAGAGTCGGGGCTCTCCTTCCTTGTCATGCAAGCAAACGGTTGCTTCAAGACATGGAAATCAAATTATCGACACCGACTAGTAGTAATGGGACAATAAATGTAACAAAGCAGAGAGTTTAGTATAGAGTTGGTTTCAAAAGAATATATTTTATTGTATTTGAATATTTTTTTATAAATTATATTATAAAGATGTTAAAACATTCGTATGATATTTTAATTAAAATTACATGTTATATTTATATTTATAGTATATAATTGTGTATCATGAATTTTGATTTAGGTTGATCGATAGTCGAAATCAATTGAAGTTTATTTTGAAATAACGTCTAAAAAATATAATATTAATCGATAGAATAATTATTACTCTCGATTTATTATGTTATTTATGATTTTAATTAATAAAATTTATTTTATTTTAATTTTTAAATAAATATTATTTTTAACATGTAAAATAAAAGTAAAATTTTACTTTAATTTTTTAAAAATATATTAATTATAACTATAAATATAGTGGTGCCTCATTATCATTTAATAATTTTTAGTGGTTATTATATAAGCATGAGATGTCGGTCGAGTGAGTCAGGGTTCAGGTTTGTCTAAACTACAATTTTAGATGGATGAGGTGTTGCTTCGCTTTTCTGATCTACAATTAGAGAGATTGAGATCGAAATAACTGTATTTTTTAACAAAAACGGATTTAAGATTTTATATTAGGATGCGAATATATAAAATTTTAAGAAATATATTCATAAAAATTTAAAGGTCAAAATAGAATATTTAATAAAAAATATGTAAAATTTTAAAATTATATACGAATTTTAAATCATAGAAAAAGTTTTTTTAAAACTCTTTGATCCATCCCTGTTTTTAAATAAACTTAAATTATAATAATTACAACTAGATAGAAGGATATTTATATTTAAATATACATAGTATTAGTTGCTGTTGGGAATACTTTAACTAGTTGTATCCGAAGAACTTTTGGTGGCCTCTTTCACACATGGTACGGTTTCATTATGGAACATAATTTTCAATCTCAAAACCTCATGGATTGGGCTGATCTGATAACCTTATAGAAACAGTTATTGGGTGGAAGTGGAAACCGATGAAGGATTAGAGTGAAAAAGAGTAAAAAATTTATTTTATAAGATTTAAATTTAACATGTGTGGATTACCTATCAAGGTGTTAAAAGAAGTATAAATAATATAATCACACTAATGTATTTAAAAAGAGTTTATGGCATAAGTATTTATTTTAACCAAAATGTATACTTTAAATACTTAGTTTACTTTAAAAACGTATATTTTAGATATTTATTTTAAGTAAAAAATATTTTAAATACTTAAAAAATTTAATACATTTTAGATACTATTTCTGATATAAGCCATTCAAAAAAACAGCAACTGGGTATGGTCTATGGAATCAGTCCATTTATCTTAAAAAAAAGACCATCATAAGGATGGCCTATGATTCTCCCAATTGGGTGATGCCCCAAGTTCAGTGTTTGTATGTTATGAAATTTGGTCATTAAACACAAGCTACCTTTGAGTAGTTACATCAACTCCTTAGATTTTAATTATAACTTTTTTTTTTCAAATACCAAATAAATAATAAATTTGAATGGAAAAAAAATGGCCGGCATGAGCAGGCAAGCTCAGTACAAAAAAATAGAATCAATGGTCCCATCATCTGTCTGCATTGACATGAAAGTTTGGCTACGGTTCAAGTAGCTAAGCTATAAGGCATCCCTGTCTCCTACATGATAAATACATGCACGCAACGTAAATACATAGATTTCAAGACAAAAACATTACAACACAGTCCAGTTATATGTCCCACTAGGAAGGATAATGACTCTCATGGGGTGCTTAAATCATCACTACAATAATCACAAAGCTTTTATTAAAGATAAAATACACCGTTGAATACCCCATGATAGCACCATCACACAGAAGCAACAACAAATACAGGAAGGTCCTTGAAGTGTTTGATTTACTTGTACTCGGATTAGTCCGATAATACGGGTATATTCAGGTTTCGACAAACATTGAGAAGAAGTAAACAACCAGAGCATCATGACTCACAATGTCTCGGGACCTCTTCAGGCAAGTTGTTGGATGATGAAATAGCAGATTGGCTCATTTGCTCGTGCAGCTTTCTACATCAAAGAAAAAGGGAACGCCACAGCACACAGGGATTAAGCTTGACAACAACACAAAAAGGGTGAAGAAAGTGAAGGTAGGGACCCAAAACACCTAAGAGGCGTGCACTTAGCCCAACCTTTTATGAGGGTCCCTCTTCCATTAACCAATCTTCTCATGCCGGGCTGTGAGTGTTTTTACTTTATCTAAACCCCACGACTAATGATGATTCACTATCCTGCTTTCTCGAGATACAGAGAGATTTCAAGCCAAAGGTACTGGTTTCCAGCTCAAATCATTTGAAAAGACAATGGGACTCAAGTTGGTAGACTACGGATCATGTGTAAGGTGTGCTTCTCCAAGCACGACTGACTAACTTCATTTATTTAGCTTGCTCCATCAACAATGACTGATAATGACAGATGTTGTACACTACCACTAGTATTATGAACAGCTTCTCCAAGTACTATGTCCCAAGGTTCAGGCTTTGCGTTTCAGGGATTTTAAGTAATCAATGGCTTCATCGAGAACCATAATATCATCCTTGCCCTCAACACCGGGAATTAAACTTCTTAATACGCTCGCAGTCTCGCGAATTTTATCCAGTCTCATTCTCTTGTTTCCTGAAGACGAATCCATGCTATCAGTTCCGGGATTTTGGCCATTGGCAAAACTGGAATCAGCATCATCCTCATACTCGGAACATCTATTATGATTCACTGAACTAGTATTGTCCACAGGGAATTGCATATAATCATTACTGCCATCTAGCAGTTTTCGCTTTTTGGTTAGACCAGCCGAGCTAGCAACCCCTTCAGCACCTCCCTCAGATTGCTTATCGTAACCTGTCATAGTGCTAGGAGAGTGACCCGTGCTAGTAATTTCTTCATCCTCTGTATAATCACTATCATCATCAGAGTAAAGCAAGGCATTAAGTTCTTCAGTGTCCTCACGCATTTCACTTTGCACATCAGTCCCAATTTCATCAAATACACTTTTAAATGTTGGTCCAGCGTGAAGATTCAGGCTCACTTTAGCCAAGTGATCCTCCCTACTCAAGTTACAAGCAGAAGGCAATTTGGGACCCGGAGAACAGCACTTGAGTGGAGTCCCAAAAGAAGAACTAAGCATCACGGTAGTTTGACCACCAGATTGGTAAAAAACAAGGAATCTCTTCTGAGCACACCCACCCCCTGATATGGGAGCAATATTTTCCGTACAACTCCCATAAGGGTTAGGTGGGAGTTGCTCTTTCAAGAAAGTGTTTGTGGCAGGCGCAAAGACCTGTTGGGAACGCGGTAAACAGTAACACCAACCATGGGACTCATTAACTTGGCCAGCCCACAAGTTTGGTAAATCACGACATCCATAAACCGGCAAAGTCCCAGGAGCAGAGACCAAATTAGTGCCAAAGTTTGTGAATTGAGGATTAGTACTTTGCTGCCCAAGAGGATGTGAAGCAGCCAAAGGACTAAATCTGGGCGACTGCCAATCAAATTGCTGCTGAGGAAACCAGGATCCGCAGCCTTCTCCCATCCAACCAGAACAATCACCTATGAAAACAACAAAATCAATATGAAACAGGATATTCCAAGAATAAAAAGCAGATATTATTAATACCAAGTACAAGCAATACATACCAGTAGTTAAAATATTGTGGCAGTAGAAATAACAGTTTACTTGAAGTGGCGAAAAAACTAAGAACTCCAGCTTAACTTGAACACGGAAATATAAAACCGAACTACGTAACCGGCTTAAGCAAATGACGGAAATATTCAGCCTGGCAAAAACAATTATCAATTATCAGTAACAAAAAGAACAAGAACGCAAAATCTCATACATTAAGAAAACAAATGTAAATAACACAAGTGTATATAATTCCTTCATAAAAGGTTTGTACAGAAATCTAAAGAAATGAGAAAATAGGAACGAAAAACTAACCTGGCAATCCTGAAGAGGTTGAAAACATGCTATAACTCTAACTACAATGGTGGCAGTCCCCGCAATACCATTTTCGTACTTCAATGCCCGGAATCTAGTTTGGCTAGCTGCTTGGCACACCATCACTACGTTCCCAGCCCTTCAATATGACACAAAAACAGAGATATTCCGAACGAGCAGATCGATAAAACTGGAATACCACTAAACACTACCCCTATCAAAATCAAAAGACTAATTCTAGGATTAGAAAATTGAGAAATGGGTTTGAAGGTTTTCAGCTGATCTGTAGAACGTAACATGGAACGGCAACGAAAAAAGTGGATCCCATGGAAGATTAATAAGAAGTAAAATGGACAACTGAATTACAGAATCACTCTACAATACAAATTCAAAGGGATAACTTCTCGAAACACATCAACGGAAAGACTCAGCCACCACCGCATACTGTTCTTTATTCAACTACAAATGCCACAGTTAAGTTTCTTAGTAACTCGTTTGCCCCAAACCAACCTATTCAAGAACCCTGCAAATGGCCAATATATACATTATTTTAGCATAATATACATAAACTATAAATGAAAAATCATAGTACTAAACTAATGCGAGGCAAGAAATGAAGAAGACGGTACTAATGAACACGTAAAAAGTTGGTTCTCTTAATATAACTGGAACTGTTGAGAACTTGAATAAGGTACGAGCTTTCTAAACCTTAAGATAGGATCTAACTAGGGTTTCTTCTAGTCTCCAAAAAATAAGGATAAATTAGTTGAAATCAAACTACCCAAAGCTACAAAAATTAGCTAAAATGAACGTAAAAAAAAAGGACAACAATAAAATTAAACGAAAGGAAGAAGAAGAATTTTAAAGCGATTAAAACATATCAATTGAAATTGAGAACTACTTACAGAAGAGAATGAAGCAGAAGGAAACCCCAAAACCCAGATAGAGAAAACAAAAGAAGCTACTTCAAAGTTCAAATGGCGTCGATCCTTAAGCTAGAGAAAGAAAAACACTAGAAAACGGAGAGTAGTATGAGTGCACGGAAGCTAAGATTATATAGAAAATTAAATCCACGCATCAAAAATAAAAATAAGTTAAATCTATTTTATATAAAAACAATAAATTTATTAATAGAATGAATAATAAAAATATAGATTATTTTATTTTATACGGATTTAAATTCTAATATTAATATTAAAACGGGTGCCGTCCGTGTTTAATAAAAGGCGATTAAGCTTTGGTACGTGCGTGCGTCAGGAGTAGTGCACGGTGAATGATGACTCACGGTTTGAACCCGTGTGGTTGGGCGTTAATTGTGGTCATTGCCGCTGGTTTTTACTTTTTATCAGTATTCAGTACGGAGTGGGGTTTTACTTAAAAGGCAAGAACCAGAGCTAAAAAATTAAATATAGAATTTAAAATATTTTTAATAGGTATAGAGATTTTATATTTTTTTCTTTTACACAAATAGAATATTTAAAAATAAATAAATTTAACACTAATTTTTTCTTTAAAAATAAAGTGCAATGGTTCCCTTCCGAGACATTTCATGAGAAGTGATTACAAGTAGAACATTTACAGATGAGTATTGATAAAATTCTAAATTTAATAAAATGAAACATGCTTTAAGATTTGTGTTTAGAATTATTTAATCTGATTGATTTAATTTGATAATTTAAAAATATTGATTATTTTAAAAAATAATATTTGTTTGGATTAAAAATCTGATATAAAAATAATTAGATCAGGTCTAGTCTATTTTTTTATAATTATCGGGTACTCAATTCAATTCGACCTAATAATTTTTAAATTATATTTTTATTTTAAATTATTTAATATTTATACTAAAAAATAAATTTAAATCTTTTAATAAATTTTATGTTTGTATTATATATTTTTAAGTTTTATTTTTTTTAATTTTTTAGTAATTTGTTAACGTAGAAAGTAAAAATAAGATTAATACTTAAATGCCTTATTGTGATAAAATTTAATATATATTATAAAAATAAATTTAAATCAATAATTTTTGTGTTTGAATTATGTATTATAAAATTTTAAATTTTATGCGTTTAATATTTATTCTCTTATTTTAAAATTAAAAATATGAATAGGATATCCATTAGTCAGGTATCAAATTTAAATGGATCAGAACATGAGCCGATAAATAAATATCCGCTAATAAATATCGTTGTATTCTGAAAATATATAGATTTTTTGATAAATCTTAATTTAATCATAATCATGTTTAAGATGAATAAGGTGTTTCTAGTGATTTAGAATTCATAACTTAAAATAAGTGAAAAATATAAATAAATAATTTGATTAGCCGATCAAATATACTTATTTTTGTAAAAATAAATTTAAAACAACAAAATAAATATCCAAAATAATTAAATAAGAATAAAGTCAAAATCTAAGAATAAAAACCAAAATATAAATTTTAAAGGGGATGGATTTATAAATATATTTTTTAAAAAATATATAATTAAAAGTAATAAAATAAAAACTTCCTACCAAAAATAATACTCTTTGCCATCATCAATACATTATACAACTCCGTCACCGTAATTAGGGTAATCACCGGCACTAATAATATGAACTAAAAATCTCATCCATCCAGTATTAAACATGAAGACCAATACTTTGAATCTTGACCATTCAAAGCATGGAACAAAGAAAGATGATGGGACCCATCAATTGGGGTGGATGATTTTTAGATTTATTTCTTCTCACTTATATAGTTCATTACTTCATCATGATTCTTTATTTTAAAAATATATTATATTTCAATGTAATGGAAAACAAATAATTAAATAGAAATTCCATACATTTTATTTCATTAATTTATATCGTATTAGTTTCAATTTAAAGTATAGGGTAAATTACAGCAGTTTTGCAAATTGACTATTTTATTCAAAATAACTGTAATTAAAACCGGAAGGGTCAGTGCACCCGAAAAGAATAAATGAGGAAAGACCCATGATTTAATCACCTGAAAAACACAGATCTTCTGCACAGATAAGGAGATCCACTGCCCAACAATATAACTTCATGGACAGGACAGAAAACAATTATATATTTAGATTTTAAAAACAGTTTAATAAAAACATTTATAATAATAATAATGCTGTCCTAACAATATTTTTTTGATAAATTTATTAATTATTTATAACATATTAAATAAAAATATTATTATGTAGAGTAGAATTTAAAAAAAAATATTAAAAGAGATGTCTTAACAAAAACTATTGACCACTTTCATCATGCCCTGTTGTTAGGAATGGAGGGAACAATCAGTAAAGCCAATCAAGCTTTATCATCCCTATTGGCCTGGGTAGACCCTTTGGGTAGCACTAAAACCACTCTTACCATTGTAGTATATTTGTATGTACAGGTAATAAAAATAAAAAAAAATATAAATATTTTAATTCTATAGTTTAAAATTTAAAACTTAATTTTAGAGTAATATAATTAAAAATTTAAATTTTAAAGCTATAAATCTTAAATTTTAACATTAAAATTTTAATTCTAATCATATTTTAGTTTTAGAATCTGTCTGTTAAAACTTTTAAATATTAAACCCTAAATAAAAATTTTAACCTTAAAATTAATTTTTATGAATGTTTGTGTATGAAATACTTACTATTATATATTTATGTATATACTTTTAAAAACACAAGTAATAAAATCCTTAAATATATAATCAAGCACGGTATTTACACAAATAAATACTTTAGTACAACACAGGACAAAGAAAGAAAAATATGAACAATAACACATTAATATTTGAAATAAAGATAAATTTATAAATAAATTATTTTTTAAATTTAAATATAAAATAAAAAATATTTAAAAATAGAGTACGATTATTTTTTTATATTATCGTAATTCGATTACTGAACGTGGGCGATGTGTTTAAAGCTTTTTCAATAAAAACATCATTAATTATCAAATAATGCCTTGAGAGATATTATAAAGAGAGCTTGTTTGGACGGATTGGCCACTGAACCCAATTTTATTTTATTTTATTTTATAATTTTCCTGATACAAAAACAAAGAGCCAATGAGCTTTCCCAACCAACAAGAAAAATGGATGATTTGTGTAACCCACCCATTGGCCATTACGGTACATTCATTTCACTATACATGGGATCGGGAGCTTTTTTAAAATTGTATTGGATTTCAAATATTTAAATATTTTATTTATTTAGTCAAATTGATTTTTGCTAATAAATGTATTAAAGCAAAATTTCCATGTTTTCCGCCACTAAAACTTCTTTAATCAAAGCCCACAACAGTTTGTTGGAGAGAGGCGTGATTAGTGATTACTCACCAGCTTTTTCATAAGAAAAATGCTAGCCAACGTTTACACAATGAATTTTTTTAATCATACACGAACCGAATAAATATCGTATATTTATACCGATAATCGGTTGATTTAATAAGATCAAATAATAAATTTGTTAAATAAGGTTGTAAATTTTAAGTTCTGTATTGTGAATAAAAAAAATAAGTTAGAAGAGTCTTTCTCATAATAATTTTTTATAAAATTTGATTCAAATTAATCAATTAATAAATAAAATATCAATAATTACGAAAAAAATATACGTAAATTAATATATTGTTTAATTAATAATATAAATACGTATATATTCCAACCAATCATATATAAGCTTTTGTCAATAAATTTATATTTTAAACAGAAAAATGTACCGACGTACCAAAATTGAAATAAATAACATAATTTCATTAATAATAATTTTTTTTAAATTCATTCATCTGTTCCATAATTAGTACAAAATGAATAAACAGACCTTAGATATATATATATTTTTTCTTTTTTCCCTGCAAAGCAAAGCAAAATAGTGATGGAAAAGTAAATCCCTTTTTTTGAGCGGCTATTAAATATTATTAATAATTACAAAACAGAAGGTATTTTAGGTTTGATTGGTGGGGACAAGGAGCCAATTTGGTTGTGGATTCTCCAACATGGCTTTCATCCACGCCTAGAAAGCTTAAAACATTACCGCTCCTTGGCCGCACTACAATGAAAATTATAGACACAAACAATTTTTTATTTTATTTTATAAAACATTTACGCAATAACAAAATAAAGTGGGAGGTATAGTTTCATTGCTACATTTTCTTCGTTTATTAGGTTTTATGGAATAAATGATTTTAAGAAATTTATATGAGTAAAATTAATTAATCAATTAATAGATCGAACGTAGATAATTATAGTAAAATAAAAAGAAAGAGAACATCTTGATATTGCTCGAGTAACTCTGAGTTCGAGATCTAATATATATAGAAAATCTATATTAAGAGACTCACTCATCAAAATTTAATATGTAACACAAACCGATTTAAATTAATCAGATCTAAGCCAAAAAACTAAAAAATCGTATAATAATTATTGGTTTTAGAGTTTTGAGTCATTTATAACTTGCTTCTATTTTTATTTTAATTAAGAGGAAACGAGGCATTACAGGTGAGTGTCACCCCCTCGTCCCTAGGTGAAATTTGTTTAATTTGTGGGTTTGGCGGTGGAGATTAAATTAGGCCATAGAATTAAGAAACACAGGTGTTGTTTCTCCACGCTTCAAACATATACAGATCGGAGCTTATTAATGAGCACCATCATTTGTTTTTGAGAAATTATAAGAGCAATTAACAATCGCACTGATCTTTTTCAAAAGAAATCCCACAAATCACTCCCCTGCTTCGACATCACTCTTTCCTCCTTTACTTGAATTACAAGTGCCTATTTTTTAAAAATCGAGTTCAATGTTGTAAACATCAAATGGGACCAAGTAGCTGAACATGAAAATACTTTTGTTTTTCTTTATGTTTCCTCATTAGTCATTTACAAGCAATTAGGGTCAAAATTATCCACTTATGACAGTAAACTAATTATGATTTTGACTTTGATCAAGAATACTTATGCACACGTAAGAATCATGAGATGGGTTAGTGCATAACTTGGACTTTAGTGGAGGTGAAGGAAGACCAGTTAGGTTGACTCAAACACTTGGTTATAGTATCAAAGATCCATTCAATAGTGTTGATGTTGGTACGTATTGTGAGCTTAAAAACTATGTAGAAAGCAAATACTATTAGAGAGAGAGAGAGAGAGAGACCTGCCCAAGGCATTTGGATATGCTGATCACACGATGCCAGTGGGATTTAGGTTGCAATCGGAAATATTTACAAAGGTAAATCAACAGATCCATAGACGTACAATAACAAAAGAAAGCATGTTATTCATGGTCACACAACCTACGAAACACCAAGCTGGCTGCATTCTGCAGCGGGAAAGCATATATATATGTATATACGCAGTGAACTCCTCCGACATCACTTCTTGAATTATATTGCAAGGAAATCAGAGAAGTTTTGATATTACCTCACAAGAAGTCCAGAAGGCTTTTGAGGTAGCTCTCATAAGTAAAGGGTTTTGGTATATCCTGTTTAAGAACAAACAAATAAAATGTATCGTGTCATCACCAGCCTATTCAACAATTTATACTTATGCTTCTTGAACTCGGGTGAGGGTAACATCCACGTATCCATGTTCGATACATTTGGAATATGGGTACTTCAAGAGAAATAAAATCCAAGCAAGATATATTTGTATCGTATAGACTATAGATAAAATGGCATGATGGGAAAATGGAACACATGATAGCCAACTGAGGGTACTTCCCCAGTGAGTTTAGTTGTCAAGATCAAAATTATAACCTACCCAATTGCAGTTGCCCCCCAAGATGCCACATTGTAAATGACTTTACTTCCATCCCAAGCTTTTTGAAGCTTTCCTTTTTCCTTTTTAAGGGAGAAGGTCTTGCTCAGTGCTACAAGAAAATCCAAAACATTGTTCAAAATTCATATTCCAAATATGGACAGAGATATCATATTGATCAAAGAATAAAAGATAAATGTGATGGAGAATATAAGTTCACCATTGACAAGATATCTTAAAAAATTTTGTAATGAGGGTAGAATATAATTCAATACTAAAACTCACTCATGTAGAAAAAACTCACCTTGCTGAAGTTGATTGGGGCTCAAATCCTGGGGAAAAGGTATTATCATTAGCATCCAAAGCTGAATATTCCTAAGTTACTCTGACTTGGGTGTGAGTGTATGATTAGGGTATATGTAGTTCATTTTTTTTTTCAAGTATTACATGTATTTGGAGGGACCTTCAATAGTATCGTAGTACACATGTCCGAATGTATGTTGGATACAAAGACATGGATACTTAACCAAAATGAAGAGTCAGAGCAGAATAAAATAATCCACATGAACATGCAAACATGGTTTCATTCCACCAAAGAGTAAGACCATAGAAAAACTTAAATATAAATTAATCAAAATCCAGGCTTAAGCATATTATTATGTATGACTGACTACAGAGAGACAAATTAAAGTCCTGAATGATAGTTGTATAAACAAAGAGTGAGAATTTCGAATACCTTAGTCTGTTTAAGGGACAGCAAATATGCAGCCATAAAACATGCAATGCCTTCAACAATATCCTCCTGCCTGACGAGAACATAATCTTCTTGATCCAAATCAACAATTTCATCTGGCCAAAGATCATTTGCATTGACCATGTCCCATGAACTACCATCTTCTGGTTCCAAAGAAGAATTTCAACAGCATCAAGGCAACAAAGATCATTTTAAAGCCGATATATGACACCAGTTTAAAGCATGACATTCAATATACTGAATAAAAACATGACCATTTTACAGTTGAAAAGAATATATGCTAACAGTCTAAAGCGGACCATCTTTCGATGCATACCGGCAAAGTTTTCTGGAACCGAGGCCTGAGCAAACTCTAGCTTTTCAAGAAAGTCGGAGCATTGAACTCTAGATTTGAGAAGATCACGCAACTGCATATTTTTAAAATAAAGGGGCACACACATTAGGTATCCAAGTTTTTTTTTTGAAATATTTGATAGAAAAGCAAATGCCAACTTCATCAGGTATTTCAAATTAACTGGATCTACTTTCTATCACATTACTAATTTTATGTACATAAATTAAGTCATAATGCTATGTACACTATGTTTTTCTAATATAAAGCAAAAGGGTCAGAGCATATCACATAAGCATAGGGGATCACTGTATTTAAGTGTGAATTTAAAATTTATTTCAAATAAAAGATGAAGGTTAACTAGAGAACTACAAGAGTGGAATACCATGAATAACAACAAACAAGCAGAAACACACCACTCTTCGAAGTGTTATTCAACCATCAGCGGATGACTATCAATTTCATATCTTTCGCAACCATCACTCAGTCCAACAGTAAATCAGCTTCTATATGAAGGGGAAGAACTTTCCAGTTACTCTTACTCCACAACTTTGGGCTCCGTTGTAACACATTATTTATCAAATTTGAATATTTCAGATCAGTTCCTAACATGTTATCCTTGAACCAAAAACTCTAATACCTCATAGAACAAATCTTATGATGGAAAAGTGTCAGTTTCTTATCTGAACCAAAAACTCTAATATTCCAGTTATTCCCATTTATCTTTTTCCTTCAGATTAGATTTTTGTATATAGAGAAATAAAGAAACATAAAAAGGAGTACGGCAAATGAGATGACACTAATGAGAAAGGCTAAGAGAAAATTAAACTTTAAAGCAATGAAAGACAATATTTTAAAGAATTATACTAGGTGATGGGAGCTTTTGTCAATCGTTTGACTCTTCCCTTTGACCCTCTGCCCTAGTTCTTTCTTTCTTTCTTTTGGTTAAGTGAATGCAACACATATTACCTCAGTTTTCAATCGTGAACATGGACTCTCTATCTTATAACAACATACACTTATCAGCCTAGCCCATACTCAAGAATGAAACAATCATCATATCAAACCTGAAAACTCCTATCAAAGCATGATACCGAAAACTAATATAGATAGGCAAGCATGAAGAAACCAACAAATCCAGCACAAACGAGATCATTATCCAAATGAGAAATTCCATTAGCTATCACATAAGCTTCTTGCCTCATGCAAGCTGAGTATGAATAGGATACTAGTCACGCATCACTCTAAGAAGAAAGTCAAGACACATATAATCATCAAACGAATTGCTTAAACCTAGCCGAACCTCAATTAAAAATTCAAATTTCTCCTCTGAAGATAGAATTCTCTATAAAGAAACATGGTATAAGCTAAAACAAACTAAATCTTCAGAAAGACCACAACAAAATCACCAAAATCAGAACTAATAGCTTCTATAAGCTCAAAATTAATATCTAGAAGTATCACTTATATTTTCTCCTCTTCTGTTTCCATACATTTTCTAAGCATCCAAACAGAAATCTAAATCCAGAATCAAACCCAAATAACACTAACGGCAGAAAAATGAACAAAAATAATTAAACAAAACCTCATCGGCTTCTTCATTTTTTAGAAGACCGACGCCTCTGATTTCCACCTGAGGATTCACTGCATCTTTACCGTCGTCATCTTCATCGTCATCATCGGTTCCATCTTCGCAGTTACTAAGCGATTCGAGAGCTCTCTGGCACTCCTCCAGCACAGCTTGCAGAGACTTCCTTTTTACACGAATCTGGTATTTCTCATCCACGAATTTTCCCTTCATCTGTTCCACTTCCATAGCTAATGATTCGTTGCTCGCACCTGATACCTCTATCTCCATATTGCAATCCCAAAAACAACCTAAAAGAATCCCAACTACCCCTCGAATTAAAACACTTGAAAACAACAAATCAGATTGGTTTTAAAAAGTTTTGGAATTATCGTCCTAGAAAGAGATCGGAAATCGAAATTCCAGAGAAGGAGGGAAAATGAATTTTATTTTAAATTTCGAAATTATCGGTTAAGAACATTGGAACATCCTGTCCTCCTGATTGGAGAAAAAAATTGGGGAAAGTTTGAATATGGGGAGAATTAAACGTTGAACAAAATCTTTGGTAGGTTGAGTGGATTTGAACTCAGTTTTATTGGGAATGGAAGTGATTATTACAATCAAATCTATTTAATTATATTTAATGAGTTGTTAATTATCCTTATAAGAATATATTAAGCGTAACAATCGTAAATCAGATCAGTCGTTCGATCTAAGCTATAAAATTTATGTAACAGAAGCGATTCACTATAAAAATTAAAATATTTTTTATATATTTAAAATTATAAAATAAAATTTATTTAAATATTATTTTAAAAAATCTGTATACTAAAAATAAATATTTGAAAATTTTATTTAAATATTATTTTAAAAATTTTGTATAATTTCATGAGTTCTCTAACTTAAATGATTAAAAGAACGATTGTAAAGTTATGATTTTAACATCAATAGATATTATTGTAATAATGAAAAAAAATAATATCACCTAATTGTTGCACAGTTTTCTAGAATTACATTTATGAGGACTTACCTTAGATTTATAAGGTTTTATCCTAGAAATATTAGATATAAGTGTCAGCCTAAACTATCACTTTTGGTCCCTAAGAAATTATCCTAATTCAAACCTAGGAATCTACCCAAAAGAATCCCTCATGCCATAAGGAATTATCATTTTGATCAGAAATTTATTTATTTTATATATTTAGCTATAGATAAAACTGTAGGCGAAGAGAATCTTGCAAATGAAGGCCAGTGATAGCCATACGCCCATACCTATTATTAAATCTGTTTATCAATGGATGGAACACATAATCCGGGCGACCTATACTCTCCTCCATTTCTAAGTCTAACTGCAATCTTTCTTCTTAATTTCTAATCTAATCCCTCTGTCGTCAACATTTTGATTGATTGTTAGTTGATCAACGAACCCTTCGTTGCCTTTTTCACATGGGATCTTTTCTTTTACTTGCAACAAAGGGATAAACAAATATGATGCTGCAGAAAGTTGCCAGCAATGCATATTCATGGTGGTGGGCTGGCCACATCAGAACGAAGCAATCAAAATGGCTGGAACAGAATCTCCAAGGTAAAAATGCCTTTGTAATCTAACATTGTATCTTCTTTGTTACGTTGGATTTATGATTGTATTCGATTCATATTCGAATACGAGTATGATGAACATATGATTAATGGTTGGAACTCTTCGAAAATCACAGATATGGAGGAGAAAGTCTCTGGCATGCTTGAAATCATTGATGATGATGGAGATTCGTTTGTGAAAAGGGCGAATATGTTTTATAGAAGGAGACCGGAGCTTTTACGCATCGTCGAAGAGACTTATCGAGCTTATCGGGATTTAGCCGAAAGGTATGATCTCTTATCAAAGGATCTCCAGAGTGCCAATCGCACCATTGCCACTCTGTTCCCTGATCAAGTTCCATATTCCATTCCCGATGAAGATGACGAAAATGTTCCCTGTACGCCGCGGTCATCGAAACTGGGATCGAGAGTTTCGGTTCCGAAAAAAGAGTTTCGGAGCCAGTCGATGTTGTTGTTGCGAAAGGGACAGTTAAAGAAGGCTATCAGTTCAGCTGAAACCACTTTGTGCCCACATTCGGGGTTGAGCGAAGAGGAGGCCTTGGAAGAAATAAACAAGCTTCAAAAGGAGATTTTGGAAATGCAAGCCGAATGGGAGTTGCTGAAGAACTCATATGAGCAAGGGTATAAGAGATTATGCGATATTGAAAATGGCATAACCGAGAAGCAAAAGAGGGTTTGCGGTTTGCAGGACGAGTATGATATCGGATTCACTATCGATGATAATGAAGCTCGAGTTCTAATGACGAACCGAGTTCTTAAATGTTGCCAACAGTCATTGGATAAGCTGCAACGAACACATGAGCAATCAACCGAAGAAGGAAAAGTCGAATCGAAAAGGATTAAGAAAGTAAACGAGTCGTTTGAAGCTCTTAGGAGGAAGTTTAATGGCTCGCCAAGGGATCAGCAGGAGAAGCTAACGAGGGTGTGTTCGGGTATAGATGTCAGTAAAATGGTGTACGGATTCGAGACTGGTGAAAAGGGGAGACGCTATATGGAATCTTTGCGAAAGGGGATCGAAGAGAAACTCGAATTAAGCTCAGATTCTTGTCTTACAATGTCACAACTTGCGGACAAAATCGATGAACTCATACAAAGAGTTATTAATCTGGAAAATTCGGTCTTTTCCGAGAATGCTTCGGTAAAGAGATTGAAATCAGATGTAGATGAGCTTCAGGAACACGTCAAGAGCCTCGAAGAAGATGAGGCAGCGCTGGTTGGAGGCTCGGACAGGACCGAGCAGAGGATTTGTGCATTGGAGGGGGAATTAAGCAGAGTTAAAGAACTCCTGAGAACTATTATAGAACAAAACAACACCCTCAAGGCTCATCTCACTGAAGCAAGCTGTAATATCAATCATTTATCAGTGAATTTACATGCTTTGAACATCGATGAGGTTGTGGACAATATGGAACTCTCCAAAGAAGGAAAACCCAAGGTCGAAATGGAAGGGAAGGATGAAGATGACTCAGCTGAAGGGAGAAACATTGCTTATTCGGAAGAGATGGATGAATACAAAGCTGAGAATAAATCTTTGTCCGAAATTGTTGAATCTGAATCAGACAATAAGATGGATGCTGATTCGGAAAAGGGTGTGGAACAGATGGACGAATGCAAAGCTGAGAAGAAATCGTTTTCCGAAACCGCCAGCAGTACCATCGATACGGAGAATCCGGAGGTAGAGACCGATGAAGAAGAAGAGCTGCAAAACTGGAGGAAACTGCACACGAGTGGACCGGATGAGAGGGAAAAGATTTTACTAGAGGAGTACTCTTCGGTTCTTCGGAATTACAAGGATGTAAGAAAGAAGCTTAAAGAAGTGGATCAGAAAAACCGGGATGGTTTATACGAATTAGCATCGGAGATAAGAGAACTGAAGAATGCTCTTTCTATTAGAGATGAAGAGATCCAACTCCTGCGCAGAAGGTCGGGCTTTATTGATGAGAATAAAGACGAGAACTTGACAGAATACGAAGCATCCCGCGCCATGACCAGCCCAGAATCTACATTGTCCGATTTTATTCAGGTGTCACCAGAAGCAGCAGACGAGGGGAAAGGTGAATCTGAAAAAGAGGCTAAAGAAACAGGAAGAAGCAGATATTTAAGTCGATCCCGTTCAATCTTAACCGCAGAAGGTAAAATCCGGTCCGACATCGACGAATTGCTCGAGGACAACATAGGCTTTTGGTTGAGGTTCAGCACATCTTTCCATCAGATACAGAAATATCATACTTCAGTGCAGGACTTGAAAAGTGAGTTATCAGCATTGAGGGAGAAAAAGAAGGAAGAGTCCAACGGCAAAGACGAGTCTCTCGGATCAGAAGCGCGCCCCATTTATGCTCATTTAAGAGAAATAAAAACCGAATTGACGCTATGGTTGGAAAGCAATGAGGTGTTGAAAGACGAAGTGCAGGGTCGATATTCTGCCTTGTGCAGCATCCAAGAAGAAGTGTCCAGGATGAGCAATTCAAAGGACCATGAAGGCGAGCCGGAGCTCGACGGATATCAGGCTGCAGAGTTCCAAGGTGAGCTTCTAAACATGAAACAAGAGAACAGCCAGGTTTGGAATGAATTGAAAGAAGGCTTCGACCACATGCAACAACTAAAGGAGGATATAGATAATATAATGGCAACCTTGGAAAAGGAAATCGAAGCCGCCTCCGTATCCAGGCTGCAACAATCTGGATCCATGTCACGGCATAAAATCCCTCTCCGGTCGTTCTTATTTGGAGTCAAGTTCAAGAACAAATGGCAGCAGAAGGGGACGTCGATGCTCATGTGCGGGCAGCCACAATTTCAGAGACAACACAGTTACCTTGAACGTACTGAGACCTCATGAGAGACTGTAACTTTCTTAGACACCATTTGGGAGATATCTAGTTTGTTTTTACTTGAAATCTAACAGGTTTAAAACCTTCTTTCTACATATAGTACTCATAATGGTTTTGGATTCGTAACTTTGTTTTACAGTTCTAAATTCTAAGGTAGAAGTAAGAGATGCTTTATATGGACTATGATTATTAAGGTAATCTGTCTGTAATACCATATTTTTATATAACAGAACAATTACTGTCTATATTTTTTGAGTTTCGAGAGTAAAAAAAAAGTTAAATATCTAAATTTTAGTATATAAATTGAATGTTTTAAAATTTTATTTACCAAAAAAAAATTAAAATAAAATTCAATGATAATTTTCATAATTTACTTATTTTTAAATTGTCTAAATATATAAATATATTTAAAAATTAAATATATTTTTATCCATAAATTATCCTAATATTATTATCTAGATCCAAATTAAATATTGATAACTAAGTATCTAAATTCGTAAAATTTAAAATTTAAAAATATAAATTTTTTGATTCAGGTTTCCTCCATTTTGTAGCAACTTTACTCGATTTTAATCCGACTGAAATGGTCTAATTCTCACCTCTTTGCAATCCTTATATAGTTATTTGGCATTCGTAAAGTCTGGTTGAAGGATTCTCTCATGAACATAGACGTTTCTCAGATTCCAAATATTCTACAATAAAACATTCATACCTTCAAACATATCTTGTGATAATATTTTTTTTGTATGTTCTAGCTATTATAGATAATTTAGCTAACGATCGAATTAGATATGTCCTAATAAACCATATATCCTATGAATAACTTAAATCTCCTGACAATGTTTCGGTGCATGAAATACTGTCTCTCGTCTTTCACACATTGGACACAATTTATATTTATCCTCTGTAAATGTTGTTTACATGCGTTCGTATATCGATAATATTTCATATACCACACACTAAATAAAAATACGAATCTTCGACAAAACTTGTAATTTTATCGGAATATCCCGTTACAGAACTATGTTACGTTTCACGTTAGAGTCCCACTTAAAACTTCCGTAAAAAGTAACAAAAAAATATTTTCAAAAACTAACCACTCTCGTTGAGTAATTAAATACTTAATTAGGGTTTCCCCTTTCACTCTCTTTTCCCCTTTTGTTCCCTGTAATGCTTCAACAGCACAATTTCCTCAATGTACGGACACTCGCAGCCCATGAATGTCCCTGCTCCGATCGTTGACTCCGGCCCCGACGTTTGTGACGATGTCTCAGCCTCCGTGTCAGTCGATAACCATCAAAACATGAATTACGACGCTCACCCACTTGACAACGGCATCGTAGTTGAGGGCGTCGCCACCGATTCCATTTATGCCACAGCCGCAGCTGCTTCGGCCTCAGACTTGGCTATCGTTCAACGAGCTGACGATGCCAGCCAGCTCACTCTATCGTTTCGCGGCCAGGTGTATGTATTCGATGCAATTACTCCGGATAAGGTATCATTTCCCCTCTTCGCTGCCTTTTTTTTAATCTCTAGTTAAGCCAATTAGGGTTTGCTAAAATGTTTGATTTTTAATGAACCAAAAGACGTTTTAGGTTGAAAAGATATATGACTTCATTTCCAGTCAATTTAAGTTATCAAAGCAATGTTCAACTTCAAAATCATACTTTTCATCGTTCCTGTTTCTGTATTTCTCCCAATGATATGTACATTGTAAAGATTTTCATTTTGAGCCAACATTTTGCAGTTCCATGCAGTGTTATTACTGCTAGGGGGATGTGAACTAACTTCAGGTCCCCATGGTGTTGAAATGTCATCTCAGAACCTAAGGGTAATTCTCTTAAATTTGTTGAATTTAGAAATTATTTTACTTTCATATGCAATTACCTTGTTTTCATTCTTAGGGTGGTTTGGACTTTACAAGATCTAATCAACCCCACCGGGCAGCTTCATTAGATAGGTTCCGTCAAAAGAGAAAAGAGCGATGCTTTGATAAGAAAGTCAGATATGGTGTTCGACAGGAAGTTGCTCTTAGGTGTGTATTTTCCTTCAATGACATGCAGTTAGTTTATCTGGTTGTGCTTGTAAAAGTTTTCATAAAATTTTGAACTAGAAAGATCTTTGTATTGATCTAACAATTGATTCTAACAACTTAGCAGTTAGCACAGGAATTGATACAGTATGGACCTTTTGGGATTTGAGGAATTAATAAGCTTTAATACTTCAACCGGGGTATGGTTTGTGTTATAAGAGTTATGTTAATTGTATGAATAGCGAAAGTAAATGATTTTTATTCACACTTTTTTGGCATCTTTTTCTTAAGGCCCTTTCCATTGCTCCGTTTCATGGTTTGTATTATGATTGCCATATTAACTTTCATGTGCTATTTATCCTTTTCATGCTAGTTATAATCGTATACCTTAATGTTATTTTATATATGTACACGACACACCTACGTAAATACACAAATGTATCCTGCACCTCACTTCACTCAAGCAAGCACATTTTTTGCATCTTGTGCCTCATGAATACAAGGGTTCTAGTGCCTTGCACCCTTCATACCTTTGCATTTAATATTACCAAGGTTTAATGATCAACTCATTACGGGTTCTGCTCTTAACTTGAAGTGCAAGGTTTGAAATGTTACAGTTGGGAAAGTTTAACTGATCCTGTCTCGTCTAACTTTTTTTCAGTTAGGCACTCTTATGCAGAAGAATTGGATGAAGTTGAAAAACTCTCAAGAGGCAAAATAAGTTGATGAATTAAAAAATAGCGTATAATACTATTTTCTTTCAAAGTTTAATTCACTGCTCTAGGTGTAAATGCAACAACAGAATTACATGGACAAATGGGAGAGGATTATACATGTAATGGTTAAATAACAACACAATTTAGAAATATACATAATTGAGTCCATGTAAATTAATTGAGTTCATGGCTTCATGTAAATTGAATCTTACTATCTTGGGCAGTTTATTTTAACTGAAAAGGGATCTAGAAAAACTCATTAGGGACTGTCCGTCCTTATTGTTAACTTTATATTTGTTCCCATAGTTGCCTAATTTATGTTTCTGATGTCTGTGAGTGCTTCAGGATGAAGCGTGATAAGGGTCAGTTTACATCTTCCAAGAAGTCTGATGGAACTAAGAGCTCGGGTACTCAGGATGACGATAAACTATCAGATACTTCGTGAGTTTTATACCATCTTCAGAGTGTTATTGTTCATATTTCAGAGAAAGAAATCTTGTAGTTATAATATTAGGTTTATAATATTGTAGTTATAATATAATGGTATTTCTACTTTTTCAGATGTACTCACTGTGGCATCAGCTCAAATTCCACCCCAATGATGCGACGTGGTCCATCTGGTCCGAGGACTTTGTGCAATGCGTGTGGACTTTTCTGGGCAAATAAGGTTGGTGTCTTTTGCTGTGTTTGGAAGTTCACAGTTCTGGGGTAGGGATAAACTGTTTTGCTGATTCACAAATGTGGATTAAGAAGGTTTGCCAATGTACTGGGTACAGGAAGTGGGTCCCCCTCAAGCCTCCCCTTTATTTCTTACATTTAAGTTTTATCCCGTTTCTTTTGGGCATTTACTTTTACATTTGCTTTTAGTTTTGCATGTGCATCAATGCTTTCCCTCTGCCGAAGCATGGCACATGTTTTGAGTTTTTAACAAAACAACTTTTATGTAGGGTACTTTGAGGGATATTCCCAAGAAAACTCAAGATCATTCCCCGACTCCAGTCGAGCATTTAAGTTTCCATACACATACATGTATTATATTAAGCTTCTTGACCACCTGTCTAATTTACCTCCCCATTCTTTCATTAATCTAATCTATGGTTTGAATTTACTTATGATATAGAGAGATAGTGAAGCAAATGACTCAGATTCTGGAACTGCTATTCCTACACAAAGCAATGTAGTTCCTTTCTCAAACGGTGATGGCTCTGCGCTAGTTGCCGAGCACTGATTGTCTGTGCTAGTATGGCCATTGTTTCAGGTAGATCTTGATTAGTAGGTTCCTTCAAACTTGTGCTATATGTACAGATATCATAGCTCCCTTCATCTGTATATGAGGTTTTCTCCTGTTCTTTGAGAGGGAAAAACCATTATTCCGGAATCTGGATGTATTAGCCGAAGCTTCATCTGTCTTAGCTTTTATAATTTTATAGGCCGTATGCTCCAATATTTTATATCCCTCACCAGAGTCACCTTAGATGAACTATCTAAGCCTCCTTTATGTACTAGTCAAATGCATGTTAGTTAATGTAAAGGATGAATAATCCCTTTTTTTTTTTGTAAAGATTCATTTGACTTTATATTTCATTCCCTTTGTCAAATCCTTGTTCTGATCTTTCAGTTTCCTAGGGGTAACTGGATCTTATGTACTCAAATCTCAGAATTCGGAACTTATTTTCCGATTCTAGGGTTTGAAAGTGCGAAATTAAAGACTATTAATAATGGTGGTAATATTTTGGTGTTGTGGCTGAAAAAATTGAGTTGAGAGAATCGTCTCATGATAAAGTTTTATGCAACTTGATCTAAATTAATCGATTAATGAGTCGGATATCGATGATTATAAAAAAATAATATATATAGTTTATTGATCTAATAATAAATTTGTTATTTTTGTTCCTATCAATTTGGTTTTGATTCTAGAAAATTTACCCATTTGCTAAATGTCAGGGGACTAAGTTTATTAAGTTTTGAATTATTCGGTTCCTATCAATTGTGTATAAAATGTAGGGTAAACTACACCAGTGACCACCCAACTAATTGGGGATACTTATTTTGACCACCCAACTAAAGAACTCGTCAATCAGGTACCCAAACTTTGAAACCCTACCTATTTTGGCCACTGCCGTTAAAAATCTGACGGAAAAGTTAACAGTGATGACGTGACAGTTAATGGTGATGACGTGGACGTTAATTAAAATTTGTAAAATTACATATTTAATCCTCTAATTTATTTATTATTTTAAAATAATCATAAAAATAAATTAATAAATAAAATTAATCACCCAATGTTGTTGTGACAGGGTCACCACCTGATTGGAGAGAAAGAAGGGAAGCTTGAAAATAAAGTGATAATGCCCCAAGGGGAGTAAAACCCTTGACCCCTGCTTTATAAGCAAGAGGCTAAACCACTAGGCCAATGTAACTTTGTGATATAAAATCCGAAAGAGTGGTATTAAATGGTTATCTCTTAGAATTTGAAATCGATTAATATTTAAATAAAAATATTAAATATTTAGATTTTAATTATTCAAATAAATTAAAATCTAAATATTCAAATAAAAATATTTAGATTTTAATTATTCGAATATTTGAATTTTGTTGTTTAAACATTTTTATATTTTTTGTTCGAATAATTAAAATCTAAATATTTTTATTTGAATATTTTTAAATTCAAATATTCGAATATTCATGATTTTATTCATATATTAGAATAAAAAATATTTAAATATTTATAATTTTTATTCGAATATCCAAATATTTTTATTTGAATATTTAAAATATAAATATTTTTATTTGAATATTTTTTAATCAAAATATTTGAATATTTATTATTTTTCAACTAATATTTTTATTTATATTTAATATTATTCATATATCTTAATTCGAATAATATTAAATAAAAATATTCAAATATTTAATATTCGAATATTTAATTATTTTGATTTATTTATTAAATGTTTTATTATTTTAATTTAAATATTCATTTCTCTTTTTGTACAATCCAAAACAGTTATCAGATTAATTTTTTAAATCACAAGTTTTTGTCACTGGTGTAAATCAGGCCTTTATGTTGTTAAACCGGAACAACATGATTCTTGAAGAAGGCAACCTTGTACAGATCAAGAAGAATGCTTTTATTCATGTGGTGGAGGTATCAAATATAGAGTACGGAACAAAATCAGAAGATTGTTTTCTTTGACTCAGTTATAAATTAGGTGATACTTAGATATTCAATCAAAAAATTTAAATATTTAAAAATTTAAATCAAATATACATCATAATTTTAGTGATACGAATTTTAAAATATTCTAATCTTTGAATTAAATTTGATATTCGAATTTACACACCCTTAACCGTACCTTTGTCCTTCCGCCCCTATCTGTGAGTTATTCCATCCGATGACCTTGGTTTCTCGGCTGAAGGATCGTGATGTTGTGACCTTATTTTGTACATCGAGTTTACAAGAGAAAGGAAAGCTAATTTTTGCTATATCCCCTATCCCTTTATTTATACTACAAGTTTAAATAGAAGTGAGCCATTTTTTAATTCATATATGTATGTGATATTGATTCATGCATATGAACTTAAAATGAAAAGATTGGAAACAATAAATTTTAAGCTTAAAATCCCAAAGAAAATATTTTGAAAATTTATTTATTTTTATTGCAAAAGAAAATATTTTGAAAATTACACAAATTATTTAATTCAAGCTACAAAATTTTCAGAACTGAATAGCTTGCACTTCGTGTTGGTAGCCCCAAATGAACAGATTTGGCAGATCAAAGATGTGATCTAAACCAACACAGGCAAGCAGCCATTCAAACAAACAATCAGTAATAGCAAAAATAAATGAAGGCATATCATCCAATTTTTCAATGCTCAAATTGTGAAGTTCAGCAATTGCATGTGTGCACTTTCAGACATTGGTTGATGTGCCTGACATATTATTGTATTGTGTATGTGCTTTTGCTTCCTACCCAAAGCCTTCAAACGATTCAATTCTGTTAGATATGGGTTTATTTCTGAATCCTATTCAGTTCTTCAATGAGTTCGGATCCGCTAGAAGAGTCGGATTCATATGCAGTTGGATTGCTAGAAGTCATAGGAGATGAAGGATGTGGTTCTTTATCTAGATCAACTGAACCTGAACGAGAACCAGAAAAAAAGTTGGTCTACGCTTCATCCTTTCATAGCCTGGTAGGGACAACACTCGAGAAAGAGACACCCTTGTTTGAAACAAAAGTAAATCAGGGGAAGAAAACAAATGCATACCTTTCTCGAACTTCTTTGTGTGCTTCCTAATAAGTTTCTTAGCTTGGGTTATTGTCAGCTGCCGAGCAAATGGAGAGATCTCGGCTTCACCTTCACTCAACTGTCCCTGCTGGTCGCCCTCCCCTTCACCTGATCTCATAGTTCGTAGCACAAATTGTTTGGCTTTGCGCCGTTGAGTGTTGAAGAGGCCCTTAACGGAAGTAACAAATCCATCACCAGCGCCATCAGCTGAACGCTTAAGAAAGGCTGCTTTATCACCCTGATCATTGTCATTGAGATGGAATTCACCATCAGGAGCAGCGGTTAAAGTTGGCTGTTGACTGTGTCCCTTGTCTTTGAATTTCTTAACCTACCAAAATGTAAAATAATTAAAAGGAAAGTCAGAAGATCTGCATTCCAAACGTTATGGAATAAATTAAGCTCCTACATGCTTGCAAATAGTATGTTACTCAGGATCAATGCGAGTTTAGAAATGGGTACGCGGATATAACCCTCCTACCATCACATATTAGATTTGGAGGCATACCAACATCGAATATGTGATGGTAGTGGATGCTTTAAGAAAAATTAAGCGTTAGAAATTTCCATGTCCTAATCCAACAGACAGGAGGGAAACAAGACTATTTAGTTTGAAGTAATAGAAGATTCAGAGTATAGGCTTACAGGAGTATCATTAAGATCCCTTACCTGCATTCCAGTTACAGACTTTAGGACTCCCCATATAACATGCTTCTTAACTCGAGAGATCAATCTCCTCCAAGTTCCAGTGAACTCGACACGGTGAAATGTATCCATCAGCAACTTGAGATCACTTACAGCAAATCTGGACCCTTCATACGTAAGTAACAGCTCAACCTAATGCAGAACAACAAAAATATATGACTATAGAAACCAAATAACAACAATACAAAACACGAGACAAACAATTAGATTAGATGAACCACCTGACTTATCTTGATACTGCGAAATTCAATCAGTTTTGGAGGCCTAGTCTTTTTCTCGTCAATGGGTTTTACAACCTTCTTATCATCCAGAGATGGTCGACCAGCTTTAGCAGATTTTGCGTCTTTCATTTTATCTTGTTGCTCAATGGGATCAAGTAGGTCCATTTTCGAGGATTGTGCTTGCATGAGAAGTTCGGTAGCAATGGACTCTGCAACAGCATCCTCCATTCTGTCAAAAGAAGATGTTCTCCTCAACCCAGAGCCAGGTTTTAGGTCTGACAATTTTGATGACTGCAAGTGGGTTCCAGAAAGAGCTTATGGAAATTACAGCATTAGAAATATAAAGATCCAAAGCCTCTATAGAAATTAGTGGCTTAAACAAATCAATAAGATTCCACATTAATACAAGTTACCGAAACACAAGGATGCTTACTTTGGGAGAATCAGTTGGCAGATCAGTAATGGACGCATTTGGTTTGTGTGATCCCTCAGAGTCCTTTGATACCAGGCTGAATGCTGCAGTAACATCAAAGCTTTTCTTTGCTCTTCTTGCACCACCTATTGTTGACACCTTCCAAACTTCCTGGATTTCCCAAGTTCCAAGCATAAGAATATCACCAGTTGCAATGAAAATTTGCTTACAATTCAAAGATCCAAACCCTGAAACTAACCTTTCGTTTTTGCGAATCTTGGTCTTCTGATGGGAAGAGGTATCCCCACACCATTCTGTACATTGCCTCGGTCAAATGAATCTTAAGCGGATATACATCTACCTACAGTACAAAAGAAATAGTTTGTCTCAATTTTTCTCAACACTTGTTCATCAAAGACAAATTCTTCTAAGACATAAAACAAAAATATGACAGAAGTCCCTTATTTGTAATCCGAACTGCTTGCAAATCTGCATGTGATAGAATACACAGGTACTCAACTGTACACTATGCAATACGGAGTTAACCATATATATCAGAAAAGCTCCTCCACAAGCAACATGGGCCACTCTTAAAGCCATGATGCAATTAAACTCTTGCATTCACTTTAGTTCCATTATTTGTCAGTTAATCGTATTCAACGCTGATCTTGCTATAATTTCTCACAAAGCTATGACAACCTTTTAACTCACCCTTTAGTTCCATTATTTGTCAGTTAATCTGTAAGACCAACTCACAGGTATGCATAGAGAAGATTCACTGTGTATGAGATTATACATGTCTATAACAGTTATCTTCTCCAAAATGATTGTACATGTATCTATGGTATATAGACATCTGGATGCACATAAACAAAACAATCAAGATTTTCAAACGAGGAAGTGGATCCAGCTTAGAACAAACATATGAACCAGATCATCGGTTCAATCAACCTGTAGTCAGTGAACTCATGCAGGACTGAACATTATATAAAAGCTACTAATGGTTCCAAATGTTCTGTATTGAAGTCGTTCAAAATATAAAAAATACTCACACATGTAAACCATGAATTCAAAAGGAAAAGAAGTGAATTTTACTTGTAAAAGCTCCAGAACAGAGTTTCCACCCCTGGGAGCTCCCTGCTTTGCATCAACGCGAAGCAGTACTTTTCTGCAACAAGGAAAGTTGGTATAAAGATTTTCTAAAGAATTGTTGCAACAAGCTGAGGCATCTAATCCAAAATCTTCACACAGATATTTCAAGAAGAAAATGTTCAAGTACACAAGCAAGTTCAGATGTCATAAATGGAAAAACTAGAGGACCATAAGACAAGTAAATATAGTACTAGGTTCTTTTGGCATTGGAGTGCCATAAGGCATAGGAATTCAGAGTTTCAGATGAGGTGTGCTGTCAAAACGATTATAAATCTTGAAATGGGAAAAAATAAATACTTAAAAGTAGTCACAAAATATAATCAACCAAACAAAAGGCGCGACCAAAGCAATGTAATCAAGGAAAAGCATGTACTTTCCCCATTCTGGAGGAGGATTCCACGCTGATAATAGTGTATCAGACTTTGCATTAGCCAGATTGTTTCTTATAATGATGGACTTAGTTGTAAACAGAGCAACACCAATATCCGTGTAATCACGATCATAATCATAAATCTGCATGAACAGGAGAGCAAAAATTGTAAGATTCCATCTTCAAAATTCAACATTATTTGAGTGCATAATTAGTACATACCAATGGGGAGGAAGGTACTAATTTCTAAAATGAATAGTCGATCAAACACACACACACATATTAATAAATGTCCAATAACCTCCAAATGTATAACTTCCTATCCACATGGTTGACTGCACAGACTGACCTTAATCACTATTAGTTAAGGACAGTTCATCTATTCAGAAATAAACCTCCCCTAAAAGATAAAGAAAGATATCATTACTTCTCTAGCATAAGCATAAAGCAAAGGGACTTGTCATTTTCAGGAACTCACCATGTCATTTATCTCTACCTCTGCAAATGGTTTTCCATCCATAAGCATGTTCCATGCAAGTTTGGTAATTTTTACAGAAACTCGCATGGCACAGGACGGACTTTTGTTCTTTT
Organism: Abelmoschus esculentus; assembly: GCA_035048815.1. Taxonomy (NCBI): domain Eukaryota; kingdom Viridiplantae; phylum Streptophyta; class Magnoliopsida; order Malvales; family Malvaceae; genus Abelmoschus; species Abelmoschus esculentus. The sequence goes on along the minus strand of JAUCBN010000008.1, from coordinate 18,867,706 downwards.
CTTTCTCCATCAGCCGTTGCTGAGCTGCTTTTTGCATGGTAACTCGTAAAGCTGCTGTTGCTTCCTTCCTAAGTTTTTTTACATCAACAAGTTCTTTCTTCAGTCCTTGTACCTACATAAATCAAGTTCTATTGCGTGAAATCTATTAGAAGCTTAATAAGAAACACACACACAAAAAAAAGCCCAGACTGTAATGAACCCATTAATGATGTCATAATCAAAAGTGCAGATAACAAAAGACAAAATAAGAAACTATAATCGGAAAGCCTTCAACAAATACATCAACTCCAAAATGCCTTGTCAAGGCCCGCTCTTTATCCCCATAGTTAAGCCTCTTTAATTTAAATAACAGTACCATTTTTAAGCTCCAAAGTGCATTTTTAAAGAATTTCCAGATTTGTAGAGTTATGGAAATCAGTGTCAAGAGAAGATGAAGTTGGGAATCAAGCATGCATGTCAAATTATTTGACCTATCAACAATTCATGCCTTTTCACATCACATTAAAATGGAGTTGATAAAGTGAAACACCGGAAAGTTTATCTCTCCACTTTTCTACTATGAGTTGACTCATAATATAGGCCCTTAACGATATTAACCTTCTATAACTAAGAACATTCAAAGAAAGCATAACTCCACAAACAAGGAAATTTGAAATTTAGAGATTATTGACAAGGTTCACTTTCTTACCAAAATAGATTTCCCACCATTTACCATCCACCAATCACCTTCTTTTTCCAGATTGTCTCCTGAAGTATCACAATGAAGGGATAACTCCTTAATGTCATTGAGTATAAACTTATGTTCCCATTCTTTCTGCTCAAGGGTGATTTTGGCAAGTTCTACTTCTTCAACACCAGAAGGAACCACTGCATCTGCCTCCTCCCCTTCATCTTCATCATCTTCTCCAGGACAAGTGAAGCAACTTTTACGAGGCCTGGATTAAACATGTCACTTGCATTAATTTGAAGAAAGGAACTATAAAATACCAAAAAAAACTCTTTTGCTGTTGAGATTATGTAACGTCTGTATGTAGTTAACAAAGGAGATGATTGCATTCAAATGACATATAGTGAATATGGAAGCATAGGTTACATTTCATAAAGATCTGTATCAAGATATAATGATTATGAATATTTGTAGTTTTTAAGATAATTTAAAAGGAGGTCCGGTAAGGTTAAGAAAACCCAACTTCTGACCATCATTATACTCTATGATATCTGTCCTATAATTGATAAAACTAACCTGAAACAACGATCTAATTTATTGTTTAAACACATGCAGAAATGGAAGAAGAGTAGCATTCAACCAGCTTAACCCTAGGAAAACAAATTCTTTATGTCAAACTGATATTTTCTTGTCAAAACTAACACTTCTTATTTGGAGCTGGACTTGAATCCATACACACATACCAAATCATTGGTAGGCCCCGCTTTTACAATTTGAAGAAAAAATGAAGTTGTCTACTTAAAAACTATTACAATGTTTGTGAACCTTCAAGTTTCAAAAGAAAAAGAGAACAAAGATTTTCATTGATCCTTGCTCGTTATCCCACCAGCTCTAGGCTGGTTTTGTAATCCTTTGGTGTTTAGTAGAAGTTTTGGCTTGGCTATATATATATATATATATATATGATATATATATATATATATTGTCAACAGAAGGATCAAATTCCAACCGGGACAAAGTACATGACATGCATAAACTCTTATAATGAATAACAATACACACTTTAATTTCATAAAAGAGACATGGTAAAAAATAATGTTCAAAAAAACAGAAGGAAAACAACTGGAGCATGTACTTACTTGGGAGCCCGAGCAAAGAGAAGGTTGGTTAATACATCCAGCATAACCTGAAATTGACGAGATGTCATGGACATTGTTATGCTCTGAGAGTTGAAGCTGAGATCCTTTAACGGCTTCACCTGCACAGTAAAAAAAACAAACGATGCAAATTTAATATAGGAGAGGTCTAGAGCTCAGGAAAAGAAGAATCAACATTGTAAATGTCACATTACATTCAATGCATCTCATTTTTACTTATAATCAATAACGTGACAATTTACTAGATTCAGGCATCTTTGCAAATAATAATAATAATAATAATAATAATAATAATAATAATAATAATAATAACAACTTGTAAATGTCACATTACCTTCAATTCTGGGGTTCCACTTTTATGCCTTGTGAATCGTAAGTACATATCACAAGGTGTAAACACTCTTTCAAGTAGAGCACCAGTACGCTTAACCTTCTGAGTACTTTTTTTACGAATTTTTGGAAGCCACTGTACTCCAGCACCGAGATCCACATCAGTTGGTGCAACATGAGCCTGCACATGCTCCAGCATCACAGAAAACTCCATGCGTGTCAATGTCATGTCATGCCCACCTTCAGGAATATGAACACTTTCATTACCCAGTGCTTTCTCAATCACTTCAGAGCCAACACGAAGAACTGAATGAAAAGATCTTGCCAAAACACGGCCACTAGCAGCAGCAAGAAGAAATCTCCCCTGATAGGCAAGAATTAATTTATTGAAAACATGGCTAACATAAGATGATAACTATTAGCAAATCATTAGAAGAGAAACAATATTTGTATATATATCATACATATTAGAATGTACTGTAAGACCTCCCTAACATATAGCTAGTGAAATCAAGCAATGATTTCATAAGAATATGAACTACTTTGAATATTTACAAGAACAGATTAATCTTTATGATATGCATTATGAAGAATGAATAAGAGCATAAGATGAATAAATGTCATTGACTCACATTTGCTTCTTCAGAGTGAAGATTGAATTGAGGCTCGATAATATTCACCATAAAATGACGAGTTCCCTCCTCTTCGGAATCATCAACCTTTGGAACTAAAATAATCAAGTTTGTGTAAATTAGCAAAATGGGAATAATTGAAACTAAAAATTAATCTCTTGATTTATCTAACATCCATGGAAGTTGACCAATGAAATAAATAAAAATCTCACTAGCATTATATGGAATATATACATCTCAATTTCAACATAAGCTTGGGACATACCAACTGCAGCAGTAGATGAATTTTCCAGTCCAGCTGCTTGTGATACAGACGAATCTGATCCTGATGTCTCCACTTGTTGAGAAGAGGAAGGCACAGCATTGTTTGTAGAAGCATCCTCTTGAGGCATTTCAGGTTCACTAAGTTTTTGTTTCTCCTCGAGTAATTTCCTCTGTGCATACTGTCGAGAAGCACAAGCCTTTCGAGGTTCAAATGCTTTGGCTAATCCAGCACCAAAAGACCTCACCGCATCTCGATTCTCTATGTTCAACAGAATTTTAAGTCCGTAAAGAAAAATACGCTGACAATTGTCAGCTATAACCACACTGTATCCATCGTCATCACTAGGATCTGATTCTTCCTGCTCGTCATTCTCACTCACTTTCTCCGTTTTGGATCTGACATATGTTGTTCCAAGATTTTTTCTCCCAGCCTCTTGCCACGCCACTAAGCTTTCAACATCAGCCTTTGGAGACTGCTTTCTGATTGTAAAATAGTCTGAGGACATAAAAAAACCTTCATCGGGATGCTTCTCTGTGCAACCACTCATAGAATTACTTTTTTCACTTTGAACTCGCTCCATGGATGCAGAATGAGAAGTTTGACCTACTTTTGTGACACTAGTGCTATCTTCTTTGTTTAAAAAAGCCTTCAGCAAATGAAGGTCAAGCCCCAGGTAGACAAGATCAAGAGGTTCACGAATGCAATCAAAAGTAAATTTTTGCTTACCCCTGCTGGAACAGACTTCAACTTTAAACTTCGTTGTAGTAAATGTCAGTCCCTTTGCTGGATCATCTTCAGCAAACGTTTTATACTTTATACAAGTTGGTGAGATATCTAAACGGAACATAGTTTCTGTCATCACCCTATCTAATGGCAAGTTTCCTGATCTAGGAATTCTTGGAACTGCAAAACGAGGAAACCGAGCAAACAAACGGATTTTGTATGGAGGTAAAACCATCAAACTCCCAAACTTAGCCAGCCAAGCTAGATCATGTACATTGAAACTCACTGTTGGTGCACTTGAAGCAATCTCAGCCTTACGACGTGGCTCATTTACAGTTCCATCCGGAACAGTGAAAGATGATGATGAAGCAGACAGGGTGGTTCGTTTGTCCAATGATCGAGTTGGGGGTTTAAGAGAAACATCAAATTGGAGAGAAAGAGCAGTAGATCTGAAAGGATCAAATACTTTCTCCCGAACCTTCCCTTCCACAGGAAGTGCAAATAAATAATGATTCATGGGACAACCAGAATCGCAATCCCAATCCATTAAAACCTCAATGCTAAAGACTGGCACATCAAGGAATGGACTAGATACAATGGTAGGAATTTTTATGCTGCGACTATTTAGCAAACTCTCCAAACTGGTCACGAAAATTTTAAAATCTTTTGCACAGCCATAAATACGGCCATCAGATTGCCGGATCTCCATAGGACCAGACACTATTTGAAGTTGGTCAAGCTTTTCATAAGGATCAGGAGATGCTTGAATATGCCAGTTAGTTTCAGAAATGAATAAATTATTGTTTCCATGGATGTAATTTCTCATGTCATCCCACCATGGTAAGCTCTTCTCCTTTTTTGGCGGCACTATAAGACCAGGACCCTTTTTGCTTAAATTAGCCCTACGGAGCGCCACAGTGAAAGCATAACTGACATCAGCTAAAACTGTTTCATATCCCACCCCGAAGGACACTTCTGAACTTTTAAAATTTAACTGCAAATCTGTGTATGTTTTCATTGGCGGAGTTGTACCAGCAGCTGAGCGAAGCATGCGGACCTTTCTCCACCTCCCAATGAAGACATCATGCGTAACTTGGGGCTGAAAAGCTGTTGCCTATAAATTCAAATAAAATTATTGCAAAATCAGTGCAAGATGAGCAACCTTCCACTCTCCCTCTGTTTTCCGAAAATAAAAAGATAGATATATAAAGAATTTCAAATATTCTTTTACTGGCATTAGAATGGGAAAAGAGAAAGTTAGGTGAACAGAGTTTGCTTAGGAGTTTACCTGCTGTCCCATCACAAGACGGCCTTCACACCTACCAGAAGTTGCAGAAAAAAGAGGAAATGGATAGTCTCTCATCTGAACAGTTAGACTGCCAGCGTTTAAGAGAAGATTACACCCATATAAACGAGAAAACGGAATCTCAGTTTCACGGCATACAGGATCAAGCTGCTTTATAACTTCAATCATCCCGTCAGTTCCACCATCAATCAATGTCACGGTCACATCTAACTCCGTGCCAGAAATCGCAAAAAGTGAAATTCTTGAGGTGCTTGGCTTAAAACCAGCCTGGAAACCTTCCCTCCAGCTACCAGAGCCTTCTGCTGGCTTTAGCTTCTGACACGCTAAGTAATAGGATTGAAAAGACTGTCTGTGTATGTCTTCTTCCATTTTTTGGATTGCTGAAGGATCTTGCATATCAATCTCAGCTCCATTATATTGGATCTTTCTTTCACAAGAAGAGTCATTAGTTTCAGCAGTTTTAGGACACTGGTTGGCCGAAATATAATCATTAAAAAATTTCAATCTAACACCCAACTCAAAGGCCTCATTCTTCATTAGATGGTAGTGCTCGTCGAGCCAACCCTGGATTGGTTCTTCCTCAATATCAGCAGTCAGCTTGCGTAAAAAGAACTTCACACATCCGAATTTGCTTGAACTGGGCTTTTTAGGTTTGGGAATGGGATTGTCTTTCTTAGGAAGAATTAGCTGAGTTTTAGCATTAGTTACAATCTTCAAAGCTCGCACCATCTCTTCAACAACATCATCAATGGCACGCAACTCTAGCCTGAAAGGCAAGCAAATATAAACATCCAGTGCTTGAATCACAATATCCCACACAGTGACAACTGGCATTGTTGGATCAGGTGAGCTGGAAACATTGGGAATACGGGAAATTTGCATTCGGCCACTTTTCAATATCTGGGCATCGTTGAAACTAAGCAAAATTCCTTCAACAAGTACCCCTATGCGGGCATTCTCAGAGAAAATCGACTGAACCTGCACAAATGCATCGACACCATCTCCAGCTTCAGCATATATACTCAGCATCTCTACATCGACAGCAAAAACAGATTCTTTTTTCTTTGTTTTATTAACAGGACTCGGCTCCACCACAACGACTTCTTTCTTCTGCTCAACATTTCTTTCACTAAAGACATTATCTACATGTTCATTACCACGTGCCTTAGCCTTCTGATTTTGAACCAGTGCTTTCAGTTTCAAACCAAGTTCAACGAAAGACAGATGCATGTCAGGCTCCCATGTGATGGAGATGTCAGTAGCACTGAACAGAGAGCAAACCGCTATCTCTCTATGGCCAACAGAGCGTTGTACAAATTTTGCATTCTGCATGTCAAATAATGTAACCTTTTTGTCTGGTTTATCTTCTTCAAGATGATCCTTATAGATAGATCTGACTCTTTCAAGCTCAACCTGGGTGGATTGTTTATCCTTGTTTACACACAAACTAAAGCGAAAGATGTCAAGCAAAAGAGAGTATTTCAAAATCTTGCATTCATCTGAAACCGTGGACAGTACAGTTGCAGTACGTAGTGTACCATCATCCGAAACACTAATAACAACTCGACCACCCTGAGAACCATAATTTACACGCTTGGGATCTGCAACGACCGTGTTTCCCAAGCAAGTGTCGCCACTAAATCTAATTGAACATTGTTTAAGATTAAATTTTAAAAGTCGAGTACCCTTCCCAGATGGCTTTGATGGACGCGATGGCCTGCTCTGAGTTGCTTTCTTACTAGCAGATGGTTTTTTGAAGAGTGCTTGAATAGTCAGGGCTATTATTATAAGTGATTCAACATGGTTATACGTGAAATTAATGCCCATTGCAGTCACATCAGTAGACAGAATTATTTTACATTTAGCACCGCCTTCTTCAGATGATTCCATGTCCTTTTTACCCCAATCTAAACTAACCTGTGCTATATGCACCAAGGAACCTGAATTCGATTCCACATTGGAAATGCTTTCTTTCAAGCATTCTTGATTTTCATCTGCCACGCGGAACATCAGCTCGCCAAGTTCCGTGTGTACTGTGGGTCCTTTACTTGAAATGTCATTAGCCAACACATATGATGACTGTAAGCAGACCTGCATTGGAAATCAAAATCAAAATTGGTGTCACTCATTGCTTTATTCCAAAAGGCAAACGCAAACCAATTTAAGGCATATAAGAACATAACGAACATGGAATTCAAATAGAATATCATATTATCAGAAAAGCAAATAAATTGTTATGTGTGACCTGAATAAAATTAAGATATCCTGCAACCTGATATATAACAAAGAAACTTCTTAGGTTTTTAAAACCATCATAAGCATCCAAGCATTTTGGATAAACTCTAATTTTCATTCAAGTAATCCTAGTAACTTTTTTTGTATTCGGAGTTTGCTAAACAGTTAAAGTAGTAGTAACTTTTTGGTCACTTAGCATGATTCAGATGGTTGAAACTATTCTAGTCAATTTTTGTTTGGTTCCACGGGATGAAAATTGGTGTCAGGCAAACTGATGGAGATTCAGAAAAACAAAAAGAACATTCAGGGGCTCACACTCACATGGTGATTTCGGTGCATGGGTTCTTTGATATGTTGGTTGCTTCCTCGGTTTATAATTCTACAGATTGTATGATGGATGATCATTATTTTAGTTGGATGTGATCTGGAAATGTGAGCTGCTGGTCTTGGTGCGTTGTTTTGAGTTTTATTGGGTGTTGGTGAGATTACGAAGCTGGAACTGTGTTGGGGTCTGACTGACAGCTTTTTGGATGTTTTGTTTGATATTCTTCTCCCTTGGACTTGTGAAGAGTAGATTCTTTTGTTGCAACCTGGAGCAGTTTTTTATTCTTGGATTCATGATTCCGTGTTGCTTTTCTGTGGTGTTGGCTTCCCTCTGCAGTTTTATTTCCTTTTTTCTTATTTATGCTGTTGTGATCTGTGTTGTTGATATTCCCTGCTGCTCATGGTTTTGTTTTAGCTCGAGGATGGTGCAGATAGGGGTTGAGTTGAGTTGGGCGTTGAGGGTTGGCTCTTGTCTCGATTTCTGGTTTGCTGATCTATATTGTTTGTGTTGTTGTTGTGTTTAGCATGTGTGCGGATTCTGATTGCTGTTTTCTGTTTTCTGTTGCAGCATTCTTTTACGCAAGGCTTTACTTTTTCCGGTTTTTTATTTTTGTTGTGGTTGAGATTTTGGCGCCTTGTGGTGGTAACGTAGTTTTAACTTTTCTTAGGTTGCGGGCTTCTTTAGTGATTATTTTTGTTTGCACTTAAATTACTAAATTGGAGGCACTCTTTTCCCCTTCTGCTGTCTTAACCTCGGTTGAATAAAGTAGAATTCTTCTTCTAGCAGTATGCTGGCTTTAAAAATGAAAAGCACATTTTTCACTAAAGGGATAGCTAGCAGATTATGTACCCTCAGATATAAAGTCTGGTGTGAGTTGCAAGATGAAAGCTCAGCCATTCAGAGATACCCAATATAAGAAAGATAAAGTATGTTGCTTACTTGATACATCGGCACATCAGTGATACCATTAAGCACAATTGTAATGTCAGGAACTGAGACAGTACATTTCCACACGATGACTTTGGATTCTGTTGATTGTGGCTTCTCAATAGTAGAAGTTTCCTCTTGAACAACCACTGTTTTCTTTTTGGCTCCTGTACTAGTGGGTTTCAACTGCAACAGTTTCTTTAACGTGCTTATTATAACATTTCCCCGGATCCCTCCAAGCTTAACATCTATTTCAGCTTTAACAGGTGAGGTTGGCTGAAAAGCAACAGCATTAAAATAAATAAACAAGCCACTGAACCAACTGAAAATAAATTGTGGCACACACACCATGTTTAAGAAGTCCATATGTTAGAACACATACTGCTACCAAACAAATAAGGAATAAACTGGTAGTAGTAGAACTAGATGGAAATGAGGGGGAAAGGATTCCTTACTCCCAAACAAAAGGGGGTGCTGACAATAGTCTGTCTATGAACCAGGGAAGTAATCATATTATATATATATATATATATAATGATAAAGAACAAGCAAAGTAAACCTATAAAGAGTATGAAGTTACCTCCTCTTTAATTTGATTGAAAACCTACTATCTACCTACACCATATAACGGGGATCAAATAGAAGCAGTCAACCCTGTTTTAGTCACCCAAGTTAACAATGAAATGAATAGAATAAGGAAACTAGAGAAGTCAGAATTGCTAAAGGTAACCCTGTTAAGTAGTTTGCTTTTCCAATTGACAAGATAATCTCCAAAAGCCACAAACCATCTAAGTTCATTCAATTGAATTGGGCAACCATTCACCAATCAGGGAAATTTGACTCCCTTAACAGTGAAGGTTTTTTCTTCTAAAAAGGTTTCCTGCCTGGAAAATTTTGATCATATAGAAGTCGCTTTCGTTTGAAGGCAGGTCAAGTTGGGTCATTTTAATTTTTACCTATATCATCCAAAGTTCAGGAAAATGTAAACAGGAATGTATTTTTTATACAAGTATACTCAATCCTTTCCACCCTTTTCAATATGTATGGAGAATTATAGCCCCATGTCCCTTTCCAACTATGTGTTGAACACAAGTGTCTGATACAGGTACTTTAGGGAGAAGACTCCCAGTAAAATGATATTTATTTATATTTTCCCGGTGGGTATGAGACAGATGCAAGAAAATGTAAAAGACCAAGGTTAGGTTTAGGCAATGATTTTTTTTCATTTTATATTTGGTTCAGGTTAAGCAAACAAAAATTAGAATTTTCAAGGCCCAGGCATCCAAATAGAAATGATTCAACCAACAGTCCAAACTAAATCCACCGAAAGAACATAACAATATATTATTCATTTTCTATCAAGCTACAAATCCCGACATATGAACAACATAAAATGCTTATTCATGTCAGTCTAGAGTTTCATATTTGAAAACTAAAAATGATTGAGATCACTTAGTAAATGACGGAGGCAAATAAAATAGAATGAGTGGTAACTCGATGACAGCATTCTGTTATCATAAGTAAAACACACAGTGTAGCAACTTGACAAAGACGCCAACCTGCCCTGATTTAGCAGGACTCACCTGTACTGGAATGTTGATAAAAGAGAAAACACCAAATTTCATTATCTCTAATACAGAACAGCCAGATTCTCTAAGAAGCTGAAATAGAGAGGAAAATTCAATGTCAATAATAGGAAGAAATGGAAGATTATAGTTAAAATTAAAACAAAGAGAGCTGCAACTTAAATAGTAAATGCTGTACATGTATCTCACTAAATTCCAACTGGACATCGATTCGTGTGTTCTCCCCTACTTCTTCAGTTGATTTTGATTTGATGCTTTTCAACTGAATGCTCTTGATGTTATTTTCAACAAAAATATCATGTTCCCGATGCGAAAACTTCACATCTAGTTTTGGTAAGTTGAAACAAACCTGTCTCAGAAAACAAATAAGAGAACAAATGAATAAAACTTACCACCAGTGCATTCAAAAAACTTGAACATTGTATATCTTCTTCAGTAACTTGAGCACTGTCTCTGAGCTACATATTTTAATTCCAAGTTCTCACTATTCAAAACAAGAAAATATGGCTCCATCAAACAAACACCCATTTTCTTATGTACGGTTGAGAACCTCAATAAACCCTCCTTTCATAGGAAATCTTATTTAATTTCTTCCATTTTTAGCTTCCTCATAACCTCTGCAAGCTGGCAACCTATTCTTAACCTCATTAACAGTAAACCGAAGCAGTTATCCCAAGAAGGTTGGAACTACATCTTCAATTGCCCAATCCAGTAGAACATTAAATAATAATTTTCATGATAGATAAGACAGTAAAACATTTATGAACAAGGACCAATGCCATGTTTTTGCACTCTGAAAATGAAGTACTGTATTAAATAGCAACTTTAATTAGAAAATGGCTTCCAACATTAGAAGACAGGAAAACATATAGCAAGCTTGTCTCTGTCGATGAGTAAAAGAACAAACCTTTTCCGGAAAAATAGAAGCATGCTTTGTCAATGCTAAAATTGCAGCTTGTTTCTTATCAGGCTTTTTAGTGGTTGAGGAATCAACAGTTGACTCTTTAACTTTATCACTTTGAGAAGAACCACTTTGAGAAGAATCACTTTGAGATGAATCAACTGGTGGATTTTTATTCTTGGAGAGCAGCGCCTCATTGAGGTTTACAATGATCTCACCGAAGTTAATGTCCACATTTCGTACAACTAAACCAGCTTCCCTGAATGCAAATTAAAAAAAAAAAACATGAGCATATTTTAGCACATAAAGCAAAAGTCAATACAAGAAGTACATGTTTACATACAGAATGTGTATGAGACAGAAATATAACCCAAGGGAGATTTATGCAAAAGCTAAAAAATTAATATCCCTAATCAGCCAACAAAATCATGCCAAAGATTAATGTGCTGGAATTATTCGGCCTATAAAGAAAAATTCAGAGAGAAAAGAAATACCCATCATGTCCAAATTCACAAGAGAGAGAAAACTCTTCACAAATAGAAGGAGCAGAGGGCTTTTCCATACTGCCAGGGAGCAGCTGAATAGCTTGGACAGAAATGGGTAATATTTGTAATATAACAAACAGATTGGATTTAGAGCCACCGTCTTTAGATATATCTAGTTTGATTCCATTAACTTCAACAGATGCTTTAGGTGTCTGCATGATATCAAGATAAAATTAACTCGAGGAGTACACAAACTTTCAAATATAAATGACGATTTAAAGAGAGGAAAATTGGTATAAATTGGCACCGGATATATGTGAAACGGACCATTCAAGATCCTTGAACCTTAACTAGATGATAAAGCATACATGACATAGGTGTATGAACAAGATCAAACTCTTAACACTTAACAGTTCGTTTTTATGAAAATCAGCTAATAAATATTTCTATTAGACTCATGCTCCAACACCAACTTTTTGAACTTCTACCATTACTCATTGTTCCCCATTACACTCTCCCTAACTCTCCTTATCCAACATTTATTCCAGAGAACAAACGGACACAGACATCATAAAAAACATTGAAAAACTACGTGCAGCAAATGAATTATGCCGAATAGTACTTAAAGGAAAAGAATTGGTCAAGGACTGATTACCTTAAAAGCCAAATCTGTGATAGAAACTGACAAAAATCTTGCAATGTTACCTACAGCCATCAATTTTTTCCCCTTGCCCAAAGACTTTTTACTCGAAGAGCTTTTACGGGGTTTAGCTTTCTTTGAGCTTTTACTTGAAGAGCTTTTAGTTGGAGCCCTCAATACAACTTCTGGCTTACTTATTAATAGTTGTAGCTTTAAATTCTTAGAAACTATGCCAGTCCCAAGTTTAACCGAGCACTGACAGAAATGGAGCTTAATTTCACCCACAGATATGGATTCAAGAGCACCCTGAAAATTATCCAAGTAAAGAAAAAAATGATGAATGTCGTGGCGCATAGGTAGCAGAATAGTAACTGGAGAAAAAAAACAAGGGATACAAAATTAGGAAGAACCAAAACAACAACCAGATAACCTTTATCTTTTTTTTCCATGATACATTTATAAAATAATAATAATAGCAGATGTAAGTGCAATAACAAATTACTCTCTCCTCTCATTCTTCCATCCTACACAGCAAGTGCAAAACATTTTTCTCGCTCTTTACAATCACTTTTTCCCGCTGAAGAAAGTTGAAAATATAAATCATTTCTCATTCTCCCACTACTACAATGAATTCACTTTTCCATCCTTCAGGACAAGATAGTTTAATGAGTAAAAAGAATAACACTCAAAAAACGTGAAATTCTTCAACAATCTAAGTAGCTTACAATTGAGTCCTAACGTAACAGAAAATTGAAGTTCGAGATAGACCTTTTTAAACTTCACCGCAATATCACTCAAACAGTTCCATCCTCCAAGTCGAAATCCAATGGATATTCCAACTGTTTTGCTTAGAATCCAAAACAGCAATCTCAAAGCAAATCTGTAAAGTAAAAAATGTGTACAGCATAAATTTCGTTAATCACAGAAGGGTCGTCACTTCAAAGTTCTAATACAATACAGAGTCCAGACATTAATTAAGAATTTTTTTACAAGTATGGACAAAAGCAGTTTCAATGCATAAAAATCTCATTGGAATTATTTTGCTCAAGGAAAGAAATAAATAACCAGTGCCTGTAACAAACTTGAGAGTAACTACATTTACAAGATACGAACAAACACTAAAGAACAATGCAAAGATTCCGTTAAAAAGAATTCCAAACGCATAATAATAAAATCGAAATGCATAAGCGAAAAGCTGATTCAATTAACATTTCAGATAACATAAAATAATAATACCATATCAACATCTTCACATATCAAATTAAACACGAAAAGGAGAAAATTCGATGTACTTACATGAAAACTATCCACGATGTAACGGAAATCACCAAAAGTCCAAAGAAAAGCCTCAGAGCCCCCATTATTCCCCTAGTGACAAAACTTTACTTCTACGGAACCGTAAAAAAATCAAATCGAATTATCCAATTCGAAAATGAAGACGAGGCAACTGCTAAGAATGAGAGCCCCTGAACATAATAACATGAAGCTGAAAAATAGATTAAAATGAGGCAAGGAAAACCTAAAGAAATCGAGCGTCTGGAAAAGTATAAAGCGGTGGAAGAGTATATCTGAGGCAATGAGACCGAGTCATGGAAGCGCAGCGATCGGAAGGGGAAGTCTGGACATGATAGATGATCCGATCCTTGAGGTGCTCAGTGATCAAATGGGGTGACTGTTATTCTTTTGTTTCCGTTTTTTCTGGTAGTGTAACAATGGGTTTGTATCGGATGGTGTGAGGGTGCAGGGGAAGAAGTGTTTCGATTGTCCAACTGTACGAAATCCCGATATAATCTTTTTATTAAATATCGATACTCTCACAGTAAGATTGGAATTCAAAGAGATGATACGAACATTTTAACTATTAATTAGTTAATCTTTCAAGCTAAATATATTATGATCATGTTTAATAAATAAATTTTTAGGCAAATTATAAGATAAAATAAAAAATCGTTAACACTTTTTCATCTTTAATGATTAAAAAATCTTTAAATAACTAAATCTAAATAACTAATATAATTTTAAAAATTAATTTGGACGAGTCTATCACGTGCGTCGAACATTGCTGAACACCATTAACGATAAAAAATATTAATTTAAATAAAAATTAAAATTTTTAAGGACTATACATATAATTTCAAATTATTTAAAATAAAATTTTAAACAAATCATTATATTATATTTTAATTTTTTAAAATAATTTTTAATTTAAATATAAAAAATATTAAATCCAAAACCTAAAACCCTAAATTCAAGCTAAAAAAACTTTAACCCTAAAATCAAAAACACTAAATCATAAACTCTAAACCCTAAAACAATAAAACTATAAACCATAAAATCTAAAATTATAACCATAACTTAAACCCTAAAATAAAAAAATTGAAATTTTAAAAATATAAACCCTAAATTTGAAACCCAAAATTAATTTAAGATTTAGATATAGGGGTTTTGGTTATTTTAGGGTTTAAGATTTTAGGGTTTAGATTTAGTGTTTATGATTTAATATTTTTAGGGTTTTTTATTTTAGGTTTTTGATTTATGATTTTTGAGATTTTATATTTTAGGGTTCAGAGTTTAATGTTTAGTGATTTAGATTTTGAATTTTGGTTTTAGGGTTTATGATTTTTTATTTTTAAAATTAATTTAAATTAGTATTTTATTAAATTATTTTAAAAATAATATATAAAAAATATTTTAATAAAAATATTTTAAATAATTTATAATTATATATTAAGTGCTTAAATTTTTCAAATTTTATTAATTAATTTAATAATTTTTAGCGTTGTTCATCATGAACGGTGTTCAGCGATATTCTACCCCGTAATAGAATTTTTTAATTAATTTTATAAATATCTAAAATATAAATAAATATTATTTTATAATTATTTTTAAACTATTTAAAAATAAATAAAAAAAACTTAATATATATATATATTTAATAATTAATAAAATTATATAAAAACATAATTTTATAAACAAAAAACTAATCTATACATCTTTAAATTTCTCAGTACTGTTATATTAAAAATATTTTTTATAATATAATTAAATTTAATAAATATAAAACAATTAATTTTATTAAATATTTTTATATAATTAATTAATATACTATCAATTCTTTACCTCTTGTTCAACGGATCTTTACCTCGTTTAAATAAACTTATCTATTTCATACAACCACATTTAATTTTGAGGTCATCCCTTTTCCTTTTTACTCTACTCCGAATTCCTATACATTTTTGTTGCATCCCTCATATAAAAATTATTTATTAAAAATAATCGTTTCATAACTTATCCTTGAAAAATCAAATTCATTCAAGCCTGCCTTTTGATCAAGGGTTCAATAGAAGACTACAACCTGTGACACACATAAACTAATAAGGTCTAAACTCCGATACAAACAGTGTTTGAACAAAATAACGAAACCGACAACAGAAACTAGTAAACATGCATTACGAATAATACTAGTTGATTCTTTTGTTCCCACCTCTGCAGGTCAACTGATCAAATAAAAATCTTCTATTGAATACGAGTGTATTAGTAGCAGAGGTTATTAAAAATACTTGTTCAATGAGAGAATATTTTAGATTAAAATGACCAATCGAGTAGGGAGGTCAGTAGTTTCATAGACAGATCATGTTAGACCAAGTCATGTTCCAAATAGTTTTTGAAGGGCTTCATATTGGAATTTAACAGAACCTTTTGGTTCAAATCAGATAGAACTCGATCATCAATTCAGTGGATTTTTCGAGTTCATGTCAAGATTAAGAATCACGACCAACTGGAACACTGAGCCTCTTTATATATGAACTCAAAAAACCCAAACAGTACGAACCTGAAAGAAAGAGAATGGCAAATTTAAAACTGCCCCAGCCAGACCAATAGGCAATATGTGACTGTACAGAGTCTATAAGCATGGATCACTTCAAAAGTCAGCTCAAGTCACCGTTTATACCCCCATAAAAACATCCTCACCACAGTTCAGATCCTATCTACATAACTATGATTACGCTCAAGAAATCAACCAAATCCAAACCCTTCATTGGCTTCGTGAATGGCAAGCAACAATCTCTCTTCCAGATGCTCCTTGGATGGATACTCGGGTAAATCCAATTGATTGAAACTGCAGTCATCAGAAATAAATGATTTCGATTAACAAAAAAAGGTGGGTAACACAACGTAAATCGAAAATAAAGGTCAGAAAAACGAATGAGGGAATCAGTGAGTAGTATTATTAACTGAAACTCTTCCTTTTAACAAAAAAAGTGGAAAACCCCAGGGGGAAACCGAGTCGCCCGGTTAACGGAATATATTGTCAGGCTAAAGTATTTATTTGGACAAAAAACAAAGAGATGAGAGGACTGATTACCAGGTGTGAGCAGAAGGTAAATGGTCAGGACTACCATATGCTTTGTGAATCTGAAACTTCTGAGAACCTGAAATACCTTGAAGTGCACTAAAACCTTCCAAAGGCACCTGTGAAATTACAAATATCGAGAATTCGGTTGTGAAACAAAAACTATCTTCTAAACTAATATAGACCTCTGGATTATGTCTTATGTACTCTAAAGAAAGAAACGGGACGTTATTTCAATACCCGAATCTTAATTCAAGCATTCAATAGTCAAACTTTAGATTGAACTGCAGTAAAAAACTTAAATGTCAAATTACAAATAGCATTATTAACAATTTCAGGTGTTGAATTACCTTTGAGGTGCCTGTCACAAACTGTAGAAGCCGAGCTTTATCCTCCTTACTGAACCCTTGAACAACCTCCCAAAACCACTGTATGACAGGTGATGCGGCACTATAACCGGAGTACTCGGTATTTGCTCTCATATCATCCACTAGGAAAGATATATAAAAATTCAAGTCATATTCAGAAGATGGTGGCAAAAAAAGCATTCTAACATTAAATTTATAGGCTTACAATCTATTTCTGGAAGACCACTTATCAGTAACTCCAGCTCCTTGTCATTAAAAATGGATATTAATTCCCTAGGAATTAATTCATTGAATCCTTCCAAAAATGCATTTATTTGAGGACGAATAGCAGTGGTTAAACGATGCTCAGCAATTAAATCAACGTATTGGTGTTTATTCTCCTCAGTAACTTTAATGTTCCGACCACCAGGAATCAGTTCATAGTCTGTTACCTGCATTGTATTCAGTAAAGATGGATTTATAAGTGAGGATTTTGCCACAGAGGGCTTCATGAAAGAATCAATGAAAACATAGTACCTGTGTCCTTTCGTATAATATCAGCTTCTCTTCATCAGCATCAATGCTAAATGTAAGATCGAGGACATCACTTATATCATTCTGAAAAACAAAATTTGAAAAAAGTGAGGGGGGAGAAAAGCTGCAAAACATACGCCCAAATAAACCATGAAAGCTAAATTGCTCGATCTGCACTAAAGAAATAAGGGAGAAATGCAGAAATTTGACATATGACAGACCTCAAGCATCCACTTTAGGTTTTTGAAGTAATCAGGATCAATTGCTTCAATGTCATGATAAGTAACTTTGGCCCCCAAGATATGCTTGTAGAAAGAACGAGTGAAGTGGACATCCAAGAGTTGCCCATCAAAAAGTGCTTTGCCAACCTGGAAATTTTCAGTTACAAGTGAACAAGAAGTTCCAAGGAAAAAGGTGTCAATCCAATAGGAAACTAGAGAAGATACTAACAACTCGTCCAACAAATTTGAAGTATGAGAGATGTTCAGTTTGGTAGACAGAATTGGGGTTAGGCTGGAATGTTGACTCATTGCCAACTGTCGTGAAAAGCAATGCTCCTTTGTCAAATATAACCCTCGACAACATCTGGTACCATTCCCTTGTAAGCCCACCAGCATCAATACCTTCCTCCCCTTGGAAGTGAACAGTCAACCTCCCCTTCAAATCTTGAGTTGACCGCATCCGTAGTTGGTTATATGAATCCTCAAGTATGTAAGCTCTTCTAACCGATATCCTTAGAGGACTGTGATGATGATCGTGTTGTTGATGCTTTATTTTGGACCTGAAGTGAGCACGTTTATTATCAAAATCAACAAAGCGTGGAACCTTCAGCATAAGTGAAAATGACTTCTCAAGGAGCCCAGGATTCTGGCGGATGAAAGCATTTAACAACTTCCTATGCCTCTCTGAGAATTTCACAAAGGCAACATGCTTTTCATCAAATTTTGAGAGAGAAGAAGCAGTTTTCTGCAGGCCAGCAGATGGGGTGGCAGGGGTGCCAACATCCTCAGCATCAGAAAGTACAGCCACACCAAATTCATTGCCGGAACCTGGCAGTCCAGGTTGTAATTTTTCGCACATCACAAAGAAAGATTCTATATATGGTAAGATGTTCTGAGTGCCTGCAGGCAGGGGTGGCATTAAACCAGACTGTCTTGATGTGGAAGTCCTGGATGGGGCTAACAAATCTGGTGCAGAATCTGAATAGCTCTCAATTTTACTTATGCAAGTGCTCAACTCAATCCACAAAGGTTCTAAGGCTGTATTAATGTTCCACACCAGAGAAAGAGCAGAAGAACGCTCTGTTTCAGGAAGCAACGGCAGAACCTTATCTTTCTCGGTTATTGAGGTAACAAGAGAACTTAGTGCCTGTAAAACCCTTAAAATTGCAGCTCCATCGGAAGATGTTGTGCTAAGTAGAGCTTTCACTGCTTCACCGAACATCTTTATCTCATCCATGGCAGATTTAATCAAATTTTGAACAGCATCTGCTAGCTCAGAAATAAAAAGATGACAATGGCTTGGAGCAATAGCAACCAGTTTTTTCATTACCTCCGCCACCAGACTATAAGCATTATCTGACAAACTGGGTAGGAAACAAAACATGAGCAGAAGCAAATGGATAGTACATAATCAGATTCAAGATTTAACAAAGAAAAATATATTGGGTATGAGAGCTAACCGCAAAATCCAGACATTTGCTAAGTTGTATTTTTTTCTTGTGGGGAGTGTGTGTTTGTAGGTGGAGTTTGTTAGGGGTGTTGAGAGTCAGTTACAATCCACAAATTACACAAGTTTTTTACAATTGAGACATAAGAGATAAATGGTCAAAACACACTTCTGTCAAAATTTATGGCATGAAATAGACATATAACGTACCCTTCCCGCGCAAGCAATGAACATAAAAGCCGAAGCTCTGTTTGTGGGAGATTGGTCAGTACACTCTGGGCATCACATTCATTACTTGCCCCAGATGTTGAGGGTGTGGATGAATCAACAGTCTTTAAAGACGATTCGGCAACCACAGGAGCATCAGGATTCTCAGCATTGATGTCACCATCAGACATAGAAATTTGCAAAGCAGGTGTTTGTTTAGTGGAAGATGCCTTCAGTTTCTCAGATGAAAGTGGCTTCCTTTCCGCATGGTCAATGATGACATCCAACAGGTTAAGCAACTGGAGCAAAATCACAAATGAGCAACTAATGAACACAGAGATGTAAAATTGTTTAATTTATTAAGTTCATCGCTCATCACCTGCTCAAGATGCGCTATACTTCTCAAGTACAGGGGTTGATGGAGAAGGCTCAAAAGCAATGCAATGGAAATGTTACCTTCCTCCTGCTCCACTGTCATCAAAGCTTTTCCACGTGACAGATCACTATTTCTTATCTCTTCTAGGGTAGGAAGCGGCAATCTAAGCTGAAGTAAAATCTTAGCAACATACGGATGATTTCGAGTCAAGTAAGTGAGAGTTTCAAGAACTCGCCTAGACACCAAAGGAGGAACTCCTACAAAGGGAAAAGTATAGGACGAAAGAAACCACTCAGAACCCAAATGTTACAGGTTAAATCATGAACAAAACGACAAAATGAAAATATTGTGATGGCATCCACACTGAATCACTAAGGATCATAAACTCAATTAATGTGTATATAATATCTCACCATCAAAATGTTGAGGACGAGAATACATCACATTATTCCGGCAACCATACAGCCTGTACGGTGGTTCAATTGCATTTGAATAACTGACAGCCTTTCTTGTATCAAGAGTCAACATGTCCATCAAGATTTTAACTAGCTCTGTTCTGGTTTCATTATGGGCACACAAATTCAAGAGAAGCTTCTGCAATGAACCTTTATACAGTGGCTGCAGGATAAAATATGTTAAGTCATAAGTGTTAATTAAAACCAAAAATAAACATCGAAAAGAAAAACTAAATGATAGAGCACCTGCACCATGCGAAGTAACCGAACCATTGCATGAAGAGCTTCTGGGCCAATTAAAGGTGTGCCTTCAGCTTCAATCAGCTTAGCAGAAACAGATCTCCGTGACGCAACAATTCCCCCCACCCTGTCAAAGCTGGATCCAATTCCTTCTCCTCTCCTAGAAGATTCACCTCTGCGATTCCTCGGGTACATCCCAAACAAATTACGATTATGATAGCGATGTGCGAATCTCTCGCGCAACATGTTTGCCTCGGCCACAAGAGCAGGTGTGAGATTAGCAAGAATAGCATCAGAAGATGTTAATAGAACCTGGGGATAACAAAAGGAAAAATGTTTAGACATCTTCAACTTACACTTCAGATTTAACCACAATATAACATGAAATATACCTCTTCCCGTAAATCAGAGGGAAATGTTGCAATTATTGAGACTGTGTCCATTTCAACTGGTTGACCTTCAAGTTCTTGAGATTGATGAAGCCTTTGTGCTTGCTGTTGAGCAAGGACTTCAGCTCGGATATCTGGGGGAAGGGCAGCAAGAAATTCTGGATCGATATCCCCAGAATTCTGTTGTTCAGTTGTTGAAGGCTGTGCCACAGGACCCTGCTGGACTGAAAGAACTTCAGTACGCAACTCCTCCGGGAGGGCATCTAAAAATGCAGGATCAATTGATCCAGAACCGCCATCACTATTCAACTGCTGCTCAGCAACTGTACTATCTTGATCTGCTTCTCGGCTAGAATTCTCTGAAACCTCAGTAACACTATGAAGGGGTACATCTCTCCCACCAGCAGCAATGGAATTCCCAAAAGCCACATTTGTCCTTCTTGCACGCGCAGCTTGAGGATCAGCAATTCTGTCTGAAGAGCCTTGTCTTTCTCCACCATCGTGACCATCTGCACTTCCAATCTCAACATCAAGGCTACGAAGGCTTTCCCCTAAAGTAGCCCCACTACCACTACTTTCTTGGCTCACTGCTTCAATAACACGAACAGCTGAATCATTCTGCTCAAATTGTAATTCAACAGATTGTGGATGTATGCTTGATGCATCGGTTCCTTGCAAAGAAGCAGTAACCACAGGACTGCCATCAGCATTGGGAGAGATATCAATCGCTGCAGAACTGGGAGGTACATTAGCATTTTCATTAATTTCATTGTTCGCTTCAGGAATCTCAGGTCTTTCACCAGGCCCTGATCCCTGTAACTGACTACCTTCACCATGGATCTGAGGTTCCATTGTTGATGCATTGTGATCAGACAATATCTCAGGGACAGGTCGGCGGAGTTGGGAAACAAGAAGCTCTTCAAGGCCTTGTGGTACAGTGGCTGCACTGGACACACTGCTTTGCTGGTTGTCATCAACCCACAAGTTTAAGCGATGGCTGTGACGCCCATTCCTTAAAGACCGGAAAATAGTATCCAACCGTGACGAGGAGCTGTCTGAGATTCTGTTTGAAAGAATCATATCACGGGTATTTTCTGGAGAAGATCAAAATAGAGATGGAGGGTAGTTAAAAAGGAGATCCATGTACAACAACAAAATTAATAAGCATTAAATTGCATATTACCAGAAATATATATTAAATACATAAAGTAAACCTGTCTGTCTTGTAGAGGCTGAGTGCAGTGATGAAGGTCCCACTAAAAGAGGATGCGTTGAAGAACCCGAATTCTCACCACTGCGCCCCAAAGGACTGTAAATAGATGTCGTGCGTTCAAGACGTCTAGAACCAAAAACTTCAACCGGCATTACATGAAGTGTTTCATTGGCAAAACTGTGGTCTCTGCCAAAAACCTCAATATGGTCCAAAACATCCATTCCGTTGATACCCTCTTCTAACCTTAGAATAACTCCACCCTCATCATCACCATCATCCTCATCCTCTTCCTCCAATAATTCATCATCATCAATCTCATGATCATCTTGATCTGTGTCCGGATGAGACAGATGATGTACATCATCTTCCTCCAAGTCATTATGGTCCTCATCTTCATCGTCATCATCTTCATCCACTTCATCCCCCTCATCTCCCGACATCTCCTCGTCCTCGTCATGATCAATGTTTTCTTGCTCATGGGGCTGGATTTCAAAATGAATCCCCAGATTGTCTACACCATTTCCAAGACCCCTTCCATCCTCGGAAGTTTCTTGCATATAATCATCTTCAGTAGCAGGAGCAAAACTTCCATCAAGATCCAGGTCATGTTCCATATCATCTGTAACAGCCTCAGACCCACCATAATTTTGGACAGTATTGAATGATTCAACATGCTCAGCTGCAACAGCATCACGATTGGACTGAGATGCCATTTCAGTGGACTGTGATGCATCAGCAATATTATCTGCTCTCCTAGAGTGATTGTGATCAGCAGGTTTGACAGAATTCTCACCTTTGATAGCAAAAGATTCAGCAGAATGGACATATTCCTTCGTTACAAGTTCCAAAGCTTTGATGAGCCCTGTCACGATTTTAGGTGATTCAGCATGATCCAAATCCAACACTTCAAGCATGCGTGTTAATGATGCAACCAAACCAACATCTGTAAAAGTGGCAGAAGCTTCTGCTGAGATGCATGAACCAGTTGGAGTCCGGGCGATTAATATATCATTCAACAGATCTACAAAAGTCTGCATATCACCAGTCGGAGGTTTGAAACTTTCACAGGAATCAACAAAGTCGTTGAAAATGTAATTAATTTCAGTAAACACTCTCTTCCTGGCTTCTGCAGATCGCACACAAGATGCTACCAGAAATTGACTGGCCCTGATTGCTAATTTATGCCTCCAGTCACCATCAACTTTCCTTTCCTTCTTTGAACCCCGGGAACAAGGAATAAAATTGTGAAGGAAGTGATGAAATATTCCACAAGTGGATAAACCAGCCGAGCTCCTCTGATGAGGGACCCTGCAGCTACTAGTTTCACCATCTCTCCGGAGCAGCACATGAACAGATGAAGCGTACATTAACAGAATCTCAGACAGAAGTTTCAAGATGAAGACCATCTTTGCAAGTGATGCAGAAGCATCTTGACCAGAAGCTTCATTCTCCTCAGACACAGTTGCAATGGCTTTTCCTTTACCTTTGCTGGCAGCAACGTCAATTTCCATATCAGTTGATAATGGTGCATCAACAGGCACCTCCAATCTAACATCATCTGTTAAAGGAGGTACATATGCACTAACTGAATCCAAAAGAAGCTCAATCACGTTTACAAAGCTCGGAGGGGATTTTTTATGCAGTTTAGCAGACTTAGAATTCGAATCATTAAACTTCCCATGCCCGTTCCCAGGACCTGCAGAATTCACATTGCACAAATTACCTTTTCCATCACTTTGTTGTGTTTTCTCCTTTTCTTTTTCTTTCTCCTTGAATTTGTCTTTGTCACGGTCTTTAATCAAAATAATATAGGGTCTCTCACCAATCATCTCAACTTGACAGACAGACTTAACAGACTGCATAAATATAACTGGATCGCGTGAAATGACAGAACTTAGATTGACGAGGAAATTGCGTGGACTGACCCTTCCATTAGAATGCCTGTTAGCCATAGCCGAAAGACTGTGCTTTATCTCAGCTTCCATTGCCTGCTGCAAGGTTTGAGGATCTTCAAGGACATGATGGATAATGGTAGCAGCTACATTATCAAACCCAGGAAAAAGACTACTTGTTGGCAACGAAAGAAGTGAACTTACACCCCCTCCATCAAGAAAATGAACAGCAATAGAATGGGTTCTCGTAAGAGTAGCACATAGTTGTAGGACAGCATGCATTGTTTCAGATGGAAACTGGTTCCTTATACATCTACAAGCAATCTCTATCAGTCTCTTTTGCTCATGAAGATCGATATGCTTAGCAGGTCCAAATGAAGATTGCAACTTACTTATCTTATCCTCATCAATACTGACAGATGTCTGCTGGCTACTAACATTGTCCGTTTTCAACTGCTCAATAATTTCAGTATTCAATTTTTTATCCACCTGAAGTAGCCTGTCAAGAGCAAGGAAAACGGTTGTTACCCACTTCAGAGCTTGACGCTTCTCCCTGTCTACTGAACCAGAGTCCCACTCAGAAAGTAAGTCAGTAGCAAGTTTTACCAGTCCAGCCTTTGAGGCAATTTCACGTGCCCCCACATCCACATAAAGAATTAATGCAAGAACATGGAAAAGGGCAGAGAGAAGAGAATTGTTTCTGTTTTCGGAAACAGAACTAGAATCTCTCACTTGATCAAGAATGAAGGAAATAACACCGGACCTATATTGGCCATCATTTTGGGAGCATATTAATACAAGGAGATCTCTAACTGGGAAAGCTAGAGGTTCCTTCATCTGAAGCAACTTTGTACATGTTGACAATATATCCTCAACCGGGGGAAGTTGGACCATCTCTTCTTCAAGTTCCTGGCAACTGTCATTAGTAACATCTACATTTGTGTCGGTTTCAGAGTTCCCAAGAGACATGGCAAGTGCACGAGCAAGTTCATCATCTTCCTGGGTTTCCTCTGGATGGGAGAATAACCACTCCATCGCCAACTCCACACTATTAGATCCAACTTGCCTCAGAGCTTCTTCTGCCCTAGACCTGGAAAATCCCATCTCTACAATTGTTGCTATGGTTGTTTCATTAGGAGGGGGGGCGATAATGCGAGCACTATTACTGCTGGGAACATCTTTCATTTCAACACCAGAGTAAATGTGTTTGATGATAGAAATAACTGAAGTGATGAAATCATAACTGCAATCAGTAAACAGCGGATGTGTCCATACAGGAATAACAGCCTTGAGCACCATAGATTGAAGCACCTTCACAAAAGTTTCAGCATCCCTTGGGAAAGGAACATCACCACTTCCAAGTGGTTGCACAAGCAGGTGTTTGGTGAATGGGGACAAAATAAAAGAAGATGCCACCAGGTGAGCCATAAGTTTGCCGCAGCTAGCTAATGCACCATAAATCCATGCAAGATCTCCATCTTCCTTTTCATCAAGCTTTACGTTACCATCATCCATATCCATCGGTGATGCTGGTGCCCTATTAACTTCAAACAGAAATTGGCTGGTAGCTTCGAAAGTTGTCAAAACTGATTGAACAACTCCACGTCCATATAAGCAGTTTAATATAATAGCATTACAAGAATCGGGCCTGTCCTGGAGAACACCATCAATGAAATCAATAACCTTACCAAAGTAGCGACACTTTGTTGATACGGATGCATTTGAACCAGAAGAATTTACATGACCTCCGAAGTTCATGTGACCCAATGCAATGGAGGCAAAAATAGAGGCAACAGATTTTGATGCAGGAGATGCATTAACAGTATCATCCCGGCGATGAGAAGGAAGTAACATTACTTTTCCCAACTCTTGAAATAAATGAGTGATGTGGAAGGAAAGGGACCTCATCATATCACTGCAAGAGGTGTGATAAGATCTCAGATTGTCATATTCCTTTTTGTCGGCAGTTCCAGAAGCATTTGTCGTGGTAGAACGATTGGCTCCAAGCCGCATGTTTGAACCATCGATACCAAATCTCTGATTAATGCCACCAGCTCTACCAAGGTCACGATAGAGGTTTATGAGGTCAAAGAACTGGGATTCAATACTCCATCCTGGTGTTCTTCTCCTTAATAAGGGATCAAGGAATCGTCTAAAGGAGTTCAACCTTTGCTCTTCAGCATCATTTGCACTGGTTTCCCGTTGCTGTGAATCAGGCTCAGCAGAACTAGCACTAGCACCATCATCATCAGGTTGAAGTTTGGCATCTTCAAGGAGAGCTATCTGCCATAAAATTTCGCGATGAACACATCCAATGTCTACCAGAACATCTTTGCTGCCATTTCCAAGTTCGGCAAGCAAAGCACTAACCCAACGATTATCTTTGGAAGCAGCAAGAAAGAGAAGGAACTCAACAAGGAAAAGGGGAGAAAAGACTGCATCATCAGGCGTCAATTTGGGATCCAGTAAAAAGGACCCTGAAGCTGAACCAAATCCAATCAAAACTTTCTTCAAATGTTCACCAAGAGAAGAACAGAAGGCGCGAGCTAGAGGAGCAGAGTGATGCTGAGTAAACCCTTTGAAAACCATTGTTCCATGTAAAGCAATAGACATGCCCTCGGATGATTTTACAATACTGGGCCTTAAAAGAAGCTTCAGAAGAGCATCAATTCCTGATTTCTCCACAAACAGGCGACATGTTTCAGAATTCTCTGTAGTTCTATGAAGCAAAACCAGCAGGTGCAAAATGCTCATTTGAAGAAATTGCTCATCACTGATTCCTTCAGTTACAGAGTCCACTGCACCGTCCACACAACGGTGATCTTCATTTCCTTCGTCTTCGGAATCAGTCTCCATTGCAGTGCTCTCATTAACTTTTTCCAGAGATGATGACCCAGAGAAACTACTACTGCCCCTAAAGGAATCAATTTTATTTACAATTTCAATGATTATATCAACACCACTGCTTCTCAATGAAGATACATGGCGCAAAAGCTCTTCAACTGAATTAGCCAAAGGAACAATTGCTTCATTCATCACCGGCACATACTTTTTGTTAGTAAAGATATCAACAAGGAATCGCAATGCTGAAGTTTCTTTCACAGCCTCCAAGCCTTTGGCATTAAGACATATGGCACCAAGGCCATTTGGTACACATGTTATAGCCTTTGAAGAAGGAAGAATACCAGATAACACTGAAGACAAAAAGGCATCTGGAAGACCCAAATCAAGCAGTGCCGGAAGACATGTGGGATCTTTATGGATAATTTCACTCATAACAGTCACAGCTGAGTAGTAAATATCGCCTCCAAATTTATCTGCATTTCCAAATATGAGCGACAATGTACCAGGCAGTGAACTTTCATTAGGATTGTGCGGTCTAGTGGAGTTTGCGGGGGCATATGTAGCGGAACCAAGAGCCTTCAAAAGAACCTTGATAAGCCTCTTTTGGGAATACAAATGGTCATCGCTATATCCAGAACATTCACCATAGACTGTTGAATTATCATTTCTGACAGAGATACCAATAGCTCTATGAACTTCTATCTGTAGCCTCTGAGCTAAAAGCTCCACTCCACCCAATTCTCTAAGCAATGTTAAAGCTGAACTACTGTAATCCATTAACTTCTGTAGAACTTTCACAGCCAAATAGACAAGATGCATATGATTGAGGTCAGAATCCTCCAAGAGAGGCAAAAAGGTTGGAACCATTCCTGACCCTCTGATATTACTTCCTGATGCTGAGGATGATGTGATATGAAGCAGATAGAACTGAAGAAGGGCCTCAACAAAAGAGAGAGATGATGGATCACTAGAACCTTTGAGTGCCAAAACAGCCTTCTGGAGCACATTCAGGAGGATCATCCGATTCCCTGCAGTAAAACTAATGCTTGATCCACTCAAAATCCGTGCTCTGTCATGAGATGCAGAATATGCAGCTAACTGGGCACCCAATGCAAGCATTGCAAGAGTTCTTATATTTCCGGGAATAGTTTCTTCTGACCGCACTATCCTGATTAACTCATTTGTATATTCCGGTTCATTTGCAAAAAAAGATGTCAGCTCATCATTAGCATCATTAGACTTAACAAGCACAATAAATGCAAGAAGGCAAATCCTGCCATACAGCCTGCATATCCTGGGTGACCGAAAGGCATGTGCATATCTAATTCTTGTTAGCAATGAAAATCGGAGCTCAGATGGTACATTATACTGCTCAATGCATTGCTTCATTATCAACAGATCATCCTCCTTCCGTAAATGCATATCTGGAATGTGAATGACTCCCGTAGAACTTGAATTGCCAAAGCTTTCTTCGGTGCTTCGAGCATTGAGCCCACGCAATTCAAAATAAAGAGTAGACCCAATCCGGTGTTGAGACTTATCACGGTCATTTTCCATGTCGGATGGAAACAAGCAAAGTCCTTCCTCCTGTGAATGTGATCTTTCGTTTGTCAAAACACATGAGTACAGGCCCAACCCCTCCTCTTTGCTCCCCCATCCCTGAGCAAGTGGCAGAAGATAGCTGTTCACAGAGCCACATCCAATAAGCTTGCCACTACCATGGGCCTTAGATGGATTTATTTTAACAAGAGCAGAAAGAGTCTCCAATGTAGCTATAAGAACTTCGGGATCAGTGGATGAAAGTAGAAGCTTGAAATGCTGAAATGGGAATGACCGTTGTATTAGATAAAACAACAATGAAAGACATAGATAGAGCATCAAATACATATATAAATTTACGGGTCACTATAGTTAAAGGAACAATTTCGACTGCATCTCAGCATACCTCCAAGCCATCAAATGAACTCTTGTTGTGGCAATTCTCCAAGATTGTTTGCATTACTCGTAGTATTTGAAGAACTGCATGCTTCGGAAATGAACTATCATTTTCTAGAATTTTATCTGATAGTAGAAGATCATTCCTACAAGACAAGTAAGTCTTGAAATATGTATCAAAATGAAGAAACAGTGGCCTCCAATGATGGAAATTCCCCTGAGTTGAAAGCAACAAGAGAACAAGGAACTTAGAATAAAATAAAATAATGGATAAGCAAGAGATATAAATATAAAAAATCACCTTACTGTACTCCCATCGAAAGCCTGAAAGAGGTATTGCAATATCCTGTAACGGACTCTGGATCACTTTGTCAATAAATGCTTTAATTTGAGGAGGCTGCAGGTGACAGCACATATAAAAGTTATTTTCCAGAAATTATAATATTAAAGAAAAAGGGAGGAGCATATAAATAAGCTTTCTAAGCCAGTCCATTTAAGTAACTTTAACAGCAACCATTATAAATTGCCACACACATATTTCCCCCGAAATGATGTGCATAAATTATATTGCCTCCTTATTCCCTACAGAACAGTGGGCGTGAAACCTAAATATGAGAAATAAAGGAAACAGTAAAATAAACAACATATTCCAAAGCATAAAAATAAAAGAGACACTGATGAATGATGATGTGAAGGAAACTGATGGAAATACTTAATGTAATGGGGTTGGGAACTCAAAAATGCCATTTATTTAAAAGCATAAAAACTTTCCAAGTATTTGGCTAAATGGTGGGTCATAATTATTCATAACATATTAATGATGGAAAGTTTGTTGCCTAATTGCCTTCTTATGTAACATACTATAATTTCACACAAAAAATTATAAAAAAGTTGAATATATCTTATGTAACATACTCAAATTATCAAGGAGTTAAGCAGCACTTTTTCAAATGTCAAAAATGCATAACAAGAAAACACCTAACCAAAAAAAGATTGAGAAACCTTATAAGAGTGATTAATGTCTAAAGAGAGAATACAAACATACATTCATACAAACATGTATATGTATATACATGCAATCCATTTTGATAGCATATAAAATATATAATACTAAAAGATCGTTATCAAAACAAAAAGATTACAGAAAAAATGACATCAAATTACAAGCACCAACACTAAACCACTCAATAATAAAATGTTATAGGAATAAATGGTTGCCAGAGAAGTAGAACTAGCACGGATCAAGTTAAACCATCTAAAAACTCTAGAAAATAGTTAGAAAGCATTGAATGGGATGATACAAACTGTCCTCTCTAACCTTAAACCAGTGTTTAAAAAGGTGCATCTGAGGCACGCCTAGGCGCTGCAAGCGAGGGTGAAGAACCTAATTGAGTCTAGGCAAGGCAATTTCAATGAACGCAGGAAGGCATACCTAAGGCACACTAGGTGTTGAAGCACAAAGGAATAGAAAGGTATATCACATGTTCAATTTTTTTTTTCTTTGTCTTTTTTATTATGTTTTACATGCTAACTTGGGCAAAAAGTGAAGACCACACAAAAATAACATTAATCAAATGAAATTTAGATTAATCTAGTTGAGTTAATGTGTAATTTGAACTTAAAGCATAAAACAACATATACAAATATTAATTAAATTTGATCGAATTTAAATTCAAATTAATTTGATTGAGTTATAAAACTTGAACTAAATTTAATTGTTTTAGGGTTTAATGTGTAAAATTTAGTAGTTTAGAATTTAGTTACTAAGAATAGAATTTTAGGGTTAGAATTTAGTGTTTGTAGGTTAAAACATAAGTCTTCACCATATTATCCTAAAACCTAAACCTTTTAACTCTAAATTCTAACTCTACCCTCTAATTTCTAATCACTATCCCTAAATTCTAAATCTTAGGCCCTAAATTGATTCCCTAAAACTAAAGGGCTTGTTTTGGTTTCCACGGCTAGTGTATTGGATATATCCTTAATTTAAATCATATTATCATATATCATTTTGAAATTATTATATAACTAACTTTGTCTATTTACAATATAAAAAAATTCATATTACATGATAAAATGCAATGCCATATGCTTTTTGATTGGAAAGTTTTAGGTAAATAAAATGAAGAGCTTTTGTTGAACTTATAGTCCTTTTTAAAGTTTTTTTTCTTGTTTAGTACTCTGCTTCATGTGTATTTATACATTCTCCTTGATTGGGCCATGTTCAAGTTGAACATTCAAAGAATCCCATTATTCATATCACCCAAAATTGTATTGAATGTAAAAAATTTTAAAGTGATTCTTAATACATAAAATATTGATGATAAATACTCTTTGGTGTTTCATTGCATAAACTATTCTTTTTGCTTGACTATACAACTAGAAAAAAACATGTATATCTCTTATTTTTAAAAAGTGTGTTGTACTTCAATAAGGCGCTCACCTTGACTAATAAAACCCCTATCGCCTTAGTAGTGCGCCTTGCGCATTTTTTAACACTGCCTTAAACAAATAAATTCATACATATAACAACAAAAAAATCCTACGAACTAGGAGGGAAGTTTAAAACCATGAAAAAGCTTAATACCAAGCGCAAAATAACACAAAATGCACAATGTACTAGAATAACTTTTTTCAAAAGGAAACATATATAGTGTGGGAACATACTAAGAAGACTGTCCGTGACAAACTACATGCTAAAAAATTTTAATTCATCAGTTAATTAAAAAACTCTTCAAGTTAACTTTAAAGCCTCGTATCCCCACTCAATATGAATGATCTTCTTGTCAGCTAATATTGTACTGATACCAAACTATATGTCATGATTATTAGATAAAATATCTGTTACCACAAGTCCAAAACAAATACAAGTGTGTATCCGGGTCAAGATCATGCACTTTACATGTTTTAATCATGTTTATGGTACCTTGTGTTTTTATAAATTTCGATACGTACATAATTCATACTACAGAGATTTTGAAGCACCCGTGATTAGTTATTTTTTCATGTAATCATTTCGATGTCCAATATACTCAGATGCTTGCACAATAACTGAGAAGCAGTCAGTAGAATCACCGAAGCAGCCAACCAGTCCAATATAACACCCAAAATTTAACAAATGAAGCGTAAAAAAGCAAATACATTATTAAAATACTGACAAATACGACAATAGAGTAATAATTGAAAACCCGGATGGGTTCGGCCAAACAGTAATAGACTCTGATAAACCCTAACCCGAAAGCATTTTCAGGAAAAAGTAAACAAGTAAAAATTAAAAGATAACAATAACTTACGGGCTCAGAGTCAAGTTTGATAGAAGGACTGATGGTGGTATCACCAGAAAAAAGCTGGCGAATCCTCGAAGGTAAAGTCGATCTTATATTCGCCATCTCACCTCTACTTCTCTACTTTCAATAACTACAAACAAAAGCCAAAAAAAAAAATTAAAGAAATGAATAAAGCATAAAACCGTGCCCTAAACTACGAAAATCAAAGATTGATAAAGAATCGAAAATATTCAAAGCAGATCAGATATTAGATTACAATAAAATAAAATAAAAATACTAATAATCCAAAAGAACGAGAGAGAAGACCTGAGAAAGGAGATGGAGAAGAGCGATGGTTGCTTACACATTAAAATGATATAGCATGAGATTCAAGAAATTTTTGAGAGAGATTTTCGAAGATAACGATGAAACAGAAAGAGAAAACCCAAAAAAGCGGAGAAAAATAAGAGGGGCGGAGGCTATGGGTGTTTTGATTTTGTGGGTGACTTTACCTGGTGTGTTTGTTTAAGAAGAAACTGAAGGCCAAGGGATCAGAAGAAAATGGGAAAATTTTGGGTCTCTAAGGAGTAAAATGAAAGGAAAGAAAACCTAAAGGGATTGGAATATAAATATGTAAGAGAAAAGCGAGTAACTGACACACATACAGTGCTTTGACACAGCAATGTTACAGGGATCATTTCTGTAACTAGGTTTTTTTTCTTTCTGGCCCTTCTACTTTACTTTTTTATTTTTCATTCCAGTTTTTTCTCACTTTTTTCATTCTACCCCTTTTCATTTTATTTCTTTTAGTTTAAAATATTAAAATTAGTTGGGTTTAGATTTGGATTTAAAAAATTAAAAATATGAATAATTTATAAATAATTTATATTTTATTTAAAAAGATAATTATTTTTAAAAATAAATAATTTAATTAAAAATTTATTTTAAATTATATTATTTATTTTAATTTTTATAAATTAAATCTATTTCAGAAAATTTTCTATTATATTATCAATATATAAGAATATTCGCACCTATACATACACCCACCGCTTAAGATACTAATAATTATTTTATATACAAAACAAAATTATATATGTTTATTTCCTACATAAAAAGTATGGACAAAATTTAAATTATATATGTTTATGTAAAAAGTATTCATGTATTTTATTATATCGTAATTAATTTAAATTATTATATATCAATATAAATTATGATACAATAATTATTTGTATCAATTAAATATTGAATTGTATATCTTAAGATAATAATTAAATAAAAACAAGAACTTAAATTTAATTAAGCATATGCTTCTTCTTTTTTTCCATTTGCTTATATCTTAAGGTTTGTTATTTTTCAATTGTTTTAAAAGCAAAGACACCTGCTTTTAAGTCCTTGAACTTTTCCAAATTTAATAAACATGGGAGATTGTCTTTAAAAATTTGTTTATATTTTAGATCGTATCAAACTTAACTAGTGTTTAATTTATTCGGTCATATAAATTTTTTAAATTTATATTATTTTTAATAAAAATCACTATTTTTATCATCATAAACTTAATATGTAGTTTGGTATTTTTTATAATATTGACATTAGTCCCTTTAAATTACATAAGGATTATATATAAAAAATTAAAAAATCAATCAAAAAACTCGAACGAAAAATAAATGTATAAATTTGACAACATCAACAAATAAACCACAAAATTTATTAAACTAATAAAAGACCATCAAAAATCATAAATCAGATTCAAGCATCGTGAAAAACTATCTACAAACTTAATCATACATAAATATTAAAATTATTTTATAATTCAGATAAAAAAATTAAAATGTAGTTTACCCACATATATATTATTTTAGTTATTACTACAACACTCTAGATAGTATAATCATACGGATTTCCATATCCATCTGAAAATGAAAGCAACTGGAATAGTCCCTTTCTACGAAGGAAACATAAAAAAGTCTTAAAAATTCAAGCAAAGTCACCTAAAGTTGTAGAGACAACTTTTCTACAAAAAGTTGAAATTTAAAATCCTTGGATTGCAGACCCGATTCTAGAGCTCTTGAAATATGTAGTAACAAAGATGGATGAAATTTGGAAAGGTGATTTATTTTAGCTAGTATTAAGAGAAAGAAGCTTTAAATTTTCAAATCAGTTTGAACTTATACTTTAATTTTTCGAGTCACGTTACAATTCAAATATCAAAATAATTTGTTATTATTTTATAAAATAATATCGATATACAAGTTGTATAATTTTTAAATTATATAATCTTTCAATTATAAAAGCTCATATTTTCTGTGCTTAGGGGTTTAAAACGTTTATAAAACACGTTTGTTGCCTATCAAATAGCAATTAGCAATATAATTAGTGGAAATTTGGAGTACTTAGGTAAATATTTTAATT
This sequence comes from Abelmoschus esculentus, assembly GCA_035048815.1. Taxonomy (NCBI): domain Eukaryota; kingdom Viridiplantae; phylum Streptophyta; class Magnoliopsida; order Malvales; family Malvaceae; genus Abelmoschus; species Abelmoschus esculentus. The sequence continues at coordinate 18,833,392 of JAUCBN010000008.1, read as the reverse complement.
ATTTGATCATAAATTTTCATTAAAAAAAATATGATAAACAGAGGATATATCCAATTAAAACTCTACGGTATAGTTACATTAATTTTCAATGTTAACAAAATAATATAATATTTTTTAATATTTTATATTAGGGTATTGCACGAGTAACCCAAATACCATCTCTAGGGAGTTAAAGTTCATAACCATGGAAAAGAATTTAACTAAAAGTTGACAAAATATTGTGGTTAAGTTTATATTTTGATATAGTAGCATATTGGACTTCTAATCTGAGAAAAAGTTCGACTCATCAACTCAATTAACTCAAATTTTCTACTCATCTCAGATTCAATACTCTCCCCTACCAAAAAGCTAATAGCTTAATCTACATCACACAGTTGTGAACTTGTCTACAATTCACAAGCCAACACATGCACAACTTCACTAATGGTAGTCAGCTTCACATGGGGATTAGGTGACAAACATATCTTTGATATAAGACCACAAGGACTCGTATCATACTCAAACATGTGTATGCGGATATGACCCTTTAAAAACCCTATCAAATACATAAGAAAACTTTAAAAATCTGAATGCACTATTATTGACACATGCTCGTATAATATACGATACCGAGTCAGAATAACAGATATAAAACATTCTAGTCATAAATAACTAGGTTTCATCTTTTTGTTCTAAAATTTTTCACCTCCACGATATTACCAGAAAGGAAAATAAAATGGACAGAAAAATTCATCCATAAAGACTGATGGCTTACAATTAATGCATATGTAATATATATGTCGTCCAATCTTCAGTCAATCATCCCCTTGCACCATCATCAGACACAACACAACATTGATTTCACATTTCATTGTGAGAGAAGCTTTGAGTCGCATGCTACTATTTTGACTCGACCAACATTTTCCTGAGAATCCTCGTTCTTAAACAAAGCATCCTGTAAGATGAAGGTCCAAACATTGTCGCAGAATCTATAGGTGTGCAGATGTCCCTGTAGCATAAACATACAAAACAACATCAGATTCAAATGCAAACAACAACACATGCTTTTGCCTGGCAATGCTTGATTGCATGTTGATTTAGATGTTTGTTACTAAAGAAAACCAAAGTTCTTAAATAACATATTTATAAATGGTGAAAGGTCAAAACAAGTAGCAACAAACCTATATTACTCAGACTAGAATGTGAAACACAGATACAGGTGCATATCCATCGTGATCGTGCTAAATTTTTTGAAGTTTCCATGTAGTTGGAGTCCTTTGAGGGACATCCAAAATTATACCCCCTATTCAGATATAATTCAAACATCGGTGCTTAAAAGAAAATAAAGTCAACACAACCTAGAAAACAAAGATCCATTATCATGTATGATAGGAAGGAACTTTATCAAACAAGTAAGCTTTCCACAGGTCTATCGTTGCAGGTCCCCCCAAAAGCTCTCTAGCATATACTAACATAACCCAATTTTCGGCATAACTGAAGCTTTGAAAATATAATTAAAGATGTGTTCAGCCTGCACCTCAAATCACCACACTGATCCTAGAAAACATTTTGGAATAAGGAGGGCTACGAAACCCAGACATTTCTGTCAAGGGAGTGCCCAAATGTCGAAGATGTTATCTCTCACATGAACATGGCTCTGACATGATGAAATACATGCCATACAAGAGAGGATACGACAAAAAAAAAAAGAAGCAATCATGTGTTCTGCTTGCTAGTACTCCCATTGTATATGCAAAACACACATGCTGAAGATAAACAATAACCAATTACTACCGTAATCAGGTGCCATGTATGAAACTCTACTACCATTACAATTAACACCCAAGTTAGATTTTGATCCCTGCAAATACTTGTAAAATAAAATACAGGGATATTTCACCATCTACGAATGGTAAAAATTATCTTTCTTCAAGGATGGGCAGATCAAGTGACCATATTAAATTATCAGGTTATCATTGAACTTAACTAACAGATCTAAAACAAAATATTTCACCACAGTTGTTCATACAAACATCAGATCACCACAAAAATAGAACACAACGATCTCCATTTTCTACTCAAGTGAACAGAATGTACCTTAATGGAAACCTTGCTTTTCACTTGACTTTCCAGGGCTTCAGTCATAGACTAAAAAAAAAACGAAAAAAAAATCATAAAAGAGGAAGGAAAAGAGATAGATAGATAGAGAGAGAATCAGAACACGGTTGTAACAGTACCTTATCGAACTGAACGAGAACCTGAATAGCAAGCTCAGGACTCAGAGTACTGCTTGAAACCATCTCATCCAAAGTCTCCGTCAAACACATCCCGATCGTTGACCTCCGGTAAAGCTCAAACGTCGCCATTATTCACCCGATCTGAGCAAAAAATTTAAAAAAGTTACAAGATTGCAAATCTCTGAAATCGAAAACGAAAAAGTTAAACGAAAAATATATGATAAAGTCAACTTATGATATGGATTTTGAAGGAATAGATTACGAAATTAGGAGTGAAAGCGATTGCGGATGTCTGGAAATGTTGGAGCTTTGAAGAATTTTCAGAAGTTCAACGTTCAATTATGGCGAAAGGGGAAAATTATTTTTTGTTTGGGCGGAGACGATTTGGGGCTTTTTATACCCTAGATTTTGTAGACGAAGGTATATATAGAAGCGACTGTCTGGGATAAGTTATATGACTATTTTGCCCCTTTTTTCTCTTTATGAGACCGGACCTTTTACTGTCACAGCCTATTTCAGTTATGGGCCATGTCTTTATCCGTATTCTTGGTATTTCTTCAAGAATTGTCATTTATCTTATTATAATGTAATTGCATGAAATATTTCTAATAATTAAAATTTACGTGTAATTGAAATAAATTTTATTTTTTATATACGTTTGACTAATAAAGTACAATCACATTATAATTCATGTTATGTTTTTTATTATTCATCTTTTATAAATTTAAAAGTAATACTTATAAAAATAATTTATATAGTTATATAAACTTTTGTTCTTTCATTTAATTTGAAGAGTACGATTAGATATTTGATATACATGTACATCTCTCTTCAGTTATGTGTAAAATGAATTTCATACTTTTATTAATATTTTACTTGTAGAGGGAAGAGTCAGGGATAAGTTAGAGAATTTTTTTAAAAAGATGATAAAAAAGATAAAGTTTTAAAATTTTAAAAGATAAAATAAAGATAAAATAAAAATAAAATAATAGTTTAATAATTATCTAGGTAATTTTTTTATTATATCAAATCAGTTTTTTGTTAAAATAATCAAATTCATACGAAGAAAACAAAATTAACTAATTAGTTAACCTAAAAAAATATTTATGATATTTGAACATTAATTCATATTTACCTACAAATGATGGATTTTAATGTTCATTAAAATGATTACTCAATCTTTTTTTTCAAAAGAGTGTTAATATCCTTTTAAAATGGTTTCTTTTGCTATATTACTCCAATTTTGTGACACCCATTTACCCAGTTCCCTCCGCCCACAGAAGCCACCCCCTCCATCTTCATTTGTTTACCATACTCGGAATTACTCGATCAGATTCACAAACTCAATCTATTTAACAAATAAAACCGAAATGGATTGTTCTTTGTATTGCATTCCAGTACTTTATAAGCACAGATATTTGCTTTAGAATCCAAGAGCACAAGCATCACGTTTGCACTTGGAGTGCATACGGGAAAGATCTGGGTGCAGTTGAGACATCCAATAACATTTCCAAATGTGTGTATGGAACCTTTGCCTTTGGGTGAGACGGAATACAGAAAAAAGCTAAAAATTACAGCCACGACCCCAAGCATTTCAAGTATCAAATTCACAATCCCAGTTAGCATTTCATTCCACAAGGAAGAAAAAAAATAGGGTAAATCCAAGAAAAAGCAAAGCCACTGTAACAGTACGACAATGTTTAAAGCAAAAGACGAGTCCAAGTAAATCAATTCCTAGACAAATGCTTATAGTAACATGTCTAGGATCATTATTGATTACTTTAATAACTTATATTCAATAAAAAGATCAAGTCTAGATGATTTCAAGATCAAATTCCGAATGACAATGCCATTAATAAAATTAAAAAACCTTATTTAAAAGACATTCTTCTCGGTATCCATTAACTAAATCATCTTTAAACTAGGCCGATCAACAAGTTATAAAGATCAGGTGCAAGCATGTGGAAAACAGGCAAAAAACATGAAATTTCGAAGATCCCAAAGAAACATGGGACAACAATCAAACATAAACCAAACCCAAGCTCAGACAATATCCACCAACCAGTAGCAGAAATTCTCTCACAAACATACGAGAACTGAACTAATATGTAAAAAAAAAGTTTCTTTTGACTACTGTCAGCACTCAGCAGTATTTAAAGATTCTGTAAAACAAAAGGTTTTTCCTATTTAGCAATAAACTGATCAGGAAATCAAGTAGTAAGAATGCCAAAGGTAAACGCTTAACGACAATAAAATACTCCACATTTAATAAAATGAATTTAAAAAAGAGATTAAAGAATTCAAGGGAACCTAAAAGTCTTTGTTCTTATTCGAAGAATATTATGCTTATAACTTAATAAACAAAACAAATACTATATCATACTCCACTTTTTAAGTAATGTCATACCGAAGAAGTTTGTGGAGGAGGAGACTTAGCATTCACGGGAACCTTACCTTCTTGATTCACCGCCGGCACACCACTTGCCACCGCCCCCATCGCTGGGACTGGTGCTACGGTGTAATACACCTGTCTTCCTTCCATATCATACGCAACCTGTACATACCCTGGCTCGGGAACCCTACCCTGCGGCTGCACAACTGAGGTTGGCACTGCATTGTAAACCGGCTGTTCATGGTAAACATCCTGAACCACACGCTGCAACCCGTAGTAAGGTTGGCCGGGAGGTCCAGTCACCTGCCGCAATGTTGGTAGCTGTTGATAAGCGGCTGGAATCAGGTAAATCGGCTGGTCAGTTCCTTGGGCGACTTGTATGGCTGCCGGTGCTGGGTAAGCAGCTGTGGCTAACTGTTTACCAGGGAAATATGCCGTTGGAATCGGCATTTGCATCGGAGCTGATCCTGGAGCTGCTGGAAGGGCGATTTTGTCTGGCATTTTGCAATGATCATGAATATTGTAAGCTCTAGCATTAGATTCATCGATTTTCCTCTGTAGAATGCCTTGTTCTTGAGTAGCAGCAAGGTGCATCCTCTGCAATTCCTGGATCTGCCTCTGGATCTCTGACGGAGACAACAAAGGGTCAGTTGCCACGTGCCGATCCTCCGATCCGCAGTCCGATCCCACTGTCACATCCTTCACAACCACCTCTTGGACAACAGTCGCCAACGGAGTAGGGACAGAATCCGGTAGCTTCACCTTATCCAAACCGAAGAGAAAATCAGGATTTGCAGCCGGCACAGCAGCAGCAGGAGGCGAAACACCATCGAGATTCTGGACCTGCACTGCATTCAAGGCGTCAACGAACCATTGCTTCTCTGAATTCGGTTCACTCCCAACAAACCCCGACGCCATCGGCGGCTGATTCACCGGGAACAAAAACAGCCTCAATCGAGCCGGTTTCATGGAGCCACGATGCAACCGATCGTATTCCAACATCATGTGTTCAAGATCTTCGTCATTCGTAACAGTAATCAACGCGTCAAGATCTTCACCGGGTAGTTGATACTTGAAACAAGCCTCAGAATCTCCAAAAGTGGATAACTTCGCCATGATAACAGAGAACTTGACGTGGCGATCAACGGCCAGGATCTTCGTATCTCCACCGACATAAGCAAGCTGGTTATCATGTGAGCGCGGCTGGATTTTGCCGCCATAACTGCACATTAATTTAACCTTATAATTACCATTATTATTAGCAGTAGCATTTGTCGATGGTGGCTCCTCCCATGACTGGTTTTCGGAGTCGATTTCTCGAGAATTAGGCGAAGAGTCGCCGGAACCGGGATACGACGCATAGGAAAAGTTCTCCATTGGAGGATTTTTTAGAAGCTTTCTGTTGATTTTTTGGCCCAGCCTTTAGGGTTCCATCGAGGAATGAAGAACGGCGGAATTTAAGAATTTGATTAGGTATTATATGCGATGGGGGGGAGGGATTGGTGGACCCAGCGCCAGCGGGAACTGGATGGATTGAGAAGGGACATAATCCAGAAGCGTGGTACAAAGGATTTTAAAAAATATAAATATTTAATATAAATATTATATATAATCTCAAGTAATTAATTTTATTTTTGTTAACGATTTCTGTCGGTACTATTAAATAATAATAATTTAACTGTAAAATACTAAAATATCAAATAATAAAATTCAAGTATATCAAATAATGATTGAACTTTTTAAGATATAAGTAATATCCGTCTAAAAATGCTAAAACTTGATTTTCAGTGATTTTTAAGTGGTAGTTGAAGGAAAATGCCCAGCTGTTTCATGTTAATACATCTATTGAGTAGTGTGAAAATTATTAATTTAAATGGTATAAATTTATAATAGTACAAGTAATGTAAAACAATAAGTGTAATTTATTATGAGTTAAAAGTCTTTCCATTATTAGTATGATTTTATCTAATAAAATTAACTTTTATTACTTATAAAATTATTGACCATATATTAAAATATTATTTTATCCCAATTTAATAATATAATACACCATAAAAACTATTTTTATCGATTCAAAATTTTCTTTAAATCCGTGGTTTTATTTATTTCCTTTGATAAGAAGAAGGGTTACATGGGATTTATTTTTTTACATAACGTAACGGTCGCTTTATTTTTATCCTATTTCCTTGTTGACCAAACATGTAACTAACGAAGCGAACAGAAAGACAATTGCTGCTAACAGTTTTAAAAATATTTAACGAAGGGTAAACTATAGCAAAGTGATTTAATTACGAGTATAATTATATTTTAGTTATTTAAATATTAAAAATTATATTTGGGTTATTTAATTATAAGTAAAGTTATATTTAAATCAGTTTTTATATTTAAAAAAATATATTAATTTAATCATTTTTTTTCTAAATCACTTGTATAACCTTGTTAATATTAGAGTATTTCATTTAAAATCATTAATTAATCTAATATATAAATTGATAAAAAAATTAAATACGAAGAGTGACTCAAATATAATCTTATATATAATCGAATGATCTGAATATAACTTTTAATAATTGAGTAACTCAAATATAACTTTCAATAATTAGATGATTATAATGTAACTTTTAATAATTAAAATCTAAATATAATCCTATCCATAATTAAGTGATCTCCATTACAATTTATCCTGTAATGAAAGTGAAAGGCACAGGATAACCCACAAAGAGGATAAATTATTTTATGAATTCGTATTATCATAATATTTGTGATACTTATCTATTAAAATTCAATATTTTTATTTTATTATTTTATTTATTATTAATTTTTATAAAAATGTTTATTTTATATTTATACATCATAAACAAGATAATTTATGTAAAAAATAATATAAAATTAATTAATTTTTAATGAACGAAATCGGACTGATATCATATAATATCTTTTCCAGCAAGAGGTTAGGCTTTTCCACATATTCCCGGCGCCAATGACTCCTGCACATACACCTTTATTCCATCTTATTTTATTTGGAATCAACGGCTTAAAAACATGCTTTTTCTCGTAATCATGGCAGACCGAGACAGGATTGGGTTGGGTTGAAACATTGACTTGTTCAAAACAACTATTTTAAAGATCTGCTTAAAAAATATCAATTTTATATTATTAGATTTAATACTAAAATAAATATTCAAATCATTTTGTTTTCTTTTTTAGACATCTAACCTATTTTTATTTCTTAATTGTTTAAAATATTTTTTTAGGTACCTAAACTATTTTTTATTCCTTTTAAGTGTTTAAACTATTATTTTTAATCAAAGTAGGTACTTCAACTATTATTTTTTAATCAAAATAAATACTTAAATTTAACCTTAAAAGAGACAAAAAAATGATAATTTAGGCACCAAAAAGAAATAATTTAGACACCTTTATTATTATTACTAGCATCCGTTTTAGGCTGGCTAGCTAAACATAACTGTTCAACTTATTCCCGCAGATGCCATCATGGGTCAGTCTCCAAAATTTGAAACATACAACTGTCCCGGTATGTAAATGATAATAATGGATCTTATTCTCCAATACCTGGTTGGTAATTTGTTCCTTTTCCATCAGCAATATCATTATTCGCTTGCCCATCCACTAGGGACTTTTTCCACAACAGTTGGTCGTTGCAGGATCCGACCCCATCATCCTACAACTCCAGGGAGGAAACAAATCTTCAAATTATGTGGAGGAAGAAAATGAGTTATCAAAATGTATATGCGCACCTGTTATCGACAATGACTACAGATCGGAGCTCACAATTCGAAAACCTGCAAAAGAGATTGCAAACCAATCTTATTACTCCACCATTATCCATTTTTTAATTGGATTCAAGTACTTCTAGATGAACCAAATGAAATGAATAGCTCCAGCCTCCATGTTGAACTCACTGTTTGCATAGTTCAGTCTTGAGAGAAGGATGACAGTCTCCCCCAAAGGCAGCTAAGGAATTGTACAAGAACCCTCTGTGGGTAACGATTGCAATTTCCTGTTCTTTTCGATTAAACAACCTGAACCATAGAAATAATTAAACATTTATTCGATGGATAATTGGTTCATTTTATCGTAATTTTACACATTATTTTGTAATTGGTTTTTGTGTTAAGTTTAGAAAACAAATGTGGTAGAATTATGACAACTCACCAGGTAAAAAATTGCATTCCTCTAACTGCAACTTCTTCGATGGGTTCTCTGGCTTCAGGCCTCCATAAAACATCCTCATCGCTTTCTATCTGAAGAAAAAAACAGAGAAAGTTAAAAAGAAATACTCATGTCGTATCAAAGGTCAAGGACCAAACTGATAGAAGTTATGAAGTACAAGGACTAAATATTATTTTATCTAGAAGAAAATCTCACTTGAGATGACTAATAATTCAATAGCCCCGCATGTAAAATGAAAAAAACTAAACGAGAACGGCTAGGTGGTGAAAGGTAATCTAATTAAAGGCGAAATTACTTGCCAGAGAGAAATCAATGGCAGGGAAGATAGTTTTGTAATAGCTAATGCTTCTTCTTCTATCACAAGGATGAGCTCCCTGTGATTCCAATGGTTAGAACAAACAGATTAGGTTCATTCAAAAGAAAGTTCTGGAGATCTAATCAGAGATTTTGAGTTTGTTTTTCGAGTTGAAGTTCAAGAACATACAAAACGTTCACGACAAAGCTCAACCGCCAAAAACGGAGGGCAATTCTGGCTTGAGATCTCGGGACGGTGGCTTTCCGCTGCATCAGCCACCATTAATGGAAGTCCATGTCCGTCGTTGATACCTTGCTCTTGGCCTTCCGCTTCACCACCAAAGACTCCAACTGCAGTTTGCATGGCCCTGTAAAGCCAAAAATTCTAAATCCATTTCCCCCCCCGAAATAGCTAGAGCATGACGATATAAATAAAAGTTGCTTGAATTTATTCATCGGGAATTTTCGCCCTAGGAATTCTATCATTCAAACTTGACAATGAAAAGCAATTGGAATAATTATCAGTACTTTTTTTTGCGAGAAGAAAGCAGAAACACTAGCAAAAAAATCTGAATATATATTGATGTTACAAGTTACAACACATGATTTTTATTTTAAATTAATTTTTAAATCCTCAGGATATAGGTGTTATTTTAGATTAGTTTTTAAATTCTTATAAGATAATTTTATTTTAAATTAATTTTAAATTTTTAAATGATTTATTTTTATTTTTAAATAATAACTATTATTTTAAGTTGATGCTATTTTTTTGAATATTCTTATATTATCCTCCCATTATCATTTATGTAATTTCATATTATTATATAATACACATTATTGTTTCATGACAATTAATAATTTTTATAATAATTTTATTAACAGATATAATTGGTATACACTAATAATTTGAGGATAAAATCAATACTTTTAAAAAGTTTGAGCATCAATTTAAATCGAGAGATATAATTTAAAGATAAAATTAAAATACTCAAAAATTAACGGACCGATTTAAAATAAAAGTTATAGTTTAAAAGTAAAATTAAAATATTTAAAATTTAACAATCAATTTAAAATAAATATCATAATTTAAAAAAATATAATGCTAATAACTCTATTAATAATAAATATGTATTTAGTAAGATTATATTTTTTTAAGATTAAAGTCTGAATTGTTTTTAAAATTAATATAAATATTAATGAAAAATATAACTTACACGAATTCGAGGGTAAGACCAAATATTGATATGTGTATAATAAAACAATAATTATTTATTTAAAAATCAGACATATCTAATAAGGTTACCGGATACACATAAATCAAGATAAATTTCGTACCGTGAACATGCAATACTTGAGAATCACTACTGCTAAAAATAATATCTGTGGTGATTTATTTTATTAAAATGTATTTGATAATTCAAATGAAAATAATTTTACATAATTAAGCTAAAATTGACTAATCCTAATAATATTCTCCAATTATATAAAATCATAAACGACGAGGAAATGGAATAGCTGAGCTTATCATAGCCAATGACAAAAGTAAGTATAAAAGCCATCTTTTATAAAGAAACAAAATCAAAATTGAAGTGAAATACCTGAGCAGCGGTGAAACAATGACCAATTCAATTTTCTTAGAAAGCCCCGTCTCCTGAACACGCTCACGGAGATTATCAACCTGTTATCAAAGTAAAGGAACGGATTTAATTTTGAATTCAGGCATCGATTGAAGTGAAGGATGAGAGAATCTGGAGAGACGGGCAGCCGGATTAGTTGGAATGTAACAAAAATTATCAAAGCAGTTCATATCGTTTCCAAAAATGAAGGATGAGTTGGAGTCAATGGGATTCTGTGAGTGTATAAATAAACAAATCAAGGGATTTCTAAAATCTAAACCTGTTGCCAACCAAGAGTGGTGAGGTGGGAATCGAAATTTTGTTCAGATGAATAGGCCGCATAATCTTTTTCCCCAGCCACGTTATGAATCCCCTCGGCATGCCTCACCTGCATTTACATCCACATTTCCTTCTCAATTCGTAGTTCCAAAAATGAAATCAAACGGAGTAAGATTTTCTGGAAAAAATCACAAACCAGATGCAGAGTTTTACAACGGTGCAGAGCGTATAATCCTGGAATGCTTGATCCCTCCATCCCTGAATCAACACAAAAAAATGAAACAATGTCGTCTAAATTTCAAAGTTTTTCATTCACGAAAAAAGAAAACAGTGAAGGAATGAAAAAAGGAGTACCTGAGAGAGAATAAGCAGAGGTGATTGGTTTTGGGAATGAATTGGGGAGTGGGGGACTATAATGGAATTTACAAATGCAAAGGGGTTTTTGAAATTCGTAATTCTTTAAATGCGACTCTCTTTGGTCGAAGTTAGACGGCTCAGCTTACACGATGAGAAGAATAGATTCAATTTATATACATATATAATGAGGTGATGTTACTCCAATTTTGCCAAAAAGAATATTTTAAAAAGAAAAGTATAAAGTTAAAAATACTCTCGATATATATAAATAATTACTTTGACATTTGTTTTTTTAAAATAATTCAATCTTTAATTTATTTTAGGTCAAATAATTTATTTATTGATAAAAATATTAAAAAATAATAAATAATTTAAAATAAATTTATAATAATTATTTTATATTTTTTATTATTTGTTAAAATTAATTTTTGATTGATATAATATTTTTTAAGTTAATATATTTTATATAATAATATTATAATATTGTATAATGTTATATAAATTTATCACGTTATTATTAATTATCTGACAATTTTTATCTATAAAAATATTTTCATTTAAAATAAAATATTAAAATTTAAATCATATAAAAATAGAGATCAAAATAATTACTAATTTATTAAACATTAATGGCACTTTTTTAACTTTATGCCGAAAAAACATCTTTCCGACTGTAGCGCACACTTTTCTGACTTGCTTTTGTTTGATTCCATCCCTGGACTGTAAAGGCCTTGGCCCTGGCTTGTGATTTGATTTGTGTTGCTCTTCCTATATATTCCAAATAAATATCAAAACGATACACATGTGCGCTGCCCGAAGGAGTCTACGGCACTTTCGTTGTCCGACACTAAGACGCAACGCCGAGGCACATGCCTCTACAACAATTACGAATAAACAATACAAAATTTGATTCATGGGGTGGAGAAGCATCCGACACTAAGGAAAATAGCTAAACTTTGATATAGACATTCAAAACAATCTTGAAAGAGGTAAGAAATTAAGAAGTTTCAACATTACTATCTGATCATAATAAACAAGAATTTGTCCATAAAATTGCATGATTATTGATTGTATGCTTATTATGAAAAACTCAAGGTTCACCCTTTGGTGTTGGCTGCATCATCCTCATGATTGATCATCCCAGAATCGACATGCTAAGACTCATTCAATGAGGCTGCATCATCCTTATGCTTGATCATCCCAGAATCGACGAGAATAGGAATCTCTGCAGCAAGCCATGGTGCAAGACCCAAACAAAGTGCATGTGCTATGCCGAACCTAGGACTGCACAACAAGATCAGAGAGTAACAATTCCAGCAGAAAGTGTGTGATATATCAGAATGATACAACTATTGAATAACCGATGTCAATAGAGACTGATGTTTGCAAAAATTTCATCCACGATTGAGAACAGAGGTGGAAAAAGCAGTGCCTATACCTTCTCCCCCATGGTTAGCTCAAAATTGTCCTCTATATCTTCCTTGTATATTATTTTCGATTCTATTTCGCCTTATAAATAAAAATCAACCTAGTTTCAGTACTGACTATTACACTGCGTCACCAAGAACTAACATTGGTTTAGATCATTTACCTGAATTGGATAGACTGATCAAGTTCATGAAGGACAGATAATTTATTTAACCAAGAAATTGAACATCTGGAAATACCTCAATGATGATTTGTGTACATAAAACGGAAATTTTAGGATAAAACATTATGAACAGAGACAATGTCCTCTAAACTTACTTGATCAAAGATTTCATTTTAGATTTTCCAATTCAAGTCACTTCTACCCTAGATTTGGAATTCCATTTCACATCGAAACCTGACTTATGAAAAACTTAGAAAAAATCGTTGACCACACCCAAATCTGAGTACATAGAATTCACCAGTTAGATCCATAATTGTAGACTTCAAGCACATAAAATACAATTAAAAGAAAAAAAAAAATCTACTTTCTATATCACTAATATCAGGAAAGCATGAGATTCAATAGATTAAATGATTAGAACTACCAAAATTGAAAAACGAAACGAAACCTCAAATTTCAGCATACCAATTTTTTGCCCAAAGTGGCTTGAAATGTACGGTCAAACAGATCTTTCCTCCTCTATACATCTACCAAAAGAAAGCAAATTAATCAGCAAACAAAGAAATCAGCTAAAGACAAAATAAAAATAAAAATAAAAATAAAAAAATATCAGCTAAAGACAAAATAGAAATAAAAATAATAAAAAAAAAACACCTTCTGAGTCTTGCCATCGAGTTCTGGCAACTCGAGCTCGGGAGCAGTAGCCGGATAAGTAACGGGGATATCAAACTGGAGATCGAATTCGTATTTGAGAAGGTTATGGATGTACCAACACTTTCCAGTCCAACGAGTTCCTTCGGGATTGGCGGCAGATATCCGGAACCAATCGTTGTCGTTGGACTTGTTCATCTGTGTGTAGGCGATTAAAGCTTTATACTCCTCTTTCAGCCGCTGAGTCCATGCCGAACCGTCTCTGGGACCCGCCTTCGTCGTGAGTAGCGGGATCTGGGTCAGCGTCGACTTCGTGTTCGGGTCCCAGCCTTCCATTTTTGGGTTTCACCTCTTTTGCAAACCCTAGATAATTTGCCGGGAATCTGAAGTATACCTGTTAGATGTTCATTCTTTGTGGTCGAAAAAAAAATCTGCTTATATCCGACAAATGAGGGTAGAATGGGAATTCGATCTTTTATTCTTTGGTAAGTTACTGATAGTTCATTCTATTATTAATAAGTTTATAATAAAAAATATATATAACTCATGATATGGAGAAATTATATCATGGGTTAGTCTCACCACATCATCCATGAGACCGACTAATGATAATCATTCATCTCATTATTTTTTAATTTTTAAAGTAAAGATTCACCTGGAAAAAAAATATGACATGAAAAAGTTAATAAAGTGGGTAGTTATCATTAGTCGGTTCCATGGACACGTGGTGGGACTGACCCATGATATGAGATAGCATAATTATTGATTTAAAAATTATTTTTTAAAGGTAAATATTGATGATCAATTAATTAAATTTTTTATTTATTTTAATATTTTTAATTTTGAGTTTAAGACTTAATAAGAATATTTTTTTTAGGTCCCCTTCCTCTTTAGGTAAAAATAAAAAGTCTTTATAAAAAAAAATTATTTTCTAATAACTCATGAATGTTGTAATAACAAAAAAACTTCTTACCCCAGTTCTTGTTTGAATTGGCTACGGTAATTATAATAATATCTATTTTAATTATATTAGATATAAATATTGAATACGATATTCAAAGAATATTTTAAACCTGTGACTCATGTCCAAGTGCCTGTCATAGACATCATGGAGTGCCACTTGCATCAATGAATCTATACTTGGCAAGAGGATTGTGTTTTCTCAACTTTGTGAGTGGTTCAAGGGACCCAAAGAGGAATAAGATTCATTGGAGAAAAAAACAATTTCTTTAGGCATGGTGGAGACTCCATTACCATATACAAAAGTTGAAAGCAATGATCCATGAAATTGTTCTGAACCAAAAAGAAAAGGTATAAGAGAGCCAAATTGGCCTTTCCAATACTAATAGGAGGCAAAGCTTGGGGAGGAAACAGGAAGATACTTTATAGGACAGATCGGTTCCTTGACTGCAAATTCTTCTCACAAGTATAGTTTCTGCAAGGGTGAAAATAAAGCATGCCTAATGCTGATTCGTTTACTGAATCATATATATAGCAAATAAAGTGATCAGCAAGTAGGAGACAAGGACCGTTCCACAATGGTGGGTCGTTGATTTAGTTGCCAACCCATGCCTGAAACGACAAATCAGAGAGGAAGAACTTCCAAAGTGTGGGGTAAAACAAAGATAGTTTGCGGGTGATTGATTGAAAAACACCAAAAATGGCATTAATCACTCTGGGTGATAACGAGTCGAGAGAGCCTGAGACTGGACAGGAACGGCTCGGGCTCGAAAACAATACTGATCAGTCCATAAATGAAACCAAACACAATCACACATACATTCGTTAACAGCTACGTTACATAGTGAGCAGCCCAACCATTCTCATCACCCTAAAATCCCAGTATGTGTCTCAAAATGTGAAGTCAGTGTTCCTTATAACTCCTACATCACACAATCATACATACATTCATACAACCATAATAAGTGTTCAAAATAGTTCACTGATTTCACTTATATACTTACACACAATCATGCATATATTACTGAAACAGATCTGTATTTTTATCCATGTATATATTTATATATACAAAAATCAGTGAAATCATGACCACAAATTCAAAAACCAAATAATTTACGAGTCGTTTAACTTAAATAGTGTAACCCCTAAAAGTAACCTAATTTCTTAGATTACAAGTTAGGGTTTGCGGCTTGAAAACTTGTTCCTCACGTTAGGGTTTTACAAAAATAATTATAAAATATTCGGATAAATACTAAATAATTAATAAATTAAAATAATAATAAAATTAAACATTTACAAAATAAAGTTTAACTCATAATTTATTTAAACAATAAATGTTGTAAAACCCAATAAATATTTAATGTTCAATATACAAAAATATTATTCAAATTATAAACAATCCAGAATCCAAAACGGGAAAACATACTGTAAATCAGAATATAAATCAGGAACCTCCAAGTACTGCACCGAGCCTAAGACTGAGATCTGAAACAGAAATCTGAGAGGGTGTAAGCTGGGGAGCCTAGTGTGTCTCTAGAACAGATAACGGAATAACAGAAGAGATTATACAGAATAGACAGAGTATGCATGATATGCACCCATCTCCGAACACCTCAGAAGAGTTGGTCCCCAGACCACTCTAACACCATCACACCAACAGAAGTGGTATCTCGACCCGAAGGTGGAGCCACTGAACAGAAGTGATAAAATCACTAACTTCCCCGTACACAGATAATAACCCAGATGCCATGATATATGCAGATACATAATCAGAATGCATGCCTATCATCTAACAGGAGGCACGCATGACAGATAACAGAAACAAATATGATATAACAGAATGATGCATGATCATACAGATAACAGAATCGAATATACAGAACAACAGAATTTACAGGCTGAACGGGAGAGAACACACCTGTATCAGAAGACTCAACGACGACCCTAACGTCTACTGGACTCGGCTCTACCACCGGGCTGAGCAGGAGTAGAGTCTACAATTAATAGAATTATATTAGACTTTCTACTATGCCACACTACCGTAAAAATAATCTAAACAGAATTTAATTGTTACTCACGTGAAGGTCCCGAATGTGGATGTATCGGTCCACGTACAGGAGGAGGTAACTGCTCGGGGTCAGAATCCTCGTCATCTGAAGCAAACAGAAACGTGTTCAGAAACTTTTACAGAAAATTTCCAGATAACGTATCGAACATAAAATCCCCAAAAACGATACTTCAGGTTCGAATTTCGAAAAACGGACCATGCCATTGGATTCAGGACGTCGAAAAACATAAAGTGGGCCCGGGTCAAAAAAGTCAACTACTGACGTTAGCATCGGTCAACGCTGACGTCAGCAGTGACGTCATCAGTCAACGCTGACGTCAGCCGGGTCGGAGATCGGGTCGGGTCGGGTCGCGGTCGGGTCTGGGCTGGGGCCGGTCGGCTGGACCGTCCGGTTCGGTCTGGGCCGGGTTCTGGTTCTGGGCCGGTCTGGTTCTAGGCCGGTTATTCCCTGTTTGTTTCTCGGGAAAATCTGAAAAATTTCCAGAATTTTCCCTTGAACCAAACATGGTATAAACGCATAAAACTCCCCTATATTCGATTCATTTTCGATCCAAACCATTCTAAATTAATCCTATACCCGATTCAACACTAAACCCACATTCTAAACGGATTAAAACCACTTTTCTCACCAATTATTCGATCAAAACAGTGACTCAACCCCCCTGTTTTCAGTTTCAACCGAACCAAGCTCTTTTACCCTTAAAACCGAATAAAAACAACCCTTGAACTAACCAGAACCTAAACCAAACCTTCATTTACATAACAAAACTGAAATAGAACAAAATAAATCAACCAAAACAAATCTTACCTCAAAATTCCCAAGAACGTAACCAACCAATCCTTTAGCACAACTCGTTAGGAAAACAGAGACAATGAAGAGTGTAATTCGAATTAAGGAAAGCTCATAATCCTGATTTTTAATCCAAACATTAAAGGGGAAATCAATTTCCCATTAATTTCAGATTCGGACGTTTGGGGAAGGAGGGAGACGTTTCAAAAATAAAAAAAGGTATAATTACATGGGAAGGGTTCATAATTTTTGAATTTTTATAATTTGACCCTTAAGTTTTAAAAATTTACAATTTAGTCCTTAATTTTCAGAATTTTTAATCCCTAAATTTTAGGGTTCGATTTAGGGATTTTGACTTAATTTTGGGGATTTTGACTCCTAATTTTGGGTTATTACAAATAGCTAAGACATAACTTTAACAAGTATCAACCATAAATTCAAAACTCAAACAACTTGAGAATTGTTTAGCTCGTATCACTCCTATTAACCAATAGAGAAAGCCTGGGCACGTGCTTATCAGATGTAGATTGTAGAGTAAAGAGTGTTCTCCATTGTATATAAATTTTGTCTTTTAACTCTGTTACTTCCGATCAAAAGAAATTATTAGATGAATCTTGTTTATCACGTCATCTATGGTCTAAATAATTAAGACTGTTCATCACTAAATAATTCTTTAATAACAATCTACCTACGATCCTGATCGTCTCTAGACCAGATGAAACAAGAAAAAAACAAGGCGGAAAAGAAAATCAGATGTAACGTTAATGAGTGATTGGAGCACGCAATAGGAGGCACTAACTTTATGAAGAAAACTTTATGCGCTCTTGTGCCAGTGCTAGTAGTTATCTGATACATTAAGAAGTGTGCGCTACTGTACAAGGACTAGGTTACATTCAAAGGATATTTAAGACGATTGGGATAAAATAGATTTTTTTTCAAAGTTTTGGTATCTGAAATGGTCTGTTTTGACTTCATTAATACCTAATCTTTTCAGTCTATATATATTACTACTTACATTTTACAGTTTTTTTACACTGGTATGTTATTTTTATTTACTTAAACAGTTACTTCTACAATTAATTATAAAAAAACTTTAAAATTTTATAAAAATAAAAATCAAACCCACTGGTGGTTTGATTTTGTTATTGGGTCGGACAAGTCGAAGATGCTTCATTTCATTGGGTTTTACTGTGAAAAAATTGCAGTATGGACAAAAATATACCATCCCTGAGTTTTACTGTAAATCATCATCTTATGAAAGCATGGGACCATTAGAGTTTTAGGATGGTATAACAATTGACATTCACTACCACCAGCACCAGCACCGCGCCACAACCACAGCTTGTGGAGGGGCCAATGGCCAGTGTCTTTGGAAAAAGTTGGCAATACCCGAAACCAAAAATCATGGAACCTAGTGAAAGTATAAAACTCAAAACCAGATAGATATGCTGTGGTTAGAAACTTAGAAATATCATGCGTATTTCCTAAAACCAAGGAGTGGGGCCAAAAACTCCCAAGCTTAGGTTCTATTCCAGTCAATCCTATATATGTTCCATTTCTCTCTAAACTCATTTATCATTCCTCATACAGGCTCAAAAACCGGTTATATTTTCCCTTCCTCTCCGTTAGACAAAAACCGGTTATATCTTCCCTTCCTCTCCGTTAGACCTTTGCTTCATCATGTTCATTGAGAAAACCTCCGGAGATTATGAGAATGGTGGTATCCCCCCCGATAACTTGGACGATGATGGTCGAGTCAAAAGAACCGGTTAGTTTGTTTGAAATATGCTTTACTGTGTGGATCCTTCTTCTTTTACATGTTTGATGGTTTTGTTTGGTTTGTATGAAGGGACTTGGGTTACTGCTAGTGCTCATATTATCACAGCGGTGATTGGGTCTGGAGTGCTGTCGCTTGCATGGGCGGTTGCTCAGTTGGGTTGGGTGGCTGGGCCAATTGTTCTCATGGCTTTCTCCTTCATCACTTACTTCACATCGATTCTCCTTGCTGATTCCTATAGGGCTCCGGATCCTGTCCATGGACGAAGAAACTACACTTACATGGATGCTGTTAGAGCTTACTTGGGTATACTACGTAATCTTCGCTTCAATACTAACTGGAATGCTTATTGAGCGAGTCAATGATAATGAGTTGAACATTGCTCGACTCAACTTGAAAAGTGTTCAATTTGTGCTCAATTCAACTTGATACTTAATAAATTCAAGTTTAATTCGAGTTGAGCATAAACCGAATTTTAATCGAATGGAGCTAGAGCTCGGTTAGCAACCTAATACTAACTCATAATGCGCAAAGCTCATCGACATTTATGTTTTCCATTCAATCCCAATAACCAACATGATTATTGTCAGGTTTCTCAATGAAATATCAAATTCAGAGCCCATTCCTCTCTCTCTTTTTTTTCTTGCAGGAGGAAGAAAAGTCCAACTCTGTGGGTTAGCTCAGTATGGAAATCTTATTGGAATAACCATTGGTTACACTATCACAGCATCAACTAGCATGGTGTAAGTAGAATCAAAAGACTACACAAGTTTGAAGTTTCTCTTAACCTTCTTTGATACTGACAATGATCCGAAATTTACAGTCAACGTGTTCTTTTGTTGCATTTTAACTTGTAATCAGTGCCGTCAGAAGGTCAAATTGCTTCCACAAACATGGGCACCATGTGAAATGCCGGACATCGAACTACCCATTCATGATAATCTTCGGCGGCATTCAAATCTTTCTCAGCCAAATCCCGAACTTCCACAAGCTTTCATGGCTCTCAATCTTGGCAGCCATCATGTCTTTCGCTTACTCTTCCATTGGCCTTGGACTCTCCATTGCCAGAGTTGCAGGTAATCCAAACCTCGCATATCTGCATGTAACAAGTATAACAGACAAAGATAACAACAATACTCGGTTTCTGTTTTATTGATTTTACTCGAGTGGTTTATGTTTCTTAAAAAATCTAGATATTTTTCTTTGAATTTTTTTCTGTAAATAGGTGGGGAACATGCAAGAACAACTTTAACTGGAGTGACAGTAGGGGTGGATGTGTCTGGATCTGAAAAGGTTTGGAGGACATTCCAAGCTATCGGGGACATTGCCTTTGCCTATGCTTTCTCGACTGTCCTCATTGAGATTCAGGCAAGTATACTATTATCATTACGTCTGTCCGTTAATCCATCACGTGAGAATGTGAGCGTAAGAATCTTAAAAAAGAAGGTAATGACAAGAAGAAAAAAACCCTGAATAACTTGGAAAAGGCCCCTTTTTGGTGGTGGTCCTGAAACATGGACCAGGTGATTGTGAATGAAAAGGCAAGTCGCCTTTTCTGACCTAAAAAAAGGCAAGTCGTCCTTTCAGCTTGAATTTTCAAGGTTAGAATTTTCAGCTTGATTCTTGAAATGTCGTAATTAAAGAAGATTCGAATCCACACGAAAAGGAACATGTTTCTGTTAGTGGGTCTTGGTTACACTATGATCTTGAGTTACAAAGATTCCTTTAGACAGTGTGGATTTTTGTGATTGATTCTAGTTGTCCATTTATTTTGAAGAAAAAAATTTAACTTTGACAGAGAAAAAAAACAAAAAAAAAATCATTTTTATTAAAATTTCAGTTTTAATAACATTATTAACAACATTTCCCTCTACAAACCTTTATACCCTAGCATCTGAAAATTGTTTTTTTAATTAAATTCAGGACACAGTAAAATCAAGCCCACCAGAGAACAAAACTATGAAGAAAGCAACCGGCGTTGGTGTATCAACAACAACTATATTCTATGTACTTTGCGGCCTTGTCGGGTACGCTGCATTCGGAAACGATGCACCGGGAAATTTCCTTACAGGATTCGGTTTCTATGAACCCTTTTGGTTAATCGACTTCGCCAACGTCTGCATTGCCATTCATCTTATTGGTGCCTACCAGGTAAAGTCTCATATCCTAAGGGTTCATTTGCCCTACTAAAATGATAAGGCCTAATGGGTTATTATGCTAGCATGATTGACATGTTTACATCCAGGTTTTTGCCCAACCGTTGTTCGGGTTCGTCGAGGGTTGGTGCTCGAAGCGATGGTCCAATAACATGTTTATTACAAGTGAACATGCTGTTAATGTTCCATTCTACGGTGTTTATTACATCAACATCTTCAGATTGGCTTGGAGGACAATCTATGTTGTTTTTACAGCGTTGGTAGCCATGATCTTTCCTTTCTTCAATGAGTTCTTGGGTCTTATTGGAGCTGGCTCGTTTTGGCCATTAACAGTCTATTTCCCAATAGAAATGCACATTGCACGTACGAACATGGCCAAGTATTCGTTCAAGTGGATTTGGATGAAAATCTTGAGCTGGGTTTGCTTGATTGTTTCACTCATTGCCGCTGCTGGATCTGTTCAAGGGTTGATTCGAAGTCTCAAGGCATACGAGCCCTTTCAAGTTCATGAATGAAATTTGTTGAGATCCGGAAGAGATGGTCTGGTTAATTCCATGAACTATGTAATAAAAGAATGTGTAATAAGAAGGAACTAGTGAATTAACTAGGTAGATTGTGCTGTTTTAATTCTTCTGTATTGCTACTGTAAATCTGCTTGCATTTGTGTGTTGAGCCCTTTCTTCTGTTGTTGTACCACATTTTCTTAATTGTTGTAACATGTTTTCTTTACTCATATATCATGTTTTTCTCTGAGTAATTTAGAATCATAACCCAGTCTCGATTATTTTACAACGCCTTACAGGTATAGACGACTTACTTGTTGGGTAATTTTAATTTCTAGTTTGTTATTTTGATCTGTTTTAATGTTGTGATTCAGTGCAACTCTAGCTGTTGCTGGTGAAAATGGTGTAAGGCATCTTATGATGTGCCGAGCTTGTTGCGAGTTTTAAACCTTCTGGCAACATGCAAGGTGAACTTTTACTCTCTCCTTGGTGTTTTCCCCCATTTATATATTTTAGTAGTTAACTGGATGTTTCCTTGTAGGTCAAGTAAGGCAAGTTTGTTTCCCTAGAAAATTTGTTTTAGAAGATTAGGGGCTCTCTTCCTCTTGCCCATGTTTCATTGGCTTATCGTAATGTGAAAGGAAAAAATGTATATGTTAACCTAGCAAATCACGGTTAGGATATGAAAAGAAATGCTTAGATTACGTACTAACATACAATTAAGGACGGAGTTAAGATTTTGACTTAAAGGGGAGAAAAAAATCGAGAATGATTATCTCTCCCCACCTCTATGTAGCTTCTTCACCGTTAACAGTGTATATATCTCTGTTTAAGAGTATAAACGAGTTGAGTCTAACTAATGCTGAACTTGTAACATCTTAAAAACTGATTTAATTAAAAATGAATTTCACCGATCAAGAATCTCACACCGACAAATCAAATCATAATATTAATTTTTGACCAAATAATCACTTGTACAAGTATTAAATTCGATTTGAGTTAAATTATCGATTAACGATCATAATAAAAATATTAAAATACAATTAATTACTAAATTATAAAAAATAGAGAAAAATTAATATCTCACCCTATTAAAACAATCATAATTGGTTGTTTGTTCTTCAAATTTCATTCAATGTTTGCATCCAAGTAGCAACATTACCCGTTTATTATTTACGTTAAAAATTCTACATATTATATTTTCCATTTATATATTATATACAATGCGAAACTATCAAGGAACTGATGGATAATGTCTCTACAAAATATAAAATGAAATAGAAACATATATGGAGCAGTAAAATTATTCTTTTAACTTTCAGAAAATATATAATTTAATTACGATCTCTTTAATTTAATTTTTTAAAATAATTTTTCAATAAATAATATTAAATATTTTTTATTAGATCATTTGTGGGTTCGATTTAATACATACGATTAAGTTTGGCTTATTCCATATAAATTGTAATTTACCTTTTTACGCATTTCTTGCGTTTTAAACACTTGCATGGACATATATAACAATGGATACGCGCATGCATATATTCATAACTTCTGATATTATTCAAATTAAAACCGAAGCCAATATTATTCAATAATTTTTTTATTGGAAACCAATAATAAATTCTAAATTTATCTAAGTTCATACGTTAAAATAAAACAAAAATTCAATAAAATTAGATCTCTTGTATCCCGTAAAACAAGAGAAGAGTATCTTTATTTAACTTGGTTATATATTTTGGTTGTTAAAAGATATTGCCTTGATCTTTCTCGGGTTT
The DNA here is from genome assembly GCA_035048815.1 of Abelmoschus esculentus. NCBI lineage: Eukaryota > Viridiplantae > Streptophyta > Magnoliopsida > Malvales > Malvaceae > Abelmoschus > Abelmoschus esculentus. Next base: position 18,809,770 of record JAUCBN010000008.1, on the reverse strand, counting down.
GGCCTACATTTTCGCCTATAAATCATTTACTCAGGTTTATTTCCATAAGATTATCTTTTAATTGCATGAGAGAATCACAACAACTAAACCAAAGAAACAGGATCCAAAATCAGATTGTTTCCTTTGTTTTTGCATGCGGGAATAATCTCACCGCCGCCGCGCTGTAAAATTCATCCGATGAGTTTTTATTACTGGGCTTAGAGTTCATGTTAGCATTGATCGCCTTGCTGGATTTGTTGTTGTCGGAGCTTCAAATGTCATTTTGTTGTTGAAGATTCTGAACAAAACCAATCATGGTTAAGGTAAAACAAAGATTATTTTCAAATTTGAGTTTTGTTTTGATTTTCTGATAATTATACTTGTTTTTTTTCCCCCCAGGAAATCAAAACCAAGGACGTGTTCAGCTGTTACACATTTTTCCCATTATTTTTTGGGTTTTTAAAGCTGTGATTCAATGAGAGCTTTTGTTGGAACCGTGAAGCTTGTATCTTTGTCTTGTCTGCTCATCTTCAAAACCCAAAGCTTTTGTTGTTGTTTAATCTCATCTTCAATGATGTTAAATTTTTAGTCTTTTTTGTTTTTCAATTGTTTCGCCGTTGAGATTAAACCCAACAGCCTAGTCTCAAGGACGTGAAAAACCCAACAATGGCGCCACCGTTTGGTTGGTGGACAAAAGGCGGTCATAAAGGAACCCCGGTGGTCGTCAAAATGGAGAACCCGAACTGGTCAATGATGGAGCTCGAAGCTCCATCGGAAGACGATTTTATCACCAGAAACAGACCAACCGATCCGCGAGACAAGGCGCGCGGCAAAAACGCGAAGCAGCTCACATGGGTCCTCCTCTTAAAGGCCCACCGCGCTGCCGGCTGTTTAACTTCCATCGCTTCCACATTAGCCAGTCTCGGCCCAGCCATCCGCCGCCGAGTCGCCTCCCGTCAAACTGACACCGAGAACACTTCCTCCTTCGAAAACAGAACCGTTAGAACAGGGTTCTATACCTGCATCAAACTGTTCCTTTATTTATCTTTATTATTACTCGGTTTCGAGATCGCCGCGTATTATAAAGGCTGGCATCATTTCGTTGCTTCGGAGCATCAATTGAAGTACATTATCACAGCGCCACTTGATGTTAAAGATGTCTTCGAATGGTTATATTCCCATTGGGTTTTGATTCGGGTCGGGTTTATTGCACCACCGCTTCAGCTCCTGGCAAATGTCTGCATTGTTCTTTTCTTAACCCAAAGCTTAGATAGGCTAATCCTTTGTTTATGTTGCTTATGGATCCGTTTCAAAAAGATCAAGCCAATTCCCAAAGAAGACGCTGTTGCGGCTCTTGAAAATGGATTCTTCCCAATGGTTCTCGTTCAGATCCCCATGTGTAATGAAAAAGAGGTAAACAACAAGAAAAATACCATTTTTTTATGATTTGAAAAAAAAACAATGTTTTGTTTATGGTTTATATATATATATTGCAGGTTTACCAACACTCCATCGCTGCAATGTGCAAATTGGAGTGGCCAAGGTCGAAAATTTTGATTCAAGTTTTGGATGATTCTGATGATCCAATAACTCAGCTGCTAATTCAAGAAGAAGTGCTGAAATGGCAACAGGAAGGTGCCAACATTGTGTACCAACATCGACAAATCCGAGACGGTTACAAAGCTGGTAATCTTAAGTCTGCCATGAGTTGTAATTATGTTAAAGACTATGAATTTGTTGCCATTTTCGATGCCGATTTCCAGCCAGCCACTGATTTCCTCAAACGAACCATCCCCCATTTTAAGGTATGCCAAGTCAACTGCTGCTTTGAGTTGAATGCAATTTAGTGAATTCATAAACATCTTTGTATGTTTCATGATAAGTTGAAGTGATTTATTTTGGTTATATTCTTACAGGATAAAGAAGATTTAGGGTTAGTTCAAGCTAGGTGGTCCTTTGTGAACAAGGAGGAGAATTTGCTAACAAGGTTGCAAAACATTAACTTGTCATTTCACTTTGAGGTTGAGCAACAAGTGAATGGTGTTTTGATTAATTTCTTCGGATTTAACGGCACTGCTGGGGTTTGGAGGATTAAGGCTTTAGAGGATTCCGGTGGATGGCTTGAGAGGACAACAGTTGAAGACATGGATATTGCCGTCCGTGCTCATCTTCAAGGATGGAAGTTCATTTTTCTCAATGATGTTGAGGTATGGCTTGAGTTTGATCCATAATATTGCCAGGTGAATTTAGTAACTATTCACTTTGTTAAGATTTAATGTCTATTGGTTTTTTATCTTCTGTTCAGTGTCAATGTGAACTTCCTGAATCTTATGAAGCTTATAGAAAACAACAGCATAGATGGCATTCCGGACCGATGCAGTTATTCCGCCTGTGTTTGCCCGATATTATCCATGCCAAGGTGAATGATCATCCAAAACACTCGTTATTTAATGCAACAATTATCCAGTTTTGTCAAATTCAGTAGTTCTTGAGTGAATCCTATGCCTGACTGTGCTCTTGTTTTATATTTTAATCGGTGACAGATTAGCGTGTGGAAGAAATTCAATTTGATCTTCCTGTTCTTTCTGTTAAGAAAACTCATCCTACCGTTTTATTCATTCACACTGTTCTGCATAATTCTCCCCATGACGATGTTCATTCCCGAGGCTGAACTTCCAGCATGGGTTGTCTGTTATGTCCCTGCTACAATGTCATTCCTCAACATCCTTCCGGCACCAAAATCGTTCCCATTCATTGTTCCTTACCTTCTTTTCGAGAACACCATGTCAGTGACCAAGTTCAACGCCATGATCTCTGGTCTATTCCAACTTGGCAACGCATACGAATGGGTTGTTACAAAAAAATCTGGTCGATCATCTGAGGGTGACCTTGTCTCCTTGGTTGAGGACTCAAAACATCAGTTTCGGGGATCAGAACCCAATCTCACTGAAATTGAAGCCGATATCATGCAAGAGCAAAAGGTTAGGAAAAAGAAGCGTAACCGTATATACACGAAGGAGTTGACGCTAGCATTCCTTCTTTTAATGGCATCAGCTAGGAGCCTATTGTCTTTGCAGGGTATCCATTTCTATTTCTTGCTGTTTCAAGGGATTACTTTCTTTGTGGTTGGTTTAGACTTAATTGGCGAGCAGGTTTCGTAAAGGAAGATGAGAGAGCTTGTAGGGAAATCTGGGTGATATCAAATCCAGCCCACACGGGCGAACACAGAATCTGAGTACCGTTCGAAACGAACTTTTATGGCAGATTCAGAAGATGTCCGAGCATACCTGTTCACTTTCTACTAAGGGCCTTGGTTCAGATTCCACCCGACACAAAATGAAATTGTCTTTGCACGGACATTGCCAAATGCCAACACTTGAAAATGGTGACTCCGGTATATGTAAAAAGTTTCTTTTCCTTTTGATTCATTTGCTTTTCTGTCATTTCTTTTTTGTAAGAAAAAGATGTATTAGTTACAGTTTTAGGGTTTCACGCATAATGAATGACATTGTTTTGTTATCGATAATAGTAAGATTTTCGGGTCGAACGCGAGTATGATCCCACACGATGGAAAAGTTGGAATGATCAGTATCCATGTTCAAATTCCCCAAGACTTTGCATGCCCGACTTTTCGCATGATAAATGGTATGTCCTAAAATCAGTAATCCCTCGTGGTTCCGGCTGCAATGGCGGTTGGCAAGGAATCGCTTTTCCCCCGGTTACCTGGAAAATCAATGCATAAACGATACATTTACGACCCGGAATAGAATGCTATTCTTTATTGAATGATTTAAGATGACTCACTCCCACTATTTTCTCGAAAAATAATGTTTTGAATATAAATTAACACGAATAAATTATATTATTTAAGGAATGAACATGGATGGATAGAAAAATTTTATATTCATTTATGTTTATATTTCATCATAAATCCGGTTTAAGTTAACAAACGAACATGAATATATTACGTTTGTATTTGTTCGATTTGTTTTATAAATCTAACAAAGAAGGGTAAAGGATATGGTTAATATCTATAACAAATGAGTTAAGTTTAACCTTTAAGATTTTATTTTGTATACAGACAATAAAAAATATTCTATAAGTATAATTAACTTTACTTAAAAATTAAATTTTATATAAGCTTAAAAACTAAATATTTATCATAATTTTTTTATTTTTTAAACTTTCAATCCCTATAACATATAATATTAAAATGTAAATTGAATAATTACATACTAAGATTATATCTAATTAAATATCCTAAAACTGTTGCATCCTGCCGAGGGATTCAATCCCGGTATTTGGTCCCATACTCACATGCAGCACTTTCGGGTCTAAAGAGGACAAATCAAGATCAACTATTTAGTGTTATCCCATCTTATGCGTTCGAATATTATATATAATTGCGCCACTAGTCCAAACGTATTCCTGTTATTTCAATCAAGGACAAGAATTCTTACTATCATTTATCTAATAAATAATTTTACCATTTTTAAAATTCTGACCAATTCTCTTTTACAAATAAATCAATAATTAACCTGGACTTCTTGCTTTGACCCCATTCCAATGTAATTAAAGTATTGAGAATCTGAGGCTGAGGCACATCTCTAGGTGTTATTCAATTAATTCCTTTCTAGGGCTTATCAACCGAAATTGATGTATCTTATCTTCACTAAAAAGCATCATATAAAATACTCAAATTTAAGCACTTCTTCTTGGCCAGTTAAATTGCTATGGCGCACCAGGATGAAACCCCAAAACCGATGAATTAAAATGATATATATTGATAAACTAAAATATATTAACAGATTAAATAATTAAAAATATTTATATTATTTTATTTTATATAAATTTAGATATTAATATTTATTTTAAAAATATAATATCTTTATTTAATAAAAAATATATTCATATAAAAAATTCTACGGGCGTCGAATACCGTTAACACCGCTAATGATGAATATCGCTGAATATTATTAAACTAATTAATAAAGATTAAAAAATTTAAGGACTCAACATATAATTATAAATTATTTATAATATTTTTTACTAAATTACTTTCTATATATATTATTTTATTTTTAAAATAATTAATAAAATACAAATTTAAATTAATTTTAAAAAATAAAAAATCTTAAAACCAAAATCCAAAATCTAAATCACTAAACATTAAACTTCAAACCCTAAAATATAAAATTTCAAAACTCTAGATCCAAAACTTAAAATAAAAACCCTAAAAACTAAACAATAAACACTAAAACTAAAACCTAAAATAACCAAAGCCTCTATATCTAAATCTTAAACTAATTTTGGGTTTTAAGTTTAGGGTTTATACTTTTTAGAGTTTCAAGTTTTTTATTTTAGGGTTTAGGTTATGGTTATATTTTTAGATTTTACGGTTTATGATTTTAGGATTTTAAGGTTTAAAGGTTTAAAATTATATATTTAATTCTTGAAATTTTTATTTTTTATTAATTAATTTAATAATATTTTACGGTGTTTAACGTTAGTGATATTTAATAATATTCGACGTACGCCATAGACTCATCCATTTATATATCATAAAAATTTAAAGTTTTATACCGTTTAAAATTATTGAATTAGTACGAGTGCATTTTGTCTTTAACCAATTATTTAGGTTGTTTTATTTCCCAAGTTCCTGCTTCACATGGACACTCTAGTTGGTTAGCTACAAGGATCGAGAGAGAAGACGATAACATTGGAAAACGGAGAAAGTTTGAAAAAATATTAATATATGTATGGAAGGAGAAATTATATTTTTTATTTTTCGAAATTAAATATTAAAGTTAACGTTAAAATTCTAGTGTTTGTAGTTGACTTTTGAAATTTGAGAGTAAACTTATATCTAAAATTAAAATTTAATGATAAAATTTTAAAATTTTGATAAAAAATACAGAAAAAAACATAGAAAGAAAAAGCAATACAAGAGTAACATGGAAGCATAGCTTGATTTCTTTCTAAAAAGTTATTTGCGCTTTCAATGAGATGGAATGATTCTTTTAATTAAAGAATAATCAATAATACCAAAATATATTGTCTCTTGTTTAGACAGATAAATTCAAATAAAATTGTTATATCTTTTAGTCAAAGGGGAGAAATAAATCTGGATATTTTGATGATTCATAAGAATTTAACTCTTAGAAAATTAATAAAAAAAATATTGATATCTTATATAATAAATTATTATTGTTATATAAAGATTTATTTTTTACTTTTTAATTACTTTTTTATTTTATATTTTTATTAAATAAAGATTTATTTGATAAAAATTTAAATTTATTTTATAATAAATATTAATAAAATCTATTTAATAAAAAATATAAAAAATAATTTGATCTAATAAATAATATAACAAAAATAATCTATAATATAATTTTTACTTCTAACAAGAATATCTAAGAATTTTAAAGTCCACTTTGTAAAACAAATCTTTTATAAATAGCGCATTAAAGAATTTCACATAATTATATATCACAAATAGAGTTTAAATGTTTTTATAAAGTAATTTTGAAATTATAAAACATCTAACTCAGGTAGTTAAAGGAATGATTATTGTTTTTAAAGATTATAGATTCGTATACCAACAATGTTAGTAAAATAATTCAACGATCAATATTTTAATATCTAATCTTACTATTTAATCGGTTAATTCGAATTCATATAAATTTTTTTATAATATTAATATTTCGAATTTTTGTTTATATGATAGAATTTATTAAATAAGATTCTTGAGGGGTCAGGGTATGGGGCTTAAGTAAAAGAGTGTCGGCAAAGGGGAGGCGAACCTCTTCAAAACCCAACAATAAAACATTATTACCCACATGTCTTTTCACCTTTTCTTTGTCTATGTCAGGAGGAAAACAACTTTTAAGTTTATTTACATATAATAAATTTAAAAATATCCTAATTGTATTTGAAAAAGAAGTATGCTTTATATATATATATATATATATATATTTTTAAGTTATAAACAAAAAATAAAATTTATTAAATACCAAACGTACGAGTAAAATAATATACTTTGAATTTATTCAATTAATACCATTGTTTTGCAATATTTTATATGTTGCATATTCAAACTACTCCATATTAAAAAATATAAAAGCTTCCCTTATGGCTCCAGGTGGCATTATTAAACCACTGTTTGTGGACATGAAATCAAATTTAAAATAAATAAAATGTGCGTGGAATCCAAGATGATATTGATAGGAAGGGGACAATCAACTTTAAATCTGAATCTGCCTTATCAGTTCTTATTTCTCTAAAGTACCATGCCAATACTACTGTGTTTGCACCCTGTTTTGGACAGAATACAAGATTGATTTCAGAACTTTGAATCAACGTTTATATTTAAACAGCGAGTATCATAGATTTGTTGTCTTAATACCGTATTTATTTAGCACGTGGGTATTATATTAAAAACTAGTTAAAGATTTCACCGAACACGTTCGGGAGAATGAAATGATTTTTTATTCAATTATAGTGGTTAGTAGTATATATTCTAGATTATACTTTTAATTTTTCAATATTAATCGCTTTGTATGTTAATAGTATTAGTGTTTAAACCCATAACTTTTAAAAATAACAACCGTTCTTTTAATTGATGAGACAAAAAATTTTGTGCGAAATGATTGGATAAGATGAAATTAGAAAGTTCATCACAAGGGGCAGGTCTTAATGACGGTTATTTATTGCATTTACCTAAACAGAACAAGATATTCATTGTAATATAAATATTATTAGGATATATCTAAATTACAATAATATTTAGTATCTATTTTAATGTGATCTTTAAGTAAACATTAACTTTTTAATTACATGAAAATAAATGATAATTTATTTTAAAAAGTATAAAATATTATTAATTAAATAAATTATAAATAATATGATAAATTAAATTTACCTTATATTTTTTAATTCTTACATCATCTACTCTCTTTTGGTCGAATATTGGTAGACTTCTCTGGTACCCGTGGAGATTTCAAATTGTTTACATCAATCGCAAAATAAACAAGGTGGTCAATAGGTTAGATAATCTTTGTGTTGTTAATAGTTATAACTCAATATATATTTTTTTATTTCTTCTTCATAAGATGTTATATTTATTACATGACGATATTGATACTAGATTATTAGTGATGTACTCACATCGAATTTAAATAATTAATAGGATGAATCTACTACGTGCATCGAATATTGTTAAACACCACTAACGACGAACACCGCTAAACACTATTAAATTAATTAATAAAAATTAAAATTTTCAAGTACTAAACATATAATTTTGAATTATTTAAAATAAAATTTTAAACAAATTATATATATTATATTATATTTTTTAAAATAATTTTTAATTTAAAAATAAAAAATATTAAATCTAAAATTTAAAACCCTAAACTCAAGCTAAAATACTAAACATTAAATTTTAAAATCAAAAACCCTAAACCCTAAAATAATAAAAACATAAACCATAAAATCTAAAAATATAATCATAACCTCAACCCTAAAATATAAAATTTGAAACTTTTAAAAAATATAAACCCTAAATTTGAAACCCAAAATTACTTTAAGATTTATATATAGGTTTAGGGTTTTTTTAGGGTTTAGGATTTTAGCGTTTAGATTTAGTGTTTATGGTTTGGTATTTTTAGCAATTTTAGGGTTTTGATTTAGGATTTTGAGATTTTATATTTTAGGTTTAGAGTTTTATGTTTAGTGATTTAGGTTTTGAATTTTGATTTTAGGGTTTAGAGTTATTTTTTATTTTTAAAATTAATTTAAATTAGTATTTTATTTAATTATTTAAAAAATAAAATAATATATATAAAAAATAATTTAATAAATAATTTATTTTAAGTAATTTATAATTATATGTTGAGTCCTTAAATTTTTTTAGTCTTTATTAATTAATTTAATAATATTCAACGATGTTTATCATTAGCGGTGTTCGACGTCTGTCATAGAATTTTTCTATTTAATATTTTTTTTCATAAAAAATAATTAAGTGATTTTGGTATAATTTATCCATATATATCATATATAATTTTAATTTTGTTCATCTAATTTATTTATTTAATAATTATAAAATTAATGTAAAATTAATTAAATTTTACGTAGAGGTGTAAATGAACAGGGTGTTCGACGAGCTGCTCGTGAACCGTTCATATAATGTTCGTTTATTAAGTTAAATAAACGAGTATGAACATATATTTTATGTTCGATTAATAAACGAACGAACACGAACATAAGTCCGTTCAGTTCGTTTATGTTCACGAACAAACTCGTCTATGTTCGTTTATAAACTTGTTTATATACTCATTTATAAGCTTGTTTATAGGCTTTTATATACAAACGCTAAACAAACATGTTCTTGAACACTAATCGAACATGTTCGTGAACGCTAAATAGACAAGTTGATGAATATATACAAATGAACTCGTTCTCGAACGCTTAATGAACATGTTCACGAACGTTAAACGAACAAATTATCGAACATATAAACGAACACGTTCGTGAACGTTAAACGAACCGAGTTTGAACACGACAAAAAATAAACGAACCACACTTGAACATACTATTAAAAATTTAAACGAACACGAACAGAGTTTGACCACCTTCAAAAATAAATAAATGAACACAGATATATCCTTATCCGTTAAAACTCGATTCGTTTATGCCCCTAATTTTATGTAATATAAGTCAACTATTATTTATAAATAAAGTTCAAGTATTTTTATAAATATTTAATCGTTGTATGTGAGCGACTAAATGATTAAAATTATTTAATTTTATTTTGATTATTATTTTAGTTTGCTTTAACTAATATGATTTAATCTGTGTCACATGTTTAATTTTAACAAATGAATCTTCTAACAAGGATTTTTAGTCTATATAATATTTTAAACTTAAAATTTTATTTACGTAATATCAAATTATTTATCACTTATACCAATCTTATTATATTAAAAATATTTTATTAATACTATTATTATTTTATGATAATTTTCTGATTTTTTATAATTAATCGATTTTTTAATCTAACTATTTATAAAGTATGTAATTTTTTTAAATTTTACGTAATAATTTAAGATATCCTATCTCTTTATATATAGTTTTGTCCGGTCAGTGTTTTCATTGCTCTCTTATTCTCTCTCACTATCCAATTATTTAACATTTCCTTCTTCTCTAACATATAAAATCTTTGAAATAAAAAACATGTCTTTAAATGAACCTCATTGAACCATCTCAAGCTACTGTCTTTAATATGAACCCAATGCTTGATTTGTTGAGTATAGAGTTTTTCTAGGCCGGGGGTTTGTTTTCCATGGGTTTAGAAGGGTTAGACTTGGTGGGTTCAGAGACTACAACCGGTTTCACTTCTCTTGGATCAAATCCTCAGACAAATCCCAACTGGTACGGATCTGTGTTCTTCAAGCAAGACAGCACTTGCAATAATGAAGACGAGTATAGGAGTTCAAAACTGGCCAAAAACGGTGAACTTTCAGGCTGTAAGCCATTGATGTTCCAACAGAGAAATGCTTTATTGAGATCCAGTAACTCTCCCTTCTTCGATGAACAAGAAGAGCAACAGATGCTGAGCTTCTCCGCCCCCAAACCTGATGCTGTTTCAGTGGACAGAAACTCAAAAAATCTCATTTTCCCTCAGTTTCACCTCTCAGGTACGTACTTACTTGTATATTGAAGGTTTGAACTTTGAAGCATTGTGAATGTTCAAACATTGTTGTTTTAATACATGTTTGTGGGTTTGTTTCCAAGATTAGACATGTTTTTGTTGTTGTTGGTTCCTTGGTTTAGGGTCTTTTCATGGAAGAACTGAATGGTCTTTCCTTTTAAAGTCTTATCAATAAAAGTGAAGTTTTCTTCTTTTTTCCCCTTTCACTTAGGTAAACCCATCTCCTCTTTTGTCATCTTTAACATTTCCACCCAACATCCTTTTTGTGTTTGTTTTCCTGTTGTATCAAAGACAACAAATCCATGATGTTTCTTTTCCTCCTTAAATGTTGTAGGAGGGGTATCTGCTACAACTTGTATGTACCCTTTCCCTGATTTTACATTAATACTACTATCAGTACATAAGTAATTATGTAAGAACAATATTAATGTTTTAAAATATAAAAAATAAGTAAAAATCTAAACTTGAGGTTAGAAAGATGAATTAAAACTAAAGTAAAAAATAATAACTATTCAAATCTGAAACATTTACGTTCAGTAAAATGTAATTATTTTTATATATTTTTAGACCATAATAGTACATGATTAATATTTTTTAAGGGATGATTTTCATATTTTCTACCATCCATTTGCATTCATCCAACGGTTCAAGTTCAAGTTCAAGAAATTATAATTTTTTTTCTTGGTTTTGTATTTCAGGGTACAACAGTGGAGGATTTGATGTTGCAAACATGTATGGGGTGTGTAAAGGACCGTTCACTCCATGTCAATGGATGGAGCTGGAACACCAGGCGTTGATCTACAAATATATAATTTCAAATGTGCCTATACCATCTAATCTTCTCATTCCTATAAGAAAATCACTTATTTCTTCTAATCTTCTGATTTCTGGTGGACTCCTCAGACCTAATACATGTACGTTCTTTCTCTTGTTTGGGAAGCAAGAAAACAACAACAACAAATATTTATGGGCTTTCTTTCATCATTTTCCTTTTTAACTATGGAGACCTTTTGAGCTAAGTGAAAACGATGCAATGGTAATGCTGGAAGTTAAAAATTTGCATCAAATATAGTTTAGGCTAATACCTTTCACTTTAAGACTTAGTTTTGAAGTTAGAATTTGGAATTTGTTGTCTGTTTTGCTGATGTTCCAGCAACGGGATGGAGAGCTTTTCAACTTGGGTTCTCAAACAACAATGATCCTGAGCCAGGAAGGTGTTGTAGAACTGATGGAAAGAAATGGCGGTGCTCAAGAGATGCAGTTGCCAACCACAAGTATTGCGAGCGCCACATGAATAGAGGCTGCAGTCGTTCAAGAAAGCCTGTGGAAGGCCAATCCAGCCATTCTGTCGCAGCCACTGCCACCAAACTGATGCCTAAGCCTGTGGAAGGCCAATCCAGCCATTCTGTCGCAGCCACTGCCACCAAACTGATGCCTAGTGTCTCGTCCTCTTCAGCATCAGTGGTAGGGCCAGTTTGTGGTAGCAACAAGCCTAACAGCCTCAACCTTGCTCGGCAGCAGTTTGAGAATTTGCATCCTGGTGATGCATCTAATCTTTCTGCAGCAAATCCACTGAACAGGTGATAGAACTATCCCTCCAGCCTATATTCAAGCTGGAAATAGAAGTTAGCTGTTTCATAATATTACTTCCATATTGATGATTTCTGTTATTGTAGGATGATACTGAATAAGGGCACCATAGGGGAAAATGTGCCTTATACTGCACCAGGACTCTCCATGATATCCCTCAATGGTGACTTAAAATCTAAAGAAAACCCTTTCTTGAATCTGGAGCAACCGCTCAATCCTTCACGTAAAATCTCTTCCACCATTGAGTGCAGAAATTTTGGTTCATCACATGATCTTACTAGTCAAGAAACTGAATCTCAACATTCCTTTCACCGGTTCATCGATGATCGGCCTAAAAGCCTGTCCAATTGTTCCGCCATTTCCTGGCCTGAGTTTGATGTTCAATCATACAGGACACAACATTCTATACCAATTCCCATGGCTGCCTCAGATTTCATGTCCACAACTTCCTCTCCCAACACCAAAAATCTCACTCCACCTCTCCGATTATCTCACGAATTCAACCCGATACACATTGGATTGGGAGTGGATAATGTTACTAATGAATCAAACCAGAGGCATATTGATTGTACTCCAGTCTCTTGGGATACTTTCATGGGTGGCCCTCTTGGCGAGGCATTGCATAGTAGTAGCAGCAACACCACGGTGGACTTTAAGAACTCATCAGTACTTAACCTAATGACAGAGGGCTCAGATTATAGTCCTCGGATTGGATCATCTCCGAAAGGGGTCATACAAAAGACAACCTTCAGTTCTCTTTCGAATAGCATTGCTGGAAGTAATCCAAGAACAGAGAATAACAAGACTCGTGAAGGTTTTACCCATTGCAATGATCTCCTTGGTTCTACTCCTGTTGAATCTTGATCTTTGCCTTCTTTGTAACCACTTTAATTACCGACAAGTCCCCCTCTGTTGCAGAAGAAGAAACAGAATCATGAGCTTCATATTTATCTACAAATATGGAACAATTAGTTATGAAAGTTTATATTGTTTTAATCTCTTAATGTTCGAACTTTTCTACTTCTTAGCCATGGTTTGTTCCTATATATTAGCATACATTAATCGAGTCTATATCGGAAATAAAAAGTTGTCGCATAAGCTGAACTTTGCATCTTACACTTCCTTGCTAAAAGGAAGTAGAAATTGATGGTGGATGTTGAATTTTGAATCTCAACATGTTTGTGTTATTACATGAGAGTAAGGGGTATCTCAGAACCCTGAATGACTTGAATCTGAGTTCTACAGAACTGGTTGCTCATCAACCCCATTTGTCCTATCAGACAAGAGGGGAAAACCAGAAAGTTGTATACCAGCACACTGCTACAGTCCATTCAATGGTTCTTGTATGCTTACGCCTAGAAATAGATATGTTAGCAGTGTAATTTAGGCTACATAGTTTCAATAACTCACCTGGCCATTGCCTTAACACAGGATCGTAACCCCTCTGCATAACTAGAAGGAGCTTTGCTGCTAGACCTGCGTTGACAGTGAGTTAAGCGTATTCCTCTGGTGTGAACTTGCATATGGCCCATAGTATTGATGCATAATCAGTTGGTATCACTGCCCACAACATCCTCCTAAAATATACCATCTTTCACAGCCGTTTCTAGATCTAGAACTTGGCTATCAAGGTTCATGTCGGCTTCTTTTCGACCAGAACGGTTGATACATTGCCCTTTCTTTTAACACCCTTTTTGAGAATGTTAGACATAATGGCACAAAAGAATCTAACAAAGACCCGTTTTCCTTTAGTTCCCAAAGAACACAAAGAAAACTGTTTTACAAGAGAATTAGCTTTGAAGAAAGAAAAATCACAACCAGTAAACAAGAAGCTCAAATGCCAATCAAAGGAGATATATTTTCTTCCCCATTAAACTGGTTTACTTTTCACAGTCGTTTGCTTGATCTGATCTCTCCCTGGTTCGAAATGAACCTTCCTCATCCGTCATCATCATTAAACAAACAATAGTACAAAATGTGATCTTCTAATACGTCTAAAGCACTTTACTTCTATTGGGTGCAATGACAATGCATAGTACTCTTAAGGAGAGGAAACAAGTTCAAACCTTGAAAAGATATTGTTAAGAAGGAGAACCACAAATCCAGAATATATGAATTACCATAAAAATCTATATGTAATTTATCACAAAAAATCCTTTACTACTATTTAAAAATACCATCTTTTTCAATTTACATCGCTGCACCACCTTTTGTATATGATCTAATCAAAGAGGGATTCTAACCTCTTCTCTTCTCTACATAATCAAAAAAAAATACCATCTTTTTCAATAGTAAAAACAATAGGCTTGAGTGATAAACGAAATGAAAGTTGCGGGCCAAATTAACTGGAAAGAAACGGTAAAATGATCAAAGTGAAAATATCACTATAAAACAAGGACTAGAAAAGATAATAAACCCAAAAAATTGTATTACCGTATTTAACTGTAAATTATAGAAAAATTACAGCTTTGACTGAAAATATTACGTTTACGATAATCATAACATTTGTTAGCTTCCACGTATCTGTTCTTATCCAAACGGCTTTGTTTGTCCAAATCAACGGCATCTCCTCCTTCCTATTGATAGTTTTGTGTTAAACCAACCTCAACACCTTGCTATTTATTGGTGAAAAAAACAATAATTTAATTACAAAACCTTCTTAATTACCTCAACAAAACCCTAAACTTTCCACAAGATTTCCATTGTTTACACCAAACGCGATCATAAAATCTCCAGAATTTCAATCTTCAACATTCAGGATGAAAATGGAAGGGCAGAGCCTAAAATCTTGTAACAAATTCTTTCGGTGTTTAAAAGAAGCTTTGTGCAGAGCTAGGGATGGCTATATCAGAGCTTTGACAAGTTGTGCATCGAGCATCTACGATGGACAACGCCCCAGTCATTTCCCGGGGAGATACCACGAGTTCCCGAGGAGCTTTAGTGATGGATCATCGGCAACATCTAATGTCAAGGAAGGTGATACTTTAAGGGAGCTTAACAGGGCTGCATCCTTTACAAGCTCGAGTAGTGGGAATGAAATGGATATGTTTTCGCCGAAGCGATTGAGGATGAAGATGAGATCAAGAGGGTTGCCAAAGAATATGGGTAGAATCGACGAAGACAAGCCTTGCGAATTCGAAGACAACGATGTTGTTATTGTTGAAAGGAGGAGCAAGTTTCGTATCAAATCCCAGCATCAGGGACATATTCCAGCGTACATTGCCAGGGCGTGATTTTTTCTATATGTAAATACATAGGTATATATAGCCAAAACTCAAACGCAGACCTGATATGCACAGATAATTGATCAAATGGGAAAAATAATTTACAGTTCAAAGCTCAAACTAGCATTTCTTAAATCATTCAATCACACCTAAAAATGGGAAATCAGTGCCAAGCAACAGGCTGTAAACAATAGTTCATATGATCTTAGAATTCCTAATGGAAAAGATTTCAGTACCCAAAATGCTAAGCAAAATGTAGTAAAATATCAAGGTTTCATCATGAAAATGGAAGGAAATACATGAAAGAACCTTGCATTTCATTAGGGATGAAGGAGCAGGTAGGTGGTTAAAACCCCATCAACATAATTCCTTGGATGAGCAACTCGAGCTTTGAATTCCACTGGCATTTTGATCTTTAACTTCCCCTTTCTTAACCCAAACCATTCCTTCGGTTCTCTGATTCAGCTCTCTACGCCTACCGAATCCTCCATGATATGTCCTATTCTGCTCCGGATTGCTACGACGGTGGTTGAAATCAATGTTTGGCCTATCGTATCTACGATAATGCCTTGTTCTGATCTCACCATTCATTGACATGGCTTGATATTTCCGTTCCGCCGTACGGCCATGGAGGGTTGGAATGATGTTCGGTTGTGACTCCCTTCTCGCATCAACATTCTCTTCCACAACACTCGCCGGCTCCGGAGTGTGGACCTCTGTTCTAATCTCACGGCCCACTAACTTCTCCTGAACTTTCCTTTCCGCCGTACGGTCATGGGGTTTTGGAATGATGTTCGGTCGCGACTCCCTTCTCGCCTCAACACTCGCCGGCTCCGGAACGTGGACCGCTGTTCTAATCTCACCGTCCAACGACATTCCCTGAAATTTCTGTCCGATCTCTGCCCTACGGCCATGGGGTTTTGGAATGATCCTCGATTTCCATTCCCTTCTCGCCTTAACATTCACTTCCTCAGCAGTCGACAGCGTCGGAGCGTGGATTTCATCTCCGATCAGTTCCTCCTCTTCATTGTTCTTCGTACTCGCAGGCAGCAGAGCATTACCAGCACATTCCTTCACCTCCTCCCCCTTGTTCGCTGCCCTAGCTTTCTCTTCAATATCGTTCTTTGTCTTGTTTCTCCAATTCCTTTTCTTCTTCTTCTCCCTCTTTTTCTTCAATTCATCGCCCTTCACCTCATTGTCGAAATCCTCGGCCACGTCGATTTTCTCATCACTGGACTTCCCTACCGCAATCCGCTTCCCTTTATCCCGTTTAAATCGAGGATAACTCCCATTTTTACGGCTTCCTCTCCCAGAACCCTCATCACCAACACGCTCTTCAACAATTGTTTCCTTTTCATCTTGTTGAGGCTTTTCCCCTTCTTCCTTCCCTTTCTGCTTTCCTTCCTTCTCTTGAATCCATCTTTCTTGCAATTGCAGGAGAGTAACATAATTTAATGGAATAGAAGGCAACCTTTTCTTCCCATAGATTTTCTCCGACTCCTCCATTGAAGAACAAACAAAAAGAGGAGTATGAATTCAATCGATAATTACAAATAAGCAAAGGGATAATCAACACAGAGAGATCAAATTAGTGAGGCTTTGAAGTCCGTGGACTGTAGAAGACCGAACTCGTGACACATTCTCCCTTCCAGCCTCCTTTTTACAGGCGTCGGAATCGCAACTTGGGGCCTAAGTAGCTTCATTGGGCGTCGGGCCCAATCCCGATGATATCCAATCAGGAAGAAAAGATTCTTAGCATGTCCCTTGAAACGACCATACGCCTAAGAAAAGACTATTTTGGCCGTACATCTCTAAACGAACAAATAATTGATTTTGCACCTCATTTCACCCATTTTTTCAACCATAACCCAGAAAAAAGAAAGAAGGTGACCTCAACCTTGTTTTCTATTATCGCTCTTAATCCCACTCATTTTTTTAATATTTTCAATAAAAAATCTATTTTTTTTTAAAAAAATATTGATCATCGTTTAATATCTATCTTTTTAAGTTTAAATTATGTTCTCAGCTTCCTGAAACCTTCTTAATACTGTAGTAATGCTTTGGTAATCTTTTAAAGTTTGTGAAAAGGACAAGTTTGTTTTCAGCCTTCAAATTTGAGGTGACTGCAGTTCTTACTTATGCGTTTTCGTATATATTAACAATTTATGCGTTTTGTATTAATTCTATGATGTTGGATGTATAGAATAAATAACAATCCACCTGAATGAGATTTATTGGATCAAGTTGTGGCTAGAATGAAGCAATCCACCAAGAATGAGTAAAAAGTCACAATTCTTAATAACCTTTGAGGTTTAAGCACAGAGGGTGGTGTTTTCGAAAAATTTAAAAACACCCTTAAAAAATAATGATATTGTTTTTTATATAAAATTATAAAAATTTTGATACACGTCATCTTGATATATATCGAAATTCTTATAATTTTTATAAGAAAAACAATATATATCGAAATCCTTATACTTTTTAAAAAATTTCTGTTTATAAACCGATATCCTAACACTTTTAATAAAAAATTCGATTATAAACCGAAATCCTTACACTTTTAGTAAGAAATCCAATATATACCGTTTTTCTTAAAAAATTACAAAGATTTCCATGTATAAAAAAATATATACTAAAATTATTATAATTTTTGTAAAACGGCGGTTTTTAAAAATTGTCATTTTCTAAAATTTCCGTAGAAAAGGAACTCAAATCCAAATTAGAATTTTTTATTTTCTATATTTGCCTTTAACGTTTTCAAAAATAGGCCGTTTTAATGTCATCTGTATACAATATTGTTTGCATCTGAATAAATAATCTACCTTATACAATTAGGATATCTTGTTGAATTTAAACACAATTAAAATTTTAATTAGAATTCTTTATTTTCTATATTTGCCTTTAATTTTGATTATTTGTACTTAATTTCAAGTTTGGTTCAAAAATTTAAAAAAATTTAATTATAACTTAAAATAAAATTATTTGATATTGTTTAAGAATCACACGAGTTATAATTCAAAAATTCAAAATTTATTCGTTTGAACTAGAATTCAACCCAAAAATAAATATTTTAATTTTTTTGAAAGAATCTTTTTCATAATAAATCTATATAGTACTCAATTTAAATTAATAAATTAAATGTTAATGATAATTAAAAAATATCCTAAAACTTAAATATAAATAAAATAATTTTAAAATAATAAAATTAAATTCAAATAATTTAGAGTGCGTGTATTTCCATTAAACCCAGAAAGGCTCTACTATGAGCCCATAATGGGCTTACCGATCTAAAATTAACCATTTCAATAAAGCCCTACTAAATTCTCCATAAGCTAAGAACCACGTCGGTAACCACTTTCTATTTCTACATTCACTATAAAAGCTACTTTTTCTCCCTCGTGAAACTCTTAATTCTTTTTCTTCTCATCATCGTTTTTTTGTGTAATTTTAATTTACTATACTAATTACAAATTTACAATCCGATAAGCTGAGGGATTCTGACTCACCGGCCGGCTAGGTAGAGTCAACAATTGTCGATTACGGGTATAGCTTGTGATGGACCTTTCCATAGTAAAGCTCCTTGAAAAGGATAAGGTTTTTCTTTGTTCTGGGTTTTCCTTTTACTCTCTGCAATATCCATAGAATTCGTAATAAGTTCAAGTTACTTAATCTGTATTCTATTTTTTAAAACACTATTAATAGGACGAGTCTATGCATTCTGGAGCTGATGTTGAGGCTCTCTAGGCCGCCTTGAATCGAGATATTGAAGGCGATGCGTCGGCTTCCCAACAGTCTGGTTCAAGTGTTGGTATCATCTTTTCTTCTTTTCTAGTTTTCGTTATAATTGGCTTTTAATTTGCAAGACTAAGATACCAGGTTCACTTTCATAAATAGCGTCTTTATAGTGGAGATACCAGGTTGACTTTCATAAATAGCGTCTTTATAGTGGAATTCAGTGATTTCTGTAAATTAGGGTATTCTTGATTGAGAGTGTCATTAGCTTGCTTTTGTGTTAATAATTACAATTGTTGGTTATAAATTAGTTCTCCTCAGAATTTCATTTAACGTTTGTTATGTAATGTCCACGTTTTGAAAAATACAACAGAGTTATCTCAAAGAAACAATCCTGCATCCGGAAACACCAACTTTCAAAATCATCAAGTCCTTCAAAGTACACAGCAACAACAAAAGACTTCATCTGAGATGGAGCAAAAGCAGTATGAAGCTGTTGTTACAGAATGTCAACAACAAGTACAATGGCCAAATGATGTACAACAGGAACATAATCATGTACTACCACAACAAAAACAATCCCATGATGATCATCAACAAGGAATAACTGAATAAATTCCTGTCCAGGTTTCTCAAACTATTGAAATTCAGACTACTGAAAAAAGCCCTACCCCATGTGAACCTGAGAGAACCAATAATCAAAACAATGAATCGCAGTATGTAAAATTACAGAAGATGAGTAATCAACAGGACGATGGAGCAGAGTAGCCAAATAAACCCATGAATCGAGGAAAACAAATTCCATTTATTGTGTTGTTGCCTGTCTTAGAGCCCCAACTTGATAAAGACAGAGTCATGCAGCTTCGTGCTATGTATGATAAACTAAAGGTGGATTTCTAATATCTATAGATTTGCTGTAACTATTGTGATTATTTAGTAATGAGAACAATAGATAGAATGAGCTTTTTTGTCTCTATTTTTTTCCTGATTTTTCTATTAACTTTTCCTGTTAGAAAAATGAAATTACAAAAGACGTATTTGTCAGGCACATGAAAGATATTGTAGAAGGTCAGATGCTGAGGTTGACAGTTAACAAATTATAAATGCATGTGAGCTCAAATGTCCCATGTTATTAAAGTAAAAAGCATTGTTTTAGTTTAGTGCATGTTAATTTTGAAGGAAAAAAAAGCTAAAACCTCATATCCATTCTTTCATGTAAGTTTCAATCAGTTCCTGCTACAGTCCCATGTTGAAACACAACCTATTGCACTCCAGATTTCATCTGTTGGTGGTTCCATACAGATTGCTAGTCCACATTCATTAACTCAGCTGCACCAAAAGGGTCCAAATTCTCCTACCAATTCAACTCATGTCCCTTCTCCACCAGTCCCCATGCAGCCTAATTCAAGTTATTTGTCTGGTGAAAATAAGGCTCAAAAGTATCAAAAGATGGATCGTCAATCAGATTCTCGCTTTGAAATGTTAGGTAGTCAAATTTCTTCCTCTGATTCAACCACTGTGAATCAAGAAATAGATCAATCTTCAATTCCAGCTCAAAGAATTAACAAACAAAAACAACAACATTTTAATTTTCCACAAAATTCATTTTCCATGTACGAGAGGAATAGTAATCACACATATTCTGGTTCAAATGTTAATATATCAGGTTCCACTCCGAAGCCGCAACCTCATGATTTACACATGAGGCAAACCGTACATCAGAAAAGCATGTAGTCGATTTTTGTTGGAGGATCAACCCAGAAAATGAACATGATGAGTGGGACTAAGCTTGAGAAACAAAACTATAATGATCTAAATAAATTGCATGAAACATATCTTTCTCACTTTTCAGGTGGTTCAGTTCCTTGGCAAGCCTCACTGAGTAAGGAGCCAAATCCAGGCCGTTATGTGAAATAAGAATTTGTTGATCAAGGTGCTGACCAGCATAAAATTTGTTAAAATCATACTATATTTTGAATATATCTATCATAAGAGATTACACTGATATATATACAACAATGAGTAACTCTAAACTAGGAAATAAACTTGATTCTAAGAATGTTGACCCTAAAATACATCCTTAGGGATAACAAGCATTAAATATTTATAAAATCCTAGTGAATACACACAATATTCCTAATTTAGGAAGTTATAATCTGAAAAATTTTATTTATCTTCCACCTAGGGAGTGCCGACCATACTAGTTGAACAAGGAATTACTCCAAAGGATGAGACTGGAGAGAAACAATCTTCTAGAGCTGGCTTCTCAACATGTTCCATTATAACACAAATGGATTCTAGTATATCGATATTCTCATCTTAGTCTATGTTTTTTCATTGTGATATCTTGATGGGTGATTTTGGTTGCTCTTGGTGATGCCTACCACTTTATTTTAAAGGTTTACATGAAGATTTATGAGTCAAGTATTTTCCATCTTAGAGAGATGTCTTATTTTAGTTATGAAATGCTTATACACATGGATTATGATGTATAATAACTTGATAGCAAGTGACACTGACTCATGTAGATGGGTCATGATCTGTTTTTGTTGACTTGTTAGATTTAGCTCTTTAGTTGTTCTGACTTTACAGTAGAGTAGTCAAACTTTTCGAAATCAATATTATATAACAGGGTTGTTTAAACATGCTATTATATATATGACATTGTTCTTGATTTTGAATTTATTTTCTTTTCATTTCATTTTTTTCAAAATTTTTATATATAATATATACCTTTTTTGAATTTATATAGTTTAATGTTTTCCCCAGTGAAGCTCATGCTTATGACATCTTGGCTTCTTTTATCAAATTATCGTTGAGGTCTAGAAATTCATTTGTGCCTGCTTCAGCTGGGGTCAATGCAAAAACCCCGCCAAAAAAGCCTTCTATAGGCCAGAAGAAACCACTAGAAGCTCTTGTTTCATCACCACCACTGTTAAGGTTGAATTAATCTTTCTGTTGCTTGATTGCTTGTAATGATTATCAAGGATCAATCAAAAACTATTTGATTCATTTTTAATATCAACCTATTAAATCATTTTTCATCCATATTCAATGGATTCTTACAACTAGAAGCAAAAAGTGTCCGGAGTATTTTCAGATCAAAGTATTGAACAACTAAATGATGTCACTGCTGTTAGTGGAGTCAATCTCAGGGTATGATACTTGATAGTCATCTCTGTGTAAATTTAATTAGTAAGTATTTTCGAAATCCCTAAAAGAAAATGTCAGATTCTTTTTATGTTATGCTGTTAAATAAGAAAAAGAATAAGAACAACTTTTGTGTGGCCCCAAGGACGAGAGTCGAGTTTTAGAAGTATCTAGAAGGGTTGTGCAAGAGGAAGAGGAACGACTCTTTTTAAAGAAAACTCCTTTGCAAAAGAAATTGACTGAAATTAGTTAATATTCTTTATACCTCCCTGGTCCTTAGTCCTTCAATGTTGTACATTATATTCTACTTTTCATTATAAGCCATAATCATGTCTTCTATTCTTTGTCTTCTTGCAGTGGCCAAAAGTGGTTTGAAGAATATAAGTAATGATGTGGAACGATGTTTGTCCCTGATGAGATGCTAGCTTCTTGGCCCTTTCCTTATAATAAGTTTAAACATTTTCTCATGCATCTGAATCCCTAGAGCTTGGAGGTAAGGATGCGGGGACTCATATGCAATTTAATCAGACTGTCGAAACAGGTCAGTCTTGATTCCTCTCAGTTGACATGAATTTTCTTTTTAACTTTTTAATTTGAACGAATATCTTGTAGCGTATTGATGTTGAGAAGCCTAGGCATCGGGCACTTGTCTTCTCAGATGTCCGTCAGAAAATTATAATGTTGAACCAGAATGCTAGAGGAGAATGGAAGAAAAGGCAAGCTAAGGTGGAGAAGCTCCGAAAACTCGATGAAGTGGGTGGTATATCTATTTACATGATATGATTATCTATAGTACATTCAAAACAAGGAATTAATAATTCACCAACATGTAAGATTTCATATGTTGCATCATTTATTTCTTAACATTGTGTCTGTTAAATATATGTGGCTATAGCCTGAGGTAGAGACTGTTATTGACGGTGACAAGGAGAAAGATAATGGCAGGGCAAAAGTAGTAAAGGTATTATGAACGAGTAATTTTTTAAATATTATATGTTTCTTAATCATCTAAATAAGAGTATGAATTCTATGATAATGTTTAGGTGAACAAGGATGACGATGACAAGATGAGGATCACTGTTGCAAATGTTGTTGCACGTGTTGTTGTCGGAGGTGATGACATGCTATCAAAATGATAACTTATAGCTAAGCAAGCTCGCCAGAAACGTCAGGAGGGAACAAATGCAACATCTGATTCTCAATAAAGTAAAGATGTTAACCATAAGCCTTCATCTGCAGCTGGGAAAAGTATAAAGGACAATCATGTATCTGAAAAAAGGGGTCTACACACTCATGCATCTGGTAAAAGCTTGGTTCATTGCTACAACTCTTTTCAATTTTAATTTGATGTATATAACTGGTTAACATGGTTGTAAGGTTCATCATGTGTACTATTAAATTAGATGGTGTGGTCATGAATGCCTGGTATACATCTGAGCAAATTGAAAGTTATCATATATTTGTTTTATTTTTCACTACTTTCTTTTGACAGGGGGAAGCAAGAAGTTTGGACGGAACCGGGGTGACGCCCACACCCTATACTGGAGTGGTTCGTACTATTTCGATTAAGGATGTGATTGCTGCTCTGGAAAGAGAGCCTCAAATGTCCAAGTCTACACTCATTTATAGCTTGCACGAAAAAATTATCCTTGATTCTGAAACTGAGAGATTATAAATCACTTATTTATAGCTTGAAATGCGGATCGCTGGAACTAAGGATTTAAGACATAAATGTCTGAAAAGCACCAAGTAGCCACTAGTGTTTCAGGTTGAAACCATTTGAAAGCAATGAGAGAAGGATCCCGACCAATGGAAATTTGGGAGGAGCCGACTAAGTTAAGGCCCAAGAGATTCGAAGGCTTGGGATCCACCAAACCAATCTCGTTCGGGCTGGGAATAGGGATGAATTTTATTCATTCCGACTGGGTTTTTATGTTGTAAAAAATTGTGTTGGGTTCAAATTTAGGATAAAGAATATCATATTTAGGATTAATAATATAACTTATATATTTTAAGGATATTTGTAATGATACCTTTTTTATATTTTTTATGTTTAAATCTTTAAAATTATTTTTTTATAAGTTGAGTTAAGTATATTATATTTTGGGTTAGGTTAAATTTTTAAAGAATGAGATTAGATTAAATTCATGTTTAAGATACTTATTTTTGAGTTAACTTAGAAGTACGATGATCTACGTTAAGAATATTTCCAATACTAACATTATAAATTATTGTAATAATATCTTCCTAACACTACTAGATCATTTCTTTCCCCTGGTTTCCATATTCATGTATGTTGTTGCATCATTCTTTTAGCATGAAGACAGATTCTTCTCTACCTTTCACTTTCCTTTTAAATGTAATACTAGTTTATGGTTATAATTGCTCAGCATGCAAAAAGTACTCCACACAATTTCAGTTGTTTTTCTTGTTGTTGTTTGTCCCAAAATTCCTTCATTGTTTTCTGCTAGACTGTCATTGCAATCAATTTTAGGGTGTTGTCGGATTTTCTGACTTAATATTTTTACATGATTTATACTTGTCAGAATTTTGATAATTTAATCCACGTGATAGTTTATCTAAACTTGATTGATTCAATTTTAATTTGAATAAACTTATCAATTTTGACAAGTTTTACAAGGATAATCGTAAAATATATGTAAACCGTTATTTTTTTACTAAATTAATTTAAATCTATTAAAAGGAAAGTCAATGGCCGATCATTTTCTCTTTCATGGCCATGGCATTCATAGAAAGTGATGTACAAGGAGAACTCAGTTAGTTTACATGTTTGGTAAATAAAAGATTATAATAATATATTAAAGTGAAATATCTCATTCTAAACTGAGTCGTTTTAGGATTTTTTTTAAGTTATAAAGAATATTATAATTATAATTTTTTAAGACAATCTAGAATTTTTCACTGATCGATACGACTTATTTTCAAAGGAAATTACACCCTTTTTAACCCATCTCTAGGCTAGCAAGCTCCTCGCTATATAAATGAAGCCGGTTGAAGTTGTGGGTTCATTTTATCATCACAATATCCCCTTGCTTTTGTTTATGGTTTCTCCAAAACAAACAAAATGATATATTTCTTGATTCTGCTTGCTCCACTCACATTCCTCCTCCTAATGATATTCCTGTTTATTCTGAGCTCCTCTCTAATCGCGGTATCGATTGCAGGTCATATAACAAAAAAATTCTGTGTTTGAAATAAATGTTTTTGGATTTGTTTATGAATCTAATGGTTGAGTTTGTCTTTGTGTTTTGATGAGTGACAATTTATTATATTTACAAGTGCAAGTCAGAGTGCTCAAAGGTAGACGTGCTAAAGACCTTGGAGGAAAAGTCAGAGTGTCCTTAGCTGCACACAATCAAGGTTTATAGTATAGAATAATGCAGGTGGAGTGATCTGAAAAAGGTGGATCAGTTAAAGTCTACAGGGTTGATGCATGCTTTCGTGGGACTCTGAATCATTGTTTTAAAAGAATAAACATCTCAGCTTATATGGACGGATAAACTTTATAGGTCCCGTTAATAATTTGATGTCATATATAGTAATAATAAATTAATAATCATTACTTAAATCTTTTAGGAGGAATCAAAATTTCTATTTGTTTAACAATGTCATCTAAGAATGATAAAACTTAAACAAATCAAAAGTTAAATAATTAAATTAAAAATTATTACTATAATGATTAAAATTGGCGTAGTTTTTTAATTTTTTTATTAAAGAGATATGAAAATTAATGTCAATTTTCAACGAAAGGTAACTAGGGAGATTGTGTTAAAATCGAATTAAAAATTAAATAACTTTATCAAATATTTTAAATTTAAAATAATCAAAAATAAATTTATTCTAAAAATTTAATAATTATTTATATAGTTTATTTAAAATTAGATTCTTATAAAAGTCTAGTTTTGACTAAAATTATTCTTTCCCTGCTCGAATTTTCTTTTCTTTTCTTTTCAATTTGTTTCATTAACGAGATCATGCTACCCGTGCACTTGGTCTAAACTTTTTTTCTTTTTTTTATTAAATGCCAGATAGTTCTTTGAAATCGAAAGAGATTACAACCAAACAAAAAAACGCCAACTAAACAGTACCTCAAACAGACTCTACTCATCTGCCAAGAAACGAAGAGAAAACAGAGTGAAACATTACAGACAAACTACTCAAAATTATTGATCGAATGAAGATCCTTTTGGACACAAACGGAGGTTTAGGTATTGACAAAAGCATCAACTTCAGTGGTGGGGCTCTCGAAAGACGGTTATGTTACTAATCTATCTCAACAACAACAAACCAAACGACACTGTTGGGTTGCTATTTGTATCCATGACTGGGATAACATGGGTTAGTCCCAAACACGGAACTTGCTTATCTTGCTCCAAGTTTACCCACTTTGTCTTTTATTCACTTTCATTTCGTTTTCAACCAATCATAAAAATATATGTTAAAAAAATCATGAAAAATATATGTTAAATATTTTCGTCCTATATAAGAACATAATCATAGGGTACAAGACTTTTCTTGTGAAATAGAGTGGATTGTATTTGAAGTTAAGTTGAATATCTTGTAGGCAAGATAGGAATCCAAGTTTATTCGAGAATAGGGACAAAGTTATATTGGTATAATTATATTTAAGTTCATTCTTAGTTTAAATAATAATAGTTTTTGTCCTTCTCAAATTTTAGATTTAAAGGTTTAATAGACTTTTGATCCTCCCAATGTATGATCCCGACTTTGTTCCTGTTTGAGAGTTTTATACTAATTATATTTTCATTGGGGAAATTTTAATTATAAATAAATATGTTTGATCAGTTAATTAGTCGAGTTGTTTATCTTTGTTATTCTATTTTTTTTTTAATTTTAAACTCATTAAATGTATCCTTTTTCTTCTACTAAAGTTCTACTTTTCTTTATTTCTAGATAAAATTAGAATTAGAATTAATATTTATAAATTCTTTAAAATATATTTAGAATTAAATTGAATCGACTTTTAATTAAAGGGAAAATAAATTCTTTAAAAAGATTACATTGAACGAAACTTTAACATCGAAATATTACTTTGATGTCAAATTGTTTATAAGTTAATATCAATGATTTTAAATGAACATAAGATTATCTTAAAAAATAAAATAATCACTAAAATTTTAAAAATTTATATAATAAATATTAAATTTTAGTTTTTTTTTTATAAAATTATCATTGTATCGTTAAAATTCGTTATATAAGTGACGCGATAATTATAAAAATTTGAATAATATATATGTTATGATTAAAGTAAAATATAAGAACAGAGTAGGAGAACAAAGATGAGAGACAAAAGAGAGATTTGTATTATATTCTCAAAGTAGGGTTGTGTACAATGCTTTGTCCAAAAGTCTATAATTATAGGCATAAGATGGAAACCCTAATTCCAATGGGCATTAAACCCTAATAATAAAGCTCATTAAACTTTAACTTGATATATGGATATCCACCATGAATAAATATATTCATAACACCCCCTTGGATATCCATGAAGATAATGTGCCTCGTTAAAACCTTACTAAGATAAAAACCATGTGGGGAAAAAATTCTTAGTGAAGGAAAAAGAGTACACACATCTTTGATATGCATAACATGTTGCCTCATTAAAAACCTCACCAAGAAAACCCATTGGGACAAAACCTCGGTTAAGGGAAAAAGAGTGCAACGTGTATCTACTTCCCTCATGAAAATATCACATAAGACCTTTAAATCTTCATAATTCAATATTGAATACAAACTTCAAATGTTGAAGTTAAAATTAATCTTACATTTTTATTCCTAATCGATCAGCTCCAGAATTCATCCGAAACAGACCTGGCCAGATTCTTGGGACTGCTCGTGTAGCCCTACGGAACAAATTATATCTTTCTCTACCGAACTCGTATTAAGGTCCCGTAAATTTTCACTTAAACTATGTATATATGAGTATCATTGTCCAAAATTTCAGCTCTAAATTCCTTAAATCCCGACGTAGGGAAATTCTCAAAGATAGCTACCCGGAATGGTGTTTCTAGGCATTTTCGGCTCTAAACATTCGATTCATTAGATCCATAAATGCATCTGAGGCATTGGTTAGCCCAAATGGTATCACCAAGAATTCAAAATGGCCATATCAGGTTCTGAAAGCAGTTTTAGGAACATCTTCCTCTTTTACTCTCATCTGATAGTACCCCGATCGGAGATCAATACAAGAAAATACCGTAGCATTCTTGAGTTGATCAAATAGGTCTTCAATTCTAGGCAATGGGTACTTGTTCTTAACGGTCACCCGATTCAATTGTCGATAGTCAATACAAAGCCTCATTGTACCGTCTTTCTTCTTTACAAACGAAATGGGAGCACCCCATGGTGAAGAACTAGGACGTATAAATCCCTTATCGTGTAGCTCTTGGAGTTGCTTCTTAAGTTCCTTCAACTCAATAGGTGTCATTCTATATGAAGCAATCGACACTGGATTAGTCCCAGGTTGGACTTCAATCCCAAATTCCATTTCTCTGGTTGGGGGAAGACCAGGAAGTTCTTCCGGAAAAACATCAATAAACTCGGATACCACTGGAATCTTTGGTAACCCAAATTCATATTCATCTTGCATAACCATCGCAGCAAAGATCGAAGTTGGCTTTTTATCAATTAGGAGGATCGATTCCTTTCCCAATCCCCGAAGATACAATCTTCGATTCTGACAATCGATCCAAGCTTCATGTTTGGTCAACCAATCTAACCCTAATATTAGGTCAAACTCACATTCCGGTAGTACAAATAGATCAATTCGAAAAGGAATGTTTCGAATTGTAATCAGGGAGTCTTTACAAACAAGATTGACACTCATTATTCCTCCTATTGGGTTCGATACTACAAGGACCTTATCAACATTTTCAGGCTCTAACTTAACCTTTACAAGCATTCTAGAACATACAAAGGAATGAGTAGATCCTGAATCTATTAAAGCATATGCAGGACTCAAATTTAATTCGATGGTACCTGCAATAACATCGGGAGACTCTTCCTCCTCTCTACCACGGACATGGTACATTCTAGCGGGAGCTTGAGATCCTTGACGAGGAGGGGCTGATTGACGGTCTTTTCCTCTACTCTGATTCCCAGAATGGGCCTGTCCTGGGCCCTTGTTTCGATTATGAGGTGGAAGACTCTGATAGACACGAGACTGAGGTGTGCCTCTGTTTGGGTTCTGAGGGTAATCCCTAACAAAGTGGTCTGATCCACCACATGCATAACACAGCTTCATTTGGAGTCGACAAGGACTAGAATGGAATTTATGACAATACTGACAAGCAGAAGTTTTTCCGGAGTTCCCCGTACTATGAACAGAAACAACCGGGGCAGATGGTCTATTGGCCGACTGAGGTCTCGGCACATAGTTACCTTTGGACTCATTACGGTAGGTTGAGGAGCCTTCTTTCTGTTGCTTGGTTCTCTTCACCTTCCAATTTGATCTATCCTCCCATTTACGTTTCTTATCATCTCTGTTTCCACCCTTTCTCTTTATAAAGCTTTCATCTTTGCTTCGATAGTAATGGCTCGGTTGACTAAAATCTGGAAGTTAGTAATTCCCAGAGCAGTAAACATGGGGCTCATCTCATCATTCAGCCCATCGATAAACATCTGACATTTCTGTTTCTCAGTTCTGATGTACTCTGCACCATACTTGCAGTACTTATAAAAGTCTGCCACGTACTGTTCAATAGGCCTATTAGCCTGCTTCAGATACAAGAATCGTCTCCTCCTTTCGGCCAAGTATTGCTCGCTAATATACTTCTTCTTGAACTCCTCTACAAAGAAGTCCTAAGTAACAGAATCGGTAGGAGCAGTCAGGGTTGTGGTCTCCCACCAACTCAAGGCTTCATCAGCTAAAAGCGATATAGCACATTCCAATTTATGCTCATCTGAGCACTGCAGTTGCTTTGTCAAAATCTGGTGGTCCTTTCCAACCATTGTTCAGGCTCTTTGGGCTTCTCCTCATTAACACCCGCAAAGGTAAAGGGTCGGTAACGGGCAAGTTTCTCAATAGGTGCCCTACTCGGTGCAACATTAACATGAGCAGGAGAACGGTCCTGCCTCAGATCAGACACTGACTGATCAAACATTCCTTTCATACTCAAGAGGCATTCCCTTTGGACATCTTGTATTACCGGGGATGCCTGCTTAGGGGCAGCTTCTACCGTGGTAGTTCTTGTTCTGTTGGAGGATTCGGTTCTATCCTCAAGCTTTCATTCTCATTAGACGAGCCCTCGGGACTTTCATCTCCCAAGGTCAGTCTCGTATCAACCATACTACAAAAGTAGACAAAATATTATTCAATTAAACAAGAACACAAGCAAGTATGGTACAAAAACTCCTAGGTGACATAGTTCAATCCTATATGATGCATGCATATTTCTTTCGGTCCGAGAATCATGTAACCGAAAGCTCTGATACCAACAAAAATGTGACACCCTCACCCCGGGTTAGGAGACAAAGGTGCCGATCGGATATTCAAACTTGTAATTTAGGCCAATCTTGAGTTTAATTATAAAATATTCCGATAATTTGTAAGTCAATTCAAGACGATTAAATGTAATATCTATCAATTTTTAGGGCCATTTAAAACTTTTCGATTTCGTTTATACTCATTGATTCTGAATTAACTATCATTCCAATTCGCTCTCGCTATTCAACGTTAATTCAATACAGGAAGGTATCGAAACAAGGGTATCGATTCTTAATTCAATTTGTTTAATCACCCTTAAAGATAACTCATCGATCAAGTCAATTTTTATTTTCAAATTTAACTTCATTAGCTGTAGGTATCGATACCCCTATAGGAAGGTATCGAAACAAGGGTATCGATTCTGGTTTCGATACAGGTTGCCTATGTTGACTCGTTGACCAGGGCTGGGGAGCCTGTTTTGATACAGGTATCGGTACCCAAAGTTTCTAGAAGCTCCAGTATCGAACCAGGTATCGATACTGGTCTTCCTAATGAATTCAAGGCTTAAGGCATGAAGGCTTGGTATCGATACAAATATTGGTACCAAAAGTTTCTGCCAAGGGTGGTATCGATACCCAAGCTAGAGGTATCGATACCCCAACTCGAAATGGGCAATTTCAAGCTTTGAAACACTTAGACACATTTCTATAGGCTTACATTGATTCTCATTTCACCCCTAGACCATTAAGGGACGTATTCAATACACTAGGCAACCCAAGCATCCTACCTAGACCACTTACTAAGTCTAGTATCATTAATTTTAGCCATTAAACAATCTAACACTTATGTTATTTCATTTTTACTCCATGACAATCAACTAACCTCACTTTTTACTTAAATGCACGCACACCTACCATATGCATGTGTCAAGGGTCACTCTAGGTGCAACCTTAGGCCATCTCTAACCTTAAGGGATCAGTCTAACATGTGTAGCTTCCAATTAACAACCTAACCATTGCATAATATCCATGACCATTAGTTAATCCTACCTTAACCTCATGACCTACATGTTAGACCATAGGACTTGTCATTTGCATATTAACATACATCACCCTAGCTAAGGCTCCATGAGCAATCCTCAACCATATCAAAAGCTAACCAACACATGGTGTTGCCTTATGGCTTACAAACCAAGTCAATAATAGCCACATGCACAAATATATACAAGCCATGGGTCAAGCCCTCAAATGCATGAACTAATAAAATATGAATACCAATGCCACTATACTAGGAGTTAACATGAGTTCAAAATACCATACTCTAGCTTGCTTTGTGTCCTTGATCTGGTTCAATCTTGATCTAACTCTCTAGCTCGATTACCTGTTGTTTGGGAAGGAGGAAACAAGAGAGTGTAAGTACTAAGAAGTACTTAGTGAGACAGCTCTAGTCTAACCATATTAGACATGAAATATATAGCAAACAACATACTCAATTCAATCATCATATCAAGATCATGGCATATCAATAACATGCTTCAATTAAGCAAATATAACATTTCATGGCATTAGTTCTTACAATGCACAAGTTCATCAATAACCAATTTCATAGGCAACATGCTTTCATGCTTACATTTCTAACATTCCTATCAATGTTATGTTCAATATGCTCAAGCTAGCATAAAATCAATTTACCTATCTCATTACTCATTTTCATTTCTCAAGTTCAATAATCATTCATAACAAGGGCTACACTTAGCTAATATAATCATTTTCCAATATCAATATTCATTTCTCAATCAAGTGCTACTCATAGCAATAATCACATTTCAATGTTCAATATCAATGGTCAAGTGTCAATATTTCCCAAGTCAATGTATGTACATACAATTTTATATTTAATCTTTAATCTCTCATTTTAGTTCGTGTATTACCTTGGTATAGTAGAACAAGGTAAGCGAGTCATCAAGAGTATATCATTACAATCATGCTCATGCAATCAATGTATGCATATCATGCTATCAACCAATGGACATATCATTACAATCATGCTCCATGCATGGTTTGCGTATCTGACATTCGTAGCCGCGTGCCGTTACTTACCTCAGCATTTCCAAGCAATGCATATGTGCTAAGCTAGTTCTAATACTCTAGCAAGCAAGTTATTCAATCAACAAGTCATTTTACATTAGTCCTCCTCCCCTTTTTACCGAATATGGATTAATCAATTTACATGGCATATCAATTTCAATTAACAAAAGATGGTTAGGATCCTAGGTTCTAACCCTAAGGTTTGCCACACTCACCAATCCTCCGAGCTATCAAGGGTTGTAGATCGTAACCCCTTTGCCTCATTTTCTTGTTGCTTCGAGCCTCTCTTGCTCTTCAACTTCTTCTCTCGGGTTATCTAACAATCCATATACAATAGCTATATATCAATACATTTTCAATCATCTATTTCAAGTGTTCTTAAGCTTAACCAATATAAACATATACATTTGTTTATTACGGACAGTTTCGCTACCCGTTGGCGAAACTAATATATCTCCTAGCTTCGATGTTCGATTTTATTCCATTTTATCTCGTTGGAAAGTTAGAAGAATCCTCTACAAGTTACAATTAATCTTACATTTTTATTCCTAATCGATCAGCTCCAGATTCCCGGGACTGTTCGGGTAGCTCTACGGAACAACTTATATCTTTCTCTACCGAACTCGGATTAAGGTGCCGTAAATTTTCACTTAAACTAGGTATACATGAGTATCATTTTCCAAAGTTTTAGCTCTAAATTCCTTAAATCCCGACCTAGGGAAATTCTAAAAGATAGCTACCCGGAATGGTGTTTCTAGGCATTTTCGGCTACTCTTTATTTCATACATTTAATTCTAAAATCCCAAGCTATTTCCATAAATTTCCAGCAACTTAAATATAAATTTAACATCATTTAAATCACCTTATTCATCAATCTAATCTCATGAAATTCTATCCTTAGGTCCATTGATACTCATGGAATTCCTAAAATCATGATTCCAAGTTCTCATGCTCATTTTCACTAAACCCAAACAAATGAAATCCCTAATTTTGTCATAAAAGCATCATTGAAAGCATGAAAAATCTAAGAGCTCAAGTTTCCAATATTTCAATTAGGGAGAGAAACACTTACCGAAATATCTAGATTCAATTTCCCTAGCTTAAATCTCAACCATGCAATGCTTTTATCTCCTCCTTCAATGGCTTCCTTAACCCTTTTTCTCAAGTTTCTCTCTAGAGCTTTCTCCCCTCAACTTTCTCTTGTTGCCGTGAAATGAGAGTGGAAAGAGGGAAATTTTTGCTCTTTTGTTTGCTTAATATTAAGGGTGAAAGGACCACTTTGCCCTTAATGATATAACTTGATTCAATTTTATTATGGGGGTAGTCTAAGGAATCTTAAATTTTATCATGCAACACTTGTATTTTTATCTTGTCTCACTCTAGTCACTTTTATTTAGTCCTTGTTACTTTTATTTTATTTCAATTAAGTCCCTCCATTGCTCAATTTGACCTTCCATTAGTTAATTCAATTATCAATTGGTCACATATTCTCCTAGGCCCTTTTGAGTGTGTTACAAACGATGTTCAAATCATCGACATACAGAACAATAAAAATCCAGAGCTAAACCTCTTAATAAAAATGCTCGGAGAAATTAAACAATTCATATAGCATTATGCTAATAAGTATTCAATGAGGCGATCATACAAAATATGTCTAAATTATTTCAATCCATAAAAAGATATATTCAATATGATTGGATAATGTTCTCGAGAACTTGAATGAACTGCTTATGACAATCTAAATCTTTCTGGAAGTTTCATGTAATCATTACTGTCAAGAGGTCCATTCAAATATGATGTAACAATATCCATTACGCAAAAACCGAGTAATTTTATCTATTGTCAGACTGATCAAAATCTAAAAGTAGTTGCATCCACCACTGAGGAATATATTTTTCTCATAATCACAATCTAATTCTATGTCACATAATATTCACTTCACTTAGTCAAAGAACTCATGGACATGTTCACATTTATATATAACTAATGTCATAGCAAAACAACAAGATTTCATAATGCTTACAAACAATAATTCATATAGCAACATTTAAGTATATCAAAATTTAATCATGCTTTATCAACAGTCATATATATAACAAACATTTAATAACATAAAAATTTTAATCATGCTTGCAAACATCGTGCTTGACAAACAAAAACCTCAGTTACTATGTCACAACACAAATCAATCACATATAGCGAATACCGTGCATATCATACAATAACATAGAATTTCAAACAATCACCGTGCATAAGAAATATTTAAAACAAATTTAACTCTAGAACATACCAAACCAAATATCTCAAAAGGTTTCGTAAACCTAAGCTCTGATACCACCAAATGTAAGTCCCTCGACCCAGCTTAGATGCCACCTGACTTGAACGAGTTACACGGGGAATACCGAGGTTAATCCGAAGACTCACACTGATAAATAACCCTAAAAAATTATCTTTTATCTTTTCTAAATGCTTTGATTAGATCCTACATGTTCATGAAAGGATCGAGTTCAATTACAGTGGAGACTAAATAGAAATGAGTCCTAATTTAATCAAACAAGTTTTAGGGACCTAATTATAATTTTCAGAATTTTATACTCTGATTGTGAAATTAAGGTTATCAATATTTAATTAAGTATATTTCATACTTGAACATAAATTTAAGACTTAAAATAATATCTATAAGTCATTTAATTGTATGCTCAAAGTTTATGGACTATTTCCAACTTCCAAAGGTTTCATGACATTCTCTATATGTAAATTCACCTAAAAACACTTTAAGCACATATCATGAAATATTAGCTAAATACAATTCAATCTAGTTAGCAATAATATATTCAACTCCAAAGGGTGTGCTTCAACATCAACAATACTAAAATTCACACATAGGGATATCAAGAACCAAACTTCAAAATAACTATATTATAACTAAAGGAATATCAATGCGAAATTCAAGTCAAAGTCACGAGCTAACATCAACTTTGATATTTATCAAATAAGTATAAGCATATAACCATTTTAAGCCTCAAAAGCATAAACATTATTCACAATATGATAACATATCCCCCATTACTCTCTCACTACTACTAATATTATAAAAACACATTTGAGTTTTCACTTGACGGTTGTCTGAATCCTTACTTCTCTTTGCTGCCTCCACATCAAATATTCTGCATTGTAAGGTAAATGAGAGGGTAAGTATAAGCTTAATGAGTGAATAATACAAGTATAAAAACACTTTGCAATGCAGCCCATATTAAACCAATTTCATCAATTTAAAAACATGTCATGCTCTTTATAAAATAAAACACACATGGCTAACAACGCCGCTTTTAAAACTCAGTAACTGTCATCAAACAAAGCTCAAGTCTTACATGCTACCAACATAGCAATGCTCAAATCACATGCATACCAATTCATAAAACCTCGCATGCATAACACCATATGAATCAAGTGAAAATCATGACACTTACCTTTGAAAAATAAAAAAAACATATATTAGTGCTAGTGATCCGATTTCTACTACTCCAAATCGTTAGGATAAACGGGCAACCGCATGTTAGTATTACTCCCAGAGCATGCGCATGTTGATACTACTCTCAATATAAATTATCTCACTTTGGTGTTCGGTGACAGTACTACTCCGATCAACCCGTATGTGACAGTACTACTCACATTACATAGCATTAGAATATAGACCAAAATGCAACACGCAAGGAATTTATACACGTACGACTTTTGAATGTTTATAGTACACTCTAGACCCTATTAATCGATTAAATTATCCCATAAGGTTCATCACTTAACTAGCTAATATATTATCAAAAATCAATGCTCAAAACTTAATTCAAAATATAATTAAATCACATGTATCCTACTTTTTACATATCACTTGCAAAAACCGATAAAACCACTTTTATTTTATTTTCCAAAACAAAACCGTGGGAACATCAAATTACATAAAATATCTTTAAAAATAGTATCATGAGCATTTATATACATGCATAATCACATATGTACAATACAATAAGAGCATGACAGATAACATAGTAAAAACACAGCATAATATGGGAACTTTTAAGAAAGCAACACTTAAAACTTACTTCTGAGTATAGGGAGGTTTTTCAAACCTTACCTACACCCCAAACCTTTGAAAATATATTTAAAATCATGCCAAAATGGTAACCATCATAATCCATTCACCGATAACCAATACTTGCTCGCCAAACCATCGAAATAAACCGGAACGCCTTCAAACGCGATCGCCTAACTCTTTTCCTGTTTCAAGCATCAAAACTAAGGGGTTTAATGCTTCTAAACTCACGAAAGAAACCAGCAAGTCGGATCCCTACACAACAACACTTAAAACCTATTAAAACTTAAACCGAAAACTTATCGGAATACACCAAACTTGACTTAAGCCTATAGTTGGGATTAGGGATATTAAAAACACTTTATAAATATCCTAAAATATTAAAAATAATTCATTTAAGACCCAAAATCATTGGGTAAAAACCATTGAACGAAAATTAAGATTTTTAGCCAAAAAAACAATTTTTATGAAATTAAAGGATTAAAACAATTTCTCCAAGCCAAGAACTTGGGAATTTCAGTAAAGAACTTTATTGTTCTAGAGGATTGACAAAACCTCACCTCCAAAACTGATCCAATTGCTTTTCGAGTTTTAAAACGAGAAAACGATGAGAAAACAATAAAAGTTAAAGGAGAAAAGTTAAGATAATTATTGTAAACGATTTTTATTGAAAAATAATGAGTTTTTTACCTTGAAAACTTGATGAACGGATGCCTCCAATGAGGAAAAATAAAAATTAAAAAAATAGGTTATATTTAGGTTAATTGAAAAGGGTTTTAAAAGTTTAAAATTGAGTTTAATTAAGTTATTTAATTTAAAATAAATTTTGGGCTTAATTAATTAATATTTGAAAAGCCTAGACCAGCTAGGGTTATAATTGGATCAAATCCCCTTAAAGATTCAAAGTTTTGACTTGTTTCATAAAATTGTCCCTAAATTTTCAATTTTTATAAAACGGTCACAAATTTCAAAATCTAAGGGTTTCAAGGGTCGATTTTCAAAATTGATTTGATCAAATTCTAATATATATTAATTAAGGATTTTATAATATTTTTCTATAATTTATTTTGATTAAAAATCAATTTTTAAGTATTTAATCCCGAACTAGGCTAAACCGACAATATCGGTCCACTAAAGCTCTAAATCGGCCTCTAAACTTTTAGGCCCAAATTTGGGGTATTATAGTTCACATTTTGTAACACGTGGATTAAAAAGAGAAAATGATAATTCATTCTAACTTATTTGTTTCCCCAACTATTTATTTTCTCCCCTTAATGTTTGGTAAATTGACTCATTAAAATGATAGTCAATAAGTCGGGTTGTAAATAAATTCCCTATCGGAAGCTCAAGATATTTAAATCTCATACATAATCTTAACAAAAATCATCTTTGTGCGTTGTGGTGAAGCAATTAGAATATATATCGCATACAAAAAAATCTAAGATGAGAAATATTTTGTTCCTGACCAAAAACCATTTGTAGTGGGGAGAACTTATGATCATTTATTGGCTTGATATGAATTTGTGATACTACATGTAAAATTACATGTCATCAACATTATCAAGGCTGGTTGTCTTAAGAAAATAATCTGGAAAATATGCTCATAATTTTATCAACTAAGCAAATAGTCTCGCAAACACCAAGTTGCGGGTTAATAACAAGGATACACATAACCATCTAGTCGATGCATCGATAAAAATCATAAAATATCTAGATGGTCTTTAAGAAAGGTGTATGGGCCCATATATATCACCTTGTATCCGTTTCAGAAAATTAATAAATTTGCACTCTATCATAGTTGTTGATGATTGAATAATCAAAATGCTTTCATAGTAAGTATCATATGAAAAATTACCTTGAAGAAACTCTTAGTTCTTCAATAAATGACCACATGAAAGTGTCAGCAAATTTTCATATCATAATTGAACCGAGATGGTCTAACCGGTCATGCCAAATAAAATAATCATTAAACATCTAGTTTACAATAGCATGAGCTTCAAATTGTACTAATTCTTATGTAGTATAATATGGATGACAATGCATGTAGTTTTGTCAATATTTCATTATTGCCTTGAGTTATACTCATAATATTGAGATAGTCAGCATCCCCTTGACTAATATTCTCAATATATTTCTGCAAATATCTTTAAAAGTCAATAAGTCTCTTTGCGATTTTGACGAGCATAATAAACTGTAAATATGAGATAAAGTCTCATTCAGCAATAATATATTTGCTCAAAGAGCATAATGCACTTTAAATATGAGATAAAGTCTCATTTGGTAAATAACATATTTGCTCAGTCAGATCTTTCTGTGATAGTAGTACTTTCAGATATAGTACTCATATTATTTTCTTGTATTTAAAATGGGAAAATACGCATAATTATGCATCTTTTATTACGTGCTTTATTTCATTCACTTCGGGAAATGAAAAATATGTTTTTTGTACCATTTACTCTGGGGAATAGAAAAATAATAAAAAAATAGCACATCATATCAAATCGGATCAAAGATAAGCTCTCAATAGCTCTTCCGAGGCATTGATATTTTAGTACTTTGAGATATAGTATTCATATTTCTCTTTTATTTAAATGGAAAAATATTTCTTATGCTTAAGTATTGTATGAGTACTTGCACTTTCTGCTAAGCATAAATCGCCATAAATTATTGTATATTTTATTCCGGAAGTAATCATATTCTTTTAAGAAAAAAATTAACATAAAAGATAAATAAATAATATATAAAGTAAGTTAGCATAAATAAATAAAAATAAATTAACATAAAATAAAATAAATAAAAGGTCAAAAGAAAATAAAATAAATGGCGGATTATTCTCTTGAAGGATTATGAGAAAATTATCAATATCCAATTGAGTTTGATCAATAACGTCATTATTTTCGCCACAAAGAAAATCTATTTATATTTTCTTTAATTTGTCATTCATGATTATAGATAAAGTCCATAATACTTCGGCGTTTGACAAGTGCGAGATCAATGGTTTGTACCATCGCATTGATAACATAAAGATTTGATATGATCTCTATCATTCTTGTCATCTTTATAATTCCACTTCTGGTGGATATAAACATTCTCAATCGCAACCACAATTACTAATGTGGCTTTTATTCATTCCGCTATAAAATATCACATTCACTTCAGGGAATGAAGCAGAGACTAATAGGTATTTAAAACCTTTTCACGATATTGTGTCTATAGGACAACATTAATGTGTGAAAATTGAGTATGTTTGTCTAACATATCCTCATTAGTGATACTTTGGCACATAAAGCATTTTATTCATTAATCATATAGTGAATTATCACGTTTGCATTCACTTTAAGGAATGAAACAAATTCAATAATCGCATGGAATAAACATCATGCTTATATAATTGCATGGAATAAACATCATGCTTGTATAATCGCATGGAATAAACATCATGCTTGCATTCACTTCAAGGAATGACATAAATCCAATAATCGCATGGAATAATCATCATGCTTGCATTCACTTCAAGGAATGTCATAAATCCAATAATCGCATGGAATAATCATCATGTTTGCATTCACTTTAAGGAATGTCAT
Organism: Abelmoschus esculentus; assembly: GCA_035048815.1. NCBI lineage: Eukaryota > Viridiplantae > Streptophyta > Magnoliopsida > Malvales > Malvaceae > Abelmoschus > Abelmoschus esculentus. The sequence goes on along the minus strand of JAUCBN010000008.1, from coordinate 18,769,153 downwards.
AAATTCAATGGAATAAGCATCATGCGTGCATTCACTTCAGGGAATACCTCCCATAAAAATTCTTTGATCAAGACGATTTTCGTAACTTGAACTTGGGAGAAGTTTATAGTCGAGTTTTTTTTTCGACATAAAATTAGTATTGATTTCAAGCAAATATAAACTTTATAATATTCATATTATTAAATAGTAATTGATCAACCAATATATATACAATACATATAATGAACAAAAAATTAATCCTTATACGCGGCATTGTTAAATTAGTCCACAATGTCCTTTAAAAAGAACCTTCTTTGAGACCAGTAGCCCCATGGAACGAGATGTTTAGCCAATATATTCGGATTAAACCAACATAATAAAGAACATATAATTTATTAAAGGTTTAATATTTGTTCCAATATCATGTAATACTTAGAGCATGATTAAAACATAAACTTTTATCATAATAATAAAATAAAAAATATTGGTTATAAATAAAGATAAAAAAATCTCAAATTAAATAAATAAAACATACCGAACTTTCCACTAATTTGAATATATGGTAGATTTAGTTACCAATATCTTGTTAAAATCTTTTTCGGGAATTGTCGATAAGAATCATGGTATTTGAGCCACTTTATCGCTACACAAATACCAAACAATCAAAGATTTTAGTAAATTAAAAATCAAATCAAAGATCAAGAGAGAAAAATAACCGATAATTAAAATATATTGAGGGGGAAGAACTTATTTTTTATTTATGCTAGTAATAAATTCTTTTCAATAATTCCTTGAAGATTCGAAGGATAAACACCTCCGTTGGTTAGAGTCTCGTGCTGATAACGTGTTGTAAATAAAGTAAAATATAAGAACAAAGTAGAAGAACAAAGATGAGAGACAAAAGAGAGAGATTTGTATTATATTCTCAAAGTAGGTTTGTGTATAATGCTTTATCCAAAAGTCTATATTTATAGGCATAAGATAGAAATTCTAATTTCAATGGGTATTAAATCTAATAATAAAGCTCATTAAACTTTAATTTAATATATGGATATCCACCATGAATAAATATATTCATAACATTTCAATCAAAATTTTATTTATTTGACAATAAAAATACAACGTGTCTCAAGTCCGCACAAATTGGGCAAAAGATTGGAGTTTGAGAAGAACTGGAGTGGGAATTACAAATTGTCCCAAGCCCGGCCCGCATAAATCCAAACCCTTCCTGAATGACATGTCAAGCTTGGGTGGAATTGTTCACATGGTCTGGTTTAAAACCGGTTCCTTAGATGCTTGAAACCTATAAGCTTAGACATGGTTCCCTTTTTTCAACTACATACGAGGGTTATAATTTAATCAACTAACAAATATATTTCTTATATTATCTCATAATAACTATTTATTAATTTTTTAAATTAAGATATTCACTATCAAAATCAGTGATTAATCTTTTTAACGCAAGTGTTTTCAACTACAATAAACATCCTTAATTAAGAGATGAGATGAACAATCGTCGTAATACATCTCATAATTATTATTTTATTTAGTTTTTATTATATTATAATATAAATTAACTTAAATTTATTAAATCATTTATAATCATAATCCAATTAATAAAATAAATAAACAAATATATATGTTGAATATCAAATATATTATTTATATAAATTTTAAATTTATAATTAAGATAGAATCAAACATTAATTTAATATATTGAGTTTTTTAACATGATACACCTAAATCAAATTAAAATATAGATATAAAAAATTCTTATAGAATAGAAAATTTGATATCGATTTTTTTACATTCTAAAATATTTATAAAAATAATAAAAATTTTGTTATATCTAAACACATTTACTAATTTTATAAATATTTTGATATATATATAAAAAATTAATATCAAAATTTTTATATATCTAGAGCTTGGAGGAAAGATTGCGGGGACTCATATACAATTTAATCAGGTTGTCGAAATAGGTCAGTCTTGGTTCCTCTCAGTTGACATGAATTTTCTTTATAACTTTCTAATTTGAACGAATCTCTTGTAGCGTATTGATGTTGAGAAGCCTAGGCACCGGGCACTTGTCTCCTCAGATGTCCGTCAGTAAATTATGATGTTGAACCAGAATACTAGAGGAGAATGGAAGAAAAGGCAGGCTGAGGTGGAGAAGCTCCGAAAACTAGATGAAATGGGTGATATTTCTATTTACATGATATGATTATCTATAGTACATTCGAAATAAGAAATTAATAATTCACTGACATATAAGATTTCGTATGTTGTATCATTTATTCCTTAACATTGTATCTGTTAAATATATGTGATTGTAGCCTGAGGCAAAGACTGTTGTTGACGGTGACAAGGAGAAAGATGATTGTGGGGCAAAAGTAGTAAAGGTATTATGAACGAGTAATTTTTTGAATATTATATGTTTCTTAATCATTTAAATAAGAGGATGAACTCTATGATAATATTTAGGTGAACAAGGATGATGATGACAAGGTGAGGGTTACTGCTGTAAATGTTGTTGCACGTGCTGCTGTCGGAGGGGATAACATGCTATCAAAATGGAAACTTATAGCTGAGCAAGCTCGCCAGAAACGCCAGGGGGAACAGATGCAACATCTGGTTCTCAAGCAAGTAAAGATGTTAACCACAGGCCTTCATCTGCAGTTGAGAAAAGTATAAAGGACAATCATGTATCTGAAAAAAAAAAGGGTCTGCACACTCATGCATCTGGTAAAAGCTTGGTTCATTGCTACAACTCTTTTCAATTTTAATTTGATGTATATAAATGGTTAACATGATTGTAAGGTTTATCATGTGTACTGTTAAATTAGATGGTGTGGTCATGAATGTCTGGTATACATCTGAGCAAATTAAAAGTCATCATATATTTGTTTTAGTTTTCACTACTTTCTTTCGACAGGGGGGAAGCAAGAAGTTTGGACGAAACCAGGGTGACTCCCACACCCTATACCAGAGTGGTTCGTACTATTTCGATTAAGGATGTGATTGTTGCTCTGGAAAGAGAGCCTCAAATGTCCAAGTCTACACTCATTTATAGCTTGTACGAAAAAATTGTCCCTGATTCCGAAACTAAGAGATTATAAATCACTCATTAATAGCTTGGAATGCGGATTGCTGGAACTAAAGATTTAAGACATAAATGTCTGAAAAACACCAAGTAACCACTAATGTTTCAGGTTTAAACCATTTGAAAGCAATGAGAGAAGGATCTCGACTAATGGGAACTTGGGAGGAGCCGACTAAGTTAAGTCCTGAGAGATTCGAAGGCTTAGGATCCACCAAACCAATCCCGTTCAGGCTGAGAATAGGGATGGATTTTATTCAATCCGACTGGGTTTTTTATGTTGTAAAAAATTTTGTGTTGGATTCAAGTTTAGGATAAAGAATATCATATTTAGGATTGATAATATAACTTATATATTTTAAGGATATTTGTAATGATACCTTTTTTTTATTTTTTATGATTAAATCTTTAAAATTATTTTTTTTATAACTTGAGTTAAGTATATTATATTTTGGGTTAGGTTAATTTTTTAAAGAATGAGATTAGATTAAATTCATGTTTAAGATACTTATTTTTGGATTAACTTAGAGGTACGATGATCTACGTTAAGAATATTTCCAATATTAACATTATAAATTATTGTAATAATATCTTCCTAACACTACCATATCATTTCTTTCCCCTGGTTTTTATTTTCATGTACGTTGTTGCATCATTCTTTTAGCATGAAGACAGATTCTTCTCTACCTTTCACTTCACTTTGAAATGTAATACTAGTTTACGGTTATAACTGCTCAGCATACAAAAAGTACTCCACACAATTTCAGCCGTTGTTGTTGTTGTTTGTCCCAAAATTCTTTCATTGTTTTTTGCTAGACTATCATTGCAATCAATTTCAGAGTGTGGTCGGATTTTCTGACTTAATATTTTGACATGATTTATACTTTTCAGAATTTTGATAATTTAATCCACATGATAGTTTATTTAAACTTGATTGATTCAATTTTAATTCGAATAAAACTTGTCAATTTTGACAAGTTTTTCCAGGATAATCATAAAATATATATGCAAGCCGTTATTTTTTACTAAATTAATTTAAATCTATTAAAAGAAAAGTCAATGACCGATCATTTTCTCTTTCATGGTCATGACATTCATAGAAAGTGATACACAGAGAGAACTCAGTTAATTTACATGTTTGGTAAATAAAAGATTATAATAGTATATTAAAGTGAAATATCACATTCTAAATTGGATCGTTTTAGGATTTTTTTAAGTTATAAAAAATATTATAATTATAATTTTTTTAAGACAATCTAAAATTTTCCGCTGATCGATATGACTTATTTTTAAAGGAAATTACACCTTTTTTATAGCAAGCACCTCGCTATATAAATGAAGCTAGTTGGAGATGTGGGCTCATTTTATTATCACAATCTCCCCCTTGCTTTTGTTTTTGGTTCCTCCAAAGCAAACAAAATGACATGTTTCTTGATTCTGCTTGCTCCATTCACATTCCTCCTCCTCCTGATGATATTCCTGTTTATTCTGAGCTCCTCTCTAATCGCGGTGTCGATTGCAGGTCATACAACAAAAAAAATTCTGTGTTTGAATTGAATGTTTTTGGATTTGTTTGTGAATCTAATGGTTGAGTTTGTGTTTGTGTTTTGATGAGTGACAGTTTATTACATTTGCAAGTGCAAGTCAGAGTGCTCAAACGTAGACGTGCTGAAGACCTTAAAGGGAAAGTCAAAGTGTCCTTAGACAGCTGCACACAATCAAGGTTTATAGTATAGAATAATGCAGGTGGAGTGATCTGAAAAAGGTGGATCAGTTACAGCCTACAGGGGTGATGCATGTTTCGTGAGACTCTAAATCATTGTTTTAAAAGAATAAACATCTCAGTGTATATGGATAGATAAACTTTATAGGTCTCGTAAATAATTTTATGTCATATATAATAATAATAAATTAATAATTATTACTTAAATCTTTTAGGAGGAATCAAAATTTCTATTTGTTTAACAATGTCGTCTAAGAATGATAAAACTTAAACAAATCAAAAGTTAAATAATTAAATTAAAAATTGTTACTATAATGATTAAAATTGGTGTGAAAAGAAAGTTAAGTGATAATTAGTGTAATTTACTAATTTTTTTATTAAAGAGAAATGAAAACTAATATCAATTTTCAATGAAAGGTAATAAGAGAGATTGTGTTAAAATCGAATTAAAAATTAAATAACTTTACTAAATATTTTAAATTTACAATAATCAAAAATAAATTTATTCTAAAAATTTAATAATCATTTATATAATTTATTTAAAATTAGATTCTTATAAAAGTTTAGTTTTGACTAAAATTATTCTTTCCCTGTTCAATTTTTTTTTTTCTTTTCTTTTCAATTTGTTTTATTAACGAGATCATACTGCCCTTGCACTTAGTCTAAACTTTTTTCTTCTTTTTTATTAAATGCCAGATAGTTCATTGAAATCGAAAGAGATTACAACCAAACAAAAAAACGTCAACCAAACAGTATCTCAAACAGACTCAGCTCATCTATCAAGAAACGAAGAGAACAGAGTGAAACATTACAGACAAACTACTCAAAATTATTGATTGGATGAAGATCCTTTTGGACACAAAGGGAGGTTTAGGTATTGACAGAAGCATCAACTTCAGTGGTGGGGCTCTCGAAAGACGGTTATATTATGAATCTATCTCAACAACAACAAATCAAACGACACTGTTGGGTTGCTATTTGTATACATGACTGGGACAACGTGGGTTAGTCCCAAACACGTATCTTGCTTGTCTTGCTCCAAGTTTACCTGCTTTGTCTTTTATTCACTGTCATTTCGTTTTCAATCAATCATAAAAATATATGTTAAAAAAATCATGAAAAATACATGTTAAATATTTTCGTCCTATATAAAACATAATCATAGGGTACAGGACTTTTTTTGTGAAATAGAGTGGATTGTATTTGAAGTTAAGTTGAATATCTTATAGGCAAGATAAGAATCCAAGTTTATTCGAGAACAGGGACAAAGTTATATTGGTATAATTATATTTAAGTTTATTCTTAATTTAAATAATAATAGTTTTTGTTTTTCTCAAATTTTAGATTTAAAGGCTTAATAGACTTTTGATCCTCCTAATGTATGATCCCGACTTTGTTCCTGTTTGAGAGTTATACTAATTATATTTTCATTGGAGAAATTTTAATTATAAATAAGTATGTTTGATCAGTTAATTAATCAAGTTATTTATCTTTGTTATTTTTATATAAATTACTTAAATATATAAATATTAATAATTAATTATATTATTATATAAATTTTTATAACTATTAAATCACCCTATTAACAACTGTTATCGATGTAATGATTATTTTATAATAAAAACAAAATTTTAATAATAATATTTAAAAATTTAATAATTATTTTATATTTTTTAAAATAGTTTAATGATATTTATGGGATTTACCCAAACATTTAACGAAATCAGAGGAGCCGAACACCCATCCCTCCCTGTCCCCCACCACTTTCTTTTTATCTTATTTATTCATTGAAAGAATCAAAACCAACTCCGATTAGTGATTACTCTCACCCACCTTCACCAACGCCCTTCCGTTGCTCCCCATTCTCCGATCCAATCTCAACAAACTCAGGATCAAGGTTTCAGATTCTGTCAATGAAACGAAGTTCCACAGATTCTCAGGCACTCGAACCGAAATTGAAGAAAATAAAAGAAGAAGAAGACACTGGGTTGATGAATCTAGATGAAAACCTGTTGTACGAGATCTTGAAACACGTTGACGCCAGGACTCTAGCAATGGCGTCGTGCGTTAGCAAACAGTGGCTCAAAACTGCCAAAGACGAGCGGCTCTGGGAGTTGACCTGTACCCGGCACTGGGCTAACATCGGTTGTGGAACCCAACAGCTTAGATCCGTCGTTTTGCCTCTCGGTGGGTTCCGCCGTCTCCACTCCCGTTACCTTTGGCCGCTTTCCAAACCACAAGCTGCTTCAGCATCTCCCTGGGCTCCGCCCAAGATTATTAACTCCAAGCCGCCTGCTCGGTGGGGGAAAGATGAGGTCCATCTGTGTTTGTCTCTTCTCTCTATTCAGTATTACGAGAAGATGAATTACACCAGCAGATACAGATAATCCTAATTAATCATAACGAATTAATATTAAATCTATGTATATATATGTCCTTATGATTTCTGTTACTGGGTGTTTGTTTGACTTTTGGTTCTTACTTGGCTTTGGATTTTATTTATGAATTATGAGTGCTAGAATTGTTGTTTTTCGATCTGGATCTGTTTGTACTTCTGTGCTACTGTGAAGCATGAAAACGTTGGTTGAATTTATGAGACATCATCTTGTGTTTTTGTACTACATTTTTTATAAGAACTGGAACTGGAACTGGGAAGGGACTCAATAGTAAATAGGATTATGCATTGATAGTGATTGCCAATTGCCATATTGGATACCCTTTCTCTCATTTCCAGACATAATCTCCTCCCTTTTTTCAAACACGCCCTCGATTCTTAGGTTTGACGGGAAAGGGGTCCTCTTGGTTGAAGATGTTAGTATCGTACACATTTATCTGCCAAACCTTTCCTTTTTCTTTTCATGGCTAAGATTGTAAGAAACAGGGAGAGTTTTGGGTTTTAGTTTGTTAAGGGTTGTATCATGTAAGGTATTGAATTGAATCCAATGGATTCCAAGGAATTTATGTTGTTTCCATAAAACCAGTATCTGCTTTTCTGTCTGTCTCCCCCAATCCTTCCCCCTCCCTTGAACTTGGGTCTCATTAAACTGATTTGACTTAGAAATAGAAGGTTCTCCCTCTCTCTCCTTTGACAAGTATCCAAAAGATAAGTCCAGTCATCCCTTGTTAGAGGTTGAAATAAACAAAGAGTGCAGATGAAGATAAGTCCAGTAATGTTTTTATAACACTGTTAAAAAAAGTCTTTGACTAATTATAATGTGCCAGATCAACTTCATTAAATATCAAATACTAGTAAAAAATAAATTTAATTAAAATATTTAGGAAAAACTCCTTTTTTTTCCCTCTTTCCAACGTTTCTTCTTCCTTTTTCTCATTTTTTTAATTTTGGGTTTTGTTTTTATGTGTATGGGTTATTTATTTTCTTTTTTAAGTTAAATCAATCTCACTGTCCAAATAAAGGAAACATCACAAAAATTCGTCAGTGGGAACGTAGAAAAAGAAAACGTTCCATAACATTAGCAAAGTTGAAAATTTCCGAATTCATATTAAAAAATGTGAAATTTCCTCGGCGTAAAAGTCAATCAACAATCGGCGTACGTCCCTACCAAGTTCTCTACTCCGAACACGCGGGTTTGAAATTTATTAACGAAAGCTACTCCACCAGGTTGAGTCAAGTAGTGAAACAAAAGAACATGGATAATACCAGTTGGTGAAGGCAAGGTTTGGTTTGTGAATTTTGCAGCTCCATGGCTGCCAAGTGTTCGGCTCTTGTTTTCTTCTTGCTCCTTGGGTTAGCATCGTCAGATGTTCCAGATCTAAGACAAGGTTCATCTTTGTCCGTGGAGAATCCAGATGATGTTTTGGTATCTGCAAATGGGATGTTCTCCGCTGGGTTTTACTCTGTCGGCCAAAACGCTTATTGCTTCGCCATCTGGTTCAGCAAGCCCCGTCGGGACGGTAACCATACCGTAGTTTGGATGGCAAACCGTGATGCCCCCGTTAATGGAAGGCGATCCAAGCTGTCCATACTCAAAACCAGCAAAATCATCATAACCGATGCCGATGAGGATCCAGTCATAATCTGGATTAGCAACAACACTGTTAAAGTTGAAGACTCGTGGTCACAATTGAAACTCCTTGATTCAGGTAACCTCGTACTCCAAACTCGGACTAATCTTACTCTTTGGCAAAGCTTCGATTCACCAACTGATACACTTGTACCTGGACAACCACTCACTCGACACAAACAGCTCGTATCAGCACGAAGCCGAACCGACTATTCTTCAGGAAAATATAAGCTGTTGTTTGACAATGATAATGTTCTTCGTCTTGTCTTGGATAACCCCGAGACATCCAGTGTCTACTGGCCGGATTCCACGATGTTGGACTACCTCCAGGGAAGAACTAGATACAATGATTCCAAAATCGCAGTGTTGGATTCTTCAGGACATTTTTTATCTTCCGATAAAACGGAGTTCAGATCAGCTGATTATGGTTTTGGACCTTTGAGAAGATTAACGCTTGATTTTGATGGTAACCTTAGATTATACAGTCTTGATGAACAACAAGGGGTTTGGTTCGTGACATGGCAGGCCATGTCCAACTCCTGTAGGATTCACGGGGCCTGTGGACCGAATAGCATATGTAGCTATGATCCTGGTTCAGGCCCCAAGTGTGGTTGTCCTCCAGGGTACAAGATGAAAAACCAAAGGGATTGGAACGATGGGTGCGAACCGGAATTCGAACTTTCATGCAACAATCATGATGTCAACTTTGTCGAACTCCGACATGTCAATTTCTTTGGCTACCATTACGATATCCTCAGGAATTACACATTCCAGGAGTGCCTCAAGGATTGCTTGGCTTTATGCAATTGTAAAGCTTTTCAATATAGATATTTTCCGGAAGATGGTGGCTATCGATGTTACTCGAAATGGGAACTGCGTAATGGCCATCGTTACAATAGCTACGTTGGAACCCTGTACTTGAAACTCCCGAAATCATTCCCTCACAACAAACCTGTTGAAGACTTCAAGTTAAATTGCTCCAACATGCACACAAAACAGCTTGAGAGATCTTATGTTAAGAAAACAGGAAATGAATCATTGAAGATATTGATATTTTGCGCTTCGATAATAGGATTGGTTGAGATGATCTGCATCTTTCTAGTGTTCTTGTTCTTGTATAAAACAGGGAAAAGTCCAGACGCATTGTCGATGATGAATACATCCGGGTACCATGTCGCTTCAACTGGCTTCACAAGATTTACATATGATGAGTTGAAAAAGGCAACACGGGGATTTCGTGAAGAGATTGGACGGGGAGGAGGTGGGGTGGTTTACAAGGGAGTTTTGCCGGATCAACGAATCGCAGCCATTAAACGGCTTAACGTCGAAGATCATCAGGGAGAGGATGAATTCCTTGCTGAAGTAAGCACAATCGGCAGACTTAACCACATGAACTTGATTGAGATGTGGGGATACTGTGCAGAGCGGAAGCATAGACTTCTGGTGTATGAATACATGGAGAATGGATCGTTAGCAGACAAATTCATGACCAATTCACTCGACTGGAAGAAAAGGTTTGATATCGCCGTCGGTACGGCCAAAGGGCTGGCGTATTTGCATGAAGAGTGCTTAGAATGGGTGCTACACTGTGATGTCAAGCCCCACAACATACTGTTGGATTCCACCTATCATCCTAAAGTATCAGATTTCGGTCTATCCAAATTGCTCAATCGGGACAGTCCCAAAGGTTCCAGCTTCTCCAAGATCAGAGGAACAAGAGGTTACATGGCTCCCGAGTGGGTTTACAATCTTCCCATCACAGCCAAAGTCGACATCTACAGCTATGGGATCGTGCTATTGGAAATGATAACAGGGAAGAACCCATCTGTAGGTGTCCCTGTTGTTGGAACGGGAGGAGAGAAATGGCGGCAGAGGTTAGAAACTTGGGTGAAGGGTAAGAAAATTGGAGCTCCAGGAAAAAGTTGTTGGGTCGAAGAGGTGTTGGAGCCTGGTTTGGGCGACGATTGTGACATAAATGAAGTGAAGAAGGTACTAAATGTGGCTATCAAATGTACAGAAGCCGATAGACATCACAGACCATCAATGAGCCAAGTGGTTCAAATGCTTGTGGGGGATGAAAACAATGGTGTTCAGCAAAGGAATAACTACAATGCAGCCGCTGGTGACCCTGATAGATAGATAGATACCACCCAGCAGCTTTTAAATAATCTTCAAACAAATCTTATATTTCTTTTGAGTTTCAATTGGTTACTTCATTCGATTGTGACGGGAATATATTATGACTTTCGTCCTAAATTGATTCGAACTTTTAAATATTTTAATTTTATTTTATATTTATACTCAAAATTTTGAGTGTTTTTATTTTATTTCTAAATGACGACTCTTGTTCTAAATTATTCTCTAGATTTTAAACATTTTAAGTTTATCTTTAAATTATTAGTATGAGACAATAAATCCTAAGTTAAAACATTATAAAAATTATTGATTTTCATGTAAATATTAATGTAGATTATGTAATAATATGTTTCTTTGATTGATTGTAGTAGATTTCTACTTCTTGGATAAATAAAACACACATTTTATCCAAAAAAATTAAAACGAAAGTTATAATATAGGATGAAATTGATCATTCAAAAGCTCGAGGATCAATCTATAACAAAAACTATAATTTGAGAATAAAATTGAACTTTTTAGAAATAAAGGATTGATTTAAAATAAAGCCATTTTCAGACTTTGTGGCTCAGTGCTTCAGTTAACTCAATACTTCCTAATTAACTTTTTAACTCAAAATCTATGATGTTATGAATTTCGATCTATTTTATTTAAGTGATTATTAATGACTTTAAATTTTATTTTTAAAAGTATATATTTTTTAAAATAACAAATTTAAATTTTTTTAAAACGTTGGATATTTTATATAGACTTTTTAAGATTAGTTGCTACACTAAGCATATAAGGTGTTTATATGCATGTCCATATTTTTTTTATTTGTATAAAATAAGATTTGTTATGTTATTTAATATCATCTAAAATTTTAAAATATATTTATGATATTATTTTTAAGTCTAAACGATACTTTTACTCTAGAGTTCAACCCAAAATATCAATTTCTCCATTGTTGAAAAAATAATTTAATATGATCCTTATTCTGTAAAATTGATCATAGTGACGATTTGATCAACATTAATCATTATAATATCGGTATGATTATTATTAATTTTATCCATTACTCTCTTTAAGCTTCCTCCTGATTACCCCCACGGCCCCACCAACCAGCCAATATCTGGAACAAACTACACGTGATCCTTGCCTTTCCATGAAAATAGAGAAATTATTATATAATTCTTTTTTTATTTAATAATAAAGAAAAAATAAAGATTTATTTTAAAATAAAATAAAAGTTATAATGAGATAAAATCATAAATAATATTATAAATTATACTCGTATAATAATTTATTCATGGAATGGACTTCTATTTTAAAATATTAATGTTACAATAATTGTATTTAAAATATTTTAATTTCCTTATTTATACAAACTCATCCACCACGTTCTCTATTTTTTAGTTTAAACCCTCAATGAAGTAGTGATTCGTCTAAACACCCGGTTTATTTATTAACTTTATGCGTCACTTGTATTTGACTAAATCAAGGGTGGAAAACACTTCTTAATTCTCACGTTTATGCCATGGGAAAATAAACAACTATATTTAATGTTGGATGTCCAGATCTAACTAAAAGATCAACAGTAAGTAATTCTTTTATACTACTGTTTTAACCAAATCTTGGTTTCACACGCAACACATCACACGTTTTGTATTATGAAAAAATCAACATCAATTAAATTTGGACCGATATTTTATCTAAAATAAATAATATTTAATCGGATATACTTGAATGGGTATCATAAAATATATTTGTATTTTAATTGGTATTTAATTTATGCATCAAACCATATAAGAAGCCACCCATCTGCTCTCAAACTCCAGCCTCTCTCTATTGCTGTACATAGCTGCAAAGTGTCTCTCCCCATATGCTTACCTTCCTTCTCTTGGCTCTTCTGGCTCACGCCAAATCTATAACATGTCAAAATATGCTTCAAAAAGGGTTAAACATAATCATCCTGGCCGGACAAAGCAATATGGCGGGTCGAGGAGGCGTTGCCAACGACACCGCCACGGGGATTCCGAGATGGGACGGTGATGTTCCTCCTCAATGCCAACCTAACCCTTCAATCTTCAAGCTGAGTGCGGAGACGGAGTGGGTTGAAGCCCGAGAGCCAGTCCACGCGGATATCGATGCCAAGAAAACAAATGGGATTGGACCCGGAATGGCATTCGCTAATGCTGTACTGACCAGGGACCCTAACTTTGGGTTGGTAGGATTGGTGCCCTGCGCCGTTGGAGGGACCAGTATCAGGCAGTGGCAGAAAGGGGAGTTTTTGTATGAGCAGCTGGTGAGTAGGGCTCGACTGGCGTTGCAGAGTGGTGGAGGATATAATGCGATGCTTTGGTTCCAAGGGGAGACTGATACGATATATAAAGAAGATGTTGCCTTGTATGGAGATAGATTGAAGAGGTTTTTCCAGGATTTTCGTTCGGATCTACACGCTCCTATGCTACCAATTTTCCAGGTAGTAGTCTTATGCCATTGATTAATTGCTTCTTTTGTTCATAAATTAATGAATTACAATCATATGTAGTAGGAGTATTGTTTATTTAAAATGAGCATCTATTTGTCAGGTTGTTCTAGCTTCAGGACAGGGACCCTACGTGGAAGAAGTGAGAGAAGCCCAATTACAGGTCGGGCTTCAGAATGTGAAAAGCGTTGATGCCAAGGGACTTCCCGTGGAGCCAGATGGGCTTCATCTCACTACTCCAGCACAGGTTAGACTGGGAGACATGTTAGCCGACGCTTTCCTTCACTTCAAACACAAACCATTCAACACGAACCCGGTTCATTACCCACCCTATTTGGCTCCTTATTTTTTTCTAATTATTTATGTTGTCTGGATCATCTGTTGTTTCAGATATTCATAGCTTGTCTTGATTAAAAAATTAGTGATAGGTATTCAACTCAAGTATTGGTTTGTTAACAAAAAGATATTATTTTATTTTAAATGTAATAATTTAATTGTTTAATTAAAATTTTATGACAATCATTTTTTCTAATAATAGACTTTGTTGATTAAAATTTGCGACAAGTATGTCATTCTTTAATTATAAATAAAACATGATATGCAATAATGATAGTTTTAGTTCTTAAAACTTATACATTTGATTAATGATCCTAAATCAAAAATAATTTAAAATTTTAATTATTTATATTCAAAATTTTGACATATCACCATCTTACACACTTTTTGATCACTTATTGTTCTCTGTGTTATTGCTCATCAACTCGATAACCAACATATGTGATATTTCAATAGACATAATCATTTCACTGTTAAAAAGTAACAGACTAATAAAATATACTCATTATGATCTTAACGTCGTTTCCCAATAGACATTGTCATTTTATTAATAATAATTTTAGATATAAATTAAATTTATTAAATTTTTTTAAATTAAAACCAAATTAACAAATTATATATTCTAAAGACAATAATTATTGTTATACCAAGTTATTTGTTTAAATTTTAGCAAGAGAATGACATGTTTATCATAAAATTATTTTAAAAAATTGAACATTATTGTGAATCAACTTTCTCGTTTCAGTTGTTAACCTAGAAGGTTGAAGAATAATCTAGGGTTTCTCATGGTCACACTATTTTTCAAGTTTTGACCTATTATTAAATTTTGTATATTAATACGTATTAAAAAGAAAATGAGCAACGAGTGAACAAATTGAAGTTGTTGGAACTTGAAGAATCTGTCATGTCATAAATTTTGAAATTTCAGGTCCATTTAAACACGAATATATTGAATTTGATTTTGACGACACCTTTGAAAAGAAAAAGATGGGGACAAAGGAAGGATAGCTTTTGAAAACTTGGAGGGACGTAGATTTGGTGAAAGATTCTGGCATGAAAATGGGGGGGAAACTGGGTATATTTTAAGGGGGAAAAATATTTAATTGGTTTATTTTAAGGGAAAAATTGGGTAATCTATCGTATAACTCATTAAAATATCAAACATGTTGGCTGTATAGAGTTATATAGGGATGTAAAAAGTTAAACGAGTCCAAATACCTCACTGAAATTGAGAGATTTATTATTCATCTAACTTGAAATTAATTAAATCAAAAATCAATTCAGATATATTTTGACCCATACCTAAATTGAATCACTATAAGCTTGAATTAATATCGAGACAGATCTAAATAAAAAATAATTTGTATTGAAATTAACCCCGAACGATTTGTTTGACGCCTGGAGGCCTAATCTCGGTCCAAGATTCGAATCTTCTTCTCGGAATCAGGAAGCCATCAGCAGCAGCCCACATGATTTGGTAGAAAATTACACACAGCTAAAGTATCTTTCGCTTAACTTTGTCAGCACTCAAAAGTGAAATTATACTTTTCAATAAGAAAAAGACAATAGTTAGTGTTAGGTATTGATTCCTTGGACCTGAGATATTAACGATGAAAAACACGAATATTCTTAAAAAATTAAATATAATTATCTTTAAAATAGTAAATAAACACAAATACAATTTTATTTATTTAAATTTGTTCATTTACACCCCTATAATACGTAGCATATGCTCATTGGTTGGTTGGGTTTTGTCAAAAAAAAAAAAGAAACATCTAGTTGTTGCAGCTTTGAAATGCTCCCTTTCCCCCATGGTATATACTCTTATGTAAGCCATAGTTTATGTATAGATCACAATGTTGAAGATGAAGTTCATAATGGATTTTACTACTAAATCAAGATACATGAATACTGACACACGTTGTTGTAATCAAACACTTGGTCCCACTAGTTATAAAGTAGTGTGCTTCCAAGCAGAGCACGTGCCCTACTTTAATAATATAAATTTGGAGCCTCTGGACTCTGGTTTGGGGACAAAGGGTCGGTGTCGTATTAGGAATCTAATCTAGTTAATGTAATACTAGCAATTTTACCCGGTATAGATATACAATTCCTTATAAAAAATATTCAAAATAAAAATAATTTTTTCCCTTGTTTTGTTTGATGGATTCGAGCCAGCAATAGACTCGAACTCGAATCAGTTGAAACCTGCCAATATAAGATTCAATATGTACAACACATGCTTAAGCGTTTATAATACGAAGGTGGATTCCCAAAATTCGAGTATCCATACAAGAATCTGCCCATTGAAGACATCAGAGTTTTCTTAGTGGCTGTTTTTAATGGGGACACTGCCGACAGAAACATGTAGTAATAACTTTACATTGAAGGTAGTTTGTTTGTTTGTTTTCATTTTGGGTATCCTTTTCAAGATTTTAATTCATTGATTAGAATCTAAAGGGTCAAGCTTGTCGTGCGGGATTCACTGATCAGGAAGATACTGATTTATTATTGCTGGAATCTCAATTACACACTGACCAAACAAGAGATACTGCGGATCACATGTGACATTACCCATGAAATCACCAAAAAAAGTAAAGCTCGCCTAGGTTGAGTCAAGGACGTTCACCACACGCCAACCTCCATGAACCCATCCTCAGTGGCGCAACCCCTAAACATCCCGGTGGTGTTAAAACCACAAGCCACTTCGCCGTCCTTAGATACCGCAATGAGACCGGCTTTGCCTTCATCTAACCTGTGTTTTATCACATAGTCCACCGCCTCATGCAGATTCAACCCTTTGTATTCCATCACCGCCGACACTTCCCGCGCCAGTGTGCTACGGATGATTGCTTCGCCTTCTCCGGTGCAAGAAACCCCGCATAGTTCGGATGCGTAGGTTCCTGAACCGATAAGGGGAGAGTCACCAATCCTTCCAATCATCTTGTTCATGAGACCACCGGTTGAGGTGGCGGCGGCACATCGCCCCGCCTTGTCAACCACCACGCACCCAACTGTCTCCGGGGCGTAGACGCTGATTGGGAGTCCATTCATCTGCAAAGGACTGTCCATGGCGGCGCCGGCACCGCAGGTGCCAATTGTCGGAATCCGATAATCAAACTGAAGAGTAGACAAAAGTAGAAGACGTTAGCCATTGTAATACTGAACTGACCTCGTTGTTTCATACAAGGAAATGAATCCAAATATTATACGTATGTTTACCAGGATTGAGTTGGCCTCCTTTGCCAACTTAAGCATCCCGATGTTATCTTCGGTAATGAAATATTCGTTGTCCACCATCTCGACTCCCTGCAACAAATCCGACCTATTAATCTAACAAGACACAAACTTCTCTTCTGTCACTGCCACGTGACAGAAACCAACACGTGCATACGGAAACCAACATAACCATTTAAAAACGTGGGATTTGGACCAAACTACGAACCTGTTTCCTGGCGAACTCTTCGGCACCTGAAAACCCCAGATACGAATGGGGTGATTTTTCCATGACAAGCCGAGCGAGGGAGACTGGGTTCTTAACGGAGGTTAAGCCGGAAACGGCGCCACATCGCCTCTTGGGCCCGTCCATAATGCTGGCCTCCATTTCCACCGTTCCGTTCTCAGTAAGGGCAGAACCTCGGCCGGAGTTAAACAATGGATCGGATTCCAATTCTCTCACCTACCCCAAAACAAAATCCAAAATTTATTTCCTAGAAGAAAATATAACAAAAAGTGAAATCTGATTGTCTTTCCATGTTAGTAATTTAAAAACATGTCAAATCTCCATTATTACGTATATTAACTGTCAAGAGAACAGAGGGACATACGACGAGTTCAACGACGTCGATGGCGGGGAGGTTAGAGCGTAGAGCAGAGATGCCAATATCAAGGCAACGAGTGAGAAGTCTTTTAGCCTCCTCTTGTCTTTCTTTAGGGAGATTTGGGTCGACACCGGCGCCACCATGCACAGCAATTGCCCACCCTCCCATTTTTTTATCACTGCCTTTACTTTGCCTCTAACCTTCGCCTAAACTTTGTGTGGTGCGTGAAAACTTAAACCTTTGGGGACCGTTTTATAGGCGTTCACGGACTTCAAACCCACTTTCAATTTGATTACATATGGGTTTCTTTTAAATAATCCGTGTAGAGATAGAATCAGGTTAGAGAAATCTAGCTCTTTTTGTGTTCTTTTACCTTTAGCCCTCTCTCTTAACTCCGCTTATCTTCACTTTCCGAGGGTAACAGTAACATTTGAAAAATTATATCATGAGTCAGTCTAATTATCTGTTTATGGGACTAATTAATAAAAACTGTTTATTTTATCAATTTTTTATGTTATAAATTTTTTTCAAGTGAATCTTCACTTAAAAAAATAAAAAATAATAAGGTGAACAGTTTTTATTGATTAGTCCTATGAATGATGTGGTAAGACTGACTCATAATATAATTTTTTTTTACTAGATTTTCCATAATAAAATATCGGAGGAAAATAAAGTGAAGTTAGAACATTCTTTTCAGAAAAAAAATTAAAAATAATCTAATATAAAATTTTATTTTAATTTACACTTATACTAAAACTTAATCCAATATGTCTTTAGGTAAGTAATTTATTTTCATTTACAATTATACTAAACTTACAACCGAGAACTTTAAATACTTTTTAATTATATACTAAAATGCCTTTCTTAGAAGAGATTCAATTTGGTTTTTTCTTCCTTTTGATTTTAAGCTAATAAGACAACTTTATTAACAGCTTAATACACCTACCCTCAATAAATGTGATAATTAAGGAGATGATATATTAACTTAGTATTCAAAGCTGGGTTTTGTATTTTTTTTTTCCAGGTTTTTAAAATTGATTTTGCTGGACAGTTGGGGACTCAAATAAACTATTGTCTCGACTCTCGAGTTCCTCACTGTTTTAGGCCATTAATTAATTAATTGTTATATTTTTATGTCTCTAGCCAAATAAAACAAAGGGAAATTAAATATTCAAAGGCAGTCCAAATGGCAAGGACAGCCGTAGTTAATTAATTTTTCAACAAGTACTTCATTATTTTTTTCATCTCCTCAAGGTTGGAACTTGGAACCAAACATCTAATACTATGTTTTCGGTAACAAAATATAGGAATCCGAGAGTATATCCTATGTGCATCATTTTGCTTCAAGGCATACAAAGTTTGATTTAGTGTTATTATTGGCAGTGATTTAGTCTAGTTGTATTAAAAGTTATTAATAATTTAAATTGAAGTGAAATTAATATTGATCCTCTAAAATTAAATACTTTTTAATTTTTTATTTTATATTTTAACTTAAAATGATAAAATAAAATAAAAATGGAACTAGGCGGCCGTTTTGGTTTTAGCCGGCGGCTTAGACCGTGCAGTTTCGGAATTTGAAATCAGTGCCCAACAAGCATCTGAATACATAAAATAAAGGCCTATGTCTGGACCCATGGGTTAGGTTTCTATTGGCTATTGCGAGCCGACTTGCTAGATTCATGGAGCAGCTGGGTATAGGCGGCGGAAAACCCCATTTTAATACTGTAAATGGCTTCGGGAGCGGGGTCTCCACTCACCTGCTTCGCCGTTGCCTCCTCACTCTATGGGGTTTGTCGTCTAGTTCAAACGCACCAGCATCAATAGTCATGTTTCTTTTATTCGTCTCGTGAGGTAAAACAAAAGAGAATACATATTTATTATTTTTTAAAGACTTAACAATCAAAGAATATTATACTTGAAATATAATTTGACAAAATCTCGAGAAATTATTCTATGAACCGGTTTCATCACGTTATCCATGATCTTTAAGAATAAAAAATAAATCTACGTCATCATTTTTTACACATCATCTGCACATTCATGATTTTAATTTTTAAATCATCTCTTTAAATAAAATATATTAAAATTAAAAACATGATAATGTAGATTTGTTTTTTAATTAGGGTTTATGGTTTGGGGTTCAGGGTTTAGAGTTAGGATTTAGGGTTTAGGTTTAGGTTTAGGTTTAGGGTTTAGAATAAAAAATAAATTCATGTCATCATTTTTTTAATTTTAATATATTTTATTTAGAGAGATGATTTAGAAATTAAAATTATGAGTGTGTAGATGATATGTAAAAAATGATGACGTGGATTTGTTTTTTATTCTTAAGGACCATGGATAACGTAGTGAAATCGGTCCATACAATAATTTCTCCAAAATCTCATATTTTATTTTATAATACACTATTTAATACTACAGTTTCTTGTAATTTTATGGTTCACGTGGACCACTGACTCCACAATATCAGGAAGCGAATCTGTTTTCTGTTTCCCCACTTTTCAAAGTCCATATGCAATGTTTTTATTTATGTTATAATAGAAATTCACTGCTTTATATATGTTTTCTATGTTCTGTTTATTTAAAGAACCAAGTCCGTAGTTTTCCATCTTCCCAGAGACAAAGGAAGCTGTAGTTACTGTGTGTTTTAAAATTTTCCAGATTTGTATTTTTAATCTTGGATCCAATCTGTTTGATTAGTTTAGTTATATCTTTTCCCATCCCCTTGTTTTTGACTCTGGTAGGAACTTACTTTCTAAAGTTTTGATCTTCTTCCTAGATCTCATTAATGACTTTTCAAGATATGGTCTGCTGGTTTTGCCAACAGATTTAAAACATTAATTGTATCAACATATTGAATAGGCTAAATGTTGGTCTCTACGAATCATAAGAATAATAATGATCTCTTGCACTACAAACTCTCTCTTCTTTCCTTTCCCTCTAAATAAGACTAAGATGATAATTAAGATTTATCAAAAAAAAAATTTAATGTAAGACTTCTTCATTCAACTTAATTGAGTGTCCGAGTTATAACATTAGCAACGGGGATGTGAGTTTGCGTGAAAAACAACTCAATGTGTGTGTTATCTGTTGGTTAAATAGACTGCAAAACAGGGCGTTAGCACTGACAGGAAAAATTAAAGGAACGAACTGATAGAAAGTTTGACCGTGTCGTGGTATGGAGGCCACTGCCTTAGAAACAAATCGCCCCGATGTGTGTACTCGCTACTTTAGGCGGTTGTCCCCCAAAGGTTAGCACGGTCCTCCAAACAGTGTACACCCAAAGTTTGGAGTGGACTGTAGATGAAATGATCGTCAGAACCGGAGTCGAACAGAATGATGCTCTCTAATTCTCTCTTCAGTAAGACAGATGAACTCTGAATGGGATGATTAAAAATGAGAGAAAAGCATCTTATTTATAGGTTGAAAGCAAGGGCAAATCTGTCCAAAATCAAATAAAATCTGATTTAAATTTAAATTTTAAATTTAATATCAGATAATATCTATCCAAAAATAGTAGATTTGCTAACCGAAAATATCCATTTAAATCTCGGATAAAATCTATTCAAAATTAGATTTATTAACAGATAAAATCTAATTAAATCTCAGATAATCTGTTAATATCTATCTAAAAATAGTAGATTTTATAACCGAAAATATCCATTGAAATCTCGGATATTTTGTTATTAAATCTATTCGGTTAAGTATTTAAAATTCTAAGAGAATTTTAAATCAACTGAACTGCTCTCATACAACCTATAAAAACATAGTGTGGGATTCAAGCATTACATATTTCCAACAATCCCCTACTAATGCGAAAGAATCCTCATGATGTCACAAAGTTCAACTATCACTAGACGAGCATTTGCGAGATTAGTTACTTAAGTACATAGTGAACGAATCTTGAACTAGTACGTAGTGATGATGAGTAATCCTCCTCTTAGATAAGTGAAACTAGTCTTGAACTTTCTAAGATCGGGGTGAACTCATAACACATAACTAATACCTTCATCCACCACAGTCCGCGATGTGAAGATGTGTATATACATAAAGTATATATATTTAGCCATCTTACCTCAGGATTTTAGTAAGTGTACTAGAAAAACGGCCCATCGTTTTTCATAGAAGGCGGTTAACTCTTCTCACTTACATAGGTTATTTCATCAAGTTTATCTCAACATAAATCACCCAAAATTGGGCTATGAAATAATTAAGAGCTTTGTATAAAGCTCAACCACACAAGAAAATAAGGTGATTTTCTTCAAGTTCATATTAAATGAACCACCCAAACTCTGGGCTAAGAAATCATTAAGAATAAAAACTCAACCTCTTTGTTCGGTAAATTCAATAATGTTCTTCTCAATAGAACAATCCAACCTCTTTGGATAGAATTTATTAAGAGTTTAAAAATAAACTCATCCTTCCGAGCGGCAAGTTCAATTAGTCTTTCGCAATAAGTCTAAGAACTTATTAAGAGTAGTTATTCAACCAAAATTGGTAAATTCATAAAGTCTTTCTCACTAAGACCACCCAAACTTGGGCTACGAATTTATTAAGAGTATTTAAGCTCAATCTGGGCATGTACATGAAACGTCATAGGGATTGGGTAAAGGGACATGTACACTATGAGTCTCTTTCATGGTTTCGTTTAACCACATTGAACTTAGAGAACTAAGTTGGGTATCCACCATGAATCTCTCAACAAATGGGCTTAAGACCCATCCCCCTCGACGAATCCAGAATTTGTTTCCTGCTTAATCTTTTGGTAGTAGGATCAGTCAAACTCATCTCCGACTTAACATACTCTAAGGTAAGTACTCCGTTCTTTATTAGGTGCCTCACATATTCGTGCCTTATGCGAATGTGTCTCTTCTTACCATTGTAAGCTTGATTTAGAGCCACATATATCGCAAATTACGAATCTCACAATAAAGATATCGGAGGAGTCGGTTTTCCCCACAAAGGTATCTTTGCTAAAAGATTCCTTAGCCACTCGATTTCTTGCCTAGTTAAGTTTAGAGCTATAAACTCTAACTCTATGATGGAGCGTGCAATACAAGTTTGCTTAGCAAACTTCCACAAGATTACAACTCCACCTAAAGTGAGAATATATTTATTCGTAGAGCTTACCTCATCACTATTAGAAACCTAGTTGGCGTCACAACATCCTTTCAAATAACAGGATAGCCAACAAATTTGAGTTTCTAATCCATAATACCCTTAAGGTATTTTAGTAAGCGTCTAAGAGTCATTCAATGTTCACCACTTGGATTATGAGTATATCTACTTAATCTACTCATTACATAGGCAATATCGGACCGAGTATAATTCACTAAGAACATTAGGCTTTCAATAATCTTAGCATATTCAACCTGGGAAATACAGCTTCCTTTATTTTTAACGAGATGAGTGCTAGAGTCAAAAGGGGCTCGAGTATAAATGACATCTCAACTGTCAAACTCTTTAATATTTTTGAGTGAACCCTATAACTACTAGCCTTGCCTTACTCTGGATTGACCCATCTGGTATGAGTTTCTTCTTAAAAACCCATTTGTTGCTGATAGGTTTAAATCCTTTAGGCAAGTCTACCAATTCCCAAGTATGATTTAGACATTATTAACTCTAGTTTATCATTAACTACTCCTCCAAAAACTAGTGTCAATAGATCTCATAGCTTCTTCATAAGTTTTAGGATCCTCATCTAACAAGAAACTTGAGCTATAAGATCTGATAAGTTGTCTAGATCATTTATCTCAAAAATAAAGGAAGTAACAAAGTCTGATCCAAAAGATATTTTTATCTTTGTTTAGGCTCTAACTCAAACTCTAGAGCATCTCATACGATATTGTTGGTAGCATACTCAATAAATACTACATCAACGGTTTAGGTACCGATGGTGGACTTCTTAAAGTCAGGCAAACATATTTTAGCCAGACACCCCCACACTTTTAGGTATTGTAAGTTAGGTGCGTAACCTTTTCACAGTTTGTATGGGGTTGAGTTTAATTTCTTATGAGGTACTCGGTTTAAGATTTACCGATAGAATGACTTCCCCCGATATATTATCAACTAACTCAGAACTTATCAATAATAAATTTATCATCTCTTTTAAAGTTCTGTTTTTCCTCTCGACTATACCGTTTTTTGAGGAAAATAAGGGGAAAAAGTTTCATAAACTATGTCATTCGTCTCATATACCTCTTTAAGAAATTTAGATTCAAACTCACCACCTCTATCGGACCTAACTCCTTTTATCTTCTTCATAAAGAGAATTTTCATGAAGATTTCTGCACACTCCTAAGATAGACAAATCTTTTCTTCCTTCTTAATTATCTGAAGAAAAGAGCTCAAAGAGATTTAATAGCTACAAACATCTTTTAGTAGCATTAATGTCTATCATTTTCTCTTTATTTTAGACAAGGTTCTTACCTTAAGAGACCACTAGAAATATTCATCTACTATGACTAAAAATATATCTTAAAAATTATTAAGATTATTATTCTAACTTCTACATTAAGTATAGAATATTTATTTAGTCAAAGTATCTTATAAATTGGAATAATGAGCATAGTAATGCACCAGGTAGGTTTAGAAAGAGAGGTGGCACATAAAGCACACTTAAATACCAAATCTTTCAAAAAACCAATCCTAGACATACATTTTTTAAACTATCTCACTACTTTTCAATTAATCTCTTATGAATATTTCTCTCCTCATTTAGGTCTTTTAAAAGTTATGCTTAATACATATATTCCCCACAATAGTAAAATATCCTTATCTTTAGGATTTTGGTTCTTATCTTCAAGATCACCACCATCTTCGATTATTGACCCGTCAAGTGCGTCAAGCTTGAACAAACCCAAAACCAACTTGACAATAATATCATTTTTGCAGTAGATTTGTTTCTAAATTGTTGGTTAAATAGATTGCAAAACAGGGCGTTAGCACTGACAGGAAAAATTAAAGGAACGAACTGATAGAAAGTTTGACCGTGTCGTGGTATGGAGGCCACTGCCTTAGAAATAAACCGCCCCAATGTGTGTACTCGCTACTTTAGGCGGTTGTCCCCCGAAGGTTAGCACGGTCCTCCAAACAATGTACACCCAAAGTTTGGAGTGGACTGTAGATGAAATCTCGGATGGGATGATTAAAAGTGAGAGAAAAGCATCTTATTTATAGGTTGAAAGCAAGGGCAAATCTGTCCAAGAATCAAATAAAATCTGATTTAAATTTAAATTTTAAATTTAATATCAGATAATATCTATCCAAAAATAGTAGATTTGCTAACCGAAAATATCCATTTAAATCTCGGATAAAATCTATTCAAAATTAGATTTATTAACAGATAAAATCTAATTAAATCTCAGATAATCTGTTAATATCTATCTAAAAATAGTAGATTTTATAACCGAAAATATCCATTGAAATCTCGGATACTTTGTTATTAAATCTATTCGGTTAAGTATTTAAAATTCTAAGAGAATTTTAAATCAACTGAACTGCTCTCATACAACCTATAAAAACATAGTGTGAGATTCAAGCATTACATATTTCCAACAACTCAATGTGTGTGTTATCAGTCAAAACTCACTCAAACTCGATGTGTGTCTGAAGAATATTTCACGGCGTCCTTTGAATTTGAGCATGTTTTGTCTGCATACGAGTAAGGTTCCTACTAAACTATGTTTGTAGGGGTGAGTGTTCGGTCGAGTCGAGTCAAAAAATTTCCAATTATTCGAGTTGAGTTAACATATTTTACAATTTGAACTCTTTTTGAAATTTTTTCGATTCGAGTCGGTTTTTGCGAGTTTGAATTGATTCGATTTTTTGAGTTTATGTAATTTAAATCTCTATATCTATATACATATTTTTCATATTATTTTTTATATGTATAAATAAGATTTTAAATTATTATCATATACCTTAAGTATGAATATGTCGTTTCATTAAAATATAAGTCTCTTTAAAAGCTTTTTCTTATCTATAAAAGGTCAAAACGAGATAAAAATAATAATAAATTAAATACAATAATATAAATATATAAATTAAAAAATATAAAATAATTTAAATAAAAATTGTATTAAATAAAATGAAAAATAAATTTGGGAAATGATCATATTGTAAAGAGATGAAAATTAAAAGGTAAAAATAATAATAAAGAGAAGATAGGACTGAAAATAAAATTACATGAACTAAATGTATAATTAGGCCCTAGAAATTTTCGATTTTTTGAGTAACTCAAACTTTAAAAATTTGAACTCAAAATCAAAATTTTTTCGAGTTATTCGATTCGATTTAAATAACTAAAAATTAAATAAAATCGATTTTTTCGATTCGAGTTGAGTTTTGTTCACCCCTATGTGTTTGGTCTCATAGTCAAGAAACGAGACTTGTAGTGTGTTTGGTCTGGCAGAAATGGCTTCCAACTCCAATGTGTGTTTGGGCTCATAGGCATGAGCCGACTGGTCATTGCTACAAAAATACTATTAGTACTCAAGTTTTTCATCCTAATACAAAAATTTAGGTACACGATGATTCATAATTGACTATTGTTTCAAACATGTATTTTTTATAGTAAGTTTACGTTAACTAATAAAAATTCAGTGTAATAATAAAACATGTTATTTTTTAAAGAAAATATTTAAATTTGAGCTTTAAAAATAATAAAAATTTAAAATATAAATTATAAAATCTATATATAATTTATAGAAAAAGATATAAGTTTCGTATGTCAATATGCAACAGATGCATCCCTGAGCCAGCGTGGTAAATTTCAGAGGTGTCAGGTGTCCGTGTCGAGATGAGTCAACTGAGTGTCCATTGTGCAGTATGTACTATGTAAAGCGCATTAAATTTGCAATGAAGTAATTGTTTAACATATTCGTTAAAATATTTGATTTGATTATTTATTAATATGAAAGGTTTAAAAAGAGTGTTTGGTAGCGATAAAAATATAAAAAATTGACCGAATAATTGAACCATGATAAAAGAATCTTTAAATGATAAGAGGGACATGAGACTGACTTATAAGATATTTTGATACATAATTTTTATAGATATTATAAATAAATAATTAATTTAATCTAAAATTATGAATCATAATAATTTAAAAAGAGCCGAAGCCAAACCTTTTGGTTCGAATTACTATTTTTTTAATTTGAATTGTTTTTTTAAATTCTTGAACAACTCTAATTATTTAATATATTTTAATAGTTATACAAATATTATAAAATAATATATTTTTAATAAGATATATTTATAGATAAAATTATTTAAATTTGACTACTGAATGGCGCAAAGCAACCAAACCAATAGTAGTTACTAGTTAGTGCGCAACTGGTTTATAGATTTCTTATACGAAAAGTCTTGTCCGTTTAGAACAGAGTAGGGTTTTTATTCAAACTGGGAAATTAGGAAAACTCCAAAAACTTGAGAAATGAACAGGGACAGGGTCAGGGTAGTTGTGCAGTTCCTCTCAGCACGTCTTACCTAAGAAAAAATTAAGCTACAAATATAAACTCTAGGGTCCATTTTCAACTTCTCACTATAATATAATTTCCATAATAATTTTTATATAAAGATTTTTTATTCAAAATTAGTATGGTTTCTTGAGAGATAATAGTAATAGTAATAGTAATAATTAAAGATAAAATTAGAATTGAACTACAAGATAAATTAATTAAATTTAAAATAGATATATCAAAAAATTAATAGAGCTTATATTCAAATTTACTAAATTTTAAATTAATAAAATCTTAAATAATAATTAAATCAGAAAAAGGTTAATTTTATTAATTTTTATATAAACCCCTGAGTTTTAAAGAAAATTTTAAATTAAACTCTTTAAAATTTTACAAATTTAATCTAGACACTTCAATTTAAAAAAAAAATTAAATAGGCCCAGTGAAGAACCCTTCGACGTTTCAACGCTCTGCTACTTCATATGAATCTTCTACTAAAGGAAATAACAAAGGAAGGATAAGTACTTCCAGTTCTACAATTACTTGATAGGATTTCATTGCTTATTCCTTGAAATTCCTACTCAGTTTTGGCACACTGGACACAGCAACTCAATCTCCTTCTTCATTTGCTTTGAAGCCATGGCTGCATTTCATGAAGGTTTTTGCAACGATTATTTTGTCCTTAGCCCGGAACAAGCAAGCTTGTTTGATCTTGTCAGCCTACTTTTTTCGCCTCAATTGGAACATAGAAGATTCATAAATTGCCCAGGGAGCAGACAACGAAACTTTCGTCATCGATGGAGCATCTTCGTCTCTGTTGTTGCTCAGAAACTCCTCCTTTGGGCAACGAAGCCCATGGCCTTTGTGGGGGACACCATCGAGATGGGGCTAAATCTTTTATCTTCCAACGGTGGTTGCCTGTTTCGTCTCCTACTTAATCTTGCAACAGGTAGATTATCTGTCTTTAACTGATCTTGGATTGCATAAAACCCCATGTTCTTGTATGAGATGCGGTTTTGTGGTGCAGGGAAAATACTATGGCCGCAGAGATCATCGGCGACGTTTACATCTTGCATAGGAAACACTGACATTCGGTCTGCGTTAGATCAAAACATTAAACCAGATGACGCAAAATACAAAGCGGCACTGTCTGTAATGGCTTCGAAGATATCCTATGAGAACGAAGCCTTCATTGAAACCAAAGTCAACCAACTTTGGAAGGTGCGTTTACTGGATTGTTTATTTATTTTAAAATAAGTGTCTTGCATTAGGTATAAATTTAGTTTCTTTAAAATTAATTTAACAATGATCCATCTTGTTATTGTTGGAGCAGATGAAATTCGTCAAGTTTTATAATTTCCGGAACGGTAAGTTTTAAACTTTATGTTTTAGAATTAAAAGTTTTTCTCTCAAAAACTAGATTTATTGTTGATAGCTTTTTTTAAACCTTTGTTGGGTGCTGTAAGCTGTTTATTGATTAAAAATGCTGATATATCTTTCACATTTTGCTTCATACAGATTACGAAGAACGTGACTCCACACAAGCATTCATTCTCCAAGACACGCTAGCAAACCCCAACTTGTTTGTGGTTGCATTTAGGGGCACCAGCCCATTCGACGCCGACGACTGGCGAACGGACGTTGAACTTTCCTGGTACATGCTTAAAGCCATGGGTAACGCCAGGACCCATAGTGGCTTCATGCAAGCTCTCGGTCTGCAAAAGAACAAGGGTTGGCCTAAGGAGATCGAACAAGACAACAATGGCGGACGCCAATTTGCTTACTATACTCTTAGAGAAAAGCTGAGGGAAGTTCTGAAAGAGAACGAAGAAGCCAAGTTTATATTGACCGGGCATAGTTTGGGTGGGGCTTTAGCAATCTTGTTTCCCTCGGTGCTAATGTTACATGAGGAGAAATGGTTGTTGGACAGATTGGATGGGGTTTACACCTTTGGGCAACCAAGGGTAGGGGACGAGGAATTCGGTGAATATATGAAGGCAAATATGATAAAATTTGATGTGAAATATTTCAGATATGTTTACAGCAATGACATGGTCCCTAGGGTCCCTTACGATGATAAGAACACTCTGTTTAAGCATTTTGGACCATGCCTCTTCTTCAATAGTTTCTACGTGGGGAAGGTAAGCCAGAGATCCGATTTCCGACATCTTTAAACATGTTTAATAAATGCATGGTGTTTATGTTTGCAATTTCGGCGGTGCAGGTTTTACCAGAGGAACCGAATAAGAATTACTTCTCTTTGCTATGGGTGGTACCGAAGGTGGTGAATGCAGTTTGGGAGCTTAACAGGGGATTCATTTTGCCTTACGTGTATGGTCCAAACTACAAGGAAGGTTGGTTTTTGAGAATGTTGAGGCTAACTGGACTACTAATACCAGGATTGTCTGCCCATTCTCCTCAAGATTATGTCAACTCCACTCAGTTGGGAACCTTGTCGGATCAACAGCTTCGTCTACACGAACTTACACGATACTGATGACATCAATGAAGATTCTAATAATGCAGCTTCTTGGTAACTAAGAATGGCTACAATGACATATTCCTTTAAGGCATTAACACAGACACATATATGATAAATATCTTTAATGATTGGTAAAAACGTATCTGTAGTCTATTTGAACTTTTCAATTCTATCTCTTCTAAGAAAGAATGTAAAAGAGATGATTGATGATTCCTTTTCCATTTCCATGACAGTCATACTGTGAAAGGGGAAAAAAAAAGCTTTTAGTCGGACACCCAAATAAAGTAAGAACAACCGCTCTTGACTTAAATATGTACAACCCTTTGAATTCACCATGGACCAGTCTGTGATCGACGCAAGCATCGCTTCTTTGCTCCTCGTTGCATATTCATCATCTCCATGTCCTGTGGTAATCAAACAATTCAAGCAAAGATTTTAGAATTGCAGTGATTGCCAGGTCCTAAGCAAGTTTTAAGTATATTATAATTGTTATTGGGGGGGGGGGGGAGGGGACTGGAGTTTACTGCAAATGTGTTTATGTGTAGCTATCTTCTCAGTGTTCTAATATGATAGGATCTTACAGAAAAACTATAGAACTTGGTGCGGACGACCATGCTTATTGATATTTGAGTAGGGCGTCAAAGAAATTGTAATCAAATAAAAATGATATACGGAAAAGAAAACTTCTCGGCACCTGTTTTTCTTGTAATTTCATGATTCTTGTCTGCAGCAACCAAGAACAGTCAAGAGAATGTAAGCATGTGTCCTCCATAATCAATAATTAGTAATGCCAAGTACCGGATGCACTAAAAAAAAGGGAAAGAACATACATGTCTCTTCTGCAATTTTTCATTCTCCTCTTTTAGCTTTGCTACTGCTGCTTCCAATTCCGTCGTGTAAGCCTAGTTGAGAAGCATAGAAAACAAAAAACGGTAAGAAACACAAATTCCAGACGAACCATTGGATGGAATTGTTTTAATTTGCAGGAGCTAGTTCTTTATTATAAAATCTACAAGGTCAAGGACTCAAGGGTGTTGATCAAAATCAATGGTTTCATTGATTCTCATATAATAGAGCTTCAAAATGCTCCATCACCTCGTATGTTGTAACAAAGATCCTTATAACTTGACTTCTCAAAATTGTTAATCTCTTCACATGTCAGATCACTCTCATATTACCATACTGCACATGAAGTTTTCGAATGCAGCATGTCATGGATGATGAAATCAGGTCAATGGCTAGCAAAACCCATAAAGCCTTAACAGGGCCAAACTGGGTGGGAACTGTAGCTTGAAGTATGTTAAAACCAGAGTTCAAAAACTTTGAGATATCTTGGCACTACAAATTAAACACAATTTCTTAATGCAGAACTACAACGCAGTCTAGTATATTTCGTAAACGACGTTGATGTGCAGCAACATTCTCGGTTATAGGATCCTAACTTGACGGAGCCACAGAGGCAGGAAACGTTATCAAAGGAATAGAGTATAACAGTTTTGGATAATACATATTCCAAAAAGTCCTACTCTAAGCTGTATAAAGAGCTATATAGATTGAAATATCAGATAAAATCAAGAACATATTCACCTGCTTGCGAGCTCGTGATCTTGCAGCTGATTCCCTGTTCTTTATCATTCTTCTCTGCCTCCTCTCAGCAACCTTTTCCACGGTAGCGGATTTCCTACCCCTTAAACTTCCGTTGAACACATAAGGAACAGGTGAAACTGAGGAAGTATCTCCACTACTCTTTCCAATCCCATCTGGTGAAACCTGGTTAGCAGGTGATCCAATTCCAGTAGCAGCACCAACTGTCCCTCCTAAGCCAACCACACCAATCCCTCCACCACCCTGAACAAGACCATTGATTAGTCCTTGACCACCACTCTGTAAAGGCATCTGACCTCCATATTCCAAACCATGCTGCTTAGGAAGAATTGGTTGCCTCTGCGGCTGAGGTAACAGTTGCTGGTTTGATCTAATTCCATTAACAGTCAAAGGCAAATTGGAAGGTTGAATACCAATTTGATTACCACCATTAGAAAGCCAATTCCCTATCATATTTGGACCTCTTCCAGTTCCACCTTGTTGAAACCCAATCCCAAACCCAGTATAGCTCCCTGCTTGAGTTAATTCCCCAAAGAAGCCGCCATTAAAGTTATCCTCTCTAACCACACCAGCCTTCACCAAAAACTCCTCCAAAGTAATCTCCCCTAGAGTTTGCTGTCTCTGTGGCATATTCTCAGCCACTCCGGTAGCAGTCTTCCCATCTTTCCCTGTTGAAAACTCCTTTGAAATACCTTTCCAAACTTCATCCACAGTTTTTTGGCTAAGTGTCCTTGGCAAAGTCATAGACCCTTGCTTTTGTAACCCGCCATTTGCCTCCATGCCAACGCTGGAAGAAGCCATTGTTTGAGTTTCTTCAGCACTCCAAATGTTCTTCAACAACTCATCCATATTCATTGACCCGAAATCCTTGCCTATTCCACCCATGGTGCTTTGGAACTCATCAAAGGTCAGAGAATAGATTGATGACTGTCGACTTATTGGATAATTCCCATGCGGCTTACTACCACCACCTCCGCCGGCGGCGTTGGCTGACGGCGGTTGGTTACTTCCAAAGTTGTTGAAGTTCATGTTAGCAATAGCCCCCCAATAAAACCTGGAAACAATAGTGTGAACACTGAACAATATCTTAAGAAACTTTACTAATACTACACTTGAAGAAATCAAATAAGTAAACTCTTATATAATTATATTTGGAAACCTTTTCTGCTCTTGGAGTGTTCAAGTTTTCAATCAAACTCAACAATCATAGATCATATAAAAACAACAAATATCTAATCTTTATCGGTTTTAACTAAGAAAAAAACATTAAAAAATCAACATTTTATCTTTTCCTCAAGTGTTGTTGGTAAAATCCAACGTCTTGACGTGTTTAAACAAAACCTTTGCTTTCAACAATAAGAAAATTGAAGATCTAAGCTTCATGAAAACATAAGCTTTTTAATTAGAAAAAAAAATTGACGTGCAAAATAATTGAAAGAAATCAGGAAAGATCCGAACCCCACCAAACCCAAAATAATAAATCACAAAATAGTACAACTTAGTTGATTAGTTAAAAATAACATTTTTAAAAAAATAAATAAATTAGATTTTTCATTTTAAGTTGTGGTTCTCAGTGATTGCCAAGTGTCCCTTTGTCTCTTTACTTCCTTCTTTAAGACGGTAGTAATTTTTTTAATACTGTTTTGTGGGCCAGCTAGATTCTGCAACGTGGGCAAATGGGAAAAGATCATGCTCTGACCATTGTGGAATGAAAATCTGGAACAATCTGGACCGCCCACGTTTCCTAGAAGAACGGTGTCGATGGTCTTGGGTTTTTGCTGTAGTGATATCGTTGTTGGTTGGACTTGGACAGTGAGGGGAATAACTGGTCTAAATGGAGCATGCGTTGTGATATATGCTAAGGCACCAATTGGATTAATAATAAAATTAATCGATGTGGATGAATTATTGTGTGAATGTTGTTCACGCGTGTTGCAGGTGTTGTCTTCCCATTCCCAAGTGTTTGCAACGTGTCTGCGCTTCCAGCCCCATCTTGTACCCTAGCTCCACATGTGACTGCAGAGCCAGTGTGCTACACTGCCACTACCCAATGTCGAAGTGCAGACTGCAGTGCAGATGCCACAACAAGATGGCAGAGCCGACGCAACGAGAAACAAGATTTGTTTTGTATAAAAATAGTTTGGTTTGGCCAACTGAAACCATGTCTGGGTTATCACTTCTAGACCTAATTGGACGTTGATTTATTTGGTTCGGGACTGTTTTATACCCAAAAAACTCATTAGTATAGGTTAGATTTGAGGCTAACTTTTGCTTTATGTTGTCCAAAATGTTAGATTCAGATTCCAGGTTTTGTTCTTTGAACTACAAACCAATTGAAAGAAAAATTATTGTTTGCAAAAGAATTCTAAAAACATTTGCTTTACAGTAATGAAATCCTACTGAAAAGGACACGATTATCTGATCTCAATACATGTTTTAACAACAAAAAGTATAAAATATTATATAAAACAACATTATTCTGGTAAATATTCATGTTCTATTGAAATTCACTGTAACTAAAGTAAATTCCCTATTCTTTGGACCAGTGCTTGAGCCTATATATTTATTCTCCAAAGAACGACTGGTCTTAAAAGCACATGGAATGAATCAAAAGATGGACATTTTCTGTTCAATACCCAAATTATGTTGTTCCAAGAATATAATGATAAAGATAGAAAATTTGGATATCAGATTATATACAAGAGTAGTATGTTACTTCATTTTCCAGTTCCTGTTCCTGTACAAGATACTCATCTCTTTGTTTGTAGATTGATTCCGCAAGATGGCTTTAATCCAATGTAATTCTCACTTAATCCACGTATAGTTCCAAGCATGCACGTAACTAGGAAAATATTTATCTATATTAATAACAAACCTCACGAATCTAGGGAAAGAATAAATTAATTAAAATTAAAGGAAAAAAGGTTATATTAGTAGTAGGTCTAATTTTGAAAAAAGTAAAATCAATCCTCCATTTTACTGAGTAAAAATCATCTACATATTTATTATGTATCTTTTAAAAAAATATAAAATTTAAATTTTAAACTATAACCTTTATTTTTTAAACCCTAAAAAATATACACTATTCTTAATTTTCTAAACCCTCACTACAACCTAACCTTTATCCCTAAATCTTAACCCCTAAACCTTTAATTTAAAACAGAGACACACATAAAAGTATAAGAAATTGATAGATTTTACTTTGAATTTCTATTATTATCAAAATACAAAGAATCCTAAAAGTTGCAGAATCTTTTTGTCTATATAAACAATTGTTGAGCTGCTTCCATTTTAAACTTGAAAAAACAAAGCAAAACACCTTCTTATACACACACTTTTCTTCTGCCTTTCTTTTTGCTAAAGAGAAAATGGTTTTCTTCTTCAGTAAAGATAAAAATGTTCCAACCCATTTGCTGGCTGAGCGTGCTGAGATTTTGAGTTTATTCGAGAGCTGCGATGTCAACCATGATGGGAAGCTTAGCAAAGAGGAAGTGAAAGCCGGTTTTGAAAGGCTCAAATCACGGTTTCCCGGTTTCAGAACCCAACGTGCGTTTAAGGTGGCAGATAAAAATGGCGATGGCTTCATCAGCAAGGCAGAACTCCAGGAGCTGGTTGATTATGTCCTGGACTGTTACGAAGGCAAAATAGCAGTTAAACTGAAGAAATAGATGCCAATATAGACGAAGAATCCACCTTCTCAAGTGTTGTATGTGAATCTTCTAGGTATTGGTGTATAAGTCCAGTATGTGTTTCTACTTTTGAGTGTTTCATGGTGGCTGAGATTAAAGTATGAATCGTAGTGTGGAGCGGATAAGCCTTTTGAGTTTCCTTTCAATATCAAACAACTTTTGTAAATGAATCCCTTCTTTCAGCTTTGGTTCAGCATGGTTATGAAATTGACGAGATGATATAATAATTATCATCCTATGATCTGCTCTCTTTTCCTTTCTTTTTAGTTATAAATGTGGACATTAACACAGAATTTAAGAATATGAAACCCTAAACCCTTGAGGTAATTTGGTGACAACCGAACCCAATGATTCTCTTACGTTAAGAAGATGAGGGTAAGCAGGTGGGCGCTTTAATGGACAGATTCCCTCAAATAAACCGTCGCACCTGATTCCTTCAGTAAACATAAACTACCAGAGACTTGATTCTCATGCTTTATATCACTGGTCTGGTTCATTTCTATCATCTCACATGTTGGTAACTGAATTAACCAAGCAAAGAAAGCTTTGACGTAGAATCTTAATTTCTCATGGTGGGCAGAGAATACCAACTTTGCTTGATTCTCATGGCCACGATTACTTGTCTCATGTGCCTAGATTTATTTTACTGATATTTATCAGTATACGGATTATGTGGCTATGTGGTATGTTGTTCATAAAAAAACATTACAACCCTGCAGAATTTATACCGTATTGCTTTCATTGTCCCTGGGTAAAATTCCTCACGGATCAACGCAAAGCTTGGTGAAGAATATGAGTCAATGGTCCGAAAGGGTTGAACGTGTTGGGGAATCAAGTTAAGATTGAGCCAGAAAGATATGCTTAT
The DNA here is from genome assembly GCA_035048815.1 of Abelmoschus esculentus. Taxonomy (NCBI): domain Eukaryota; kingdom Viridiplantae; phylum Streptophyta; class Magnoliopsida; order Malvales; family Malvaceae; genus Abelmoschus; species Abelmoschus esculentus. The sequence continues at coordinate 18,733,467 of JAUCBN010000008.1, read as the reverse complement.
CAGTTACAGAATCTTCTCACCAATTATTACGTAGTGACTTGTAAGTATCGCTATCCATTGATTCCTTTTTGTAATACTTAAGTTCTTGAGAGCATATCAGTCAATCAAACACCCAAAACATTAATCGAAAAGATTTATACTCAATAAATATACTTTCACTCAATAATATTTTATATAAATCATAAATAAGAACATACAATTAAATATGACATAATATTAAGAGTATTACTCTAATTATCTAAACACACTATATTCAACACGCATATATTCACAAAATGTCATATACACAACCTAAAACCTAGAGCAGAATCCTATTGAAAATAAAGTTATAACCATTTAATAAAACGGTTATACATTTCTTTATTTTATTTATTTATTTCTTCGGTAATACAAAAAGACCATGGTACATTTACTATAAGTCCGTTTTATTTATTAAAATAAATTTTTAGTTTATAAAATCTTCACATTCACTCTAATGAAAGGTCTAATCCTCGCTTTTTAATATATCCTGATATCACATACCTTCGAAATTATACGCTCAGGTTTAAACCCAATACCACATAACCTCAGATCAAACACTTATAATCTCTCATTGAGTATTAACAAATTAATGAGGTCTAGAGTCGTATAACACCAAATCACTCATTCAAACCACTTATTAAAGTATTATAACACTTTTGTTGTGTATCTGAATACATAAATTAAAGATGATTCCAACTCTTGAAGTATCCATTTCAACACATAATAAAAACATGACTACCATATAAGACACAACATCACTTAATCCACCAGATGTTTCCTATGATTGCTACTACTCCAAGTCAACCAATATCTTACCAAGTTATTTTATATTATAGAAAGTTCAAACTTGATTTTTTAATTTTATTATTTATATTATTATATTAAAATCTCATCAAATTATAATCCTCGAGTTATCAACCCATCGAACGCAAATCATAACTTTCACCCTTTAGGAAATAATTTCTCGTAAAAACTTACCTACTACGAATACTTGTTTGAGTCGGGCTATTTTGCTTGAATTCCGCATGTTTGGATGTCAAGAAAAATGGGTTTTTCATGAGCCTGTTATACCCAACGAAAAGAGTCCAATAACATCAAAAATACATCATCTCTTCCAAAGTTTAGGAAATAAGGCGATTCTGCTCTTTCTGCTTCTGCCAACACCTTCCAATGGATTCCGCTTTGAATTCCCTCGTCTTTCATCAAACAGCTTTGACTCATTCTCAAGTTTCATTCTCTTTATTCACTTTCAAACCATTCCCACCCAAAACTCTCACCCTCAGTAAACCACCCACAATCTTACGTTGCTCCAATTCTTCAATGAATAATAGTAATTACAGCTACATGGTAGGGCTTCCTGTGAAGAAGAAGAGGAAGCGGTACAGGAAACAGTACCCTGGAGAGACCGAAGGCATCACTGAAGAGATGAGATTCGTTGCTATGAGACTCCGTAATGTTAAAGGTAAAAAGGTTGGTTCCACTAGTGGTTCTGACACTGAAACAGACACTGCCCGGAGTGAAGAAGAAGAGCATGAAGATTATTCTAAAACAGATAAAAACAATGAAAATGGTGGTGATGGAGATGCAGAAACTTGGAGCACCAGTATGGAAGGATTTCTTAAGTACTTGGTTGATACCAAACTCGTCTTCAACGCTATCGAGCGCATTGTTGATGAATCTGATGATGTTCCTTGTGAGTTCATTAATTTTCCCTTTCAGTTTTCTTTACAAAGATGGGTGCTTTAGGGGCTCTTTCCTTTTTCTAATTATCTGGGGACCCTCTTCTACATTTTCATTTGTATCAATAGAGAGAATTGCTATGAACTCTGTGGCTGTGCCTACTGAATTTGAGTTTTGAATGACTTTGTTAAGAGTAACCTTTGCATTAAAAAAGACTTTTCTTTCTTATTTATGCCACCAATGCCTGCCATGTATTAGACCTACACGAACCAATTGTGCTAAGGTGTTCATAGTTATTTGAATTGCTTTTGTGTAAAGGATGTTATTTATGTTTGAATTTGAACCCCAAAATTACCAAATGCCATGTTGCTGTATGAACAAACTAAATTAAGCTCCGGGTTCATAGTTACTTGCATGAATTGAGTTGCTATCTTATTGCCTTGGTTTCAATTCATAGATGAGAAATTAACTTCATTTTTTTGGTGAATCCATGGTGAACCTTAACCCAATATAATTGGTTGTTGCAGACTTGCATCTTTGTCATGCAATTTTATTACTTAAAGGCTCTTGCTTTACGAGTTACTTAAGAACTTAACATTGAAATTTGCTACAGATCCTACTTCAGGTAAACTGGATTGGAAAGATCATCATGCCTTTCTAAAGATCTAGAATGGTTTAGCCAACGAGATTTCGTGGTTCCTAAACCTAGCAATCATGGAGTTTCGTATGTCACATATCTGCACTACATTAAAACTGGTTTTTAGTGGCACTTTTAGTGGCGTTTTTAGGGTAAACGCCATAAATATTGTACCTTTAGTGGCGTTTTTCAGAAAAACGCCACTATGTATAAGATTTTGTGGCGCTTTTTAAAAACGCCACTAAAAAACACATCTTTTTTTGAGAAAATGTCGTAAAGTTTGTTTCTTTAGTGACGTTTTCCAAAAACGTTACTATAAACCATGTCTTAGCCGTGTTTTTTAAGTAAACGCCGCAAAATTATATACCTTTAGCGGCGTTTTCAGAAAAACATCACTAAAAACATTTTTTTATAGTGTTTTCTAAAAAACGCCGCAGATAATATGTATTGAAAATAATTAAATTACAACTAAGGGAATTTGATCTCAAGACTTACTGTCAGATTAATTAATTACTTAACCAATTAAACTAAATAACTTTTAAGATTGTGACTCCCCCATTAAACTCTTAAGTTATATATAAATATTAAAATAACAATATAAGTAATAATAATAAAAAATATCAAAGAACCATCCCATTTACCCCTTTTCACTCATCCATTTCTTTAGATCCAGAACCATCCTTTACCTTCCAACTTATCCATTCTCTGTAACCATTTTTGGACCTTTCAACTTTCATCACTATCTTGTCGGTGTCTCCGATCGCCGTTGTATACACCGTCGGCGTCATAATATTCGTCCTAATCTTCCGATTAAAATCATATCGGTCACTTTTCGATTTCCCTTTCCTATCTCATCAGAGTTAACCTAAAAACCTCTCTAGAATCCCTTAATATCTATTTCTGACTTCTTCCGATTTTGATTGTATCCATCATCGTTCCAACGCATCGAGGGTTCGAGTTTACTCAGTGGGTATGGATGAACAAAACCCACCCAACCAGCCTCTTGTTTGACGCAAGATTTCGATGGAAACTTTGACATTACAGGTCGATTATCATTTAAATTGCTTTTTTTATTGCAAAACAGTTGTCTCTAGATTAATGGTTCAACATAGTTTTGATATTGAAATGCCAGTCGATACTAGTTCGGTTAGTTTTTATTTTGCAATTTTTAAAGTTGTTGCTTCCAAGTTTTCTAGCTTTAGAGATCTATACTTATATTTTGGTTTAGTTTTCTTATGTTTCTAACATTCAACGCTTCTCGATCCCAAGTCAAAAGAGTCCATGATTACATCTCAAAATCAATGCAAAAAATGTCAAAGTAACAGGGTGGAGCACCTCACTTCACTTTTTCAAAAATATAAAAATAAACACCGGTAGCTACTAGCTATTGTTAAAAGTTGATAAGGTTTTAACATGTGTTTGAATTTAATGCGTGTTACTATTATTTTCTTCTTTTTACTAGATGATTTGTTTTATTTTTTTAATTGTTAGCAAGTTGCTTTAAATTTTTTTGTTTCCGTAACATGTTTTACCATAAAATATACAGAGTTGTATCATGTATGATGTTTTTTTTAGAATTGAGCTAAAGTTTCTATTGGATAAAATGTTTTGTTCTGGTAAAATAAAAATAGCATAATTGTGAGATATAGAGTGCTTTGTATCTTTCAGCTTCAAGGATTGACAGAAAAGAAACCATAACTGATACATAACATGTTTTTTTGACATTTTTATATTTTAAAATTTTCATCAGGGTCAAAAAGAACTAGTTAGTTTTGTTCTGTAACAGGAATTTTTTACTAATTTCTCATTAGTTGTCGAGGAGGTGAAGCTCTGTACTTGTGAAGACTAATTTCAGCAACATGCATCAACTAACTATGTTTTTCTTCCTTTATATTGTATAACTCTTCTTTTCTTCTAAATAATATTTTGAGTTCTCTTTGAGAATTTAAAGGTCTTCGCAAAGATGATGGCCAGAAAATAGTAAATCGTATTATAAAATTTGAGAATGATTCTCTAACTAGTGATGGATCATACAATGTTACTTTATCCACAGAAGAAGTTCTCAAGGTTGAGAGTAGGTTTAGACCCTATAGATGGTACTAAAGGGTGAGATCCGTAACTTAATACTTAAAATGATTTCTTTGGCTTTGGTCATAAAGAAGTTAATGTTTGCTATAACAAATGCAGGGATGTTTAGATCTCCTTTTTATTTTCTGTTGTTTAGTATAGAAGGATCGATAGGGAAAAGAGAGAAATGGGCTACGTTAACAATGCTACATGCAAGATAAACCATAATTCTAACATGGTTTTACACGGACAGACCATTGAATTTAGAGCTTTAGAACTAAATGAGTGGTTCTATGCAATCTTCCTTGGATTTTATGTTTCTTTTCTTTTACCTTTGTTATACATGTTGTATTTGGATTTTATTATAATTTGATATCTATTATTTTGACTCATTCTCATCTTTGATATCTAAATAATTAATGGTATTTTTTTCTTATCACAAAGAAGGATTTTCCGCTAACTTCCATTAGTGTTGTTGGTCAGTATTCTCCAATTAATGAAGTTGATTGCCTTTTCTTTGCTGAAGTTGATGGTGAAATTTATATGCAGCCGCTTCACGGAATTTATATGTGTCAAGAGACACCAGTTCTATTGTTGCAGGTTTGAAAAGACAAAAAAATAATGAGAAGCATGTGGAGGAGACACACATGCATCTATGATTCAGTCACTTTCTCACCTATGAAGCCAGTAAAGTTTATAATCATAAATCAATTTAATGTTTAGACTTTAAAGTATAATTATTCTGTTCAAGTGGCATATCCTTAATCACCATATTAGTGTATTTGTATTTCAGATGGATGGTTAATGAAGTTATATTAGTATAATCATAAATAACTTATTCTGGATATCTTTAGGCATGTGTTGAGTTCAATCGTGGTCGTTATGCTGATTCATTAGAGTTATATAAGGTCAACAGTTCTGTCTTGTATCAACTTTATAGGTAATTTTATCTGTAATATTCTCTTATTTATTCCTTAGTCTTTTGATCCTGTTGGATATACTTCTTTTATAGGTGAAGGAGGTAACTTCTGCAGCAAGGAGAATAGATGCAAGACTGTCCTTTCCGAAAAGGAGAATGTTCATCTTTCATTAACTTACCTTCAAGTAGTTGTTATTTCTTTAATTCTCTCATATTTGTTGTTCTGTTGTATGCCAAAGAATAGTTAATAGTTTTAATTTGTTTCAATTTTAATACTTTCTTTTCTTTCTAAGCTGTTGCGATCGTTTTAAAATCGAAAAGTGTGAAAAATAGTCTGACGAGTGAATTTTGAAAAATCGAGTTTTATTGCTTAAATATGAACAACCAAATTTTATTGAAAACATTTGAATTTTAAAATTAATTTGGAGTCGCCACCGGCCACTTTGGTAGGCTAGACACCATAAAATAAACCAGAGATTCATTTTAAAAATATTTGGGTTCGGGAGTCGATTACGTGTAAGGACGACCCTTACGAGCGCCCGAAAATCGGTACCTTTTAATTACACGTGGCATTTTGGCATTTCGAATAATAATATTAATTTAATTCATCATTGGCAAATAAATATCGCTTGAATAAGAATATCCTTTTGGATAAAAAGATACATTTCTTTTAAATACGAGCTTTGAATAAGACGTCTTAAAATAGGAAACCTTGACTCGTATTTAAAGAAATATAAATTTTGACCCAAAAGGTTTTAAATACATGACCGATTATTATCTTGTCGATTTTAAGTTCTAACCTAAAAAAGGCTCCATCAATTTAAATATTTAAATCCTATTAAATTATTAATTTTACCGGGTGTATTATGATAACATCCGAATGCACGAACACTACCATTTCGACACCAAACAAAATTAATAATTCTATTGGTGTTACTAATCCTTGCCTAATTAATTTTATTAAATTCTAATCCTAAAATTATTTATCATTTTCTACGTTTCGATGACGCGCCGAATACGATACCAAAGTACACTCTTGGCCAACATAATGCCATTTCATGATACTGACCACTTAGTATATCCAAGGTATAAGATTAGAACGCCATCGTTACTAAATTATCTCCCTATTTAATTAATTATTTAATTAAAGTGACTAATCCTAAAAAGGTTCTAATTTAATTAATCTAAGTGTAATTAAGTGTCACCTAAACATACATACTACATGACTTTAAAAAAAATGCAAACATAATAAATAATTAAATACAACAAATAAATACAATAAAGTAAACAAAAAGATGAAGGAACTAAATTACTTTCGATTAAAATATGAGAGCTCGAAACAACACCGAAATTACATTGAAACAAAGGACTTACGTGGCACAGGGCAAGAATAAAAAGGCAAAAGAGTTGATCTAGGGTGAATTTTATACTTAATTATGTTGAGATAAATTAATTATTAAACTTAGAAAATTTTAATTAAATTCAATTAAGCATTTAATTAAATTAATTCCAAGCCTTAAAATTAAATTAACCTTAATTAAAGTCTAAATTAATCAAATAGTGAATTTGGAGTTCGATTTAGGCCAAACTAGATTTAATTGGATTAAACTAATTTTAAATTCTTAGAAATTAAATTAAATTCAATTAAGAACCTAATTAAATTATTTCTAAACCTTAAAATTAAATTAATCCTAATTAATATCTAAATTGATTAAATATTGGATTCGGAATTCGATTAGAGTCAATTAAGGATTAAAATGAGTGAAATTTTGAAGTTTGGTTTTTGTTTTTCAATATAAATGTCTAACTTAAATCTATTTAATTAAGCAAGAAAAAAGAAAAAAGTGATCGAAATTACCTTTGTTGGATCGAATTTAATGCGTAAAGCTTGAAATTATGTCACTGTGAAGTCACCATATTTCCACATTCTTCCGACCATTGCAGAGCACTCTCGATCTAAAACAAAGAAAAAACTCATAATATAATCATTGCTCCATCATATCTCATCATTGCGTCAATCATCGCCTCATCATTGCACCAATCATCACTTCATCATTGCACCAATCATCATGACAAATCAAGCCACCACCATCACACCATCATGACAATCATCATGCCACCATCATCAAATCATCATTGCTCCCTTGTTTCCCTCGATAATGGAGGAAAAACAATAAATAAATAAATATAAAATTCACTGTTCTTTTTTTTAGCCCAGCAAAACCAATTGTCCTCTGCCGAATGCCTCTTCCCCAAGATTCTTCAGTTTTTTTTTCTCGAATGGCCTTCCCCCCACCTTCGAATGAACCCCCATGAACCGAAATATTAGTTCTTATCAGTTTTTTAACTCCCCTTCCTTATCCATTCCCTTTTCATTTACTATTTTATTTTTTATTTATTATATTTTATTATTTTTTTGTTTATTTATTTTATATTTATTTATATAATATTATATATATATTTTTTGAGTTTTGGTTGTTATCTAATTATTTATTCATTTAATTATATTTACGTAGGCCTTATTTTATATTCGAACCCGGACGAAATTCGGGTATTACAGCTGCCCCTCTTTGCTCAATGCTGTGGAGCAGGAGACGAGCAAAGACTGAAAATACACGAATTTCGTCTAAGTTTTTTTGGCCTCTGTTACGCTAACAAAGTTTGAAGCTGTTCTTCTTATTATGAATTTCTTCAAACTTAACATCATGCTCGGAGGACTTAATGATGACCCGGAGGATTTAACATCATACCCGGAGGATTTACTGATGAACTGGAGGAATTAGAATCGAATTGCCTCTTTGATTGTGCAAACGATATCATCACTCCCGAAGGTGACGTCCCAGAGGACTTAACATCATGCCCGGAGGACTTACTGATGACCCAGAGGATTTAGGATCGTATTGCCTCCTTGATTGTGCAAACGATATCATCACTCCTGAAGGTGACGGCCCGGAGGACTTAACATCATGTCCGGAGGACTTAATGATGACCCGGAGGATTTAACATCATGCCCGGAGGACTTACTGATGACCCGGAGGGTTTAACAATGAAATATGGAGCTGTTCTTCTTATTACGAAATTCTCCATCTCCACTGAAGAGTCTGAACCTGTTCTTCTTATTACGAAATTCTTCAGACTGGTATCAAGTCATGAAATTTGATGTTGTTTTTTTCATATTGAATCTGGAGTTGTTCCTCTCATTTGAACTCCTCCAAAGTTTGAAGTTGTTCTTCTCTGTTGAATTCCTTCGAACAAATCTTGGAATCCGAGGTTGTTCTTTTCCTTTGAATTTCCCCGAACATTTGGTAAACAAAGATTTTTGTTGAAAACCGTATCTTCAAGCGAAAAATCTTGCTTAACTTCATCTTCTTTGTCGAGATCTTTCTTCTCAAATAGAAATCTGTACTAGTCTCTGTTGATCTTCTGAAATATTTGTTCTCAAATTTCCTTCCTCTGAGATCTTTGCTTGTCCTGATCTGGACTGCTTTACTGATCTTGCAAATTCCTGTTAAAATTAACCAAAAATGTTTTGAATGTATGGGTTAGTATGTTTTACCCTATGGATGCCTAACAATATGATGCATGAACTGTGGTCATTGAGGGATATTTGGATGTACTTTGATATTCTTTATTCTCTTCATTGAGCCTTTTTCTGTTATGACAACAACTCACAACAATAACTTTGTACTATGTCTGATCTTCTCGAGCTTCCTTTCTCAGACTACTCTATTCATTCTGATCTGAAATCTCACGTGCAATAATATTTTATTGATCTTTTATCATACTGAGTTTGTCCCACTTTCATCATTTAGGGCATGCAAAATGTCATAGGTCCCTGAACTATCTCCTGCTCCCTAAACCTTTTCTAGTCCCTGAACTTTCATCAAGCTGAACTAATATTCATCATTATCACCATGAAACTCGGTAATGATTACAGTCTATGCGTGATTGCCCCATGTTTACTTGCGTCATCTTCGTTGTTCGATATTTTAACATTTTAAAGCTTCATTTGTTCCTCGTCATACCATTCATCATTAATCAAGTACCAAGGTCATCTCTTGTTCTGCTTACACTTAAAGGATTAATACATCATAGTAATTCCCATGAAATCCTTTGCTTTTTGTATCTAACTAATTTATCTGCAAGATGTTTGTTAAAACAATATGCAAAAAAGCTCAAAAAATAATTTTACTAATTTTGAAAACATTGAAAAAATTTGATTGTCGTGGCAAACAAGAAAACAAAAATTAGTCCTTTGAATACCAAGTGCGACAAAGTGTTTGAACAAATTTGCAAAGATCAACTATGATGTGACCAATTTTCAATTTATTAGACTTTCAGGAGAAGCATTTCCATTTTCCTAATTCTACCCCGTTTAAGTGGCACTCTTTGCCTCACTAACTCACTATGTCCAATCTTTCCCTCTTTTATGATCTCGATCAAGCATTAGAAGACTAGAAATCCTTGAAGAAAGGTTAACCCTAATATACGAGATGTATTTCTGAAGACTAACTCTTCTTGTTCCAATACCCGTATATGGTCAAAATGGTCTTTTATGGCTTGTAATGTGGGTTATGGTTCACGGCTAACAAAAAAAAAAGATATGCTCAAATAATTATTTAAGGGTAATAAAACCAAGGATCATTGTTGCATTGATCTGAATATACTCTGATAAAATATTTTTCTCCTTTTTTGTGGATCACTCTAGACTGCCCTTTTTTTGGGTTTTCACCCTAGAGGTCATTTCCTTTTCACCACTTATTTTGTCAGTGGTTCATCTCTTCAAAGTATCTCACAAAACCTTCTATTCATTTTTCTTTTTCCGTTTGCTTCAACTTTTATGTCAATCATTTGAACTTGACTCCTTAGAAACAAACTTTTACTCTCTTTTTATTTTTTTTCTGTGTTGATTCAGAATATTTCTCCTCACTCATCATTTTTCTTGGTTTCTCATTTCACCTTTATTTTTGTCCCTAATTCACAAGGCATCCTAAATGTATTTCACTTTCGAACATATTTTCATCCGCTTTGCCCCTAGTGTAGGGGTGATCCTTGGTTTAGGTTGTGTCAAAAGAAGAATAATATTAGGCTCAAAGGGGATAACAAATGATATTTTTCTTATTTTCTTTCTTTGAGAAGGGAGATCAAGAATGCCAAATATCATCCCATACTTGGATATTTTTGAAGAAAAGCAGCCTTCAGTTGGATGAAGTTTTGGGTTATCACTTCATTCAAAAATCTTAATCAACAATGCTTGGGAGGAAACTCACTCAAAATTTGTCTGAGATTTTCCGTATTTCCTGAACACTCATTAATGTTCTCCTTTTGGCCTAAATAAAGTAGAAACGAGTCACATTGGTGAAGTTGATCTCCGAATTTGGTTTAAGATCAATCCTGTAATTAGTATTCAAGACCTGAAAGAATGATGTTAGTGATGATATATCTATATACAAATGTATGAGCGATTAAAAATTAACCCATAACAAAGAATGTTTTTCTATGACAGTGAATAAAAGAATTAAAGAATCAAAGAATATGAAATGCTTGCCATTTGAGAGAGAAAAAGAAAAAAAATATATGAAACAAGCATTATGAGCAAATAAATTGAAATAGTCTTCCTTACAAAAGACACTCAATGCTCGCAGGCAAAAGTAACTGGGATGATTCAGGGCATTACTCCGTAACGATCCCCAAAACACTCTTTTTCTTGATGTTTAGACATGAACAAGACAAATTTTTCATAGCTCTAAACAATCTTGGAAAAGCTAATCCTGACGCTCTGAATCTTCAACGGACATATCATCTTGAACATTTTCTTTGGTCTTCCATTGTTGCATCAATTCCTTTGTCAAGACTCCTTTATCAACTAGTTTCTTGATTTCTTCCAGCAAAGATCTACATTTATTAGTAGCATGACCTGGTAATCTCATATGTAACTCACAAACATTGTTGGGATCATAGCTTTGAGCGAAAGGGCTTGGCACTTTCTTCATTGGCTTGGGAGTAATATATTGAGCTTCAATAAGATAAGGAAATAAATCGGTGATAGGCATTCCAAATATCTTCTGATCTACATTTTTTTGGGAAATCTTTTGTTGTCGCCCTGAATAACTGGGTGATATTTTCCTTTTACGACTTCGGGAACCTCGAACATTACACTCATTTACCTCTTTCGGCTTCTTCTTGTCTTCTGTGGAACTTTTGAGTCTGGGTTCAATTTTCCCTTGTTGGATTCCAACTTCTATTACCCCACCAAGGGCCATAAAATCTTTAAAGTTACTCCTTGAATTCGTAAGCATTTTATCGAAGAAAGGAGACGGCAAGGTCTGATGAAACATTTCGGACATTTCCTCTTCTATCATGGGTGGCTGCACTTGAGATGCTAACATCCTCCATCTCAATGCGTAATCCTTAAAGCTTTCATCATCTTTCATTCTCATATTCTGTAAAGCCCGACGATCTGGAGCCAAGTCTATGACATACCTGTATTGCCCCAAGAATTCTTTCGCCAAATCAACCCATGTTCGAATCTGCTCTCGACTCAATCTATTGTACCATGTTGCAGCAAGCCCAGTCAAGCTATCATGAAAGTAGTGAATCATCATTTGGTCATTATCTAGATATTCTTCCATTTTCCGACAGTACATCATCAAGTGAATTTTAGGACAACTAGACCCGTCATACTTCTCAAAAATAGGGATCTTGAATTTTGGTGGAATAACCAAATCAGGGACCAGACAAAACTCCCTTGCACTAAACTCAGAGTTCGCTCCTTTTTTACTTGCCTCAATTTTCTTCTGGAGCTCTGTACACATATTTGTCAATTGATCAACACGTTCTAGGGAAAACATACTCATGCTCGAACTTGATACTCCCGGGTAGATAGTTAGACATGGCTTCGAGATTTGGTCATTTGCCTTTGGTTGAGGCTTTGTCATATGCTCCTGCAATCTTTCTTGAATACTTGCGACTTCTCTCATATTCTCATCCATGATGCCTGATTCTCGAACTTTTATTAATGTTGAGTTACTGTCATTGGAATCCTCGACCACTTTAGATTCATGTATGTTAATGCAGTGTTGATAAATAATAATGTTATGGCATTAAATATAAACTAAACATATGCATGAATATAAGGAAGTATTGATCCAAGAGTGATTATCATAGAACAACTTTCATTTCAGGTAAAAAGATTCACTACATCTAATATCAGACACTAAATATATTTACGAGTCCTAACCCCTAATTTCTTAACTTCCTCTAAAAACCATACTAGCTTCTCATTATGATCTATTGTCGGATTGATGTTCTGACTCAGCTCTGCCGCCACATCTGCTAAACTTGTTATTTGTTGAGCCATCTCTCGTGCATGAATAACTGCAGCCTTTATGTCATCATCTTTTTCTTGTAACTTTACCCTTAAACCTTGTAGCTGGACATGTTGTTTTTCTTCGCTATCTGAGCATTCCTTCTTAACATCCCTAGCAAGACTTGGTAATCTGATCGCAAGGCTTGTAACTCTAATTCCAACTTATCTCTCTCTTGCATCAACCTAATTATCTGAACCTCGTACTCGGATTGGTACTGCTTCTTTGTAATACTTTCATCTCGGACTTCATGTTTGCCCCCTGAATTAGGCTGATTCTTTTCTTCAAACTTCAATTTCCCGCATTTCAACAGATCCTGAACTTTACGTTTCAAAGCTATGCAATTTTCAATTGAGTGTCCCTGTGTTCCATTGTGAAATTCACAATGAGCGTCGATATCATACCATTTCGGGTATGGCGGTTGTAATGGTGAGATAAAATACGGAGTTATTAACCGAGCTTCTAGCAACTGAGGATATAGTTCTTCGTATGAAATGGGAATTAGGTAAAACCGATTCTTGCAACTTTCTGTCTTCTGAGAACTGGGAAAAGGGATCTTGGGACCTGAACATTGCTTTGGATGATCGACTGACTTTATCGGGCTGAATACTCCTTTCATTTTTGATTTTCCATAGACCGTTGTGACTTTCTCAGGTTTTAGGTCTGGCATATTTTCGGTTGACTTGTTTACGCTAATTATAAGTGGTGATTTGTATGCGTACTGATTCTCTTTTGGCTCTTCTTTCTTTTCCATGTACCTCTTTCCTTTAGTCATGTCCATCATCATAGTCTTCAACTCACTCATCTGTCTCTTTAGCTCTTGCATTTCAGCGTCTCTAGAGTCTAATGAGTAATCTTCAGGTAAATTGTCCATCCTTCTCATGATCTGACTCGTAATTTCAACCTCGTCTTCGACCTACGAATCCCTTTAACTGTTATGATTGCCTTCTAACTCGATAATCACTTTTGAATCAATACCTTTATGTGATGTGATACAAAAATATCAACATGTTAAGATGATGCAAAAATATTATAAATAAATAAATAAATAAATAAATAAATAAAAATCAACAGAATTATGTACAACAACTTAAATATAAATCTACTTTATAATGCATGAATGCAAGAGATATCGATTTCAAGAGCTAGTCATTAGACCACACTCATATAGCTAAAAGATTGAATACAAGGGGAAGCCAATTTATTAATAGAAGATAACCGGCTCGAGCTTCTTGGTTGATCACCTCGTTCAGTCTGGTTCAGCATCTGTCCTGGTATGTCGATGAAAATCTGTTGACGAGTCTTCTATTTTATTGAGCAAAGTCTACACACACATCCGACATTTTCTGTACTTGGTTTTGAAGTTGATCACTAATTCCATCCTGCATAATCTTGGTGACAGGATCGGTCTAGCTTTAAACATACCGTCCTTCATTTGAAACGCTGGTTCAAAACTCGCAAACTAATTTTATGCATATCGTGTAATACTTCTGACTTTCTCTTCCATGTCGATAATTCTCGTCATCCATGAAAGTTGAACATCAATACTAAGCTCGCAATTTCCTTTTCTTTTCCAAGTTTTCATTTGTCAGCACTAACCATATAAATGTCCTTAATTAATTCGCCAAATATCCAATTCTTGATTATCTTCGCCTTCTAATTTTCGCGCCTCAATTATGTCTACACTTTCCCTGATACCTGACTTGAAGCTCAAAGAAATGCTAAACCCATTATAAATCTAATTATTTTCACCTATTGGAACAATGTAGCAAAACCTCGTAGTTGTTGGTGTTGTAACCATTCCCCTGACGGTAATTGAAACTTTATCAAAGATGGCTCTTCGCGTTGTCGTCCAAGAATTCCCAAATTACCCTTAATTCTGGCAGACATGCCCCATGCTTGAAGTCTTCTGAAACATTCTTGTATGATTGGTACTAGGTCTCCTCGAACATTAACTCTGATCTTACATTGAGTCTTCTCGAATATGATCCATCCCGGCATATTGTCTTTCACTTGTATATCAAACTTTTAATTTATGACCATTGTCTATACAACTAGCTAAATAAATCGATACCTCTAATGCATGCTATATGAACTCACACACACACCACAAAAAAATGTTAGTATAGTGAATAAATAATTTGAATAAAAATAAATTAACTTGCAAAAAATAACCAGAGAACAATTTATGTTGCATAAAAATTAACTAGAGAATAATTTATATTGTGTAAAAAAAATCAGAGAGCAGTTTAACACAAAAATCCTAATTTGGCGGCATTTCGGCAGCATACCGCCTTATCTTATGGTCCCTGTCTGGCTCTAATAGGGATAAGTTTCTACTCTACATATGTGGGTTTGGATCTAGACTTTGGGTTCCCGAACTGTCGTTATCGTCTACTGTGACGATAAGATATCGATTCGGTAGTATAGGTCCCTTACAACGGAGGTGAAAACCTCACGACGCGTAAGGTTAGTATACCGGAAGCAGATAAAAATCCGAAACTTGGAGCTGGATAGCATCACGTCGGACAATATCTAACTCCCACTCAAGGATAAAAGCTCGGGTCGAGAGCTGATGCATAAATGACATATATATCACACAAAATGAAAATGAAAATACTATCCTTATTCGAACGATATTTATTTGACAATAATGAATTAAATTAATATCTATATTCAAAATACCGAAATGCCATATGTAATTAATAATTAGGCCTGACTCACAAAAAGATGTCCCCAGCGGAGTCGCCAAGCTGTCGCGATCGTTTTAAAATCGAAAAGTGTGAAAAATAGTCTGGCGAGTGAATTTTGAAAAATTGAGTTTTATTGCTTAAATATGAACAACCAAATTTTATTGAAAACATTTGAATTTTAAAATTAATTTGGAGTCGCCACCGGCCACTTTGGTAGGCCAGACACCATAAAATAAACCAGAGATTCATTTTAAAAATATTTGGGTTCGGGAGTCGATTACGCGTAAGGACGACCCTTACGAGCGCCCGAAAATCGGTACCTTTTAATTACACGTGGTATTTTGGCATTTCGAATAATAATATTAATTTAATTCGTCATTGGCAAATAAATATCGCTCAAATAAGAATATCCTTTTGGATAAAAAGATACATTTCTTTTAAATACGAGCTTTGAATAAGACGTCCTAAAATAGGAAACCTTGACTCGTATTTAAAGAAATATAAATTTTGACCCAAAAAGTTTTAAATGCATGACCGATTATTATCTTGTCGATTTTAAGTTCTAACCTAAAAAAGGCTCCATCAATTTAAATATTTAAATCCTATTAAATTATTAATTTTACCGGGTGTATTATGATAACATCCGAATGTACGGAAACTAATATTTCGACACCAAACAAAATTAATAATTCTATTGGTGTTACTAATCCTTGCCTAATTAATTTTATTAAATTCTAATCCTAAAATTATTTATCATTTTCTACGTTTCGATGACGCGCCGAATACGATACCAAAGTACACTCTTGGCCAACATAATGCCATTTCATGATACTAACCACTTAGTATATCCAAGGTATAAGATTAGAACGCCATCGTTACTAAATTATCTCCCTATTTAATTAATTATTTAATTAAAGTGACTAATCCTAAAAAGGTTCTAATTTAATTAATCTAAGTGTAATTAAGTGTCACCTAAACATACATACTACATGACTTTAAAAAAATGCAAACATAATAAATAATTAAATACAACAAATAAATACAATAAAGTAAACAAAAAGATGAAGGAACTAAATTACTTTCGATTAAAATATAAGAGCTCGAAACAACACCGGAAGTACATTGAAACAAAGGACTTACATGGCACAGGGCAAGAATAAAAAGGCAAAAGAGTTGATCTAGGGTGAATTTTAGACTTAATTACGTTGAGATAAATTAATTATTAAACTTAGAAAATTTTAATTAAATTCAATTAAACATTTAATTAAATTAATTCCAAGCCTTAAAATTAAATTAACCTTAATTAAAGTCTAAATTAATCAAATAGTGAATTTGGAGTTCGATTTAGGCCAAACTAGATTTAATTGGATTAAATTAATTTTAAATTCTTAGAAATTAAATTAAATTAAATTAAGAACCTAATTAAATTATTTCTAAACCTTAAAATTAAATTAATCCTAATTAATATCTAAATTGATTAAATATTGGATTCGGAATTCGATTAGAGTCAATTAAGGATTAAAATGAGTGAAATTTTGAAGTTTGGTTTTTGTTTTTCAATATAAATGTCTAACTTAAATCTATTTAATTATGCAAGAAAAAAGAAAAAAGTGATCGAAATTACCTTTGTTGGATCGAATTTAATGCGTAAAGCTTGAAATTATGTCACTGTGAAGTCACCATATTTCCACATTCTTCCGACCATTGCAGAGCACTCTCGATCTAAAACAAAGAAAAAACTCATAATATAATCATTGCTCCATCATATCTCATCATTGCATCAATCATCGCCTCATCATTGCACCAATCATCGCTTCATCATTGCACCAATCATCATGACAAATCAAACCACCATCATGACAATCATCATGCCACCATCATCAAATCATCATTGCTCCCTTGTTTCCCTCGATAATGGAGGAAAAACAATGAATAAATAAATATAAAATTCATTGTTCTTTTCTTTAGCCCAGCAAAACCAATTGTCCTCTGCCGAATGCCTCTTCCCCAAGATTCTTCAATTTTTTTTTCTCGAATGGCCTCCCCCCCACCTTCGAATGAACCCCCATGAACCGAAATATTGGTTCTCATCAGTTTTTTAACTCCCCTTCCTTATCCATTCCCTTTTCATTTATTATTTTATTTTTTATTTATTATATTTTATTATTTTTTTGTTTATTTATTTTATATTTATTTATATAATATTATATATATATATATTGAGTTTTGGTTGTTATCTAATTATTTATTCATTTAATTATATTTACGTAGTCCTTATTTTATATTCTAACCCGGACGAAATTCGGGTATTACATAATCATAAAAAGAAAGTTGCATTTTTATGCATTATTTGATTTTTAAAATTATATAATATTATTTTGATTTTATTTTTTTAAAAAAATATATTGTTATTAGCGGCATTTTAAAGATAAACGCCACAAAAAATATTATTTAGCGGCGTTTTTAAAGACAAACATCGCAATAAAATCGTTCTTTAGTGACGTTTTTAAAGACAAACGCAACAATAAAATTTTTCTTTAGCGGCGTTTGTATAGATAAACGCCGCAATAAAACTGTTCTTTAGTGACGTTTGTTTAAAAACGCCGCAAGAGCAACCGTTCTTTAGTGGCGTTTTTCATTACAAACGCCGCTAAAGATTTGTACCTGTTGTGGCGTTTTTTGTTCAAAAACGTCGCAAACTGTTGCGGCGTTGGTATTAGTTGCGTTTTTTGTGATGTTTTTTTAAGCGCCATAAACATTTTTAGCGGCGCTAATAAACACTGCTATAGAACTAAAAAAAACGCCGCTAAAATCTATTTTGCTGTAGTGTTAGAGGAATTAGTTGAGAAAAGTGCCCCACTTTTCTTATCCCACTTTTACAACATTTATTTTTCACACATAGCTGGTGGTGAAGTGATAGCAAGAAAGGTATGCGTGAAAGTTCATTGCCTTCTAACTCTATTTCCTTGGAATTACCTTCCACCAAATAGAAGATATGATCTTCCAAGGACTGCAAATATATGGAAAAATTTTGTACATACTCACGTTGGATCATTACATATATCTGATACTTACACCCGAGTCTAAATAACACACTCATGATTTACTATTTTATAGTCTCTATTTGCATTGCTTGAAATGGGATCATTGATGTATTTCTAAATTCGATCCTATAAAATTTTATAATGTTCTTATTTTATATATTTAGGACCTTAGAAGAGTTCTTGCATTTACTCTATATTGTGTCCTTCAAGAAACAAGGGTCTGAAAGTGAACTGTGCACACTAACAGCTCTCTCAACGAAGTGAAGGCAAAAGAATTTTCTCATTAAAGAACATACAAGAGCCTAAACTCTTTTCTTTTTTTTTGTGTGTGTGTGGTGATGGTGGAGGAGCTAATAAGGTTTTTGTGAGACCAAGGTAATATTCTTTTTCTAATAGTTTGTTGCCTTCAGATTTCTGATCAGCTACTTGAAGGGAAGGAATTGGAGTTATATAAATAGAAGGGTGGTGTACAAGAACCATTGAAAGGTGTCCGAGAGAAGCTCAACATACTTGGTGAGGTTGATGATTCAAATCTTCATGTACTGGATGAATAGTCTGTTTACTTTTTCTGGGTTGTTCTTCATACTTGTAACACCCCAAAACTTTTTCCTCAAATCAAACCTAAATCCCTGATTTTGTGCCCTAATTTTTGGGGATTTTTATTTCTGAATCAATGACCTTTTTACATTTCTGAAAGTTAGTTGTTCAGTTTATAAATCTTTAAAGTCTAGACCCTTATCCTGTAATTTACCCTTTTGTCTTTTGGGTGAATCAATTTCAATCCCGATCTCCCGCTTTAGTTATCATTTTGGGGTTTTAATTCTCTATTTATTTTGGTTAAAGTCTAAATTGATTAAGGATTCTGATTTCTGAATTAGTCTCCATTACTCATTCTCTTGGTTCTTTGTTCTCTCCAGCTTGCGTCTTTGGTAAGTTGTTTCGGCTTTGCTTTGTTTTGTTTTTGGATCTGATGTAGGTTAAGGTTGGAGTTGTTTCGAGTGATGTTGTTGGTTGGGTTTTATTGTAGTTTCGTTTCGGTTCTGAGTTTAGGAGTGTGGTTTCGAAGCTTTTGAATAAGAGTGAAGGGGGGTTTGTTTTGCTTGAGCTTTAATCAGTTTGAGATGGGTGTTTTAGTTGTGTTTTAATTTGATTTGGTGTTATGGTAGTAAATCTGAGTGTATTGAATCGAATCGGATCGATAAGAGAGTTTTATCGCGTTTAGGGGGAGTTTCTGGAAAAATATGGAAAACCCAGATTTTCCTAAAAAATCAAGACCGGACCGAACCGCCCGCTCGCTCGCCTGAACCAGTCAACCGGACCCGTGACTGAATTGACCTGACTCGTGACTGACCCGACCCAGGACCCGATCTCTGACCCGACTGATGTCACTGCTGACGTCACCCGTTAACGTCATCTACGGATGTATCCGCTAACGTCAGCGTTGACTCGATGATGTCACTGCTGACGTCAGCACTTGACTTTTCTGGCCCAGTTCTATTTTATGTTTTTTGACGTCTTGAGTCTGATGGCGCTGTCCATTTTTTGAAATTCGAACCCAAAGTATCGTTTTTAAGTCTTTCAAGTTCGATTGTCTGTCTGGAAGTTATCTGTTTTGGATTCTGAATCAATTTCTGTTTGATTCAGGTGACGTGGACTGATAAGTGCTAAAATCACTATCATTTTCTATACTTTTTCATGGGTACTTATCATCAAATCTACACCTACTTGAACTAATGCATGGACTTAATGTGATATATTTAGAAAAATATTATCAAAGATTATATTTGTAGAAAAGGCGTACTTACTGCATTTTCATATCTGTGTAGGAATAAGTATTGCCAAGGCAGCAAAGAAGAAAAAACGATATGACTGGCGGTTGAAGTAGAAAATTAAGGAGAGCATTGCTGAGCAAGAAGCCCAAGAATCGAAACTAAACAACGCAAGAAAAGCTAATGACAAGGCCATGCTAGATTAAACCTTCTAGAAGATCAAACTTGGAAATATTTAACCTAAGTGCATAACTTGTTCCCTACTCCAAGTTGTAATCTAATTAGGAAAGGTTTGCCCTAGGTCAAGCCTATATAAATACATAGCCGTCCTAGGGTTTGGAAAAAGGCAAAAAATTAGAGAGAATTAGCTAGACATACTTCGAGAGAGTCTTAGGAACAATTATTCTCATTATGTTCTAAGTTTTCTTAGGGTGTTGGTGAAGTTTGTTAAGTATTTGTGAAAGTAGATTGTATTTTGATTCTTATTTCAATGCAATAAAATATCAAAGTTTGCTTACTCTTTGCCATTCTTTATTCTTGCATCCAAGCCCGGAAGGGAAGTTTGTAAGTAATCTATTTGTCTAGACTCAAGAGAGTTAGGCTCACGAAAGGAGTAAGTGTGGTATTCACTTAATTGGGGATACTAACTCGGCCTAAGGATAGGTTAAGAGTTTCAGCAGCTAAAAGAAGTGTGAGATTTGTTGTTGGTTATAATTGATTAACACCGGCAGGTATCATCAATGACTGACCTTCAACAACGTTTCGACTTAGGGATAAGCGAAGCCATACAAGGACACTTTGTCGAACTTTGGTAAATCTACCCAAGAGTAAGGGATAGGCGCGGAAGAGAATATTATCGCTGTCGAGACAGTATTTGCAGTACCGCCGAGGCAGTGTAGTGAAATTGCATTGAAACAAGAAACAGATCAATTGAATCCACAATACGATACAACCGGATCCTATCCTATCTCTCTCATAATTATTATTACTTTAGTTAGCTTAGTTTATTAGTTAATTCGATATCAAACTAAATTATATTTTTACTTTTCTTTTATAGATGCAAGAGGACCGAAGAAAGCATATTAAGTATACCAATCCCTATGGAGACAATATTTGATAAATGTTTATCACTTTATTACTAAACGACGTGTTCACTTGTACTTAATTGCACATCTTTTAGCACGCATCATGGACTCCGACCCCGAGCAATTACCTCCTTCTCCTGGATAACCTCCTATTTACTAGTCTTCGGGACCCGCACGTGAGTTTCGTATTACTTTTGTTACGTGTACTTATTTTTCAGTGACATAGTAATGTTTCTAATATTCTGTTAATCGTAGGTTCTACACCTGCTCGATCTAGTGGTAGGGCTGAGTCTAGAAGGCATCATACTAGGCGTTGACCTTCTACTTCAGGTGTGTTCTCTTCTGTTAATTTTGTTACTCAGTATGTTTAATTTCTGTTAAACCCGTATGAACATGCATCATCCTGACATTACATTACTAATCCTGATATTTTTCACGCTTGCCTCCTGTTAGATTATAAGACATGCATTCTGATTTTATATCTGCATTTATCATTACATCTGGTTAGATTATATGTGTACGGGGAAGTTAGTGATTTATTATCACTTTTGTTCAGTGGTTCTGTAATATATACCACTTCTGTTCAGTGGCTCCACCTGCGGGTTGAGTTTCTACTTTTGTTTGGTGTGATGGAGTTGGAGTGGTTCTGGGGAACCTACTCATTTGATGGTGTTCGGTGTTGGGTGCATTCATGCATACACTAAATCATATGCTCTGCTCTGTTATTTGATTCTGTTTATCTTCATACTAGAGACACACTAGGCTCCCTAGCTTACACCCTCTTAGTTTCCTGTTTCAGATCTCAGACTTAGGGTTCGTACGGTACTTGGAGGATCCTGATTCAGATTATTATTTATAGTATGTTTTTCAGATATGAATTCCGGATTATTTTATTATATGTGGACAATATTTTCTGTATAACGAACTTTGAACTTTTATCGATTTTTGTGACATTTAATATTTGATGTTTGTGGGTTGAACTCGAATTGTTTAATTGTTTAAATTTCAGTATTTTAAATTATTAATTAATTTAATAATTTATCTGAATAATATGATTAATTTTACAAAAATCCTAACTTATGAAACAAGTTTTTATATCGTAAACCCTAACTTATAATCTAAGAAATTAGGTTAATTTTAGGGGTTACAATATTTATTTCTACTTGTACCATGTAACATTGGTCTCGAGATGATCGAAACAAAAGCCTGAAAGAAGCAGCAAAGTCGTTCAAGTTTAGCTTAGGTTTACGAGATTGGTTTCAATCAATGCTCTGTATATTTGTACAATATTTATTTCGGCAGATAGTTTGTTTGATAATCTTATAAACGAGATTGGTTTCAATCACTGCTCTGTATATTTGTAAGCCTATAATCTTTTTAACTCATCTCCCTCTTCCCCTTCCTTTTCTCCCTTGCACCGAATGTCACTGATATTGGAATACGACATCCAATATATTGCTATATTCTTGAAATAAACCAACATTTCTCTTGCTCACACTTTAGCTTAGGTTACGAAATTCCCCATTATTTCAGCTAATATGTTGTGTTTTCTTGTTGTTCACCAGGCAATGCATTGACCTAGTTGTCACGATTGTCGGGACAACCTACGAATGGAATATCAATATCACTGTCGTGCATTTACGAACATTGATATCATCTAATGGTGACATTGTTACCTGGAGACAGAGACTCTACAAAAGGAAGCAACTTTTGTTGAAAGTCATGAAAATGGTGGTGACTGTTGTCTCCACTAAAGATATATGAAAATAAACGACAAGTTTGACAGTGGCAATATTTCTTGTTCTTGGCTGTTTGATTCTTAATATAACATACACGAAACTGTGAATTTATCCTAGTAGGTGCAATAATATACAAGATTTGGTTAAAAGTGGGATGTACTTTTATGTACTATTTTGAAATTTGAGAGGAGATATAGCAAAGTGGGAATAATATATGATCTGCGGACTTTTTTTTCTTGAAGTTCATGCATCCGGTGTTTATTTAGACATTAATATAAAGATATAATCCTTCGAAAACCCTTCGAATATAAAGGGAAAAAATTGAAGATACTATGCTAGGAATTTCGTAGAAGACTGATACTTTCATTCGTACTGGATCGACAGGACAGGAGTGTTACAATTTGAAGGGAGATAAAGATTATCCGCACGACGATAAAAAGTAGAAAACCCATAAAATCCTCTGCTTTGATTCCTAATCATAGTAACTCATCTCATTGCTCCCTAATTTCTTGTTCTACCATGTCAAGCAACAATACTCAACTTTATGACATTTATCAACGAACAAATACGTATAGCACTATACATTTATACACATCGTATTGGAATATACTTTACATTCATGTTTAAATATAAATATATATCGGATATGAATATTTTAAACCATGCACATGTAGAGTTTTTTATGAAAGGGAAAAGAAAAAAAATAGTATAGAGGTTGGGGATCCATGAGTCAAAGAAGGTATGCAGTGATATTTTGAAAGTTTTAAGAAATGCAGAGAATTTCATGACAGACAAGAAGATTTAAAAGACAAATGGATTTCCCACTTTATGTTCTTTTCATTACTTATTTGTGTACATGTTAGTCTCTTCTGTGTTTCGGTTTATGGCCATTCCTCTGTCACTACACAAAAGAAATTGTACCTTGCACACTACAAAATTCGGAGACAGTGAAAAGCTAATAAATCTTTTGATGAAACCACGACTTTCATCTTTCACTTCCATTGCCTTCTAACTAATCTTGTCTTAAGAAAAAAGTAGACATATTTTTACTGCTTAATGAACTCTTAATGATGTTATTTAGCACGTGGAACACACTACACAATGGACATCAATTCCAGCCCCAGAAAGTTTAATTTGAAGGACTTATTCTTTTATATTTTCTG
The DNA here is from genome assembly GCA_035048815.1 of Abelmoschus esculentus. Lineage (NCBI taxonomy): Eukaryota > Viridiplantae > Streptophyta > Magnoliopsida > Malvales > Malvaceae > Abelmoschus > Abelmoschus esculentus. Next base: position 18,709,283 of record JAUCBN010000008.1, on the reverse strand, counting down.
TCGTGAATATTGAATTAGTTGAGAGATTGCATGGGACGGATGGATCTTCATGCACAAAACAGCAGTACCATAGCACACACGGATTCCAACCAGAAAAGGACTGAGCCTGTCCTTGCAAATGGAATATGATCCATCATAATAACCAACAGGAAACGAGATCAGCACGAGTATGTCGGCTTCTACACTCTATAAATGCCAGCCCACCCGAAAAAAACTTCAAACCAATCTCATCCCTCATCCATACAATAACATACTTTTTTCTTTTTCTTTGAGTTCTTTTCAGATCAACTCGCTCAAAATGGCCAAAACCAACCTCATTGTCGTCGGTACCCTTCTCGTCGTGCTTCTATTTGCATATGGAATCACATTTTCCCAGGGAACTCGGGTTCTGAAAGCTGACGATCAGAATATGAACAACTTAAACGCTACTGGTGGCAATGTCGTCAACACTGCATACAACACCGATGGTTTCCGCCCCATAACTCCCGGTCACAGTCACAGCGCTGGCCACTCTAGGGGACCTACCCGTAACAAACATAACTAGATTTATTATACAAAAGAGTGCTATAATTATCTGCTTTTCTAAGTATCGGCATTTCATAATATCTACTATTTAAAATAATGGCTTATCTCATCATTCGGAGCCTTTATAAACAATGTCATAGACTATCTATACGATGATGAAGTTCATGTAATAATTACAGTCGATTGATAAATAGGTTTAGAAAGTATTTACAAGTACACGAAGAAAAAATGTATCTTTACTGTCTCATTTTTTAAATTATTAAAGGGATTAATAATAATCATATATAAATAATATAATATAAACTTTGAAGTTATATTTTTTCCTAGGTCTATCTTATTATTCATATTTAAAGTTTTTATATTTAAATCGGTGATGATAAATTAGTTGAATTTAAGTAATTTAGTATATTGTTGATACCATATATAAAAGTTCGTGAGGTTAAATATATTTGAGTGTTTAATAATTTATAATTATATCTTTGTTTAGATTTAATAATTAGTTTCAACTTTATCGTTTTACTTAGATGGATTTATACATTCAAATAAATCTTTAGATTTTTAAATTTGTATTTAAACCTATAGCTTTAAATTTTACATAAATAAAAATGCTTAACATTTAGAATCAAAACTATTCTACTGATATTTTTCGCTCAGTACAAGCGGTGCTGGATTTGGCTTGGATTGGCAGCCGTCTGTCGTTTTCCTTTGTCTTTTTTATTCAATATATTTAGTTGAACTGAATCCAAAACAATGGAAGTCTTTGTCTGTGGGAACTTGGTCGGTTTTAGCTTTCTTGAAGTGTGTTTTATTTACTTGTCATGGATTGTTCTTGGGGTTTTATATTTAGTTAATTGTTCTCATAAAAAAAAAAAGAAATCTCTTTAAAAATACTGAAATAATATACTAATTTATAATTATCTTAAAATTATTTAAAAAATATTTACATTTTATATTTATTTAATAATAAAATAATATTGTATAGTTTATGGAGTAAAATTATACGTGATATTTTTTAAAAATCATGGATAATAAATTAAATATAAAAAAGAAAAGAATAGTTGATCTCAGAACGAGGACAAAGCCAACCATTCTGATGCCTACCCTATAAACTCTTAAATGGGCCCAAGATATGACCGACAGATGGGTTGTAAGGAGACAAAAATGGCCCTACCTTGTTACAAACCATTCAAGCGGACTACGTTAGTTAGATTCATTCTCTCGATTCTCGATCTCCCCTCTTTGTTTTCTCACACTTCCCCTGCAAATGCGCGTGAATCATACTCTCCAGTTCAGCATTTTGGATTTAAATTATTAAATGTAATCATTTTGATAAAAAAATCTTAAATATATAAAAATATTGTTATTTTGAATATAATAATTATATAATAAATGTTATGTATCATAATAGTATTGATTATATGCATCGTAATATACTTTTAATTAATTTTAAAATTTTAAAATCTAAAAGTATTATAACTATTTTGTATAATCACCTAACAATTATTTAAGAAATAACAAATTTAATATTTTATTGAAAATAATAATTTTAATTCTTAATATTTTAATTAGAAAAAATTAACAAAATTTTTGGATCGTTTAGAGAAAAATAATAATTACCTCCTCTGATCCTCTCCTCGAAAACGAAAAGGTTGATATCTAGTTACAATTGAGTCGTAAGGTTGTAGTCATCATGTGTCACGCTCCCTAGGGAGGAGTCGAAGAGAGTGTTTAAAGGAATTGAACAGGAATGACGTGAGAGTCTTACAGCCTGGGTGGTGGGCGTACAAGTCGGTTCCTTTTGAATCAGAGTGTTCGGTTTTGGTTTTTCTTCCTTTGGTTCATTGGGAACCGTCGATTCGAATGACTTGGGAGAGGCGACTTGCAATAGCTGTAAATACTAAATAGGGTATATCCAAAAGGTAGTCAAAAAAGGTCTACGACAACGACTTTTCCACTTCTTAAGTTCATTTGAAACGTTTGTTTATAAAGTATACCTGTGTCTTAAACAGCTTCGCCTTTAGAATGATAAGACCTTATAAAGCCGCTTTCCTGGAAGTTCCTCTTCTGGGTGGACGCCAACCTTTCCTTCGTATATAAACCAATTCTCCATCTTTCAATCGCAGACATGTTCTCCTCGTTTTCGTTAAAAATGGAAGGAGTGAAGGTGAATGGGTGTTCATCTTCATCCTCCGACACATCTTCTTCTTCAGAGTCACCTTTGTCAGCAATGGCTTCCAACAAATCTGAGAAGATCAAAGGTCCATGGAGTGCTGAGGAAGATAGGATCTTGACTCACTTCGTCGAGAAACACGGACCTAAGAACTGGTCTTTGATAAGCCGTCATATAAAGGGTCGATCGGGGAAATCTTGTAGGCTTAGATGGTGTAACCAGCTTAGCCCCAACGTCCACCATCGTCCGTTTTCACAAGCCGAGGACGACACCATCTTGGCCGCTCATGCAAGGTTCGGTAACCGCTGGGCCAGCATTGCTAGACTGCTTCCTGGAAGGACAGATAATGCCGTGAAGAATCATTGGAACTCGAGTTTGAAAAGGAGGCAACACCGGAAGGAACAGGTTCTGAGGAGTAGTGATTGGCAAATAGAGGGTGGGATAGTGGATAGGGAAACTTTGTCGACGACGTTGAGTCTAGCGCCGCCTGGAAGTGGAACTGTGGCGTCGGAGATGGGTAGCCGGAGGATAGAGGAGAGATTACCGTTGGAGCTTTTGGATGTAATGAGAGATGTGATAGCAAGGGAAGTTGGGAAGCGTATCTCATCCTAGTGCTAGTGCATTAAGCCAACATGTTTTATTCTGTATTTCTTTCAGGTTTCCCCCATTTCTCTTGGTTGTTTTGTTTAAAGAAAATGTAAGATTTTTTTGAATGAATGCCAGAGCTCTAGGCATTATTAAACACAGAGTAATCTAGTGCCTATGTTTTTGTGCCAACTGAACCCATGGGTACATTCTGTCCGAGTGTCGAGAATTTAATCAGTAATCCTCGTAATTAGACAAGCAGTGTTTAGATGTGGACAACCTCGGGTTGTCAACTTGGCATGGGATTGTAGTGCCAAACAGGCTAGGTTCAGTCGTTCAGACACTGTGGACCTTGCTTGTTGAAAACATGGGGAAATCTTTTGAAACCAGATTCCTTGAATCAAACCTATCTATATCACTTTACACCACCAACTTAGGTGTGCATGTTTTAAATGCCATAAAAAAGGACAATCTTCTCGGATTCGACCTACCTATCCGAATTATAAGCTACTTTTGAAAGAATTAAGATCAAAAGTGGATTGGTTGATGAGGCTTATAAGGTAATGGTAAGAAACAACATTCGAATGACATCTAGAATTTAATTCTAAATAACCCCGATTTTCCCTTAGGCTGTTTGGTTAAAACTATTTAAATTAAATACTTTAACCTACAAAAGTGGATTAATTTGATTCAAGTGTTTCCCACGTCGGATTCAAAATTTTTTAACAAACATCTTTGGTCAATCTGGGTTTAGACCAGGTTGGGTCGGCTAAGGTTTGATTCATTTGGGCTTTGGGTTATTGCTTATGGGACATATCATTTTCTTTAACACTGCATTGCAGCAAAATGTACAGTAGTACTATAATTTTATAGGTAACTTTAGTATTTACTCAATTTTTTGTTAAAATTAATGACGTAAAATAGTTAATTATAGATATTCAATTATTATTTGTTTATAGTTATAATTTTAATGTTGTTTAGTTAAAAAAATATAAAGTGTTTTAAATTTAAATTCTACCTACATATCTATGAGATTTAAAAAAATGTTACGTATCTAATTGCATCTAAAAAATTAAATACCTAATTGCACCATTAAAAATGTTAAATACTTAAATAAATAAGTAGAAAAATAAGTAAATTGCATAAAAAATGTTTGATACGCACATTATGTGTAACTGTCAAAATTAGATCTTAAAACTTATATTTATCCTTTACAAATAAATATGAATAATGGTCTTAAATAAGGTTATCTCGATCTTCACTTTACGCTGGCTAAAAAATACATAAATGTAAATTTAAAGTACATATAAGAGGATTGTTACAATTAATCACAAATTTTATATAAAAACATATTTTTTAATAGTATTTTTTTTCAAAAGTCGTACATGTTGGATTGTAAAGTTGACCAATAAACAATTTTATTATCCAATCATAATTAAATATGACCATAAACAATTGGAATAAGAAATACATTTTTGAAATAAGAAAAAAAATATGGTTTTTTATGAACAAAAATTTTCTGCCTCTTTTTCGTGTCTCTTATTATGCTTCTTTTGATTTTTTTTTTAAAAAAAATTGAATTTTAAACCTTAAACCCTTATTTTCTATATCCTAAATCCTAAACCCTATACCCTAAAAAATATATCATACCCCTAACCTAAAATTCTAAACCCTACATCCTAAATCTCTAATTTGAAGTAGAATATAAATAGAGACATAGAAAGAGAGACGATTTGCAACCTTTTCTTATCGCCTAATCCACTCAAGTAGTGCAGATACCAAAGTGGCACACATGATGCAATGTTATACACAACACCACTAGAAATAAAAGGAAATCGTCCCACTTGTTTTCTACGCTCAGCCTCACAATCACATGTTTTGTCTTTGTTGGGACATCACTTCTTTCCGATTCCTACTGCTATGCATCTTGATGTGTCGGCAGGGTTGTTCTTTTTAGTGTTTTAATCTGGAATGGAAAACAGCTCTCTCGGAGTTTCTTTCATGTCGATTGCATTTCACCCCTTGGGAAGGGAAGAAGGTGGCTCACGATTTGGCTCGGGAATGACCTTTCGTTTTAACATATTTCATAAAATTTTGTTAGTGTTGGTCATTCGATGATGGAGTTGTATAAAGGATAATATAATTAAAATTTAAAAAATCGATTAAATTATTATTAGTTGTGTGTGTTTTTGTTCACGTTGTTTTTAGGAACAGCTACAAATCAGATCAGATCAAGTTTTTTTTTTTCACTCAAATTTATCCTAAAAATAATTACTCTAAACCTAAATATCTAACCCAATTTTATTTTTTTAAAACTCAATCTGATCTCAAAATTAAATATCTTAAATCAGATCAGGCATATAAAAAATCTATCCAGAGACCTAATTATAAAAAATAATTTTATAAGATTTAATTGTAAAAAATATAATTTTAAGGACTAAAATATAAATAAAGATTTGATTTTAAAGAATTAATTATAAAAAAAAATATTATTATAAATATCGTTAAAAAATTTAGAAAAGAATTATACTATTAATCTTGGATCAAACAAAGTCAAATTTTTATCATAAATCTTAATCCAATTTAACTTCATTTTTTTATAGAAAATTGACTCAAATTCAGTTTTTATTATAAAATTTGATCTAATCAAATCAGGTTTAATAAAATACTTCTCATTAATTCTATTTGACATATTATATTTTATAGTAATAAAAAATATCTAGATAATGAAGAAAGGTTTTTAAGGTCGTTTTAGGATAAAGGAGCTGATAAAATAGTTTAGATTTTAAGTACAGTTTTTTCTCCAAGTTTGTTGACTTTTATTACTGCAGTCCAGAATGTCTCTTCCAATTCGGAAAAGTTGTGGGACACGACGGCCATTTCGTGCGTCAATCAACATTCTCAATTGGACAATGCTACAGAAATGGGAAATTGTACCTTAAAATTGTACCAGAAGCTCTCAGACGAAACTAATTGACAATTTTATGTTCACGATTTCGTAAAATCTCAACAAAACAAAAGAAATTGTGCTTGGATGAGAAACTATATTATAGTCATTTTTGTGATCTTATTTATAAGATAAATTAATTAAATATATATATTTATTTATTATTTTATTTTTTATTAAATAAATTTTTATTAATATTTATTATAAATTAAATTTAAAAATAATTTTTATCAAATAAAATTTATTTTGTAAAAAATAAAATAAATAATTAAATAAATATATTCAATTGATTAATTTTATAAATAACATAACGAGAATTACTTATAATATAATTTCTTCTTGCGGATAGTTTTTTCCTTGTAAATTTACGACTTAAAAATTATTTTTAATACCAATGTTTTTTAAAATAATGTGCCGTTGATATAAAATTATAAATTTTATCAATATATTATTTTAAAATAAAGTTTTTATAAATTAAAATCATTTTTACAACGTAAAAATTAAAATATTTTAAATTATTTGATAAATATAAATTTATGATTGAAATTATTTATTTCTCGTTACTTTTCTTAAAATTTTTATTTTTACTTTTAACCTCTTTTATCTATTTATACTAACTAATAATTTAATATTGTCCCTATTTTTATTAAATATAATAACATAAACCTAAAAATAAAATTATGACATAAAGATAATTTTAACCCATAACGTTTATAATTTTTATCGTTTTAGTCCTTATTCTTTTTTTTTGGATAAATTTATCCCTTAACCTATATCTTTTTGACAAATAGCTTATTTTCTAACTATCATGATAATTGGACCGTTAAAAATTTAACAATGATAGTATGTCATATGCATATGATAATATATTTTAAATAACATAACATTTAACCTATCAAACACATATATATGAAATATAATTTTATTCTAATATAAAATATAAAACAATTAAAATTCAAATAAAATATTAAAAAATAACTAATTCTAAAATAAAATGTTACTAAGCATTCTCAACCCTAACTACGATAAAAATTAAAATCTTATCTTAAAAAATCAATTAATTTAATAGTTAGGATTTGAAATATTTAATAGCCTTTTATTTTAGAATTAATTAATTTTTAAAATTTTATTTGAATTTTAATTATTTTATATTTTATGTTAGAATAAAATTATATTATATATATGTATTTGATAGATTAGATGTCATGTTATTTAAAATAATATTATCATATGCATATGACATGTCATCATTGTTAGATTTTTAACGATCTTGTTATCATGATAGCTAAAAAATAAGCTATTTGTCAAAAAGATATAGGTTAAAGGCTAAATTTATCCCTAAAAAAAATAAGGACCAAAACGATAAAAATTATAAACCTTAAAAGTTAAAATTATATCTTTATACCTAAAATTATTTAGATGTGATTCATGTGTATTGTACTTTGGATATGAATTTATAAATCTCATTTTAAATAATAAACTAAATTTATAAATTTTATTTTAAATAATCAAATATAAATTTATAAATCTCATTTTAAATAATAAACTAAATTTATAAACCGATCTTCCCCTACTCAATCCAAACTTGAATAAAGAAATAGAAGAAAAGAAATTCAAGCCAGTCATTAATATCTTTACGTGTATAAGCTTAAATTTATTAGTTGATGTTAAATCCAGAATATTAAATTTAGTATAGTTATTGGATCTATTAGGTTCGCTATTTTAATTGGTGGGTTCATAAAATAGAATATTTGACCAAAATATAACAAATACATTAAAAAAATATTAATATATTATGTATCATGATAAAATATATTATATTATTAAAAATTTAAACATAAATTTTAAAAATAATATTATCAAAAAAATTACGGATCTTGAATATAATTTATAAAATAATCGAATTATAAAAAAATATATATTTGGTCAATGTTATTTAGATCAGATGGTGAATTATTTTTGTGACTAAAAATATATAAATTGTATGTAGTTTATTTATTTTTTAAAATATTTATTTAAATTCTGATAAGAAATTGTTTTTTTTTTTTATAAATTTGTTAATGTACTATATTTGATATAAAATTCTTTCTTCACCCCTTTTAAGACAGTAACCAAAGCTAACAGAAGCAGCGCCCGCCATTTAAACTCTTTGTTCACTTCTCGACGACGCTTTTCCCGTCGATTAAACACACGAAACCATGGCGTTTAACGATTTTTTCGTCGGAGAAATCGCAGTGGAACTTCTTAAACAGCTGATCGCCGTCTCCCGTAAGAGCTGCCTCTGCAAATCCAGTGCAGACAATATCATATCAAGCATCCATGAACTCCTTCCCATCATCGAAGAAATCAAATACTCCAGCGTCGAACTTCCCGCCCTCCGTCAATCTCAACTCGATCGTTTCTCCGAGATTCTACGCGGCGGCCTCGAATTGGCCCGCAAAGTCCTCGCTTCAAGCCGTTGGAACGTCTACAAGAACCTCCAGCTCGCCAGGAAGATGGAGAAGTTAGAGAAACAAGTAGAGAGGTTCATAAGCGGACCGATGCAAGTCCACATACTGGCTGACGTCCACCACATGCGGTTCGAAACGGTGGAGCGGTTTGACCGATTGGAGCATCGGCTCAATTCGATGAAGATTGGAGGTGGAGGGTGGGTGGAAGAAGCTGTTAACAGAATGGAAGTTGAAGAAGAAGCTAGTGTTGGAATTCTGGGTGGAGTTGGTTTGGATGTAGCGAAAAACAAGGTTAGAAAAATGGTGATCGGAAGAGATGATCTAAGCGTTGTTGGAATTTGGGGTATTGGAGGTTCAGGCAAAACCACTTTGGCTAATGAAATTTGTAAAGATAATGAAGTTCGAAGTAAGTTTCTTCCTTAACCAAACTAATCAATGAACCAAATGTCCGGTTATGAAACTATTAACCTTTTTTTTTTTTTTTACTTTTTTTTAAGGTTACTTCAACAACAGAATTTTGTTTCTAACTGTTTCACAGTCCCCGGATCTGGAACTATTGAGGGCAAAAATCTGGGGATTTATTACTGGAAACGATGCTATGGGTTACAGTAATAACTCCTTTGTTCCACCTGGGAGGTTATTACAGAGTGAGTGTGGAACTGGGCCGCGAACTCTGGTTGTTTTAGATGATGTCTGGTCGTTGTCGGTGCTTGAACAACTGATTTTCAAGCTACCAACATATAAAATGCTGATAGTTTCGAGATTTAAGTTCCCAACTAGTGTTGTAAACGAAGTTTATAAAGTTGAAATGTTGAGAGACGATGAATCGATGTCCCTGTTTTGCCATTCTGCTTTCGGGCAAAACTCGATTCCTCCGGCAGCCAATGAAACTTTGGTCAAACAGGTAGTCAGTCAGTTGATCTTTTTTGTCTCTCAGAGTTGGAGAACTGGTTCTGAATTTTTTTGTTTTGACAGATTGTTAGTGAATGTCAAGGACTTCCATTGGCACTCAAAGTGATTGGAGCTTCTTTGCGTGACCAGCCTGAGATGTATTGGGTTAGTGCAATGAAAAGGTTAAGTCGAGGCGAACCGATTTGTGAGTCTCACGAAAACAAATTGTTCGAACGAATGGCGATCAGTGTCGATTACCTGAATAAACAGGTTAAGGAATGTTTCTTGGATTTGGGATCATTTCCTGAAGATAAGAAAATCCCCCTTGATGTTCTCATCAATATGTGGGTGGAAATTCACAGCATTGATGAGGAAGAGGCGTTCGCTATCTTGGTCGAGCTTTCGGACAAGAACTTACTCACATTGGTGAAAGATGCAAGGTATTGTATTGAAGCCAGTTTGTTTTAGTTAGTTCTTTAATTTGTCGGAGACGTTTGATATTTATTTTCTGAAATGTTTTCGGATAGGTCTGGAGATGCTTATAGTAGTTACTATGAAATCTATGTTACTCAACATGATGTGTTGAGAGACCTTGCCCTTCATCTAAGCAATCGTGCGGATGTGAATGAACGACAACGGTTACTTATGCCGAGAAGAGATACCGAACTTCCCAGAGATTGGGGAAGAAATACAGATCGGCCGTTCAATGCTCAGATTGTTTCAGTTCATACAGGTAGAATGATCAGTTGTCAATTGCTTTAATCGGCATAGCTAATCCAGCATAGCTAACAATTCCAAAACTTGCTTGATGACAGGAGAAATGAGGGAAATGGATTGGTACCGAATGCAGTTTCCAAAGGCCGAAGTACTCATCCTAAATTTTGCCTCCAATGAATACTTCCTGCCTCCTTTCATTGATGACATGCCTAAGCTTAGAGCTCTTATTGTAATTAACAATGGTACAACTGAGGCAACGCTTCTGAACTTTTCGATTTTTATCAATCTGGCAAATTTACGGAGTCTATGGCTCGAAAGAGTGTTGGTTCCTGAATTGTCTAATGCCACAGAACCATTGAGGAACTTGCGGAAATTATCTACAGTTCTCTGCAAGGTTAATAATAACAGCTTCAATCCATCCACTCTAGACCTGTCCCAGATCTTCCCTCGTCTAACCGAGCTTGTAATCGATCATTGCGATGATTTGGTTAGGCTGCCTGTAAGCATCTGTAAAGTGAATTCACTTCAAAGTCTCAGCATAACCAACTGCCACAGATTATCCGAATTGCCTTCTGATTTCGGTTTGCCGAAACAACTGCAAATACTTAGGCTTTACGCTTGTCCAGAACTTAAAATCCTCCCTCCGAGCATTGGCGAGCTAGTTGAGTTAAAATACCTTGACATTTCTCAATGTGTTAACTTGAGATCTCTGCCTTTAGCAATAGGCAGGCTAGCAAGCCTGGAAAAGATAGACATGAGAGAATGCTCACAGATTGTGAATTTACCATTGCCGGCCGTGCTGTCGAACTTAAAATCACTACACCGAGTTATATGTGACGATGAAGTTTCCGTGAACTGGAAAAATGTGAAGAAAGCTTTGCCAGGCCTTCATGTTCAAGTTGCAGAGAAATGGTATAGCTTGGACTGGCTGAAACACTAAAATGTCTGTGTGAGATGCTACTATTAAATCAAGCATTGTGTTACTGTTTCTTTCTTTCTTTCCTTCTTTCTTTCACTGCCTTAAAGTCTTCTTGATGTTAGATCTGACTCGAAATTTCCCATATTTTTTTCCCTTGGAATCATGGTTATATTAGAATTGTTCCATAAATATCATTACACTTTCTTCATTCCATTACAAGAAAGGAGAAGTCAATAGTTCAGAAAGTAAAAATGACTACATCCACCATGGATGTGGAAATTGTTATCATCTCAGACTCAGAGGATGATGATAGGCGGCTACATTGATAGATTACGTAAGCAAATACAGTTCTTTTATTTTCTTCTGCATATGCTGCCAAAGTTAGGACTGCAACTTTGATATTGGGATGTTCGATTATTGCATATTTTTGTATTTAGAATTTTGCTATGGAAGGACCAAATTTATGAGGGAGACAACGAGAGAAGGGATAGAAACGCGTGGACAGGGTCCCACAAATTTAGACCATGTTCTATTAATCAAACATGTTCTATGATGTCAAGCTCTTGGATTATAGTCAATGAATTAGGCATGAAAAGCATTTCTCACAAATTAGAGGCGTATGGTTTAATATTTAAAATTAAAATTATAGTTAAAATTTATGAAATTATATGTAAGATGTATTTTTTAAAATATAAATTTTAGAGTTTTATGATATAAAAAACAAAGGTTAAAATTTAAAATTCAAAATTTAAAAATTTTTAGTAAAAAATATAAAAAATAATAAAAAAACAAACGATTTATACCCTTCGAAAAGATGTTACTAGTTCCAACACAAATGACGTGGTTGGTTGGATTTAACCTTCATGCAACATGCTACTGTATGGACCTTCATAGAATGGGTTTAGGCTGAAATGGTTGGAGCCCAATTAAAAAGATGAAACACACACACAACAAAACAGGCTCTTGAATCCATCCATCCTTGTTCCATTAATTTCATGATTTAACTTTTAAATTACTATAACAATATTATTATATATCACACATGTTTCTTATAATTAGGATGCAACGATGTTAATGCAATCGATTGTGATAAACACCAAGATATTACAATGGCAGCAGAGCTCAAAAGAAACATAAAACCAAAAACAATGAAACGTGTCGGTGTTGGGATTTACATAGATCATCAAATAAACAAAACGCTATGAACCTTGAAAACTGCTCGAATGGTGACTCCTTGATCAGCAGTCATCTTCTATCATACAGTAGGAACCACTAACCTCTCCGATTCCGAATGCTACATACAAGGCAATAAACAGTAAAAGAGGAAAGCTTTTGTCTCCGAATGGCATGGTTCCATATTTTTCACTTTAAACGTTTCACTGATGCTGAATTGCAAGACCTAACCACCCAAAATCCCCATCGACCAACCCTTCGGCACCGCCTTCAAATTCGGTTGTTGCTTGCCATGTATTACCAATATTTCCGAGATTGAATCCACCAGGATAACCCCAAACCCCATCAAAACCTGAACCAGCACCAATCTCGTAGTCACCAAGTTCCAAGTATGAAGTTAAATCCATTTCAGGTTTAACACCGGTTCCTGGCATAACCGAGGCAGGGTTGACATCCGTAGTCAAAGACTCGGCTTCATGCGTCACGTTGGAGGAACAAGTCTCAGAAGAAGATCGAGAGCGCTTGGAAGCCTTTCGGGTTCCGCCACCAACAGGAACGTTACGCAGAGTTCCGCCTTGGGTCCAATAACGACGGCACGACTTGCAAAAGTAGCGAGGCTGAGAGAGGTTATAGTTGTTGTAGTAGCAGAACTTGGTATTGTTTGAATTACACCTAGGACATGAAAGTGGGTCGATCAGTTGAGGTGGTAGGTACGACGCCATGGTTCCCTGAACTCGATCCAAACGCCGGTGGCCGGCATCAGCTTGCATTTTCGTTGGCTTATGTGGGAACTGGGTATAAAAGTTCAAATCTTTTGTTATTCTATTTGTAGATGGCGCAAAATGTGAAGGGTAATAAATAATGACATGTACTCAAAGTGTAAAAAGAGAGCGAAAGCATGTCCAGCGTGATGTGGTATGCTTGTAAGAGAAGCAAAGTGGTTGCAGGACATCATAATTGGTGTCGGCAAGGCGTGAGAAATAATTTTTTGGATTGCCTCCTGCTGCCTCTGTGCCTACGCCCTACTCATTCACTCGGTTGCCGTGATCTTCTCCATCTTCTTTTTTTTTGAACATATATGGTCAGTCCACTTTAATCTTTGATTTTCAGGTGTTTCAAGTTCCAAGGATGCATGTACTATGTCAAATATATATTTTTTGCTACAATCATGTAGTATCATTTTTAATCATATGGTTATCAATTTCTTACTGGAGGATGATAAATGGGTAGTGAAATTGGGTTAACCAGGATCCAGAGGCGAACAAGGATTGACGGTTGACAGATAAAGAAGACGCGTGGCGAGTGGTAACTATTCCTACAGAACAGGTTTGTAAGTGTGCCTCTCAGAAATCAGCATCGCTTCCGAAGACGGAAAAGGTTAAAGCATCGAATTCCGGCGAGTTTAGACCCCAAAAAAGATTGTCTCCCCTCCCCTCCGGCGGGATAAAAGCAAAAATATCAGCCTACATCCTAATATTATTAATTAGAACCCAAAATTTAGATTTCTCAAACTAGCACTGTAACAACGAACTTATCATAGAAATACAATAAGTTTAAATAAAATATTATTTTTAATATTCACTGTAAAAACACGATAAATTTAAAGAAAAATTATTATGTTTTGAATTTTAATTTAATTAAAGTATATCTCTTAATTAGAATTCATCGCACACGTAATGAATTTTACTCAATTTTTAAAGTATTTTTTACTAAAGGATTAAAATGAAAAAAAAAACTATATATTTCGATGTATTAAAAAAGAAAAAAAAGTAAAAATCAATTTTGATATTTAGCTTCATAATTTATAAAAAAAATATTAATATTAGCTTCATAATTTCCTTATTAATCCCCTAAAATTGTCATTCTATTTTAATTTAATCTCAAGTTTTAATATATTATTTCTGTTTACCCCCTAGTCTTCACGCATGTTCATATTTCAGTCCTGCTTTATGTTCCTTTAATTCTGATCCCTGTTTTATGTTATTTGCCATTCGAGTTTATGGTTTTTGTTTCCTTTATATATATGTCGAATATGTAGATCTAATGTGTATATCCTAATATTTTATTGTACGGTTAATATAGTTTACATATAACATATTATATATACGGTGTGCAAGTTATATTCAGAACTATAAAGTGTTAATGTATCATTTTTTATTCAAAAATAAATGCGGTTAGCAACATCAGATGATTAGATTGTGATTTTTTAATTTATTCTTAGAAAAAAAAATTAAAATTAATTCGTACGTATAACTAAATTTTACATTAATTATCATTCTAATTCAAAAAATTGATATTAAAATATTTTAATTAGTTTTTTATCATTTTTAAATAATTGGGTGTGAAAACATTTCTCATCCGTAAATATTTTTCAAACTCATTTTAAATAAATCTTTAATTTTATAATATTCGATTCATTTAAGTGGCGACTTTAGATTTTATTATACTAATTTTTATAATAATCATATTATTAGAGATGAATGGAAGACATAATAAATTTTATTTAAGGAAGCTTTACGTTCGTTCAATTCATCTTCATTTTTCATTGAAAGTAATCAATTCTGTACAACACAACAATCTTTAAATTTATTCCCGTAGTAAAACCCTAAAGATGAATCCAGAACCCTGCACTGTTAGAACCTATTATTATGGCTGGGTCTACTGCTCGACGAATAGTTCCCTTCTACCGCGAGACCACCTCGTTGGCTCTCATGGCCGCTCAACGTCGACGCCGACTGAACAATATCCGAAACGCTCCACACTTTCACGGACTTATCAAGGCTTCCACTGTAAACGATCCAACGTTGGGCATTCCCCGATTCATGATCTTTTTCGACGGCCAGGCACTTCACTGGCCCAGTGTGACCCGTCAGCACCGAAAGGCATGTGTGGATGCTGCCATCTTTACGCCAAACGCATATAGTTTTATCAGCTGATCCGCTGAATACCAAATGCCCAGCAGCCGCAAGGCAAAGTATGGCTAATTTGTGCCCTTTAAGGACTTCACCGGAGGATAATTCTTTACCGATTTCCCAGACATTGACCAGGCCTTCACTGGAACCACAGTAAACCGCTGAACAATCAGCGTTGATTGCTAAAGCAGTTACCGCATTTTCTTGCTGTAAAAGCGTTTGAGTCAGCGTATGCTTCGTTGCTTTACGTTGCAGTTCCCTTTTCCACACTTTAACGGTTCCATCCGCTGAACCGGAGAAAACCATTTCTCCAGCAGCGGAAATGACTGAGTTAACTGCGTCATCGTGTGCATGGATCGATTTTAGACATTTGGAATCTGAAATTCTCCAACATTTGAATGTCCGGTCCCATGAGGCAGAGTAAAGAAGACCTTGTTCTTCATTCAAGCTCAAACACGACACTGCATCCGAGTGTCTGATCCATAAAGAACGCTTACGTTTAACTTTTTCGTAACCGCTTGGTTTAATGGAGCTTTTAAGGATGTTCTTGAGAGTTGGTAACGTTCCGGCTCGTTTATGAATGCTAGGGTTCTTAGGAGACACTTTCCAAACACGAATCTTCCCATCTTGATGACCAGTAAAAATCTTTTCCCCGGATATAACAATGGCCTTAACCAATCCACTGTTGGATTTAAAGCCTGTAAATTCTTTCAAATCCTTCCACACGCGAATGTTCTTGCTGTCGGAGCCGGTGTAAAGAAGATCCTTTGTGGCTGCCAACGAATAAATATGACCTTCCTCTCGTATGATCGAGCCGATAAGACTATTCGGCGGAACGTTACCGTCGTCTAAATGGTTCAATGAAGGAATATTGTTGAAAGGAGAAGCTTGTTTCCATGGCGACATGGTCAAAGGTGAGGCTTCACAACTAACCCTATTGTTTTCAATAAACGGCGGTGCGGCAGATACGCTGCTGTAACGGATGTTGAAATCATCTTCACTGTCGGGACCGGTGAGGGAAATGTTGGGATCTGAATATATGGTTTGGCCATACGTGGCTCCGGGAAAGCCATCAGTCTCTGCAAACATTGTGGCCTTCGTCTCTCATTACCAATCACGGAAGAAGGAAAACCAAACAAGAAAACAGAGTAGGAAACTAACAATGACCCAAAAAACTGAAGCGAATTCAAAAAATATGAAGAAGACGAAGAGATGACGGACAAGAGGGATTTGAGGGTTGAAAACTGAATAAGAAGCAAAGTTTAGGGCAAAGGGAGAAGATAGAGAATGTCCATTGGAATCCAGGGAACGTTCTACCTAATACTATAATAAATTGCCTCTCTTAATATAGACTCATCGATTTATGTTGGTTGGGCTAACTCTACAGACTCCATGTGTCAACAGTATAACAAGTTTGATTAATTCAATATTTCCATTAATGGATATCATATGTAGGTGAGGAGTTCACGAGAAAAGAAATACATCAACATCGCATTAATGAACGATGAAGTTGAATTTTGTTTAAGCTTTTCTAGAACCAATGGGTTGAGTTTGCAGAAATCAAGGGCATATGGTAGAGGTTGACGGACTGATGCTATCGGCATTCTTTGAAGCACCGACATATAGGGTGTGGATCTGCGTCAGGTACAGCCTACAGAGATATTTTCCGAGTTTTCATGGTCAAAGACACCAACTTTTCCATTTTGTGAACTTTGAATTTCAGTTACTTGTATTGGCGGGCAATGGAATGCATTAAATTGATGGGGTAAATCGTTTATTTTTTTATACTTTTATTTATATTTTTATTTTAAATTAAAAAATTTTAAATTTAGAGTTTTAAATTAAAAATTTTGATTAAAATTTAAAAAATTAAAAATATATTTTTAAAATATAAAATTTTAAATTTAAAAAATAAAAATTTAAAATTTAAATTTAATTTTTTAATAAATTTTTAAAAGAGTGACATAAAATTTTTACTCTTTTAAGTTAAATGTCAAAGACTGATATTGTTGTTTGTGGGATAAACTTTGCCTTAATTAACTTCATCTTGTTTTGACGTGTTTGACATTTTGTTTTTCTGTAAAATAATATTGTTTTTAAAATATCCATTGGGATAATCACTCAGTCAAAGGAAATAAATTTAATTGTAATATTCTAATATATTACATGGATGACTTGTCAAAGTTACCAATTGACATAAACATTAGTTTTCTTTTTGTCTTAAAAACTTGCTCTCTTCAAGGATGTGACCATAACGGCGGCACCCGACGCCGACTTGCCGACTTCGATATCGAAGGAATCGTAACGTTTAAACAATTCCACCACCAAAAGCCTCGACATCAACACCACGAAATCCTTGCCAGCGCACTGTTTGTTCCCCAACGTCGATTTCCGAGTCTCCGGTCCATTCGACCAAAGCACGTGCTTCAACAGCTTTTCTCCGTCGTCTCCGATGAACCTGTCAGCGACGAACTCCTGCGATCTCTCGAATATCTTGGGATCTTTCGTCGCAAATGGTTGGAACCCGAATAACATCTCCCCTTCTTTCACTTTGAACACCGCGTCGTGGCTCTCGATCAAGAAATCCTTCTTTGCTTTCCCGTATTGTAACGGGACGGGTGGTTCGATCCGTAGCGCTTCGTACACCACGGATTTCATCAATGGCATCTGTTCCATGGCGGCCATTGTGAGTTTCCCACCGTTGGATCTGATGGCTGATCTGATCTCCGTTGCTAATTCAGTGTGTAGCTTAACTCCGGCTCTGCCGATCCATTTAAGCATGTTGGGGAAGAAAATTTTCATGCCTCCGAATGAATTAAAACACGTAGCGAATAACAAATTATGGCAAGCTTCTTCTCGTGAAATGCCCATTTTCTCAGCCTCATCTTGAAAGGAACCAGATGATTCGTAGAAGAAATCATAGAGTCTCTGGTAATCTTTCTTAACCAAAGCAGGCGGGAGAGGGAAAGTATGGATTAATAGCTCTTCGACGTACTTAGGGAGACCAAGAGAAAGAACCGGACCGAGTTGAAACAAAACCCATTTACTAATCAAACTTGGACCATCGGTTCCTAGTTTAGTGTCTCGTGGGTTCGTACCGAAGAAAGCCCGACACAAGAAGTTAAACCCAGCTTGATCGTTGGCCGTCGGAAAACTGCTTGTGCCTTTCTCACCGAGCTCTTTCTCCAACGTTTCGAATAATTCACTGTAAGAGGCTTGGAACTCGGGGATTACTTGATCTCTCCTGGATTTCAAGAGGATAAACATAAGTTGTTTGAGCTTGGCGTGTTTGGGCTCGGAAGGGTCAAGATACGAGAGGGTCCGATAGCCTCCGGTGAGGTCAGTTGACGGCATATAAGTGCCGGTGAAAAGGTCCTTTTTTTCAACCTTGCTGACATCGAAAAGAACAGGGAAACTCTTACCGTCGAGTAAAGCGATAACCTTTGAGTTTTGAGAGATGAAAGGACCGGGTGGCATGTTGATTCGGAACACCGTGGAATGATATTTCTTGATTTTGGATTTGAAAAACTCGTCTCGACCTTGGTTGTAGAAATAATCAAGCCGATCTTTGAGTGGACCAACAAGAGGAACCCCATAATTCCCCGGTATCTTCTTCACGGGAAGCTTTCCTTCTCCATTATCTGAAACAGACACCGCCTGCGCAGGCACATATGGTTTCTCCGACACCGAGGCTTTAATCCGTGGAACGACAACCCGACGCGTCGTTGAAGTGGTCGCCGACTTTGACAATGATTTATTTGGTGAAACAAATTGCAGATGAATCGAAGTAAAAGGTAAAGAAGCAGCTGCCATTAGAAATGAATAACGAGGAGCTTGTTTTAGGAGATTCAGCTGAGGTGGGCTGCAAGTGGATGACAGAACCGAACGTTACTTTATAATCGTGGCCAACAAACAATATAGAGATGGCTAAAAAGAACCAAACGTGAGGGGCCGGGTTGGACCGGTCGGTGACTTAAATAACGCTCGAAATTGCTTGATTCAGTCATGAAAGGCGTGCATTATTGAATATTATAATGTAGATTTTCATCGGCTTTTTTGGAAATATTTCTTTTTACATTTATTAAATGATATACGAATAAAAAGTATTTGTGTGTTCTATTTCTGCCATTCATGAAACATTTATTAAAAAATTAAATAGGCACGTGGACGGTACCAGAATATGTTTTTGGACAAAACAAGGTTCTTCAATAGGTACCTGTTAGATTTTTATTTAAAAATTTTAACTAAACTATAAATGTATTAAATATAGATGTACTGTAGTTTTAAAATAAATAATAAAATTTAAATGTGGATCCGGTTTCACATTAGGTATCTGACTCAAAACATGTGTTTCAAAATTTTCTTTTTAAAGCCCAATGATAAAACAAATTTAAGTCCAAATGTAATTTATAAAATTCATTTAAGTTAAAACATAAGCCCAAAATAATTTAAAGTAAACGGAGCTCCAAAATATTACAACACATTTAAAACATTTGACCCAAACTAAAATAACAGGGTTACAAATACATATAAGGTTCAACATAGTACTAGCCCACTATCTAAAAAATGTACTCTGACAAAACGGTCGATGCTGAAATCCGAACCTCGATGGTGCTCCACGAAACTGGCTTCACCTAACCTACGCACGAAAACACATTTCAAACGCTGAGCTACAAAAACTCAGTGGATATGCCGAACTCGACCAATATCATGCATATCATAAGCAGTAAAGTATGGTATCTAAATCTCATGCATGATATGATGGTCTAGCATGCTTGCCTATCACATGGCATAAATGAGATGGATATTATCGCACACAACATATACAAATCAAAAAGATCACACAAGGTAGTGAGGCCCGCCTCCACACAACATCGGAATCCTACACTATGAGTATGACCCACGTCCACACAACATCGGGATTCTACATTCGGGATTGAGGTCCGCCTCCACACAATATCGGGATCCTACATCCGGGATAGTCGTCAAATCATCACCCGGAATGTTACATCGGATGGCCTTCGACGTGTTGCAATATTTTTGTATATCCGAATTTTCATCATACAAGGACTTAAACCACACAAACGATCCGCCAAGGATCTTAGCACAACAAGACGTATTAAGATTATCTCAATTTAGTCTTTTAGGGTTAAAATCATCAATAGGGGTTTAATAATTCATTTCATTGCTTAAGATTCATTAGAACAATTAATTACTGTAGCGATCCTAAATTTCTTAAAATAATCGGTATAGTAAAAAGGGAAAAAGTGTCATTAGTGAAAAAGTGGAAATTAGGATTAAATCTTGAAAATTTGAATTAAGAAATTAGACCTATAATTGGGGGTTTGAAATGTTAAATTTAGGGATTAAAAATTAGGGGTTTCGAATTGAAAATTGGAAATAATTTAAAAAAAATGAGATTTTGATATTAAAAAGGGTAATTTTGAAATTAGGGTTAGGAATTTGAAAAGAATTTGAGAATTTTAAATTAAGAAAAGGAAATTCTAAAATTGGGGTTAAAAAAGGAATTTGAGGGGAAGGATTTAAAAATGAGTGGGAGTCGCCACCGGTCACTTTTGATAAACCAAACATCGTAAAACCAGAGATTCATAAAAACAAGTTCGAGAGTCGGTTACGATTTAAAAATAATATTAGCGCTAAAAAGCTGCCCAAAAATTGGCACCTTTAAAATAACCGCTTAATTAGTTTTGGATTTTATAATTTAAAGTGACATTTAAATTGATGTTTGTTTAAGATTCGTATTTATTTTAATTTTACCGTGTTTTTATTCGAAGACAACGCATACACCGCCAATATTGCGTCTGAGGGCGGGCCCGTTATGACCGAATAAAGACGTAATTATTAGGTTCATTAATTAATACGGTGTGACGAATGTTGAATAAGTAAATCGAATATACAAATAAATACAAGCATAAATAAATACAAAGAAAATAAAGGTGCAAGAATTTAAATTATAACGAGTATATATATGCGAGAAATTAAAAGCGATATATTAAATGTTAGATGTTAGATAAGAGAAAATTAAATTGCAAGAAATTAAAATACGGAAAATTAAATACGAGAAATAAAATGCGATAAATTAAAAGTTAGATATTAGTTATTTACACTAAACGGGCTATAAATAATATAGATCATTCCTCGTTGCGGGTCACTGTAAAACCGATCGAATAATAAATAAATAATAATAATAAGATACGAATAAAGTAAGTGAATAAATAAACGAATAAATAAAATAAATATAACATGCAAAATAAATAAACAACACATATAATATATAACATAAGTACATAAATAATATACTATGTAATATAAATAGTAATAATAAACGTAAATATAATATGTGAACATAATAATATAAATGTACTTAAATATACAATACATATAATATAATAACATATAAAAGGAAAATAAGGAAAAGTGCTGTTAAGAGAGCAATTAATATATTTATTATATATATATATATATATATATATATAAACTGAACCGAAAAAGGAAACGTTATTGAAAGAGAAAAATAAAATAAAATATATATAATTATGCAATAAATATGTGATATATAAAAAAGAAAATAAAAGAAAGTCAAGGCAATCAAGGAAAAAAAATTGAAGGCATTGAATGTCATGAAAAAGGTAAAAACAAAATAATAGATTCATTTCCCTTTAAACGGTAAAAAAACAATGGAAACTGAAGCTAATAAATACCATTTAAAGAGTATAAAGAAATTAATGAAAAGAATAAATAAAATATTTAGGAACTTGAGTAATTTAAAAGGAAAATAAATTATAAAAATGTTAGTTTCCAATAACCCTAAATTAATATTTTTTAAAAAATAAATTTAATATATTAAATGAAATAAAAAAATAAGAAAAGAAATATAGAAACTGTTAAAATTTTTATAGAATTGGTCAAGGTAAACAAATATTTAATAAATATTTATAATAATAATAATACTAAGAAGAAAATAATATCAAGAGTCAATATGTTAAAAACAAGAAATAAAGAGTCGATTTAAAATAAAAACAAAATGAAAAATGATAAGATTAAAACAGGAAATAAAATTTTGAGAATCGAAAGAATGATTGAACCACGACCGAAGTCGAAATGTTTGGAAAACCGGGGGACTGACTGGGTAATTAACTCAAAGACCAAAATGCGTGGATCCTTCCTCGGATTCGGGTCACCACGCGGGTCTGGAATCACCAAAACGATAATGTTTTGGGTTCCAAATATATACGAAAAAAGAGAGGTCAAAGATGGCCATTTAACTTCATTCTTTCTCATTTGTTTGAGAAGAACAAAGAGCTTAAACGCTCTGAAGCTCCGAAGAATCCTAACCTTAAATCCAGAAACCGGTGGTTGCATCGTCGTATCTGGCAATCAACGATGGTGAAAAACTTTTAAAAATCCCTTTTTCCCCCTTTTTAAAACCAGATGCGACAATGAAACACTAATCTCTTGCTTTAAAACTCTCGAAACCGAATCAAAACCTTTTCTTTTTTAACCCCGATTTGAAAAAAAAAGCCTACGGTTTGAAGCCCCTTTTTTTGAAATCGAAGATCCTTGAAGATCGAAGAAAGATGAGAAACGAAGAGGCCACAGACAAGAGCACCGATGACAGGAAACCAACCTTCGTTTTCAAAGGTAAACTCTAAAACTCTAAATATATTCTATTCGAAATAAGAAATGCTCTGAAAATTCTTTGTTGTATTTCTTTAGAGAAATCTCGTCTAAATATTACATTGTTTTGATTCGGGCTTTTATAGCCAATTACAATGTAAAAAAAGAAAAGGGAATGGAAATTTCTGATTGGTTCTTGGCTTTGAATATCCTTTGTCCTCTTTTGTTTGCATTTGTTTTTGATTCTTTATCCTTTTCTATTGGTGAGGCTAATGTATGAAAGAGAAGAGGATCATTTTGTTGGTTCTTTTGTTTTGGCTCAATTCGAAGCATAGAAAGGGACCAACTTGTTTCCTGACGTGGCTGAAAAAATGTTGGTGTGGATGACGTTACTGGCGCGATTCTCCGGTGATGCTGGTTGATGGTAATCGTGACCGTAGTGACTGCATCTGTGGAGGGCTACTGGGAACTGAAAGGTTCAACTTTAGACAGTTTTGGAATTTCCAGAATCTGAAAAGTCTCCAAGGGATTCAAACGAGCACATGAGGGAGTTGGAAAGTCGGGTTCATATCCGAGTATTCGGGTTAACCAGATATGGGTATGGGTTATTTGAATTGGGTAATGGGTTTAGGAAATGAGGTTTTAATTTGTGGGCTGATGTATAGGTTTCTAGTTGTAATGGGTATTTGTAATTGGCTAAGGGGAAGGCGGTAAAGGGGTTGTAATGCGTAATTTAATGGGCTACTGTTTTGGTTAATTTGATGGGTTGTAATGGATGTAATAAAGATGATCTTTACAATAAAAAGATTTTTATTTAATATGTATAATATATATTTTTTGAATTTTTAAATAATGGGATAATAATATTTTTAGATTTTATAATTATGGTTTATTCGATATATCAAATATGGTTTAGGATTTTAGTTTAAGGTTTAGTTCGAACTCCGGATAAAAATGGTTATTACAATTACCATTATCGAGCCACAATATCAACTTATCGGGGTAAAATTACGAATGGGTGTCGATACCCTTATGTGGGGTATCGAAGCAGACTACATTGATACCCACCCAAAGAGGGTATCAAAACATGGGTATCGATACTGGCATAGATACCCTTTGAGCAACTCAAAGGTCAACCACGGAGGCCCTCCAGATTCGATACTAGTATCAAACCGAAGATGCCACTAGAGGTATCAGTATCGGTATCGAACCATGGTTCGATATCCCTAGCCAAGAAGCCTATTTTTCTCCTAGAGGTATCGATACACGTGCCACCAATATCGATACCCCCTGCATGAAACTACAAGTTTCACTTTAAATTTTCTAAGGATCATCCCCAACCTTAATCTAATCGATCCTAAAGTATTCCTACTGAATATTAGTGGTGTTTAGAGTGTTTTAACACCAATTTCCAACCCTTAAACACATTAATATGAATTTCACCATTAATGATCTCTTTTAAGGAAACCAAGCATACATACATGGATTCTACATGCTATGCATTCTACCATGAAGTGAATGATGAAAGGAGAGTTGGGAGTACCAACCTTAGCACAAGAAACAGCTAAAACATCCACACTTAATCTCCTCAAGCTTTCTTCTTTTCCAAGGCTTGTTGATGGCTCAAAACCTTCTTTCTCTAAGAGAAAGATAAAGAACGGATTAGCAAGGTCTTGAGATGATTCTTGAGCCTAAAACACTTAGAAAACGCAGATTCTAAGCTCTTAAAATTCAAACCCTAGCTCCCACCAAAACCCCCAACCAAAACCTTCATCCTTACGAAAATAACTCATTTTTACCTTTTTGGATAGATCTCAAACACCTCAACAACTCTCTCTCTTGCACTAAAACATGATTCTCAAACTATCACACAAAGATCAAACCTTTTTCACTCTTCTCCTATGGTGAGATAGAGAAGATGAAGAGAAAAGCTTCCCTTATAACCTCACTCTCTTACACTCTCTCCAACACACACCACTTCACTCTTCCCTTGTCTTCCATAAAGGAAAAAACTAAAAGCCCCTTACTAAAACCTCTTTAACACAACAACACTCAAGTCCGAAAAAGTCGAAGGCCTAACAATCGGCCCAATAACACAAACCCAAGGCCCAAAACTGAAGCCTAAGCCCCTCAAGATAACCCGACACTCAGATTCGAATTCGGGTCTTTACAACTCTCCACTCCTTAAAGAAAATTTCGTCATCGAAATTTACCTGTCAGGAAGAGATGAGGATACTAGGCTCTCATATCCTTCTTTGATTCTCACGTTGCTTCTTTGATTCTATGGTTCCTCCATAAAACCTTTACTAAAGGTATACACTTATTTCGAAGTTCCCTAACTCCTCTATCCACGATTCTGATAGGCTTTTCCTCGTAAGTTAAATCCGTATTAACTTCAATTTCCTCAAGCTGGACCACATGTGAAGGATCGAAAAGGTAACGTCTCAATATAGATACGTAGAACATATCGTGTATACGTGCCAACTCTAGGCGTAAAGCTAGCCGATAAGCTACCGGTCCAACCCTCTAAAGAAACTCATAAGGCCCGTTATACCTTAGACTCAACTTTCCCTTGCGATCAAATCGGATGATACCTTTCTATGGAGATACCTTGAGAAACACCTTCTCACTAAGCTCATACTCGATGTACTTACGCTTCTTATCCACGTAATCTTTCTGTCTGTCAAAAGCTGCTTGTAATCTCTCTTTGATGATCTGAACTTTCTCCTCGGTTTCCTTAACCAACTTTGAACTCACAATTTTCCTCTCATTGAGCTCTATCCAACACAAAAGTGTCCTACACCTGCGCTCGTACAAGGCCTCAAAAGGAGCCATCTTGATGCTTGACTGATATCTATTGTTGTAATCAAACTCTACCAACAGTAACTACTACTCCCAGCTACGAGAAAAATCTACCGCATAACACCAAATCATATCCTCCATGATCTGGATGACTCTCTCAGAATGTCCATCGATCTAAGGATGAAAACCTGTAATGAAGTGCAACTTGGTATCTAAAGCCTCATGGATAGACCTCCACAATCTTGCTGTGAACCTTAGATCCCTATCTAATATGATTGATGAAGGTACACCATGCAATCTAACGATCTCCTTGATGTAAAAACAAGCTAACTTTTCCAAGCTGAAATCCATCATAACCGGTAAGAAGTGAGCAGACTTGGTCAACTGGTCAACTATAACCCATATAGCATCATGCTTCCTTAATATTATCGGTAACCCGGTGACAAAGTCTATGGTCTCTCGATCGCACTTTCACTGTGGAATCTGGATGGGCTGAAGTAAACTTGAAGGAACCTGATATTTTGCCTTCACTTGCTGACATGCCAAACACCCTATTACAAACTCTGACACATCTCTTTTCATGCACGACCACCAAAAGAAAAGAAGAAGATCCTTGTAAATCTTGTTATTACCCGGATGAACAAAAAACGGGCTGCGATGAGCTTCCCTCAAGATACGATCTCTCAAATACTCTAAAGAAGACACATACAACTGACCTTGAAAGTACAAGAAACCACCATCATGTTTATCTCAAATACTCTAACATCTGTGCTCTCTTTATCTCCTGAACAAGTGTGGGCTCCATACGTAACTTAGCCAAAAGGCCTTCATCATCGGTCATCCTCAACCGTGCAAACAAAGCTCTCAAGTCCGACATGGATTTCCTACTCAAAGCATCGTCGACCATATTTGCCATATCGGGATGATACTCTATGGCACAGTCATAATCCTTCAATAACTCTATCCACCGACGCTATCTCAGATTCAACTCTTTTTGGGTAAGCAGATACTTTAAACTCTTGTGGTCGGTGTAGATGTAGCATTTTTCTCCATAAAGATAATGCCTCAATATCTTCAAAGCGAAAATAACTGCTGTAAGCTCAAGATCATGCGTGAGATAGTTCCTTTCATTGTGTTTCAACTGCCTTGAGGCGTAAGCTATCACCTTACCCTCTTGCATGAGCATACAACCTAACCCATTCAAGGAAGCATCACTAAACGCCACATATTCTTTCCCGGTTCTGGGTGTATCAAGACCGGTGCCTCTGTGAGAGAAGCTTTCAACTGCTCAAAATTTTGTTGTCTTCTCTCATTCGACACAAAAGGAACACCTTTTTGAAGCAACTTGGTCAAAGGTGCCGCTATGATCGAAAAACCTTTAACAAACCTCCTATAGTATCCGGCAAGTCTAAGGAAACTACGAACTTCCGATACATTCCTTGGTGGTTTCCATTCCACCATAGCTTGGATCTTCTGGGGATCTACTCGGATCCCATCAGCTGTAACTATGTGGACAAGAAACGCCACCTTATACAACCAAAACTCACACTTACTGAACTTGGCGTATGTAATGACCCTCTTGCTAAAATTTAAAAATTAAATATTAAGTGTAAAGAATAAAAAAGGGTCACTAGTGAAAATGGTTGAAAAAATTTAGGGTTGAAAATGAAATTAGAAAATTAAGGATTTAGGGTTGGAAAAACCTAAAAAAGGAATTGGTAATTTTGATTAAAAAAGAGAAATCTTAAAAATTAGGGTTAGGGATTTTAAAAAATAATTTGGAAATTTTTAGAAAATGAAAAAGGATTTTAAAAAAGGGTTGGAAAAAAGATGGAGTCGTCACCGGTCACTTTAAGTAGATCAGACACCGGGAAACCAAAGATTCGTTAAAACAGGGTTCAAGAGTCGGTTACGATTTTAAAATGATATTAGTGTTAAAAAACCATCCAAAAACTGACACTTTTATCAAATTACCGCTTAATTAATTTTAAATTTTTCGAATTAAAGTGATATTTAAATTAAAGTTTGTTTAAATATTCAAATTTAATTTTATTTTTACCGTGTCTTTATTCAAAGGTAACGCATACACCGCAACAAATACGTCACAACACAGGCCCGTTACGACCGAATAAAGACGTTTGAAATTAAATTCATTAATTATTATGGTGAGACAAATATTGAACAAATGAATCGAATATACAAATAAATATATAAAAATAAAGAAATTAAAGGTGCAAGAATTTAAATTACAAGTATATATGCGAGAAATTAAAAGCGGTAAATTAGATGTTAGATGTTAGATACGAGAAAATAAATTGCAAGAAATTAAATTGCGTAAATTAAATACGAGAAAGATAAATATGGGAAAGTAAATACGAGAAATAAAAACAATAAATAAAATGCTTAAATTAAAGACAATAAATAAATATTAAATGTTAGGTGTTAGATGTTAGAACAAATGGGGGATAAATAATACGTATCATTCCCCGTTGCGGGTCACCATAAAGCCGATCGAATCGAACAAATAAATAAATAAAGTAAGAACAATTAAATAAATGAAGAAATAAATAAATAAAAGATGACAACAAATGAAATAAATAGATATGTGGAGTAATATATAAGACAACTATTGAAAAGTTCCAAATAATATAATACATAGTCAAAATAATATTTTTATAACTACGTAGATAATAAGAAAAGTAAAAACATATTATATAAATTATGTAACAAGGTATGAAAATAATGTGCATAATAACATAAAGTTTATAGAAAATAATATACGTATATGTATATAATGAAAAACGATATAAGTAGATATATTATAAATAAATAAATATTATATACGTAAGTATAACATATAATAGAATATATATTACATGGGCTTTACAAGAAAAGATATAGTATAATTTAAATATATATCTAATTTATGATATAAGGGAAATAGAATATAGAAAAATTTAAGGGGATTCTTTCTTTTGTACACGTAATGAAGAAAAAGGGAAATAAAACATTTAAATACTATTTAATAAGAGTAAGAGGAAATTATAGAAAAAGAAATTAAATTTATTGGATTCACACTTAAAAACAAGAGGTTCTTTCCCCTTTACACGGAAATGTAAAAAAAATCAAAATTAATAAATGCTATTATTAAAAAAAATAATAAAAGGGAATAAATAAAAACTTTGGAACTTTATAATTTTAGAGGGAAAATAACAGTCTTTAATAATGACCCCGAATCAATGTATTTAGTAAAATAAAAAAGAATAAAACTAAATAAGCATCTAATAAAATGATTAAAATGGAAAAGGAAATAAAATTCAGGGTTAAAATTAAACCTAAATGAACTGAAAATATGACTAAAATTAAAGTAGGAAACAAAAGTGGGGGACAAAAATAGAATTAAACCATGCCTGGAAGCCAAACGTCCCAAAACTTGAGGGACTGGCTCTATAAATATCCTTTTGACCATAATGCGCGGATCTTTCCCTCTAGGTCGGGTCACCGTGCGGGTCGAGAGACTCAAAACTACATTATTTTAAACAACATATAAATATGAAAATATAGTCCAAGAGGCCATCAGATTTTATTTTGTTTTCTTTCTTTCAAAATTGAGAAACAAAAAAGCTTTGATAGTTCTTAGAAAATATGAACTCTAACTCTTATTCCTGGAAACTGGTGAGAGGGCCATCGCCTCGTCCATCGATAGCGACATCCGAAAATATTCAAAAACGTTTTTTTGTTCTAAACCTAGATCTGGTCTCGAAAAACCATTTTTCAACTTAGAAAACACAAAAACAGAACCAAAATCGTCTATTTTCCTTCTTCATTAACACCAATCGACAACCCCCGAATCTATAGTTGAAAGAAGAGGGGAAGCAACACAAGGAAAAGGAAGAGAGAAAGACGAAGGGACAACGCCGGCGACGGGGAACCGGTCTCACCGATTTAAAAGGTAAACCCTAAAACCCTATTCAAAGGAAAAATAAAATGAAATACTCTAAAATATGTTTTTTTTCATTTCTTTGAATAAATCCCTTCTAGGGTTACAAGTGATTCGTGCTTGCCTTTATAGTCGATTTTTACATGAAATAAAATAAAAAATTTTCTGACTCGGCTGTCGCTTGTTTGCTTCTGATTCATTTCTTGTCTGTTTGTGTTTGTTGGCACTGGTGTACGAGAGGACGGGGGTACCATAACCTATCCTTTATTTTGTCTAGATTCAAATGAGGGGCCTTGTTGAAGTGGGTCTGGCATGCTATCGGCGTTGTTGGTGATACTCTCTGACGGTCTAGAAGATGGATGGTTGTAACCGGGAACTGGAGGGTTATAATTCCAACAACTTTTGGAATTTTCTAGAAAGCGAACGTTTAGTTGAGGAGAGGAACAGTCGGGTTGATATCCGGGTTATGAACCGAGTCATAAGTATTCGGGTTTGGTGATTACCGGGTATGAGAATTAGGCTGAGGGTTATTTGTTTGGTTTAGCTTTGGGTAAAGGTGATTGTAATGGTCTAAGGGTGTACACGGGATTTGGTTGGGTTGGCTAATGTATTGGGTTATTTGGGTTGTAGTTAATAGGTTTGATAGATTGAGTTTAATTATAATGTAAATGGACTCTTAATGGACTTTTAGTATAATAAAATTTAATATAATATATATATAATTTTTTGAATTTTGAATTTATGTTTTATATATAATATGGTTTAGGGATACGGTTTAGGGGTAGGATTTTAGTTTAAGGTTTAGTTCGAACCCTGGATAAAAATGGTTATTATAGCTGCCCCTCTTTGTTCTTCGTTGTGAAACAATGAGTGAACAAAGATATAAGATGACCATTTTTGTTTGGTTCAGCTACCACTCAGTCCACATAATGATCTTTCTTTTCAACTTGAACTGATTAACTTTCCAATCTTGCTCCACCAGACAGACTTGTTGACACATTAAGCCATTATCATTGAGTCAAAATCTTT
Source organism: Abelmoschus esculentus (assembly GCA_035048815.1). Lineage (NCBI taxonomy): Eukaryota > Viridiplantae > Streptophyta > Magnoliopsida > Malvales > Malvaceae > Abelmoschus > Abelmoschus esculentus. The sequence goes on along the minus strand of JAUCBN010000008.1, from coordinate 18,678,585 downwards.
TCAATTCATCCCCTCCTTCTTGTCAAATGAAAACACCAGAATCTCAATTTCTTTAAACTCGAACTGGCTTATCTTTCAAACTGCTTGAGAAATAAACGAGTTTATTTGACTCACTAAACCGCCAACAGAGAGTCAAGGTTCGAATGATTTGTTTATCTCTTCGTTTTAATGAAAGACAAAACCTGCACGAATAAAAAAAATGTTTCAAAATACAAATTATCTATATATTTATTTAAAGCTATAAAAACATAAGAGATAAGTGTAAAGAGAAAAGTTTGAAGATGCTCTGATTTCTGATCATTGCAGCATCTGATGGTCCCTTGCTTTGAGCGTATACCATAATGGGCGACCCCTCTATTCGAGCGTATATCACGTTGTATGACCCCCTTTCCGGGCGTATGCCATAGTAAATGGTCCCTCTCTTCTAGCGTATACCGTGGTGGGCGACCCCTCTCTTCGAGCGTATGTCGCAAAGCATGACCCCCCTCTTCGGGCGTATGTCATAGTGAATGGTCCCTCTCTTCGAGCGTATACCATGGTGGGCGACCCCTCTCTTCGAGCGTATGTCACAAAGCATGACCCCCTTTTCGGGCGTGTGTCATAGTGAACGGTCCCTCTCTTCGAGCGTATACCATGATGGACAATCCCTCTCTTCGAGCGTATATCGCAAAGTATGACCCCCTCTTCGGGCGTAAGTCATAGTGAACGGTCCCTCTCTCCGAGCGTATACCATGATGGGCAACCCCTCTCTTCGAGCGTATACTGCAAAGTATGACCCCCCTCTTCGGGCGTATGTTATAGTGAATGGTCCCTCTCTTTGAGCGTATACCGTGATAGGCGAACCCTATCTTCGAGCGTATATCACAAAGTATGACCCTCCTCTTCGGGCGTATTTCATAGTGAACGGTCCCTCTCTTCGAGCGTATACCATCCCAGCATTAAAGAAATCCTTTGTTGGTCTCTACATATTCTCAATTGGTTGATCTCGATCGTCTCTTTGTTTACTTCTTCTTCTTCTTTTTGTTTTCTTCTCTTTCTCTTCTTTCTCATTTTTGCATTCCTTTTTCTTTTCTTTTTTTTCTTTCTCTTCTTTTTTTTTCTCTTGCTTTTCGTTCGTTCGTTCGTTCGTTCTTCTTCTTCTTTGTTTTCTTTCTCTTTCTTTTCTCAACTATCTGAATATCATAAAATGTATCGATTTTTGGTAGTCTTCTCTCATATATTTTCTCTTTTTCTCTTTTTTTTCTTTTTTCTCGTTAATTATTTTTCTCTCTTTCTTTTCTATCATTTATTTGTTCTTTCTTTTTTTGTCCTTTTCTTTTTCTTTTTTCAAACATCCTTAAGGAAAGATCGAATTAAAATGAAATTCATCTTGACAAAAATATCCTTAAGAAAGAATTTAATTATGAAAATTGTTTTGAGAAAGACATCCTTAAGAAAGGATTTGATTGAGAAATTTTGTTTTGATAAAAACATCCTTAAGGAAGGATCAAACTAAGAAGTTTGTTTTGAGAAAAGCATCCTTAAGGAAGGATCAAACTAAGAAGTTTGTTTTAAGGAAAACATCCTTAAAAATGATCAAATTGATAAATTTGCTTTGAGAAAAGCATCATTGAGAAAAGATCAAATTGAGAAGTTTGGGTTTTAAGAAAAACATCCTTAAGAAATGATCAAACTAAGAATTTTGCTTTAAGGAAATCATCCTTAAGAAATGATCAAATTTGAAGTTCAAATAAAATGGTATCTTGCTTAAAGAATACCTGAATATCTCATAAAAAGGTGGTATATGATTTTAGAGAATACCTAATATTTCAGTTGTCTATTTCGATATTTGATCGCCTTGACACAAAAAAGCTCATTGCCCCCAAATAACCAGAGGTTGAAAGGTCTGTAAAAACCATGATCATGTAATTCGAATGACTTTGAATTCTTTGTTGAGATCCATCTCTCTTTTTGTGGAACTGTCGATCAAATCTTTGATCAATATTCAAAATTCTTATTTAAAAATAAGCAAAATGCAATGATGGAATGAATTAGAATACTCGTGATACATGGATATCTAACCTAAATGATGCATGAATGTTATTTTATTCACTTCTTTTGTTTTTTCTTTTTCTTGGAGGATATGATCTCTCGCTTTAAGCTCATCGGGCTTTTATCCTTATTGGAACTTCTTCCTTCACCTTGTCTTGAAAGGAGATCATCATCTTGTGCCGATCAGAACAAAATCTCTCACATTTTGTAATCAATAGCCTTCATTTGGTTGGCTATGACACACTTGAACCATTTGTCTCTAAATTCATTTATTCTCAGATTATGGTAGCAATTCTCAATCGTTTATTAGGGCTTAAGTCTTTTAAAGCCTATCTTCAACAGGTTCATCGTGAGTTATTTTTCTTGGCTTCTATTTGAATTCTATCTTTGGGTCATCCGATTAACTCTCTTTATGCTCCCAACATAACTTTTGACCCAAGAGGTTCGATGTTTATTTCTATTCAAAACTGTGACCCTAATAGGTTCGAGTAATCTTTGTTTATGTATGCTAACCTGAATTCTCAAATAATACCATCTTACAAATGAAACGGTATTTTCAGGAGACATCTTGTATCATACATTTCCCTTTCTTCTTAGTTCATATCAAAGATGATCATTTGCATCAACGATCTTGCATTTTATAAGTCTTTTGAAAAAAATATCTTTTATTTCAAAAACAATTTGCTAATTGTAAGTATAACAATATATACATGTTTTAGAAAATCCAGAAATTAGAAAAGAAAAGAAATAAGGGTTCCTTGGATATCAAATGCGAGAGTGCCTTAGACTCAACTCTTTATTTTCGGTTTTCAACCATTGAAAGTTGTGGCGATATTTGAAGTTTTGGAATTCCCTTCAGATTGCTCGGTTCATCCTCATGATTATCGTATTTGCTTGATCTATTTAAAAATTACTCCTTATTTTTCTCAATATCTTTCTCCTCTTATATATTCAAACTTTCGTACTTGCCCCGCTAGTTTAATAGAAGAGTATCTTCTCGAGAATTCGACGTGTGCTCCAGATTGCATCTAGCTATAAGAGCATTTTTTTCTCTCTTTTTTCATTTTTCCCTGTCTTTTTCTTTTCCTTTTTCTTTTCCTCTTATATCTGTTATTGTTCTTTTTCTTCATTTTTTCTTTTAAAATTCGGGGAAATTAACTGATCACAGTCTTTTATCTCGAAGGTAATGATGGAGCATACAACAAAACTCCGAATTACTCGGCATAGTCATGAATTTGAAAATATTACCATCACTCATGAAGCAAAGACTTTGGATGGTGCATTGCTACCTTATTAGGTCTATCACTTCAGTGGAGTGCCCCAAATAATTTCACGCCCTTGTTCGAATAAACCTATTATCAGGTTTTAAATATTGGAGTGCTTTTGTTCAATCTTTGTTCTCTCCTTTCTTTTTCCTCTTCTTTCTCTTTTTCTTTCCTTCTTTTTCTCTTTTTTTTTAGTCTTTTTTCTCTAGAAGCAATCCTTATGCTTAGGGGAATTCTTGAGATCAACCAAGCATGTGACATCCAAGTAACTTTAGGGGTAGAAATGAATATATACCATTGAACATCATCGAAGGAGTAGTAATCATATATTTCTTGCTTTACTGACCAGAGCTGTTAAGAAAGGAATCATACTCCATCGTAATCACAATATTCCACTAATTTCACATTTGAATAGGAATCAAACAAGCATGTGACATCCAAGTAACTTTAGGGGTAGAAATGAATATATATATTTATAATTTTACAAAATTTATTTCTTCATAAAAGCACGTGCCCTTTTATAAACAATTAATTCTATTTTTTGCAAACAATAGCAAGATGAATTCAAACATAAAATAGAATACAAAACGCAAGACTATCGATGCAAGCTATCATCTAAGAAATGAAAATCAAACTAACATGCAACCTAACATTCTCCTGACTCGAGCAATAATCTTGGACCACCTTAATCAATCCGCCAAAAATTGGACGAAGAGTTGGCTATCACACCCGATGATCCAAGTTGTAGAATTAGAGGTTTGAGAGGAGTAACAAGATTATATCGCACCAAAATTGCCTCGTAAACATGTGAGTACATCTCCTTATACGAAAATGATAGAGGGGTAAATATTTTATTTGTTTCCTCTTTCTTAGGGGACCTGAGCTTCGACTCTGTTCGAGCTTTCTAGATTCTCTATTAGGCTTTTTGATGGGAAACTCTTGAGGTTCTCAGGAGTTGGGTGGGGCTTCCATAGTTCATCTCATGTTCTTGGCTCTTTAGAAACCCTTGGAGGTTCTCATCCGCCAAAGAGGACAAAATTTTCAACAAAGAGGCTTCGATCTTATCCAACATTAATTCAATGGGACAAATAGAGGCAATGCAAGCTACTTCATACTGGTGAATGATAGCTTAGTCTTCATCGGAAAGAATATTTTCTTTGTAGTCTGGGTTCTTGCCATCTTGTAAGAAAGAACCTTCTATTTGGTATTTTTTCTCGATCATGGAAGCCATCATGCCCCTTAAGTCACTAAATTGTGCATTGGTTTCATCTTGAAATTTTTTATACCTAACATTTATCTCCTTCTGATTCTCGATCACTAGCTCATGAAGTCCCTCAAGTTTGCTCACTCTTGCCATAAGATCGTTCATGTTCTTGAAGTTGTACTGCTCCGAGATTATCCGATTGTCCTTCCTAGCCTTAAACATGAATGCCCCCTTTGGACCACTCCACGTCTAGCAAAATTTTCACTTATTCTGACTTTTGATGTTGATCCTCTAATTTATTGTCTAACCACTTAATGCATGATATATGCTTGAAAATGCATGAAAATGAATGAATGCAAGCAAAGGTGTCAATTTTATTAGTGGTCACCCTTTGAGTATCTTTTACCAGAAAGGTTCTTGTTTCTAAGCAACGATCTTGATGCGTGCTAAATATACGCAATTGAAGTACAAGTGATAAGTATTTTATCGATTTATCGTCTCCTAAAGGTTTGGTATACTTAATATGCTTCCTTTGGTCTTCTTGCTTCTATAAAATAAAAGTAAAAACACAAATAAGTTTGATATTGATTAAACTAAATAAATTAACTAAATAAAGAGAAATTGAATATGAGAGAGAGATAGGGTTGAATACTAGAGCCTATTTCGGGCACCTCTAGTATGAAGAAGAGTTTTTCTTAGAGCCGGTCATAGGCACCTCTAGTCACCTTTTCAAGATCTAAGTCTTTATCACCTTAGTTCATTAAAAGAATTTCTATAGCCAAATAAGTCCCAAAAGTGTTTTTAAAGTTCAACCTTATAACAAGCTTCTAAGTTTTTCTCCTTAAGTATCCTAGAATTAAGTCTTCAAAACAGATCCTAACTATGGTAAGGAGAAAGATTTCTGTTGCCTTTAAGAATAAACTAAGACAATACTGATGAAAGGTAGTGCAAAAGTATACAACAGTTTTAAGTGCAGTGGTGGATATAAAACAAAAAAAAATATCACTAAAAACTTCTTTTTCATGGCAAGGACGCGGCAGTAGAGTTCCTCTACAGTAGCTCTACACCCTCAAAATCAAACCAAGCATTGTCTTCAATGCTTAATTTAGTGGTAGACAGTAGGTAAAAAATATAAGTAGATATTAAAAAAACAGTTTATATAGACAACAAGAAAGAAGAACAATTAAGATGATTCGGAAGAACTCTTTTCTATAATTTGTCTCCTTGGTCTAGTTGATGATGGTTGTGCCCTTGGTGATGGTGATGGCTTTGCTTTAATCGGCGGCTGAACTCTCGTAGGTGTTGCCCTTTTTATTGGGGCACTGACTTCTTCTCCTCCTTCATCTTCTATGTCCATGATCTCTGTGTCGCCTTCGTTCTCTAGATCTGCCCCGGTAAGCTAGATACTGGGCTCAATATTGGATGAACCGTGGTACAAGTATTCATCGATTTCCCTTGAAAGGCTGCCCATTGGAATTGGGGATCTTGGGGGAGTGCTAAAGACTCCCCTTCGCTTTGAAGGTCTTCTGCTTACGGATGATGCCGTGGCAGTGTCTGCTGCCCTAGATGGGCTAGCTGCATGGAACTGCTATTGCGGTCTGGAGGTGAAAATAGTTTCGACCCTGGAGCTGGAGTAGTCTCTGTGTAAGGTGCTGTCGTTACAAATATATTTGTAGGGTATTTTGGAAATTGTGCTCCTTGGTTAGGGAAGTTCTGCGTCATCATCTGGGTAAGGGTGCTGTTGAAGTCTCTTTGGTATTCCATGTATCTTTGCTGGAGAAGGTCCATGACTTCCATCCTTTAAAGAATTTCCTTGTAGGGGTCTACTACGGCAGGGGCTTCGGCAGTGCCTGACATCTCTGCCGTGTATTGAGCTCCGGTAATGAAGTCAACAGTAAACTATTGTGGTGTTGCCTGGACAGGTTCTGCCTATGTGATATGCATCACTCTGTGGCAGAATTCTCTCGTCCATCATTGCCTCGTTGGTGTGTATTCATCCATTTCTCCCTTTGGTATTCCTGCAGCAATACATAAACCAGATATTAAGCATGGAAAATATAACGGTCCACGTTCCTTTTTACCATAATCATGAATTTCGCGCAGAATGATCTCTCAAACATTTATGCTCCTCTTATTAATGATTGACTGGATCAACACCAATCTTTTGCGGTCCACTGTGCTGTTGTGGGAGGTAGGAATGAGGCGTCTTTTGACAAATGTGCACCACAATTTTGCCTCAGGCTTGAGGTTTTGCCTTATCACAGAACCTCTGTGGGCATCGGTTTCCCATAGAGTGTTGTTGTAACAGAGATCGTCTTTAATCATTCCGTAGTCCTGAGTGGTGATGTCGTCCATGAATTCGGCATGCCTATCACTGATGGGGATGAGTCCATAAAAATTGTTAATTGCCTTTGCGTCAAGTCGGAGAGGCTTGCCTCGGCAGTGGACAAAGAGAATTGTCCATACTCGACTCATGTGCGTAAAATTCTCGCATTATGGTTGTATTATCCTGGGGAGGTTGTAGACAGAAGATCTCTCATTCCTGATATTTAATTTTATCTATCAAATAATTGTCGATTCTGAAGTTTTCTTCCTTACTGAGTTGAAATCCTTGTTCTTCCCACAACTACCGAGCGACAAAAGATCTATTGAATCTTTCTGCAACAGTGGCGGGGATAAGCGAGTGTATGTTGCCATTGATGATTAGTAAAGATTGAGAGTCTTGGTGAAGTGTTCTGAAAAATTTCAAGAAGAATTGTGAGAGTATTGTGAGAGCAAGATTGAGTAGAATGTTAAAGAATTCAAGAATGCAAGATTGAATAGTTCAAAAGAAGGATGCTCCTTATATAGGCCTCGGCAGTGTTACCGTTTTAACCACTAGCTGTTTTGTAGTCGTTTTGAATTTACTACCCGTTAGTAATTACCGCCGCGGCGAAAAACTCGACAGATAACCATTACACTGTTTCTGTCCGTTGGGACTTCTGCTACTTCTAACACTGTTTACTGCCTCAACAAATTTTTTACTCTGAACTAATTCTCTTTTATTTTTAACTTTATTGTCCTACAAATAAAAATACTAAAAGAAAAATGTTACTTAAAAATAATATTACTAAAAAATAATAAAATAAACACATAAATTCTAAACTAGTCCTAATATAATAAACAAATTAGAAGGGAAGAGATTATGTTACTGGTGGACTGAATAAAAATGCATCTCCCAATTTACTCATCTCTTGCTGGCTTGGATTTTCCTTCATATGCTGGCCAATCCCTTCTGTATTTTTTGCCTCCACTTTAGCTTTAATTCTCTTACCAAATAGTCTGTCGAGCGTGTTGCCTAGGCAGGATATTTTGGTATCTGCATATGTTGTTTGGAGGGCTTTGCACTCTTTTGGACCATCAAAAAATTTTAAATTGTGGAATGCATTGAGTTTGACTTGCTGATCATTGACCCTCATTATCAACTCTCCATTATCCACATCTATTAAGGTTTGTCCAGTAGCAAGGAAAGGTCTTCCTAGGTTGATCGGTACATTCTCGTCTGCTTCACAATCAAGGAAAAATTAGTCGACAGGGAAAATAAACTTGTCAGCCCTTACTAATATGTCCTCGATTTTTCCTTCATGATGCACATAGGATCTATCCACAAGTTAAAGTAACACTGTCGTAGGTTTTGCCCTTCCTATTCCAATCATTTGAAAAACTGATTTGGGCATGAGATTGATGCTTTCTCCTAGGTCACATAGTATCTTTCCTTCGTAATTGTTACCAATCGCACAAGGTATGGTAAAGCATCCAGGATCCTTCAGTTTGGGTGACATACGATTGTGCAACATTGTCATGCATCCTTCAGTTGCTTCCACTGTCTCAAACTCACCTAGCTTTCTTCTTTTAGACATAATGTCTTTAAAAAATTTAGCGTAGTTGGGCATCTGTTCAATTGCCTTAACAAATGGCAAGTTGATGCGGACTTGCTTTGGAATATCAAGGAACTTCTTAAACTAGTGGTCCTGTTTCTAATTTTTCAACCTTTGTGGGAAAGGTGGTGGTGGTCTCATCTCATCCAGGGTCTCATTAGTTTAGAATTTGATACCTGGAACCATTGTGTGCCTTGTTGTCTCGGCAGGTAGTGCAGGTGCTACTGAGCTCTCTACTGGGGCATTGTCCTTGTCTTCAGGTTATTCAGATTCCAAGTCTTCCTTGTCTGTGTCCTCCTATATTGCTGGAGAACTTTGGTTGCTAACTTGCCCATTATTTTCTTAAATTGTAGGTCATTTCTTGTTGTGATTGCCTTGCATTGTTCATGGCCTATTCCCTTAGCAACTTCAGTATTGCTAGGTAATCCCCCCTGTGATCTAGTATTTTGTCTTTGAGCAAACTGACCAACCTGGGTTTCCATTGATTTTATAGCAACTTTTTGGTTCTGCAGCCTCATCTCTGTCCTATTCAAAAAGCATCAGTTCTCTTCATAAAATTGATGTTCTCATCCATATATGATTCAGTTTTCATGATAAAGGCCTTGAGAGTATTCTCTAATGAGTTCATAGGCTGCAGTTATTGCAGCAGTGACTGTTGCACTTGCTGCTGCGGCAGTGACTGTTGATAACTTGAGGTCTGGTTGGTGGGGTTTAAAGCATTGTTAGGATTGCTCCATGAAAAGTTTGGGTGAACTTTCCATGCCGGATTGTATGTATTTGATATCATGTTGTTGTTCTGGTTGTAGTTACCCACATAAAATCCAATTTCCTCGTCTTGCATATACTCGGAAGAATTTATTGCTTTTACCTCATGAGTATTTTGCTATACTTGCATGTTCTGAACCATTTTTGTTAAAGATGCCAACTGTGTTGCAACTGAATTGTTGGTTTCCAGTTCATTCACTATGGCGTGGCGTCTTAGTCCTTCTCACCTAGCAGTAGGAAATTGAAAATCATTCCTTGCGAGTTTGTTCAGAATTTCTATAGTTTCTTCCGGAGCTTTGTCAAGGTGTGTGCCATTTTCCGAGGCATCGAACATCATCCTTGTCGGAGAAATGGTGGCATTATAGAACATGGTTACTTGCGTCCATAGTGGAAATCCATGTAGTTGACATCTGTTTAGTAAATCTCTATAGCATTCCCAAGCCTCGTACATAGGTTCATCATCAGCCTGTCTAAAAGAAGTAATATCATTACGGATTCGATCATATATATTTGTAGGGTTAAATCGCGTAATAAATTCTCGGCAGAGTTCACTCCAAGATCCAATAGATCCTGTCGGAATGCTATTCAACCAGGTTTTTGCCCTATCCCTCAGTGAATAAGGGAAAAGTTTCAGTCTCAAAATGTCTTCATAGACTCCTTGGATTTTGAAAGAGTTGCATACTTCCATGAAGGATTTGAGATGCTGCTTGGCATCTTCTGTTGTAGCCCCACTAAATTGTCCAATAGTATTAAGCATATTAAACATCATAGGTTTAAGTTCAAAGTGGGTTGCCTCAATCTCTGGTGTAACAACTCCAGGGTTCAATCCATTTAGATCTTCCACCAGAAAATCTCTGACAGTTAACTTCCGCGGCAGTGGTTGCGGTAGTAGGTGCTGTTGATGGCCTCTATTACCTTTAGGTAGGTTTTGATTTCCTGGATTCACTGCCATGGCTCCTTGGGTCAATCTCGTGTAGTGAATTGCTAGGGTTGGTCCTGGTCATACACCAAAAACCAAATCAAAAAAATAAAAATATAAATAACTAATACTAAAATAAAAGCAAGAAAATAAAGAAAATAAAATTTAGTTGTCAATCCCCGGAAACAGCGCCAAAAACTTGATGCGAGCTGAATATGCGCAATTGGGGTGCAAGTGTACACGTCAAGTAATAAGTGATAAGTATTTTATCAAATTTTCGTCTCCTCGGGGATTGACATACTTAATATGCTTCCTTTGATCTTCTTGCTTCTGTAAAATAAAAGTAAAAATACAAATAAATTGGATATTGATTAAACTAAATAAATTAACTAAATAAAGAGAAATTGAATGAGAGAGAGATAGGTTTGGATTCAGTTATGTTGTATCGTGAATTTGATTGGTCAGCTTCTTTTCTAATGCAATTGCACTGCACTGCCTCGGTAGTACTACAGATACTGTTTCGGCAGCGACAATGTTTTCTACCGTGACAATCTATTGCTCTTGGGCAGATTTATCAAGGTTCGATAAAGTTTCCTTGAATGATTTTGTTTATCTCTAAGTCGAAATACTGTTGATGACCAGTCCATGATGATACCTCTCGACGTGAATCAATTATAATCACCAACCAGTCCCACACTTCTCTTAACCGCTGAAACTCTTAACCTATCTTTAATAATGACCCCGAATCAATGTATTTAGCAAAATAAAAAGGAATAAAATTAAATAAGCATCTAATAAAATGATAAAAATGGAAAAGGAAATAAAAATTAGGGTTAAAATTAAACCTAAATGAACTAAAAATATGACTAAAATTAAAGTAGGAAACAAAAGTGGGGGACAAAAACAGAAAGAATTAAACCATGTTTGGAAGCCAAACGTCCCAAAACTTGAGGGATTGAATCTATAAATATCCTCTTGACCATAATGTGCGAATCTTTCCCTCTAGGTCAGGTCACCGTGCGGGTCGAGAGACTCAAAACTACGTTGTTTTAAACAGCGTATAAATATGAAAATATAGGCTAAGAGGCCATCAGATTTCATTTTGTTTTCTATCTTTCAAAATTGAGAAACAAAAAAGCTTTGAGAGTTTTTAGAAAATATGAACCCTGTCTCTTATTCCCAAAAACCGGTGAGAGGGTCGTCGCCTCGTCCGCGGATAGCGAGTCTGGAAACATTCAAAAACATTTTTTTGTTTTAAACCTAGATCCGGTCTCGAAAAACAATTTTTCAACTTAGAAAACACAAAAACATAACCAAAATCGTCTATTTTCCTTCTTCATTAATACCAATCGACAACCCCCGAATCTATAGTTGGAAGAAGAGGGGAAACGTCACAAGGAAAAGGAAGAGAGAAAGACTAAGGGAAAAAACCGGCGACGGAGAACTAGTCTCACCAATTTAAAAGGTAAACCTTAAAACCCTATTCAAAGGAAAAATAAAATGAAATGCTCTGAATTTTTTTTTCATTTCTTTGAAGAAATCCCGTCTAGGGTTACAAGTGATTCGTGCTTGGCATTATAGCCTTTTTTACATAGAATAAAATAGAAAATTTTCTGATTCGGCTGTCGCTTGTTTGCTTCTGATTTATTTCTTGTCTTTTTGTGTTTGTTGGCACTGGTGTACGAGAGAAGGACGGGGGCACCATAACCTATCCTTTATTTTGTCCAGGTTTGAATGAGGGGCCTTGTTGAAGTGGGTCTGGCATGCTATCGACGTTGTTGGTGATACTCTCTGACGGTCTAGAAGATGGATGTTTGCAACCGAAAACTGAAGGGTCATAATTCCAACAACTTCTGGAATTTTTTGGGAAGCGAACGGTCAGTTGAGGAGAGGAACAGTTGGGTTGGCATCCAGGTTGTGAATCGAGTCATGTGTATTCGGGTTTGGTGATTACCGGGTATGAGAATTGGGTTGGGAGTTATTTGTTTGGTTTAGTTGTTGGGTAAAGGTGATTGTAATGGGATAAGGTTGTACACAGGCTTTGGTTGAGGAGAGAAACAGTTGGGTTGGCATCCGGGTTGTGAACCGAGTCATGGGTATTCGGGTTTGGTGATTATCGGGTATGAGAATTGGGCTGGGAGTTATTTGTTTGGTTTAGTTGTTGGGTAACGGTGATTGTAATGGGATAAAGTTGTATACAGGCTTTGGTTGGGTTGACTAATGTATTGGATTGTTTGGGTTGTAGTTAATGGGTTTGACGGATTGAGTTTAATTATAATATAAATGGACTCTTAATGGACTTTTATTATAATAAAATTTAATATATATATATATATATATATATAAATTTTTTAATTTTGAATTTATGTTTTACATATAATATGGTTTAGAGATACAGTTTAGGGGTAGGGTTTTAGTTTAGGGTTTAGTTCGAACTTCAGACAAAAATGGTTATTACAGCGTACAAACACCTATCTCTAAACACATGAAGAACCATTTTTATGTGATAGCCATGCTCCTCCTCTGAGCGTGAATATACCAAGATATCATCGATAAACATAATCGCAAACTGATCTAAATACGACTGAAAAATCCGGTTCATCAAGTCCATAAAAGCAGTTGGTGCATTCGTGAGCCTAAACGACATCACTAAAAAATCATAGTGTCCGTACCGCGTCATAAAAGCGGTCTTTTGGACATCCTCATCCACCACCTTTAACTGATAGTACCCTGACCTCAGATCTATCTTAGAAAACACACGAGCACCCCTCAATTGATCAAATAGATCATCGATCCTAGACAGAGGATAACAGTTCTTGATTGTGACCTTATTAAGCTGACGGTAATCGATGCACATTCTCATCGATCCGTCATTCTTCTTAACAAATAAAACCAATGCTCCTCATGGTGACACACTTGGTCTGATAAAACCTCTCTCAAGCAACTCTTGGATCTTCTGCTTCAGCTCTCTCATCTCTGTCGGTACCATACGATACGGTGCTATAGACATCAGTGTCGTTACTGGCAACAACTCTATCCGGAACTCTAACTCACGGTCGGGAGGTAAACCAGGTAACTCCTCTGGAAACACATCTGGATACACACAATCTGTCCTCAACCTCTCCAACACTCGACTCTCGACACTCACATTCACCACGTGATCTAAGAAAACCTCACAACCCTATTGGATCAACCTCTAAGCTGTTAAAGCTCACACAACATTCGGTAAACACGGGTTCCTCTCACCCCTCACCACAAGCTTAGAACCATCTATTACTCGAAGCTTTAAACTCTTCGATCTACACCCTAAACTTGCATCATATTCGAACAACCAATCTATCCACAAGATTGCGTCAAACTCCTAAAATGACAAGACCATAAGATCGACCGGGAAGATAAACCCTTCCACCTCGATTAGACACCTTCGATATACCTTATCCACCAACACATCTAAACCCAACAGGCTTGTTACACGGACCCCTACCTCAAGATCCTCCGCTGGTAACCCCCACCGCTAAGGTATCCCACTACGGATATATGAGTGGGTAGACCCCGAGTCCACAAGAGCAACTATAGATACAAAAAAAAAAATAAACATACCTAAGATCACATCTGTAGCCGTAAAGTCCTACTGTTCCCTCACCGCATACTGCCTCCTCGGTGCTCTAGCAATGGACTGAAAGGTACCTCTTGATGCATGACTATCTCCGCCACGCGAGAACCCAAACCCCTCTGGGTCTAAAACACAGTCCTCTGAGCCTGACCTGGTGGTGAAATCACAATCTTAGGGCAATCCCTCACAATGTGCTCTGAAGACCCACACAGAAAGCAAACCCCAGCATTGCCCCAACACGGTCCTTGATGGTTTCGGCCACACTGATTGCAAACCTTCACACTGACACTATGTTATAGACCTTTCGGACCCCTAGCAGAGGAACACACAGACTACCTCCTACGTCCCACAGACTCCGACCTCTAGTTTTACCCCAAACTCTAATGTGATGCTCCTTTGTTCTGGTTCCCACGGTTCCTACTCTTATCGGAGTGAGACTGAGAGTTACCCGTATGACTCTGGCTAGCTCCACCTGAACCTCCCTGGCCCACAAACGACCCATAGCTTAAACTCTGAACCTACTCCAACAACTTGGAACTGACAACCAACTCTGAGAACACCTTAGGCGGTGTAGCAGTGAGATAAGTCTGAATCTCCTTCCTCAGACCTCTCAAGAACCTCTTGCATCTCATATTCTCTATAACAACAAGTTCCGGGGCATAACTGCTCAACTGAAGGAACTCTTGCTCATAAGTAAAGACCGAACGATTACCTTGGACAAGATGGGTAAATCGCTCTCTCAAGGTGTAGGTGTGAGTCCCGCCCACATACTTACTCTTAAATTCCTTAAGGAAGTCCTCCCACGTGGGAAGATGAGGATACCAACCCTGCTCAACTATCTCCCACCACTCTCTCGCGTTGCCCTTTAGAAGCGACAACACACATGACAACTTGTCCTCGGATCTCAGCCTCATCTATCGCATTATCCATATGGTATCATGTAACTACTGATCTGCTTGCACGGGATTATCTTGTCCCGTACCAAAAAATTCGAAAGCTCCCTATCTCCTTACCCTCTCAACCGATGCCTCACGAGGCATAGAAGATAGCCTCAGTATAGCTTTCACGATCTGGCACAAGGTCCGATTCAACTAAGCAAAGTAGTTGGCCCCTTGACCAACAACATCTCCCGATGACACCTCCTTATTGGGATCATACTCATAGTCGGAGTCTCCTCCTCGAGAACCCTAGCTCTCCTCCTGATCCCTCATACGTTTGTACATGCTTAACAACTTCTACACAACAACAACAACAAACATGATTACACCATCAAAATTTTAGCCTTAAAAAAAGTACCATATCGACTCGTGGGTAAGTACTTGTCTAATACCTATATACACACTAGACTCCCCCGGGGATTTCCTAGAACTAACTAAACCTAGACTCTGATATCACTAAATGTAACACCCTCGACCCTGTGTCACATTGGGCATCCGCCCCAAAACTTGTATTTTAAAAATTTCTTTCCAAAGCCTAACACTAAAACAAATCCAAGTCCAAATATAATTCATAAAATCCATTTAAGTTAAAACATTAGTCCAAAATAATTTAAAGTAAACAAAGCTCCAAAATATTACAAACCGTTTAAAATATTTGACCCAAACTAAAATAACAGAGTTACAAATACATAGAGGGTTCAACATAGTACTAGCACACTATCTAATAAATATACTCTGACAACACGATCGATACTGAAATCCGAACTTCGATGGTGCTCCATACAACCGGCTTCACATAACCTACGCACAAAAACATATTTCGAACGCTGAGCTACAAAAGCTCAGTGGATACGCCGAATTCGGTCAACATCATGCATATCATAATCAGTAAAGTATGGCATATAAATCTAGTGCATGATTTGATAGTATAGCATGCTTGCCTATCACATGACATAAATAAGATGTATATTATCGCACACAACATATACAAATCAAACAGATCACACAAGGTAGTGAGGCCCGCGTCCATACAACATCGGTATCCTACACTACGAGTAGGGCCTGCGTCCATACAATATTGGGATCTCATTCTCAAGGATGAGGCCCGCATCTACACAGCATCGGGATTCTACATTCGGGATTGAGGCCCGCGTCCACACAGCATTGGGATCCTCTAAATACCATACTCAGAATGTCACATCGAGTATCTTTGAATATGGCCCACGTCCATACAGCATCGGGATTCTACATCCGGGATGGTCGTCAAATCATCACCCAGAATGTTACATCGGATGGCCTTCGACATGGTACAACACTTTTGAATATCCGGATTTCCATCACACAAGGACTCAAACCGCATAAATGATCCGCCTAGGATTTTAGCACAACAAGACGTAATAAGATTATCTCAATTTAGTCTTTTAGGGTTAAAATCATCAATAGGGGTTTAATAATTCCTTTCATTGCTTAAGATTCATTAGAACTCTTAATTACCATTATCAAGCTTCAATCTTAACTTATCGGGGTAAAATTACATATGGGTATCGATACCCTTATATGGGGTATCGAAACAGACTGCATCGATACCCACCCAAAGAGGATATCAAAATATAGGTATCGATACTAGCATCGATACCCTTTGATCAACTCAAAGGTCAACCATGGAAGCCCTCCAGATTCAATACCAATATCGAACCGGAGATGTCACTGGAGGTATCGGTATTGAATCATGGTTCGATACCCCTAGACAATAAGCCTTTTTTTCTCTTAGGGGTATCGATACCGGTGGCCTGTGTATCGATACCCCTTGTACGAAACTGTAGGTTTCACTTTAAATTTTCTAAGGATCATCCCCAACCTTAATCTAATCGATCATAAAGTATTCCTACTCAATATTAGTGATGTTTAGAGTGTTTTAACACTAATTTCCATCCCTTAAACACATTAACACGAATTTCACCGTTAATGACCTCTTTTAAGCAAACCAAGCATACATACATGAATTCTACATGTTATGAATTCTACCATGAAGTGAATGATGAAAAGAGAGTTGGGAGTACCAACCTTAGCACAAGCAACAGCTCAAAACGTCCATTCTTCCTCTCCTCAAGCTTTTTTCTTTCCAAGGCTTGTTGATGGATCACAACCCTCTTTCTCTTGTAGAGAAAGATGAAGAACAGATTAGCAAGGTCTTGAGATAATTCTTGAGCCTAAAAACACTTAGAAAACTCAGATTCTAAGCTCTTAAAACTCAAACCCGAGCTCCCACCAAAACCTTCATCCTTACCAAAATAACTAATTTTTACCTCTTTGGATAGATCTCAAACACCTCAACAACTCCCTCTCTTGCACTAAAACGTGATTCTCAAACTATCACACAAAGATCAAACCTTTTTCACTCTTCTCCTAGGGTGAGATGAAGAAGATGAAGAGAAAAGCTTCCCTTATGACCTCACTCTCTTACACTCTCTGTAGCACACACACCACTCCCCTCTTCTCTTGTCTTCCATAAAGGAAAAGACCAAAAACCCCTTACTAAAATCTCTCTAACCCAACAACACTCAAGTCCAAACAAGTCAAAGGCCCAACAACCGGCCCAATAACATAAACCCAAGGCCCAAAACCGAAGTCCAAGCCCCTCGAGATAACCCGATACTCGGATCCGAATCCAGGTCTTTACATTAAATATATAAAAAATTAAAAAATATAAACACCTTTAATTATTTAATTATTTGGTAGATAAATATATAATATGATATTATCCTAAAAATATTCGGTAGCAATTTTGATAAAAGTTAAAATAACCAAATTGTAAAAATAATGGGAAATAATAAATCAGATTTATGATGCTTGCTATTTTATATATTCAAGATTTGGGTTTAGATTTTTTATATACGGATTAATGGATAACATAAGTTTTTTAATTAAAAATTCCCAAAGATAAATTACTTTTAATAATATAATATTATCTAACACGAGGTGAGTTGGCAGAAGATTCAAAGAAAATCAGTGTTTGTAGGAAATTTCTTCCAGGAAATCGCATATTTTTACAGTCATAAAAACAGAAAACTAATTATATTTAGATTAATCAAGACCGTGACAGGTTTAAAAAACGTTTGAGTAAATTCAGCGTTACTACATATTATTAATATTAAATATTAATTAATAAATATTAAAATTTAATATATAATAAATTTAATTAAAATTTTATTTTAAATAATTTATAGCTATACGTTGAATTTTTAATTTTTTTAATATAAATTACGTTATAAAGTAATAATATTATATTAATTCATAGTTAAAACAATAATAATTTATATAATTATATATTTAATCTGTCACATTTAAAAGTAGTTTTAAATCCCTTCTAACAATTAAGGGTGTAAATGCGTTGAGTCGAACTCGAGTAGTGCTAAGCTCGATTTGATTCATTAAGATTTTGAGTCGAGTTTAAGCTTAAGTAATTTTAAACGAGCCTGAAAAATCTGAGCTCGGCTCGACTCGTTAAGGACTCGAGTCGAGTTTGAGTTTTTTCAAGCCTAATCGAGTCAAGTATTGACTGATCTTAAATCGTGTTCGACTCGAGTAACTCTTATCCCTCACGTCTCATTTCAAACCTAATGGAGAAAAAACTTTGATACACAAGTTGTGAAAACTTAAGCTTGTTAATTTTAGGATTTATTATGTTGATTTTTGATTTAAGACTTATGTTTAGGGTTTAGATTTTAGAGTTTTAAGTTTAGAAATTTAGATTTTAAATTAAAAAAAAATAGTATATTTATATTTTTTAAGTAGTTCATGAGTTTTTCGAGTCTGATATCATGTAGATCTGCTCGTCTAATCAAGAACTCAAACCGAATTCAATTGAATCGAGTTTTAACCGAATCAAACTCGAATAACTCGCAATTTTTCTCGTCTCATTTACTACCTACTCTGAATCTGTCTGCTCTTTCGTTCTTCTTCATTAGCATCCTATTGCTTATTGTTTAAAATAATGTGTATTACATATTTTCAGTCAAGGATGGAGCTATGTGGATTGTTGAAGAAGCTAATGAAGGGGTGATGAAAACGAAATTGAAATGCTTATCATCATATCATTTACAAAGACTTTACGGTCAGAGTTCAGACTCCTAGTGAGAAACCTCTAAAGCTAATAGGGATCAAAAGAATAACGTAAAAGATTCACTCAAACAAAAAATTTATTTTATTTTGATTTAGATAAAATTATTAATATAAACTTTTAAATCTAAATCGCCTTAACGTAAATATTGTCATTAAACTATTGGGCGTACTAATTATATTGATCTATATTTCTTTTTTGGTCATGATCATAGGGGAAAGAGTCTGTTGTTCGATATATAATGCCTAATGAAGTGGTTAACTTTTGGGTGTTACATGGCCTGTGTGCCTATGGGGATGGTGAGAACATATTTTATACCTCGAAAGGTTTATAATCAGAGATATTTTTTTACAAAAATTCCTATTAAAATAAGAAATGCGCTATGTTTTGAATAATTGATTTATGTTTGTTATTTGATTAAAATCATTAATCACACCCAATTATAATAATTGAACAAGGACCAAGGTAGATGCAACAATACACGGAAAGGTACAAAATCAAATGATTTGAATTCGGAAGTCAAAGAAGTGGAAGGTTTAAACACGAGTCAACAGTTCAAACGGCTCTCTCACGACGTAAGAGCTCCGGCCATTGATCCTGGATCGCGGCTGCTTCTCACTGCCGGCCATTGATCCTGGATCGCGGCTGCTTCTCACTGCCGGCCAATGCTACAGTAGCTCCGGCCATTGATCCAGGATCACGTCTTTTTATGAAATTACAAATAATTAAAAGTGTCAATCATTGTATGACTTTTCTGTTACAATTACAAATAATAAATGATATTTGATACGTTATTAATAAAAATATTTTTTAAAATAATGATAATTGTATTTAGAATAATTTAAAACTTAAAATAAATATGATATTTGCCATAATTTTAAGACACTTGTAATTATTTTATTTACCGATAATTTATCAATTAGGATTTCGATACGTGATTATTTGATTAGTGTTTAATTTAAATACACCCATAAATCAAAATAATTAATTTAATATATATTTAAATTGTAAATTAATTTTATCCCATCACAAATCATTTTATCATAAATCTAATTTATTAAACCAGATCACAAGCCCAATCTTGCAGACGTATCGAAGTGTGTTTTTCTCTTGTTATTCTCAGTTTCATTGTTTCGAGATTCCCTCTTTCATTTTTTTTTCAAGCAAGGAGAAAGCGTATTCCTCGTGAGCAAGCGGACACGCGGTTTGTAAAACCAGAGATATGACGTCAGATGGGGCGACGTCGACGCCGGTGGCGCCTAAGAGGAAACCGTCGTTGAGGGAGAGAGAGAACAACAGGAGGAGAGAGAGGAGGAGAAGAGCTATTGCTGCTAAGATTTATACTGGGCTTAGAGCTCAAGGAAATTACAATCTACCCAAACACTGTGATAACAATGAAGTTCTCAAAGCTCTTTGTGACGAGGCTGGTTGGGTTGTTGAAGAAGATGGCACCACTTATCGAAAGGTATCTAATTTACACTTTGCTTCCTTCCCGTTTTTCCCGTCTAGTTACCCTTTTGTAGATCTATTTAAATTTTGTCCTAATTTGCTTGGATCTAGTTTCAAATTGTTCTTAGGTTGAATTTGCTATCTGGGACTTTTTGATCTGTTCAATTTTGATTTTGGTTTCGCGTTTATTTACTTGTTTGAAATATTGGGTATTTTTTTTTTGAAATTGTTGCTCTTAAACTAGCAGTTCATGATTAGAGAGAATGTTTCATTTTTCTGTGTTGGAACTGGAACTTCATTAAATAGCTGAAATGAAACATTGATGAACATTGAACAATTTTTGTTGATTAGCTTGGTATTAATTACCTCATCCTGTTCTCTTTTTTTGGTTGGTTGTTTCCTGTATAGTTCTGACGGCTCTTGATTGATAAAAAGTAAGTGTTTTTGATAATTGATTGCTTTTAATTGCATTTGTTGTTAGGGATGCAAGCCACCTCCGGCTTCAATTGATATACTTGGCAATTCAGCTAAAATTACCCCATTTTCCTCCCAAAATCCGAGTCCATTGTCGTCTGCATTTCCAAGCCCGATCCCTTCATGTCATGTCAGTCCTTCCTCCTCTTCTTTCCCTAGTCCCACCAGGCTAGATGCTAATAGCCCATCTAGTCTCCTCCCGTTCCTTCGAAGCGCAATTCCTTCATCTCTGCCACCTCTCCGAATCTCAAACAGTGCTCCTGTGACACCTCCCCTTTCATCTCCAACCTCAAGAAATCCTAAGCCAATTCCAAACTGGGAAGCCATTGCCAAAGAGTCTATGGCCTCTTTTAACTTCCCTTTGTGTGCAATCTCTGCTCCAGCTAGTCCAACTCACCGTCGTTTTCATGCCCCAGCTACCATTCATGAATGCGACGGGTCCGATACATCGACAGTTGAATCCAGTCAATGGATAAGCTTTCAAAAGTTTGCACCTTCTACATCGAAAATGCCTACTCCAACGTTCAATCTCGTGAAACCCTTTGCTCCACAAAGTTTCCCCAATGATCTGATCAAAGAGAAAGGGCAGGGTTCGGAGTTTCAGTTTGAGAGTGGACAGGTGAAGCCATGGGAAGGAGAGAGGATCCATGAAGTAGGATTGGATGATCTTGAGCTCACGCTTGGAAGCGGGAAGGCTCGGTGTTAGACAGAGGCTAACAAACTAAAGATGTCACTGTGAATGTATGCTAAAAAGAAAAAAAAGGTGGTCTTGCGCTTCCAGATTATCACAGTCAGATATGGAAAGAAGATATATTTAACCAAAGGTTGGAAGAGTTACATTTTCGCCTGCAATTGTTCTTTTTCTTTAGTGAGTTGATGCTCAGAAGCCCTGGTTGAATTGTTAGGGAAAATAGGTTGTTTTTAGAATCAAAATCAATACTTGTAGATACTGTTGGCCTTTTTTCTGGTTGACAGAATTGTTTCATCTTTCTTATAGGCTTCCTATAGGTTTCTATTCTTAAAATGGTTATGACCTTGCTTGTTTCTAACTATATTTTTTTTTATATTCAAGTATTCATGTTCGTCTCTTGTGGATTTAAGTAAAGAGAATTCCAAATGGAGGGGTTAAAGCTCTATACACATTCTGATATGGAGCTCAAATGTAAACAGTTTGTAGTTTTTTTCTTGAACTGGATGGTTATGAAATGACTGGATAAATAAAAAGTTTTTATGTTTAAATTAGAGGTGGCAAACGGGTCATTCGGTTCGGTTTCGGTTCGGTTCATTTTGGGTTTGTTTGCATTCGGTTTAGATTCGGTTCGGATTGGTTTCGGTTTTGGTTTTAATTCGGTTATATGGTAATTCAGTTTGGTTCGGATATCGGATTAGTGATTCGGGTCAATATCGGATCGGTTGTTTTCGGGTCGGGTCAATATCGGATCAGATGTTTTCGGGTTGGGTCCATGTTGGGTCATTCGGATCGGGTCAATCTTTGAATTTTCGGGTTAATTTGATTTGAGTTAGACTTAAGTATAAATATAATCGTCTTATATTATATATAGAATTAATCATATATTCTTGTAAAAATATATCTTTTTGTTTCATATTGGAATTGTTTTGAAAATTTTTGTCTCAACTTTTACTCAGAGTAAAGTCAGTATTAGTAATTTAAGGGATAATGTCATTTTTATAAATACATGGATTCATTAATAACATTTTGGTCATTTTTATAATACCTCAAATTTTAACAAAAAATAAATTGATTTTTAAAGAAGGAAATGTAGTATTAAAAATTAAATTATTATTAGATGTAGTGAATTAATTAGTATTATTATAATACAAAAAGATAATAAAATATATTATTAATTATTTATCATATTGTTAAAAAATAAACAATAGTAAAAATATATTATTCATTCACTTTGACTCAATTATCGGGTTAAAATCGAATTGATGTTCGGTTTAGATCGGTTTTGAGCAAATTAATTTCGTGTTGCTTTCGGTTCGGTTTGCTTTTGGTTCGGGTGAAAATCGGTTCGAATCAAATCGGTTACGGGTCAAATCAATTATGGGTTTATATCGGTTCTTCTAGAATTCGGATCGATTTCGGTTCGGATTTTGAATCACGCTAAATTATCAGTTCCGGTTCGAGATTCGATTCGGATAAATCGGTTCGAGTTTCGGTTCTCGGATCAAGTTTGCCAGGTCTAATTTAAATTACATAAGTATACTTAGTGGTATGGACAGGGTAAAGCGGTTCACCACGGTCCATTAGTTACATTTCTTCCATGAGTACCTTCATCGCGATTCTATCTTCGGTTTTACTATGCTGCAGATATTTGGAGTGTACCAAGCTCTAAACTATACACTTGATAGCATGGCAAAGAAGGGCATGGAACTTCCTGTCTGAACTTTTCCGACTCCGGTGCCCCTTCCGAGAACAATGAAATGTAGAAGAGAAATTACTTTAGCCTTTTTCAGTTTTCATACATATTCATAAAAGAAAGCTGTTTCGCCATTCAGCCATTCTCATTTATTGAGGATTTTTGTTCTTGAGATTCACTATTATACTTTAGCCTTTTAAATCTCTTTCTGGCTTGATGACAGCTTTTTCAGATCACAAAAAAGGAAAAACAAAATCTAACAAATTCTGAGATCTTCCGAATTTGGGACCTGAAATTCATAATCAGATAAACTAGTAGTACAAGTTTGTTACAGTCACAGTCACAGTCCATTGAGATGAAAATATTGGAGTAGCTTACGGGTGGTAAGCTGTGTCTTCAAGTTCGTTACATCACATTTCCAGCTCCCAAGTAGTCTCGGCAATAAAATTAGGGTCCTTGGATTTTTCGGCGAGGTTGACGGATGCTGAAATCTGGAATGAAAACATGATCATGGTTAGAAATATCTCAGACAAGGGTTATAATACTTCATGACAAGTTGTTAGAACACTAACTAAGAAATCGTTTCAAGGAACTTGCACCCTGGTCCTAGTAACATCGACGTGATTCACACACCAGCTATGTATGTTTCATTTTATTGCTACCGGTAGTCAAAGTCCAATCTGAATTTGCCTCCCAAGTACAGAAAGTAACCGTAGTTGAAACCTTGTCTCCAATCACCATAAAGGACCTCATAAATCACAAAAAAGATGGTCCTCTACAATACATCCAGGGTTTACAACCGAGTGCACTGGACCATCTGGCATCTTCTTAGTCCGAGAAAAATAGTTATCCAAATGATTCCGTAGCATTTGTAGGCCTCCCAACAAAACATGACCAAGCTTCAGCTTTGATATCATTGTTAATCAGTTGGAAGTCTGAGAAACACCATCATTTTTAGTACTCCAAATGACTCGGTCATTAAATAGAATTCTTGCCTTATGAAGATAGAAATAACACGTGAATCCTAAAAAGACGCTTGCAAAATGCTCAAGCAATTGAAAGCATAGGCTGCCTAGTTGCTTCAAGATCTTAACATCTTAAGCAGCATTCCAGCAGTGTGTTGTTGCAGTGACCACATTCAACATCCTTCACAACCACTAGAAAACTGATAAGTGTCTAGAAATTGCGGGATGTAATGGAACATCAGCTATCTATCTACCTATCTTCCTTGGAACCACGCTGCCGTCTCTTAGAGAAAATGTCACACTTCCTAGGCTTCACATTACTTTGGTTTTCATTGTTGCTCCATCTTGAACCAATACCGCTCTGACTCCGCATATACATAGAAGTTTCGGAAAAGAAAATCGAAAAAGGGTCTAACCATCACACCTAAGTTCAAATAACATACAATTCATGCTCATGTTACATGAATAGTTCACTGCCACCAAATTCTTAGCTGAAAAAGAACCTCTCATACATTGTAATAAAATGAGAAAATGCAATATTATTTCCTACGATCTAGACTTAAATTGCAGACTTGAAGATCATGCTGACTAAAAATTTCAATTCAAATGAAATCAAAGAAATAATGATCTAAGTTAGTTTATGTTACCTTAAAAGTCCCATTAAACACACGATTTCTCAACCACTCCAAAGCCAAATTCTTGCTCCATGTTTGATAAGTCGCTTTAAAGATATTGTCGTATAATTTCCTGGAAATTGAGAAATCCCACACATTCTTCCCTAAATCAAAGCAAGGCTCCAATGTTGTAACACCTCCATGCAAGTAACTATACTTGAGCTTACAGTTCCTCGTACCGAGAATGTAAGAAGCCAACAGCTTGCTACCAGAATCGAACACCAGTGCCCCGTCATATACTGTCCGTTTGTCCCCTCTCTTGCGACTATAAGTTAGCTCCAATGGCTTCTTCGCAAGCTTAAACGTGTTCCTTAACTGAAACCCAAAATCCCACCACAAACACAAAAAAAAAAGCGAAAAAGTTCAATTAGGTAACAAAATCAGTGATGTATTCAAAAGAGTAGTTAAAGGGATAGATCTTTTCAAGTGAAACCTGCCTTTTTGGGGACGTAACGGTAAAAGCCGGGTTTTTTGTCGGCAAAAGTCAAACCGTTTAAGCTAGGACCATTGACGATCTTGATGTCAGTCACGGAGGCGCGTAGTTTGACATCGCCGGCATTGATGGCGGGAGCATCTGAGGCAGTGGTCTTGCAATTTGTGTATCTTCTTTCCAAAGAAGCATTCATTTCCTCTGAAGATGCAAGGATCCGATGCAACAAGAAGAGGTTGGCGGAAAGTCGAGATCTTCATTTATTTTATTTATTTATACCGGAGAGTTCGCCACTTAACGGCTCCGGTCTCTCTAGGGCTTCCCGGAAGGCTTCATCGCCGATTGAATATTGAATGCTAATGGGCCAAAAGCTTAGATTTTGTTTTTGTATTCGGTGAAGCCCAAGTAACATTTAAATAAATATAACATATTTAGTCCCTGAATTTGGTTAATTTTCCTTCTTCATCCTATTTGTTCCCAATTAAGTCCCTCAATTAACATTTATTTTAATTCATAAATAAATGATTTTTTTAAACTGGACAGTAAATTTTAATTTAACCCCTTTTAAAATTTCATTATTTATTTTATTTACCTCAGTAGCTCCAATATTTAATTTCCCACTGGAAATTCATTTGAACAATCGCCGAACAAAGCTTCCCAGATCTCAGTGAAAGCATCCACAATGATCCGATGATATTGCTTTGAATTCAAAGAAAGAAAACACTGCAAAAGCTGATCCAAATCTTTGGAATCAAACATCTGTTTCTCCATTATCATTTCCAGCATCGATCTCTTGAAGTCTTCATAAGGATCATCCGATTTCTTCACCACAGCAACGCTCTCCGCCACCTTATCTTCTGCCGTTCGCAGCGGTATCACCACGTTCATCGTCCTTTTCTTAATAGAACCTCTCCATGGAGTTTCATCCTCTGTTGACGAGCCTTTGTATTTCTTTGACCCAAAGGTTCCTAGTCTCTTCATGATCTTCTTGCCCTTAACTTTTTTCTTGTTCCTTTTGATTCCCATGGAGGGAGAGTCTCCTTCAGCCACTGACCGATCCAACTCAGAAGATGAGTCATCCGAAAAGGTTCTGGAATTAGAAATTAGGGTTTCGGTCTCTTCGTCTTCGTCACCTAATTCGCTACTGAAACTGAAACATCCACTGTCAGTTGATGACACAGTCGCCATTGCCTTTATTTTCACCTTCTTCCTCTCCTTCTTGTTGACCTTGTATTCTCCATTATTTTCATCAGAAACCATGTGAACGTTCGCGGTTTTCGGAAACCGAGTTGACTCAAAGCTGACGTCCGGCGATAAACACACAGTTCCGTACGATCTTACTCCGCACCCGCAGTCAACTGAAGCTATCTTCGGAGACAAATGATCTAAAAAAGAGTAGTCCGGCGTCGAAGGAGGCGGTGCAGGGAAGCTGAGGTCCGAATAGCCTGATGCTTTAGGATCCACCACGGAAAACCACGGCTGAATCGCCGGAACTGAAGTCCGCTGCAACTTGGAAGGTTTCTTTGGTCGACATAGCAGGAAATAAGGTATAACGCAAGAAATTTTAAGCTTGAAATAATGTTTAGCTGCTAAAAGTTGTTGCTTCATTGCTTACGAATCCCTCAAAGCTTCCATGATCGACCAATAGGATTATATAATTGAACAAAGGGCCGGCCAGAGAGAGAGAGCAATAAGATTCTATTTGCAAATTCCCCAGATAATTAGACTGACCAAATCCAAGAGATGATGTCAGTTTTATATAGTTTATACAGTTGGAAAGGTACGTAAGAGTCTTTAGTGAAACGTTGTGTTCGAAAACGTCTGAGTCTGCATGTTAGGTTAGCGGTCATCTCACTTCCCAAACTTGTAGTATTAGAGTTGTATGCTGACACATTGGAAATAATTATAAATACGATAAATTATTTGATAGATTCGATTTATTATCATAATTTATAATACATCGGTTTTATTATTGATTTTTTTGATACGATTTAAAATTGTCACAATCATCAAACAAACCAACAAACATTTGGGTCGGTATACAAACATTTCCATCGATCACATTCCATTATAATCTTAGCATGAAATAGTAATATTTTAATGTATTTTTTTATTCACAACATTTTTATATATTTAGCGAATACAACTAATGAAATTTTATGAACAGAGTTCTCTTATAACCCAAGAACTCCGTCTATAATAAGGGACAGGAAATGAGTTTTAATTGTGATTATTCCATTCTCGTATGGATCCTTCAAAATTGATTGTTCTTGTTGATGAAATGCCTGATTCATCAACTGTGGTGAATAGGTTAGGCACAGACATACCTCCGGAGATAACAATTTCTGCAGAAAAAAAAAGAGATGAATAATAAAGGGATGATTCGGTTTTCGTTTCAAGTTTGAGTTTCGTACCAATCCCTTCTCGTACGGATATGTTAGGCCTCAAAATATCACTTGAACTAATGAGAAAGATATCACCAAGATACAGATGGTTTGTAGGAACATAAACACAACAGAGTTCTTCTTCACCTATACCCTTCTGCAGCACAACTGTAGAAGTAATGAAACCGAACATATATTGCCCCTTACTGGGATTCCGAACAATGGCGACTTCTTTGAATGCTTTAGAATTTTGATCTGCATAATCAGTTTTTGTGCGACGTTCAAGTTCATTCGGAAACTTGAGACATTCAACGTACATGTATAGGAAGACCGAAGACTAACCTGGTGAAATCGCACTACTTATTTGCTTTGAGGCACTATAAATATAGCTCACGAGAGGCATCTTCTTTATGAACAATTCGCCGAGAGTAAGAACTGAAGCTCCTAACCAAGAGGACATGAAAATGCCTACTAAAAAGATGAATGTGATGGATGTAGCAAATCCCAGTCCTGCATCATGTATGGAATTGTGATGGTTATGAAATACTTGAAGAAAAATGATACTTCAACTTACCAAAAATATTGATGCCCAGATGATTGAAGACCGGGGAGAAGAACCCATCCACAAGATGAATTAATCCCCAAGTAACATAGAATGTAATGGCCAGTGGAAGAAGTATGACACTGCAAAAGTAATCTATCACATTTCATAACAAACACAATCCAAGAGGTTTACATTTTTCATATCGCTTGAACATGTAGGCAAGGGACATACCATCCTGTCATAAACTTTTTCCAAACCCAGCTGCGGATGACTTTTAAAAGTGCCTATGTCAATTGCCAATTGCCAAAACAAAAACTTTAGTCACAAACCAGAAGCTATATGAATTTGTTACCGTCTGATTCTGATATATTGTATCTTAAACTTGATAAATCACAAAACAAAAATGTTGTCTGTATTTTCATGCAACCTTCCATATGAATTATATAAAAAATATTGATGTCACTTTAGAGATTCAATATGAGAATGAATACGGGAGACGAAATGCACCTCCCGGCCATGAGATGCGGTGGGAATATCGATAGGTGTGGAGGATTTGGATGCGTCATCTTCAGCAATTGATGCAACAGGGATTAGCAGCTCCAGATCTCTCTCCCTCTCCCTCTCCCTCTCCCTCTCTCTCGTTCCCATTCTCTTCCTTTTTTGGCACTTTCCTTCCTTCTTTGCCTTTATCTGTCCTCAAGGTCGTTAAGATTATTAGAAAAATTGTTAACCTCAAAATAAAAACAAACAGAACTCTGGACTCATTTAAATAATATTTATAAAATATGATAAATTGCCTTTATCTTATTCTAAATTAAACTCATTTATAAAAATGTTTTTCTCACGGATAATTTATAAAATATTTTCTTTAATTAAAAAAATTTCTCGTCAGAATGCATTCATGGGACACGCAAAAGCTAGACTAAGACTCTGTTCAGATATGAAGGCGTTAGGTCAAAACATTGAAATGGCACGTTCGAGAGGGATAGAGATGTATAAAACGCGTTGTAACCATGAAAGGATAGGCACGACTAGACGGTTTCAGAAACCACTGAAAACAGTAATCAAGGCTAAAGGATATTTTTATGTTAATTAAATAATATTAAACATAGAATTTTAAAAAATTATAAATACATATTCGATTAAATATTACTAATTCAACACTGATCATTAAATATCTGACAATAATACTAATGTGATCTGATGTAATAAAAATTTTAATCATTAAAATTTATATAATTTATTATTTTGGTTCTAATTAAGAAATTAATAATGCTAGTGTGATTCAAAATATTTTATTATTTTCTTATGGTAATAATAGTTTAATAATAAATTTTGCTACTTTATACAATAATATCATTACCCAACTATGATTTAATCTAATGAACTTGATTGCTTTAAAAATATTGGAAAAATATATTTATAAAATATATAAGTTATGTAATAATCCATTTTTATTAAAACAAAGCTCAATATATAAAACCAAACCCATTACACTAAAATCCAACAATAAGCCCAATCCAAAAATTAAATCCCAACCCTATGCTATCAAACCCTAACAGCAGCCTCCTTCCCAGCCATCGCCGCTCTGACCGATCACTCAAATTTGTGCCTGCGATGCACGCGTCTTTCCCATTGGTTTCCACGGCCGATCACCGCCCATCGCTTCAGATATGACTCCACCGCCCAAGTACCTGCAACAAAAACTGAGAATAATCAGTGATTTTGTAATATTTTAGTATAAAGATCGGGTATATATACCCAATCAAAATTATGTAAACGGAGAGGGATGATTGAATGAAAATCCAGAAATATTAAAACAAAAAAACATTATCCAAACACACAGAAAAATAGTAGAGCAAACCGACACTACAACACTCAAAACGAAACAAAAGATATAGGGAGAAAAAGAGGGAGATTGAAGCGAATCGAACGAAAAAGGTAAAAAAAAATTCGAAACTCATTTGTCAGATCTACGTATTTGTAGCCTCCTTCTCGAAAATCCAACACCGAATTTGAGTTCCCCACACCGAGACGATTCAAAAAAGACAAAACTTTTCCTTTTCCAACGCCGCCGACGGTGTCCGAAGCGGTGCCCTGTGACGAGCCACGGTGGTTCGGCTGCCGGTGCACAAGAATTCCCAGAGAGTTTAGAGCATAAAAGCTTTGTTATATTGTTGTGAGGAAAGAAGAAACCAAATGAAATAAAAAAAATATAATACGAGTGTTTATGACCAAATCGAAACGGGATCGTTTTGGTGCCTGTCCTTTTGGCCCAAAACGACACCATTTCAAGCAAGGGTATCCATGGACCATACCCGATATTCGACCCAAACCCGTGTCTAACCCGGAAAAATGGGATAATCACAAGCGTGAACCCTTCATTTTCAGCAGTCTTGCATCACGGCTATACAATTTGCTCCCTTTTCAATTTTAGTCATTGTTTTTCTAATTCAATCCTATATTTTTATGTTTTATTCAATTTTAGTCCTTATTTTAATTGT
Source organism: Abelmoschus esculentus (assembly GCA_035048815.1). Classification (NCBI taxonomy): domain Eukaryota; kingdom Viridiplantae; phylum Streptophyta; class Magnoliopsida; order Malvales; family Malvaceae; genus Abelmoschus; species Abelmoschus esculentus. Next base: position 18,648,005 of record JAUCBN010000008.1, on the reverse strand, counting down.
TTTAACCCCAATAGTTTTTGTTTTTTTGCAGATCGACCCCCATATACTTATTATTATTATTATTATCATTATATGTTTTCTTATTATTACTATTATTATATGTTTCTTTATTATTATTATTATTATTATTATTATTATTATTATTATTATTATATGTCTTCTTATTATTACTATTATTATATGTTTCTTTATTATTATTATTATTGTTTTATCCGATTATTTTTTTTATTTAACTTGTTTTATTTTGCAGGTTAAAAATTATGGGATTATAAAATTAATATCGAATTTATATTTTTCGATCATATAAAATATTTTATAACTGATAGGTGCCAATTTTGGGCGTTGTAGGGGTGCTCATCCTTCCCTACGCGTAACAGACTCCCGGACTCAACTCTGGTACGCAGACTTCGATTTTGGTGTTCCAATCGCACCGTAAAAATGATTGGTGGCGACTCCCCGGACCAAAAAACGGTGATTACAGTTGGCAACTTCGTTGGGGATGTTTTCGAGAGTCCAACCTAAAATCGGTTACATTTTATTTAATGATCAGAAATTTAAATTCGGTTTATTTTAATTTTGTGATCCTTTATTTTATTTATTTTAAAATATTTACTAACGTGTTTAAATATTTTTTCAGGGTTATCCATTTCATGAGCTCTCAACTCGAGCTCCTTCTATTTAAGTGGGAGCATTAAACCACTCATTCGTGAGGTTTTGCCTCCGTGTAGGATGGGGAATTGCTTTCGTGATATTTTTCCCTCTGTCTTCGTGAGACCTACGTCTCCGCATAGACTTAGAGGTATCCCTGAATCGTGCTTATTATCCTTAGTAGGGTAATAAGTATTGTTCGAGTATCTTCTAGAACCGAACCACATGTAGTGAGACCTAGAAGCCCACCCGTAGTGCCATGCAGAACTCTGCTCGTTTAGCAGTAACCCTTTAGGCTTTGTTGCCTTTATTTACAACTTTTTTATTTTTTTATTATTATATTTGTAATTTAAATTATTTATTTTTTTTAATATGAATTAACTTTGTTTCTTTTTGAATGCATTATAACATTTCATAATCATCCATGTTACATCAATTACCACGATCATGTTTTAATTTGTATATTTCACGAGTATAAAAGTGTTGATTCACGATTGGTTCTTAATTTAAAATATATCGGGAGAAAATCTAGCACTCTAGATGTTAATACAACATTCAAAGTTATGAACAAATCACGTACACATAAAGTGGTGGACCCAAGAATCATTTTTTGAATCGATACTCTCACGTTTAAGTCATGCATCATGCACTCATATGCATTCATATTATTACTAATGTTTGGGTTCCCCTGTCACAGTAATACTGGACCAGACGACCATTCAGCATCCCTACGGAACTCGACTCAAGACGAAAAAGATGAACGAGGATAGATTGGATAAGATTGAGCAGACTCAGAAGGATTTACAAGATGATTTGACACTAAAAGTGGAAGACCAATTAGCCAAGATTCGACAAGAAATGAAAGATTAGATTGCAAGATCTCAACAAGAAATACTCGGGAAACTAGCACAAATGCTCGGATTTAAGCAAGAAGATGCTTCTGTTGTCGAACCAAGGGCAAATCCTGTCGACATGATTGAAGATCTCATATATCATTCGGGTTTTACTCCTCTTCAAACTAAAATACCATCAGAGGCTCATCCCAGGTGATTTTTTCGAAAGGGAAGTTACCATTGCATCTGAATGACACCCTTGGCCCCATGAACATACCCTCTACATTAGAAGCCAAACCAGGGGGCAATCAAGCAGAAAATTTTGTCTCAGAATTAGACCAGCTGATCGAACCAAATATTGAGACTTCAAAAGAAATTGAAGACCATTGCAAACGGCTCAAAGAGAAAATGGAAGTTATGGAGATTGAAAACACCTTCATTGGATTCGATGCTAACAAACTCAACCTCGTCCCAGATCTAGTGTTACCCCCAAAATTCAAAGTCCCGGAATTTGAAAGATATGACGGAACTAATTGCCCTTGAGCCCATCTTACTATGTTTTGCCGAAGGATGATAGGGTACGACAGGGATGACAAGTTACTGATACACTGCTTTCAAGATAATTTAACGGGATCCACCACTAAATGGTATAATCAGCTGAATCGTCATCAGATAAAGTCATGGAAAGACTTGGCTAAGACCTTTTTAGAGCAATATAAGCATGTTAGCGATATGGTACCAGACCATTTGACTTTACAACACATGAAACAAAGGTCTAATGAAAGTTTTAGACAATGCGTACAATGTTGGAGAGACATAGCAGCACAAGTCCAACCTCCTCTCAGTGAAAAGGAGACGGTGGTTATATTCATCCAAACTTTGGAAGGCCCAATCCTGGAGCGCCTCATAGGCAATGCAACCACCAATTTTGTTGATCTGATGCTATCCGGTGAGCTCATTGAGAATGCCATCAAGAGTGGCAGAATTGATACCGGTGAAAGTTTGTCCCACAGAAAGCCAACACATGAGAAGGAGCATGAAGTGATTTTTTCAAGAATCTATAGTGTTAACTATTCAAATCCTGTAACGGTGACACAACCTGCAGCCACTGGTACTTATAACTCCTCAAACCGATATTTCAGTCAGAGAAAGAATGTTGATAAGAAAAAATTTACTCAACTACCAATGTCTTACGGGGAGCTACACAAAGAGTTGTATGATAAGCGCTTGGTGTCGCCCTTTTATCAAGCCCCGATACAACCCCTTTTCCCGAAATGGTACGATGCCAATGTAAAATGCGATTATCATGCAGGATAAGTGGGGTATTCAATCGAAAATTGCTTTGGTTTTAAAAGGCTAGTGGAAAAGTCCTTTGTCGAAGTATGAAGACACCAAATAAGAGCGACAATGTTGTTTTTGAAGTATATTATGCATGTTAGGCTAAGATATTACTCTACCTTGACCATAGTAGGTCGTTTGTAGTTTTCATCTCTTCCAATAAGATGTTTTTGTGAACCATCTCGTTAGCCTGAGCCCACAGGCAGCGAGGGTCTTTTGTAAGGTCCCAAAACTACAAGTTACAATGAAATATATTTTATAATACATTGAGGTTGAATATTGTGCGAACCAACTTTAGAAGATAGAGACAACCCAAATGGGTAACATGACCATGTGAATTTTTGCACTTTAAAGGTTCAGACTGTTAAAGTTGTTTGGGGAAATCATTTTGAGAAAAGATTCCGAGAAAGGAGGCCAAATCAGAGAAGTTTCAGCATCTTCTATCAGTGGAATCAGGGGCACCCCTAGAAAAATCATAGCATTCAGGCATTCAAGCATTTTGCATTTACAAACCATACATTTAGATTAAACACGCATCGAGCATAAATTAGGGACACCCTATGAAAATAGAAAAATCATGTCATTCATGCATTCAGATATTTTGCATTTAGACATCATGCATTCAGATTTGACATACATTGAGCATTCATGATACACATATTTTTGCTTATACATATAAACAGGTCCATAGAAAAGACCGAGAGACTTTAATCTGGGGGTAACAACACGATGACCAACTTTTGGCCCTGATAAAGCTAAAATAACACATATTTTTCAGGTAATGACTCTAGAATTTTGAACAGTAACTAACAAAGGTTTTATTTTGCTTTCAGGTCCTAACTACCCATCATAGAATAGCAAAAAAAACTTTTTCTCAATGTCACCTCCGTTAGTGGTGGGGAATCAATTATGATAGAATCATGCTCCTTCGAAAACTATGTTGCGGATTAAGCTTTGATGCGGATTTCATTTTTCCATATTTGTACTGATAGTACATGTGAATCAAAGTTGTTTTGCAAAAAATGAAAAGTGAAATGAAAATGAAAAATGAAATGAAAAATAAAAAAAACATGCAGAAACAAGACATTGGACAATTCAAATGTCCTTCTAAAATCCATTTTTGCGAATGGTCGAAGGAAGATAAATCCTTTGAAAAAAATCCAATCTTGTGATTGGTAAAAATTGCTTGTGCCCAAGGAAATGGTACAACTAGCTCGAAGCAAACGACTACCGATAAAGGCAAAACAAATCCGTTAATCCTTATAAATTTGGGAAAAATGTATTGACAGGGACCATTAAAATGTCCATTGAAATCCATTTTTATGAATGGTTAAGGAATTAAATCATTGGTTCCTACATGATTGTACCCAGAGTAATGGTACAACTAGCCCGGAGTAAACGACTACCGGTAAAGGCGTATCAAATTCGTTGATCCCTGTGCATTTGGGAAAAATGCAAAGAAGATATATCAATTAAAGACACATTCGAATCAGATATTCAAATCTTTTAGGCTTTGATCTTGTCCCCGTTGATGGTGCAGCCAGATCCCATTCAATCATGCTTTGCCGTTGATGGCGCAGTATGATCCAGACTTAATCTTACCCTCTCCGTTGATGGAGTGGATAGATCCAACTCAGTCTTTCTTCTCCGTTGATGGCGCAGTAGGATCCAAATCATAGACTTGATCTCGTCCCCGTTGATGGTGTAGCCAGATCTCATTCAATCATGCTTCTCCGTTGATGGTGTAGTATGATCCATACTTTATCTTATCCCTCCGTTGATGGAGTGGATAGATCTAACTCAATCCTGCTCCTCCATTGATGGCGTAGTAGGATCCAAATTACAGACTTGATCTCGTCCCCGTGATGGTGTGGCCAGATCCTATTCAATCATGTTTCTCCGTTGATGGCGTAGTATGATCCAAACTTGATCTTCCCCCTTCGTTGATGGAGTGGATAAACCTCAACTTAGTCCTGTTTCTCCATTGATGGCACAGTAGGATCTAAATTATGGACTTGATCTCGTCCTCATTGATGGTGTGGCCAGATCTCATTCAATCATGCTTCTTCGTTGATGGCGTAGTATGATCTAGACTTAGTTTTACCCCTCCGTTGATGGAAGGGATAGATCCAACCTGGTCTTGTTTCTCCGTTGATGGTGTAATAAAGTCCAAATTGCTAAAACCTGATCTTGTCCCTGTTGATGTTGAGGCCAAATCTAAATCATCGAAGTTCAACCCTGCTTCTCATTGATGGTGGAGTAGGATCTAAGTTGCTGAAATTTTATCTTACCCCTCCATTGATGGAGTGGATAGATCCGACTCGGTCATGTTTCTCCGTTGATGGCGTAACAAGGTCCAAATTGCTGAAATCTGATCTCGTCCCCGTTGATGGTGTGCCCAGATCCCATTCAATCATGCTTCTCCGTTGATGGCGTAGTATAATATAGACTTGACCTTACCTCTCCGTTGATGGAGTAGATAAATACAATTCGATCTTGTTTCTCCATTGATGGCGTAATAGGGTCCAAGTTGCTGAAATTTGATCTTGTCCCTGTTGATGATGTGACCAGACCTAAATCGTTGAAGTTCAATCATACTTCTCCGTTGATGGCAGAGTAGGATTCAAGTTGCTGAAATTTTATCTTACCCCTCCGTTGATGGTGCGGATAAGATCCAACCTTACACTTTAAGTCCTGCCTCTTTGACCAAAGTTCGATGTCATTTTGCCTTTGATGGCATATCGTGCTTTGACTGGCCTTGTTTTACCGTGATGGTGCAACTTGACCAAAATTTTGTATTTACGAATATTATATCTTTACTAAAAAGAAAAGGAAAAAAAGAAAAATGAAGAGAAAAAGAAGAAGAAGAAGAAGAAGAAGAAGAAGAAATATATATATAAGATCATGTTTCTTCATCGGATGCAGCTGGATCCAGCTTGGCGGCCCTTGCTAGATCAAGTTTTCTTCAAAGATGACAACATCATGAGTGTCATAGCAAGCCAAGCTTATTTTTTTCTCCTCCAACGGTTGAGCCGCAACTTTTGTTCTCTTCAAAGGATCTCCTCATCTTGAAATTTTGCAAACAAGGGTGGTAGAGTAGATGAAGTCAAAGCTTCAGTAGAAGAAGCGGTAGCCAAAAGAACCTCAATCTTACCAAATAACCTTTAAACCATACCAGATAAAATGAGTTATTCTTTATCTTTGCTCTATTATCGTTACACAACAATGAGCAAAGAGGGACAACTGTAATAACCCATTTTTATTAAAACAAAGCCTAATATACAAAACCAAACCCATTACACTAAAACCCAACAATAAGCCCAATCCATAAATTAAATCCTAACCCTAATGCTATCAAACCCTAACAGCAGCCTCCTTCCCAGCCGCCGCCGCCCTGGCCGACCACTCAGCTTCGCGTGTGCGATGCACGCGCCCTTCCCATTGGTTTCCACAGCTGGTCATCGCTCTACCGCCTCAGATTTGACTCCACCGCCGAAGTACCTGCAACAAAAATAGAGATTAGTCAGTGATTTTATAATATTTAGTATAAAGATCAGGTATATAAATCCAATCAAAATTATGTAAACGAGGACGAATGATTTAATAAAAATCCAGAAACATTAGAACAAAAAAAAATATTATCCAAACATACAGAAAAATAGTAGAGCAAACCGACACTACAACATTCAAAACGAAACAAAGATATATAGAGAAAAATAGGGAGATTGAAGTGAATCGAACGGAAAAAGGTAAAAAAAGTTTCGAAACTCATCTGTCAGATCTACGCATTTGTAGCCTCCTTCTCGAAAATCCAATACCGAATTTGAGTTCCCCACACTGAGACGATTCGGAAAAGACAAAACTTTTTCTTTTTCGATGCTGTCGACGATGACCGGAACGACGGCCGGTGATGAGCCACGTTGGTCCGACTGTCGGCGCACCAGAATTCTCAGTGAGTTTAGAGCATAAAAGCTCTATTATATTGTTGTGAGGAAAGAAAAAGCCAAATGAAATAAAAAAATATAATACGAGTATTTATGACCAAATCGAAACGGAACCGTTTTGGTGCCAATCCTTTTGGCCCAAAACGACACCGTTTCAGGTAAGGGTATCCATGGACCAGAACTGATATTCGACCCAAACCCGTGTCTAACCCAGAAAAATGGGATAATCACAGGCACAGACCCTTCATTTCCAGCAGTACTCTTGCATCACGGCTATACAGTTTGCTCCCCTTTCAATTTTAGTCACTGTTTTTCTAATTCAACCCTATATTTTTATATTTTATTCAATTTTAGTCCTTATTTTAATTGTTTAAACCCTAATAATTTCTAGTTTTTTTTTACAGATTGACCCCATATACTTATTATTATTATTATATGTTTTCTTATTATTACTATTATTATATGTTTCTTTTTTATTATTATTATTATTATTATTGTTATTATTATTATTATATGCCTTCTTATTATTACTATTATTATATGTTTCTTTTTTATTATTATTATTATTATTATTATCCGATTATTTTCGTTATTTAACTTGTTTTATTTTGCAAGTTAAAAATTATGAGATTATAAAATTAATATCGAATTTATATTTTTCGATCATATAAAATATTTTATAACCGATAGGTGTCAATTTTGGGCGTTGTATGGGTGCTCATCCTTCCCTACGCGTAACAGACTCCCAGACTCAACTCTGGTGCGCAAACTTCAATTTTGTTGTTTCAATCGCACCGTAAAAATGATTGGTGGCGACTCCTTGAACCAAAAACGGTGATTACAAGTTAAAAATGTTATATTAAATCACATTAAACCTGCATTTTAAAAAATCTGTAACAATGAATTGATATGTTTGTAATAACAATTTTTTTATAGATTAAAAAAATAATTTCTATGATCAAATTAATAATTAAATGATATTAAATACTCCTATAATTTATCATTATATTAATAAAAAAAATAAGATTCATTATTTATCTTACTAATTAAAATATTTTGGATAAATAATCCACATATTTATCCAGAAACAGAGAAAAACTGTTACACTTTTACAAAGCTACACAACTTAATGGATTTCCCAAGCTAGCAGGGTCCCCTTTGTATATTTTGTATATTTTACTGATTAAAATATTTATATTACTTTATTTTATATAAATTTAAATCTTTATATTTACCCGTCAAATCTTAATTTAGAATTAACTAACATGCGTAACTCATAGCAGCAAGTTAGTTGGGAGTTTGGTTCTTGTTTTTTTTCGTGTATTATAATATGTTTATTTTTTGATAAAAAATTTATTTTTAATTTTTTATTTAAATATCTCTTAAAGATTCTTGTATAATTTATCCCATACTTCAATTATAGTATACCCTCTTATATAATTTATCCCATTCTTGTAACATATCAATCCTTGTATCATGTCTGCTATTTCTTAATCATATTATGACTAGAATTATTATTAAATTTATATTGGATTTGTGGGTACTGAATTTTGACTTTGTTGCACCATGAAAAGTGGGGGAAATGCAATGTGTAGGCTGTAGGCGTCACTGTTACGGAAAAGACTAGCGTTTCATTTAACAATGGAAGAGCCTTGCATTACATTTAACAAATAGAAAAATTATTACAGTTTTTATGGATTTGAAAGAATTTTAAAATGGAAAAGAAAGCTATATTCACTTGAAACTAATGAATTAAAAATGGATCAGAGAAATTGTTAAAAGTTCTCTTTATGGAATTCGAACTTTGTTGAGGTCTTGTGTGAAAAATCCGAAGCTAGTTGCCTCAACTCTTTGGTCAGTGCGGGTGCCCCACAGTAGAAAACTCCTGCAGTCATTGAATAGGGCCATGGGGGAAAATGTTAATATTAGTTAATCAACAATGGCTGACGGACTAAAATAAGGGTTGGTGAAAAGGTAAACAATACTGACCAATTCTAGCGCCAGGATGGTGTAAGGCAATCTTTTTGTAAACTTGACGCCAGTTAGGCTTGGCGAAGTGTGATTTGACTCGAGTCCCTGAGACAACGTCGACACCGTTCTTGGCGTGGTGAAGCGACTGGAGCATGGTGATGAGGGCTGATCGAGCATCGCCTTCTTCGTAAACGCTGGTGCAATAGTTGTGGAGCTCTATCAGCCTCTTCTCATCCATTTCGGCTACTTCGTTCATTATTCCTTTGAACCACTCGAATGAGCCTTGCTCCCTTGTGACCCAGTAAAAGTATGCTTTCTGTGTTTTGAACCCTTTACTGTTGCTGTTCTTGTTTTTGTGATTGTAATTTCCATTCTCTAGACTAGGTCCTGGATAGGAATCCTCTTCCATCTTCATGTTGTTGCTGATGTCCTTGACAATGCTGATCATTGGGGTGGCTCCGATTCCGAGACCCACCAGGAGGACCACATCATATTTCTTGTAGTCCTGTGCTGGAGCTCCGTATGGGCCGTCAATCAATATCTTCGGGAAGCTGTACATCGATCCATACCCATTAATATTAGGTTTAACATTAATCAATCAGCTAACTAGCTAGCATCTAATTGAAACCATCTAAGACGTGGAAAATTTACCTAGTGTTGGCTCCTTCTGCCCTGAGCAATCCACTCTTTCCAGCAGGTGGAGGCTGACAAACCTCAGAGAAAACAGTTTTGAGCTGCCTTGTCCAATCACCCAGAGTTCGAATGTGCACGCTGAGGTAGTCGTCTCCGGGTGCCGAAGTTATGGAGAATGGATGCCTGCAATTGCCAATGGTTGGATCAGTTTAAATATTATCAAGTGATGCAGAATTGAAGCTATACCAGCCAATGCTCATATCATGCACCCAACCTAGTCCGAGTAACTTAAAGATCAAAATGTACTAACCATTCAAACTGGGAGACTGCAGAGCAATTGACAAACATGTATTGCCCACTTTTGTATCTGAATCCTTGGGGCTTTGACATGTGCAATGAAAATACATTTCCAGGATATACAGCAACCTTCCATAATTAGTAAACAAAGAAGAAAACATGTCAGAATTTGCTTCAAATAAATGTGAATTCAAGTGCAATATTGGGTGAAATGTAAGATATACTTAAAGCAATATGATATACCTTGAGAATTTTGACTGGCTTGATACTTGATCTAAATGCTCGAGTTAACCTTTCGCAGGCATAAAGAACAACAGGCACTGCTACATACATCCATGTCTGTAATTTAAGGTATGGAAATCGAGTTAATGAAACCGTACTATGATATTTTGTGACGAATGAAGAGATCAAACAGAGATGAAAGGAAAGATGGTGCTTACTGTTTTATTATACCATTCCTTAGTGAGGTAGAGATAATAACCATGAACGATGAGGAGAGCATAGACGATAACGAAAAGGTGATGGGAATACCAGAACGCATTAAATCCGGTGAGCTTCTTAAGGAACTTGGGAAGGTTCAATTTGTTGCGCCTGAACCAAGGAGTGGCTAGTGTGAAGGCAATGGCCATTAGAACCACCATTATAATGCCTGTTACACCTTCCACTCCTCTCACAAACCACCAATAGCTAGTAGGTTGGTCCCCAAAGTATTTTTCCATTGGCTCATATTCTTCTTCAGTGGCATGAAGTAGCCGCGGGAAATCACAGGTCAAATGCGCACCTCCGTGTAGGATAACCCCAACCGTAATCCCAACCGCAATAACCTGCAGTTATGTTACATTAAGTTGCAATACTTCACTAATGTTGAATTCTACGAGAGGTTTGATTGCTAATCATATGACTTGCCTTGTGGAAGTTCAAGTTGTCATCAAATGGAACAACAACGCCCAATTTAGTCTTGTTCCGAAGCCAAGTTATGGTGTTTCGACACACTGGTAATAGAATCAAAGCCATATTGAATTTAAGAGTCTCTGCACCTCCTTTAGCAACGCAAACACAGTACCCCATAACATCATAAGCTGCCTTGTTCTGATACTGCACGAACTTATACGCGAATAAGCCCCCACAAATGCCAAGCCACAACATCATAACCCAGATCCTTTGCCAGTTATCCAATATGAAGTACTTAGTTCTCTGATACAACCTTTTTAATGGGTTGTTCTCTTGAGTTGGCTTGAGTTTCCGACTCAACATTTGACTTAGAATTCTACTGTCTCCGATCCTAACCGATTGATTCGGAGCTTGTAACAAGAGAGTTTCCAGGTTATAAATCTGTCAAAACAAAGTAAGATTAGGAATTAAAGACAGCATGGGACAGGACAAAGATATAGTTTTGTCTTTGGGGAGTGTGATTTACCATGATGTATCCGGCATGATCCGGATCAAGTTCTTCCATGATCAAAGCTGCATATTCTTCAGCTTGTTTCTGAATTGTTGAGAGTTTATTTGCAGAAGCACTGAGACTGATAATCTACGGTGTAAAACAATTCATATTGTTAGAATATAATGGGAAAATTTCATATAATAAAATATATTAAAAGTTACGTAAATGTAAAGAAAATGCGTTGATTCCTACCTCTCTGACTTCTTCTTCAGTAATTCTTCCATCAGCATCTTTGTCAACCCTGCATAATTGCAGCTTAAACTCAGTAAATAAACCAGATTTTTCTTTCAGTTCTTCAGATTTTGACGGGGAAATTTGAGGAACAGTGAGAAAAATTTACATGTCAAAGAAAGTTTGGAGTCTGGAGTCAAAGCTTTCGTCAGAAATCTGATCCCAAAACTGTTTGAGTTGTGCTTTGTTGACTGAGTCACCGGTTACGTTATGTCTCCGAGTAAGCGCTTGGAACAGCTCAATGGCGAATTCTTTAGACTGGTTCATTCCTGTAATTGAATTTTGAAAAAAGGTGAAATTTTATTTTTGTTTTTGTTGCACAGAAGTTGCTTTTTTTGTTCTTTCGATCGTAAAGTACGTACCAATGCATTCGGCGAATTGGGATTGGTGAAGAACGCCGGTTGTAGAGGCGGTCAAGTCATTGAATCGCCTCTCGACGGCAGACCATCCATTGCCGGAGGCCCCTGTTTTGGTTGTGATAAACTTGAGTCCTTTCAATGCATGAGCTGCCGCCGATTTGTTCCTATCGAATCTCCGGCCGGCGTTAGATGGTCTTCTGGAAAGTACTTGTTTCAGTTCCTGAGAAACGTGTTTAATTTGATTCGACGTGTTCCTCAACAAATATGAACGGAAAGAAGCCGACTTGTTCCCCAGTGTTTTCTTAGCTAACAAAGCCAACTCCGGATCTTCGCTTCCACCACCGGCTCCTTGAACACTATGAACCGCAACGGAATCGTCTCGGATATCGAGGGTGATTTCGACGTAACCGTCATCATTGTCAGCTGCGCCGGCGAAACCAGCAGCGCTACCCGCTGAGTTAGTCTTGGCCATGACGATTTCCGGTTGAAGGTTGAATCTTGCACTCTTTTTCGAAGCTCTCTTTTTAGATACAGCGCTGCCGCCGCCGCCTAATACCAAAGGTCCACTAAACGCCGCCTTGTCGCTTGCTATGCTTTCCGCGTCGGAATTATTCTCTGAAAAAGCTCCTCTCCCATCATCGTTCCTCATTTTCCTCCTTCTTCCTTACAATTCGAACAGCAACTTGGCTTTGTAAAACTAGGAATTGAAAACTGGTTCCTTCACAATGAACTAAATAATCAAAGATTTGAAACAAAAAGTTTGTCTTTACCAACACTAAGAAAGAGATGAAGGAAGATTTCTCTGAAGATTTTCAGACAACCAATTCAACTCTTTAATGTTTCTGTTTTGGAATTGCAAAGAATGGGGTTGCCGTGTATTTATATTTATAGCAAACAGTAGAAAGGGAGATGAGAAACTTACAGGAAGCAAGCTTCCATGGCTTCGGTCAAAACACACAGGTTCAAAGACAATACATATATATTTGAGTAATTTACACACCATTTCATCCGATTATCAGTTTAGTTACAAACATGTCAACTTTTTTATAATAGTTATAAATTAATCACTCAGTTATAAAATTATTATAATATATCACTCTGTCGTTAAAATTAAAATAAATATTTAATATTATTTAGTATAATAACTTTAATTTATTACACTTAAATTTAATCTTATTTAAAGTGTTTTAATAAAATTAATTTATTTTTACGATATTATCAAATTAAGTGAGTTAATTTGATCAAAACAATAATTAAATAATTATATTATACCTTAAAACAATAAGTTATGAAAATCAACTTGTAGGAACTATGGATGATGGTTTCAAGACAAGAAAAACATGGGATATCCTTCGTCATAAAAATATAAAAGTTCCATCGTGCAAAGTCATTTGGGACACTCTATCAATCCCTCGTTTCTCCTTTATTGTCTGGCTTGCAATACAGGAGCGTTTGCCAACAAGGTACGGATGGTGTCTTGGAGTAGACAGGTTGACATGTAATGTCTTCTATGCGACTTTGGTTTGGAGGACAGAGATCACCTATTTGTTGGATGTTTTTTATCTCATCGAGTTTAGAAAGAGGTTATGATTTCTTGCCAAAGTGATGTTACACTAGAAGATTGGCTTAGTATAGTGCAATGGGTACAACTACATGGTAAGGGAAAATCACTTTTAACTGTTGTTTTTCGATTAGCTTGTTGTTGCTTTCTTTATACTATATGGCAGGCGCAATGGTAGACTCATGGAAAACAATCTAGACAGGTGGATGTTATTGTTTCATGAATTAAGATGAATGTGCGATTGCATTTATCAGGAGAAAGATTACGGTTTAACTCATCAAATCTAGCTATGGATTGGGGGTTTGTATAGGTTTTTTTATTTCGTAAATAGTTTAGTTGATTTTATTTTATTTGTACAAAATATTAGTTCATTTGAATGAATAAAATTTTTATTTATCAAAAAAAAATATGAAAAGAAATAATAATAAAATAATGTGGAGAACAACAAATAATTTAAAATAATAAAAAAAACTAAATCGATAGAGATTTTTAAATATGAATAATTAAATTTATTAAATTTTTTTGAGTTCGAAAAGAATAATATATACAATTAATAATTTATTCGTGATAATTTTTTAATTAAATTACTAAATTAAAACTTAGAAAAATCATTTACAACCAAACTTATAATTAAGTGGGGATAATTTTTACCTCATTTATTGATTCATTTTTAAAAAAATTCTCCCCATCTTAGTGTTTAGTATTTTTATGAATGAGTGTGCAGAACTTTAGTTACTCAAAGTAATTTCTTTTGTAATTATTATAGGAAAATTTTATTTCATTTGTTTTTAAAAGGAAGATAAAAGCTTGTCACGAATCAATTCATGTTTTTATACCAATCAAAATTAAAATCTCTTACCAATTCATGTAAATTTTCTTTTGTTTATTAACTCAATTATTTTAAATAAATGAAACTATTACACAACAGACACCGAGTTTTAATATAAATAAGTGAATTGACATCTAAGCATAAGTCTTTTTGCTTTAGTGGTTAAAGGAATAATTATTTTTGAAAGTTATAAGTTCGAGTACTAATAATGTTAACTTAATAAATCCAAATTGGCATAAAAACTACAATATTTTACATTTTTGATAAAAAAAATATAAATATTAATAATCACTCAATCGGTTAATAAATTTTAATTTTAATATATTCTTAATGATATGGTGTTGTATTATTTATTAACAATTCAAAGAATCACACTTTGAACGTATTATATATTTATTTAAAAAGCATGGACACATTCAGTGAAGTGGGACACTAATTTAAAAATAAACATATTAAACAAAGGTTTTAAGTTCTAGAAATAAAAGTGATTTAGTCTCTGATTTAATTTTTTTAAAACCTTCTCCATCTAAATATAATACGAACAAAAAATGATTTTACTATTAAAAGGTACTCTTATTCTAGTAATATTTAATTATTAATATACATATTACGAAACATAATTTTATCCAAAATATAATACTAATCCTATCCAGAGATGTTTTAAGATGCCGGGAAGTCTTTGGTTGTCTGGCTGCCAGCAAAGTCCGAAAAGGATCTTTGAATGTGATAGAAAATGGAAATGGAGACGACTTTCCTTTTGCTTCCTAAAAAGCGTGCTGACCTAACATTTGGTGTGCTAAAAAGCTTCTCGGCACGACCCATTACCCAATCCACCCAAACACGGCCATGTACTTGTCTTGGTGCGTTGAAAGTTTCAAATCGCCTTCTAGCTGGGTTGAAACCCAAATGAACCGGACGGGAATGACCCTTGGAAAGTTGTATCACACGTGAATTTAGGAAACTTCATTTTACGTCTCTTCATCCGATTTAAAAAGGTGGGAAACGTTGAAAATCACTGTCATCCCAGTTTAATGTCAACAATTTTATAGTAATGTTTTAAGATATTAAATATAAGATATAATGTATTATATTAAAAATATTTTTTATTATATATCAGTGGCAGCAAATCTGTTTTAAACTTGTAAATTAAATCAGTTAGTATATAAAATTCGATACAGTTTCTGGACCTGGCCCGTGAATGCCGCCCAATGTATGGTCCGGAGTAGGCCGAGCTGGAACTGATTTCCAGGGACTTTCTTCATGAGACAAAAGGGAACCTCGCTGCATATGCAAACCAGATACATTAGTGGAAAGGATGACAGATTCAACAAGTGTTGTGAGGTATTGTGGCTCGTTGGTCTCACTGATTTTAGTTTTCTTATCTAGTTGTGGTATACTTTTTTTTTCATATAAAATTATGGAGATTTTAATGAATTATTACAGTTATACGATTTAATCTTATCAATAAATTAATTTTTGTTGAATAAAAAAAATTAAATATCATAAACATATTTTTAATTTAAATTTATTTTGATTTATTCGATTAATGAATACTATCTAAATTTATTCTAGTTTATATTAATATATTGTCCGATTATTAGTTATGTTCTTCTCTTTTTTACGAGAGATTATTAGGTGAACCCTGTTCACCACGTCATCCATGGTCCAAACAATCAGGACCGTTGATCTTTAAATAACTACCTAATAACTACCCACCCACTAAGTCCATGTAGGAAAGAGGTGATGATTCACTTGGAAAAAAAATTAAGATCAACGGTCCTGATTGCTTGGGACCATAGATGACGTGATGAACATGGTTCGCTTAATAATTTTTCCTTTTTTACGTAGTAAAAATCTCTTCATCTTTAACGGTATTTTGTTTTAAAACTTTCCATGTAAACCATTGCATTTATTTAGTTTTCTGTTTTTGCAATCGTTTACTATATCGCTATTATTCTCATGATATTATAACAAATAACAAATTGACTGAAAAACAACATAAACTTCAACTGAGAATATGACATGCAAGGTCCAATTGAGTACTGTATTTCATCACCAAGTGACAATTGAATCTCAAGATTCCGCTCATCTTCATTACAGCCTGGAAGAATTTGCCACTTGATCTTATCACCCGTCCAAACGGTATCTTCTGATGTTGATCCTAAGAAATCCGACTTCATCATTTGCTGGTCCAGAGTTGGAATTAACCAAGATTGAATCCATGTCCATTTATGATAAAAGAAAAATCTATGTTCATCAACCAACTTCGAGGTATACATGAGTATACGGGTTCTAGTCGAAAGTACTCGTCGTCCTGCTTCTGCCCATCTTTTCAGCCAGCGGATCGACATGCCTTTGAATTTTCCCAGAAACTTGTTTGTTAGTTGGATGCATGCAGCATGCCAATATGCATGGTACAATGCAAAGACACTGTTGTTTCCAAATGAATTTTAATTAGCATTCCAATGGTAATATATAGGTTTAATTCACCGTTTTAAACTCAGTAATTTGAGTTAGCACTGAGCTTCGAACTATGAAAAGCTCAAAGGTTCCATTGATTCAGCAATGCAAAGGACCACCATTAAAGCTTAGGATGCTTTCACCTATATGCTGATAGCCATAGGGCAAAAATGGAGACCCTTTGTCTCCTGTAAAAAAGTTGTGGATTCCATGACCCCGAGCCACCAACTTGCAGACCAATTAGTGCTGGGCTACACAGGGAAAAGGGAAATGGTGACCTTAAAAAGATAATGAAACCAGGGAAATGTGTACATCCAGGTGGACGTGGTGATGATAAGGATTCTATATAATCATCAACAACACACATAGGTGCCTGAAATCAAATGGATCGTCTTTCTAGATATTCCCCAAGAATTTGGAAACAAGCTCGTCTTGCTCCTGTTGATGTCTAAACAAAGATGTAAATGGCAGCTTTTAGGCTATTTCAAAGTTAACAAAGAAATTACCACGTTAAAGTAGCAAACATATTATTCATCAATAGCTTTTCGAAACTTCCTATCGAGTTAATGACATCTGTGATCTGTATCCGACTTGTTTCCCAGTAAGCTCGCATTTAAACTGAGATGCCATTTCTATACAAAACAGATTGATCGGGGCTAATGTACTTGAACCATTTCATTTTCAGTAAAATTGTTTTTCAAGAATCTTTCCTCCCCTATGAAAATAGTATAATGTGTTGCAGCCTGTCAAGTTTGACAGTAAGCTATAAGGAGGTACCAATACACCTTCATTTTGATCAATTCTACATATGATCAAGCGGCTACTTTCGGTTGCCCTCGCTTTGCACTTGGATTATGTTATTCAAAAGTGAAACATATGGCTGGTCCACTTCCAGCTTCAATTACTGAACTTGCTCGAGACCAAATCTGTGATTAGCTTATGCTGATCAGTGGTTTAATTTTGGGGCCACATCGACGTGGTTTCCATGGAGTTTAGGTACAGGATATGTCAAAGACAATCTAATATGTTTGGTTTCCAGAATTGACACTGTAAACCAAGTACAATATTAAGGGTTTGCCTGGTATACAAAATCACCACAAGGATACGACTCTTGTCTCATCATATTGGCATATGGTTATTCATCGGTCAATCTCTTGTTAATCATTCATTCGACTTATGATTAATTTACGTGACATATTGGACTGTCAAGTATACATGGTAAATTGTGTACGGTATCTAAGACCTGACCGATTGTTCAATCGTGGTTCCGAAATTATACATTGTAAAAAGAGACAAGTTGTGGATTTATTCAATAGAAAGATGAAAAAAAACAAGGATAGGTACAAAAAAATGTACGGAAAAAGATCTAGCAAGCCAGCTAAAAAAGTTTCGGAATGTTGTTGAGAAAGAGAATAGCAACAAAACATAAGGCAAAAGGCTCAAATGAGTGAGATTTTTACTCTGGTTACAGCTTGACAGCACTATTCGATTTGAAGCTTTTCATTGGGTCTGCAATGGCGAACCCGTGAATGCTTAGTCTATGGACCCACCTGATGAAGCTTTGTAGTTTACTTGTGTATATACATCGCCATTACTGTACTGCTCATGTGCTTTGATACTTTAACTTTATCGCCTCCCAATAGTGAATGTACGTTCCATAACTCCTCTTGATAGATTTTTTTCTTAATGTAGATAGTAGATAGTAGCTACCCTTTTTACTTAGAGCTGATTTTGCAAAATTCTAGTGTTAAAGCAATGTGTTTAACGTGATTTATACCACACGTCGTAGTTTTTACGAAGTCAAGCTGTTTTTGCAAAGGAAAGCAACAGCAAAGTAATAGACAGAAAGCTCACCGTCCCACCATTCAAGACCCTTCTTTTTCTCTCTCCTTCTTCTCCTATATAAAGACCGGCATTCTTAGTACTTTGATCATGCAATCTTCTATATATTTCTTTCTCTGCTTTGGGGTTTCCTCAGAATCCATAATTTCGATTGTTATTTTTCTCTGCAATGTCGTCGGGTTCGAGCTGGACGCCCAAGCAAAACAAGTTGTTTGAGAACGCTTTGGCTATCTACGACAAGGACACACCCGACCGGTGGCACAAGCTGGCGAGGGCAGTCGGAGGGAAGACGGTGGAGGAAGTGAAGTTGCATTACGAAAATCTTGTCGAAGACATCAAGCAGATTGAGTCTGGACATGTGCCTTTGCCCCCTTACAAGAAAGCTGGAGGGAGCAAAGCATACAATTTCATGGATGATGAACAAAGGTATAATTCACTCTAATCTGCCATGTATTATAGTTTTCCGCCATAGCCATGATCCCATGACTGATATAATTCTCTTTTGGTTCTCCTGCAGGATGAGGAATCTCAGGCTTTAATCAGAAGTGACCTGTAGAAATAAGCTTCAATAAAAGGAAATGAAGCCAATCAGCAAATATAGAAATATTGCTCTTATTTCGTTTTCATTTCCTAATCTTCATGGTTATTTTTAATGATAATAAATATGTGTGTGTGCTTTGAATGTAACAAGCAGCAGCAACGTCCTTCCTGTACTTGTTTTCTTTATCTGCTTCGTTAAATGCACGTACCAAATATAATTTATCGCATTGGTACCTGGTTCTTAATAATAAACTATGTTATATGCATATATTATAAAGAATCTATGTATTTTCATATCCTTAAGCATAATCTCATCTCATGGAGTGGCTTAAGGAATCAATAAGTTATAGTAAATAATATTTCATGATTTTTTGACTTTGCTAAAAGCACGAGATCAATAGCAATAGCATGCAAGAGAATATTTAGCAATTATTATCATGGGGAACTTAACTTTAAAAAGCCTTAAATTTTGGACAGGTTTTGGAAGTGTATTTAATCATTTTTTTAGAAATAGTTGACGTGGTTTGTCATTTGGGTATTTGGGATCAAGTTTTATTGCATATAAATATTAGGTAGAATTTTTAGTTTAAATTTATTTAGGTCAAAAAATTATATTTATGTAAATATCGATATTTGAATTTATACAAGATAAAAATAATATAAATATTTTTCAATTATTTAATTATTTAATGAATTTTTTAATTATATTCGAGTATTAAATGTTGTGCGTTCAATTTTAAATCTAGATAAATTCATACACAATCACAAACTAAACTACTCAAACTTAATTCAGCAGACCGAAAAATACAACCTTTTATCGGATCGCTCATTGAGTTTCTTTCGTTCATAAAATGAAGATTTACATGATATTTATATTTTTATTATTAATATTATTTTTATTTAATATTTATTTTTAAATTCTTAAATATAAATAATCTAAAAACTACTGAAACATTTATTTAACCAAAGAAAATAATTATAAATATTAATACCTATGTAATTTTTAGAATTTTAAAAATTGACACTCAAACACAGTTGACTATGTAAAAGTAAAAACAAGAACGAGAGAAAAATAAAGAAAACCTCAAGTATATTTTTATTGATGACTGATGCATTGTTTATATAGGAACAATAAGACACTTCTGGAAGCCTTCCAATACCCTAAACAACCTAACCACCTTTAACCATATTAACGGAAATTTTCAACGTCTTTTATACATCTATACAACTAACATACTTTCTATCCTTTTTCTTCTTCTTTTTTTTAAACACCGACAACAACATTAATTTTTTTTAAGCCTCAACTCATCACTAGAGAACACCTTTAATTTCTTCCTGAGCTGAACAAAGAATGTTGTTGATAAAGGCTTTGTAAACACATCTGCCACTGGGTGAGATGCTGGAATGTGATTAACCTGAAAGGAGTCTTCTACCACCTTTTCTCGAACAAAGCTCAAGTCGAGTTCTACATGCTTGAGTTTAGCATGATGTACAGGGTTAGCCGAATGAGCAATCACACTAGTATTGTCGCACCATATCACAAGAACACTTTGAAGTTGAACACCAAGCTCGTTAACAAGGACTTGATCCACATAGCTTCACACATGGTGTTAGCAAGGCTTCTGAACTCGACTTCTATCGAGGATCTGGCCACTATCCCTTACTTTTTGGAGCTCCAAGCAACCAAATTATTTTTAAAGAACACACAATAACCAGCAGTAGACCTTCGATCTACTGATTTAGTACCACAGTCAAAATCAGAATACACCATTAACTTGGTAACAAAAGGTGACATGTCAAAAAATAATCCATGATCAATAGTATTTTTAAGATACCTTAATATCCTACGAACCGCAACCCAATGTAATTCTAAAGGTTCTTGCGTGAATTGTGAGATTTTATTGACAGCAAACTGAAGATCAAACCTAATCATCCACACATGTTGTAATATGCCAACAACTTATCTATAAAACGTAGCATCTTGAAACAGATTATCATCTTGTGAGGCTATTAGAGAATGAAAGGTTACCATAGGTATGAGTGTTGGAGTGCACTGCACCATAGATGTTTTTTCTAGCAAGTCACTGATGTGCTTTCTTTGACTAAGAATAATCCCTTTCTTTACTTTATGAACAGTCATGCCCAAGAAAAAATTCAATTCCCCTAGATTCTTAAGAGAAAAGCTTCATTGATCGCTTTAATAACAATATTTGTAACCCTCAAATCAGCACATGTTATCACAATATCATCTATATAAACCATTATGTAGGTCTTGAAACCATCCATGTCCTTAAAATATAAGAATGCATCAGCTAAAGAAGATACAAATCCAATGTTAGTAACTAAAAAAAGTTTAAACTTCTCAAACCATGCTTATGAAATTTGTTTAAGACCATACAACGATTTTTTAAGTTTACATACCAGTGGCTTTTCATCAGAATCAGTCTACTGAAATTTAGGAGGTTTCTCTATGAATACTTCTTCAGACAACTCCCCATTCAAAAAAGTATTGTCCACATCTATTTGTCTAAGGATTCACCCTTTGTTTAAGGCTAAGCTTAATAAAACTCGAACTGTAACTGGCTTAACCACTGGACTATAAGTTTTATTGTAATCAAACCCCGATTTTTGAGAATATCTCTTAGCAACCAATCGAGCATTATACCGAACCACACTGTCATCAGGGTTTTTTTCTACTTTAAACAACCACTTACACCCAACTAGAGTCCTATTTTCTAGTAACTTGACTAGCTCTCAAGTATCCTTCTTGACAAAAACTGATATCTCACTGTTCACAGCTTCAGTCCACTCTTTCGACTGAAGAGCCTCATGAACATCTTTAGTCTCAGTAAGACACAATTCAGTATGAAACATTTTAGGTTTAAAAATATCAGCTTTAGACCTGGTTAACATGTGATGTGAACCGGTAGGAGCTGAATCTTTCTTTGTTTTTGGACGCTAAACAACTGATGAGTAAACTTCACCTGTAGAACTAACAACATGAACTCTTAAGTCAGCAGAGTCGTCCTATTAACCTTCAAAATCAAGAATCGAGCCAGTAGAACTAACAACATCCCTACTAGAAGTAGTAGCAACAGTGTGACCACCATGGGTTGTAGGAGCTATTAGTTGTCCTAAAGTTAAAGTGACATCCCTTCGAGTGTCTTCAGACACAACTTCATTTCTACTAGCTGACACAATTAAAGAACCTTGATTAGAAATACTAGGTGAAATATTTGAGTGCTCACCTCTTGCAAACTTGCTAAACTTACTCGGTGTTAAAAACTTGAAAAGCTTGGGATCAAAACTGTCACCATTACTAGTGCTAGAATTCCTTTTATTTGTGACACCCTCGCCTTAGGTTAGGAGACGGGTGTGTCGACCCAATAATTAACTCGCAAGTAAACCGAACTTTGTATTCGTTTTTAGATCATTTTGATTATTTCGATGACCCTCGTAAGTAATACTTATCAATTTCAGGTCCATTTAAATTTTTTTCGAATTCAATTTACTTACTAATTGACCTTGAGTTCATTTATTTCCTCGATCGCCACTCATTTAATATTTAATCTCAACAAACTCATCTAATGATCATAACCGATTATATTCGTTTAGTGATCTTTAATATGTTTACATTGTCCAATCAATCTCAATCTCAAATTTGAACCAACATGAATCAGGGTACCAATACCTCCCTATAAGGGGTATCGAAACAGGGGTATCGAACCTCAGTTCAATACAGGTCAACTATGTTAATTCCTTGACCAAGGCTGAGTGGCCTGGTTCGAAATAAGTATCGATGCAATTTCGTTACTGGAAGCCCCAGTATCGAACCAGGTATCGATACTGGTATACTTCGTTGACTCATTGACTAAGGTTGGGTAGCCTGGTTCGATACTGGTATCGAACCAAGGAGCTCACAAAAAGGCTTGGTATCAAACCTAGCTTCGATGCCTTTATGCCACTGCCAAAGGTGGTATCGATACCCAAGGGGATGGTATCGATACCGCTGCTTGAAATGGCAGGATTTTAGCTCTTCTAAGACTTAGAAACTAACCCAAAGGGCCATCTATATGGTCTCAAGTCATTCTTAATCCTTAAGGAACAACTCCAAATGTCTAAGCATCAATAACCATTTATCAATTTTACCATTTGACCAATTCATCACCAACTTAATGTTCATGGATTTTCCATATACCAAATCTAACAATTCTAACCAAATGGCCATTCATCCCACCATGTGCCATCTAACAAGTTAGCTAACCTATATAACATGCTCTTTTTTAGGCAACTAACATATCTATGGGGTAATTTTTAGGATTCTTGTGACATCTTACTAGGTTCCATGTTTCATACCGATACAATTGCTTACATATCATATACATATCATCAAGTCCTACTTTTACAAACCACAAGCCAAAACTCAAAACATGCAAGGCTAGCCTAATGAGATCATTATGCCTTATGGCTTACATACCGAATACTTGATCGATTATATACATATATATATATATATATATACAAATCACTAACCAAATATCAAAATGCATGAACCATTCTAAGCATGCTCCCTATGCCACCATAAACTAGGAGTTACAAAAGTACAAAATATCATACTTAGGCTTGCTTGGTGTCCTTGCTCCCGATCGAACTCAATTTAGCTCCTTTGCTCGATAACCTGTTGTTCGGGAAGGAGGAAACAGAGGTGGTAAGTAATTACGAAGTACTTAGTGAGACAACCCTAAGTCTAATCAATTAGACATTAATCAAAATAAAATAACATGCTTCAAATAAGCAATCAATCAATTTTTACATAACAACTCAAATATTGGGTAACATGCTTAACATGTATCTTATTTAACATGCTTTTCAAATATCATATTCCTCATGCAAATAGCAAGCAAACCAAATTCGCAGCCATGTGCTCATTTACAAATTCATACTCAAATGCTCTAAGATAACTTATAATCGAATGCTCAATTAGCAATATTGTATCAAATGCTCTATGACAATATCATGTCAAATACTCAATTAG
Organism: Abelmoschus esculentus; assembly: GCA_035048815.1. Classification (NCBI taxonomy): domain Eukaryota; kingdom Viridiplantae; phylum Streptophyta; class Magnoliopsida; order Malvales; family Malvaceae; genus Abelmoschus; species Abelmoschus esculentus. The sequence goes on along the minus strand of JAUCBN010000008.1, from coordinate 18,624,040 downwards.
CAATATCGTATCAAATGCTCTATGGCAATATCATGTCAAATGCCCAATTAGCAATATTGTATCAAATGCTCTATGGCAATATCATATCAAATGTTCAATTAGCAATATCTTAAATTTTATTCTTTCGGATTAGTTCAAATGATACCTTGGTATAGTTAGACTAGGCAAGTGAGTCAACAGAAGTACCACAAGGTACTGACAGAAGTGACACAAGGACACTAGCAAAAGATACCCATGGTATCTACAAATGGTGACTAACCACCAACAAAGGTACCCATAGTACCAACAGAAGTACAGAAGTACTAATCAGAAGTACCAAAATACTAACAAATGAGCTCAGGCTCTAGACATGTCGTACTACCTATGACCAACTATCGACCAAGGCTCAATCAGAGTTTCATATTCATTTGATCTTTCAATTCGTATTAACCAATTTCCTTATCACAATCATTGTTCATAACATGTTATCAACAAAAGCATATATCATGCTAACAAATCAAGTGCATATCATGCTATCATATCAAGCATAAACATCAAGCTATTGTACCAAAACATATATCATATTACCCATCTAAAAGCATTTATTATGTTATCAAACCGAAACATATATCATGCTATCATAATCATACCTCATGCATGACTCACATTCCTGACATCCGTAGTCGCGTGACGTTACTTACCTCGTCATTTCTGAGCTATGCAAATGTTCTAAGCTAGTTTAACATCTAGCACTCAAACATAATATCAAACAAATCATTAACATTTAGTTCTCCTTCTCGTATTACCAAATATTTTATTAGTCTGGTTATATTACAAATCAAATCAAATAATCAGAGATGGTTAGGACCCTAGGTCCTAACCCTAAGGTTTGTCACACTCGCAATTAATTCTGAGCTACTCAAGGGTTGTAGATGGTGATCCCCTTGCCTTTCTTCCTTGCCAAATCGAGTCTTTTTTCCTCGTTGTCCTCTTCCCTCGGATTCTCTAACAAGCCATAATAATATATCAATTCATTATGATATGTCCCAATCACTTAATTCGAACAATCAAATGCTTAACAAATATAAATATCCTTATTTGTTATCTAGAGACAACTTTGCTACTCTTTTGTAATTTGATCATATCTCCTAGCTCCGATGTTCAAATTGAGCTTATTTTATATCGTTAGAAAGCTAAGAGGACCCACTACAAGGACGATTTAATAATTCTTTCCCGATCAGTACCAGAATTCATTTGAATCAGAGCTATTCAGATTTAGGGACTACTCGAACATCCCTTACGACAATGCTTATATCTTTCTCTACCGAACTCGGATTGAGGTTCCGTAAATTTTCACTTAAACTAGGCATATATGAGTATCATACTTTAAAAGTTCAGCTCCTAACTCCAACAAACGTGGCCTAGGGAATTTTCTAAAGATAGCTACTTTGAATGACATTTTCTAGGCAATTTTGCTAGTTTCCATTTAACGAGTCTAAGTCTAATCCGAGCTACCCTCGTGAGTTTTCCAGCACCTCCAAATACTCAACTAACATCAATAAATCCCTTTTTTCCATCATTAATCGAATTATTTAACATATAAACATAGCATCAGAAAATCTAAGTTCCAAAATCCCTACTTTAGTGTTCATGCTTCAAGGATTCATAACCCAACAACTACCATCTTTAATTTAAGCTTTTATAAGCCTAATTAACTTATAGACATCTTATAATAATCAAAACCCCTAAATTTCAAAACCCTAAAATCTTTGATTTAGGGAAAGATGGACTTACCAAGGTCTTTAGATTCAATTTCTTAGTATATTAGTTCCACCATGCAAGGCTTTTGAGCTATCCCCTTCAATTTCCATGAAAATTTCTCTCCCCCCTCTATCTTTGATGTTCACGTGAAGTGAGGATGAAGAGAACAAATTGGGGCTGATTTTGTTTCTCATTAATTGAGTATGAAATGATCGTTTTGCCCCTATGTTTAATCCTTGAACAAATTAAAGACCAAGGGCAATTAAGGGAAGTTGGTAATCCAACATGCAATCATCTCTTGTTTTCACTTAATTCAATTTTATCACATAGTTCTAATCCAATTTACACATGATTCATTTAATTTACAATTTTATTCGAACCCTTTTACTAACTCAATTTTAGGGTGTTACATTATCTTTGAAAGGAAAGCAGTTCTCATTAAATTTCACATGTCTATAGATATAAACTCTCTCATCTTTACTTAAACATTTGTAACCATGTTGTTGAGGACTATACCCTAAAAAACACAAGGTTTCGACCTATATTTCATCTTATGCTTGTTGTAAGGATAGACAAAAGGGAAACACTGTGAACCAAAAACTCTTAAAAAGTCATAATCATGTTTCTGTTTAAGCAAAACTTCATGCGGTGAATATCCCTTCAAGACCTTAGTTGGGAGTCTATTAATGAGAAAGATAGAAGTATAGAATGCATTGGACCAATACTTAAAAGGAACAATTGTCTGAGTCATTAAAGTAAGACCAAGCTCAACAATATGCTTATGTTTTCGTTCAACAATACTATTTTTTTTGGAAGCGTAAGGACAAGTATGTTGTAACATAATTCCATGCTCTTTAAAATAAGAATGCAAAGGAGAAAATTCAGTTCCACAATCGGTTTGAATGGTTTTAAGCTTATAATTGAGTTGTCTTTCATCCATTTTATGAAAAACTACAACTATTTTAAACAAATCAGATTTACGAGATAAGAAATATATCCATGTATACCTGAAAACACATCCACAAAATTAATATAATAACTAACATTGTTTGACACTAAAGGAGCAGGTCCCCATAAGTTAACTTGAACAAGTTGCAAGGGTTGTTCACAAACAAGAGAGGATTTCTGAAAAGGAAGTTTATGGATCTTTCCAAGCTGACAAGCTTCACAAAATAGCATTTTATTATTCATAGAAGTTGGATTACATGACTTTAGCAAAATTTGAAGGGTATCACTAGATGGATGCCATAATCTCCTATGCCATTGCTCAAATTCATCACTAAAGGACATTGAACAAGCATTAACAGTACAACAATTATTATTAATAGATAAAAAAAAACTATCAGCAAAAGAAACACTAGAAGAAGAAGGAGCAAACTTGTACAAGCCATCACTCTTCAATCTCTGTAAAAGCACTTGATGAGTCTCAAAATCTTTAACAACATAAAAGTCAGGATAAAACTCCAATGAAACCTGATTATCTCTAGTAAATTTCGAGACAGACAATAAATTCTTTTTTATCGCAGGAACATGTAGAAGATTATTTAACATCAATGGTCTTAATTCTGAATACAAAGAATCAGTACCAATCTTTTCAATGGAAGCGTTCATCCCATTAGCAACTGAAACTTTGCCAAAATCTAAATAAGATTTAGATTTAAGGAACATACCTGTATTCGGGGTAATATGAGTAGTGTCTCCTAAGTCAGGATACCACGCAACATCATTATACCCAGTGAGATTGACCTCATCGGCAACACCTACATTATTGACAATTCCCACAACATTACCTTGATCTCCATTATCCAACTGGACAGTCTGTTCTTCTAGGCCTTTTTCTTTATAGCAACACACATTGGCAGTATTACCATATGACTGGTCAAACCGAAAATAACACCTATTTGCTAAGTGTTCGACCTTTCTACATATTTGACATTGAAAACGAGATCTTCCCCCGTAACCCCTGCCATTTATGCCTCTTCTATTAGAAAAGAACGATTGAAATTGACCTCCAATTCTAGTAGGGCTTAGAGGAAACATAAACTCATGATTGCATAGTATCTAGAATTCCTTTTAACTGGAAACGTACCCTAACGAACACTTGGTGCTTGACCCATGTTCACAGTCATGTAATGTATCAAGAACTCCTGTTGCCTTGCCTCAGTATCCAAAAGAACGCTGCAAACCCCATCAAGCTTGTAGGGTTGTTAGCTAGAGGTAATCACAGCAACAACAGACTCGTATTCTAGTGGAAGACCAAAAAGAATTGTCGAAATATGCATGGTCTCAGTCAAGGGATTTCCACAAGCAGCAAGATTATCACAGATTGCTTGAATTTGAGCCAAGTATTCTCTCATTGTCTGGTCTCGTTTGCGCAAACTTTTCAAAGAACAATGAAGATGCATTATCATGGTGGTTGAAGAAACAAAAAAGAGTTGGTTTACCTTGTCCCAAATTTCAACTGCAGTCCTACAGTTTACCAACGAGGGTAAAATAGATGCATCAATGGAAGAAAGAAGCCATGAACACAAGGCACTATCTTGTTGTCTGTATGTAACATTGTCCGAATTGAGAATCTTGACACCATCCTCGTTGAGATAACGAGGAGGAATAACGATCGTACCATCAACATGTACAAGCAAAGTAAGGTTCTCGTAGAAAAAAGTGCTATCATTTCCAAAGCATAAAGTTCGAGTCATCCAAACGAATGGAAATGATCTTGTTGGTAAATGGTTTCGATGACTCAGCCATTAGAGATCTCTGAAGAAGAGAAACTCTAATACCATGTAAAAGTAGTAACAAGAACGAGAGAAAAATAAAGAAAACCTCAAATATATTTTATTGATGACTGATGCATTATTTATATAGAACATTAAGACACTTCTGGAAGTCTTTCAATACCCTAAACAACCTAACCACTTTTATCCATATTAACAAAAATTTCCAACGTCTCTTATACAGCTATACAGCTAATAGACTATTGTTATCATTCTCGTTCGTACTGTTTTTATTTGGTTTTTCGTTTAGTTTCTGAGTTTTGACTCAATGGATATTGTAGTGCTACTCTTTTTATCCATTTAAGTTTAGGGAGGTTTTTAACGAGTCACACTATAATCCATCATGTTTATGATTTATTCTAATATAATAATACATTTTTACCGAAATATATATATATATGTATATATATATATATATAACACTGCACAGTTCCTTTTGTTTATTAGACACATTGGTGGGCTTAAAGGCCTAAACTTGTGCCTGGATCGACATATAGGGCCCGTGATCAGGGTCCTATTTCAGTCAGCGTACTAAACACGCGCTTCACAAGTCACGCCGTCTCTTTACTTCTTGTCTCTGGCTCTCTGTTCCCAACTACTGGCTCGCTAGCCTTGCTCGAACTCGACCCTTTCAGGAGAGTCAAATGGAAGAAACTGGTCCCTTCAAGGTACGATAAAAAAACATGCATCTTACTCTTAAAATGTCTTTGTTCTTTTACCTCTTGGCCGAAATATCTTGTAAAAATATGTTAGCTTTTCCAAAAATTTTGGAACTCTGCTGTAAATTTTATCCAATTGACGGATGTTCTGTAATGCAGATAATACTGGGTTCATCTTCCATAGCTCGCCGCAATATATTATCTGAAATGGGATATGAATTCACACTCATGGTAATTTTCATATCTTTTGGAAATTTAATTGTTGTTTAGTCTAATTAAAAAGATTGTTTCAATTGGGTTCGTTTCTCTAGAGTGCAGATATTGATGAGAAGGGTATCAGAAAGGAGAAGCCGGAAGAGTTGGTCATGGCTCTTGCTGAAGCGAAGGTTCTGTTTTTTATTTAATGGTGATTTTCTTATTTTGAATGATTGTTTTGATTTACGAAAAAAAGAGTATAAAATCAATGTCATATTTCTTTGCTTTGAACAACGTTTTATTAATTTTTCAGATATGTGTTTTACATGCTTGTATGTATATATATATAAGTTTGTACTGCTTTTAATGTGAATTACATCTCAGGCTGATTCCATTGTATCAAAGCTACAAAGTATCAATAATGAACACAAGGATGAGATACCAACTATTTTGATTGCTGCTGATACAGTATGCCTTCAGTCTCGACTTTGTTTAGTTACTGGTTGAATCTCCTCTTTTACGTAATTGGCCATTGTTTCACCAAATGCCGTCTATTGTCTGAGCCTCCGAGGATATATTTTTTGGAGGAAGTAAATTATATGTTTCAATATCAATGACATAAGTGCTACATAAGGTTCTAGTTTCTTGTTTTCCTTGCAACTTAAGGCTAATGTGTGTGTGGTGGTGGTGTGGGGTGGTGGGTGGTGGGGTGAGGCTTAATGGTATCTCTTTCGTTACAGCTACTTCTAATCCTTTGTAGATTTATCGTGAAAGAATAAAAAAGTAGGCCTAAATAAAGGAGTACTCAAGCTTCTGACTAGCATTCACTTTCCAACTGTGCCTTTTGTTTGTTCTATGTTCGGATTACTTACATGCATGTACTTTCTTTTAACCGTTTCCACTGCAGCTGTTGCCTGCTGCATGGTATTGTCTTGGTATATGCCTAGACTGTCAAAATTTCTCCGCATTGGTGATCATGTAAATGATGCAGAGCCAACAATGCTATTTACTTCCCATCTAGTATAAATCTGTTCCTTTGGTATCAATTAGACTTCCTGACATGTTTAATTACAGACACAATCTATGCTGCATGTGTCGAACTTTTGAAGAACAGTTCATAAGTAATCTACTGCAGTATAAACCCTTTCTTTGCTGATAAAAAAATTATTGTATTTCTATATGCATGTAATTTTGGTCTAACAATATATTTATTAATCATCCCATACTTCAATCTTTCAGCAGCTCCTCATAATTGCTTCCTTATATGACTGCTGCAACACATGAGTTTGTTTCCTTAATGTGTGGATTGTTTTCATCATAATTTACAATATTTTGAAGGGGCCAAATGGCTTGCTGTTAATCAGATTTACCATTGGTTTTAAAACCAGACTTGCCTTCTCTGTGAAAGAACCCAATCATCTGTAAAGTATGCTGGACTACTCTGTTACATCTTTTCTGTCCTAAACAAGTTTCAAAATGCATCTTCAAACATAGATGGCAGTTGGTGTGAAAAATCATGCTTCTAACTTGTTTTAGAGGGGGAAAGCAACCATTCCTCCTTTTTCACTTATTGTTATGTTAAATGATCTCTAGGTGGTGGTCTATGAAGGTGTTGTAAGGGAAAAGCCAGCTGACGAGAAAGAAGCGCGAGAATTTATAAGAGGTTTGTCTTGATATTTTCAGCCTGATCCTTACACTTCTACTCTTTTAAAAGTTTACTGATTACCTTTGTGCAGGCTATTCGGGTGGGCATTGTGCAACTGCGGGATCTGTTATAGTTACTAACCTTAAAACTGGAGTCAGAAAAGGGGAATGGGATAGAGTTGAGGTATTAATGGTTTTCATTCTTGATTTCAATACTTGAATCATGGCACCTGCTTGAATAATTACCAAACTTCTCCGATTTCAATGAGCAGAGAACTTGGAGCAACATAAACTAAATGATGTGGTAGTTGTGAAATTTTATCGTGTGTTATGTTCTTTCTCTGCCATGTCAAGTACCTAGGGAAGCATGTTTCATGAGAAGAAAAATCTCTTAATAAACCCAACTTATGTGACTAACATACCATAAGTTCATAACACAGTTTTCAAGTATGAATATATAGACTGAAAATGTGTTGGTTTTGAACCCCACTTCTTTCGAGTAATTAATTGGCTAGCCCAGGCTATTTCTTAGAACAATAGCAAAGTGCTCCGACACTACCACTTGGATCTGGAACTTACATGCAGATGCTCATTAGAGGGTCTGCATTGGAATTATGCTAATTCGACTCTAGGCACTTGATACACATATTGTAAAAGTTACAAAAGCATATTCATTACGTGCTTAACATTTTTTTTATATAATTTTATTTTTAATGATGCAGATATATTTTCACAAAATACCAGATGAGATCATTGACAAACTGGTAAGAGTATTTTTCTTCTACTTCGTCGTTCTCCCAGTTTTTGCTTATTGTGCAGGTAATATCGGTTATCCTCGTCTGTTTCTTTCCTGTTCAGATTGACGAAGGGGCCGTATTACATGTTGCTGGAGCACTGATTATCGAGCATCCTTTGATAGTGCCATATGTTAAACAAGTGGTTAGTGTGATTATTTCCTTATGGATCGTGTCATTACGAACTAACAAATCCCCGAAATAGGTTGATAAAAAAAATGCCTTCACATCCCTTGAACGCTGTTCTGTAACCCTCAAAGCATCTTATAGTGTTGGCTACTCGATTTCACTAACCGAACATTATATTTTGACATTAGAAGCAGAAAAGATGATGTTTGATATCGTTGCAGGTAGGGGCAACGGACAGTGTGATGGGATTGCCAAAAGCTCTAACTGAGAAACTAATAAAGGAAGTTGTCTAGGACCTGGCATTATTCGATTCCATTTTCGGAGTTCATTCGCATTTATTCCGTTCGGTTAATAGATCCATATTAGACATTTTTAATTCATTCTAATGTGCGACTGTTCTGAACTTGGGCTAAATCAACCATACATGCCTCAATTGTTCTCTACTTTTGATTGTAAAAGTTGTATTTGAGAAGGCTACTCATTGTTAATGCCGTTTAAGATGCATCTCTAAACTATCTGGAGTGGTCGTCTTGTTTACATTACTGTACTTTATTCAAATTGAGTTAAACACGAATCAAATATTATTTGATTTGTGATCAATTCGTTCGATAAGCATCATAGTTACCAAAGTATTATTACAGAGGTACAGGGATCGATTCCTTGCCCCGCATCTCCATTACTTTTACAGTTCATTTTTCTACTTTGAAAAGGAAACAAACCTTTCTGGCTTTTTCCGCCTTTTCCTATACCTCAAAAGACACCGATTCGCTTCCCTTCGCAAATCATATTCTATCGCAACTTTTATTTTCTCATTTCTTTTAAATCGGTATCTTCCTTAACAAAATCCAAACCAATATTTTCCATTAATTGCTTCATTGATTCTCTCGTTGGATGTTGGAGGTCGGCCGGGGCTTAAGCGCGTAAAGGTAAGCTGCAATGCTTCTTCTTAGTGCTGTAAATTACTTGATTCGATAATAATCAATTTAATTCTTTAATTTCAAATCGGCATGATAATACGTTTGTTTTCATTTTGCTTGGTTTCGTTTCAATTTTCTATGTTGATTATTTAACCTTTTCGCATTGATTACTTCATTCGTAACTCTGTAACAGTAATCCTTTTCCAGTGATTTAAGTTTTAATTTCCTTTTTAGGTTACCTCTTGATTAGATTCCTTTTCTCTCTCTGAAAATAAACAGATATTGATTCAATAAAATAAACTCAGGAAAATTACAAGTAATACTAGCTATTGTTTATTTAAAATGTAGTATAAAATCCAGTACAATACTTCAGCTTGATAACTCTGTAGAGTTCCAACTATTTTGTTATATTAAGTTGACTCAATGTAAAATAGACAACCATACACACTTATAAGGAGCCATAGGTAGGGAGAATCAGGACTTCATATTCTCCATATCTTTATGTATATACTTCTTACAGATCCTTTCACAATGTAGCTGACACTGCTGCTTTAATCCAGCTACACATCATCTTCACAAACCTGTACAAGATCTTAGAATACAAGAGCTAAGAGCATTAAAAAGTAAACTTATATTGTTTCAACCTTTTATTGTTTTAGAAGTATTATTTATTCAACACTTATGTGGATCCATCCACATGTAGAAAAAAATTAAACGTTCATCCATGTTATATTCTGAGAGTAGTTATTACTTTTTAGATGAAATTTAGGATATTGACTTCATGATCTATATAGGATACCAACACGAAACTCTAATCACTTATTTCCTTATACTGCTGGTTAGGTTCATTTATTTTGTGATATGGAGCTCAAGCTCTTTGAAATATATAGTATATAGTGTGCATGTGATACAAACACAAGAAGATTAGATTTCATGTGGGTTTTGTTCATAATTAGTAAGTTGAAGCAGAGCATAGATAGAAACTTGATGCAATTATTATATTAAATTACTAACATTAAAGTTCATTTTTTTTAAAATTTGAATCAAAACTGGTTCAATTTAATTTGATTATAAAAAGATAAAAAAAATAACTAAGTCCGATTTCATCATCATAACAAATCAAAATCCAAGAAGGATTGAACTCTTAACTACCATAAAAGGAAAGGTGAGTGCATGACATTGTTAGAAAAAGCATGGATGATTTGATAGGCTATATAAGTTTACGGTCTAAAGATTTGAAATTGTTTAATGGGACTTTAACATCATGAATGAAAAGAATTTGTTTGTCCCTTTATATGTCCCACTCCCACCAATGTTTTTATGCTGCATGGATTAATGATTTATTTTTCTCGTTTTATGGATTGTTTCTGTTTTATTAATAATACACATGACATTAAATTATTGATGGGACATATAAAGGAGCACAGGAAAAAGACAGACGAATTTTATTCACCATGAACCCTAACTAGGGAAAAACAGTTGATAGAAATCTTTAAATTATTTCCAAAATAGCCAAAAAGGGGCAGTAAAGGGTCAGAAAAGTTATTTGGTAAGGAAAAAAGAAATCCCTCAGGTATTTTAGTCATGATTTTTTGGAGGATCATGTGCATGAAAGTTTCCCAGCTTTTTTATATTTCTAGCCCATGCCCTGCCATCGGTTGACAGCATTTGGCATTGCAAAGGAAGTCTTAAGAAAGATGGTAGTTTGAAAATTAATGGCTAGCTAGTTTATCGAATGAGAATAGAAGGTTGAGCCTGAAATAGGGTTGTACGAAGTCTATGTTGATCCGACTCTTCATTTTATCAAAGTGTTAATGTCCAACTCCAACATATATCTAAACATTAGTGTAAATATATGACCCTCTAAACATTTTCCAAATGTATGAAAATTTTGGGGGATACTCTTACCTTTAACATAATATCAGCAGAAGTTTATCTACTTGTAATCGGGTATAGGGATTTGACCAGATTCAATATAGTTGACATCTTTCACTAAGATCTCATAGTGCCTTCTCACTTCCTCGGGTGATTTATCACCAACAGCCGCCGCCACTTTTTCCCAGCGGTCTGGAGTGTCCTTGTCATATACAGCCAGTGCCTTTTCAAATAGTTTGTTTTGCTTTGGAGTCCAGTAGGTGTTAGAATCACGTGAAGAAGATCTAGAACTTGACGACATTATTATTACACTTTGGTTATGAATCAAAAAACAAGGAGGAGCGTGGAAATAAAGCTTGGATGTGATGGATATGAACTGAACGAAAATTGTTGGAGAAGTGGAATCAAAGATTAGAACCTTAAAAGGAGGGGTGGCTAACAAAAGAGAAAAGAAGTTAGCAATGAAGGAAAACTAGGTTGCTGCCTCGGTTAAGGGGGTGGTACGATGCTCTCTATTTATAAAGAGGCAACATTGGTGTTCATCGGTGTAATTGAGCCAAGTCGAGTTTAAAAATTTAAGCTCTTGTTTAAGATGAAAGTTATATTAGAAATTAGAATTTTCAAACTAAATTCGAATAGCTTTGATGCACAAATATTTAGATTTTATTTTAGTACGTAAGCAGGCGAATATTTGGAGTTCAATAATAAGATATGATTCGCTTGCTCAAGCAAAGGCTTTTAGTGGACAGTAACCAAGTGTCATCCAACAGACCCTTTTCGAAACTCTTGTTATTTATTGGATCAAGTTGACTTGTCCGAGAATTTATCAGATGGTGGGGATTAGATCCCAAAACAGTGTACTCCATCACCATAGATGCTCCAAAACATGATCCTCCACCATCCCTTTTAAAACCCAACAAATATACAGTAAGATATTCTGCTGTTTTTAGTGAGTGGTAATTTGAGATTTTCTTATGTTATTTGACAACTTGGTAATATATACTCTATTTAAAGGAGGATTATTTATGTTGAACCTATTCTTCTTTTTTCATGTTAATATTGTGAAAAATATTTCTAGTCGTCTTTGATTCAATTCTCGGGTCTTTAGTGGATTTGGGTTGTCCATTTCGGGTTCATTCAGGTGAAACTCTGCCAGTGGGCCGTGTGTTCCTTTCCATTATTTTGACATGGGGACCTGCTGGATACCTTAAATTTTTAGGTATGAGTGTAGACCCAACTTTCGGGATTTAGAATGTAAGAACACAAACTAGTGCCCTTTCAGCATCTGGTGGAGCCTTTTCCACTGCTGTAGCAGTTAACTCATTTAGTTGGTAAAGGGGCACGATGAAAGGACCACTCTTTGTGGGAATCGATGAATAAAGCAAGGAGAACTAGTTTTGGAAACATGTTTCTATTTTTATTGGATGTACTCAATCATAGTAAAAGGTGTGTTTTTGCTCATAGAATGTCTCAAAAGACAGGAATCAATGGTATGGAATTGTTCAGTCTTGTAGGTTGAAGTGAAGAATGTTGTGATAAAAATTGTTTCTTCAGGTTGGAAATTTGATATTGATCATTTGGCTTGATTTCTAGCATGATAAGAGAATATGTTCCAAAATTTTGGTTCCTCTGTTTTCTTTCTTCTGCTAGGATTAGAACAGTGATTTTTCATCAACAGGCGGCTTTGGTTGCCATGCACCCAGCTTATGGTTATAAGATCTAGCCAGGCAATGTAACATATAGCGCCCTTGTATATTGCTCGACTTATGATACAAAAGACATGGAATGTTATGAAGCAACATGCTCAGGGGGTGAGTGACCTTGGACCTGCCATTCTGAATATAAACAGATGCTAAAATATAAAATAAATGTGTATGGTCTTCACTACATAAAAGAATATGCAGAGTAACAAAAGTGGTGGCCAATGAATATGGAAAAGCTAAAGTGCCTCCGGAGAGAATTTTGTACGACCAAACTGTTGCAAATACTGACACGATCATGCACATTAAGTAGAGGGAACAAGAGATTTTGTCATTCGCAAACCGGTTTTGTGCCAAAACTGCTTAAGCAAATTGCAAAGGCTTGGAACGCGGAGAGTGGGTAACGATAATCCATGGTGAAAACATCCTTACCTATCTTCCCAAATTGCAGAATCACTTTGTCTCGTTCTGCTAAACTGAAACGTTTTGGCTTGGTTCCGCAGTGGCCACCAACTGGAAATTTTTTACCGAAGCCACGGTAACTCGGCCTTTAAAATTTAAGCACCAACATTGCAACTGTTCATGCCATCTAGGAGCTTTATTTCTCAAAACTAAGGGTGTACTTTGCCCTGAATTTTCAGACGTACCACATAAAGTTGAGTCAAATCCAATGCGTGGCTTTTTTCCTTTCAAATCAATCGGTGGAGAAGGATCATCTTTAGGGCAATTCGTGAATGCCGTTGGAGTCGGAGCAGTTCCTCCCACTTCAATAGCAGAGACAGGGATCAAGTACATTATACACTTCAATCTCCTCGGACCTTTCGTGCGAAGAACATTGAGCTCATAAGATATACCAGCGGTGCTAACATTAGTCATAGGGACCCTTGGAGGCACCGACTTCAAGTAGGTTTTCCAACGTGATCGATAACCAGATTGTGCAGAAGAAACATATTGAGGTTGGCTCTCAAAAATGTTGAATTTGGTTCCGAGGAAATTAGACCTGTTAAAGCTCCTCTCTTTAAAACGCACAAAGAACTAACCAACCAGTCCTTAAGAAAACTAAAAATATAAATAGCTTAACCAATCTCAAAGCTAACCTGAGCTTTCCAATATAATCGTTGCTGGACTTTGAGAAATCATCCCCCTTCAAATATATCATAAACTCAGTGCAGGTAGCCCTTCTTTCTTTCTTAGCTACCAATAACTGTTTACTCAAATCACCAGACAAAGCTGTAAATTCGAAAGGAAAAAACAAAAAACTGATAAATGTCAGTTATACTTATATACATTACACCTAATGAAAGTTCTCCTTGGAAACATATTACTAAGCTGAAACATGAAGTTTTAAGAATTAAAACACTCATTTTCAACGGAAAAAAAAAAAAAGAAAATTTACCAGGAGTGAGACCCATATACAATCGATATGTTGAAGTTTCCTTCTCCCTCTTGATAAAGCATTGAATCGGAGCCTCCCTTGGTCCAGGCTATACCCCCAGAAAAGAAACACAATAAACTATCAAACCGATTTTTTTTTCCAGTAAAAATGGAACAAAAAGATAAAACCTCACCTGCTTTAGAGATATGGGGAAAGTAAATAAGCCACATTGTTCAGGTGTTTTAACAATTTCTTTAGTAATTCCTCTCCACGACTGACAAACAGCAGCACAAGCAACCACATCTCTCCTTCCCGGCCAACAATTTTCCTTTGCTTCCAATCTTTGCATAATATCGAACAGTAACTCCGTCGGTAAATTTGCCCATTGTCCTTGCTCGATTTCAGTTGAAGAACCAGATAATAAAAACGGAGAAGAAGAAGCTTCTGGCGCAATGTGGGATCGTCCACGCTTCCTGTTATCTTTCCTCCCTGGACTTTTCTTCGATATGTTTCCAATCTCCCGAATAAAGTTTTTTAACGTCATTTCCCCTGATTTTGGCTTGATAGAGCTGGAAAATTAACAATAAATCATAATAGGTGAAACCGAAAAGAATAAGATAGGAGATGAAAAGTTTTTATTGTTTTGATTCTTCGATTTCGGAGTTTACCTACCTGAAGGATTTGGATTAGTGAAACCTAGAGAGAATCTTCACAAAAAAATCAAAATGCGAAGAGGAAATTTTGGAAAATATCAAGAATTTCCAGGAAAGATAGATGAATTAGTCGGAGAACACGATAGGGAGATGCGGAATGGAGAAATGGACACGATTTCCGATCAATGAGAAGAACAAAGAGAGCGAGAAAGAGAGAATCTAACGGGATGAGAAATCTTGAGATTTGCACCCATTTTTAAAAATAAAAATAACGTTAACAATTGGAGGAACTGTTCATTCTCTCTTTCCCCTTTTCTTCCAATATCCGCCTCTCCTCCGTCGCGGCCTCCGCCTGAAGCTGCTCCGCGACGGCGATCACCACGCAATGAAGGCCCTGCGTTTTTTTTTCCTCTCTTTTTCCTTTCTGCTTCGACTTGATTCTAATTTAAATAATGTTTAAAAAACGTACTAATTTATTTATTTTCAATTTTGTCCACTGATTTAATTGGCGGGTGTTTTTCTTTTCTTCCGCTTGGTCTATCCATAACAGGTTAGGCCTATTTATCAACATAACATCTTACTGTGATTATATAATTTAAATCCCCTAAATTAAAAGAATTACGAGTGTTTTGTTTGTATTAATCTTATATCACAGCAAATTGTACTGTCGCCTTAATGTTAGATTATATTAAATTACAAGCAAAGTCTTAAATTTTGGATTAGTTTATTTTGATTTTACTATTTTAATTGATTTAGTATTTTTATATAAAATTTAAATTTAATAAAAATAAAATTCTTATTTTTAGAATAAACTATGATGCATGAGTATTGATGAAAAATTATTAAAAGAGTTTTGTTTATCAAGTCAGTTGTGGTCTCAAGTTTATCTTAATTTTTTTTAATGTGAATCATCATTTCTTTTTTATATATAATTAATGAATAGATAAGGCTTAAGGGTTCAATAAACCCTTAAACTTTTGCATAAAAATCAATAAAGCCCTTAAACTTTTTTATACCTAATTAAGACCTTAAATTTTAGCAAAAAATCAATTAAGTCCTTAAATTATATTTACATACCCTCAAACTCAAGAAAAAAATTAATTTGGACCTTTAATCAACCTTGACCGTTAACTTTAAAGTTTTTTTTTAGAAATTTTTTTAACACGTATCGAAAAAATTATATCACTTTTCATTTCTAAGAATTTTTAAAATTTTATTTTTAAAATTATATAAAAATCCTAAAAATATTTTTAATTCTAAAATTTAATTTAAAATAATAAATAATAATTTTTTAAAAGATTAAAAACTAAAAACTAAAAATATTAAATATTAGTATACAATTACAAAAAAACAAATTTATATTTTAAAATAATTTTAGAATTCTCAAGAATTTTTTATAAAATGTTTAGATTTTTATATATTTTTTTAAAAATTAAAATTTCCTTAAAAGATAAGTGGTATTATCTTTTTACGACATGTTCCAATTTTTTTTAAATAATCATTAAAGTTAAATACCAAAGTTGGTGAAAGGGTCAAATTGATTTTTTTCTTGAGTTTGAGGGTATAATTGAACGTAAAAAAAGTTTAAGGGCTTAATTGATCTTTTGCAAGAGTTTAAGGTCTAAATTGATTTTTTTTGAGTTTGAGGGCTTAATTGTATGCAAAAAAATGTTTAAGGGCTTAATTGATTTTTTTACAAAAGTTTAAGGACTTATTGAACCTTTAAGCCAATAGATAATTATTAAATAATTATTTAAAAATAAGCAAATTTAAATGTTTAAATTACGAATGACATAATAAACAAGATTTATTTAATAATTTCTCATATTGATGAATATAAAAAATTTAAATGAGTATAAGAAAATAGAAATAAAAATATTTAAATAAAAATAGAGTTTAAACTCAACACGTCCAATGTTTTTTTAGAAACATCATGTATTTATTTTTCTCATTCTCAAGCATTATAAAATCGAATAAATTTATATTAAAGAAATTATGTGTTACATAGGTCTCAATAAATTTATTCACCTGAATTATTTGTTCGGCTACAAATAAATGGTTTTGATTTACTATACTATTATTTTTTTAAATATTATTATATTTATTTTTATAATTTGTTCACTTTAATCATTAATATTTATTTTTACTGTTTTTTTTTTAATTATTAACGTCTTTTTCTGCTAAGTATATCCGTAAAAATTTCAAACGACCAAGACCCGTCTCACACACTTTACCGATTACATATGGGAATGATTCTTTCCATGCATGCTTCAATTATAGCAAGTGTCACGGGGCTAGACTTTTGAACCAGCTAAACCGTGCGGCCTTAGTCGAGTCCTCAAGACAAACGACTAAGTAAGCCTTCTCACCACTTAAAGAAGATCAAACTTCCCAAGTACTGACGAACGCGAAGCGTTCTATGCGGAAACGGATCAAACAAGATAGCGAGGAAGAACTCTTCAAGAACATTCAAAGAACGCTCAAGAACGCTGAAGAACAAAGAAAGAGCAAACAAGAACAACTCAGAGGATCTTTAGAGAAAATGCCTTTATTCCTGAAATGATGGAATAACTCAGTACAACTCAGTGTCACTCAGTACATCAAATGAGGTGGGGGAAGGCCTCTATTTATAGTTGAACTCCCCCTGATCCTACGGTCTATACAGTTTTACATCGACGGCTATGATACAACTCTATCCATTCACAAAGCATAATTCTGGGAATATTCCAGTCTAACTATGGAAAGTATCTTCTGTGTTCACACAAAGTGTTCACACCCCTTGGATGGATAAGCCTTCTAGAAAACTCCTTGGATCGGGTCAACGTTTGTGGTCTTCGCAAGCCCAGCTTCGCTCTTGGAATTACTTGGGCAGGCCAAAATACAGCAAGTGGTGCCAATGTCTTGGACCCCAATGTGCGGCCCGTGACATTCTCCCCCACCAAAGTTGGCGACGCCCTCGTCGCGCCACTCGGACGAGTCTTAGTTCGATCCTGGAGCTTCTCGCGCACCTTGGCTAGCTTCTGTCTCGGAGTCTGGCTTGAATGTCCCCCCATAAGAACCGCTCTCCCCATAAAGAGCACCGGACTCTGATTCAGTTGTCCCCCCATAAGGACTACCCGCTTCGGTTCGCACCGCCATGTAAAATCACCCGTACCAAGCACATCTTGATCATTATCCCCATGTTCAAGAGGTACTTCACTCCTCGACCCAGCATTTTCTCTCTCCGACAATACTTCTTCACTGAAGTTTGCCGCCCCATTGCTCCTCGGCAATGCAACACCCATCGACACTTCACTCCCCTTGAAGTTCGATGCACCAGCCACCTTGTCCACGGATGGCTCCTCAACGGCATCCACGCCAAAAGGCTCAGGCAACACATGCCTCACCAAGGAAATGTCTCCAACTGTCGCCTCTTTCCCGATGACTCCTCGGCTTGGAGCGTCTTCGACACGCTGAATAGCTGTCAGCTTCTTGGTCACTTGCCCGATGTCTCGTCGTACTGGTACAACACATCGTTGTCTTGGATCCAAGATGCACACGACGTTGGCACACGTAATGATGATCGCTTGTACACGGTCAAGGAAGTTAAGTCCCAAAATAAATTCAAAGTCGTCTAATTCGATTACCTTGAAGTCTTCCTTGGACTTCCAATCACCAATCTGCAGATCAACTTTCCGCACAGTCCCTATCACAGGAGCTTCCTTGGCATTCACAGTCTTGATCTTGTCTGTTGAATCCACAACTTTAAGACCAAGTTCCACTGCAACCTTCTTGGACATGAACAGATCGCTTGCCCCTGTGTCCACCAAAGCACTCTTCGATCGTCCCGCCACATTGATGTCGACAAACATCAATCCATTTTGCTTCTTGCCTTTCTTCTTGGCAGAACTCAGAATCATCGAGCCAAGCTTCGCAGCCTCATCACCCTTGGGCTCGTCCTTCTTGGACTGCTTCACTCGATCAGGGCACTTACGCGCTCTATGCGGGCCCTTACAACGGTAACACTTGCGACCCATCACCTTCGGCTTCACACCTTTCACACTGGCGATTGCACCAAGTCTCCCTGGTTCACCATCTGAATCGTCGTCCTTTCGAACAATGGCATCGAGGCGGCTCTTCTTCTTTGGACAGTCCCTCACCATGTGAGGACCCTCACAATGATGGCACTTTACGGTTCCTCGATCCTTCCGCTCATATGGCTTCTCATACCGGTTAGACTTGGGGGATGGCTTTCCCTCGACGCTCTTCTCTTCGGAACTTTCCTCGTCTCCCTTTCCATTACCCTTATCTCGGGGCTTGGAAGACTCATTCTTGTACTCAAACTCTGCAATGGATTCAGCAGCGGCCATCGCTCCTGAAAGGTCTTCAAAACCCATTCTCTTCAGCTCCATTCTCGCCCATCTCTGGAGACCAGATTTGAAGAGATACAAACCTTCCGATTTGCTCAAATCTTTAATTTGCAGCTTGAGTTCCGTAAAATTCTTCACATATTCCCGAATTGAGCCGTCGTGCTTCAACTGATGAAGTTTGTCTCGAGCTTCCTCGTTGGCATTCTTTGGATAAAAATGCTCCTTAAGCTCAGACTGGAAATCCTTCCATGTCCCGATTGGAATATCGTCGTCATCCGACTCAGAACATCTATTTCGCCACCACAACAAGGCAACGTCAGTCAAATAGACTACTGCAGTGTTCACCTTCTCGGCATCGTCAGTGATGCTCATTCCCCGGAAGTATTGCTCCATGCACCAGATGAAGTTCTCGACATCTTTCGCCGACCTGGTTCCATTGAACTCCTTGGGTTTAGGGATGTCCTTCACTGGTTTAGGTGTGGTTGGATTCAGCACACCGTTCCGCATAGCAGCCTGATAAACCAGAACTTCCGCCTTGAGTCCCAACATTTCTTCCCTCAATGCCTCAAACTTGGCTTCGAGAGCATCTCTCTTCACCTCTAGTTTCTCACCTTGGTCATCCAGCTCCTCGAGTCGCACGTCCACTACGTCGATTCGCTCCCCAGAATCCTTCACGGATCCTTCAAGCCTGGTGACCCTCTCCTTAAGTGCAGACAACTTGTCCCTTGAGTCCGATCGACTTTCTTTGTTAGCCTGGGTTTCCACACCCTTCTGGCCAGCAGCAGCAACAGTATCCCTCTTTGGTGCCATCTCAAATTCGATGCTTCGTACTTTGAACAGCCTAACGTTGCTCGAACAAAGCTCTGAGCTCTCGCTCTGATACCACTTGTCACGGGGCTAGACTTTTGAACCAGCTAAACCGTGCAGCCTTAGTCGAGTCCTCAAGACAAACGACTAAGTAAGCCTTCTCACCACTTAAAGAAGATCAAACTTCCCAAGTACTGACGAACGCGAAGCGTTCTATGCGGAAACGGATCAAACAAGATAGCGAGGAAGAACTCTTCAAGAACGTTCAAAGAACGCTCAAGAACGCTGAAGAACAAAGAAAGAGCAAACAAGAACAACTCAGAGGATCTTTAGAGAAAATGCCTTTATTCCTGAAATGATGGAATAACTCAGTACAACTCAGTGTCACTCAGTACATCAAATGAGGTGGGGGAAGGCCTCTATTTATAGTTGAACTCCCCCTGATCCTACGGTCTATACAGTTTTACATCGACGGCTATGATACAACTCTATCCATTCACAAAGCATAATTCTGGGAATATTCTAGTCTAACTATGGAAAGTATCTTCTGTGTTCACACAAAGTGTTCACACCCCTTGGATGGATAAGCCTTCTAGAAAACTCCTTGGATCGGGCCAACGTTTGTGGTCTTCGCAAGCCCAGCTTCGCTCTTGGAATTACTTGGGCAGGCCAAAATACAGCAAGTGGTGCCAATGTCTTGGACCCCAATGTGCGGCCCGTGACACAAGGAATATGTTTTCCCTATCTCTTTTACTTCAACCGTAGGATGTTGAGTATTGGATTGGAACGGACAAAAAAAATATTTTAAATAAAATTCACATTTTTTTCTTAATTTACTTTAATTTCGTTGTTTTTTTAAATATTTTTACGTGAGTTAATTTTATTTAGCATATATAGTATTTGAATTGTGTGTGTTTTTTCGTATTGCAAGCTAATTATTAATCAGACTAGTTACGGATGCATGCATGTGCATAATTGTCCTGAACTTTTAAAATTAATACATTTAGTTTTAATTCTTTAAATCTTATAAATTAATCTTTAATTTTTAAAAATTTATGACTTATGTTCACAAATTTTATATATCTTCATCTTCAAAAATATTTTTAAACAAACCATAGCTGTGGGTTTCAAAACATGATGGCCCACGGCCACCAACCATATTACCTACTGATGCAGTACACGAGTGCTGAATTACTGATTTTAAATATTTTTTATGAATATAGTTTTGATTAAATAATTAATTTTATATTATTGTATTTTTTAAGAAATTCATGCATTATATTCGTATCATATCAAACACATTACTTTTGTTTTGGTGTTCTGTTTCTCCATAATTTGATCGAACATGTGATTGAAAATGTGCCCAACAACAACAATGAATTTGCATAACTCATTGTTTTCCAGCAGATTAAAGTGCTAGAGTAGGTGCCTGTCTGTTTGGATCATATATACAAGGAGAAGAATTGAAAAGGAAAAGAAACTATTTGCTTTAGTAATGAAATCAAATGCTGTAGAATTATAGGTTAAGTAGAAGCAAAGCAATAGATTATTATAAAACCTAGGAATCATGATCCATGAGGAAGTGAAATGTGGAGCCCTTTTGGTCTTTTTTGTTGAAAAAAGACAGAATATTCTTCGTCTGGATGCATGCACTGTGTGGCATTGGACCATGTTGTTTGCAAGACATGTACGATGGTGGTCTCAAGGAGAAACGTGGAGTCTGCATGGACATGGATTTCATCGCCATATTCGACGTTGATAAGGTTTCTAGGGTTATGAGATGTTTGGCTCTCAGTCAAAAAAAATAATTAAGCAAAACCTCACTTCTTTGAGATGATGTTAGATTCCTTTTCTATAAGACGTCACATTATGGATCCATAATTATAGCAGAGACACAAGTTTTTTTTTCTTTGATATTATCACGTATTCTACCAAAAGAGATTTGACCTTTTTTCCCTTTGATTTATTACAAACAGAAGCTAAAATCTAAGGATGTAATAATGCAAGAATCAAGTATTGTTTGCCTGGAAATCCTTAACAAAAGAAACCAACTTGTCGACTCCCTTGGCATTGTAAATGGAAGGTAGCAATACCAACCATCGGTCCATAACCTGATGACCCTGGAGTTTCATCATCTTATCTTCCTCGACTTTTCTCAAAAATTCAGCCTGCAACTCTTTCTTCTCCGATGTAAACCCAACATTCATCGGCTAACTCACTCGTGAGACCTCGGTCCGATCACCTTTCGCCAATAATTGTTACTTTTCTGAATATCGTCGGTTTATGTAATGTGGAAACTTCGAAATTTATATGTAATGTTCTAGTTATCTTACGTCGAAAAGAAACAGTGTCTGCGGGGATAGCTCAGTTGGGAGAGCGTCAGACTGAAGATCTGAAGGTCGCGTGTTCGATCCACGCTCACCGCACTATCATTTTTCCTTGTCTCTTCATTTTTTTCTGACCGTGGAGTTTTCACTGGGTTAATCGAGGGCGTTTGACTTATGAACTTTTGTATCAGACTGTGTAATGACTATAAAAACATACACTAGGCTCTGACACAGCTACTCCATCAGGTAGATATTAGATTCACTGGTTTGTATTTGTGTTTCATGCTTTATCATAATGTTATTCAGGTTAAGGTTTGATCTAATGGATTAAGCATTGTGGTTTTCAGAGTTCAAACTCATATTGATCGTAGTTTTCTTGATTTCTAGAAAGCAAGAAACGCAGTGCTTAGATTTCTTCTGATCTGAAACAAACTAACACCTTTGGCCATTCACATAATATCAACTCCATGAAGCTTTGGCCATTCACATAATTTATCAGGGAAACAAAAGAGCAAGATTCGATCATGTGGTACCACCTCCACCAAGGCATGAACACCAAAGCAACAGAAAAAATAAAGCTTGATACCAGACATAAGTGCAAGCTATGATGTCACTGATGCTGAATTCTAGATGAAACAGGATCGGTTAGATGATTCGGTTTGAATCGTTTGGATTCAACTTTGAACAATGATTTAAGGAACATGAAAGAAAATAGAAAGATTCCGTCATATGTAAACATATGAGAAGAATTGGACATAATGTGAACACAAGCTTGATTCAGCACTCTAATGACAAATGATTTGCTTGGTCAGACAAGGCCACTTTTTCTCAACCATGTCCAATGCATAGGCAAACACCTCTTTCCGAGATGCCGGATCATCCTCTATGATATTGTAAATTCTCCTGAAAGAGTTAAACATAATCACTGGTTTGATATCTAGATGCCATAACCAAGATATATGGAAGCTACTTAAAGGTTTCGAGAATCGGTAGAACTGCGTGTATGCTAGCCTTAAGAGCATGACAAATGTCTGCAACATGAATTCTGGATGTGAATTGTTTGGACACTCGGTTTCTGGGATTCTGATAAGGGTTCCTGATTAATTATCATGGCAACGGCACTGCAGGGAAAGAAGCAGATAATTTACTCACTTGCAATTCGTAAGCCTCCAACAATGTTTGTGCTTTTCTTGAAGAGCATAACAATATGATGAAATGAACACTGGAGATGAGAAGTTCAAATATAATGCAGTGATGATTACATATGACATTAACAACTACAACAGTAATTCAAACTCTGTTGTTAGTATCAGATATGAGTATGTGTCTGAATTTCAACTTTTTCCCAAGTTTTTGGAAGGTCAGATCCCCATAAACATGTCCTAATATATGACAGGTATGGATGCCATCCCGGATTCTTCCAAAAAACTGAAGAGTCAAATGTGGTCTTCTCTTAGAGAGAGATTGTAACTTTTTACTATACCAAAATTCAAACCCATACAATATAGGACAATATGAATATCCTTGACCACTAAGTTAATTAGTGGATCTCTTAGTCATTGAATTTTTAAAATATCAACATACTCACTCAAATTTGTGTATTAAATTTTCAAAAATAATATTAATTGAGCAGATAGATTAATGTATAAAATTCAATAAATAAGTTAATTATTTTAAAATTTTAATGATTAAAATAGGTAAAAAGATAATGCTCAATAATATTGTAATAACCCATTTGATCCAATGGTCCACAACTACAAACCCAATAACCAAACTAAATGAAAACCCTAATATCCTTAAAATACAACAGTTGCCGCCTCTCCTGTTGCTGCACAGTCAACGCGCGTGGCCGCCACGTGCGGCGATTTGAACCGCGCGTGGTGGTCACGCGTGCTCCTATTCGCTCTCACGGTCGGCCATCGCCCATGTCACGTCTCCACCTCCCACCGCCTTCAAATCCTGCAAAAAGGAGATATTAGACATAGATATTATGTATTTTAATATGCATAAATTTGGGTTATAAAACCCCTATGAAAATGATGTAAAAAAGGGGAGGATGGAATGAAAAAACCAGAATTTTGAAGCAAAAAATACATTCCAAAGCAACACACATTCGAAACTGTAAAAAGAAAGAAAGAGAGCAAATCAGAAACAAAAATCAGTGCGAAAACAAGGTAAAAAATTTTAGTTCGAACATTTACCTCTCAAATCTACACCGATACAAAACTTGTTTCAAAAATTCGACTTCGGATTTGAGTTCTTCGCACCGAAAGGAATCAAAAGGTGGTGCCTTTTTGGAGTTTCGCTGTCATCCACGGTGGCCGGCACAACGGTCGACGATGAACAACAACGGCCGACGATTCCATGGCCATCGGACAAAGACCAAGTACAGAGAGAGCCTAAATCCTTAATGGCTCTGTTATGAGAGGAGAAACAAAGTGAAGTTGAAAAAATAATAACAAAAAGAGTATTTATCCCACATTTAAAACGGCACCGTTTTGGTATCGGTTCATCGGGCCCAAAACGGTGTCGTTTAGCCTTTGGACCCCCGTGATCGACCCACATATTGGACTCGAATCCAGGCTTAACCCGCATAAATGGTCAAATCACGTCCTTGGTCCCTCAGCTTTTAGCGTATTCACGTTTCTACCCACAGTTTGCTCCTTATTTTAGTTGTTTTAACCTTAATAGTTTCCGTTTTTTTGCAGATTGGTCCCCATATACTTATTATTATTTTTATTATATATTATTATTATTATTATATGTTTTGGCTTATTATTATTATTACATAATTATTGATACCATATTACTCATTATTATTTTTTATTTTAATATACATATATATTTTTAGTATTATAATATATGTAATATATGTATGTTACGTTTATTTATTTTTAATATTGTTATAATATTTGTTTATATAATTATTTTTATTATTTTGCAGATTATATTCTGAAAAGTGGGATCATGATTATTAAATTTTTTGAGTTTATATTTTCGATCGTATAAAATATTTTATAACCGTTAGGTGCCGATTTCGGGCGTTGTAGGGGTGCTCATCCTTCCCTACGCGTAACAGACTCTCGGACTCAACTCTGGTTTCGCAGACCTTGATTTTGGTGTTCCAATCATACCGCAAAAAGATTGGTGACGACTCCCCGGACCAAAAACGGTGATTACAGCTGGCGACTCCGTTGGGAACATTTTTTAGAGTCGAGCCTAAAATCGGTTATATTTTATTTAATGATCGAAAATTTAAATTCGATTTATTTTAATTTTGTGATCTTTTATTTTATTTATTTTAAAATATTTACTAATATTTTTAAATGTTTTTTCAAGTCTCCTCATTTCATGAGCTCTCAACCCGGGTTCTGTCCATTTAAGTGAGAGCATAAAACCACTCTTTCGTGAGGTTATGCCTCCGTGTAGGATGGGAAATTGCTTCCGGGATATTTTTTCCTCTGTCTTCGTGAGACCTACGTCTCTGCATAGACTTGGAGAAAAATATCTCCCTGAAACGTGCTTATTATCCTTAGTGGGGTAATAAGTATTGTTCGGGTACCTTCTAGAACCGAACCACATGTAGTGAGACCTAAAAGCCTACCCCTTAGAGCCATCAAGCTGAAACTCTGCCTGTTTAGCAGTAACCCTTTAGGTTTTGTTGTCGTTATTTTCAGCTTCATTATTTATTGTCGTTATATTTGTAATTTAATTTATTTATTTACTTTAATATGAATTAACTTTGTTTCTTTTTGAATATATTATAACACTTCATAATCATCAATTTTGCATCAATTATTACGATCATGTTTTAATTTTGTACATTTCACGAGCATGAAGTATTGATTCACGATTGGTTCTTAATTTAAAATATATCAGGAGAAAATCTAGCACTCTAGATATTAATACAACATTCAAAGTTGTGAATAAATCCTATGCACATAAAATGATGGATCCGAGAACCATTTTTGAATCGATATTTTTACATTTAAGTCATGCATCATGCATTCACATGTTGTCGCGACCGTTTTAAAACCGTGAAACCGCCAAAAATGGCTTGGCGAATTAATTTTGAAAAATGTGAATTTTAACATTTTAATCTTAAATAAAACCTAGATTTTAAAAAGTATATAATTTAATTTTAAAAATTGGTTTGGAGTCGCCACCGGCCACTTAGGTAGGCCAGACACCATAAAACAAACCAGAGATTCGTTTGAAAAACATTTGGGTTTAGGAGTCGGTTACGTGTAAGGACGACCCTTACGAACGCCCAAAAAATTGGTACCTTGAAAAAGTTACGTGGCGTAGGTATTTTGAAGATAGATATTAATTTAATTTTTCATTGTTAATCAAACATTATTTGAATCGAGGATATCCTTTTGATTTAGAAATTACATCACCTTTAAACTTGAGTTGAACGAGACGTCCTCTAGATAGGAAACCTCACCCAAATTCAAAGGAATGTAACTTCCGCCTCAAAAGGTTTAAAGAAAATGCATGACTGTTTTTATCTTGTTTATTTTAAGCTCTAATCCTAAAAAAGGCTTCATTTCTTAAGTGTTTAAAACCTAAGTTACTAATGTTACTAGTTACTTACCTATCAATTTTATTTAATACTAGGCCTAGGTTATTTTATCAAAATTATAGGTTTAAATAGCACATGAATTCGATACCAAGGTACACTCTCTAGGTCAGCATCATGGTACGTCAAAACACCAACCTCTTTAGTGTATCCGAGATATAAGATTCAAATGCTATGTTACTAAATTGTCTCCCTAATTAAATTAAGTGACTAGTCCTAAAGGGCTCTAAATTGATTAACTTAGATGTAAATGATCTTCCTAACACATGTTATGCAAGAACATAAGATAAAAGGAACTTGATATTTTTTTTATTAGAATCATGAGAGTACAAAATTACATCAAAAATTTTCATCATTAATACAAAAGGGACTTTGCATTGGTAAAGACAGAAGGAACAAGAATTCAAGCTTCAAAGGATTTGATTTAATTAAGTGTAATTAATTTTAAAGTTTAGAATTTTTTTTAATTAAATTAATTAATTAAATTTTTCAAACTTCAAATTTTAATTAAAAACCTAATTTAAAACTTAATGGGTGAATTTTAAGTTTTAAGGGTTGGATTAAATTCAATTAGGTTTATTTTTAAATCTTATCTTAGAAAATTAAAATTAATTAAGAGTCTTAATTAAAATAATTTCTAAAATTTTTAATTAACCTAATTAAAGTTTAATTGGTGAAATTTGAGCTAATTAGACCTAATTAGTTTTAAATCTTATCTTTTAGAAATTAATTAAAATAATTAATTAAAATTATTTCCTAAATTAAAGAATTAAATAAAGCCTAATTGAAGTCTAAATTGGTGAATGTTTTAAGGTTTAAGGCTAAACTAGACCTAATTAAGTTGGATTAATTTTAAAACTTATTTTTTTAGAAATTAATTAAAATTAATTAAAATAATTTAATTAAAATTATTTTCTAAATTTTAAGAATTAAACTAAGCCTAATTAAAGTCTAATTTCTAAGCTTTAGGGGCTAAATTAATTTCATACTAGATTTAACTAGGTTAAATTAATTTTAAAGTTTTCTTAAAAATTAAATTAAGTCTAATTAATAAATTTTAAGCCTTTAAAGTTAATTTTTAGTCCTAATTTAAGTCTAAAATTAATTAATTTAATCCTAGGGGGTCTAATTAGGGGTTTAGGGAAGTGAAAAAAACTTCGTACCTTGGTTGTGCTGCTTCGGTATTCGGCTTCGAGTTTGCATCGAGAAGCTTCGGTCGAGACTTCATCTAGGAGGTCCTCAGCATCATAAACAACATCTTTAAGCTCGTTAAGCCACTTCTTTACATTGTGGTTCACGATTTGCTTACCTTCTGCGTCGTCCAGCATGACGTTGATCGATAGTAAGGTGGCTTCCAGCAAGTTCATCGGCCATTCTGACAATCCGATCGCCTCTGCTGATTTCTTCAATGGCTTCCCTTTGCTACCGATCCACCCCACACAAATCCAGACCAAGAATCTGTACACCCCACCTATCCTTCCAATCGTCTGCTACAACTATACCCGGTCGACAACTCGACATTCCCACAAGCACTTATGACTTCCATGGTAGTGTTTAGGACATTGAAGTTGAGTGGATCTTGCTTCAGTTTCTGTCTTTCTGTGATGAAAATAAGGATGATGAAGATAGCTAAGTATGAGAGCTGAGAGAACATGACATACTTCAGAATGTTCTTCCCTGTTGCTTCAGTTTTACCACCTTTATGTGACTCGGTTTTCTGGTATTTAGTGGGTATAAATGAAGTATAAGGAGGGAGATACGTCATAACAACAAAGAGCACCAAGATCGCCGATGAGATGATGGAAAGATCAAAAATAGATTCGTCGATGTGCCTCGTATTCACTACCTCAAACAACGACCCCACAAACTTCTGATACCCACTAAGACCATTCATGTTGTCCGAATTCCATTCCATTAAGCAGAACAAGAACAACTGAACCGATATGAACTCGACAACAATGGCTGAAACAAGAACACAACGAACACCCGACAGTAAATGATCATAACCCATTTCCTTGTAGTTCTCTGGGATGTATAAGGAGGGAGATACGTCATAACAACAAAGAGCACCAAGATCGCCGATGAGATGGTGGAAAGATCAAAAATAGATTTGTCGATGTGCCTCGTATTCACTACCTCAAACAACGACCCCACAAACTTATGATACCCACTAAGACCATTCATGCTGTCCGAATTCCATTCCATTAAGCAGAACAAGAACAACTGAACCGATATGAACTCGACAACAATGGCTAAAACAAGAACACAACGAACACCCGACAGTAAATGATCATAACCCATTTTCTTGTAGTTCTCTGGGATGTAACTGAACTCCACCTTTTTTGTCATCTTGCTCAAAAACCATATCGAGGCTCGTAGGTAAGCCAGATAAAGGGTGTTGTCGAGAAGAATTTGTGGGATCAGCAGCAGTAGAAGACCTGAATTCTCTTTGAACACGATCATGTTCTCGTTCGTCAGAACGAACCCACAGTTCACGAAAGTAGAAACCACGGTGAAGAAAGAAAAGGTTTCGATCTCAATGGCTTTGGTTTTCCATATGTTCCTAGCGTTTGGAACACTGCCCCCATGCGGACGTCCATGGTGTTTGAACCTAGACCTTGCTAGCTGAAGTCCGGGCATGGAAATAAAGACTTCCCCACCCTTGATGCTCCGATCGCCGCCTTTCGCTGTTCTCCTTGCCGGATCTCCTTCAAGTTTTGATTCGATCTCTAGAAAAGCTCAAAACTCCCACTGTCGATGCCATCTTTTTTTCCTACTGCCGATTCAAGCCCCTCTTTAAAGGACTTGGATCAAAGTCCTAGATCAAACACACTCTATCCCCTCAACCATTCCTAAAATCTCTCCTCAACCAACCCCACTCAATCCGGCAACTACCCATATCTTCATTTTTCTGTTTTTTTTTAAATTATTTTTTATATTTTTTTGTTTTTTTTGTTATTTTACTATTATTATTTTATTATTTATTATTATTATTTTATTTATTATTGTTCGGTTAAGATTTGTGCTAACACATACATTCATTTTAATAACATTAGTACTAATGTTTGGGGTCCCTTGTCTCAGCAATACTGGACCATACGACAATCCAGCATCCTTACGAAACTCGACTCAAGACGAAGAAGATGAACGAGGATAGAATGGATAAGATTGAGCAGAATCAGAAAGATTTACAAGATGACTTAACACGAAAAATAGAAGATCAATTATCCAGGGCTCGACAAGAAATAAAAGACCAGATTGCAAGATCTCAACAAGAAATGCTCAGGAAACTAGCACAAATGCTCGAATTCAAGCAAGAAGACGCTTCTGTTGTCGACCCAGGGGAAAATCCTGCTAACATGATTGAAGATCCCATATATCCTTTAGGTTTTACTCCTTTTCAAACTAAGATACCATCGGAGGCTCATCCCTAGGTGGTTTTTTCTAAAGGGAAGTTACCATTGCATCCGACTGATACATATGGCCCCATGAACATACCCTCTACATCAAAAGCCAAACCAGGGAGCAATCAAGCAGAAAATTTTGTCTCGGAACTTGATCAGCTGATCGAACCAAAGATTGAGACTTCAAAAGAAATTGAAGAATGTTGCACACGACTTGAAGAAAAGATGAAAGCTATGAAGATTGAAGATACCTTCACCGGATTCGATGCCAACGAACTCAGCCTCATCCCAGATCTAGTGTTACCCCCGAAATTCAAAATCCCAAAATTTGAAAGATATGACAAGACTAGTTGCCCTCGAGCCCATCTTACTATATTTTGTCGAAGGATGACAGGGTACAACAGGGATGACAAGTTACTGATACACTATTTTGAAGATAGTCTAACGAGATACACTACCAAATTGTATAATAGTTGAATCGTCATCAGATAAAGTCATGAAAAGACTTGGCTAAGGCCTTTCTGGAGCAATATAAGCATGTTAGCGATATGATACCAGACCGTTTGACTTTGCAGCACATGAAGCAAAGGTCTAACGAAAGTTTTAGATAGTACGCACAACGTTGGAGAGACGTAGCAACACAAGTCCAACCTCCTCTTAGTGAAAAAGAGACGATGGTTATATTCATCCAACTTTGGAAGGCTCAATCTTTGATCGCCTCATAGCAATGCAACTACCAATTTTGCTGATCTGGTGCTATCCGGTGAACTCATTGAGAATGCCATCAAGAGTGGCAGAATTGATACCGGTGGAAGTTTGTCTCACAGAAAGCCAACACATGGGAAGAAGGAGCATGGAGTGAATTCTTCAGGAATCTATAATTTTAATTATTCAAATTCTGTAACAGTGACACAACCTGCAGCCACGGGTACTTATAACTCCTCAAACCGAGATTTCAGTCAGAAAAAGAATGTTGAAAAGAAAGAGTTTACTCCGATCCTAATTACTTATGGGGAGTTACACAAACAATTGTACGATAACCGTCTGGTGTTACCCTTCTTTCAAGCGCCGATACAACCCCTTTCCCGAAATGGTACGACGCCAATGCAAAATGTGATTATCATGCAGGAAAAGTGGGGCATTCAATTGAAAATTGTCTAGGTTTCAAAAGGCTAGTGGAAAAGCTCATCAAGCTCGGAGTGATAAGATTCGACGACCCAATTGAAACGGCTACAGATCCTTTGCCGAAGCACGAAAACACCAAATAGGAATGACAATGTTATTTTTAAGTTGTACAAAAGTAAATTATGCCTGCTCGACTAAGATATTACTCTACCTTGACCATAATAGGTTACTTGTACTTTTCATCTCTTCCGATGAGATTTTTTTGTGAACCATCTCGTTAGCCTAAGCCCACTGACAGTGAAGGTATTTTGTAAGGGCCTAAAACTACAAGTTACAATGAAATATATTTTGTGTAGTATACATTGAGATTGAATGGTGTACGAACCAACTTCAGAAAATAGAGACAACCCAACTGGGCAACATGACCAGTGAATTTTTGCACTTTAAAGGTTCAGATTGTTAAAAATTGTTTGGGGCATCCATTTTGAGAAAAGGATCTGAGGAAGGAGGCCAAATCAGAAAAGTTCAAGCAACTTCTATTATGACCAGTGAAATCAGGGGCACCCTTTTAAAAATCATGTCATGCATGCATTCAAGCATTTTGAGTTAGACATTATAGATTTAGATTAAACATGCATCGAGCATAAATTAGGTGCATCCTTTGAAAAGAAAATCATGTCATTTATGTATTCAAGCATTTTACATTTTGCACACCATATATTTAGATTTCACATGCATTAAGCATCAAGTCAGAAGCATTCATGATCCACATATTTTTGCTTGTACATGCCAACAGGTCCGGGAAGAGACCAAACAATCTCGATCATGGGGGCAACAACACGATGATCAACCTTTGGCCCCGAGTAGGCTAAAATAACACAGATTTTTCAGGTAATGACTTTAGAATTTTGAATAGTAACTAATGAATATTTTATTTTACTTTCGGGTCATGACTACCCATCATGGAATAGCAGAAACAACTTTTTTCTCAATGTCACCTTCATTAATGGTGGCGAATCAATTTTGATAGAATCATGCTCCTCCGACAACTGCGTTGCAAATCAAGCTTTGATGCGGATTTCACTTTTTCCATATTTTGTACTAATAGTACATGTGGATCAAAATTGTTTTGCGAAAAATGAAAAATGAAATGAAAATTTGAAAAAGACACACAAAAACAAGATATTGGACAATTCAAATATCCTTTAAAAATCCATTTTTACGAATGGTCGAAGGAAGATAAATCCTTTGAAAAATCCAATCTTGTGATTGGTGCAAACTGATTGTACCCAGGGGAATGATACAACTAGCCCAGAGCAAACGGCTATCGGTAAAGGCAAAACAAATCCATTAATCCATGTGCATTTGGGAAAAATACATTGATAAGGACCATTCAAACGTTTATTAAAATCCATTGTTATAAATAGTCAATGAATTAAATTCGTGATACCAACTAATTGTACCCAGAGTAATGGTAAAGCTAGCCCGGAGCAAACGACTATCGATAAAGGCAAATTAAACCTGTTGATCTCTGTACATTTAGGAAAAATGTAAAGAAGATATAAGACATCAATTGAAGACATTCGAATCAGATATTCAGATCTTCCAAAATTGATCTTACCCCTCCATTGATGGAGTGGATAGATCTCAACTCAAGTCCTGCTTCTCCGTTGATGGCTCAGTAGGATCTAAATCATAGACTTAATCTCGTTCCCATTGATGGTGCGGCCAGATCTCATTCAATTATGCATCACCTATCATGGCGCAGTATGACACAAACTTGATCTTATCCCTCCGTTGATGGAGTGGATAGATCCTAACTCAATCCTGCTTCTCCGTTGATGGCACAGTAGGATCTAAATCACAGACTTGATCTCGTCCCCGTTGATGGTGCGGCCAAATCTCATTCAATCATGCTTCGCCGTTGATGGTGCAGTATGACACAAACTTGATCTTACCCCTCCGTTGATGAAGTGGATAGATCCCAACTCAGTCCTGCTTTTCCGTTGATGGCGTAGTAGGATCTAAATCACAGACTTGATCTTGTCCTTGTTGATGGTTCGGCCAGATGTCATTCAATCATGCTTTACCGTTGATGGCGCAGTATGAAACACACTTGATCTTACCCCTCCGTTGATGGAGTGGATAGATCCCAACTCAATCCTGCTTCTCCGTTGATGACGCAGTAGGATCCAAATCACAGACTTGATCTCGTTCTCGTTGATGGTGCGGCTAAATCCCATTCAATCATGCTTCACCGTTAATGGCGCAGTATGATCCAGACATGATCTTACCCCTCCGTTGATGGAGTAGATAGATCTCAAATTAGTTCTGCTTCTCTGTTGATGGCGCAGTAGGATCCAAATCGCAGACTTAATCTTGTCCCCGTTGATGGTGTGGCCAGATCTCATTTAATTATGCTTCATCGTTGATGGTGCAGTATGATCCAGACTTAATCTTACTCCTCCGTTGATGGAGTGGATAGATTTAACCCGATCCTGTTTCTCCATTGATGGTGTAATAGGATTCAAATTGCTGAAATTCGATCTTGTCCCCGTTGATTGTGCGGCCAGATCTGAATCACTGAAGTTCAATCTTACTTCTCCGTTGATGGAGGAGTAGGACCTAAGTTGCTGAAATTTGATCTTGTCCCCGTAGATGGTGTGGCCAGATCTAAATCACTAAAGTTCAATCCTACTTTTCCGTTGATGGTGGAGTAGGATCCAAGTTGCTGAAATTTTATCTTACCCCTTCGTTGATGGTACGGATAAGATCCAACCTTACACTTCAGCTGGATATAGTTCGGCGGACCTTACCTCTTTGTCAATGTTGCAGTTAGATCAAGTTTCCTCTAAAGATGACAACATCATGAGTGTCGCTGCAGATCAAGCATATTTTGTCTTCTACAACAAGCCCAACTTATTTTGTCTCCCTCAACGGTTCAACCACAACTTTTGAAGATTTTGCTGACAAGAGTGGTAGAGTAGATAAAGTCAAAGCTCTGGTAGAAGAAGCGGTGGCCAATAGAACCCCCAACCTTACCAAAAGAACCTCAACCTTTCCCAAAAGAGAGAACCCTCACCATTCCAAATATGAACCCTAAAACCATACCAAGCGAAATGGGTTATTCTTTGTCTTTGCTCTATTATCGTTACACAACAATGAGCAAAGAGGGGCAGCTGTAATAACTCATTTGATCCAATGGCCCACAACTACAAACCCAATAACCAAACTAAATGAAAACCCTAATATCCCTAAAACACAACAACTATCGCCTCCCCTGTTGCTACACAATCAACGCGCGTACCGCCACGTGCGATGGTTCGAACCGCGCGTAGTGGTTACAAGCTCTCCTATTCGCTCTCACGGTCGAGCACCACCCACGTCACGTCTCCACCGCCCACCACCTTCAAATCCTGCAAAAAGGAAATATTAAACATAGATATTATGTATTTTAATATGCATAAATTTGGGTTATAACCCCCAATGAAAATGATGTAAAAAAAGGGAGGATGGAATGAAAAAACCAGAATTTCGAAGCAAAAAATACATTCCAAAGCAACACACATTCGAAACTGTAAAAAGAAAGAAAGAGAGCAAATTGGAAACAAAATCAGTGCGAAAACAAGGTTAAAAAATTTTAGTTCGAACATTTACCTCTCAGATCTACACCGATACACAACTTGTTTTGAAAATCCTTCGGATTTGAGTTCTTCGCACCGAAAGGAATCAAAAGGTAGTGCCTTTTTTGAGTTTTGTCGTCATTCACGGCGGCCGGCGATGAACAACGGCGGCCGGCGACTCCATGGCCATCGGACAGAGACCAAGTGTAGAGAGAGCCTAAATCCTTAATGGCTCTGTTATGAGAGGATAAACAAAGTGAAGTTGAAAAAAATAATAAAAAGAGTATTTATCCCACACTCAAAACGACAGCGTTTTGGTGCCGGTTCATCGGGCCCAAAATGGTATCGTTTAGCCTCTGAACCCCCGTGACCGACCCGCATACTAGACTCGAATCCGGGCTTAACCCGCATAAATGGGAAAATCACGTCCTTGGTCCCTCAGCTTCTAGCGTATTCACGTTTCTACCCCACAGTTTGCTCCCCTTTCAATTTTAGTCATTATTTTTCTAATTTAACTCTATATTTTTATATTTTATTCAATTTTAGTCTTTATTTTAATTGTTTTAACCTCAATAGTTTCCGTTTTTTGGAGATTGATCCCCATATACTTATTATTATTGTTTTTTTATTATATATTATTATTATTATTATATATTTTGGCTTATTATTATTATTATTATTACATAATTATTAATACCACATTACTCATTGTTATTTTTTATTTTAATATACATATATATTTTTAGTATTATAATATATGTAATATATGTATGTTACGTTTATTTATTTTTAATGTTGTTATAATATTTGTTTATCTAATTATTTTTATTATTTTGCAGATTATATTCTGAAAAGTAGGATCATGATTATTAAATATTTTGAGTTTATATTTTCGATCATATAAAATATTTTATAACCGTTAGGTGCTGATTTCGGGCGTTGTAGGGGTACTCATCCTTCCCTACGCGTAACAGACTCCCGGACTCAACTCTGATTTCACAGACCTTGATTTTGATGTTTCAATCACATCGCAAAAAGATTGGTGGCGACTCTCCTGAACAAAAACGATGATTACAAATATTTTTATAATTTATCCTAAATAATAGAGATTTATGAGTTTTGAACCAAACTAAAATACTTTTATTATTTAATGTACGAATTTTTTTAATATTTTCACATAAAATTTAAAATATTTTTTAATTCAATAACTCTTAATGTTAAATTTTAGGAGTAATAATCATTTGCATCTTTTCATGCCTTCATCAATGTGTCATGTTGAAAATTTTCAAAAAATTGAATTTTAAACTTTAACTCTAATTTTCTATATCCTAAACTTTAAATTCTACACTTAAAAAAATATACCTACCCCTAATTCCTTAAACTCTAACCACAACCCTAACCTTACACCCTACACCTCTAATTTAAATGAAGGCATAAAAGGTGGTATGAAAAAGATATAGACGATTTCTACCTAGATTATAAAGGTATAAGTATAATTGTTGGGGAGTCCGAATTAAAATTTTAACTTCTTTAAAAGGTTAAATGTTAATTTGTCAAATTTTGAGACAAAAATTCATTAGATTATTGATATAGTCAAAACATGTAATTAATTGTTTGAATTTTTTTCTAACTTCATGCATCGATTTATAAAATAAACCATTTCAAAGCTTTATTTTGCTTTATTTATTCTCACCGAAATATCTGACGCAAATTTTTAGTCTTTGAGATAATGGCGGCTCTGGTTTCTCTGCCTTCCTCATATCTCACCCCACGCCTTACTATCGATAAACTCTTCTTCGGTCCTCTCCTCCCCATTTCCACAAGCACAAGGTGTGCATCTTAACTTTCACTTGAAACCTAACCAGTTTTGCCCCTTTTATGACATTTCGTGATTACTTTTGTTGTTTTTGGTGTAGGCTTAATTGGGACTTAAACAAATCTGGAAATTGGCGGTTCTGCACGATAAATTCCAGACTCGCGAAAACCAAAGAATCGCCTTCGACAAAGCCCACGACATTACTGAAAGAACCTCATAAGTATTTTGATCAAGTAATCATCACCGTCCGTTCGGGTGATGGCGGTCATGGTGCCGTCCTTACAATGCCTAACCAACAACGAGCAGCGAAGTCGCAAGGAAAACACGAGAATAAAGAGAAGTCAAAGAAGAAGCTTTTGTATAAAAGGGATTTTGATGGGTCACTTATCCTTCCAGTGGGTGGTCATGGTGGAGATGTAGTAATTTATGCCGATGAAGGGAAAGATACGTTATTGGAACTTCATGAGAAGAACCGGTATAATGCAAAACGTGGTGGCAATGTCGATGCTATGGGTGTTCTAACTTCTCAGCTGCGCGATGGCCTTGCTGCCCCAACGTTGCGTATCCCTGTTCCTCTCGGTTTGTAATATTTCCCTGCTGTTACCATCTATAGCACTGGTGTTTCATCTTTAACATTGAATTTCAATTGTTAAAATTATCTTCGGGTATATAATAGCATGCCGTGAAGATCCCCCATTTTTTATGTTCTTTGCTTGGCCCGGTGAGATTGTATTAATAATATTTAGATGTTTCCAAATGTATAGTTTCTTGCTGTTTGTATTAATTTGCAGGCACAGTTGTGAAACGCAAACGTGGGAAGTTATTGGCTGACCTAGCACAGCCTGGTGATGAAGTACTTGTTGCTAGGGGTGGTCAAGGAGGGGTAAGAATTAATAACTTAGATATTTAGACCCATAGAAACATTCAAATTAACTTCAGTAAAATGTCAAAAATGGCTCATTGCATTTTATCATATGAGTAAGGCAAGTCTCATGTTTAGTATCAATGATTATAGAACACAATGTAATGGGCTTTCGTAAAGTGATTTGATAATCACTAAGATTTCAATGAATCTGGTCTTGTTCTGTTTGGTAGACCTCCTTTCTTTTTGCTAGTCTGTTCCTAAGCATGCTGTATAACTTGTATCCTTAATATCAACCAGTGTTTGACGGTTTAATTTTCTTTGTTTGGCGGCAGATTAGCTTGTTAGAGATGCCAGAGCACGGAAGGAAAAAGTTGATGTCTTTAACCACAAACGTGATGAGAGATGAAAGTGATAAGGTGTCTTCAACCACAAACAGCACACTCGAATGAAAGCTGGTTTTTTGGGTTAACAAGGTGATATTTCTTTCTGTTTGTTGTGGTAAAATTCATTTTTTTATACTTTTTGTAGGTTTTAGTTCTTGGTCAGCCAGGAGAGGAGGTTAGTTTGGAGTTGATTCTTCGAGTTGTTGCTGATGTTGGGTTAGTTGTAAGTACTGCATCCTATTATTTTCCATTTGTCTTGCATTTGTATGTAACATGGTTTGATTTTGTATTTCCTTGTAATCTGTGTTTGTGGCTAGGGCAGTTCATAAAAAACTATCATAATAATTATGATAGTGCATCAGATTGGTTACAAAATGTAGATCTGATTTTTTTCCCTGCAGGGGCTTCCAAATGCAGGCAAGTCAACACTTCTAGCTGCCATTACACTCGCAAAACCAGATATTGCTGATTATCCTTTCACAACATTGATGCCAAATCTTGGGAGGCTTGATGGTGACCCTGCTCTAGGAGCGGGTAAATATTCATCTGAAGCAACATTGGCTGATTTGCCTGGTCTCATAGAAGGTGCTCATCTGGGTAAGGTAATTGGCCTTTTCAACTTGTTAAATTGCTTATTCTGATCGTATTGTTTCTAATTGAGATACTTTTATTGTTTAGGGTCTAGGTCGCAATTTCTTGAGACATTTAAGGAGGACTCGTGTGTTGGTCCATGTTGTCGATGCATCAGCTGAGGACCCTTTGAATGACTACAGAACTGTCAGAGAGGTATGTCTTCCCTTGTTCATATTTTATTTTTTCTTATTTTATATTCGCTTCATTAACATTATTTTATGGTCTTATTTACATATTTCCATTGATGGACTAATTGATTTTACTAATAAGTTGTAGCTTTTGGGCATTCTGTGATTTTAAAACACATTGGGCGGCCATCAATTTTGGCCTTGAAAAATGTTATTAAAGATAAAAAGCCTTGCCTCAGCTACTAGCGGCATCTAAATATATCATGTCTCAAACTCAGTACCCCTCAATTTAGCTCCTCTCACAATAGCAATTATGATTTGCAGGAACTGCGGATGTACAATCCAAATTACCTAGAACGACCATATGTTGTAGTACTCAACAAGATTGACCTTCCTGAGGTAGGTCTCTTATTGATAGGATTTTATCCTCCCTTGAGAGTTTGTCGATGTGCGAGAGTTATGCATATAACATGTCTGATATGCTGTCTCCTTTTAACAAATCTAAAACATATGTGGTTGCTACCTTAGGCAAGGGATAAGCTTCCACATTTAACTGAAGAAATCTTAAAGATTGGAAGTGATGTAGAACATTCTGAGTCGGAAATGAATTCTAGAGATGAAGTTCAATCATTGCCCACTGAAAGTGGCAAAGCGGGTATATGGTCATCAGCAATTTCTGGTGAAGATAAAATGGATAAAGGAATTGAGGACTATCCGCGTCCGGCTGCTGTTGTTGGTGTTAGTGTTTTGTGAGTAGTGTTTTCTTAAGTATTGTTGTTTTCCAACGCTAATTCCTTGGGTCATTAAAAGTTACATCTTGATACTGCATTTTGAGGTCCAAGATTGATAAGTAGCCTGACTGTAAGTTGTTTGGCTATTGTGCAGGAAAGGCATCCAAGTAAATGAGATGTTGAAGGAGATAAGGGCTGCCCTAAGGAAGTGTAGAGATTCAAACAAGCACCAGAATTAAGTGTGAAATGAAGAGAGTACCACGGTTTTAAATGTACTAATTCTACATATTTGGACATGAGTTGCCGATGTGAAGCTTACGCCAGATTTTCTCCATTGCCAATGAATCCTGAAACAGTTTTGGCCCATACACTCACAAAGACACAAGATTGACTCCCTTAAAAGCTCAGCACGGCCATATTTTAGATCTGCAACTTGAGTGCTGAAGTTTTCACCGTCTTGAATATGTATGTAACTATATATCAACCCTGGTGCTCAGTGCTCACTGTTAGCTTCTCTTGGATGGGATTTTCATTAAAGCATGATTGCTTTAGTTGTTGTTTTCCTATGACAATTATTAAGTGCTTAGATGAATTAAAAGAATTGTCTTGTGTATCATATGTTTCTGTATTCTTTCGTTTCTTCTAATTCATGATATGCATATGGAGCTTTCAGCTATGGTGGATTGATATGGGAAAAATCATCGAGATTAAATGATTTTTGCACCGATGTTTGTTAGCTTATGTTGATAATATGAAAATACCAGTTTCCTAATATGTAGTAGGAGATCCCTTGATTTTATTCTAGTGTTCTTGAAACTTGACACTGAGATAGAACCAGGGTATCTTAAGTTGTGTTCAACCGACCGGATAAAATTGAACCAATTTTTTTTTTTTTACATTTTCATGTTTGACTCCGAAGATTATAGGAAAAAGTAGCAGAATGGGGCCCAATGATTATTTATCTTTGCATGAATGCAAGGCCATTCTTGAAATTGTGTCCAAATAAACTGTGATTCGGAGCTCCCACGTATCAAGAAACCCTTTTTCTCATTGTCATCCACTATGAATGTGTCCTCCTTCGGAATCCTCCACCCTCGGGTGTGCTTATCTCCAACCTAACACGTCATTCCTAATACCAAATTCACCTTTATCCATCCCCAAAATTCACAAACTCAAAACTCCATGTCTGTTTACAGACAAGAATCTAGGCCATGTGTGGCTATTACAGATGCCAATGAGCTTTGCTGTCGACGCGTGTCCACGTCTCAAACTCATCTTAAGACACGTTCTACAGAACCTTACTTACCCTACATTTCAGCTCTTTCTATCGTATAAATACGAGTATACAACTGAGCCCTTTCAGATTATTAATGAGCTTATCAATCACTTTCGTTGTTATTTTTTCTTACCCTGGACCCTGGTTCTGGAGAAACAAAATAAATGAAGAAAACTGCACAAGCGAGCTCGAGAAAAGGGTGCATGAGAGGAAAAGGAGGTCCGGAGAATGCTCTCTGCACTTACAAAGGTGTAAGACAAAGAACGTGGGGCAAATGGGTGGCTGAAATTCGTGAACCCAATCGTGGTGGTCGTCTTTGGCTTGGAACTTTTGACACCGCTCTTGAAGCTGCAATTACTTACGACGCTGCCGCACGTAAACTCTATGGATCGGATGCCAAGCTCAACTTGCCACACTCAAGTGCTAACCCTCGGTGTGCGCCATCCAATACTCAGGTCGCTCCAATAGGGAACCAACCTCTAAATACCGCTACAAGTTCATCAAATAGCCCAATTTTTATCAGGGGCCAAGATGCAACTCCATTGAACAACAATGATTCCGTCGACGTGTGTTTCCCCAACGACAACATTGATTCTCCAGGGAACACGGCGAAGAACGATGCCAAATTAGGGGGAAGTGAAGACGAAAGCGGCGGGCTTTGGGAGAATATGAGTGTGAACTTGCCTGCTTTAGATGACTCCATTTGGGCAGAAGCTGCTATGTCGTTAGATTTTGCTATGATTCCAGGCATTCATGGTACCAATATTGTCGATGCTACTGGCTGGGACGCCTTGCAATCGCCATGGTGCATGTAAAACTAAAAACTAGCTTTTAGCTACAAGGAATGTATACATACTTATAGTTCATAATCATAGCCATGAAGCCGTGATTTTTTTTTTCTGGATTTTTCATGGCATACTTTTCTTAATAATTACGTATGTTCATCCAAGTATCAGTAACAAGCTGTTCTAGGCAGCCAGCTCCTATATGTCGAAGTGTATATCCTAGAATAATTTGTACGACAACTTGGGACGTGGAAAATAGAGAATCTTACATTACTAATAAGAAAATGCTTCATGCTGTTATTGCGGCTAACCTACTGTGCAAACATATCTGCTTATAGTCTTGAGCTTGCTTCAACAATGGATCATGCCCTTTTAGAAACACAAATAGCAAAAGTGCAAAACCCATATTTGTAACCGATGGAGCATTGAAAAAAAAGATTTGTTTTTTCTAAAACGATCCATTATCCCTATTGCCGGCGAAAAACATGAAGCACAATCTCAGCAAACGTCAAAGCAAACAGGTTACTTACACAGTTGTTTAAGGTTTTTAGTCTTGGGGCAGGTAAATTGATCTCTTATTTATATAAGAACTCGTTATTTAAAATATCCTTACCAGGATTAATGTTATATAGGGTTTGTTCCTGAAAGCAGAACCGACCCAAGAGTTTCAACAATGGAAATAATGAACCTGGTGGCACTCCTTTGAGAAGTTTTTTATTGAGCCATTTATGGACAAATTTGTTGAGGAGATAAAGCAGGGTAATAAGACTAATATCAATGTATTGTTACACATAATTGAGTGTGAATGCCACAGATAGATATATTCAATTTTGCTAATATTTTGCAGGAGGAAATTGAATCATAAACCACGTTGGTTAGCAATGGATGCGTAGATATAAGAGGGAGAATTGCGGATAAGCAGAACACTGGAGGATGGAAGGTATCTCCATTTATCATAGTCATAGGTATTTACCATAGCCCTTTCAATCTCGTTTGCTCAGCTGTCAACCTCCTTCGTCAGCCAAGCCACCATCATGGACAGACAACAGTCCTCGCTTCACAACTACAGCAGGTTCAGTCCCTGTCTTCAGCGCCCTCATATTCGTCCCCATCTACGGAACGTAATTGGTCTCGATCTTATAGAAGCGCACCGGTCATCACCGCCATGGGTGGATATGTATATGGGATTTTTAGGGTGCAATTCATTCCACTAAAATAATTCCAAACCCATTATAAAGTATAAAACTCGAATTGGAAATATAAGAATTGATATCATTTAACTTTTTAAGGTACGAGTTTAACGATATTTATTGTAGTATTATAGAAATTTCTCAAACTTCTTACCTCAGTCTGACCTCATTGTATAGAAATCTTGATTCGCTACTGATCGTTGTGGCCTTAACGTCATTGCAAAAAGTGTGTGTTGCCGTATTGGCCTATTCATTTCCATTTTTGCAATGACCTCAGCTGCTTTAGTTGAGAGGAAACGTTAAGAGTTAAGACCACCCTAATCTGTCATATTTGACGGTGTTTTGGCTACTTCTGCAGTTCTTAATCGGCAGCGCCGAGGCTTTCACTTACGTGGGACAATTGGAGTTCTTTTACGACAAAGTAACAGATGGGACAAGAAGTATTAGCAGTGCATTGTTTCTTAGAGAGGTTGGAATAGGGAGCTGGTTAAGCACCACCATGGTTAAAATCATCGAGAGTGCAACCGGTGGGGAGGAAAAAGGGTGGCTGAGGCATAATCTCAACAAAGGCAGGCTTGGAAATCTCTACTGTATATTGACAATAATCAGTGTTGCTTATTTCTTGGTGTATTAGTAGGTGGATCAGCCATACAAGGGAAAGAATGACGCCGGAAGCAGAGCGGAGGACCCGAAGAATGCAAATAAGGAACACGGGAAGCTTAAGTGCTTAACAGTTAACAGCATAGGAAACTGTTAAAGTATATATGATAAATAATTGAAACATGTTAAATAATATTAGATCTTGTGTAACGCAGAAACACTTCACGTGAACATATATATTTGTAAAAATTAAAGTTATAAAATGATTACGGGTGAAGTGAAACTAATCTGCTATCGTCCTCTGTTTTGATACCAAAAATGTATAAATTAAGTTATATTATTGATCTTAATCGCGTTTGAAACATGTTATATGTTTCATTTTCCCAGATACTTAATGGAACTTCATATGCAAGAAACACAAATACCACATTCTGTTTCGAAAATTTATTCTGATTTATAAATTTATAACATGTGGACATCAAAGTTAAAATGTGCGGTTAAGTTTCCTTCTTCCTAAAGATGCTTTATACATTGTCTGTATAAGGGTTGTTTCAGACATGTTCCCTCTAACTGAAGCAAATGCCGCTAGTAAAAGAAAATGTAAGTTACAGTACAGCTATATCTGACCTATTCATCTGCAGTGTCCTCTGCAGATTTTTTATACTCCGGCTTAAGCTCGTATGTTCCTTGATTAGCACCTCTCTTATTGTACACACAGAGCTCGTTCAATATCTCTTTCAGGAATTGCTGCAAAGAAGTAAAGCGAAATCTTTCAAACACATAAAATGCATGCTAACTGCTAGAAAAGCATAAAAACAACAGACTACATGATACTTGTATCGAGATGAATGTATAGCTGATTTGAAATTCTTGCCGTGAAAGGATTTTTCATTCAAAAAGCAAGATGCAATTGCTACGATATGGGTAGAATCGCATATTACAGCAAAGAAAACAATCAAATCAATGTTATAAATAATAA
Organism: Abelmoschus esculentus; assembly: GCA_035048815.1. Lineage (NCBI taxonomy): Eukaryota > Viridiplantae > Streptophyta > Magnoliopsida > Malvales > Malvaceae > Abelmoschus > Abelmoschus esculentus. Next base: position 18,579,979 of record JAUCBN010000008.1, on the reverse strand, counting down.
GACATATCAGCGTACAACAACAAAGAAATGTAAGGGGCTTACAGCAGGCTGATCAGTCTCTTGGACAAGTAGCTTTAAAGTCCAATTTGGTTGTCTCTCAAACAGCTTGAACATTATATCTTCCAGTTCCCCACGATCCCTTCGGGTTCTCTTCACATCTGTTTGTTTAACTGGCATTGCTCTCTTCTTATCCTGCTCATAGACAACGGACAATAGGGGTGTGGATCTATAACTCAAACTCCAAGCAGTGTATGCTCAATGGCGAAAAAATAGTAAATATCACTCTCTAGAGACTATGTACCGAAGTACCTTGGGGTTGGATGAAATCAGGCCAACCAATCCAGGCATTGGCCTCATGTGCACTCCGCGATCATTATCAATAACCTTCAAAATGCATCAAAAACACACGAGTAAGATGCCTGGCATCGTAGTAACATTGAAAGGGGAAAATGTATGTCCTCCCCAAGCCAATGCACACTCATTGGCCTACCTGTATTTGCCTGTTCTTGATCATGGACTTATTTGTCCTTTCTCGACACAATCTCCCATATTCCTCTATGTTTTCCTCATGTGGTTTCATGTCGAATTTATGCTCAACCTTTCCTTCCATTGCAACCGCACCTATAACAAAAACAGAGCTTAAGTCACAAACTAAAGCAAAGAATCTTATAATAAAATAAGACCGTGGAGACAATTACCACTTCAAGTCACTGCAAGCATAAGATAATTTGAAACACACCACAAAAATAATGGTATTAAACTGAAACATGACACACATGCATGCTATGTCAGATAAAAGGAACAAACTCTATAGTACTAATTTTAAAGAAAAATAATAACTGAATAAGATAAAACACATAAAATTGATTGGTTGAGAAGCAAAGAACCATAACTCTGACCTTGACTTGTTTCAGAGAAGACACACATAGGAACAAAGTCTTTGAACATGTTCAAAGTGTAGCTTTTCGGTATTCGTTCTGTCTCGGACCCAACCATCTCCATAGTAAACTGATAAATGTCAACTCACAAACTAGTAAGAAACAAGAGAACGATAGGATTACTACTATAATGTTTTCATCATAACATGCGAGAAACCAAACGTTTGCTTTGTTAGGTTAAACCACAAACAAAAAAAAATAAAACCTTATACTCAAAAGGAAACTATATTTCAGTTCCAATTCATGGAAATTAAATCAATGGGCATATATTAAAACTCAAAATTATCTGTTGTTCTCAACTACTTGGTGTTACCTGTGGCTCATCGGGTTTGAGGGGGTCGAGAGAGAATACGACCTTGGCGACTGGCTGAGAATCAGAAGAAGCTGTTTGGTTCTTCCAAGACTTGGCCACAGCCACGGGACACTTCATTAACCAGACTGATTTATCAGCTTTTCCCATGTCTATAAAGCCATCGTTACCGTGATCTTCGTCCATCATCGAAGTTCTCGTTTCCTTCGGCCTGTGTGAAACTTTTGTTTGTCGGGAAGGGGATTATAATTTCTTCGCACGGTTCACTTTGAAGTTTGTCAGTGAATTGGACCCTAACGAATCGGAGGGAGCGAATCCAGGAGACCGGGTTTCGGGCGGCACGGAGGGCTAACGTGTCCTTCTATTCCTATAGGCTAAAACCAAACAATGTTATGAGGTTGAGACCTGCCCGAATTTCCTGGGCTTGGTTAGGTTTTGGTGGGCCTCCCATTCAATCAGATAGGTGTTTTGGTCCACAGAAGGAGTTTATATTATTTAAACGATGATAACATTAATTTTAATATTAATTATTAATTGTTAGGGTTTATTATTTCTTTTATTATTTCTTTTATGTTTTGTTTTACACTATTGTGATACGTTTTTTCTATACTTCTAGCATTCTCTTTTTAATAAAATATTATTTATTAATATAATCAAAATTATAGAACGAAAAAACATGCCATATAATTTTATTCGTTCATCCCTCTTTAAAAAGTATCTAATTCGATAAAATAATATTTTTTATGAAAATTATTTGATTACTTTTTATGTTAGACATCATTTTCAAGATAAAAAATTATTTTTTCGTATCTTGGATATTAACATTTTTATTTTTTGTAAACGAAGTTAAAATTACTAGTTCTCAAAATAAATGGATAATTCTATTTCTATGTATAGTAAATCAAAGCATAATTAGTTGGATAGTATTTTATTTGTTTAGAATCCAATTCGGGTCGATTGTGGAATAGTAGGGTCAATCGAAGTTTCATTTTTATAGAGTTCAGAGGTTCAAAATCATATTTTACCTAATAATTAATTACAATGCTTAAATTTTGATAGAAAAAAAAATCATTATTGAAAATGATTATTGATCCAACCTCAAGAATTATATATATTTTTTAATTTTAGGGTTAAAATTTTGGTTTGAATTTAAAATAATAAATTTAACATTTATTAATTCTTAAATTCAACTTGATTTGTTATGCAAAATTCAATTCCCAAAGGGTTATATACTTGTATTACAGCAAAATAAATAAAAATACAAATAAAAAGGTGTTGGATTAGACGTGTGGGGAAGGGTTTGAAATGACACAACCCGTAGATCTCAACAACGTTAATTTCTTCAAAAATATCGTCGCTAGGACGACGCTGCCCAGTTGGTCTATCCCTCACGCCCAGTCTACAAAACTAGCTTAGCTCAGCTAGGCCCAAACTATGACAAGAATCCTGCGGATATTTCCGATGCTTTAACATGACCACTCGAATATCTGTTTCCAGTAATTTAGGACTCTTGCCAACAGAGTCATGGACAAGACCATAGTATTTGGAAAGATCGATGCATATCTTGTTTACCATCTCATTCTATTTCGACTCTTCGACCCATTGATTTCCATGATTTTTTAGTTTCGACTCTTATTGATTTGAACAATTGAGAGTGGCGCTGGCGCATTGATAAACTTTCCCACATTTTCTCTACTGTTGAAGTCCAAGCCATGTGTTCTATCCCTGTCGAGTGGCTCTAATCAAGGATGATATGGTATACCCCTTTAATAAGAATGAAGCAGAGAAATTATATCACGGGTCTGACCATGTATTTATGTGACCAACCACTAAAAATTATTCATATCATCAATTTTTATATGTCATATATTTTTTTTCAAATGAATTTTCACTTAAAAATAATTTTTTTAAAAAAATTAACAATAAATATGAGTGAAGATTCACTTTAAAAAATATGACATGAAAAAAAATGATGATATAGATGATTTTTAGTGGTTAGTCCCATGAATGACGTAATGAAACTGACCCATGATATAATTTCTCGTTAAAACGGGATATCAAACATTAATATCACGGGGGAAATCAAATTCCACCCATGGATCTAGTGATGACCATTGCTCCAAACTTCTAATTTCTATGGTGTTTTATCTGAGGTTTTAAAGTTACATAGAAGATCAAAATCATCTCCGATAACTGTAGGTAAATATATCAATCGATTTTCTAATAACAACAAAAAAATATTTGTAAAAAGAAAGTTGCTCGGACAATCATGATTAAAAAAAAATTATGGTGATCAAAAATAGTAATAATGGACTTTGGCTAGACTATCAATAACCACATTGATGGTAATACGAGGGTTTTGAGTAAGGATTTAGATTTAATTTGTAAGAATTTAAAATTATTAATTTGTTAGGTTTAATGATCAAATAGGGGTTTAAACTATATATGTGTTTTATTTTGATGTCTAAACTAATTTTATTCTAAATAGGTGTTTAAAATTTTATTTTGTTCATTTTAAATGCATAACCGTTAACTATAGATATTTTTAATATATATTTATTTTATTTTTTAAAATTTAATTTTTTTACTTAATTTTACAGTACCATAAATTTTTGAAAATTTACAAAACAACCCCAAATTAAAAATCACTAACTTCCCCCAACCAATTATGTTGCTAATAATCACGTTCTCGGACCATCATGATCGTTTTCTCAATCACTCCAAAAATCGATAGTATGTGTCAATTGACTTTCTAAATTCGAAGTAAGTCAAACTTGTAATAAAAAAATCTATAAGTACACCAACCATCGATTACTGGTAATCGGTGGTTGAGGAAAATGATCGTGGTGGTCCGACAAAGGTAGTGGTCTTCGACAAGATAAACAATGATGATAATTTAAGTATTTTTAATTTTGAATTAGGGATTTAGGATTATTTTATAAAGATTTAAATTGATAATTCTTTATAAAGAATAATTTTTTAAAATTTTATTTAAATATTAATTAAAAATAATTCTCATTTCATGTGTCACATTTTAATTTATTAATGATTTTTAAGGTACATACGTTTAAAATGACCAAAATAAAAGTTTAAACACCTATTTAAAATAAAAAAATAGTTTAAACACAAAAAATAAGTCATGTGTATAATTTAGACATATTTAATTATTAAACTTTCTTTAAGAAACAATTTTTTTAAATAATAATTTTTTAACAATCACACACATAAAATAATCGGAATTAAAATTTAAAATCTTTTTTCTAAAATAAAAAATTAAACACGTATACAATTAAAACACATATTTAACTATTAAACTAAAAAAAAATAGGAGTACTAGTAGTATTTTCGAAGGCACACTCAAAGGAAGCACCGTTAACAGCCGTTAAAGACATGGTTAGGTGGAAACTAAAATGATGTCAAACTATAAAAAGGGGAATGACGGAGAAAGACGGAAAGTGATGGTCCCCACTCTCCCTAGTCAGAAAACATCGATATTCGGTTCAAATCAAAGGAGAACTCTACTATTTACCGCGTTTAACAAACCATGAGAAGCCTTTCCATCGAGTAGGCTTTGCGTTGCCATTTTTAGAAAATGGATTCCACCATGCCCTTCATTTCATTTAACTTAGCCTGCAGCTTGCTTCTTTGTTTTCCACTTCCCTTCGTTCTCACCATATTTTCACGGAAAGAAGAAGAAAACCAGAGAGAAAATCATCAGGCATGGCTCGAGGGAAGATCCAGATCAAGCTCATAGAGAACTCCACCAACAGGCAAGTCACGTATTCGAAGCGAAGAAACGGTCTTTTCAAGAAAGCTAATGAACTCACGGTTCTTTGCGATGCCAGAGTTTCTATCATCATGTTCTCCACTACCGGAAAACTCCATGAGTTTATCAGCCCTTCCGCCACGTAATATCCCCTTTTTTCTTCTAAAACCCTAGATTTCTTTTTCAAACTTAAACTAGATTCCATATAAACAAAGCGTTTTTTTAATATTATTTTGTAGAACGAAGCAAATAATCGATCAGTACCAGAAAACCTTGGGGATCGATATATGGAGCACCCACTACGAGGTATTTTCTCTTCCTTTTCTGGGTTATATTTTGATTAAAAACACCAGGAAATATCTCTCCCTTACAGTGATTTTTTTATGTTTATGTATAGAAAATGCAAGATCAACTGAAACAGCTGAAAGAGGTTAACAGGAACCTACGCAAGGAGATTAGGTAATTAATAGTATATATTTTTTCATAATTCCTTATTTTACTTACTTATTTACTATATATGATGGAATGAATTCACTGGTAGGAAGAGGATGGGTGACTGTTTGAATGACCTTGGCATCGAAGATCTTCAAGGTTTGGAGCGAGAGATGGATAGCTCTGTCAATCTTATTCGTGATAGAAAGGTTGGTTAGTTTATAACCAAATGAAGCAACTTTTGAACTAGGTTCTCTCTTTCTTTAATCTTCCTGATTTAGGCATTTACTAGGTTAGATTTGACTCAATTACTAAAAAAAAAGAACTAATAAGTTAGATTTGACTCTTTCTTTATAGCTTTGATTTTTCCCCCTCAATTCCTCTCTAAATATTTCATATTATATACCTAATATATTCAAAATTTCACTATAACATTTAAAAAAACACTACAACATTCAAAGCATAAAATCAATGCAGGTTTTCCTCTAGATAACCCATTTACTTAGGATCGATACATATATATTTTTTTTCATATTTTTATTTGTATCGAAAAAGAAACTTTTAAATAATAAATAAGGGTTTAAATATAATTCCTTTTTCACTGGAATTTAACATTTTTTTTTGTTTATAATTTATCACAGTATCGTGTTCTCACCAATCAGATCGATACTTCAAGAAAAAAGGTAATAATATATTACACATAGTAATAAACATTTTAATATTTGTAAACCATTAAAACTATTTTGTTGCCTGCAGGTGAGGAATGTGGAAGAGATACACAAAAACCTCTTACATGAACTGGTAAGCACCTCTTTTAATTAAGAACCGGATCGGAACCATTACTTTTTATGTTTTTTCTTACGTTAAATAAATTATGTTGATTTAAGGATGCTCTGAAAGAAGACCCATATGGATTGGTTGATAATGGAGGGGATTATGATACCTTAATAGGGTATCAGAATGGAGGTGGTGGAGGATCCAATCTCACGACCTATGCGTTGCTCGATTAAAAAATCCATATCTATATCTATATTTTCAGCTATAAGCTAAGTTCATGCAATATTAATCATATAATATTGCAATGGAAACAGACTTGGTGTGTACCATTATACTTAAACTAAAATTCTGCCCACTTTTATTATGTGTTTCCTATCTGTTTCTTGCTTGATATTGGATGATTATCTATTTATGGAATGCTTTCGGGTTCATGAAATCTTGTGCTAAATATATATTCAGATATGTATATGAAAAATATGATTTATCAAATACATCTGAATTCATTGTCTGTTCGAGTTCGGAAAAAATGGCTTAGGTTGGATGAAGATATGTTCTGAGATGCAAATGAGCAAGGCCAGGTCAGGACAATCGTGGAGCGTGACTGAGTGGAGAATCCCATGGTCGCATCATTTGGATAAGAGATAGTTATTAGGGTGTTCATTGTCGAATATCGAATTTGATCCGATTTTTTTCAGATATCTAGGTTTTCAAATAATAATATAATAATCCGTATTCGATCCGAAAAAACCTAAAAATCTGCATATTCGGATAAAAGCTCACATTGATTGGGTAAGTGCTCAATGTTACGTGTCATGGAACTACCATTGGTCTCTAGACCTCTTAATCTTGCTTCAAGGATAAAAGCCTGATGGTGTAGGCCAAGACTAAGTAATTGGGCCTATTGGTTTATTTGGTGACTGGTCTAAGTATAAAGTACTATGATTTTTATTGATTCTTGGGTATTTGATCTTTGATCTTCTGTTTATATCAACATACTAAAATCTACATAGATGAAGGATTTTATAAATTACAACAAACTACATAAAACGAAATATAAGAAAACTAATGAGTAGGATATATAATTACATGCACTAAAACATAAGTTTATATTAAAGAGCAGATTTATAAAATTTTAGAGAACAAAAATAATATTTTCTTACAAAAATTCTTTAATCATTTACTTGGGTTTGTGGCCTTGGAATTGATATCCCCAGAACCAAAGGAAAATTGAACTTAGGTAAAGACGGAGTTAATGATGCTCCCTCCCAACCAACCTTTTCAGTTTCTTTTTTCATTTCCTGACGCACCATATACAGCGTCGTTTCATACTGTCACTCTCTGTTTAAACACGCTCCCTCTGTACCTACGACATCAACATGTCCAAAACCTTTTCGTTTTTTTTCCATTTATTCTCCATGGAAATAACGGCTGCTAGCCTATTATACTTCCCTATCTTTCTCACCCTCTTCTTGACCTTTAACGGCGTCGTTCAGTCTTCTTCCGCACAACAACACAATGCCGTTACTCTCAAAGAGATCCGGGCGTTTACGTCCTAAAAATGCAGCGTTTTACACGACCCACTCCGAGCTCTAGACTGGTGCGGCGTTGTCTGTTACAACAACCGAGTCACCCAACTCCGCTTGCCTCGCCTACAGCTCGGTGGCCAACTCAGTGATCATCTCTCCATCTTTCGCGAGCTCCACAAATTAACCCTCCATTCTAACAACTTCAACGGCTCCATCCCGGACGCACTCTCCCAATGCACCCTCTTGCGCGCCGTTTACTTGTGTAATAACCCATTTCTACCCAAATAAATCCATCCACCAACCAAGCCCAGTATACACTACAAGCTCAACCCAAAAATAAAAGAAACCCTACATCTAAAAAGACAGAACCCTAGCCACCTTAACCCTCTGCCGCCGCCGCCGCCAAGATGGACCATTCAGCTTCCGGCGTGAACCGCACGCGCCCAACTATTGGCTAAGAAGGCCGGCCACCGTCATAGTCACATCTCCACCGCCTCACCGCCTTCTGATCTGCAGAAAAAATAGATTATTTGATCTGAAGAAGCTATTTTTTATACAATATTATATGTATGAATATGGGTATAAATACCCCAAAATGAAATGTATTATCCGGTTAGAACCGACAACAAAAATCAATAAAAAAGGATATATATTTCGAGCCGAAAATCATCCACAAATACTCGAATATTCACACCAAACAAGGGAGAAGAAACAGAGAGATCAGAAGCATATTGGAGCAAAATTTAAAGGTAAAAAAAGAAAAGAAATCAAGTTCTTATCTTGTAGATTTAGGCTCGTACGTGCCTCAATCCGAAATTCCAGCGTCGGATTCGTGATCCCCTCGTCGAGAAGATTCGAAAAGTTGCCTCCTTTGTCGATTTCTCACCGCCGGCGCGGCGGCCGGCGGCCGTGGACGGCGGTGGTCGGACGTTTCCCAGAGAGAACCAAAGAGCCTTCTCTTTTCATTTATCTGAAGAAGAAGAAAAGTGACAAATTAGGCCCAAAAAGGGCATTTATATTTATGGCCAAACGGCACCGTTTGGGTGCCGGATTATTGGGCCCAAAACGGTGCCGTTTAAGCATCCGACCCGCACACCGACCCGGTTCGAAACCCAGACCCGCGCTTCTACCCGAAAAATGGGGAAACTACGCTATTGGTCCCTGCATTCCTGGTTCATTCACAGTTCGGCAACCCAGTTTGCTCAACATTCAATTTCAGTCCCTATTTTATCAATTTCGGGTCTAATAACTTTGTTTTCTTGCAGATTTGGTCCCCACTCCTTCTATTATTATTATTATTATTATTATTGTTATTTTTGATTATATTACATATTCTATCTCTATTATTATTATTATTATTATTTTCATTATATGTTAGTGTTATTACATATTTTATTATTACCATTATTATTATTATACTACTACTACTTATATTATTATTATATTACTTTTATTATTATGCTTATTTATTCTATTTTTATCATATTAGAAATATGTTTATCATTTTATTATTTTGTTATAATATGCTATATATTATCATTATTATTATTATTACGTTTTATTTTTATTTTATTTATTTTATTTTGTAGTTTTATTATTACTTCATCCTAAATATACGAATATTATTTTTACGTGTTATATATTAATATTATTATAATTTATATTGTTATTATATTATAAGTATAAATGTATTATTATGTGTATTTTATCTTCACTGTACCTACTTTCTTATATATATATATATATTTTATTTTTTAACTTTATTACCGTTACAATTATTATTTCTTATTATTATTAGTTTTCACTTTGGTTAACAGTATTATTATTATATAATACTGTTATTATTAGTTTTACTACTAACTTTGTTATGACTTTTTTAATTTGAGTTTATTATATTGTTATTAAACGTTTTTATTTGGTAGAAAATATTATTATTATCCCGAAGTATTCTATTAGGAGTAACATCCCGTTCTTCGGGTGTTATCTTCTTTGAATCGTCGTGGATATTAGGGTATGCATTTTAATTAAAAATTAATTTAATTTAAATTTTATATTTTCTAAAAAATCACGATGCGAACCGTTTAGGTACCAATTTTTGGGTGTTACGAGGGTGCTAATCCTTCCTCGAACGTAACCAACTCTCGAACCCATCTCTGGTTTTGTTTTCTCGGTGTTCGATCCACCTTTTTGAACGATCGATGGCGACTCCACCCAATTAACTGATTTTTAAAATTAAAATGATTTTCCTATAGGAGTAGCATCCTGTTCTTCAGGTGTCATCTCCCGGAATACCGAATTTTCAAATATTCCCGCGGATTTTTAAATTTAAATATTCCAATGGGAGTGACATCCTGTTCTTCAGGTGTCATCTCTCGGAATACCGAATTTTTAAATCATACCGAACTTTTGAACTTTCAAACCGTTTTTAAATATTCTTAAAAAAAGGGGGTCGCTACAGATGGCGACTCCGCTGGGGACATTTTTAAAGGAGTTAAGCCTTAGTCCGGTTCGCATCCTAATTTTTAAGAAAATATAAAATTTTAATTAAATTAATTTTTAATGTCCATTTGCATTAGATTAAGAACCCTTAAGTGGGAATGATTACTTCGCTTCGTGGGGTCTTTACCTCCGTATAGTGTTGTAATTCATTTCTGGAATTTTGGTCCTTATATTTCGTGGGGTCCTTACCTCCGTATAAATAAGGGTCATATTCCCCCGAATCGATGTCCTCAGCGACAGTTCGGGTACCGCTTACTTTAGAACCAAAACGCATGTAGTGAACCTTAGAAACCCACCATTTCGAAACCACGCTGTTATGCTGTCCGTTTAGAAATACCCTTTAGGTTGTCTTTTATATGTGTTTTTACCTACTTGGTAAATATTTTTGCTTCACATTGTTTCTTTTTGTTATTTATTTTGTATATTATTTTTGGATTAACTACTAACTCATTTCTTTTCTGTGTTTATTTTATTTTTCTTTTCTTTTTGCATTCATTTTGCATATCATTGCATGCATAGGTGTTGATTCAAAAGTACATTCTAGAGTACGTTCAATTATGTGAGAGGTTCTGTATCAACAAAAGTGCTAACGCTACGGTATGGGGGTGGTCTGAACGCATACAAATATAAAAAGAAAATAACTTATCGGAAGACCACGTGTCAGAAATTGTGGAGCCTACTTTAATCATTTCAGAACAGAATAAATTTGATGAGCTAAAAGAGATATGACAGAACCATGATTTAGATTTGAAGGAAATCTTCCAACACGAATTTAGCAATACATCATTGTTATTGAATTACCAGAATGATGCGCATATGTTTTGAGCCTTGACGCAGTTTGGAGTCTTGGGTACTATTGTTTCATTTTATGAAAAGTTCGATATGATCATTATCTCTGAATGTATGAAACAGGTCAGAAACAGATTGGAAATAAGACGAGAGCATTAGAAGCATATCACAAAATGAAGACTATGGAGTTTAGATTACGCGAATGGATGAGTTTTTACAGGGTTATCATAATCAGGATTTCGATGTTGACTTAAACCTTGTAAAAATGAAAATGAGTTCATGAAAGATTGGGTCACTGAACTTGAGAATACCTACCAAGACTGTCGAGAGAGACTGTTTCCTTTTGAATGAGCTCTACAAGAAGATAATAGCTGGATAATATATGGAGTGCAACAAGATGAACAGTTAATTCGAGATCAACAGAGATAAATGATAAATTTTATGCAACAGGCACGAAGGGTTGCCCACATTCAGAACTAGTGATGGAAGCTCATGAACTAAGGGTGCGTGTCAGCTCCAGAACACCACTAGGGTCACATGTTCGGATGTTACTACAAGACACAAAGATCTCAAGCGTAGAGGCTAACCCCTATCTGTATTTAGCGTTATGACGACTTATTGTAATCAGGACCTCTTTATCTAAATGAAACTCTTTTTGATGTTATTTAAGAATCAACATTTTTGTATTCATATTGCATAACATATCATAACATGTCATGTTGATTCAAAAATGGTCCAAATTTAGAAGGCATTCGAGATTGAAATATTCTATGATATCAAGAGCGATAATATTACAATATCATGTTTGATCAATCAAAAACCAGCGTAGAAAGAAGATGATCGGACAAATGACACGTATCGAGAAAAAATAATCCAGTTCATACATTTGAATATCACTGCCTAATAATCTTTTTGAAGGCTTTGAGATATGCGATCTCCTTATCATAGACCTTTAAAAGAAAAAACGATGACATCAGCACAATCAAGAAGTGGAGCAATATCGAAAAGTGACAGTCCAATTTCACAAGATCGAGATGAAAAAACAGATGTGATCTACAGTTTATTATCCGCTTCTTGTAAACAGAAATCTTTAAAAGTCTTTCTAAGGATTATTCGAGAATCAACATTTTGCATTCCTTTTCATGCATAATCATCGAAACTATGAATTAATTGGGAGAATTTCATGAGGATTAATTCCAGACTGTAATCATTCCGCTTGTGAATTAAGGCAATGAAAGACACTGCAATCATTCCGCTTGCAAATTAAAGCGATGGGAGACCATGTGTTTAATCTGGAGCAAGGTCAGAAATATCCAGAAACTCATTTAGATAGAACTGAATAAAGCATCAGTGCTTGAAAAAGAAATGACAAAGAAAAGGTCCCGATTAGACCCGCCGAAGAACAAGAAAATGCCACGGCGCATAAAGAGACATAGAATTTTGAAAGAAGAGTCTACACCAATTATTGGGGCATCTTACCAAAGAAACAAAGATCTCATGTACATACGAGAGTTCAGACTTGAATAGACAAAAGAAGATAGAGAACTTGAAAGAATTCAATTCTTTTGGTGAATAAACGATACCAACCGAAGTCACTTGACTTAGAAGATTGAACAACGATTAAACAATATTTTTTGGGGCAAATTTTATTGGGGCACAAGAATGATGTTGGGAGATAGACTTAAGACGAAGTCTACCTAATCAGAAAAGTGATGTCATGAAAAGGGAAAGATTTGACTCACCCAGAAAGATTTAACGAATTGCATGCACCTACGCATCCTCATTAATAGTGAGAATAGTGTTTTACATGACATATGCATCTTTGCATCATGCCCATGCATCGTCCTCAACATGAATATTTGTACAGGATTTTAAACAAATAATATTCAAGAAGATGACTTTGTGAAAGAATTTTGTGTGTCTCTACAGCAATCAAGAAGACACAAGCTTGGGTGTCATATGTCATGATTATTGTGAAAAAGGAAGGGAGGAATCATCCAATGTTGAGTCGGCATCAATGACAAGACTGTTTGATGTCAAGACGGATAGAACCGAGACATCATTCTACAGAATGTTTTCTAAACGAATTTCTTAATTCGATCCTTTCTTAAGGATACTTTATCGAAAATGAATTTCTTAATTCGATCCTTTCTTAAGGATACATTTTGATGTCAAGACGGATAGAACCGGGGCATCATTCTAAACGAATTTCTTAATTCGGTCCTTTCTTAAGGATACTTTTTAAAAAACGAATTTGTTAATTCGGTCCTTTCTTAAGGACATATTTTAATGTCAAGACGAATAGAACCGGGGCATCACTGAATTCGAATTTCTTAATTCGATCCTTTCTTAAGGAAACTTTTTGGATCCTTTCTTAAGAAAACATTTACAGTCGAATTTCTTAATTCGATCATTTCTCAATAACACTTTTGAAAATTTGAATTTTTGATCTAAATCCTTTCATAAGGATGTTTTTCTTAAAACTGAACACGATCCTTTCAAAAAGAGATTTTTCTTAAAATCGAATTCGATAATTTCAAAAGGAGTTTTTTCTTAAAACCAAACTTGATCCTTTTAAAATGAGGTTTTTCTTAAAACCAATTTTGATATCCTTCCATAAGGATACCAAATGATTGACAAAAGATGAGAGAGACTATTCAAAGGTCCATTAAATCCATTTTCGCAAATGGTCAAAAGAAAATAAATCTTTTGAAAAAATCCAATCTCTTGATTGGTACAAACTGATTGTACTCAGGGAAATGGTACAACTAGCCCGGAGCAAACGGCTACCGGTAAAGGCAATCCAAATCCGTTAATCCCTGTGCATTTGGGAAAAATGCAAGAGAAGATCAAATGATCGATCAAGTTAATGACCATTCAAATGTCCACCAAATCCATTTTCACAAATGGTCGAAGGAAGATAAATCCTTTGGAAAAATCCAATCTCTCGATTGGTACAAACTGATTGTACCCAGGGAAATGGTACAACTAGCCCGGAGCAAACGGCTACCGGTAAAGGCATTCCAAATCCGTTAATCCCTGTGCATTTGGGAAAAATGCAAAGAAGATTCAGGATCTGAACCAAAGAGAGATGATATTCAAGAATCATAAGAGAATTTGAATCTACAAAATAGAGAAGAAAGAACTCATGATTGCAAGATGAATATTCTAAGCAAGAAGAAGCAGCAAACTAAAGATTCGAGAGAAGAATCAACCAGAAGACCAACAAACTAAAGATTTGAAAGAAGAATCAACCGGAAGATTCCATTGCAAGAAGAACCAACAATCTCAAGACTCAAGAGGAGAGCCAATCAAGAAGTTCTATATAGGAAGAACTCACAGTATGAAAGACTTTATATAGGAAAAGTTTTTATCAAAAAAGTTCTATATAGGGAGAACTTACAAGATTCTACGAAAGGAAGAATCTCCAGTAAGAAGTTCTATATAGGAAGAACTCAAAGTGCAGAGATTCTATGAGAGCAAGAATCTCCAGCGAGAAGTTCTATATAGGAAGAACTCTTGAAATCCAAAACGCGAAAGATTCTATGAGAGCAAGAATCTCCAGCGAGAAGTTCTGTATAGGAAGAACCTTTGAAGATGCGAAAGATTCTATGAGAGCAAGAATCTCTAGCAAGAAGTTCTACGACAGGAAGAGCACTTAGGATTGAAGACACAAAAGATTCTATATAGGAAGAATCTACAATGAGAAGTTCATTACAGGAAGGACTCTCAACTTAAGACGCAGGAGGTTCTATATAGGAAGAACTTTCAGCATTGACATCTGAAGATGAGAAGACAACACAAGAAGGATTCGCAACATAAAAACTCTGCCGAAGACAAGCAAGACTCTATAGAGGAAGATATCTGCTCGTATAGGCACCTGATGGAAGAACGAACAAGGAAGAAGATGCAGGTCCGAAGTTTTAGTTTTGAAGAATTTTGTTCTGGAGCAGCAAAGAAGATCAAGAGAAGACCAAGAAGAGGTGGTGGTCAGATGAAAGAACCCCAACCTTACCAACAGTACCCTAACCTTACCCAAAAGAACCCTCACCATTCCAAAAATGAACCCTGAAACCATAACAAGTGAAATGGGTTATTCTTCATCTTTGCTCTATTGCCGTTACACAACAATGAGCAAAGAGGGGCAGCTGTAATAACCCATTTCTACCCAAATAAATCCATCCACCAACCAAGCCCAGTATACACTACAAGCCCAACCCAAAAATAAAAGAAACCCTAGATCTAAAAAGACAGAACCCTAGCCACCTTAACCTTCTGCCGCCGCCGCCGCCAAGATGGACCATTCAGCTTCCGGCGTGAACTGCACGCGCCCAACTATTGGCTAAGAAGGCCGGCCACCGCCATAGTCACATCTCCACCGCCTCACCGCCTTCTGATCTGCAGAAAAAATAGATTATTAGATCTGAAGAAGCTATTTTTTATACAATATTATATGTATGAATATGGGTATAAATACCCCAAAATGAAATGTATTATCCGGTTAGAACCGGCAGCAAAAATCAATAAAAAAGGATATATATTTTGAGCCGAAAATCATCCACAAATACTCGAATATTCACACCAAACAAGGGAGAAGAAACAGAGAGATCAGAAGCATATTGGAGCAAAATTTAAAGGTAAAAAAAGAAAAGAAATCGAGTTCTTATCTTGTAGATTTAGGCTCGTACGTGCCTCAATCCGAAATTCCAGCGTCGGATTCGTGATCCCCTCGTCGAGAAGATTCGAAAAGTTGCCTCCTTTGTCGATTTCTCACCGCCGGCGCGGCGGCCGGCGGCCGTGGACGGCGGTGGTCGGACGTTTCCCAGAGAGAACCAAAGAGCCTTCTCTTTTCATTTATCTGAAGAAGAAGAAAAGTGACAAATTAGGCCCAAAAAGGGCATTTATATTTATGGCCAAACGGCACCGTTTGGGTGCCGGATTATTGGGCCCAAAACGGTGCCGTTTAAGCATCCGACCCACACACCGACCCGGTTCGAAACCCAGACCCGCGCTTCTACCCGAAAAATGGGGAAACTACGCTATTGGTCCCTGCATTCCTGGTTCATTCACAGTTCGGCAACCCAGTTTGCTCAACATTCAATTTCAGTCCCTATTTTATCAATTTCGGGTCTAATAACTTTGTTTTCTTGCAGATTTGGTCCCCACTCCTTCTATTATTATTATTATTATTATTATTGTTATTTTTGATTATATTACATATTCTATCTCTATTATTATTATTATTATTATTTTCATTATATGTTAGTGTTATTACATATTTTATTATTACCATTATTATTATTATACTACTACTACTTATATTATTATTATATTACTTTTATTATTATGCTTATTTATTCTATTTTTATCATATTAGAAATATGTTTATCATTTTATTATTTTGTTATAATATGCTATATATTATCATTATTATTATTATTACGTTTTATTTTTATTTTATTTATTTTATTTTGTAGTTTTATTATTACTTCATCCTAAATATACGAATATTATTTTTACGTGTTATATATTAATATTATTATAATTTATATTGTTATTATATTATAAGTATAAATGTATTATTATGTGTATTTTATCTTCACTGTACCTACTTTCTTATATATATATATATATTTTATTTTTTAACTTTATTACCGTTACAATTATTATTTCTTATTATTATTAGTTTTCACTTTGGTTAACAGTATTATTATTATATAATACTGTTATTATTAGTTTTACTACTAACTTTGTTATGACTTTTTTAATTTGAGTTTATTATATTGTTATTAAACGTTTTTATTTGGTAGAAAATATTATTATTATCCCGAAGTATTCTATTAGGAGTAACATCCCGTTCTTCGGGTGTTATCTTCTTTGAATCGTCGTGGATATTAGGGTATGCATTTTAATTAAAAATTAATTTAATTTAAATTTTATATTTTCTAAAAAATCACGATGCGAACCGTTTAGGTACCAATTTTTGGGTGTTACGAGGGTGCTAATCCTTCCTCGAACGTAACCAACTCTCGAACCCATCTCTGGTTTTGTTTTCTCGGTGTTCGATCCACCTTTTTGAACGATCGATGGCGACTCCACCCGATTAAATGATTTTTAAAATTAAAATGATTTTCCTATAGGAGTAGCATCCTGTTCTTCAGGTGTCATCTCCCGGAATACCGAATTTTCAAATATTCCCGCGGATTTTTAAATTTAAATATTCCAATGGGAGTGACATCCTGTTCTTCAGGTGTCATCTCTCGGGATACCGAATTTTTAAATCTTACCGAACTTTCAAACTTTCAAACCGTTTTTAAATATTCTCAAAAAAAGGGGGGTCGCTACAACTTGCACTACAACTCACTCACCGGCAGCCTACCGCCTTCCATTTTTAACCTCACCAATTTACACGTCCTCAATGTAGCTCATAATTATATCTCCGGTAAAATCGCTGCCGACTTCCATTGGTCCCTCCGGACTCCGGTACATCGATTTATCATCAAATGTTTACTCCAGGGAACTTCCGTCAAATTTCCCGGCACAATCTCAGCTCCAACATATCAACTTCTCGTACAATCAGCTTTTCGGCGATATTCTGGCGAGTATAGGAAAGCTGCAGCAACTACAGTAACTATGGCTCGACTCGAACCAGTTGTATGGAACATTACCGGCGGCAATAGCAGCAAACTGTTCTTCACTGGTACATTTAAGCACAGAAGATAACATGCTTAAAGGACTGCTTCCAGGAAGTATCCGTGCGGTTCCGAATCTTCAAATGTTGGCTTTATCGCGCAACAGACTTTTCCGGTGATGTACCCTAATTGATGTAGTTTACACTTTATAACATAAATAAATTTGACGATTTTATGAATTTATGTTTTAGTTGTGTACCATGCTACATACCAATTTGACATTATGATTATTTTTCATGTCGCATTCGCAGTATGGTATCCGAAACTATATAGCCTGACCATCATAAAAGGGTTTTTATTTGAACAATCAGTCTTCGCCCATTAACAACAGGGGAACGTAGACACACATGAGCACAAGGGAGAAGAGAAGAAAGCAGAACAATCAGAAATCATTAACAAATAGACTCAGAAAACAGAGAAATACAGGGGTGAAGAGGAAACAACCAAGCAAAAACAAACAAAAAACCATCACAGGACATTGAAATTCTCAGAAATAAGAATAGTTTAGGCATTGAAAATTCTTCGTTAGAAGGTGAAGGATATATCTAATCCATTTTGCATATACTGAATTCAACCATGAAAGCAGTAACTTATATCCTAAATGGACTTTATCATATTTATATGTCAAATCCAACAATTTCCATGCCTAAACAATATCCTTATCCAAATGTAACCAAATTCAGCATTAAAGATCCAGACATATCCTTATCCAAAAGCAACCAAATTCAGTATTAAAGATAAAAACTTGAAAACAACAGAAAAACTTCAATCTTTGTGTGAGAACACCATGGCTCAATTCATTCCAGTGGTCTATGCCAGATTCAGTATCTCATCCAGAAAGGAATTCAGACAGGAATAACTGATTTGAAAATTTTTCTCATCATACACAGACAGGGGAAAAAACTATACTGAAACATACCCACCAAGTTCCAGCAGCTGAGAAATGAGAATTTTATTTGCATAAAAAGAAATAGAAAGCCTCAGACCGTCCTAGTTCATGAATTTCAACAAATCTAAGCAGAATATAACTGCAGTTCAGAAATGTCTCTATAGATTCGTCATAGGCTTCTTTCAAAAATTACAAATAAAAGATTAAATTCAGAATACAAGAGGCATCAGATCTTCCTATTCAAATAGACGAAATCAAAATACTTGATTTTTAAATTAATTTTCAAGCATTCATCGATTCGAATATTCATCATCTGCCTCCATTTTGATCTACAAAAAGTAGTGTAGCAAATGAAAAACAAACAAATTATTTCCCGAACAAAAAAAAAATAGAACTAAAAGAAGCAGCTTAAAAATGAAAACCTAAAGAATAATCAAAACGATGAAAACAGAAGGAGACGGCCGAGCCGACACCGTAATGTAATAAGACGAACCAGAAGTAACAGAAAGGATAGCAAGAAGAAGGAAGAAAAGTTCAGAGGAAGAAGATAACAGGAGAAAAACGGTTACTTTTCATTCGATAAAGAAAAAGGAAACAACTCAGCAACCCTAAAATAATTTCCTTCTCCCTAAACGACCCCGTATTATCTAATTACAATAGGTCTCCAAAACGTAACGTTTAACTAAAATTAAACTGACTCTAGACTTAACTCTCCAGATTAACCAACATTTAAACTTCACGGCTAATTTCCTTAAAGCTGTTACATTACTCCTCTCTTAAAGAAATTCTTGTCCTCAAGAATCGAACTGAGGATAACGTTGCTTCAGCAAGTGCAAAACCTCCCAAGTGGCGTCCTCCGGAAAAGAATTCGACCACTCGACCAACACCTCTGTCACTGCCCTATTTCCTCTCTTCCCAATTCGCCTATCAATGATCTTGCTAGGTTCTTTGCTGATGCTACCATCAGGATCCACCACTGGCAGTACTGATTGAACTTCTTCTGGTCCAACTTTCTTCTTCAACTGCGACACGTGAAACACCGGATGGACTCTCGAGTCTACTGGTAATTGCAATCTGTAGGCCACCTTCCCTACCTTGTCCGTGATCAAAAATGGACCAAACCATTTTGGGGCAAGCTTCCGACAACTTCTGAAAACCACTGATTGTTGTCGATAGGGTTGTAGCTTAAGGAAAACCCACTCGCCAGGTTGGAACTCACATTCTCTTCTTCTTTTGTCGGCCTGCATCTTCATCCGATCTTGTGCCCTCTTAAGATGAAAACGCAACATTTTAGTCGCAGCCTCCCTATGTTGCAAACTTTTATCTACAGCAGCCACTAGTGAATCCCCTGCCACATAAGGGACATGGATAGGGGGTGGTTGACCATAAAGGGCTTGATAAGGTGTGACTTGCAAGGAAGAATGAAAAGTGGTATTGTACCACCATTCAGCAAGGTGAAGCCACTCAATCCACTCCCGAGGCCGCTCTCCCGTCATGCATCGAAGATAGGTTTCTAGACATTGATTTACCCTTTCGGTTTGGCCATCCGATTGTGGATGATAGGCCGTTGATGCATTCACTCGAACTCCCAACTTTCCTATAAGTTCCTTCCAAAAGATGCTCATAAAAACTTTATCCCTGTCACAGATTATCTCCTGAGGTAGTCCATGAAGTTTGAATATATTTTCGAGGAACACTTGAGCCACTGATTTTGCTGTAAAAGGGTGGAACATAGCCACAAAATGTGCATATTTGGTTAAACGGTCGACTACCACAAAAACACAGTCCTTTCCTTTCGAGTGAGGCAGCCCCTCTATGAAGTCCATGCTGATGGAACTCCACATTACCTCTGGAATAGGTAATGGCTGCAACAAGCCCCTCAGGTGAGTTAAATCTCCCTTGTTCCTTTGGCATACCATGCATTCTCGCACAACCCTTCTTATCTCCTTCCTAAGACCCTTCCAATAAAACATAGTGGCCACCCTATGTATAGTTGGTTGTGCTCCCGAGTGGCCTCCCAAAGGCCCTTCATGAAAGAACTTTATCAAATCTGTTCGAAGCTCTTGGTCATTCCCTACCACCAGTTTGTCTTTTCTTTTGAGCATCTTCCCATCCCACTTATACTTTGAATGCTTGTGACTTCCTCTTTCAATGTCTTCCACAATTTTGGCTAACTTGTCATCTTTTTTCCAAGTAGTAGCCACTCTGTCCAGCAAATCAGTAGTAATATGGCTCACTCCTATTGTCATGCATTCTCCTATCTCTGGATTCCGAGACAAAATGTCAGCCACTATATTTGTGCTCCCCTTCCTATAATGAATTTCGTAGTCGTAGCCCATCATCTTAACCACCCATTTTTGTTGGAAAGGGGTAATGACATTGTTTTTAGACAAGAACTTCAAACTTTGGTGGTCGGTTTTGATGATAAAGTGTCTTCCCACCAAGTAGTTGGACCACTTTTTCACAGCCATTAAAGCAGCTTGCATCTCTTTTTTATAGACTGATAGAGCTCGGTATCTGACTCCAAGTCCTTTGCTGAAGAATGCAACTGGTCTCCCCTTTTGAACTAAAACAGCACGCACCCCCACATCTGAGGCATCGGTCTCAACTATAAACTGAGCATTGAAATCTGGTAAGGCCAGTATAGGAGCAGAACTGACACACTGTTTTAATCGAGCAAAGGCAACTTCCTCTTCTGGTCCCCATTTCCACCCATTCTTTTTCAACAACTCAGTTAAGGGTCTAGCCATCACCCCATAATTTTGAACAAACCGCCTGTAGTAACTAGAAAGGCCAAGAAAGCCTCTAAGCTCCTTCACAGACTTGGGAGTCGGCCATCCCACAATACAGCTTACTTTCGAAGGGTCCATAGCCATAGTTCCCTTGGCAATTATATAGCCCAGATAATCCACTTGGACAGCTCCAAAGCAACATTTTGATTTCTTAGCATATAATTTGTGTTTTCTAAGAATCATCAGAACCTCCTTCAAGTGTAATACATGTGAATCCCAATTAGCAGAATAAACAAGAATATCGTCAAAAAAAACTAAAACAAACCTCCTGAGGTGGCTCTTGAAGACCTTGTTCATGAGGCTTTGGAAAGTGGCCGGAGTATTCGTGAGGCCAAAGGGCATTACGAGAAACTCGTAGTGTCCCTCGTGAGTGCGAAAAGCAGTTTTTGGTATGTCTTCTTCCCTCATTCGAATTTGATGGTAACCGGATCTCAAGTCCAATTTAGAGAAAAAAGAGGCTGAACCAAGCTCGTCCAATAATTCCTCGATTACTGGCATGGGAAAACTGTCCTTGAGGGTCAACTGGTTCAATCGCCTGTAGTCGATACACATACGCCACGAGTCGTCTTTCTTCTTAACCATGACCACAGGGGAAGAAAATGAGCTGCTACTGTCTCGGATTATTCCTGCTGCAAGCATCTCTCTGATCAGCCTTTCAATTTTATCTTTCTGATGGGTTGGGTGCCTGTATGGTCTGACTTTTATCACTGCTTGTTCATTGTGGAGCTCAATCTTATGTGTCAGTTCCCTCTCTGGTGGTAGACCTTGTGGTTCCTCAAAGACATCTTGAAACTCTTGGAGAAGATTCAAAATTTCTCGAGGAGTTTGCTGGAACTCGGTCTTAATTCCAAGTTGTGGATTGACCATACAAAGAGCAACAGTGAAAGGGCTATGGTGTGCCCTTAATAGTTTGTGGCAGACTTTTGTGTTCATCCATTGCAGGGCTCCAGTTGTAATACCCCTCAACAATACCTGTGAATCCAGGTAAGTAAATTGCATTTGATGGCTCGAAAAATCCCACTGAACAGTTCCCAGCGTAGACAACCATTGGATACCCAAAACCATGTCACAATTTTTTAAGGGAAGCACCAAAAAAGTCGTCATAAAGTCATGCCCCTGTGTGCTCCATTTGAGGTCCTGACAGCTACCCAAAGTTGTTAAACACTCCCCGTTAGCTACTGTAACTCTCAGTTGGCCACAAGGATGCATTGGAAGTCTCAAAGCCTTGACCAAGGCACTACTTAGGAAGTTATGTGTACTTTCAGAGTCTAGCAAACTAATACAAGAACAACCTTCAATGGTCACAGCAAGCTTCATTGTATCCATTGTTGAAGCACCCCACAAGGCATTCAGAGATAATTTTGGCATCTCCTCATGAATTTGCTCCATTAGTGCTCCCTCCGTTTGCTCTTCGTAATCCAAGAAGACCTCTGGCTCCGGTTCTTCCTCTGCACCTTCAACCAATATTTGAAAAAATTGAGTTTTGGCACACCTATGTCCTGGTGTGTACTTGGCTGCACACCAGAAACAAAGGCCTTTTTTGCGCCTATCCTCAATCTCAGCTGCGGACAAAACCTTTCCAGAACCTTTCTGACCACCTAAAGAATTTGTCTTTTTGTTATTTGGGCTCAACATACTAGGGCTGGGGCTCTTGGAAACATTTGAACCGTGACTCAGTCCTGCGCTAGTGGTGCTCCTAGAAGTATTGAATTCTCCCCGACTAGGAGGAAGTGACAAAGAAGTCGGAGCTGCACTTCTGAAAGAGTTCCAGGGAGGTTTCTTATGAAAAACCATGGCCTCAACATGTTTGGCCACATGGAAGGCTTCGATCAGAGTCTTAGGCTTTAGAAGTTTCACCATGGGACTAATCTCCACCCGAAGATGATCCTTAAAAATACTTAGGACATACTCATCAGGGAGTTCGACTTGATTCAACAAGTTAATGAAATCTTCATAGTAGTGGTCTACAGAATCAAGCTGTCTAAGTGCAACTAGGTCCGCAAAAGGATCATCAAACCCAGTTGGAGCAAATCTATCACGCAATAATTGTAGATAGTGAGACCAACTCACCTGAGTCATTCCTCCATGGGTTTTCCAAATGAAATGGTGCCACTAGAGAGCTTTGCCCTCAAGGTGTAGCATGACCACGCGGACTTTCGCTGAATTGGGTACCAGTTCAGCTTCGAAGTATTGATCGAGCTTCGAAATCTAGTCGGAGAAATTGGTGCCATCAAATCTAGGGCACAGAAGTTTATAGGCAAGGTTCTGGGTAGGAACGACCTCTGCCGTGGACATTGGAACAGTAGTTTCCAAGCCGGGACCCAGATTTGCCGGTAATGGGTTTTGTCCCTGACTTGGCGTTGCGGACGGAACCGTGTTTGCCGCCGTGGATGATTGAGGTACTCCTAGGATCCATGAGTGTTGGGTGAAAAGAGCGGAAGTGTCGATGTTTTTCCCCAGCCCAATCTCAAGCAATCGGTGGAGGTTGGCGAACATTGCGGCTTGCATATTCTGGAAGCGAGTCCCAATCGATTCTTCCAACCGTTGAAAATCGAGTTGAAGTCGGTTGGTTTCTTGTCTCCACTCAGGAATTTCGGCAGGCTCTTCTGTTTGCGCAGTGGCCGTGGATTGAGCATCGGCAACATGAGTTTGAGCTTTACTGCGTGTCTCTACCATTGTCCGAGGAACAGGAGGCTCTGATACCTTTGTAATAAGACGAACCAGAAGTAACAGAAAGGATAGCAAGAAGAAGGAAGAAAAGTTCAGAGGAAGAAGATAACAGGAGAAAAACGGTTACTTTTCATTCGATAAAGAAAAAGGAAACAACTCAACAACCCTAAAATAATTTCCTTCTCCCTAAACGACCCCGTATTATCTAATTACAATAGGTCTCCAAAACGCAACGTTTAACTAAAATTAAACTGACTTCAAACTTAGCTCTCCAGATTAACCAACATTTAAACTTCACGGCTAATTTCCTTAAAGCTGTTACACGTAACTTGAGGATTAGGGTTTTGCGATGCTCTCGAATCCCGACCTCGTTTTATAACCAAGTTTCGGTGCAATTTGGGGAGGATTGAAGAGAGTGTGATAAAATAACTTGTTTGTGAGGAGAGTAGAGGTCAATTCTTAGCCATAGCCCATAGGCCCAAACGTCTCCATACAAATTTGATTTCAAAAGTATATTTTGTTAAATACTCAAACAACAAATTTACCATTATTACTATTATCCAATATTTTTATTTTAAAAGTTTTAAAATTGACGTCACTGATAATTAAGTATTAAGTTATGTAGTTTTTTAATAATGGAGTAATAATTATGCTTATAATAATAGTTTTAATAATCGAGCGCAAGTAGTTTTTATATAAATTTGTTATGTTATCTATATTTATTTGTGGAGAATTTTGATAAATATTTTTTGGCATAAAATATTTTTAATCGTCTATAAAGTGAACTTGAATTTATGATTTATTTAATAAAATAAATAAATTAAAATATATATTATATAAAAATAAATAAAAACAGCCGAAAACAAGAGTATTTTACTCAAATAATTCTATATTATTAACTAATTAACGAAATAACACACAAACAATTATTTATCACATAAATGATAAAATAAATAAATAATTAACAAATTTCATATTTCGTAGGAAAGCAATTGCAAATCAAAAGAAACGTTGAATGAAGCCGAAATCCTTTAGAACAATCGTATTAAATAAATGGGAGTTTTTATCAACGAGGTGTTAAATAGTTTAGTTTTATTTAAGTAGGTCTTAAGTTTAAGGTTGTTATATATTTTATAAATCTTTATTGAAAGATTAATTTATTAAGATTATATATAATATGTATCGAATTAAATTAATACTTAAGACGAATCCTTAAAGATCACAAGAATAACAACAATGGAAAATGTAATGCCTTGCTGCAAACAAAATTTCGCAGCCCTCTCAAACGGAAAAAGGGTCGGAGGGGACGGCCGCGGACCAAGATTCATACTCTGGGAGGCTTCCAGATAGTAAATATACACAGATTCTAGTTTTTACAGTTGAAAACCGAGAATATTATAATCATCTTATCTTTCATCTTCTTAATCATTTACTCCATTATCATCATTATCATGTATGGGGTTTCTTTTGTCAAATAGTCTCTCGAGATTCTCTTACATTATATAAAAAATATATATTTTTTATTTTTTAATCATTAAATAAAGGTAAATAAATATAGGAGTCTTAAAAGATATAAAAGGAAGCTGAGTTATATATATACCACCTTTGCAGTTGGAAGAAAAATGAGAATAACCCATGTGATCTAATGAAGGTAAAAGGTATTAAACCAGACAGAGTTACCAAGAAATCTATCGATTCTTTTTATAATGGTTTCCGTATTACGTCCTGATCTAATCCAATACCGAACCCAGCATTCAGCATTGAGGACAATGGGCAACCTTTTGCGAGAAGCTGAACCACGAACCAAGTGTTAAGCGATTCCATGGCATGGAGTTCATCTTGCATGGCCAGACGCCATTCAGGAAGCTTGACAGCTTGATGATAATAAGATGGTTCAGAAGCAGAAAAAATATTAGCTATAAAATATGCATATGGAGAAGACAACCTGGAAGACGTGACTTGATGTTCAATATGATATGAGCAAGTTGAATTACAGTAATACTAATGAAGATAGGACGGCTTATGAGTAACCCTGATCGATCTACGAGTCACTGGTCGGTCCTCTTCGATTACAGGTTCTGGAGATGGTTCAGCCACAAGTTCTTGAGATGTATCAATCGACCACTCTAGAGATGGTGTAAGCACAAGCTCAGGCTCAGACACGGGCAATGCTTCGACTGTTCGTTCAATAAATGGTTCCGGCATAGGCTCAGGAGATGAACCGACCATAGGCTCTTGAAAGTCAGCTGCAAGTTGATCACTTTGAGAGCCAGAAAAATCTTAATGCTACAAAGAAATATTTAAAGTATCTGGCACGTGTTGATTAATAGTAGGAATATGTGACATTTATGTAATTCAGTAGGCAATGATATTCCATAAAAAGGATCAATCATAACATCATTATTGGTCATTTTATTGAAGGGAAAAATGCTTTCATGAAAAATAACATTCCGAGAAATCATAATCGATTGAGTTTTAAGAACATACACCTTGTACCCTTTCATACTCGAGACATAGCCAAGGAAGACACTAGGCAAGGCTCTTTCAGAAAATTTGTCATGATGAGCTTTCAAGGTGGAAACAAAGCATAGACACCCAAAAGTTCTTAAAAATCGATAGTTAGGAGCCCGAAAATACAACATCTCGTAGGGTGACTTGTTGTCCAACAAAGGAGAAGGTAATCAATTGATAATAAAAGTGGCTATGAGTAAACAATCACCCCAGAATTTTTCAGGCACCCGAGATTGAAAAAATAAAGTTCTCGACACAGCTAACAAATGTTGATACGTACGCTCAACAATAACATTCTGCTGGGGTGTCTCAACACATGATAATTGATGTATAATACCAAGATCAACAAACAGTTTTGTAAATTGAAATTCAGGAGCATTATCAAATCTGAAAACCTTTATATCACGATCAAATTGTATCTTTATTATTTGAATAAAAATTGGCACAATCGAAATGGCATCAAATTTGTGCTGCAACAAATAAGTCCATGTGCAACGTGTGTAATCGTCTACCAAAATGAGAAAGAAACACTGTTTATCATAAATAACAGTTTTAAAAGGTCCCCAAGTGTCACAATATATCAATTCAAAAGGAGAAGAAGCTCGACTTGTAGAAACAAAAAAAAGATAATCTGTGTTGCTTTGCAAGAGGACAAATTGTACACGGTATATCGAATTTGTCCATATTAATTGGTGACATAACATTCTTTAATGATCGAAGAATATTCGAGCTTGGATGACCCAATTATTCGTGCCAAGAAACGAAACACACTTGAGAAGAGCACATTGAAGAAGTAATAGCATCCAAACGAAGCAAGTATAGTCCTTCGAAAAGCTCACCCTTCCCAATCACATGCCGTAGGTCCTGGATAATGCATTTAGAGTTACAAAAAAACACACGAAGACCAAAATTTTTAACAAGTTCACTAACATCCAATAGATTAAATCGAAATTCAGGAACATAAAGAATGTTCTGCAATATTAATTCATGTGACAATCGAACATTTCCAGAAAACCTAACTGTGATAACAAATTTGTTTGGAAGAAGAATGTTACCACCATCAATCGAAATCAAAGAATCAAACATTTTTTTAACATAACAAATGTGTCGAGAGGCTTCAGAATCAATAATCCAAACCTTCTGAGAATCAGAAAAACTTAAATTATTTATGTAAGACAAAATCTTGCCTTGCATGGCCATATTGACCGAAGATGAAGGAAGTTCTACGGTGGAAGCAGACTGCAGTTGGTTAGTCAACATTGTGATAAGTTGTTGACATTATTGAGGTGTTAAAGAATCACCTGAACCGAAAGATCGCCTGGATTTATGTCGACAACATTTGTGTGAGCAGAGGTGGATACCTGTTTAGACTTTGAACCGTAGCCTGGAGGATATCCATGAAGCTTATAACACTTTTCTTTAGTATGCCTCAACATGTTACAATGGCTACATTGAGGACGAGACTTCTTTGGCATGGACTTGACAACAAAAGCTAACTCATGAATTGGCTTTGAGAATGCCATGGATTGTTGATTCTCTTCTTGAATAACCTAAGAAAACACTTTATTGATTGTAGAAAAAGGATCAACAAGCAAGATTTGAACTCGGATATTGGAATAAGACTCATTCAAGCCCATTAAAAACTGCATCATTTGTTCATTCTGTAGATCAACAATCATTTTGCCAACACCTCCCCAGTGACAACTTGAACAAGAGCAAACTGATATGACAGAAGTTAGTTCATCCCACAGAATTTTAAGCTGAGTATAATAAACAGTAACAAATATTGAACCTTGAACCAGTTCATAGATTTTTTTCTTCAAGTTGAAGAGGCGAGGACCATTTATTTGTTGGAAAAGATCTTTTGTTCAAAAGCCCATAATCAAGTATTTGAAATCATAAAATTTAATTTAATAACATTTGGTTGTCGTTTTGATGCGATTAATACAAGCATGTCTAAATGTACTCTATAGAGATTCCGTTCGAATTTTAACCGAGTAAAAAGCTGAAAATTTGAGATTAATCTGTATAATTTTGTTCAAAAGCCTATAATTAACTATTTGAACTCATAAAATTTAATTTAATAACATTTGGTTGTCGTTTTGATGCGATTAATACGAGCATGTCTAAATATGCGCTATAGAGAATTCGTTCGAATTTTAACCGAGTAAAAACCTTAAAATTTGAGATTAATCAATATAATTTTGTTCAAAAGCCCATAATTAAATATTTAAACTCATAAAATTTGATTTAATAAAATTTGGTTATCGTTTTGATGCGATTAAATCGTGCATGTTTAAATGGGCTTTATAGAGATTCTGTTCGAATTTTAACCGAGTAAAAAGCTGAAAATTTGAGATTAATCTGTATAATTTTGTTCAAAAGCCCAAAATCAAGTATTTGAACTCATAAAATTTGATTTAATAACATTTGGTTGTCGTTTTGTTGGGATTAGAACGTGCATGTCTAAATAGGCTTTATAGAGATTCTGTTCTAATTTTAACCGAGTAAAATTCTGAAAATTTGACATTAATCTATATAATTTTGTTCAAAAGCCTATAATTAACTATTTGAACTCATAAAATTTAATTTAATAACATTTGGTTTTCATTTTCATGCGATTAAACCGTGCTTGTCTAAATGGGCTTTATAGAGATTCCGTTCAAATTTTAACCTAGTAAACAACTGAAAATTTGAGATTAATATGTATAATTTTGTTCAAAATCCCATAATTAAATATTTAAACTCATAAAATTTGATTTAATAATATTTGGTTGTCGTTTTGTTGGGATTAGAACGTGCATGTCTAAATGGGCTTTATAGAGATTCCGTTCTAATTTTAACCGAGTAAAATTCTGAAAATTTGAGATTAATCTGTTTAATTTTGTTCAAAAGCCTATAATTAACTATTTGAACTCATAAAATTTAATTTAATAGCATTTGGTTGTCGTTTTGATGCGATTAATACGAGCATGTCTAAATGTGCTCTATAGAGAATCCGTTCGAATTTTAACCGAGTAAAAACCTTAAAATTTGAGATTAATCTGTATAATTTTGTTCAAAAGACCATAATTAAATATTTGAAATCATAAAATTTGATTTCATAAAATTTGGTTGTCGTTTTGATGCGATTAAACCGTGCATGTCTAAATGGGCTTTATAGAGATTCCGTTTGAATTTTAACCGAGTAAACAACTGAAAATTTGAGATTAATCTGTATAAATTTGTTCAAAAGCCTATAATTAACTATTTGAACTCATAAAATTTAATTTAACAACATTTGGTTGTAGTTTTGATGCGATTAATACGAGCATGTCTAAATGTGCTCTATAGAGAATCCGTTCGAATTTTAACCGAGTAAAAAGCTGAAAATTTGAGATTAATCAGTATATTTTTGTTCAAAAGCCTATAATTAACTATTTGAACTCAGGAAATTTAATTTAATAACATTTGGTTGTCGTTTTGATGCGATTAATACGAGCATGTCTAAATGTGCTCTATAGAGAATCCGTTCGAATTTTAACTGAGTAAAACCCTTAAAATTTGAGATTAATCTGTATAATTTTGTTTAAAAGCCCATAATTAAATATTTAAACAAATAAAATTGGATTTAATAACATTTGGTTGTCGTTTTGTTGGGATTAAAACGTGTATGTTTAAATGGGCTTTATAGAGATTCCGTTCTAATTTTAACCGAGTAAAATTCTGAAAATTTGAGATTAATCTGTATAAATTTGTTCAAAAGCCTATAATTAACTATTTGAACTCATAAAATTTAATTTAATAACATTTGGTTGTATTTTTGATGCGATTAATACGAGCATGTCTAAATGTGCTCTATAGAGAATCCGTTCGAATTTTAACCGAGTAAAAAGCTAAAAATTTGAGATTAATTAGTATATTTTTGTTCAAAAGCCTATAATTAACTATTTAAACTCATGAAATTTAATTTAATAACATTTGGTTGTCGTTTTGATGCGATTAATACAAGCATGTCTAAATGTGCTCTATAGAGAATCCGTTCGAATTTTAACCGAGTAAAACCCTTAAAATTTGAGATTAATCTGTATAATTTTGTTTAAAAGCCCATAATTAAATATTTAAACAAATAAAATTGGATTTAATAACATTTGGTTGTCGTTTTGTTGGGATTAAAACGTGTATGTTTAAATGGGCTTTATAGAGATTCCGTTCTAATTTTAACCGAGTAAAATTCTGAAAATTTGAGATTAATCTGTATAATTTTGTTCAAAATCTAATAATTAAATATTTGAAATCATAAAATTTGATTTTAATAAAATTTGCTTGTCATTTTGATGCGATTAAAACGTGCATGTCTAAATGGGCTTTATAGAGAATCCGTTCGAATTTTAACCAAGTAAAAAGCTGAAAATTTGAGATTAATCTATATAATTTTGTTCAAAAGCCTATAATTAACTATTTGAACTCATGAAATTTAATTTAATAACATTTGGTTGTTGTTTTGATGCGATTAATACTAGCATGTCTAAATGTGCTCTATAGAGAATCCGTTCGAATTTTAACCGAGTAAAAACATTAAAATTTGAGATTAATCTGTATAATTTTGTTAAAAAGCCCATAATTAAATATTTAAACTCATAAAATTTGATTTAATAAATTTTGGTTGTCGTTTTGATACGATTAAAACGTGCATGTCTAAATGGGCTTTATAGAGATTCTGTTCGAATTTTTACCGAGTAAAAAGCTAAAAATTTGAGATTAATCTGTATAATTTTATTCAAAAGCCTATAATTAACTATTTGAACTCATAAAATTTAATTTAAAAATAATTTGTTGTCGTTTTGATGCGATTAATACGAGCATGTCTAAATGTGCTCTATAGAGAATCCGTTCGAATTTTAACCGAGTGAAAAGCAGAAAATTTGAGATTAATCTGTATAATTTTGTTCAAAAGCCCATAATTAAATATTTAAACTCATAAAATTTGATTTAATAACATTTGGTTTTCGTTTTGATGCGATCAAAACGTGCATGTCTAAATGGGCTTTATAGAGATTCCGTTCTAATTTTAACCGAGTAAAATTCTAAAAATTTCAGACTAATCTGTATAATTTTGTTCAAAAGCTAATAATTAAATATTTGAAATCATAAAATTTGATTTTAACAAAGTTTTGTTGTCGTTTTGATCCGATTAAACCGTGCATGTCTAAATGGGCTTTATAGAGATTCCGTTTGAATTTTAACCGAGTAAACAGCTGAAAATTTGAGATTAATCTGTATAAATTTGTTCAAAAGCCTATAATTAACTATTTGAACTCATAAAATTTAATTTAATAACATTTGGTTGTAGTTTTGATGCGATTAATACGAGCATGTCTAAATGTGCTCTATAGAGAATCCGTTCGAATTTTAACCGAGTAAAAAGCTGAAAATTTGAGATTAATCAGTATATTTTTGTTCAAAAGCCTATAATTAACTATTTGAACTCATGAAATTTAATTTAATAACATTTGGTTGTCGTTTTGATGCGATTAATACAAACATGTCTAAATGTGCTCTATAGAGAATCCGTTCGAATTTTAACCGAGTAAAAAGCTAAAAATTTTAGATTATTCTGTATAATTTTGTTTAAAAGCCCATAATCAAGTATTTGAACTCATAAAATTTGTTTTTGTAACATTTAGTTATCGTTTTCTTGCGATTAAAACGTACATGTCTAAATGGGCTTTATAGAGATTCCGTTCGAATTTTAACCGAGTAAAAAGCTGAAACTTTGAGATTAATCTGTATAATTTTCTCCAAAAGCCTATAATTAACTATTTGAACTCATAAAATTTAATTTAATAACATTTGGTTGCTGTTTTGATACGATTAATACAAGCATGTCTAAATGTGCGTTATAGAGAATTCGTTCGAATTTTAACCGAGTAAAAACCTTAAAATTTGAGATTAATTTTTATAAATTTATTCAAAAGCCCATAATTAAAATTTAAACTCCTAAAATTTGATTTAATAACATTTGGTTGTCGTTTTGTTGGGATTAAAACGTGCATGTCTAAATAGGCCTTATAGAGATTTCGTTCTTATTTTAACCGAGTAAAATTCTGAAAATTTGAGATTAATCTGTATAATTTTGTTCAAAAGCTAATAATTAAATATTTTACATCATAAAATTTGATTTTAATAAAATTTGGTTGTCGTTTTGATGCGATTAAAACGTGCATGTCTAAATGGGCTTTATAGAGATTCCGTTCCAATTTTAACCGAGTAAAAAGCTGAAAATTTAAGATAAATCTCTATATTTTTGTTCAAAAGCCTACAATTAACTATTTGAACTCATAAAATTTAATTGAATAACATTTGCTTGTCGTTTTGATGCGATTAATACGAGCATGTCTAAATGTGCTCTATAGAGAATCCGTTCGAATTTTAACGGAGTAAAAAGCTGAAAATTTGGGATTAATATGTATAATTTTGTTCAAAAGCCCATAATTAAATATTTAAACTCATAAAATTTTATTTAATAACACTTGGTTGTCGTTTTATTGGGATTAAAACGTGCATGTCTAAATGGACTTTATAGAGATTCCGTTCTAATTTTAACCGAGTAAAATTCTGAAAATTTGAGATTAATCTGTATAATTTTGTTCAAAAGCTAATAATTTAATATTTGAAATCATAAAATTTGATTTTAATAAAATTTGGTTGTCGATTTGATGCGATTAAAACGTGCATGTCTAAATGGGCTTTATATAGATTCCGTTCAAATTTTAACCGAGTAAAATGCTGAAAATTTGAGATTAATCTGTATAATTTTGTTCAAAAGCTTATAATTAACTATTTGAACTCATAAAATTTAATTTAATAACATTTGGTTTTCGTCTTGATGCGATTAATACGAGCATGTCTAAATGGGCTTTATAGAGATTCCATTCTAATTTTAACCGAGTAAAATTCTGAAAATTTCAGATTAATCTGTATAATTTTGTTCAAAAGCCAATAATTAAATATTTGAAATCATAAAATTTGATTTAAATAAAATTTGGTTGTCGTTTTGATGCAATTAAAACGTGCATGTCTAAATGGGCTTTATAGAGAATCCGTTCAAATTTTAACCGAGTAAAATCTGAAAATTTGAGATTAATCTGTATAATTTTGTTCAACAACTCATAATCAAGTATTTGAACTCATAAAATTTGATTTAATAACATTTTGATTGTCGTTTTGTTGTGATTAAAACGTGCATGTCTAAATAGGCTTTATAGAGAATCCGTTCTAATTTTAACCGAGTAAAATTCTGAAAATTTGAGATTAATCTGTATTATTTTGTTCAAAAGCTAATAATTAAATATTTGAAATCATAAAATTTAATTTTAATAAAATTTGGTTGTCGGTTTGATACGATTAAAACATGTATGTCTAAATGTGCTTTATAGAGATTTCGTTCGAATTTTAACCTGTAATCACTAATTTTATCCGGTCTAAACTTGTGCTTCAATTTTAGTTTTAATTCGAATAACGGGCTTGTATTTGGTAATCAAAAAATGTATAACACTTGTTTACCCTTTAAACCTTGTATTACTTCAATTTTACTGAAACAAAGGAGTATTAACTTGTTATTTTTATAAATAATACATACATATATAGTTTATTTTTTGTTTTTTTGTCTTTATTATTATTCTTTTATTTCATTATTATCTCTTTTATTATTTTATCATCTTTATTATTTTCATTATTATTACTATTACTTTTTTTATTTTATTATTATTATTTTTATCTTTTTTATTATTACTATTATTTTTATCATCTTTATTATTTTTATTATTATTACTTTTATCTTTCTTATTATTATTTTTTATCTTTTTATTATTTCTATTATTATTATTATTTTTATTATTATTATTATTATAATTATTATTTTTTTTTTACTACTATTACTATTATAATTATATTATTTATATATTTATCCGGTTTTATTATTATAATGAATATATTATTATTATTATTATATTTATTGAATAAATAAAACTCAAATTAAAACCCAAAACAAAATAAAACCCAATAATAATTAACAGTCCATAAACATTAAGCCCATTCTAATATATAATGTCAATCCCGGATATAAATTACAAAGCCCATACACTAAATAATGAATGTTAAGCCCTAAAACAAATAATTAAAATGAACCCAATTACATGGCCCATTCGGTTTAATCCTAAGCCTAGGTCAGCTAAACAATCAGAACCCTAACACCCTTTGTGTCTTGTGCGCAGCCCAATCTGGGCCGTTGGATCTGATCCAGATCCAACGGCTCAGATCAGAGGAGAGAGAACCCTTCAGCTCCCCACACGCGCCACACGCCAACAGAGGAGACGCTCACGCGCGCGTACTTCCCACGCGACGACTTTTGGGATGCTCATCCAACCGTTCATCTTCACCAGTCATCGTCCGTTCGTCCTTCTTCCTCCGGCCGACAGCCAATCGTACATGCGAAAAAGCCAAAAGCAAGAATCAGATTCGTACAATGGCAGAAGTATTCAGAAATAAAAAAAAAGGAAAAGAAAATTCAACTGAAAATTCAGAACGGATTACAGCAGAAATCAAAGGTCCCCCAATACGTACCGGACAATTTCATAGCAGAAAAGGACATTAACCAAAATTACATTTCTTTTTCTCTCGTGTAATATCTTTGGTTATAAAAGCAAAAGACCAGAACGATGTAATTTTTTCCTATCATCATCAATATAGCAAAAAGTTTCAGAGGTAGAATCTCTTTTCATTTTATTGCATGCATCAAAAAAATAAAAAGAACGATTTTAAGAGTTAAGTTTACCTTCGAATGGGAACCCCGACCCTTCAGTGATCCTTTCCCATTTCACCGGTGATAAAAACGGAGGTTATTAGACCTTCGGTGGTGAGCCGTCGTGAGGGAAAGCAGAGGAGAGTCGGATCCTCTTGTTTCGAACGAGCACTAGTGTTCTCCCTTTCTTCGTCCTTTTCAGATCCAAAGCAGGGGATTTTCAATCTCTGTTTTTGGGTGTCGTTGTAAATCGATTTGGGTTTCGAAAAGGAAGTTTTTTTCGGGCGTTTTAGTTTCGCCGACCACCGTCAGCGGTGGCCGGAATCTGGATATAACGATAGTTTCTAGAAATACGGATGAACATGAAGAACATGTTCATCATGTTCTTCATTTGACTTAAAGACTTCAAAGGTTTTCAGAGGATTTGCGGTTTTGAGGGGATGAGAAAAAGAAAAGCGTTTTGTTTTTTGTGTTTTATACTCGTCCCTAAAATTAAAAAGGTTTTATTACTTCATTTAAACCCTTCCGTGTTGTCGAAATCATCTCCCAGGTCCCTGAAGTTTTCTAATTTCTTACGATTTTGTCACCAATCTGGTGATTTCATTCCTCTTTCAAATGGATTTATTATTTGCAGGTCCCTCCGTGTTTTTGGTCTTATTTTTAAACCTTTCCCCTTGGTTTAATTCTTCTGGAGGTCCCTGTTAAATTAAAAAGTGTTACAATTCGGTCACTGTTCGAAAATAAATTTGTTTTATTTTAAATTTTATTTTATTTAAATTAAATCCATTTCAGTCCCCTTTTTTTTACATATTATTTTGGTTTCCTATTTTTTTTATTTATTCATTTATTTATTTTGCTTTCTTTATTTATATCATTGCTTATATTGTATTCATGATCATAGTAACTATTTACGTTGCATGTCTCATTTATTCTTGTTTTCGTTCATGTTTGTATTTTCGTTATGTTATTTTATTTACTTATGTATTTGGTATATATATTTTATTATGCTTTAGTTTATTATGTCACTTTTACTTTATGCCTTTATTTCATTTTGCTAAGCATGATATTTCATGTTTGTATATGTGTTCATTTAATTATGCTACATTATGCATTTGTGTATGCTCCTTCATTATGTCTTTTTTGTTTTCTTATGCCACATGTGTATTTACCTTATGTTTTTGCTTTCCTTTTTGTAAATATCTTATATTTTGCTTATGTCTCTTTTGTTTTTGTTCAATCACATCCATCAATTAATGAATTTAATTTGTAAATATCTTTATTCGGTCGTAACGGGCCCGTGTTCCAATGCAATGGTCGCGGTGTATGCGTTGCCTTCGAACAAAGACACGGTAAAAATAAAATTGATTCGAATCATTAAACAAAAAATAATTTAAATGCCAATTTAATTCAAAAAAAATTTCCAAAATTAATTAAGCGGTAATTTATAAAGATGCCAATTTTGGGCGGTTTTAAACCCTAAACCCATTTTTAACCGTAACCGACTCTCGAACCCAAATCATTTCGAATCTCTGGTTTTTACAGTGTCCGACCTACCGAAGTGGCCGGTGGCGACTCTAAAATTTTTTTTTAAAAAAAAAACATTCCCAACGTTTTTTTATCCCTAATTTTTAATAAAATTCTAAATTTCCTTTTTAGGTTTTCCAAACCATAATTCCCAAATTTTAAGCCCTAAATTTTAAAGTCCTATTTTTTATTCCTAATTTTCAAACTAGTGACCCCTATTTTCACTTACACCTAATACTAAATGTTTTTTTTAGAGGGGTCGCTACAGTTGGCGACTCCGCTGGGGAAAAAAATTTTCAAACGAGTCAAGCCTTGTTTTTAAATACCGTTTAATTAATTTTGGATATTTTGAATTAAGGTGGCAATTAAATTATCATTTGTTTATTAATTCGAAGTTATATCATTTTAACCCGTCTCTTTAAGTGGGGGGAAAATACTAAGGCTTTCGTAAGGATATTGTTCCTTCGTAGGGGCCTAGTAAAGTACCTTCGGGGCTTGATTACCCTATGTCTTCGTAGGAATATTGTTTCCTCGTATGGACATAGCGAAAGGGTCCTCTCGAATTGAACTCGATTGAGATGAGCCTATAATGGGTGATGATCGAGGGCCTTGCTACTCTTAGAAGAGGACAGCGAGGACAATTCGGGTACCTCCTAGAACCAAAATTGCATTTAGAGAACTAGTAAACCCACCCCATTAGAGCCATGCGGATAACCTAGGTGAATTAGGTATGATATCTAGATTTTGTTTATCTTGCTCTTCTTCTATGTCTTTTGTCTATGTCACTTATTTGTGCTTTTGTTATTTATGGCATCCTTACTAACACATTTCCCTATTCCTTTTGTTTATTTTGTTTTCTTTCTCTTTCTTTTTTCTTTTTTTTTCTTGCATTCTTTTTGCATTCCTTTTTAAAGGTGTTGATTCGAGTGGTTTGCCCGCTTTGAGAGCTTTCATTATGGATAAAAGTCTTCTAGGTGACCAAGATAAGAACTCAACAATTCGACATTGGTCCGAAGTCAACCAAAAGGCCTTTGGAGACAGTCAACCAAGTGAACGCATTGTTCCCGGCTACACGTATGTCAGTTTACAACAGAATGATTTGTATGAGCTAAAAGAAATATGGGAAAGTTGGGAAGTAAGAGTACAAGATCGGTTCCGTGAAAATTATGGGGATATAGCTCAGTTAATATATGTCAGAATTAATCAGCCTTTGCTCAGAGCCGCCTTTCAGTTCTGGAATCCCGCTTTTTGCTGTTTCACCTTCAATGGGAACGATTTAATGCCAACAATAGAAGAATACACAGCCTTGATAAATAGAAGAAATGTCAACAAGGATTGGATCTACTCGAAACCTCCTAAGTCTCAGAATTACCATTCGAAGTTAAGTTCTCTAGCCGGAATGAGTGACGCGTGGGCTAAAGGAATAATTTAGGTTCGGGGAAAAAGTATTGCATTTTCATGGGAGAGCATCCGGGACATAATACCATTGCATCCAGATGAGGAAATGAAGATGGACTTGTTTGCTATAGGCATATATGGATTGATTGTTTTTCCTCGAGTATTGGGCAACATAGATGTGTCCATTCTGGACTTGTTCGATCGTTTAAAGAAGAAGGCTAATCCGGTAATGGCCATACTAACAGAAACCTTCATTTCTTTGAATGCTTGTCGGAAACATGAAGAAGGACGTTTTAGAGGGTGCGCACAACTTCTTCAGATATGGATACAGAGTCACTTTCGGAAGGAGCCAACTCAGGTCTTGTCTGGTATATTTCAAGGAAGTTTCTCCCCGGTGCGAGAATATTTAGCTAGAGAATGGTGAGAGGACCTCGATAAAAGAAAATGGTCGGAAATCTTCAGGAATCTGCGGGATGATGATATTGTGTGGAGAGTTCCGTGGATGGGTCATGAGTTTCATTTCCTTTACAGAATCGGAGACTACAATTGGGTCATGATGATTGGCTTACATGGAGGAATTGCCTATGCATCTCTTTTGGTATTTAGATAGTTTGGATCTCGTCAATTTGTTCCTTTTACGGCAGGTTTGAGTGAAGCCGAGTTTCCTTTTAAGAATGAGTATCGACCTAAGGTTCAGAAGATAACAAGGGCGTGGGGCTACTGTTATCGTATTCGAGTAGAAGGAAGTAATCAAGGAATGACCACACCGGACTATGATCTTTGGAGACGTATCAGGGTTAATGACAAAATCTCGATATCCGACCACGAGCTTACGATGACATTGGAAGAACACATGCGCATTGTCCCTTCTGAGGCCGATATACTAAGAAGTGAGATAGATGAAGTCAGGAAACAGATGAAGGAGATGAAAGCCCAGTACGCGGAAGAACTATACAAAGTAAGTTTGGATCTCGATGTTAAGGATGGGACAATTAAACAACTAAAGAAGGATAATGAAGATTTGAGTGAGAAAAATGCCCTCTATCAGAAAGATACCATCAAGCTGTATACTCAGGTGCAAACTGCTAACCGAAAGAAATTTCTCGCCGTAGAAAAGGAAAGGATGAACGGGATTCGTATCCTAGAGGAAGAAAAGGAAAAGGGTAGGCAAGCCGTGAATAAGGAAATAGAGATCCGAGAGGCCGAAATTGAGAAAGAAAAGAAGGATGCTAGGAAAGCAATCAGTCAAGAGAGGGAAAGGTACCGGGAAGAGAAAGAGAAAGGAAAACAAACTGTAGTATGAGAAAGAGAAAATACTAATGCATGGAAGAGAAGGGCTCAGGAAAATAAGAATCATTTTTGTGAGATGCAAAACCTGTATGTCTCTACTTCCGAAACTCTGAAACAGTGCCAAGCTCAGAATACTCTGTTGGAACACAAGGTCAAGGATTTGGACCGCTCTTTAGAGAAATATGTGGCCAGAAACGGTTTTTTGGAATTACAGCTCAGTCAACAAGAGAATGCATCGCTTCAAGCGCGGATAGAAGAGTTAGAAGCCAAGGTTCAAGACTATTTGGGACAATTAGTGGTCCTCGAGGGGGCTGCACAAGGAGGGGATAGCTATTGGTTGCGTCGTCTTCGTGATGCCACTCGCATGATACAAGATCGAGATGATTATAAC
The DNA here is from genome assembly GCA_035048815.1 of Abelmoschus esculentus. Taxonomy (NCBI): domain Eukaryota; kingdom Viridiplantae; phylum Streptophyta; class Magnoliopsida; order Malvales; family Malvaceae; genus Abelmoschus; species Abelmoschus esculentus. The sequence goes on along the minus strand of JAUCBN010000008.1, from coordinate 18,540,003 downwards.
ACCACTCTAATGGTGCGAGTACAAGAAGTGGCACAATATGTGAAAAACCTAGCCGCGGAAGCTGAAGCCTTGACACCCTTTGTGACACAAGACATGAAAGAAGCACCCCGTTTCGCTCAACTACTCAAAGCAATTCAAGATTTAGGAACTAGGGCTGATGCCTATCTGTAGTTTCTGTTTCCCTTTGTAATGAAGACCTTTTAGAATTTAATGAAAGTTGGTTCAAGGACGATCACTAAATGAGTCAACACCTTTATTTGCATTGCTTGTCTTTTTGAAGCATTTCATCATTTGCATGCATCCATTCATGCATTTTTTATGCATTAATCATGTATACAATTTAAATTAACCTAGAAAATATTGTAAAACAGAATCTGCAATCATTCCGCATCCATACTGCACTCGATCTCAAGTGAGGAAGATGGAGGAATAATTCAGTAAGTTAGAAGAAGATTTGAGAGCCCAGATAGAAAGATCGCAGTTGGAACTGAAAGAAACCATGTTGAAAGCTCAGCAAGATATGTTGGAACAGCTCACCCAGATGTTAGGACTTAAGCCATCAGATGATGCGAAAGGAAAAGGAAAGGTGGAGAATCCGTTTCAAACTGGGATAAAACCGGCATATTCCCCCATTGTTATTGGCTCGACTCCTGTCCCACAAAAGGGAGCAACATTTAGTTTCCGAGCTGGAACATCGATTCAGAATCCATTGTTTGGGGCGACTGAAAGTGATGAGAATGCGGGCGAAAATGTGCCTGATTTGGATGAACTTGAAAAGTTTAGTAGAGTAAAGGCAGAATTCTCTAAACAGCTTGAGGAGACTAGAAAAGACCTTGAAGAAAAGCTCCGGGTTAGAGAAGTAGAAGAGGATTCTCTTGGTCTGAATGCGGGCGGCCTCAGCCTAGTCCCCGATGTAGAAATTCCCCCGAAATTCAGAACACCCGAGTTCGAAAAGTACAATGGCACAATATGTCCCACTGCATATGTGACTATGTTTTGTCGGAAGATGGCGGGATTTACTAGTAATGAAAAGCTTCTCATTCATTGCTTCCAGGATAGCTTGATAGGGTCAGCGGCGAGGTGGTATAATCAGTTGACCCGTGCACAGATTAAGTCATGGAAGGACTTAGCAAAAGCTTTCATTGATCAGTACAAGCATGTTACTGATATGATTCCCAACAGACTTATGCTACAGAATTTAGAACAAAAGAAAAGTGAAAGCCTTCGCGAATATGCTCAGCGATGGCGAGATCTCGCGGCACAAGTACAACCGCCACTTCGCGAAAATGAAATCGCTCCTATGTTTGTGGATACTTTGAGAGGGGTGCTGTACGACCGACTCATCAGCAATCCGATAAGTAACTTTGCTGAATTAGTCATGACCGGCGAACGCATTGAAGCGGCCATCAAAAGTGGTAGGATTGAGGGAGGTGAATCGCTCAAAAAGCAATTCAAGAGAAAGGAACATGAAGTAAATACCTTCGAAACATGTCAGAATTTAACAATATCGCAACCACAACCGGCCAACAATACTCAGGGAGGCGGTAGAAGAGATGATAGGAAGCCGAAGAAGGAATTTGAGAAGACGACCTTCACCCCTATCCCAATCCCGTACAAGGAGTTGTATGCTCAACTACACAAAGCTGATTTGGTACGATCTTTTCATGTGACTCCTTTCAGTCCACCATATCCAGCATGGTATGATGCGAAAGCACACTACGAATATCATGCCGGCGTTCTGGGTCATAACATTGAGAACTGTATAGCCTTCAAGAAGCTTGTTCAGAATTTGTTAAATATGGGAGTCTTACAGTTGGGAGAGCCGAGTACCACAAGCAACCCACTTCCTAACCACGGGAATCAAGGGATTAATAGTATCGAAAAAGAATCCCCTAAAAAGGCCATATCTATGGTAGGAGATATACGATCCCCTTTGAGATGGGTGTTCCGACATTTGTGCATGGCACGTCTGATAGACCGAGGGATGGTAATTGTAAAGGAGGGATATGGTCGATACTGTGAATACCATCAGTCTAGTGATCATGACATTCAGGTTTGCACAGAATTTCGGAGTAAGGTGCAAGCACTCATGGATACCAAAGAAATTGAGTTCTTTGCAAAATGTGAGGAGGAAAAGCCAGAAATCTGTATGACAGATATCCCAAGTAACAAATACACAGCTCAGAGACCCTTTATCATCAGTCGTAGGGTGGACGAGGAGGGGTCTTCTAGCCAAAATGCTCCGAGGCTCATAATTTCTCCTCCCTCGACCTTTCCTTTTAAAAGCACACAGAGGGTGCCTTGGAATTACGCTGCCAATATCTCTACACCCGAAAATCCAGGAATGCAAGAAACCGTTACTCCGGAGGAGGGGAGGCCAGCTCAGGAAGGTGATACATTGGGACAGAATTCTGAAATAGTGAATGAAGTGGGGCACTTTACAAGGAGAGGGAGATGTTACTCTCCTCAGGAGGAGAAGAAACCCGACGAACAAAAGGGTAAGGGCAAACTTGTTGAACCAGAGGCAGAAAAAGTATTCGGGGATGATCCTCCCTCGAAGATTCTCGAGCCCGTAACTGAGGCCCAGGCCCAAGAGTTTTTAAGGTTCCTGAAGCACAGTGAATACAATATGGTTGATCAACTCCGAAAACAACCAGCCAGAATCACGGTGCTCGACCTGCTACTGAATTCAGAAAAACACCGAGAAGCATTGCTAAAGGTGTTGAATCAAACTTTTGTAGAACAAGACATCACTGTCAAGAAGCTTGATCAGATTGTGAATCACATAGCTGCCGATAATTATATCACTTTCATTTATGATGAAATCCCAGAGGAAGGAAGAGGTTCAACTAAAGCCCTCAATATCACAACTCACTGCAAGGGGCATGTTTTTCCCGGAGTGCTTATCGACAACGGGTCTGCCCTTAATGTTATGCCCATGGCTACTTTACAATGACTGCCTATTGATAATTCCCATATGAAGTTCTGTCAGAACACTGTCCGGGCATTTGATGGTACTCAGAGGGAAGTGGCCGGGAAAATTGAGATACCCCTGCTTATAGGCCCAGTTGAATATGTCATAGAGTTTGTGGTTATGGACATCCGACCGTCATACAATTGCTTATTAGGGAGGCCGTGGATTCATGTAGCCGGGGCTGTCCCTTCTTCTCTTCATCAGAAGCTGAAGTATGTGATGGAAGGAAAACTTGTGACAGTCAACGCGGAAGAAGATGTTATTGCTGCTGTAACTTCGGATGTTCCCTATGTGCCCCCTGCTGAAGATGCCCTAGAATGCTCCTTCCGAGCCTTGGAATTCATCAACGCTACTTTTGTGGCAGAGGGAAGTCGGATTCCAACCCCGAGATACTCGAATTGCACTAAGATGGTGGTGATTGAGACTGTCAGAAAAGGGGCTAGGAAAGGGAAAGGACTCGGAAAGAACTTGCAAGGATGTCTGAAAGTCAGAAGTGTTATTGACAAGAGGGACAGGTTTGGGTTAGGCTTTCACCCTACCTATCTACAAAGGAAACAAGAAAGAAAGAGGAAGGAAGAGCAAGGAAGATCCCGACTCAGGGGAGAAGACATCCCATGGAAACCAATAGTCAAAACTGATCTCAAGAATAGTTTCACCTTCGGAGGAATTGAGAATTCTGGAGAGAAGGTGCACCAAGCCAATTTAGAAGGACAAAAGTTTTATGAGGCTGAGCTCATGAGTGAAATCTTCGAAATGATGGATGTAAATATGATCTCTCAGGATGCCAAGGGGAAGTCTACACTGTTTGCCATTCGTCCATGTCTCCCGGATGAAAAGCTCAACAATTGGACCAGCGTCGATCTGCCTGTAGTTGTTAAGAATGAATCAAAGTAATGTCTAAAAAACACCTCCCGTTCACTTTCGCCCAAAGCAATGGGATTTCTTTGTAAAGGGCATCTATGTTAATCTGCATTTCAATGAAAACAGAGGGCTTCATGCTCTTTTTCTCAAATGGCAAACAATCTTCTTCTCATACATTTTGTTCCTTACATTTTTTATCTCCTTATTCTTTATTTGTAAAATATGTATACTATTTCCCAACATAGGAAATTTAAATTCTTGCAGGTTCGATAATATCGATTGTATGAATGATACTGAACTTAATCCTGTACCGAATTTCGAACAACCCGTAGTTGTCGTAGAAGCCGAAGAAGAGGAAGATGAGTTAGAGATCCCCGACGAGTTAATAAGGTTGATGGCCAGTGAAGAAAAGCAAATACTGCCCCATCAGGAGGATCTGGAGATAATAAATTTGGGGTCCGAAGAAGAAAGAAGAGAAGTTAAAATAGGCACCACTTTAGCATCAGACTCAAGGGAAAGATTAGTTGGGTTGCTTTTAGAGTTTAAAGATGTTTTTGCTTGGACGTATCAAGATATGCCGGATCTAAATACAGATATTGTTGTACACAAGCTACCTACACGACCGGAGAATAAGCCCGTCCAACAAAAGCTCCGTAGGTTGAGAACGGATATGTTGTTGAAAATTAGAGAAGAAGTGAGAAAGCAGTTCGAAGCCGGGTTCTTGAAAGTAGCAAAGTACCCAGAGTGGGTTGCGAATATCGTGCTGGTGCCCAAAAAGGATGGGAAAGTACGCATGTGTGTAGATTATCGTGATCTCAATAAGGCCAGTCCCAAGGACAATTTTCCTCTCCCACATATTGACACCCTTGTTGACAATACTGCGGGGCACTCATGGTTCTCTTTTATGGATGGTTTTTTGGGTTATAATCAGATCAAGATGTGCCCTGATGACATGGAAAAAACCACCTTCGTGACACCGTGGGGCACGTTCTGTTATAAAGTAATGCCTTTCGGGTTGAAGAATGCCGGGGCCACGTATCAAAGAGCAATGGTGACTCTTTTTCACGACATGATGCACAAAGAAATTGAGGTGTATGTGGATGACATGATCGCCAAGTTCAAAACGGAGAATGAACATATCCAGAATCTGCAGAAGTTGTTTCTGAGGTTAAGAAAATATCAGTTGAAGCTCAATCCCGCCAAATGTACTTTCACAGTAACATCCGGAAAGCTCCTCGGGTTCATAGTCAGCCGAAGAGGGATAGAAATTGATCCAGATAAAGTCAAGGCCATAAGGGACCTCCCGCCACCGCAAACACAAAAAGAAGTTCGAGGTTTCTTAGGGAGGCTAAATTATATCTCCCGTTTCATATCTTAGTTAACGGATAAGTGTGACCCCATTTTCAGACTTCTCCGTAAAAATGACCCGGGAACCTGGGATGAAGATTGTCAGGCAACATTTGAGAAAGTTAAGGAGTATCTAACTAAAGCCCCAGTTTTAGTGGCTCCTGTGCCCGACCGACCGTTGATTTTATACCTAACAGTTTTTGAGAACTCAATGGGCTGTGTATTAGGCCAGCAGGACGAGTCAGGTAGGAAGGAAAGAGCAATCTACTATTTGAGTAAGAAGTTCACGGAAGGCGAATCTCGATATACGCAAACTCAAAAGTTGTGTTGTGCCCTGGTTTGGGCAACTAAAAGGTTGAGACAGTATATGTTGTATCACACCACCTATCTGATATCACGGTCTGATCCCTTAAAAGCCCTAATGGAAGCACCGACATTGACGGGAAAGATGGCTCGATGGCAGATGCTTCTGTCTGAATTCGATATTGTGTATGTAAATCAAAAATCTGTAAAGGGCAGTGCAGTGGCCGATTTCTTGGCAAGTCAGGCTGTAAATAATTATGAACCCCTGAACTTTGATTTCCCGGATGAAGATTTAATATCCGCCACAGTCGAGGAAGGAATAACTGAGACTACGTTGCCATGGAAACTATATTTTGATGGGGCTTCTAATTCCCTCGGGCATGGCATAGGGGCAATGTTGGTCTCTCCGAAAGAAGTTCATTATCCGCTCACGAGCAGATTGAATTTCTTTTGTACTAATAATATGGCAGAATATGAAGCCTGTATTATGGGTTTGCACGCAGCTATCGAACGCAAGGTTCGTGTCCTTCAGGTGTTCGGAGACTCTTCGCTAGTCATTTATCAGTTACGGCAAGAGTGGGAAACCAAGGACCCTAAGTTGATCAAGTATTATAATCTGATTCAGGATTTGATTCAGAATTTTGAAAGAATCAGTTTTGAATATCTACCGAGGAAGGATAACCAAATGGCTGATGCTTTGGCCACTCTGGCCGCGACTTTCAAGACAAAGACGAAGGCTCAAATGAGGTCACTAGAAATGCAAAGCATCGAACTGCCTGCCCACTGTTATGGAGTAGAAGAGGAGAAAGATGGGAATCCTTGGTATCATGACATTCTGCAGTACATCAAATCTCAAGTTTATCCTGAAGGAGCCACAGATGTTGACAAAAGGACTATTAGGAGAATGGCAACAGGGTATGTCCTCGATGGGGATATCTTGTACAAAAGAGGGAGTGATCAGGTGCTAATGAGATGTGTTGGTGCCCAAGAAGCTAAAACCATAGTGACAGAAATACATGAAGGCATATGTGGGACTCATGCTAATAGTTTTGCAATGGCTAGAAAAATCATGAGATGTGGCTACTATTGGTCAACGATGGAAGGAGACTGTATTGATTATGCCAAAAGATGTCACAAATGTCAGATTTATGCGGATAAAATTCATTCCCCACCATTACCATTACATACTTTGAACGCACCTTGGCCCTTCGCCGCCTGGGGGATAGATGTCATCGGACAGGTTCATCCTAAGGCATCTAACGGGAACCGTTTCATTTTAGTAGCAATTGATTATTTCACTAAGTGGGTAGAGGCAGCCTCCTACGCCAACATCACGCGAGCCACAGTCTGTAGGTTTTTGAAAAAAGAGATCGTCTGTCGCTATGGTTTGCCAGAAAGAATTATCACCGATAACGCCACAAATCTGAACAACAAGATGATTTCTGAGGTGTGTGAACAGTTTAAGATTATGCATCACAACTCTACTGCATATCGACCCAAGATGAATGGAGCAGTTGAGGCTGCTAATAAGAATATTAAGAGGATCATAGCAAAAACTACATATACTTTTAGGGATTGGCATGAGAAGTTGCCTTTTGCCTTGTTTGCTTACCGAACCTCAATACGAACCTCGACCGGGGCAACCCCATACTCACTGGTTTACGGTATGGAAGCAGTCCTACCACTCGAAGTTGAAATACCTTCTCTTCGAATCCTGAGTGAATCTAAATTGGAAGATGCTGAATGGACACAAGTCAGGATAGACAATTTGAATCTGATAGAGGAAAAGAGGCTGAACGCCATCTGTTATAGCCAGATGTATCAGAAAAGAATGATGCGAGCCTATAATAAGAAGGTTAGGCCTCGTGAGTTTCAGGAAGGGGATATGGTGCTAAAAAGGGTTCTACCTATCCAAAAGGATTTCCGAGGAAAGTGGATGCCTAACTGGGAAGGACCGTACGTTGTGAAGAAAGTCTTTTCAGGGAGAGCTGTCATACTGGCAGAAATGGACGGGAACGAGTTAAGTAATCCTGTGAATTCTGATTGGATCAAGAGGTATTATGCTTGAAAAAAAAAACAAAAAAAAACGAAGGGTCCAGGGTGAAAACCCGGAAAGGGCACCTTAGGACCATAGGAGGGTTTAAGGTGAAAATCCGAAAAGGACGCCTTAGAACCGTATGAGATTTTGAGTTGAAAACCCGAAAGGGCGGCTCAAATATTTGCAAGGTCCGGTACCTCATCAACTCTCTCGGAGACTACTGTGATCAAGTCGGGAAGTGAGATCTTTGATGCGGTTGATGAGTTCTCGTATCATTCATACCTTCAATATTGTGAAGTTTGTTTAGAGTTTAATTCTCCTCCTTTTCTTGCATATTCCATGTTTGCCATGACTTTTGGAATATAATAGCTATATTAAACATTTCTGTTTTGCATCATAATCATTCCTTTAGTATATTCATAAATAAATCAACCCGGAATATCAATAAACAAAGTTTTTCGAAGTTGCTATGATTTATCTCATCAGCTACAGGTCGGAGAGGAGCAAAGTCCAAATCGATCCGCAGTAACCAATAGAGATCATCGAAGATTCAGTTCTATAAGGTGAAAACCCGAAAAGGCGCCTAAGAAGGATTAAAAGATAAAAAGAAAAAGAAAAGAAGGGAAAAAGGATGAAAAGGATGAAAAAGAAATAAAGAGAATAAAAAAGAAGAAGAAGAAGAAAAAGAAGAAGAAAAGAAGAAAAAAGAAAAAAAGAAAAAAAAGAAGAAAAAAAAAGAAAAAAAAAGAAGAAGAAGAAAAGAAAAAAGGAAAAGGGAGAAGAAAAGTCGTCAAAGTGAAAATCTGCAAACAGGTGTCCCTAAAGGAGTAAATTTAGGAATCCCGTTGTTCGAATCAGAAGATGGCTTGGGTCCTAACATAGGGAGTGATTACAGAGAAGATGTGAAACCAGAGAGGCCAGATCCCAACGACTTTCATTTGTGACTCGAACATGCATCATGTAGAATAGGAACATGCTAACCCATACCATGTCATATTATATGCATTTACAGGAAAGAAGAACACTAGCACTTCAATGCTCGCCCACCACGGTATACGCTCGAAGAGAGGGACCGTCAGATGCTGCAATGATCAGAAATCAGAGCATCTCGAAGATGAAGATCCTACGGAGAAGGGATCAACATTATTTTTGCGATATACGCTTGAAGAGAGGGGTCGCCCATCACGGTATACGCTCGAAGAGAGGGGTCGCCCATCACGGTATACGCTCGAAGAGAGGGACCGTCAAATGCTGCAATGATCAGAAATCAGAGCATCTCGAAGATGTAGATTCTACGGAGAAGGGATCAACATTATTTTTACGATATACGCTCGAAGAGAGGGGTCGCCCATCACGGTATACGCTCGAAGAGAGGGACCGTCAGATGCTGCAATGATCAGAAATTAGAGCATCTCGAAGATGTAGATCCTACGGAGAAGGGATCAACATTATTTTTGTGATATACGCTCGAAGAGAGGGGTCACCCATCACGGTATACGCTTGAAGAGAGGGACCGTCAGATGCTGCAATGATCAGAAATCAGAGCATCTCGAAGATGTAGATCCTACGGAGAAGGGATCAACATTATTTTTGTGATATACGCTCGAAGAGAGGGGTCGCCCATCACGGTATACGCTCGAAGAGAGAGACCGTCAGATGCTGCGATGATCAAAAATCAGAGCATCTCGAAGATGAGGATTCTACGGAGAAGGGATCAACATCGATAGAATTTTAGATTTAGGGTTTCATATAGGAGAAACTCGGATCGAAGACTATTCCGAAGAGTCATATAGGAAAGACTCGAAGTTTTAGAAATTGGTTCTATATAGGAAGGATCAACCTCCTCAACAGTTTAGGGCTAAAGTCTCGTAGAGGGGAGACCCGCGGCTCAGAATCTTTTAATTTGTTCAAAGTGTCTAAATAATGGGATCAAAATTGGCTTCTGAAATCTTTTTATGTGTGCAGGTGATCTTGAGTTGGGATGTTGTTCATGGCAAAGCAGAATAGGGGATCGCGGGATAAAAGGGCTATCAGAATCAAGGAAAAGGGGCTCCCAAAGCAGTCTTCGAACAGGAAAGTCGGATAAAATTAGTGTTTTTCTATCTTTGCTTTATCATTGTTTTACAACGATAAGCAAAGAGGGGCAACTGTAATCACTAATTTTATCCGGTCTAAACTTGTGCTTCAATTTTAGTTTTAATTCGAATAACGGGCTTGTATTTGGTAATCAAAAAATGTATAACACTTGTTTACCCTTTAAACCTTGTATTACTTCAATTTTACTGAAACAAAGGAGTATTAACTTGTTATTTTTATAAATAATACATACATATATAGTTTATTTTTAGTTTTTTTGTCTTTATTATTATTCTTTTATTTTATTATTATCTCTTTTATTATTTTATCATCTTTATTATTTTCATTATTATTACTATTACTTTTTTTATTTTATTATTATTATTTTTATCTTTTTTATTATTACTATTATTTTTATCATCTTTATTATTTTTATTATTATTACTTTTATCTTTCTTCTTATTATTTTTTATCTTTTTATTATTTCTATTATTATTATTATTTTTATTATTATTATTATTATAATTATTATTATTTTTTTACTACTATTACTATTATTATTATATTATTTATATATTTATCCGGTTTTATTATTATAATGAATATATTAGTATTATTATTATTATATTTATTGAATAAATAAAACTCAAATTAAAACCCAAAACAAAATAAAACCCAATAATAATTAACAGTCCATAAACATTAAGTCCATTCCAATATATAATGTCAAGCCCGGATATAAATTACAAAGCCCATACACTAAATAATGAATGTTAAGCCCTAAAACAAATAATTAAAATGAACCCAATTACATGGCCCATTCGGTTTAATCCTAAGCCCAGGTCAGCTAAACAATCAGAACCCTAACACCCTTTGTGTCTTGTGCGCAACCCAATCTGGGCCGTTGGATCTGATCCAGATCCAACGGCTCAGATCAGAGGAGAGAGAACCCTTCAGCTCCCCACACGCACCACGCGCCAACAGAGGAGACGCTCACGCACGCGTACTTCCCACGCGGCGACTTTTGGGATGCTCATCCAACCGTTCATCTTCACCGGTCACCGTCCGTTCGTCCTTTTTCCTCCGGCCGACAGCCAATCGTACATGCGAAAAAGCCAAAAGCAAGAATCAGATTCGTACAATGGCAGAAGTATTCAGAAATAAAAAAAAAGAAAAAGGAAATTCAACTGAAAATTCAGAACGGATTACAGCAGAAATCAGAGGTCCCCCAATACGTACCAGACAATTTCATAGCAGCAAAGGACATTAACCAAAATTACATTTCTTTTTCTCTCGTGTAATATCTTTGGTTATAAAAGCAAAAGAACAGAACGATGTAATTTTTTCCTATCATCATCAATATAGCAAAAAGTTTCAGAGGTAGAATCTCTTTTCATTTTATTGCATGCATCAAAAAAATAAAAAGAACGATTTTAAGAGTTGAGTTTACCTTCGAATGGGAACCCCGACCCTTCAATGATCCTTTCCCATTTCACCGGTGATAAAAACGGAGGTTATTAAACCTTCGGTGGTGAGCCGTCGTGAGGGAAAGTAGAGGAGAGTCGGATCCTCTTGTTTCGAACGAGCACTAGTGTTCTCCCTTTCTTCGTCCTTTTCAGATCCAAAGCAGGGGATTTTCAATCTCTGTTTTTGGGTATCGTTGTAAATCGATTTGGGTTTCGAAAAGGAAGTTTTTTTCGGGCGTTTTAGTTTCGCCGACCACCGTCAGCGGTGGCCAGAATCTGGATATAACGATAGTTTCTGGAAATACGGATGAACATGAAGAACATGTTCATCATGTTCTTCATTTGACTTAAAGACTTCAAAGGTTTTCAGAGGATTTGCGGTTTTGAGGGGATGAGAAAAAGAAAAGCGTTTTGTTTTTTGTGTTTTATACTCGTCCCTAAAATTAAAAAGGTTTTATTACTTCATTTAAACCCTTCCGTGTTGTCGAAATCATCTCCCAGGTCCCTGAAGTTTTCTAATTTCTTACGATTTTGTCACCAATCTGGTGATTTCATTCCTCTTTCAAATGGATTTATTATTTGCAGGTCCCTCCGTGTTTTTGGTCTTATTTTTAAACCTTTCCCCTTGGTTTAATTCTTCTGGAGGTCCCTGTTAAATTAAAAAGTGTTACAATTCGGTCACTGTTCGAAAATAAATTTGTTTTATTTTAAATTTTATTTTATTTAAATTAAATCCATTTCAGTCCCCTTTTTTTTACATATTATTTTGGTTTCCTATTTTTTTATTTATTCATTTATTTATTTTGCTTTCTTTATTTATATCATTGCTTATATTGTATTCATGATCATAGTAACTATTTACGTTGCATGTCTCATTTATTCTTGTTTTCGTTCATGTTTGTATTTTCGTTATGTTATTTTATTTACTTATGTATTTGGTATATATATTTTATTATGCTTTAGTTTATTATGTCACTTTTACTTTATGCCTTTATTTCATTTTGCTAAGCATGATATTTCATGTTTGTATATGTGTTCATTTAATTATGCTACATTATGCATTTGTGTATGCTCCTTCATTATGTCTTTTTTGTTTTCTTATGCCACATGTGTATTTACCTTATGTTTTTGCTTTCCTTTTTGTAAATATCTTATATTTTGCTTATGTCTCTTTTGTTTTTGTTCAATCACATCCATCAATTAATGAATTTAATTTGTAAATATCTTTATTCGGTCGTAACGGGCCCGTGTTCCAATGCAATGGTCGCGGTGTATGCGTTGCCTTCGAACAAAGACACGGTAAAAATAAAATTGATTCGAATCATTAAACAAAAAATAATTTAAATGCCAATTTAATTCAAAAAAAATTTCCAAAATTAATTAAGCGGTAATTTATAAAGATGCCAATTTTGGGCGGTTTTAAACCCTAAACCCATTTTTAACCGTAACCGACTCTCGAACCCAAATCATTTCGAATCTCTGATTTTTACGGTGTCCGGCCTACCAAAGTGGCCGGTGGCGACTCCAAAATTTTTTTTTTAAAAAAAACATTCCCAACGTTTTTTTATCCCTAATTTTTAATAAAATTCTAAATTTCCTTTTTAGGTTTTCCAAACCATAATTCCCAAATTTTAAGCCCTAAATTTTAAAGTCCTATTTTTTATTCCTAATTTTCAAACTAGTGACCCCTATTTTCACTTACACCTAATACTAAATGTTTTTTTTAGAGGGGTCGCTACATAACCGAGTAAAAGCTGAAAATTTGAGATAAATCTGTATAAATTTGTTCAAAAGCCTATAATTAACTATTTGAACTCATAAAATTTAATTTAATAACATTTGGTTGTCGTTTTGATGCGATTAATACGAGCCTGTCTAAATGTGCTCTATAGAGAATCCGTTCGAATTTTAACGGAGTAAAAACCTTAAAATTTGTGATTAATCTGTATAATTTTGTTCAAAAAACCATAATTAAATATTTAAACTGATAAAAGTAGATTTAATAACATTTGGTTGTCGTTTTGTTGAGATTAAAACGTGCATGTCTAAATGGGCTTTATAGAGATTTCGTACTAATTTTAACCGAGTAAAATTCTGAAAATTTCAGATTAATCTGTATAATTTTGTTCAAAAGCTAATAATTAATTATATGAAATAATAAAATTTGATTTTAATAAAATTTGGTTGTCGTTTTGATGCGACTAAAACGTTCATGTCTAAATGGTCTTTATAGAGATTCCGTTTGAATTTTAACCGAGTAAAAAGTTGAAAATTTGAGATTAATCTGTATAGTTTTGTTCAACAACTCATATTCAAGTGAATCCGTCGAATTTTAACGGAGTAAAAACCTTAAAATTTTAGATTAATCTGTATAATTTGGTTCAAAATCCCATAATTAAATATTTGAACTCATAAAATTTGATTTAATAAAATTTGGTTATCGTTTTAATGCGATTAAAACGTGTATGCCTAAATCGGCTTTATAGAGATTCCGTTTGAATTTTAACCGAGTGAAAGCTGAAAATTTGAGATTAATCTGTATAATTTTGTTCAAAAACCCATAATCAAGTATTTGAACTCATAAAATTTGATTTAATAACATTTTAGTTGTCGTTTTGTTGCGATTAAAACGTGTATGTCTAAATAGGCATTATAGAGAATCCGTTCTAATTTTAACCGAGTAAAATTCTGAAAATTTGAGATTAATCTGTATAATTTTGTTCAAAAGCTAATAATTAATTATTTGACATCATAAAATTTGGTTATCTTTTTGATGGATTAAACCGTGCATGTCTAAATGGACTTTATAGAGGTTCCGATCGAATTTTAACCGAGTAAAAAGCTATAAATTTGAGATTAATCTGTATAATTTTGTGCAACAGCTCAAAATCAAGTATTTGAACTCATAAAATTTGATTTAATAAAATTTTGGTTGTCGTTTTGTTGTGATTAAAACGTGCATGTCTAAATAGTTTTTATAGAGAATCCATTCTAATTTTAACCGAGTAAAATTCTGAAAATTTGAGATTAATCTGTATAATTTTATTCAAAAGCTAATAATTAAATATTTGAAATAATAAAATTTCATGTTAATAAAATTTGGTTGTCGTTTTGATGCAATTAAAACGTGCATGTCCAAATGGGATTAATTTTGTTCAAAAGCCTATAATCAACTATTTGAACTCATAAAGTTTAATTTAATAACATTTGATTATCGTTTTGATGCGATTAATACGAGCATGTCTAAATGTGCTCTATAGAGAATCATTTCGAATTTTAACTGAGTAAAAACCTTAAAATTTGAGATTAATCTGTATAATTTTGTTCAAAAGCCCATAATTAAATATTTAAACTCATAAAATTTGATTTAATATCATTTGGTTGTCGTTTAGTTTGGATTAAAACGTGCATGTCTAAATGGGCTTTATAGAGATTCCGTTCTAATTTTAACAGAGTAAAATTCTGAAAATTTCAGATTAATCTGAATAATTTTGTTCAAAAGCTAATAATTAAATATTTGAAATCATAAAATTTGATTTAAATAAAATTTGGTTGTCGTTTTGATGAAATTAAAACGTACATGTCTAAATGGACTTTATAGAGATTCCGTTCAAATTTTAACCGAGTAAAAAGCTGAAAATTTGAGATTAATCTGTATAATTTTGTTCAATAGCTCATAATCAAGTATTTGAACTCATAAAATTTGATTTAATAAAATTTTGGTTGTCGTTTTGTTGAGATTAAAACGTGCATGTCTAAATGGGCTTTATACAGAATCCGTTCTAATTTTAACCGTGTAAAATTCTGAAAATTTCAGATTAATCTGTATAATTTTGTTCAAAAGCTAATAATTAATTATTTGAAATCATAAAATTTGATTTTAATAAAATTTGGTTGTCGTTTTGATGCGATAAAAATGTGCATGTGTAAATGGGCTTTATAGAGATTCTGTTCAAATTTTAACCGAGTAAAAAGATAAAAATTTGAGATTAATCTGTATAATTTTGTTCAAAAGCTTATAATTAACTATTTGAACTCATAAAATTTAATTTAATAACATTTGGTTGTCGTTTTGATGCGATAAATACGAGCATGTCTAAATGCGCTCTATAGTGAATCTGTTCGAATTTTAACCGAGTAAAAAGTTAAAAATTTGAGATTAATCTGTTTAAATTTGTTCACAAGCTTATAATTAACTATTTGAACTCATAAAATTTAATTTAATAAGATTTGGCTGTCGTTTTGATGCGATTAATACGAGCATGTATAAATATGCTCTATAGTAAATTCGTCGAATTTTAACCGTGTAAAAACCTTAAAATTTTAGATTAATTTGTATAATTTTGTTCAAAAGCCCGTAATTAAATATTTAAACTCATAAAATTTGATTTAATAAAATTTGGTTATCGTTTTGTTGCGATTAAAACGTGCATGTCTAAATCGGCTTTATAGAGATTCCGTTCGAATTTTAACCGAGTAAAAGCTGAAAATTTGAGATTAATCTGTAGAGTTTTGTTCAAAAACGCATAATCAAGTATTTGAACTAATAAAATTTGATTTAATAAAATTTTAGTTGTCGTTTTGTTGCGATTAAAACGTGCATGTCTAAAAAGGCTTTATAGAGAATCCGTTCTAATTTTAACCGTGTAAAATTCTGAAAATTTGAGATTAATCTGTATAATTTTGTTTAAATGCTAACAATTAATTATTTGACATCATAAAATTTGATTTAGTAAAATTTGGTTATCTTTTTGTTGGGATTAACCGTGCATGTATAAACGAGCGTTATTGAGATTCCGTACAAATTTTAACCGAGTAAAAAGCTAAAAATTTGAGATTAATCTGTATAATTTTGTTCAACAGCTCATAATCAAATATTTGAACTAATAAAATTTGATTTAATAACATTTTGGTTGTCGTTTTGTTGTGATTAAAACGTGCGTGTCTAAATAGGCTTTATAGAGAATCCATTCTAATTTTAACCGAGTAAAATTCTTAAAATTTGAGATTAATCTGTATAATTTTATTCAAAAGCTAATAATTAAATTTTGAAATCATAAAATTTGATGTTAACAAAATTTTGTTGTCGTTTTTGATGCAATTAAAACATGCATGTCTAAATGGGCTTTATAGAGATTCCGTTTGAATTTTAACCGAGTAAAAAGCTAAAAATTTGAGATTAATCTGTATAATTTTGTTCAGAAGCCTATAGTTAACTATTTCAACCCATAAAATTTAATTTAATAACATTTGGTTGTCGTTTTGATGCGATTAAAACGTGCATGTCTAAATGGGCTTTATAGAGATTCTGATCCAATTTTAACCGAGTAAAAAGTTGAAAATTTGAGATTAATCTGCATGATTTTGTTCAAAAGCCTGTAATTAACTATTTGAACTCATAAAATTTAATTTAATAACATTTGGTTGTCGTTTTGATGCGATTAATACGAGCATGTCTAAATGTACTCTATAGAGAATGCGTTCGAATTTTAACCGAGTAAAAACCATAAAATTTGAGATTAATCTGTATAATTTTGTTCAAAAGCCCAAAATTAAATATTTAAACTCATAAAATTTGATTTAATAACATTTGGTTGTCATTTTGTTGAGATTAAAATGTGCATGTCTAAATGGGCCTTATAGAGATTCCGTTCTAATTTTAACCTAGTAAAATTCTGAAAATTTCAGATTAATCAGTATAATTTTGTTCAAAATCTAATAATTAAATATTTGAAATCATAAAATTTGATTTTAATAAAATTTGGTTGTCGTTTTGATACGATTAAAACGTGCATATCTAAATGGGCTTTATAGAGATTTCGTTCTAATTTTAACCGAGTAAAAAGCTGAAAATTTGAGATTAATCTATATAATTTTGTTTAAAAGCCTATAATTAACTATTTGAACACATAAAATTTAATTTAATAACATTTGTTTTTCGTTTTGATGCGATTAATACGAGCGTGTCTAAATGGGCTTTATAGAGATTTCGTTCTAATTTTAACCGAGTAAAATTCTGAAAATTTCAGATTAATCTGTATAATTTTGTTCAAAAGCTAATAATTAAATATTTGAAATCATAAAGTTTGATTTTAATAAAATTTGGTTGTCGTTTTGATGCGATTAAAACGTGTATGTCTAAATGGCCTTTACAGAGATTTCGTTCGAATTTTAACCGAGTAAAAAGCTGAAAAATCGAGATTAATCTGTATAAACTTGTTCAAAAGCCTATAATTAACTATTTGAACTTATAAAATTTAATTTAATAGCATTTGGTTATCGTTTTGATACGATTAATACGAGCATGTGTAAATTTGCTCTATACAGAATCCGTTCGAATTTTAACCGAGTAAAAACCTTAAAATTTGAGATTAATCTTTATAATTTTGTTCAAAAGCGAATAATTAAATATTTAAACTCATAAAATTTGATTTAAAAACGTTTGGTTGTCGTTTTATTGGGATTAAAAAGTGCATGTCTAAATGGGCTTTATAAAGATTCCGTTCTAATTTTAACCGAGTAAAATTCTGAAAATTTCAGATTAATGTGTATAATTTTGTTCAAAAGCTAATAATTAAATATTTGAAATCAAAAAATTTGATTTTAATAAAATTTGGTTGTCGTTTTGATGCGATTAAAACGTGCATGTCTAAATAGGCTTTATAGAGATTCCGTTTGAATTTTAACCGAGTTAAAAGCTGAAAATTTGAGATTAATCTGTATAATTTAATTTAATAACCTTTGGTTGTCGTTTTGATGCGATTAATACGAGCATGTCTAAATGTACTCTATAGAGAATTCTTTCGAATTTTAACCGAGTAAAAACCATAAAATTTGAGATTAATCTATATAATTTTGTTCAAAAGCCCATAACTAAATATTTAAACTCATAAAATTTGATTTAATAACATTTGGTTGTCGTTTTGTTGGATTAAAACGTGCATGTCTAAATGGGCTTTATAGAGATTCCGTTCTAATTTTAACCGAGTAAAATTCTAAAAATTTCTGATTAATCTGTATAATTTTGTTCAAAAGCACATAATTAAATATTTAAACTCATAAAATTTGATTTAATAACATTTTGTTGTCGTTTTGTTGGGATTAAAACGTTCATATCTAAATAGGCTTTATAGAGATTCCGTTCTAATTTTAACCGTGTAAAATTCTGAAAATTTCAGATTAATCTGTATAATTTTGTTCAAAAGCTAATAATTAAATAGTCGAAATCATAAAATTCGATTTTAATAAAATTTGGTTGTCATTTTGATGCGATTAATACGAGCATGTCTAAATGTACTCTATAGAGAATCCGTTCGAATTTTAACCGAGTAAAAACCATAAAATTTTAGATTAATCTGTATAATTTTGTTCAAAAGCCCATAATTAAATATTTAAACTCATAAAATTTGATTTAATAACATTTGGTTGTCGTTTTGTTGGATTAAAACGTGCATGTCTAAATGGGCTTTATAGAGATTCCGTTCTAATTTTAAGAGAGTAAAATTCTAAAAATTTCTGATTAATCTGTATAATTTTGTTCAAAAGCACATAATTAAATATTTAAACTCATAAAATTTGATTTAATAACATTTTGTTGTCGTTTTGTTGGGATTAAAACGTTCATATCTAAATAGGCTTTATAGAGATTCCGTTCTAATTTTAACCGTATAAAATTCTGAAAATTTCAGATTAATCTGTATAATTTTGTTCAAAAGCTAATAATTAAATAGTCGAAATCATAAAATTCGATTTTAATAAAATTTGGTTGTCATTTTGATGCGATTAAAACGTGCATGTCTAAATGGGATTTATAGAGATTTCGTTCGAATTTTAACCGAGTAAAAAGCTAAAAATTTGAGATTAATCTGTATAATTTTGTTCAGAAGCCGATAATTAACTATTTGAACCCATAAAATAAAATTTAATAACATTTGGTTGTCGTTTTGATGCGATTAAAACGTGCATGTCTAAATGGGATTTATAGAGATTCTGTTTCAATTTTAACCGACTAAAAAGCAGAAATATAAGATTAATCTGTATGATTTTGTTCAAAAGCCTATAATTAACTATTTGAACTCATAAAATTTAATTTAATAACATTTGGTCGTCGCTTTGATGCGATTAATATGAGCATGTCTAAATGTGCTCTATAGAGAATCCGTATGAATTTTAACCGAGTAAAAACCTTAAAATTTGAGATTAATCTATATAATTTTGTTCAAAAGCCCACAATTAAATATTTAAAATCGTAAAATTTTATTTAATAACATTTGGTTATCGTTTTGTTGGGATTAAAACGTGTATGTCTAAATGGGATTTATAGAGATTCCGTTCTAATTTTAACCGAGTAAAATTCTGAAAATTTCAGATTAATCTGTATAATTTTGTTCAAAAGCAATTAATTAAATATTTGAAATCATAAAATTTGATTTGAATAAAATTTGATTGTCATTTTGATGCGATTAACTATTTTAACTCATAAAATTTAATTTAATAACATTTGGTTTTCGTTTTGTTGGGATTAAAACGTGCATGTCAAAATGGGCTTTATAGAGATTCCGTTCTAATTTTAACCGAGTAAAATTCTAAAAATTTCAGATTAATCTGTATAATTTTGTTCAAAAGCTAATAATTAAATATTTGAAATCATAAAATTTGATTTGAATAAAATTTGGTTTTCGTTTTGATGCGATTAAAACGTGCATGTCTAAATGGGATTTATAGTGATTCCGTTCGAATTTTAACAAAATAAAAAGCTGAAAATTTGAGATTAATCTGTATAATTTTGTTCAAAAGCCTATAATTAACTATTTGAACTCATAAAATTTAATTTAATAACATTTGGTTGTCGTTTTAATGCGATTAATACGAGCATGTCTAAATGTGCTTTATAGAGAATCCGTTCGAATTTTAACCGAGTAAAAACCTTAAAATTTGAGATTAATCTGTATAATTTCGTTCAAAAGCCCATAATTAAATATTTAAACTCATAAGATTTGATTTAATAACATTTGGTTGTCGTTTTGTTGGGATTAAAACGTGCATGTCTAAATGGGCTTGATAGAGATTCCGTTCTAACTTTAACCGAGTAAAATTCTAAAAATTTCAGATTAATCAGTATAATTTTGTTCAAAAGCCAATAATTAAATATTTGAAATCATAAAATTTTATTTTAATAAAATTTGGTTTTCGTTTTCATGCGATTAAAACGTGCATGTCTAAATGGTGTTTATAGAGATTACCTTCGAATTTTAACCGAGTAAAAAGCTGAAAATTTGAGATTAATCTGTATAATTTTGTTTAAAAGCCTATAATTAACTATTTGAACTCATAAAATTTTATTTAATAACATTTGGTTGTCGTTTTGATGCGATTAATACGAGCATGTCTAAATGTGCTCTATAGAGAATCCGTTTGAATTTTAACCGAGTAAAAAACTGATTGTTTGTCGTTTTGATGCGATAAATACGAGCATGTCTAAATATGCTCTATAGAGAATCCGTTCGAATTTTAACTGAGTAAAAACCCTTAAATTTGAGATTAATCTGTATAATTTTGTTCAACAGCCCATAATTAAATATTTAAACTCATAAAATTTGATTTAATAACATTTGATTGTCGTTTTGTTGTGATTAAAACGTGCATGTCTAAATTGGCTTTATAGAGATTTCGTTCAAATTTTAACCGAGTAAAATTCTGAAAATTTCAGATTAATCTGTATAATTTTGTACAAAAGCTAATAATTAAATATTTGAAATCATAAAATTTGATTTTAATAAAATTTAGTTATTGTTTTGATGCGATTAATTAACTATTTGAACCCATAAAATAAAATTTAATAACATTTGGTTGTCGTTTTGGTGCGATTAAAACGTGTATGTCTAAATGGGCTTTATAGAGATTCCGTTCGAATTTTAACAGAGTAAAAAGCTGAAAATTTGAGATTAATGTGTATAATTTTGTGCACAAGCCTATAATTAACTATTTGAACTCATAAAATTTAATTTAATAATATTTGGTTGTCGTTTTGATGGATTAATACGAGCATGTCTAAATGTGCTCTATAGAGAATCCGTTTGAATTTTAACGGAATAAAAATCTTAAAATTTGAGATTAATCTGTATAATTTTTTTCAAAAGCCTATAAATAAATATTTAAACTCATAAAATTTGATTTAATAACATTTGGTTGTCGTTTTGTTGGGATTAAAACGTGCTTGTCTAAATATGCTTTATAGAGATTCCGTTCTAATTATAACCGAATAAAATTCTAAAAATTTCAGATTAATCTGTATAATTTTGTTCAAAAGATAATAATTAAATATTTGAAATCATAAGATTTGATTTTAATAAAATTTAGTTGTCATTTTGATGCGATCAAAATGTGCATGTCTAAATGGGGTTTATAGAGATTCTGTTCGAATTTTAACCGAGTAAAAAGCTGAAAATTTGAGATTAATCTATATAATTTTGTTCAAAAGCCCATAATTAAATATTTAAACTTATAAAATTTGATTTAATAACATTTGGTTGTCGTTTTGATGGGATTAAAACGTGCATGTCTAAATGGGCTTTATAGAGATTCCGTTCTAATTTTAACCGAGTAAAATTTTGAAAATTTCAGATTAATCTGTATAATTTTGTTCAAAAGCTAATAATTAAATATTCGAAATCATAAAATTTGATTTTAATAAAATTTGGTTGTCGTTTTGATGCGATTAAAACGTGCATGTGTAAATGTGCTCTATAGAGAATCCATTCGAATTTTAACTGAGTAAAAAGCTGAAAATTTGAGATTAATCTGTATAATTTTGTTCACAAGCCTATAATTAACTATTTGAACTCATAAAATTTAATTTAATAACATTTGGTTGTCGTTTTGATGCGCTTAATACGAGCATGTCTAAATATGCTCTATAGAGAATACGTTCGAATTTTAACCGAGTAAAAACCTTAAAATTTGAGATTAATCTGTATAATTTTGTTCAAAAGCCCATAATTAAATATTTAAACTCATAAAATTTGATTTAATAACATTTGGTTGTCGTTTTGTTGGTATTAAAACGTGCATGTCTAAATGGGCTTTATAGAGATTCCGTTCGAATTTTAACTAAGTTAAAAGCTGAAAATTTTAGATTAATCTGTACAATTTTGTTTAAAAGCTAATAATTAATTATTTGAAATCATAAAATTTGATTTTCATAAAATTTGGTTGTCGTCTTGACGTGATTAAAACGTGCATGTCTAAATGGGCTTTATAGAGATTCCGTTCAAATTTTAACCGAGTAAAAAGCTAAAAATTTGAGATTAATCTGTATAATTTTGTTCAAAAGCCTATAATTAACTATTTGAACTCATAAAATTTAATTTAATAACATTTGGTTGTCGTTTTTATGCGATTAATACGAGCACGTCTAAATGTGCTCTATAGAGAATACGTTCGAATTTTAACCGAGTAAAAACCTTAAAATTTGAGATTAATATGTATAATTTTGTTCAAAAGCCCATAATTAAATATTTAAACTCATAAAATTTGATTTAATAATATTTGGTTGTCGTTTTGTTGGGATTACAACGTGCATGTCTAAATGGGCTTTATAGAAATTCAGTTCTAATTTTAACCGAGTAAAATTCTGAAAATTTCAGATTAATATGTATAATTTTGTTCGAAAGCTAATAATTAAATATTTGAAATCATAAAATTTTATTTTAATAAAATTTGGTTGTGGTTTTGATGCGATTAAAACGTACATGTTTAAATGAGCTTTATAGAGATTTCGTTCGAATTTTAACCGAGTAAAAAGCTAAAAATTTGAGATTAATCTGTATAATTTTGTTCAAAAGCCTATAATTAACTATTTGAACTCATAAAATTTAATTTAATAACATTTGGTTGTCGTTTTAATGCGATTAATACGAGCATGTCTAAATGTGCTCTATAGTGAATCAGTTCGAATTTTAACCGAGTAAAAACCTTAAAATTTGAGACTCATCTGTATAATTTTGTTCAAAAGCCCATAGTTAAAAATTTGAAATCATAAAATTTGATTTAATAAAATTTGGTTATCGTTTTGATGCGATTAAAACGTGCATGTCTAAATAGGCTTTATAAATAATCCGTTCGAATTTTAACTGAGTAAAAAGCTGAAAATTTGAGATTAATTTGTATAATTTTTTTCAAAAGCCTATAATTAACTATTTGAACTCATAAAATTTAATTTAATAACATTTGGTTGTCGTTTTGATGCGATTAATACGAGAATGTCTAAATATGCTCTATAGAGAATCCGTTCGAATTTTAACCGTGTAAAAACCTTAAAATTTTAGATTAATCTGTATAATTTTTTTCAAAAGCCCATAATTAAATATTTAAACTCATAAAATTTGATTTAATAACATTTGGTTGTCGTTTTGTTGGGATTAAAATGTGCATGTCTAAATGGGCTTTATAGAAATTCTGTTCAAATTTTAACCTAGTAAAAAGCTGAAATTTAAGATTAATCTGTATAATTTTATTCACAAGCCTATAATTAACTATTTGAACTCATAAAATTTAATTTAATAACACTTGGTTGTCATTTTGATGCAATTAATATGAGCATGTCTAAATGTGCTCTATAGTGAATCCGTTCGAATTTTAACCGAGTAAAAACCATAAAATTTGAGACTCATTTGTATAATTTTGTTCAAAAGCACATAATTAAAAATTTGAAATCATAAAATTTGATTTAATAAAATTTGGTTATCGTTTTGATGCGATTAAAACGTGCATGTCTAAATGGGCTTTATAGAGATTCCGTTCAAATTTTAACCGAGTAAAAAGCTAAAAATTTGATATGAATCTGTATAATTTTGTTCAAAAGCCCATAATCAAGAATTTAAACTCATAAAATTTGATTTAGTAACATTTTAGTTGTCGTTTTGTTGCGATTAAAATATGCATATCTAAATAGGTTTTATAGAGAATCCGTTCTAATTTAAACCGAGTAAAATTCTAAAAATTTATGATTAATCTGTATAATTTTATTCAAAAGCTAATAATTAATTATTTGACATCATAAAATTTGATTTAATAAAATTTGGTTATCTTTTTGATGGGATTAAACCGTGCATATCTAAATGGGCTTTATAGAGATTTTGTTCGAATTTTAACCGAGTAAAAAGCTGAAAATTTGAGATTAATCTGTATAATTTTGTTCAACAGCTCATAATCAAGTATTTGAACTCATAAAATTTGATTTAATAACATTTTGGTTGTCGTTTTGTTGTGATTAAAACGTGCATGTCTAAATAGGCTTTATAGAGAATACATTCTAATTTTCACCGAGTAAAATTCTGAAAATTTGAGATTAATCTGTATAATTTTGTTTCATATGCTAATAATTAAATATTTGAAATCATAAAATTTGATTTTAATAAAATTTGGTTGTCGTTTTGATGCGGTTAAAACGTACATGTCTAAATGGGCTTTATAGAGATTCCGTTCGAATTTTAACCGAGTAAAAAGCTGAAAATTTGAGATTAATCTGTATAATTTTGTTCAATAGCTCATAATCAAGTATTTGAACTCATAAAATTTGATTTAATAACATTTTGGTTGTCGTTTTGTTGTGATTAAAACGTGCATATCTAAATAGGCTTTATAGAGAATCCGCTCTAATTTTAACCGAGTAAAATTCTGAAAATTTGATATTAATCTGTATAATTTTGTTCAAAAGCAAATAATTAAATATTTGAAATCGTAAAATTTGATTTTAATAAAATTTTATTGTCGTTTTGATGCTATTAAAATGTGCATGTCTAAATGGGCTTTATAGAGATTCCGTTCAAATTTTAACCGACTAAAAAGCTAAAAATTTGAGATTAATCTGTAAAAATTTTGTTCAAAAGCCTATAATTAACTATTTGAACTCATAAAATTTAATTTAATAACATTTGGTTATCGTTTTGATGCGATTAATACGAGCATATCTAAATATACTTTATAGAGAATTCGTGCATGTCTAAATCCCATAATTAAATATTTAAACTCATAAAATTTGAATTAAAAACATTTAATTGTCGTTTTGTTTGGATTAAAACGTGCATGTCTAAATGGGCTTTATAGAGATTCCGTTCTACTTTTAACCGAGTTAAATTCTGAAAATTTCAGATTAATCTGTATAATTTTGTTCAAAAGCTAATAATTAAATATTCGAAATCATAAAATTTGATTTTAATAAAATTT
Source organism: Abelmoschus esculentus (assembly GCA_035048815.1). Lineage (NCBI taxonomy): Eukaryota > Viridiplantae > Streptophyta > Magnoliopsida > Malvales > Malvaceae > Abelmoschus > Abelmoschus esculentus. Next base: position 18,514,712 of record JAUCBN010000008.1, on the reverse strand, counting down.
GCTTTTAGTTTTGATGCAATCAAAACGTTCATGTCTAAATGGGCTTTATAGATATTCCGTTAGAATTTTACCCGAGTAAAAAGCTGAAAATTTGAGATTAATCTGTATAATTTTGTTCAACAGCTCATAATCAATCAAGTATTTGAACTCATAAAATTTGATTTAGTAAGATTTTGGTTGTCGTTTTGTTGCGATTAAATCGTGCATGTCTAAATAGGCTTTATAGAGAATCCGTTCTAATTTTCACCGAGTAAAATTCTGAAAATTTGAGATTAATCTGTATAATTTTGTTCAAAAGCTAATAGTTAATTATTTGAAATCATAAAATTTGATTTTAATAAAATTTGGTTATCTTTTTGATGGGATTAAACCATACATGTCTAAATGCACTTTATAGAGATTCCGTTCGAATTTTAACCGAGTAAAAAGCTAAAATTTGAGATTAATCTATATAATTTTGTTCAAAAGCCTATAATTAACTATTTAAACTCATAAAATTTAATTTAATAACATTTGGTTGTCGTTTTGATACGATTAATACGACCATATCTAAATATGTTCTATAGAGAATCCGTTCGAATTTTAACCGAGTAAAAACCTTAAAATTTGAGATTAATCTGTATAATTTTGTTCAAAAGCCCATAATTAAATATTTAAACTCGTAAAATTTTATTTAATAACATTTGGTTATCGTTTTGTTGGGATTAAAACGTGCATGTCTAAATGGGCTTTATAGAGATTCTGTTCTAATTTTAACCGAGTAAAATTCTGAAAATTTCAGATTAATATGTATAATTTTGTTCAAAAGCTAATAATTAAATATTTGAAATCATAAAATTTGATTATAATAAAATTTGGTTGTCGTTTTCATGCGATTAAAACGTGCATGTCTAAATGGACTTTATAGAGATTCCGTTCGAATTTTAACCGAGTAAAAAGCTAAAAATTTGAGATTAATCTGTATAATTTTGTTCACAAGCCTATAATTAACTATTTAAACTCATAAAATTTAATTTAATAACATTTGGTTGTAGTTTTGATGCGATTAATACGAGCATGTCTAAATGTGCTCTATAGAGAATCCGTTCGAATTTTAACCGAGTAAAAACCATAAAATTTGAGATTAATCTGTATAATTTTGTTCAAAAGCCCAAAATTAAATAGTTAAACTCATAAAATTTGATTTAATAATATTTGGTTGTCATTTTGTTGGGATTAAAACGTGCATGTCTAAATGGGCTTTATAGAGATTCCGTTCTAATTTTAACCGAGTAAAATTCTGAAAATTTGTGATTAATCTGTATAATTTTGTTCAAAAGCTAATAATTAATTATTTGACATCATAAAATTTGATTTAATAAAATTTGGTTATCTTTTTGATGGGATTAAACCGTGCATGGCCAAATGGAGTTTATAGAGATTCCGTTCATATTTTAACCGAGTAAAATGCTGAAAATTTGAGATTAATCTGTATAATTTTGTTAAAAAGCCTATAATTAAATATTTGAACTCATAAAATTTAATTCAATAACATTTGGTTTTGGTTTTGATGCGATTAATACGAGCATGTCTAAATGTGCTCTATAGTGAATCCGTCAAGTTTTAACCGAGTAAAAACCTTAAAATTTTAGATTAATATGTTTAATTTTATTCAAAAGCTAATAATTAATTATTTGACATCATAAAATTTGATTTAATAAAATTTTGTTATCGTTTTGATGCGATTAAAACGTGCATGTCTAAGTCGGCTTTATAGAGATTTCGTTCGAATTTTAACCGAGTAAAAGCTGAAAATTTGAGATTAATCTGTATAATTTTGTTCAAAAGCCTATAATAAAGTATTTGAACTCATAAAATTAGATTTAATAACATTTTAGTTGTCGTTTTGTTGCGATTAAAACGTGCATGTCTAAATAGGCTTTATAGAGAATCCGTTCTAATTTTAACCGAGTAAAATTCCGAAAATTTGAGATTAATCTATATGATTTTGTTCAAAAGCTAATAATTAATTATTTGACATCATAAAATTTGATTTAATAAAATTTGGTTATCTTTTTGATGGGATTAAAACGTGCATGTCTAAATGGGCTTTATAGAGATTCCGTTCGTATTTTAACCGAGTAAAAGGCTGAAAATTTGAGATAAGTCTGTATAATTTTGTTCAAAAGCTCATAATCAAGTATTTGAACTCATCAAATTTGATTTAATAACATTTTGGTTGTTGTTTTGTTGTGATTAAAATGTGCATGTCTAAATAGGCTCTATAGAGAATCCATTCTAATTTTAACCGAGTAAAATTTTGAAAATTTGAGATTAATCAGTATAATTTTGGTTTTGAAAATTTCAGATTAATATGTATAATTTTGTTCAAAAGCTAATAATTAAATATTTGAAATCATAAAATTTGATTTTAATAAAATTTAGTTTTCGTTTCGATGCAATTAAAACGTGCATGTCTAAATGGGCTTTATAGAGATTCCGTTCGAATTTTAACTGAGTAAAAAGCTGAAAATTTGAGATTAATTTGTATAATTTTGTTCAAAAGCCTATAATTAACTATTTGAACTCATAAAATTTAATTTAATAACATTTAGTTGTCGTTTTGGTGCGGTTAATACGAGCATGTCTAAATGTGCTCTATAGAGAATCCGTTCAAATTTTAACCGAGTAAAAACCTTAAGATTAATCTGTATAATTTTGTTCAAAACCCCATAATTAAATATTTGAACTCACAAAATTTGATTTAATAACATTTGGTTTTCGTTTTGTTGGTATTAAAATGTGCATGTCTGAATAGGCTTTATAGAGATTCATTTCGAATTTTAATCGAGTAAAATTCTGAAAATTTCAGATTAATCTGTATAATTTTGTTCAAAAGCTAATAAATAATTATTTGAAATCATAAAATTTGATTTAATAAAATTTTGTTATCGTTTTGATGCGATTAAAACGTGCATGTCTAAATGGGCTTTATAGAGATTCCGTTCGAATTTTAACAGAGTAAAAACCTAAAAATTTGAGATTAATCTGTACAATTTTGTTCAACATCTCATAATCTAGTATTTGAACTCATGAAATTTGATCTAATAACATTTTGGTTGTCGTTTTATTGTGATTAAAACGTGCATGTCTAAATAGGCTTTATAGAGAATCCATTCTAATTTTAACCGAGTAGAATTCTGAAAATTTGAGATTAATCTATATAATTTTGTTCAAAAGCTAATAATTAAATATTTGAAATCATAAAATTTGATTTTAATAAAATTGGTTTTCGTTTTGATACAATTAAAATGTGCATGTCTAAATGGGCTTTGTAGAGATTCTGTTCGAATTTTAACCGAGTAAAAAGCTGAAAATTTGAGATTAATCTGTATAATTTTGTTCAACAACTCATAATCAAGTATTTGAACTCATAAAATTTGATTTAATAACATTTTGGTTGTCGTTTTATTTTGATTAAAACGTGCATGTCTAAATAAGCTTTATAGAGAATCCGTTCTAATTTTAACCGAGTAAAATTCTGAATATTTCAGATTTATCTGTATAATTTTGTTCAAAAGCTAATAATTAAATATTTGAAATCATAAAATTTGATTTTAAAAAAATTTGGTTGTCGTTTTGATGATATTAAAACGTGCATGTCTAAATAGGCTTTATAGAAATTCCGTTCGAATTTTGACCGAGTAAAAAGATGAAAATTTGGGATTAATCTGTATAATTTTGTTCAGAAGCTTATAATTAACTGTGTGAACTCATAAAATTTAATTTAATAATATTTGGTTGTGGTTTTGATGCGATTAATACGAGCATGTCTAAATATGCTCTATAGAGAATCCGTTCGAATTTTAACCGAGTAAAACCCTTAAAATTTGAGATTAATATGTATAATTTTGTTCAAAAGCCCATAATTAAATATTTAAACTTATAAAATTTGATTTAATAACATTTTGTTATCGTTTTGTTGGGATTAAAACGTGTATGTCAAAATGTATTTTATAGAGATTCCGTTCTAATTTTAACCGAGTAAAATTCTGAAAATTTCAGATTAATCTGTATAATTTTGTTTAAAAGCTAATAATTAAATATTTGAAATCATAAAATTTGATTTAAATAAAATTTGGTTGTCGTTTTGATGCGATTAAAACATGCATGTCTAAATGGGCTTTATAGAGATTCTGTTTGAATTTTAACCGAGTAAAATGCTGAAAATTTGAGATTAATCTGTATAATTTTGTTCAAAAGCCCATAATTAAATTTTAAACTCATAAAATTTGATTCAATAACATTTGGTTGTCCTTTTGTTTGGATTAAACGTGCATGTCTAAATGGGCTTTATTGAGATTTTATTCTAATTTTAACCGAGTAAAATTCTGAAAATTTCAGATTAATCTGTATAATTTTTTTCGAAAGCTAATAATTAAATATTTGAAATCATAAAATTTGATTTTAATAAAATTTTGTTTTCGTTTTGATGCGATTAAAACGTGCATGTCTAAATAGGTTTTATAGAGATTCTGTTCGAATTTTAACCGAGTAAAAAGCTGAAAATTTGAGATTAATCTGTATAATTTTGTTCAAAAGCCCATAATCAAGTATTTGAACTGATAAAATTTGATTTAATAATATTTTAGTTATCGTTTTATTGCGATTAAAACGTGCATGTCTAAATAGGCTTTATAGAGAATCCGTTCTAATTTTAACCGAGTAAAATTCTAAAAATTTGAGATTAATCTGTATAATTTTGTTCAAAAGCTAATAATTAATTACTTGACATCATAAAATTTGATTTAATAAAATTTGGTTGTCGTTTTGATGCGATTAAAACGTGCATGTCTAAATGGGCTTTATTGAGATTTCGTTCAAATTTTAACCAAGTAAAAAGCTGAAAATTTGAGATTAATCTGTATAATTTTGTTCAAAAGCCCATAATTAAATATTTAAACTCATAAAATCTGAATTAATAACATTTGGTTGTCGTTTTGTTGTGATTAAAACGTGCATGTCTAAATAGGCTTTATAGAGAATCCGTTCTAATTTTAACCGAGTAAAATTCTGAATATTTCAGATTTATCTGTATAATTTTGTTCAAAAGCTAATAATTAAATATTTGAAATCATAAAATTTGATTTTAAAAAAATTTGGTTGTCGTTTTGATGATATTAAAACGTGCATGTCTAAATAGGCTTTATAGAAATTCCGTTCGAATTTTGACCGAGTAAAAAGTTGAAAATTTGGGATTAATCTGTATAATTTTGTTCAGAAGCTTATAATTAACTGTGTGAACTCATAAAATTTAATTTAATAATATTTGGTTGTGGTTTTGATGCGATTAATACGAGCATGTCTAAATATGCTCTATAGAGAATCCGTTCGAATTTTAACCGAGTAAAACCCTTAAAATTTGAGATTAATATGTATAATTTTGTTCAAAAGCCCATAATTAAATATTTAAACTTATAAAATTTGATTTAATAACATTTTGTTATCGTTTTGTTGGGATTAAAACGTGTATGTCAAAATGTATTTTATAGAGATTCCGTTCTAATTTTAACCGAGTAAAATTCTGAAAATTTCAGATTAATCTGTATAATTTTGTTTAAAAGCTAATAATTAAATATTTGAAATCATAAAATTTGATTTAAATAAAATTTGGTTGTCGTTTTGATGCGATTAAAACATGCATGTCTAAATGGGCTTTATAGAGATTCTGTTTGAATTTTAACCGAGTAAAATGCTGAAAATTTGAGATTAATCTGTATAATTTTGTTCAAAAGCCCATAATTAAATTTTAAACTCATAAAATTTGATTCAATAACATTTGGTTGTCCTTTTGTTTGGATTAAACGTGCATGTCTAAATGGGCTTTATTGAGATTTTATTCTAATTTTAACCGAGTAAAATTCTGAAAATTTCAGATTAATCTGTATAATTTTTTTCGAAAGCTAATAATTAAATATTTGAAATCATAAAATTTGATTTTAATAAAATTTTGTTTTCGTTTTGATGCGATTAAAACGTGCATGTCTAAATAGGTTTTATAGAGATTCTGTTCGAATTTTAACCGAGTAAAAAGCTGAAAATTTGAGATTAATCTGTATAATTTTGTTCAAAAGCCCATAATCAAGTATTTGAACTGATAAAATTTGATTTAATAATATTTTAGTTATCGTTTTATTGCGATTAAAACGTGCATGTCTAAATAGGCTTTATAGAGAATCCGTTCTAATTTTAACCGAGTAAAATTCTAAAAATTTGAGATTAATCTGTATAATTTTGTTCAAAAGCTAATAATTAATTACTTGACATCATAAAATTTGATTTAATAAAATTTGGTTGTCGTTTTGATGCGATTAAAACGTGCATGTCTAAATGGGCTTTATTGAGATTTCGTTCAAATTTTAACCAAGTAAAAAGCTGAAAATTTGAGATTAATCTGTATAATTTTGTTCAAAAGCCCATAATTAAATATTTAAACTCATAAAATCTGAATTAATAACATTTGGTTGTCGTTTTGTTGTGATTAAAACGTGCATGTCTAAATAGGCTTTATAGAGAATCCGTTCTAATTTTAACCGAGTAAAATTCTGAATATTTCAGATTTATCTGTATAATTTTGTTCAAAAGCTAATAATTAAATATTTGAAATCATAAAATTTGATTTTAAAAAAATTTGGTTGTCGTTTTGATGATATTAAAACGTGCATGTCTAAATAGGCTTTATAGAAATTCCGTTCGAATTTTGACCGAGTAAAAAGATGAAAATTTGGGATTAATCTGTATAATTTTGTTCAGAAGCTTATAATTAACTGTGTGAACTCATAAAATTTAATTTAATAATATTTGGTTGTGGTTTTGATGCGATTAATACGAGCATGTCTAAATATGCTCTATAGAGAATCCGTTCGAATTTTAACCGAGTAAAACCCTTAAAATTTGAGATTAATATGTATAATTTTGTTCAAAAGCCCATAATTAAATATTTAAACTTATAAAATTTGATTTAATAACATTTTGTTATCGTTTTGTTGGGATTAAAACGTGTATGTCAAAATGTATTTTATAGAGATTCCGTTCTAATTTTAACCGAGTAAAATTCTAAAAATTTCAGATTAATCTGTATAATTTTGTTTAAAAGCTAATAATTAAATATTTGAAATCATAAAATTTGATTTAAATAAAATTTGGTTGTCGTTTTGATGCGATTAAAACATGCATGTCTAAATGGGCTTTATAGAGATTCTGTTTGAATTTTAACCGAGTAAAATGCTGAAAATTTGAGATTAATCTGTATAATTTTGTTCAAAAGCCCATAATTAAATTTTAAACTCATAAAATTTGATTCAATAACATTTGGTTGTCCTTTTGTTTGGATTAAACGTGCATGTCTAAATGGGCTTTATTGAGATTTTATTCTAATTTTAACCGAGTAAAATTCTGAAAATTTCAGATTAATCTGTATAATTTTTTTCGAAAGCTAATAATTAAATATTTGAAATCATAAAATTTGATTTTAATAAAATTTTGTTTTCGTTTTGATGCGATTAAAACGTGCATGTCTAAATAGGTTTTATAGAGATTCTGTTCGAATTTTAACCGAGTAAAAAGCTGAAAATTTGAGATTAATCTGTATAATTTTGTTCAAAAGCCCATAATCAAGTATTTGAACTGATAAAATTTGATTTAATAATATTTTAGTTATCGTTTTATTGCGATTAAAACGTGCATGTCTAAATAGGCTTTATAGAGAATCCGTTCTAATTTTAACCGAGTAAAATTCTAAAAATTTGAGATTAATCTGTATAATTTTGTTCAAAAGCTAATAATTAATTACTTGACATCATAAAATTTGATTTAATAAAATTTGGTTGTCGTTTTGATGCGATTAAAACGTGCATGTCTAAATGGGCTTTATTGAGATTTCGTTCAAATTTTAAACCAAGTAAAAAGCTGAAAATTTGAGATTAATCTGTATAATTTTGTTCAAAAGCCCATAATTAAATATTTAAACTCATAAAATCTGAATTAATAACATTTGGTTGTCGTTTTGTTGTGATTAAAACGTGCATGTCTAAATAGGCTTTATAGAGAATCCGTTCTAATTTTAACCGAGTAAAATTCTGAATATTTCAGATTTATCTGTATAATTTTGTTCAAAAGCTAATAATTAAATATTTGAAATCATAAAATTTGATTTGAAAAAAATTTGGTTGTCGTTTTGATGATATTAAAACGTGCATGTCTAAATAGGCTTTATAGAAATTCCGTTCGAATTTTGACCGAGTAAAAAGATGAAAATTTGGGATTAATCTGTATAATTTTGTTCAGAAGCTTATAATTAACTGTGTGAACTCATAAAATTTAATTTAATAATATTTGGTTGTGGTTTTGATGCGATTAATACGAGCATGTCTAAATATGCTCTATAGAGAATCCGTTCGAATTTTAACCGAGTAAAACCCTTAAAATTTGAGATTAATATGTATAATTTTGTTCAAAAGCCCATAATTAAATATTTAAACTTATAAAATTTGATTTAATAACATTTTGTTATCGTTTTGTTGGGATTAAAACGTGTATGTCAAAATGTATTTTATAGAGATTCCGTTCTAATTTTAACCGAGTAAAATTCTAAAAATTTCAGATTAATCTGTATAATTTTGTTTAAAAGCTAATAATTAAATATTTGAAATCATAAAATTTGATTTAAATAAAATTTGGTTGTCGTTTTGATGCGATTAAAACATGCATGTCTAAATGGGCTTTATAGAGATTCTGTTTGAATTTTAACCGAGTAAAATGCTGAAAATTTGAGATTAATCTGTATAATTTTGTTCAAAAGCCCATAATTAAATTTTAAACTCATAAAATTTGATTCAATAACATTTGGTTGTCCTTTTGTTTGGATTAAACGTGCATGTCTAAATGGGCTTTATTGAGATTTTATTCTAATTTTAACCGAGTAAAATTCTGAAAATTTCAGATTAATCTGTATAATTTTTTTCGAAAGCTAATAATTAAATATTTGAAATCATAAAATTTGATTTTAATAAAATTTTGTTTTCGTTTTGATGCGATTAAAACGTGCATGTCTAAATAGGTTTTATAGAGATTCTGTTCGAATTTTAACCGAGTAAAAAGCTGAAAATTTGAGATTAATCTGTATAATTTTGTTCAAAAGCCCATAATCAAGTATTTGAACTGATAAAATTTGATTTAATAATATTTTAGTTATCGTTTTATTGCGATTAAAACGTGCATGTCTAAATAGGCTTTATAGAGAATCCGTTCTAATTTTAACCGAGTAAAATTCTAAAAATTTGAGATTAATCTGTATAATTTTGTTCAAAAGCTAATAATTAATTACTTGACATCATAAAATTTGATTTAATAAAATTTGGTTGTCGTTTTGATGCGATTAAAACGTGCATGTCTAAATGGGCTTTATTGAGATTTCGTTCAAATTTTAACCAAGTAAAAAGCTGAAAATTTGAGATTAATCTGTATAATTTTGTTCAAAAGCCCATAATTAAATATTTAAACTCATAAAATCTGAATTAATAACATTTGGTTGTCGTTTTGTTGTGATTAAAACGTGCATGTCTAAATAGGCTTTATAGAGAATCCGTTCTAATTTTAACCGAGTAAAATTCTGAATATTTCAGATTTATCTGTATAATTTTGTTCAAAAGCTAATAATTAAATATTTGAAATCATAAAATTTGATTTTAAAAAAATTTGGTTGTCGTTTTGATGATATTAAAACGTGCATGTCTAAATAGGCTTTATAGAAATTCCGTTCGAATTTTGACCGAGTAAAAAGTTGAAAATTTGGGATTAATCTGTATAATTTTGTTCAGAAGCTTATAATTAACTGTGTGAACTCATAAAATTTAATTTAATAATATTTGGTTGTGGTTTTGATGCGATTAATACGAGCATGTCTAAATATGCTCTATAGAGAATCCGTTCGAATTTTAACCGAGTAAAACCCTTAAAATTTGAGATTAATATGTATAATTTTGTTCAAAAGCCCATAATTAAATATTTAAACTTATAAAATTTGATTTAATAACATTTTGTTATCGTTTTGTTGGGATTAAAACGTGTATGTCAAAATGTATTTTATAGAGATTCCGTTCTAATTTTAACCGAGTAAAATTCTGAAAATTTCAGATTAATCTGTATAATTTTGTTTAAAAGCTAATAATTAAATATTTGAAATCATAAAATTTGATTTAAATAAAATTTGGTTGTCGTTTTGATGCGATTAAAACATGCATGTCTAAATGGGCTTTATAGAGATTCTGTTTGAATTTTAACCGAGTAAAATGCTGAAAATTTGAGATTAATCTGTATAATTTTGTTCAAAAGCCCATAATTAAATTTTAAACTCATAAAATTTGATTCAATAACATTTGGTTGTCCTTTTGTTTGGATTAAACGTGCATGTCTAAATGGGCTTTATTGAGATTTTATTCTAATTTTAACCGAGTAAAATTCTGAAAATTTCAGATTAATCTGTATAATTTTTTTCGAAAGCTAATAATTAAATATTTGAAATCATAAAATTTGATTTTAATAAAATTTTGTTTTCGTTTTGATGCGATTAAAACGTGCATGTCTAAATAGGTTTTATAGAGATTCTGTTCGAATTTTAACCGAGTAAAAAGCTGAAAATTTGAGATTAATCTGTATAATTTTGTTCAAAAGCCCATAATCAAGTATTTGAACTGATAAAATTTGATTTAATAATATTTTAGTTATCGTTTTATTGCGATTAAAACGTGCATGTCTAAATAGGCTTTATAGAGAATCCGTTCTAATTTTAACCGAGTAAAATTCTAAAAATTTGAGATTAATCTGTATAATTTTGTTCAAAAGCTAATAATTAATTACTTGACATCATAAAATTTGATTTAATAAAATTTGGTTGTCGTTTTGATGCGATTAAAACGTGCATGTCTAAATGGGCTTTATTGAGATTTCGTTCAAATTTTAACCAAGTAAAAAGCTGAAAATTTGAGATTAATCTGTATAATTTTGTTCAAAAGCCCATAATTAAATATTTAAACTCATAAAATCTGAATTAATAACATTTGGTTGTCGTTTTGTTGTGATTAAAACGTGCATGTCTAAATAGGCTTTATAGAGAATCCGTTCTAATTTTAACCGAGTAAAATTCTGAATATTTCAGATTTATCTGTATAATTTTGTTCAAAAGCTAATAATTAAATATTTGAAATCATAAAATTTGATTTTAAAAAAATTTGGTTGTCGTTTTGATGATATTAAAACGTGCATGTCTAAATAGGCTTTATAGAAATTCCGTTCGAATTTTGACCGAGTAAAAAGTTGAAAATTTGGGATTAATCTGTATAATTTTGTTCAGAAGCTTATAATTAACTGTGTGAACTCATAAAATTTAATTTAATAATATTTGGTTGTGGTTTTGATGCGATTAATACGAGCATGTCTAAATATGCTCTATAGAGAATCCGTTCGAATTTTAACCGAGTAAAACCCTTAAAATTTGAGATTAATATGTATAATTTTGTTCAAAAGCCCATAATTAAATATTTAAACTTATAAAATTTGATTTAATAACATTTTGTTATCGTTTTGTTGGGATTAAAACGTGTATGTCAAAATGTATTTTATAGAGATTCCGTTCTAATTTTAACCGAGTAAAATTCTAAAAATTTCAGATTAATCTGTATAATTTTGTTTAAAAGCTAATAATTAAATATTTGAAATCATAAAATTTGATTTAAATAAAATTTGGTTGTCGTTTTGATGCGATTAAAACATGCATGTCTAAATGGGCTTTATAGAGATTCTGTTTGAATTTTAACCGAGTAAAATGCTGAAAATTTGAGATTAATCTGTATAATTTTGTTCAAAAGCCCATAATTAAATTTTAAACTCATAAAATTTGATTCAATAACATTTGGTTGTCCTTTTGTTTGGATTAAACGTGCATGTCTAAATGGGCTTTATTGAGATTTTATTCTAATTTTAACCGAGTAAAATTCTGAAAATTTCAGATTAATCTGTATAATTTTTTTCGAAAGCTAATAATTAAATATTTGAAATCATAAAATTTGATTTTAATAAAATTTTGTTTTCGTTTTGATGCGATTAAAACGTGCATGTCTAAATAGGTTTTATAGAGATTCTGTTCGAATTTTAACCGAGTAAAAAGCTGAAAATTTGAGATTAATCTGTATAATTTTGTTCAAAAGCCCATAATCAAGTATTTGAACTGATAAAATTTGATTTAATAATATTTTAGTTATCGTTTTATTGCGATTAAAACGTGCATGTCTAAATAGGCTTTATAGAGAATCCGTTCTAATTTTAACCGAGTAAAATTCTAAAAATTTGAGATTAATCTGTATAATTTTGTTCAAAAGCTAATAATTAATTACTTGACATCATAAAATTTGATTTAATAAAATTTGGTTGTCGTTTTGATGCGATTAAAACGTGCATGTCTAAATGGGCTTTATTGAGATTTCGTTCAAATTTTAACCAAGTAAAAAGCTGAAAATTTGAGATTAATCTGTATAATTTTGTTCAAAAGCCCATAATTAAATATTTAAACTCATAAAATCTGAATTAATAACATTTGGTTGTCGTTTTGTTGTGATTAAAACGTGCATGTCTAAATAGGCTTTATAGAGAATCCGTTCTAATTTTAACCGAGTAAAATTCTGAATATTTCAGATTTATCTGTATAATTTTGTTCAAAAGCTAATAATTAAATATTTGAAATCATAAAATTTGATTTTAAAAAAATTTGGTTGTCGTTTTGATGATATTAAAACGTGCATGTCTAAATAGGCTTTATTGAGATTTTATTCTAATTTTAACCGAGTAAAATTCTGAAAATTTCAGATTAATCTGTATAATTTTTTTCGAAAGCTAATAATTAAATATTTGAAATCATAAAATTTGATTTTAATAAAATTTTGTTTTCGTTTTGATGTGATTAAAACGTGCATGTCTAAATAGGTTTTATAGAGATTCTGTTCGAATTTTAACCGAGTAAAAAGCTGAAAATTTGAGATTAATCTGTATAATTTTTTCAGAAGCCTATAATTAACTATTTGAACTCATAAAATTTAATTTAATAACATTTGGTTATCGTTTTGATGCGATTAATACGAGCATGTCTAAATATGCTCTATAGAGAATCCGTTCGAATTTTAACCGAGTAAAAACCTTAAAATTTGAGATTAATCTGTCTAATTTTGTTCAAAAGCCCAAAATTATATTTTAAACTTATAAAGTTTGATTTAATAACATTTGGTTGTCCTTTTGTTGGGATTAAAACGTGCATGTCTAAATGGGCTTTATAGAGATTCCGTTCTAATTTTAACCGAGTAAAATTCTAAAAATTTCAGATTAATCTGTATAATTTTTTTTCAAAAGCTAATAATTAAATATTTGAAATCATAAAATTTGATTTTAATAAAATTTGGTTATCGTTTTGATGCGATTAAAACGTGCATGTCTAAATGGGCTTTATAGAGATTCCGTTCGAATTTTAACCGAGTAAAAAGCTTAAAATTTGAGATTAATCTATATATTTTTGTTCAAAAGCCTATAATTAACTATTTGAACTCATAAAATTTAATTTAATAACATTTGGTTGTCGTTTTGATGCGATTAATACGAGCATGTCTAAATGTGCTCTATAGAAAATCCGTTCGAATTTTAACCGAGTAAAAACCTTAAAATTTGAGATTAATCTGTATAATTTTTTTTAAAAGCCCTTAATTAAATATTTAAACTCATAAAATTTGATTTAATAACATTTGGTTGTCGTTTTGTTGGGATTAAAACGTGCATGTCTAAATGGGCTTTATAGAGATTCCGTGCATGTCTTAGCCCGGCCTAGACGGAACTGGCACTAACGCGTTACACGGGGAATATCAAACTAAACCCGCGAAGGTCCGATTCGATAAACAACCCAAAAACCGTTATATTTTTTTCTTCTAGATTCAAAATCTTATTCCCACATGTCAAGGTCTCATACAAAGCATTAACGGAAACAAATTAATCAAAAACAACCGTCCGATTAAACACTTAAGTAAATTAAGGACTAAAACGTAAAACTTTTAAATTCTTTTAATAAAACATAAATTCTTTTCATCAAAGTTCAATTAAACACTCAAGTGTTCTTCACAGAAAATTTCAATTCAAACGGATCATTCTAACATCATCAATTGCATGTTTCTCTAATTTAGGGACCAAAATGTAAATCTTCCAAAATACAAGGACTTCATCTAAATTAGGTTAACCATCTTGAAATTAAATCAACTTTATACATGCATACAAAATTTCAGCTCAAAATAACATCGGTAAGTACCCTAATCGAATAAAGGAAGATCTCCGAGACTAAAATATAATTTTCAGCAACTTTCAATTCTTGGTGATCAAAGGTTTCGAAACCTTCCCAAAGGTTTCGAAACTTTTTTGAAAAAGGTTTCGAAACTTTCCTGGAAAGTTTCGAAATTTTTCGCGTCCAGTAGCTTCCCAGAACTGAAACTGCCCGCAAGGTTTCGAAATTATTTGACAATGGTTTCGGAACCTTCCCAGAGGTTTCGAAACTTTTGGTCTGGAACCTAAAATTCCGTTACACTAAGAGAACACTAACAATACGATACACAACTATTAATCACTTCCAACCATATGCATAATTCCTAGGCATAATTAACAACTTATAACACACGATTAACAACGTCATGGACATCATTCAAACTATAGGCATGCTTCCTAAAAGATGATTAGAAACATAAGAATCATGCAAATACATGCTACAACAATCCAAACAATTCCATAGTCCAACAATTAATAATCAAGCAACAATGGTCTTATTACAACATAAACCAAAGCCTAAGTATACACTCCTCACATTGGTTGGGTTACACATTGCCATGCCCAATTTATTTGCCAAAATCATACCAAATTTAAAGTGATCCTTCCCCTTGGTTTCCTTGCCTCGAACGAAGCCCCAAGTGCCTTTATTTTTCTGCAAGGATGAAAAGAGAGCTTAAGCAAACATGCTTAGTGAGGAAGCTCTACACAAAATCATCAATGCATCTATTTAAAACCATGATGAAACCATAATTTGCAATGCATTGTTAAATCATGCAAGCTAACATCTCATGCTCATGTTCTTCAAACCATATGCATCCTTGAGTTTACATAACCTTATCAAAGCAATTTATAAATGAAGCACAATGCTCTTCTCAAATTCATGTATGTATATTGGCTTTCTAGTGACCACTTAATGTGAACCTTGAGTTCACCGAATACACGGATCCATTGTTAGAGACCATTGTCTCGTCATGACACGAAGTCACCATTATAGCACTACCACGCACGATCGGACCTATAGTCACTCTTGTTACGTGTAGGCGGCTCTACCACGCACGGTTGGACACAGTCACCCTTGTTACGTGTAGGCAATTTTCTGTATTCTCAATTTTGTTTATAGTGCACTTAAGACAATCCTAATGACATGTCATTCGTATTCAAATCTAAAGTTAGTGTCACTAAGCCAAGATCATAATCAAATGTGCATGATAACTTGCTGCTCATAATGCATGCATAATATGTTCAACATATGAACCAAAAGCCATGCCCAAAGGCACCATTATATATAACGCAATTAACCATATTGTATTCCAAATCATATAACTTGCTGCTCATAATGCATGCATATTATGTTCAACAAATGAACCAAAAGCCATGCCCAAAGGCACCATCATATATAAGGCAATTAACCATATTGTATTCCAAATCATTTCTCATAATTTTCCATAATCATGGATGCTAAATAAGCTATGCATTTCAGCAAGTATTTCTCACGTATGCATCAATTCAAATCATGCTCATGCATTTCCATAAATCTCATTACATTACCAACATAATGCCTTTATCGAATGTAGCCGAAACTCATGTCGGTTTATCAAAAACATTTACTTTACTTACTCTTGAACTATGGAAGATTTTCACACTCTTCCATAGTCCCCAAAACAAAACTGTACCAACCGCGATTCGCTTTAAGTCTGAAAAAACACTCACCGACAATCGAAACGAGCTTTCGCTGATATCCGATGATCACGCCAACGCATCAACACTCAAGCACCTTCTTATACCTCTTCTACAACATTAAAAACAGAGCATTCTCACATCATAACATGCTCAAACCAGCAGCCATATCCGATCACCATAAAACTACCAAAAACATAGCCGAAAAGACCGTAAACTAAGCTGAAACGCATCCGAACAACATCAGCCCAAAGCCTAATGAATCTAACATCTAATCCACTTCAATTATGAACCAAAAACACATCCAAACCATCCTTATATCTCCAGCAACATTTAAGCACCTAAAACAGCCCCTAAAACAACCGAAAAACACCTTAAAACAATACCGATTGCATTATTCCGGGATTAAATTAATGTGCTATTCAATAAAGACTCAATTAATCATTTAATTAACATAAAAACATAATTGAATCCATCTAACTCCATTGGCATTGGCAATGTGTAACCGATAACCCTAGTTTAACCATCATTACTCAAAGTACAATCATCATAAATAGATTTTCATATACCAACAACATATCATGCTCAATCATACATATCATGATCAATCGCATATTTAAACACATAACTTAGCAATCCTATACATGCTTTAACCAACCAACTACACACTTTACAAACCTGACTCTGATACCACCAAATGTAACCCCCTTAGCCTGGCCTAGATGGAACCGGCACTAACGGGTTATACAGGGAATATCAAACCAAACCCGTGAAGGTCCGATTCGATAAACAACCCTAAAACCGTTATATATTTTTTTCTTCTAGATGTAAAATCTTATTCCCACATGTCAAGGTCTCATACAAAGCATTAACGGAAACAAATTAATCAAAAATAACCGTCTGATTAAACACTTAAGTAAATTAAGGACTAAAACGTAAAACTTTTAAATCCTTTTAATAAAACATAAATTCTTTTCATCAA
The DNA here is from genome assembly GCA_035048815.1 of Abelmoschus esculentus. Classification (NCBI taxonomy): domain Eukaryota; kingdom Viridiplantae; phylum Streptophyta; class Magnoliopsida; order Malvales; family Malvaceae; genus Abelmoschus; species Abelmoschus esculentus. The sequence goes on along the minus strand of JAUCBN010000008.1, from coordinate 18,497,668 downwards.
AGTTCAATTAAACACTCAAGTGTTCTTCACAGCAAATTTCAACTCAAACGGATCATTCTGACATCATCAATTGCATGTTTCTCTAATTTAGGGACCAAAATGAAAATCTTCCAAAATACAAGGACTTCATCCAAATTAGGTTAACCATCTTGAAATTAAATCAATTTTATACATGCATGCAAAATTTCAGGTCAAAATAACATCGGTAAGTACCCTAATCGAATAAAGGAAGATCTCCGGGACTAAAATATAATTTCCAGCAACTTCCAATTCTTGGTGATCAAAGGTTTCGAAACCTTCCCAAAGGTTTCAAAGCTTTCCTGGAAAGTTTCAAAATTTTTCGCGTCCAGTAGCTTCCCAGAATTGAAACTGCCCGCAAGGTTTCGAAACTTCCTGAAGGTTTCGAAACTATTTGACAATGGTTTCGGAACCTTCCCAAAGGTTTCGAAACTTTGGGTCTGGAACCTAAAGTTCCTTTACATTAAGAGAACACTAACAATACGATACACAACCCTTAGTCACTTCCAACCATATGCATAATTCCTAGGCATAATTAACAACTTATAACACACGATTAACAACGTCATGGACATCTTTCAAACTATAGGCATGCTTCCTAAAAGATGATTAAAAACATAAGAATCATGCAAATACATTCTACAACAATCCAAACAATTTCATAATCCAACAATTAATAATCAAGCAACAATGGTCTTATTACAACATAAACCAAAGCCTAAGTATAAACTCCTCACATTGGTTGAGTTACACATTGTCATACCCAATTTATTTGCCAAAATCATACCAAATTTAAAGTGATCCTTCCCCTTGGTTTCCTTGCCTCGAACGAAGCCCCAAGTGCCTTTATTTTTCTGCAAGGATGAAAAGAGAGCTTAAGCAAACATGCTTAGTGAGGAAGCTCTACACAAAATCATCAATGCATCTATTTAAAACCATGATGAAACCATAATTTGCAATGCATTGTTAAATCATGCATGCTAACATCTCATGCTCATGTTCTTTAAACCATATGCATCCTTGAGTTTACATAACCTTATCAAAGCAATTTATAAATGAAGCAAAATGCTCTTCTCAAATTCATGTATGTATATTGGCTTTCTAGTGACCACTTAATGTGAATCTTGAGTTCACCGAATACACGGATCCATTGTTAGAGACCATTGTCTCGTCATGACATGAAGTCACCATTGACATGACACCAAGTCACCATTATAGCACTACCATGCACGATCGGACACATAATCATCCTTGTTATGTGTAGGCGGCTCTACCACGCATGGTTGGACACAAAGTCACCCTTGTTACGTGTAGGCAATTTTCTGTATTCTCAATTTTGTTAATAGTGCACTTAAGACAATCCTAATGACATGTCATTCGTATTCAAATCTAAAGTTAGTGCCACTAAGCCAATATCATAATCAAATGTGCATGATAACTTGCTGCTCATAATGCATGCATAATATGTTCAACAAATGAACCAAAAGCCATGCCCAAAGGCACCATTATATATAAGGCAATTAACCATATTGAATTCCAAATCATATAACTTGCTGCTCATAATGCATGCATATTATGTTGAACAAATGAACCAAAAGCCATGTCAAAAGGTACCATCATATATAAGGCAATTAACCATATTGTATTCCAAATCATTTCTCATAATTTTCCATAATCATGGGTGCTAAATAAGCTATACATTTCAGCAAGTATTTCTCATGTATGCACCAATTCAAATCATACTCATGCATTTCCATAAATCTCATTACATTACCAATATAATGCCTTTATCGAAGTAGCCGAAACTCATGTTGGTTTATCAAAAACATTTACTTTACTTACTCTTGAACTATGGAAGGTTTTCACACTCTTCTATAGTCCCTAAAACAAAACCGTACCAAACGCGATTCGTTTTAAGTCCGAAAAAACACTCACCGACAAGCGAAACGAGCTTTTGCTAATATCCGATGATCACGCCAATGCACCAGCACTCAAGCACCTTCTTGTACCTCTTCTACAACATTAAAAACAGAGCATTCTCACATCATAACATGCCCAAACTAGCAGCCATATCCGATCACCATAAAACTACCGAAAACTTAGCCGAAAAGACCGTAAACTAAGCCGAAACGTATCCGAACAACATCAGCCCAAACCCTAATGAATCTAACATCTAATCCACTTCAATTATGAACCAAAAACACATCCAAACCATCCTTATATCTCCAACAACATTTAAGAACCTAAAACAACCCCTAAAACACCCAAAAAACACCTTAAAACAACACCGATTGCATTATTCCGGGATTAAATTAATGTGCTATTCAATAAAGACTCAATTAATCATTTAATTAACATAAAAACATAATTGAATCCATCTAACTCCAACATTTAATGAGATCCAAAAAGATTTCACAAAAACATTCATAAAATCACTAGATCTAACATTGAAAACATAGAATTAAGTTTTTATTCAAAGATTAGCAAGATAATACTTGGGAATTTCAGTAAAGAACCTTAGAAAAGAATTAAAAATCAACAAAATTACCTTTAAGATCTATTCACCAAAAAGATGCAATTTCCTCTTCTTGATTCCGTGCAATTTGGTGTTGATTTGATAAAATTGATGGTTAGGTTTTGTAAAGGATGGAAAGATGATTAAAATGATGTAATCTTTATGGAAAAAGATACAAAAATCAGAAAGGAATTGAAGAGAAAAGATGAAGGAAAATGGAGAGAGAAAATGAGAGAAAAAGATGAGAGAAAAAGTAGTTTTGAGAGAAAATGATTTATCATCTTTAATTAAAGTAATTAAAAAACATTTTGGTGAATAAATCATTATTAAAAATTAAAATGGGTTTATGGCCCTCTAAGGATTCTAAGTTTAGCTTGCTTTTCAATTTAGTCACTAAAATCACAAATTTTCGAAAACCATAAATTAAGTCCTCTAATTTTCCAAAAATTACAAATTGGTCACTTATGCATAATTAAGCATAATTAAAAATCAATATAAGTCCAAATTACTTTCTTTTAATTTTTGAAACATATTTTTAATATTTTAAACCACATTCCAAAATTATTACTTTTCTAATTAAAAATATTTTCATTTTGTATTTCCCCGGAATACAAACCGGAGAACCCGATTCGACCCGAATCGAATTCTCCTAACTAAAGCCCAAACTACTAACCCCAAAATCGGGATGTTACAACTATCCCCCTCTTAAGAAAATTTTGTCCTCGAAATTTACCTGAAGTAAACAAGTGAGGAATTACTCCTCCAAACTTTTTCCTTGTCTCCCAAGTTGCCTCTTCGTCACCTCGGTGTTTCTAATGCACTTTAACCAAATCTATGGTCCTTCCTTGAAGAACTTTTGTATCCACATCCAAAATCCTCATTGGTTCCTTCTCATAACTCATATCCGTTCTTAAATCAAACTCCTCAACTAGAACAACATGAGAAGGATCTGAACTATACTTACGAAGCATCGATACATTGAAAAACATAATGCATCCAACTCAACTCCACCGGCAACCTCAACCGATAAACAACAGGACCAATCGGCTCTAACACCTCATATGGCCCAATAAAACGATGACCTAACTTACCCTTACGTTCAAACCTCATCACCTTCTTCCACGGAGAAACCTTAAGAAACACTTTGTCCCCAACATTATACTCTATCTCTCTACGCTTTAAATCGGCATAAGACTTCTGCCTATCTGAAGCTTCCTTAAGTTTAGCACATATCAACTTAATCTTCTCATCCGTATCTTTAAAACTTGAGGCAAAGAAACATACTTTTGCCCAACTTTTTTCCAACACAAAGGTGTACAACACCTATGCCTGTATAAAGCCTCAAACAGTGTCATCTGTATACTCGCTTGGAGCTACTATTATGTGCAACCTCCACCCAAGACAATTATTTCTCCCAAGAACCTTGAAACTCAATGATGCAACACCTCAATATATCCCCCAAAGTCTGAATAACACGCTCAGACTGACCATCCGTGTGTGGATGACAAGCTGTACTAAAGCTAAGCCTCGTACCCAAAGCAACCTGCAAACTCCTCCAAAACATAGATGTAAACCGCGGATCTCTATCCGATATGATCAACTTAAGAACACTATGCAACTTCACCATCTCAGAAACATACAACTCTAACAACTTATCCATAGAACACGTATGTATGCATGGCAAGAAAATATGCACACTTTGAAAACCTATCAACAATAACCCATATAGAATCCTTCTTGGACTCCGTCACATCTTCCTTTAAACAAATCCAAAAGTACACACTTTTAAGATCCCTATACATTTTCACTCCACTCGGATGCATAGCAAACGGACTAGTATGTGCTCCTGCTAAATGGACTAGATGTAAACCGTGGATCTCTATCCGATATGATCAACTTAAGGACACTATGCAACTTCACCATCTCAGAAACATACAACTCTACCAACTTATCCATAGAACACGTATGTATGCATGGCAAGAAAATATGCACACTTTGAAAACCTATCAACAATAACCCATATAGAATCCTTCTTGGACTCCGTCACATCTTCCTTTAAACAAATCCAAAAGTACACACTTTTAAGATCCCTATACATTTTCACTCCACTCGGATGCATAGCAAACGGACTAGTATGTGCTCCTGCTAAAATAGCTTACCTCAACTCAACATCATCCGGAACCACAATCTGACCCCTAAACCAGAACATCTCATCCTCATCAAAACGATACTCGATTGGTCTACTCTTAGCCATATCCTCCACAAAAGATACCAACGACTCATCCTCTAACTGTTTCACCTTATCATCTCAACCAAGATAGGATTTACTTACAACTCCACCACTCAACCACCTTTCTTTGAAATACTCAACTTAGCAAACATCACTCTCAACTCAACTGTCGTCCTACGGCTCAAAGATTCAGCCATCACCTTAGCTTTCCCCGGATGGTATGCAATAGACAACCCACACTTACCCTCTTCGGACAACCAACAAATTCCTTCCTTACACCAAAGCAACAATGCACAACCTACCACACCATCTCAACCTCTATAGAAAATATAACTCAAAAGAAAACCCCATAAGGTTGATAACCAACTCTTGATAACCGCAACGGTTTCCTTACCATCACCATCGAACTAACCTTAATTTTGACATCCTCTCACATACCAGGTAACCAACTAAGCCTTTCACCAACCTCCACTCGACACAACAAACTTCAACCTAACTTTGCACAAAACTGTCAATACTATCTCACGCAACTCCACCACCACCAACTTCATTATGAGTCATATTAACCACATCACAACATCACAACATATCATCCATTTACCTATGAATAATAAAACCCAACATCCAAACGGCAACCTATGTCGGTCTTAAAAAATATCAAATCTTAACATATTATAGATACACCACTCACACACCTTTCTAATGGGACTTAGAAACCCAAGAAAACCGTACTCAGACAAACGATTGATCCAACAACCCTCATAAGAAAACTCCATACCATCGATAGAACTTACTACCAAACTTATGATGATTCATCCCGACTTTAACCTTGGCACCTTTACTACTAATAATAACCCAAAGAAAATTGATACTCATCCTTACCTTATCAGCAAGATTGTAACATCCCGTTTTTTGGGTTGTTAGTCAGGATTAGTTAGGGGAATTCGATTCGGGACGAATCGGGTTCTCCGGTTTATTAATTCCGGGAAAAATAAAATAAGGATATTTTTAATTAAGAAAATTAATAATTTGGAATATGGTTTAAAATATTAAAAATATGTTTCAAATTTAAAAGAAAATAATTTGGATTTTGTAATGATTTTTAATTATGCATAATTACGCATAAATGGTCAATTTGTAATTTTTGGAAAAATTTGGAGGACCGATTTGGTGATTTTCGAAAATATGATGTTTTAGTGACTAAATTGAAAAACAAGCTAAACTTAGAATCCTTATAGGTCCATAAACCCATTTCTAATTTTTGATGATGATTTATTCACCAAAATATATTTTTAATTACTTTAATTTGGGTTTTTAATTATTTTCTCTCAAAACCACTATTCTCATCTTTTTCTCTCATTTTCTCTCCACTTTCTCTTCATCTTTTCTCTTCAATTCCTTGCTGATTTTTGCATCTTTTTCCACAAAGATTTACATCACTTGCATCATCTTTCCATCCTTTACAAAACCTATGCATTGATTTCATCAAATCTACATCAAATTGCAAGGAATCAAGAAGGGGAAAATCTCATATTTTTGGTGAATAGATCTTGAAGGTAATTTTCTGGATTTTCATTCTTTTCTAAGGTTCTTTATTGAAATTCCCAAGTATTAGCTTGCTCATCTTTGAATAAACACTTGATTCTATGTTTTTAATGTTAGATCTAATGTTTTTGTTAGGTTTTTGTGACATCTTTTTGGATCTTGTTTAATGCTGGAGATTATATGATTTCAATCATATTTTTATGATGATTTAATGGTTAATTGAGTCTTGATTTGATATCACATTAATTTAATCCCTGAATAATGCAATTGGTGTAGTTTTAAGGTGCGTTTCGGTTGTTTTATGGGCTGTTTTAGATGCTTAAATGTTGCTGGAGATATAAGGACGGTTTTGATGTGTTTTTGGATCATATTTGAGGTGGATTAGATGTTAGATTCATTAGGTTTTGGGCTGATGTTGTTCGGATGCGTTTCGGCTTAGTTTTCGGTAGTTTTATGGTGATCGGATATGGCTGTTGGTTTGAGCATGTTATGATGTGAGAATACTCTATTTTTAATATTGTAGAAGAGGTACAAGAAGAAGCTTGATTGCTGGTGCGTTTGGTGCGATCATCGGAAAGCGGCGAAAGCTTGTTTCGCTTGTTGGTGAGTGGTTTTCGGATTTAAAGCGAATCGCGTTTGGTACGTTTTGTTTTGGGGGGCTATGGTAGAGTGTGAAAACCTTCCATAGTTCAAGAGTAAGTAAAGTATTTGTTTTGTTAAACCGATGTGAATTTCGGCTACATTTTACAAAGGTATTATGTTAATAAAGCATGAGATTTATGGAAGTGCATGAGCATGTTTTGAATTGATGCATATATGAGAGATACTTGCTGGAAATACATGATTTATTTAGCATTCATGATTATGGAAAATTATGAGAAATATTTTGGAATACAACATGGTTATTTGCCTTATATATGATGGTGCCTTTGGGCATGGCTTTTGGTTCATTTGTTGAACATATTATGCATGCATTATGAGCAGCAAGTTATATGATTTGGAATACAATATGGTTAATTGCCTTATACATGATGGTGCCTTTGGGCATGGCTTTTGGTTCATTTGTTGAACATATTATGCATGCATTATGAGAAGCAAGTTATCATGCACATATGATTATGATATTGGCTTAGTGACACTAACTTTAGATCCGAATACGAATGACATGTCATTAGGATTGAGTGCACTATAAAATAAAGAGAATATTGATATTGCCTACACGCGTAACAAGGGGATTTTGTGTCTAACCGTGCATGGTAGAGCCGCAGAATATTGCCTACACGCGTAACAAGGGGACTTTGTGTCTAACCGTGCGTGGTAGAGCCGCCTACACGCGTAACAAGGGGACTTTGTGTCTGATCGTGCGTGGTAGTGCTAAAGTTGACTTAGTGTCATGTTAAAGTTGACTTTGTGTCATGTTAAAGGGGACTTTGTGTCCTGACGGGACGAATGTCTCAAGATCCGTGTATTCGGTGAGCTCAAGGTTCACATTAAGTGTTCACTAGAAAGCCAATATACATACATGAAATTGAGAAAAGGTTTGAGCATCATTTACAAATTGTTTTGGTAAAGTTATGTGAACTCAAGAATGCATATGATTTATGGAATATGAGCATGAGGTGTTAGCAGGCATGATTTGACAAGGTATTACAAATTATAGTTTCAACATGGTTTTAAAATAGATGTATTGATGATTATTTGTGGAGCTACCTCACTAAGCAAGTTTGCTTAAGCTCTCCTTTCATCTTTGCAGAAAAATAAAGGCACTTGGAGCTTTGTTCGAGGCAAGGAAACCAAGGGGAAGATCACTTGAAATTTGGTATGTTTTTGACAAATAAATTGGGCAAGGCAATGTGTAACCCAAACCATGTATAATGTGTGTAATTAGGCTTTGGTTTATGTTGTAACAAGACCATCATTGTTGGTTATTAATTGTTGAACTTTTGTTTTGGTTAAGTTGTTGAAGCATGTACCATCATGATTGCTATGTTGTTAATCTCTTCTTAGGGTGCATGTCTATAGCTTGAATGATGTCCATGACATAGTTAATTATGTGCCATATGTTGTTAATCATGTTTAGAATTGAAAGTTGTTGGAAATTACAATTTAGTCTCGCTTATCTTCCTTTGTTCGATTAAGGTACTTGTAGATGTTATTTTGAGCTGAAATTTTGCATGCATGCTTAAAGTTGATTTAATATCAAGATGGTTAACTTAATTTGGATGAAGTCCTTGTATTTTGGGAAATTTACATTTTGGTCCCTAAATTAAAGAAACATGTAATTGATGATGTTAGAATGATCCGTTTGAGTTGAAATTTGCTATGAGGAACTCTTATATGTTTAATTGATTATTGATGTAAAGAATTTCTACTTTACTAATTGAATTTAAAAGTTTTACGTTTTAGTCCCTAATCTATGTTAGTATTTAATCGGACGTTTGCTTTTTAATTAATGTGTTACCGACAATGAGACCGTGTCACGTAGGAATAAGGTTATGCATCTAGCTAAGATAAAATAAAAAAAAATGGTTTTAGGGTTATTTATCGAATCGAACTTTCACGGGTTTAGTTTGATATTCCCCATGTAACCCATTAGTGTCGGTTTCGTCTAGGCCGGGCTAAGGGGGTTACATTTGATGGTATCGGAGCCAGGTTGGTTAAAAAGTGTGATTGGTTTGAATAAAACACGTTGTTGGATTGTTGATATGCAGTTGGTTTGTTAAACACGTATTTGGTTGTCATGTATTCTGTTGGTATGTTAGCATGTTTGGTTGAACATGATACGTTGATGTTGCATGCATACTTATATATTGTGAGTGCATCTAGAATGGTTATGAGTAAAAGAGGCGGTCGGTTACACATTGTCTATGCCAACATGTTTTCAGATGTTCTCAGTTTTCCCTTGGATCTTGCTCGAATGTAAGTTTGTTTTATTTGAAAATTATGTTTTAAACTGCATGATTAAAGTTTTTGAATATATTTTTGAGACACTGGATATTGTGGTATGAATTTCGAAGGTCAAGATTGAAGATGAAATGACTGCTAGGATAGAGTAAATTCTTCCTCCTCTGTGAGTGTGCCTTCGGTTAGGCCGGAAGGTTAGTTGTGGTGTTGCACTGTTCTTTCGGTTGTGTTTTAGTCTGTTAAAGCTAGTACGGCTATTGCTAATCTGACTTGGGAGTTGTCAACAAGATGGTAGTTGAGGTTGTTGGAATTGAGGATGTTATTTGTGAGTGTGAACAACAATCATGCATAGAATAAGAGCACATATATGTATATATCTATAGATAATGTAGGACATGCATGCATCTTTGAGCATGACATTAGAAATTGCATTTATATGCACATGCATTTGCATAGGCATTTATGAGGGCATACAGGAAATCATGCATACATTTGTTCACACTTGCGAGTAGCTCCTTGAGGGTGTAAGTGGAGAGTGGTTGATTCTTTTAAGGTGAAGGTATATAAAAAAAAGAGGTTGAAAGAACTTTCTTGTGGTGTTAAGCTGAGTGTGTAGTGGGCAAGCTACCCATTTGGATAGGGAGTAGTCTTGGATGAACAATGAGTGGTTGGTCTCAGAGTTGTGAATGTTTGAAACCAAGGTAAATACACTGTGTTATGGTTAGTTTGGGTTGGTCATTACTAAAGGTGGGGCTGAGTTTTGCGGATTCTTTCTAGTTAAGATCTGGAGGTTGTAACAAGGTTGTAGCATGTTTTGTAGAGAAAGGCGGGTTGATGTTACTCTAAGTGATGTGAAGTTATTTTATGGAAATTATATGGAATTCTTTGTAGTATGGTAAATGTGCAGTTAGATCGGGGGTTGTAACCGATCTGGTATGGTTGGAATGGAAGTAAAATATGGGATATAGTCTGGTATGAAAGTTGTGAAATCGGGGGTTTGAATCATAGATTGTTGTGACCTTGAGATGTTTGGTTATACTATAAAGGAGGAAAGTGTACACGTTGTGTTTGCCGGATGTTGAGTTGGATTTACTTCGGGTAAAGTTAGTCTTTGATGATGTCTGAAATAGTGTAATATGGATCGCTGGACAATTTATGGTTTGTAGAAATTGTTCAGTCTTATGGGTGTGTTTTTATCGAAAAGTGTTTTGAGGTTTTATGTTCAGTGGGTTCGTGTTTGTGGATGTTTCATCAATATGGTTACCGCTTTGGCAAGGTTATAAAATAAGTGATGTTGGAGCAAGTGGAAGGAATGATTCTACAAGTTTGGATTTTGTTGTGGTATAGTTAATGTAAGAGTTGGTTGTTGATGAGTTGGTAATGAAAAAAAAAGTTTTGGGTTAAGTATCAAAACACTTAATGATGTGTAGATTTTAAAATTTGAACCATGGTGTTGAGTAGGTTGTGGTGGCTAAACCTTAAGTTGGAGATATTGTTGTTGTGATGAGTATAATGCTGAGGTTGACACAAAGTTGGTAAGTTTCTTGTATGATATATTTGTAGGATGTTAGCAACCGGGAATGACTTGGCTTATATAAGGATGCTTGCAATGGGAGTTTGTTGTGTGAGATAAGCCTGGGTTGTTGTGGAGTTACAAGGGAAGATGTTCGGTTAACTTATAGGGAGACCTAGTTATATGGTGGATCTATGAGCGAAATTCAACCTTGGTAAAGTTAATCAGGGACAAGTCGTGGCAAAGTGTTTGTTGAGGGTCTAGTGAAGGATATGTTCTTGGTAAGGTTTAGTTTTGTGTTGAGAATCTTTTTGTATTATGTTAACCGCATGGTTGTTACGGAAAGCGTCGAGATGGAGTGGTATCTTGAGTAGGGCTTATGGTAATCTTTTCCCATGAGTTTGGTGGTAAGTGTTGTGGTTGGAGTTGGGGAAACATGTGTTTTCGACTAAGCTGGTTTGGATTATGTTTGAATCATATGTAAATGTTTGTCATGCTGATAAGGTAAGCTTGTGTGTCAGTTTTCTTTGGATTATTATTAGTAGTAAAGGTACCACGAATGTAGTCGGAAAGAATCATCATAAGTTTGGTAGTAAGTTCTATCGATAGTATGGAGTTTTCTTATGAGGGTTGTTGGATCAATCGTTTTTTTGAGTACTGTTTTCTTGGGTTCCTAAGTCCCATTGGAAGGATGTGCGAGTGGTGTATCTATAGCATGATAAGATTTGAAAGTTTGTAGGACCGACTTAAGTTGTTGTTTGGATGTTGGGTTTTGTCATTCATAGGTAAATGGATGATATGTTGTGACGTTGTGATATGGTTAATATGACTCATAATGAGGTTGTTATTGACGGTGGAGTTTGCTTAAGACGATGTTGACAGTTTTGTGCAAGGTTAGCCTGTATTTTGTTGTACAGAGTGGAGGTTGGTGAAAGGCTTAGTTGGTTACCTGGTATGTGGGACGATATCAAAAGTAAGGTTAGTTCGATGGTGATGTTGTGGAAACCGTCGCGGTTATCACGTGTTGGTTATCAACCTTATGGGGTTTTCTTTTGAGCTATGTTTTCTATAGAGGTTGAGATGGTGTGGTGGTTGGTGCATTGTTGTTTTGGTGTGGGGAAAGAATTTGTTGGTTGTTCAAAGAGGGTAAGTGTGGGTTGTCTGTTGTGTACCATCCGGGAAAACTAAGGTGATGGCTGAATCTTTGAGCCGTAAGACGGCAGTTGAGTTGAGAGTGATGTTTGCTAAGTTGAGTATTTCAAAGAAAGGTGGTTGAGTGGTGGAGTTGTAAGTAAAACCTATCTTGGTTGTGATGATAAGATGAAACAGTTAGAGGATGAGACGTTGGTATCTTTTGTGGAGGATATGGCTGAGGGTAGACCGACCGAGTATCATTTTGATGATGATGAGGTGTTGTGTTTTAGAGGTCGGATTGTGGTGCCGGATGATCTGGAGTTGAGGCAAGCTATCTTGGTAGAGGCTCATACTAGTCTGTTTGCTATGCATCCGGGTAGTGTGAAGTTGTACAGAGATCTCAAAAGTGTGTACTTTTGGGTTGGTTTAAAGAGAGATGTGACGGAGTTTATTTCTCGTTGTATGGTGTGTCAGCGGGTGAAAGCTGAACATCAGTTTCCTGCAGGTTTGTTGCAACCGGTTCAAGTTCCGGAGTGGAAATGGGAGAGAGTTACCATGGATTTTGTGACGGAGTTACCTTTAACACCGTTCAAAAAGGATTCTATATGGATGGTTGTTGATAGGTTTACGAAGTGTGCACATTTTCTGGCCGTGCATACGACGTACTCCATGGATAAGTTGGCGGACTTGTATGTTTCTGAGCTGGTAAGGTTGCATGGTGTGCCTAAGTCGATCATATCAGATAGTGATCCGCGGTATACATCCAAGTTTTGGAGGAGTTTGCAGACAGCTTTGGTACGAGGCTTAGTTTTAGTACGGCTTATCATCCACAGACGGATGGACAGTCTGAGCGTGTTATACAGACTTTGGAGGATATGTTGAGGTGTTGTATCATCGAGTTTCAAGGTTCTTGGGGATAAGCAATTGCCGTTGGTAGAGTTTGCTTACAATAATAGTTTTCAGACGAGTATACAGATGGCACCGTTTGAGGCTTTATACGGGCATAGGTGTTGTACACCTTTGTGTTGGATAGAAGTGGGGCAAAAGTATGTTTCTTTGCCTCAAGTTTTAAAGATACGGATAAGAAGGTTAAGTTGATATGTGCTAAACTTAAGGAAGCTTCGGGTAGGCAGAAGTCCTATGCCGACTTAAAGCGTAGAGAGATAGAGTGTACTGTTGGGGACAAAGTTTTCTTAAGGTTTCTCCGTGGAAGAAGGTGATGAGGTTTGGACGTAAGAGTAAGTTGGGTTATCGTTTTATTGGACCATATGAGGTGTTGGAGCGTGTTGGTCCTGTTGCTTATAGGTTGAGGTTGCCGGAGGAGTTGAGTAAGATGCATGATGTTTTTCATGAATTAATGCTTCGTAAATATAGATCGGATCCTTCTCATATTGTACCAGTTGAGGAGATTGAGTTAAGAGAGGATATGGGTTATGAGGAAGAACCGGTGAGGTTTTTGGATGTGGATACAAAGGTTTTTTTTTGAGGAAGAATCATAGTATTGGCTAAAGTGCTTTAGAAACACCGAGGTGTCGAAGAGGTAACTTGGGAGACAAGGAAAAGCATGGAGGAGCAGTTTCCTCACTTGTTTACTTCGGGTAAATTTCGAGGACGAAATTTTCTTAAGAGGGGGAGAGTTGTAACATCCCGTTTTTGGGGTTGTTAGTTAGGCTTAGTTAGGTGAATTCGATTCGGGTTGAATCGGGTTCTCCGGTTCATTAATTCTGGGAAAAAAATGAAGATATTTTTAATTAAGTAAAATAATAATTTGGAATATGGTTTGAAATATTAAAAATATGTTTCAAATTTAAAAGAAAATAATTTGGAATTGGTAATGATTTTTAATTATGTATAATTATATATGTATAAATGGCCAATTTGTAATTTTTGGAAAAATTTGGAGGACCGATTTGGTGATTTTCGAAAATATGATGTTTTAGTGACTAAATTGAAAAGCAAGCTAAACTTAGAATCCTTAGAGGGTCATAAACCCATTTCTAATTTTTGATGATGATTTATTCACCAAAATATATTTTTAATTACTTTAATTTGGGTTTTTAATCATTTTCTCTCAAAACCATTTTTCTCATCTTTTTCTCTCATCTTTTTCTCTCATTTTCTCTCCACTTTCTCTTCATCTTTTCTCTTCAATTCCTTGCTGATTTTTGCATCTTTTTCCACAAAGATTTACATCACTTGCATCATCTTTCCATCCTTTACAAAACCTATGCATTGATTTCATCAAATCTACATCAAATTGCAAGGAATCAAGAAGGGGAAAATCTCATATTTTTGGTGAATAGATCTTGAAGGTAATTTTCTGGATTTTCATTCTTTTCTAAGGTTCTTTATTGAAATTCCCAAGTATTAGCTTGCTCATCTTTGAATAAACACTTGATTCTATGTTTTTAATGTTAGATCTAATGTTTTTGTTAGGTTTTTGTGAGATCTTTTTGGATCTTGTTTAATGCTGGAGATTATATGATTTCAATCATGTTTTTATGATGATTTAATGGTTAATTGAGTCTTGATTTGATATCACATTAATTTAATCCCGGAATAATGCAATCGGTGTAGTTTTAAGGTGCGTTTCGGTTGTTTTATGGGCTGTTTTAGATGCTTAAATGTTGCTGGAGATATAAGGACGGTTTTGATGTATTTTTGGATCATATTTGAGGTGGATTAGATGTTAGATTCATTAGGTTTTGGGCTGATGTTGTTCGGATGCGTTTCGGCTTAGTTTTCGGTCTTTTCGGCTAAGTTTTCGGTAGTTTTATGGTGATCGGATATGGCTGTTGGTTTGAGCATGTTATGATGTGAGAATGCTCTGTTTTTAATGTTGTAGAAGAGGTACAAGAAGAAGCTTGATTGCTGGTGCGTTTGGTGCGATCATCGAAAAGCGGCGAAAGCTTGTTTCGCTTGTTGGTGAGTGGTTTTCGGATTTAAAGTGAATCGCGTTTGGTACGTTTTGTTTTGGGGGGCTATGGTAGAGTGTGAAAACCTTCCATAGTTCAAGAGTAAGTAAAGTATTTGTTTTGTTAAACCGATGTGAATTTCGGCTACATTTTACAAAGGTATTATGTTAATAAAGCATGAGATTTATGGAAGTGCATGAGCATGTTTTGAATTGATGCATATATGAGAGATACTTGCTGAAAATGCATGATTTATTTAGCATTCATGATTATGGAAAATTATGAGAAATGTTTTGGAATACAACATGGTTATTTGCCTTATATATGATGGTGCCTTTGGGCATGGCTTTTGGTTCATTTGTTGAACATATTATGCATGCATTATGAGCAGCAAGTTATCATGCACATTTGATTATGATATTGGCTTAGTGACACTAACTTTAGATCTGAATACGAATGACATGTCATTAGGATTGAGTGCACTATAAAATAAAGAGAATATTGATATTGCCTACACGCGTAACAAGGGGACTTTGTGTTTAACCGTGCATGGTAGAGCCGCAGAATATTGCCTACACGCGTAACAAGGGGACTTTGTGTCTAACCGTGCGTGGTAGAGCCGCCTACACGCGTAACAAGGGGACTTTGTGGCTAATCGTGCGTGGTAGTGCTAAAGTTGACTTAGTGTCATGTTAAAGTTGACTTTGTGTCATGTTAAAGGGGACTTTGTGTCCTGACGGGATGAATGTCTCAAGATCCATGTATTCGGTGAGCTCAAGGTTCACATTAAGTGTTCACTAGAAAGCCAATATACATACATGAAATTGAGAAAAGGTTTGAGCATCATTTACAAATTGTTTTGGTAAAGTTATGTGAACTCAAGAATGCATATGATTTATGAAATATGAGCATGTGGTGTTAGCATGCATGATTTGACAAGGTATTACAAATTATAGTTTCAACATGGTTTTAAAATAGATGCATTGATGATTATTTGTGGAGCTACCTCACTAAGCAAGTTTGCTTAAGCTCTCCTTTCATCTTTGCAGAAAAATAAAGGCACTTGGAGCTTTGTTCGAGGCAAGGAAACCAAGGGGAAGATCACTTGAAATTTGGTATGTTTTTGGCAAATAAATTGGGCAAGGCAATGTGTAACCCAAACCATGTATAATGTGTGTAATTAGGCTTTGGTTTATGTTATAACAAGACCATCATTGTTGGTTATTAATTGTTGAACTTTTGTTTTGGTTAAGTTGTTGAAGCATGTACCATCATGATTGCTATGTTGTTAATCTCTTCTTAGGGAGCATGCCTATAGCTTGAATGATGTCCATGACGTAGTTAATTATGTGCCATATGTTGTTAATCATGTTTAGAATTGAAAGTTGTTGGAAATTACAATTTAGTCTCGCTTATCTTCCTTTGTTCGATTAAGGTACTTGTAGATGTTATTTTGAGCTGAAATTTTGCATGCATGCTTAAAGTTGATTTAATATCAAGATGGTTAACTTAATTTGGATGAAGTCCTTGTATTTTGGGAAATTTACATTTTGGTCCCTAAATTAAAGAAACATGTAATTGATGATGTTAGAATGATCCGTTTGAGTTGAAATTTGCTATGAGGAACTCTTATATGTTTAATTGATTATTGATGTAAAGAATTTCTACTTTACTAATTGAATTTAAAATTTTTACGTTTTAGTCCCTAATCTATGTTAGTGTTTAATCGGACGTTTGCTTTTAATTAATGTGTTACCGACAATGCTTTGTATGAGACCTTGTCACGTAGGAATAAGGTTATGCATCTAGCTAAGATAAAATAAAAAAACGGTTTTAGGGTTATTTATCGAATCGAATCTTCGTGGGTTTGGTTTGATATTCCCCGTGTAAACCCGTTAGTGCCGGTTTCGTCTAGGCCGGGCTAAGGGGGTTACAAAGATAAACATTTACATATGATTCAAACATAATCCAAACCAGCTTAGTCGAAAACACATGTTTTCCCCAACTCCTACCATAACACTTACCACCAAACTCATAGAAAAAGATTATCATAAGCCCTGCTCAAGATACCATTCTATCTTGACACTTTCTGTAACAACCATACGGTTAACATAACACAAAAAGATTCTCAACACAAAACAAACCTTGCCAAGAACATATCCTTCACTAGACCCTCAATAAACACTTTGCCACGACTTGTCCCCGATCAACTTTACCAAGGTTGAATTTCGCTCATAGATCCACCATTTAACTATGTCTCACTATAGGTTAACCGAACATCTTCCCTTGTAACTCCACAACAACCAGGCTTATCCCACATAACAAACTCCCATTGCAAGCATCCTTATGTAAGCCAAGTCATCCCCGGTTGCTAACATTCTACAAAACATATCATACAAGAAACTTATCAACTTTGTGTCAAACCCAACATTATACTCATCACAACGATAATATCTCCAACTTAAGGTTTAGCCACCATAACCAACTCCACCAAGGTTCAAAATTTAAAATCTACATATCATTAAGTGCCTTGACATTTAACCCACATCTCCTTCCCATTATCAACTCATCGACAAACCAACTCTTACATTAAATATACCACAACAAAATCCGAAATTGTAAAACTATTTCTTTCACTAGCTCCAACATCTCTTATTTTATAACCTTGCCAAAGCGGTAACCATATTGATGAAACATCCACAAACACGAACCCACTGAACATAAAACCTCAAAACACTTTTCGATAAAAACAAACCCATAAGACTGAACAATTTCTACAAACCATAAATTGTCCAGCGATCCATATTACACCATTTCAGACATCATCAAAGACTAACTTTACCCGAAGTATATCCAACTCAACATCCGGCAAACACAACATGTACACTTTCCTCCTTTATAGTACAACCAAACCTCTCAAGGTCACAACAAGCTATGATTCAAACCCCCGATTTCACAACTCCCATACCAATATATATCTCATATTTTACTTTCATCTTGACCATACCAGATCGGTCACAACCCCTGATCTAACTACACACTGACCACACTACAAAAAATTCCATGTAATTTCCACAAAATAATTTCATATCACTCAGAAAAACACCAACGCGCCTTACTCTACAAAATATGCTGCAACCTTGTTACAACCTCCAGATCTTAACTAGAAAGAATCTGCAAAACTCAGCCTTACATTTAGTAATGACCAACTCAAACTAACCATAACTCTGGGTATTTTCCTCGGTTTCAAACATTCACAACTCTGAGACCAATCACTCATTCTTCATCCAAGACTATTCCCTAACCAAAAGGGTAGCTTGCCCACTACACATTCAGCTTAACACCACGAGAAAGTTCTTTCAACCCTTTTTTTTCTCATACCTTCACCTTAAAAGAACCAACCACACTCCACTTACACCCTCAAGGAGCTACTCGCAAGTGTGAACAAATGTATGCAAGATTTCCTGTATGCTCTCATAAATGCCTATGCAAGTGCATGTGCATGTAAATGTAATTCCTAATGTCATGCTCAAGAATGCATGCATGTCCTACATTATCTATAGATATATACATATATGTGCTCTTACTCTATGCATGATTATTGTTCACACTCACAAATAACATCCTCAATTCCAACAACTTCAACTACCATCCTATTGACAACTTCCAAGTCAGATTAGCAACAGCCATACCAGCTTCAGCAGACTAAAACACACCCGAAAGAACGGTGCAACACCACAAACTAACCTTCCTGCCTAACCGGAGGCACACTCATAGAGGAGGAAGAATTTACTCTTCCCCAACAGTCATTTCATCTTCAATCTTGACCATCAATGTTCATACCAACACTATTTAGTAACTTACGTCTCAGAAACATATTCAAAAACTTTAAACATGTAGTTTAAAACATAATATTCAAATAAAACAAACTTACATTCGGGCAAGATCCAAGGGAAAATTGAGAGCATCTGAAAATATGTTGGCATTGGCAATGTGTAACCGATAACCCTAGTTTAACCATCATTACTCAAAGTACAATCATCATAAATAGATTTTCATATACCAACAACATATCATGCTCAATCACACATATCATGATCAATCGCACATTTAAACACATAACTTAGCAATCCTATACATGCTTTAACCAACCAACTACACACTTTACAAACCTGACTCTGATACCACCAAATGTAACCCCCTTAGCCTGGCCTAGACGGAACCGGCACTAACGGGTTATACGGGGAATATCAAACCAAACCCGTGAAGGTCCGATTCGATAAACAACCCTAAAACCCTTATATATTTTTTTCTTCTAGATGTAAAATCTTATTCCCACATGTCAAGGTCTCATACAAAGCATTAACAGAAACAAATTAATCAAAAATAACCGTCCGATTAAACACTTAAGAAAATTAAGGACTAAAACGTAAAATTTTTAAATCCTTTTAATAAAACATAAATTCTTTTCATCAAAGTTCAATTAAACACTCAAGTGTTCTTCACAGCAAATTTCAACTCAAACGGATCATTCTGACATCATCAATTGCATGTTTCTCTAATTTAGGGACCAAAATGAAAATCTTCCAAAATACAAGGACTTCATCCAAATTAGGTTAATCATTTTGAAATTAAATCAACTTTATACATGCATGCAAAATTTCAGGTCAAAATAACATCAGTAAGTACCCTAATCGAATAAAGGAAGATCTCCGGGACTAAAATATAATTTCCAGCAACTTCCAATTCTTGGTGATCAAAGGTTTCGAAACCTTCCCAAAGGTTTCGAAACTTTCCTGGAAAGTTTCAAAATTTTTCGCGTCCAGTAGCTTCCCAAAATTGAAACTGCCCGCAAGGTTTCGAAACTTCCTGAAAGTTTCGAAACTATTTGACAATGGTTTCGGAACCTTCCCAAAGGTTTCGAAACTTTGGGTCTGGAACCTAAAGTTCCTTTACACTAAGAGAATACTAACAATACGATACACAACCCTTAGTCACTTCCAACCATATGCATAATTCCTAGGCATAATAAACAACTTATAACACAAGATTAACAACGTCATGGACATCTTTCAAACTATAGGCATGCTTCCTAAAAGATGATTAAAAACATAAGAATCATGCAAATACATTCTACAACAATCCAAACAATTCCATAATCCAACAATTAATAATCAAGCAACAATGGTCTTATTACAACATAAACCAAAGCCTAAGTATACACTCCTCACATTGGTTGAGTTACACATTGTCATGCCCAATTTATTTGCCAAAATCATACCAAATTTAAAGTGATCCTTCCCCTTGGTTTCCTTGCCTCGAACGAAGCCCCAAGTGCCTTTATTTTTCTGCAAGGATGAAAAGAGAGCTTAAGCAAACATGCTTAGTGAGGAAGCTCTACACAAAATCATCAATGCATCTATTTAAAACCATGATGAAACCATAATTTGCAATGCATTGTTAAATCATGCATGCTAACATCTCATGCTCATGTTCTTCAAACCATATGCATCCTTGAGTTTATATAACCTTATCAAAGCAATTTATAAATGAAGCACAATGCTCTTCTCAAATTCATGTATGTATATTGGCTTTCTAGTGACCACTTAATGTGAATCTTGAGTTCACCGAATACACGAATCCATTGTTAGAGACCATTGTCTCGTCATGACACGAAGTCACCATTGACATGACACCAAGTCACTATTGACATGACATGAAGTCACCATTATAGCACTACCACGCACGATCGGACACATAGTCATCCTTGTTACGTGTAGGCGGCTCTACCACGCACGGTTGGACACAAAGTCACCCTTGTTACGTGTAGGCAATTTTTTGTATTCTCAATTTTGTTAATAGTGCACTTAAGACAATCCTAATGACATGTCATTCGTATTCAAATCTAAAGTTAGTGCCACTAAGCCAATATCATAATCAAATGTGCATGATAACTTGCTGCTCATAATGCATGCATAATATGTTCAACAAATGAACCAAAAGCCATGCCCAAAGGCACCATTATATATAAGGCAATTAACCATATTGTATTCCAAATCATATAACTTGCTGCTCATAATTCATGCATATTATGTTGAACAAATGAACCAAAAGCCATGCCCAAAGGTACCATCATATATAAGGCAATTAACCATATTGTATTCCAAATCATTTCTCATAATTTTCCATAATTATGGATGCTAAATAAGCTATGCATTTCAGCAAGTATTTCTCATGTATGCACCAATTCAAATCATGCTCATGCATTTCCATAAATCTCATTACATTACCAACATAATGCCTTTATCGAATGTAGCCGAAACTCATGTTGGTTTATCAAAAACATTTACTTTACTTACTCTTGAACTATGGAAGGTTTTCACACTCTTCCATAGTCCCCAAAACAAAACTGTACCAACCGCGATTCGCTTTAAGTCTGAAAAAACATTCACCGACAAGCGAAACGAGCTTTCGCTGATATCCGATGATCACGCCAACGCATCAACACTCAAGCACCTTCTTATACCTCTTCTACAACATTAAAAACAGAGCATTCTCACATCATAACATGCTCAAACCAGCAGCCATATCCAATCACCATAAAACTACCAAAAACATAGCCGAAAAGACCGTAAACTAAGCTGAAACGCATCCAAACAACATCAACCCAAAGCCTAATGAATCTAACATCTAATCCACTTCAATTATGAACCAAAAACACATCCAAACCATCCTTATATCTCCAGCAACATTTAAGCACCTAAAACAGCCCCTAAAACAACCGAAAAACACCTTAAAACAATATCGATTGCATTATTCCAGGATTAAATTAATGTGCTATCAAATGAAGACTCAATTAATCATTTAAATAATATAAAAACATAATTGAATCTATCTAACTCCAGCATTTAATAAGATCCAAAAAGATTTCACAAAAACATTCACAAAATCACTAGATCTAACATTGAAAACATAGAATTAAGTTTTTATTCAAAGATTAGCAAGATAATACTTGGGAGTTTCAGTAAAGAACCTTAGAAAAGAATTAAAAATCCAGAAAATTACCTTTAAGATCTATTCACCAAAAAGATGCAATTTCCTCTTCTTGATTCCTTGCAATTTGGTGTTGATTTGATAAAATCGATGGTTAGGTTTTGTAAAGGATGGAAAGATGATTAAAATAATGTAATCTTTATCGAAAAAGATGCAAAAAATCAGCAAGGAATTGAAGAGAAAAGATGAAGGAAAATGGAGAGAAAATGAGAGAAAAAGATAGGAGAAAAAGTAGTTTTGAGAGAAAATGATTTATTTTATCTTTAATTAAAGTAATTAAAAAGCATTTTGGTGAATAAATCATTATTAAAAATTAAAATGGGTTTATGGCCCTCTAAGGATTATAAGTTTAGCTTGCTTTTCAATTTAGTCAAAAAAATCACAAATTTTCGAAAACCACAAATTAAGTCCTCTAATTTTCCAAAAATTACAAATTGGTCACTTATACATAATTAAGCATAATTAAAAATCAATATAAAGTCCAAATTACTTTCTTTTAATTTTTGAAACATATTTTTAATATTTTAAACCATATTCCAAAATTATTACTTTTCTAATTAAAAATATTTTCATTTTGTATTTTCCCGGAATACAAACCTGAGAATCCGATTCGACCCGAATCGAATTCTCCTAACTAAAGCCCAAACTACTAACCCCAAAATCGGGATGTTACAACTCTCCCCCTCTTAAGAAAATTTCGTCCTCGAAATTTACCTGAAGTAAACAAGTGAGGAATTACTCCTCCAAACTTTTTCCTTGTCTCCCAAGTTGCCTCTTCGTCACCTCGGTGTTTCTAATGCACTTTAACCAAATCTATGGTCCTTCCTTGAAGAACTTTTGTATCCACATCCAAAATCCTCATTGGTTCCTTCTCATAACTCATATCCGTTCTTAAATCAAACTCCTCAACTAGAACAACATGAGAAGGATCTGAACTATACTTACAAAGCATCGATACATTGAAAAACATAATGCATCCAACTCAACTCCATCGGCAACCTCAACCGATAAACAACAGGACCAATTGGCTCTAACACCTCATATGTCCCAATAAAACGATGACCCAACTTACCCTTACGTTCAAACCTCATCACCTACTTCCACGGAGAAACCTTAAGAAACACTTTGTCGCCAATAGTATACTCTATCTCTCTACGCTTTAAATCGGCATAGGACTTCTGCCTATTCGAAGCTTCCTTAAGTTTAGCGCATATCAACTTAACCTTCTCATCCGTATCTTTAAAACTTGAGGCAAAGAAACATACTTTTGCCCAACTTCTTTCCAACACAAAGGTGTACAACACTTATGCCCGTATAAAGCCTCAAACGGTGTCATCTGTATACTCGCTTGGAGCTACTGTTATATGCAACCTCCACCCAAGACAACTGTTTCTCCCAAGAACCTTGAAACTCAATGATGCAACACCTCAACATATCCCCGAAAGTCTGAATAATACGCTCAGACTGACCATCCGTCTGTGGATGATAAGTTGTACTAAAGCTAAGCCTCGTACCCAAAGCAACCTACAAACTCCTCCAAAACTTAGATGTAAACCGCGGATCTTTATCCGATATGATCAACTTAAGCATACTATGCAACTTCACCATCTCAGAAACATACAACTCTACCAACTTATCCATAGTACACGTATGTATGCATGGCAAGAACATATGCACACTTTGAAAACCTATCAACAATAACCCATATAGAATCCTTCTTGGTCTACGTCACATTTTCCTTTAAACCAATCCAAAAATACACACTTTTAAGATCCCTATACATTTTCACTCCACTCGGATGCATAGCAAACGGACTAGTATGTGCTCCTGCTAAAATAGCTTACATCAACTCAACATCATCCGGCACCACAATCTGACCCCTAAACCAGAACATCTCATCCTCATCAAAATGATACTCGATCGGTCTATCCTTAGCCATATCCTCCACAAAAGATACCAACGTCTCATCCTCTAACTGTTTCACCTTATCATCTCAACCAAGATAGGATTTACTTACAACTTCACCACTCAACCACCTTTCTTTGAAATACTCAACTTAGCAAACATCACTCTCAACTCAACTGCCGTCCTACGGCTCAAAGATTCAGCCATCACCTTAGTTTTCCCCGGATGGTATGCAATAGACAACCCATACTTACCGTCTTAGGACAACCAACAAATTCCTTCCTCACACCAAAGCAACAATGCACAACCTACCACACCATCTCAACCTCTATAGAAAACTTAACTCAAAAGAAAACCCCATAAGGTTGATAACCAACTCTTGATAACCGCAATGGTTTCCTTACCATCACCATCGAACTAACCTTAATTTTGACGTCCTCCCACATACCAGGTAACCAACTAAGCCTTTCACCAACCTCCACTCTACACAACAAACTTCAAACTAACTTTGCACAAAACTGTCAACACTGTCTCACGCAACTCCACCACCACCAACTTCATTATGAGTCATATTAACCACATCATAACATCATAGCATATCATCCATTTACCTATGAATAATAAAACCCAACTTTCAAACGGCAACCTATGTCAGTCTTAAAAACTCTCAAATCTTAACATATTATAGATACACCACTCACACACCTTTCCAATGGGACTTAGAAACACAAGAAAACCGTACTCAAACAAACGATTGATCCAACAACCCTCATAAGAAAACTCCATGCCATCGATAGAACTTACTACCAAACTTATGATGATTCTTCCCGACTTCAATCTTGGCACCTTTACTAATAATAATAACCCAAAGAAAATTGATACTCATCCTAACCTTATCAGCAAGATAAACATTTACATATGATTCAAACATAATCCAAACCAACTTAGTCGAAAACACATGTTTTTCCCAACTCCTACCACAACACTTACCACCAAACTCATGGAAAAAGATTACCATAAGCCCTGCTCAAGATACCATTCCATCTCGACACTTTCCGTAACAGCCATGCGGTTAACATAACACAAAAAGATTCTCAACACAAAACTAAACCTTGCCAAGAACATATCCTTCACAAGACCCTCAACAAACACTTTGCCACGATTTGTCCCCGATCAACTTTACCAAGGTTGAATTTCGCTCATAGATCCACCATTTAACTAGGTCTCCCTATAGGTTAACCGAACATCTTCCCTTGTAACTCCACAACAACCCAGGCTTATCCCACATAATAAACTCCCATTGCAAGCATCCTTATGTAAGCCAAGTCATCCCCAGTTGCTAACATTCTACAAAACATATCATACAAAAAATTATCAACTTTGTGTCAAACCCAACATTATACTCATCACAACGATAATATCTCCAACTTAAGGTTTAGCCACCATAACCAACTCCACCAAGGTTCAAAATTTAAAATCTACATATCATTAAGTGCCTTGACATTTAACCCAAATCTCCTTCTCATTATCAACTCATCGACAAACCAACTCTTACATTAACTATACCACAACAAAATCTGAACTTGTTTCACTAGCTCCAACATCTCTTATTTTATAACCTTGCCAAAGCGGTAACCATATTGATGAAACATCCACAAACACGAACCTACCGAACACAAAACCTCAAAACATTTTCGATAAAAGCAAACCCATAAGATTGAACAATGATACAAACCATAAATTGTCCAGTGATCCACATTACACCACTTCAGACATCATCAAAAACTAACTTTACCCGAAGTATATCCAACTTAACATCCTGTAAACACAACATGTACACTTTCCTCCTTTATAATACAACCAAACCTCTCAATGTCACAATAATCTATGATTCAAACCCCGATTTCATAACTCCCATACCAATATATATCTCATATTTTACTTCCATCCTGACCATACCAGATCGGTCACAACCCCCGATCTAACTTCACACTAACAACACTACAAAGAATTCCATGTAATTTCCACAAAATAATTTCATATCACTCAGAAAAACACCAACGCGCCTTACTCTACAAAATATGCTGCAACCTTGTTACAACCTCCAGATCTTAACTAGAAAGAATCTGCAAAACTCGGCCTTACCTTTAGTAATGACCAACTCAAACTAACCATAACTCAGGGTATTTACCTCGGCTTCAAACATTCACAACTCTGAGACCAACTACTCATTCTTCATTCAAGACTATTCCCTAACCAAAAGGGTAGCTTGCCCACTACACATTCAGCTTAACACCACGAGAAAGTTCTTTCAACCCTTTTTTTTCCTTACCTTCACCTTAAGAGAACCAACCACACTCCACTTACACCCTCAAGGAGCTACTCGTAAGTGTGAACAAATGTATGCATGATTTCCTATATGCCCTCATAAATGCCTATGCAAGTGCATGTGCATGTAAATGTAAATGCAATTCCTAATGTCATGCTCAAGAATGCATGCATGTCCTACATTATCTATAGATATATACATATATGTGCTCTTACTCTATGCATGATTATTGTTCACACTCACAAATAACATCCTCAATTCCAACAACTTCAACTACCATCCTATTGACAACTTCCAAGTCAGATTAGCAACAGCCGTACCAGCTTCAGCAGACTAAAACACACCCGAAAAAACGGTGCAAAACCACAAACTAATCTTCCTGCCTAACCGGAGGCACACTCATAGAGGAGGAAGAATTTACTCTTCCCCAACAGTCATTTCATCTTCAATCTTGATCATCAATGTTCATACCAACACTATCTAGTGACTTATGTCTCAGAAACATATTCAAAAACTTTAAACATGTAGTTTAAAACATAATATTCAAATAAAACAAACTTACATTCGGGTAAGATCCAAAAGAAAACTGAGAGTATCTGAAAATATGTTGGCATTGGCAATGTGTAACCGATAACCCTAGTTTAACCATCATTACTCAAAGTACAATCATCATAAATAGATTTTTACATACCAACAACATATCATGCTCAATCACACATATCATGATCAATCGCACATTTAAACACATAACTTAGCAATCCTATACATGCTTTAACCAACCAACTACACACTTTATAAACCCGGCTCTGATACCACCAAATGTAACCCCCTTAGCCCGGCCTAAACGAAACCAACACTAACGGGTTACACGGGGAATAGCAAACCAAACTCGCGAAGGTCCGATTCGATAAACAACCCTAAAACCATTATATTTTTTTCTTCTAGATGTAAAATCTTATTCTCACATGTCAAGGTCTCATACAAAGCATTAACGGAAACAAATTAATCAAAAACAACCGTCCAATTAAACACTTAAGTAAATTAAGGACTAAAATGTAAAACTTTTAAATCCTTTTAATAAAACATAAATTCTTTTCATCAGAGTTCAATTAAATACTCAAGTGTTCTTCACAGCAAATTTCAACTCAAACGGATCATTCTGACATCATCAATTGCATGTTTCTCTAATTTAGGGACCAAAATGTAAATCTTCCAAAATACAAGGACTTCATCCAAATTAGTTTAACCATCTTGAAATTAAATCAACTTTATACATGCATGTAAAATTTCATGTCAAAATAACATCGGTAAGTACCCTAATCGAATAAAGGAAGATCTCCGGGACTAAAATATAATTTCCAGCAACTTCCAATTCTTGGTGATCAAAGGTTTTGAAACCTTCCCAAAGGTTTCGAAACTTTTTTGAAAAAAGTTTCGAAACTTTCCTGGAAAGTATCGAAACTTTTCGCGTTCAGTAGCTTCCCAGAATTGAAACTGCCCGCAAGGTTTCGAAACTTCCTGAAGGTTTCAAAACTATTTGACAATGGTTTCGGAACCTTCCCAGAGGTTCCGAAACTTTGGTCTGGAACCTGAAGTTCCGTTACACTAAGAGAACACTAACAATACGATACACAATCATTAGTCACTTCCAACCATATGCATAATTCCTAGGCATAATTAACAACTTATAACACACGATTAACAACGTCATGGACATCATTCAAACTATAGGCATGCTTCCTAAAAGATTATTAAAAACATAAGAATTATGCAAATACATGCTACAACAATCCAAACAATTCCATAGTCCAACAATTAATAATCAAGCAACAATGGTCTTATTACAACATAAACCAAAGCCTAAGTATACACTCCTCACATTGGTTGGGTTACACATTGCCATGCCCAATTTATTTGCCAAAATCATACCAAATTTAAAGTGATCCTTCCCCTTGGTTTCCTTGTCTCGAACGAACCCCAAGTGTCTTTATTTTTCTGCAAGGATGAAAAGAGAGCTTAAGCAAACATGCTTAGTGAGGAAGCTCTACACAAAATCACCAATGCATCTATTTAAAACCATGATGAAACCATAATTTGCAATGCATTATTAAATCATGCATGCTAACATCTCATGCTCATGTTCTTCAAACCATATGTATCCTTGAGTTTACATAACCTTATCAAAACAATTTATAAATGAAGCACAATGTTCTTCTCAAATTCATGTATGTATATTGGCTTTCTAGTGACCACTTAATGTGAACCTTGAGTTCACCGAATACATGGATCCATTGTTAGAGACTATTGTCTCGTCATGACACGAAGTCACCATTGACATGACACCAAGTCACCATTGACATGACACCAAGTCACCATTGACATGACACGAAGTCACCATTATAGCACTACCACGCACGATCGGACATATAGTCACTCTTGTTACGTATAGGCGGCTCTACCACGCACGGTTGGACACAAAGTCACCCTTGTTACGTGTAGGCAATTTTCTATATTCTCAATTTTTTTTATAGTGCACTTAAGACAATCCTAATGACATGTCATTCGTATTCGAATTTAAAGTTAGTGTCACTAAGTCAATATCATAATCAAATGTGCATGATAACTTGCTGCTCATATTGCATGCATAATATGTTCAACAAATGAACCAAAAGCCATGCCCAAAGGCACCATTATATATAAGGCAATTAACCATATTGTATTCCAAATCATATAACTTACTGCTCATAACGCATGCATATTAAGAACAAATGAACCAAAAGCCATGCCCAAAGGCACCATCATATATAAGGCAATTAACCATATTGTATTCCAAATCATTTCTCATAATTTTCCATAATCATGGATGCTAAATAAGCTATGCATTTCAGCAAGTATTTCTCTCGTATGCACCAATTCAAATCATGCTCATGCATTTCCATAAATCTCATTGCATTACCAACATAATGCCTTTATCGAATGTAGCTGAAACTCATGTCGGTTTATCAGAAACATTTACTTTACTTACTCTTGAACTATAGAAGGTTTTCACACTCTTCCATAGTCTCCAAAACAAAACCGTACCAAACGCAATTCGCTTTAAGTCCGAAAAAACACTCATCGACAAGCAAAACGAGCTTTCATCGATATCCGATGATCACGCCAATGCACCAGCACTCAAGCACCTTCTTGTACCTCTTCTACAACATTAAAAATAGAGCATTCTCACATCATAACATGCTCAAACCAGCAGCCATATCTGATCACCTTAAAACAACACCGATTGCATTATTCCGGGATTAAATTAATGTGCTATTCAATGAAGACTCAATTAATCATTTAATTAACATAAAAACATAATTGAATCCATCTAACTCCAGCATTTAATGAGATCTAAAAAGATTTCACAAAAACATTCACAAAATCACTAGATCTAACATTGAAAACATAGAATTAAGTTTTTATTCAAAGATTAGCAAGATAATACTTGGGAATTTCAGTAAAGAACCTTAGAAAAGAATTAAAAATCCAAAAAATTACCTTTAAGATCTATTCACCAAAAAGATGCAATTTCCTCTTCTTGATTCCTTGCAATTTCGTGTTGATTTGATAAAATTGATGGTTAGGTTTTGTAAAGGATGGAAAGATGATTAAAATGATGTAATCTTTGTGGAAATAGATGCAAAAATCAGTAAGGAATTGAAGAGAAAAGATGAAGGAAAATGGAGAGAAAATGAGAGAAAAAGATGAGAGAAAAAGTAGTTTTGAGAGAAAATGATTTATCATCTTTAATTAAAGTAATTAAAAAGCATTTTGGTGAATAAATTATTATTAAAAATTAAAATGGGTTTATGACCCTCTAAGGATTCTAAGTTTAGCTTGCTTTTCAATTTAGTCACTAAAGTCACAAATTTTCGAAAACCACAAATAATTAAATATTCGAAATCATAAAATTTGATTTTAATAAAATTTGATTGTCATTTTGATGCGATTAAAACGTGCATGTCTAAATGGGCTTTATAGAGATTCCGTTCGAATTTTAATCGAATAAAAAGTTGAAAATTTGAGATTAATCTGTATAATTTTGTTTAGAAGCCTATAATTAACTATTTGAACTCATAAAATTTAATTTAATACCATTTGGTTGTCGTTTTGATGCGATTAATACGAGCATATCTCAATGAGCTCTATAGTGAATCCGTTCGAATTTTAACCGAGTAAAAACCTTAAAATTTAAGATTAATCTGTATAATTTTATTCAAAAGACCATAATTAAATATTTAAACTCATAAAATTTGATTTAAAAACATTTGGTTGTCGTTTTGTTGGGATTAAAACGTGCATGTCTAAATGGGCTTTATAGAGATTCTGTTCAAATTTTAAAGGAGTAAAAATCTAAAAATTTGAGATTAATCAAGTATTTGAACTCATAAAATATTATTTAATAACATTTGGTTGTCGTTTTGTTGGGATTAAAACGTACATGTCTAAATGGGCTTTATAGAGATTCCGTTCGAATTTTAACAGAGTAAAATTCTGAAAATTTGAGATTAATCTGTATAATTTTTTCAAAAGCTAATAATTAATTATTTGAAATCAGAAAATTTGATTTAATAAAATTTGGTTATCGTTTTGTTGGGATTAAACCGTACATGTTTAAATGGGCTTTATAGATATTCCGTTCGAATTTTAACCGAGGAAAAAACTGAAAATTTGAGATTAATCTGTATAATTTTTTTCAACGGCTCATAATTAAGTATTTGAACTCATAAAACTTTATTTAATAACATTTTGGTTTTCGTTTTATTGTGATTAAAACGTGCATGTCTAAATAGGCTTTATAGAGAATCCATTCTAATTTTAACCGAGTAAAATTCTGAAAATTTGAGATTAATCTGTATAATTTTATTCAAAAGCTAATAATTAAATATTTTAAATCATAAAATTTTATTTTAATAAAATTTGGTTTTCGTTTTGATACAATTAAAACGTGCATGTCTAAATGGGCTTTATAGAGATTTCGTTCGAATTTTAACCGAGTAAAAAGCTGAAAATTTAAGATTAATCTGTATAATTTTGTTCAAAAGCTCATAATCAAGTATTTGAACTCATAAAATTTGATTGAATAACATTTTTATTGTCGTGATTAATGCGATTAATACGAGCATGTCTATATGAGCTCTATAGTGAATCTGTTCGAATTTTAACCGAGTAAAAACCTTAAAATTTAAGATTAATCTATATAATTTTGTTCAAAAGCCCATAATTAAATATTTAAACTCATAAAATTTGATTTAATAACATTTGGTTGTCGTTTTGTTGGGATTAAAACGTGCATATCAAAATAGGCTTTATAGAGAATCCATTCTAATTTTAACCAAGTAAAAAGCTGAAAATTTGAGATTATTCTGTACAATTTTGTTCAAAAGCTAGTAATTAAATATTTCAAATCACAAAATTTGATTTTAATAAAATTTGTTTGTCGTTTTGATGGGATTAAAATGTGCATGTCTAAATGGGCTTTATAGAGATTCCGTTCGAATTTTAACCGAGTAAAATGCTGAAAATTTGAGATTAATTTGTATAATTTTGTTCAACAGCTCATAATCAAGTATTTGAACTCATAAAATTTGATTTAATAACATTTTGGTTGTCGTTTTGTTATGATTAAAACGTGCATATCTAAATAGGCTTTATAGAGAATCCGCTTTAATTTTAACCGAGTAAAATTCTGAAAATTTGAGATTAATCTGTATAATTTTGTTCAAAAGCTAATAATTAAATAATTGAAACCATAAAATTTGATTTTAATAAAATTTCGTAGTCGTTTTGATGCGATTAAAATGTGCATGTCTAAATGGGCTTTATAGAGAATCCGTTCGAATTTTAACCGAGTAAAAAGCTGAAAATATGAGATTAATCTGTATAATTTTTTTCACAAGCCTATAATTAACTATTTGAACTAATAAAATTTAATTTAATAACATTTGGTTGTCGTTTTGATGCGATTAATATGAGCATGTCTAAATGTTCTCTATAGAGAATCCGTTCGAATTTTAACGGAGTAAAAACCTTAAAATTTGAGATTAATCTGTATAATTTTTTTCAAAAGTCAATAATTAAATATTTAAACTCATAAATTTGAATTAAAAACATTTAATTGTCGTTTTGTTGGGATTAAAACGTGCATGTCTAAATGGGCTTTATAGAGATTCCATTCTAATTTTAGCCGAGTAAAATTCTGAAAATTTCAGATTAATCTGTATAATTTTGTTCAAAATCTAATAATTAATTATTTGAAATCATAAAATTTGATTTAATAAAATTTGGTGATCTTTTTGATGGGATTAAACCGTGCATGTCTAAATGGGCTTTATAGAGATTCCGTTCGAATTTTAACTGAGTAAAAAGCTTAAAATTTGAGATTAATCTGTATAATTTTGTTTAACAGCTCATAGTCAAGTATTTGAACTCATAAAATTTGATTTAATAACATTTTGGTTTTCGTTTTGTTGTGATTACAATGTGCATGTCTAAATAGGCTTTATAGAGAATCAATTCTAATTTTAACCGAGTAAAATTCTGAAAATTTGAGATTAATCTGTATAATTTTGTTCAAAAGCTAATAATTAAATATTTAAAATCATAAAATTTGATTTTAATAAAATTTGGTTGTCGTTTTGACGCAATTAAAACATGCATGTCTAAATAGGCTTTATAGAGATTCCGTTCGAATTTTAACCGAGTAAAAAGCTAAAAATTTAAGATTAATCTGTATAATTTTGTTCAAAAGCCTATAATTAACTACTTGAACTCATAAAATTTAATTTAATAACATTTGGTTATAGTTTTGATGAGATTAATACGAGCATGTCTAAATGTGCTCTATAGAGAATTCGTTCGAATTTTAACGGAGTAAAAACCTAAAGTTTGAGATTAATCTGTATAATTTTGTTCAAAAGCCCATAATTAAATATTTAAAATCATAAAATTTGAATTAATAACATTTAATTGTCGTTTTTTTGGGATTAAAATGTGCATGTCTAAATGGGCTTTATAGAGATTCCGTTCTAATTTTAACCGAGCAAAATTCTGAAAATTTTAGATTAATCTGTATAATTTTGTTCAAAAGATAATAATTAATTATTTGAAATCATAAAATTTGA
The DNA here is from genome assembly GCA_035048815.1 of Abelmoschus esculentus. Taxonomy (NCBI): domain Eukaryota; kingdom Viridiplantae; phylum Streptophyta; class Magnoliopsida; order Malvales; family Malvaceae; genus Abelmoschus; species Abelmoschus esculentus. Next base: position 18,464,444 of record JAUCBN010000008.1, on the reverse strand, counting down.
TTTAATAAAATTTGGTTATCTTCTTGATGGGATTAAACCGTGTATGTCTAAATAGGCTTTATAGAGATTCCGTATAAATTTTAACCGAGTAAAAAGCTGAAAATTTGAGATTAATCTGTATAATTTTGTTCAGAAGCCTATAATTAACTATTTAAACTCATAATATTTTATTTAATAACATTTTGGTTGTCGTTTTGTTGTGATTAAAAGGTGCATATCTAAATAGGCTTTATAGAGAATCCATTCTAATTTTAACCGAGTAAAATTTTAAAAATTTGAGATTAATCTGTATAATTTTGTTCAAAAGCTAATAATTAAATATTTGAAATCATAAAATTTGATTTTAATAAAATTTGTTTGTCATTTTGATGCAATTAAAATGTGCATGTCTAAATGGGCTTTATAGAGATTCCGTTCAAATTTTAACCGAGTAAAAACCTGAAAATTTGAGATTAATCTGTATAATTTTGTTCAACAAATCATAATCAAGTATTTGAACTCATAATATTTGATTTAATAACATTTTGGTTGTCGTTTTGTTGTTATTAAAACGTGCATGTCTAAATAGGCTTTATAGAGAATCCGTTCTAATTTTAACAGAGTAAAATTCTGAAAATTTGAGATTAATCCGTATAATTTTGTTCAAAAGCTAACAATTAAATATTTGAAATCATAAAATTTGAATTTAATAAAATTTGGTTGTCGTTTTGATGCGATTAAAACGCGCATGTCTAAATGGGCTTTATAGAGATTGCGTTCGAATTTTAATCGAGTGAAAAGCTGAAAATTTGAGATTAATCTGTATAATTTTGTTCAAAAGCCTATAATTAAGTATTTGAACTCATAAAATTTAATTTAATAACATTTGGTTGTTGTTTTGATGCGATTAATACGAGCATGTCTAAATGTGCTCTGTAGAGAATCCGTTCAAATTTTAACGAAGTAAAAACCTTAAAATTTGAGATTAATCTGTATAATTTTGTTCAAAAGCCCATAATTAAATATTTAAACTCATAAAACTTGATTTAATAAAATTTGGTTGTCATTTTGTTGGGATTAAAATGTGCATGTCTAAATGGGCTTTATTGAGATTCCGTTCTAATTTTAACCGAGTAAAATTCTGAAAATTTCAGATTAATCTGTATAATTTTGTTCAAAATCTAATAATTAATTATTTGAAATCATAAAATTTGATTTAATAAAATTTGGTGAACTTTTTGATGGGATTAAACCGTGCATGTCTAAATGGGCTTTATAGAGATTCCGTTCGAATTTTAACTGAGTAAAAAGCTTAAAATTTGAGATTAATCTGTATAATTTTGTTTAACAGCTCATAGTCAAGTATTTGAACTCATAAAATTTGATTTAATAACATTTTGGTTTTCGTTTTGTTGTGATTACAACGTGCATGTCTAAATAGGCTTTATAGAGAATCAATTCTAATTTTAACCGAGTAAAATTCTGAAAATTTGAGATTAATCTGTATAATTTTGTTCAAAAGCTAATAATTAAATATTTAAAATCATAAAATTTGATTTTAATAAAATTTGGTTGTCGTTTTGACGCAATTAAAACGTGCATGTCTAAATAGGCTTTATAGAGATTCCGTTCGAATCTTAACCGTGTAAAAAGCTAAAAATTTAAGATTAATCTGTATAATTTTGTTCAAAAGCCTATAATTAACTATTTGAACTCATAAAATTTAATTTAATAACATTTGGTTATAGTTTTGATGAGATTAATACGAGCATGTCTAAATGTGCTCTATAGAGAATTCGTTCGAATTTTAACGGAGTAAAAACCTAAAGTTTGAGATTAATCTGTATAATTTTGTTCAAAAGCCCATAATTAAATATTTAAAATCATAAAATTTGAATTAATAACATTTAATTGTCGTTTTTTTGGGATTAAAATGTGCATGTCTAAATGGGCTTTATAGAGATTCCGTTCTAATTTTAACCGAGCAAAATTCTGAAAATTTTAGATTAATCTGTATAATTTTGTTCAAAAGATAATAATTAATTATTTGAAATCATAAAATTTGATTTAATAAAATTTGGTTATCTTCTTGATGGGATTAAACCGTGTATGTCTAAATAGGCTTTATAGAGATTCCGTATAAATTTTAACCGAGTAAAAAGCTGAAAATTTGAGATTAATCTGTATAATTTTGTTCAGAAGCCTATAATTAACTATTTAAACTCATAATATTTTATTTAATAACATTTTGGTTGTCGTTTTGTTGTGATTAAAAGGTGCATATCTAAATAGGCTTTATAGAGAATCCATTCTAATTTTAACCGAGTAAAATTTTAAAAATTTGAGATTAATCTGTATAATTTTGTTCAAAAGCTAATAATTAAATATTTGAAATCATAAAATTTGATTTTAATAAAATTTGTTTGTCATTTTGATGCAATTAAAATGTGCATGTCTAAATGGGCTTTATAGAGATTCCGTTCAAATTTTAACCGAGTAAAAACCTGAAAATTTGAGATTAATCTGTATAATTTTGTTCAACAAATCATAATCAAGTATTTGAACTCATAATATTTGATTTAATAACATTTTGGTTGTCGTTTTGTTGTTATTAAAACGTGCATGTCTAAATAGGCTTTATAGAGAATCCGTTCTAATTTTAACAGAGTAAAATTCTGAAAATTTGAGATTAATCCGTATAATTTTGTTCAAAAGCTAACAATTAAATATTTGAAATCATAAAATTTGAATTTAATAAAATTTGGTTGTCGTTTTGATGCGATTAAAACGCGCATGTCTAAATGGGGTTTATAGAGATTTCGTTCGAATTTTAATCGAGTGAAAAGCTGAAAATTTGAGATTAATCTGTATAATTTTGTTCAAAAGGCTATAATTAAGTATTTGAACTCATAAAATTTAATTTAATAACATTTGGTTGTTGTTTTGATGCGATTAATACGAGCATGTCTAAATGTGCTCTATAGAGAATCCGTTCAAATTTTAACGAAGTAAAAACCTTAAAATTTGAGATTAATCTGTATAATTTTGTTCAAAAACCCATAATTAAATATTTAAACTCATAAAACTTGATTTAATAAAATTTGGTTGTCATTTTGTTGGGATTAAAACGTGCATGTCTAAATGGGCTTTATTGAGATTCCGTTCTAATTTTAACCGAGTAAAATTCTGAAAATTTCAGATTAATCTGTATAATTTTGTTCAAAAGCTAATAATTAATTATTTGAAATCATAAAATTTGATTTTAATAAATTTGGTTGTCGTTTTGATGCGATTAAAACGTGCATGTCTAAATAGGCTTTATAGAGATTCCGTTCAAATTTTAACCGAGTAAAAAGCTGAAAATTTGAGATTAATATGTATAATTTTTTTCAAAAGCATATAATTAACTATTTGAACTCATAAAATTTAATTTAATAAGATTTTGTTGTCGTTTTGATGCGATTAAAAGGTGCATGTCTAAATGTACTCTATAGAGAATCTGTTCGAATTTTAACCGAGTAAAAACCTTAAAATTTGAGATTAATCTGTATAATTTTGTTCAAAACCCCATGATTAAATATTTGAACTCATAAAATTTGATTTAATAATATTTGGTTGTCATTTTGTTGGGATTAAAAAGTACATGTCTAAATGGGCTTTATAGAGATTCCTTTCGAATTTTAACCAAGTAAAATTCCGAAAATTTCAAATTAATCTGTATAATTTTGTTCAAAAGCTAATAATTAATTATTTGAAATCATAAAATTTGATTTTAATAAAATTTGGTTTTCGTTTTGATACGATTAAAACTTGGATGTCTAAATGGGCTTTATAGAGATTCCGTTCGAATTTTAACCGAGTAAAAAGCTGAAAATTTGAGATTAATCTGTATAATTTTGTTCAATAGCTCATAATCTATTTTTTGAACTCATAAAATTTGATTTAATAACATTTTGGTTGTCGTTTTGTTGTGATTAAAACGTGCATGTCTAAATAGGATTTACAGAGAATCCATTCTAATTTTAACCGAGTAAAATTCTGAAAATTTCAGATTAATCTGTATAATTTTATTCAAAAGCTAATAATTAATTATTTGAAATCATAAAATTTGATTTTAATAAAATTTTGTTGTCGTTTTGATGCGATTAAAACGTGCATGTCTAAATGGGCTTTATAGAGAATAATCTGTATAATTTTGTTCAAAAGCCTATAATAAACTATTTGAACTCATAAAATTTAATATAATAACATTTGGTTGTTGTTTTGATGCGATTAATATGAGCATGTCTAAATGTGCTCTATAGAGAATCCGTTCAAATTTAAACCGAGTAAAAACATTAAAATTTGAGATTAATCTGTATAATTTTGTTCAAAACCCCATAATTAAACATTTAAACTCATAATATTTGATTTAATAACATTTGGTTGTCATTTTGTCGGGATTAAAACGTGCATATCTAAATGGGATTTATAGAGATTCCGTTAAAATTTTAAACGAGTAAAAAGCTGAAAATTTGAGATTAATCTTTATAATTTTGTTCAAAAGCTAATAAATAATTATTTGAAATCATAAAATTTGATTTTAATGAAATTTGGTTGTCATTTTGATGCGATTAAAACGTGCATGTCTAAATGGGCTTTATAGAGATTCCGTTCAAATTTTAAACGAGTAAAAAGCTAAAAATTTGAGATTAATCTATATAATTTTGTTTAGAAGCCTATAATTAACTATTTGAACTAATAAAATTTAATTTAATAACATTTAGTTGTCGTTTTGATACGATTAAAACGTGCATGTCTAAATGGGCTTTATAGAGATTTCGTTCAAATTTTAACTGAGTAAAAAGCTAAAAATTTGAGATTAATCTGTATAATTTTGTTCAGAAGTCTATTATTAACTATTTGAACTCATAAAATTTAATTTAATAACATTTGGTTGTCTTTTTTATGCGATTACTACGAGCATGTCTAAATGTGCTCTATAGAGAATCCGTTCGAATTTTAACCGCGTAAAAACCATAAAATTTGAGAATAACCTGTATAATTTTGTTCAAAAGTCCATAATTAAATATTTAAACTCATAAAATTTGATTTAATAACATTTGGTTGTCATTTTGTTGGGATTAAAACGTGCATGTCTAAATGGGCTTTATAGAGATTCCGTTCTAATTTTAACCGAGTAAAATTCTGAAAATTTGAGATTAATCTATATAATTTTGTTCAAAAGCTAATAATTAATTATTTGTAATCATAAAATTTGATTTTAATAAAATTTGGTTGTCGTTTTGATGCGATTAAAACGTGCATGTCTAAATGAGCTTTATAGAGATTCTGTTTGAATTTTAACCGAGTAAAAAGCTGAAAATTTGAGATTATTCTGTATAATTTTGTTCAAAAGCCTATAATTAACTATTTGAACTCAAAAAATTTAATTTAATAACATTTAGTTGTTGTTTTTATGCGATTAATACGAGTATGTCTAAATATGCTCTATAGAGAATCCGTTCGAATTTTAACTGTGTAGAAAACATAAAATTTGAAATTAATCTTTATAATTTTATTCAAAAGCCCATAATTAAATATTGAAACTCATAAAATTTGATTTAATAAAATTTGGTTGTCGTTTTGTTGGGATTAAAACGTGCATGTCTAAATGGGCTTTATAGAGATTTCGTTCTAATTTTAACAGAGTAAAATTCTGAAAATATCAGATTAATCTGTATAATTTTGTTCAAAAGTTAATAATTAATTATTTGAAATCATAAAATTTGATTTTAATAAAATTTGGTTATCGTTTTGATGTGATTAAAATATGCATGTCGAAATGGGCTTTATAGAGATTCCGCTCAAATTTTAATCGAGTAAAAAGCTGAAAATTTGAGATTAATCTGTATAATTTTGCTCAAAAGCCCATAATTAAATATTTAAACTCATAAAATTTAATTTAATAACATTTATTTGTCCTTTTGTTGGGATTAAAACGTGCATGTCTAAATGGGCTTTATAGAGATTCCTTTCGAATTTTAACCGAGTAAAATTCTGAAAATTTCAGATTAACCTTTATAATTTTGTTCAAAAGCTAATAATTAATTATTTGAAATCATAAAATTTGATTTTAATAAAATTTTGTTGTCGTTTTGATACGATTAAAACTTGGATGTCTAAATGGGCTTTATAGAGATTCCGTTCGAATTTTAACCGAGTAAAATGCAGAAAATTTGAGATTAATCTGTATAATTTTGTTCAAAAGCACATAATTAAATATTTAAACTCATAAAATATTATTTAATAACATTTGGTTGTCGTTTTGTTGGAATTAAAACGTGCATGTCTAAATGGGCTTTATAGAGATTCCGTTCTAATTTTAACCAAGTAAAATTCTGAAAATTTCTGAGTAATCTGTATAATTTTGTTGAAAAGCTAATAATTAATTATTTAAAAAAAATAAAATTTGATTTTAATAAAATTTGATTATCGTTTTGATGCGATTAAAACGTGCATGTCTAAATGGGTTTTATAGATTTTCCGTTCGAATTTTAACCGAGTAAAAAGCTGATAATTTGAGATTAATCTGTATAATTTTGTTCATAAGCCTACAATTAACTATTTGAACTAATAAAATTTAATTTAATAACATTTGGTTGTCGTTTTGATGCGATTACTACGAGCATGTTTAAATATGCTCTATAGAGAATCCGTTCGAATTTTAACCGAGTAAAAACCTTAAAATTTGAGATTAATCTGTATAATTTTGTTCAAAATCCCATAATTAAATATTTAAACTCATAAAATTTGATTTAATAATATTTGGTTGTCGTTTTGTTGGGATTAAAACGTGCATGTCTAAATGGGCTTTATAGAGATTCCGTTCTAATTTTAACCGAGTAAAATTCTGAAAATTTTAGATTAATTTGTATAATTTTGTTCAAAAGATAATAATTAAATATTTGTAATCATAAAATTTGATTTTAATAAAATTTGGTTGTCGTTTGGATGCGATTAAAACGTGCATATCTAAATGGGTTTTATAGATTTTCTGTTCGAATTTTAACCGAGTAAAAAGTTGATAATTTGAGATTAATCTGTATAATTTTGTTCATAAGCCTATAATTAACTATTTGAACTCATAAAATTTAATTTAATAATATTTGGTTGTCGTTTTGATGCGATTAATACGAGCATGTCTAAATAGGCTTTATAGAGAATCTGTTTGAATTTTAACCGAGTAAAAACCATAAAATTTGAGATTAATATGTATATTTTAGTTCAAAAGCCTATAAATAAATATTTAAACTCATAAAATTTGATTTAAAAACATTTGATTGTCATTTTGTTGGGATTAAAACGTGCATGTCTAAATGGGCTTCATAGAGATTCCGTTCAAATTTTAACCGAGTAAAATTCTGAAAATTTCAGATTACTCTGTATAATTTTGTTCAAAAGCTAATAATTAAATATTTGAAATCATAAAATTTGATTTTAAAAAAATTTGGTTGTCGTTTTGATGCAATTAAAAAGTGCATGTCTAAATAGGCTTTATAGAGATTCTGTTCGAATTTTAACCGAGTAAAAACCTTAAAATTTGAGATTAATCTGTATAATTTTGTTCAAAAGCCCATAATTAAATATTTAAACTCATAAAATTTGATATAATAACATTTGGTTCTCGTTTTGTTGGGATTAAAACGTGCATGTCTAAATGGGCTTTATAGAGATTCCGTTATAATTTTAACCGAGTAAAATTCTGAAAATTTCAGATTAATCTATATAATTTTGTTCCAAAGCTAATAATTAAATATTTGAAATTATAAAATTTGATTTTAATAAAATTTTGTTGTCGTTTTGATGCGATTAAAACGTGTATGTCTAAATGGGCTTTGTAGAGATTTTGTTCGAATTTTAACCGAGTAAAAAGCTGAAAATTTGAGATTATTCTGTATAATTTTCTTCAAAAGCCTATAATTAACTATTTGAACTCATAAAGTTTAATTATATAACATTTGGTTGTCGTTTTGATGCGATTAAAACGTGCATGTCTAAATGGGCTTTATAGAGATTCCGTTCTAATATTAACCGAGTAAAATTCTGAAAATTTCAGATTAATCTGTATAATTTTGTTCAAAAGCTAATAATTAATTATTTGAAATCATAAAATTTGATTTTAATAAAATTTGGTTATCGTTTTGATGCGGTTAAAACGTGCATGTCAAAATGGGCTTTATAGAGATTCCATTCGAATTTTAACCAAGTAAAAAGCTGAAAATTTGAGATTAATCTGTATAATTCTGTTCAAAAGCACATAATTAAATATTTAAACTCATAAAATTTTATTTAATAACATTTGATTGTCGTTTTCTTGGGTTTAAAACGTGTATGTCTAAATGGGCTTTATAGAGATTTCGTTCTAATTTTAACCGAGTAAAATTCTGAAAATTTCAGATTAATCTGTATAATTTTGTTCAAAAGTAAATAATTAATTATTTGAAATCATAAAATTTTATTTTAATAAAATTTGGTTATCGTTTTGATGCGATTAAAACGTGCATGTCTAAATGGGCTTTATAGAGATTCCGTTCGAATTTTAACCGAGAAAAAAGCTGAAAAATTGAGATTAATCTGTATAATTTTTTTCAGAAGCCTATAATTAACTATTTGAACTCATAAAATTTAATTTAATAACATTTGGTTGTCGTTTTGATGCGATTAATATGAGCATGTCTAAATGTGCTCTATAGAGAATCCATTCAAATTTTAACCGAGTAAAAACCTTAAAATTTGAGATTAATCTGTATAATTTTTTTCAAAAGCCCATAATTAAATATTTAAACTCATAAAATTTGATTTAATAACATTTGGTTGTCGTTTTGTTGGGATTAAAACGTGCATGTCTAAATGGTCTTTATAGAGATTCTGTTCTAATTTTAACCGAGTAAAATTCTGAAAATTTCAGATTACTCTGTATAATTTTGTTCAAAAGCTAATAATTAAATATTTGAAATCATAAAATTTGATTTTAATAAAATTTGGTTGTCGTTTTGATGTGATTAAAACGTGCATGTCTAAATGGGCTTTATAGCGATTTTGTTCGAATTTTAACCGAGTAAAAAGCTGAAAATTTGAGATTAATCTGTCTAATTTTGTTCCAAAGCCTATAATTAACTATTTGAACTCATAAAATTTAATATAATAACATTTGGTTGTCGTTTTGATGCGATTAATACGAGTATGTCTAAATGTGCTCTATAGAGAATCCCTTCGAATTTTAACTATGTAAAAACCATAAAATTTGAGATTAATCTGTATAATTTTATTCAAAAGCACATAATTAAATATTGAAACTCATAAAATTTGATTTAATAACATTTGGTTGTCGTTTTGTTAGGATTAAAACATCCATGTCTAAATGGGGTTTATAGAGATTCCGTTCTAATATTAACCGAGTAAAATTCTGAAAATTTCAGATTAATCTGTATAATTTTGTTCAAAAGCTAATAATTAATTATTTGAAATCATAAAATTTGATTTTAATAAAATTTGGTTATCGTTTTGATGCGGTTAAAACGTGCATGTCAAAATGGGCTTTATAGAGATTCCATTCGAATTTTAACCGAGTAAAAAGCTGAAAATTTGAGATTAATCTGTATAATTTTGTTCAAAAGCTCATAACCAAGTATTTGAACTCATAAAATTTGATTTAATAACATTTTGGTTGTCGTTTTGTTGTGATTAAAATGTGCATGTCTAAATAGGCTTTATAGAGAATCTGTTTGAATTTTAACCGAGTAAAAACCTTAAAATTTGAGATTAATCTGTATAATTTTGTTCAAAAGCCCATAATTAAATATTTAAACTCATAAAATTTGATATAATAACATTTGGTTCTCGTTTTGTTGGGATTAAAACGTGCATGTCTAAATGGGCTTTATAGAGATTCCTTTTGAGTTTTAACCGAGTAAAATTCTAAAAATTTCAGATTAATCTGTATAATTTTGTTCAAAAGCTAATAATTAATTATTTGAAATCATAAAATTTTATTAAGATAAAATTTGGTTGTCGTTTTGATACGATTAAAACTTGGATGTCTAAGTGGGCTTTATAGAGATTTCATTCGAATTTTAACCGAGTAAAAAGCTGAAAATTTGAGATTAATCTGTATAATTTTGTACAAAAGCACATAATTAAATATTTAAACTCATAACATTTGGTTGTCGTTTTGTTGGGATTAAAACGTGCATGTCTAAATGGGTTTTATAGAGATTTCGTTCTAATTTTAACCGAGTAAAATTCTGAAAATTTCAGATTAATCTGTCTAATCTTGTTCAAAAGCTAATAATTAAGTATTTGAAATCATAAAATTTGATTTTAAAAAAATTTGGTGTCGTTTTGATGCGATTAAAACGTGTATGTCTAAATGGGCTTTATAGAGATTTTGTTCGAATTTTAACCGAGTAAAAAGCTAAAAATTTGAGATTAATCTGTATTATTTTTTTCAAAAGCTTATAATTAGCTATTTGAACTCATAAAATTTAATTTAATAAGATTTTGTTGTCGTTTTGATGCGATTAATACGAGCATGTCTAAATGCGCTCTATAGAGAATCAGTTCGAATTTTAACCAAGTAAAAACCTTAAAATTTGAGATTAATCTGTATAATTCTTTTTAAAAGCCCATAATTAAATATTTAAACTCATAAAATTTGATTTAATAACATTTGGTAGTTGTTTTGTTGGGATTTAAACGTGCATGTCTAAATGGGCTTTATAGAGATTCCGTTCTAATTTTAACCGAGTAAAATTCTGAAAATTTCAGATTACTCTGTATAATTTTGTTCAAAAGCTAATAATTAAATATTTGAAATCATAAAATTTGATTTTAATAAAATTTGGTTGTCGTTTTGATGCGATTAAAACGTGCATGTCTAAATGGGCTTTATTGAGATTTTGTTCGAATTTTAACCGAGTAAAAAGCTGAAAATTTGAGATTAATCTGTATAATTTTGTTCACAAGCCTATAATTAACTATTTGAACTCATAAAATTTAATTTAATTACATTTGGTTATCGTTTTGATGCCATTAATACGAGCATGTCTAAATGTGCTCTATAGAGAATCCGTTCGAATTTTAACCGAGTAAAAACCTTAAAATTTGAGATTAATCTGTATAATTTTGTTTAACAGCCCAATAATTAAATATTTAAAGTCATAAAATTTGAGTTTATAACATTTGATTGTCATTTTGTTGGGATTAAAACGTGCATGTCTAAATGGGCTTTATAGAGATTTCGTTCTAATTTTAACCGAGTAAAATTTTGAAAATTTACAGGTAATCTATATAATTTTGTTCAAAAGCTAATAATTAAATATTTAAAATCATAAAATTTGATTTTAATAAAATTTGTTTGTCATTTTGATGCAATTAAAACGTGCATGTCTAAATGGGCTTTATAGAGATTCCGTTCGAATTTTAACCGAGTAAAAAGCTGAAAATTTGAGATTAATCTGTATAATTTTGTTCACAAGCCTATAATTAACTATTTGAACTCATAAAATTTAATTTAATAACATTTGGTTGTCGTTTTGATGCGATTAATACGAGTATGTCTAAATATGTTCTATAGAGAATACGTTTGAATTTTAACCGAGTAAAAACCTTAAAATTTGAGATTAATCTGTATAATTTTTTTCAAAAGCCCATAATTAAATATTGAACTCATAAAATTTTATTTAATAACATTTGCTTGTCGTTTTGTTGGGATTAAAATGTGCATGTCTAAATGGGCTTTATAGAGATTCCGTTCTAATTATAACCGAGTAAAATTCTGAAAATTTTAGATTAATCTGTATAATTTTGTTCAAAAGCTAATAATAAAATATTTGAAACCATACAATTTGATTTTAATAAAATTTGGTTTTCATTTTGATGTGATTAAAACGTGCAAGCCCAAATGGGCTTTATAGAGATTCCGTTCGAATTTTAACCGAGTAAAAAGCTGAAAATTTGAGATTAATCTGTATAATTTTGTTCACAAGCCTATAATTAACTATTTGAACTCATAAAATTTAATTTAATAACATTTGGTTGTCGTTTTGATGCGATTAATACGAGCATGTCTAAATGTGCTCTATAGAGAATCCGTTCGAATTTTAACCGGGTAAAAACCTTAAAATTTGAGATTAATCTGTATAATTTTGTTCAAAACCCCATGATTAAATATTTGAACTCATAAAATTTGATTTAATAACATTTGGTTGTCGTTTTGTTGGGATTAAAACGTGCATGTCTAAATGGGCTTTATAGAGATTCCGTTCTAATTATAACCGAGTAAAATTCTAAAAATTTAAGAGTAATCTGTATAATTTTATTCAAAAGCTAATAATTAAATATTTGAAATCATAAAATTCGATTTTAATAAAATTTGGTTGTTATTTTTATGCGATTAAAACGTGCAAGTCTAAATGGGCTTTATAGAGATTCCGTTCGAATTTTAACAGTGTAAAAAGCTGAAAATTTGAGATTAATCTGTATAATTTTGTTCAAAAGCCTATAATAAACTATTTGAACTATTAAAATTTAATTTAATAACATTTGGTTGTCGTTTTGATGCGATTAATACGAGCATGTCGAAATGTGCTCTATAGAGAATCCGTTCGAATTTTAACCGAGTAAAAACCTTAAAATTTGAGATTAATTTGTATAATTTTGTTCAAAAGCCCATAATTAAATATTTAAACTCATAAAATTTGATTTAATAACATTTGATTGTCGTTTTGTTCGGCTTTTGTATAATTTTAACTCGGGCTTTTGTAATATGGACTGTTTACTATTTATTATTTTGGGCTTATTTATTTATTTTATTTTATTTATTTAAAATGTAATAATAATAATAATAATAATTACAATAATAAAAATGATAAAGATAAGAAATAAAACGAAAAAAATAATAAAAATAAATAAAATAAAATAATAATAATAATAGTAATAAAAGATAGAAATAATAATAAATAGAAAAAAAATAAAGATGATAATAAAAATAATAATAACAATAACAATAATACTAAAAGGATAAAATAATAATAGTAATGATAATAATAATAAAAGAATAATAAAAAGACTAAAAATAACTATATATGTATGTTATTTACAAAATACCAAATTGATAAAATTTAAGTAATACAAAAATTTAAAAGGCAAACAAATACTATTTTTTGATTTTGATTATCGAATACAAGCCCGTTATTGGAATTGAAACATAAAATTAAAGCACAAGCTTAGACCGGATAAAATTAGTGATTACAGTTGCCCCTCTTTGCTTATCGTTGTAAAACAATGATAGAGCAAAGATAGAAAAACACTAATTTTATCCGACTTTCCTGTTCGAAGACTGCTTTGGAAGCCCCTTTTCCTTGATTCTGATAGCCCTTTTATCCTATGATCCCCTACTCTGCTTTGCCATGAACAACATCCCAACTCAGGACCACCTGCACACATAAAAAGATTTCAGAAGCCAATTTTGATCCCGTTATTTAGATATTTTGAACAAATTAAAAGATTCTGAGCCGCGGGTCTCCCCTCTACGAGACTTTAGCCCTGAACTATTGAAGAAGTTGATCCTTCCGATATAGAACCAACTTTTAAGACTTCGAGTCTTTCCTACATGACTCTTCGGAATAGTCCTCGATCCGAGTTTCTCCTATACGAAACCCTAGATATAAAATTCTATCGATGTTGATCCCTTCTCCGTAGGATCCTCATCTTCGAGATGCTCTGATTTCTGATCATTGCAGCATCTGAAGGTCCCTCTCTTCGAGCGTATACCGTGGTGGGTGACCCCTCTCTTTGAGCGTATGTCGCAAAAATAATGTTGATCCCTTCGCCGTAGGATCTACATCTTCGAGATTCTCTGATTTCTGATCATTGCAGCATCTGACGGTCCCTCTCTTCGAGCGTATACCGTGATGGGCGACCTCTCTCTTTGAGCGTATGTCGCAAAAATAATGTTGATCCCTTCGCCGTAGGATCTACATCTTTGAGATGCTCTGATTTCTGATCATTGCAGCATCTGACGGTCCCTCTCTTCGAGCGTATACCGTGGTGGGCGAGCATTGAAGCGCTAGTGTTCTTCTTTCCTGTAAATGCATATGATATGACATAGTATGGGTTGGCATGCTCCTATTCTACATGATGCATGCTCGGGTCACAAACGAAAGTCATTCGGATCTGGCCTCTCTAGTTTCACATCTTCTCTGTAATCGCTCCCTATGTTAGGACCCAAGCCATCTTCTGACTTGAACAACGGGATTCCTAAATTCACTCCTTTCAGGACACCCGTTTGCAAATTTTTACTTTGACGACTTTCTTCTCCCTTTTCTCTTTTTCTTTTCTCCCCCTTTTTTTTTCTTCTTCTTCTTCTTCTTTTCTTCTTCTTCTCCTTTTTTCCCTTTTTTTTTACCTCTTTTCTTTCTTTTCTTTTTTCCTTCTCTTTCTTTTTTCTTTTCTTTTTTCCTTCTCTTTCTTTTTTCTTTCTTTTTCTCTTTTTCTCCTTTTCCTTTTCTTATCTTTCTTCTTTCTTTCTATCTTTCTTAGGCGCCCTTTCGGGTTTTCACCTAGTAAAATTGAATCTTCGACGATCTCTATCGGTTACTGCGGATTGATTCGGACTCTGCTTCTCTCCGACCGGTAGCTGATGAGATAAATCATAGAAACCTCGAAAAAACTTTGTTTATTGATGTTCCGGGTTGATTTATTTACGAATATACTAAAGGAATGAGTATGATGCAAAATAGAAATATTTAATATAACTATTGTATTCCAAAAGTCATGGCAAACACGAAATATGCAAGAAAGTAGGAGAATTAAACTCTAAGTAGACTTCACAATATTTAAGGTATGAATGATACGAGAACTCATCAACCGCATCAAAGATCTCGCTTCCTGACTTGATCACAATAGTCTACGAGAGAGTTGACGAGGTGTCGGACTTTACAAATATTTGAGCCGCCCTTTCGGGTTTTCAACTCAAAATCTCCTTCGGTTCTAAGGCGTCCTTTCCGGATTTTCACCTTAAACCCTCCTATGGTCTTAAGGTGCCCTTTTCGGGTTTTCACCCTAGACCCTCCGTTTTTTCTTTTTTTTTCTTTTTTTTCTTTTTTTTTCTTTTCAAGCATAATACCTCTTGATCCAATCAGAATTCACAGGATTACTCAACTCGTTTCCGTCCATTTCTGCCAGAATGACAGCTCCTCCTGAAAAGACCTTCTTCACAACGTATGGTCCTTCCCAGTTAGGCATCCATTTCCCTCGGAAATCCTTTTGGATTGGTAAAACCCTTTTTAGCACCATGTCCCCTTCTTGAAACTCACGAGGCCTAACCTTTTTATTATAGGCTCGCATCATTCTTTTCTGATACATTTGGCCATGACAAATGGCGTTCAGCCTCTTTTCCTCTATCAGATTCAAATTATCTATCCTGACTTGTACCCATTCAGCGTCTTCCAATTTAGATTCACTCAGAATGCGGAGAGAGGGTATTTCAACCTCGAGTGGTAGGACTGCTTCCATACCGTAAACTAATGAGTACGGAGTTGCCCCAGTCGAGGTTCGTATTGAGGTTCGATAAGCAAACAATGCAAAAGGCAACTTCTCATGCCAATCCTTGAAAGTATCAGTAGTTTTTGCTATGATCCTCTTAATGTTCTTATTAGCAGCCTCAACTGCTCCGTTCATCTTGGGTCGGTATGCAGTAGAGTTGTGATGCATGATCTTAAACTATTCACACACCTCAGAAATCATCTTGTTGTTCAGATTAGTAGCGTTATCCGTAATGATTCTTTCTGGCAAACCATAACGACAGATGATCTCTTTTTTCAAAAACCTACAGACCGTGGCTTGCGTGATGTTGGCGTAGGAAGCAGCCTCTACCCACTTAGTGAAATAATCAATTGCTACTAAAATGAAACGGTGCCCGTTAGATGTCTTAGGATGAATCTGTCCGATGACATCTATCCCCCAGGCAGCAAAAGACCAAGGTGCGTTCAAAGTATGTAACGGCAACGGTGGGGAATGAATTCTATCCGCATAAATCTGACATTTGTGACATCTTCTGGCATGATTAATACAGTCTCCTTCTATCGTCGACCAATAATAGCCACATCTCATGATTTTTCTAGCCATTGCAAAACCATTAGCATGAGTCCCGCATATGCCTTCGTGTATTTCTGTCACTATGGTTTTAGCTTCTTGGGCGCTGACACATCTCATTAGCACCTGATCACTCCCTCTTTTGTAGAAGATATCCCCATCAAGGACATACCCAGTTACCATTCTCCTAATAGTCCTTTTATCAACATCTGTGGCTCCCTCTAGATAAACTTGAGATTTGATGTACTGCAGAATATCATGATACCAAGTATTCTCATCTTTCTCCTCTTCTACTCCATAGCAATTGGCAGGCAGTTCGATGCTTTGCATTTCTAGCGACCTCATTTGAGCCTTCGTGTTTGTCTTGAAAGTCGCGGCCAGGGTGGCCAAAGCATCAACCATTTGATTATCCTCCCTCGGTAGATATTCAAAACTGATTCTTTCGAAATTCTGAATCAAATCCTGAATCAGATTATAATACTTGATCAACTTAGGGTCCTTGGTTTCCCATTCTTGCCGTAACTGATAAATGACTAGCGAAGAGTCTCCGAACACCTGAAAGACATGAACCTTGCGTTCGATAGCTGCGTATAAGCCCATTATGCAAGCCTCATATTCTGCCATATTATTAGTGCAAAAGAAATTCAATCTGCTCGTGAGCGGATAATAAACTTCTTCCGGAGAGACCAACATTGCCCCTATGCCGTGCCCGAGGGCATTAGAAGCCCCATCAAAATATAGTTTCCATGGCAATGCAGTCTCAGTTATTCCTCCCTCGACTGTGGCGGATATTAAATCTTCATCCGGGAAATCAAAGTTCAGGGGTTCATAATTATTTACAGCCCGACTTGCCAAGAAATCGGCCACTGCACTGCCCTTTACGGATTTTTGATTTACATACACAATATCGAATTCAGACAAAAGCATCTGCCATCGAGCCATCTTTCCTGTCAACGCCGGTGCTTCCATTAGGGCTTTTAAGGGATCAGACCGTGATATCAGATAGGTGGTGTGATACAACATATACTGTCTCAGCCTTTTAGTTGCCCAAACCAGGGCGCAACACAGTTTTTGAGTTTGTGGATATCGAGTTTCGCCTTCTGTGAACTTCTTACTCAGATAGTAGATTGCCCTTTCCTTCCTACCTGGCTCGTCTTGCTGACCTAACACACAGCCCATTGAGTTCTCAAAAACTGTTAGGTATAAAATCAACGGTCGATCGGGCACGGGAGCCACTAAAACTGGGGCTTTAGTTAGATACTCCTTAACTTTCTCAAATGCTGTCTGACAATCTTCATCCCAGGTTCCCGGGTCATTTTTACGGAGAAGTCTAAAAATGGGGTCACACTTATCCGTTAACTGAGATATGAAACTTGAGATGTAGTTTAGCCTCCCTAAGAAACCTCGAACTTCTTTTTGTGTTTGCGGTTGCGGGAGATCTCTTATGGCCTTGACTTTATCTGGATCAATTTCTATCCCTCTTCGGCTAACTACGAACCCGAGGAGCTTTCCGGATGTTACTGCGAAAGTACATTTGGCGGGATTGAGCTTCAACTGATATTTTCTTAACCTCAGAAACAACTTTTGCAGATTCTGAAGATGTTCATTCTCCGTCTTGGATTTGGCGATCATGTCATCCACATACACTTCAATTTCTTTATGCATCATGTCGTAAAAAAGAGTCACCATTGCTCTTTGATACGTGGCCCCGACATTCTTCAATCCGAAAGGTATTACTCTATAGCAGAACGTGCCCCACAGTGTCACGAAGGTGGTTTTCTCCATGTCATCAGGGCACATCTTGATCTGATTGTATCCCGAAAAACCGTCCATGAAAGAAAACCATGAGTGCCCCGCAGTATTATCAATAAGGGTATCAATATGCGGGAGAGGAAAATTATCCTTAGGACTGGCCTTATTGAGATCACGATAATCTACACACATACGTACTTTCCCATCCTTTTTAGGTACCGGCACGATATTCGCAACCCATTCTGGGTACTTTGCTACTTTCAAGAACCCGGCTTCGAACTGCTTTCTCACTTCTTCTCTTATTTTCAACAACATATCCGTTCTCAACCTACGGAGCTTTTGTTGGACGGGCTTATTCTCCGGTCGTGTGGGTAGCTTGTGTACAACAATATCTGTATTTAGGCCTGGCATATCTTGATACGTCTAGGCAAAAACATCTTTAAACTCTGAAAGCAACCCCATTAATTTTTCCCTTGAGTCTGATGCTAAAGTGGTGCCTATTTTTACTTCTCTTCTTTCTTCTTCAGATCCCAAATTTATTATCTCCAGATCCTCCTGATGGGGCAGTATCTGCTTTTCTTCACTGGCCATCAACCTTATTAACTCATCGGGGATCTCTAACTCTTCTTCCTCTTCTTCGACTTCTGCGACAAGTACGGGTTGTTCGAAATTCGGTACAGGATTAAGTTCAGTATCATTCATACAATCGATATTATTGAACCTGCAAGAATTTAAATTTCCTATGTTGGGAAATAGTATACATATTTTACAAATAAAGAATAAAGAAATAAAGAATGCAAGAAACAAAATGTATGAAAAGAAGATTGTTTGCCATTTGAGAAAAAGAGCATGAAGCCCTCTGTTTTTATTGAAATGCAGATTAACATAGATGCCCTTTACAAAGAAATCCCATTGCTTTGGGCGAAAGCGAACGGGAGGTGTTTTTTAGACATTACTTTGATTCATTCTTAACAACTACAGGCAGATCGACGCAGGTCCAATTGTCGAGCTTTTCATCCGGGAGGCATGGACGAATGGCAAGCAGAGCAGACTTTCCCTTGGCATTTTGAGAGATCATATTTACATCCATCATTTCGAAGATTTCACTCATGAGCTCAGCCTCGTAAAACTTCTGTCCTTCTAAATTGGCTTGGTGCACCTTCTCCCCAGAATTCTCAATTCCTCCGAAGGTGAAACTATTCCTGAGGTCAGTCTTGACTATGGGTTTCCACGGGATATCCTCTCCTCTGAGTCGGGCTCTTCTTTGCTCTTCCTTCCGTTTTCTTTCCTGTTTCCTTTGCAGATAGGTAGGGTGAAATCCTAACCCAAACCTGTCCCTCTTGTCAATGACACTTCTGACTTTCAGACATCCTTGCAAATTCTTTCCGAGTCCTTTCCCTTTCCTAGCCCCTTTTCCGACAGTCTCAATCACCACCATCTTGGTGCAATTCGAGTATCTCGGGGTTGGAATCCGACTTCCTTCCGCCACAAAAGTAGCGTTGATGAATTCCAAGGCTCGGAAGGAGCATTCTAGGGCATCTTCAACAGGGGGCACATAGGGAACATCCGAAGTTACAGCAGCAACAACGTCTTCTTCCGCATTGACTGTTACAAGCTTTCCCTCCATCACGTATTTCAGCTTCTGATGAAGAGAAGAAGGGACAGCCCCGACTGCGTGAATCCACGGCCTCCCTAATAAGCAATTGTATGACGGTCGGATGTCCATCACCACAAACTCTATGACATACTCAACTGGGCCTATAAGTAGGGGTATCTCAATCTTCCCGGCCACTTCCCTCTGAGTACCATCAAATGCCCGGACAGTATTCTGACAGAACTTCATATGAGAGCCATCAATAGGCAGTCGTTGTAAAGTAGCCATGGGCATAACATTGAGGGCAGACCCGTTGTCGATAAGCACTCCGGGCAAAACATGCCCCTTGTAGTGAGTTGTGATATTGAGAGCTTTCGTTGAGCCTCTTCCTTCCTCTGGGATTTCATCATCACTGAAAGTGATATAATTATCGGCCGCTATGTGATTCACAATCTGATCAAGCTTCTTGACAGTGATGTCTTGTTCTACAAAAGTTTAATTCAACACCTTTAACAATGCTTCTCGGTGTTTTTCCGAATTTAGCAACAAGTCGAGCACCGTGATTCTGGCCGGTTGTTTTTGAAGCTGATCAACCACATTGTACTCACTGAGCCTCAGTTACGGGCTCGAGAATCTTCGAGGGAGGATCATCCCCGAATACTTTTTCTGCCTCTGGTTCAACAAGTTTGCCCTTACCCTTTTGTTCGTCGGGTTTCTTCTCCTCCTGAGGGGAATAACATCTCCCGCTCCTCGTAAAGTGCCCCACTTCATTCACTATTTTAGGATTCTGCCCCAATGTATCACCTTCCTGAACTGGCCTCCCCTCCTCCGGAGTGACAGCTTTTTGCATTCCTGGATTTCTGGGTGTAGAGATATTGGCGGCGTAATTCCAAGGTACCCTCTGTGTGCTTTTAAAAGGGAAGGTTGAAGGAGGAGAAATTATGAGCCTCGGAGCATTTTGGCTAGAAGACCCCTCCTCGTCCACCCTACGACTGATGATGAAGGGTCTCTGAGCAGTGTATTTGTTACTTGGGATATCTGTCATACAGATTTCTGGATTTTCCTCCTCACATTTTGCGAAGAACTCAATTTCTTTAGTATCCATGAGTGCTTGCACCTTACTCCGAAATTTCGTGCAAACCTGAATGTCATGATCACTAGACTGGTGATATTCGCAGTATCGACCACATCCCTCCTTCACAATTACCATTCCTCGGTCTATCAAACGGGCCATGCACAAATGTCAGAACACCCATCTCAAAGGGGATCGTATATCTGATACCATAGATATGGCCTTTTTAGGGGATTCTTTCTCAATACTATTGATCCCCTGATTCCCATGGTTAGGAAGTGGGTTGCTTGTGGTACTTGGTTCCCCCAATTGTAAGACTCCCGTATTTAACAAATTCTGAACAAGCTTCTCGAAGGCTATACAGTTCTCAATGTTATGACCCAGAACGCCGGCATGATATTCGCAGTGTGCTTTCGCATCATACCATGCTGGATATGGTGGACTGAAAGGAGTCACATGAAAAGGTCGTACCAAATCAGCTTTATGTAGCTGAGCGTACAACTCCTTGTATGGGATTGGGATCGGGGTGAAGGTCGTCTTCTCAAATTCCTTCTTCGGCTTCCTATCATCTCTTCTACCGCCTCCCTGAGTATTGCTAGCCGGCTGTGCTTGCGATATTGTTAAATTCTGACATGTTTCGAAAGCATTTACTTCATGTTCCTTCCTCTTGAATTGCTTTTTGAGCGATTCACCTCCCTTAATCCTACCGCTTTTGATGGCCGCCTCAATGCGTTCGCCAGTCATGACTAATTCAGCAAAGTTGCTTATCGGATTGCTGATAAGTCGGTCGTACAACACCCCTCTCAAAGTGTCCACAAACATCGGAACGATTTCATTTTCGCGAAGTGGCGGTTGTACTTGTGCCGCGAGATCTCGCCATCGCTGAGCATATTCGCGAAGGCTTTCACTTTTCTTTTGTTCTAAATTTTGTAACATGAGTCTGTTGGGAATCATATCAGTAACGTGCTTGTACTGATCAATGAAAGCTTTGGCTAAGTCCTTCCATGACTTAATCTGTGCACGGGTCAACTGATTATACCACCTCGCCGCTGACCCTATCAAGCTATCCTGGAAGCAATGAATGAGAAGCTTTTCATTGCTGGTAAATCCTGCCATCTTCCGACAAAACATAGTCACATGTGCAGTGGGACATGTTGTGCCGTCGTACTTTTCGAACTCAGGGGTTCTGAACTTCGGGGGAATTTCTACATCGGGGACTAAGCTAAGGTCGCCCGCATTCAGTCCAAGAGAATCCTCTTCTATTTCTCTAACCCGGAGCTTTTCTTCAAGGTCTTTCCTAGTCTCCTCAAGCTGTTTAGAGAATTCTGCCTTTACTCTACTGAACTTTTCAAGTTCATCCAAATCAGGCACATTTTCGCCCACATTCTCATCACTTTCAGTCGCCCCAAACAATGGATTCTGAATCGATGTTCCGGCTCGAAAACTAAATGTTGCTCCCTTTTGTGGGGCAGGGGCCGAGCCAATAACAATGGGGGAATATGCCTGTTCTATCCCGGTTTGAAACGGATTCTCCGCCTTTCCTTTCCCTTTCGTATCATCTGATGGCTTAAGTCCTAACATCTGGGTGAGCTGCTCCAACATATCTTGCTGAGCTTTCAACATGGTTTCTTTCAGTTCCAATTGCGATCTTTCTATCTGGGCTCTCAGATCTTCTTCTAACTTACTGAATTGTTCCTCCATCTTCCTCACTTGAGATCGAGTGCAGTATGGATGCGGAATGATTGCAGATTCTGTTTTACAACATTTCCTAAGTTAATTTTAATTGTATACATGATTAATGCATAAAAAATGCGTGAATGGATGCATGCAAATGATGAAATGCTTCAAAAAGATAAGCAATGCAAATAAAGGTGTTGACTCATTTAGTGATCGTCCTTGAACCAACTTTCATTAAATTCTAAAAAGTCTTCATTACAAAGGGGAATAAAAACTACAGATTGGCATCAGCCCTAGTTCCTAAATCTTGAATTGCTTTGAGTAGTTGAGCGAAACGGGTTGCTTCTTTCATGTCCTGTGTCACAAAGGGTGTCAAGGCTTCAGCTTCCGCAGCTAGGTTTTTCACATACTGGGCCACTTCTTGTACTTGCACCATTAGGGTGGTGTTGTAATCATCACGATCTTGTATCATGCGAGTAGCATCACGAAGACGACGCAACCAATAACTGTCTCCTCCTTGTGTAGCCCCCTCGAGGACCACTAGTCGTCCCAAATAGTCTTGAACCTTGGCTTCTAACTCTCCTATCCGTGCTTGAAGCGATGCATTTTCTTGTTGACTGAGCTGTAATTCCAAAAACCCATTTCTGGCCTCATACTTCTCTAAAGAGCGGTCCAAATCCTCGACCTTGTGTTCCAACAGAGCATTCTGAGCTTGACACTGTTTTAGAGTTTCAGAAGTAGAGACATACAGATTTTGCATTTCACAAAAGCGATTCTTATTTTCTTGAGCCCTTCTCTTCCATGCATTAGTGTTTTCCCTTTCCCACGCTATAGTTTGTTTTCCTTTCTCCTTCTCTTCCCGGTACCTTTCCTTCTCTTGACTGATTGCCCTTCTAGCATCCCTCTTTTCTTTCTCAATTTTGGTCTCTCGGATCTCTATTTCCCTATTCATGGCTTGTTTACCCCTTTCCTTTTCTTCTTCTAGGATTCGAATCCCGTTCATCCATTCCTTCTCTACGGCGAGAAATTTCTTTCGGTTAGCAGTTTGCACCTTAGTATACAGCTTGATGGTATCTTTCTGATAGAGGGCATTTTTCTCACTCAAATCTTCATTATTCTTCTTTAGCTGTTTAATTGTCCCATCCTTGACATCGAGATCCAAACTTACTTTGTATAGTTCTTCCGCATACTGTGCCTTCATTTCCTCCATCTGTTTCCTGACCTCATCCATCTCACTCCTTAGTATATCGGCTTCAGAAGGGACGATGCGCATGTGTTCTTCCAACGTCATTGTAGGCTCGTGGTCGGATGTCGGGATTTTGTCGTTAACCCTGATACGTCTCCAAAGATCATAGTCCGGTGTGGTCATTCCTTGATTACTTCCTTCTACTCGAATCCGGTAACAGTAGCCCCATGCCCTTGTTATTTTCTGAACCTTAGGTCGATATTCATTCTTAAAAGGGAACTCGGCTTCACTCAAACCTGTCGTAAAAGGAACAAACTGGCGAGATCCAAACTGTCTAGATACCAGAAGAGGTGCACAGGCAATTCCTCCGTGCAAGCCAATCATCATGACCCAATTGTAGTCTCCGATTCTGTAAAGGAAATGAAATTCGTGACCCATCCATGGAACTCTCCACACAATATCATCATCCCGTAGATTCCTGAAGATTTCCGACCATTTTCTTTTATCGAGGTCCTCTTGCCATTTTCTAGCTAAATATTCTCGCACCGGAGAGAAGCTTCCTTGAAATATACCGGACAAGACCTGAGTTGGCTCCTTCCAAAAGTGACTCTGTATCCATACCTGAAGAAGTTGTGAACACCCTCTGAAACGTCCCTCTTCATGTTTCCGGCAAGCATTCGAAGAAATAAAGGTTTCTGTTAGTATGGCCATTACCGGATTAGCCTTCTTCTTTAAACGATCGAACAAGTCAAGAATGACCACATCTATATTGCCCAATACTCGAGGAAAAATAATCAATCCGTATATGCCTATAGCAAACAAGTCCATCTTCATTTCCTCATCCGGATGCACTGGTATTATGTCCCGGATACTCTCCCATAAAAATGCAATACTTTCTCCCCGAACCTGAATTATTCCTTTAGCCCACGCGTCACTCATTCCGGCTAGAGAACTCAATTTCGAATGGTAATTCTGAGACTTAGGAGGCTTCGAGTAGATCCAATCCTTGTTGACATTTCTTCTATTTATCAAAGCTGTGTATTCTTCTATTGTTGGCATCAAATCGTTTCCATTGAAGGTGAAACAACAAAAAGCGGGATTCCAGAACTGAAAAGCGGCTCTGAGCAAAGGCCGATTAATTCTAACATAAATCAACTAAGCTATATCCCCATAATTTTCACGGAATTGGTCTTGTACTCTCACTTCCCAACTTTCCCATATCTCTTTTAGCTCATACAAATCATTCTGTTGTAAACTAACATACGTATACCCGGGCACAATGCGTTCACTCGGTTGACTGTCTCCAAAGGCCTTTTGGTTGACTTCGGACCAATGTCGAATGGCTGAGTTCTTATCTTGATCACCTAGAAGACTTTTATCCATAATGAAAGCTCTCAAAGCGGGCAAACCACTCGAATCAACATCTTTAAAAAGGAATGCAAAAAGAATGCAAGAAAAAGAAAAAAGAAAACAAAAGAAAACAAAAGAAAACAAAAAGAAAAAGGAAATGTGTTAGTAAGGATGCCATAAATAACAAAAGCACAAATAAATGATGTAAACAAATGACATAGAAGAAGTGCAAGATAAACAAGATCTAGACATCATACCTAATTCACCTAGGCTGTCCGCATGGCTCTAATGGGGTGGGTTTACTAGTTCTCTAAATGCAATTTTGGTTCTAGGAGGTACCCGAATTGTCCTTGCTGTCCTCTTCTAAGAGTAGCAAGGCCCCCGATCATCACCCATTATAGGCTCATCTCAATCGAGTTCAATTCGGGAGGACCCTTTCGCTATGCCCATACGAGGAAACAATATTCCTACGAAGACATAGGGTAATCGAGCCCCGAAGGTACTTTACTAGGCCCCTACGAAGGAACAATATCCTTACGAAAGCCTTAGTATTTTCCCCCCACTTAAAAAGACGGGTTAAAATGATATAACTTCGAATTAATAAACAAAAAATAATTTAAATGCCACTTTAATTCAAAATATCCAAAATTAATTAAGCGGTATTTAAAAACAAGGCTTGACTCGTTTTGAAAAATTTTGTCCCCAGCGGAGTCGCCAACTGTAGCGATCCCTCTTTAAAAAAAGTTAAATATTAGATGAAAATGAAAATAGGGGCCACTAATTTAAAAAATTAAGAATTAGGCTTTTGAAAAAAGTAGAACCTTTTAAATTTAGGGTTTTAAAATTTAGAAATTAGGGTTTGGAAAACCTAAAAAAGAAACTGAGAATTTTATTAAAATTAGGGATTTAAAAAAAATGTTAGGAATGTTTAAAAATTTGGGAGTCGCCACCGGCCACTTTGGTAGACCGGACACCGTAAAAACCAGAGATTCAAAATGATTTGGGCTCGAGAGTCGGTTACGGTTAAAAACGGGTTTAGGGTTTAAAAACCGCCCAAAAAATTAGTACCTTTAAAATAAATTGCCGCTTAATTAATTTTGAATATTTTTGAATTAGAGTGGCATTTAAATTATTTTTCGTTTAAAGATTCGAATCAATTTTATTTTTACCGGGTCTCTATTCGAAGGCAACGCATACACCGCGACCATTGCATTGGAACGCGGGCCCGTTACGACCGAATAAAGATGTTTTAAAATTAGATTAATTAATTAAGAAAGTGTGGAAGTGGTAACTTAGCAAAAAAACAATAAAACAATAATATGCACAAAAGAATAAAAACATGACATAAAAGAAATAAGGTACTTAAATTAAAAGAAACAATAATGTGATTAAAACAAAACGCATAAATATAAACAAAATCTATGTAAATAAATAAGGCATGATACAATAAGAGTAACATAAACTAAATGATTGCAAAGGGAAATATAAAACAAAATTTACAAGAATTCAAGATACATATATGACAAAACAAGTATTCATGAATATCATGATAAAAGCTAATGAAGCAAGTAACCTAACATAATATAACAAAAGACAAAAGGCACAAGAATAATCATGCAAAAAATAAATACACAAAATACATGTCACATGTAAGTAATAAAGTAAACATAAACAAATAAATGGGCATGTTAACATATAAGGCTAATGTAACAAAGAGATTAATAACTAAACATGAATATATAAAAAAGGAATTAAATGATACATGTACAACAAAATGAAAATAAACATAAACAAAAAAATAAGTAGCAAAAATATATACATATTGTAATGAGATAAATGAATAAATGGACAATAATATAAAATGCATGAATAATAAAAAACATAAAATAAAATAAGATAATAAAATAAAATCAAAATAAATACAAAATAAAAAAAACAAACTGTAAATGGCCAAATAAATATAAAAAGAAAATAAGAGGGACTAAAAGAGTGAATTGACCAAGGGGGAGGATTAAAAAAAGAAAGATAAAAACGCGGAGGGACCCGAAAATAATAAAACCAATTTTATAAGCGAAAATAAATGAAATCAGGACTAAAATAAAATACGAAATTAAAATACAGGGACCTTTTGTGTCATTAAAATGACACGGAGGGATTTATGAGAGTAAATAGACCATTTCCGACTTGCCCCCTAAGTATAAAACACAAACAGAAAAAATGAAAATCATTTTTTCATCCTCTGCTCAAACCGCCCCCTTATTTTCCTCTGTGTGTTCATCTGGGGAGGGATGAACATGATGAACGTTCATCTATGCCCAGAAAAACACCACAGTTTCCAGAATCCGGCCACCGTCCCCGGTGGTCGACAAAATTAAAACGACTCAGAAAGCCCTTCCTTTTTTTTAAACAAACAAAACAACAACGATCTTCTCTTTTTCGATTTAAAAAAAAACAAAAGCAGAAACAAAACCCTTCCCCTTTACTCGAAACGACACGACCAGAAACCTATCTTCACCTCGCATTGAGGCTCACGAATGATGGTCCGAAGACCTTCGGATCATTGCCGGCGAAGGGAGAAAAGGAAGAGAAGAGTGACTCAATGGAAGAACAAAGGTAAAAAACCCTATCCTAAAAAACCCTTACTTTTCTTTTTACTCGATGCATGCTAAAAAAGTTAGAGAAATCTACCTCTGAAATATTTTTGTTATATTGATAGTCGTTAGAAATTTTACATGGTTATGCTTTTTGGCTTTTATAGCCAAAACTATTACAAGAAAGAAAAAGAAATGAAACTTGGTTAATATCCCCTCTGCTGCCATGGAATTGTCCGATACGTACTGGGGGACCTCTGATTTTTTGGCTGTAATCCCTTCTGAATTTCTCTGCGATTAGTGTCATTTTTCTGATGATTCGTACATTGTCTTACATGCTTTTTGTTTGTTTGTGTACATGTGGTGATCGGAACGACGAGGGGAATCACCGGCGATGTTGATCAGCGATGGGAAACGAACGGACGACTACTGGAGAAGCGAAAGGTCGCCTGGGAATCCGGATGGTTCTTCGCGTGTCCGACACGCGCGCGTGGGAGACGAACAGTTGCTGCGCGTGGGCGCGTGCAGACATCCAGAAACTTCCCCCTGCTTGATCGTGGCCGTTGGATCTCAATCTGATCCAACGGCTCTCTGTTGGCTGCGCATAAGGATGAAAGTCAGTCAATTAGGGTTTCTTTTACCCGGTTTGGTCTAGGGTCAACCCGATTCGGGTTTAGCTTGGGCTTGCAATGTGGGCTTGTATAATTTTAACTCGGGCTTTTGTAATATGGACTGTTTACTATTTATTATTTTGGGCTTATTTATTTATTTTATTTTATTTATTTAAAATGTAATAATAATAATAATAATAATAATAATAATAATAATTACAATAATAAAAATGATAAAGATAAGAAATAAAACGAAAAAAATAATAAAAATAAATAAAATAAAAAAATAATAATAATAAAAATAATGATAATGATAGTAATAAAAATAATAATACTAAAAATAATAATAATAGTAATAATAAAAGATAGAAATAATAATAAATAGAAAAAAAATAAAGATGATAATAAAAATAATAATAACAATAACAATAATACTAAAAGGATAAAATAATAATAGTAATGATAATAATAATAAAAGAATAATAAAAAGACTAAAAATAACTATATATGTATGTTATTTACAAAATACCAAATTGATAAAATTTAAGTAATACAAAAATTTAAAGGGCAAACAAATACTATTTTTTGATTTTGATTATCGAATACAAGCCCGTTATTCGAATTGAAACATAAAATTAAAGCACAAGCTTAGACTGGATAAAATTAGTGATTACAGAGTAAGAACCTTAAAATTTGAGATTAATCTGTATAATTTTGTTCAAAAGCCCATAATTAAATATTTAAACTCATAAAATTTGATTTAATAACATTTGGTTGTCGTTTTGTTAGGACTAAAACGTACATTTCTGTATAATTTTAACCAGTTCGAATTTGTTAGGACTAATACGAGCATGTCTAAATGTGCTCTATAGAGAATCAGTTCGAATTTTAACCAAGTAAAAACCTTAAAATTTGAGAATAATCTGTATAATTTTTTTCAAAAGCCCATAATTAAATATTTAAACTCATAAAATTTGATTTAATAACATTTGGTAGTCGTTTTGTTGGGATTTAAACGTGCATGTCTAAATGGGCTTCATAGAGATTCCGTTCTAATTTTAACCGAGTAAAATTCTGAAAATTTCAGATTACTCTGTATAATTTTGTTCAAAAGCTAATAATTAAATATTTGAAATCATAAAATTTGATTTTAATAAAATTTGGTTGTCGTTTTGATGCGATTAAAACGAGCATTTCTAAATGGGCTTTATTGAGATTTTGTTCGAATTTTAACCGAGTAAAAAGCTGAAAATTTGAGATTAATCTGTATAATTTTGTTCACAAGCCTATAATTAACTATTTGAACTCATAAAATTTAATTTAATTACATTTGGTTATCGTTTTGATGCCATTAATACGAGCATGTCTAAATGTGCTCTATAGAGAATCCGTTCGAATTTTAACCGAGTAAAAACCTTAAAATTTGAGATTAATCTGTATAATTTTGTTTAACAGCCCAATAATTAAATATTTAAAGTCATAAAATTTGAGTTTATAACATTTGATTGTCATTTTGTTGGGATTAAAACGTGCATGTCTAAATGGGCTTTATAGAGATTCCGTTCTAATTTTAACCGAGTAAAATTTTGAAAATTTACAGGTAATCTATATAATTTTGTTCAAAAGCTAATAATTAAATATTTAAAATCATAAAATTTGATTTTAATAAAATTTGTTTGTCATTTTGATGCAATTAAAACGTGCATGTCTAAATGGGCTTTATAGAGATTCCGTTCGAATTTTAACCGAGTAAAAAGCTGAAAATTTGAGATTAATTTGTATAATTTTGTTCACAAGCCTATAATTAACTATTTGAACTCATAAAATTTAATTTAATAACATTTGATTGTCGTTTTGATGCGATTAATACGAGCATGTCTAAATATGTTCTATAGAGAATCCGTTCGAATTTTAACCGAGTAAAACCCTTAAAATTTGAGATTAATCTGTATAATTTTGTTCAAAAGCCCATAATTAAATATTGAACTCATAAAATTTGATTTAATAACATTTGGTTGTCGTTTTGTTGGGATTAAAATGTGCATGTCTAAATGGGCTTTATAGAGATTCCGTTCTAATTATAACCGAGTAAAATTGTGAAAATTTTAGATTAATCTGTAAACTTTTGTTCAAAAGCTAATAATAAAATATTTGAAACCATACAATTTGATTTTAATAAAATTTGGGTTTCGTTTTGATGTGATTAAAACGTGCATGCCCAAATGGGCTTTATAAAAATTCCGTTCGAATTTTAACCGAGTAAATTGCTGAAAATTTGAGATTATTCTGTATAATTTTGTTCAAAAGCCTGTAATTAACTATTTGAACTCATAAAATTTAATTTAATAACATTTGGTTGTCGTTTTGATGCGATTAATACGAGCATGTCTAAATGTATTCTATAGAGAGTTCGTTCGAATTATAACTGTGTAAAAACCATAAAATTTGAGATTAATCTGTATAATTTTATTCAGAAGCCCATAATTAAATATTTAAACTAATAAAATTTGATTTAATAACATTTGATTGTCGTTTTGTTGGGATTAAAACGTGCATGTCTAAATGGGCTTTATAGAGATTCCGCTCTATTTTTAACCTAGTAAAATTCTGAAAATTTCAGATTAATCTATATAATTTTGTTCAAAAGCTAATAATTAAATATTTAAAATCATAAAATTTGATTTTAATAAAATTTTGTTGTCGTTTTGATGTGATTAAAACGTGCATGTCTAAATAGGCTTTATAGTGATTCCGTTCGAATTTTTATCGAGTAAAAAGCTAAAAAATTTGAGATTAATCTGTATAATTTTGTTCAAAAGACTATAATTAACTATTTGAACTCATAAAATATAATTTAATAACATTTGGTTGTCATTTTGATGCGATTAATACGAGCATGTCTAAATGTGCTCTATAGAGAATCCGTTCTAATTTTAACCGGGTAAAAACCTTAAAATTTGAGATTAATCTATATAACTTTCTTCAAAAGCCCATAATTAAATATTTAAACTCATAAAATTTGATTTAATAATATTTGGTTGTCGTTTTGTTGTGATTAAAACGTGCATGTCCAAATGGTCTTTATAGAGATTCCGTTCTAATTATAATTGAGTAAAATTTTGAAAATTTACAAGTAATCTGTATAATTCTGTTTAAAAGCTAATAATTAAATATTTAAAATCATAAAATTTGATATAAAAAAAATTTGGTTGTTGTTTTGATGTGATTAAAACGTAAATTTCTAAATGGGCTTTATAGTGATTCTGTTCGAATTTTAACCGAGTAAAAAGCTAAAAATTTGTGATTAATCTGTATAATTTTATTCAAAAGACTATAATTAACTATTTGAACTCATAAAATTTAATTTAATAACATTTGGTTGTCGTTTTGATGCGATTAATACGAGCATGTCTAAATGTGCTCTATAGAGAATCCGTTCGAATTTTAACCGGGTAAAAACCTTAAAATTTGAGATTAATCTATATAATTTTGTTCAAAAGCCCATAATTAAATATTTAAACTCATAAAATTTGATTTAATAACATTTGGTTATCGTTTTGTTGGGATTAAAACGTGCATGTCTAAATGGGCTTTATAGAGATTCCGTTCTAATTATAACCGAGTAAAATTCTGAAAATTTAAGAGTAATCTGTATAATTTTATTCAAAAGCTAATAATTAAATATTTAAAATCATAAAATTCGATTTTAATAAAATTTGGTTGTTATTTTTATGCGATTAAAACGTACAAGTCTAAATGGGCTTTATAGAGATTCCGTTCGAATTTTAACAGTGTAAAAAGCTGAAAATTTGAAATTAATCTGTATAATTTTGTTCAAAAGCCTATAATTAACTATTTGAACTCATAAAATTTAATTTAATTAAATTTGGTTATCGTTTTGATGCCATTAATACGAGCATGTCTAAATGTGCTCTATAAAGTATCCGTTCGAATTTTAACCGAGTAAAAACCTTAAAATTTGAGATTAATCTGTATAATTTTGTTCAAAAGCCCATAATTAAATATTTGAACTCATAAAATTTGATTTAATAATATTTGGTTATCGTTTTGTTGGTATTAAAACGTGCATGTCTAAATGGGCTTTACAGAGATTCCGTTCTAATTTTAACCGAGTAAAATTCTGAAAATTTCAGATTAATCTGTATAATTTTGTTCAAAAGCTAATAATTAAATATTTGAAATCATAAAATTTGATTTTAATAAAATTTGGTTATCGTTTTGATGCGATTAAAACGTGCACGTCTAAATGGGCTTTATAGAGATTTTGTTCGAATTTTAAACGAGTAAAAAGCTGAAAATTTGAGATTAATCTGTATAATTTTGTTCACAAGCCTATAATTAACTATTTGAACTAATAAAATTTAATTTAATAACATTTGGTTGTCGTTTTGATGCTATTAATACGAGAATGTCTAAATGTGCTTTATAGAGAATCCATTCGAATTTTAACCGAGTAAAAACCTTAAAATTTATGATTAATTTGTATAATTTTATTCAAAAGCCCATAATTAAATATTTAAACTCATAAAATTTGATTTAATAACATTTGGTTCTCGTTTTGTTGGGATTAAAACGTGCATGTCTAAATGGGCTTTATAGAGATTCCGTTCTAATTTTAACAGAGTAAAATTCTAAAAATTTCAGATTAATCTGTATAATTTTGTCCAAAAGATAATAATTAAATATTTGAAATCATAAAATTTGATTATAATAAAATTCGGTTGTCGTTTTGATGTAATTAAAACCTGCATGTCTATATGGGCTTTATAGAGATTCCGTTCGAATTTTAACCGAGTAAAAAGCTAAAAATTTGAGATTAATCTGTATAATTTTGTTCACAAGCCTACAATCAACTATTTAAACTCATAAAATATAATTTAATAACATTTGGTTGTCGTTTTGATGCGATTAATACGAGCATGTCTAAATGTGCTCTATAGAGAATCCGTTCGAATTTTAACCGAGTAAAAACCTTAAAATTTGAGATTAATCTGTATAATTTTATTCAAAAGCCCATAATTAAATATTTAAACTCATAAAATTTGATTTAATAACATTTGGTTGTCGTTTTGTTAGGACTAAAACGTACTTTTCTAAATGGGCTTTATAGAGATTTCGTTCTAATTATAACCGAGTAAAATTCTGAAAATTTCAGATTAATCTGTATAATTTTATTCAAAAGCTAATAATTAAATATTTGAAATAATAAAATTTGATTTTAATAAAATTTGGTTGTCGTTTTGATGCGATTAAAATGTGAATGTCTTAATGGGCTTTATAGAGATTCCGTTCGAATTTTAACCGAGTAAAAAGCTGAAAATTTGAGATTAATCTGTATAATTTTGTTCACAAGCCTATAATTAACTATTTGAACTCATAAAATTTAATTTAATAACATTTGGTTATCATTTTGATGCCATTAATACGAGCATGTCTAAATGTGCTCTATAGAGAATCCGTTTGAATTTTAACCGAGTAAAAACCTTAAAATTTGAGATTAATATGTATAATTTTGTTCAAAAGCCTATAATTAAATATTTAAACTCATAAAATTTGATTTAATAACATTTGGTTATCGTTTTGTTGGGATTAAAACGTGCATGTCTAAATGGGCTTTATAGAGATTCCGTTCTAATTTTAACCGAGTAAATTTCTGAAAATTTCAGATTAATCTGTATAATTTTGTTCAAAAGCTAATAATTAAATATTTGAAATCATAAAATTTGATTATAATAAAATTCGTTTGTCGTTTTGATGCAATTAAAACGTGCATGTCTAAATTGACTTTATAGAGATTCCGTTCGAATTTTAACCGAGTAAAAAGCTAAAAATTTGAGATTAATCTGTATAATTTTGTTCACAAGCCTACAATTAACTATTTAAACTCATAAAATATAATTTAATAACATTTGGTTGTCGTTTTGATGCGATTAATACGAGCATGTCTAAATGTGCTCTATAGAGAATCCGTTCGAATTTTAACCGAGTAAAAACCTTAAAATTTGAGATTAATCTGTATAATTTTATTCAAAAGCCCATAATTAAATATTTAAACTCATAAAATTTGATTTAGTAACATTTGTTTGTCGTTTTGTTAGGACTAAAACGTACATTTCTAAATGGGCTTTATAGAGATTCCGTTCTAATTATAACCGAGTAAAATTCTTAAAATTTCAGATTAATCTGTATAATTTTATTCAAAAGCTAATAATTAAATATTTGAAATAATAAAATTTGATTTTAATAAAATTTGGTTGTCGTTTTGATGCGATTAAAATGTGAATGTCTTAATGCGCTTTATAGAGATTCCGTTCGAATTTTAACGGAGTAAAAAGCTGAAAATTTGAGATTAATCTGTATAATTTTATTCACAAGCCTATAATTAACTATTTGAACTCATAAAATTTAATTCAATAACATTTGGTTATCATTTTGATTCCATTAATACGAGCATGTCTAAATATGCTCTATAGAGAATCCGTTCGAAATTTAACCGAGTAAAAACCTTAAAATTTGAGATTAATCTGTATAATTTTGTTGAAAAGCCCATAATTAAATATTTGAACTCATAAAATTTGATTTAATAACATTTAGTTGGGACTAAAACGAACATTTCTAAATGGGCTTTACAGAAATTCCGTTCTAATTATAACCGAGTGAAATTCTGAAAATTTCAGATTAATCTGTATAATTTTATTCAAAAGCTGATAATTAAATATTTGAAATAATAAAATTTGATTTTAATAAAATTTAGTTGTCGTTTTGATGCGATTAAAACATGCATGTCTAAATGGGCTTTATAGAGATTCCGTTCGAATTTTAACCGAGTAAAAAGCTGAAAATTTGAGATTAATCTGTATAATTTTGTTCACAAGCCTATAATTAACTATTTGAACTCATAAAATTTAATTTAATTACATTTGGTTATCGTTTTGATGCCATTAATACGAGCATGTCTAAATGTGCTCTATAGAGAATCCGTTCGAATTTTAACCGAGTAAAAACCTTAAAATTTGAGATTAATCTGTATAATTTTGTTCAAAAGCCCATAATTAAATATTTGAACTCATAAAATTTGATTTAATAACATTTGGTTCTCGTTTTATTGGGATTAAAACGTGCATGTCTAAATGGGCTTTATAGAGATTCCGTTCTAATTTTAACAAAGTAAAATTCTAAAAATTTCAGATTAATCTGTATAATTTTGTTCAAAAGCTAATAATTAAATATTTTAAATCATAAAATTTGATTTTAATAAAATTTGGTTCTTGTTTTGATGCGATTAAAACCTGCATGTCTAAATGGGCTTTATAGAGATTTCGTTCGAATTTTAATCTAGTAAAAAGCTGAAAATTTGAGATTAATCTGTATAATTTTTTTCAAAAGCCTATAATTAACTATTTGAACTCATAAAATTTAATTTAATAACATTTGGTAGTCCTTTTGATGCGATTAATACGAGCATGTCTAAATGTGCTCTATAGAGAATCCGTTTGAATTTTAACGGAGTAAAAACCTTAAAATTGTAGATTAATCTGTATAATTTTGTTCAAAAGCCTATAATTAAATATTTAAACTCATAAAATTTGATTTAATAACATTTGGTTGTCGTTTTGTTGAGATTAAAACGTGCACGTCTAAATGGGGCTTTATAGAGATTCCGTTCTAATTTTAACCGAGTAAAATTCTGAAAATTTCAGATTAATATGTATAATTTTATTCAAAAGCTAATAATTAAATATTTGAAATCATAAAATTTGATTTTAATAAAATTTGGTTGTTGTTTTGATGCGATTAAAATGTGCATGTCTAAATGAGCTTTATAGAGATTCTGTTCGAATTTTAACCTACTAAAAAGCTGAAAGTTTGAAATTAATCTGTATAATTTTGTTCAAAACCCTATAATTAACTATCTGAACTCATAAAATTTAATTTAATAATATTTGGTTGTCGTTTTGATGCGATTAATACGAGTATGTCTAAATGTTCTCTATAGAGAATCCGTTCGAATTTTAATCGAGTAAAAACCTTAAAATTTGAGATTAATCTGTATAATTTTGTTCAAAAGCCCATAATTAAATATTTAAACTCATAAAATTTGATTTAAGAATATTTGGTTGTCGTTTTGTTGGGATTAAAACGTGTATGTCTAAATGGGCTTTATAGAGATTTCGTTCTAAATTTAACCGAGTAAAATTCTGGAAATTTCAGATTAATCTGAATAATTTTGTTTAAAACCTAATAATTAAATATTTGAAATCATAAAATTTGATTTTAATAAAATTTTGTTGTCGTTTTGATACGATTAAAACGTGCTTGTCTAAATGGGCTTTATAGAGATTCCATTCTAATTTTAACCGAGTAAAATTCTGAAAATTTCAGATTAATCTGTATAACTTTGTTCAAAAGCTGAAAATTTGGGATTAATCTGTATAATTTTGTTCAAAAGCCCATAATCAAGTATTTGAACTCATAAAATTTGATTAAATCACATTTGGTTGTCGTTTTGTTGGGATTATAACGTGCATATCTAAATAGGCATTATAGAGATTCTGTTCTAATTTTAACCGAGTAAAATTCTGAAAATTTTAGATTAATCTGTATAATTTTGTTCAAAATCTAATAATTAAATATTTTAAATCATAAAATTTGATTTTAATAAAATTTGGTTGTCGTTTTGATGCGAATAAAACGTGCATGTCTAAATGGGCTTTATAGAGGTTCCGTTCGAATTTTAACCGAGTAAAAAGCTGAAAATTTGAGATTAATCTGTATAATTTTTTTCAAAAGCCTATAATTAACTATTTGAACTCATAAAATTTAATTTAATAACATTTGGTAGTCCTTTTGATGCGATTAATACGAGCATGTCTAAATGTGCTCTATAGAGAATCCGTTTGAATTTTAACGGAGTAAAAACCTTAAAATTGTAGATTAATCTGTATAATTTTGTTCAAAAGCCTATAATTAAATATTTAAACGCATAAAATTTGATTTAATAACATTTGGTTGTCGTTTTGTTGAGATTAAAACGTGCACGTCTAAATGGGGCTTTGTAGAGATTCCGTTCTAATTTTAACCGAGTAAAATTCTGAAAATTTCAGATTAATATGTATAATTTTATTCAAAAGCTAATAATTAAATATTTGAAATCATAAAATTTGATTTTAATAAAATTTGGTTGTTGTTTTGATGCGATTAAAATGTGCATGCCTAAATGGGCTTTATAGAGATTCTGTTCGAATTTTAACCTAGTAAAAAGCTGAAAGTTTGAAATTAATCTGTATAATTTTGTTCAAAACCCTATAATTAACTATCTGAACTCATAAAATTTAATTTAATAATATTTGGTTGTCGTTTTGATGCGATTAATACGAGTATGTCTAAATGTTCTCTATAGAGAATCCGTTCGAATTTTAATCGAGTAAAAACCTTAAAATTTGAGATTAATCTGTATAATTTTGTTCAAAAGCCCATAATTAAATATTTAAACTCATAAAATTTGATTTAAGAATATTTGGTTGTCGTTTTGTTGGGATTAAAACGTGTATGTCTAAATGGGCTTTATAGAGATTTCGTTCTAAATTTAACCGAGTAAAATTCTGGAAATTTCAGATTAATCTGAATAATTTTGTTTAAAACCTAATAATTAAATATTTGAAATCATAAAATTTGATTTTAATAAAATTTTGTTGTCGTTTTGATACGATTAAAACGTGCTTGTCTAAATGGGCTTTATAGAGATTCCATTCTAATTTTAACCGAGTAAAATTCTGAAAATTTCAGATTAATCTGTATAACTTTGTTCAAAAGCTGAAAATTTGGGATTAATCTGTATAATTTTGTTCAAAAGCCCATAATCAAGTATTTGAACTCATAAAATTTGATTAAATCACATTTGGTTGTCGTTTTGTTGGGATTATAACGTGCATATCTAAATAGGCATTATAGAGATTCTGTTCTAATTTTAACCGAGTAAAATTCTGAAAATTTTAGATTAATCTGTATAATTTTGTTCAAAATCTAATAATTAAATATTTTAAATCATAAAATTTGATTTTAATAAAATTTGGTTGTCGTTTTGATGCGAATAAAACGTGCATGTCTAAATGGGCTTTATAGAGGTTCCGTTCGAATTTTAACCGAGTAAAAAGCTGAAAATTTGAGATTAATCTGTATAATTTTTTTCAAAAGCCTATAATTAACTATTTGAACTCATAAAATTTAATTTAATAACATTTGGTAGTCCTTTTGATGCGATTAATACGAGCATGTCTAAATGTGCTCTATAGAGAATCCGTTTGAATTTTAACGGAGTAAAAACCTTAAAATTGTAGATTAATCTGTATAATTTTGTTCAAAAGCCTATAATTAAATATTTAAACGCATAAAATTTGATTTAATAACATTTGGTTGTCGTTTTGTTGAGATTAAAACGTGCACGTCTAAATGGGGCTTTGTAGAGATTCCGTTCTAATTTTAACCGAGTAAAATTCTGAAAATTTCAGATTAATATGTATAATTTTATTCAAAAGCTAATAATTAAATATTTGAAATCATAAAATTTGATTTTAATAAAATTTGGTTGTTGTTTTGATGCGATTAAAATGTGCATGCCTAAATGGGCTTTATAGAGATTCTGTTCGAATTTTAACCTAGTAAAAAGCTGAAAGTTTGAAATTAATCTGTATAATTTTGTTCAAAACCCTATAATTAACTATCTGAACTCATAAAATTTAATTTAATAATATTTGGTTGTCGTTTTGATGCGATTAATACGAGTATGTCTAAATGTTCTCTATAGAGAATCCGTTCGAATTTTAATCGAGTAAAAACCTTAAAATTTGAGATTAATCTGTATAATTTTGTTCAAAAGCCCATAATTAAATATTTAAACTCATAAAATTTGATTTAAGAATATTTGGTTGTCGTTTTGTTGGGATTAAAACGTGTATGTCTAAATGGGCTTTATAGAGATTTCGTTCTAAATTTAACCGAGTAAAATTCTGGAAATTTCAGATTAATCTGAATAATTTTGTTTAAAACCTAATAATTAAATATTTGAAATCATAAAATTTGATTTTAATAAAATTTTGTTGTCGTTTTGATACGATTAAAACGTGCTTGTCTAAATGGGCTTTATAGAGATTCCCTTCTAATTTTAACCGAGTAAAATTCTGAAAATTTCAGATTAATCTGTATAACTTTGTTCAAAAGCTGAAAATTTGGGATTAATCTGTATAATTTTGTTCAAAAGCCCATAATCAAGTATTTGAACTCATAAAATTTGATTAAATCACATTTGGTTGTCGTTTTCTTGGGATTATAACGTGCATATCTAAATAGGCATTATAGAGATTCTGTTCTAATTTTAACCGAGTAAAATTCTGAAAATTTTAGATTAATATGTATAATTTTGTTCAAAATCTAATAATTAAATATTTTAAATCATAAAATTTGATTTTAATAAAATTTGGTTGTCGTTTTGATGCGAATAAAACGTGCATGTCTAAATGGGCTTTATAGAGGTTCCGTTCGAATTTTAACCGAGTAAAAAGCTGAAAATTTGAGATTAATCTGTATAATTTTTTTCAAAAGCCTATAATTAACTATTTGAACTCATAAAATTTAATTTAATAACATTTGGTAGTCCTTTTGATGCGATTAATACGAGCATGTCTAAATGTGCTCTATAGAGAATCCGTTTGAATTTTAACGGAGTAAAAACCTTAAAATTGTAGATTAATCTGTATAATTTTGTTCAAAAGCCTATAATTAAATATTTAAACGCATAAAATTTGATTTAATAACATTTGGTTATCGTTTTGTTGAGATTAAAACGTGCACGTCTAAATGGGGCTTTGTAGAGATTCCGTTCTAATTTTAACCGAGTAAAATTCTGAAAATTTCAGATTAATATGTATAATTTTATTCAAAAGCTAATAATTAAATATTTGAAATCATAAAATTTGATTTTAATAAAATTTGGTTGTTGTTTTGATGCGATTAAAATGTGCATGCCTAAATGGGCTTTATAGAGATTCTGTTCGAATTTTAACCTAGTAAAAAGCTGAAAGTTTGAAATTAATCTATATAATTTTGTTCAAAACCCTATAATTAACTATCTGAACTCATAAAATTTAATTTAATAATATTTGGTTGTCGTTTTGATGCGATTAATACGAGTATGTCTAAATGTTCTCTATAGAGAATCCGTTCGAATTTTAATCGAGTAAAAACCTTAAAATTTGAGATTAATCTGTATAATTTTGTTCAAAAGCCCATAATTAAATATTTAAACTCATAAAATTTGATTTAAGAATATTTGGTTGTCGTTTTGTTGGGATTAAAACGTGTATGTCTAAATGGGCTTTATAGAGATTTCGTTCTAAATTTAACCGAGTAAAATTCTGGAAATTTCAGATTAATCTGAATAATTTTGTTTAAAACCTAATAATTAAATATTTGAAATCATAAAATTTGATTTTAATAAAATTTGGTTGTCGTTTTGATACGATTAAAACGTGCTTGTCTAAATGGGCTTTATAGAGATTCCGTTCTAATTTTAACCGAGTAAAATTCTGAAAATTTCAGATTAATCTGTATAACTTTGTTCAAAAGCTGAAAATTTGGGATTAATCTGTATAATTTTGTTCAAAAGCCCATAATCAAGTATTTGAACTCATAAAATTTGATTAAATCACATTTGGTTGTCGTTTTGTTGGGATTATAACGTGCATATCTAAATAGGCATTATAGAGATTCTGTTCTAATTTTAACCGAGTAAAATTCTGAAAATTTTAGATTAATCTGTATAATTTTGTTCAAAATCTAATAATTAAATATTTTAAATC
Source organism: Abelmoschus esculentus (assembly GCA_035048815.1). NCBI lineage: Eukaryota > Viridiplantae > Streptophyta > Magnoliopsida > Malvales > Malvaceae > Abelmoschus > Abelmoschus esculentus. Next base: position 18,423,620 of record JAUCBN010000008.1, on the reverse strand, counting down.
ATAAAATTTGATTTTAATAAAATTTGGTTGTCGTTTTGATGCGAATAAAACGTGCATGTCTAAATGGGCTTTATAGAGGTTCCGTTCGAATTTTAACCGAGTAAAAAGCTGAAAATTTGAGATTAATCTGTATAATTTTTTTCAAAAGCCTATAATTAACTATTTGAACTCATAAAATTTAATTTAATAACATTTGGTAGTCCTTTTGATGCGATTAATACGAGCATGTCTAAATGTGCTCTATAGAGAATCCGTTTGAATTTTAACGGAGTAAAAACCTTAAAATTGTAGATTAATCTGTATAATTTTGTTCAAAAGCCTATAATTAAATATTTAAACGCATAAAATTTGATTTAATAACATTTGGTTGTCGTTTTGTTGAGATTAAAACGTGCACGTCTAAATGGGGCTTTGTAGAGATTCCGTTCTAATTTTAACCGAGTAAAATTCTGAAAATTTCAGATTAATATGTATAATTTTATTCAAAAGCTAATAATTAAATATTTGAAATCATAAAATTTGATTTTAATAAAATTTGGTTGTTGTTTTGATGCGATTAAAATGTGCATGCCTAAATGGGCTTTATAGAGATTCTGTTCGAATTTTAACCTAGTAAAAAGCTGAAAGTTTGAAATTAATCTGTATAATTTTGTTCAAAACCCTATAATTAACTATCTGAACTCATAAAATTTAATTTAATAATATTTGGTTGTCGTTTTGATGCGATTAATACGAGTATGTCTAAATGTTCTCTATAGAGAATCCGTTCGAATTTTAATCGAGTAAAAACCTTAAAATTTGAGATTAATCTGTATAATTTTGTTCAAAAGCCCATAATTAAATATTTAAACTCATAAAATTTGATTTAAGAATATTTGGTTGTCGTTTTGTTGGGATTAAAACGTGTATGTCTAAATGGGCTTTATAGAGATTTCGTTCTAAATTTAACCGAGTAAAATTCTGGAAATTTCAGATTAATCTGAATAATTTTGTTTAAAACCTAATAATTAAATATTTGAAATCATAAAATTTGATTTTAATAAAATTTTGTTGTCGTTTTGATACGATTAAAACGTGCTTGTCTAAATGGGCTTTATAGAGATTCCATTCTAATTTTAACCGAGTAAAATTCTGAAAATTTCAGATTAATCTGTATAACTTTGTTCAAAAGCTGAAAATTTGGGATTAATCTGTATAATTTTGTTCAAAAGCCCATAATCAAGTATTTGAACTCATAAAATTTGATTAAATCACATTTGGTTGTCGTTTTGTTGGGATTATAACGTGCATATCTAAATAGGCATTATAGAGATTCTGTTCTAATTTTAACCGAGTAAAATTCTGAAAATTTTAGATTAATCTGTATAATTTTGTTCAAAATCTAATAATTAAATATTTTAAATCATAAAATTTGATTTTAATAAAATTTGGTTGTCGTTTTGATGCGAATAAAACGTGCATGTCTAAATGGGCTTTATAGAGGTTCCGTTCGAATTTTAACCGAGTAAAAAGCTGAAAATTTGAGATTAATCTGTATAATTTTTTTCAAAAGCCTATAATTAACTATTTGAACTCATAAAATTTAATTTAATAACATTTGGTAGTCCTTTTGATGCGATTAATACGAGCATGTCTAAATGTGCTCTATAGAGAATCCGTTTGAATTTTAACGGAGTAAAAACCTTAAAATTGTAGATTAATCTGTATAATTTTGTTCAAAAGCCTATAATTAAATATTTAAACGCATAAAATTTGATTTAATAACATTTGGTTGTCGTTTTGTTGAGATTAAAACGTGCACGTCTAAATGGGGCTTTGTAGAGATTCCGTTCTAATTTTAACCGAGTAAAATTCTGAAAATTTCAGATTAATATGTATAATTTTATTCAAAAGCTAATAATTAAATATTTGAAATCATAAAATTTGATTTTAATAAAATTTGGTTGTTGTTTTGATGCGATTAAAATGTGCATGCCTAAATGGGCTTTATAGAGATTCTGTTCGAATTTTAACCTAGTAAAAAGCTGAAAGTTTGAAATTAATCTGTATAATTTTGTTCAAAACCCTATAATTAACTATCTGAACTCATAAAATTTAATTTAATAATATTTGGTTGTCGTTTTGATGCGATTAATACGAGTATGTCTAAATGTTCTCTATAGAGAATCCGTTCGAATTTTAATCGAGTAAAAACCTTAAAATTTGAGATTAATCTGTATAATTTTGTTCAAAAGCCCATAATTAAATATTTAAACTCATAAAATTTGATTTAAGAATATTTGGTTGTCGTTTTGTTGGGATTAAAACGTGTATGTCTAAATGGGCTTTATAGAGATTTCGTTCTAAATTTAACCGAGTAAAATTCTGGAAATTTCAGATTAATCTGAATAATTTTGTTTAAAACCTAATAATTAAATATTTGAAATCATAAAATTTGATTTTAATAAAATTTTGTTGTCGTTTTGATACGATTAAAACGTGCTTGTCTAAATGGGCTTTATAGAGATTCCATTCTAATTTTAACCGAGTAAAATTCTGAAAATTTCAGATTAATCTGTATAACTTTGTTCAAAAGCTGAAAATTTGGGATTAATCTGTATAATTTTGTTCAAAAGCCCATAATCAAGTATTTGAACTCATAAAATTTGATTAAATCACATTTGGTTGTCGTTTTGTTGGGATTATAACGTGCATATCTAAATAGGCATTATAGAGATTCTGTTCTAATTTTAACCGAGTAAAATTCTGAAAATTTTAGATTAATCTGTATAATTTTGTTCAAAATCTAATAATTAAATATTTTAAATCATAAAATTTGATTTTAATAAAATTTGGTTGTCGTTTTGATGCGAATAAAACGTGCATGTCTAAATGGGCTTTATAGAGGTTCCGTTCGAATTTTAACCGAGTAAAAAGCTGAAAATTTGAGATTAATCTGTATAATTTTTTTCAAAAGCCTATAATTAACTATTTGAACTCATAAAATTTAATTTAATAACATTTGGTAGTCCTTTTGATGCGATTAATACGAGCATGTCTAAATGTGCTCTATAGAGAATCCGTTTGAATTTTAACGGAGTAAAAACCTTAAAATTGTAGATTAATCTGTATAATTTTGTTCAAAAGCCTATAATTAAATATTTAAACGCATAAAATTTGATTTAATAACATTTGGTTGTCGTTTTGTTGAGATTAAAACGTGCACGTCTAAATGGGGCTTTGTAGAGATTCCGTTCTAATTTTAACCGAGTAAAATTCTGAAAATTTCAGATTAATATGTATAATTTTATTCAAAAGCTAATAATTAAATATTTGAAATCATAAAATTTGATTTTAATAAAATTTGGTTGTTGTTTTGATGCGATTAAAATGTGCATGCCTAAATGGGCTTTATAGAGATTCTGTTCGAATTTTAACCTAGTAAAAAGCTGAAAGTTTGAAATTAATCTGTATAATTTTGTTCAAAACCCTATAATTAACTATCTGAACTCATAAAATTTAATTTAATAATATTTGGTTGTCGTTTTGATGCGATTAATACGAGTATGTCTAAATGTTCTCTATAGAGAATCCGTTCGAATTTTAATCGAGTAAAAACCTTAAAATTTGAGATTAATCTGTATAATTTTGTTCAAAAGCCCATAATTAAATATTTAAACTCATAAAATTTGATTTAAGAATATTTGGTTGTCGTTTTGTTGGGATTAAAACGTGTATGTCTAAATGGGCTTTATAGAGATTTCGTTCTAAATTTAACCGAGTAAAATTCTGGAAATTTCAGATTAATCTGAATAATTTTGTTTAAAACCTAATAATTAAATATTTGAAATCATAAAATTTGATTTTAATAAAATTTTGTTGTCGTTTTGATACGATTAAAACGTGCTTGTCTAAATGGGCTTTATAGAGATTCCATTCTAATTTTAACCGAGTAAAATTCTGAAAATTTCAGATTAATCTGTATAACTTTGTTCAAAAGCTGAAAATTTGGGATTAATCTGTATAATTTTGTTCAAAAGCCCATAATCAAGTATTTGAACTCATAAAATTTGATTAAATCACATTTGGTTGTCGTTTTGTTGGGATTATAACGTGCATATCTAAATAGGCATTATAGAGATTCTGTTCTAATTTTAACCGAGTAAAATTCTGAAAATTTTAGATTAATCTGTATAATTTTGTTCAAAATCTAATAATTAAATATTTTAAATCATAAAATTTGATTTTAATAAAATTTGGTTGTCGTTTTGATGCGAATAAAACGTGCATGTCTAAATGGGCTTTATAGAGGTTCCGTTCGAATTTTAACCGAGTAAAAAGCTGAAAATTTGAGATTAATCTGTATAATTTTTTTCAAAAGCCTATAATTAACTATTTGAACTCATAAAATTTAATTTAATAACATTTGGTAGTCCTTTTGATGCGATTAATACGAGCATGTCTAAATGTGCTCTATAGAGAATCCGTTTGAATTTTAACGGAGTAAAAACCTTAAAATTGTAGATTAATCTGTATAATTTTGTTCAAAAGCCTATAATTAAATATTTAAACGCATAAAATTTGATTTAATAACATTTGGTTGTCGTTTTGTTGAGATTAAAACGTGCACGTCTAAATGGGGCTTTGTAGAGATTCCGTTCTAATTTTAACCGAGTAAAATTCTGAAAATTTCAGATTAATATGTATAATTTTATTCAAAAGCTAATAATTAAATATTTGAAATCATAAAATTTGATTTTAATAAAATTTGGTTGTTGTTTTGATGCGATTAAAATGTGCATGCCTAAATGGGCTTTATAGAGATTCTGTTCGAATTTTAACCTAGTAAAAAGCTGAAAGTTTGAAATTAATCTGTATAATTTTGTTCAAAACCCTATAATTAACTATCTGAACTCATAAAATTTAATTTAATAATATTTGGTTGTCGTTTTGATGCGATTAATACGAGTATGTCTAAATGTTCTCTATAGAGAATCCGTTCGAATTTTAATCGAGTAAAAACCTTAAAATTTGAGATTAATCTGTATAATTTTGTTCAAAAGCCCATAATTAAATATTTAAACTCATAAAATTTGATTTAAGAATATTTGGTTGTCGTTTTGTTGGGATTAAAACGTGTATGTCTAAATGGGCTTTATAGAGATTTCGTTCTAAATTTAACCGAGTAAAATTCTGGAAATTTCAGATTAATCTGAATAATTTTGTTTAAAACCTAATAATTAAATATTTGAAATCATAAAATTTGATTTTAATAAAATTTTGTTGTCGTTTTGATACGATTAAAACGTGCTTGTCTAAATGGGCTTTATAGAGATTCCCTTCTAATTTTAACCGAGTAAAATTCTGAAAATTTCAGATTAATCTGTATAACTTTGTTCAAAAGCTGAAAATTTGGGATTAATCTGTATAATTTTGTTCAAAAGCCCATAATCAAGTATTTGAACTCATAAAATTTGATTAAATCACATTTGGTTGTCGTTTTGTTGGGATTATAACGTGCATATCTAAATAGGCATTATAGAGATTCTGTTCTAATTTTAACCGAGTAAAATTCTGAAAATTTTAGATTAATCTGTATAATTTTGTTCAAAATCTAATAATTAAATATTTTAAATCATAAAATTTGATTTTAATAAAATTTGGTTGTCGTTTTGATGCGAATAAAACGTGCATGTCTAAATGGGCTTTATAGAGGTTCCGTTCGAATTTTAACCGAGTAAAAAGCTGAAAATTTGAGATTAATCTGTATAATTTTTTTCAAAAGCCTATAATTAACTATTTGAACTCATAAAATTTAATTTAATAACATTTGGTAGTCCTTTTGATGCGATTAATACGAGCATGTCTAAATGTGCTCTATAGAGAATCCGTTTGAATTTTAACGGAGTAAAAACCTTAAAATTGTAGATTAATCTGTATAATTTTGTTCAAAAGCCTATAATTAAATATTTAAACGCATAAAATTTGATTTAATAACATTTGGTTGTCGTTTTGTTGAGATTAAAACGTGCACGTCTAAATGGGGCTTTGTAGAGATTCCGTTCTAATTTTAACCGAGTAAAATTCTGAAAATTTCAGATTAATATGTATAATTTTATTCAAAAGCTAATAATTAAATATTTGAAATCATAAAATTTGATTTTAATAAAATTTGGTTGTTGTTTTGATGCGATTAAAATGTGCATGCCTAAATGGGCTTTATAGAGATTCTGTTCGAATTTTAACCTAGTAAAAAGCTGAAAGTTTGAAATTAATCTGTATAATTTTGTTCAAAACCCTATAATTAACTATCTGAACTCATAAAATTTAATTTAATAATATTTGGTTGTCGTTTTGATGCGATTAATACGAGTATGTCTAAATGTTCTCTATAGAGAATCCGTTCGAATTTTAATCGAGTAAAAACCTTAAAATTTGAGATTAATCTGTATAATTTTGTTCAAAAGCCCATAATTAAATATTTAAACTCATAAAATTTGATTTAAGAATATTTGGTTGTCGTTTTGTTGGGATTAAAACGTGTATGTCTAAATGGGCTTTATAGAGATTTCGTTCTAAATTTAACCGAGTAAAATTCTGGAAATTTCAGATTAATCTGAATAATTTTGTTTAAAACCTAATAATTAAATATTTGAAATCATAAAATTTGATTTTAATAAAATTTTGTTGTCGTTTTGATACGATTAAAACGTGCTTGTCTAAATGGGCTTTATAGAGATTCCATTCTAATTTTAACCGAGTAAAATTCTGAAAATTTCAGATTAATCTGTATAACTTTGTTCAAAAGCTGAAAATTTGGGATTAATCTGTATAATTTTGTTCAAAAGCCCATAATCAAGTATTTGAACTCATAAAATTTGATTAAATCACATTTGGTTGTCGTTTTGTTGGGATTATAACGTGCATATCTAAATAGGCATTATAGAGATTCTGTTCTAATTTTAACCGAGTAAAATTCTGAAAATTTTAGATTAATCTGTATAATTTTGTTCAAAATCTAATAATTAAATATTTTAAATCATAAAATTTGATTTTAATAAAATTTGGTTGTCGTTTTGATGCGAATAAAACGTGCATGTCTAAATGGGCTTTATAGAGGTTCCGTTCGAATTTTAACCGAGTAAAAAGCTGAAAATTTGAGATTAATCTGTATAATTTTTTTCAAAAGCCTATAATTAACTATTTGAACTCATAAAATTTAATTTAATAACATTTGGTAGTCCTTTTGATGCGATTAATACGAGCATGTCTAAATGTGCTCTATAGAGAATCCGTTTGAATTTTAACGGAGTAAAAACCTTAAAATTGTAGATTAATCTGTATAATTTTGTTCAAAAGCCTATAATTAAATATTTAAACGCATAAAATTTGATTTAATAACATTTGGTTGTCGTTTTGTTGAGATTAAAACGTGCACGTCTAAATGGGGCTTTGTAGAGATTCCGTTCTAATTTTAACCGAGTAAAATTCTGAAAATTTCAGATTAATATGTATAATTTTATTCAAAAGCTAATAATTAAATATTTGAAATCATAAAATTTGATTTTAATAAAATTTGGTTGTTGTTTTGATGCGATTAAAATGTGCATGCCTAAATGGGCTTTATAGAGATTCTGTTCGAATTTTAACCTAGTAAAAAGCTGAAAGTTTGAAATTAATCTGTATAATTTTGTTCAAAACCCTATAATTAACTATCTGAACTCATAAAATTTAATTTAATAATATTTGGTTGTCGTTTTGATGCGATTAATACGAGTATGTCTAAATGTTCTCTATAGAGAATCCGTTCGAATTTTAATCGAGTAAAAACCTTAAAATTTGAGATTAATCTGTATAATTTTGTTCAAAAGCCCATAATTAAATATTTAAACTCATAAAATTTGATTTAAGAATATTTGGTTGTCGTTTTGTTGGGATTAAAACGTGTATGTCTAAATGGGCTTTATAGAGATTTCGTTCTAAATTTAACCGAGTAAAATTCTGGAAATTTCAGATTAATCTGAATAATTTTGTTTAAAACCTAATAATTAAATATTTGAAATCATAAAATTTGATTTTAATAAAATTTTGTTGTCGTTTTGATACGATTAAAACGTGCTTGTCTAAATGGGCTTTATAGAGATTCCATTCTAATTTTAACCGAGTAAAATTCTGAAAATTTCAGATTAATCTGTATAACTTTGTTCAAAAGCTGAAAATTTGGGATTAATCTGTATAATTTTGTTCAAAAGCCCATAATCAAGTATTTGAACTCATAAAATTTGATTAAATCACATTTGGTTGTCGTTTTGTTGGGATTATAACGTGCATATCTAAATAGGCATTATAGAGATTCTGTTCTAATTTTAACCGAGTAAAATTCTGAAAATTTTAGATTAATCTGTATAATTTTGTTCAAAATCTAATAATTAAATATTTTAAATCATAAAATTTGATTTTAATAAAATTTGGTTGTCGTTTTGATGCGAATAAAACGTGCATGTCTAAATGGGCTTTATAGAGGTTCCGTTCGAATTTTAACCGAGTAAAAAGCTGAAAATTTGAGATTAATCTGTATAATTTTTTTCAAAAGCCTATAATTAACTATTTGAACTCATAAAATTTAATTTAATAACATTTGGTAGTCCTTTTGATGCGATTAATACGAGCATGTCTAAATGTGCTCTATAGAGAATCCGTTTGAATTTTAACGGAGTAAAAACCTTAAAATTGTAGATTAATCTGTATAATTTTGTTCAAAAGCCTATAATTAAATATTTAAACGCATAAAATTTGATTTAATAACATTTGGTTGTCGTTTTGTTGAGATTAAAACGTGCACGTCTAAATGGGGCTTTGTAGAGATTCCGTTCTAATTTTAACCGAGTAAAATTCTGAAAATTTCAGATTAATATGTATAATTTTATTCAAAAGCTAATAATTAAATATTTGAAATCATAAAATTTGATTTTAATAAAATTTGGTTGTTGTTTTGATGCGATTAAAATGTGCATGCCTAAATGGGCTTTATAGAGATTCTGTTCGAATTTTAACCTAGTAAAAAGCTGAAAGTTTGAAATTAATCTGTATAATTTTGTTCAAAACCCTATAATTAACTATCTGAACTCATAAAATTTAATTTAATAATATTTGGTTGTCGTTTTGATGCGATTAATACGAGTATGTCTAAATGTTCTCTATAGAGAATCCGTTCGAATTTTAATCGAGTAAAAACCTTAAAATTTGAGATTAATCTGTATAATTTTGTTCAAAAGCCCATAATTAAATATTTAAACTCATAAAATTTGATTTAAGAATATTTGGTTGTCGTTTTGTTGGGATTAAAACGTGTATGTCTAAATGGGCTTTATAGAGATTTCGTTCTAAATTTAACCGAGTAAAATTCTGGAAATTTCAGATTAATCTGAATAATTTTGTTTAAAACCTAATAATTAAATATTTGAAATCATAAAATTTGATTTTAATAAAATTTTGTTGTCGTTTTGATACGATTAAAACGTGCTTGTCTAAATGGGCTTTATAGAGATTCCCTTCTAATTTTAACCGAGTAAAATTCTGAAAATTTCAGATTAATCTGTATAACTTTGTTCAAAAGCTGAAAATTTGGGATTAATCTGTATAATTTTGTTCAAAAGCCCATAATCAAGTATTTGAACTCATAAAATTTGATTAAATCACATTTGGTTGTCGTTTTGTTGGGATTATAACGTGCATATCTAAATAGGCATTATAGAGATTCTGTTCTAATTTTAACCGAGTAAAATTCTGAAAATTTTAGATTAATCTGTATAATTTTGTTCAAAATCTAATAATTAAATATTTTAAATCATAAAATTTGATTTTAATAAAATTTGGTTGTCGTTTTGATGCGAATAAAACGTGCATGTCTAAATGGGCTTTATAGAGGTTCCGTTCGAATTTTAACCGAGTAAAAAGCTGAAAATTTGAGATTAATCTGTATAATTTTTTTCAAAAGCCTATAATTAACTATTTGAACTCATAAAATTTAATTTAATAACATTTGGTAGTCCTTTTGATGCGATTAATACGAGCATGTCTAAATGTGCTCTATAGAGAATCCGTTTGAATTTTAACGGAGTAAAAACCTTAAAATTGTAGATTAATCTGTATAATTTTGTTCAAAAGCCTATAATTAAATATTTAAACGCATAAAATTTGATTTAATAACATTTGGTTGTCGTTTTGTTGAGATTAAAACGTGCACGTCTAAATGGGGCTTTGTAGAGATTCCGTTCTAATTTTAACCGAGTAAAATTCTGAAAATTTCAGATTAATATGTATAATTTTATTCAAAAGCTAATAATTAAATATTTGAAATCATAAAATTTGATTTTAATAAAATTTGGTTGTTGTTTTGATGCGATTAAAATGTGCATGCCTAAATGGGCTTTATAGAGATTCTGTTCGAATTTTAACCTAGTAAAAAGCTGAAAGTTTGAAATTAATCTGTATAATTTTGTTCAAAACCCTATAATTAACTATCTGAACTCATAAAATTTAATTTAATAATATTTGGTTGTCGTTTTGATGCGATTAATACGAGTATGTCTAAATGTTCTCTATAGAGAATCCGTTCGAATTTTAATCGAGTAAAAACCTTAAAATTTGAGATTAATCTGTATAATTTTGTTCAAAAGCCCATAATTAAATATTTAAACTCATAAAATTTGATTTAAGAATATTTGGTTGTCGTTTTGTTGGGATTAAAACGTGTATGTCTAAATGGGCTTTATAGAGATTTCGTTCTAAATTTAACCGAGTAAAATTCTGGAAATTTCAGATTAATCTGAATAATTTTGTTTAAAACCTAATAATTAAATATTTGAAATCATAAAATTTGATTTTAATAAAATTTGGTTGTCGTTTTGATACGATTAAAATGTGCTTGTCTAAATGGGCTTTATAGAGATTCCGTTCTAATTTTAACCGAGTAAAATTCTGAAAATTTCAGATTAATCTGTATAACTTTGTTCAAAAGCTGAAAATTTGGGATTAATCTGTATAATTTTGTTCAAAAGCCCATAATCAAGTATTTGAACTCATAAAATTTGATTAAATCACATTTGGTTGTCGTTTTGTTGGGATTATAACGTGCATATCTAAATAGGCATTATAGAGATTCTGTTCTAATTTTAACCGAGTAAAATTCTGAAAATTTTAGATTAATCTGTATAATTTTGTTCAAAATCTAATAATTAAATATTTTAAATCATAAAATTTGATTTTAATAAAATTTGGTTGTCGTTTTGATGCGAATAAAACGTGCATGTCTAAATGGGCTTTATAGAGGTTCCGTTCGAATTTTAACCGAGTAAAAAGCTGAAAATTTGAGATTAATCTGTATAATTTTTTTCAAAAGCCTATAATTAACTATTTGAACTCATAAAATTTAATTTAATAACATTTGGTAGTCCTTTTGATGCGATTAATACGAGCATGTCTAAATGTGCTCTATAGAGAATCCGTTTGAATTTTAACGGAGTAAAAACCTTAAAATTGTAGATTAATCTGTATAATTTTGTTCAAAAGCCTATAATTAAATATTTAAACGCATAAAATTTGATTTAATAACATTTGGTTGTCGTTTTGTTGAGATTAAAACGTGCACGTCTAAATGGGGCTTTGTAGAGATTCCGTTCTAATTTTAACCGAGTAAAATTCTGAAAATTTCAGATTAATATGTATAATTTTATTCAAAAGCTAATAATTAAATATTTGAAATCATAAAATTTGATTTTAATAAAATTTGGTTGTTGTTTTGATGCGATTAAAATGTGCATGCCTAAATGGGCTTTATAGAGATTCTGTTCGAATTTTAACCTAGTAAAAAGCTGAAAGTTTGAAATTAATCTGTATAATTTTGTTCAAAACCCTATAATTAACTATCTGAACTCATAAAATTTAATTTAATAATATTTGGTTGTCGTTTTGATGCGATTAATACGAGTATGTCTAAATGTTCTCTATAGAGAATCCGTTCGAATTTTAATCGAGTAAAAACCTTAAAATTTGAGATTAATCTGTATAATTTTGTTCAAAAGCCCATAATTAAATATTTAAACTCATAAAATTTGATTTAAGAATATTTGATTGTCGTTTTGTTGGGATTAAAACGTGTATGTCTAAATGGGCTTTAGAGAGATTTCGTTCTAATTTTAACCGAGTAAAATTCTGAAAATTTCAGATTAATCTGTATAATTTTGTTCAAAAGCTAATAATTAAAATTTGAAATCATAAAAGTTGATTTTAATAAAATTTGGTTGTCGTTTTGATGCGATTAAAACGTGCATGTCTAAATGAGCTTTATAGAGATTCCGTTCGAATTTTAACCGAGTAAAAAGCTGAAAATTTGAGATTAATCTATATAATTTTGTTCAAAAGCCTATAATTAACTATTTGAACTCATAAAATTTAATTTAATAACATTTGGTTGTCGTTTTGATGCGATTAATACGAGCATGTCTAAATGTGCTCTATAGAGAATCCGTTCGAATTTTAACCGAGTAAAAACCTTAAAATTTGAGATTAATCTGTATAATTTTTTTCAAAAGCCCAATATTAAATATTTAAACTCATAAAGTTTGATTTAATAACTTTTGATTGTCGTTTTATTGGGATTAAAACGTGCATGTCTAAATGGGCTTTATAGAGATTTCGTTCTAATTTTAACCGAGTAAAATTCTGAAAATTTCAGATTAATCTTTATAATTTTGTTCAAAAGCTAATAATTAAATATTTGAAATCATAAAATTTGATTTTAATTAAATTTGATTGTCGTTTTGATGTGATTAAAACGTGCATGTCTAAATGGGCTTTATAGAGATTCCGTTCGAATTTTAACCGAGTAAAAAGCTGAAAATTTGAGATTAATCTGTATAATTTTTTTCAAAAGCCTATAATTAACTATTTGAACTCATAAAATTTAAGTTAATAAAATTTGGTTTTCGTTTTGACGCGATTAATACGAGCATGTCTAAATATGCTCTATAGAGAATCTGTTCAAATTTTAACCGAGTAAAAACCTTAAAATTTGAGAGTAATCTATATAATTTTGTTCAAAAGCCTATAATTAAATATTTAAACTCATAAAATTTGATTTAATAACAATTGATTATCGTTTTGTTTGGATTAAAACGTGCATGTCTAAAGGGACTTTATAGAGATTCCGTTCTAATTTTAACCGAGTAGAATTCTGTAAATTTCAGATTAATTTGTATAATTTTGTTCAAAAGCTAATAATTAAATATTTGAAATCATAAAATTTGATTTTAATAAAATTCGGTTGTCGTTTTGATGCGATTAAAACGTGCATGTCTAAATGGGCTTTATAGTGATCCCATTCGAATTTTAACCGAGTAAAAAGTTGAAAATTTGAGAATAATCTGTATAATTTTGTTCAAAAGCTTATAATTAACTATTTGAACTCATAAAATTTAAGTTAATAACATTTGGTTGTCGTTTTGATGAACCGAGTCACCTTTGACATTGGTGATTGGGTTTGGGTTCACTTCCGAAAGGAACGATTTCCAGCTCAAAGGCGGTCTAAGCTGTTACCGCGAGGAGATGGTCCTTTTCAGGTGTTGGAGAAAGTGAATGACAACGCCTTCAAGATAGACTTACCAGGCAAGTACACTGTAAGTGCCACATTTAATGTTTCTGATTTAGTCCCATATGATATTTTTGCAGATTTGAGGTCAAATCCTTTTCAAGAAAGGGGGATGATGTGAACATATCTTGTCAAGTTCAACAGGTTGATCCGGAGGTCTTACCATCATGACCTATCACACATTCTAAGGCAAAGAAATATAGGGAAGCTCTTTTCCTTGTGCTAACATTTCATATTCATTTGAGAATGTTCATGCCTTAGAATATGTTGTTTATAATGTGTTGCATGCTGATATGTGACATATTTAGGTATATATATTAGTATGTGTGTTTACTTATGTATATACTATGTTAATTATGTTTGCATTTGGTTTAAGTGTGTTTGTGTGGTTAAAATAAGACTACAAGGCTTTTTAGATGTGTTTGCCTTGTTCTAATATAGGTACATAGGAGAACCTTAGCTCAAGTGGGCATATTCAGCTTATCTCCAGCTCAGGAGAGCGTATGCAGTTCAATACCATCTCAAGTGGATTATATTCAGCTCAGAAGAAGCTCAATGGTGTGCACGCAGCTCACCTTAGCTCGAGGCAGCTCAGAGGCTTAGCTCCAAAAGCTTAGCTCCAAAAGCTTAGCTCCCAGCTCCATTTAGCTCCTAACACTCTTAGCTAGTTCGTTTCAGCTCATCTCCATTTACAGCTCAACTCAACTCAAGTTGAAGTGACCTACAGCAGCTGAAACTTATCGTACACGAAGAGCATGTGTCCTACGCATGTGCCATGCATGTGGGACCCACATAGCACCCTTCTCCACAAGTTTGGGCGTCCAAAAGCAAGCAAGCCAAACAATACCCTTGCTTTGAAGACCAATCAGCAACATTGGATAAGAATGAGTGGTTTCTTATTCAAATTCAAACATTAAACACATGTTTAATGTGTTTTAAGTGCCAAAACATGTGGCTAAGGATATTAGGAGCCTAAGATAAGTTATTTGAGCATTTAAATTTTTATTTTCGTTTGAATTAAGGCCACAAATTCAAATTTGGCCAGCTTTTTCTTTATTCCTATATATTTACTTAATTTTGTAAAGACAAGGTTAGACAATTTTATGAAACAATATTTTTGTGAGAAATTCTCTCAATTTCAGTTCTTCATTGACCTTTTCTTGACATTTTCAGACTTTGTTTGAGTGTGTCAATTCCTTGATACTTCAGGTTCCTAGATAACTATCTAGAGGGTCCAAGTCCGTTGACGGAGAACATATTCTATTCGGGCCTGCTCAGTATATTGTTCGAGTTCTTTCGAGTTCAACGTCGTTATTATTTTTCCAGCAACTTCAACATCCAATTCTGCCCTTTTTGATATTATAATGCAGCCATGAAAGCCCTTGAAGCATTTCATCTTCATTAAATCCTGGAAACGCAGAATTCCTTCATCTTTTTCTTTCTTTGTTTTTTTTAATTTTCTTTGTTTTCTAGTAATTTTAACACCATTATTACGTCTATAATCTTGTGTTTATTGCAGAGATATGCATGCTACTATCCTAGATTCATTTCAATTAAACAAGGAAGGTTGTTTTTGAAGCAACGTATCCGTTTATCAACCTTTCTTAGGGCGTATACCGTGATGGACGACCCCTCTCTTTGAGCGTATGTCACGATCAATGACCCCTCTCTTTGAGTGCATGTCTAATGAATGCTCCATTTCTTAGAGTGTATACCATGATGGACGACACCTCTCTTTGAGCGTATGTCGCAATGAATGACCCTTCTCTTCTTTCTGCATGTCATAATGAACGTCCCTTTCTTAGAGTGTATACTGTGATGGACGACACCTCTCTTTGAGTGTATGTCACGGTGAATGACCCCTTTCTTCAAGCATCTGCTATAATGAACGGTCCCTCTCTTTGAGCGTATGTCATAATGAACGGTACCTCTCTTTGAGCGTATACCGTGGTGGACGACCCCACTCTTTGAACATATGTTGTGATGAATGACCCCACTCTTCGGGTGCATTTCATAATAAACGGTCCCTTTCCTAGGGCGTATACTGTGATGGACGACCCTTGTCTTTGAGCGTATGTCACGATTATTGACTCCTCTTTGAGTGCATGTCATAATGAATGGTCCCTTTCATAGAGCATGCAAGGATGAACTTGAACCAAGGTGAGACTTTTCATATTCAGCAAGAGAGACAAGAAATTGAATGACATCTTTTTTCAGAAAAAAAAAAGCATTCAAGGCCCTCTTATCATCCATTTTGTGAGACTATTCAAATTCTACAATAAGATACACATTGAAGAACTTCTTTATTCATACCATTATGACATTCAAGGAGGATAAATGACTTGTATATGAGCATGGAATTCAATGAGATACTATCCCTTGTACAAATGGATGTCTACATTTATCCTAGTGTTGTCCACAATCATCCTACATATTCTATAAAATTATTCATCTACCAAAGAAGATGGGAGAACAAAAGCCTTAATGTCTTGTCATCATTGTCATGTTTATTTGAACAAAGAGAGGGGAGAACAAAATTATTCATTATGACATACGCTCAAAGAGAGGGGTCATTCATCACGACATACGCTCGAAGAGAGGGGTCATTCATCACGGTATACGCAAAAAGAGAGGGACCGTTCATTATGATATGCACTAGAAGAGAGGGATCATTCATCGTGACATACGCTTAAAGAGAAGGGTCGTCCAACACGGAATATGCTCAAAGAGAGGAACCGTTCACCATGACATGCACTCGAAGAGTGAGATCATTCATCGTGACATACGTTCAAAGAGAGGGTCATCTAACACGACAAACGCTCAAAGAGATGGATCGTTTATTACGACAGACGCTCGAAGAGAGGGGTCATTCACCACGACATACGCTCAAAATGAGGGGTCAACCATTAGGGTGTACGCTCAAAGAGAGGGACTGTTCACCATGACATGCACTCAAAGAGTGGGATCATTCATCACGACATACACTCAAATAGAGGGGTCGTCTATCACGACATACGCTCAATGAGAGGGACCGTTCATGATATGCACTCGAAGAGAGAGGTCATTCATCGCAACATACGCTCAAAGAGAGGGGTCATCGATCACAGTATACGCTTAAAGAGAGGGACCGTTCATTATGACATGCACTCGAAAAGAGGGTTTATTCATCGCGACATACAATCAAAGAGAGTGGTCGTCCATCATGGAATTTTCTCAAAGAGTGGGACCGTTCATTATGACATGCATTCGAAGAGAGGGGTCATTCATTGCGGCATACACTCAAAGAGAGGGGTCGTCTATCACGGTATACGCTCAAAGAGAGGAACCGTTCACCATGACATGCACTCGAAGAGAGGGATCATTCATCGCGACATACGGTCAAAGAGAGGGGTCATCCATCACGACATACGCTCTAAGAATGGGACTGTTCATTATGACATGTACTCGAAGTGAGGGGTCTTTCATCGCGATATACGCTCAAAGAGAAGGGTCATCCATTACGGTATATGCTCTAAGAAATGGACAATTCATTATGACATACGCTCGAAAAGAGGGTTCATTCATCTCGATATAAGCTTAAGGAGAGGGGCCATCCATCACGGTATACGCTCTATGAAATGGACCGTTCATTATGACATGCACTCAAAGAGAGGAGTCATTCATCGCGACATATGCTCAAAGAGAGGGGTCGTCCATCACGGTATACGCTCTTAGAAAGAGACTGTTCATTATGACATGCACTCAAAGAGAGGAGCCATTCATCGCGACATACGCTCAAAGAGAGGGGTGTTCCATCACGGTATACGCTCAAAGAAAGGGATTGTTCATTATGACATGCAGTCGAAGAGTGGAGTCATTCATCGCGACATACGCTTAAAGAGAAGGATCTTCCATTACGGTATACGCTCAAATAGAGGGACCATTCATTATGACTTACACTCGAAGAGAGGGATAATTTATCGCGACAAACACACAAAAAGAGGGGTCGTCCATCATGGTATATTTTCAAAGAGAGGTACCGTTCACCACGACATGAACTCGAAGAGAGGGGTAATTCATTGCAACATACGCTTAAAAAGAGGGGTCTTCTGTCACGGTATAGGCTCAGAGAGTGGGACCGTTCATTATAAAATGCACTCGAAGCGAGGGGCTTTCATCGCGACATATGCTATAAGAGAAAGGTCATCCATCACGGTACACGCTCAACGTGAGGGACCGTTCATTATGATATGCACTCGAAGAGAGGGGTTATTCATCGATACATACGCTCAAAGAGAGGGGGTCATCCATCACGGTATACGCTCAAAGAGTTGGACCGTTCATTATGACATGCACTCGAAAAGAGGGGCCATTCATCATGACATACAATCGAAGAGAGGGGTCAGCCATCACGGTAGACGCGCAAAGAGAGTGACCGTTCATTATGACATGTACTCGAAGAGAGGGATCATTCACTGCGACATACGCTTAAAGAGAGAGGGGGCAACCATCATGGTAAATGCTCAAAGAGAGGGATCGTTCATTATGTCATGCACTCGAAGAGAGGGGTCATTCAACGCAACATGCGATTAAAGAGAGGGCTCATCCAGCACGGTATATGCTCTAAGAAAAGGACCATTCATTATGACATGAACACGAAGAGAGGAGTTATTTATGGCGACATACGCTCAAAGAGAGTGGTCAGCCGTCACTGTAGACGCTCTAAGAAAGGAACCTTTCCTTATGACATGCACTCGAAAGGAGAGGTCATTCATCGCGACATACACTCAAAGAGAGGGGTCGCCAATCACGGTTTACGCTCAAAGAGAGGGACCGTTAATTATGACATGCACTCGAAGAGAGTGGTCATTCATCTCAACGTACGCTTAATGAGAGGTGTTGTCCATCACGGTATGCGCTCAAAGGGAGGGACTGTTCATTATGACATGCACTCGAAGAGAGGGGTCATTCATCTCGACATACGCTCAAAGAGAGGGATCGTCCATCATGGTATACGCTCTAACAAAGAGACTGTTCATTATGACATGCACTCGAAGAGAGGGTCGTCTATCACGGCATACGCATAAAGAGAGACCGTTCATTATGACATACGCTTGAAGAAAGGAGTCATTCACCGTGGCATACGCTAAAAGAGAGGGGTTGTCCATCACGGTATACGCTCTAAGAAAGGGACCGTTCATTTATGACAAGCACTCGAAGAGAAGGGTCATTCATCGCGACATACGCTCAAAGAGAGTGGTCGTCCATCACGGTATACGCTCAAAGAGAGGGACCGTTCATTATGTCATGCACTAGAAGAAATGGGTCATTCAATGCGACATACAATTAAAGAGAGAGCTCGTCCATCACGGTATATGCTCTAAGAAAAGGATCGTTCATTATGACTTGAACATGAGGAGAGGAGTTATTTGTGGCGACATACGCTCAAAGAGAGTGGTCAACCATCACTGTAGACGCTCTAAGAAAGGAACCGTTCCTTATGACAAGCACTCGAAGGGAGAGGTCATTCATCGTGACATACGCTCAAAGAGAGGGGTCACCCATCACGACATACGCTCTAAGAATGGGACTGTTCATTATGACATGTACTCGAAGTGAGGGGTCTTTCATCGCGATATACGCTCAAAGAGAAGGGTCATCCATTACGGTATATGCTCTAAGAAATGGACAATTCATTATGACATACGCTCGAAAAGAGGGTTCATTCATCTCGATATAAGCTTAAGGAGAGGGGCCATCCATCACGGTATACGCTCTATGAAATGGACCGTTCATTATGACATGCACTCAAAGAGAGGAGTCATTCATCGCGACATATGCTCAAAGAGAGGGGTCGTCCATCACGGTATACGCTCTTAGAAAGAGACTGTTCATTATGACATGCACTCAAAGAGAGGAGCCATTCATCGCGACATACGCTCAAAGAGAGGGGTGTTCCATCACGGTATACGCTCAAAGAAAGGGATTGTTCATTATGACATGCAGTCGAAGAGTGGAGTCATTCATCGCGACATACGCTTAAAGAGAAGGATCTTCCATTACGGTATACGCTCAAATAGAGGGACCATTCATTATGACTTACACTCGAAGAGAGGGATAATTTATCGCGACAAACACACAAAAAGAGGGGTCGTCCATCATGGTATATTTTCAAAGAGAGGTACCGTTCACCACGACATGAACTCGAAGAGAGGGGTAATTCATTGCAACATACGCTTAAAAAGAGGGGTCTTCTGTCACGGTATAGGCTCAGAGAGTGGGACCGTTCATTATAAAATGCACTCGAAGCGAGGGGCTTTCATCGCGACATATGCTATAAGAGAAAGGTCATCCATCACGGTACACGCTCAACGTGAGGGACCGTTCATTATGATATGCACTCGAAGAGAGGGGTTATTCATCGATACATACGCTCAAAGAGAGGGGGTCATCCATCACGGTATACGCTCAAAGAGTTGGACCGTTCATTATGACATGCACTCGAAAAGAGGGGCCATTCATCATGATATACAATCGAAGAGAGGGGTCAGCCATCACGGTAGACGCGCAAAGAGAGTGACCGTTCATTATGACATGTACTCGAAGAGAGGGATCATTCACTGCGACATACGCTTAAAGAGAGAGGGGGCAACCATCATGGTAAATGCTCAAAGAGAGGGATCGTTCATTATGTCATGCACTCGAAGAGAGGGGTCATTCAACGCAACATGCGATTAAAGAGAGGGCTCATCCAGCACGGTATATGCTCTAAGAAAAGGACCATTCATTATGACATGAACACGAAGAGAGGAGTTATTTATGGCGACATACGCTCAAAGAGAGTGGTCAGCCGTCACTGTAGACGCTCTAAGAAAGGAACCTTTCCTTATGACATGCACTCGAAAGGAGAGGTCATTCATCGCGACATACACTCAAAGAGAGGGGTCGCCAATCACGGTTTACGCTCAAAGAGAGGGACCGTTAATTATGACATGCACTCGAAGAGAGTGGTCATTCATCTCAACGTACGCTTAATGAGAGGTGTTGTCCATCACGGTATGCACTCAAAGGGAGGGACTGTTCATTATGACATGCACTCGAAGAGAGGGGTCATTCATCTCGACATACGCTCAAAGAGAGGGATCGTCCATCATGGTATACGCTCTAACAAAGAGACTGTTCATTATGACATGCACTCGAAGAGAGGGTCGTCTATCACGGCATACGCATAAAGAGAGACCGTTCATTATGACATACGCTTGAAGAAAGGAGTCATTCACCGTGGCATACGCTAAAAGAGAGGGGTTGTCCATCACGGTATACGCTCTAAGAAAGGGACCGTTCATTTATGACAAGCACTCGAAGAGAAGGGTCATTCATCGCGACATACGCTCAAAGAGAGTGGTCGTCCATCACGGTATACGCTCAAAGAGAGGGACCGTTCATTATGTCATGCACTAGAAGAAATGGGTCATTCAATGCGACATACAATTAAAGAGAGAGCTCGTCCATCACGGTATATGCTCTAAGAAAAGGATCGTTCATTATGACTTGAACATGAGGAGAGGAGTTATTTGTGGCGACATACGCTCAAAGAGAGTGGTCAACCATCACTGTAGACGCTCTAAGAAAGGAACCGTTCCTTATGACAAGCACTCGAAGGGAGAGGTCATTCATCGTGACATACGCTCAAAGAGAGGGGTCACCCATCACGGTTAACGCTCAAAGTGATGGACCGTTAATTATGACATGCACTCGAAGAGAGTGGCCATTCATTGCAACATACGCTTAAAAAGAGGGATTGTCCATCACAGTATGCGCTCAAAGGGAGGGATCGTCCATTATGACATGCACTCGAAGAGAGGGGTCGTTCATCTCGACATACGCTCAATGAGAGGGGTCGTCCATCACGGTGTACGGATAAAGAGATAGACCGTTCATTATGACATACGCTTGAAGAAAGGAGTCATTCACCGTGACATACACTTAAAGAGAGGGGTCGTCCGTAACGGTATACGGTCTAAGAAAGGGAACGATCAATATGACATGCACTCAAAGAGAGGGGTCGTCCATCATGGTATACGCTCGAAGAGAGGGACCGTTCCCCATGACATGCACGCGAAGAGAAGGATCATTCATTGCAACATACGCTCAAAGAGAGGGGCCGTCCATCACTGTATACGCTCTAAGGAAGGGACCGTTCCCCATGACATGCACTCGAAGAGTGAGACCATTCATTATGAAATGCACGTGAAGAGAGGGGTTATTCATGGCGTCATACACTCAAATAGAGGGGTCTTCCATCACAGTATACGCTCAAAGAGTTGGACCGTTCGTATGACATGCACCCGAAAAGAGGGGTCATTCATCGTGACATACAATCAAAAAGAGGGGTCAGTCATCACGATAAACGCTCAAAGATAGTGGCATGCACTCGAAGAGAGGGATCATTCACTACGACATACGCTTAAAGAGAGGGGTCAGCAATCACGGTAAACGCTCAAAGAGAGGGACCGTTCTTTATGTCATGCACTCGAAGAAAGGGGTCATTTAACGCGACATACGATCATAGAGAGGGCTCATCTATCACGGTATATGCTCTAAGAAAAGGACCGGTCATTATGACATGAACACAAGAGAGGAGTTATTTATGGCGACATACGCTCAAAGAGAGGGGTCAGCTATCACTGTAGACGCTCTAAGAAAGGAATCGTTCCTTATGACATGCACTCGAAGAGAGAGGTCTTTCATCGCGACATACGCTCAAAGAGAGGGGTCGTCCATCACTGTTTATGCTGAAAGAGAGGGGCCAACCATCACTGTAGACGCTCTAAGAAAGGAATCGTTCCTTATGACATGCACTCGAAGAGAGAGGTCTTTCATCGCGACATACGCTCAAAGAGAGGGGACGTCCATCACTGTTTACGCTGAAAGAGAGGGTTCATTCACCGTGACATACGCTCAAAGAGAGGGGTTCTCCATCACTATATATGCTCTAAGAAAGGGACCGTTCAATATGACCTGCACTTGAACAAAGGGGTCATTCATCACGATATATGCTTAAAGAGAGGGATCGTCCATCACGGTATACGCTCTAAGAGAGGGACTGTTCATTATGATAAGCACTCAAAGTGAGGTGTCATCAATCACGTTATACGCTCAAAGAGAGAGACTGTTCATTATAACATACGCTCGAAGAGAGGGGTCATTCATCACGACATACCTTAACGAGAGGGACTGTTTATTATTACATACGCTGGAAGAGAGGTGTCATTCATCTTGACATACGCTGAAAGAGAGGGCTTATCCATCACAGTATATATACTCTAAGTGACTGTTCATTATGACATACACTCTAAGAGAGGAGTCATTCATCCTGACAAATGCTCTAAGAGAGAGGTCGTCCGTCCATCACGGTATACGCTCTAAGAAAGGGACTGTTCATTATGACATGCACTCGAAAAGAGGAGTCATTCATCACAACATACGCTGAAAGAGAGGGGGTTGTTCATCACGGTATACGCTCTAAGAATGGGACTGTTCATTATGAAATGCACTCGTAAAAATGAGTCATTCATCGCGATATACGTTGAAAGAGAGGGGTCGTCCATCACGGTTTACGCTCTAAGAAAGGGACTGTTCATTATGACATGCACTCAAAGAGAGGGGACATTCATCTCGACATACGCTCAAAGAGAAGGGTCTCATCCATTACGGTATATGCTCAAAGAGAGGAACCGTTCATTATGACCTGCACTCGAAGAGAGGGGTCATTCATCTCAACATACGCTCAAAGAGAAGGGTCTTGTCCATTACGGTATACGCTCAAAGAGAGGGACCGTTCATTATGACCTACCCTCGAAGAGAGGGGTCATTCATCGCGACATACGCTCGTAGAGAAGGGTCGTCCATTATGGTATATGGTCAAAGAGATGGACCATTAGTTGTGACATGCAATCGAAGAGGGGTTATTCATCGCGACATACGCTCAAAAAGAGGGGTTTTCCATCACGGTATACGCTCAAAGAGTGGGTCCGTTCATTATGATATGCAGTTGAAAAGAGGTGTCATTCATCGCGACATGTGCTCAAAGAGAGGGGTCGTCCATCACGGTATACGCTGTAAGAAAGGGACCATTCATTATGACATGCACTCGAAGAGAGGGGTTGTTCATCGCGACATACGCCCAAAGAGAGGGTTCGTCCATCACGGTATACGCTCAAAGAGAGGCCTCGTTCACCATGACATGAACTTGAATAGAGGGGTCATTCATCGCGGCATACGCTCAAAGAGAGGGGTCGCCCATCATGGCATACACTCAAAGAGAGGGGTCGTCCATCACGGTATACGCTCAAAGAGAGGGACCGTTCATTATGACATACGCTCAAAGAGAGGTGTCATCCATCACGGTATACGCTCTAAGAAAGGGACCGTTCATTTTGACATGCACTCAAAGCGAGGGGTCATTCTTCGCGGCATACGCTCAAAGAGAGGGGTCGTCCATCACAGTATATGCTCGAAGAGAGGGACCGTTCTTCATGACATGCACACGAAGAAAAGGTTCATTCATCGCAACATACTCTCAAATAGAGGGGTCATCCATCACGGTATACGCTTTAAGGAAGGGACTGTTTCATTATTACATGCACTCGACGAGAGGAGTCATTCACCGCATCATATGCTCAAAAAGATGGGTCGTCCATTATGGTATACGCTCAAAGAGAGGGACCGTTCATTATGACATACACGCGAAGAGAGTGGTCATTCACCGTGACATACGCTGAAAAAAGAGGGGCAGCCATCACGGTAGACGCTCTAAGAAAGGGACTGTTCATTATGACATATGCTCAAAGAGAGCGTATCACGGTATACGCTTTAAGAAAGGAACCGTTCACTACGATATGCACTAAAAGAGAGGGATCATCAATCACGTTATACGCTCAAAGAAAGGGGCTGTTTATTAAGACATGTACTTCAAGAGAGGAGTCATTCATCACGACATACGCTTAAAGAGAGGGGTCGTCCATCACGGTTTACGCTCAAATAGAGTGATATGTGCACGCCCTACCTTAATTTCTTCCCATACCTTAAGTCACACAATTCTAATCTGATAGTTCTGCTTAATCCTCTTTATTTACTCAATTCATATGCTATACTCACTTGCTATCTCATATTATATACCTATAATGTTTATTTCCTTATATTACTATTGATAACTTAGTAATTAATATTGAATCACAGCTTTATCTAGCTTATATTATGCATAATTAATATTTAATACATGTTTAGTAACATTATACTTATAAGTTTAAGTTGTTTCTTCGCAGGTTATGTTAAACACAATTTAAGGGACTATTGGACAGCTCTGTTTTAGCTCAGATGCACCATTTGAGCTCAAAACAAAGAATCATTGTTTGAGGCACTTTATCAGCTTCCGATCATCCCCAAAATATACCAAACACTCCTAGGCAACGCAGTGAAGTGGATGATAACTTTGTTCAAGCTCACGAATTCAGAATGAGATCAAAACAACAAATGGTGAATTTACATCCAAATGGGATTCAGATCAGCTCCTACACAATCTTATGGGTTAAGGAGAGTATTATGGCCCTAAGGATCAGTTCACTCAGCTAGGGGGTTAGCCATTCAGCTCAAATAATCACTCAAAGATGGTGAACTTTCAGCTAGCTAAATCAGCTAGCTAGCTCAGCTCAACCCAGCTCAACCTTAGTTCATCCAGCTTTTCTTAGCTCACCTTACAACATTCGGTTCAACCATGGAAGGACATGTTTCCTCCCCAAGAGACACAACCGACCAACCATGGAGGGAAACATGTTTGGGTGCCAAAATAAAGAGATAACACTCTTCATTGGGCAGATTCATGATTGTCGACTTGTTTGCGATTTAGAGCCTAATTCAAGCGGAATTGGGTTTCGGTGTCTTCATGAACGTTATTCCTCTAGCTCATATCTTTCCAACGCATGTTGAATCACATCAATACGATATCGGGAACTCAAGATATGTACAATTTATGGAAGACTATGCAAGCTGAAATTTTAAACCGAAAAGTTCAAACAGTTCTTGGAATGAGACACCATTCAACCGAACGGTTAAGGAGGGAGACACCACCAATTGAACAGACACCAAGGCCAATATTCAGCCACCTTTTCAAAGGGGAATGTCACTTATCCGCACCCTTTCATTTCCTATAAATATGTAGCCATTTTGGAGTCACCCTCCATCCTTTATACTTTAGATTTTTGAAATTACATTCTAAGAGGTCTAATAAGTGCACCTACCACCCTCAGAGTTGTAACTAGATTGGGTTTATGTTCCTATAATATAAGTTCAACCTTTTCCCCTTTGAATACTATCATTCCATCATCACATAATCACCATTCACCTTCCATTTTCGTCCACCATTCTTTACCAGCCCTTAACATATCCTTACATATCATTTACTTCACTTAAACACCTCCATATCCATCCCTAATCAACCATCAACATCCCCCACGCATTCCCTTCACCAAGACAACTTCCTTTTCGTCTAAACAATACCCCACACTATAACCTCTTCTTAAATCATCCTTATCTTATTTCCAGCATCCTTTAACATTCTTTAGTTCAGAAACAAACGTGATACAAGGCTTTCTTGCATTCTAAGGTCCGGGCAATCAAAGCTTCTCTCTACAAGTATCTTTGGAGAGTTGGAGCGTATCTTATGGAATCAAAGCAAATAAAGAATCAAGTAAGCCCTATTTCTTGTTATTTCAATTTTGATCAAAAAAAAGGAAAAGAAAAGAAGAGAAAGAAAAAATTCAGATTGTTCCAGCATATAAGGAATCCAAGCAACCAACTCCGAGAAGTTCCCCAAATTTGATTGCTCAAGACTAGTTTGTAAGTTAAGTTTTGTGATAACGTTTTTGTTTTCTTTAGTCCTTTTCAATTGAACCCTTGAAATTTATTATACAATCCCTAAACTTTTTGTTTCTTCTATTAAACTTTTCCCTTTTTTCTATTTGCACACCTAACCTTTGTTTCAGCCCAAAGGCCATCATTTCTTAGAATATTTGACTAGTTTTGAATAAGTTCTTATAAGAACTTTATTTGATAGATTTAAGAGGTAAAAAGCAAGAGAGTGGTGAGCACAGAAGGGATAATAAAAGCCAGAATTCCCGGAGTGTAAACACGAGTAAATTGAGTACCATATTTCTCCCCTTGGAGTGACCGTGAGGATTTTTTGTGTGTGAATTAGTTAGGTCCTTAAACTTTTATTTCATTTATTCATAACACTACGTCGCAGTATTCAAATGAAAACAATCGGGGAGAACGACCAGCCTAGAACCTCCAAACACAGGCTCTAATAAGGGAAATGCAAAAGCTCTTACTTGCTGAGTTAGAACCAATTCATGAGCGGATGGACCGTATTGAGGAGTCCAGTGGAAGACATACAAGGGGCCAAGATGGACAGAATCATAGAAGGCATCTCATGCAACATGAGATTGAAGAGAGTGATGGAGAAGATGTCATTTCTGTTTGGAGCAATGCAAGGAACCATGGCCAATTGGATGACAATTTTGGGAGCATCCGGGTTAACATCCCTCCTTTTCAAGGAAAATCAGACATGGAGGCATATTTGGACTGGGAGAGCAAAGTGGAGCACATCTTCGAATGCCATAACTATTCCAAGCAAAAGAAGGTGCACATGGATACCTTAGAATTCGTTGACTACACACTTGTATGGTGGGATCAACTAAGATCAACAAGGAGGCGCAATGGTGAATGACCTATCAACCCTTGGAGAGAAATGAAAGGTATTATGAGGAAACATTTTGTGCCTACTCATCATTATCACCGTGATCTCTATTATAAGCTACAAAATCTTAAACAAGGAAGTAGAAGCATGGAAGACTACTACAAAGAGATAGAGTCATGATCCGAGCAAGTGTGGATGAAGACCGCGATGCCACCATGGCAAGGTTCTTGTCTGGTTTAAACAAAGAGATTGTTGATGTAGTGGAATTACAACACTAAATTGAAATTGAAGACATGGTGCATATGGCTATCAAAATCGAGAGACAACAACGCATGAGATCATCTTCTAGAGGCGTCACTAATGCAGTCCCAAAATGGAGTCCAAACACATCTCGGAGAAATAATCCTTTCCAAGGCAAAGAACAGGCTGAAACGTCCAAAACTAAGCCTATGGTGGAGAATGTTCGAGGAAAGCAACAAGAAGTGTCCATACGATCCTGAGAGAACAAATGTTTCAAGTGCTTAGGGCATGGACATATTGCTAGCCAATGTCCAAATAAAACACTATGTTGCTACAGGAAAATGCAGAGATTGCATCGGATAATGAGCAAGAAATTTTGGAAGAATCTGAGCAAGAGGAAGAAAAGAATTTACCCCTGTCGTTGAAGGACAACTTATGGTTGTTAAAAGGCTTTTAAACACCCAAATGGCAGAAGAAGAGGAGCAACGAGAGAACATATTTCACATTAGATGTTATGTTAAAAACAAAGTGTGTTTTATGATAATCGATGGTGGAAGTTGCACCAACGTGGCTAGCACTCTTATGGTGGATAAACTCGGCCTGAAAACATTAAAGCATCCAGCCCTATACAAACTCCAATGGCTCAATGATTCGGGGGAATTAAAGGTCACCAAACAAGTTCTTGTCCCTTTGTCTATTGGTTCATATAAGGATGAGGTTTTGCGCGACGTAGTTCCTATGCACGCAAGTCACATTTTACTTGGGAGACCATGGCAATATGATCAAAGAATGATGCATGATTGTTACACCAATTAGTTCATCTTCAAGCATGGAGGCAAGAAGATAGTGCTCGCACCTATGACGCCAAAACAAGTGTAAAGTGACCAGATTATGATGAAACAAAGTGTGAAGGATTAGAAACAAGAGAAGATTCAAACCAAGCTTAAAGAAGGAGGATCTAAGGAAGAAAAGGACTCTAATAGCATCAAGTTCATTAGGGGGAATGTCTTTTGACACATCCCGTGATCTCTTATGAATATTCTAACACAATACAAGCCAAAAAGTTCTCATATTTTTTTTAGAAACTCAACAAGGAGTTAGAAGGTCATGCACAACAAAACTATGTCACTCTCATTGCTAAGGGAGATTCCAGAACCAAGGGGTTCAATTTGAGGACAAATCGCCCAAAAGAAGGAGGGGATGATATGTTCATGCCCAACCTTAGTTTCTTCCAATTCCTTAAGTCACACAATTCCAAACAAGGAGTTCTACTTAATTCTCTTTATTTACTCAATACATGTGCTACACTCACTTGCTTAAGTGATGCTTAAGTGATGCTGGAGATATAAGGATGGTTTTGATGTGTTTTTGGATCATATTTAAGGTGGATTAGATGTTAGATTCATTAGGTTTTGGGCTGATGTTGTTCGGTTGCGTTTTGGCTTAGTTTTCGGTCTTTTCGGCTAAGTTTTTGGTAGTTTTATGGTGATCGGATATGGCTGTTGGTTTGAGCATGTTATGATGTGAGAATTCTCTGTTTTTAATGTTGTAGAAGAGGTACAAGAAGAAGCTTGATTGTTGGTGCGTTTGGTGCGATCATCGGAAAGCGGCGAAAGCTTGTTTCGCTTGTTGGTGAGTGGTTTTCGGATTTAAAGCGAATCGCATTTGGTACGTTATGTTTTTGGGGGATATGGAAGTGTGTGAAAACCTTTCATAGTTCAAGAGTAAGTAAAGTATTTTGTTTTGTTAAACCGATGTGAATTTCGGCTACATTTTACAAAGGTATTATGTTGATAAAGCATGAGATTTATGGAAGTGCATGAGCATGTTTTGAATTGATGCATATATGAGAGATACTTGCTGAAAATGCATGATTTATTTAGCATCCATGATTATGGAAAACTATGAGAAGTGTTTGGATTACAACATGGTTATTTGCCTTATACATGATGGTGCCTTTGGGCATGGCTTTTGGTTCATTTGTTGAACATAATATGCATGCATTATGAGCAGCAAGTTATCATGCATATTTGATTATGATATTGGCTTAGTGACACTACTTTTGATTCGAATACGAATGACGTCATTAGGATTATTTTAAGTGCACTATAATCAAAACAGAGAATACAGAATATTGCCTACATGCGTAACAAGGGGACTTTGTGTCTAAACGTGCGTGGTAGAGCCGCCTATACGTAACAAGGGTGACTATGTGTCCGATCGTGCGTGGTAGTGCTAAAGTTGACTTAGTGTCATGTTAAAGTTGACTTAGTGTCATGATAAAGTTGACTTTGTGTCATGTTAAAAGGGACTTTATGTCCTGACGGGACGAATGTCTCAAGATCCGTGTATTCGGTGAGCTCAAAGTTCACATTAAGTGTTCACTAGAAAGCCAATATACATACATGAAATTGAGAAAAGGTTTGAGCATCATTTATAAATTGTTTTGATAAGGTTATGTGTACTCAAGGATGCATATGATTTGATGAACTTGGACAATGGGATTTTAGCATGCATGAATTAACAAAGTATTGCAAATTATGTTTTCTTCATGGTTTTAAATAAATGCATTAATGATTATTTGTGGAGCTTCCTCACTAAGCATGTTTGCTTAAGCTCTCTTTTCATCCATGCAGAGAAATAAAGGCACTTGGAGCTTCGTTCGAGGCAAGGAGACCAAGTGGAAAGATCACTTTGAATTTGGTATGTTTTGGCCAATAAATTGGGCAAGACAATGTGTAACACAACCTATGAGAGAAGTGTGTTTTTAGGCTTTGAATCATGTTGTAATAAGACTATTAGTTTGATTGTTAATTGTTGAACTTTGGATTTGTTTGAATTGTTGAAGCATGTACTAGCATGATTGTTATATTGTTAATCACTTCTTAGGGAGCATGCCTATAGCTTGTTTGATGTCCTTGACGTTGTTGATTATGTGTCATATGTTGCTAATTATGTTTAGGATTGATGCATTTAGTGGTTCTAATTAATGGTTGAGTATTGAATAAATGTTGTGTACTTAGTGTAACGAAACTTTTGGCTCCAGACCCAAAGTTTCGAAACCTTAGTAAAGGTTCCGAAACCTTTGACAAATAGTTTGGAAACCTTCACGAAGGTTTCCAAACCTTGCGGGCAGTTTCAAGTTGAAAAGCTATTGGACGCGAAAGGTATGGAAACTTTCAGGAAAGTTTCGAAACCTTTTACAAAATGTTTGGAAACCTTCAGGAAGGTTTCCAAACCTTTGACCACTAGGATTTATTAATTGTTGAAATTTTATTTTAGTCTCGGATATCTTCCTTTGTTCGATTAAGGTACTTACCGATGTTATTTTGAACTGAAATTTTGTATGCATGCATAAAGTCGATTTAATTTGAAGATAGTTAACCTAAATTGGATGAAGTCCTTGTATTTTGGAAGATTTACATTTTGGTCCTTAAATTAGAGAAACATGCAATTGATGATGTTAGAATGATCCATTTGAGTTGAAATTTACTATGAGGAACTCTTGTATGCTTAATTGATTATTGATGGAAAGAATTTCTATTTTACTAATTGTATTTAAAAGTTTTACGTTTTAGTCCTTAATCCATATTAGTGTTTAATCGGATGGTTGTTTTAATTAATGTGTTCCAATAATGCTTTTAATGACACCTTGACATGTAGGAATAACATTGTGCCTCTAGTAAGATAAAATAAAAAAGTAACGGTTTTAGGGTTGTTTATCGAATTGAACCTTCGCGGGTTTGGTTTGATATTCCCCGTGTAACCCGTTAGTGCCGGTTTTGTCTAGGTCGAGCTAACGGGGTTACATTTGGTGGTATCAGAGCCAAGTTGAATAAAGTGCGTTGTAGGTTGAATAAAATATGTGATTGGTTTGAATAAAATGTGTTGTTGGTTTGAAAAGTGTGTAGTTGGTTGGTTAAAGCATGTATACGATTGTTAAGTTATGTGCTTAAATGTGCGATTGATTATGATATGTGTGATTGAGCATGATATGTTGTTGGATTGTGAAAATCTATTCGTGATGATTGTACTTTGCATAATGATGGTTAAATTGGGGTTATCGGTTACACATTGCCAATGCCAACATATTTTCAGATGCTCTCAGATTTCCCTTGGTTCCTGCCCGAATGTAAGTTTATTTAATTTGGATATTATGTTTTAAAATGCATGTTTAAAGTTTTTGGAATATGCTTATGAGACATGAAACACGAGCTAGTATTGGTATGAACATTAATGGTCAAGATTATGGACGAAACGACTGCTAGGGAAGAGTAAATCCTTCCTCCTCTGTAAGTGTGCCTTCGGTTAGGCCAGAAGGTTGGTTTGTGGTATTGCACCGTTCCTTCGGGTGTGTTTTAGTCTACTAAAGCTGGTACGGATGTTGCTAATCTAACTTGGGAGTTGTCAATAAGATGGTAGTTGAGGTTGTTGGAATTGAAGATGTTATTTGTGAGTGTGAACAATAATCATGCATAGAATAAGAGCATATATGTATATATCTATAGATAATGTAGGACATGCATGCATCTTTGAGCATGACATTAGAAATTGCATTTACATGCACATGCATTTGCATAGGCATTTATGAGGGCATATAGGAAATCATGCATACATTTGTTCACACTTGCGAGTAGCTCCTTGAGGGTGTAAGTGGAGAGTGGTTGATTCTTTTAAGGTGAAGGTATAAAAAAAAAGAAGTTAAAAGAACTTTCTTGTGGTGTTAAGCTGAGTGTGTAGTGGGCAAGCTACCCTTTTGGTTAGGGAATAGTCTTGGATGAAAAATGAGTGGTTGGTCTCAGAGTTGTGAATGTTTGAAACCGAGGTAAATACCCTGAGGTATGGTTAGTTTGAGTTGGTCATTACTAAAAGAACGGCTGAGTTTTGCGGATTCTTTCTAGTTAAGATCTGGAGGTTGTAACAAGGTTACAACATGTTTTGTAGAGAAAGGCGGTTTAATGTTATTCTAAGTGATGTGAAGTTATTTTGTGGAAATTACATGGAATTATTTGTAGTATGGTGAATGTGCAGTTAGATCGGGGGTTTGAATCATAGATTGTTGTGACCTTGAGAGGTTTGGTTGTACTATAAGGAGGAAAGTGTACACGTTGTGTTTACAGGATGTTAAGTTGGATATACTTCAGGTAGAGTTAGTCTTTGATGATGTCTGAAGTGGTGTGATATGGATCGTTGGACAATTTATGGTTTGTATCGATTGTTCAGTCTTATGGGTTTGCTTTTATCGAAAAGTGTCTTGAGGTTTTGTGTTCGGTGGGTTCGTGTTTGAGGATGTTTCATCATTATGGTTACCACTTTGGCAAGGTTATAAAATAAGAGATGTGAGAGCTAGTGGAAGGAATGGTTCTACAAGTTTGGATTTTGTTAAGGTATAGTTAATGTAAGAGTTGGTTTGTCGATGAGTTGATAATGGAAAAAAAAGGGGGGGTTTGGGTTAAGTGTCAAGGCACTTAATGATGTGTAGATTTTAAAGTTGAACCATGGTGTTGAGTTGGTTAAGGTGGCTAAACCTTGAGTTGGAGGTGTTATCGATGACATGAGTATGGTGTTGGGTATGACACAAAGTTGGTAAGATTCTTGTATGATATGTTTTGTAGAATGTTAGCAACTGGGGATGACTTGGCTTACATAAGGATGCTTGCAATGGGAGTTTGTTGTGTGAGATAAGCTTGGGTTGTTGTGGAGTTACAAGGGAAGATGTTCGGTTAACTTATAGGGAGACCTAGTTATATGGTGGATCTATGAGCGAAATTCAACCTTGGTAAAGTTGATCGGGGACAAGTCGTGGCAAAGTGTTTGTTGAGGGTCTAGTGAAGGATATGTTCTTGGTAAGGTTTAGTTTTGTGTTGAGAATCTTTTTGTGTTATGTTAACCGCATGGTTGTTACGGAAAGTGTCGAGATGGAGTGGTATCTTGAGTAGGGCTTATGATAATCTTTTCCCATGAGTTTGGTGGTAAATGTTGTGGTTGGAGTTGGGGAAAAACATGTGTTTTCGACTAAGCTAGTTTGGATTATGTTTGAATCATATATAAATGTTTAACTCGCTGATAGGGTAAGAATGAGTATCAATTTTCTTTGGGTTATTATTAGTAGTAAAGGTACAAAGGATGAAGTCAGAAAGAATCATCATAAGTTGGTAGTAAGTTCTATCGATGGTATGGAGTTTTCTTATAAGGGTTGTTGGGTCAATCGTTTGTTTGAGTACGGTTTTCTTGGGTTTCTAAGTTCCTTCCGGAAGTTGTGTGATTGGTGTATCTATAACATGATGAGATTTGAAAGTTTTTAGGACCGACATAGGTTGCTGTTTGGATGTTGGATTTTATCATTCATAGGTAAGTGGATGATATGTTGTGACGTTGTGATATGGTTAATATGACTCATAATGAGGTTGTTTTTGACGGTGGAGTTTGCTTAAGACGATGTTGACAGTTTTGTGCAAGGTTAGTCTGTAGTTTGTTGTATGGAGTGGAGGTTGGTGAAAGGCTTAGTTGGTTACCTGGTATGTGGGACGATGTCAAAAGAAAGGTAAGTTCGATGGTGATAGTGTGGAAACCGTTGCGGTTATCAAGAGTTGGTTATCAACCTTATGGGGTTTCCTTTTGAGTTATGTTTTCTATAGAGGTTGAGATGGTGTGGTGGTTGGTGCATTGTTGCTTTGGTGTAGAAAAAAAAGAATTTGTTGGTTGTCCAAAGAGGGTTGAGTGGTGGAGTTGTAAGTGAAGCCTATCTTGGTTGAGAGGATAAGGTGAAACAGTTAGGGGATGAGACGTTGGTACCTTTTGTGGAGGATATGGCTAAGGGTAGACTGATCGAGTATCGTTTTGATGAGGAGGAGATGTTGTGGTTTAGGGGTCAGATTGTGGTGCCGGATGAGGTTGAGTTGAGGTAAGCTATTTTAGCGGGAGCATATACCGGTCCGTTTGCTATGCATCCGTGAAGATGTATAGAAATCTCAAAGGTGTGTACTTTTGGGTTGGTTTAAAGGAGGATGTGACGGAGTTTGTATCTCGTTGTATGGTGTGTCAGCGAGTGGAAGCTAAACATCAGTTCCCTTCAGGTTTGTTACAGCTGGTTCAAGTTCCAGAATGGAAATGAGAGAGAGTTACCATGGATTTTGTGACGGGGTTACCTTTAACACCGTTCAAAGAGGATTCTTTATGGGTGATTGTTGATAGGTTTACGAAGTGTGCACATTTTCTTGCCGTGCATACGACGTACTCCATGGATAAGTTGGCAGACTTGTATGTTTCTGAGGTGGTGAGATTGTATGGTGTGCCTAAGTCGATCATATCGGATAGAGATCCGTGGTTTACATCCAAGTTTTGGAGGAGTTTGCAGACAGCTTTGGGTACGAGGCTTAGTTTTAGTACGGCTTATCATCCACAGACGGATGAACAGTCTAAGCGTGTTATACAGACTTTGGAGGATATGTTGAGGTGTTGTATCATCGAGTTCCAAGGTTCTTGGGAGAAGCAATTGCCGTTGGTAGAGTTTGCTTACAATAACAGTTTTCAGACGAGTATACAGATGGCACCGTTTGAGGCGTTGTATGGGCGTAAGTGTCGTACACCTTTGTGTTGGAAGGAAGTTGGACAGAAGTATGTTTCTTTGCCTCAAGTGTTGAAGGATACAGATGAGAAAGTTAATTTGATATGTGCTAAGCTCAAGGAAGCTTCGGATAGGCAGAAGTCCTATGCCGATTTGAAGCGTAAAGAGATAGAGTATGATGTTGGGGACAAAGTGTTTCTTAAGGTTTCTCCATGGAAGAAAGTGATGAGGTTTGGACGTAAGGGAAAGTTGAATCCTCGTTTTATTGGACCTTATGAGGTGTTGGAGCGTGTTGGTCCTGTTGCTCATAGGTTGAGGTTGCCGGAGGAGTTGAGTAAGATGCATGATGTTTTTCATGAATCAATGCTTCGTAGATATAGATTGGATCTTTCTTATGTTGTACCAGTTGAGGAGATTGAGTTAAGAGAGGATATGAGTTATGGGGAAGAACCGATGAGGATTTTGGATATGGATACAAAGGTTTTTCGAGGAAGAATCATAGTATTGGTTAAAGTGCTTTGGAAACACCGAGGTATCGAAGAGGTAACTTGGGAGACATGGAAAAGTATAGAGGAGCAGTTTCCTCACTTGTTTACTTGAGATAAATTTCGAGGACGAAATTTTCTTAAGAGGGGGAGAGTTGTAGCATCCCGTTTTTGGGGTTATTAGTTAGGCTTAGTTAGGTGAATTCGATTCGAGTCGAATCGGGTTCTCCGGTTCATTAATTCCGGGAAAAATAAAATAAGAATATTTTTAATTAAGAAAAATAATAATTTGGAAGGTGATTTGAAATATTAAAAATATGTTTCAAAACTTAAAGAAAATAATTTAGATTTTATAATGATTTTTAATTATGCTTAATTATGCATAAATAACCAATTTGTGATTTTTGGAAAAATTTGGAGGATTATTTTGTGATTTTCGGTCATTAATGTATTTTAGTGACTAAATTGAAAAGCAAGCTAAACTTAGAATACTTAGAGGGCCATAAACCCATTTTTAATTTTTGATGATGATTTATTCACCAAAATATATTTTTATTTACTTTAATTTGGGTTTTTAATAATTTTCTCCTAAAACCACTTTATGACCCATTTTCTCTCATCTTTTTCTCTCATTTTCTCTCCACTTTCTCTTCATCTTTTCTCTTCAATTCCTTGCTGATTTTTGTATCTTTTTCCACAAGATTTACATCACTTGCATCATCTTTCCATCCTTTACAAAACCTATGCATTGATTTCATCAAATCTACATCAAATTGCAAGGAATCAAGAAGGGGAAAATCTCCTAATTTTGGTGAATAGATCTTGAAGGTAATTTTCTGGATTTTTATTCTTTTCTAAGGTTCTTTATTGAAATTCCCAAGTATTAGCTTTCTCATCTTTGAATAAACACTTGATTCTATGTTTTTAATATTAGATCTAATGTTTTTGTGATGTGTTTGTGAGATCTTTTTGGATCTTGTTTAATGCTGGAAATTATATGATTTTAATCATGTTTTAATGATGATTTAATGATTAATTGAGTCTTTATTTGAGATCATATTAATTTAATCCCGGAATAATGCAATCGGTGTAGTTTTAAGGTGCTTTTCGGTTGTTTTATGGGCTGTTTTAGATGCTTAAGTGATGCTGGAGATATAAGGATGGTTTTGATGTGTTTTTGGATCATATTTGAGGTAGATTAGATGTTAGATTCATTAGGTTTTGGGCTGATGTTGTTCGGTTGCGTTTCAGCTTAATTTTCGGTCTTTTCGGCTAAGTTTTTGGTAGTTTTATGGTGATCGGATATGGCTGTTGGTTTGAGCATGTTATGATGTGAGAATGCTCTGTTTTTAATGTTGTAGAAGAGGTACAAGAAGAAGCTTGATTGTTGGTGCGTTTGGTGCGATCATCGGAAAGCGGCGAAAGCTTGTTTTGCTTGTTGGTGAGTGGTTTTCGGATTTAAAGCGAATCGCGTTTGGTACGTTCTGTTTGGGGGGGCTATGGAAGTGTGTGAAAACCTTTCATAGTTCAAGAGCAAGTAAAGTATTTTGTTTTGTTAAACCGATGTGAATTTCGGCTACATTTTACAAAGGTATTATGTTGATAAAGCATGAGATTTATGGAAGTGCATGAGCATGTTTTGAATTGATGCATATATGAGAGATACTTGCTGAAAATGCATGATTTATTTAGCATCCATGATTATGGAAAACTATGAGAAGTGTTTGGATTACAACGTGGTTATTTGCCTTATACATGATGGTGCCTTTGGGCATGGCTTTTGGTTCATTTGTTGAACATAATATGCATGCATTATGAGCAGCAAGTTATCATGCACATTTGATTATGATATTGGCTTAGTGACACTACTTTTGATTCGAATAGGAATGACGTCATTAGGATTATTTTAAGTGCACTATAATCAAAATAGAGAATATAGAATATTGCCTACACGCGTAACAAGGGAACTTTGTGTCTAAACGTGCGTGGTAGAGCCGCCTACACGTAACAAGGGTGACTCTGTGTCTGATCGTGCGTGGTAGTGCTAAAGTTGACTTAGTGTCATGTTAAAGTTGACTTAGTGTCATGATAAAGTTGACTTTGTGTCATGTTAAAGGGGACTTTGTGTCCTGACGGGACGAATGTCTACAGATCCTTGTATTCGGTGAGCTCAAAGTTCACATTAAGTGTTCACTAGAAAGCCAATATACATACATGAAATTGAGAAAAGGTTTGAGCATCATTTATAAATTGTTTTGATAAGGTTATGTGTACTCAAGGATGCATATGATTTGATGAACTTGGACAATGGGATTTTAGCATGCATGAATTAACAAAGTATTGCAAATTATGTTTTCTTCATGGTTTTAAATAAATGCATTGATGATTATTTGTGGAGCTTCCTCACTAAGCATGTTTGCTTAAGCTCTCTTTTCATCCATGCAGAGAAATAAAGGCACTTGGAGCTTCGTTCGAGGCAAGGAGACCAAGTGGAAAGATCACTTTGAATTTGGTATGTTTCGGCCAATAAATTGGGCAAGGCAATGTGTAACACAACCTATGAGAGAAGTGTGTTTTCAGGCTTTGAATCATGTTGTAATAAGACTATTAGTTTGATTGTTAATTGTTGAACTTTGGATTTGTTTGAATTGTTGAAGCATGTACTAGCATGATTGTTATATTGTTAATCACTTCTTAGGGAGCATGCCTATAGCTTGTTTGATGTCCTTGGCGTTGTTGATTATGTGCCATATGTTGCTAATTACGTTTAGGATTGACGCATTTAGTGGTTCTAATTAATGGTTGAGTATTGAATAAATGTTGTGTACTTAGTGTAACGAAACTTTTGGCTCCAGACCCAAAGTTTCGAAACCTTAGTAAAGGTTCCGAAACCTTTGACAAATAGTTTGGAAACCTTCACGAAAGTTTCCAAACCTTGCGGGCAGTTTCAAGTTGAAAAGCTACTGGACGCGAAAGGTATGGAAACTTTCAGGAAAGTTTCGAAACCTTTTACAAAAAGTTTGGAAACCTTGAGGAAGGTTTCCAAACCTTTGACCACCAGGATTTATTAATTGTTGAAATTTTATTTTAGTCCCGGATATCTTCCTTTGTTCGATTAAGGTACTTACCGATGTTATTTTGAACTGAAATTTTGTACGCATGCATAAAGTCGGTTTAATTTCAAGATAGTTAACCTAAATTGGATGAAGTCCTTGTATTTTGGAAGATTTACATTTTGGTCCTTAAATTAGAGAAACGTGCAATTGATGATGTTAGAATGATCCGTTTGAGTTGAAATTTACTATGAGGAAATCTTGTATGCTTAATTGATTATTGATGGAAAGAATTTATATTTTACTAATTGTATTTAAAAGTTTTACGTTTTAGTCCTTAATCCATATTAGTGTTTAATCGGATGGTTGTTTTAATTAATGTGTTTCAATAATGCTTTGAATGACACCTTGACATGTAGGAATAACATTGTGCCTCTAGTAAGATAAAATAAAAAAAAGTAACGGTTTTAGGGTTGTTTATCGAATTGAACCTTCGCGGGTTTGGTTTGATATTCCCCGTGTAACCCGTTAGTGTCGGTTTCGTCTAGGCCGGGCTAAGGGGGTTACAGAGGGACTGGTCATTATGACATTCAATCGAAGAAAGGGGTCATTCCTTGCGACATACGCTCAAAGAGTGGGGTCTTCCATCACGGTATACGCTCAAAGTGTTGGACCGTTTATTATGACATGCACTCGAAGAAAGGTGTCATTCATCGCGACATACGCTCGAAGAGAAGAGTCGTCCATTACAGCACACGCTCAAAGAGAGGCACCGTTCATTATGATATGCCCTCAAAGAGAGGGGTAATTCATTTTGACGTACGCTCAAAGAGAGTGGTCGTACATCACGGTATACGCTCAATGGGAGGGATCGTTCATTATTACTTGCACTCGAAGAGAGAGAGTCATTCATCGAGACATACACTCAAGGAGAGCGGTCAACAATCATGGTAGACGCTCTAAGAAAGGTACCATTCATTATGACATGCTCTTGAAGAGAGGGGTCATTCACCGTGACATACGCTCAAAGCGAGGGGTCATCTATCACTCTATACGCTCTAAGAAAGGGATTGTTCATTATGATATGCACTCACAGAGAGAGGTCATTCATCGCAACATATGCTCAAAGAGAGGTGTCGTCTATCACGGTATATGCTCAAAGAGAGGGAGCGTTCATTATGACATGCATTCAAAGAGCGTGGTCATTCACCACGATATACACTCAAAGAGAGGGGTCATCCATCACTGAAAGAGAGAGGTCGTCCATCACGGTATACGCTCTAATAAAGGGACCATTCATTACGACATGCAATCGAAGAGAGGGACCATTCATTACGACATGCAATCGAAGAGAGGGACCATTCATTACGACATGCAATCGAAGAGAGAGGTCGCCCATCACAGTATACGCTCAAAGAGAGGGACCATTCATTATGACATGCACTCGAAGAGAGGGGTCTTTCACCCCAACATACGCTCAAAGAGAGGGCTCATCCTTCGCAACGTACACTCAAAGAGAGAGGTCGTCCATCACGGTATACGCTCTAATAAAGGTATCATACATTATGACATACACTTGAGGAGAGGGGTCATTCATTGCGACTTACACTTAAAGAGAGGAACCGTTAATTATGATATGCTCTCAAAAAGAGGGGTTACTCATTGCAACATATGCTCAAAGAGCGGGGTCATCCATCACGGCATAAGCTCAAAGAGAGATATTGTTCATTATATCATCTGCTCGAAGAGAGGGGTCATTCATCATGATATACGCTCAAAAGAGGGCTCGTCCATCACGGAATACACTCTAAGCAAGGGACCGTTCATTATGACATGCACTCGAAGAGAGGGGTCATTCGTCGCGATATACACTCAAAGAGAAGGCTCGTCCATCACGGTATAGACTCAAAGGGAGGGACCATTTAGTATTACATGTACTCGAAGAGAGGAGTCATTCTTCGTGACATACGCTTAAAGAGAGTGGTCAGCCACCACGGTAGACGCTCCAAGATAGGGTCCGTTCATTATGACATACACTTGAAGAGAGGGGTCATTCACCGTGACATACGCTCAAAGAGAGAGGTCGTCTATCACGGTATACGCTCTAAGTAAGGAACTATTCATTATAACATGGACTCGAAGAGAGGAGTCGTTCATCACTTCATACGCTCATAGAGTAGGGTTTTCCATCACGGTATAATCTCTAAAAATGGGACTGTTTATTATGACATGCACTCGAAGAGAGGGGTCATTTATCGCGATATACACTCAAAGAGAGGGGTCGTCCATCACGGTATATGCTCAAAGAGAGGTACCGTTCACCATGACATGAAATCGAAGAGAGGGGTCATTCATTGCGACAAACACTTAAAGAGAGGGTACGTTCATCACGGTACACGCTCAAAGAGAGGGATCGTTCATTATGTCATGCACTCGAAGAGGGGTTATTTATCACGACATACGCTCAAAGAGAGAGGTCTCCCATCGCGGTATACACTCAAAGATAGGGACCGTTCACCATGACATGCACTCGAAGAGAAGGGTCATTCATCGCAACATACGCTCAAAGAGAGGGGTCATCCATCACGGTATACGCTCAAAGAGAGGGACCGTTCACCATGACATGCACTCAAAGAGAGGGTTCATTCATCATGATATATGCTCAAAGAGAGGGGTCATCCATCACGACATACGCTTAAAGAGAGGGAACGTTTCATTATGACATGCACTCGAAGAGAGGGGTTATTTATCGCGACATACGCTCAAAGAGAGAGGTCTTCCATCGCGGTATACACTCAAAGATGGGACCGTTCATTATGACTTGTACTCGAAGAGAGGGGTCATTCATCACGACATACGCTATAAGATAACTGATACGAGGTAGCCTGTCTGAACGTACTTTCTTTGTATGTTATGGATCTAGGAATATTGTAAGCATGTTCCTGCAACAAGTATAACATAAAATCAACAAGGAAACAATGTTATATACATGATGAAATTAGGAAATAAAAAGGAAAACGAAATTTAATAAAAAAATAAGAAAAGAATGGCATTTAGAAGAAAACTCGAGACAAAGATGATGAATGCTTCAAGAAACATCAATGGCAACAATTCGAGCGTTCAACAATGGTGAATATGATGTTAGAATCAATTGAAAATGCTAAACTCGAATGAACCTACACAATATACTGAGCAAACCCGGATCTAATATGTTTAACATCAAAGGACTTGGACCCTCTAGATAGCAATCGATGAATCCGATGTATCAAGAATTTGACAATCAAAAACAAGTTTGAATGTTAGGAAAATTCTAAAAGAACCAAATAAGAGAAAAACAATCAAATATAATTTTTATTCAAAGTGTGTAACCTTGTGCTTACAAAATTAAGGAAATATATAGGAGAGAAAGATGTTGGCCAAATTTTGAATATATGGCCATAATTCAAAACGAAAATAATTAAAAATAACTATCCTAGGCACCTTTTAATTTCATCCACTTGTTTTGGCACATATAACACATTTAACATGTGTTAAATGTTTGAATTTTGAATGAAAACCACCCTTCCTTATCCATTTGGGCATTTTGGTGTTCATTTGATCTCGATAGCATAGTTCGAATCATAGATGTTATTGCCTGATCGTGATTCGAGTAAGAGCTTTGAATGTTGCTTTCCGTGACAAGTTAGTTGTTGTGGCAATGAGAGATGCGTCGTTGTCATGACAATTTAGTTGTTCAGATAATTGGTTTTAATATTGGAATTTATGGTAGTAGGAAATATGAATGCGAAAGATAATATTAGTGGCACGGGTTTTCTAGGTTTGACAAGGATGATGGTAGAAATGGAAATAAAGAAATGATGTAGTAGAACAAGTTTGACATAGGAACAAGGAAGAACTAACACTATGAAGAGTGAAGACCTGAACCTTATACGTTCTTGAACCGATATGGAAGATGATGGATTGTGACCCACTAGTTATATGGAACTAGGAACCAACAATATAATACAATGAAATGGATAGAAATTGTAGAAGTGTGTCCCATGACCCACTAGCTATAAGGAGCTAGGAACCAACGCGATAATAAGATGGAATGGATGAAGACTACGAGCCTAACTTGAAGCCGATAGAGTTCTCGCAAGAACAAAGCAGAAAGCAACCTTTCAAAAGAGTTTTATTATATCGAAGTTGTTTTTTTACAAATGAAGGAAAGATTCTTATTTATAGTGTTCATAGG
This sequence comes from Abelmoschus esculentus, assembly GCA_035048815.1. Taxonomy (NCBI): domain Eukaryota; kingdom Viridiplantae; phylum Streptophyta; class Magnoliopsida; order Malvales; family Malvaceae; genus Abelmoschus; species Abelmoschus esculentus. Next base: position 18,380,679 of record JAUCBN010000008.1, on the reverse strand, counting down.
AATCATATGAAGAGTTTTACAACAAAAGATGAATGCTTCATCTTTATGGTGATGAATGTTAATAATGCTTTGTTTTCTCTTCTATCTTTATGTGGATGAATGTTCAAGGTATTAGTGATGAATTTGGACCTAATTTAGGCTTAATATAAACATAATTTCGTCCAAATTGTGGAAGGACTCTTGGGCTGCCTTGTCTTTCTCTTCCACGGAGAAAAAGGTGGTGAAAATGTACACTTGATGAATGTAGACACTTTGGCAGCAAAAAGGGGAGTGTCTCCTCGAATTCTATGCTGATACTCAAGCTAATTAACGTTCTTGAATGTCATAATACTATGCATTAAAAGGTCCTTCATTGCTTGTCTTCATGTGGAATACAAATAGCCTCCAAAGATGATGAAAGTGATTCCCATATCGGATATCGGATTATATCGGAATAAGAGAAAGACCATTCATCACGACATACACTCAAAGAGAGGGGTCGTCCATCACAGCATACGCTAAAACAGAGGGAATGTTCATAATGACATACGATAGAAGAGAGGGGTCATTCATCACAACATACGCTCAAAGAGATGGGTCTTCCATCATGGTATATGCTCAAAGGGATGCACTGTTCATTATGACAAGCACTGGAACAGAGGAGTCGTTCATCGTGACATACGCTCAAAGAGATGGGTCAGCCATCACGGTAGACGCTCTAAGAAAGGGACCGTTCATTATGACATGCGCTTGAAGAGTGTGGTCATTCACCGCGACATACACTCAAAGAGAGGGGTCGTCCATCACGGTATACGCTCTAAGAAAGGGACCATTCATTATCACATGCACTCGATGAGAGGGGTCATTCATCACGACATACGCTCAAAGAGAAGGGTCGTCCATCATGGCATACACGCAAAGAGATGGACCATTCATTATGACATACGCTTGAAGAAAGAGGTCATTCACTACGGCACACACTCAAAGAGAGTTCATCCATCACGGTATATGCTCTAAGAAAGGGACTGTTCATTATGACATGCACTTATAGAAAAGGTTCATTCATCGCGACATACGCTCAAAAAGAGGGATTGTTCATCACGGTATACGCTCAAAGAGAGGGACCATTCATCATGACATGCAGTAGAAGAGAGGGGTTATTCATCGCAACATACGCTCAAAGAGAGGGGTCATCGATCAAGGTATAAGATCAAAGAGAGGGACAGTTCATAATGACATGCACTCGAAAAGAGGGGTTACTCATCGCGACATACGTTCAAAGAGAGGTGACTTCCATCATGGTATACTCTCAAAGAGTGAGACCGTTCATAATTATAAGCATTCGAAGAGAAGCGTCATTCATCGTGACATACGCTAAAAGAAAGGGGTCAACCATCACGGTAGACGCTCAAATAAAGGGATCGTTCATTATAACAAACGCTTGAAGAGAGGGGTCATTCATCATGACATATGCTCTAAGAGAGGGGACACTCAAAGAGAAGCGTCATTCATCGTGACATATGCTCAAAGAGAGGGGTCGTCCATCACGGTATATGCTCTAAAAAAGGACCGTTCATTATGATATATGCTCAAAGATAGGGATCATTCATCACGATATACGCTTAAAGAGATGGCTCATCCATCAAGGTATATGCTCAAAGAAAGGGACCGTTCATTATGACATGAAACTAGTAGAGAGGAGACATTCATCGCGTCATACGCTCAAAGAGAGGGGTCGTTCATCACGGTATACGCTCTAAGAATTATGATATGCACTCGAAGAGAGGTGTCCTTCATCGCGACATATGCTCAAAGAGAGGGTTTTTCCATCATGGTATATACTCTAAGAAAGAGACTGTTCATTATGACATGCACTCGAAGAGAGGTGTCATTCATCACGACATACGCTCAAAGAGAGGGAACATTCATTATGACATGCACTCGAAGAGAGCGGTCATTCAACGCGATATACGCTAAAAGAGAAGGGTCGTCTTTTATGGTATATGCTCAAAGGGAGGGGTCATCAATCACAGTATACGCTCAAAGAGAGGGATTGTTCATTATGACATGAACTCTAAGAGAGTGATCATTCATCGCAACATATGCTAAAAGAGAGGTTTCGTCCATCATGATTTACGCTCAAAGAGAGGAACCATTCATTATGACAAGCACTAGTAGAGAGGGGTCATTCATTGCGACATACGCTTAAAGAGAGGGGTCATTCATCAAGGTATACGCTCAAAGGGAGGGACCGTTCATTATGACATGCACTCGATGAGAGATGTCATTCATCACTACATACACTCGAAGAGAGGTGTCGTCCATCACGGTATATGCTCTAAGAAAGGGACAGTTCATTATGACAAGCACTGGAACAGAGGAGTCGTTCATCACGACATATGCTCAAAGAGAGGGGTCAGCCATCACGGTAGACGCTCTAAGAAAGGGACCGTTCATTATGACATGCGCTTGAAGAGTGTGGTCATTCACCGCGACATACGCTCTAAGAAAGGGACCGTTCATTATCACATGCACTCGATGAGAGGGGTCATTCATCACGACATACGCTCAAAGAGGAGGGTCATCCATCATGGCATACACGCAAAGAGATGGACCATTCATTATGACATACGCTTGAAGAAAGGGGTCATTCACAACGACACACACTCAAAGAGGGTTTCGATCGCAACATACGCTCAAAGAGAGGGGTCATCGATCAAGGTATACGCTCAAAGAGAGAGACCGTTCATAATGACATGCACTCGAAAAGAGGGATTACTCATCGCGACATACGCTCAAAGAGAGGGATTGTTCATTATGACATGAACTCGAAGAGAGGGGTCATTCATCGCAACATATGCTAAAAGAGAGATTTCGTCCATCATGATTTACGCTCAAAGAGAAGGGTCGTCTTTTATGATATACGCACAAAGAGAGGGAACATTCATTATGACATGTACACGAATAGAGGGGTTATTTATCACGACATATGCTCTAAGAGAGGGGTCAACCATCACTGTAGACGCTTTAAGAAAGGGACCATTCATTATGACATGCACTCGAAGAGAGGGGTCATTCATCGCGACATATGCTCAGAGAGAGGGGTCTCCCATCATCGTTTATGCTCAACAAGAGGGATCGTTAATTATAACATGCACTCGGAGAGAGTGAGAGAGTGGTCATTCATTGCGACATACGCTGAAAGAGATGGATCGTCTTTTACGATATACACACAAAGAGAGGGAACGTTAATTATGACAAGCACTCGAAGAGAGTGGTCATTCATTGCGACATACGCTTAAAGAGATGGGTCGTCTCTTACGATATACGCACAAAGAGAGGGAACGTTCAATATGGCATGCATAGGAAGAGAGGGCTTATTTATGGAAACATACGCTCAGAGAGAGGAGTCATCCATCATTATAGACGCTCTAAGAAAGGGATCGTTCATTATGATATGCAATCAAAGAGAGGGGTCACCCATCACGATTTATGCTCAAAGAGAGTGACCGTTAATAATGACATGCACTTGAAGAGAGGGGTCAATCATCGCGACATACGCTCAAAGAGAGGGGTCGTTAATCATGGCATACTCTAAAAGACAGAGATCGTTCATTATAGCAGACGCTTGAAGAAAGGGGTCATTCACCATGACATACGCTCAAAGAGAGGTGTCGTCCATCACGGTATACGCTTTAAGAAAGGGACGTTCATTATGACATACAGAAAGAAGAGAAGGTTCATTCATCGCGAAATACACTCAATGAGAGGGGCCATCCATCATGGTATATACTCAAGGAGAGAGACCGTTCATCATGACTTGCACTCGAAGAGAGGAGTCATGCATCGCATCGTACGCTCAAAGAGAGGGGTCAATGAGAGGGACCGTTCAATATGACATGCACTCGAAGAGAAGTGCTATTTATCGCGACATAAGCTCAATGAGTGATACGATCACAACCAACAATGAATCAGAAGAATTTCCTATTGGACCTATGACTCGTGCTAAAACCAGGAAATTTCAAGAGACCATGGGAAATCTATTTATTCAAGGCTGGAAATTAGAGAATGCAACACCAACTATGTTGGAACAATACAACCTCCTACTTGTGCATGAGTTTGCATGAGTTCTTTCTTAACTTTTTTAAATTTAATTTCAGCATGTGTGCATGAATAAATAATGCTTGATATTCATTTAAGCATGTTAGTTCAATTAAGTTCATTAGTTTAATTAATGCATGATAGTTCAATTAAAGAATGTTAGTTTTCTTATTTTATGAGTTCATTTAGTGTGTGGATAAATTAATTAAACTAGATCATTCAATGTAACTAGTTTCATTAATTAAACTAGCTCATTAAATATGTTTCATGAATTCACTTTTATTTTATTGAATAAAGTTGTTATCTAATGGTTGCTTATATTTTCATCTAGGGTATTCATTTGGGATCAAATGACTGATCATTTTCTACAAGAATGACAAGTCACTTACTACCAATTAAAGACACTTGAAGACACCATGATGGCTGATCAGTTTCAAGACATTCAAGGGAGATTTACACACCACTTAAAGGCTTTCAGTTTCAGCAACAAAACAATGCATTGAAGAGCTCCTAAGTACACCACTTAAAGAGTCACTTAAAGACTACTTAAGAGCTACTTAATCCTCCATAAAGCTTATCAATTTTTAACATAGAATACATGCAATGAAAGCCTTCATTATCAGCACTTAAGGGAGAGTAAAGGCAAGAATTAAAGCAACACTTAAGGAGGGAGTTCAAGGAATATCAGTCAAGTTGTTCTCCATTTTTGGATTGGATAAGAGCATATTTGAGTCTTGAGGTCTTCTTCAAACGTAATCCTCGATTTCTTAGCTTTCCAACGCACTTTGAATCACCTCAATCCGATATCAGGAGCTTAAGATATGATTAAATTAGTGAAGACAGTGCATGCTGGAAATTCAGTACGGGAATAGTCACAAGATGCTTGTTCAACAAGTTCAAGAGGCCATTCAATTGCTGAATTCAATGCTTTATCAACAGCCCGTTAAAGGAGGATGAATGACAACTTAATCAAGTTCATTAGCCCAAGAGTTTCTCCATGTGGATGATATGTATGTCCACATTCATCTTACGAATGTCCACATTCATCCTTGTTAGATCAAACCTTTTTGGCTGTCAATTGGAGATAGGATAACCTACAAATTAATAGGCCTTTAACACCCGAATAATGAGTCTTTAATCTTTGTCTAGGCTAATCAATTTGTTGTTGTCTTACACCTATAAATAGGCACTCATTTCATTGTAAAAGGAACAACTTTTGGCATATATTAAACTTTGAGAGTGTTCTCTTTTATAGTTCTTTTTGATCTTTATTGGCTTGTAAGATTATTCTTGTGGCATTAATCCCTTTTTATTATTTTATATTGTTGGTTCCTAGTTCATATAACTAGAGGGTCACAATCCATTAGCCTTTCACCCAAGTCACATTTTAAAAACTCTTAAGGAACGGGTCTTCACTTTTTAGTGTTGGTTCCTCCTTTGTTTACACCGCACCATCAATTATATTTCATCTTTTCATTTCCATCAACCATACATCCATATTTTCCATACTTCATCCTAAACACAACAATCAACTTATCATCATTCCATTGTCGTATCATCTTGTAATCATATCAATTACTTACTAGAATCACGATCGGGCAATCACATATACAAATTCGGATATTCCGCAACCGGATTCATATCAATTGGTATCAGAGCCTTGGCGATTCAGTAAGTATTTTGTTTTTTTCTCTATCTCGGGTTAGAAAACAAAAAAAGTCAAAAACAATTGCAAAAAAAAATCCAAAATCTCAAAAAAAAAAGTTCAAGAGGGAGGGATCATATCTTAAAAGTGAAAAAAGATTTGGATTGTATTTTTTTATCACATTTTCTTAAGATTCCTATTTTATCTTTTTTTACCATCCGTTTGTTACCTATTTCTTGTTTTCTTTTCCTAACCATTTTGTTTTAGCCGAATTCTACAAAGAAAGCTTGTTAAGCCTTGAGTAAGTTCTCTACGGACTTAGAAAAGAGAGCAAGAGTGGTAAAACGCAAGAGTGTGCATTAAGGGGAAAAGCCTATCCCGAGAGAAACACGAGTGTGAGTGCATTTTCTTTGGAGTGAAATGTGAGGATTTGTGTTGGTAAGGTTTAACTTTTTTTATCTAATCATGTCAAAAAGATCTGGTCACAGTGGTGAAGGAGTTCCTAATTTGCAAAATCAAGCATTGCTACAAGCAATGGTAAAGATGATTCAATAGCAATTGGAGCCCTTATTAGAACGAATTGATCAACTTGAAATTTCACAAGCTTATCATGGTAATGAGGAGTATCATCCTGAAGGGGATAATGATGTGCATGAACTTGATCAATCATCCCAACATAGTATGGCACAACAAGGCCAAAGAGCACGTCCAAGAGTGGATGATAATCTCAGCAACATCAAAATTACCATTCCTCCTTGAATTCCTCCTTTTCAAGGAAGAACGAATCCAGAAGCATACCTTGCATGGGAAAAGAAGGTTGAAAACATCTTTGAGTGTCATAACTATTCAGAGCTTAAAAAGGTAAAACTCGCAGCCATTGAGTTTACGGATTATGCACTTATATGGTAGGATCAATTGACATCTAGCAGGAGACGCATTGGTGAACATCCTATTTCTACATGGAATGAGATGAAAGCTGTGATGCGTAGAAGATTCATTCCAACTCACTACCATAGAGAGTTGTTTAACAAGCTTCAAAACCTTACACAAAGCAATCATAGTGTTGAGGATTATTATAAAGACATGGAAGTAGCCATGATCCGAGCCAACATTGATGAGGATCGAGAAGCCACTATGGCAAGGTTTCTATCTGGTCTTGATCCTAACATTGTAGCCATTGTTGAGTTGCAACATTACGTGGAAATAGAAGACATGATTCATATGGCCATGAAGGTGGAGAAGCAACTCAGAAGGAAAGGTGCACCCCGAGTCTTTGGAGGTTCTACTTCTAAATGGGGGCAAAGTAACGTAAAAACGAATCCATCCTTTACTCCTAATGACCGAGCCGGACCATCAAAGAATATCAAACCCATCGCTGAAACCAGAAAAGAAAAGAGTCCAGCCATGCCAAATCGATCCCGTGATGTACAATGCTTCAAGTGTTTGGGAAGAGGTCACATTGCTAGCCAATGCCCTAACCGCAACACTATGTTCATCCGTGATGATGGAGAGATTGAAACTGAGCAAGAAGGGGAGGAGGAGGATAAAGAATTTGAAGAAGAAGAAGAGTTGGAACATGCCGTAGATGGAGAGGTCCTTGTTGTTAAAAGGATCCTAAGCATGCAAGCAATTGATGGGGATCAGCAACGCGAGAACATTTTCCATACTCGCTGCCATATTAATGGAAAGGTATGCTTTGTCATTATCGATGGTGGTAGTTGCACTAACGTTGCTAGTACTTTAATGGTAGATAAACTTGGCCTAAAAACGACAAAGCATCCACATCCCTATAAGTTGCAGTGGCTTAATGATGGAGGAGAACTTAAAGTGATCAAACAAGTTATTGTGCCTTTTTCCATTGGCAAATACAAAGACGAGGTGTTATGTGATGTTGTGCCAATGCACGCCGGTCATCTCTTGTTAGAAAGACCATGGCAGTTCGATAGGAGAGTCATACATGATGGTTATACCAATCGGTATACCTTTACCCATGAAGCAAGGATCATCACTCTAGCCCCACTTTCACCAAAGCAAGTTCACAAAGATCAACTTCATTTAAGAGAAAGCTTTGAAAAAGCCAAAGAGAGTGATATCAAAATTGAGAGAAGAACCAAGGAGAGTGAGGTAACATCCGAGCGAAAAAGGAGAGAGAAAAAGAAGAAAAAAAAAAGTTAGCATTTTTGCTAAAGAAAAAGAGATAAGAAAGAATTTGTTTTCGGAAAAGATGATTCTTGTACTTATGTACAAGGAGAGTTATTTAAGCACTAACAATCTTGACCCAAATCTGCCATCCTTTATTGTTTCATTGTTGCAGGAATATGAAGACCTATTTCCAGAAGAGATTCCAAGTGGACTACCTCCAATTCGTAGAATAGAGCATCAAATTGACTTTGTTCCTGGTGCTATCATTCCTAACCGACCAGCTTATCGATGTAACCCCGAGGAAACTAAGGAGTTACAAAGGCAAATTTCAGATTTGATGGAAAAGGGTTATATTAGAGAGAGCCTTAGTCCTTGTGCAGTACCTGTTCTACTTGTGTCTAAGAAAGATGGTACATGGCGCATGTGTATGGACTTTCGTGCGGTTAACAAAATAACGGTAAAGTATCGTCATCCTATTCCACGTTTAGATGATATGTTAGACGAGCTTAGTGGTTCTAAGGTATTCTCTAAGATTGATCTTAAAAGTGGTTACCACCAAATTCGAATGCGAGAAGGGGATGAGTGGAAAACTGCATTCAAGACTAAACAAGGATTATATGAGTGGTTGGTTATGCCGTTCGGTCTAACTAATGCACCAAGCACTTTTATGAGATTAATGAATCACATCCTTAGACAATTCTTAGGTAAGTTTTGTGTAGTGTATTTTGATGATATTCTTATATATAGCAAGAGTTTGAGTGAACATGTTCAACATCTAAGGTCAGTATTAGATGTTTTGAGAAATGAAAGACTTTATGATAATCTACAAAAATGCATATTTTGCACTAACAAGATTGTTTCCTAGGTTTTGTTGTGAGTGCAGATGGATTAGAAGTTGATAGAGAGAAGGTTAAGGCAATTGAGGAATGGACTAGACCAACAAGCATTAGCCAAGTTAGAAGCGTCCATGGTTTAGCAAGCTTCTATCGTCGGTTTGTACCCAATTTCAGCACCTTAGTTGCTCCTTTAACCGGGGTCATTAAAAAGAATTCCAACTTCTTTTAAGGTGAAGAACAAGAGAAATCCTTTAACCTGATTAAGGATTGTTTAATTAATGCACCATTATTAACTTTACCTGATTTTAACAAAGTTTTTGAGGTTCAATGTGATGCTTCAGGTTTGGGAATTGGAGCAGTTTTATCTCAAGAAGGACGCCCCATAGCCTACTTTAGTGAGAAATTGAGTGGAGCTACACTCAATTATCCGACCTATGATAAGGAAATATATGCACTAATTCGGGCCTTGGAAACTTGGTAGCATTACCTATGGTCTAAGGAATTCATCATCCATACAGACCACGAGGCATTAAAGCACATCAAGGGTCAGCATAAGCTAAACAAGAGACATGCCAAATGGGTTGAGTTTCTTGAAGCCTTCCCTTATATGATCATGTATAAAAAGGGTAAGGAAAACATTGTTGCTGATGTACTGTCACGTAGGTATGCCCTTCTTAACACCTTAGACTCTAAATTGTTAGGTTTTACTTTCATTAAGGAATTATACGAGTCTGACCATGATTTTGGTGAAGTGTAAAAAATTTGTGAGAAAGGTGCACATGATAAGTTTTATAGAGATGATGGATACCTATTCAAGGAAGGGAAGCTTTGCATCCCACAAGGATCCATTCGAGAGTTGCTCCTCAAGGAAGCACATGGGGCAGGACTAATAGGACATTTTGGAGTAGTGAAGACGTTGAACATGCTTCAAGAGCACTTGTATTGGCCAAAGATGAAACGAGATGTTGAGAGGCTATGTGAGCGTTGTATCACATGTAGAAAGGCCAAGTCAAAAGTCATGCCCCATGGCCTATATACTCCACTACCTATTCCTAATGTACCTTGGGTAGACATATCCATGGATTTTGTACTTGGGCTGCCACGTACAAAGAATAACAAAGATTCCATCTTTGTAGTAGTGGATCGATTCTCTAAAATGACTCATTTTATTTCTTGTAATAAGACTAATGGTGCTTCACATGTTGCTAATTTATTTTTTAGGGAAATCATGAGATTGCATGGTGTTCCAAGAACTATCGTATCTGATCGAGATGTGAAGTTCTTAAGCCATTTTTGGAGAACATTATGGAGCAAGATTGGAACCAAGTTGTTATTTTCCACAACTTGCCATCCATAAACAGATGGTCAAACTGAAGTGGTGAACCGGGTGTTATCCATGTTGTTGAGGATAATCATCAAAAAGAATTTGAGGACTTGGGAGGAAAGCTTTCCACATGTGGAGTTTGCTTACAACCGATCCATTTATTCCGCCACTAAAATGTCACCATTTGAAATAGTGTATGGTTTCAATCCCTTAATTCCATTGGATTTATTACCTTTGCCCGCTGATCAAATTATGAATAAAGATGGGAGAAACAAGTCTAAATTTGTCAAAAAAACTCCATCAACAAGTGCGGGACAATATTGAAAAGAGAACTAGGCAATATGAGCAACAAGCTAACAAGGGAAGTAAACAAATTACATTCGAGGCGGGAGATTGGGTTTGGCTACACATGAGAAAAGAAAGATTTCTAGCCCAACGCAAATCAAAATTGATGCCTAGAGGGGATGGTCCTTTTCAAGTGATCAAGCGTGTCAATGATAATGCCTATCAATTAGACCTCCCAGGTGAGCTTAATGTCAGTGCAACATTCAATGTGGCTGATTTATCTCCATTTCATGTAGGTGACGATTTGGGGTCAAATCGCTTTCAAGAGGGAGGGAATGATACTATCACAACCAACAATGAATCAGAAGAATTTCCTATTGGACCTACGACTCGTGCTAAAACCAAGAAATTTCAAGAGGCCATGGGAAATCTATTTATTCAAGGCTGGAAATTAGAGAATGCAACACCAACTATGTTGGAACAATACAGCCTCCTACTTGTGCATGAGTTTGCATGAGTTCTTTCTTAACTTTTTTAAATTTAATTTCAGCATGTGTGCATGAATAAATAATGCTTGATCTTCATTTAAGCATGTTAGTTCAATTAAGTTCATTAGTTTAATTAATGCATGATAGTTCACTTAAAGCATGTTAGTTTTCTTATTTTTATGAGTTCATTTAGTGTGTGGATAAATTAATTAAACTAGATCATTCAATGTAACTAGTTTCATTAATTAAACTAGCTCATTAAATATGTTTCATGCATTCACTTTTATTTTATTGAATAAAGTTGTTATCTAATGGTTGCTTACATTTTCATCTAGGGTATTCATTTGGGATCAAATGACTGATCATTTTCTACAAGAATGACAAGTCATTTACTACCAATTAAAGACACTGGAAGGCATCATGATGGCTGATCAGTTTCAAGATATTCAAAGGAGATTTACACACCACTTAAAGGCTTTCAGTTTTAGCAAGAAAACAATGCATTGAAGAGCTCCTAAATACACCACTTAAAGAGTCACTTAAAGACTACTTAAGAGCTACTTAATCCTCCATAAAGCTTATCAGTTTTTAACATAGAAGACATGCAATGAAAGCCTTCATTATCAGCACTTAAGGGAGAGTAAAGGCAAGAATTAAAGCAACACTTAAGGAGGAAGTTCAAGGAATATCAATTAACTTGTTCGCCATTTTTGGATTGGATAAGAGCATATTTGAGTCTTTAGGTCTGCTTCAGACTTATTCCTCTATTTCTTATCTTTCCAACGCACTTTGAATCACCTCAATCCGATATCAAGAGCTTAAGATATGATTAAATTAGTGAAGACAGTGCATGCAGGAAATTCAGTACGAGAATAGTCACAAGATGGTTGTTCAACAAATTCAAGAGGCCATTCAATTGTTGAATTCAATTCTTTATCAACATCCCATTAAAGGAAGATGAATGACAACTTAATCAAGTTCATTAGTCCAAGAGTTTTTCCATGTGGATGATATGTATGTCTACATTCATCTTACGAATGTCCACATTCATCCTTGTTAGATCAAACCTTTTTGGCTGTCAATTGGAGATGGGATAACCTACAAATTATAGGCCTTTAACACCAGAATAATGAGTCTTTAATCTTTGTCTAGGCTAATCAATTTGTTGTTGTCTTATACCTATAAATAGGCACTCATTTCATTGTAAAAGGAACAACTTTTGGCATATATTAAACTTAGAGAGTGTTCTCTTTTATAGTTGTTTTTGAACTTTATCGGCTAGGAAGATTGTTCTTGTGGCATTAATCCCTTTTCATTTTTTTATATTGTTGGTTCCTAGTTCATATAACTAGAGGGTCGCAATCCATTAGCCTTTCACCCAAGTCAAGTTTTAAAAACTCTTAAGGAACGGTTCTTCACTTTTTAGTGTTGGTTCCTCCTTTGTTTACACCGCACCATCAATTACATTTCATCTTTTCATTTCCATCAACCATACATCCATATTTTCCATACTTCATCCTAAACACAACAATCAACTTATCATCATTCCATTGTCATATCATCTTGTAATCATATCAATTACTTACTAGAATCACGATCGAGTAATCACATATACAAATTCGGATATTCCGCAACCAGATTCATATCAATGAGAGGGGTCGTCCATCACGTCATACGTTCAAAGAGAGTGACCGTTCGTTATGACATACGCTCAAAGAGAGGGGCTGTCCATCAAGGTATACACTGTAAGAAAAGTGACCGCTCATTATGACATGCACTCAAAGAGAGGAATCATTCATCGCGACATATACTCAAAGAGAGGGGTCGTCCATCACGGTATATGGTAAAAGAGTGGGACCGTTCATTATGACATGCACTTGAAGAGAAGGGTTATTCATCGCGACATACGCTCAATGAGAGGGGTCATCCATCATGGTATACGTTCATAAAGAGGGATCGTTCATTATGACATACGCTCAAAGAGAGGGGTCGTCCACCACGATATACACTCTATGAAAGGGACCATTCATTATGGCATGCACTCAAAGAGGGGTCAATAATCGTGATATACGCTCAAAGACAAGGGTCGTCCATCACAGTATACGCCCTAGGAAACAGACCGTTCATTATGAAATGCACCCGAAGAGTGGGGTCATTCATCACAACATATGTTCAAAGAGAGGGGTCGTCCATCACGGTATACGCTCGAAGAGAGGTACCGTTCATTATGACATACACTCAAAGGGAGGGACCGTTCATTATAGCAGATGCTTGAAGAAAGGGGTCATTCACCGTAATATACGCTCAAAGAGAGGTGTTGTCCATCACGGTATACACTCTAAGATAGTGTACTGAGCGGACACGAATCGAATATGTTTTCCGTCAACGGACTTGGACCCTCTAGATAGTGATTTAGGAACTCGAAGTATCAAGGAATTGACACACTCACTCAAAGTCTAAAAATGTCAAGAAAAGTTCAATGAAGAACTGAAATTGAGAGAATTTCTCACAAAAATATTGTTTCATAAAATTGTCTAACCTTGTCTTTACAAAATTGAGTAAATATATAGGAATAAAGGAGAAGTTGGCCAAATTTGAATTTGTGGCTTTAATTCAAACGAAAATTAAAATTTAAATACTCAAATAACTTCTCCTAGGTTCCTAATATCCTTAGCCACATGTTTTTTCACTTAAAACACATTAAACATGTGTTTAATGTTTGAATTTGAATAAGAAACCACTCATTCTTATCCAATGTTGTTGATTGGTCTTCAAAGCAAGGGCCTTGTTTTGGCTTGCTTGCTTTTGGACGCCCAAACTTGTGGAGAAGGGTGCTATGTGGGCCCCACATGCATGGCACATGCATAGGACACCTGCTCTTCGTGTACGATAGGTTTTAGCTGCTGTAGGTCACTTCAACTTGAGTTGAGTTGAGCTGGAAATGGAGATGAGCTAAACGAACTAGCGAAGAGTGTTAGGAGCTAAATGGAGCTGAGAGCTAAGCCTCTGAGCTGCCTCGAGCTAAGGTGAGCTCCGTGCACACCATTGAGCTTCTTCTGATTTGAATATAATCCACTTGAGCTGGTATTGAACTGCATACGCTCTCCTGAGCTGGACATGAGCTGAGTATACCCACTTGAGCTAAGGTTCTCCTAAGTACCTATATTAGAACAAGGCAAAAACATCTAAAAAGCCTTGTAGTCTTATTTTAACCACACAAACACACTTAAAACCAAAATGCAAACATAATTAACATAGTATATACATAAGTAAACACACATACTAATATATATACCTAAATATGTCACATATCAGCATGCAACACATTATAAACAACATGTTCTAAGGCATGAACATTCTCAAATGAATCTGAAATGTTAGCACAAGTAAGGAAAAGAGCTTCCTTGTATTTCTTTGCCTTAGAACGTGTGATAGGTCCTGATGGTAAGACCTCCGGATCAACCTGTTGAACTTGACATGATGTGCTCACATCAAAGGGACTGTTTCATTATGACATGCACTCGAAGAGGTCATTCATCGCGACATACACTTAAAAGAGAAGGGTTGTCCATCACGGTATACCCTCAAAGAGAGGGACCATTCATTATGACATAAGCTCGAAGAGGGGTCATTTACAGCGATATACGCTCAAAGAGAGGGGCAACCACCACGATAGACTCTCTAAGAAAGGAACTGTTCATTATGACATGCACTCGAGGAGAGGGGTCATTCATCACGATATAGGCTCTAAGAAAGGAACCATTCACTATAATTTGCACTAGAATAGAGGGGTCATTGATCACTTTATACGCTCAAAGAGAGGGACCGTTTATTATGACATGCACTCGAAGAGAGGGGTCATTCATTGCAACATACGCTTAAAGAGAGGGGTCATCGATTATGGTATACGCTAAAAGAGAGGGACCGTTCATTATGACATGCATTCGAAGAGGGGTCATTCAACGCGACATACGCTCAAAGAGAGGGGTCATTCGTCACGGTTTACACTTAAAGAGATGGACCGTTCATTATGACATGCACTCAAAGAGAGGATCATTCATTGCGACATATCCGTTCATCACGGTATACGATCAAAGAGAGGGAACGTTCACCATGACATGCATTCGAAAAGAAGGGTCATTCATCGCAACATACGCTCAAAGAGAGGGGTTATCGATCACGATATACTCTCAAAGAGAGAGACTGTTCATTATTGCATGCACTCGAAGAGAGGGTTCATTCATCGCGATATACGCTCAAAGAGAGGGGTCGTCCATCACGGTATACGCTTAAAGAGAGGGATCATTCACCATGACATGCACTCAAAGAGTGGGGTCATTCATCGCGATATATGCTCAAAGAGAGTGGTCGTCCGTCATGGCATACGCTCAAAGAGATAGACCGTTCATTATGACTTACGCTCGAAGAGAGGGGTCATTCACCACGATATACGCTCAAAGAGAGGGGTCATCTACCACGATATAGGCTGTAAGAAAGAGACCATTCATTATAATGATTCGTACTGAATATGTGCAATTGGGGTACAAGTGTACACGTCAAGTAATAAGTGATAAGTATTTTATCGAGTTATCGTCTCCTTCAGGATTGGTATACTTAATATGCTTTCTTTGGTCTTCTTGCTTCTGTAAAATAAAAGTAAAAACACAAATAAGTTTGAGTGTTGATTAAACTAAATAAAGAGAGGGGTTATTCATCGCGACATACGCTTAAAGAGAGGGGTTGTCCATCATAGTGTACACACAAAGAGAGCGACCGTTCACCATAACATGTACTCGAAGAGAGGGGTCAATCATCACAACATACACTCAAAGAGAGGGGTCATCGATCACAGTATATGGTCAAAGAGAGGGACCGTGCATTATGACATGCACTAGAAGAGAGAGGTTATTCATAGCGACATACGCTCTAAGAGAGGGGTTGTCCATATCGGTATACGCTCAAATAGAGGGACTGTTTACCATGATATGCACTCAAAGAGAGGGGTCATTCATCGCGATATACGCTCAAAGAGTGGGGTCGTCCACCACAGTATACGCGTTAAGAAAGGTATCGTTCATTATGACAAGCACTCGAAGAGAGGGGTCATTAATCGCGACATACGCTCAATTAGAGGAGTCATTCTTCCCGATATACGCTCAAATTGAGGGATCGTTCACCATGACATGTACTTGAAGAGAGGTGTCATTCATCGTGACATACGCTCAAAGAGAGGAGTCCATCGAGGTATACGCTCTAAGAAAGAGACCGTTAATTATGTCATGCACTCAAAGAGATGGGTCATTCGGCGCGACATACGCTCAAAGAGAGGTGTCATCCATCACATTATACGCTCAAAGAGAGAGACTGTTCACCATGACATACACTCGAAGAGAGGGGTCATTCATCGCAACATACGCTCAGAGAGATCATCGATCACGGTATAAGCTCAAAGCGACGGATCGTACATTCTGACATGCAATCAAAGAGAGGTGTCAATAATCGCAGCATACGCTCAAAGAGAAGTGGTCATTCATCACGGTATACGTATAAGAAAATGACCATTCGTTATGGCATACACTCGAAGAGAGAGGTTATTCATTGCGACATACGCTCAAAGAGAGGGGTCGTCCATAACAGTATACGCTCTAAGAAACAGACCATTGATTATTACATGTACTCGAAGAAAGGGGTCATTGATCGCAACATACGCTCAAAGAGAGGGGTCGTCCATCATGGTACACGCTCAAAGAGAGGACTCGTTCACCATGATATACACTCGAAGACAGGGGTCACTCATTGCGACATACGCTCAAAGAGAGGGGACATCCATCACGATATACGCTCTAAGAATGGGACTGTTCGTTATCACATGCACTCGAAGAGAAGGGTCATTCACCGCGACATACGCTCAAAGAGAAGGGTCGTCCATCAAGGTATACACTCTAAGAAATGGACCGTTTACTATGACATGCACTCGAAGAGAGGGATCATTCATCGCGACATACGCTCAAAGAGAGGGGTCGACCATCACTATATACGGTCAAAGAGAGGGACCGTTCACCATGACATTCACTCAAAGAGAAGGTTCATTCATCGCAACATATGCTCAAAGGGTAAATGCTGAAAGAGAGGGACCGTTCAGTCATCGATAATGGTAAATGCTCAAAAAGAGGGACCGTTCATTATGACATGAACTTAAAGAGAGGGGTCATTCATCGCGACATACGCTCAAAGTGCGGAGGTGTCCATCACGGTAAGCGCTCAAAGGGAGGGACCTTTAATTATGTCTTGCACTCGAAGAGAGGGGTCATTCATCACGACATATACTCAAAGAGAGGGGTCGTTCATCACGGTATGCACTCAAGGAGCGAGACCGTTCTCCATGACATGCACTCGAAGCGTGGGATCATTCATCGAGATATACGTTCAAAGAAAGGGGTCGTTCATCACAGCATACGCTCAAGGAGAGGGATCATTCATTATGACATACGCTCGAAGAGAGATGTCATTCACCACGACATACGCTCAAAGAAAGGGGTCAGCCATCACGGTATACGCTCTATGAAAAGGACCATTCATTACGACATGCACTCGAAGAGAGGGGTCATTCATTGCGACATATACTCAAATAGAGGGGTCGTCCATCACGTTATGCGCTCTAAAAAAGGGACCGTTCATTATGACATGCACTCAAAGAGAAGGGTCATTCATTGCGACATATGCTCAAAGAGATGGGTTGATAAGAGGGCTCCTTGTTGAGGACGCCTTCTTGATTGTTTCGGATCTAGGATTGAAGTAAGATGTCTCCTGCAATAAGCATGGCTGCAAATTGGTGTTTAAAAGGGCTGAAAAATTTAGGTAGACAGAATGTAGAAGATGAAGGCTCGGAGAAGTTGACAATGGTGGAACGTTGAAAGTATTGGTTTGGTTATGGCTAGGTTTGGTCTTTGGTGAGGTGACTGGTGAGAAATGAAGTTTCTGACAAGGTTGAAAAATAGGATGCAAGGGGTAGTACGAAAATGAAATAAAAACAAGGAAAAGAAATAAAATGAAACAAACTCCAAGGATGAACTCGAACAATCTGTTGAACGAACCCGAACCTTATCTTGAACTTGCTTCAGACGGACTTGGACCCTTCGATTATCTACAACCGAGAACCCAAAGTATCAAAGGGGTTGACCACGCAAGCAACGAACTTGAGAAGTCAGAAAGTTCTCAAAAGAACCGAAATGAGAGAAATTCTCACAAAAGTAAATTTCATTCAAATTGTCTTTTTTCTTTTTTTACATTACAAAGTATACATATATATAGGCTAGTACAAGGGAGTTGGCGCCTAGAATACTTGGCCAGAATTGAATTGGAAGTTTCAGATGAGTGGCTGAAATGTAAGCACAATTAACATGTGTTAATTATGTTAAATGTGGATGAGAAAACTACTCATCCTTATCCTTTGTGGCCGGCTGGTTTTGGAGGGAGGGAAGACTGAATTTCAAACATTTAACACATGTGTTTTATGTGTGAAATTCAAAGGAAATAACTCCTTGTCCTTATCTTACTTTGACGCCAACTTCAAGGAGGGAAATCTTGAAATTTGAATCTGCCACATGCCATGCACATGCTTGGAAGGATGGTGGACGCCCCTCATGCTGGTCACATGACCATGACACACTCTCCCACGTGGAGGACACCTTTGAGCTATCCCGGGACTCACCAGCTTGAGTTGAGCTAGTAGAGCTGGAGTTGAGCTGAATGGAGCTGAGTTGAGCTGAATTCAGCTAGCTGAAGTGTTGAGGATTAGTTGAGCTGAAACGAGCTGCTAGAAATCCATTGAGCTTTTCCCGAGCTAAGGTGAAGTCCTTCATTTGGTACTCTTCCTTGTGCCTATGAGAAAACAAAAGTTATACCATCATAAGTATTGTAAACTTATTAAAGAAAGTTAAAACAAGCTGAAAAACATAGTTATCATATTGGAAAACATGTAACAAGCTAAAGAAACATGGTAAACATGATTATGAGCTTGTGTTCTTATTGAACTTATTGAAAACACACCTATTTACATGCTTAATAAACACAATACTAGCTTAAGTACTATATAGTTACAAGATGTTACACATCAGTATGTAACATAGTGTAAAGTTTATTCTCTAAGGCATATGCATTATTAAGGGATTCTGAGACTTGTAAACATTTAAGAATAAGAACTTCCCTGAATTGCTTAGCCTTTGATCGAGTGATGGGTCCTGATGGTAAGACCTCCGGATCAGCTGATTGAGCTTGTGTAGATGTGCTCACATCATCCCCCCCTTCTTGAAAAGGATTTGTCCTCAAATCTGCAGAATCATTAAAAGGGGATAAGTCGGAAACATTAAATGTAGCACTTACATTGTATTCACCCGGCAAGTCCAACTTGTAAGCATTGTCGTTCACTTTCTCAACCACTTGAAAAGGACCATCTCCTCGTGGTAACAGCTTGGACCGTCGTTGGGTTGGAAAACGTTCCTTTCGGAAGTGAATCCAAACCCAATCTCCAACATCGAAGGTAACTCGCTTACGTCCTTTGTTCGCTTGCTTCTCGTATTGTTGAGTCCTTCGTTCAAGGTTATCTTTAACCTGTTGATGCAACTTCTTTACATAATCAGCCTTGGATTGTCCGTCCCTATTCGTCACTTGTTCATATGGCAAAGGCAACATATCGAGAGGAGTGATAGGATTAAATCCATAAACAACCTCAAAAGGTGACATTTTAGTAGCAGAATGAACGGCATGGTTATATGCAAATTCAACATGCGGCAAACAATCTTCCCACGTCTTAATATTCTTTTTGATGATGGAACGGAGTAAAGTAGATAAAATACGATTAACAACCTCAGTTTGTCCATCAGTTTGGGGATGACAAGTAGTAGAAAACATAAGTTTCGTACCTAATTTGCTCCAAAGAGTCCTCCAGAAGTGACTCAAGAATTTTACATCCCTGTCAGAAACAATCGACCTAGGAATACCATGTAAACGCACAATTTCCTTAAAGAACAAGTTAGCCACATTAACAGCATCATCGGTCTTATGACACGCAATGAAGTGTGCCATCTTTGAGAACCTGTCAACCACAACAAAGATACTATCTCTACCTGTCCTAGTCCTAGGCAATCCCAACACAAAATCCATAGATATATCAGTCCAGGGGGAGTCGGGAATAGGTAAAGGTAAGTACAAACCGTGTGGTAATACCTTCGACTTTGCTTTCTTACATGTCACGCATCGTTCACACATCCTTTCGACGTCTCGTCGCATCTTTGGCCAGAATAGATGCTCCTTGAGAATGTGTAACGTCTTGGTGACTCCAAAGTGTCCCATAAGTCCTCCTTCATGAGCTTCTCGAATTAGGACCTCTCGAATTGACCCTTGAGGAATGCAGAGTCTTCCTTCTTTGAAAAGATAATCATCATGTCGATAAAATTTCTCATCTGCACCCTTTTCACACAATGTATATCTTTCTCCAAAATCAGGGTCAGTAGCATATAATTCTTTGATATAGGCAAACCCAATCAAATGAGAGTCTAAGTAATTCAGAAGTGCATACCTACGGGATAAGGCATCTGCTACAACGTTGTCTTTACCTTTCTTATATCGAATGACATAAGGAAAAGATTCTAGAAATTCAACCCACTTAGCATGCCTTTTATTCAACTTATGCTGACCTGTTATGTGCTTCAAAGCTTCGTGATCGGTGTGAATTACGAATTCTTTCGGTAAGAGATAGTGCTGCCATGTTTCAAGAGCTCGAATCAATGCATACATCTCTTTGTCGTACACTGGATAATTCAAGGTAGCACCACTTAACTTCTCGCTGAAATAGGCAATAGGTCGCTTCTCCTGTGATAAAACGGCTCCAATTCCTATTCCTGAAGCATCACACTCAATCTCGAACATTTTATCAAAGTTAGGTAAGGCTAACACTGGGGCCTTAGTCAAATAATCCTTAATTTTCAAGAAGGCTTCTTCCTGTTCATTACCCCAATTGAAGACTGAATTCTTCTTTATAATCCCGGTTAAGGGGGCGGTAATGGAACTGAAATTAGGTACAAACCGACGATAAAAACTAGCTAAACCATGAAAAGATCTAACCTGACTTATTGATGTCGGTCGAGGCCAATCCTGAATCGCCTTCACCTTTTCTGGATCGACTTCCACACCCTGTGCAGTCACGATAAAACCAAGAAAGGTAACCTTATCAGTACAAAACATACATTTCTTCAGATTACCAAATAACCTTTCTTTTCTCAATGTGCCAAGAACATTCCTCAAGTGTTCCTCGTGATCCTGCAAAGACTTGCTGTATATAAGAATGTCATCAAAGTACACAACACAATATTTTCCAATG
Organism: Abelmoschus esculentus; assembly: GCA_035048815.1. Classification (NCBI taxonomy): domain Eukaryota; kingdom Viridiplantae; phylum Streptophyta; class Magnoliopsida; order Malvales; family Malvaceae; genus Abelmoschus; species Abelmoschus esculentus. The sequence continues at coordinate 18,359,501 of JAUCBN010000008.1, read as the reverse complement.
TAAGATCGTAAAACATGATTCATCAGACGCATAAAGGTGCTAGGTGCGTTAGTTAAACCGAAAGGCATCACTAACCACTCGTACAGACCCAATTTCGTTTTGAAGGCTGTCTTCCATTCGTCGCCTTCTCGCATCCGAATCTGATGATATCCACTCTTTAAATCAATTTTGGAAAATATGGTCGCACCACACAACTCATCTAGCATGTCATCAAGACGAGGAATGGGATGCCTATACTTGATGGTAATCTGATTCACCGCTCGGCAATCAACACACATTCTCCATGTTCCGTCTTTCTTGGGTACTAAAAGCACTGGTACAGCGCACGGACTTAAACTTTCCCGAATGTAACCCTTTTCCATCAACTCGGTGATTTGTTTTTGAAGTTCCTTTGTTTCTTCTGGATTACTTCGATATGCTGGCCGATTTGGAATGGTAGCTCCCGGAATGAAATCAATTTGATGTTCTATACCTCGAATAGGTGGCAACCCACTCGGTGTCTCATCCGGAAACACGTCTTCAAACTCCTGCAAAAGAGACGTAATAGATGTAGGCAAATCATTAGGAATATCAGATAACAAACAATACTCCTTATACATTAAAATAAGTAAAGTTTGTTGAGAGGAAAGACATTTCCTGATATCCTTGCCGCTCGCATATACGTTCGTCTTCTTCCTTTCTGTTTTGGCTTCCTCGACATTCTTTCTCAATCGAACCTGATCTTCTTGCACTTGACTCGGTGTCAAAGGTGCTAAGGTGATCTTCTTACCTGCATGTGTAAAAGAATATCGATTTGTAATTCCATCATGCAACGTACCTTTGTCGTATTGCCATGGACGTCCCAAAAGTAGGTGACACGCATCCATTGAGACGACATCACAAAGGATTTCATCTTTATACCTCCCTATGGTAAATGGTACCGAAACTTGTCTAGTAACTCGTACTTCTCCGCCATCATTTAACCATTGAAGACGATATGGTTTGGGATGCTTCATCGTCTTTAAGCCTAACTTATCAACCATGAAAGAACTTGCAACATTAGTACAACTACCACCATCAATAATGACAACACATACCTTGTCGTTAATGAGGCATCTAGTATGGAAGATGTTCTCTCGTTGCTGGTCGTCTTGTGTAGGTGTAGCATTTAGACTTCTTTTTATGACAAGTGCTTCACCGGTCATGTATGTATCCAAGGCATCATCCGCATCATCCTTGTCTTCCTTGTGTAAAGGTTCCTGTTCTTCATTGTCGGATTCAGACTCAATCTCTCCGTTTTCTAACATCAACATAGTCTTCCGATTAGGACATTGGCTTGCAATATGTCCTCTTCCAAGACACTTAAAGCACTGAATATCCCTTGAGCGTTCTGGACGTTCTGGTTGTGCAATTTGCTTTCCACGCCCAACATCTACAATCGGGGCCTTTGGCTTGCTCGTTTCACCCTTCTCTTTGTTTTGAAACGGTGCTTGTTTCCTGAAATTGTTAGAAGGATTGAAAACAGAATTGGAAGGAGGTCTGAAAGAATTATTACTTCGGGATGACGACATCTTTCTTCGTTGCTGCCTCTCAACCTTAATTGCCATTTGCACCATTTCGTCTAATTCGACGTAATGTTGCAATTCAACAGCATTGGCAATGTCAGTGTTCAAACCTGAAAGGAATCGCGCCATGGTTGCTTCTCGGTCTTCCTCAATGTTAGCACGCATCATGGCCATCTCCATGTCTTTAAAATAATCTTCGACGCTTCGATTTCCTTGTTTCAAAGTTTGTAACCTTTGAAATAGGTCTCGATGGTAATGGGATGGTACGAATCTCTTTCTCAAAATTCTTTTCATCTCTGCCCATGTATTGATTGGACCTTCACCGGTTCGTCTTCTACTTAGAATCAATTGATCCCACCAAATTAAGGCATAGTCAACGAACTCCATCGCTGCCAATTGAACCTTCTTCTGGTCAGAATAATTGTAGCAATCAAAGACGTGCTCCACCTTGCTTTCCCACGCAAGATATGCATCCGGATCTGATCGTCCTTGAAAAGGGGGTATGGCAACTTTGATGTTGTTCAAATTGTCATCCAGTTGTGCCTGGTGTTGTACACGCCTCCCATTTGTTCTAGGAGCATTCTGCCTCGGTTCTTGCACTTCTTCAACGTCATCATTGTTGTCATCATGGGAATTGTTTTGAGATCCCTCGATCTTGTCCATTCTCACGTGCAATTGTTCAATCTCTGATTGCACTACTCTTCGGACTTCTCGAAGCATGGCTTGCATCATAAGGCTTGGTTGAACGTCGTTTTGTTGTTGATCATCACGATCTCCATTTGAACCTGCCATTGTTAGTAAAGAACAAACAACACAAAATAAAAATAAGGATAAATGGACCTCACAAAGTACACACACAAGATCCTCACAAGTTCACTCCAAAGAAAAATAAAAATGGCACTCCAACACTCGTGTTTCACTCGGGAATACTTGAATGGCTCTTTTGATTCCCCTTCTGATCTCACACACACAAATGCCTTTTACCACTCCTTCTCTCGTTATAAGTTCTTTAGAGGACTAGCGTAGACTTTCTTCAAATCTGTCACAAGTGTTAGTCTTTAACAACAACGGTTAGTGACAATCGAAATGTAAGGTTCTGTCCAAAACAAATTCGGTTAGTGTTAAATGGAAAGAAAAGTGATGTAAAGTAAGGTAAAGGTTAGAAAGAAAGAAAAAGAAAAAAAAAAAAAAAAAATGGATTACTTACTACAAAGAAACACTTACTACTCTCCTTTCACCGAACAATCAATTCTTCATGCCCGGTTGATTATGGTAGTGTTTGATGCTGTAGAACACATTAAACTTGCATTTTCTTTCATCTTTTCAATACCATGAAGTGCTTTTCTTTCAACTATTGATATTCTGATTTTTTTTTGAATTTTCGAAATTTTTTTTTAACTAGAGTTGACTTTGACTTTTTTTTTTTTTGACTTTTTTTTTGTTTTTTGATTGTTTTTGCACTCACGAAGATGATTCTTACTTGTAATCCAACCTAGGCTCTGATACCACATGATAAGAGGGCTCCTTGTTGAGGACGCCTTCTTGATTGTTTCGGATCTAGGATTGAAGTAAGATGTCTCCTGCAATAAGCATGGCTGCAAATTGGTGTTTAAAAGGGCTGAAAAATTTAGGTAGACAGAATGTAGAAGATGAAGGCTCGGAGAAGTTGACAATGGTGGAACGTTGAAAGTATTGGTTTGGTTATGGCTAGGTTTGGTCTTTGGTGAGGTGACTGGTGAGAAATGAAGTTTCTGACAAGGTTGAAAAATAGGATGCAAGGGGTAGTACGAAAATGAAATAAAAACAAGGAAAAGAAATAAAATGAAACAAACTCCAAGGATGAACTCGAACAATCTGTTGAACGAACCCGAACCTTATCTTGAACTTGCTTCAGACGGACTTGGACCCTTCGATTATCTACAACCGAGAACCCAAAGTATCAAAGGGGTTGACCACGCAAGCAACGAACTTGAGAAGTCAGAAAGTTCTCAAAAGAACCGAAATGAGAGAAATTCTCACAAAAGTAAATTTCATTCAAATTGTCTTTTTTCTTTTTTTACATTACAAAGTATACATATATATAGGCTAGTACAAGGGAGTTGGCGCCTAGAATACTTGGCCAGAATTGAATTGGAAGTTTCAGATGAGTGGCTGAAATGTAAGCACAATTAACATGTGTTAATTATGTTAAATGTGGATGAGAAAACTACTCATCCTTATCCTTTGTGGCCGGCTGGTTTTGGAGGGAGGGAAGACTGAATTTCAAACATTTAACACATGTGTTTTATGTGTGAAATTCAAAGGAAATAACTCCTTGTCCTTATCTTACTTTGACGCCAACTTCAAGGAGGGAAATCTTGAAATTTGAATCTGCCACATGCCATGCACATGCTTGGAAGGATGGTGGACGCCCCTCATGCTGGTCACATGACCATGACACACTCTCCCACGTGGAGGACACCTTTGAGCTATCCCGGGACTCACCAGCTTGAGTTGAGCTAGTAGAGCTGGAGTTGAGCTGAATGGAGCTGAGTTGAGCTGAATTCAGCTAGCTGAAGTGTTGAGGATTAGTTGAGCTGAAACGAGCTGCTAGAAATCCATTGAGCTTTTCCCGAGCTAAGGTGAAGTCCTTCATTTGGTACTCTTCCTTGTGCCTATGAGAAAACAAAAGTTATACCATCATAAGTATTGTAAACTTATTAAAGAAAGTTAAAACAAGCTGAAAAACATAGTTATCATATTGGAAAACATGTAACAAGCTAAAGAAACATGGTAAACATGATTATGAGCTTGTGTTCTTATTGAACTTATTGAAAACACACCTATTTACATGCTTAATAAACACAATACTAGCTTAAGTACTATATAGTTACAAGATGTTACACATCAGTATGTAACATAGTGTAAAGTTTATTCTCTAAGGCATATGCATTATTAAGGGATTCTGAGACTTGTAAACATTTAAGAATAAGAACTTCCCTGAATTGCTTAGCCTTTGATCGAGTGATGGGTCCTGATGGTAAGACCTCCGGATCAGCTGATTGAGCTTGTGTAGATGTGCTCACATCATGGGTCGTCCATCGCTGTATACGCTCTAAGGAAGGGATCGTTATTTATGACATGTACTCGAAGTGAAGGGTCATTCATCGTGACATACGCTCAAAGAGAGGGGTATCCATCATGGTATAACCTAAAGAGAGGAACCGTTCATTATGACATGCACTTAAAGAGAGGGGTTATTCATCGTGACATACGCTCCAAGAGAGGGGTCATCCATCACGGTATACGCTCACAGAGAGGGACAGTTCATTATGACATACGCTCGAAGACAAGGTCATTCACCTTAACATACACTCAAAGAGAGGGGTCGTCCATCACGGTATACGCCCAAAGATAGGGACTGTTCATTATGACATACGCTCAAAGAGAGGAGCCATTCATCACGACTTACGCTCAAAGAGAAGGGTCGTCCATCACGGTATACTTTCAAAAAGAGGGACCGTTCACCATGACATGCACTCGAAGAGTGGGACCATTCATCGCGACATACGCTCAAAGAGAGGGGTTGTCCATCACGGTATACGCTTTAAGAAATGGGTTGTTCATTATGACATTCACTCAAAGAGAGGGGTCAGTCATCGTGACATACGTTCAAAGACAAGGGTCGTCCATCACGGTATATGCTTTAGGAAATGGACCATTCATTATAACATGCTCACAAGGGAGGGGTGATTCATCATAATATACGCTCAAAGAGAGGGGTCGTCCATCACGTTATGTGCTATAAGAAAAGGACCGTTCATTTTGATACACGCTCGAAGAGAGGGGTCAGTCATTGCGACATACACTCAAAGAGAAGGTCATCCATCACGATATACGCTCAAAGAGAGTGATGCAAGCACAAACACGATCCTTAAATTATTTTTTGCAACCTTTTTGAGACCGTTTGACCGAGGCAAGTTGTTTACATTCAATAAGCTTCAAGAAGCTTATTTTTCCATCTTTTTGGACGTTTAAATTGAGGTCAAATTTTTTATGGTGTATTTCAACCCGAAGAAAGAACCTCCACCATCATCGAAGATCTTCAAGGCTAAGGGAGTTTTTCCTTATTTCATCTTTTAGTTATTCATGTCAGTATATGCATTTTTGAGTGCTAGCTTAGGGGTTTGTTGCGTGTAGTTGCATGAGCATTGATAAGTTTGCATGTTTAAGAATGCATGGTAGTTCACTTAATATTATGTTATCTCATGTAAGCATGGTAGTTCATAAGCATGCTAGTTCATTGAATATGTTATGTTCATTAAGCATGCTAGTTTATTTAAGTTCTAATTTGCATTTAAGTTGCATTATTTTAACATATGTTTTTGTGTTATTAGGTGCATTAAGGCTGAATAAAGACATATTTGAAGTATTTTGGGATTCAAGAAATCAAGTGAGAGTGAAGGCATGAATTAAAACAATACATAAAGAGGGAATTCAAGGAGTCTTGTATATTAAGACAACTTAAAAATTGAGTTGGATCTAGGCCGAAATGAGTTTTTAAGTCTTCTTAAAAATTGTTTCCCTATTTCTTATTTTTCCAATGCACTTTGAATCACATTGATCTGATATCGAGAGCTTGAGATATGGTCATTTTACCGAAGACAAAGCAAGCTGGAATTTTATTACAAGAAAGGCATACAAGGATGAACTTGAACCAAGGTGAGACTTTTCATATTCAGCAAGAGAGACAAGAAATTGAATGACATCTTATTTTAGAAAAAAAAGCATTCAAGGCCATCTTATCATCCATTTTGTGAGACTATTCAAATTCTATAATAAGATACACATTGAAGAGATTCTTTATTCATACCATTATGACATTGAAGGAGGATAAATGACTTGTAGATGAGCATGGAATTCAATGAGACACTATCCCTTGTACAAATGGATGTCTACATTTATCCTAGTGTTGTCCATAATCATCCTACATATTCTATAAAACTATTCAGCTACCAAAGAAGATGGAAGAACACAAGCCTTAATGTCTTGTCATCATTGTTATGTTTATTTATTAGACTTTTTTTTATTTTGTTTTCCTATAAATAGTCCCTAGCATTTCATTTGTAAAAAAATCAACTTTGACTCTAATACACTTTTGTGTGAGAGTTTTATCTCTTTGTTCTTCATTGAACTTATCCGACATATCAAGGAATTCTCCTTATGGCGTCATTCCTTATTTCCATATACCAAGGTTTCTAACTAGAGGGTCACAGTCTTTTGTTTATGAACATTATAGGAAACGGGTCTTTAGTTTTATATAGTATTGATTCTTTCCTCGTTCCTCTAAACATCCAATAGGATTCGGGTTGACATTCTCTATAATGCCGGTTCTTTCTTGGTTACTTACTATCATAACTCATGCATTAATTATACATATGTCTTCATCATCATCTTCCATTCATCTTATACATTCTCATCAAATCACTAAATTAGCTTCCGCAATCATACCAATCCCATCACCAAACCCCCTTTGAATTCATTTCATCACCTTTTGAATTACTTACAACATTCACGATCGGTCAACTAGTGAATTCCGGAAACTCATGTAACCATGATCATATCATTTGGTATCAGAGCTAAGTCAAACAAGTAAGTATTAACTTTCATTTTCTCGGAAGAAAAAAATTTAAAAACTGATATAAAAATAAGAAAAACATTCAAAAGAGAAAAGAAAAGCTTGGCATAAAATTGCGAAAGAATATTGCATCATTTGTTATCAATTTGATTCTTGATTTTGAGCATCATTTGTGTTTTACACTATCCTTTAATTTTAGCATCATTGGTTTCATATTTTTTTCCTATCATATTACCTTACATTTACCACCATACTCAATTTTATTTTAAGCTAATTCTACAAGGAAAAATATTTGATCAATTCGATCTAGTTCCTTTAAGAACATAGGGAGAGAATGAGTGGTAAAAGGCAAGAGTGTTCATCAAGGGAAAAGCCTATTCCAAGTGAAAACACGAGTGGAGTGATCTTTTTTCTGAGTGACAGTGAGGATTTGGTTAGTGAATTTTTTTTGGAGTTTAATAGTGAGATTTTGATTCGTGAGGATTTTTTTCTTTGTTTCATTATGTCTCAAGATTTTAATCATGAGATAAAGAGATTGTTACAAAAATATTTTGACCCTATCACAAGAAAGTTGGATGACATTGTGTTGGTTACTTCCTCGTTCCTCAAAAGATCCAATAGGATTCGGGTCGACCTTCTCTATAATGTCGGTTCTTTCCTGGTTACTTACTATCATAACTCATGCATTAATTAAACATATGCCTTCATCATCATCCTTCATTCATCTTATACATTCTCATCAAATCACTAAATTAGCTTACGCAATCATACCAATCCCATCATCAATAACCCTTTTAAATTCATTTTATCACCTTTTGAATTACTTAAAACGTTCATGATCGGGAAACTAGTAAATTCTGGAAACTCATGTAACAGGGATCATATGAGAGAGGGATCATTCATTATGACATACACTCGAAGACAGGGAGTCAATCACCGTAACATACGCTCAAAGAGAGGGATCGTCCATCATGATATACGGTTTAAGAAAAGGACCGTACATTATGACATGCACTCGTAGAAAGGGGTCGTTCATCATGACATACACTCAAAGAGAGGGGTCGTCCATCACGGTATACGGTCAAAGAGAGGGAACATTCATAATGACATGCACTTAAATAGATGGGTCATTCATTGCGACATACGCTAAAAGAGAGGGGTCGTGCATCATATCATACGCTCAAAGAGGAGACCATCCATTACGCCATACGCTCGAAGAGAGGGGTCATTCAACGTGTCATACGCGCAAAGAGAGGGTCGTCCATAATTGTATACTCTCAAAGAGAGGGACCGTTCATTATGACACGCACTCGAAGAGAGGGCCATTCTTCGCGACATACGCTCAAAGAGAGGGGTCGTCTATCACGGCATACGCTCAAAGAGAGTGACCGTTCACCATGACATGCACTCAAAGAGAGGGGTCATTCATCCCAACATACGCTCAAAGAGAGGGGTCGTCCATCACGGCATATGCTCAAAGAGAGGGACTGTTTATTATGGCATGTACGCGAAGGGAGGGGTCATTCACTGCAACATACGCTCAAAGAGAGGGATCGTCCACCATGGTATACGCTTCAAGAAAGCTATCATTCATTATGACATGCACTCGAAGAGTGGAGTCATTCATCACGACATATGCTCAAAGAGAGGGGTCGTCCATCACGGTATACGCTCAAAGAGAGGAACCGTTCACCATAAAATTCACTCGAAGAGAAGGGTCATTCATCATAACATTGGCTCAAAGAGAGGGGTCATCCATCACGATATATGCTCTTAGAAAAGGAGTGTTCATTATGACATGAACTCGAACAGAGGGGTCATTTATCGCGACATACGCTCTAAGAGAAGGGTCTTCCGTCACGATATACGCTCTAAGAAAGGGACCATTAATTATGAATTGCACTCAAAGAGAGGGGTCATTCATCGTGAGATACGCTCAAAGATAGGGGTCGTCCATCACGGTATACGCTCAAAGAGAGGGGTCGTTCACCATGTCATGCACTCGAAGGAAAGGGTCATTCATCGCAACATACACTCAAAGAGAGGTGTCATTGATAACGGTATATGCACAAAGAGAGGGACCGTTCATTATGACATGCACTCGAAGAGAGGTGTCATTCATCGCGACATACGGTCAACAGAGGGGTTGTCCATCATGGTATATGCACAAAGAGATGGACCGTTCATTATGACTTACGCTCGAAGAGACGGGTCATTCACCGCGACATACGGTCAAGGAGAAGGGTCATCCATCACGGTATACGCTCTAAGAAAGGGACCGTTCATTATGGAATGCACTCGAAAAGAGGGATCATTCATCGCAACATACGTTCAAAGAGAAGGTTCTCCATCACATTATAAGCTCTAAGAATGAGACTGTTTATTATGACATGCACTCGAAGAGAGGGGTCATTCCTCTCGACATACGCTCAAAGAGAGGGGTTGTCCATCATCGTATACGCTGTAAGAATGGGACTGTTCATTATGACATGCACTCGAAAAGAGGGGTCATCCATCACGGTATACGCTCAAAGAAAAAGACCGTTCATTATAGAATGCACTCGAAGAGAGGGGTCATTTCATAGCAACAAACGCTCAAAGAGAAGGGTCGTCAATCACGTTATAACCTCTAAGAAAGGGACCATTTATTTTGACATGCACTCGAAGAGAGGGGTCATTTCTCGCGACATACGCTCAACAAGAAGGGTCGTCCATCATGGTATACGCTCAAAGACAGGGGCCGCGAAGCATGACATGCACTCAAAGAGAGGGGTCATTCATTGAAAAATATGCTCAAAAAGAGGGGTTGTCCATCACGGTATACGCTTTAAGAAAGGGACCGTTCATTATGAAAGGCACTCGAAGAGATGGGTCATTCATTGTGACAAAGAGAGGGACCAATCATTATGACATGCACTCGAAGAGAGTGGTCTTTTATAGCGACATATGCTCAAACTGCGGCGGCGTCCATCATGGTATACGCTCAAAGAGAGGGATCGTTCATTATGACATGCACTCGAAAAGAGGGGTCATTCATTGTGACATTCAGTCAAAGAGAGAGATCGTCCATCACGGTATACGCTCTAAGAAAGGAAACGTTAATTATGACATGCACTCTAACGGAGGGGTCAGTCATCCCGACATACGCTCAAAAAGAGGAGTCGTCCATGACGATATACGCTCAAAGAGAGGGACCGTTCACCGTTACATGTACTCAAAGAGTGGGATCATTCAACGCGATATACACTCAAAGAGATGGTTTGTTCATCACGACATACACTCAAAGGGAGGGACCATTTATTTTTACATGTACTAGAAGAGAGGTGTCATTAATCGGGACATACGCTCAAAGAGAGGGGTCATCCGTCACGGTATACGCACAAAGATATGGACCGTTCATCATGGCATACGCTCGAAGAGATGGGTCATTCACCTCGATATACGCTCAAGGAGAAGGGTCAACCATCACAGTATATGATCTAAGAAAGGGAGCGTTCATTATGGAATGCACTCGAAAAGAGGGTTATTCATCGCAACATACGCGCAAAGAGAAGGGTCATCCATCACATTATAAGCTCTAAGAATGGGACTGTTTATTATGGCATGCACTCGAAGAGAGGGGTTATTCCTCGCGACATACGCTCAAAGAGAGGGGTCGTCCATCATGGTATACGCTCAAATAGAGGGACTGTTCGCAATGACATGCACTCGAACAGAAGTAATTCATCGCGGAATGAGATCAAAAAGAGGGGTCGTCCATCACGACATACGCTCTAAGAAAGAGACTGTTCATATTACATGCACTCGAAGAGAGGGGTCATTCATCGCGACATGCGTTCAGACAGAAAGGTCGTCCATCACGAAATACGCTCTAAGGAAGGACCGTTCATTATGAAATGCAGTCGAAGAGGTGGGTCATTCATCGCAACATGCGCTCAAAAAGTGGGGTCATCAACCACGGTATACGCTCAAAGAGGGGGACCGTTTACCTTGTCATGCACTCGAAGAGAATGATCATTCATGGCAACATAGGCTCAAAGAGAGGGGTCATCGATCATGGTATACGCTCAAAGAGAGGGACCGTTCAATATGACATGCACTCGAAGAGTGGGGTCGTTCTTCGAGACATACGCTTAAAGAGAGGGGTCGTTTATCATGCTATACGCTCTAAGAAAGGGACCGTTCATTCTGACATGCACTCGAAGTGAGGGGTCTTTCATCGCAACATACGCTCAAAGAGAAGGATTGTCCACCACGATATACACTCAAAGAGAGGGACCGTTCACCATGACATGTAATCTAAGAGAGGGGTCACTCATCGCGATATACACTCAAAGAGAGGGATCGTCCATCACGGCTTACGCTCAAAGAGATGGACCGTTCATTATGACATACGGTCGAAGCGAGGGGTCATTCACCGTGACATACGCTCAAAGAGAAGGATCATCCATCACGGTATACGCTCTAAAAAAGTGAGTGTTTATTATGCCTTGCACTCAAAGAGGGGTCATTCATCGCGACATACGCTCACAGAGAGGGATGGTCCATAATGATATACGCTCCAAGAGAGGGACCATTCATTATGACATACGGTCGAAGAGAGGTGTAATTCACCGCGACATACGCTCAAAGAGAAGGGTCGTCCATTACGGTATACGCTCTAAGAGAGTGACTGTTTATTATGCCTTACACTTGAAGAGGGGTCATTCATCGCGACATACGCTCACAGAGAGGGGTGGTCCATCATGGTATACGCTGCAAGAGAGGGACTATTCATTATGACATATGCTCGAAGAGAGAGATCATTTACCGCGACATACGCTCAAGGAGAAGGGTCGTCCATCACGGTTTACACTCAAAGAGAGGGACATTTCACCATGACACTCACTCGAAGAGAAGGGTCATTCATCGTGACATACGCTCAAAGAGAGGGGTCGTCGATCATGGTATAAGCTCCAAGACAGGGACCGTTCAATTGGACATGCACTCGAAGAGAGGGGTCATTCATCACGAAATATGCTTAAAGAGAGGTGTCGTCCATCTCGGTATACGCTCTAAGAAAGGTACCATTTATTATGACATGCAATCAGAGAGAGGGGTCATTCATCGCGACATACGCTAAAAGAGAATGGTCGTTCTTCACGATATACGCTCAAAGAGAGAGACCATTCACCATGACATGCACTCGAAGAGAGGTTTTATTCTCCACGAAATACGCTCAAAGAGTGGTCATCCAACACAGCATACGCTCAAAGAGAAGGATAATTCATTATGACATACGCTCAAAGAGTGATCATGCATTGTGACATACCCTCGAAGAGAGTGATCATGCACTGCGACCTACGCTCAAAGAGAGGGGTCATCCATCACGACATACACGCAAAGAGAGTGACCTTTCATTATGTCATATGCTCGAAGAGGTAACTCGATGCGACATATACTCAAAGAGGGGGATCGTCCATCACGGTAAACACTTAAAGAGAGGGACCGTTTATTATGACATGCACTCGTAGAGGGGGTCATTCATCGTGACATATGCTCAAAGAGAGGGGTCGTCCATCACGGTATACGCTCAAAGAGAGGGACCGTTCATCATGACATGCACTCTAAGAGTGGCATCAGTCTTCGCGACAAACACTCAAAGAGAGGGGTCGTCTATCACGGCATACGCTCAAAGAGAGGGACCATTCATTATGATATACGCTAGAAGATAGGATCATTCACCGTGACATACGCTCAAAGAGTGGAGTTAGTCATCCCGATATATGCTCAAAAAGAGGGGTCGTCTATCACGGCTTACGCTCAAAGACAGGGACCGTTCATTATGACATACGCTAGAAGAGAGGGGTCATTCACCATTATATGACAAGCACTCGAAGAGAGGGGTTGTCTATCACGGTATACGCTCTAAGAAAAAGACCGATCATTATGATATGAACTAGAAGAGAGGGGTCATTCATCGCGACATACGTTTAATGAGAGAGGTCATTCATGGCGACATACGTTTAATGAGAGGGGTCATTCATCGCGACATACGTTTAATGAGAGGGGTCATCCATCACGATATACGCTCTAAGAAAGGGACCGTTCACTATGAAAAGCACTCGAAGAGAGGCATCATTTATCGAGACATACGCTCGAAGAGAGGGTTCGTTCATCTTGATATACGCTCTAAGAAGGGTTATTCATCGCAACATTTGCTCAAAGAGAGGGGTCATCGATCACAATATATGCTCAAAGAGAGTTACCGTTCATTATGACATGCACTCGTAGAGAAGGGTCATTCATCGCGACATATGCTAAAAGAGAGGGTTCGTCCATCACGGTATACGCTTTAAGAAAGGGGCCATTAATTATGACAAGCACTCGAAGAGAGGGGTCATTCATCATGACATACGCTCAAAGAGAGGGGTCGTCCATCACGGTATATGCTCTATGAAAGGGGCCATTAATTATGACATGCACTCGAAGAGAGGGGTCATTCATCTTGACATACGCTCATAAGAGGGGTCGTCCATCACTGAGAGAGTGGTCAATCAATGCGACATACATTCAAGGAGAGAGACCGTTCATTATGACATGGCCTCGAAATGAGGGCCATTCACCGCGACATATGCTCAAAGAGAGGGATCGTCCATCACGGTATACACTCTAAGAAAGGGACCATTCATTATGACATACACTCGAAGAGAGGGATCATTCATTAGGACATAGCTCAAAGAGAAGGGTCATCAATCAAGGTATATGCTCTAAGAAAGGGACCATTTATTACGACATGCACTCGGAAAGAGGGGTAATTCATCACGACATATGCTTAAAGAGAGTGGCCCTCCATCACAGTATACACTCAGAGAGAGGGACCGTTCACCCTAACATGCATTCGAAGAGAGGGGTAATTCATCGCAATATACACTCAAAGAGAGGGGTCGTCCATAACGGTATAAGCTCAAAGAGAGGGACAATTCACCATGATAAGCACTTGAAAAGTGAGATTATTCCTTGTGACATACACTCAGAGACAGTAGTCGTCTATCACGGCATACGCTCAAAGAGAGGGACATTTCATTATGACATACGCTCGAAGAGAGGGGTCATTCACCGCGATGTACGCTCAAAGAGAGGGGTCTTCCATCACGGTATACGCTCTAAGAAAGGGTTCATTCATCGCAACATACACTCAAAGAGATGGGTCATCCATCACGGTTTACGCTCAAAGAGATAGACCGTTCATTATGACAGGCACTCGAAGAGAGTGGTTATTCATCGCGACATACGCTCAAAGAGAGGGGTCATCCACCACGGTATACACTCAAAGATAGGGACCGTGCATTATGACATACACTTGAAGAGAAGGGTCATACACCGCAATATACGCTTAAAGATAAGGGTCAACCATCACGGTATACGCTCGAAAAAAGGGACCATTCAATATGATAGGTACTCGAAGAGCGGGGTCATTTATCGTGACATACGCTCAAGGTGAAAGGTCGTCCATCATGGTATACGCTCAAAGAGAGGAACCATTCACCATGACATACACTCGAAGAGAGGGGTCATTCATCGAGACTTACGCTCAAAGAGAGAGGTCGCCATCGCGGTATATGCTCTAAGAAAGGGATCATTCATTATGATATGCACTCGAAGAGAGGGGTCATTCATTGCGACATATGCTCAAAGAGAAGGGTTATCCATCATGGTATACACTCAAAGAGAGGGACCTTTCGTTATGTCATACGCTCGAATAGGTCATTCATTGCGACATATGCTTAAAGGGAGGGGTCGTCCATCATGGTATACGCTTAAAGAGAGAGACCATTCATTATATGTACTTGAAGAGGGGGTCATTCACCGTGACATACGCTCAAAGAGAGGGGTCCTCCACCATGGCATACACTCAAAGAGAGGGACCATTCATTATGGCATACGCTCGAAGAGATAGGTTATTCACCGCGACATATGGTCAAAGAGAGGGGTCGTCCATCACGATATACGCACTAAGAAATGGATCGTTAATTATTCCATGCACTCGAAGAGAGGGGTCATTCATCGCGAGATACGCTCAAAGAGAGGGATTGTCCATAACGGTATAAACTCAAAGAGAGGGACAATTCACCATGACAAGCACTCGAAGAGTGGGATCATTCATCGCGACATACACACAAGGAGAGGAGTCGTCTATCACGACAAACACTCAAAGAGAGAGGTCATTCACCGATACATATTCTCAAGGAGAGGGGTCCTCCATCACGATCTACGCTCAAAGAAATGGACC
Organism: Abelmoschus esculentus; assembly: GCA_035048815.1. NCBI lineage: Eukaryota > Viridiplantae > Streptophyta > Magnoliopsida > Malvales > Malvaceae > Abelmoschus > Abelmoschus esculentus. The sequence goes on along the minus strand of JAUCBN010000008.1, from coordinate 18,344,068 downwards.
GTTCACTTTGACAAGCATTCAAAGATAGGGGTCATTCATCACGACATACACTCAAAGAGAAGGGTCGTCCATCACTACATACTCTCAAAGATGGGTCGTTCATTACGGCATACGCTAAAATAGAGGGACCATTCATTGTGACATTCACTCGAAGAGAGGGGTCATTTATCGCGGCATACGCTCCAAGAGTAGCGGCGTCCAAAACAATATAAGCTCAAAGAAAGGGACCGTTCATTATGACATGCACTCAAAGAGTAGGGTCATTCATCGCGACATACTTTTAAAGAGAGGGGTCGTCCAAGACCGTATACACTCCAAGAGAGGGACCGTTCATTATGACATACAATCGAAGACAGGGGTTATTCACCATGACATATGCTCGAAGAGAGGGTCGTCTATCATGGTATACGCTCTAAGAGACGAATTGTTCATTATGATATGCACTCGAAGAGAGGGATCAATCATCGCGACATATGCTCAAAGAGAGGGGTCATCCATCACGACATACGTTCAAAGAGAGGGACCATTCATTATGACATTCGCTCAAAGAGAGAGATCATTCACCCCGACATGCTCTCCAAGATTGGCAGGGTCCGTAACGATATACGCTCAAAGAAAGGGATTGTTCATTTTTACATGCACTCGAAGATTGGGGTCATTCATCGCGACATACGCTCAAAGAGAGGGGTCGTCCATCACAGTATACACTCAAAGAGAGGAACCGTTCATTATGACATGCGCTCGAAGAGAGTGTCATTCACCGTGACGAATGCTCAAGGAGAAGGGTCAGCCATCACAATATACGCTCTAAGAAAGGGACTATTTATTATGACTTGCACTCGAAGAGAGGGGTCATTCATCGCAACATACTCTCAAAGAGAAGGGTCGTCTATCACGTTATATGTTCTAGGTAAGGGACTGTTTATTATGACATGCACTTGAAGAGAGGGATCATTCATCGTGACATACGCTCAAAGAGAAGGGGTTGTCCATCACGATATACGCTCAAAGAGAGGGACCGTTCACCATGACATGCACTCGAAGATAAGGATCATTCATCGCGACATACGTTCAACTAGAGGGATCGTTCATCACGGCATACGCTCAAAGAAAGGGACCATTCATTATAACATGCGCTCGAAGAGAGGGGTCATTCACCACGACATACGCTCAAGGAGAGTGGTCATCCATCAAGGTATACGCTATAAGAAAGGGATTGTTCATTATGACAAACAATCAAAGAGAGGGTTCAATCATCGTAATATGCGCTCAAAGAGAAGGGTCGTCCATCACAGTATACGCTCAAAGAGAGGGACCGTTCATGACATGCACTCGAAGAGAGGGGTCATACATTGCGACATACGCTCAAAGAGAGGGGTCGTCCATAATGACATTCATTCAATGAGAGGGACCATTCATTATAACATACGCTCGAAGAGAGGGGTCATTCATCATGACATACACTCAATGAATAGGGTCGTCCGTCACGGTAAAAGCTCAAAGAGGGATCGTTCACCATGACATGCACTCGAAGAGAGAGGTCATTCATCGCGACATACACTCAAAGAGAGAGGTCGTTCATCACGACATACACTTAAAGGGATGAACCATTTATTATGACATAGACTCGAAGAGAGGGGTTATTCATCGCAACATACGCTCAAAGAGAGGGGTCGTCCATCACGGTATACGCTCAAAGAGAGGGACCGTTCACCAAGACATGCAGTCAAAGAGAGGTCATTCATCGCAGAATACGCTCAAAGATAGGGGTCATCTATCAAGACATACGCTCTAAGAAAGGGACTGGTCATTATGACATGCACTCGAAGAGAGAGGTCATTCATTGCGACATGCGCTCAAAGAGAAAGGTCGTCCATCACGATATACGCTCTAAGAAAGGGACTGTTAATTATGAATTGCACTCGAAGAGAGGGGTCATTCATCGCGACATACGCTCAAAAAGAGGGATCGTTCACCATGTCATACACTCCAAGAGAAGGGTCATTCATCGCAACATAGGCTCAAAGAAAGGGGTCATCGATCATGATATATGCTCAAAGAGAGGGACCGTTCAATATGACATGCACTCGAAGAGAGGGATCATGTTTCGTGACATACGCTCAAAGAGAGGGGTCGTCCATCACGCTCTGTACGCTCCAAAAAAAGGACCGTTCATTATGACATGCACTCGAAGAGAGGGGTCTTTCATCGCAACATACTCGCAAAGAGAAGTATTGTTCACCACGTTATACACTCAAAGAGAGGGACCTTCACCCTGACTTGTACTCGAAGAGAGTGGTCAATCAACGCGACATACATTCAAGGAGAGAGACCGTTGATTATGACATGGGCTCGAAGTGAGGGCCATTCACCGCGACAAATGCTCAAAGAGAGGAGTCGTCCACCATGGTATACACTCTAAGAAAGTAACCATTCATTATGACATGCACTCGAAGAGAGGGGTCATTCACCGCGACATACGCTGAAAGAGAAGGGTCATCCATTGCGGTATACGCTCTAAGAAAGGGACAGTTTATTGTGCCTTGCACTAAAAGAGGGGTCATTCTTCGTGACATACGCTCAAAGAGAGGGGTCATCCATCACGGTATAAGCTCCAAGAGAGGGACTGTTCATTATGACATACACTCGAAAAGAGGAATCATTCACCGTGACATACGCTCAAAGAGAGGTGTCGTCCATCTCAGTACACGCTCTAAGAAAGGGACCATTCTTTATGACATACACTCGAAGAGGGGTCATTCATTGCGACATACGCTAAAAGAGAGGGTTCGTCCATCACGATATACGCTGAAAGAGAGGGATCATTCACCATGACATACACTCGAAGAGAGGTTTCATTCACAACGAAATACGCTCAAAGAGAGTGGTCATCCATCACGGTATACGCTCAAAGAGAAGGACCATTCATTATGACATACACTCGAAGAGAGGGGTCAAGCACTATGACATACACTCAAATATAGGGATCATCCATCACCACATACACTCAAAGAGAGGGACCTTTCATTTTGTCATACGCTCGACGTGGTCATTAATTGCGACATATGCTCAAAGAGAGGCGTTGTCCATCATGGTATACGCTTAATGAGAGAGACCATACATTTGACAAGTACTCAAAGAGGGGGGTCATTCACCGTGATATACGCCAAAAGAGAGGGATCCTTCACCATGGCATACACTCAAAGAGAGAGACTGTTCATTATGACATACGCTCGAAGAGATGGGTCATTCATTGCGACAAACGCTCAAAGAGAGGGGTCGTCCATCACATCATACGTTCATAGAGGGGGACCGTTCATTATGCCATACGCTCGACGATATGGGTTATTCACCGGGACATTGGCTCAGAGAAAGGGGTCGTCCATCATGGAATACGCTCTAAGAAAGGGAACGTAAATTACGACATGCACTCGAAGAGAGGAGTCATTAATCACAACAAACGCTCAAAATCAAGGGGTCGACCATCACAGAATACGCTCTAAGGGACCGTTCATTATGACATGCACTCAAAGAGAGGGGTCATTCATCGCAACATACGTTCAAAGAGAGGGGTCGTCAATCATGGTATACGCTCTAAGAAAGGGATCGTTAATTATGACATGCGCTCGAAGAGTGGGGTCATTCACCGCAAAATAGACTCAAAGAGAGGGGTCGTCCATCACGGTATGCGCTCAACAAAGGTACCGTTCATTATCACATACACTCGAGAAGAAAGGTCATCCATCGCGACATACGCTTAAATGGAGGGGTCGTCCATCACCGTATACGCTATAAGACAGGGACCGTTAATTATGACCTACACTCGAAGAGAGCAGTCATTCATCGTGACATACTCTCAAAGAGCGGGGTCGTCCATCACGATATACACTCAAAGTGATGGACCATTCACCATGACATGCATTCGAAGAGTGGAATCATTCATCGCGACATACGCTCAAAGAGAGGGGTCGTCTATCAGGTCATACGCTCAAAGAGAGGGACCGTTCATTATGACATACACTCGAATAGAGGTGTCATTGACCGCATGATATAAAATATGCAGCGGGATAGATGGGGGGGGTATGATGTTGGATAGATTTGTCCTTGGCACCCTCCTAATCGCAATTGAATAGGCAAACACCATAATCGGCTCTAACTTACCCTCCTAAACGCGATTGCTTAGGCAAGCGAGAGTGTGAAGATAATCTCCCTCATAAAAACTTGAAGTAGTTATGTTGAAGAAGACTTCTGATAAGAAAAATAGCAAGGTTACAACCTTGCAAATAAAATGGCCCAAGGCCAAGAGTTTTTATAACTCAGAAATTCATACTCTTTATGTCTTTTTACAAGAGAAGAGTCTACCCCTTTTATAGTCTAAAGGAGACCTTAGATGGGGGATAGATGGGGGTGGTGGTATGATGTTGGATAGATTTGTCCTTGGCACCTCCTAATCGCAATTGAATAGGCAAACACCTGCAAACGAAACGAAATGAATCTCTCCGATGAATTGATGATATGTCGTTGTCCTAGACAACCTCCTATCCGTAATTAGATAGGCAAACACCATAATCGGCTCTAACTCACCCTCCTAAACGCGATTGCTTAGGCAAGCGAGAGTGTGAAGATAATCTCCCTCATAAAAACTTGAAGTAGTTATGTTGAAGAAGACTTCTGATAAGAAAAATAGCAAGGTGACAACCTTGCAAATAAAATGGCCCATGGCCAAGAGTTTTTCTAACTCAGAAATTCATACTCTTCATGTCTTTTTACAAGAGAAGAGTCTACCCCTTTTATAGTCTAAAGGAGACCTTAGAATTGTCTAATAGATAGTTGATCAATCCCTAAATATCAGCATATGGATAGCTTAATAGAATAAATCCCCTAAAATCAGCTTATGGATAGCTAATTAAAAAGAAACTTAGGGAATAAAATAAAATATTAATAACAATGGTCAAAACTTTATAATCCAGCTTTGAATTAATTTATTTTAATGTCTAATTCATCCAAAAACTTTATATAGTAGCTTTTGAGCTGAATTTTACAAAATCCTATAATAATCCCGTATCTAGTTTTCTGCACGCGCATTCTTCAGTTAAACAAACATATTTTGAGCTCCCGATATCCAATTGATGCGTTTCAAGATGCGTTGAAACGGTAACTGAATGACGTTTAATTTGTAAGAAGACAACTCTGCCCAGAAATGCACGAAACCCATCCAAAAAGACAATGCAAGTTTGCTGACTTTCCAGACTTTACCAACAAATTCAGATTTATGCTCAAGGTGCATTACTTTAGCCCTATCATACATGTATCACCGCAACATACGCTTAAAGAGAAGGGTTAGCCATTACAGTATACGCTCTAAGAAAGGGACCTTTATTTATGACATGCACTCGAAGAGAGGGGTCATTCAACAGGACATGCGCTCAAAGAGAGGGGTCATCCTTCATGGTATACGTTCTAAGAAAGAGACCGTTCACTATGACATGCACTTGAAGAGAGGGTCATTTATCCCGATATACGCTCAAAGAGAGGGGTCGTCCATCATGGTATATGCTCTAAGAAAGGGACCATTCATTATGACTTGCATTCGAAGAGAGAGGGGTCTTTCACCGCAACATACGCTCAAAAAGGGGTCATCCTTCATGGTATACGCTCAAAGAGAGGGACCATAAATTTTGATATACGCTCGAAGAAAGTGGTCATTCACCGCAAAAAATGCTCAAGGGGGTAAGCCATCACGATATACACTCTAAAAAGGGACCATTCGTTATGACATGTACTCAAAGAGAGGGGTTATTCATCGCGATATACGCTCAAAGAGCGGCGGCAGCCATCACGGTATACTTTATAAGAAAGGGGTCGTTCACTATGACATGCACTTGAAGAGAGGGGTCACTTATCGTGACATACGCTCAAAGAGATGGGTCGTCCATCATTGTATACTCTCTAGGAAAGTGACCATTCATTATGACATGCACTCGATGAGAGAGGTCATTCATTGCGACATACGCTCAAAGAGAAGGGTCGTCCATCACGGTATATGCTCTAAGAAAGGGACTGTTTATTATGACGTGCATTCGAAGAGAGGGGCCATTCATCGCGACATATGTTCAGAGAGAGGGGTCGTCCATCACAGTATACACTCAAAGAGTGATCGTTTACCATGACATTCACTCGAAGAGAGGGGTCATTTATCTCAACATACGCTAAAATAGAAGGATCGTCCTTCCCTGATATAATCCCGATTTTGAAATTTTGAATCATATATGTGTTGTCCGATCATGGTTTGAGTAAGAGCTTTGAGTAGTGTTTTTTATGGGAAGTTAGTTGCCATCACAATGAGGGTTGTGAAGAAAATATGAACGCGAATGATTGTAGTGGTGACATGGGTTTTGTAGATTTAACAAGTATGATGGATTGTGACCCGTTAGTTATATAGAGCAAAGAACCTACAATATAAAATGATTGAATTGAAGTTATAAAGAATGAAACGTGACCCACTAGCTATAGAGAGCTAGGAACCAACACGATAAAAAATGAAATGGATAGAATGCCACAAGAATCCACTTGGAGCCAATAATGTTCTTGTAGAACAGGAAAAAGAGAACACTTTCAAAGTTTAATATATGATCAAAGTTATCCCCTTTACAATGAAATAGACAACCTATTTATAGTAACCATAGGCTAGATATGAAGAATCTTACAAAGGAGTTAATTTCTTAATCTCAATGCTAATAAAACTCATGAATGCATTGTTTCACATCTTTCCTCATAATTGCTGAAAATACAAAGAGTCTTGTATGATTTAACATTATCTAGAATTAATCTAGACTCATATACATCTAATGGAGAAGACTCTTGCACTTCCTTGGCTTTCTCACTCATGTAGAATGGATGAAGACAACATATGATGTATGTGGACATACTGTATGTCTAAAGGAAAATGTCTCTTGCAATTCAAAGATCATCTCCATGTAATTACCTACTTGAATAGCCTTGATGAGGAGAATAAAGTAGACCATCTTTGCATGTCTCCTTATAGAATATGAAAAGTCTCTCAAAATGATGATAATGATGGACATTATTTGTTCGTCTCCCATGCATCATTTTCCCGTAATAAAATTACAATTTGTACTTGATTCAGTAAATCGACCATATCTTAAGCCCTCGTTGTCGGATTGAGGTGATTCAAAATGCGTTGTAAAGCAAAGACATAAAGGAATAAATTTCAAGAAGACTTCAAGACTCAAATCAGCCTGTATCCTATTCGAAAATAATGATCAAGATGTCTCATATTCCAATTTGACGTGATTGTTCATCTCCATCCATTCCCTTTAATGAAGAACTTGTTTATTAAATGTGATGTAATTTTATGCAAACTTTAATTTCTCATGCAAATTCATGCATAAATAAAAGATGAAATAAGGAATAAATCCTTTAGAAATATCCTTGAAGGTCTTCATGATGGTTGAGGTTCCTCCTTCGGGTTGAAATACACCTCCATAAATATGATCTTTTTTTGAACATCCCATATTAAGAAAGAATAAGTTTCTTGAAGCTTCTCGAATGTAAAAAGCTTGCCTCGATCAAATGGTCTCAATAAGGTAAGGAATGTAGTCGTGCTCACATCATTCCCTCTCTCTTTAAGTTAATTCGTCCTCGAATAAAAAATATCGATAAAAGAACGAACGTTATTGCAAAACACGAAAGATCTTTTACCATAGGTAGAATAGTTCGAATTGTTCATCCCCAAATTGCAAGCATCTTTAGGAAAATGTTTTTCATCACCAAATAACAAAGAAGTCTTTTCTATAGATGGATAAGTCTTTTTTGAACTCCTCGTGGTGACTTTTCAATTTTTGTTTCTTTAATGATCTCTTTTTCTGAAACATCATTGGTAATAAATCTTTCTTTTCCTTTAGGAATCATGGTGCTACGATTAGGACATTGACTCGGGATGTGTCCTCTTCCCGAACACCGATAATATCGAATTTCTCTTGAATTTATCATTATGTAATCTTGAGACAATAAAAAATAAAGAATAAAAGAAGAATGATTAAAGTTAGTATAAAATGAAATTTTACTCTCTTTCTCTTCAAAACAAATAATTTTTTCTAAACTCATTCTTCTCACTCTCATCTTCTTTTTGAAATTCCTTTTCATTTTCACTCTCTTTTCTCTCTTTTTCACAAAACTCTTTTTCTTCACTCTTAATGTTTTTTGCCACTCTCGTTTCTTTCTCTCTTTTTTTTTCCAACAAAATCTTTTTCTAGTTGCTCTTGCAATCGTATTTCTTTGATAAAATTTTCCAAACACTCTTGAAGACGACCTAGACTTTCTAGATTGCAATATGTAGAAAATTTTGTTTCACTTCGTGTTAAACTTTTTACATTGTATCTTGTTCGAAAATTGAAATCCTTCTTGCAAGATTTGTCGCTCAAATTGGGTGTCGATTTAGAACAAGGTCGAACGTCGTTTCGCAAATTTTCTTTCCTTTTAACCATCAATGAAGGAGGTATTGAAGATGAACATCTTTCAATTATTCGATCCAACTTCTTTGTGATTGGGTCAAAATGCTTTTGGAACAATCTCTTCATCTCATGATTGAAATTTTGAAATTGAAAATCTGGTGAAAAGTTTGGTACATCATCTCTTGTAAAAACGTTATATCTTGTTAACTTTTGAGACATCTTTAGCACATGTGACTAGCTTTTATCCTTTAACTCGAATTACTGAACCGTCGTAGCTTTGATACCAAATGATATGATCCTGGTTGTGAAATTTTGAAATCATATATGTGTTGCCCGATCGTGGTTTGAGTAAGAGCTTTGAGTAACTTTTTCGTGGGAAGTTAATTGCCTTCACAATTAGGGTTGTGAAGAAAATATGAACGCAGAAGATAGTAGTGGTGACGTGGGTTTTGTAGATTTAACATTATCTAGAATGAATCTAGACTCATATACATCTATTGGAGAAGATTGTTGCATTTTCATGGCTTTCTTACTCATGTAGAATGGATGAAGACAACATATAATGTATGTGGACATCCTGTATGTCCAATGGAAAATGTCTCTTGCAATTCCAAGCTCATCTCCATGTAATTATCCTACATGAATTGCCTTGATGAAGAGAATAAAGTAGACCCTCATTACATGTCTTCTTCTAAAATATAAAAAGCCTCTCCAAATGATGATAATGATGGACATTATTTGTCGTCTCTCATGCATCATTTTCCCGTAATAAAATTACAGCATGTACTGGCTTCAGTAAATTGACCATATCTTAAGCTCTCTATATTAGATTGAGGTGATTCAAAATGCGTTGGAAAGCTAAGACATAGATGAATAAATTTCAAGAAGAATTTAAGACTCAAATTAGCCCGTATCCTAATCGAAAATAATGATCAAGATCTCTCATATTCCAATTTTATGTGATTGTTTATCTCCCTCCATGCATTTTAATAAATAACATGTTTATTGAATGCAATGTAATTTTATGCAAACTTTAATTTCTCATGCAAATTCATGCATAAGTAAAAGATGGAATATAGAATAACTTCCTTAGAAATATCCTTGAAGGTCTTCATGATGGTGGAGGTTCCTCCTTCGGGTTGAAATACCCCTCCATAAATATGATCTTTGTTTGAAATAAGCATTTTCTCTATGATTTAATCACATCCTTGAAAATCTTCCAAACTGATTCTAAGGGGGTTCTACCTTACTTTATCTTCTATTATCTAATTTATGCATTCTGTAATTTGAAAAGCATGCTTTTTCTATTTAAGTGATGCTTCTTGATTGCATAACTAAATCTTTATAATTATTCTAAGTTAGCGTATTCTTAATATTAGCTAACTATATTATTTTTAGCTCATTTTAGCTTATTTCAATTTGTTTCATCTTACACATTGTTTACTTATTGTTTCAGTTATTTTAAGTAAAGATAATAGTCTGAGGAAGCTTAAAGACATCAAGGGTAGCTCAACTTTGCTTGGAAAGGATTATGGTAGCTCGTAGCAGCTCAAGAATATCTAAAACGCAAAGGAATGCAGAGGAGCCGAATGGAGGACTATTTCAGATCATGAACTTAAAAGGAAGAATTTTAGCTAGCTGACTCAGCTCAATCAGCTCACTTTCAACTCAATCAGCTCATCTCAGCTCACCCTACAATCTTCAGCTGAACCATGGAAGGACATATTCTCTCTTCAAGGGACACAACCGATCAGCCATGGAGGGAAACATGTTTGGGCGCCACTGCTTGGAGAGAAATCTGAATTTCACGCCAAAACAAAGAGGCACCACTCTTCATTAGACAAATTCATGATGGTCCACTTGTTTGCCTATTTCGAGCAGGATAAAAGAAGAATTGATTTTCGGTGTCTTCATGAAAGTTATTCCTCTATCTCTTATCTTTTCATGCATATTGAATCGCATCAATGCGATATCGAGAGCTCGAGATATGGCCTAATTATTGAAGATTGTGCAGGCTAGACCGAAAATTTACAACTCTTTTAATAGATTTGGAGGGAGACATCATTCAAATGAATGGTTATCCAAATAGTTAAAGGGCATTTCATCCAAACCTCTTAGAAAACTATAAATAGGACTTGGATTTCATTTTGTAAACACACCATTCAGATTACATAAAATTACTTGTGAGAATTTTTTCTCGTTTAGTTCTTCATAGAACTTTATCGACTTATCAAGTACTTTTGTATTTGTGGCGTCAACCCCCTTCTATCCATCTTGATACTTCTGGTTCTTTTAGTTTAATATACTAAAAGGGTCAAAGTTTGTTTATCACCACCCCTTAAAGATCAATATAAGGTTTAGGATTAGGTTTTCTATAACCTAGTTTCTTCCTCGAGTATCTTTAAGATACTATTTCCATTTCATCATTCATTACATATCCTCTCATTCCATTCATCATTCTCAATCTTTTTTCATCACCACAAAACGTCCTAAACATCCATTCACCCTTATCAACACCAGACATCCTTTCCGCTTCCAAAACAGTCCCTAAACTATTCCTTTCATTCATTTCACCTGTTCCATTCATCTCTTATCCTTAATTCTTCATTTTGTAGACAGTTCTTGTGAGAGACTTGCTTCCTTCCAAGGTCCCAATATCGAAGTTTGCCGTTCAGCATCCTCAACAAGATCGATACATATCACGCTAGAAGAGAGGGGTCATTCACCGCGATATATGCTCAAAGAGAGGGGGTCGTCCATCACGGTATACGCTCAAAGAGAGGGACCATTTATTATGACATGCACTCGAAGAGAGGGGTCATTAACCGTAACATATGCTCAAAGAGAGGTCGTCCAGCACGATATACGCTCAAAGAGAGGGACCATTAATTATGACATACGCTCAAGGAGAAGGGTCAGCCATCACGGTATACTATCTAAGAAAGGGAATGTTCATTATGACATGCACTCGAAAAGAAGGGTCGTTCATCGCAACAACGTTCAAAGAGAAGGGTATCCAATCACGTTAAACGTTCTAAGAAAGGGACTGTTTATTATGACATGCACTCTAAGGAGGGGTCATTCATCACGATATACACTCAAAGAGAAAGGTCGTCCATCACAGTATACACTAAAAATGAGGGACCATTCACCATGACATGCACTCAAAGAGAGGGTCATTCATCGCGACATATGCTCAAAGAGAGGGGTCGTCCATCACAGTTACACTCAAAGAGAGGGATCGTTCACCATGACATGCACTCAAAGAGAGGGTCATTCATCGCGACATACGCTCAAAGAGAGGGGTCATCTATCTCAGCATACTCTCAAAATAAGGGACCGTTTATTATGACATACAATCGAAGAGAGCGGTCATTCATCACGACGTACGCTAAAATAGAGGGGTCGTCCATCACGCTATACGCTCAAAGAGAGAGAGCGGTCATTCATCGTGACATACGCTAAAATAGAGGGGTCGTCCATCACGTTATACGCTCAAAGAGAGAGACCGCTCACCATGACATGAACTCGAAGTGAAGGGTCATTCATCGCAACATACACTCAAAGGGAGGGGTCACTGATCATGGTATACGCTCAAAGAGAGGGACTGTTCATTATGACATACGCTCGAAGAGAGGGGTCATTCACCGCAACAAACGCTCAAAGAGAGGGGTCAACCATCATTGTATACGCTCTAAGAAAGGGATCGTTGATTATGACACACTCGAAGAGAGGGGTCATTCATTGCGACATATGCTCAAAGAGAGGGGTCGTCCATCACCGTATACGCTCTAAGAAATGGACTGTTCTTTATGACATGCACTCGAGGAGAGGGGTCATTCATCGCAACATATGCTCAAAGAGAGTGGTCGGCCATCACGGTATACACTCTAAGGTGGAATGATGTGGGGACAAATCGTTTTCAAAAGTCGATTTGGGGATAAATCATTTTCAAGAAGGGGGGAATGATGTGATCCAAGCCAGCACCAAACTTCTTGGGGCCTTGCTCATATTAGTGAAGAAATCACAAGATTTAAACACTTGTGGCAATGTCGATGATCTTAACAATTCAAGTTCATACATGCTATTTCAAGCCTTGAATTTGGACTTGGAGCGTTGCCATCTTTTGAACAAATGCAACATTTTACTTTTGCATTTTAGTACATGCATTTGAGTGTTAGCTTAGGAGTCTGTTGCATGTAGTTGCATGAGCTTTTAGCTTGCATGAGTTTACATTATTTTATGTATTTAATTTCTGCATTTTTATCATGGAATAGGTAAGGCTTATTGTTCATTTAAACATATTGTTTCATTTATGTTTGTTTAGAACATTTAAGCATGTTAGTTCTTTTATGGTTGTTAGTTTAATAAATGCATGTCAGTTTATGCATGTTACTTCATTTAAAGTCTAAGATCTTATTGATGTTTGTTAGTTCATTAAGTGAGTTAGTTCATTCAATTAAACATGTTCATTTAATTTAACTAGCTCATTAAGTTTCTTCCCAGCATTTGCTTTATTGAATAGAGTTGTTATCTAGTGGTTGCTCATATATTTTCAGCTAAGGTATTCATTTGGGATCAAATGGCTGATCATTTTCTACAAGAATGACAAGATATTTACCACCAATTGAAGATACTTGAAGACATCTTGAAGACACCATGATGTTTGATCAGTTTCAAGACCTTCAAGGGAAATTTACACCACTTAAAGGTTGTCAGTTTCAACAATAAAAGAAAGACATTGAAGAGCTCCTAAATACACCACTTAAAGAGGCACTTAAATACCACTTAAGAGCTACTTAATCCTCCATAAAGCTGATCAGTTTTTTATCAGAGAAGACATGCAATGAAAGCCTTCATTATCACCACTTAAGGGAGAGTAAAGGCGGGAATTAAAACAACACTTAATGAGGGAATTCAAGGAATATCTATCAACTTGTTCGGCATTTTTGGATTGGATACGAGCATATTTGAGTCTTGAGGTCTTCATTAAACTTATTCCCCTATTACTTAGCTTTCCAACGCACTTTGAATCACCTCAATCCAATATAAGGAGCTTAAGATATAATTAAATTATTGAAGACAATACATGCTGGAAATTCAATACAGGAATAGTCACAAGATGCTTCTTCTAAAAATTTAAGAGACCATTCAATTGCTGAATTCAATGCTTTATCAACAGTCCATTAAAGGAGGATGAATGAAAACTTAATTAAGCATCAGCCCAAGGGTTTCTACATGTGGATGATACGTATATCTACATTCATTCTAAGAATATACGCATTCATCCTTTTAGATCAAACTTCTGGTTGTCAATTGTAGATGAGATAACCTACAAAATATAGACCTTTAACACTAGAATAATGAGTCTCTAAGCTTTGTCTAGGTCAATCAATTTGTTGTTGTCTTACACCTATAAATAGGCACTCATTCCATTGTAAAAGAAACAACTTTTGACAAATAATACAACTTGAGAGTGTTTCTCTTTTATAGTTCTTTTTGAACTTTACCGGCTTGTAAGATTGTTCTTGTGACATTCATCCATATTCATTTTTTTATATTATTTGTTCCTAGTTCTTATAACTAGAGGGTCAGAATCCATTAGCCTTTCACCTAAGTCACAATTTAAAAACACTTAAGGAATGAGTCTTCTCTTTTTACTGTTGGTTCCTCCTTTGTTTACACTGCATCATCAATTACATTTCTTCTCTTCACATCCATCATCCATACATCCATATTTTCCATACTTCATCGTAAACACAACAACCATCTTATCATCATTCCATTTTACCATACCATCCATCCATTTCATGCCATCCTGTAAGTTTCATTTCAAAATTCTAATTTTTCATTTCATTACTTACTAGAATTGTGATCGGGTAATCATAAATACAAATTCGGATATTTCGCAACTGGATACGTATCAGGTGTCGTCCATCACAATATACGATCAAAGAGAGGGACCGTTCACCATGCCATGCACTCGAAGAGAGGGGTCATTCATCTCAACATAGGCTCAAAGAGAGGGGTCGTCCATCACGGTATACATTCAAAGAGAGATAGCATTCATTATGACATGCACTCAAAGAGAGGGGTCGTCCACCACGGCATACGCTCAAAGAGAGGGACCGTTCATTATGACATACACTCGAAGAGAGGTGTCTTTCACCGCGACATACGCTCAAAGAGAGCGGTCAACCATCACGGTATACGCTCAAAGAAAGGGACCGTTCATTATGACATACACTCAAAGAGAGGTGTCTTTCACCGCGACATACGCTCAAAGAGAGGGGTCAATCATAAATTCATTGCGACATATGCTCAAAGAGAGAGGTCGTCCATCACGGTATACGCTTAAAGAGAGGAACCATTCATTATATGTACTCGAAGAGGGAGGTCATTCACCGCGACATACGCTCAAAGGGAGGGGTCCTCCACCATGGAATACACTCAAAGAGAGGCATCGTTCATTATGATATGCACTCGAAGAGAGGGATCAATCATCGCGACCTACGCTCAAAGAGAGGGGACGTCCATCACGGCATACGCTCAAATAGAGGGACCATTCATTATGACATTCGCTTGAAGAGAGGGACATTGACCGCAACATACTCTCTAAGATTGGCAGCATCCGTAACGACATACACTCAAAGAAAGAGAATATTCATTATGACTTGCACTCGAAGAGAGGGGTCATTCATCGCAACATACGCTCAAAGAGAACGGTCGTCTATCACGTTATATGTTCTAAGAAAGGCACTATTTATTATGACATGCACTCGAAGAGAGGGGTCATTCACCGCGACATACGGTCAAAGAGAGGGGTCGTCCATCACGTTATACGAACAAAGAAAGGGATCGTTAATTATGTCATGTACTCGAAGAGAGGGGTTGTCCGTAATGGTATAAGCTCAAAGAGAGGGACAATTCACCGTGACAAGCACTGGAAGAGTGGGATCGTTCATCGCGACATACGCTCAAAGAGAGGAGTCATCTATCACGGCAAACGTTCAAAGAGAGGGACCGTTCATTATGACATACGCTCGTAGTGAGGGTTCATTCATCGCAACATACTCTCAAAGACATGGGTCGTCCATCTCGGTTTACGCTCAAAGAGACAGACCATTCATTATGACATGTACTCGAAGAGAGGGGTCATTCACCGAGACATATGCTCAAGGAGAGGGGTCCTCCATCACGGTATACGCTCAAAGAGAGGGACCGTTCACTTTGACAAGCATTCAAAGATAGGGGTCATTCATCACGAGATACGCTCAAAGAGTGGGATCGTCCATCATGGCATACGCTCAAAGAGAGGGGTTGTCCATTACGGCATAACCTAAAAGAGAACGACCATTCATTTATGACATGCACTCGAAGAGAGGGGTCATCCATTGCGACATACGCTAAACGAGAAGGACCATAACAGTATAAGCTCAAAGAAAGGGACCGTTCATTATGACATGCACTCAAAGAGTGGGGTCATTCATCGCGACATACTCTTAAAGAGAGGGGTCGTCCATAACCGTATACACTCAAAGAGAGAGACTGTTCATTATGAAATACACTCGAAGGGTGGGGTCATTCACCGCGACATATGCTGAAAGAGAGGGTCGTCCATCACGGTATACCCTCAAAGAGACGAACTGTTCATTATGATATGCACTCGAAGAGAGGGATCAATCATCACGACCTACGCTCAAAGAGAGGGGTCGTCCATCATGGCATACGCTCAAATAGAGGGACCATTCATTATGACATTCGCTCGAAGAGAGGGACCATTCTCCGCGACATACTCTCCAAGATTGGCAGTGTCCGTAATGATATACACTAAAAGAAAGAGACTATTCATTATGACTTGCACTCGAAGAGAGGGGTCATTCATCGCAACATATGCACTCGAAGAGAGGGGTCATTCATCGTGACATACGCTCAAAGAGAAGGGTTTGTCCATCATGATATACGCTCAAAGAGAGGGACCATTCACCATGACATGCACTCGAAGATAGGGGTCATTCATCGCGACATACATTCAAATAGAGGGATCGTCCATCACGGCATACGCTCAAAGAAAGGGACTATTCATTATGACATACGCTTGAAGAGAGGGGTCATTCATCACGACATACGCTCAAGGAGAGTGGTCGTCCATCACGGTATACGCTATAAGAAAGGGATTGTTCATTATGACAAGCACTCGAATAGAGGGGACAATCATCGTAACATGCTCCCAAAGAGAAGGTCTTCCATCACAGTATACGCGCAAAGAGAGGGATCGTTCACCATGACATACACTCGAAGAGAGGGGTCATACATTGCGACATATGCTCAAAGAGAGGGGTCATCCAACATGACATTCGTTCAAAGAGAGGGACCATTTATTATGACATACGCTCGAGGAGAGGGGTCATTCATCATGACATACACTCAATGAATGGGGTCGTCCGTCATGGTAAAAGTTCAAAGAGGGATCTTTCACCATGACATGCACTTGAACAAAGGGATCATTCACCGCGACATACACTCAAAGAGATAGGTCGTTCATCACGAAACACACTCAATGGAAGGGACCATTTATTATGACATGCACTCGAAGAGAGGGGTTATTCATCGCGACATACGCTGAAAGAGAGGGTCGTCCATCATGGTATACGTTCAAAGAGATGGACTGTTCATTATGGCATACGCTTGAACAAAGGGTTCATTCACCATGACATACGCTCAAGGAGAAGGGTAAGTCATCACGGTATACGCTTTAAGAAAGGGACCATTCATTATTGAATGCACTCGAAAAGAGGGTTCATTCATCGCAACAGACGCTCAAAGAGAAGGGTCATCCATCACATTATATGCTCTAAGAATGGGATTGTTTATTATGACATGCACTCGAAGAGAGGGGTCATTTGTCGCGACATACGCTCAAAGAGAGGGGTCGTTCATCATCGTATACACTCAAAGAGAGGGACTGTTCACCATGACATGCAGTCAAAGAGAAGTCATTCATCGCGGAATATGCTCAAAGAGAGGGGTCATCCATCACGACATACGCTCTAAGAAAGGGACTGTTCATTGTGACATGTACTCGAAGAGAGGGGTCATTCATCGCGACATGCGCTCAAAGAGAAAGGTCGTCTATCACGATATACGCTCTAAGAAAGGGACCGTTAATTATGAAATGCACTTGAAGAGAGGAGTCATTCATCGTGACATGCGCTCAAAAAGAGGGGTCATCCATCACAGTATAGCTAAAAGAGAGGGACCGTTCACCATGTCATGCACTTGAATAGAAGGGTTATTCATCGCAACATAGGCTCAAAGAGAAGGGTCATCGATCATGGTATTTGCTCAAAGAGATGGACGTTCAATATTACATGCACCCGAAGAAAGGAATAGTCTTTCGCGACATATGGTCAAAGAAAGGGGTCGTCCATCACCCTCTATACGCTCAGAAAAAAGGGACCGTTCATTATGACAAGCACTCGAAGAGAGGGGTCTTTCATCGAAACATACTCTCAAAGAAGTATTGTCCACCACGTTATACACTCATAGAGAGGGACCTTCACCACGACTTGCACTCGAAGAGAAGGGTCACTCATCGCGACATACACTTAAATAGAGGGACCGTTCATTATGACATGAGCTCGAAGATAGGGACATTCGCCGCGACATATGCTAAAAGAGAGGGGTCGTCCACCATGGTATACACTCTAAGAAAGGAACCATTCATTATAACATGCACTCGAAGAGAGGGGTCATTCACCGCGACATACACTCAAAGAGAATGGTTGTCCATCACAATATACGCTCTAAGAAAGGGATTGCTTATTATGCCCTGCACTAGAAAAGGGGTCATTCATCGCGACATACGCTCAAAGAGAGGGGTCGGCCATCACGACATTAGCTCCAAGAGAGGGACCGTTCATTATGACATACACTCGAAAAGAGGAATCATTCACCGCGACATACGCTCAAGGAGAAGGGTCGTCCCCCACAGTATATGCTCATAGAGAGGGACATGTCACCATGATATGCACTCAAGGAGAAGGGTCATTCATCGTGACATACGCTCAAAGAGAGGGGTTATCAATCACGATATATGCTCAAAGAGAGGGTCCGTTCAATATGTCATACGCTCAAAGAGAGGGGTCATTCACCGCGACATACGCTCTAAGAGAGGGGTCATTACAACATACGCTCAAAGAGATGGTCGTCCATCACGGTTTACGCTCAAAGAGATAGACCATTCATTATGACATACACTCGAAGAGAGTGGTTATTCATCGCGACATAAGCTAAAAGAGAGGGTCGTCCACCACGACATACACTCAAAGAGAGAGACCGTTCATTATGACATACGCTTGAAGAGAGGGGTCATTCACCGCAATATACGCTTAAAAAGAGGGTTCAGTCATCACGGTATATGCTTGAAAAAAGGGACTGTTCAATATGTGATATGAATCTGGTTGCGGAATATCCAAATTTGTATATGTGAATTGCCCGATCGTGATTCTAGTAAGTAATTGATATGATTACAAGATGATACGACAATGGAATGATGATAAGTTGATTGTTTTGTTTAGGATAAAGTATGGAAAATATGGATGTATGGTTGATGGAAATGAAAAGATGAAATGTAATTGATGGTGCTGTGTAAACAAAGGAGGAACCAACACTAAAAAGTGAAGACCCATTCCTTAAGAGTTTATAAACCGTGACTTGGGTGAAAGGCTAATGGATTGCGACCCTGTAGTTATATGAACTAGGAACCAACAATATAAAAAAAATAAAAAGGGATTAATGCCACAAGAACAATCTTGCAAGCCGATAAAGTTCAAAAAGAACTATAAAAGAGAACACTCTCAAAGTTTAATATATGCCAAAAGTTGTTCCTTTTACAATGAAATGAGTGCCTATTTATAGGTGTAAGACAACAACAAATTGATTAGCCTAGACAAAGATTAAAGACTCATTATTCAGGTGTTAAAGGCCTATTAATTTGTAGGTTATCCTATCTCCAATTGACTGCCAAAAAGGTTTGATCTAACAAGGATGAATATGGACATTCGTAAGATGAATGTAGACATACATATCATCCACATGGAGAAACTCTTGGGCTAATGAACTTGATTAAGTTGTCATTCATCTTCCTTTAATGGGCTGTTGATAAAGCATTGAATTCAGCAATTGAATGGCCTCTTGAATTTGTTGAACAAGCATCTTGTGACTATTCCCGTACTGAATTTCCAGTATGTACTGTCTTCACTAATTTAATCATATCTTAAGCTCCTGATATCGGATTGAGGTGATTCAAAGTGCGTTGGAAAGCTAAGTAATAGGGGAATAAGTTTAATGAAGACCTCAAGACTCAAATATGCTCGTATCCAATTCAAAAATGCCGAACAAGTTGATAGATATTCCTTGAATTCCCTCATTAAGTGTTGTTTTAATTCCCGCCTTTACTCTCCCTTAAGTGGTGATAATGAAGGCTTTCATTGCATGTCTTCTCTGATAAAAAACTGATCAGCTTTATGGAGGATTAAGTAGCTCTTAAGTGGTATTTAAGTGCCTCTTTAAGTGGTGTATTTAGGAGCTCTTCAATGCATTGTTTTCTTGCTGAAACTGAAAGCCTTTAAGTGGTGTGTAAATCTCCCTTGAATGTCTTGAAACTGATCAGCCATCATGGTGTCTTCAAGTGTCTTCAATTGGCAGTAAATGACTTGTCATTCTTGTAGAAAATGATCAGCCATTTGATCCCAAATGAATACCCTAGATGAAAATATAAGCAACCATTAGATAATAACTTTATTCAATAAAATAAAAGTGAATACATGAAACATATTTAATGAGCTAGTTTAATTAATGAAACTAGCTACATTGAATGATCTAGTTTAATCAATTAATCCACACACTAAATGAACTCATAAATATAAGAAAACTAACATGCTTTAAGTGAACTATCATGCATTAATTAAACTAATGAACTTAATTGAACTAACATGCTTAAATGAATATCAAGCATTATTTATTCATGCACAGATGCTGAAATTAAATTTAAAAACTTAAGAAAGAACTCATGCAAACTCATTCACAAGTAGGAGGCTGTATTGTTCCAACATAGTTGGTGTTGCATTTTCTAATTTCCAGCCTTGAATAAATAAATTTCCCATGGCCTCTTGAAATTTATTGGTTTTAGCACGAGTCATAGGTCCAATAGGAAATTCTTCTGATTCATTGTTGGTTGTGATCGTATCAATATGACATGCACTCGAAGAGCAGGATCATTTATCGCGACATAAGCTCAAAGAGACAAGTCGTCCATCATGATATACGCTCAAAGAGAAGAACCGTTCACCATGACATGCACTCGAACAGAGGGTTCATTCATTATGATATGCACTCGAAAAGAGGGGTCATTCATTATGACATATGCTCAAAGAGAAGGGTCATCCATCACAGTTTACGTTCTAAGAAATGGACTATTTATTATAACAAGCACTCGAAGAGGGGGTCATTCATCGTGACATATGCTTAAAGAGAGAGAGTTGTCCATCATGGTGCACGCTCAAGGAGAGGGACCGTTTCATTATGCATACGTTCGAAGAGAGCAGTCATTCACCGAGACATATGCTCAACGAGAGTGGTCATCCATCACGGTATACGCTCAAATAGAGGAACCGTTCATTATGACAAGCACTCAAAGATAGGGGTCATTCATCGCGACATACGCTCAAAGAGAGGGATCGTCCATCACGGCATACGCTCAAAGAGAGGGACCATTCATTATGACATACGCTTGAAGAGAGGGGTCATTCACCGCGACATATGCTCATAGAGAGGGGTCGTTCATCACAGCATACGCTAAAAGAAAGGTACCATTCATTATGATATAAACTCGAAGAGAGGGGTCTTTCACCGTGACATACGCTCCACGAGCGGCGGCGTCCATAACAGTATAAGCTGAAAGAAAGTGACCGTTCATTATAACATGCACTCAAAGAGTGGGGTCATTCATCGCGACATACACTTAAAGAGAAGGGTCATCCATGACGGTATACACTCAAAGAGAGGGACCGTTTATTATGACATACACTCGAAGTGAAGGGTCATTCATCGCAACATACGCTTAAAGAGAGGGGGTCATCCATCACGGTATACACTCAAAGAGAGGGACTGTTCATTATGATATGCACTCGGAGAGAGAGGTCATTCATCGCGACATACGCTTAAAAAGACAGGTCATCCATCACGGCATACGCTCAAAGAGAGGGACCATTCATTATGACATACGCTCAAAGAGAGGGAGCATTCACCTCGACATATGCTCCAAGATCGGTAACGTTCATAACGTTATACGCTCAAAGAAAGGGACGGTTCCTTATGACATGCAATCCAAGAGTGAGGTCATTCAATGCGACATACGCTCAAAGAGAGGGGTCATCCATTATGGTATACGCTCAAAGAAATGGACCGTTTATTATGACATACGCTCGAAGAGAGGGATCATTCACTGCGAAATACGCACAAGGAGAATGGTCAGCCATCACAATATACGCTCAAAGGGATCGTTCATTATGGAATGCACTCAAAAAGAGGGGTCATTCATCGCAACATACGCTCAAAGAGAATGGTCTCCATCACATTATAAGCTCTAAGAATGGGACTGTTTATTATGACTTGCACTCGAAGAGAGGGGTCATTCTTCTCGACATACGCTCGAAGAGAGGGGTTGTCCATCATGGTATACACCGTAAGAAAGGGACTGTTCATTATGACATGCACTCAAAGAGAGGGGTCATTCATCGCGACATGCGCTCAAAAAGAAGGGTCGTCATCACGGTATACGCTCTGAGAAAGGGGCTGTTTATTATGAAATGCACTCCAAGAGAGGGGTCATTCATCGCGACAAGCGCTCAAAACGAGGGGTCACCCACCACGGTATACGGTCAAAGAGAGGGACCGTTCACCATGACATGCACTCAAAGAGAAGGGTTATTCATCCCAACATAGGCTCAAAGAGAGGGGTCAGCGATCATGGTATACGTTCAAAGAGAGGGACCGTTCAATATGACATGCACTCGAAGAGTGAGGTCATCCTTCGCGATATACGCTCAAAGAGAGACGTCATCCATCACGTTATACACTCTAAAAAAGGTACCGTTCAATATGGCATACACTCGAAGAGAGGGGTCTTTCACTGCAACATACGCTCCAAGAGAAGGGTTGTCCATCACGTTATACGCTCAAAGAGAGGGACCGTTCACCATGATATGCACTCGAATAGAGGGGTCACTCAGCGTGACAAACACTCAAAGAGATGGATCGTCCATCACGGCATACGCTCAAAGAGATGGACCGTTCATTATGACATATGCTCGAAGAGAGGGTCATTCACCGCGACAAACACTCAAGGAGAAGGGTCAGCCATCACAATATACGCTCTAAGAAAGGGACTATTCATTATAACTTGTACTCGAAGACAGGGGTCATTCATTGCAACATATGCTCAAAGAGAAGGATCGTCTATCACGTTATATGTTCTAAGAAAGGGACTGTTTATTATAACATGCACTCGAAGAGAGGGGTCATTCATCGCGACATACGCTCAAAGAGATGGGGTCTTCCATCACGATATACGCTAAAGAGAGGGATCGTTCACCATGACATGGACTCGAAGATAGGGGTCATTCATCATGACATACGTTCAAAGAGAGGGATCGTCCACCACAACATACACTCAAAGAGAGGACCGTTCATTATGACATGCGCTCGAAGAGTGGGGTCATTCACTGCGACATACGCTCAAAGAGAGGGGTCATCCATCACGGTATACGCTCTAAGAAAGGGGTCATTCATCGCAACATATGCTCAAAGAGAGGTATCGTCCATCACGGTTTACGCTCAAAGAGATAGATCGTTCATTATGAAATGCACTAGATGATAGGGATCATTCATCATGACATACACTCAAACAGAGGGTCGTTCATCATGACATACGCTCCAAGAGCGGCGGCGTCCATAACAGTATAAGCTCAAAGAAAGGGACCGTTCATTATGACATGCACCCAAAGAGTGGGGTCATTCATCGCGACTTACGCTTAAAGAGAGGGGTCATCCATGATGGTATACACTCAAAGAGAGTGACCGTTCATTATGACATACGCTCGAAGGGAGGGGTCATTCACCGCAACATACACTTAAAGAGAGGGTTCATTCACCGCAACATATGCTTAAAGAGAGGGGTCAACTATCACAGTATACGCTCAAAAAAAGAGATCGTTCACTATGACATGTACTCGAAGAGCGTGGTCATTTGTTGCGACATACGCTCAAAGAGAGGGGTCGTCCATCATGGTAAACGTTCAAAGAGAGAAACCGTTCACCATCACATACACTCGAAGAGAGGTTTCATTCATCGCGACATACGCTCAAAGAGAGGGGTCGTCCATCACAGTATACGCTCAAAGAGAGGGACCGTTCACCTTGAAACGCACTCGAAGAGAGGGCTCATTCATCGCAACATACACTCAAATAGAGGGGTAATCGGTCACGGTATATGCTGAAAGAGAGGGTTCGTTCATTATGACATGCACTCGAAGAGAGGGTTCATCCATCGCGACATACGCTTAAAGAGAGGTGTCGTCCATCACGGTATATGCTCTAAGAAAGGTTATGACATGCCCTCAAAGAGAGGGGTCATTCATCGCGACATATGTTAAAAGAGAGGGGTCGTCCATCACGATATACGCTCAAAGAGAGGGACTGTTCACCATGACATGAACTCGAAGAGAGGGGTCATTCACCGCGAAATACGCTCATAGAGAGGTATCGTCCATCATGGTATATGCTCTAAGAAAGGGACCATTCTTTATGACATGCACTCAAAGAGAGGGGTCATTCATCGCGATATACGCTCAAAGAGACGTGTCATCCATCACGGTATATGCTCTAAGAAAGGGACCATTCTTTATGACATGTGCTCAAAGACAGGGGTCATTCATCGCAACATATGCTAAAAGAGAGGGGTCTTCCATCACGATATACGTTCAAAGTGAGGGACTGTTCACCATGACATGGACTCGAAGAGAGGGGTCATTCACCACAATATACACTCAAAGAGATGGTTCGTCCATCACGGCCTATGCTCAAAGAGATGAATCGTTCACTATGACATACACTCAAAGAGAGATGTCATTCAACGTGACATACACTCAAAGAGGGGAACATCTATCACGGTATACACTCAAAGAGAGAGACCGTTCATTATTACATACGCTCGAAGAGAGGGGTCATTAACCGTGACATATGCTCAAAGAGAGAGGTCGTCCATCACGGTATACGCACAAAGAGAGGGGTCATTCACCACTATAAACGCTCAAGGAGAAGGGTCAGCCATCACAGTATACGCTGTAAGAAAGGGACTGCTCATTATGACTTGCACTCGAAGAGAATGGTCGTTCATTGCATGCACTTGAAGAGAGAGGGCAATCATATGCTTAAAGAGAAGGGTCGTCTACACGTTATACGTTCTAAGAAAGGGACTGTTTATTATTACATGCATTCGAAGAGAGGGGTCATTCATCGCGGGATAAGATAAAAGCGATGGGGTCGTCCATCATGGTATACTCTCAAAGAGAGGGACCGTTCACCATGACATGCACTCAAAGAGAGGGGTCATTCATCGCGACATACGCTCAAAGAGAGGGGTCGCCCATCACAGTTTACACTCAAAGAGAGGGACCGTTCATTATGACATGCACTCAAAGAGGGGTCATTCCTCACGATATATGCTCAAAGTATGGGGTCGTATATCACGGTATATGCTCAAAGAGAGGTACCCTCCACCATGACATGCACTCGAAGATAGGGGTCATTCATCGCGACCTACGCTCAAAGAGAAGGGTCGTCTTCCACATTATACGTTCTAAGAAAGGGAATAATTTTTATGACATGCACTGGAAGAGAGTGGTCATTTACCGCGACATACGCTCAAAGAGAGGGGTCGCCCATGACGGAATAAGCTGAAAGAGAGAGGCCGTTCATTATGACAAGTACTCAAAGAGAGGGGTCATTCATCGTGACATACGCCGAAGATAGGTGACGTCCATCAAGGTATACGCTCAAAGAGAGGGTCCGTTCACCATGACATACACTCAAAGAAAGGGGTCATTCATCGCGACATACGCTTAAAGAGAGGGTTCGACCATCATGGCATACGCTCAAAGAGAGGGACCGTTCATTATGACATACGCTCGAAGAGAGGGGTCATTCACAGCAATAAATGCTAAAAGAGAGGGGTTGTCCTTCACGGTATACACTCTAAGAAAGGGACCGTTCGTTATGACATGCACTCGAAGAGAGGGGTCATGCAGGGTGACATACACTCAAAGAGAGGGGTCGTCCATCAAGGCATACGGTCAAAGAGAGGGATCTTTCATTATGACATACGCTCGAAGAGAGAGGTCATTCGCCGTGACATTCGCTCAAAGAGAGGAGTCGTCCATCACGGTATACATTCAAAGAGAGGGACCGTTCACCATGACATACACTCAAACATTAGGAACATTCATCGTGACATACGCTCAAAGAGTGGGGTCGTCCATCACGATATACGCTCAAAGAGAGTGATCGTTCATTAGAACACACGCTCGAAGAGAGGGGTCATTCATCAGAACATACACTCCAATAGTGGCATCGTCCATCACGGTACACGCTCAAAGAAAGAGACCGTTCAATATGACATTCACTCGAAGAGTGGGGTCATTCATTGCGACATACGCTCAAAGAGGGGGTCATCCATCACAGTATACGCTTAAAGAAAGGACCGTTCATTATTACATGCACTCGAAGAGAGGGGTCATTCATCACAACATACGCTCAAAGAGAGGGGTCGTCCGTGACAGAATACGATCAAAGAGAGGGACCGTTCATTATGTCATGCACTCAAAGAGAAGGGTCATTCATCGGCATGAATGTTCTCGAACGAATCAAAAATGTTAACACAAGTAAGGAAAAGAGTTTTCCTGAATTTCTTTGCCTTAGAACGAGTGATAGGCCCTAATGGTATGACCTCCGGATCTGCATTCTTTTCATGACATGATATGCTCACATCATCCCCCATTCTTGAAAAGGATTTGTCCTCAAATCTACTGAATCGTCAAAAGGGGTTAAGTTAGAAATATTGAACGTAGCACTTACATTATACTCTCCCGGTAAGTCTATCGTGTAGGCATTATCGTTCACTTTCGCCAACACCTGAAAAGGACCATCTTCATGCGGTAATATCTTGGATCACCTTTGGGCTGAAAATCTTTCCTTTCGGAAGTGAACCCAAACCCAGTCTCCAACATCGAAGGTGACTCGCTTCCTTCCTTTGTTTGCTTGCTTCTCGTATTGCTTAGTCCTTCTCTCAAGATTCTCTTTCACCTGTTGATGCAACTTCTTCACATATTTTACTTTCGATTGACCGTCCTTGTTCGTCATTTGTTCTTGTGGCAAAGGTAATAAATCTAGAGGCGTAATGGGATTAAAACCTTAAACAACCTTAAATGGTGACATCTTAGTAGCAGAATGTACATCATGATTATACGAAAACTCAACATATGGCAAACAATCTTCCCAAGTCCTAATGTTCTTTTTAATGATAGAACGCAACAAAGTAGATAAAACACGATTAACAACCTCAGTTTGTCCATCAGTTTGGGGATGTCAAGTAGTAGAAAACATGAGTTTCGTACCTACTTTGCTCCAAAGAGTCCTCTAGAAGTGACTGAAAAACTTTACATCCCTGTCAGAAACAATTAACCTAGAAATACCATGTAATTGAACAATCTCTCTAAAAAACAAGTTAGCCACATTAAAAGCATCATCAGTCTTATGGCATGCAATGAAATGTGTCATCTTAGAGAATCTATCAACCACGATAAATACACTATCTCTACCTGTCCTAGTTCGAGGCAATCCCAAAACAAAATCCATAGATATATCAATCCAGGGGGAATCAGGAATAGGTAAAGGTAAGTACATACCGTGTGGTGAAACCTTCGATTTTGCTTTCTTACAAGTCACACAACGTTCACAATATCTCTCAACGTCCCTACGCATCTTAGGCCAAAACAAATGCTCCTTCAATGTCTGAAACGTCTTGGTGACTCCAAAATGTCCCATTAATCCACCTTCGTGTGCCTCACGAATCAATATATCACGCATAGAACCATGTGGAATGCATATCCTATTTTTCTTGAAAAGATAACCATCGTGCCTGAAAAACTTTCCAACAACACCTTTCTCACAAGCATTATAATTATCTCAAAAATTAGGATCATTAGAGTACAATTCACGAATATATGCAAATCCAATCAAATGGGAATCAAGATAACTCAATAATGCATATCTACGTGATAAAGCATCAACAACGACATTGTCTTTACCCTTTTTGTATCGAATAACATAAGGAAAAGACTCTAAAAATTCAACCCACTTAGCATGTCGTTTATTCAATTTATGCTGACCTGTAATGTATCACAAGGCCTCATGATCTGTGTGGATCACAAACTCCTTAGGCAACAAATAATGCTGCCAAGCCTCCAAAGCCCGAATCAATGCATACATCTCCTTGTCATAGACAGGATAATTCATCGTTGCTCCACTAGGCTTCTCACTGAAATAAGCAACGAGTCTTTTTTCCTGTGATAAAACAACACCTATGCCAACTCCAGAAGCATCACATTCAATTTCAAACATCTTATCAAAATCAGGTAATGCTAAAACAGGTGCTTGTGTCAAACATTCTTTTATTTTTAGAAAGGCGTCTTCCTATTCTTTACCCCATGAGAAGACTGAATTCTTCTTTATAATCCTTGTTAAGGGAGCGGTAATAGAACTGAAATGGGGAACATACCAACGATAAAAGCTGGCTAAACCATGAAACGATCTAACATGACCGATTGAAGTCGGTCATGGCCACTCCTGAATCGCCTTAACCTTCTCAGGATCAACTTCAACTCCCTGAGAACTAACAATGTAACCAAGAAATGTAAGTTTGTCAATACAAAATGCATATTTCTCTATCTTTCCAAACAACCTCTCTTCTCGCAAAGTCTGCAAAACAACTCTCAAATGTTCTACATGTTCTGGTAAAGTCTTGCTATAAATCAGAATGTCATCAAAGTATATTATACAAAACTTACCAATAAAAGATCGTAGAACATGATTCATCAATCGCATAAATGTACTGGGTGCATTAGTTAAACCAAAAGGCATCACTAACCATTCGTACAAACCTAGCTTTGTTTTGAAGGCAGTCTTCCACTCGTCGCCTTCTCGCATGCGAATCTGATGATATCCACTCATTAGATCGATTTTGGAGAAGATAGTCGCTCCACACAACTCATCCAACATGTCATCGAGTCGAGGAATGGGATGTCGATACTTGATTGAAATCTGGTTCACTGCTCGATAATCAACACACATCCTCCAAGTTCTGTCTTTCTTTGGTACCAACAACACTAGTACTACGCACGGACTCAAACTCTCACGAATGTAACCCTTTTCCAATAACTCAGAAGTCTGTCGTTGAAGCTCCTTCGTCTCTTCAGGATTACTTCGGTATGCTGGTTTATTCGAAATCGTGGCACCTGGAATAAAGTCAATCTGGTCTGCAATGCCACAGATAGGGGGCAATCCCTTAGGTGTTTCATCTGGAAACACGTCCTCAAAATCCTACAAAAGAGATGAAATCGAAGCAGGCAAATCACTAGGAATCTCAGCCAATAAACAATTATCTTTAAATAACAAAATAAGTACAGCAAGCTAAGAGGAAAGACATTTTCTGATTTCCTTGCTGCTTGCGTACACATTCATCTTCTTTTTCTCTCGCGTCTCTTCAATATTCTTTCGTAATCTCACTTGGTCTTCTTGCACTTGACTCAGTGTCAATGGTGCCAAGGTGATCTTTGTACCTGTATGTACAAAAGAATATCTATTTATGAAGCCATCGTGCATAGCCCTCTTGTCAAACTGGCATGGGTGTCCTAACAACAAATGGCTGCGTTCATCGAAACGACATCGCAAACTACTTCATCCTTGTACTTTCCAATGGCAAACGAACCACAACTTGCTTGGTCACTCTAATCTCTCCTCCGTCATTCAGTCACTGTAACTTGTACGGATTTGGGTGTTTTGTCATTTTCAAACCTAGTTTGTCAACCATAACAGAACTAGCAACATTTGTGCAACTACCACTATCGATAATCACAACACATACCTTATCATTCACGAGACATCTCGTATGAAAGATGTTCTCTCGTTGTTGTTCATCTTGAATTGGTTGCGTGTTCAAGCTTCTCTTGATAACAAGTGGTTCTCTGGTGGCAAATGTCTGCACATTGTCAACATCATCATCTGCGTCCACTATAGGAGGATCCTGCTCTTCTTCCTATGACTCGGACTCTATCTCACCATTATCCATCAACATCATGGTCCTTTAATTAGGGAACTAACTTGCAACATGTCCTCGTCCTAAACATTTAAAGAACAAAATGTCCCTTGAACGTTCCTGTGACACCACTGGTAGTTTACCACGCTCATTATCAGCAATGGGAGGCTTTGACTTGTTGGATTCACCTCGTTCTTGAATCTGAAGTGGTGCTTGTGGTGATGGCTTCCTGAAATTGTTAGGAACGTTGAAAGAACTTGAAAATGGCTTAAAAGGAGTACTACCTCGGTTTAACGATTTTCGACGCTGTTGTCTTTCTACCTTAATGGCAAGGTGTACCAAATCTTCCAATTCAACATAAGGTTGTAATTCGACAGTATTGGCAATTTTGGTGTTTAAACCTGCAAGGAAACGTGCCATAGTAGCCTCTCGATCTTCCACAATGTTGGCTCTTGTCGTGGACACTTCCATCTCCTTATAGAAGTCTTCAACACTCCTACTACCCTGTTTCAAAGTCTGTAACTTAACAAATAAATCACGGTGATAGTGAGAAGGAATAAACCGTTTCCGCATGATTTACTTCATTTCTGTCCATGTTCTCACTGGACATTCTCCGGTACAACGTCGACTTATGCATAATTGATCCCACTAGATCAATGCATAATCAGTAAACTCCATTGCTGCCAATCGAACCTTCTTCTTCTCAGAGTAATTATAACACTCGAACACGTGTTCTACCTTGCTTTCCCAAGCAAGATATGCATCAGGATCGGAACGTCCCTGAAAAGAAGGTATAACAACTTTAATGTTAGACAAATTATCATCAGCTTGTCCTACACGACGGTTCACCCTCGGTGATTGCTCGACATCAATATCATCATGGTTTTCGTTTTGAACAAATTGGGAACCACCCCCATCAATTCTATCCAAACGAAACTGAATAGGCTCCAAAGCTTGGTCTAAAAGACGCTGCAGAGTTTGAGTAAGAGCCTGCATTTGCAAATCTGGTGGATTAACTCCACTAGGACTACGATCGTCATCACCTGCCATTGTAACAATGAAAACAAGAAAAGAAACTGATTATGTTAGTTAAAGGTTCAATGAAGAACTGAAATTGAGAGAAAATCTCACAAGTGATTTTTTTCATAAAATGTCTAACCTTTTACAAGTGATTTTCGTCCATATTTATAGAGTACAAGGGATTGAATTTGTCCAGCATTGTGTGGCTGGAATTGAAGGGAAAAGGAGTTACAAAGCCTGATTTAAAATCAACCACAAATTCAAAAAAGGAAGTTAGTCTATTTCAAATACATGGCTGGAAAGAAAAGGCCTCATTTAACACATGTTAAATGTGTTATTTTGAATTCAAACAAGTGAATTCGTCCAATTATTTGAATGGAAAGTTGGCTGATCATTTGAAATTCAAACAAGGCCCGAATCCTTGTTTTTAACTCCTCCAAGCATGCCGCACATGTGGATGAAGGCTGGTGAAGGTGCACGCTGGTGCATGGAAATGGTTGGACGTGCATGGTACATGCATATGTGTGGAATGCCTCAAATTAACTCACTCTTGCTGCCATCTAGTGTAGAAAATAAGTTGAGCTGAAATTAACCCATTTAGATGTAGTTGAGCTGCTGTACTTCTACACCTTTCTTGTTGAGCTGATTTGGAGTTGTTAGTCACAAGTTGAGCTAAATTGGAGTGAATTGAGTTGACTTGAGCTGAAGAGGAAGTGGTCACGCTCTCCTGAGCTGGAATCGAGCTGGCCTCACTCTCCTGAGCTGGAATCGAGCTAGCTACACTCTCTTGAGCTGGAGATGAGCTGCATAGGCTCACTTGAGCTGGAGATGAGCTGAGTATGCCAACTTGAGCTAGAGTTCTCCTAAGTACATATAGCAAAACAAGGCAAACACACATAAAAAGCCTTGTAGTCTTATTTAATAACACAAACGCATTTAAAACATAATGCAAACACACTGAACAATATATATACATAAGTAAACAAACCTATAAGCAAGTAAACACTATGTACCTCACATACTAACATGTAAACACTATGTATGTCACATATCAGCATGTAACACATTATAAACACAATTCTCTAAGGCATGAGTGTTCTCAAACGAATCAAAAATGTTAGCACAAGTAAGGAAAAGAGCTTCCCTGAATTTCTTTGCCTTAGAACGAGTGATAGACCCTAATGGTAAGACCTTCGGATCTACATTCTTGTCATGACATGATGTGCTGACATCATATATGCTCAAAGAGAGGGACCATTCATTACGACATGCGTACGAAGAGAGGGGTCATTCACCGCGACAGACGCTAAAAGAGAGGGGTTGTCCATCATGGTATACGCTCAAAGAGAGGTATCGTTCAGTATGACATACGCTCGAAGAGAGGGGTCATTCACCGCAACATATGCATAAAGAGAGAGGTCGTCCATCACGCCAAACGCTGAAAGAGAGGGACCGTTCATTATGACATACACTCGAAGAGAGGGGTCATTCACTGCGACATACTCTCCAAGAGCGGCAGCTTCCATCACGGTATACGCTCAAAGAAAGGGACCATTCATTATGACATGCACTCGAAGAGCAGGGTCATTCATCGTGACATACGCTCAAAGAGGGGGGTCGTCCATCACGGTATACACTCAATGAAAGGAACCATTCTTTATGACATGCACTCGAAGAGAGGGGTCATTCATCGTGGCATACGGTCAAAGAGAGGGGTCGTCCATGACGGAATACGCTCAAAGAGAGGGACCGTTCATTATGACATGCACTCAAAGAGAGGGGTCATTAATCTCGACATACGACAAAGATAGGTGTCGTCTATCAAGGTATACGCTCAAGAGAGGGTCCGTTTACCATGAAATGCACTCGAAGAGAGGGGTCATTCATCGCGACATACGCTCAAAGTGAGGGGTCATCCATCACGGTTTTTCTCAAAGAGAGGGACCGTTCATTATGACATGCACCCAAAGAGAGAGGTCATTCATCGCGACATACGCTCAAAAAGAATGGTCGTCCATCACGGTATACACTCAAGGGGAGAGACCTTTAATTATGACATGCACTCAAAGAGAGGAGTTATTCATCAAAACATACGCTCAAAGAGGGGAGTCATCCATTATGGAATACGCTCAAAGAGAGGGATCGTTCTCCATGACATGCACTCGAAGAGGGGGGGTCATTCATCGCAACATACGCTTGAAGAGAGGGGTCATCGATTAGAGTATATTCTCAAAGAGAGGGACCGTTCATTATGACATGCAATCAAAGAGAGGGGTCATTCATCGCGACATACGCTCAAAGAGAGGGGTCGTCCATCAAGGTATACGCTCAAAGAGAGGGGTCGTCCATCACGGTATACACTCAAAGAGAGAGACCGCTCATTATAACATATGCTCGAAGAGCGGGGCCATTCACCGTGACATACGTTCAAGGAGAAGGGTCAACCATCACAATATACGCTCTAAGAAAGGGACTGTTCATTATAACATGCACTTGAAGAGAGGGTTCATTCTTCACAACATACGCTTAAAGAGAAGGGTCGCCAATGACGTTATATGTTTTAAGAAAGGGATTGTTTATTATGACATGCACTCGAAGAGAGGGGTCATTCATCACGACATATGCTCAAAAAGAGCGGATCGTCCATCACGATATATGCTCAAAGAGAATCCTTGACGGGATACGCTCTAAGAATGGGACCGTTCATTATGACATTCACTCGAAGAGAGGGGTCATTCATCGCGACCTACGCTCTAAGAGAGGGGTCGCCCATCACGGCATCTGCTAAAAGAGAGGGACTAATGTGTGTCGATTTTGTTGATGATGCTGAACGGTACACTTTGATTGTACGACTTAGGAAGGAAGCAAGTCTCTTGCGAGAAGTGGTTGGAAAATTAAGAATTAAGGATAAGGGATAAAAGAAAAGATAAAATGAATGAAAGGAATAATTTAGGGACTGATTTGGAAGCGGGAGGATATGTGGGGTTGACAAGGGTGAATGAAAGTTTAGGATGTTTTATGGTGATGAAAAAGGAACGGGAATGATGATGGAATGAGAGGATATGTAAGGATGGTGATATGGTGAAATGGAAATAGTATCTTTAAGATACTCAAGGAAGAAAATAGGTTATAAAGTTCTAAGAAGAACTAAATGAGAGAAAAGTTTCACAAGTAATTTTATATAATCTGAATGATTTGTTTACAAAATGAAATCCAAGTTTTATTTATAGTTTTCTAAGGGGTTTGGACGAAATGACATTTAAGTATTCGTATAACAATTCATTTGAATGGTGTCTCCCTCCAAATCATTTAGAAGAGTTGTAACTTTTTGGTCCAGCCTACACAGTCATCAGTAATTGTGTCAAATATCGAGCTCCCGATATCGGATTGATGTGATTCAACATGCGTTGGAATAATAAAAGATAGAGGCACAACTTTCATGAAGACACCAAAACCCAATTTGACTTGTATACTGCTTGAAATTGGCAAACAAGTTGACCATTATGAGTCTGCCCAATGAAGAGTGCTATCTCTTTGTTTTGGCGCCCACTTGCTTTCCCTCCATGATCTTGGCGCCCAATATGAATTATGGTCGGTCTTGATGCTTGGTGAAGGGTAGGTGACCTTTGGGTGTTGAGTTGGGAGTGATAGCTAGAGCTGAGGTGAGCTAATCGAGCTGGGAGTGAGCTGGAGTGAACTGAGCTATCTAGCTGAAAGACTTAGCTAAAGTTTGAAGCTGAAATAAGCTAATCTGAGCTGCTTTTAACAAAGTGAGATAGTCTATTAGCTTCCATATACTCTCTTCTAGTGTGAGGAGTGTTTTGAAGCTGATCCGAATCTCCTAAGTCCTCGTTTTGAATTATGCTTCATTTAAGCTCATATTGGATTTGTGAGCTGACATGGAGTTATCCTTTAGTCCTTTAAGTACTGTAGGAGTTTTCCATGCATTTCCAAGCTATTATGAAGTTGGCTCCTTCTGAGCTGACTGAGTTGACACCGAGCTAATACTTACTTCTTGAGCTATAGGTAAGTCCCATGAAGAGAACATAATAATGGAAATAATAAAAATACTTAAAATAACTTAATATGAATTTAGGTCTAAGCTGAAACTTAATAATATGGCTAGATTTACTATTCATAGTTATAGCCTAATTAATATAACTCTTAAATAGCTTACTCTAAAGTATATAAGAGTAATAAATACTAAGATCAGTAAGGTAACTCCCCTTTAATCTCATGCGTGAAATGAAGCATGAAAGCATGACATAAATAAGTAAAAATGTGAACGTATCAGAGACCGTTCATTACGACATACACTCGAAGAGAGGGGTCATTCGCCGCGACATACGCTCCAAGAGCAGCGACGTCCATCACGGTATACGCTCAAAGAAAGCGATCGTTCATTATGACATGCACTCGAAGAGAGGGGTGATTCACCGTGATATACGGTGAAAGAGAGGGGTCATCCATGACGATATACGCTCAAAGAGAGGGACCGTTCATTATGACATGAACTCGAAGAGAGGGGTCATTCACCGTGACATACGCTCAAAGATAGGGGTCGTCCATCACGGTATACGCTCAAAGATAAGGGTCGTCCGTCACGGTATACGCTCAATGAGAGGGGTCGTCCATCACCGTGTACGATCAAAGAGAGAGACTATTCATTATAATATGCACTCAAAGAGAAGGGTCATTCATCACGACACACACTCAAAGAGAGGGGTCGTCCATTTCGACATACGCTCAAAGAGAGGGATGATTCATTATGACATGCACTCGAAGAGAGGTGTCATTCATCGCGAAATATGCTAAATGAATGATGTCGTCCATCATAGTACACGTGCAAAGAGAGGGTCCGTTGACATGAACTCAAAAAGAGGTGTCATTTATCGCGACATACGCTCAAAGAGAGGGGCCGACCGTCACGGTATACGCTCAAAGAGAGAGACCGGTCACCATGACATGCACTCGAAGAAAGGGGTCATTCATCGCGACAAACGCTCAAAGATAGGGGTCGTACATGACGGCATACGCCAAAGAGAGGGACCATTCATTATGACATATACTAGAAGAGAGGGTCAGCATCACGGTTTATGCTCTAAGAACGGGAACATTCATTATGACATGCACTCGAAGAGAGGGAAAATTCATAGTAACACTCGCACAAAGAGAAGGGTTGTCGATCATGTTATACACTCTAAGAAGGGACTGTTTATTATGACATGCAATCGAAGAGAGGGGTCATTCATCGCGACATACGCTCAAAGAGAAGGGTCGTCTATCACGGTATACGCTCAAAGAGAGGGACTGTTCATTATCATATACGCTCGAAGGGAGGGGTCATTCACCGTGAAATACGCTTTAAGGGAGGGGTCATCTATCACGATATACGCTCAAAGGAAGGGGTCGTCTATCAGGGTATACGCTTAAAGAGAGGGACCGTTCAATATAACATGCACTCGAAGAGAGGGTCATTCATCGCGACATGCGCTCAAAGAGAGGAATAATCTATCACGGTATACGCTCAAAGGAAGGGACCGTTCATTATGATATATGCTCGAAGGGAGGGGTCATTCACCGCGCATTACGCTCAAGGAGAGGGGTCGTCCATCACTGTATACGCTCAAAGAGAGGGACCGTTCACCAAGACATGCACTCGAAGAGAGGGGTCATTCACCGCGACATATGTTCAAAGAGAGGGGTTGTCCATCACGGTATACACTCAAAGAGAGAGACCGTTCACCATGACATGTACTTGGAGGAAGGGGTAATCCATCGCAACATATGCTCAAAGAGAGGGGTCGTCCATCACGGCGCATACGTTCAAAGAGAGGGACCATTCATTATGGCATGCACTCGAAGAGAGGGGTCATATGCTTAAAGAGAGGGGTCATCGATCATGGTATACGCTCAAAGAGAGGGACCGTTTATTATGACATGCACACGAAGAGAGGAGTAATTCGTCACGACATAAGCTTAAAGAGAGGGTTGTGCGTCCCGTATATGCTCAAAGAGAGGGACCGTTCACAATGACATGCACCCGAAGAGAGGGATCTTTAATCGCGACATACGCTCAAAGAGAGGGGTCATCCATCACAACATACACTCCAAGAGAGGAACCGTTCATTATGACATACGCTCGAAGAGAGATGTCATTCAGCACGATATACACTCAAAGAGAGGGGTCATCCATCACGGTGTACGCTCAAAGAGATGGAACGCTCATTATGACATGCATACGAAGAAAGGGGTCATTCATCGCGACATACGCTCAAATAGGGGGTGGTCCATCACAATATACGCCTAAAAGGGAGGGACGGTTTATTATGACAAGCACTTAAAGACAGATGTCATTCAACGCGACATACGCTCAAAGAGAGGGATCGTTCACCATGACATGCACTCGAAGAGAGGGGTCTTTGATTGCGACATAATCTCAAAGAGAGGGGTCGTCCATTACGGCATACACTCAAAGAGAGGGGTCATTCACCACGACATACGCTCAAAGAGAGGGGCCGTTCATTATGACATACGCTCGAAGAGAGGGATCATTCATCGGTACATACGCTCAATGAGATGGGACGTCCATAACGGTATATGCTCAAGAGAGGGACCGTTCATTATGACATGCACTCGAAGAGTTGGTCATTCACCGCAACATATGCTCAAAGAGTAGGGTCGTCCATCACGGTATACGCTCAAAGAGAGGGACCGTTCATTATGATGTGCACTCGAAAAGAGGGGTCATTCATCGCGACATACGGCAAAAGAGAGGGGTCATCGTTCACGGTATACGTTCAAAGAGGGGGACCGTTCAATATGATATGCACTAGAAGAGAGGTGGCATTCATCGCTACATACACTCAAAGAGAGGGGTCGTCAATCACCGCATACGATCAAAGAGAGGGACCATTCATTATGACATACGCTCGAAGAGAGGGGTCATTCACCGTGACATTCGCTCAAAGATAGGGGTCGTGCATCGCCACATATGATCAAAGAGAGGGACCGTTCATTATGATATGCATTCAAAGAGAGGGGTCATTCATCGCGATATATGCTCAAAGAGAGGGGTTGTCCATCACGAAATACGCTCAAAGAGAGGGATCATTCATTATGACATACATTCGAAGGGAGGGGCAATTCACCGCGACATACGCTCAAAGATAGGGGTCGTCCACAACGATAGATGCTCTAAGAAAGGATCGTTAATTATGACATGCACTCAAAGAGACGGTCATTCATCGCGACGTACGCTCAAAGAGAGAGGTCATTCATCACGGTATACGCCCGAAGAGAGGGGTCATTCACCATGACATGCACTCGAAGAGAGGCGTCTTTCATCGCGACATACTCTCATAGAGAGGGGTCATCAATCGCCGCATATGATAAAAGAGAGAGACCATTCATTAAGATATACGCTCGAAGGGAGGGGTCATTCACCGAGGCATACGTTCAAAGGGAGGGGTCGTCCATCACGATATACGCTCAAAGAGAGGGGTTGTTCATCACCCCATACGATCAAATAGAAGGACCTTTTATTATGTTATGCACTCAAAGATAGGGGTCATTCATCACGACACACGCTCAAAGAGAGGGGTCGTCCATCACGACATACGCTAAAAGTGATGAATCGTTCATTATGACATGCACTCGAAGAGAGGAGCCATTCATTGCAACCTACACTCAAAGAGAGGGGTCGTCCATTACGGTATGCGCTCAAAGAGAGGGAACGTTCACCATGACATGCACTCGAAGAGAAAGGTCATTCATCGCAACATAAGCTCAAATAGAGGGGTCATCTTTCACGGAATACGCTCAAAGAGAGGGACCGTTCATTATGACATGCACTCGAAGAGAGGGGTCATTCATCGCGAAATACGCTCAAAGAATGTCGTCGTCCATCATAGTATACGTGCAAAGAGAGGGTCCGTTCATTATGCATGCACTCGATGATAGGGGTCATTTATCGCGACATACGCTCAATGAGAGGGGTTGTCTATCACGGTATACACTCAAACAGAGGGACAGGTCACCATGACATGCACTCGAAGAAAGGGGTCATTCATCGCGACAAACACTCAAAGAGAGTGGTCGTCCATGAGGGTATATGCTCAAACAGAGGGACCGTTCATTATGACATACACTCGAAGAGAGGGGTCATTCACCGCTACAAAAGCTTAAAGAGAAGGGTCAGCCATCACGGTTTACGCTCTAAGAAAGGGAACGTTCATTATGACCTGCACTCGAAGAGAGGGTTCATCCATCAGAGTATGC
Source organism: Abelmoschus esculentus (assembly GCA_035048815.1). Taxonomy (NCBI): domain Eukaryota; kingdom Viridiplantae; phylum Streptophyta; class Magnoliopsida; order Malvales; family Malvaceae; genus Abelmoschus; species Abelmoschus esculentus. Next base: position 18,304,861 of record JAUCBN010000008.1, on the reverse strand, counting down.
GCTCAAAGGGAGGGACCGTTCATTATGACATGCACTCGAAGAGTGGAGTCATTCATCGTGACATACGCGCAAGGGGAGGGGTCGTCCATCACGGTATACGCTCTAAGAAAGGGACTACTCATTATGACATTCACTCAAAGAGAGGGGTCATTCATCGCGACATACGCTCAAAGAGAGGGGTCGTCAATCACTGCATACGCTCAAAGAGTGGTACCATTCATTATGACATACACTTGAAGGGAGGGGTCTTTCACCGCGACATACGCTCAAAGAGAGGGGTCGTCCACCATGGTAGACACTCTAAGAAAGAGACCGTTCTTTATGACATGCACTCAAAGAGAGGGGTCATTCATTGCGACATACGCTCAAAGAGAGGGGTTCTCCATCAAAGTATACGCTCAAGGTGAGAGAAAGTTTACCATGAAAAGCACTAGAAGAGAGGGGTTATTCATCATGCTCAAAGAGAAGGATCGTCGATCACGGTATAAGTTCAAAGAGAGGGATCGTTCATTATAATATGCAGTCGAATCGAGGGGTTATTCATCACGACATACGCTTAAAGAGAGGGGTTGCCCATCATCATATACGCTCGAAGAGAGGGACCGTTCACCTTGACATGCACTCAAAGAGAGGGATCTTTTATCGCAACATACACTCAAAGAGAGGGGTCGTCAATCACCGCATACGATCAAAGAGGGAGACCATTCATTATGACATACGCTCGTAGAGAGGGGTCATTCACCATGACATACGCTCAAAGAGAGGGGTCGTCCATCACGGTATACGCTCAAAGAGAGGGGTCTTCCATCACCGCATACGATTAAAGAGAGAGACCGTTAATTATGATATGCACTCAAAGAGAGGTTTCATTCATCACGACACACGCTCAAAGAGGAGGGTCGTCCATCACGATATTCGCTCAAAGAAAGGGATCGTTCATTATGACATGCACTAGAAGAGAGAAGCCATTCATTGCAATTTACGCTCAAAGAGAGGGGTCATCTATTACGGTATGCGCTCAAAGAGAGGGATCGTTCACCATGACATGCATTCGAAGAGAAGGGTCATTCATCGCAACAAACGCTCAAAGAGAGGGGTCATCGTTCACGGAATACGCTCAAAGAGAGGGATTATTCATTATGACATGCACTCGAAGAGATGGGTCATTTATCGCGATATATGCTCAAAGAGAGGGGTTATTCATCACGGTATACGCTCGGAGAGAGGGACCAGTCAGCATGACATGCACTCGAAGAAAGGGACCATTATCACGACAAACGCTCAATGAGAGGGGTCGTCCATGACGGCATACGATCAAAGTGAGGGACTGTTCATTATGACTTACGCTCGAAGAGAGGGGTCATTCACCGCGACAAACGCTAAAAAAGAAGGGTCAACCATCATGGTTTACGCTCTAAGAAAGGGGTCGTTTATTATATGACATGCAGTCGAAGAGAGGGGTCATTCATCGCGATAATGGCTCAAAGAGAAGGGTCGTCCATCACAGTCTACGCTGAAAGAGAGGGACCGTTCATTATGATATATGCTCGAAGGGGGGGTCGTCTATCACAGTATACGGTTAAAGAGAGGGACTGTTCGTTATATAATTTACTCAAAGAGAGGGGTTATTCATCCCGACATATGCTCAAACAGAAGGGTCGTCCATCACGGGATACACTCAAATAGAGGGGTCATTCACCGCGACATACGCTCAAAGAGAGGGACCATTCATTATATAACATGCACTCGAAGAGAGGGGCCATTCATCGCAACATACGCTCAAAGAGAGGGATCGTCCATCACGGTATACGCTCAAAGAAAGGTACCATTCATTATGACATACGCTCAAAGAGTGGAGTCATTCGACGTGCATATCTCTCAACGAGATGGGTCGTCCATCACTATATACGCTCAAAGGGAGGGACTGTTTATTATGACATGCACTAGAAGAGAGGAGTCATTAATCGTGACGTACGCTCAAAGAGAGGGGTCGTCCATCATGGTATACGCTATAAGAAAGGGACTGTTCATTATGAATTTAACTCGAAGAGAGGGGTCATTCATTGTGACATACGCTAAAACATTGGGGTCAACAACAACGTATACGCTCGAAGAGAGAAACTGTTAATTATGACATACGCTCAAAGAGGGGTCGGTCATTCACCGCGACATACGCTTAAGGAGAAGGGTCAGCCATCACGGTATACGCTCTAAGAAAGGGACCATTCATTATGACATACACTCGAAGAGAAGGATCATTCATCGCACCATACGCTCAAAGAGAAGGCTCATCCATCAAGTTATACGCTTTAAGAAAGGGACTGTTTAATATGGATATGCACTCGAAGAGAGGGGTCATTCATCGTGACATATGCTTAAGGATAGGGGTCGTCCATCACGGAAAACGCTCAAAGAGAAGGAGCGTTCACCATGACATGCACTCGAAGAGATGGGTCATTGATCACGACATACGCACAAAGAGAGGGGTCGTCCATGACGTTATACGCTCAAACAGGGGACCGTTCATTATGACATATGCTCGTAGAGAGGGATCATTCATCACGACATACGCTCAAAGAGAAGGGTCGTCCATCATGGTATACGCTCAAAAAGATAGACTGTTCATTATGACATACACTCGAAGAGAGGGGTCATTCACCGCGACATACGCTGAAAGAGAGGCGTCGTCCTTCACGGCATATGCTCAAAGAGAGGGACTGTTGATTATGACATACGCTTGTAGAGAGTAGTCATTCATCATGACATACGCTCGAAGAGAAGGGTCTTCCATCACAGTATACGCTCAAAAAGAGGGACCGTTCATTATGACATGCACTCGAAGAGAGGGGTCATTCATCGCGATATACACTCAAAGAGAGGGGTCATCCATCACGGTATATGCTCGAAGAGAGGGACCATTCACCCAAACATGCACTTGCAGATAGGGGTCTTTCATCGTGACATACGCTCAAAGAGAGGGGTCGTCCATCACGGCATACACTCAAACAGAGGGACCGTCCATTATAACAAGCACTTGTAGAGAGGTGCCATCCATCATGGCATACACTCAAAGAGTTGGACTGTTTATTATGACATACGCTCGAAGAGAGGGCTCATTCACCGTGACAAACGCTCAAAGAGAGGGGTCGTCCATCAAGGTACACCCTCAAACAGAGGGACCATTCACCTTGATATGCACTCTGAGAAAGGGGTCACTCATCGCGACATACGCTTAAAGAGAGGGATTTCCATCATGGATTATGATATGCACACAAAGAGAGGGGTCATTCATCGCAACTTACGCTCAAATTGAGAGGTCATTGATCACGGTATACGCTGAAAGAGAGGGTCCATTCATTAAGACTTGCACTTGAAGAGAGGAGTTATTCATCACGACATACGCTTAAAGAGAAGGGTTGTGCAACACGGTATATGCTCAAAGGGAGGGACCGTTCACCATGACATGCACTCGAAAAGAGTGGTTATTCATCCTGACATATGATTAAAGAGAGGTGTCGTCCATCACGGAATATGCTCAAAGAGAGGGACCGTTCATTATGAAACTCGCTCGAAGAGGGGTCATTCACCATGATATACGCTCAAAGAGAGGGGTCATCCATCACGGTATACTCTCAAAGAGAGGGATCGCTCATTATGACATACACTCGATTAGAGGGATCATTCATCGCGACATATGGTCAAATAGGGGTCGTCCATCACCATATACGCTTAAAGGAAGGGACAGTTCATTATGACAAGCACTCAAAGAGAGGAGTCATTCATCGCGACATACGCTCAAAGAGGGGTCGTCCAACACGGTATAAGCTCTAAGAAAGGGATCGTTCATTATGACGCACTCAAAGAGAGGGGTCATTCATCGCGACGTACACTCAAAGAGAGGGGTCTTCCATCACGACATACGCTCAAAGAGAGAAACCATTCGTTATGACATACGCTCGTAGAGAGGGGTCATTCATCACGACATACGCTCAAAGAGAAGGGTTGTCCATCACGGTGTACGCTGAAAAAGATGGACCGTTCATTATGACAAACGCTAGAAGAGAGGGGTCATTCACCGCGACATACGCTCAAATAGAAGGGTCGTCCATCACGGCATACGCTCAAAAAGAGGGACTGTTCATTATGACATACGCTTGTAGAGTATGGTCATTGATCACGACATACGCTCGAAGAGAAGGGTCGTCAATCACAGTATAAGCTCAAAGAGAGGGACTGTTCACCATGACATGCACTCGGAGAGAGGGATCATTCACCGCGACATACGTTCAAAGAGAAGGGTCGTCTATCACGGTATACACTCAAAGAGAGGGACCGTTCACCATGACATGTACTCGGAGGAAGGGGTAATCCATCGCAACATATGCTCAAAGAGAGGGGTCGTCCATCACGGCACATACACTCAAAAGAGTGACCGTTCATTATGACATGCACTCGAAGAGAGGGGTCATTAATCGCGACATACGCTCAAAGAGAGGGGTCGTCCATCACGACATACACTCAAAGAGAGGGGCCGTTCATTATGACATGCCCTCGAAAAGAGGGGTTATTCATCGCGACATACATTCAAAGAGAGGAGTCATTCATCGTGACATACGCTCAAAGAGAAGGGCCGTCCATCATGGTATACGCTCAAAGAGAGGGGTCATTCATCACCACATATTCCCAAAGAGAGGGGTTGTCCATCACGATATACGCTCAAAGAGAGGGACCGTTCAATATAACATGCACTCAAAGAGAACGGTTATTCAGTGCAACATTTGCACAAAGAAAGGGGTCATTGATCATGGTATACGCTACGAGAAAGGGACTGTTTATTATGACAAGCGCTGAAGAGTGGGGTCATTCACCATGATATACGCTCAAAGAGAGGGTCGTCCATCACGGTATACGCTCAAAGAGAAGTATCGCTCATTATGACATGCACTCAAAGAGAGGGGTTATTCATCGCGACATACGCTCAAGGAGAGGGGTCATCCATCACGGTATACACTCAAAGAGAGTGGTCATTCACCGCGACATACACTTAAAGAAAGGGATCATTCATTATGACATGCACTCGAACAGATGGGTCATTCATCGCGATATACGCTCAAAGAGAAGGGTCATCCATCACGGTATACGCTCAAAGAGAGGGGTCATTCATCACCATATACGCTCAAAGACAGGGGTCGTCCGTCACGATATACGCTCAAAGAGAGGGACCGTTCAACATGACATGCACTAGAATGGTCATTCAGTGCAACATACGCTCAAAGAGAAGCGTTATCCATCACGGTATACGCTTTAAGAAAGGGACCATTAATTATGAAAAATGCTCGAAAAAAGGGGTAATTCATCGCCACATTAGCTCAAAGAGAGGGATCGTCCATCACGGAATACCCTCAAAGAGAGGGACCATTCATTATGACATACGCTCAAAGAGAGGGATTGTCCATCATGATATACGCTCTAAGGAAGGGATCATTCATTATGATATGCACTCGAAGAGAGCGGTCATTCATTGCGGCATACGCTCAAAGAGAAGGGTCATCCATCACTGTATACGCTTTAAGAAAGGGATTGGTTATTATGACATGCACTCGAAGAGAGGGTCGTCCATCACGGTATACGCTGAAAGAGAGAGACCGTTCATTATGACATTCACTCGAAGAGATGGTTCATTCATCGCAACATACGCTTAAAAAGACGAGTTGTCCATCACGGTATACGCTCAATGAGAGGGACCGTTCACCCTGACATGCACTCAGAGAAAGGGGTCATTCATCGTGACATACGCTCAAAGATAGGCGTCGTCCATCACGGAATACGCACAAAGAGAGGGACCATTTGTTATGACATAAGCTTGAAGAGGGGGTTATTCACCGCGACATACACTCAAAGAGAGTTGTCGTCCATAACCATATACGCTTAAAGAAAAGGATTGTTCATTATGACATACATTGGAAGAGAGGAGTATTCATCGTGACTTACGCTCAAAAAGCGGAAACGTCCATCACAGTATACGCTCAAAGAGAGTGACCGTTCACCATTACATGCAAACAAAGAGAAGGGTCATTCAACCAACATAGGCTCAAAGAGAGAGGTCGTCCATCACGGTATACGCTCTAGGAGATGGAACGTTTACCATGAAATGCACTCGAAGAGAGGAATCATTCATCGCGACTTACGTTCAATGAGCGGCGGCGGCCATTACGGTATATGCTCAAAGAGAGTTATTGTTCACATTACATGCAATCGAAGTAAAGGTTCATTCAACCAACATAGGCACAAAGAGAGGGGTCGTCCATCAGTATACGCTCAAAGAGAGGGATCGTTCACCATTACATACAATCGAAGAGAATGGTCATTCAACGCAACATATGCTCAAAGAGAGGAGTCATCGATCACTTTATACCCTCAAAGAGAGAAACCATTCATTTTGACATGCACTTGATGAAAGGGGTCATTCACCGTGACATACGCTCAAAGAGAGGAGTCGTCCATTACGGTATACGCTCAAAGAGAGGGACCGTTCACCATGACATGCACTCGAAGCTAATGGTCATTCATCGCAACATACGCTGAAAGAGAGGGGTCATCGATCACGGTATACGCTCAAATAGACGGACCGTTCATTATGACAAGCACTCAAAGAGAGGGGTCGTCCATTACGATATACGCTCTAAGAAATGGAGCAATTATTATGACACACACTCGAAGAAAGGGGTCATTCATCGCGACATTCGATCCAAGAGAGTGATCATCCATCACGGCATACGCTCAAAGAGAGGGATCGTTCAGTATGATATACGCTCGAAGATAGGGGTCATTCATTGCATCATACGCTCAAAGAGAGGGGTCGTCCATCACGACATACACTCTAAGAAAGGAACCGTTCATTATGACATACAGTCGAAGAGAGGGGTCATTCATTGCAACATACGCTCAAAGAGATGGGTCATCGATCATGGTATACGCTCAAAGAGAGGGACTGTTCATTGTGACATGCACTCGAAGAGAGGGGTCATTCATCGCGAGATACGCTCAAAGAGAAGTGTCGTCCATTACGGTATACGCTCAAAGAGAAGGATCGTTCATTATGACAAGCACTCGAAGAGAGGGGTCATTCATTGCATCATACGCTCAAAAAGAGGGGTCATCCAACACGGTATACGCTCAATGGGAGGGACCGTTCATTATGACATGTACTCCAATAGAGGAGTCAATCAATACGATATATGCTCAAAGAGAGTGGTCAGCCACCACGGTAGACGCTCTAAGAATGGTTTCGTTCATTATGACATATGCTTGAAGAGAGGGGTCATTCACCGAAACATACACTCAAAGAGAGGGGTCGTCTGTCACGGTATACGCTCGAAGTGAGAGACTATTTATTATGACTTGCAGTCGAAAAAAAGAGTAATTCATCTCGACATACGCTCAAAGAAAGGGGTCGTCCATCATGGTATACTCTCTAAGAAAGGGACTGTTAATAATGACATGCAATTAAAGATAGGGGTCATTCATCGCGACATACGATAAAAGAGAAGGGTCGTTCATTACGATATATGCTTAAAGAGAGGGATCGTTCATTATGACATACACACAAAAAGAGGGGTCATTCATCGCAACATACACTCAAAAAGAGGGGTTATCAATTACGGTTTACGCTCAAAGAAAAACCATTCATTTTGACATGCACTCGAAGAGAGGTCTTCCATCACTATTTACGCTCAAATAGATGGTCCATTCATTATGACATGCACACAAAGAGAGGGGTCATTCATTGCGACATACACTAAAAGAGAGGGGTCATCTATAATGATATACGCTCAAAGAGAAGGACTCTTCATTATAACATGTACTCGATGAGTGGGGTTATTCAATGCGACATATGCTCAAATAGAGTGGTCGTCCAACACAGTTTACGCTCAAATAGAGGGACCATTCATTATGACATGCAGTCGAAGAGAGGGGTCATTCATCGCGATAATGGCTCAAAGAGAAGGGTCGTCCATCACAGTCTACGCTGAAAGAGAGGGACCGTTCATTATGATATATGCTCGAAGGGGGGGTCGTCTATCACAGTATACGGTTAAAGAGAGGGACTGTTCGTTATATAATTTACTCAAAGAGAGGGGTTATTCATCCCGACATATGCTCAAACAGAAGGGTCGTCCATCACGGGATACACTCAAATAGAGGGGTCATTCACCGCGACATACGCTCAAAGAGAGGGACCATTCATTATATAACATGCACTCGAAGAGAGGGGCCATTCATCGCAACATACGCTCAAAGAGAGGGATCGTCCATCACGGTATACGCTCAAAGAAAGGTACCATTCATTATGACATACGCTCAAAGAGTGGAGTCATTCGACGTGCATATCTCTCAACGAGATGGGTCGTCCATCACTATATACGCTCAAAGGGAGGGACTGTTTATTATGACATGCACTAGAAGAGAGGAGTCATTAATCGTGACGTACGCTCAAAGAGAGGGGTCGTCCATCATGGTATACGCTATAAGAAAGGGACTGTTCATTATGAATTTAACTCGAAGAGAGGGGTCATTCATTGTGACATACGCTAAAACATTGGGGTCAACAACAACGTATACGCTCGAAGAGAGAAACTGTTAATTATGACATACGCTCAAAGAGGGGTCGGTCATTCACCGCGACATACGCTTAAGGAGAAGGGTCAGCCATCACGGTATACGCTCTAAGAAAGGGACCATTCATTATGACATACACTCGAAGAGAAGGATCATTCATCGCACCATACGCTCAAAGAGAAGGCTCATCCATCAAGTTATACGCTTTAAGAAAGGGACTGTTTAATATGGATATGCACTCGAAGAGAGGGGTCATTCATCGTGACATATGCTTAAGGATAGGGGTCGTCCATCACGGAAAACGCTCAAAGAGAAGGAGCGTTCACCATGACATGCACTCGAAGAGATGGGTCATTGATCACGACATACGCACAAAGAGAGGGGTCGTCCATGACGTTATACGCTCAAACAGGGGACCGTTCATTATGACATATGCTCGTAGAGAGGGATCATTCATCACGACATACGCTCAAAGAGAAGGGTCGTCCATCATGGTATACGCTCAAAAAGATAGACTGTTCATTATGACATACACTCGAAGAGAGGGGTCATTCACCGCGACATACGCTGAAAGAGAGGCGTCGTCCTTCACGGCATATGCTCAAAGAGAGGGACTGTTGATTATGACATACGCTTGTAGAGAGTAGTCATTCATCATGACATACGCTCGAAGAGAAGGGTCTTCCATCACAGTATACGCTCAAAAAGAGGGACCGTTCATTATGACATGCACTCGAAGAGAGGGGTCATTCATCGCGATATACACTCAAAGAGAGGGGTCATCCATCACGGTATATGCTCGAAGAGAGGGACCATTCACCCAAACATGCACTTGCAGATAGGGGTCTTTCATCGTGACATACGCTCAAAGAGAGGGGTCGTCCATCACGGCATACACTCAAACAGAGGGACCGTCCATTATAACAAGCACTTGTAGAGAGGTGCCATCCATCATGGCATACACTCAAAGAGTTGGACTGTTTATTATGACATACGCTCGAAGAGAGGGCTCATTCACCGTGACAAACGCTCAAAGAGAGGGGTCGTCCATCAAGGTACACCCTCAAACAGAGGGACCATTCACCTTGATATGCACTCTGAGAAAGGGGTCACTCATCGCGACATACGCTTAAAGAGAGGGATTTCCATCATGGATTATGATATGCACACAAAGAGAGGGGTCATTCATCGCAACTTACGCTCAAATTGAGAGGTCATTGATCACGGTATACGCTGAAAGAGAGGGTCCATTCATTAAGACTTGCACTTGAAGAGAGGAGTTATTCATCACGACATACGCTTAAAGAGAAGGGTTGTGCAACACGGTATATGCTCAAAGGGAGGGACCGTTCACCATGACATGCACTCGAAAAGAGTGGTTATTCATCCTGACATATGATTAAAGAGAGGTGTCGTCCATCACGGAATATGCTCAAAGAGAGGGACCGTTCATTATGAAACTCGCTCGAAGAGGGGTCATTCACCATGATATACGCTCAAAGAGAGGGGTCATCCATCACGGTATACTCTCAAAGAGAGGGATCGCTCATTATGACATACACTCGATTAGAGGGATCATTCATCGCGACATATGGTCAAATAGGGGTCGTCCATCACCATATACGCTTAAAGGAAGGGACAGTTCATTATGACAAGCACTCAAAGAGAGGAGTCATTCATCGCGACATACGCTCAAAGAGGGGTCGTCCAACACGGTATAAGCTCTAAGAAAGGGATCGTTCATTATGACGCACTCAAAGAGAGGGGTCATTCATCGCGACGTACACTCAAAGAGAGGGGTCTTCCATCACGACATACGCTCAAAGAGAGAAACCATTCGTTATGACATACGCTCGTAGAGAGGGGTCATTCATCACGACATACGCTCAAAGAGAAGGGTTGTCCATCACGGTGTACGCTGAAAAAGATGGACCGTTCATTATGACAAATGCTAGAAGAGAGGGGTCATTCACCGCGACATACGCTCAAATAGAAGGGTCGTCCATCACGGCATACGCTCAAAAAGAGGGACTGTTCATTATGACATACGCTTGTAGAGTATGGTCATTGATCACGACATACGCTCGAAGAGAAGGGTCGTCAATCACAGTATAAGCTCAAAGAGAGGGACTGTTCACCATGACATGCACTCGGAGAGAGGGATCATTCACCGCGACATACGTTCAAAGAGAAGGGTCGTCTATCACGGTATACACTCAAAGAGAGGGACCGTTCACCATGACATGTACTCGGAGGAAGGGGTAATCCATCGCAACATATGCTCAAAGAGAGGGGTCGTCCATCACGGCACATACACTCAAAAGAGTGACCGTTCATTATGACATGCACTCGAAGAGAGGGGTCATTAATCGCGACATACGCTCAAAGAGAGGGGTCGTCCATCACGACATACACTCAAAGAGAGGGGCCGTTCATTATGACATGCCCTCGAAAAGAGGGGTTATTCATCGCGACATACATTCAAAGAGAGGAGTCATTCATCGTGACATACGCTCAAAGAGAAGGGCCGTCCATCATGGTATACGCTCAAAGAGAGGGGTCATTCATCACCACATATTCCCAAAGAGAGGGGTTGTCCATCACGATATACGCTCAAAGAGAGGGACCGTTCAATATAACATGCACTCAAAGAGAACGGTTATTCAGTGCAACATTTGCACAAAGAAAGGGGTCATTGATCATGGTATACGCTACGAGAAAGGGACTGTTTATTATGACAAGCGCTGAAGAGTGGGGTCATTCACCATGATATACGCTCAAAGAGAGGGGTCGTCCATCACGGTATACGCTCAAAGAGAAGTATCGCTCATTATGACATGCACTCAAAGAGAGGGGTTATTCATCGCGACATACGCTCAAGGAGAGGGGTCATCCATCACGGTATACACTCAAAGAGAGTGGTCATTCACCGCGACATACACTTAAAGAAAGGGATCATTCATTATGACATGCACTCGAACAGATGGGTCATTCATCGCGATATACGCTCAAAGAGAAGGGTCATCCATCACGGTATACGCTCAAAGAGAGGGGTCATTCATCACCATATACGCTCAAAGACAGGGGTCGTCCGTCACGATATACGCTCAAAGAGAGGGACCGTTCAACATGACATGCACTAGAATGGTCATTCAGTGCAACATACGCTCAAAGAGAAGCGTTATCCATCACGGTATACGCTTTAAGAAAGGGACCATTAATTATGAAAAATGCTCGAAAAAAGGGGTAATTCATCGCCACATTAGCTCAAAGAGAGGGATCGTCCATCACGGAATACCCTCAAAGAGAGGGACCATTCATTATGACATACGCTCAAAGAGAGGGATTGTCCATCATGATATACGCTCTAAGGAAGGGATCATTCATTATGATATGCACTCGAAGAGAGCGGTCATTCATTGCGGCATACGCTCAAAGAGAAGGGTCATCCATCACTGTATACGCTTTAAGAAAGGGATTGGTTATTATGACATGCACTCGAAGAGAGGGTCGTCCATCACGGTATACGCTGAAAGAGAGAGACCGTTCATTATGACATTCACTCGAAGAGATGGTTCATTCATCGCAACATACGCTTAAAAAGACGAGTTGTCCATCACGGTATACGCTCAATGAGAGGGACCGTTCACCCTGACATGCACTCAGAGAAAGGGGTCATTCATCGTGACATACGCTCAAAGATAGGCGTCGTCCATCACGGAATACGCACAAAGAGAGGGACCATTTGTTATGACATAAGCTTGAAGAGGGGGGTTATTCACCGCGACATACACTCAAAGAGAGTTGTCGTCCATAACCATATACGCTTAAAGAAAAGGATTGTTCATTATGACATACATTGGAAGAGAGGAGTATTCATCGTGACTTACGCTCAAAAAGCGGAAACGTCCATCACAGTATACGCTCAAAGAGAGTGACCGTTCACCATTACATGCAAACAAAGAGAAGGGTCATTCAACCAACATAGGCTCAAAGAGAGAGGTCGTCCATCACGGTATACGCTCTAGGAGATGGAACGTTTACCATGAAATGCACTCGAAGAGAGGAATCATTCATCGCGACTTACGTTCAATGAGCGGCGGCGGCCATTACGGTATATGCTCAAAGAGAGTTATTGTTCACATTACATGCAATCGAAGTAAAGGTTCATTCAACCAACATAGGCACAAAGAGAGGGGTCGTCCATCAGTATACGCTCAAAGAGAGGGATCGTTCACCATTACATACAATCGAAGAGAATGGTCATTCAACGCAACATATGCTCAAAGAGAGGAGTCATCGATCACTTTATACCCTCAAAGAGAGAAACCATTCATTTTGACATGCACTTGATGAAAGGGGTCATTCACCGTGACATACGCTCAAAGAGAGGAGTCGTCCATTACGGTATACGCTCAAAGAGAGGGACCGTTCACCATGACATGCACTCGAAGCTAATGGTCATTCATCGCAACATACGCTGAAAGAGAGGGGTCATCGATCACGGTATACGCTCAAATAGACGGACCGTTCATTATGACAAGCACTCAAAGAGAGGGGTCGTCCATTACGATATACGCTCTAAGAAATGGAGCAATTATTATGACACACACTCGAAGAAAGGGGTCATTCATCGCGACATTCGATCCAAGAGAGTGATCATCCATCACGGCATACGCTCAAAGAGAGGGATCGTTCAGTATGATATACGCTCGAAGATAGGGGTCATTCATTGCATCATACGCTCAAAGAGAGGGGTCGTCCATCACGACATACACTCTAAGAAAGGAACCGTTCATTATGACATACAGTCGAAGAGAGGGGTCATTCATTGCAACATACGCTCAAAGAGATGGGTCATCGATCATGGTATACGCTCAAAGAGAGGGACTGTTCATTGTGACATGCACTCGAAGAGAGGGGTCATTCATCGCGAGATACGCTCAAAGAGAAGTGTCGTCCATTACGGTATACGCTCAAAGAGAAGGATCGTTCATTATGACAAGCACTCGAAGAGAGGGGTCATTCATTGCATCATACGCTCAAAAAGAGGGGTCATCCAACACGGTATACGCTCAATGGGAGGGACCGTTCATTATGACATGTACTCCAATAGAGGAGTCAATCAATACGATATATGCTCAAAGAGAGTGGTCAGCCACCACGGTAGACGCTCTAAGAATGGTTTCGTTCATTATGACATATGCTTGAAGAGAGGGGTCATTCACCGAAACATACACTCAAAGAGAGGGGTCGTCTGTCACGGTATACGCTCGAAGTGAGAGACTATTTATTATGACTTGCAGTCGAAAAAAAGAGTAATTCATCTCGACATACGCTCAAAGAAAGGGGTCGTCCATCATGGTATACTCTCTAAGAAAGGGACTGTTAATAATGACATGCAATTAAAGATAGGGGTCATTCATCGCGACATACGATAAAAGAGAAGGGTCGTTCATTACGATATATGCTTAAAGAGAGGGATCGTTCATTATGACATACACACAAAAAGAGGGGTCATTCATCGCAACATACACTCAAAAAGAGGGGTTATCAATTACGGTTTACGCTCAAAGAAAAACCATTCATTTTGACATGCACTCGAAGAGAGGTCTTCCATCACTATTTACGCTCAAATAGATGGTCCATTCATTATGACATGCACACAAAGAGAGGGGTCATTCATTGCGACATACACTAAAAGAGAGGGGTCATCTATAATGATATACGCTCAAAGAGAAGGACTCTTCATTATAACATGTACTCGATGAGTGGGGTTATTCAATGCGACATATGCTCAAATAGAGTGGTCGTCCAACACAGTTTACGCTCAAATAGAGGGACCATTCATTATGACATGCACTCAAAGTGAGTGGTCATTCATTTCGACATATGCTTAAAAATAGGGGTCGTCCATCACGGTATACGCTCAATGGGAGGGACCGTTCATTATGACATGCACTCGAAGAGAGGAGTCATTCGTCGTGACATACGCTCAAAGAGAGGGGTTGTCCATCACGGTATATGCTTAAAGAGAGGGACTGTTTATTTCGACATGCACTCGAAGAGATGGGTCATTCATCGTGACATATGCTCAAAGAGAAGGGTCGTCCATTACGGTATACGCTCTAAGAAAGGGACCTTTCACTATGATATACACTCAAAGAGAGGGGTCACTCATCCTGACATACGCTCAAAGAGAGGAGTCATCCATCATGACATACGCTCAATGGGAGGAACCATCAATTATGACATACGCTTGAAGAGAAAGGCATTCACTGCGACATACGCTCAAAGAGAGGGGTCGTGCATAACGGTATACGCTCTAAGAAAGGGACCATTGATTATGACATGCACTCGAAGAGATGGGTCATTGTTCGTAAAATACGCTCAAAGAGAGGCATCGTCCATCACGGTATACACTCAAACAGAGGGACCGTTCATCATGATATGCAATCAAAGAGAGGGGTAATTCATAGCATCATACGCTCAAGGAGAGGGGTCATCGATCACGGTATACTCTCAAAGAGAGGGATCGTTCATTATGACATGCACTCGAAGAGAGAGGTCATTTTTTGCGACATACGCTCAAAGAGAAGGATTATCCATAATGGTATACGCTCAGACAAGGACCGTTCATTATGACAAGCACTCCAAGAGAGGGGTCATTCATTGCGACATACGCTCAAAAAGAGGGGTCTTCCATCACGGTATACGCTCAAAGTGAGGGACCGTTCATTATGACATGTACTCGAAGAGAGGAGTCATTCATCGTGACATACGCTCAAAGAGAGTGGTCAGCCATCACGGTAGACAATCTAAGAAAGGGATAATTCATTATGACATATGCTTTAAGAGAGGGGTCGTTCATCGCGATATACGCTCAAAGAGAGGGGTCGTCCATCACGGTATATGCTTTAAGTAAGGGACTATTCATTATGACATGCACTCGAAGAGAGGAGTCATTTATCACAACGTACGCTCAAATAGAGGGGTCGTCCATCACGGTATACTCTCTAAGAAAGTGACTGTTCATTATGACATGGACTCAAAGATAAGGGTCATTCATCGCGACATATGATCAAAGAGAAGGGTCGTTCATTACATTATATGCTTAAAGATAGTGATCGTTCATTATGACATGCACATGAAGAGAGGGGTCATTCATTGCGACATACTCTCAAAGAGAGGGGTCGTCCATTATGGTATACGCTCAAAGAGAGGTACTTTTCATTATGACATGTACTCGAAGAGAGGGGTCATTCATCGCTACATATGCCCAAAGATAGGGGTTTTCCATCACTGTTTACGTTCAAAGAGAGGGACCGTTCATTATGACATGCACTCGAAGGGAGGGTCATTCATTGCGACATACGCTTAATGAGAGTGGTCGGTCATCACGGTACACGCTCAAAGAGAGGGACTGTTCATTATGGATTGCACTCGAAGAAAGGGGTTATTTATCGGGACATACACTCAAAGAGAAGGGTCATCAATTATGGTATACGCTCTAAGATAGGGACCTTTCACTATGACATGCACTCAAAGAGAGTGGTCATTCATCGCGACATACGCTCAAAGGGAGGGGTCATCCATCACGTCATACGCTAAAAGAGATGAACCGTTCATTATGGCATACGCTTGAAGAGAGGGGTCATTCACCGCGTCATACGCTCAAAGAGAGGGGTCGTCCATCACGGTCACAATATTGATCATAGTTACAACTATATGTATGATCCTTAAGACTTGAGATTATTACGATATCAACATATTGTTGTTTTATGTTTTGATGCAGTTAATCGTGTCTCATAATTAGTTACACTATAAAAACAGACATTGGACATATTACAATGTATGTAGTGATATGTGAATGATCAAGATAGGATTTGTCCTTCCTACATAATAGGAAAATATATCAAAGGCCACTTGATTGAGTGGGACTGGAAATGCATGACCACGCTTGAATACGTTGATATGATATATCACAAATTATTTATTAACAGTAGTTCACTCTAGATATCAAGAAACACTAATAATAGGTTATACAAGTGTAACTATTCCAAGACTCGTGCCTATTAAAGTTATAAAAGGACAAAAGGATATAATAATTAAGAGCGTTAATCACAGACATGATACATGGAATCATGATGTCTTGTAACTTATATGACAATGATAGATTGCTAGATGTCACTCATTGTTTATAATTTTAGAATTGTTCTAATATTATTACTAATGTTACAATGAGCCTACAAGGTCACACCCAATGGTTGAAAAGGAGTAGAAATATATATGTATAAGTAGTTCATATTTAATTCTGGATTTTAAACAAAAGATATATAATTAAACTAATTATATCCCTTTTTAAATTCAAATTAAATATAGACTCTAAAATTTAAGGAAATAATTAAAGTAATTAAATCCTATAAACAAATTCGGAATAAACTCTTATACTTAGGGTTACAACTATATAAAGGTTTTATTTGGTCTAACAGCCATAAATCAGAGAATTCTGAATTCTCAAACCCTAGAATCACGGAAAATAGTTTTTCATGATTTTGCTCTATCAACCGGGTGAACTGAATAGAGACCGAGACGATATTCATGGAGGCTAAAGATTCGAATTGTCGAATGATCATGATTGTAGCAAATCCAATTGTTGTTTTTGTTGCTTATCAAAGAACCCAATGTAAGTCATTGCATCTCTTCCTCTCGATTTCGGATTAAACGTACATAGATCACTAGAAAGGTCGTTGTAATTTTGTTCCGCTGCGCCATGGGGTGTGCCGATGGTCCCAACAGTGGTATTACAGTCACTTGTATGATCCTTAATCGAGTTAAATACTTGGGTAATGCTATATGTATGAGATTCATGATTTGTTTTACTATATCGTTGATATAAATATTGAGATCAGTAGTCGATTAGGGATACGATTAATATATTAATCTATAATTATAGTTTCCATGTTGCTACGGGGGTTATACGGTAATTATGTGTCAATTGTTAACATAGTGATCGGCGGAAGTGCGCTAGAAGATCGCATCAAGGAGAAAGGAATAATTGTTATTATGATATGGAAAAAACTAAGGGATTTAAAATCTCAAAAACGCGATTCTGTTGATAAATATTATCAAGTCGTAATGTTTTCCATAGAAAAATAGTCGCTATTTTTCAAAATTTCCTGCCAACCGTACCGGCACTACTGATGGCCGCAAGGGGCTCCACCCCTTGACCCGGTAAGGGGCTCCGCCCCTTGACCCCTTTGTAGGAAACATAGATTGTAGGCCCATATTGGTACTATAAACGGTTTCATGATAGCATATATATGATATGTTTGCGTTGCACGGTGTTTGACATGCATGGTTATAGCCCTTGTTTTTACAATAGTTGTAAATTTTAAAATATGGCTTGCATGTCATGCCTTTCTCTATCTCTTTTGTACTTCTCTTCTCATCTTACTCCCTCGTATGTAAAACGAGTTTCTATAATTGTAATATTATTCCAAGAAGCAATCGAGACGTTTGGACCAAAGGCGAGAAGATGCTTGAGAAGCAGTTTTAGTATAGAATTACGGTTTTAAGGTTCTCCCATTGGCTTGGGACGAGCCACCTTAGTTCTTTATTTTGAGCTATAACGATTGCAATCTTTTTATTTTATATCTATCATGTATGTGATGCAATGTATGATATATATTTCTTTTAATTACATATATTGATGAGATCAATAAGGGCCAAATTAAAAGAAATAACGATGAGACATTTGATGTTTTCCCTCAAATTAATCTAAGTTAAAATTACCCGTCCAATATTTGCGCTCGTTAAGGCCTTGATCGATCTTATGTGGGTTTTGCCAAAGCATTCACACATAAGTCCATCTTGGTTAAACGCAAAGAATAAGCAAGTGATATTCATCGGTCGAAATATTGGTAATAACTTAGTGTAACACCCTGAAACCGGGTTAGTAAAACAATTCGAATAGTGTAAATTAAAATCGAATCATGTGCTAAATGGATGAGGAGCAATGGAAATAATTGAAATAAATAGAAAATTTGGTGATTGCATGATAAAATCCGAGATTCCCTAAACTACCCCTAGTAATAAACTAAGTCAAGACATGTCATTAAGGGCAAAATGGTTATTATGCACCCATTATTGATCAAACAAAATAGCCAAAAATTTGCTTCTTCGTTTCCCCATTCTCACGAGACAAACACAAAGGAAAGGGGAGAGAAAACTTTATCATCTTCTTGCTCCATCTCCATAGTTGAAAGAAGGACGATCTTCAAGCTTTGCATGGTTAGGCAATTGGCTTAGGAAACCATATTCCATTAGCTAGGTAAGTTCTCTCCATAACCAAAAAATTTGAGGATTTTGAGCTCTTGGAATCTTGAATGTTGTAAGATGTTCTATGTTAGATTAGGGTGTTAGAAAGCCTGAGCTAAAGATGGTATTTGTTGGGTTATGAATCTTTGAAGCAAGAACGCAAAATTAGGGGTTTTGGAACTTAGATTTTGTAAATGTCATGTATGTGTTGAATAATTCGAATAGTGATAAAAAGGGGATTTGTTGATGTTAATTTTTGTAATTTAGAGGCTGAAATTCATGGAAATAAAATGGGGATTAGGAATTAAATGTATGAAGTAGAAATTTGCCGAAAATGCCTATAAATGTCATTCGGGTAGCTATCTTTTCCTAGGTTGGGATTGATGGAGTTAGGGGCTGAAATTTTGAAGTATAATACTCACATATATCTAGTTTAAGTGAAAATTTACGAAACCTCAATCCGAGTTCGGTAGAGAAAGATATAAGCGTTTTCGTAAGGCTGTCCAAGCAGTCCTGAATTCGGATAGGTCTGATCCGAACGAAATCTGGTGTTGAATGGTTAACAATTAAAATGTAAGGTTAATTTTTCCTTTTAGAGGATCTTATTATCTTTTCAAAGAGGTAAAATAGGCTAAAATCGGACATGGGAGCTAGGAGATATGATCGATTCTTTAAAGGTTAGCAAAACTGTCCTTAATGAACAAGTGCACATGTTTACATTTGTTAAGCCTAAAAATAACTTGGATTAAAATGATTGAATATGCCCTAATGAATGTTATATGTGTATAGATTACTAGATCATCCAAGAGAAGAGGACGCTGAAGAACAAGGAAGGCTCGAAGTAGCAAGGAAGAGAGGCAAGGGGATCACGATCTACAATCCCTAAACCACTTGGAAAATTCGTGAGTGTAGCAAACTTTAAGGTTAGGACCTAGTCCTAACCATCTTTTGTTTGTCTGATATGTCATGTAAATGGACTAATCACATATTTGGTAAAAAGGGAAGGAGGTTAAATGTTAAAGGACTTGTGTGATAATATGTTTTGGTTGCTAGATTGTTAGCACTAGCAAAACACATATGCATAACTCAAAAATGTCGAGGTGAGTATGGCACATGGTTACGGATGCCAGGTACGTGAATCATGTATGGAGCATGTTTATGGTGATATGGTTAATTGTTTGATAACATGATATGCACGTTACTTGTTAATATGTTATAAATGTATTGCTTGATAACATGCCTTGGATACTTATTTTTGATGACATGAACTTGGCAAATATGAATTGAATGATTAAACGTATAATGAAAATGTTATTGAGCCTTGGTCGATAGTTGGTCATAGGTAGTACGGCATGCCTAGGGTCTGAGCTCATTGTTTACTGCTTCAGCACTCTTGTTTAGTACTTCGGTACTCTTGTTTGGTACTATGGGTACCTTGATTGGTGGTTAGTCACCATTTGTTAGATACCATGGATATCTCTTGTTAGTACCTTTATGGTACTCTTGTTAGTACCTTTGTGGTACTCTTGTTGGTGTCTTCGTGACACTCTTGTTGACTCGCTTACCTTGTCTAACTATACCAAGGCATCACATGAAAATAAATTGGAAAACTAATGTTTAAATGAAACTATATGCACATGCACTTGCTTATCCTAGCTTATGGTGGCATAAAATTCATACTTAAATTAGCTTATGCATTTTGAGATTTGATATATACGTGGCTTGTATTAACTATTATCTAAGCTTTTGGGTATGTAAGCCATAAGGCATGGTGACCATGTTAGGCTAGTTAGTGCCTCTTGAGATTTTGGCCTATGGTTGGTATGTTGGCCTTGGATGCATGTATCCGGTATGTGGGTCAATTATCTTAGTAACTAAGTCATCTGAACCTAAGATAGTATCATGGTTGCTTTAGTTGCCATAGTAAATATATGGCAAGAAGATTATCCTAAGTGCGAAATGGCATGAATATTGGCTTAGTAGTGAGTTGGCCTAATGGATTGAATTAAAATATTGATGTCTGTTGATTTAAACAAGCTATTATGGTCCCTTAAGGTTTAGGTATGATTTGAAATCACATAGATAGTTTTTGGTTAGTGTCTAAATGCATTAGAAACTTAGAAACTTGCCTAATTAAATAGGGGTATCGATGTCAATCCCATGGGTATCGATATCACCCTTGATAGTAACAAAAGTGGATCGATGCTTGGTTCGATGCCAAGCCTCCTTATGGGCTTGCTGGTTCGATACCAGTATCGAACCAGGCTACCTTAGCCTTAATTCATTGAGTCATCAAGGTAAACCCGATTCGATACCGGGTTTGATACTAGAATTTCCAGTGACAAAATGGCATCGATGCTTGGTTCGATACCAAGTCTTCTTGTGAGCTCCCTAGTTCGATACCAGTATCGAACTAGGATGCTTTAGCCTCAAGTCAACAAGTCAACGGTCAACACAGTTGACCAGGCATTGAACTAGGGTTTGATACCCCTGTTCCGATACTCCTTATAGGGAGGTATCGATACCTCTAGCTATTTTGGGTCAAGCTTTGAAATTTAATGTGGAAGTTTAATATGATACTTTAGGGATTCTAAAGGTTAGATTAAAGTCTATTCTGGCTCCAAATTGATATTGAGTTATGCTTGGATAATAAGATCAAATTGTAATAGCAAAATAATTAAATTGATTGTGACTAGAATTGATAAATGAACTAAATTCAAATTTGGAAACCGTTATATGATTAAGATAAGAAAAGTCTTAAATTGGCCTCAGAACTGACAAGTATTACGTATAATTGTCTTGAATTAACTTACAAATGATCAAAACGTTCTAGAATTAGATAAAAAATGGGTCTAATTTACAAGTTTACAAGTCTGGTCGTCACTCCTGTCTCCTAACCTGGGGCGAGGGTATCACAGTTATGTTGTTCTAATAGGATTAGAAACCTAAAGGCTAAGTATTTGGTTAAGTCATGAGATGATTGAACAAGAGTTGTTCACCAAATGGAGGAGTTACTTGAGATGTAATTAGTAAAGGGTTACTCACTGATAAGTGCTCAACTCACTATCACTTTCTACTCTTTTCATGGGCACTTATCATCAAATTTACACCTACTTGAACCAATGTATGTACTTAATATGATAAATTTAGGGATTATACCATTGAAGATAATATTTATAGAAAAGGCATACTTTACTGCATTTTTATATCTGTGCAGGAACAAGTATTGCCGAGGTAGCAGAATGAGGCCGAGGCAGGACCTGAGGCTGAGGCAGTAGAGGAGAAAAAGCAATATGACTGGCAATTGAAGAAGAAAAATGAGAAGAAGGTTGTTGAACAAGAAACCCAAGAATCAAAGCTGAACAACACAAGAAAAGCCCAAGGATAATGCCACACGGGAAAGAAACCTTCTAGAAGATTAAACTTGGAAATATTTACCCTATGTAGATAAATTGTTCCCTACTCCAAGTTGTACTCTAATTAGGAAAGATTTGCCAGAGGCCAAGCCTATATAAGGCATAATCGTCCTAGGATGAAAAAGGACCTTGAGAGCCGAATTTTGAGAGTTTTTACCTTAGGAACAATTCTTCCCATCATGTTCTAAGTTCTCTTAGAGTTTTGGGGGAAGGTTGTCGAGTATTTGTGTGAGGAGATTATATTTTGTTTCTTGTTTCTATGCAATAAAATATCAAAGTTTGCTTACTCTTTGCCATTCTTTGTTCTTGCATCCAAGCCCGAGAGGGAAGTTTGTAAGTAATCCATTTGTCTAGACTCGGGAAAATTAGACTCATGAAAGAAGTAATTCGACTTGGTTGGAGGATACTAACTCGGCCTAGGAATACGTTGGAGTTTCATCGGCTAAAAGAAATGTGGGATTGGTTGTTGGTTATAATTGATTAATACCGAGAGATATCATCAAGGACTGACCTTCAACAGTGTTTCGACTTAGGGATAAGCGGAGTCATTCAAGCACACTTTTAGTTGTTGGTTATAATTGATTAATGCCGACAGATCCAAGGAGCCATGGCAGTGAATCAAGGAAACCATAACTTACCTGCAGGCAATGGAGGCCTACAACAACAACCACTGCCGCGACAATTAACTGTTAGAGATTTTCTGGTGGAAGATCTGAATGGATTGAACCCTGGAGTTGTTACACCAGAGATAGAGGCAACCCACATTGAACTCAAACCTGTTATGTTCAATATGCTTAATACTATTGGACAATTTAGTGGGTCTGCAACTGAAGATGCCAGGCAACATCTCAAATCCTTCATGAAAGTATGCAACTCTTTCAAAATCCAAGGAGTAAATGAAGACATTTTGAGATTGAAACTTTCCCCTATTCACTGAGGGATAGGGCCAAGACCTGGTTAAATTACATTTCGGCAGGATATATTGGATCTTAGAGTGAACTCTGTCAAGAATTCATTACACGATTTAACCCTATAAACTTATATGATCGAATTTCTAATGAAATTATTTCTTTCAGATAGGCTGATGACGAACCTATGTTCGAGGCTTAGGAACGCTACAGAGAGTTACTGAACAAATGTCCACTACATGGATTTCCACTTTGGACGCAAGTAACCATGTTCTATAATGCCACCAATGCCCCGAAAAGGATGATGTTGGATGCCTCAGCAAATGGCACACTCCTTGACAAGGCTCCGGAAGAAACTATAGAGATTCTGAACAAACTCGCAAGGAATAATTTTCAATTCCCTACTTCTAGGCGAGGTGGATTAAGATTCCATGCCACAGTGAATGAACTAGAATCTACTAATTCTGTGGCAGCACAATTGGCATCTTTAATAAAGATAGTTCAGAACATGCAAGCACAGTAAAATACTCACGAGGTAAAAGCGATCAATTCTTCTGAGTATATGCAAGATGAGGAATTTGGTTACATTGTGGGTAATTACAACCGGAACAACAATATGATGTTAAATACATACAATCAGACATGAAAAAGGCACCCAAATTTTTCATGGAGCAATCCTAATAATGCCTTGAACCCCACTAGTCAAGCCTCAGGATATCAGCATACTCTGCCGCCGCAGAAGATACAGCAGTCACTGCCGCCGCCGCAGATGCAGCAGCAACAACCTATGAACTCATTAAAAAATACTCTCAAGGCCTTCATAATGAAAACAGAATAATATATGACTGAGAATAGCAGTTTCATGAAGAGAACTGATGACTTCATGAATAGAACAGAGATGAGACTGCAAAATCAGGAAGCTGCTATAAAATCAATGGAAACCCAAGTTGGTTAATTTGCTCAAAGATAGAACACTAGACCATAGGGGGGACTACTTAGCAATACTGAAGTTGCTAAGGGAATGGGACATGAACAATGCAAAGCAATCACTACAAGAAGTGGCCTACAATTTAAGGAAACAATGGGCAAGTCAGCAACCAAAGTTCCACCAGCAACACATGAAGAATCAGACAAGGAGGACTTGGATGCTGAATAGACTGAACACGAGAACACTACCCCAGAAGAGAGCTCAACAGCACCTGCACTACCTGCCGAGAAAGCAAGACACACAATTATTCCAAGTATTAAATTCTAAACCCATGAAACCCTGGAAGAGATGAGACCACCACCACCTTTCCCACAAAGGTTGAAAAAGCAAAAACATGATCACCGGTTTAAGAAGTTCATGGATATTCTAAAGTAAGTCCACATCAACTTGTCATCTGTTGAGGCTATTAAACAGATGCCCAACTATGCTAAATTCTTGAAAGATATTGTGTCTAAAAGAAAGAAGCTAGGTGAGTTTGAGACAGTGGCAACAACTGAAGGATGCATGGCAATGCTACACAATCGCATGCCACCCAAACTGAAGAATCCTGGATGCTTTGCCATACCTTGTGCGATTGGTAATAATTATGAAGGAAAGACATTATGTGGCTTAGGAGCAAGCATCGATATCATGCCCAAATCAGTCTTTCAAAAGCTTAGAATAGGAAGGGCAAAACCTACGACAGTACTGCTCCAACTTGCGGATAGATCTTATTTGCATCCTAAAGGAAAAATAGAGGACATATTGGTAAGGGTAGACAAGTTTATTTTCCCTGTCGACTTCCTTGTCCATGACTGTGAAGTCGATGATAATGCACCGATCATTCTAGGTAGTCCTTTCCTTGCTACTCGATGAACTTTAATAGATATGGAGAATGGAGAGATGACAACGAGGGTCAATGACCAGCAAGCCAAACTCATTGCATTCCACAATTTGGAAAAATCCGATGGTCTAGAAGAGTGCAAAGCCCTCCACACAACAGATGCAGACACCAAAGTATCCTGCCTAGGCATCACGCTCGACAGATTATTTGATAAGAAAATTAAGCCCAAGGTGGAGGCAAAAAATACTGAAGGGAAAGGCCGACACGTGAAGGAAATTAAAGGCCAACAAGAGATCAGTAAATTGGGAGATGCATTTACATGCACTCCACTAGTAATATAATCTCTTCCCTTCTACTTTATCTATTATATTAGGATTAATTTTAATTTAGGATTTATGTGTTTATTTTATTTTTCATTATTTTTCGTTATTAATATTTTTATTTTAATTTTTTTAGGACAATAAAAGCAAGAATAAAGGAGAAATAGTTCATAAAAGGAATTCTGTCGATGCAGTAAATAGTGTCAGAAGCTGCAGCAACCCCAACGGGTAGAAACAGTGTAACGGCTATATGCCGAGTTTTCTGCCGCGGTAGTAAATGCTAACAGGCAGTAAATTCAAAACAGCTAGTGGTTAAAATGGTCACACCGCCAAGGCCTATATAAGCAACATCCTTCTTTTGAACTATTCACTCTTGCATTCTTGATTTCTTTAGCATTCTACTACAATCTTGCTCTCACAATACTCTATGTCAATCTTCATAAAAATTTTTAGAATCTTTCCAAAACCCTCAAGCCTTACAACTCATCAATGACAGCATATACTCGATTTGCCCCCTCCACTATTGCAGACTGATTCAACAGATCGTTCGTCGCTAGGCAGTTGTGGGAGGAGCAAGGATTTCAACAATCAGAAGAGAAAAACTTCGGCATTGAACGTTACTTGTTCGACAAGATTCAATACCAAGAATGGGGGATCTTCTGTCTACAACCTCCACAGGAAAATGCCACCAGAGTGCGAGAGTTTTATGCACATGGGCCGAGCAAGGACAATCTCTTTGTCCACTGCCGAGGCAAGCCTATCCGACTTGACGTCGAGGCAATTAACGATTTCTATGGCCTCATCCCCATCCGTGACATTCATGCCGAGTTCATGGAGGACATCACCACCCAGGACTACGAATTGATCAAGGATGATCTTTGTTACAACAACACTCCTTGAGAAACCGGTGCCCATAGAGGTTCTGTGACAAGGCAAAGCCTCAAGCCCGAGGCCAAATTGTGGACCGCAAGAGATTGATGTTGATCCAATCCATCATCAACAAGAGGAGGATAAATATTGGAGAGATCATTTTACGCGAAATTCACAATTGTGGTAAGAAGGAACGTTGACCTTTATATTTCCCCTGTTTAATATCTGGTTTGTGTATTGCTGCAGGAGTACCAATCGACGACACGGATGAATACACACCAACTTGGCAGGGATGGACAAGAGAATTTTGCCATAGAGTTATGCAGATCACACAGGCAGAACCTGTCAAGGCAACCCCTCAGTAGTTCACTGCTGATTTCACTACCGGAACCCAGTACACGACAGAGATGCCTGGCACTACCGAAGTCCCTACCGTAGCAGACCCCTACCATGAAATTCTTTAGAGGATGGTAGCTATGGACCTTCTCCAGCAAAGATATATGGAATATCAAAGAACTTCAACAGCACCCTTGCCCAGATGATGATGTAGAACTTTCCCAACCAAGGGGCGTAATTTCCATAATTCCCTGCAAACATATTCGTCAGGGCAGCGCCCTACACAGAGACTACTCCAGCCCCTGGGCTGAGACCATTTTTCACCTTCAGACCACAGCAACAGTTCAATACATCTAGCCCATCTAGTACAGCAGACGTTGTCGCGGCATCATCTACCAGCAGAAGACCCTCCAAGCGAAGGGCACTCTTCAGTACTCCCCAAAGATCCCCAATTCCAATGGGAAGTCTTTCAAGGGAAATCAATGAATACGTCTACCACGGTTCATCCGATGCCGAGCCAAGCATCTAGAATGTCAGGGCAGATCTAGAAAATGAAGGAGGCACAGAGATAATGGACACAGACAACGAAGGAGGAGAAAAGGTCAATGCTCCAATGCAACGGGCAACACCAATGAGAGTTCAGCAGCCGAGAAGAGCAAAGTCATCGCCATCACCAAGGGCACAACAATCAATATCTCGACAAAGGAAACAAATTATGGAAGAAAGCTCTTCCAAATCTTTATAATTTCTCTTCTTTCTTTTCATTGTTGTTCATATAATTGTTTTTTATTGCTTATATTTTTACCTACTGCCTACCCCTAAATTAAGTATTGAGGACAATGCTTGGTTTGAGTTTGGGGGTGTAGAGTCACTACCGAGGCCTTGCCATGAAAAGAAGTTTTTTAGTGAAAAAACTTTTTGTTTTATGTTCAACACTTTACTTAAAACTGTTGTCATACTCTTGCACTGCCCATCATCAGTATTGTCTTAGTTTATTCTTGAAGGCAATAGAAATCTTTTTCCTTACCATAGTTAAGTTCTCTTTTGAAGGCTTAATGCTAGGATACTTAAGGAGAAAAACTTAGAAGCTTACTATGGGGTTGAACTTTAAAAACACTTTTTGGACTTGTTTGCCTAAAGGAATTATTTTAATGAACTTAGGTGATAAAGACTTAGATCTTTGGAAAGGTAACTAGAGATGCCTATGATCGGCTCTAGGAAATACTCTTCTCCATGCTAGAGGTGCCCAAAATTGGCTCTAGTATGCATGAAGGAACAACAAAAGAAATAAGGAGTTAAGAAATAGAAAACACAATACTTGAGGTGCCCGAAATTGGCTCAAGGAATTGTTGTTATAAGAAGAGTACACTAAATCTAAGTCTATTTATCTTGAACTTAGAGTTTATCTAAGAAGGCTTTTAATCAAACTTGTCCACAAAAACGCACACACACACTAACCTTATAGTTTGTCTTCTAGGTACACCCTTAGATAACCAAAAGGTTAAGCCTAAAAGAGAGACATAGTTATGTTGGGGAGAATAGATAGAAACATAAGACAAAGAGAGAATAGAGTTTGACAAATTGATGGTTTGCATTGCTTGAGGACAAACAATAGTTCGAGTTTGGGTGTGTGATAAGTGCTCAACTCACTATCACTTTCTACTCTTTTCATGGGAACTTATCATCAAATCTACACCTACTTGAACCAATGCATGTACTTAATATGATATATTTAGGTATTATACCATTGAAGATAATATTTGTAGAAAAGGCATATTTTACTGCATTTTTATATCTGTGTAGGAACAAGTATTGCTGAAGCAGCAGAATGAGGCCGAGGCAGGTCCTGATGCCAAGGCAGTAGAGGAGAAAAAGTAATATGGCTAGCAATTGAAGGAGAAAAATGAGGAGAAGGTTGCTGAACAATAAGCTCAAGAATCGGAGCTGAACAACACAAGAAAAGCCCAAGGACAATGCCACGCGGGAAAGAAACCTTCTAGAAGATTAAACTTGAAAATATTTACCCTATGTATATAACTTGTTCCCTACTTCAAGCTGTACTCTAATTAGGAAAAGTTTGCCCTAGACCAAACCTATATAAGGCATAGCCGTCCGGGGATGAAAAAGGACCTTAAGAGCCGAATTTTGAGAGTTTTTACCTTAGGAACAATTCTTCCCATCTTGTTCTAAGTTCTCTTAGGGTTTTGGGGAAGGTTGTCGAGTATTTGTGAGAGGAGATTGTATTTTGTTTCTTGTTTCTATGCAATAAAATATCAAAGTTTGCTTACTCTTTGCCATTCTTTGTTCTTACATCCAAGTCCGAGAGAGAAGTTTGTAAGTAATCCATTTGTCTAGACTCGGGAGAGTTAGACTCACTAAAGGAGTAAGTACGGTATTCGACTTGGTTGGAGGATACTAACTCGGCCTAGGAATAGGTTGGAGTTTCAGCGGCTAAAAGAAGTGTGAGATTGGTTGTTTGTTATAATTGATTAACGCCGGGAGGTATCATCAATGACTGACTCTCAACAATGTTTCGACTTAGGGATAAGTGGAGCCATTCAAGGATACTTTGCCGAACTTTGGTAAATCTACCCAAGAGCAAGGGATTGTCGCGACAGAGAATATTGTCGCTGCCAAAGACAGTATCTGTAGTACCGCCGAGGCAGTGCAGTGCAATTGCATTGGACAAAAACAAATCAATCAAATCCACTATACAACACAATTGGATCCTACCCTCTCTCAAATTTGATCTTACCTTATTTAGTTTAGTTTATTTAGTTTAATCAATACTCAAACTTATCTGTGTTTTTACTTTTGTTTTACAGGGTAAGAAGATCAATGGAAACATATTAAGTACACCAACAAAGTAAGTTCAAAGCATAAAGAAATAACGAACGTGCATAAGTTTGAATATGAATGAAAATGCAACATAATGCTAAAAAGAAACATAATTAGTCCTAAAGCCAATGTAAAGCATAAAGATGAAGCTAAGATCAATCATCGGCCATGTCATCACCATCTAGTCCATCATCATCATCATCGTCTTCTTCCTCTTC
Source organism: Abelmoschus esculentus (assembly GCA_035048815.1). Taxonomy (NCBI): domain Eukaryota; kingdom Viridiplantae; phylum Streptophyta; class Magnoliopsida; order Malvales; family Malvaceae; genus Abelmoschus; species Abelmoschus esculentus. Next base: position 18,275,205 of record JAUCBN010000008.1, on the reverse strand, counting down.
TTCTTCCTCATTGTCATCACCATCGGCATTGGAATTGAGTTGTCGGCTATGATGAAGAGCTTCAAGGAAGACTCGCATGGAATGACCTTGAGTCAATCTCGTACTTATAGCATTAAAACTCGATTGAAATTGAGTTGATATAGAGTCAAGCCTTCCATCCATTGAATCCAAACGAGCATTTAAAGTACCAAATTGACCATCTAAAGAATCAAACCTCGTAGTGAGAAACGCCATCATGTCAACATGTGGAACAACTTGAAGAAGAGGTTCCGGATCAACGGGATTACGATGAGGAGAAGAAGGAGGAGCACCACGAACCCAATCACCATTGGAAACATATTGGAAATGGGCACGGTTAAGAGATGTTTCACCAATAAGCTCTTTTAGAGATCCCACTTTGTTAAAAGAGCAATCAATTTCCAAATGCAAAAAGATGGAGCTTAGAATACAAGCATAAAAAAAGGATTGGACAAGTGGAGTGGCACGATTTTGGATATGCCAAATGATATCCGAGAAAAAAATTTGAACAAGGTTTGGTTGAATACTCAAGAACTTCCAATCGAGAATACAATTATAGTATTTGAATTTGAACTGTGTGAGTTCATGAATTGAACATCCACACATCTCTCCTTTTTGAGAGTATGGTTGTGGTAGAAATTGAAGTGATCAATCATACGAGATGTATCCAAACTCTTTGCAAAAACTTCTTGAATATCAACTCGAGAAGCACGAGAAAGTTAGGAGCTACCAGCTTTGGTACGAGATCGTTTCTTGGGTTCCATGATCTAGAGATTGAAACAATTTTAGGATTAGTTTCATAAAAACATGTATGCTCTATCAACCTAATTCAATCCTATTAATCAATAATTCAAGGTATTTGAGGATTTAGAAACAAACTTAAAAATTCAATGAAAAACCAATACGATAAAATCGAATTATATTCGAATGAAAAAAAATGATTTTGAAAATTTTTTGTAGGATTATGAAAACCCTTACAAAAAGCATTCAAAATATGTTCAAAATCTAAATTTTAACAACCTAAATTCAAACGAAAATAAGGTTTTTTGAAAATTACCTTGATTATGGATTAGAAAGAAATTGTGGTTTGTGAAGCACCAATTGATTTGTTCACTTTCATCTTCTTGGCTTCTTCTTTTGAAGTCGTTCTTTCTTTGAAATCTTTGATTCCGTCTTGACCTCATGAGTCTTGTGAACCGTTTTGGCTACCATAGCCAATTCTTTTAATTCCTCTTCTTCACTTGAGTTGCCCACCTCTAGAGGTAGAGAGGCTTTGAGGGCAATCCGTTGTTTCTTAGCTTCCACCTCTTTCTTCTCCATATTTTTCTCATCTCTCTTTTTTTCTTCTTCTCTCCCTTTCTTCATAATCTCAGGGTGAGAAGTGAGCCCACGAGAGCATCAAGCTTTAATGCCTTCAAGTCTTTGGCTTCAATGATGGTGGTCCTTTTGCTATCCCAAGACTCGGGAAGAGAATAGATGAGCTTTTGAACTAATTTCTCCTCCAGAATGATTTCACCTAATCCTTTAAGCCCGTTGATGATTACGGAGAATCTATCAAACATCTTGCTGATATCCTCATCCGGTTCTATCTTGAAATTCTCATAGTTAAGATTGAGAAGGCCGATCTTAGTTTCTTTGACATCATTGGTGCCTTCATACGTTGTCTTTAGAGAATCCTAAACTTCCATAGCACTTTGGACGATGACATTTTTGAATAAATGTCGAGACCAAGAGCACAAAACAAAATATGAAGTGCCTTGTCGTTTGTTGACATTCTCCTTCTTTCTTCTACCGTTATCTCGATTCTTGACTTTGGAACTTGTCGGTCACCTCCTTGCTTCATCGGAATTGAAGGTCCATCTTCAATTATATCCCAAAGAACATAGTCATTGGAGTTGATGAACAATCTCATCCTATTCTTCCAATAGGGGTAATTATCCCCATTGAAGAAGGGTGTCTCGATGATGGAGTGTGACTCGTTCCATGTATCGGAGGTGGAGGCCATTTGATTTTTCTTGTAGATATGATGAACACACCTTGGATCTTCTTTCGTAAATGTGAATCTCTTCAAAATTAGGTTTTGATACTAATTGTTGAGTTGATCGACCTATGGAATGGCCAAGAGAGGGTGAATTGGCAATTAAAAATTTGGTGGAAGATTTTCCGGTAAAATAATGGAAAATAAAGAATACAAAGATTTATAGTGGTTTGGCCTTCGAACAAGCACCTACATCCACTACCTTAGCTCCCACTAAGGATTTTCAACCCAATTCACTATTGAATTCGATCTTTTTCTCGGTTCAAGGGATAACCGTTACACAACGAATCAATCTTTCTGCCTAAAGATTGATTCAACCCCACAAGGTTACAAGAAAAGGGAAGACAAATTTAAACTCTCAAATAGAAGATTTTACCCCAATACAATAAAAACACTCCCTAAACTCTAAAACAATATTACAAAGAAAATCTCCAAGATTTGGGTTACAAGATGTAGCTATTAAGCTCAAGGTGTTGGATTTGATGCTAGGATGTTGTCTTGTGGATCATTAGGTGTTAATGCTGTTGAAAATGCTTCATTTTATACCTTCTCATTGATTTCTAACTGTTGTAGTTGTTGGGAATGTCAATAAGGCTGTTGGAACTTCATCTTCCCATCATAAATGCATTCTTCAGCAGGCGGTATCGAAACACGAAGAATCTGTTTCGAAACAGACCAAAATAAAAAGAGTTATTCTGTATTTAATACAAGGGGTATCGATACATGCTTCGATACCTTTATGAAACTGTAAAGGCCGGTATCAAACCATGTTTCGAAAGTGACTAACCCCCATTTAAAGTCTTAACTGCCACCAACGGTCGACTCATTTAATGCTAAAATAACCATTGGGAATTAAGGGGTGTATCGATACTGGTATCGATACCTGGAGTCATATTTTCAAATGATTTTAAAATTAATTAAAATACTCAAACTGGTTCGATAGTGGTTCGCAACAGGTGTTGACAGTGATGAAAAGGTATCGAATCATGTTTCGATACTTGTTCTTGGTTTCAAGAACAAGGCTTTAAAACCCAGGTCGGTATCGATACCCTCGTGTATAAACACTTTGAAAATTAATTTCAAAGTTTTTGGTTTGACTTGAAATCAAAGTTTGACTTAGGGACATAAAAATTTATTGCAAAGTAGTACTTATACTTAATTGTTATATCAAAATCAATTTTAGTTTTACACTCCTTTTAATGGTAAAAGTGAGTGAGCAAGTGATTTATTAGAATTAATACATAGTGATGTATGTGGACCAATGAACACACAAGCTAGAGGTGGATTTCAGTACTTCATCACTTTCACTGATGACTTCAGTCGATATGGTTACATTTACCTTATGCGCCATAAATTTAAGGCTATCAAAAAATTTAAAGTATTCAAGAATGAGGTACAAAATCAACTAGCAAGAGTATTAAAGCACTTCGAACATATCGAGGTGGAGAATACTTAAGCATAGAATTTCATCAACTCTTTAAAGAATGTGGGATTGTCTCACAGCTTACTCCAACAGGTACACCACAGTGGAATGGAGTTTCTGAGAGGAGGAATCGAACTTTTTTAGACATGGTTCGATCAATGATGAGTCATAGTGATCTTCCGACTTCTTTTTGGAGACATGCACAAGAAACAACTGCTTTCACTTTAAATCGTGTTCCGTCTAAATCTGTTCAAAAGATATCATATGAGATATAGACTAGAAAACGTCCTAGTATGTCTTTTATAAATATTTGGGGTTGTGAAGCATATGTCAAACATTAGATGTCTACAAAGCTCGAACCTAAATCTCGTAAGTGTAATTTTGTTGGATATCCCAAAGAAACTAAGGGATATTATTTCTTTAACCCTAAAGAGAACAAAGTGTTTGTTGCTCGAACAAGAGTTTTTTTCGAAAGAGAATTTCTCAATAAGAAAGGTAAGGGTAGAGACATTGAACTTGGAGAAGTTCAAGAATAATAATTCACTGAGCCTGAGATTGAATATGTTCCACAAATTGTTGAGGAATAATCAATAGATTTAAAAACACAATCACTGCGCAAATCCACAAGAGAACGCCATGCACTTGAGAGATATGGATTTCTCATTACCACGCATGGAGATGTTCCTATTATAGATCAAGATGAGCCAAGAACTTATCAAGAGGCAGTATCGAGGCCACACCCTGAGAAATGGCTTGAGGCCTTGAAATTTGAGATGAAATCAATGTCAGTCAACCAAGTATGGACGTTGGTTGAATCACCTAAAGGGGTAAAACCTATAGGGTGTAAATGGGTTTTCAAGAAGAAAACCGACATGGATGGAAACATACAAACATACGAGGGGAGACTAGTCGCTAAAGGTTGTCGACAAGTTCATGGTATTGACTAAGATGAAACTTTCTCCCATGTAGCTATGTTTTAATCTATTCGGATCTTGCTTGCTATAGCTGCATTTCATAATTATGAAATTTGGCAAATGGACGTCAAAAACGCTTTCCTTAATGGAAAACTTGAAGAGGATGTGTATATGATACAACCAGAAGGTTTTATCGCTCCAGGAAATGCTGGAAAGGTTTGTAAGCTACAAAGGTCCATTTGTGGATTGAAGCAAGGTTCTCGAAGCTGGAATCTTTGTTTCAATGATGCGATCAAAGAGTTTAGTTTTATCAAGAATGATGATGACCCTTGTGTTTACAAGAAGACAAGTGAGAGCACTGTTTCTTTCCTAATCTTGGATGTAGATGACATACTTATTGTAGGAAACAACATACTTACCTTACAGTCAGTTAAGACTTGGTTAAGTAGTTGTTTCTCTATGAAAGATTTGGGTGAGGCAGCATATATCTTAGGGGTTCAGATCTATAGAGATAGATGTAGACGACTTCTAGGTCTGAGTCAAAGTACATATATAGACAAAGTTCTGAAGAGATTCAGTATGAAATAATTCAAGAAAGGATTCTTACCTATGAGACATGATATATCTCTTTCGAAGGAAATGTGTCCTTCAACTCCACAAGAAAGAGAACGAATCATTAAGATTCCATATGCTTCGGATATTGGTTCTATCATGTATGCCATGATATGTAATCGACCAGATGTATCATATGCCTTAAGCATGACAAGTCGATATCAGGTAAACCCTGGTGAAAGTCACTAGGTAGCAGTCAAAAACATTCTTAAGTACTTGAGAAGATCTAAGGATTAATTTCTTATCTATGTAGGAAAAGAAGAGCTTAGTATAACAGGTTATATTGATGTTAGTTTCCAAATAGACAAGGATGAGTCAAGATCGCAATCTGCATTTATGTTTTGCCTTAACACTGTAAGCTGGAAAAATTCTAAGCAAGATACAATAGCTAATTCTACGATAGAGGCTGAGTATATTGCAGCTAGTGAAGCAGCAGAAGAAGCTGTTTGGATCAAAAAGTTTATATCCGAACTAGGGGTTGTTCCATGCATATCAGATGCTATAGAACTCTATTTTGACAACAATGGAGCCATTACACAAGCAAAGGAATAGATCTCATCAACGATCCAAACATATTCTTAGACGCTTCCATCATATTCAAGAGATCATAGATCGAGGAGATGTGAAAATATGCAGAGTACACACGGACGATAACATTGTTGATCCCTTGATGAAGCCTCTAATGCAACAGAAGCATGATCGTCACACTAAGTCACTCGGTATTAGACATGTGAGTGATTGTTTTAGTGCTAGTGGGAGATTGTTAAAGTATGCCCAAAGACCAATCATATAATTATTGTAAAGGTACCTTTATTTACAAATTTTATTGAATAAAGGCATTACCATTGTTGTTTTCAGCTATATGTGTCAATGTATAACCTAAACTGAAAAACAATAAGGTCCATCTAATAATATATGTATTATTATTGAAAGATCCTTAGTCAAGTATTATTATGGGTATGGACAATAATAATACGCTTAAGACTAACATGTGATTAATTGATGATAATGAGTTGTCATTGATATAGAGATGTCAGAATTAATACATGAATATATTAGTAGAGAATAATATATTGGATTGACCCACTATGAGCATATATCTTGAATTATTATGTGACGGTAACGATATTGCTCATAGTGACAACTATATGTATGATCCTTAGACTTGAGATTATTACGATATCAACATATTGTTGTTTTATGTTTTGATGCAGTTAAACGTGTCTCGTAATTAGTTACACTATAAAAACAGACATTGGACATATTACAATGTATGTAGTGATATGTGAATGATCAAGATAGAATTTGTCCTACCTACATAATAGGAAAATATATCAAAGGTCACTTGATTGAGTAGGACCGGAAATGCATGGCCATGGTTAAAGTATGATACATATAGTAAGTCATCTACCTATATGTAGTGATATGTGAATGATCAAGAGTACACACGGACGATAACATTGTTGATCCCTTGATGAAACCTCTAACGCAACAGAAGCATGATCGTCACACTAAGTCACTCGGTATTAGACATGTGAGTGATTGTTTTAGTGCTAGTGGGAGATTGTTAAAGTATGCCCAAAGACCAATCATATAATTATTGTAAAGGTACCTTTATTTACCAATTTTATTGAATAAAGGCATTGCCATTGTTGTTTTCAGCTATATGTGTCAATGTATAACCTAAACTGAAAAACAATAAGGTCCATCTAATAATATATGTATTATTATTGAAAGATCCTTAGTCAAGTATTATTATGGGTATGGACAATAATAATACGCTTAAGACTAACATGTGATTAATTGATGATAATGAGTTGTCATTGATATAGAGATGTCAGAATTAATACATGAATATATTAGTAGAGAATAATATATTGGATTGACCCACTATGAGCATATATCTTGAATTATTATGTGACGGTAACGATATTGCTCATAGTGACAACTATATGTATGATCCTTAGACTTGAGATTATTACGATATCAACATATTGTTGTTTTATGTTTTGATGCAGTTAAACGTGTTTCGTAATTAGTTACACTATAAAAACAGACATTGGACATATTACAATGTATGTAGTGATATGTGAATGATCAAGATAGAATTTGTCCTACCTACATAATAGGAAAATATATCAAAGGTCACTTGATTGAGTAGGACCGGAAATGCATGGCCATGGTTGAATATGTTGATATGAGATATCACAAATTATTCATTAACAGTAATTCACTCTAGATATCAAAAAACACTAATAATAGGCTATAAAAGTGTGACTATTCCAAGACTTGTTCCTATTAAAGATATAAAAGGACAAAAGGATATAATATATTAGGAGAGTTGATCACGGAGATGATACATGGAATCATAATCTTTTGTAACTTAAATGACAATGATATATTGCTAGATGTCACTCATTGTTTATAATATTAGAATTGTTCTAATTTTATTACTAATGTTACAATGAGCCTACAGAATCACATCCAATGGTTGAAAAGAAGCAAAAATATATATGTATAAGTAGTTCATATTTAATTCCGGATTTTAAACAAAGGATATATAATTAAAGTAACTATATCCCTTTTTAAATTCGAATTAAATATAATTTCTAAAATTTAAGGAAATAATTAAAGTAATTAATTCCTATAAATAAATTCAAAATAAAACTCTTATACCTAGGGTTACAGCTATATAAAGGTTTTATTTAGTCTAGCAGCCGTACATCAGAGAATTTCGAATTCCTAAACATAGAATCACAAAAAATAGTTTTTCGAGATTTTGCTCTATCAATAGGGTGAACTGAGTAAAGGATGAGACGATATTCGTGGAGGCTAAAGATTCGAATTGTCGAACGATCGTGATTGTAGCAAATCCAGTTCCTATTTTTTCTGCTTATCAAGGAACCCAATGTAAGATCAATTCACTGCCTCTTTAACATTTACTTTTTGGAGTGATCAGTAAGGTTTCTTTTTCTTCTTGTTTACTTTAAATTTTCTTTGAGTGTTGTGTTTTCAGGATGTCAAACAAAAGCACGGATAAAGATATACCACAAACATCAACGAATCTTGAAATCGTTGTAAATGGTTTATCAAAATTGATTGCAACAATGAATACTAGATTTGAACACAATGATATGGTGTTACAAAATCTCACTCAAACCATAGCAAGCATGAATACTAATCGATAGGTGCCAACCGATGAAAACTCCTCAACAGATAGTGATGGACATCAAACTAGGCGTGCACTACGACAAAACCTTCCTCCTCGACGCCTACCTGTTCGCGACCATCGTTTTGATGCAACTAGACAACCCGCTCGTGAGCAACATTCTTTGGCCAAACCAAAGTTCTTTGTTCCTCCATTCAAAGGTAAACATGACCCAGATGCATATTGTGATTGGGAGAGCAAGGTTGAACTACTGTTTGCCTATTAAAAATATCCTGAAGAAGAGAAAGTTCCTTTGGTGACATTGGAGTTTTCTGATTATGCTTTGAATTGGTGGACACAATTTGTTCGGACCCGACGATACAATGAAGAGCACGAGATTGATACATGGTATGAGCTTAAACAAATCATGAGAAAACGGTTTGTTCCTCAATACTACTATAGGGAATGCAAACAAAGGCTTCAGCGGTTGAGACAAGGAAATAGATCCGTTGATGAGTATTTTCAAGATATGGAGGCTTTACTACAAAGAGAAAACATCCAAGAGGGCGAAGAAGATACCTTATCTCGATTTATCGTTGGTCTCAATGATAATATTTCAGAGGTGCTTGAACTTCAAACTTACTTAGATCTTGATGAAGCTCTCCAAAAGGCTATTGCTATTGAAAATCGGTTGCAAAGAAAACCAAGGTTTCGACAAAGGGAATATTCTCATCACGATAAAAGTACATCTCAACCTTTACCATTTCAAAGTTCTAAGCCTTCGTTTGAGTCTTCCAGAATGAAACCAAAGGAAGAAGGGCTAAAAATGCTGGAAGCAAATAGCAAACAGAGACCAATGTCGACCCGAACACACATGGTGGATGAAAGTAATCAAAGAACAAGTCGGGATAGAGATGTTGAATGCTTCAAATGTAGAGGACGTGGACATTATGCTCGTGATTGCCCAAATTCGAGAATTATGTTTATAAGAGATAATGGTTATTTCTCTTCCGATTCGGAGAAGGAGCAAGATGATGTTTCTGAAGAAGAAATCATTGCTCCTTATGAGAGTGATGAACTTGATGCTCGTTGTTTGGTAATTCGTCATTCCCTTAGCATTCAAACCACGGAAGAAACTGATGTTCAATGAACCAATATCTTCCATTCTCGGTGTATGGTAAAAGGTAAACTTTGTTCCGTCATCATTGATAGCGGAAGTTGTGCAAACGTCATAAGTAGTTTTCTTGTTGATGCACTAAATCTACCTTGCCAACGACACTCAAAGCCATACCATCTTCAATGGCTTAATGAAGGTTATGAAGTTAAGGTAACTAGACGTTCCTTGATCACTTTTAATATGGGGAATTATTGTGATGACGTTTGGTGTGATGTAGTTCCCATGCAAGCTGCCCACTTACTTCTTGGACGACCATGGCAGTATGATCGAGATGTTACTCACCATGGGAAGAAATATACCTTAACTCCATTGGATCCTAAAGATGACTACAAGGATTAAAGATGACTACAAGGATCAACTTAAAATGTAGAAATTTTGTGAGGGGTTGGGAGCTCCAAAAGATGAAAAAAAGGTTGAGAAAGAGGCCCTTAGTAATAAAAGCCAAAGACATAATGGCCCAAGGATGGTGAGTGAATCTAACTGTGAGAAAAAAAGAGTGGTTCAAAATATATATGCGAGAGAAAAAGAAGTAAGGCAAGCCCTCTTCACAAAAAAGCCTTGCATCCTCATCCATTTTAGGCAATATGGCTTATCTATATCTAACACTCATGAGAATTTGCCTAGTATGTTTGTTTCATTATTGCAGGAATATTCCGATGTTTTAGATGATCCACCTAAAGGTTTACCGCCATTGAGAGGAATAGAACATCAAATTGATCTAATTCTAGGTTCATCCATTCCTAATCGACCAGCATATCGCTGCAACCCCGAAGAGACTAAAGAGTTGGAAAGACAAGTGGAGGCTTCGCTGGAGAAAGGGTACATAAGAGAAAGTTTAAGCCCTTGTGTTGTTCCGGTACTCCTGGTACCAAAAAAAGATGGTACGTATCGTATGTGCGTTGATTGTCGACCAATTAACCGCATTACCATCAAGTATAGACATCCCATTCCATGCCTAGATGATATGCTTGATGAACTTTATGGAGCACGTGTTTTTACAAAGATTGATCTGAAAAGCGGATATCATCAGATTCGTATGAAAGAAGGAGATGAATGGAAGACAACATTCAAAATGAAGTTTGGGTTATATGAGTGGTTAGTCATGCCTTTTGGCTTGATAAATGCACCTAGCACCTTTATGCGCTTGATGAACCATGTTTTAAAGGAGTTTCTAGGTAAATTTGTATTTGTTTATTTTGACGATATTCTGATTTATTCTACTTCTCTTGAGCTTCATATTTTACATGTTAAGTCAGTTTTTGATGTTCTTCGACGAGAACGATTATATGCTAATGCTGACAAGTGCATTTTTTGTAGTGATCAACTCATATTTCTAGGTTTTGTAATTAGTGCTCAGGGTATTCACGTTGATGATGAGAATGTTAAGGCTATTCATGAGTGGCCTACACCTACTTCTATTTCGGAAGTAAGATCATTTCATAGTCTTGCAAGCTTCTATCGTCGATTTGTCAAGGACTTCTCCACTATAGCAGCTCCTTTAATTGAAATAATTAAAAAATTAGTTGGTTTCACATGGGGTAGGGAGCAAGATAAGGCTTTCTTAGCCTTGAAAGATAAGTTATGTTCAACTCCAATTTTACGCTTACCAGATTTCTCTAATACATTTGAACTTGAATGTGATGCTTCAGGAATAGGCATAGGGGCAGTTCTTTTACAAGCAAAAAAGACCTCCGGATCAACCTGTTGAACTTGACATGATGTGCTCACATCAAAGAGACTGTTTCATTATGACATGCACTCGAAGAGAAGGTCATTCATCGCGACATACACTTAAAAGAGAAGGGTTGTCCATCACGGTATACCCTCAAAGAGAGGGACCGTTCATTATGACATAAGCTCGAAGAGGGATCATTTACAGCGATATACGCTCAAAGAGAGGGGCAACCACCACGATAGACTCTCTAAGAAAAGGACTGTTCATTATGACATGCACTCGAAGAGAGGGGTCATTCATCACGATATACGCTCTAAGAAAGGAACTGTTCACTATAATTTGCACTAGAATAAAGGGGTCATTGATCACTTTATACGCTCAAAGAGAGGGACCGTTTATTATGACATGCACTCGAAGAGAGGGGTCATTCATTGCAACATACGCTTAAAGAGAGGGGTCATCGATTATGGTATACGCTAAAAGAGAGGGACCGTTTATTATGACATGCATTCGAAGAGGGGTCATTCATCACGACATACGCTCAAAGAGAGGGGTCGTTCGTCACGGTTTATACTTAAAGAGATGGACCGTTCATTATTACATGCACTCGAAGAGAGGGTCATTCATTGCGACATACCCGTTCATCACGGAATACGGTCAAAGAGAGGGAACGTTCACCATGACATGCATTCGAAAAGAAGGGTCATTCATCGCAACATACGCTCAAAGAGAGGGGTTATCGATCGCGATATACTCTTAAAGAGAGAGACCGTTCATTATTACATGCACTCGAAGAGAGGGTTCATTCATCGCGACATACGTTCAAAGAGAGAGGTCGTCCATCACGGTATACGCTCAAAGAGAGGGATCGTTCACCATGAAATACACTCAAAGAGTGGGGTCATTCATCGCGATATATGCTCAAAGAGAGTGGTCGTCTTTCATGGCATACGCTCAAAGAGATGGACCGTTCATTATGACTTACGCTCGAAGAGAGGGGTCATTCAACGCGATATACGCTCAAAGAGAGGGGTCGTCCACCACGATATAGGCTATAAGAAAGAGACCGTTCATTATAATGATTCGTACTGAATATGCGCAATTGGGGTGCAAATGTACACGTCAAGTAATAAGTGATAAGTATTTTATCGAGTTATCGTCTCCTTAAGGATTGGTATACTTAATATGCTTCCTTTGGTCTTCTTGCTTATGTAAAATAAAAGTAAAAACACAAATAAGTTTTAGTGTTGATTAAACTAAATAAAGAGAGGGGTCATTCATCGTGACATACGCTTAAAGAGAGGGGTTGTCCATCATAGTGTACACACAAAGAGAGCGACCGTTCACCATAACATGCACTCGAAGAGAGGGGTCATTCATCGCAACATACGCTCAAAGAGAGGGCTCATCGATCACAGTATACGGTCAAAGAGAGGGACCATGCATTATGACATGCACTAGAAGAGAGAGGTTATTCATAGCGACATACGCTCCAAGAGAGGGGTTGTCCATATCGGTATACGCTCAAATAGAGGGACCGTTTACCATGATATGCACTCAAAGAGAGGGGTCATTCATTGCGACATACTTTCAAAGAGAGGGGTCGTCCACCACAGTATACGCGTTAAGAAAGGTATCGTTCATTATGACAAGCACTCGAAGAGAGGGGTCATTAATCGCGACATACGCTCAATGAGGGGGGTCATTCTTCCCGATATACGCTCAAATTGAGGGATCGTTCACCATAACATGCACTCGAAGAGAGGTGTTATTCATCGCGACATATGCTCAAAGAGAGGAGTCCATCGAGGTATACGCTCTAAGAAAGAGACCGTTAATTATGACATGCACTCAAAGAGAGGGGTCATTCGGCGCGACATACGCTCAAAGAGAGGTATCGTCCATCACACTATACGCTCAAAGAGAGCGACTGTTCACCATGACATACACTCGAAGAGAGGGGTCATTCATCGCAACATACGCTCAGAGGGGTCATCGATCAGGGTATAAGCTCAAAGTGACAGACCGTACATTATGACGTGCAATCAAAGAGAGGTGTCAATCATCGCAGCATACGCTCAAAGAGAAGTGGTCATTCATCACGGTATACGTATAAGAAAATGACCATTCGTTATGGCATGCACTCGAAGAGAGGGGTCATTCATTGCGACATACGCTCAAAGAGAAGGGTCGTCCATAACAGTATACGCTCTAAGAAATAGACCATTGATTATTACATGTACTCGAAGAAAGGGGTCATTGATCACAACATACGCTCAAAGAGAGGGGTCGTCCATCACGGTATACGCTCAAAGAGAGGACTCGTTCACCATGACATGCACTCGAAGAGAGGGGTCATTCATTGCGATATACGCTCAAAGAGAGGGGACATCCATCACGATATACGCTCTATGAATGGGACTGTTCGTTATGACATGCACTCGAAGAGAGGGGTCATTCACCGTGACATGCACTCGAAGAGAGGGGTCATTCATCAAGGTATACACTCTAAGAAATGGACCGTTTACTATGACATGCACTCGAAGAGAGGGATCATTCATCGCGACATACGCTCAAAGAGAGGGGTCGACCATCACGGTATACGTTCAAAGAGAGGGACCGTTCACCATGACATTCACTCAAAGAGAAGGTTCATTCATCGCAACATATGCTCAAAGGGTAAATGCTCAAAGAGAGGGACCGTTCAGTCATCGATAATGGTAAATGCTCAAAAAGAGGGACCGTTCATTATGACATGAACTCGAAGAGAGGGGTCATTCATTGCGACATACGCTCAAAGTGCGCAGGTGTCCATCACGGTAAGCTCTCAAAGGGAGGGACCTTTAATTATGTCATGCACTCTAAGGGGTCATTCATCGCGATATATGCTCAAAGAGAGGGGTCGTTCATCACGGTATGCGCTCAAAGAGCGGGACCGTTCTCTCTGACATGCACTCGAAGCGTGGGATCATTCATCGAGACATACGTTCAAACAAAGGGATCGTTCATCACAGTATATGCTCAAGGAGAGGGATCATTCATTATGACATACGCTCGAAAAGAGATGTCATTCACCACTACATACGCTCAAAGAAAGGGGTCAGCCATCACGGTATACGCTCTAAGAAAAGGACCATTCATTACGATATGCACTCGAAGAGAGGGGCCATTCATTGCAACATATACTCAAATAGAGGGGTCGTCCATCACGTTATGCGCTCTAAAAAAGGGACCGTTCATTGTGACAAGCACTCAAAGAGAAGGGTCATTCATTGCGACATATGCTCAAAGAGATTGGTCGTCCATCGCTGTATACGCTCTAAGGAAGGGACTCGAAGTGAAGGGTCATTCATAAAGAGGGAATTCAAACAATACATGAAAATTAAAACAATACATAAAGAGGGAATTCAAGGAGTCTTGTATATTAAGCCAACTTAATCTCCATATTTGAGTTGGATCTAGGCCGAAATGAGTTTTTAAGTCTTCTTAAAAATTGTTTCCCTATTTCTTATCTTTCCAATGCACTTTGAATCACATTGATCTGATATCGGGAGCTTGAGATATGGTCATTTTACCAAAGACAAAGCAAGCTGGAATTTTATTACAGGAAAGGCATGCAAGGATGAACTTGAACCAAGGTGAGACTTTTCATATTCAGCAAGAGAGACAAGAAATTGAATGACATCTTTTTTCAGAAAAAAAAGCATTCAAGTCCCTCTTATCATTCATTTTGTGAGACTATTCAAATTCTACAATAAGATACACATTAAAGAGATTCTTTTTTCATACCATTATGACATTCAAGGAGGATAAATGACTTGTAGATGAGCATGGAATTCAATGAGACACTATCCCTTGTACAAATGGATGTCTACATTTATCTTAGTGTTGTCCATAATCATCCTACATATTCTATAAAACTATTCAGCTACCAAAGAAGATGGAAGAACACAAGCCTTAATGTATTGTTATCATTGTCATGTTTATTTATTAGACTTTTTTTTTATTTTGTTTTCTATAAATAGTCCCTAGCATTTCATTTGTAAAAAAATCAACTTTGACTCTAATACACTTTTGTGTGAGAGTTTTATCTCTTTGTTCTTCATTGAACTTATCCGACATATCAAGGAATTCTCCTTATGGCATCATTTCTTATTTTCATATACCAAGGTTTCTAACTAGAGGGTCATAGTCTTTTGTTTATGAACATTATAGGAAACGGGTCTTTACTTTTATATAGTGTTGATTCTTTCCTCGTTCCTCTAAACATCAAATAGGATTCGGGTTGACATTCTCTATAATGCCGGTTCTTTCCTAGTTACTTACTATCATAACTCATGCATTAATTATACATATGTCTTCATCATCATCTTCCATTCATCTTATACATTCTCATCAAATCACTAAATTAGCTTCCGCAACCATACCAATCCCATCATCAAAAACCCCTTTGAATTCATTTCATCACCTTTCGAATTACTTACAACATTCACGATCGGTCAACTAGTTAATTCCGGAAACTCATGTAACCATGATCATATCATTTGGTATCAGAGCTAAGTCGAACAAGTAAGTATTAACTTTTATTTTCTCGGAAGAAAAAATTAAAAATTGATATAAAAATAAGAAAAACATTCAAAAGAGAAAAGAAAAGCTTGGCATAAAAGTGCGAAAGAATATTGCACCATTTGTTATCAATTTGATTCTTGATTTTGAGCATCATTTGTGTTTTACACTATCCTTCAATTTTAGCATCATTGGTTTCATATTTTTTTCCTATCATATTACCTTACATCTACCACCATGCGTAATTTTAATTTAAGCCGATTCCACAAGGAAAAATATTTGATCAAGTCGATCTAGTTCCTTTAAGAACATAGGGACAGAATGAGTGATAAAAGGCAAGAGTGTTTATCAAGGGAAAAGCCTATTCCAAGTGCAAACACGAGTGAAGTGATCCTTTTTCTGAGTGACAGTGAGGATTTGGTTAGTGAATTTTTTTTTGGAGTTTAATAGTGAGATTTTGATTTGTGAGGATTTTTTTCATTGTTTCATTATGTCTCAAGATTTTAATCGAGATAAAGAAATTGTTACAAAAATATTTTGACCCTATCACAAGAAAGTTGGATGACATTGTGTTGGTTACTTCCTCGTTCCTCAAAACATCCAATAGGATTCGGGTTCACATTCTCTATAATGTCGGTTCTTTCCTGGTTACTTACTATCATAACTCATGCATTAATTAAACATATGCCTTCATCATCATCCTTCATTCATCTTATACATTCTCATCAAATCACTAAATTAGCTTACGCAATCATACCAATCCCATCATCAATAACCCTTTTAAATTCATTTTATCACCTTTTGAATTACTTACAACGTTCCTGATCGGGCAACTAGTAAATTCTAGAAACTGATGTAACCGGGATTATATCAGAGAGGGATCATTCATTATGACATACACTCGAAGAGAGGGGGTCAACCACCACAACATACACTCAAAGAGAGGGGTCGTCCATCACGATATACGCTTTAAGAAAGGGACCGTTCATTATGACATGCACTCGTAGAAAGGGATCGTTCATCATGACATACGCTCAAAGAGAGGGGTCGTCCATCACGGTATACGGTCAAAGAGAGGGAACATTCATAATGACATGCACTTGAAGAGATGGGTCATTCATTGCGACATATGCTCAAAGAGAGGGGTCGTCCATCACATCATACGCTCAAAGAGGGGACCATCCATTACGCTATACGCTCGAAGAGAGGGGTCATTCACCATGTCATACGCGCAAAAGGAGGGTCGTCCATCATTGTATACTCTCAAAGAGAGGGACCGTTCATTATGTCATGCACTCGAAGAGAGGGCCATTCTTCGCGACATACGCTCAAAGAGAGGTGTCGTCTATCACGGTATACGCTCAAAGAGAGTGACCGTTCACGATGACATGCACTCAAAGAGAGGGGTCATTCATCCCAACATACGCTCAAAGAGAGGGGTCGTCCATCACAGCATACGCTCAAAGAGAGGGACTGTTTATTATGGCATGTACGCGAAGAGAGAGGTCATTCACCGCAACATACGCTCAAAGAGAGGGATCGTCCACCACGGTATACGCTTCAAGAAAGCTATCGTTCATTATGACATGCACTCAAAGAGTGGAGTCATTCATCACGACATATGCTCAAAGAGACGGGTCGTCCATCACGGTATACACTCAAAGAGAGAAAACGTTCACCATAAAATTCACTCGAAGAGAAGGGTCATTCATTGCAACATTTGCTCAAAGAGAGGGGTCATCCATCACGATATACGCTCTTAGAAAGAGACTGTTCATTATGATATGAACTCGAACAAAGGGGTCATTTATCGCAACATACGCTCTAAGAGAAGGGTCGTCCATCACGGTATACGCTCTAAGAAAGGGACCATTAATTATGAATTGCACTCAAAGAGAGGGGTCATTCATCGCGAGATACGCTCAAAGACAGGGGTCGTCCATCACGGTATACACTCAAAGAGAGCGGTCATTGATAACGGTATACGCACAAAGAGAGGGACCATTCATTATGACATGCACCCGAAGAGAGGTGTCATTGATAACAGTATACGCACAAAGAGAGGGACCGTTCATTATGACTTGCACTCGAAGAGAGGTGTAATTCATCACGACATACGGTCAAAAGAGGGGTCGTCCATCATGGTATACGCACAAAGAGATGGACCGTTCATTATGACTTATGCTCGAAGAGACGGGTCATTCACCGCGACATACGGTCAAGGAGACAGGTCATTCACCGCGACATACGATCAAGGAGAAGGGTCATCCATCACGGTATACGCTCTAAGAAAGGGACCGTTCATTATGGAATGCACTCGAAAAGAGGGGTCATTCACCGCAACATACGTTCAAAGAGAAGGGTCTCCATCACATTATAAGCTCCAAGAATGAGACTGTTTATTATGACATGCACTCAAAGAGAGGGGTCATTCCTCTCGACATACGCTCAAAGAGAGGGGTTGTCCATCATCTTATACGCTGTAAGAAAGGGACTATGCACTCGAAAAGAGGGGTCATTCATCACGGTATACGCTCTAAGAAAGGGACCGTTCATTATAGAATGCACTCGAAGAGAGGGGTCATTTAATAGCAACAAACGCTCAAGGAGAAGGGTCGTCAATCACGTTATAACCTCTAAGAAAGGGACAATTTATTTTGACATGCACTCAAAGAGAGGGATCATTTCTCGCGACATACGCTCAACAAGAAGGCTCGTCCATCATGGTATACGCTCAAAGGGAGGGGCCGCTGACCGTGACATGCTCTCAAAGAGAGGGGTCATTCATCGAAAAATATGCTCAAAAAGAGGGGTTGTCCATCACGGTATACGCTCTAAGAAAGGGACCGTTCATTATGAAAGGTACTCGAAGAGATGGGTCATTCATTGCGACAAAGAGAGGGACCAATCATTATGACATGCACTCGAAGAGAGTGGTCTTTCATCGCGACATACGCTCAAACAGCGGCGGCGTACATCATGGTATATGCTCAAAGAGAGGGACCGTTCATTATGACATGCACTCGAAAAGAGGGGTCATTCATTGCGACATTCAGTGAAAGAGAGAGGTCGTCCATCACAGTATACGCTCTAAGAAAGGAAACGTTAATTATGACATGCACTCTAACGGAGGGGTCAGTCATCCCGACATACGCTCAAAGAGAGGAGTCGTCCATCACGATGTACGCTCAAAGAGAGGGACCGTTCACCGTGACATCCAGTCAAAGAGTGGGATCATTCAACGCGACATACACATAAAGAGAGGGGTCGTCTATCACAGTATACGCTCAAAGAGAGGGACCCCGTTCAATATGACATACGCTCGAAGAGAGAGGTCATTCACCGCGACATACGCTCAAAAAGAGGGGTCGTCCGTCATGGCATTCGTTCAAAGAGAGGGATCATTCATTATGACATACACTCGAAGAGAGGGGTCATTCATCATGACATACACTCAATGAATGGGGTCGTCCATCACGGTAAGAGCTCAAAGAGGGATCATTCATCATGACATGCACTCGAAGAGAGGGGTCATTCATCGCGATATACACTCAAAGAGATGGTTTATTCATCACGACATACACTCAAAGGGAGGGACCGTTTATTTGTACATGCACTAGAAGAGAGGGGTCATTAATTGGGACATACGCTCAAAGAGAGGGGTCGTCCGTCATGGTATACGCACAAAGAGATGGACCGTTCATCATGGCATACGCTCGAAGAGATGGGTCATTCACCTCGATATACGCTCAAGGAGAAGGGTCAGCCATCACGGTATATGATCTAAGAAAGGAAGCGTTCATTATGGAATGCACTCGAAAAGAGGGGTCATTCATCGCAACATACGCACAAAGAGAAGGGTCATCCATCACATTATAAGCTCTAAGAATGGGACTGTTTATTATGGCATGCACTCGAAGAGAGGGGTTATTCCTCGCGACATACGCTCAAAGAGAGAGGTCGTCCATCTAGGTATACGCTCAAACAGAGGGACCATTCTCAATGACATGCACTCGAATAGAAGTCATTCATCGCGGAATGAGATCAAAGAGAGGGATCGTCCATCACGACATACGCTCTAAGAAAGAGACTGTTCATTATTACATGCACTCGAAGAGAGGGGTCATTCATCGCGACATGCGTTCAGACAGAAAGGTTGTCCATCACGGAATACGCTCTAAGAAAGGACCGTTCATTATGAAATGCAGTCGAAGAGGTGGGTCATTCATCGCGACATGCGCTCAAAAAGTGGGGTCATCAACCACGGTATACGCTCAAAGAGGGGTCCATTCACCTTGTCATGCACTCGAAGAGAATGATCATTCATGGCAACATAGGCTCAAAGAGAGGGGTCATCGATCATGGTATACGCTCAAAGAGAGGGACCGTTCAATATGACATGCACTCGAAGAGAGGGTCATTCTTCGAGACATACACTCAAAGAGAGGGGTCGTTCATCATGCTATACGCTCTAAAAAAGGGACCGTTCATTCTGACATGCACTCGAAGTGAGGGGTCCTTCATCGCAACATACGCTCAAAGAGAAGGGTTGTCCACCACGATATACACTCAAAGAGAGGGACCGTTCACCATGACATGTAATCTAAGAGAGGGATCACTCATCGCGATATACACTCAAAGAGAGGGATCGTCCATCACGGCATACGCTCAAAGAGATGGACCGTTCATTATGACATATAGTCGAAGCGAGGGGTCATTCACCGCGACATACGCTCAAAGAGAAGGATCGTCCATCACGGTATACGCTCTAAGAATGTGACTGTTTATTATGCCTTGCACTCGAAGAGTGGTCATTCATCGCGACATACGCTCACAGAGAGGAGTGGTCCATAATGATATACGCTCCAAGAGAGGGACCATTCATTATGACATACGGTCGAAGAGAGGTCTAATTCACCGCGACATGCGCTCAAAGAGAAGGGTTGTCCATCACGGTATACGCTCTAAGAAAGTGACTGTTTATTATGCCTTACACTTGAAGAGGGGTCATTCATCGTGACATACGCTCACAAAGAGGGGTGGTCCATCATGGTATACGCTCCAAGAGAGGGACTGTTCATTACGACATATGCTCGAAGAGAGGGACCATTTACCGCGACATACGCTCAAGGAGAAGGGTCGTCCATCACGGTATACACTCAAAGAGAGGGACATTTCACCATGACATTCACTCGAAGAGAAGGGTTATTCATCGTGACATACGCTCAAAGAGAGGGATCGTCGATCACGGTATATGCTCCAAGACAGGGACCGTTCAATTGGACATGCACTCGAAGAGAGGGGTCATTCATCGCGAAATATGCTTAAAGAGTGGTGTCTTCCATCTCGGAATACGCTCTAAGAAAGGTACCATTTATTATGACATGCAATCAAAGAGAGGGGTTATTCATCACGACATACACTAAAAGAGAAGGGTCGTTCTTCACGATATACGCTCAAAGAGAGGGACCATTCACCATGACATGCACTCGAAGAAAGGTTTCATTCTCCACGAAATACGCTCAAAGAGTGGTCATCCAACACGGCATACGCTCAAAGAGAAAGACCGTTCATTATGACATACGCTCAAAGAGTGATCATGCACTGTGACATACCCTCGAAGAGAGTGATCATGCACTGCGACCTACGCTCAAAGAGAGGGATCATCCATCACGGCATACACGCAAGGAGAGTGACCTTTCATTATGTCATACGCTCGAAGAGGTAATTCAATGCGACATATACTCAAAGAGAGGGATCGTCAATCATGGTCTACACTTAAAGAGAGAGACCGTTCATTATGACATGCACTCGTAGAGGGGGTCATTCATCGCGACATATGCTCAATGAGACGGGTCATCCATCACGGTATACGCTCAAAGAGAGGGACCGTTCACCATGACATGCACTCTAAGAGTGGCATCAGTCTTCGCGACAAACACTCAAAGAGAGGGGTCGTCTATCACGGCATACGCTCAAAGAGAGGACCGTTCATTATGACATACGCTAGAAGATAGGATCATTCACTATGACATACGCTCAAAGAGTGGAGTTAGTCATCCCGATATATGCTCAAAAAGAGGGGTCGTATATCACGGCTTACGCTCAAAGAAAGGAACCGTTCATTATGACATACGCTAGAAGAGAGGGGTCATTCACCATTATATGACAAGCACTCGAAGAGAGGGGTTGTCTATCACGGTATACGCTCTAAGAAAAAGACGGTTCATTATGATATGCACTAGAAGAGAGGGGTCATTCATCGCGACATACGTTTAATGAGAGGGGTCATTCATCGCGACATACGCTTAATGAGAGGGGTTGTCCATCACGGTATACGCTCTAAGAAAGGGACCGTTCACTATGACAAGCACTCGAAGAGAGGCATCATTTATCGAGACATACGCTCGAAGAGAGGGTTCGTTCATCTTGATATACGCTCTAAGAAGGGTTATTCATTGCAACATTTGCTCAAAGAGATAGGTCATCGATCACGATATATGCTCAAAGAGAGTTACCGTTCATTATGACATGCACTCGTAGAGAGGGGTCATTCATCGCGACATATGCTAAAAGAGAGGGTTCGTCCATCACGGTATACGCTTTAAGAAAGGGGCCATTAATTATGACATGGACTCGAAGAGAGGGGTCATTCATCATGACATACGCTCAAAGAGAGGGATCGTCCATCACGGTATATGCTCTATGAAAGGGGCCATTAATTATGACATGCACTCGAAGAGAGGAGTCATTCATCATGACATACGCTCATAAGAGGGGTCATTCATTAGGACATAGCTCAAAGAGAAGGGTCATCAATCAAGGTATACGCTCTAAGAAAGGGACCGTTTATTACGACATGCACTCGGAAAGAGGGGTAATTCATCGCAACATATGCTCAAAGAGAGGGGCCCTCCATCACAGTATACACTCAGAGAGAGGGACCGTTCACCCTAACATGCATTCGAAGAGAGGGGTCATTCACCGCAATATACACTCAAAGAGAGGGGTCGTCTATAACGGTATAAGCTCAAAGAGAGAGACAATTCACCATGATAAGCACTTGAAGAGTGAGATTATTCCTTGCGACATACACTCAGAGACAGTAGTCGTCTATCATGGCATACGCTCAAAGAGAGGGACATTTCATTTTGACATACGCTCGAAGAGAGGGGTCATTCACCGCGATGTACGCTCAAAGAGAGGGGTCTTCCATCACGGTATACGCTCTAAGAAAGGGGTCATTCATCGCAACATACACTCAAAGAGATGGGTCATCCATAACGGTTTAGGCTCAAAGAGATAGATCGTTCAATATGACAGGCACTCGAAGAGAGTGGTTATTCATCGCGACATACGCTCAAAGAGAAGGGTCGTCCACCACGGTATACACTCAAAAATAGGGACCGTACATTATGACATACGCTCGAAGAGAGGGTTCGTTCATCTTGATATACGCTCTAAGAAGGGTTATTCATTGCAACATTTGCTCAAAGGAGAGGTCATCGATCACGATATATGCTCAAAGAGAGTTACCGTTCATTATGACATGCACTCGTAGAGAGGGGTCATTCATCGCGACATATGCTAAAAGAGAGGGTTCGTCCATCACGGTATACGCTTTAAGAAAGGGGCCATTAATTATGACATGGACTCGAAGAGAGGGGTCATTCATCATGACATACGCTCAAAGAGAGGGATCGTCCATCACGGTATATGCTCTATGAAAGGGGCCATTAATTATGACATGCACTCGAAGAGAGGAGTCATTCATCATGACATACGCTCATAAGAGGGGTCATTCATTAGGACATAGCTCAAAGAGAAGGGTCATCAATCAAGGTATACGCTCTAAGAAAGGGACCGTTTATTACGACATGCACTCGGAAAGAGGGGTAATTCATCGCAACATATGCTCAAAGAGAGGGGCCCTCCATCACAGTATACACTCAGAGAAAGGGACCGTTCACCCTAACATGCATTCGAAGAGAGGGGTCATTCACCGCAATATACACTCAAAGAGAGGGGTCGTCTATAACGGTATAAGCTTAAAGAGAGAGACAATTCACCATGATAAGCACTTGAAGAGTGAGATTATTCCTTGCGACATACACTCAGAGACAGTAGTCGTCTATCATGGCATACGCTCAAAGAGAGGGACATTTCATTTTGACATACGCTCGAAGAGAGGGGTCATTCACCGCGATGTACGCTCAAAGAGAGGGGTCTTCCATCACGGTATACGCTCTAAGAAAGGGGTCATTCATCGCAACATACACTCAAAGAGATGGGTCATCCATAACGGTTTAGGCTCAAAGAGATAGACCGTTCAATATGACAGGCACTCGAAGAGAGTGGTTATTCATCGCGACATACGCTCAAAGAGAAGGGTCGTCCACCACGGTATACACTCAAAAATAGGGACCGTGCATTATGACATACGCTTGAAGAGAAGGGTCATACACCGTAATATACACTTAAAGATAAGGGTCAGCCATCACGGTATACACTCGAAGAAAGGGACCATTCAATATGATAGGCACTCGAAGAGCGGGGTCATTTATCGTGACATATGCTCAAAGAGACAGGTCGTCCATCATGGTATATGCTCAAAGAGAGGAACCATTCACCATGACATGCACTCGAAGAGAGGGGTCATTCATCGCGACTTACGCTCAAAGAGAGAGGTCGCCCATCACGGTATACGCTCTAAGAAAGGGATCATTCATTATGATATGCACTCAAAGAGAGGGGTCATTTGTTGCGATATATGCTCAAAGAGAAGGGTTATCCATCACGGTATACACTCAAAGAGAGGGACCTATCGTTATGTCATATGCTCGAAGAGGTCATTCATTGCGACATATGCTCAAAGGGAGGGGTCGTCCATCATGGTATACGCTTAAAGAGAGGGACCAATCATTATATGTACTCGAACAGGGGGTCATTCACCACGACATACGCTCAAAGAGAGGGGTCCTCCACCATGGCATACACTCAAAGAGAGGGACCGTTCATTATGGCATACGCTCGAAGAGATGGGTTATTCACCGCGACATATACTCAAAGAGAGGGGTCTTCCATCACGATATACGCACTAAGAAATGGATCGTTAATTATTCCATGCACTCGAAAAGAGGGGTCATTCATCGCGAGAGACGCTCAAAGAGAGGGGTTGTCCATAACGGTAGAAGCTCAAAGAGAGGGACAATTCATTATGACATACGCTCAAAGAGAGGGGTTGTCCACCATGGTATACACTCAAAGAAAGGAACCATTCATTATGACATACACTCGAAGAGAGGGGTCATTCACCGCGACATACGCTGAAAGAGAAGGGTCGTCCATTGCAGTATACGCTCTAAGAAAGGGACAGTTTATTGTGCCTTGCACTAAAA
This sequence comes from Abelmoschus esculentus, assembly GCA_035048815.1. Classification (NCBI taxonomy): domain Eukaryota; kingdom Viridiplantae; phylum Streptophyta; class Magnoliopsida; order Malvales; family Malvaceae; genus Abelmoschus; species Abelmoschus esculentus. The sequence goes on along the minus strand of JAUCBN010000008.1, from coordinate 18,250,236 downwards.
GAGGGGTCATTCTTCGCGACATACGCTCAAAGAGAGGGGTCATCCATCACGGTATAAGCTCCAAGCGAGGGACCATTCATTATGACATACACTCAAAAAGAGGAATCATTCACCGCAACATACGCTCAAGGAGAAGGGTCGTCCATCGCGGTATATGCTCAAAGAGTGGGACATTTCACCATGACATGCACTCGAAGAAGAGGGTCATTCATCATGACATACGCTCAAATAGAGGGGTCATCGATCACGATATATGCTCAAAGAGAGAGACCGTTCAATATGACATGTACTCGAAGAGAGGGGTCATTCATCGTGACATACGCTCAAAGAGAGGGGTCGTCCATCTCGGTACACGCTCTAAGAAAGGGACCATTCTTTATGACATACACTCGAGGAGGGGTCATTCATTGCGGTATACGCTCTATCACGATATACGCTGAAAGAGAGGGATCGTTCACCATGACATTCACTCGAATAGAGGTTTCATTCACAATGAAATACGCTCAAAGAGAGGAGTCATCCATCACGGTATACGCTCAAAGAGAAGGATCATTCATTATGATATACGCTCGAAGAGAGGGTCAAGCACTATGACATACACTCAAAAAGAGGGATCATCCATCACCGCATAAACTCAAAGAGAGGGACCTTTCATTATGTCATACGCTCGAAGTGGTCATTCATTGCGACATATGCTCAAAGAGAGAGGTCATCCATCCTGGTATACGCTTAAAGAGAGAGACCGTACATTTGACAAGTACTCAAAGAGGGGGGTCATTCACCGTGACATACGCTAAAAGAGAGGGATCCTTCACCATGGCATACACTCAAAGAGAGGGACCGTTCATTATGGCATACGCTCGAAGAGATGGGTCATTCATTGCGACATACGCTCAAAGAGAGTGGTCGTCCATCACATCATACGTTCATAGAGGGGGACCGTTCATTATGCCATATGCTCGACGATATGGGTTATTCACCGGGACATTGGCTCAGAGAAAGGGGTCATCTATCACGGAATACGCTCTAAGAAAGCGACCGTAAATTACGACATGCACTCAAAGAGAGGGGTCATTCATCGTAACAAATGCTTAAAATCGAGGGGTCGACCATCAAGGAATACGCTCTAAGGGACCGTTCATTATAACATGCACTCAAAGAGAGGGGTCATTCATCGCAACATACGCTCAAAGAGAGAGGTCGTCCATCATTGTATACGCTCTAAGAAAGGGATCGTTAATTATGACATACGCTCAAAGAGTGAGGTCATTCACCGCAAAATGGACTCAAAGAGAGGGGTCGTCCATCACGGTACGCACTCTAAGAAAGGGACCATTCATTATGACATACACTCGGGAAGAGAGGTCATCCATCGTGACATACGCTCAAAGAGAGGGGTCGTCCATCACCGTACACGCTATAAGACAGGGACCGTTATTTATGACCTGCACTGGAAGAGAGCAGTCATTCATCGTGACATACGCTCAAAGAGAGGGGTCGTCCATCACTAAATACACTCAAAGTGATGGACCATTCTCCATGACATGCATTCGAAGAGCGGGATCATTCATCGCAACATACGCTCAAAGAGAGGAGTCGTCTATCAGGTTATACGCTCAAAGAGAGAGACCGTTCATTATGACATACGCTCGAATACAGGTGTCATTGACCGTATTATATAAAATATACAGCGGGATAGATGGGGGGGTGGTATGATGTTGGATAGATTTTTCCTTGGCACCCTCCTAATCTCAATTTAATAGGCAAACACCTCCAAACGAAACGAATCTCTCCGGTGAATTGATGATATGTCGTTGTCCTAGGCACCCTCCTATCCGTAATTAGATAGGCAAACACCATAATCGGCTCTAACTCACCCTCCTAAACGCGATTGCTTAGGCAAGCGAGTGTTTGAAGATAATCTCCCTCATAAAAACTTGAAGTAGTTATGTTGAAGAAGACTTCTGATAAGAAAAATAGCAAGGTGACAACCTTGCAAATAAAATGGCCCAAGGCCAAGAGTTTTTATAACTCAGAAATTCATACTCTTCATGTCTTTTTACAAGAGAAGAGTCTACCCCTTTTATAGTCTAAAGGAGACCTTAGATGGGGGATAGATGGGGGTGGTGGTATGATGTTGGATAGATTTGTCCTTAGCACCTCCTAATTGCAATTGAATAGGCAAACACCTGCAAACGAAATAAATCTCTCCGGTGAATTGATGATACGTCGTTGTCCTAGGCACCCTCCTATCCGTAATTAGATAGGCAAACACCATAATCGGCTCTAACTCACCCTCCTAAACGCGATTGCTTAGGCAAGAGAGAGTGTGAAGATAATCTCCCTCATAAAAACTTGAAGTAGTTATGTTGAAGAAGACTTCTGATAAGAAAAATAGCAAGGTGACAACCTTGCAAATAAAATGGCCCAAGGCCAAGAGTTTTTATAACTCAGAAATTCATACTCTTCATGTCCTTTTACAAGAGAAGAGTCTAGCCCTTTTATAGTCTAAAGGAGACCTTAGAATTGCCAAATAGATAGCTGATCAATCCCTAAATATCAGCATATGGATAGCTTAATATAATAAATCCCCTCAAATCAACTTATGGATAGCTAATTAAAAAGAATCTTAGGGTCGTCTATCACGGTATACGCTCTAAGAAAGGGAATGTTTATTATGACATGCACTCGAAGAGAGGGGCCATTCATCGCGACATATGCTCAAAGAGAGGGGTCGTCCATCACAGTATACTCTCAAAGTGTAATCTTTCACCATGACATGCACTCGAAGAGAGGGGTCGTCCATCACAGTATACTCTCAAAGTGTAATCTTTCACCATGACATGCACTCGAAGAGAGGGGTCATTCATCTCAACATACGCTAAAATAGAAGGGTCGTCCATCCCTGAGATAATCCCGATTTTGAAATTTTGAATCATATATGTGTTGCCCGATCATGGTTCGAGTAAGAGCTTTGAGTAGTGTTTTTCATGGGAGGTTAGTTGCCATCACAATTAGGGTTGTGAAGAAAATATGAACGCGAATGATTGTAGTGGTGACATGGGTTTTGTAGATTTAACAAGGATGATGGATTGTGACCCGTTAGTTATATAGAGCAAAGAACCAACAATATAAAATGATTGAATTGAAGTTATAAAGAATGAAACGTGACCCACTAGCTATAGAGAGCTAGGAACCAACACTATAAAAAATGAAGTGGATAGAATGCCACAAGAATCCACTTGGAGCCAATAATGTTCTTGTAGAACAGGAAAAAGAGAACACTTTCAAAGTTTAATATATGATCAAAGTTATCCCTTTTACAATGAAATAGACAACCTATTTATAGAACCATAGGCTAGATATGAAGAATCTTACAAAGGAGGTAGTTTCTTAATCTCAATGCTAATAAAACTCATGAATGCATTGTTTCACATCTTTCCTCATAATTGCTGAAAATACAAAGAGTCTTGTATGATTTAACATTATCTAGAATTAATCTAGACTCATATACATCTAATGGAGAAGACTCTTGCACTTCCTTGGCTTTCTCGCTCATGTAGAATGGATGAAGACAACATATGATGTATGTGGACATCCTGTATGTCTAAAGGAAAATGTCTCTTGCAATTCAAAGATCATCTCCATGTAATTACCTACTTGAATTGCCTTGATGAGGAGAATAAAGTAGACCATCTTTGCATGTCTCCTTATAAAATATGAAAAGTCTCTCCAAATGATGATAATGATGGACATTATTTGTTCGTCTCCCATGTATCATTTTCCCGTAATAAAATTATAGTTTGTACTTGATTCAGTAAGTCGACCATATCTTAAGCCCTCGTTATCAGATTGAGATGATTCAAAATGCGTTGTAAAGCAAATACATAAAGGAATAAATTTCAAGAAGACTTCAAGACTCAAATCAGCCTGTATCCTATTCGAAAATAATGATCAAGATGTCTCATATTCCAATTTGACGTGATTGTTCATCTCACTCCATTCCCTTTAATGAAGAACTTGTTTATTGAGTGCGATGTAATTTTATGCAAACTTTAATTTCTCATGCAAATTCATGCATAAGTAAAAGATGGAATAAGGAATAAATCCTTTAGAAATATCCTTGAAGGTCTTCGTGATGGTTGAGGTTCCTCCTTCGGGTTGAAATACACCTCCATAAATATGATCTTTTTTTGAACATCCCATATTAAGAAAGAATATGTTTCTTGAAGCTTCTCGAATGTAAAAAACTTGCCTTGATCAAACGGTCTTAATAAGGTTGTAGAAAATAAGGTAAGGAATGTAGTCGTGCTCACATCATTCCCTCCCTCTTTAAGTTAATTCGTCCTCGAATAAAAAATATCGATAAAAGAACGAATGTTATTGCAAAACAAGAAAGATCTTTTACCATAGGTAGAATAGTTCGAATTATTCATCCCCAAATTGCAAGCATCTTTAGGAAAATGTTCTTCATCACCAAATAAAAAAGAAGTCTTTTCTATAGATGGATAAGTATTTTTTGAACTCCTCGTGGTGACTTTTCAATTTTTGTTTCTTTAATGATCTCTTTTTCTGAAACATCATTGGTAATAAATCTTTCTTTTCCTTTAGGAATCATGGTGCTACGATTAGGACATTGGCTCGGGATGTGTCCTCTTCCCAAACACCGATAATATTGAATTTCTCTTGAATTTATCATTATGCAATCTTGTGACAATGAAAAATAAAGAATAAAAGAAGAATGATTAAAGTTAGTGTAAAATGAAATTTTACTCTCTTTCTCTTCTACACATAATTTTTTTTAAACTCATTCTTCTCACTCTCATTTTGTTTTTGAAATTCCTTTTCATTTTCACTCTCTTTTCTCTCTTTTTCACAAAACTCTTTTTCTTCACTCTCAATGTCTTTTGCCACTCTCGTTTCTTTCTCTCTCTTTTTTTTTCCAACAAAATCTTTTTCTAGTTGCTCTTGCAATCGTATTTCTTTGATAAAATTGTCCAAACACTCTTGAAGACGACCTAGACTTTCTAGATTGCAATATGTAGAAATTTTTGTCTCATTTCATGTTAAACTTTTTACATTGTATCTTGTTCGAAAATTGAAATCCTTCTTGCAAGATTTGTCTCTCAAATTGGGTGTCGGTTTAGAACAAGGTCGAACGTCGTTTTGCAACTTTTCTTTCCTTTTAACCATCAATGGAGGAGGTATTGAAGATGAACATCTTTCAATTATTCGATCCAACTTCTTTGTGATTAGGTCAAAATGCTTTTGGAACAATCTCTTCATCTCATGATTGAAATTTTGAAATTGAAAATCTGGTGAAAATTTTGGTACATCATATCTTGTATAAACGTTATATCTTGTTAACTTTTGAGACATCTTTAGCACGTGTGACTAGCTTTTATCCTTTAACTCGAATTGCTGAACCGCCGTAGCTTTGATACCAAATGATATGATCCTGGTTGTGAAATTTTGAATCATATATATGTTGCCCGATCGTGGTTTGAGTAAGAGCTTTGAGTAACTTTTTCGTGGGAAGTTAGTTGCCTTCACAATTAGGTTTGTGAAGAAAATATGAACTCAGAAGATAGTAGTGGTGACGTGGGTTATGTAGATTTAAAATTATCTAGAATGAATCTAGACTCATATACATCTATTGGAGAAGACTCTTGCATTTTCTTGGCTTTCTTACTCATGTAGAATGGATGAAGACAACATATAATGTATGTGGACATCCTGTATGTCCAATGGAAAATGTCTCTTGCAATTCCAAGCTCATCTCCATGTAATTATCCTACATGAATTGCCTTGATGAAGAGAATAAAGTAGACCCTCATTACATGTCTCCTTGTAAAATATGAAAAGCCACTCCAAATGATGATAATGATGGACATTATTTGTCGTCTCTCATGCATCATTTTCCCGTAATAAAATTACAGCATGTACTAGCTTCAGTAAATTGACCATATCTTAAGCTCTCGATATTAGATTGAGGTGATTCAAAATGCGTTGGAAAGCTAAGGCATAGATGAATAAATTTCAAGAAGAATTTAAGACTCAAATTAGCCCGTATCCTAATCGAAAATAATGATCAAGATGTCTCATATTCCAATTTGATGTGATTGTTTATCTCCCTCCATGCACTTTAATAAATAACATGTTTATTGAATGCAATGTAATTTTATGTAAACTTTAATTTCTCATGCAAATTCATGCATAATTAAAAGATGGAATAAAGAATAACTTCCTTAGAAATATCCTTGAAGGTCTTCATGATGGTGGAGGTTCCTCCTTCGGGTTGAAATACCCCTCCATAAATATGATCCTTGTTTGAAATAAGCATTTTCTCTATGATTTAATCACATCCTTGAAAATCTTCCAAACTGAGTCTAAGGGAGTTCTACCTTACTTTATCTTCTATTATCTAATTTATATATTCTGTAATTTGAAAAGCATGCTTTTTCTATTTAAGTGATGCTTCTTGATTGCATAACTAAATCTTTATAATTATTCTAAGTTAGCGTATTCTTAATATTAGCTAACTATATTATTTTTAGCTCATTTTAGCTTATTTCAATTTGTTTCAGCTTACACATTGTTTACTTATTATTTCAGTTATTTTAAGTAAAGATAATAGTCTGAGGAAGCTTAAAGACATCAAGGGTAGCTCAACTTTGCTTGGAAAGGATTATGGTAGCTCATAGCAGCTCAAGAATATCTAAAACGCAAAGGAATGCAGAGGAGCTCAAATGGAGGACTATTTCAGCTCATGAACTTAAAAGGAAGAATTTTAGCTAGCTGACTCAGATCAATCAGCTCACTTTCAACTCAATCAGCTCATCTCAGCTCACCCTACAATCTTCAGCTCAACCATGGAAGGATATATTCCCTCCTCAAGGGACACAACCGATCAGCCATGGAGGGAAACATGTTTGGGCGCCACTCCTTGGAGGGAAATCTGAATTTCACGCCAAAACAAAGAGGCACCACTCTTCATTGGACAAATTCATGATGGTCCACTTGTTTGCCAATTTCGAGCAGGATAAAAGAAGAATTGAGTTCGGTGTCTTCATGAAAGTTATTCCTCTATCTCTTATCTTTCCAACGCATGTTGAATCACATCAATGCGATATTGAGAGCTCGAGATATGGCCTAATTACTGAAGATTGTGTAGGCTAGATCGAAAAGTTACAACTCTTTTAATAGATTTGGAGGGAGACATCATTCAAATGAATGGTTATCCGAATAGTTAAAGGGTATTTCGTCCAAACCCCTTAGAAAACGATAAATAGGACTTGGATTTCATTTTATAAACACACCATTCAGATTACATAAAATTACTTGTGAGAATTTTTTCTCGTTTAGTTCTTCATAGAACTTTATCGACTTATCATGTACTTTTGTATTTGTGGTGTCAACCCCCTTCTATCCATCTTGATACTTCTGGTTCTTTTAGTTTAATATACTAAAAGGGTCAAAGTTTGTTTATCACCACCCCTTAAAGATCAATATAAGGTTTAGGATTAGGTTTTCTATAACATAGTTTCTTCCTCGAGTATCTTTAAGATACTATTTCCATTTCATCATTCATTACATATCCTCTCATTTCATTCATCATTCTCAATCTTTTTTCATCACCACAAAACGTCCTAAACATCCATTCACCCTTATCAATACCAGACATCCTTTCCGCTTCCAAAACAGTCCCTAAACTATTCCTTTCATTCATCTCACCTGTTCCATTCATCTCTTATCCTTAATTCTTCATTTTGTAGACAGTTCTTGCGAGAGACTTGTTTCCTTCGAAGGTCCCAATATCGAAGTTTGCCGTTCAGTATCCTCAACAAGATCGACACATATCATGCTAGAAGAGAGGGGTCATTCACCGCGACATATGCTCAAAGAGAGGGGGTCGTCCATCATGGTATACGCTCAAAGAGAGGGACCATTTATTATGACATGCACTCGAAGAGAGGGGTCATTCACCGTAACATATGCTCAAGGAGAGGTCGTCCACCACGATATACGCTCAAAGAGAGGGACCATTAATTATGATATACGCTCAAGGAGAAGGGTCAGCCATCATGGTATACTCTCTAAGAAAGGGAATGTTCATTATGACATGCACTCGAAAAGAGGGGTCATTCATCGCAACAACGTTCAAAGAGAAGGGTATCCAATCACGTTAAATGTTCTAAGAAAAGGACTGTTTATTATGACATGCACTCTAAGGAGGGGTCATTCATCGCGACATACGCTCAAAGAGAGGGGTCGTCCATCACAGTATACACTAAAAATGAGGGACCATTCACCATGACATGCACTCAAAGAGAGGGTCATTCATCGCGACATACGCTCAAAGAGAGGGGTCGTCCATCACAGTTACAATCAAAGAGAGGGATCGTTCACCATGACATGCATTCAAAGAGAGGGTCATTCATTGCGACATACGCTCAAAGAGAGAGGTCATCTATCTCGGCATACTCTCAAAATAAGGGACCGTTCATTATGACATACAATCGAAGAGAGCAGTCATTCATCGCGACGTACGCTAAAATAGAGAGATCGTCCATCACGTTATACGCTCAAAGAGAAAGAGCGGTCACTCATCGCGACATAGCTAAAATAGAGGGATCGTCTATCACGTTATACGCTCAAAGAGAGAGACCGCTCACCATGACATGAACTCGAAGAGAAGGGTCATTCATCGCAACATACACTCAAAGGGAGGGGTCACTGATCACGGTATACGCTCAAAGAGAGGGAATGTTCATTATGACATACACTCAAAGAGAGGATTCCTCCATCATGGCATATGCTCAAGGAGAGGGACCGTTCATTATGACATACGGTCGAAGAGAGGGGTCATTCACCGCGACAAACGCTCAAAGAGAGGGGTCAACCATCACGGTATACGCTCTAAGAAAGGGATCGTTGATTATGACATACACTCGAAGAGAGGGGTCATTCATTGCGACATATGCTCAAACAGAGGGGTCGTCCATCAAGGTATACGCTCTATGAAAGGGACTGTTCTTTATGACATACAATCGAGGAGAGGGGCCATTCATCGCGACATATGCTCAAAGAGAGGGGTCGTCCATCACGGTATACGCTCTAAGGGGGAATGATGTGGGGACAAATCGTTTTCAAGAGTCGATTTGGGGACAAATCATTTTTAAGAAGGGGGGAATGATGTGATCCAAGCCAGCACCAAACATCTTGGGGTCTTGCTCATATCAGTGAAGAAGTCACAAGATTTAAACACTTGTGGCAAAGTCGATGATCTTAACAATTCAAGTTCAAACATGCTATTTCAAGCTTTGAATTTGGACTTGGAGCGTTGGCCATCTTTCGAACAAATGCAACATTTTACTTTTGCATTTTAGTACATGCATTTGAGTGTTAGCTTAGGAGTCTGTTGCATGTAGTTGCATGAGCTTTTAGCTTGCATTTGTTTACATTATTTTATGTATTTAATTTCTGCATTTTTATCATGAATAGGTAAGGCTTATTGTTCATTTAAACATATTGTTTCATTTATGTTTGTTTAGAACATTTAAGCATGTTAGTTCTTTTATGGTTGTTAGTTTAATTAATGCATGTCAGTTTATGCATGTTACTTCATTTAAAGTCTAAGGTCTTATTGATGTTTGTTAGTTCATTAAGTGAGTTAGTTCATTCAATTAAACAGGTTCATTTAATTTAACTAGCTCATTAAGTTTCTTCCCAGCATTTTCTTTATTGAATAGAGTTGTTATCTAGTGGTTGCTCATATATTTTCAGCTAAGGTATTCATTTGGGATCAAATGGATGATCATTTTCAACAAGAATGACAAGATATTTACCACCAATTGAAGATACTTGAAGACACCATGATGTCTGATCAGTTTCAAGACCTTCAAGGGAGATTTACACCACTTAAAGGTTGTCAGTTTCAACAATAAAAGAAAGACATTGAAGAGCTCCTAAATACACCACTAAAAGAGGCACTTAAATACCACTTAAGAGCTACTTAATCCTCCATAAAGCTGATCAGTTTTTTATCAGAGAAGACATGCAATGAAAGCCTTCATTATCACCACTTAAGGGAGAGTAAAGGCGGGAATTAAAACAACACTTAATGAGGGAATTCAAGGAATATCTATCAACTTGTTCGGTATTTTTGGACTGGATACGAGCATATTTGAGTCTTGAGGTCTTCATCAAACTTATTCCCCTATTACTTAGCTTTCAAACGCACTTTAAATCACCTCAATCCGATATAAGGAGCTTAAGATATAATTAAATTATTGAAGACAATACATGCTGGAAATTCAATACGGGAATAGTCACAAGATGCTTCTTCTAAAAATTTAAGAGACCATTCAATTGCTGAATTTAATGCTTTATCAACAGCCCATTAAAGGAGGATGAATGAAAACTTAATCAAGCATCAGCCCAAGGTTTTCTACATGTGGAAGATACGTATATCTACATTCATTCTAAGAATATCCACATCCATCCTTTTAGATCAAACTTTTGGTTGTCTATTGTAGATGAGATAACCTACAAAATATAGACCTTTAACACTAGAATAATGAGTCTCTAAGCTTTGTCTAGGTAAATCAATTTGTTGTTGTCTTACACCAATAAATAGGTACTCATTCCATTATAAAAGAAACAACTTTTGACAAATAATACAACTTGAGAGTGTTTCTCTTTTATAGTTCTTTTTGAACTTTACCGGCTTGCAAGATTGTTCTTGTGGCATTCATCCATATTCATTTTTTTATATTATTGGTTCCTAGTTCTTATAACTAGAGGGTCAGAATCCATTAGCCTTTCACCCAAGTCACAATTTAAAAACTCTTAAGGAACGAGTCTTCTCTTTTTACTGTTGGTTCCTCCTTTGTTTACACTGCACCATCAATTATATTTCTTCTCTTCACATCCATCATCCATACATCCATATGTTCCATACTTCATCCTAAACACATCAACCATCTTATCATCATTCTATTTCACCATAGTATCCATCATATACGCTCAAAGAGAGGGACCGTTCACCATGACATGCACTCGAAGAGAGGGGTCATTCATCACAACATAGGCTCAAAGAGAGGGGTCGTCCACCACGGCATACGCTCAAAGAGAGGGACCGTTCATTATGACATACACTCGAAGAGAGGTGTCTTTCACCGCGACATACGCTCAAAGAGAGGGGTCAACCATCACGGTATACGCTCAAAGAAAGGGACCGTTCATTATGACATGCACTCGAAGAGAGGGGTCATTCATCGCGACATACGCTCAAAAAGAGGGGTCGTCCATCACGGTATACGCTCTAAGAAAGGTACCATTAATTATGAAATGCACTCGAAGATAGGGGTCATTCATCGCGACATACGCTCAAAGATAGCGGTCGTCCATCACGACATACGCTCTAGGAAAGGGATTGTGCATTATGTCATTCAATCGATGAGAGGGGTATTCATCGCGACATACGCTCAAATTAAAGGGTAGTCCATCGCGGTATACGCTCTAAGAAAGGGACCGTTTATTCTGACATGCACTCGAAGAGTGGGGTCATTCATTGCAACATACGCTCATATAAAGGGGTCGTCGATCACGGTATATGGTCAAAGAGAGGGACCATTAATTTGACATGCACTTGAAGATATGGGTCATTCATTGTGACATACGCTCAAAGAGAGGGGTCGTCCATCACATCATACGCTCAAAGAGGTCATTCATTATGCCATACGCTCGAAGAGAGGGGCCATTCACCGTGACATACGCGCAAAGAGAGGGGTCACCCATCATTGTGTACTCTTAGAGAGAGGGACCGTTCATTATGACATGCACTCGAAGAGAGGGCCATTCTTCGTGACATATGCTCAAAGAGAGGGGTCGTCTAACACGGCATACGCTCAAATAGAGGGACCGTTCACCATGACATGCACTCGAAGAGACGGGTCATTCATCAAGACATACGCTCAAAGAGAGGGGTCGTCCATCAAGGCATACGCTCAAAGAGAGGGACTGTTTATTATGACATGTACACGAAGAGAGGGGTCATTCACCACAACATACGCTCAAAAAGAGGGAACGTCCGTCACGGTATACGCTTTAAGAAAGCGATCGTTCATTATGACATGCACTCGAAGAGTGTAGTCATTCATCACGACATATGCTCAAAGAGAGGGGTCGCCCATCATGGTATACGCTCAAAGAGAGGGAGTGTTCACCATGAAATGCACTCGAAGAGAAGGGTTATTCATCACAACATTTGCTCACAGAGAAGGGTCATCGATCACGATATACGCTCAAAGAGAGTTACCGTTCATTATAACATGCACTGGAAGAGAGGGGTCATTCATCACGACATAAGCTCAAAGAGAGGGTCGTCCATAACGGTACACACTCTTAGTAAGGGATTGTTCATTATGACATGAACTCGAACAGAGGGGTCATTCATCGCGACATATGCTCCAAGAGAAGGGTCGTCCATCACAGTATACGCTCTAAGAAAGGGACCATTAATTATGAAATGCACTCAAAGAGAGGGGTCATTCATCGCGAGATACGCTCACAGACCGGGGTCGTCCATCACGATATACGCTCGAAGAGAGGCGTCATTTATCGAGACATACGCTCGAAGAAAGGGTTCGTTCATCTTGATATACACTCTAAGAAGGGTTATTCATCGCAACATTTGCTCAAAGAGGGGTCATCGATCACGATATATGCTCAAAGAAAGTTACCATTCATTATGACATGCACTCATAGAGAGGGATCATTCATCGCAACATACACTCAAAGAGAGTGGTCATTGATAACGGTCTACGTACAAAGAGAGGGACCGTTCATTATGACATGAACTCAAATAGAGGTGTCATTCATCGCGACATACGGTCAAGAGAGGGGTCGTCCATCACGGTATACGCACAAAGAGATGGACCGTTCATTATGACTTACACTCGAAGAGAGGGGTCATTCACCGCGACATACGGTCAAGGAGAAGGGTTATCCATCACGGTATACGCTCTAAGAAATTGACCGTTCATTATGGAAAGCACTATAAAAGAGGGGTCATTTATCGCAACATACGCTCAAAGAGAAGGGTCTCCATCACATTATAAGCTCTAAGTATGGGACTGTTTATTATGACATGCACTCGAAGAGAGGGTTCATTCCTCCCGACATACGCACAAAGAAAGGGACTGTTCATTATGACATACACTTTGAAAAGAGGGGTCATCCATCACGGTATACGCTCTAAGAAAGGGACCGTTCATTATAGAATGCCCTCGAAGAGAGGGGTCATTCATCGCAACAAACGCTCAAAGAGAAGGGTCGTCAACCACGTTATAACCTCTAAGGAAGGGATTGTTTATTATTACATGCACTCGAAGAGAGGGGTCATTTCTCGCGACATACGCTCAAAGAGAAGGGTCGTCCATCATGGTATACGCTCAAAGAGAGGGCCGCTCACCATGACATAAACTCAAAGAGAGGGGTCATTCCTCGCGAAATACGTCCTAAGAAAGGGACCGTTCATTATAGAATGCACTCGAAGAGAGGGGTCATTCATTGCAACAAACACTCAAAGAGAAGGGTTGTCAATCACGTTATAACCACTAAGGAAAGGACTGTTTATTATGATATGCACTCGAAGAGATGGGTCATTTCTCGTGACATACGCTCAAAGAGAAGGGTCGTCCATCATGGTATACGCTCAAAGAGAGGGGTCGCTTAACATGACATGAACTCAAAGAGAGGGGCCGCTCAACATGACATGAACTCAAAGAGAGGGGTCATTCATCCCAAAGTACGCTCAAAAAGTGGGGTTGTCCATCATACTATACGCTCTAAGAAAGGGACCATTCATTATGGAAGGCACTCGAAGAGATGGGTCATTCATTGCGACAAAGAGAGGGACCAATCATTATGATATGCACTCGAAGAGAATGGTCTTTCATCGTGACATACGCTCAAACAACGGCGGCGTCCATCATGGTATACGCTCAAAGAGACGGACAATACATTATGACATGGACTCGAATAGAGGGGTCATTCATTGCGACAATCGGTCAAAGAGATAGGTCGTCCATCACGGTATACGCTCTAAGAAAGTGAACGTTAATTATGACATGCACTCTAACGGAGGGGTCAGTCCTCCCGACATACGCTCAAAGAGAGGAGTCATCCATCAAGATATACGCTCAAAGAGAGGGACCGTTCAACATGACATGCACTCGAAGAGTGTGATCAATGCAATATATACTTTAAGAGAGGGACCATTCACCGTGACAAGCACTCGAAGAGTGGGATCATTCAATGCGACATACGCTTAAAGAGAGGGGTCGTCCATCATAACATACGCTCAAAGAGAGGAACCGTTCAATATGACATACGCTCGAAGAGAGAGGTCATTCACCACGACATACGCTAAAAGAGAGGGATCATCCGTCATGGCATTCGTTCAAAGAGAGGAACCATTCATTATGACATACACTCGAAGAGAAGGGTCATTCATCATGATATAACTCAATGAATGGGGTCGTCCATCACGGTAAGAGCTTAAAGAGGGATTATTCACCATGACATGCACTCGAAGAGAGGGGTCATTCATCGCGACATACACTCAAAAAGATAGGTCGTTCATCATGTCATACACTCAAAGGGAAGGACCGTTTATTATGACATGCACTGGAAGAGAGGGTCATTCATCGGGACATACGCTCAGAGAGAGGGGTCGTCCATCACAATATACACTCAAAGAGTGGGACTGTTCATTATGACATGCACTCGAAGAGAGGGGTCATTCATCGCGACATACGCTCAAAGAGAGGGGTCTTCCACCACGGCATATACTCAAAGAGAGGGACCATTCATTATGACATACGCTCGAAGAGATGGGTCATTCTCCGCGACATACGCTCAAAGAGAGGGGTCGTCCATCACGATATACACTCTAAGATAGGGATCGATAATTATGACATGTACTCGAAGAGAGGGGTCATTCATCATGACATACGCTAAACGAGAGGGGTCATCCATAACGGTATAAGCTCAAAGAGAGGGACAATTCACCATGATAAGCACTTGACGAGTGGGATTATTCCTCACGACATACACTAGAGACAATAATCGTCTATCATGGCATACGCTCAAAGAGAGGGACCGTTCATTATGACATACGCTCGAAGAGAGGGGTCATTCACCGTGACATACGCTCAAAGAGAGGGGTCTTCCATCACGGTATACGCTCTATGAAAGGGGTCATTCATCACAGCATACACTCAAGGAGATTGCTCATTCATCATAGTTTACGCTCAAAGAGATAGACCGTTCATTTTGACATGCACTCGAAGAGAGTGGTTATTCGTCGCGACATACGCTCAAAGAGAGGGGTCGTCCACCATGCCATACACTGAAAGAGAGGGATCACGCATTATGACATATGCTTCAAGAGGGGTCATTCGCCGTAATATACGCTTAAAGATAGGCGTCAACCATCACGGTATACTCTCAAAGAAAGGGACCGTTCAATATGGTAGGCGTAAGCCATCACGGTATACGCTCGAAGAAAGGGACCGTTCAATATGACATGCACTCGGAAAGCGGGGTCATTTATCGCGACATACGCTCAAAGAGACGGGTCGTCCATCATGGTATACGCTCAAAGAGAGGAACCGCTCACCATGACATGCGCTTGAAAAGAGGGGTCATTCATCGCGCGACTTACGCTTAAAGAGAGAGGTCGACCATCACGGTATACGCTTTAAGAAAGGGATCATTCATTAGGATATGCACTCGAAGAGAGGGGCCATTGATTGCGACATATGCTTAAAGAGAAGGGTCATCCATCACGGTATACACTCAAAGAGAAGGACCTTTCACTATGTCATATGCTCGGAGAGGTCATTCATTGCGACATATGCTCAAAGAGAGGGGTCGTCTATCACGGTATACGCTTAAAGAGAGGGACCATTCATTATATGTACTCGAAGAGGGGGGTCATTCACCGCGACATACGCTCAAAGGGAGGGGTCCTCCACCATGGAATACACTCAAAGAGAGGCACCGTTCATTATGATATGCACTCGAAGAGAGGGATGAATCATCGCAACCTACGCTCAAAGAGAGGGGTCGTCCATCACGCATACGCTCAAGTAGAGGGACCATTCATTATGACATTCGCTTGAAGAGAGGGACATTCACCGCAACATACTCTCCAAGATTGGAAGCATCTGTAACGATATACACTTAAAGAAAGAGACTATTCATTGTGAATTGCACTCGAAGAGAGGGGTCATTCATCGCAACATACACTCAAAGAGAACGGTCGTCTATCACGTTATATGTTTTAAGAAAGGAACTGTTTATTATGACATGCACTCGAAGAGAGGGGTCATTCATCGCAACATACACTCACAGAGAACAGTCGTCTATCACGTTATATGTTCTAAGAAAGGAACTGTTTATTATGACATGCACTCGAAGAGAGGGGTCATTCACCGCGACATACGCTCAAAGGGAGGGGTCGTCCATCACGAAATACGCACAAAGAAAGGGTCGTTAATTATGTCATGTACTCGAAGAGAGGGATTGTCCGTAATGCTATAAGCTCAAAGAGAGGGACAATTCACCGTGACAGGCACTGGAAGAGAGAGATCATTCATCGCGACATACACTCAAAGGGAGGAGTCATCTATCACGGCAAACGCTCAAATAGAGGGACTGTTCATTATGATATACGCTCGTAGTGAGGGGTAATTCATCGCAACATACGCTCAAAGAGATGGGTCGTCCATCTCGGTTTACGCTCAAAGAGACAGACCATTCATTATGACATGCAATCGAAGAGAAGGGTCATTCACCGAGACATATGCTCAAGGGGAGGGGTCCTCCATCACGGTATACGCTCAAAGAGAGGGACCGTTCACTTCAACAAGCATTCAAAGATAGGGGTCATTCATCACGACATACGCTCAAAGAATGGGGTCGTCCATCACGGTATACGCTCAAAGAGAGGGGTTGTCCATTACGGCATACGCTAAAAGAGAAGGACCATTCATTTATGACATACACTCGAAGAGAGGGGTAATTCATTGCGACATATGCTAAAAGAGAAGGACCATAACAGTATAAGCTCAAAGAAAGAGACCGTTCATTATGACATTTACTCAAAGAGTGGGGTCATTCATCGCGACATACTCTTTAAGAGAGGGGTCGTCCATAACCGTATACACTCAAAGAAAGGGACCGTTTATTATGACATACACTCGAAGGGTGGGGTCATTCACCGCGACATATGTTGAAAGAGAGGGTCGTCCATCACGGTATACGCTCTAAGAGACGAACTGTTCATTATGATATACACTCGAAGAGAGGGATCAATCATCGCGACCTACGCTCAAAGAGAGGGGTCGTCCATCAAGGCATACGCTCAAATAGAGGGACCATTCATTATGACATTCGCTCGAAGAGAGGGACCATTCTCCGAGACATACTCTCCAAGATTGGCAATGTCCGTAACGATATAAACTCAAAGAAAGAGACTATTCATTATGACTTGCACTAGAACAGAGGGGTCATTCATCGCAACATACGCACAAAGAGAACGGTCGTCTATCAGGTTATATGTTCTAAGAAAGAGACTGTTTTTTATGATATGCACTTGAAGAGAGGGGTCATTCATCGTGACATACGCTCAAAGAGAAGGGTTCGTCCATCACGATATACGCTCAAAGAGAGGGACCGTTCACCATGACATGCACTCGAAGATAGGGGTCATTCATCGCGACATACATTCAAATAGAGGGATCGTCCATCACAGCATACGCTCAAAGAAAGGGACTATTCATTATGACATATGCTTGAAGAGAGGGGTCATTCACCGCGACATAGACTCAAGGAGAGTGGTCCTCCATCACGGTATACGCTATAAGAAAGGGATTGTTCATTATGACAAGCCCTCGAAGAGAGGGGTCAATCATCGTAACATGCTCCCAAAGAGAAGGGTCGTCCATCACAGTATACGCTCAAAGAGAGGGATCGTTCACCATGACATGAACTCGAAGAGAGGGGTCATACATTGCGACATATGCTCAAAGAGAGGGGTCATCCAACATGACATTCGTTCAAAGAGAGGGACCATTTATTATGACATACGCTCGAGGAAAGGGGTGATTCATCATGACATACACTCAATGAATGGGGTCGTCCGTCATGGTAAAAGCTGAAAGAGGGATCATTCCCCATGACATGCACTCGAACAAAGGGATCATTCACCGCGACATACACTCAAAGAGATAGGTCGTTCATCACGACATACACTCAATGGAAGGGACCGTTTATTATGACATGCACTCGAAGAGAGGGGTTATTCATCGCGACATACACTGAAAGAGAGGGGTTGTCCATCACGGTATACGTTCAAAGAGATGGACTCTTCAATATGGCATACGCTTGAACAGAGGGTTCATTCACCATGATATACGCTCAAGGAGAAGGGTCAGCCATCACGGTATACGCTTTAAGAAAGGGACCGTTCATTATTGAATGCACTCGAAAAGAGGGTTCATTCATCGCAACATACTCTCAAAGAGAAGGTCATCCATCACATTATAAGCTCTAAGAATGGGATTGTTTATTATGACATGCACTCTAAGAGAGAGGTCATTTGCCGGGACATACGCTCAAAGAGAGGGGTCGTCCATCATCGTATACACTCAAAGGGAGGGACTGTTCACCATGACATGCAGTCAAAGAGAAGTCATTCATCGCGGAATATGCTCAAAGAGAGGGGTCGTCCATCACGATATACGCTCTAAGAAAGGGACTGTTCATTGTGACATGCACTCGAAGAGAGAGGTCATTCATCGCGACATGCGCTCAAAGAGAAAGGTCGTCCATCACGATATACACTCTAAAAAAGGGACCGTTAATTATGAAATGCACTCGAAGAGAGGAGTCATTCATCGCGACATACGCTCAAAAAGAGGGGTCATCCATCATGGTATAGCTCAAAGAGAGGGAGCGTTCACCAGGTCATTCACTTGAAGAGAAGGGTTGTTCATCGCAACATAGGCTCAAAGAGAAGGGTCATCGATCATGCTATATGCTCAAAGAGATGGATCGTTCAATATGACATGCACCCGAAGAAAGGAATGGTCTTTCGCGACATATGGTCAAAGAAAGGGGTCGTCCATCACGCTCTATACGCTCAAAAAAATGGACCGTTCATTATGACAAGTACTCGAAGAGAGGGGTCTTTCATCGCAACATACTCTCAAAGAGAAGTATTGTCCACCACGTTATACAATCAAAGAGAGGGACCTTCACCACGACTTGCACTCGAAGAGAAGGGTCACTCATCGCGACATACACTTAAAGAGAGGGACCGTTCATTATGACATGAGCTCGAAGATAGGGACACTCGCCGCGACATATGCTCAAAGAGAGGGGTCGTCCACCATGGTATACACTCTAAGAAAGGAACCATTCATTATGACATGCACTCGAAGAGAGGGGTCATTCACTGTGACATACGCTCAAAGAGAATGGTTGTCCATCACAGTATACGCTCTAAGAAAGGGATTGTTTATTATGCCTTGAACTAGAAGAGGGGTCATTCATCGCGACATATGCTCAAAGAGAGGGATCGGCCATCATGGCATAAGCTCCAAGAGAGGGACCGTTCATTATGACATACACTCGAAAAGAGGAATCATTCACCGCGACATACGCTCAAGGAGAAGGGTCGTCCCCCACAGTATATGCTCAAAGAGAGGGACATTTCACCATGACATGCACTCAAGGAGAAGTGTCATTCATCGTGACATACGCTCAAAGAGAGGGGTCATCGATCACGGTATATGCTCAAAGAGCGGGACCGTTCAATATGACATGCACTCAAAGAGAGGGGTCATTCATCGCGACATACGCTCAAAGAGATGTGTCGTTCATCTTGGTATACGCTCTAAGAAAGGGACCATTATTTACGACATTCATTATGACATACGCCAAAAGAGGAGGGTCGTCCAACACGATATACGCTGAAAGATAGGGACCGTTCACCATGACATGCACTCGAAGAGAGGTTTCATTCACAGCAGAATACACTCAGAGAGAGGGGTCGTCCATCACGGCATACGCTCAAAGAGAAGGACCATTCATTATGACATACGCTCGAAGAGAGGGGTCAAGCAGTGTGACATACACTCAAATAGAGGGATCATCCATCACAGCATACACTCAAAGAGAGGGACCTTTCATTATGTCATATGCTCGAAGTGGTCATTCATTGCGACATATGCTTAAATAGAGGGGCGTCCATCACGATATACGCTTAAAGAGAGGGACCGTTCATTTGACAAGTACTGAAAGAGGGGGGTCATTCACCGCGACATACGCTAAAAGTAAGGGGTCCTCCACCATCGCATACACTCAAAGAGAGGGATTGTTCATTATGACATACGCTCGAAGAGATGGGTTATTCACCGCGACATACGCTCAAAGAGAGGGGTCTTCCATCACGATATATGCTCTAAGAAAGAAATCGTTAATTTCGACATGCACTTGAAGAGAAGGGTCATTTATCGCGACATACGCTCAGAGAGAGGGATTGTCCATTGCGGTATAAGCTCAAAGAGAGGGACAATTCACCATGACAAGCACTCGAAGAGTGAGATCATTCATCGTGACAAACACTCAAAGAGAGGAGTCGTCTATCACGGCAAACGCTTAAAGAGAGGACCGTTCATTATGACATACGCTCGTAAAGAGGTGTCATTCACCGTGACATACGCTCTAAGAGAGGGGTCATTCATCACAACATACGCTCAAAGAGATGTTCGTCCATCATGGTTTACGCTTAACGAGATAGACCGTCCATTATGACATACACTCGAAGAAAGTGGTTATTCATCGCGACATACGCTAAAAGAGAGGGGTCGTCCACCACGACATACACTCAAAGAGAGGGACCGTTCATTATGACATACGCTTGAAGAGAGGGGTCATTCACCGCAATATACGCTTAAAGAGAGGGGTTAGTCATCACAGTATATGCTTGAAAAAAAGGGACCGTTCAATATGTGATATGAATCCGGTTGCGGAATATCCGAATTTGTATATGTGAATTGCCCGATCGTGATAGTAGTAAGTAATTGATATGATTACAAGATGATACAACAATGGAATGATGATAAGTTGATTGATGTGTTTAGGAAGAAGTATGGAAAATATGGATGTATGGTTGATGGAAATGAAAAGATGAAATGTAATTGATGGTGCGGTGTAAACAAAGGAGGAACCAACACTAAAAACAAATTGATTAGCCTAGACAAAGATTAAAGACTCATTATTCTGGTGTTAAAGGCCTATTAATTTGTAGGTTATCCTATCTCCAATTGACAGCCAAAAGGGTTTGATCTAACAAGGATGAATGTGGACATTCGTAAGATGAATGTAGACATACATATCATCCACATGGAGAAACTCTTGGGCTAATGAACTTGATTAAGTTGTCATTCATCCTCCTTTAATGGGTTGTTGATAAAGCATTAAATTCAGCAATTGAATGACCTCTTGAATTTGTTGAACAAGCATCTTGTGACTATTCCCGTACTGAATTTCCAGCATGCAGTGTCTTCACTAATTTAATCATATCTTAAGCTCCTGATATCAGATTGAGGTGATTCAAAGTACGTTGGAAAGATAAGAAATATAGGAATAAGTTTGAAGAAGACCTCAAGACTCAAATATGCTTGTATCCAATCCAAAAATGGAGAACAAGTTGACTGATATTCCTTGAACTCCCTCCTTAAGTGTTGCTTTAATTCTTGCCTTTACTCTCCCTTAAGTGCTGATAATGAAGGCTTTCATTGCATGTCTTCTCTGTTAAAAACTGATAAGCTTTATGGAGGATTAAGTAGCTCTTAAGTAGTCTTTAAGTGCCTCTTTAAGTGGTGTATTTAGGAGCTCTTCAATGCATTGTTTTCTTGCTGAAACTGAAAGCCTTTAAGTGGTGTGTAAATCTCCCTTGAATGTCTTGAAACTGATCAGACATCATGGTGTCTTTAAGTGTCTTTAATTGGCAGTAAATGACTTGTCATTCTTGTAGAAAATGATCAGCCATTTGATCCCAAATGAATACCCTAGATGAAAATATAAGCAACCATTAGATAACAACTTTATTCAATAAAATAAAAGTGAATGCATGAAACATATTTAATGAGCTAGTTTAATTAATGAAACTAGTTACATTGAATGATCTAGTTTAATTAATTAATCCACACACTAAATGAACTCATAAACATAAGAAAACTAACATGCTTTAAATGAACTATCATGCATTAATTAAACTAATGAACTTAATTGAACTAACATGCTTAAATGAAGATCAAGCATTATTTATTCATGCACACATGCTGAAATTAAATTTAAAAACTTAAGAAAGAACTCATGAAAACTCATGTACAAGTAGGAGGCTGTATTGTTCCAACATAGTTGGTGTTGCATTCTCTAGTTTCCAACCTTGAATAAATAAATTTCCCATGGCCTCTTGAAATTTCTTGGTTTTAGCACGAGTCATAGGTCCAATAGGAAATTCTTCTGATTCATTGTTGGTTGTGATCGTATCAATATGACATGTACTCGAAGAGCAGGATCATTTATCTTGACATAAGCTCAAAGAGACAAGTCGTCCATCATGATATACGCTCAAAGATAGGAACCGTTCACTATGACATGCACTCGAAGAGAGGGGTCATTCATTATGATATGCACTCGAAAAGAGGGGTCATTCATTACGACATATGCTCAAAGAGAAGGGTCATCCATCACAGTATACGTTCTAAGAAATGGACTATTTATTATAACATGCACTCGAAGAGGGGGTCATTCATCGTGACATATGCTCAAAGAGAGGGAGTCGTCCATCACGGTATGCGCTCAAAGAGAGGGACCGTTCATTATGCATACGTTCGAAGAGAGCAGTCATTCACCGAGATATATGCTCAACGAGAGTGGTCGTCCATCACGGTATATGCTCAAATAGAGGAACCGTTCATTATGACAAGCACTCAAAGATAGGGGTCATTCATCGCGACATACGCTCAAAGAGAGGGATCGTCCATCACGGCATACGCTCAAAGAGAGGAACCATTCATTATGACATACGCTTGAAGAGAGGGGTCATTCACCACGACATATGCTCATAGAGAGGGGTCGTTCATCACAGCATACGCTAAAAGAGAGGTACCATTCATTATTAAATAAACTCGAAGAAAGGGGTCATTCATCGTGACATACGCTCCACGAGCGGCGGCGTCCATAACAGTATAAGCTCAAAGAAAGTGACCGTTCATTATTACATGCACTCAAAGAGTGGGGTCATTCCTCTCGACATACACTTAAAGAGAGGGGTCATCCATGACGTAATACACTCAAAGAGAGGGACCATTCATTATGACATACACTTGAAGTGAAGGATCATTCATCGCAACATACGCTCGAAGAGAGGGATCATTCACCGCGAAATACGGTCAAGGAGAATGGTTCGCCATCACAATATACGCTCAAAGGGATCGTTCATTATGGAATGCACTCAAAAAGAGGGGTCATTCATCGCAACGTACGCTCAAAGTGAATGGTCTCCATCACATTATAAGCTCTAAGAATGGGACTGTTTATTATGACTTGCACTCGAAGAGAGGGGTCATTCTTCTTGACATACGCTCGAAGAGAGGGGTTGTCCATCATGGTATACGCTGTAAGAAAGGGACTGTTCATTATGACATGCACTCGAAAAGAGGGGTCATTCATCGCGACATGCGCTCAAAGAGAAGGGTCGTCATCACGGTATACGCTCTGAGAAAGGGGCTGTGTTATTATGAAATGCACTCCAAGAGAGGGGTCATTCATCGCGACAAGTACTCAAAAAGAGGGGTCATCCACCACGGTATACGGTCAAAGAGAGGGACCTTTCACCATGACATGCACTCGAAGAGAAGGGTCATTCATCCCAACCTAGGCTCAAAGAGAGGGGTCATCGATCATGGTATACGCTCAAAGAGAGGGACCGTTCAATATGATATGCACTCGAAGAGTGAGGTCGTCCTTCGCGATATACACTCAAAGAGAGGCGTCATCCATCACGTTATACGGTCTAAAAAAGGTACCGTTCAATATGGCATGCACTCGAAGAGAGGGGTCTTTCATCGCAACATACGCTCAAAGAGAAGGATTGTCCATCACGTTATATGCTCAAAGAGAGGGACCGTTCACCATGACATGCACTCGAATAGAGGGGTCACTCAGCGTGACAAGCACTCAAAGAGATAGATCGTCCATCACGACATACGCTCAAAGAGATGGACGGTTCATTATGACATATGCTCGAAGAAAGGGTCATTCACCACGACAAACACTCAAGGAGAAGGGTCAGCCATCACAATATACGCTCTAAGAAAGGGACTATTCATTATAACTTGCACTCGAAGACAGGGGTCATTCATTGCAACATATGCTCAAAGAGAAGGATCGTCTATCGCGTTATATGTTCTAAGAAAGGGACTGTTTATTATGACATGCACTCGAAGAGAGGGGTCATTCATCGCAACATACGCTCAAAGAGATGGGGTCTTCCATCACGATATACGCTAAAGAGAGAGACCATTCACCATGACATGCACTTGAAGATAGGGTTCATTCATCATGACATACGTTCAAAGAGAGGACCGTTCATTATGACATACGCTCGAAGAGTGGGGTCATTCACCGCGACATACGCTCAAAGAGAGGGGTCAGCCATCACGGTATACGCTCTAAGAAAGGGGTCATTCATCGCAACATATGCTCAAAGAGAGGTTTCGTCCATCACGGTTTACGCTCAAAGAGATAGATCGTTCATTATGAAATGCACTAGAAGATAGGGATCATTCATCATGACATACGCTCAAACAGAGGATCGTTCATCGTGACATAGGCTCCAAGAGCGGCGGCGTCCGTAACAGTATAAGCTCAAAGAAAGGGACTGTTAATTATGACATGCACTCAAAGAGTGGGGTCATTCATCGCAACTTACACTTAAAGAGAGGGGTCATCCATGACGGTATACACTCAAAGAGAGTGACCATTCATTATGACATACGCTCAAAGAGAGGGGTCATTCACCGCAACATACACTTAAAGAGAGGGTTCATTCACCGCAACATATGCTTAAAGAGAGGGGTCAACTATCACAGTATATGCTCAAAAAAAGAGATCGTTCACTATGACATGTACTCGAAGAGCGGGGTCATTTATTGTGACATACGCTCAAAGAGAGGGGTCATCCATCATGGTAAACGTTCAAAGAGAAAACCGTTCACCATGACATGCACTCGAAGAGAGGGTTCATTCATCGCGACATACGCTCAAAGAGAGGGGTCGTCCATCACAGTATACGCTCAAAGAGAGGGACTGTTCACCTTGAAACGCACTCGAAGAGAGGGCTCATTCATCGCAACATACGCTCAAATAGAGGGGTAATCGGTCACGGTATATGCTCAAAGAGAGGGTCCGTTGATTATGACATGCTCTCGAAGAGAGTGTTCATTCATCGCGACATACGCTCAAAGAGAGGTGTCATCCATCACGGTATATGCTCTATGAAAGGGACCATTCTTTGTGACATGCGCTCAAATAGAGGGGTCATTCATCGCGACATATGCTAAAAGAGAGGGGTCGGCCATCACGATATACGCTCAAAGAGAGGGACTGTTCACCATGATATGGACTCGAAGAGAGGGGTCATTCACCGCGAAATACGCTCAAAGAGAGGTGTCGTCCATCACGGTATATGCTCTAAGAAAGGGACCATTCTTTATGACATGCACTCAAAGAGAGGGGTCATTCATCGCGATATACGCTCAGAGAGAGGTGTCGTCCATCACAGTATATGCTCTAAGAAAGGGACCATTCTTTATGACATGTGCTCAAAGAGAGGGGTCATTCATCGCGACATATTCTAAAAGAGGGGGGTCGTCCATCACGATATACGCTCAAAGTGAGGGACTGTTCACCATGACATGGACTCGAAGAGTGGGTCACTCACCACAATATACACTCAAAGAGATGGTTCGTCCATCACGGCCTATGCTCAAAGAGATGAATCGTTCACTATGACATACACTCAAAGAGAGATGTTATTCAGCGCGACATACACTCAAAGAGGGGACATCTATCACGGCATACACTCAAAGAGAGAGACCGTTCATTATTACATACGCTCGAAGAGAGGGGTCATTGACAGCGACAAATGCTCAAAGAGAGAGGTCGTCCATCACGGTATAGGCTCAAAGAGAGGGATACGCTCGAAGAGAGGGGTCATTCACCACGATAAACGCTCAAGGAGAAGGGCCAGCCATGACAGTATACGCTGTAAGAAAAAGGCTGCTCATTATAACTTGCACTCGAATAGAGTGGTCGTTCATTGCATGCACTCGAAGAGAGAGGGCAGTCATATGCTTAAAGAGAAGGGTCGTCTACACGTTATACGTTTTAAGAAAGGGACTATTTATTATTACATGGATTCGAAGAGAGGGGTCATTCATCGTGACATAAGATCAAAGCGATGGGGTCGTCCATCACGGTATACTCTCAAAGAGAGGGACCGTTCACCATGACATGCACTCAAAGAGAGGGGTTATTTATCGAGACATACGCTCAAAGAGAGGGGTCGCCCATCACGATTTACTCTCAAAGAGAGGGACCGTTCATTATGACTTGCACTCAAAGAGGGGTCATTCATCACGACTTATGCTCAAAGAATGGCGTTGTATATCATGGTATATGCTCAAAGAGAAGTACCATCCACCATGACATGCACTCGAAGATAGGGGTCATTCATCGTGACCTACGCTCAAAGAGAAGGGTCGTCTACCACGTTATACGTTCTAAGAAAGGGAATGATTTTTATGACATGCACTGGAAGAGAGTGGTCATTTACCGCGACATACGCTCAAAGAGAGGGGTCGTCCATGACGGAATAAGCTGAAAGAGAGAGGCCGTTCATTATGACATGTACTCAAAGAGAGGGGTCATTCATCGCGACATACGCCGAAGATAGGTGTCGTCCATCAAGGTATACACTCAAAGAGAGGGTCCGTTCACTATGACATGCACTCAAAGAAAGGGGTCATTCATCGCGACATACGCTTAAAGAGAGGGGTCGACCATCATGGAATACGCTCAAAGAGAGGGACCGTTCATTATGACATACGCTCGAAGAGAGGAGTCATTCACAACAACAAACGCTAAAAGAGAGGGGTTGTCCTTCACGGTATACGCTCTAAGAAAGGGACCGTTCGTTATGACATGCACTCGAAGAGAGGGGTCATGCAGGGCGACATACGCTCAAAGAGAGGGGTCGTCCATCAAGGCATACGGTCAAAGAGAGGGATCTTTCATTATAACATACGCTCGAAGAGAGAGGTCATTCACTGTGACATTCGCTCAAAGAGAGGAGTCGTCCATCACGGTATACGCTCAAGGAGAGGGACCGTTCACCATGACATGCATTCAAACATTAGGAACATTCATCGTGACATACGCTCAAGGAATAGGGTCGTCCATCACGATATACGCTCAAAGAGAGGGATCGTTCATTATAACACACGCTAGAAGAGAGGGGTCATTCATCAGAACAAACGCTCCAATAGTGGCGTCATCCATCACGGTACACTCTCAAAGAAAGGGACCGTTCAATATGACATGCACTCGAAGAGTGGGGTCATTTATTGCGACATACACTCAAAGAGGGGGGTCATCCATCACAGTATACGCTTAAAGAAAGGACCATTCATTATTATATGCACTCGAAGAGAGCGGTCATTCATCACGACATACGCTCAAAGAGAGGGGTCGTCCATGACAGAATACGATCAAAGAGAGGGACCGTTCATTATGTCATGCACTCAAAGAGAAGGGTCATTCATCGGCATGAATGTTCTCGAACGAATCAAAAATGTTAACACAAGTAAGAAAAAGAGCTTTCCTGAATTTCTTTGCCTTAGAACGATTGATAGGCCCTAATGGTAAGACCTCCGGATCTGCATTCTTGTCATGACATGATGTGCACACATCATCCCCCATTCTTGAAAAGGATTTATCCTCAAATCTGCTGAATCGTCAAAAGGGGTTAAGTTAGAAATATTGAACGTAGCACTTACATTATACTCGCCCGGTAAGTCTATCGTGTAGGCATTGTCATTCACTTTCGCCAACACCTGAAAAAGACCATCTCCACGCGGTAATATCTTGGATCGCCTTTGGGCTGAAAATCTTTCCTTTTGGAAGTGAACCCAAACCTAGTCTTCAACATCGAAGGTGACTCGCTTCCTTCTTTTGTTTGCTTGCTTCTCGTATTGCTGAGTCCTTCTCTCAAGATTCTCTTTCACCTGTTGATGCAACTTCTTCACATATTTTACTTTCGATTGACCGTCCTTGTTCGTCATTTGTTCTTGTGGCAAAGGTAATAAATCTAGAGGCGTAATGGGATTAAAACCTTAAACAACCTTAAATGGTGACATCTTAGTAGCAGAATGTACATCATGATTATATGAAAACTCAACATGTGGCAAACAATCTTCCCAAGTCCTAATGTTCTTTTTAATGAAAGAACGCAACAAAGTAGATAAAACAAGATTAACAACCTCAGTTTGTCCATCAGTTTGGAGATGCCAAGTAGTAGAAAACATGAGTTTCGTACCTATTTTGCTCCAAAGAGTCCTCTAGAAGTGACTGAAAAACTTTACATCCCTGTCAGAAACAATTAACCTAGGAATACCATGTAATCGAACAATCTCTCTAAAAAACAAGTTAGCCACATTAAAAGTATCACCAGTCTTATGGCATGCAATGAAATGTGTCATCTTAGAGAATCTATCAACCATGATAAATACACTATATCTACCTGTCCTAGTTCGAGGCAATCCCAAAACAAAATCCATAGATATATCAATCCAGGGAGAATCAAGAACAGGTAAAGGTAAGTACATACCGTGTGGTGAAACCTTCGATTTTGCTTTCTTACAAGTCACACTACGTTCACAATATCTCTCAGCGTCCCTACGCATCTTAGGCCAAAACAAATGCTCCTTCAATGTCTGAAATGTCTTGGTGACTCCAAAATGTCCCATCAATCCACCTTCGTGTGCCTCACGAATCAATATATCACGCATAGAACCATGTGGAATGCATATCCTATTTTCCTTGAAAAGATAACCATCGTGCCTGAAAAACTTCCCAACAACACCTTTCTCACAAGCATTATAATTATCTCGAAAATTAGGATCATTAGAGTATAATTCACGAATATATGCAAATCCAATCAAATGGGAATCAAGATAACTCAATAATGCATATCTACGTGATAAAGCATCAGCAACGATATTGTCTTTACCCGTTTTGTATCGAATGACATAAGGAAAAGACTCTAAAAATTCAACCCACTTAGCATGTCGTTTATTCAATTATGCTGACCTGTAATGTATCACAAGGCCTCATGATCTGTGTGGATCACAAACTCCTTAGGCAACAAATAATGCTGCCAAGTCTCCAAAGCTCGAATCAATGCATACATCTCCTTTTCATAGACAGGATAATTCATCGTTGCTCCACTAAGCTTCTCACTGAAATAGGCAATGGGTCTTTTTTCCTGTGATAAAACAACACCTATGCCAACTCCAGAAGCATCACATTCAATTTCAAACATTTTATCAAAATCAGGTAATGCTAAAACAGGTACTTGTGTCAAACATTCTTTTATTTTCAGAAAGGCATCTTCCTATTCTTTACCCCATGAGAAGACTAAATTCTTCTTTATAATCCTTGTTAAGGGAGCGGTAATAAAATTGAAATGGGGAACAAACCGACGATAAAAGCTGGCTAAACCCTGAAACGATCTAATATGACCGATTGAAGTTGGTCATGGCCACTCCTGAATCGCCTTAACCTTCTCAGGATCAACTTCAACTCCATGAGAACTAACAATGTAACCAAAAAATGTAAGTTTGTCAGTACAAAACACACATTTCTCCATCTTTCCAAACAACCTCTCTTCTTGCAAAGTCTGCAAAACAACTCTCAAATGTTCTACATGTTCTGGTAAAGTCTTGCTATAAATCATAATGTCATCAAAGTATATTATTCAAAACTTACCAATAAAAGATTGTAGAACATGATTCATCAATCGCATAGATGTACTAGGTGCATTAGTTAAACCAAAAGACATCACTAACCATTCGTACAAACCTAGCTTTGTTTTGAAGGCAATCTTCCACTCGTCGCCTTCTCGCATGCGAATCTGATGATATCCACTCATTAGATCGATTTTGGAGAAGATAGTCGCTCCACACAACTCATCTAGCATGTCATCGAGTCGAGGAATAGGATGTCGATACTTGATTTTAATCTGGTTCACAGCTCGACAATCAAGACACATCCTCCAAGTTCTGTCTTTCTTCGGTACCAACAACACTAGTACTGCGCACGGACTCAAACTCTCACGAATGTAACCCTTGTCCAATAACTCAGAAGTCTGTCATTGAAGCTCCTTCGTCTCTTCGGGATTACTTCGGTATGCTGGTCTATTCGAAATCGTGGCACCTGGAATAAAGTTAATCTGGTCCGCAATGCCACAGATAGGGGGCAATCCCTTAGGTGTTTCATCCGGAAACACGTCCTCAAAATTCTGCAAAAGAGATGAAATCGAAGCAGGCAAATCACTAGGAATCTTAGCCAATAAACAATTATCTTTAAATAACAAAATAAGTACAGAAAGCTAAGAGGAAAGACATTTCCTGATTTCCTTGCTGCTTGCGTACACATTCATCTTCTTTTTCTCTCGCGTCTCTTCAATATTCTTTCGTAATCTCACTTGGTCTTCTTGCACTTGACTCAGTGTCAATGGTGCCAAGGTGATCTTTGTACCTGCATGTACAAAAGAATATCTATTTATGAAGCCATCGTGCATAGCCCTCTTGTCAAACTGCCATGGGCGTCCTAACAACAAAATGGCTTGCGTTCATCGAAACGACATCGCAAACTACTTCATCCTTGTACTTTCCAATGGCAAACGAACCACAACTTGCTTGATCACTCTAATCTCTCCTCCGTCATTCAATCACTGTAACTTATACGGATTTGGGTGCTTTGTCATTTTCAAACCTAGTTTGTCAACCATAACAGAACTAGCAACATTTGTGCAACTACCACTATCGATAATCACAACACATACCTTATCATTCACGAGACATCTCGTATGAAAGATGTTCTCTCGTTGTTGTTCATCTTGAATTGGTTGCGTGTTCAAGCTTCTCTTGATAACAAGTGGTTCTCTGGTGGCAAATGTCTGCACATTGTCAACATCATCATCTGCGTCCACTATAGGAGGATCCTGCTCTTCTTCCTTTGACTCAGACTCTATCTCACCATTATCCATCAACATCACGGTCCTTCAATTAGGGAACTAACTTGCAACATGTCCTCGTCCTAAACATTTAAAGCACAAAATGTCCCTTGAACGTTCCTGTAACACCACTGGTAGTTTACCACGCCCATTATCAGCAATGGGAGGCTTTGACTTGTTGGATTCACCTCGTTCTTGAATCCGAAGTGGTGCTTGTGGTGGTGGCTTCCTAAAATTGTTAGGAATGTTGGAAGAACTTGAAAATGGCTTAAAAGGAGTACTACCTCGGTTTAACGATTTTCGATGTTGTTGTCTTTCTACCTTAATGGCAAGGTGTACCAAATCTTCCAATTCAACATAAGGTTGTAATTCGACAGCATTGGAAACTTCCACAATGTTGGCTCTTGTCATGGAAACTTCCATCTCCTTATAGAAGTCTTTAACACTCCATCACGGTGATAGTGAGAAGGAATAAACCGTTTCCGCATGATTTGCTTCATTTCTGTCCACGTTCTCACTGGACCTTCTCCGGTACGACGTTGACTTATGCATAATTGATTCCACCAGATCAATGCAT
This sequence comes from Abelmoschus esculentus, assembly GCA_035048815.1. Taxonomy (NCBI): domain Eukaryota; kingdom Viridiplantae; phylum Streptophyta; class Magnoliopsida; order Malvales; family Malvaceae; genus Abelmoschus; species Abelmoschus esculentus. The sequence goes on along the minus strand of JAUCBN010000008.1, from coordinate 18,218,212 downwards.
AATCAGTAAACTCCATTGCTGCCAATCGAACCTTCTTCTGCTCGGAGTAATTATAACACTCGAGCACGTGTTCTACCTTGCTTTCCCAAGCAAGATATGCATCAGGATCGGGACGTCCCTGAAAAGAAGGTATAGCAACTTTAATGTTAGACAAATTATCATCAACTTGTCCTACACGACGGTTCACCCTCAGTGATTGCTCGACATCAATATCATCATGGTTTTCGTTTTGAACAGATTGGGAACCACCCCCATCAATTCTATCCAAACGAGACTGAATAGGCTCCAAAGCTTGGTCTAAAAGACGCTGCAGAGTTTGAGTAAGAGCCTGCATTTGCAAATCTGGTGGATTAACTACACCAGGACTACGATCGTCATCACCTGCCATTGTAACAATGAAAACAAGAAAAGAAACTGATTATGTTAGTTAAAGGAAAATTAAAAATCCCTTGCTGCACACACAACAAATTTCTCGCAAATCACTCCAAAAGAACAGTGCACTCAGAAAAATAACACTTAGTGCTTGTGTTTCACTAGGGACAATACTTGAATGACTTTTTTTTTATCTCCCCTTCTGTTCTCACACGCTCAAATGCCTTTTCCGCTCGTTCTCTTGCAAACAGCTCTTTAAGGAACTAATCTAATCCTTCAAACTTTCTATCTATGTCAAACTTCAAGATATATGTAACGGTGGTACAAACATGAGTTAAAAGTGAGTTAGGGGCAGTTTAGGCGACACAAAGGCTGAAAAATAAAGAAAACAAACACAAAGCAAGGTTGGATAGTAAAACGAAAGAAAAACAATGCTAGAAAGTAAAAAGAAAGAAAAACAAGGCTGAAAAAACAAAAGGAAAACAAGAATAAGGATGAAATTAATGAAGAACAAAGTGAATTAAGGCTGGAAATGAAGTACTTACTGCATTAGAAATGCTTACCACAATCCTATCACCGAACAAACAAGAACACGTCGTTTTAAGTGATTTAGAAGCATTCTATGGTAAACGTAAGCATCCTTCATCATTTTTGTGGTCAAACAGCACATATAAACATCAAAATACACTAAATATTCAAATCTAATTTTTTATATATTTCTTTTTCAATTTTTCAATTTTTTTTGTTGACTTTGACTTTCTTTTTCTAGAATTTCGAATTTTGTTTTTGTTCTTTTGTTGTTTTTGATATATGTAGTGCAGAAAGTGCTAATATCGAACCAAAGCTCTGATTAGCATATGATATAGGGGGTTCGTTGCTTCAAAAGCAATGATCCTTGTTTGAAACGGATCTAGGATAATAGCAAGCAAGTCTCTCCAATAAACACAATATTATGGATGTTAGAATGATGTTAAGACGACAAGAATACAAAGAAAAACTGAAAACAAAGAAAGAAAAGGGATGAAGGAATTCTGGTAGTTTTTGGAGGTTAATGAAGATGAAATGCTCCAAGGGCTTTCATGGCAGCATTAAAACGTCCAAAATGTCAGAATTGGATGTTTAAGTTGCTGGAAAATAACAACGACGTTGCACTCGAAAGAACCCGAACAATATACTGAGCAGACCCGAACCGAATACGTTCTTCGTCAACGGACTTGGACCCTCTAGATAGCGATCTCGGAACCCAAAGTATCAAGGATTTGACACACTCAAACAAAGTCTGAATTTGTCAAGAAAAGTTCAATGAAGAACTGAAATTGAGAGAAAATCTCACAAGTGATTTTTTTCATAAAATGTCTAACCTTTTACAAGTGATTTTCTTTCGTATTTATAGAGTACAAGGGATCGAATTTGGCCAGCATTGTGTGGCTGGAATTGAAGGGAAAAGGAGTTACAAAGCCTGATTTAAAATCAACCACAAATTCAAAAAAAGAAGTTAGTCTATTTCAAATACATGGCTGGAAAGAAAAGGCCTCATTTAACACATGTTAAATGTGTTATTTTGAATTCAAACAAGTGAATTCATCCACTTATTTGAATGGAAAGTTGGCTGATCATTTGAAATTCAAACAAGGCCCGAATCATTGTTTTTAAATCCTCCAAGCATGCCGCACATGTGGATGAAGGCTGGTGAAGGTGCACGTTGGTGCATGGCAATGGTTGGACGTGCATGGTACATGCATATGTGTGGAATGCCTCAAATTAACTCACTCTTGCTGCCATCTAGTGTAAAAAATAAGTTGAGCTGAAATTAACCCATTTAGATGTAGTTGAGCTGCTGTACTTCTACACCTTTCTTGTTAAGCTGATTTGGAGTTGTTAGTCACAAGTTGAGCTAAATTGGAGTGAATTGAGTTGACTTGAGCTGAAGAGGAAGTGGTCACGCTCTCCTAAGCTGGAATCGAGCTGGCCTCACTCTCCTGAGCCGGAATCGAGCTAGCTACACTCTCTTGAGCTGGAGATGAGCTGCATAGGCTCACTTGAGCTGGAGATGAGCTGAGTATGCCAACTTGAGCTAGCGTTCTCCTAAGTACCTATAGCAAAACAAGGAAAACACACATAAAAAGCCTTGTAATCTTATTCAATAACACAAACGCACTTAAAACATAAAGCAAACACACTGAACAATATATATACATAAGTAAACAAACCTATAAGCAAGTAAACACTATGTACATCACATACTAACATGTAAACACTATGTATGTCACATATCAGCATGTAACACATTATAAACACAATTCTCTAAGGCATGAATGTTCTCAAACGAATCAAAAATGTTAACACAAGTAAGGAAAAGAGCTTCCCTGAATTTCTTTGCCTTAGAACGAGTGATAGACCCTAATGGTAAGACCTTCGGATCTACATTCTTGTCATGACATGATGTGCTGACATCATATATACTCAAAGAGAGGGATTCATTACGAAATGCGTACGAAGAGAGGGGTCATTCACCGCGACAAACGCTAAAAGAGAGGGGTTATCCATCATGGTATACGCTCAAAGAGAGGTATCGTTCAGTATGACATACGCTCGAAGAGAGGGGTCATTCACCGAGACATATGCTCAAAGAGAGAGGTCGTCCATCACGCCATACGCTGAAAGAGAGGGACCGTTTATTATGACATACACTCGAAGAGAGGGGTCATGCACCGTGACATACTCTCCAAGAGCGACAGCTTCCATCACGGTATACGCTCAAAGAAAGGGACCGTTCATTGTGACATGCACTCGAAGAGCAGGGTCATTCATCATGACATACACTTAAAGAGGGGGGTCGTCCATCACGGTATACGCTCAATGAAAGGAACCATTCTTTATGACATGCACTCGAAGAGAGGGTCATTCATCGTGGCATACGGTCAAAGAGAGGGGTCGTCCATGACGGAATACGCTCAAAGAGAGGGACCGTTCATTATGACATGCACTCAAAGAGAGGGGTCATTAATCGCGACATACGACAAAGATAGGTGTCGTCCATCAAGGTATACGCTCAAGAGAGGGTCCGTTCACCATGACATGCACTTGAAGAGAGGGATCATTCATCGCGACATACGCTCAAAGTGAGGGGTCGTCCATCACGGTTTTTCTCAAAGAGAGGGATCGTTCATTATGACATGTACCCAAAGAGAGAGGTCATTCATCGTGACATACGCTCAAAAAGAATGGTCGTCCATCACGGTATACGCTCAAGGGGAGGGACCGTTAGTTATAACATTCACTCAAAGAGAGGAGTCATTAATCAAAACATACGCTCAAAGAGGGGAGTCATCCATTACGGAATACGCTCAAAGAGAGGGATCGTTCTCCATGACATACACTCGAAGAGGGGGGGCCATTCATCGCAGCATACGCTTGAAGAGAGGGGTCATTGATCAAAGTATATTCTCAAAGAGAGGGACCGTTCATTATGACATGCACTCAAAGAGAGGGGTCATTCATCGCGACATACGCTCAAAGAGAGGGGTCGTCCATCACGGTATACGCTCAAAGGGAGGGGTCGTCCATCACGGTATACACTCAAAGAGAGAGACCGCTCATTATAACATACGCTCGAAGAGCAGGGCCATTCACCGTGACATACGTTCAAGGAGAAGGGTCAGCCATCAGAATACACGTTCTAAGAAAGGGACTGTTCATTATGACATGCACCTAAAGAGAGGGTTCATTCTTCGGAACATATGCTTAAAGAGAAGGGTCGCCAATGACGTTATATGTTTTAAGAAAGGGATTGTTTATTATGACATGCACTCGAAGAGAGTGGTCATTCATCACGACATATGCTCAAAAAGAGCGGATCGTCCATCACGATATATGCTCAAAGAGAGGGTCATCCTTGACGGTATACGCTCTAAGAATGGGACCGTTCATTATGACATTCACTCAAAGAGAGGGGTCATTCATTGCAACATACGCTCTAAGAGAGGGGTCGCCCATCACGCCATCTGCTAAAAGAGAGGGACTAGTGTGTGTCGATTTTGTTGATGATGCTGAACGGTACACTTTGATTGTAGGACTTAGGAAGGAAGCAAGTCTCTCGCAAGAAGTGGTTGGAAATTTAAGAATTAAGGATAAGGGATAAAAGAAAAGATAAAATGAATGAAAGGAATAATTTAGGGACTGATTTGGAAGCGGGAGGATATGTGGGATTGACAAGGGTGAATGAAAGTTTAGGATGTTTTATGGTGATGAAAAAGGAACGGGAATGATGATGGAATGAGAGGATATATAAGGATTGTGATATGGTGAAATGGAAATAGTATCTTTAAGATACTCAAGGAAGAAAATAGGTTATAGAAAACCTAATCCTGAACCTTATTTTGATCTTTAAGGGGTGGGGATAAACGAACTTTGACCCTTTGTAGTATATTAAACTAAAAGAACCCAAAATATGAAGATGGATAAAAAGGGGTCGTCTATCACGATATACGCTCAAAGAGAGGGACCGTTCAACATGACATGCACCCGAAGAGAACGGTCATTCATTGCAACATACGATCAATGAGAGGGGTCATCATCGATCACGGTATACGCTCAAAGAGAGGGACTATTCATTATGACAAGCACTCGAAGGGAGGGGTAATTCATCCCGACATACGCTGAAAAAGAGGCATCGTCCATCACGGTATACGCTTTAAGAAAGAGACCATTCAATAAGAAATACGCTCAAAAAATGGGTAATTCATCGCCACATTAGCTCAAAGAGAGAGATCGTCCATCACGGCATACCCTCAAAGAGAGGGACCATTCATTATGACATACGCTCAAAGAGAGGGGTCGTCCATCGTGATATACGCTCTAAGGAAGGGATCATTCATTATGATATGCACTCGAAGAGAGCGGTCATTCATTGCGGCATACGCTCAAAGAGAAGGGTCATCCATCACGTATACGCTTTAAGAAAGGGATTGGTTATTATGACATGCACTCGAACAGAGGATCGTCCATCACGGTATACGCTCAAAGAGAGGGATCGTTCATTATGACATTCATTCGAAGAGAGGGTTCATTCATCGCAACATACGCTTAAAGAGACGAGTTATCCATCATGGTATACGCTCAATGAGAGGGACCGTTCACCCTGACATGCACTCAGAGAGAGGGGACATTCATCGCGACATACGCTCAAAGATAGGCGTCGTCCATCACGGAATACGCACAAAGAGAGGGACCATTTGTTATGAGATAAGCTTGAAGAGGGGGGTTATTCACCGCGACATACGCTCAAAGAGAGCTGTCATCCAAAACCATATACGCTTAAAGAAAAGGACCGTTCATTATGACATGCACTGGAAGAGAGGGGTATTCATCGTGACTTACGCTCAAAGAGCGGCAACGTCCATCACGGTATACGCTCAAAGAGAGTGACCGTTCACCATTACATGCAAACAAAGAGAAGGGTCATTCAACCAACATAGGCTAAAAGAGAGAGGTCGTCCATCACGGTATACGCTCTAGGAGATGGAACGTTTACCATGAAATACACTCGAAGAGAGGGATCATTCATCGCGACTTATGATCAAAGAGCGGCGGTGGCCATCACGGTATGTGCTCAAAGAGAGTTATCGTTCACCATTACATGCAATCGAAGTCAAGGTTCAAACATAGGCACAAAGAGAGGGGTCGTCCATCACGGCAAACGCTCAAAGAGAGGGATCGTTCACCATTACATGCAATCGAAGAGAAGGGTCCTTCAACGCAACATATGCTCAAAGAGAGAGGTCATCGATCACTTTATACCCTCAAAGAGAGAAACCATTCATTTTGACATGCACTTGATGAAATGGGTCATTCATCGCGACATACGCTCAAAGAGAGGGGTCATCCATTAAGATATACGCTCAAAGAGAGGGACCGCTCACCATGACATGCACTCGAAGCTAACGGTCATTCATCGCAACATACGCTGAAAGAGAGGGGTCATCGATCACGGTATACGCTCAAATAGATGGACCATTCATTATGACAAGCACTCAAAGAGAGGGGTCGTCCATTACGATATACACTCTAAGAAATGGATCATTTATTATGACACACACTCGAAGAAAGGGGTCATTCATCGCGACATTCGATCCAAGAGAGTGATCGTCCATCACGACATACGCTCAAAGAGAGGGACCGTTCAGTATGACATACGCTCAAAGAGAGGGGTCATTCATTGCATCATACGCTCAATGAGAGGGGTCGTCCATCACGACATACAGTCGAAGAAAGGGGTCATTCATTGCAACATACGCTCAAAGAGAGGGATTGTTCATTATGACATGCACTCGAAGAGAGGGGTCATTCATCGCGACATACGCTCAAAGAGAAGTGTCGTCCATTACGGTATACACTCAAAGATAAGGATCGTTCATTATGACAAGCACTCGAAGAGAGGGGTCATTCATTGCATCATATGCTCAAAGAGAGGGGTCGTCCAACACGGTATACGCTCAATGGGAGGGACCGTTCATTATGACATGTACTCCAATAGAGGAGTCAATCATTACGACATACGCTCAAAGAGAGTGGTCAGCCATCACGGTAGACGCTCTAAGAATGGTTTCGTTCATTATGATATACGTTTGAAGAGAGGGGTCATTCACCGAAACATACACTCAAAGAGAGGGGTCGTCTGTCACGGTATACGCTCTAAGTGAGAGACTGTTTATTATGACTTGCAGTCGAAAAAAAGAGTCATTCATCTCGACATACGCTCAAAGAGAGGGGTCGTCCATGATGGTCTACTCTCTAAGAAAGGGACTGTTCATAATGACATGCAATTAAAGATAGGGGTCATTCATCGCGACATATGATAAAAGAGAAGGGTCGTTCATTACGATATATGCTTAAAGAGAGGGATCGTTCATTATGACATACACACAAAGAGAGGGGTCATTCGTCGCAACATACGCTCAAAAAGAGGGGTCATCAATTACGGTTTACGCTCAAAGAAAAACCATTCATTTTGACATGCACTCGAAGAGGGGTTATTCATCACGACATACGCTCATAGAGAGGGGTCTTCCATCACTGTTTACGCTTAAAGAGATGGTCCATTCATTATGACATGCACACAAAGAGAGGGGTCATTCATTGCGACATACACTAAAAGAGAGGGGTCGTCCATAACGATATACGGTCAAAGAGAGGGACTCTTCATTATGACATGTACTCGATGAGTGGGGTTAGTCAACGCGACATATGCTCAAATAGAGTGGTTGTCCAACACAGTTTATGCTCAAATAGAGGGAACATTCATAATGACATGCACTCGAAGTGAGTGGTCACTCATTGCGACATACGCTTAAAAATAGGGGTCGTCCATCACGGTATATGCTCAATGGGAGGGACCGTTCATTATGACATGCACTCGAAGAGAGGAGTCATTCCTCGCGACATACGCTCAAAGAGAGGGGTTGTCCATCACGGTATATGCTTAAAGAGAGGGACTGTTCATTTCGACATGCACTCAAAGAGATGGGTCATTCATCATAACATACGCTCAAACAGAAGGGTCGTCCATTACGGTATACGCTCTAAGAAAGGGACCGTTCACTATGACATGCACTCAAAGAGAGGGGTCACTCATCTTGACATATGCTCAAAGGGAGGGACCGTCAATTATGACATACGCTTGAAGAGAAAGGCATTCATCGCGACATACGCTCAAAGAGAGGGGTCGTGCATAACGGTATACGATCTAAGAAAGGGACCATTGATTATGACATGCACTCGAAGAGATGGGTCATTGTTCGTAAAATACGCTCAAAGAGAGGCATCGTCCATCACGGTATACACTCAAACAGAGGGACCGTTCATCATGATATGCAATCAAAGAGAGGGGTAATTCATAGCATCATACGCTCAAGGAGAGGGGTCATCGATCACGGTATACTCTCAAAGAGAGGGATCGTTCATTATGACATGCACTCGAAGAGAGAGGTCATTTTTTGCGACATACGCTCAAAAAGAAGGATTGTCCATAATGGTATACGCTCAAAGACAGAGACTGTTTATTATGACAAGCACTCCAAGAGAGGGGTCATTCATTGCGACATACGCTCAAAGAGAGGGGTCTTCCATCACAGTATACGCTTAAAGGGAGGGACCGTTCATTATGACATGTACTCGAAGAGAGGAGTCATTCATCGTGACATACGCTCAAAGAGAGTGGTCAGCCATCACGGTAGACACTCTAAGAAAGGGATAATTCATTATGACATATGCTTTAAGAGAGGGGTCATTCACTGTGATATACTCTCAAAGAGAGGGGTCGTCCATCACGGTATATGCTCTAAGTAAGGGACTATTCATTATGACATGCACTCGAAGAGAGGAGTCATTTATCACGACGTACGCTCAAATAGAGGGGTCGTCCATCACGGTATACTCTCTAAGAAAGGCACTGTTCATTATGATATGCACTCAAACATAAGGGTCATTCATCGCGACATATGATCAAAGAGAAGGGTCGTTCATTACATTATACGCTTAAAGATAGTGACCGTTCATTATGACATGCACATGAAGAGAGGGGTCATTCATTGCGACATACTCTCAAAGAGAGGGGTCGTCCATTATGGTATACGCTCAAAGAGAGGTATTGTTCATTATGACATGTACTCGAAGAGAGGGGTCATTTATCGCTACATATGCCCAAAGATAGGGGTTGTCCATGTAACATCCCGTTTTTGGGGTTATTAGTTTAGGCTTAGTTAGGTGAATTCGATTCGGGTTGAATCGGGTTCTCCGGTTCATTAATTCCGGGAAAAAAATAAAATAAAGATATTTTTAATTAAGTAAAATAATAATTTGGAAGGTGGTTTGAAATATTAAAAATATGTTTCAAATTAAAAGAAAATAATTTGGATTTTTAATAATGATTTTTAATTATGCTTAATTATGCATAAATGACCAATTTGTAATTTTTGGAAAATTGGGGGACTAATTTGTGATTTTCGGTCATTATGATATTTTAGTGACTAAATTGAAAAGCAAGCTAAACTTATAATCCTTAGAGGGCCATAAACCCATTTTTAATTTTAATGATGATTTATTCACCAAAATAAATATTTTAATTACTTTAATTTGGTTTCTTAATCATTTTCTCCTAAAACTACTTTTGACCCATTTTTCTCTCATCTTTTTCTCTCATTTTCTCTCTACTTTCTCTTCATCTTTTCTTCTCAATTCCTTGCTGATTTTTGCATCTTTTTACATCATTTGCATCATCTATCCATTCTTTACAAAACCTATGCATTGATTTCATCAAATCTACATCAAATTGCAAGGAATCAAGAAGGGGAAAATCTCCTAATTTTGGTGAATAGATCTTGAAGGTAATTTTTTGGATTTTTATTATTTTCTAAGGTTCTTTATTGAAATTCCCAAGTATTAGCTTGCTCATCTTTGAATAAACACTTGATTCAATGTTTTTAATGTTAGATCTAATGTTTTTGTTATATTTTTGTGAGATCTTTATGGATCTTGTTTAATGCTGGAAATTATATGATTTCAATCATGTTTTTATGATGATTTAATGATTAATTGAGTCTTGATTTGAGATCACATTAATTAAATCCCGGAATAATGTAATCGGTGTAGTTTTAAGGTACTTTTCGGTTGTTTTATGGGCTGTTTTAGATGCTTAAGTGATGCTGGAGATATAAGGATGGTTTTGATGTGTTTTTGGATCATAATTGAGGTGGATTATATGTTAGATTCGTTAGGTTTTGGGCTGATGTTGTTCGGATGCGTTTTGGCTTAGTTTTCGGTCTTTTCGGCTAAGTTTTTGATAGTTTAATGGTGATCGGATATGGCTGTTGGTTTGAGCATGTTATGATGTGAGAATACTCTGTTTTTAATGTTGTAGAAGACGTACAAGAAGAAGCTTGATTGCTGGTGCGTTTGGTGCGATCATGGGAAAGCGGCGAAAGCTTGTTTCGCTTGTTGGTGAGTGGTTTTCGGATTAAAAGCGCATTGCGTTTGGTACGTTCTGTTTTTGGGGGCTATGGAAGAGTGTGAAAACCTTCCATAGTTCAAGAGTAAGTAAAGTATATGTTTTGTTAAACCGATGTGAATTTCGGCTACATTTTACAAAGGTATTATGTTGTTAAAGCATGAGATTTATGGAAGTGCATGAGCATGTTTTGAATTGATGCATATATGAGAGATACTTGCTGGAAATGCATGATTTATTTAGCATCCATGATTATGGAGAACTATGAGAAATGTTTTGGATCACAACATGGTTATTTGCCTTATATATGATGGTGCCTTTGGGCATGGCTTTGGTTCATTTGTTGAACATTTTATGCATGCATTATGAGCAGCAAGTTATCATGCACATTTGATTATGATATTGGCTTAGTGACACTAACTTTAGTTTCGAATACGAATGACATGTCATTAGGATTGAGTGCACTATAAAATAAAGAGAATATTGAATTTGTCTACACGCGTAACAAGGGGGCTTTGTGTCTAACGTGCGTGATAGAGCCGTACGGAATATTTGCCTACACGCGTAACAAGGGGACTTTGTGTCTAACGTGCGTGATAGAGCCGCCTACACGCGTAACAAGGGGACTTTGTGTCTAAACGAGCGTGGTAGTGCTAAAGTTGACTTAGTGTCATATTAAAGTTGACTTTGTGTCATGATGGGGACTTTGTGTCCTAACGGGACGAATGTCTCAAGATCCGTGTATTCGGTGAGCTCAAGGTTCACATTAAGTGTTCACTTCAAAGCCAATATACATACATGAAATTGAGAAAAGGTTTGAGCATCATTTGTAAATTGTTTTGATATGGTTATGTGAACTCAAGGATGTATATGTTTTAATGAAGTTGGATATGAAATTTTGGCATGCATGATTTGAAAAGTATTGCCCATTATGGTTTCTTCATGGTTTTAAATAAATGCATTGATGATTATTTGTGGAGCTACGTCACTAAGCAAGTTTGCTTAAGCTCTCTTTTCATCTTTGCAGAAAAATAAGGACACTTGGAGCTTCGTTCGAGGCAAGTAAACCAAGGGGGAAGATCACTTGAATTTTGGTATGTTTTTGGCAAATAAATTGGGCAAGGCAATGTGTAACACAATTTATGAGAGAAGTGAGGATTTTAGGCTTTGTTTCATATTGTAATAAGACCATCATTGTTTGATATTAATTGTTGAACTTTGGATTGCTTGTATTGTTGAAGCATGTTCTAGCATGTGTATGTTGGATTGATATGTTGTAAATCACTTTTCTTAGGGAGCATGCCTATAGCTTGAATGATGTTCATGACGTAGTTGAATATGTGCCATATGTTGTTAAACATGTTTAGGAATGATGCATCTAGTGGTGGTATTAATGGTTGAGTATTCATCTCTTGGTGTGCACTTAGTGTAATGAAATATTTGGTTCCAGACCCAAAGTTTTGAAACCTTTGATTGAAGGTTCCGAAACCATTGTCAAATAGTTTCGAAACCTTCATAAGGTTTCGGAACCTTTCGGGCAGTTTTAATTCTAGGAAGCTACTGGACGCGATAAGTTTCGAAACTTTCAAGGAAAGTTTCGAAACCTTTTTCAAAAAGTTTCGGAACCTCTGGGAAGGTTTCGAAACCATTGATCACCTAGAATTGAAAGTTGCTAGAAATTATATTTTAGTCCCGGTTATCTTCCTTTGTTCGATTAAGGTACTTGTAGATGTTATTTTGAGCTGAAATTTTGCATGCATGCTTAAAGTTGATTTAATTTCAAGATGGTTAACTTAATTTGGATGAAGTCCTTGTATTTTTGGAAATTTACATTTTGGTCCCTAAATTAAAGAAACATGCAATCGATGATGTTAGAATGATCCGTTTGAGTTGAAATTTGCGGTGAAGAATACTTGGGTGTTTAATTGAACATTGATGGAAAGAATTTCTACTTTGCTAATCGTATTTAAAAGTTTTACGTTTTAGTCCTTAATCCATGTTGGTGTTTAATCGGATGGTTGTTTATGATTAATGTGTTACCGACAATGCTTTGTATGAAACCTTGTCACATAGGAATAAGATTGTGCATCTAGTAAGATAAAACAAAAAAAAAGTAACAATTTTAGGGTTGTTTATCGAATCGAACCTTCGCGGGTTTGGTTTGATATTCCCCGTGTAACCCGTTAGTGTCGGTTTCATCTAGGTCGGGCTAAGGGGGTTACAGTCCATCACTGTTTACGTTCAAAGAGAGGGACCATTCATTATGACATGCACTCAAAGGGAGGGTCATTCATTGCGACATACGCTTAATGAGAGGGGTCGGTCATCACGGTACACGCTCAAAGAGAGGGACTGTTCATTATGGATTGCACTCGAAGAAAGGGGTTATTTATCGGGACATACACTCAAAGAGAAGGGTCATCCATTATGGTATACGTCTAAGAATTGATAAATGAACTAAATTCAAATTTGAAAACCGTTATATGATTAAGATAAGAAAAGTCTTAAATTGGCCTCGGAATTGACAAGTATTACGTATAATTGTCTTGAATTAACTTACAAATGATCAAAACGTTCTAGAATTAGATACAAAATGGGTCTAATTTACAAGTTTACAAGTCTAGTCGACACTCCCGTCTCCTAACCTGGGGCGAGGGTGTCACAGTTATGTTGTTCTAATAGGATTAGAAACCTAAAGGCTAAGTATTTGGTTAAGTCATGAGATGATTGAACAAGAGTTGTTCACCAAATGGAGGAGTTACTTCAGATGTAATTATTAAAGGGTTACTTACTGATAAGTGCTCAACTCACTATCACTTTCTACTCTTTTCATGGGCACTTATCATCAAATTTACACCTACTTGAACCAATGCATGTACTTAATGTGATATATTTAGGAATTATACCATTGGAGATAATATTTGTAGAAAAGGCATACTTTACTGCATTTTTATATCTGTGCAGGAACAAGTATTGCCGAGGCAGGACCTGAGGCCGAGGCAGCAGAGGAGAAAAAGCAATATGACTGGCAATTGAAGGAGAAAAATGAGAAGAAGGTTGCTGAACAAGAAACCCAAGAATCGAAGCTGAACAACACAAGAAAAGCCCAAGGATAATGCCAATCCCCGCCAATCCCCGGCAATTGGTTGTTGGTTATAATTGATTAATGCCGGGAGGGAAGTTTGTAAGTAATTTATTTTAGTTATTTTTATTTTTCTTTGATTTATTTTTAATGTATGACCAGGGCCAACCCTAGTAATCCACTGTACGAGATAGACCCAGAAATTGAGAGAACCTACCAAGGGTTGAGAAGACAGATCCAAGGAGCCATGACAGTGAATCAAGGAAACCATAACTTACCTGCAGGCAATGGAGGCCTTCAACAACAACCACTGCCGCGACAATTAACTGTCAGAGATTTTCTAGTGGAAGATCTGAATGGATTGAACCCTGGAGTTGTTACACCAGAGATAGAGGCAACCCACTTTGAACTCAAACTTGTTATGTTCAATATGCTTAATACTATTGGACAATTTAGTGGGTCTGCAACTGAAGATGCCAGGCAACATCTCAAATCCTTCATGAAAGTATACAACTCTTTCAAAATCCAAGGAGTCAATGAGGACATTTTGAGATTGAAACTTTCCCCTGTTCATTGAGGGATAGGGCCAAGACCTGGTTAAATAGCATTCCGGCAGGATATATTGGATCTTGGAGTGAACTCTGTCGAGAATTTATTACACGATTTAACCCTATAAACTTATATGATCAAATTTGTAATGAAATTATTTCTTTTAGATAGGCTGATGACGAACCTATGTACAAGGCTTAGGAACGCTATAGAGAGTTACTGGACAAATGTCCACTACATGGATTTCCACTTTGGACGCAAGTAACCATGTTCTATAATGCCACCAATGCCCCGAAAATGATGATGTTGGATGTCTCAGCAAATGACACACTCCTTGACAAGGCTCCGGAAGAAGCTATAGAGATTCTGAACAGACTCAGAAGGAATAATTTTCAATTCCCTACTTCTAGGCGAGGTGGATTAAGATTCCAAGCCATAGTGAATGAACTAGAATCTACTAATTCTGTGGCAGCACAATTGGCATCTTTAACAAAGATGGTTCAGAACATGCAAGCACAGTAAAATACTCACGAGGTAAAAGCAATCAATTCTTTTGAGTATATGCAAGATGAGGAATCTGGTTACATTGTGCGTAATTACAACCGGAACAACAATATGATGTCAAATACATACAATTCGATATGGAAAAGGCACCCAAATTTTTCATGGAGCAATCCTAATAATGCCTTGAACCCCACTAATGAAGCCTCGGGATATCAGCATACTCTGCCGCCGCAGCAGATACAGCAGTCACTGCCGCCGCCGTAGATGTAGCAACAACAGCCTATGAACTCATTGGAAAATACTCTCAAGGCCTTCATAATGAAAACAGAATAATATATGGCTGAGAATAGCAGTTTCATGAAGACAACTGATGACTTTATGAATAGAACAAAGATGAGGCTGCAAAATCAGGAAGCTGCTATAAAATCAATGGAAACCCAAGTTGGTCAATTTGCTCAAAGACAGAACACTAGACCACAGGGGGGACTACTTAGCAATACTGAAGTTGCTAAGAGAACACTGCCCCAGAAGAGAGCTCAGCAGCACCTGCACTACCTGCCGAGACAGCAAGACACACAGTTATTCCAGGTATTAAATTCTAAACCCATGAAACCCTGGAAGAGATTAGACCACCACCACCTTTCCCACAAAGGTTGAAAAAGCAAAAACATGATCACCAGTTCAAGAAGTTCTTGGATATTCTAAAGTAAGTCCACATCAACTTGTCATCTATTGAGGCAATTAAACAGATGCCCAACTATGCTAAATTCTTGAAAGATATTGTGTCTAAAAGAAAGAAGCTAGGTGAGTTTGAGACAGTGGCAGCAACTGAAGGATGCATGGCAATGTTGCACAATCGCATGCCACCCAAACTGAAGGATCATGGATGCTTTGTCATACCTTGTGCGATTGGTAATAATTATGAAGGAAAGACATTATTCGACTTAGGAGCAAGCATCAATATCATGCCCAAATCAGTCTTTCAAAAGCTTAGAATAGGAAGGGCAAAGCCTACGACAGTGCTGCTCTAACTTGCGGGTAGATCTTATTTGCATCCTGAAGGAAAAATAGAGGACATATTGGTAAGGGTAGACAAGTTTATTTTCCCTACCGACTTTCTTGTCCTTCACTGTGAAGCCGATGATAATGCACCGATCATCCTAGGTACTCCTTTCCTTGCTACTCGATAAACTTTAATAGATGTGGAGAATGGAGAGATGACAACGAGGGTCAATGACCAGCAAGTCAAACTCAATGCATTCCATAATTTGGAAAAATCCGATGGTCCAGAAGAGTGCAAAGCCCTCCACACAACAGATGCAGACACCAAAGTATCCTGCCTAGGCATCACGCTCGGCAGATTATTTTGTAAGAAAATTAAGCCCAAGGTGGAGGCAAAAAATACTGAAGGGAAAGGCCGACACGTGAAGGAAATTAAAGGCCAACAAGAGATCAGTAAATTGGGAGATGCATTTACATGCACTCCACTAGTAATATAATCTCTTCCCTTCTACTTTATCTATTATATTAGGATTAATTTTAATTTAGGATTTATGTGTTTATTTTATTTTTCATTATTTTCGTTATTAATGTTTTTATTTTAATTTTTTAGGACAATAAAAGCAAGAATAAAGGATAAATAGTTCATAAAAGGAATTCTGTCGAGGCAGTAAATAGTGTCAGAAGCTGCAGCAACCCCAACGGGTAGAAACAGTGTAACGGCTATATGCCGAGGATTTCTGCCGCGGTAGTAAATGCTAACAGGCAGTAAATTCAAAACAGCTAGTGGTTAAAATGGTCACACCGCCGAGGCCTATATAAGCAACATCCTTCTTTTGAACTATTCACTCTTGCATTCTTGATTTCTTTAGCATTCTACTACAATCTTGCTCTCACAATACTCTTTGTCAATCTTCTTAAAAATTTTTAGAATCTTTCCAAAACCCTCAAGCCTTACAACTCATCAATGGCAGCATATACTCGATTTTCCCCCTCCACTGTTGCAGACTGATTCAACAGATCGTCTGTCTCTAGGCAGTTGTGGGAGGAGCAAGGATTTCAATAATCAGAAGAGAAAAACTTCGGCATTGACCGTTACTTGTTCGACCAGATTTAATACCAAGAATAGGGGATCTTCTGTCTACAACCTCCACAGGAAAATGCCACCAGAGTGCGAGAGTTTTATGCACATGGGCCGAGCAAGGACAATCTCTTTGTCCACTGCCGAGGCAAGCCTATCCGACTTGACGCCGAGGCAATTAACGATTTCTATGGCCTCGTCCCCATCCGTGACATTCATGCCGAGTTCATGGAGGACATCACCACCCAGGACTACGAATTGATCAAGGATGATCTTTGTTACAACAACACTCCTTGGGAAACCGGTGCCCATAGAGGTTCTGTGACAAGGCAAGCCTCAAGCCCGAGGCCAAATTGTGATGTACATTTGTCAAGAGACGACTCATCCCTACCTCCCACAACAGCACAGTGGACCGCAAGAGATTGATGCTGATCCAATCCATCATCAAGAAGAGGAGCATAAATGTTGGAGAGATCCTTTTTCGTGAAATTCACGATTGTGGTAAGAAGGAACGTTGACCTTTATATTTCTCATGTTTAATATCTGGTTTGTGTATTGCTGTAGGAGTACCAATCGACGATACGGATGAATACACACCAACTTGGCAGGGATGGACAAGAGAATTTTGCCCTAGAGTTATGCAGATCACACAGGCAGAACCTATCAAGGCAACCCCCCAGCAGTTCACTGCTGATTTCACTACCGGAACCCAGTACACGGCAGAGATGCCTGGCATTACCGAAGCCCCTACCGTAGCAGATCCCTACCATGAAATTCTTTAGAGGATGGCAGCTATGGACCTTCGCCAGCAAAGATATATGGAATATCAAAGAACTTCAACAGCACCTTTGCCCAGATGATGATGCAGAACTTTCCCAACCAAGGGGCATAATTTCCATAATTCCCTGCAAACATATTCGTTAGGGCAACGCCCTACACAGAGACTACTCCAGCCCCTGGGCCGAGACCATATTTCACCTTCAGACCACAGCAACAGTTCAATGCATCTGGCCCATCTAGTACAACAGACGTTGCTGCGACATCATCTGCCAGCAGAAGACCCTCCAAGCGAAGGGCACTCTTCAGCACTCCCCAAAGATCCCCAATTCCAATTCGAAGTCTTTCAAGGGAAATCGATGAATACGTCTACCATGGTTCATCCGATGCTGAGCCAAGCATCTAGAATGCCAGGGCAAATCTAGAAAATGAAGGAGGCACGGAGATAATGGACACAGACGACGAAGGAGGAGAAAAGGTCAATGCTCCAATGCAACGGGCAACACCAATGAGAGTTCAGTAGCCGAGAAGAGCAAAGTCATCGCCATCACCAAGGGCACAACAATCAACAGCTCGACAAAGGAAACAAATTATGGAAGAAAGCTCTTCCAAATTTTTATAATTTTTCTTCTTTCTTTTCATTGTTGTTCATATAATTGTTTTTTATTGCTTATATTTTTACCTACTGCCTACCCCTAAATTAAGTATTGAGGACAATGCTTGGTTTGAGTTTGGGGGTGTAGAGTCACTACCGAGGCCTTGCCATGAAAAGAAGTTTTTTAGTGAAAAAACTTTTTGTTTTATGTTCAACACTTTACTTAAAATTGTTGTCATACTCTTGCACTGCCCATCATCAGTATTGTCTTAGTTTATTCTTGAAGGCAATAGAAATCTTTCTCCTTACCATAGATAGAACACTACAAGAACTACTTAGCAATACTGAAGTTGGTTTATCATCAGTATTGTCTTAGTTTATCTAAGAAGGCGTTTAATCAAACTTGTCCACAAAAACGCGCACACACACACTAACCTTATAGTTTGTCTTCTAGGTACACCCTTAGATAACCGAAAGGTTAAGTCTAAAAGAGAGACATAGTTATTGTGGAGAGAATAGATTGAAACATATGACCGAGAGAGAATAGAGTTTGACAAATTGATGGTTTGCATTGCTTGAGGACAAGCAATAGTTCGAGTTTGGGTGTGTGATAAGTGCTCAACTCACTATCACTTTCTACTCTTTTCATGGGAACTTATCATCAAATCTACACCTACTTGAACCAATGCATGTACTTAATATGATATATTTAGGTATTATACCATTGAAGATAATATTTGTAGAAAAGGCATATTTTACTGCATTTTTATATCTGTGTAGGAACAAGTATTGCCGAAGCAGCAGAATGAGGCTGAGGCAGGTCCTGATGCCAAGGCAGCAGAGGAGAAAAAGTAATATGGCTAGCAATTGAAGGAGAAAAATGAGGAGAAGGTTGCTGAACAATAAGCTCAAGAATCGGAGCTGAACAACACAAGAAAAGCCCAAGGACAATGCCACGCGGGAAAGAAACCTTCTAGAAGATTAAACTTGAAAATATTTACCCTATGTATATAACTTGTTCCCTACTTCAAGCTGTAATCTAATTAGGAAAAGTTTGCCCTAGACCAAACCTATATAAGGCATAGCCGTCCGGGGATGAAAAAGGACCTTGAGAGCCGAATTTTGAGAGTTTTTACCTTAGGAACAATTCTTCCCATCTTGTTCTAAGTTCTCTTAGGGTTTTGGGGAAGGTTGTCGAGTATTTGTGAGAGGAGATTGTATTTTGTTTCTTGTTTCTATGCAATAAAATATCAAAGTTTGCTTACTCTTTGCCATTCTTTATTCTTACATCCAAGTCCGAGAGAGAAGTTTGTAAGTAATCCATTTGTCTAGACTCGGGAGAGTTAGACTCACTAAAGGAGTAAGTACGGTATTCGACTTGGTTGGAGGATACTAACTCGGCCTAGGAATAGGTTGGAGTTTCAGCGGCTAAAAGAAGTGTGAGATTGGTTGTTTGTTATAATTGATTAACGCCGGGAGGTATCATCAATGACTGACTTTCAACAATGTTTCGACTAAGGGTTAAGCGGAGCCATTCAAGGATACTTTGCCGAACTTTGGTAAATCTACCCAAGAGCAAGGGATTGTCGCGGCAGAGAACATTGTCGCTCCAAAGACAGTATCTGTAGTACTGCCGAGGCAGTGCAATGAAATTGCATTGGACAAAAACAAATCAATCAAATCCACTATACAACACAACTGGATCCTACCCTCTCTCTCAAATTTGATCTTACCTTATTTAGTTTAGTTTATTTAGTTTAATCAATATTCAAACTTATCTGTGTTTTTACTTTTGTTTTATAGGGTAAGAAGATCAAGGGAAACATATTAAGTACACCAATCCCTGAGGAGTCGATAATTTGATAATACTTATCACTTATTACTTGACGTGTTCACTTGCACTCCAATTGCGCATATTCAACACGCATCACTTACCTAAATAACCTCTATCCTAAAAGAAAAGCCAAAGCTGATTTGGGAAATTTGTGAAT
The DNA here is from genome assembly GCA_035048815.1 of Abelmoschus esculentus. Lineage (NCBI taxonomy): Eukaryota > Viridiplantae > Streptophyta > Magnoliopsida > Malvales > Malvaceae > Abelmoschus > Abelmoschus esculentus. Next base: position 18,198,259 of record JAUCBN010000008.1, on the reverse strand, counting down.
TATGGATTCTTGCTCACTAGAAAAATTTTCGTAGAATTTTTTCTGAAATTAAAAACGAAAGGGTTTTTTTAATTTTGAACAAAATAGTGGGAGTATTTTATAAACAAAGACCTATTTATAATATTTCAAATTGGTAAATTTACTTTATATATTTCTATTGTTGTAGATCTAAATGGCAAACAACACTATATCACCGCAGATCACTCCTTGAGAAGGAGAAACCCAATGGCATAAACTTCCTTGATTAGTTCCGTAATTTGAGAATTGTTCTCAAAGTGAGTGGTTCCCTAACTTAAAAACAAAATATTTTTCCTCCTTTTTGTTAGATCAAAATCAATGAAATATGAGGCAAGATTCAAAGCAAGCATAGCATTAAAGGAAATGTAATTCATAAACTAGAATTCATAGCATAAAATATCCAAAGCATAAACTATCCAAAACCATCAAAGTAAGTTCAAAGCATAAAGAAATAACGAAGGTACATAAGTTCGAATATGAATGAAAATGCAACATAATACTAAAAAGAAACATAGTTAGTCCTAAAGCTAATGTAAAGCATAAAGATGAAGCTAAGATCAATCATCGGCCATGTCATCACCATCTAGTCCATCATCATCATCATCGTCTTCTTCCTCATTGTCATCACCATCGGCATTGGAATTGAGTTGTCGGCTATGATGAAGAGCTTCAAGGCAGACTCGCATGGAATGACCTTGATTCAATCTCGTACTTATAGCATTAAAACTTGATTGAAATTGAGTTGACATAGAGTCAAGCCTTTCATCCATTGAATCCAAACGAGCATTTAAAGTACCAAATTGACCATCCAAAGAATCAAACCTCGTAGTGGGAAACGCCATCATGTCAACATGTGGAACAACTTGACGAATAGGTTCCGGATCAACGGGAGTACGACGAGGAGAAGAAGGAGGAGCACCACGAACCCAATCACCATTGGAAACATATTGGAAATGGGCACGGTTAAGAGATGTTTCACCAATAAGCTCTTTTAGAGATCCCACTTTGTCAAAAGAGCAATCAATTTCCAAATGCAAAAAGATGGAGCTTAGAATACAAGCATAAGAAAAGGATTAGACAAGTGGAGTGGCACGATTTTGGATATGCCAAATGATATCCGAGAAAACAATTTGAACAAGGTTTGTTTGAATACCCTCACGAAAGCACTTAATCCAAAAGCTATCAACTTGACGAATGCGAGAATACTTACCATTTGATGGACGAATCCACCAAGAGATGATAGGATGGAGAAAGTGATCATGCACATCAAGTGAGGTGATCGATCCGGTGAAATAACCAACAGAGTCTTCATCATCAATACCCGCATCCTCAAGACCCAAAACATCAACAAAGGTAGTGGCATTAATTGTGAAGGATTTACCCATAAGGAAAGACTCAATAGCCACCACTTTGCTCTTGTCCGCAAAAAGAATACATTTGGCATTAGAATAAAAAATAAGGACAAGAGTTGGAAAGAACTTGCCGGAGTGACTGAGAAAACTCAAGAACTTCCAATCGAGAATACAATTATAGTATTTGAATTTGAACTTGTGTGAGTTCATGAATTAAACATCCACACATCGCTCCTTTTTGAGAGTATGGTTGCGGTAGAGATTGAAGTGGTCAATCATACGAGATGCATCCAAACTCTTTGCAAAAACTTCTTGAATATCAACTCAAGAAGTACGAGAAAGTGAGGAGCTATCAGCTTTGGTACGAGATCGTTTCTTGGGTGCCATGATCTAGAGATTGAAACAATTTTAGGATTAGTTTCATAAAAACATGTATGCTCTATCAACCTAATTCAATCCTATTAATCAATAATTCAAGGTATTTGAGGATTTAGAAACAAATTTAAAAATTCAATGAAAAACCAATACGATAAAATCAAATTATATTCGAATGAAAAAAATGATTTTGAATTTTTTTTGTAGTATTATGAAAACCCATACAATAAGCATTCAAAATATGTTCAAAATCTAAATTTTAACAACCTAAATTCAAACGAAAATAAGATTTTTTGAAAATTACCTTGATTATGGATTAGGAAGAAATTGTGGTTTGTGAAGCACCAATTGATTTGTTCACTTTCATCTTCTTGGCTTCTTCTTTTGAAGTCGTTCTTTCTTTGAAATCTTTGATTCCGTCTTGACCTCATGAGCCTTGTGAACCGTTTGGCTTCCATAGCCAATTCTTTTAATTCCTCTTCTTCACTTGAGTTGCCCACCTCTAGGGTAAAGAGGCTTTGAGGGCAATCCCTTGTTTCTTAGCTTCCACCTCTTTCTTCTCCACATTTTCTCATCTCTCTTATTTTCTTCTTCTCTCCATTTCTTCATAATCTCAGGGTGAGAAGTGAGACCACGAGAGCATCAAGCTTTAATGCCTTCAAGTCTTTGGCTTCAATGATTGCGGTCCTTTTGCTATCCCAAGACTCGGGAAGAGAATAGATGAGCTTCCGAACTAATTTCTCCTCCAAAATGATTTCACCTAATCTTTTAAGCCCGTTGATGATTATGGAGAATCTATCAAACATCTTGGTGATATCCTCATCCGGTTCCATCTTGAAATTCCCACAGTTAAGATTGAGAAGGCCGATCTTAGTTTCTTTGATATCATTGGTGCCTTCATACGTTGTCTTTAGAGAATCCTAAACTTCCTTAGCACTTTGGACGATGACATTTTTGAATAAATGTCAAGACCAAGAGCACAAAACAAAATATGAAGTGCCTTGTCGTTTGTTGACATTCTCTTTCTTTCTTCTACCATCATCTCGGTTCTTGACTTTGGAACTTGTCGGTCACCTCCTTGCTTCATCGGAATTGAACGTCCATCTTCAATTATATCCCAAAGAACATAGTCATTGGAGTTGATGAACAATTTGATCCTATTCTTCCAATAGGGGTAATTATCCCCATTGAAGAAGGGTGGCTCGATGATGGAGTGTGACTCGTTCCATGTATCGGAGGTGGAGGTCATTTGATTTTTCTTGTAGATATGATCAACACACCTTGGATCTTCTTTGGTAAATGTGAATCTATTCAAAAATTAGGCTCTGATACTAATTGTTGAGTTGATCGATCTATGGAATGGCCAAGAGGGTGTGAATTGGCAATTAAAAATTTGGTGGAATATTTTTTGGTAAAACAATGGAAAATAAAGAACACAAAGATTTATAGTGGTTTGGCCTTCGAACAAGCACCTACATCCACTACCTTAGCTCCCACTAAGGATTTTCAACCCAATTCACTATTGAATTCGACATTTTTCTCGATTCAAGGGATAACCGTTACACAATGAATCAATCTTTCTACCTAAAGATTGATTCAACCCCACAAGGTTACAAGAAAAAGAAAGACAAATTTAAACTCTCAAATAGAAGATTTTACCCCAATATAATAAAAAACACTCCTTAAACTCTGAAACAATATTACAAAGAAAATCTCCAAGAGTTGGGTTACAAGATGTAGCTATTAAGCTCAAGGTGTTGGATTTGATGCTAGGATGTTGTCTTGTGGATCATTAGGTGTTAATGCTATTGAGAATGCTTCATTTTATACCTTCTCATTGATTTCTAACCGTTGTAGTTGTTGGGAATGTCAATAAGGCTGTTGGAACTTCATCTTCCCATCATAAATGCATTCTTCAGCAGGCGATATCAAAACGCGAAGAACCTGTTTCGAAATAGACCAAAATAAAAAGAGTTATTCTGTATTTAATACAACGGGTATCGATACATGCTTCGATACCTTTATGAAACTATAAAGGCCGGTATTGAACCATGTTTTGAAAGTGACTAACCCCCATTCAAAGTCTTAACTGCCACCAACGGTCGACTCATTTAATGCTAAAATAACCATTGGGGATTAAGGGGTGTATCGATACTGGTATCGATACCTGGAGTCATATTTTCAAATGATTTTAAAATTAATTAAAATACTCGAACTGGTTCGATAGTGGTTCGAAACAGGTGTTGACAGTGATGAAAAGGTATCGAACCATGTTTCGATACTTGTTCTTGGTTTCAAGAACAAGGCTTTAAAACCCAGGTCGGTATCGATACTTGTTCTTAGGGTATCGATACCCTCGTGTATAAACACTTTGAAAATTAATTTCAAAGTTTTTGGATTGAGTTGAAATCAAAGTTTGACTTAGGGACTTAAAAATTTATTGCAAAGTAGTCCTTATACTTAATTGTTATATCAAAATCAATTTTAGTTTTACACTCCTTTTAATGGTAAAAGTGAGCGAGCAAGTGATTTATTAGGATTAATACAAAATGATGTATGTGGACCAATGAACACACAAGCTAGAGGTGGATTTCAGTACTTCATCACTTTCACTGATGACTTCAGTCGATATGGTTACATTTACCTTATGCGCCATAAATTTAAGGCTATCGAAAAGTTTAACGTATTCAAGAATGAGGTACAAAATCAACTAGCAAGAGTATTAAAGCACTTCGAACATATCGAGGTGGAGAATACTTAAGCATAGAATTTGATGAACTCTTTAAAAAATGTGGGATTGTCTCACAGCTTACTCCACCAGGTACACCATAGTGGAATGGAGTTTTTGAGAGGAGGAATCGAACTTTGTTAGACATGGTTCGATCAATGATGAGTCATAGTGATCTTCCGACTTCTTTCTGGGGACATGCACTAGAAACAACTGCTTTCACTTTAAATCGTGTTCCATCTAAATCTGTTCAAAAGATATCATATGAGATATAGACTGGAAAACGTCCTAGTATGTCTTTTATAAATATTTTGGGTTGTGAAGCATATGTCAAACATCTGATGTCTACAAAGCTCGAACCTAAATCTCGTAAGTATAATTTTGTTGGATATCCCAAAGAAACTAAGGGATATTATTTCTTTAACCCTAAAGAGAACAAAGTGTTTGTTGCTCGAACAGGAGTTTTTCTCAAAAGAGAATTTCTCAATAAGAAAGGCAAGGGTAGAGACATTGAACTTGGAGAAGTTCAAGAACAATAATTCACTGAGCCTGAGATTGAACATGTTCTACAAATTGTTGAGGAATAGTCAACAGATTTAGAAACACAATCACTGCGCAGATCCATAAGAGAACACCATCCACCTGAGAGATATGGATTTCTCATTACCACGCATGGAGATGTTCCTATTATAGATCAAGATGAGCCAAGAACTTATCAAGAGGCAGTATCGAGGCCACAGTTTGAGAAATGGCTTGAGGCCTTGAAATGTCAACCAAGTATGGACTTTGGTTGAATCACCTTAAGGGGTAAAAACTATAGGATGTAAATGGGTTTTCAAGAAAAAAACCGACATGGATGGAAACATACAAACATACGAGGGGCGACTAGTCGCTAAAGGTTGTTGACAAGTTCATGGTATTGACTAAGATGAAACTTTCTCCCATGTAGCTATGTTTAAATCTATTCAGATCTTGCTTGTTATAGCTGCATTCTATGATTATGAAATTTGGCAAATAGACGTCAAAACCACTTTCCTTAATGGAAAACTTGAAGAGGATGTGTATATGATACAACCAGAAGGTTTTATCGCTCCAGGAAATACTGGAAAGGTTTGTAAGCTACAAAGGTCCATTTATGGACTGAAGCAAGGTTCTCGAAGCTGGAATCTTCGTTTCAATGATGCGATCAAAGAGTTTAGTTTTATCAAGAATGAAGATGAGCCTTGTGTTTACAGGAAGACAAGTGAGAGCACCGTTTCTTTCCTAATCTTGTATGTAGATGACATACTTATTGTAGGAAATAACATACTTACCTTACAGTCAGTTAAGACTTGGTTAAGTAGTTGTTTCTCTATGAAAGATTTGGGTGAGGCAGCATATATCTTAGGGGTTCAGATCTATAGAGATAGATGTAGACGACTTCTAGGTCTGAGTCAAAGTACATATATAGACAAATTTCTGAAGAGATTTAGTATGAAATAATCCAAGAAAGGATTCTTACCTATGAGACATGATATATCTCTTTCGAAGGAAATGTGTCCTTCAACTCCGCAAGAAAGAGAACGAATGATTAAGATTCCATATACTTCGGATATTGGTTCTATCATGTATGCCATGATTTGTAATCGACCAGATGTATCATATGCCTTAAGCATGACAAGTCGATATTAGGTAAACCCTGGTGAAAGTCACTGTGTAACAGTCAAAAACATTCTTAAGTACTTGAGAAGATCTAAGGATACATTTCTTATCTATGTAGGAAAAGAAGAGCTTAGTATAAAAGGTTATACTGATGCTAGTTTCCAAACAGACAAGGATGAGTCAAGATCGCAATCTTCATTTGTGTTTTGCCTTAACGGAGGTGCTGTAAGCTAGAAAAATTCTAAGCAAGATACAATAGCTAATTCTACGATAGAGGCTGAGTATATTGCAACCAATGAAGCAGCAGAGGAAGCTGTTTGGATCAAAATGTTTATATCCGAACTAGGGGTTGTTCCATGCATATCAGATGCTATAGAACTCTGTTGTGACAACAATGGAGCCATTACACAAGCAAAGGAACACAGATCTCATCAACGATCCAAACATATTCTTAGACGCTTCCATCATATCAGATGCTACAGAACTCTTTTGTAACAACAATGAATGCGTTGATATGAGATATCACAAATTATTCATTAAAAACAATTCACTCTAGATATCAAAAAACACTAATAATAGGCTATAAAAGTGTGACTATTCCAAGACTTGTGCCTATTAAAGATATAAAAGGACAAAAGGATATAATATATTAGGAGAGTTGATCACGGAGATGATACATGGAATCATAATCTTTTGTAACTTAGATGACAATGATATATTGCTAGATGTCACTCATTGTTTATAATATTAGAATTGTTCTAATATTATTACTAATGTTACAATGAGCCTACAGAATCACATCCAATGGTCGAAAAGAAGTCAAAATATATATTTATAAGTAGTTCATATTTAATTCCGGATTTTAAACAAAGGATATATAATTAAAGTAATTATATCCCTTTTTAAATTCGAATTAAATATAATTTCTAAAATTTAAGGAAATAATTAAAGTAATTAATTCTATAAATAAATTCGAAATAAAACTCTTATACCTAGGGTTACACCTATATAAAGGTTTTATTTAGTCTAGCAGTCGTACATTAGAGAATTTCGAATTCCTAAACCATAGAATCACAAAAAATAGTTTTTCGAGATTTTGCTCTATCAAAAGGGTGAACTGAGTAAAGGCTGAGACGATATTCGTGGAGGCTAAAGATTCGAATTGTCGAACGATCGTGATTGTAGCAAATCCAGTACCTATTTTTGCTGCTTATCAAGGAACCCAATGTAAGTCATTGCATCTCTTCCTCTAGATTTCGGATTAAACGTACAAGGATCACTGGAAAGACTGTCGTAATTTTGTTCTACTGCGCCATGTGGTGTGTCGGCGGTCCCAATAGTCCATTACGATATACGCTCAATGAGTGGGACCGTTCATTACAACATACACTCTAAGAGAGGGGTCATTCATCGCCAAAGACGCTCAAAGAGAAGGGTCATCCATTATGGTTTACGTTCAAAGAGAGGGACCATTCATTATGACATGCACTCGAAGAGAGTGGACATTCATTGCGGCAGACGCTCAAAGTGAGGGGTCGTCCATCACGGTATACGCTCAAAGGGAGGGACAGTTCATTATGACATGCATTCAAAGAGAGGAGTCATTCATCGCGACATACGCTCAAAGAGAGGAGTCAGCCATCACGGTAGACGCTCTAAGAAAAGGACCGTTCATTATGACATATGCTTGAAGAGTGGGGTCATTCACCGTGACATACGCTCAAAGAGAGGGGTCGTCTATCACGATATACGCTCTTAGAAAGGGACTTTTCATTATGATAAGCACTCGAAGAGAGGGGTCATTCATCGCAACATACGCTCAAAGAGAAGGGTTGTCCATCACGATATACGCTCAAAGAGGGGGATTGTCCATCATGGTATACGCTCAAAGAGAGGTACTGTTTATTATGACATACGCTCGAAGAGAGGGGTCATTCCTCACCATATACGCTTAAGGAGAGGGCTCGTCCATCACGATATACTCTCTAAGGAAGGGACCGTTCATTATGGCATGCACTCGAAGAGAGGAGTCATTCATCATGATATGTGCATGCCCAACCTTAGTTTCTGCCCCGAACCTTATATTAAGCTACTTCATTTCACACATGGGATCAAAGGGTAGTTATCTTGCTGATCTTAGTATTTATTACTTTTATATACTTTATATTAAGCTACTTAAGAGTTATATTACTTAAGCTATAGAAATGAATAGTTATTATAACCACATTGATTAAAGTTTCAGCTTAGTTCTAAACTCTCGTTAAGTTATTTTAAGTATTCTCATTATTATGTTTTCTTTATAGGACTTACCTATAGCTCAAGGAGTAAATATTAGCTCGGTGTTAGCTCAGAAGAAGCTAAACGGAAGGCAATGCTAGAATCATAAGGAGCCAACTTTAGAATAGCTTGGAAATGCATGGAACACTCCTACAGTACTTAAAGGACTAAAGGATAGCTCCTTGTCAGCTCACAAGTCCCATACGAGGTCAAATGAAGCATAATTCAAAACATGGCCATAGGAGATTCAGATCAACTCCAAAACACTCCTCACACTAAAAGAGAGAGTATAAGGAAACTAATAGACCATCTCACTTTGCTATAGGTAGCTCAGATTAGCTTATTTCGGCTTCAAACTTTCGCTAAGCCTTTCAGCTAGATAGCTCAGTTCAATCCGGCTCACTCACAGCTCGATTAACTCACCTCAACTCCATCTATCACTCCCAACTCAACACCCGAAGGTCACCTAGCCTTCACCAAGCATCATGTCCGTCCATCATCCATATTGGGCGCCGATATCATGGAGGCAATGTAACCCGTAAAATTTACCTAATTTCTTAGAACAAAAGTTACGGTTTTACATTACTGAAACTTGATTTGCAAGTTAAGGTTTTATAAATTAAATAATATGATACAGATAAATTATTTAAATAATTACTAATTTAAAATATTGAAAACTTATCAACCATTAAATAAAGTTCAACCCAAACGTTAAATAAACATTACAGTCCAGAAAGTCTGAAATAAAATCTCAAATCCAAAGTTTATTACAAATAACAAAATATATGGAATAAATAAGATTGCTCTGAAAACTATGAAATATACATAATAGGCTGAAATCAGAGATCTCCAAGTACCATACGAAGTCTAAGGCTGAGATCTGAAACAAGAAGCTGAGAGGGTGTAAGCTAGGGAGCCTAGTGTGTCTCTAGTGTGCAGATAAACAGAATCAGATAACAGAACAGGGCATATGATATAATGTATGCATTAACGCACCCAACACCATACACCATCTGAAGATTAGGTTCCCCAGAACCACTCTAACTCCATCACACCAAACAGAAGTGGAACTCGACCCACAAGTGGAACCACTGAGCAGAAGTGGTATATTACAGAACCACTGAACAAAAATGATAAATTACTAACTTCCCTGTGCACATATAATCTAATCAGATGCGATGATAAGTGCAAATACAAAAACATAATGCATGCCTTAATATCTAACAGGAGGCATATAGGGTGATTACAAAATTAAAAATAAATGTAATTACAAAATGATGCATGATCATATAGAGTTTAACAGAAATGGCACACAGAAATACAAAATTTAACAGTGTAGAACCTACGATTAACAGAAAATTAGAAACATTACTATGCCACTAGTAGATAAGTACACGTAATAAAAGTAAGACGAAACACACGTGCGGGTCCCGAAGATTGGTAAACAAGAGGTCGTCCAAGATGAGGAGGAGGCAATTGCTCGGGGTCGCAATCCACGTCACCTGAACCCATCAGAAACTTATTTAGAATCCAAAACTAATAACTTCTAGACAGACAATCGAACTTAAAAGCCCTAAAAACGGCACTTCGGGTTTGAATTTCGAAAAACGGACAACGCCATCGAACTCAGGATGTCGAAAAACATAAAGTGGGACCAAGTTGGAAAAAGTCAACTGCTGACATCAGCACTGGTCAACGCTGACGTCAGCGGATGACGCCAAAACAAAGAGATAGCACTTTTCATTGAATAAATTCATGATGGTCCATTTGTTTTCCAATTTTGAGTAGGATAAAAGCGTAACTAGGTTTCAATGTCTTCATGAAAATTGTTCCCCTATCTATTATATTTTCAAAGAATGTTGAATCGCATCAATCCGATACCGAGAGCTTGAGATATGGCCAAATTACTGAAGATAGTGCAGGCTAGACCGATAAGTTATATCTTTTCGAATAGATTTGGAGGGAGACACCATTCAAATGAATGGTTATCCAAATTGTTAGGCCATTTCGGCCAAACCTTTTAGAAAACTATAAATAGGACTTAAATTTATTTGTAAATGATATCTTTAATCAATACAAAATTACTTTGTGAGTTTACTCTCAAACTTGTTCTTTTTAGAACTATATCGACTTATCAAATCTATTATATAGGTTTGTAGCGTCTCCTATCTTTTCCATCCATACTTAAGATTCTAGGAACTTATTTCCTAAGGGTCTGAGTCCTATACCACCCTCAAAGCATACTATAAGTTGGGTTTATGCTTTCATAGCATATGTTCTACTTTTGTTACCTTTGAATACTATTTCTTTACCACTTTCCATACATTCCATCCTAACCATTTCGTCCATCACAATAACCTACTTCCTTAGCCTTCACTATCACCTTTTCCATTTATTTCCATAACCAAAATATCACCCAACCATCCTTATCCATTACACATATAACCTATACTTCTGCAGCCCTTTTTAATCCATTTCACCATCTTTTCTTCATCAAACAACAAGGAACGTGTATGAGGATCAAGGCTTGCTTGCAATCACGGTTGGTACAATCAAAGTTTCTCTCTACAACAACAATTTGAGAGTTGGAGCGGATCATATGGTATAATCAGAGCAAAGGAAGATTCAAGTAAGCCTCCTTGTGAATTTCATTTCTAAAAGAAATCCAAAATTTGAAAAAAAAAAAAGAAGTTGCAAATTCAGATTTTTCTCATCTCAAAGAGTCTAAATTAGTAAAAAAAAGTTAAAAAAAATCATATTCACATTTGAAGTGAAGATAAGAAGCACAAAACAAGCAAATGACCAACTTGGAGAAGTTCCTGGTGAGTACTCAAAAGTCCTCATTTTTCATATCATTTCCCCAATCGTTTATTTCCAATAAAGACAGAATTAAAGGTGATAAGGGATATTTCTAGTTATTTTCCATATTTCAGCATCTGGACACTAACTTTATGAATTTATCTATTAATTGGCATAAAACATATACGTTTGATAGTTTTCTCTCTTAGACAGGAAACTATATCACAGAGATAGCTAAAGGAGAAAATAGATGCTGAATTACAGATGAAGCACCCGCCACGGCAGCACTCTAGAGGCCACCGCAACAGCGTAAAAGATAACAATTGGTGTTCAGCAGAAAGAGGAAAAGATACCGATCTCAACGGACAAAGAGCAAGAGAAAGAAAAAGCTCATTTAGGATGTCAAGGCCATGTCAAAACCAACAGCGGGAAAGAAGAGATATTTTAGGAAATAAGATTAAATTAATACAGTTTAATTAGGAATTAAATTTCTTTCCCTTTTAGAACTCTTTCCTTGCATGGAAAGATAAACTTAGGGCTTGGCCTATATAAGGCACTTATTAGGTTTAGGTTTAGTGTGGAGTCGAGACAGATTCTCACTTTATTATACCTTTAGCCTCCTCCTCCTCCTCCATCATGTTCTAAATCTCTTAGAGGTTTAAATTGTTTGTGGAGTAGTCGGGGATGAAGGTTATATTATGTTTGATATTTTATTAATGCAAAACCTATTTCATAGTTTATTCTCTCTTGGTAGTTACTCTTCTTGCATATTATCTCGAAAGATAAGTATGTGAGAAAAAACTCATTTGCCTAGCATCAGGAGATGTAGGTTCACGAAACGAGAGAATACGGTCTTTGCTCGTGGGCATTGACTAATCCACAAGGATTTCAGCGACTAACAAGACGCATGTGTTTGGTTGTTGTCCTCCCTTGATTCACGCCGAGAGGTATCACCAAGACGTGGGTTTTAACAGTTCTCTTTGCTTAGAGATAAGGAGGAAAACATACAAGGATGCTCTGTTGAGCTATGGAATATTGAATTTTCGACAAGGCAGAACCCCGCCTAGGCAGTTGCGGCGACCTATTTTGCGACCCGCCGAGGCGGCAATTCAACCCATTGCATTAATAAATGGATACTTAAACATAACTAGATTCTCCTCTACAAAGTACTCAGTTTAGCCTCAGCTCTATCAATTTATTATTCTGTTATTTAATTTTATGCTTTTATAGTTATCTTAGTTATAATTCAACCCTTCAAAATATTTGTACTTTTATTTTTCTTAGTGTAGTTATAAGAAGTAGCAAGGTTGACTCAGTCCTCGTGGGACCGCATCTTAAATACTACAATCTGACAAAGGTGGAATTAACAGGACTCCACAGCCTCCATCAGATTTGGTGTAGTTAGGGATTGACGCTCAATTTTACTACTAATTATTTTTGCACCTTTTTAATTATTTTATTTTCTTTAGTTTTAGTTTTTATCTTAACATACAAGGCTTGTTTTGTGTATGACCAGATCCAATCCAACTATTGATCAATACCCTTACGATCCAAAAATCAAAAAAAATAGCACGAGATCTAAAACATAGGGCAGGCGAATGAATGAACGTAGAACCTGGCCAACAAAACAACGCAGGTATGAATGCCAACGCGACAGACAACCACGGTGCTTTCATAGTTGTTGATCCAGTAAATATTCCAAGATAAGAACGCGCTCAAATCGTTCGAGATTATTTAGAGGAAGATTTAGATGGGTTAACTCCTGCTGTTGTGACGCCTAATATAGAGGCAGAGCATTTTGAATTAAAACAGGTCATGTTCAACATGATCAACACCGTAGTCCAGTTTGGGGGTTCGGCCAATGAAGATGCTCGACAGCATCTTAAATCCTTTCTAGAAATTGTAACTCATTTAAGCTGCCGGGAGTCTCAACCGATATCCTTAAGAGATTGTTCCCCTATTCACCGAGGGATAGGGAAAAATCTTGGTTAAACAACCTCCAGCCAGGATCGTTGAATTCCTAGATAGAACTATGCCAAAGTTTCCTTGCCAGATTCAGTTACAACAACATAACTGATAAACTCAAAAATGACATAACATCCTTTAGGCAAGAAGAAGACAAATCAATGTCTGAGGCTTGTGAATGATACAGAGAACTATACAGAAAATGTCTCATGCATGGTCTACCTGAGTGGACCCAAGTATCCATATTCTACAATACAGTTAACACCCCTACGAAGATGATGCGTGATGCTTCCGCCAATGGCACTCTCTTAGACCGCCCACCCCATGAGAGTCTAGAAATTTTTGATAGGTTGGCAAGGAATGACTATCAATACCCAACCACCCGAAGAGGCATAAATAGGCGAGGTTTGACAACTTCTGATTCTGCAGATTCTATCCTAGCACAACTATCTGCCTTAACCAACATGGTCAAAGATCTGCATAAACCAAGCCATGTTCGAGAAGTAAAAGTAGTCACCGTTCTTTGCGAAATATATGGTGACAACCATGACTCGAACGCATGCCCGCACAATCCAAAATCGTCCTTCTATGTTGGAAACTTTAATAGGAATAATATGTCCAACAATTATAACCCATCATGGAGGAAGCACCCTAATTACTCATGGAGCAATCCTAATAATGCACTTAACACGAAATATCAACCAGTACAATCCACGGGATTCCAGCAAAACAATAGATTTACTCAGCAGCAAATGTCGCAGCAAGCACTATCGCCACAGTAGACAACAAATGTCCAAACCCTAGAGAACACACTGCAAAACTTTATGGCTCAGACTGGTGCATACATTGGAAACACCAACAAGTTCATTCAAAGAGCTGACACCTTCATGGATAAAACAAAAATGAGAATATAGAATAACAAAGTTTCTCTAAAGACGCTGAAAATTGTAGTAGGACAAATGACACAACAAATGAAAAGCAAAACCATAGGAGGTCTCCCTAGTGATACTGAAGTTGCTACAATTGGTCCTCATGAGCAATGTAAAGCCATATCAACCAGAAGTGGATTACAACTAAAGGATCCCGAAATACCTGCTCAAACAGTAGGTAAGACCCCTGAAACAGTAGCCCCAAAAGAAGCTACTGATGAAACATCTAATGCAAAGGAACCAGTAGACACTGCCGCAGCAGATGCTGCTATAACCGCACCGCATATAAGATTCCAGTGCGATGAAAGATTGAGGATCTGCGTTTACCACCATTGATGTGAGCACATCATGTCAAGTTCAACAGGGTGATCTGGAGGTCTTACCATCAGGACCTATCACACGTTCTAAGGCAAAGAAATACAGGGAAACTCTTTTCCTTACTTGCGCTAACATTTCAGATTCATTTGAGAATGTTCATGCCTTAGAATATGTTGTTTATAATGTGTTGCATGCTGATATGTGACATATTTAGGTATATATATTAGTATGTGTGTTTACTTATGTATATACTATGTTAATTATGTTTGCATTTGGTTTTAAGTGTGTTTGTATGGTTAAAATAAGACTACAAGGCTTTTTAGATGTGTTTGCCTTGTTCTAATATAGGTACTTAGGAGAATCTTAGCTCAAGTGGGCATACTCAGCTCATCTCCAGCTTAGGAGAGCGTATGTAGTTCAATACCAGCTCAAGTGGATTATATTCAGCTCAGAAGAAGCTCAATGATGTGCACGCAGCTCACCTTAGCTCGAGGCAGCTCAGAGGCTTAGGTCCAGAGGCTTAGCTCCCAGCTCCATTTAGCTCCTAACACTCTTAGCTAGTTCGTTTCAGCTCATCTCCATTTACAGCTCAATTCAACTCAAGTTGAAGTGACCTACAACAGCTGAAACCTATCGTACACGAAGAGCAGGTGTCCTACGCATGTGCCATGCATGTGGGGCCCATATAGCATCCTTCTCCACAAGTTTGGGCGTCCAAAAGCAAGCAAGCCAAACAAGGCCCTTGCTTTGAAGACCAATCAGCAACATTGGATAAGAATGAGTGGTTTCTTATTCAAATCCAAACATTAAACACATGTTTAATGTGTTTTAAGTGCCAAAACATGTGGCTAAGGATATTAGGAGCCTAGGAGAAGTTATTTGAGCATTTAAATTTTAATTTTTGTTTGAATTAAGGCCACAAATTCAAATTTGGCCAACTTCTCCTTTATTCCTTATATATTTACTTAATTTTGTAAAGGCAAGGTTAGACAATTTTATGAAACAATATTTTTGTGAGAAATTCTCTCAATTTCAGTTCTTAATTGAACTTTTCTTCACATTTTCAGACTTTGGGTTCCTAGATCACTATCTAGAGGATCCAAGTCCGTTGACGAAGAACATATTCGATTCGGGTCCGCTCAGTATATTGTACAGGTTCTTTCGAGTTCAACGTCGTTATTATTTTTCCAGCAACTTCAACATCCAATTCTGTCATTTTGGATATTATAATGCAGCCATGAAAGACCTTGAAGCATTTCATCTTCATTAAATCCTAGAAACGCAGAATTCCTTCATCTTTTTCGTTCTTTGTTTTTTTTTTAATTTTTCTTTGCTTTCTAGTAATTGTAACATCATTCTTACGTCTATAATCTTGTGTTTATTGCAAAGATAGGCTTGCTACTATCCTAGATCCGTTTCAAACAAGGATGGTTGTTTTTGAAGCAACGTATTCGTTTATCAACCATCTTTTCCACAAAGGTTGAAACAACAAAAACAGGAGTACCAATTTATGAAATTCTTTGACATACTTAAACATGTACATATAAAAATACCTTTGGTGGAGGCAATAAAACAAATGCCCAACTATGCCAAGTTCCTTAAGGATATTATATCCAAAAGGACAAAAATGGGGAAATTTGAAACAGTTGCCGCAACAGAAGGATGTGTGGCAATGTTGCACAATAAGGCCACAACCAAAAGAAAAGATCCTGGTAGTTTCACGATACCATGCGCTATCGGTGATCAATACGTGAGCAAGGCACTATGTGACTTAGGCGTCAGCAAAAATCTCATGACCAAGTCAGTATTTCAGAAGCTAAGCATTGGGCAAGCAAAGTCAACAACAATGATGTTGCAGCTGGCAGATCGCTTTTACGTACAACCAGAAGAAAAAATTGAAGATATTCTGGTAAGGGTAGATAAATTTATTTTTTCTGCTGACTTCTTAATTCTTAATTATGAAGCAGATGAACATGCACCAATCATATTAGGAAGACCATTCCTAGCCATAGGAAGAACATTGATCGATTGCGAGAAAGAAGAATTGATCATAAGGGTTAATGATCAACAAGTAAAGATCGATGTGTTTAAAACTCTAAAACATCTAGAGGAACCAGAGAAAATTGACCATGAGGATGAAACAGATTGTCTTAATATAACCCGCCGAGGCAGCAATGCTGATTGTTGCGGCCATTGTTTTTATGAAGAACCAGGTATAGATAATCAAAATATAGAGATGCCAGAAAACACACATAAGAAGGTAATTGGTTAACCTCATACCTAGGTAAGTATTTTGAGCCCCTTGAGTATACTTCATGTGGAAGCAAGAAACAAAAACCATCTTTAGAATAACCCCTAGAATTGGAATTAAAACAACTACTTGAGCAGTTAAAATAAATCTATTTGGGATCAAATGAATGCTTCCAATAATCATTTCCTCTGAGTTATAGCTTGAACAGGAAAAACGACTAATTGACATGCTACGTCAGCATACAAAGGCAATCGGATGGACAATTGCAGAACTGAAAGGTATCAGTCCGTCATTGTGCATGTATAAAATATTATTGGAAGAAAATCATAAACCTACCATTGATGCACAGAGACGGTTAAATCATGCAATGAAAGAAGTGGTAAAAAAAGAAATCATTAAATAGCTTGACGTAGGTATTATCTACCCTATATCTGATAGCACATGGGTAAGTCCAGTACAATGCGTCCCAAAAAAGGGAGGAATGATAGTAATCTCAAATGAAAACAACGAATTAATCCCAACAAAAACTGTAACTTGGTGGAGAATATGTATGGACTATCGAAAACTTAATCAAGCAACAAAAAAAATCATTTTCCTTTACCATTCATCGACCAAATGCTTGATAGGTAAGCCAATAAACCCTACTATTGTTTCTTAGATGGCTATTCAGGATACAATCATATTGCCATAGCCTCAAAGACCAAGCCAAAACAACCTTCACATGCCCATATAGAACTTACGCCTTTAGAAGAATGTCGTTTGGGCTATGTAACGCACCTCCTACATTCTAATGATGCATGATGGTAATATTCTCCGATATGATTGAGCATCACCTTGAAATCTTTATGGATGATTTCTCTGTGTTTGGAGATAATTTTGATAACTGCCTAGGAACTTGGAAAAGGTACTACAAAGATGTGAAGACACAAACCTAATCTTAAATTGGAAAAAATGTCATTTCATGGTTAATGAAGGGATAGTACTCGGCTACAAGATCTCCTACCACGACATAGAAGTTGACAAGGCTAAAATAGACGTGATAGAAAAACTGCCACCACCAACATCGGTAAAAGGAATACGCAGTTTCCTTGGACATGCTGATTTTTACCGACGATTCATTGAAGACTTTTCCAAAATCATCAAACCTCCATCAGCATTATTGGAACAAAATAACGTATTCAACTTTGATGAATCATGCACTAAGGCTTTCGAGACATTGAAGCAAAAATTGATATCCGCCCCTATAGTAGTTCCACCTGACTAGGATGCACCATTCGAACTAATATGTGATGCAAGTGAATATGCAGTCGGGACAGTACTTGGGCAACGAAAGAAAAAGATATTTCATGACGTACACTATGCAAGCAAAACCTTAAACGATGTCCATGTCAATTACACTACAACTGAGAAAGAATTATTAGTGGTAGTTTTCGCTTTCGATAAGTTCAGATCACATCTTATTGGCAGCAAGGTAATTATACACACAAATCATTATGCTATAAAATATCTACTGTCAAAAAAAGATGAAAAAAAAAGCCTGATACGATGGATACTACTGCTCCAAGAATTCGAAGTTGAAATAAAAGACAGAAAAGGAATGAAAAATCCAATAGCAGATCATCTATCACGTTTAGAAGGGAACAAAGCAATTAACCCTGAACAAGAAATCAGAGATACATTCCCAGATGAACAGATACTAGCTACCACGGTGGCTGAGTGGAAAGTATTAGTAGAAGATCTGGCCCCTTTCTCACAAGATCCTGACGTAACGATAGAAAAAATTACTTCCATACTATCTGAGTATATCCACCACTCTGCCTTAGCCGCGTCCACAACACCGTGGTATGCTGACATTGTCATTTATATAACGAGTGGCATTCTTCCTCGCCACCTCAATCATCAAGGAAAGAAAAGGTTCAAACATAACGCAAAGCATTATATTTGGGACGATTCTTTCATGTTTAAACAATACGCAGATCAAATAATAAGGCGATACATATCGGAAGAGGAACAGGAAAATGTACTAGCACAATGCCACGCATCTCCCTATGACGGACATTTTGGCGGCAACAGAACGATAACAAAATTACTACAATCAGTATTGTACTGGCCGAGTCCATATAAAGATGCACAGGAATATTGTAAAAGGTGTGATCGATGCCAAAGGATGGGAAGCATATCAAAAACAAATAAAATGCCTCTACAAAACATTCTCGAAGTAGAATTGTTTGATGTATGAGGGATTGACTTCATGTGACCCTTTCCATCATCATACGGTAACCTCTATATCTTATTGGCAGTAGATTATGTATCCAAATGAGTAGAAGCAGTAGCAACGATAAGGAATGATGCCAAAACAATACAGAAATTCTTAAAGAAAAACATCTTCACCCATTTTGGTGTACCACGTGCCATAATAAGCGATTGGGGTAAACATTTTGATATTAGACAGATTATCGCGACCTTAAAGAACTTGAGAGTAACACACAAGATAGCCACATCATACCACACATAAACAAACGGATAAGTAGAAGTGTCGAATAGAGAACTCAAGTTAGTACTGAAAAAAATTGTCAATCCAACAAAAAATGATTGATCCACACGATTGGATGACGCGCTATGGGCATACAAAACAACATTCAAAACTCCACTAAAAATGTCTTCGTACCAACTAGTCTATGGCAAATCCTGTCATCTACCAATATAGATAGAACACAAAGCATACTACGCAATATGAATGATCAACATGGATTGGGAAAAAGCAAGAAAGAAAAGATTATTAGACCTTAATGAAATCTAAGAATTCAGAACTTCAACATACGAGAACGCCAAAATCTACAAAGAAAAAACAAAGAGATGGCATGACCACAACCTGCTGCCACGACAGATACTGTATGGGAAGATGGTTTTACTCTATAATTCTCGATTAAAGCTTTTTCCTGAAAAACTAAAATCTAGATGGTCCGGACCATTTGATGTAGTTCAAACACATCCTAACGGAGCAGTTACAATCCGATCACAAAAAAGATGGACATGAATTTAAAGTTAATGGACAATGCCTCAAACTATACAAGGGAGCAAAATTTCAAGAACTCAAGAAACAATCACATTAGGATATGACTTCACATCTTCGCCTATTATGCATTAAATCACTACTTCTCTTTTATCTTTTAGTATAACTGTTACGTGTAAAAAGTACGCAATTAGTGCAAGTGTACACGTCACAAGTAATAAAATGATAAGTATTATCGTATATCGTCTCCACAGGGATTGGTCTACTCAATATGCCTTCTATCGTCTTCTTGCTCTGTAAAAGAAATAAAATAAAAACATAGATGATTTGGGTTGGAGTAAACTAAACAACTTGAATAATAAAGCAAACTAAATAATGAAAAAAATAATCAGATTAAGGAAGTGGTCAGGATCCAGTTGTGTTGTATTGTGGATTCAATTGACTTATTTTTGTCCAATGCAATCACATAGCACTGCCTGGCAGAACTGCAGTTTTC
The DNA here is from genome assembly GCA_035048815.1 of Abelmoschus esculentus. Taxonomy (NCBI): domain Eukaryota; kingdom Viridiplantae; phylum Streptophyta; class Magnoliopsida; order Malvales; family Malvaceae; genus Abelmoschus; species Abelmoschus esculentus. The sequence goes on along the minus strand of JAUCBN010000008.1, from coordinate 18,178,097 downwards.
TATCTCGACAGCGATGAGCTACGTCCACCGCGACAATCCCTTGCTCTTGGCTGGACTTTACCAATGTTCGGCAAAGTGTCCTTTGATGACTCCGTTTATCCCTAAGTCGAAGTACTGTTGGAGACTAATCCTTGATGATACCTCTCGGCATAAATCAATTATAATCATCAACCAATCCCAAACTTCTTTTAGCCACTGAAACTCTAACCTATCCCTAGGCCGAGTTAGTATTTTCCGACTAGAAAAATACCGTACTTATTCCTTTCGTGATTTAACTCTCCCAATATTAGATAAATAGATTACTCACAAACTTCTCTCCCGAGCTTGAATGCAAGAACAATGAATATCAAAGAATAAGCAAACCTTGATATTTTATTGCATTGAAAAGAGAAAACAAAGTTCAACCTCTTCTCACAAATACTCTACAATTTTCACCTAAGCCTAAAAGAAATTAGAACATAATGGAAAACAAGAAAACTCTAAATTCTAAGATGAACTCTCTAATTCGGCTCTCTAGTATCCGGTGTGTTTTTCTTCCTTGGACGGCTATGGTTTATATAGGCTTGGCCTAGGGAAAACCTTTCGTAAGTAGGAATACAACTTGGAGTAAAACACAAGTTAGGTATATAAATAAAAATATTTATTTTATTTCCAAGTTTATTCCCACAAGGATTCTTTTTCTGCGTGGACTTTGACTTTTTACGTGCTTTCCAGCTTCGATCTTTGTGCTGCTTGTCCAGAAATGTTCACCTTATTTTTCTCTTCAAGTCGACTAAAATATCAACATTTGTCCTTCAAGTGCTGCCGCGGCCTCAGGTCCTGCCTCTACCTCAATCACTACTGCGGCATCAGGTCTACCAGCAAATGCACAAAGGTGACGTAAAGTTTGCATTTTCTATAAATATCATCTCTATAAGTCACAAAAGCACAATACTGAATATCCCATGTTAAGTTCATGCATTAGTCCAAGTAGGTGTAGATTTAGTGATTATTTCCCATGAAAGGTGTAAAAAGTGATAGTGAATTGAGCACTTATCAATAACTATACTAAAGTTTAGGTATAAGTTCTTTATTTTTGCTTTTAGGAATCACAATAAGACCCCACTCCCATTTGCATCCAACCACCATGCTCGGACAAAAAATACAATGATGAGCCCACCAAAATCAACCGCCGAGCAGCCGCCCAAAACCCGCCGCAAGCTACTCATCGACAGTGACTCTGAAGATTCCTTCGTGTCCGCAAAATTTTAAAGGCGGTAGTTTTTCTTATTTTCTTTTACTTTTTTTTCTGTTCATTTTCGGGTTTTTTCTCTTTTTCTCTATTACTTAACCATGCATTGAGGACAATGCATCTCTCGAGTCTAGGGGAGCATTTGTCCAATTTTATAACATGTAATTATCTGCAATTGTATGGAAGTAATCAGAGTATCTTCTTATTTCCTTAAAAATTTCGCTTAATATTCTACCTTATACAAAAGCAATTAATTTTTTTAGACTGTGAATTTTATTGAAACTGCCTTGGCAGTAATATATTCTCTAGCCACCACCACAGTTCACACCATTCACCAAACTTGAATTCAGAGAGGTCTAATAGGCTTAGTACTTAGGATTAGACTATGAGCCTAAAATCAAATAAACACTGCTTGTCTTAGTTCATTTTAAAAGTCCTTCTCTTTAAAAGAAATAAGAACTTAGGATTAGATTTTAAATTAGAGGTGCCCATGACTAGCTCTAGGACTTAGTTTTCCTCCACTTACTAGAGGTGCCCAAAATTGGCTCTAGTAAGAAATAGCTAAATACTTAAGGTGACCAAAAACTGGCTCAAACAGTATAAGTATATAGCAATATATATTTATACATCAATTTAGGGAGAAAGAAGGAAAAAGAATCAAGAAAAATCTTAGTCGGTATATTAGAAAATCAACCTTGACATAGCTACACACACTAAGACTTATATTCCAATTTTGAGGAACGCCTAGAATCTAGAAGAGGCTGAGTCAAGAAAGGAATTATGCCGTGACAGACAGGACGATATATTACTTTAAAATTCCAGACTCAAAAATTATCTTTTGCGTTGCTTAAGGACAAACAATAATTCGGTTTTGGGTGTGTGATGAGTACTCAAAAGTCCTCATGATATGAATCCGGTTGCGGAATATCCGAATTTGTATATGTGATTGCCGATCGTGATTCTAGTAAGTAATTGATATGATTACAAGATGATACGACAATGGAATGATGATAAGTTGATTGTTGTGTTTAGGATGAAGTATGGAAAATATGGATGTATGGTTGATGGAAATGAAAAGATGAAATGTAATTGATGGTGTGGTGTAAACAAAGGAGTAACCAACACTAAAAAGTGAAGACCCGTTCCTTAAGAGTTTTAAAACCGTGACTTGGGTGAAAGGCTAATGGATTGCGACCCTCTAGTTATATGAACTAGGAACCAACAATATAAAAAAAATGAAAAGGGATTAATGCCACAAGAACAATCTTGCAAGCCAATAAAGTTCAAAAAGTACTATAAAAGAGAACACTCTCAAAGTTTAATATATGCCAAAAGTTGTTCCTTTTACAATGAAATGAGTGCCTATTTATAGGTGTAAGACAACAACAAATTGATTAGCCTAGACAAAGATTAAAGAATCATTATTCTGGTGTTAAAGGCCTATTAATTTGTAGGTTATCGTATCTCCAATTAACAGCCAAAAAGGTTTGATCTAACAAGGATGAATATGAACATTCGTAAGATGAATGTAGACATACATATCATCTACATGGAGAAACTCTTGGGCTAATGAACTTGATTAAGTTGTCATTCATCCTCCTTTAATGAGCTGTTGATAAAGCATTGAATTCAGCAATTGAATGGCCTCTTGAATTTGTTGAACAAGCATCTTGTGACTATTCCCGTACTGAATTTCCAGCATGCAGTGTCTTCACTAATTTAATCATATCTTAAGCTCCTGATATCGGATTGAGGTGATTCAAATTGCGTTGGAAAGATAAGAAATCGAAGAATACGTTTGAAGAAGACCTCAAGACTCAAATATGCTCGTATCCAATCCAAAAATGGCGAACAAGTTGACTGATATTCCTTGAACTCCCTCCTTAAGTGTTGCTTTAATTCTTGCCTTTACTCTCCCTTAAGTGCTGATAATGAAGGCTTTCATTGCATGTCTTCTCTGTTAAAAAATGATAAGCTTTATGGAGGATTAAGTAGCTCTTAAGTAGTCTTTAAGTGCCTCTTTAAGTGGTGTATTTAGGAGCTCTTCAATGCATTATTTTCTTGCTGAAACTGAAAGCCTTTAAGTGGTGTGTAAATCTCCCTTGAATGTCTTGAAACTGATCAGCCATCATGGTGTCTTCAAGTGTCTTTAATTGGCAGTAAATAACTTGTCATTCTTGTAGAAAATGATCAGCCATTTGATCCCAAATAAATACCCTAGATGAAAATATAAGTAACCATTAGATAACAATTTTATTCAATAAAATAAAAGTGAATGCATTAAACATATTTAATGAGCTAGTTTAATTAATGAAACTAGTTACATTGAATGATCTAGTTTAATTAATTAATCCACACACTAAATGAACTCATAAACATAAGAAAACTAACATACTTTAAGTGAACTATCATGCATTAATTAAACTAATGAACTTAATTGAACTAACATGCTTAAATGAATATCAAGCATGATTTATTCATGCACACATGCTGAAATTAAATTTAAAAACTTAAGAAAGAACTCATGCAAACTCTTGCACAAGTAGGAGGTTGTATTGTTCCAACATAGTTGGTGTTGCATTCTCTAATTTCCAACCTTGAATAAATAGATTTCCCATGGCCTCTTGAAATTTCTTGGTTTTAGCACGAGTCATAGGTCCAATAGGAAATTTTTCTGATTCATTGTTGGTTGTGATCGTATCATTCCCTCCCTCTTGAAAGCGATTTGATCCCAAATCGTCACCTTCATGAAATGGAGATAAATCAGCCACATTGAATGCTGCACTGACATTAAACTCACCTGGGAGGTCTAATTGATAGGCATTATCATTGACACGCTTGATCACTTGAAAAAGACCATCCCCTCTAGGCATCAATTTTGATTTGCGTTGGGCTGGAAATCTTTCTTTTCTCATGTGCAGCCAAGCCCAATCTCCCGGCTCGAATGTAATTCGTTTACGTCCCTTGTTAGCTTGTTGCTCATATTGCCTAGTTCTCTTTTCAATATTGTCCTGCACTTGTTGATGGAGTTTTTTTGAAAAATTCAGACTTGTTTCTCCCATCTTTATTCACAATTTGATCAGCGGGCAAATGTAATAAATCCAATGGAGTTAAGGGATTGAAACCATACACTATTTCAAATGGTGACATTTTAGTGGCGGAATGAATGGATCGGTTGTAAGCAAACTCCACATGTGGCAAGTTTTCCTCTCAAGTCCTCAAATTCTTTTTGATGATTATCCTCAACAACATGGATAACACCCGGTTCACCACTTCAGTTTGACCATTTGTTTGTGGATTACAAGTTGTGGAAAATAACAACTTGGTTCCAATCTTGCTCCATAATGTTCTCCAAAAATGGCTTAAGAACTTCACATCTCGATCAGATACGATAGTTTTTGGAACACCATGCAATCTCATGATTTCCCTGAAAAATAAATTAGCAATATGTGAAGTATCATTAGTCTTATTATAAGGAATAAAATGAGCTATTTTAGAGAATCGATCCACTACTACAAAGATGGAATCTTTGTTATTCTTTGTACGTGGCAGCCCAAGTACAAAATCCATGGATATGTCTACCCAAGGTACATTAGGAATAGGTAGTGGAGTATAAAGGCCATGGGGTATGACTTTTGACTTGGCCTTTCTACATGTGATACAACGCTCACATAGCCTCTCAACATCTCGTTTTATCTTTGGCCAATACAAGTACTCTTGAAGCATGTTCAACGTCTTCACTACTCCAAAATGTCCCATTAGTCCTCCCTCATGTGCTTCCTTGAGGAGCAACTCTCGGATGGATCCTTGTGGGATGCAAAGCTTCCCTTCCTTGAATAGGTATACATCATCTCTATAAAACTTATCATTTGCACCTTTCTCACAAATTTTCTACACTTCACCAAAATCATGGGCAGACTCGTATAATTCCTTAATGAAAGCAAAACCTAACAATTTAGAGTCTAAGGTGTTAAGAAGGGCATACCTACGTGACAGTGCATCAACAACAATGTTTTCCTTACCCTTTTTATACATGATCACATAAGGGAAGGCTTCAAGAAACTCAACCCATTTGGCATGTCTCTTGTTTTAGCTTATGCTGACCCTTGATGTGCTTTAATGCCTCGTGGTCTGTATGGATGATGAATTCCTTAGACCATAGGTAATGCTGCCAAGTTTCCAAGGCCCGAATTAGTGCATACATTTCCTTATCATAGGTCGGATAATTGAGTGTAGCTCCACTCAATTTCTCACTAAAGTAGGCTATGGGGCGTCCTTCTTGAGATAAAATTGCTGCAATTCCCAAACCTGAAGCATCACATTCAACCTCAAAAACTTTGTTAAAATCAAGTAAAGTTAATAATGGTGCATTAATTAAATAATCCTTAATCAGGTTAAAGGATTTCTCTTGTTCTTCACCCCAAAAGAAGTTGGAATTCTTTTTAATGACCCCGGTTAAAAGAGCAGCTAAGGTGCTGAAATTGGGTACAAACCGACGATAGAAGCTTGCTAAACCATGGAAGCTTCTAACTTGGCTAATGCTTGTTGGTCTAGTCCATTACTCAATTGTCTTAACCTTCTCTCTATCAACTTCTAATCCATCTGCACTCACAACAAAACCTAGGAAAACAACCTTGTTAGTGCAAACTATGCATTTTTGTAGATTAGCATAAAGTCTTTCATTTCTCAAAACATCTAATACTGCCCTTAGATGTTGAACATGTTCACTCAAACTCTTGCTATATATAAGAATATCATCAAAATGCACTACACAAAACTTACCCAAGAATTGTCTAAGGATGTGATTCATTAATCTCATGAAAGTGCTTGGTGCATTAGTTAGACCGAAATGCATAACAAACCACTCATATAATCCTTGTTTAGTCTTGAATGCAGTTTTCCACTCATCCCCTTCTCGCATTCGAATTTGGTGGTAACCACTTTTAAGATCAATCTTAGAGAATACCTTAGAACCACTAAGCTCATCTAACATATCATCTAAACGTGGAATAGGATAACGATACTTTACCGTTATTTTGTTGACCGCACGACAGTCCACACACATGCACCATGTACCATCTTTCTTAGGCACAAGTAGAACAAGTACTGCACAAGGACTAAGGCTCTCCCTAATATAACCCTTTTCCATCAAATCTGAAACTTGCCTTTATAACTCCTTAGTTTCCTCGGGGTTACATCGATAAGCTGGTCAATTAGGAATGATAGCACTAGGAACAAAGTCAATTTGATGCTCTATTCCACGAATTGGAGGTAGTCCACTTGGAATCTCTTCTAGAAATAGGTCTTCATATTCCTGCAACAATGAAACAATAAAAGATGGCAGATTGGGGTCAAGATTGTTAGTGCTTAAATAACTCTCCTTGTACATAAGTACAAGAACCATCTTTTCTGAAAACAAATTCTTTCTTATCTCTTTTTCTTTAGTAAAAATGCTAACTCTTTTTTTTCTTCTTTTTCTCTCTCCTTTTTCCGCTCGGATGTTACCTCACTCTCCTTGGCTCTTCTCTCAATTTTGATATCACTCTCTTTGGCTTTTTTAAAGCTTTCTCTTAAATGAAGTTGATCTTGTGAACTTGCTTTGGTGAAAGTGGGGCAAGAGTGATCTTCCTTGCTTCATAGGTGAAGGTATACCGATTGGTATAACCATTATGTATGACTCTCCTATCGAACTGCCATGGTCTTCCTAACAAGAGATGACCGACGTGCATTGGCACAACATCACATAACACCTCGTCTTTGTATTTGCCAATGGAAAAAGGCACAATAACTTGTTTGATCACTTTAAGTTCTCCTACATCATTAAGCCACTGCAACTTGTAGGGATGTGGATGCTTGGTCGTTTCTAGACCAAGTTTATCTACCATTAAAGTACTAGCAACGTTAGTGCAACTACCACCATCGATAATGACAAAGCATACCTTTCCATTAATATGGCAGCGAGTATGGAACATGTTCTCGCGTTGCTGATCCCCATCAATTGCTTGCATGCTTAGGCTCCTTTTAACAACAAGGACCTCTCCATCTACGGCATGTTCCAACTCTTCTTCTTCTTCAAATTCTTTATCCTCCTCCTCCTCCTCTTGGTCAGTTTCAATCTCTCCATCATCACGGATGGACATAGTGTTGCGGTTAGGGCATTGGCTAGCAATGTGACCTCTCCCCAAACACTTGAAGCATTGTACATCACGAGATCGATTTTGCATGGCTGGACTCTTTCCCTTGCTGGTTTCAGCAATGAGTTTGATATTCTTTGATGGTCTGGCTCGGTCATTAAGACTAAAGGATGGATTCTTTTTTATGTTACTTTGCCCCCATTTAGAAGTAGAACCTCCAAAGACTTGGGGTGCACCTTTCCTTTTGAGTTGCTTCTCCACCTTCATGACCATATGAACCATGTCTTCTATTTCCACGTAATGTTGCAACTCAACAATGGCTACAATGTTAGGATCAAGACCAGATAGAAACCTTGCCATAGTGGCTTCTCGATCCTCATCAATGTTGGCTCGGATCATGGCTACTTCCATGTCTTTATAATAATCCTCAACACTACGATTGCCTTGTGTAAGGTTTTGAAACTTGTTAAACAACTCTCTATTGTAGTGAGTTAGAATGAATCTTCTACGCATCACAGCTTTCATCTCATTCCAAGTCGAAATAGGATGTTCACCATTGCGTCTCCTGCTAGATGTTAATTGATCCCATCATATAAGTGCATAATCCATAAACTCAATGGCTGCGAGTTTTACCTTTTTAAGCTCTGAACGGAAAAGATACCAATCTCAACGGAAAAATAGCAAGAGAAAGAAGAAGCTCAGTTAGAAGGTCAAAACCATGTCAAAACCAACCGCGGGAAAGAAGATATATTTTAGGAAATAAGATTAAATTAATACAATTTAATTAGGAATTATATTTCTTTCCCTTTTAGAACTCTTTCCTTGTATGGAAAGATCAACTTAGGGCTTGGCCTATATAAGGCACTTATTAGGTTTAGGAGTAGTGTGGAGTCGAGACGGATTCTCACTTTATTATACCTTTAGCCGCCGCCTCCATCATGTTCTAAATCTCTTAGAGGTTTAATTGTTTGTGGAGTAGTCGGGGATGAAAGTTAGTTATGTTTGATATTTATTAATGCAAAACCTATTTCATAGTTTATTCTCTCTTGGTAGTTACTCTTCTTGCATATGAGCTCGAAAGATAAGTATGTGAGAAAAAACTTATTTGCCTAACATCGGGAGATGTAGGTTTACGAAACGAGAGAATACGGTCTTTGATCATGGGCATTGACTAATCCACAAGGATTTCAACGACTAACAAGACGCATGTGTTTGGTTGTTGTCCGCACTTGATTCACGCCGAGAGGTATCATCAAGACGTGGGTTTTAATAGTTTTCTTCGCTTAGGGATAAGGAAGAAGACATACAAGGATGCTCTGTCGAGCTATGTAATGTTGAATTGTCGACAAGGCATAACCCCGCCTAGGCAGCTGCAACAACCCTTTGTGCGACCCTCCGAGGTGGCAATTTAACCCATTGCATTAATAAGTGGATACTTAACATAACTAAATTCTCCTCTATAAAGCACTCAATTTAGTCTCGCCTCTATCAATTTATTATTTCGTTATTTAATTTTATGCTTTTATAGTTATCTTAGTTATAATTCAACCCTTCAAAATATTTGTGTTTTTAGTTTTCTTAGTGCAGTTATAAGAAGTAGCAAGGTTGACTCAGTCCTCGTGGGACCGACATCTTAAATACTACAATCTGACAAAGGTGGAATTAACAGAACTCCATAGCCTCCATCAGATTTGGCGTCGTTGTTTCATTCTATTCTTATACCATTTTCTTATTAGTCCCTACACTTTTCTATTTTTCTTTTATTTCTTCTTTCTCTTTCCTTTCTCTAGCCTAACCCTTATCTTGTAGCCCAAACGCCAACAACATCTATACTAATAGTTTTGACAGATTTTGAGTTATTTCTGTAAAGAATTTGTGACGAGAGTTCGAGTCGTAAAATGCAAGAGAGTTGCGAGATCAGAAAAGACAGTAAAAGCCATTAAGTCCTGGAGTGCAAATACGAGTGATTTGAGTAACAACTTCTTTTCCTTGGAGTGACCGTGAGGATTTTTTGAGTGTGTTGTTAGGTTTACATTTTTTTCTTTTATTTTCATTAACCATGTCCCATCCATCACTCTTGGGAAAAGGAGAAATTAAGTTCCAAGATGTGCTAGATGATCAACAACGATCAAACATCTTTCAAACATGTACTCAAAGAGAGGAGTAATTTATCACGACATACGCTCAAAGAGAGGGGTCTTCCATCACGGTATATGCTCAAAGAGATGTTCCGTTCACCATGACATCAACTCGAAGAGAGGGGTCATTCATTGCGACATACGCTTATAGAGAGGGGTCTTCCAACACGGTATATGCTCAATGACTGGAACCGTTCATTATGAGATGCATTCGAAGTGAGGAGTCATTCATCGCGACATACGCTATAAGAGAAGGGTCGTCCATTACGGTACACGCTCAACAAGAGGGACCGTTCATTATAACATGCACTCGAAAAGAGGGGTTATTCATCGCGACATACGCTCAAAGAGAGGGGTCTTCCATCATGGTATAAGCTTATAGAGTTGGACCGTTCATTATGACATGCACTCGAAGAGAGGGGTCATTCATCGTGACATACAATCAAAGAGAGGGGTCAACCATCACGATAGACGCTCAAAGAGATGGATCGTTCATTATGACATGCACTGGAATAGAGGGGTCATTGACTGCGACATACGCTTAAAGAGAGGGGTCATTCATCACGGTATATGCTCAAAGAGAGGGACCAGTCAGCATGACATGCACTCGAAGAAAGGGGTCATTATCGCAACAAACGCTCAATGAGAGGGGTCGTCCATAAAGGCATACGCTCAAAGTGAGGGACTGTTCATTATGACTTATGCTCGAAGAGAGGGGTCATTTATCGCGACAAACACTAGAAAAGAAGGGTCAACCATCATGGTTTACGCTCTAAGAAAGAGGTCGTTTATTATGACGTGCAGTCGAAGAGAGGTCATTCATCGCGATAAAGGCTCAAAGAGAAGGGTCATCCATCACAGTTTACGCTCAAAGAGAGGGACCGTTCATTATGACATATGCTTGAAGAGGGGTTTGTCTATCACGGTATACGGTTAAAGAAAGGAACCGTTCGTTATATAATTTACTCCAAGAGAGGGGTCACTCATCCCGACACACGCTCAAACAGAGGGGTTGTCTATCACAGAATACACTCAAACACTACAGCAAAACAGTTCTACAGCGGCGTTTTTTTAGGTCTATACCGGCGTTTATAAGCGCCGCTAAAAGACTCAGTGGCGCATAAAAAAGCGCCACAAGAAACGCCGTCGAAACAAGCGCCGCAAATGACAGCGGTGTTTTTTCCCGTTAAACGCCGCTATAGTACATTATATTTAGCGGCGTTTTAAATGCTAAACGCCGCTATAGTACATTATCTTTAGCGGCATTTTATGTTATAAACGCCGCTATAGTTTGTTATCTTGAACGATGTTTCCTTCACAAATGCTGCTATAGTACATCATTTTTAGCGGCGTTTCCTTCACAAACGCCGTTGTTTCTCTTCATCTATAGTGGCATTATTTAAGAAACGCCGCTAAAAATGATGTACTGCAGCGGCATTTTTTCAAAAAAAACGCCGCAATTGCCATGTATTTATTGCGGCGTTTTTTTCCTATAAACGCCACTGTTGAGTTATTTTTCTGTGGCGTTTGGACCACAAACGCCGCTGCTGGTAATGTATTACCCAAAATTCTGTCATTTTGATGTTCACCCAAATTTTCCTGCTTAAATCCAATATGAGACAGAATAATAATAATAAAAATAATAAAAAGAAATAGTTCAAAACATTAATATAAAATAAAGTAACATTAATATAAAAATACTAAAAACGAAAATAAATCTTACAAGTCTAGAACCTTAATGTCAAATAAAATTCTATGTTAAAGTGAAATAAAGTAGCAACAACAACTTGATTGAACTTAAAATTAATTAAGGTAACGAACTATTTCCTTGGTTCTGCTTTAGCATTGCCATCATTTCCTGAAATTGTACTTGAAGATTTTGATATGCAGCTTCTCTCTCTGCTTCTCTTGTTGCTCTTTCTGCTTCTCTTGCTTCTCTCTCGACTTCTCTCTCAGCTTCTCTCCTTTCTCTCTCAGCTTCCTTAGCTTCCATCTCGGCTTGAAATTGAGTTAATTGTTGTTTTAAACGATTAACTTCCGCTTGAGAAGACTGGTTTTGCGATGGCATGTATTGAGATGAGTTTGTTCCAAAATATTTGGTTGGGGTAACAAATGATCCTTGACACCGCACCCTGCCATATCTTTCAGGACCCAGAACATCAGCAAAAACTTGATTGTCAATATCATCCATATTAACAGAACCATCAGTTGAAATTGTTGCTTCATACTCTGTCCTTTTTTCCTTCATTTTCATCTGATAACCATTTAAAAGAATGTATATGGAATGAAATTCTATATTTAAAAGAATATATAATATAATTTATATATGCAATAAATTTACCATAATTTCTCCAGCTTCCGGATTTATTGGAGAGCCATCCTTTTTTGTGTGCGTAATATCAAAGAGCTTTAGCCGTCCAATGCTAACACCAGTCGCAATTTGCTACACAAAATAATAGAAATTAAAACTAACTTTAGTATAATTCATTAAAAAATTATAATTAATTAAAATAAATAATACCTCCTTATTAGCTATACGAGCAAAGCTCTTCGTCCCAGCTGTATGAGTGAACTTTTGTTTTTGTCTGCTAGAAACTCCAATACGCTCTCGATCCTGTATAATTTCTAGTTTGAATTACGTATGAAATTAATATTATAATGATGTATTATTTTTTAATTACATCGATATTACCTCTCCTTTTGTTGAAGTCCAAAATCTAACAGCATCTTCCTATTGATACCGTAGTATACCTGGTGGTACATTTTGAAGCTTCTCTTGAAGGCTCAAATTATACTTGAAATATGACTTTTTCAAAACGCTTTTATGGTCTCTCCATTTCTTTCCTAAGGCATGCTTGACATAATCATCTGAGACCTCCAAAGAAAATTTATCCTGAAAATCACACAATTAAAAGAAGATATAAATATTAGTATTTAACTATAATTGATCAGCTACTACAACATTATTACCTTAACAAGATCCAAAGCTTGATTTTTGTTACTGTTAGGCATCTGACGCCATGACTCATAATTGATCGGCAAAATTGAAGCATTTCGTGCAACAATGCCTAAATAACTAGCCAGAACACTTGCTTCTGCCCCGATAGGTTGTCCTGTTTCATTTCTTGAAACTTTCACACGTTCTCCAACTGGAAGATCGTATAATTCAATCAATGTTGTACGCCCTCTAGTCTTGCGCCTTCGACCATTTCCACCTACATATCAAATATTTCAAGTCTAAATTGTTAAAATAAAACCAATGATTGAAATAAAATTTTTAAATATTACCTTCAATTTCTATGTTTTCAATTGTTTCAGGTACTTGTGAAGAATCAACACCAGACAAATCATCATCATTTGTTACACCCTCCATACGAGGAACTTGAATAATATGCAGGCTATTAAGTTTCCTCCTAGGCATGATGATACCTGCAATATAAAAAAAATCTAAATTAACAATTATAGTGAAAACAATACTATTAACAATTATATTATGCAGTTAATTTTAATATAAATCTGATTACATTATGCAGTTAATCTTCATTAAAATCTCCATCCATGTTTTCTCGATCTCGAACCCATTGGAACTGTGAACTTGAACTACAACATGTTTCATCTAAGTTTTGTGCAGCAAATGGTAAAGTTGTTGATCGTGTTTCATTGTCATCTCTACTTCCATCCCCAATGTCAATCAAGTCTCTAGGAGTGTTACGAAGTACAACATACCAACCCTCTTTCGTTGGATCACGATAATAAAAAACTTGTTTGACTTGAGAAGGAAAAACATATGGTTCGTCCATCAATTGTTGGCCAGTATGAATGAGTCGAGAGAAATTCACCATTGTAAAACCAAATTTATCTTTTTTAACGCCCCGAGCACTATTTACATCAGGCCAATCACATCAAAATAGCATAACCTTTCGTTTACCATAATAATCCAACTCAATGATATTTGTAATAATTCCATAATATTCTACATCTCCCTCCACAGGATGACTGTCTCTGGCACTAGCATAACTTGTAGTTAAAGAAGTAACAACAACCCCACAATTTTGTGTTTTCCGTAATCTTTCTCGAGATTTCGTATGGAACCTATATCCGTTAATGAGGTAGGCATTATATCTCTTTACAATTATATTCGGGCCTTGACAAAGCCATTTGACCTCCTCACTAACTTCTCTTCCAGCCCAAACCTATTATACGTCAAATTCAAATTTTGTTAACCATCAAACATATCCTTCTGATATCTAAATCGATGATTTTCGTCTAACCACCATCGATGACCCATGTAAGAGAACTTCTTTCCATTATACAACCACTTGGAACAGGTCTGTGCGGCACAACAAGGACAAGCATATCGACCTTTGGTACTCCAACCAAACAAATTTGCATAAGCAGGAAAGTCATTAATAGTCCACAATAAAGCTGCACGCAAATTAAAGTTCTCTTTCTTCAACATATCATATGTTTCAACACCCACCCATAATTGTTTCAACTCTTCAATAAGAGGTTGCAAGTATACGTCAATATCATTCCCAGGACCTTTCTCACCGGGGATTATCATGGATAAGATAAAAGAAGATTGTTTCATGCAAATCCATGGAGGCAAGTTGTAAGGAACAAGTACAACAAGCCAAGTACTGTACGAAGTACTCATGATTTTAAAAGGATTAAACCCATCAGAAGCAAGACCGAGTCTAACATTTCGAGGATCTCCTGCAAAACTTGGAAACTTTTGGTCGAATGACTTCCAAGCTAAACAATCCGCAGGGTGCCTTAATAATCCATCATCGGTTCGTTCATCATAGTGCCACCTCATAGACTCGGTAGTCTTCGAAGACATAAAAAGTCTTTGAAGCCTAGGTATTAGAGGAAAATATCGAAGAATCTTTACAGGCTTCTTTTTTGATCGTGCTTCAACTTCTTCCTCACTCATATTTTCTGTGTCCACATTCATCCATCGAGATTTACCGCATACATGACATGAATCTTCTTTCTTTTTATCACCCCAATACAACATGCAATCATTCGGGCAACTATGAATTTTCTCATAACCAAGACCCAAATCTTGAATCATTTTCTTCATATCTTTGGCAGATTTTGGAATTTTTGCAGAAGGAAACATTTCTCGTAAAAACTCTAATAACTGCGTAAAAGATTTACCAGTCCAACCTCCCATGCATTTCAAGTGGAAAAGACGAATGCAAAAGGAGAGTTTTGAATATTCTGACCCCTCATAAAGCGGTTCGTGCATTTCATTGAGCAAGTTATAAAACTTTGTCGCTTCTACATTTGGTTCTTCATCACAGTCGTTTCTTCCCATTTCAGTGAAGTTATTAATATCACAATTATCTTCTCTAACAGGTACTTGTTGAACACCGGGCATATTAAATGCATCTCGTAACAAAATCTCCATTTCATCTTCTCTAACAAATCGACGCTGAGAATTAAGAGAATAAGCCACATTACTAGTGGAAGAACCACTAACAGGTGTCAACTCTCCATGGAATACCCATTTTCTATAGCCTCGAACAAAACCGACGACAATTAGATGTTCGTGTACAACTTCACGAATGTGCCAATTAATGTTAGCATACTTCTTACAAGGGCAGAGAATCATATTCTCTTGGCTGGCATTCGCAAAAGCTAAATTCAAAAAATCCTCGACTCCATTTTGATAGCCAGTGCTTACCCTTGACAAATTCATCCAACTTCTATCCATTTGGTATTTCTGTAATACAAATCCAAATGTTAAATGCTAATAAAATAGCATGATTGCTTGTTAACCAACAAGGGCATGTTTAGCTAAGCCTTAAATTCTTTATCAAGTTATGTGTTTTTTACCATTTTCTCAATCAATCTTGTTGCTTTTTAGAAAAATCTCCATTATTGTTTACTAGAAAATTTTTGTTCCATATATTGGTAGTTTGTTATCCATGAAATAATTAAATTGGTGTAGAACAAGAAATAAAAGAAAAAAAGGCATACGTAAGATAGTTTTTTTAACTAACTTTAATATGAACCTGAATTTTGCAAATCTTATTCTACAGTTTGAGGAAATCATACCTGTAACGGCTCAACCTATATGCTATTGAGAGGGTTTGCAATGCCAATACGAATAACTGGGGAGATAATAATCACTTTCCACTGTAGAATTAAAAAAAAATAAAATAATTAAGATCTACATTCATTAGCATTAGCTGAACTACATCATCAAGAAATTAAGAACATGATCACAACTAATCATACAATTACCATGTCAGTTCTTTTTTATACATTACAGCAATATTCTGTTGAACTGTTGCTTAAGGTTTAAGCCCCTTAGGAACATGAACTTAACTGAAAGCATATATTATCTTGTTAAGTCATAGGTGAAGACCACTTAATTGTGTTCAAAATAAATGACATTTCAACTAATTGATTTAGCTGGTAGACAACAATGTTTCACTTCATTTATCTTCATCCCAACCTTTAAAGGTTCATCACAACTAATTAATTTTTTTATCTTCATTTATATTTATATTTCAAATATGTGTCTGCAGCATGATATTTAATGTCAATTGAAGATTTAATACAATTACTAACAATAAAGGTTAAAAAACAGAACCAAAAAAAACTTCGAACAAAATTCAGAATCAGAATAATATAATCTGAATACTCTCTCCACTGGTCTCTTTCCTTCAAAATTAGAAACAGAAAAATATTTTCGATCGAAGTAATATTTATCCTTGAGGGCCCAAAAGAAAAATGCAAAACAGCATTTCAGAAGAAACTGTACTAAAGTTAAAATGAAATGCTTAAATAACATAAAAAAGTTATTTAGTTTAAATTAGTGTTTAGTTACAAGAAAACCAAGTTAGAAGCAAAATAACTCCTTAAACTAGCTTAAATTGTGAAACTGTTTTGTTGACATGTTTTAGATAGGTTAGAGATGTAATTTAAGGAAGATGTGTAGGTGAAATATGCTGAGAATTGAGTTAACAAATGAACTAAAGTTATTAGCAAGTTAAATGAACTAAAGAATTTTGATCTGAAATTTTGTAGGAATAAACTTTGATATGTCTAGAAGGCTTGAGAGAAAACGAAACTCAATTTGGATTTTTATTCTAAAAGCTGGAGATGAATTAAGTTAGGTACTCTAAAACTGTCTTGAAACTGAAATGCCCATAAAGAAGTAAAATACTGTATTAATTCGTAATGAAAAAAAAATCAGATAGAGATGATATTGTTACTTTCCAAGTGTATAAAGTAATCAAAATTTGGACATGTATACTAAAAGATAGGCTAGATTTAATAAAAGATATACAAGCTGTCGGGCAGTATTGTTTTTGCTAAAACAGTTCTTAGTAAACTGTTTTGAATTGTGTATTTTTTTAAAAGAAACTGTACAATGTATAATATGTACTCTTGTGTTCATTGCTAGAGCCACAAAGAGTAAGTAAGAAGGACTTAAGGAAGATCAAACAAGGACATTTGGATCCAAGAGTTGCTAAGCTTGAAGTACTTGTGAGTGTAGCTAACTTAATTTCAGAAGATATTACAGAACAGAAAAAGGACTAAGTTATAAGCTTGTTAGAATCAACCATACGTAACAGTAATGATACTATGAGCATAAAATTAGATCACGTCAAGGATCCTCAAAGCGTGTACAGCAAGAATCCCTTTCATCAGGTATGTTCCCTCCCTGTAAGCTTAATTAATCCCTGAATGTTCCTTATATTTAACAAGAGCTGACCTGAGTTTGCTTGTACAGCAAGTTTTGGAAACCAGCTGATTTGCTAGAGTCAGAAAAACTTGCAACAGAAATACAAGATATTGTGATGAAGATTGTCAAGAAACGAGAAGATAGAGTTGCAAATGGAGAAGCTGATGGATTCGGCAATGATTTTCTGGGATTACTTGTCGATGGATATCACGATCCGGACGAGAAAAAACGGCTTTCATTCGAAGATTTGGTAGATTAGTGCAAAATATTCTACTTGGGGGGACAAGAAACTGTTAGTTCCTTACTTTCCTGGACAGTTTTCCTTCAAGCAATCCATGGAGATTGGCAAGAGAAAGCAAGAAGAGAAGTGATTGACACATTTGGTAACCAAATTCCACATCCTGAAGGCCTTGCCAAACTCAAAACTGTAAGCAAACCATTTAACCATGAGTTTAGTACATGCAATTTTTCGACTCGATCTGACATATTTGTATTCTCCGAACAGATCACTATGATCATTTACGAAACTCTAAGATTGTATGGTCCATCAGCTGGTTTGATAAGAAAAGTTGGAAGAGAGGTTCAGTTGGGAAAGCTAGACTTGCCTCCTGATATAGATATTATGGTTCGACTCGATGAACTGACAGAGAAAGATTGCTTCACAATTTATACAGATTCATAAATTTTTCCAAGTTTCCCCCCTGAAAATCAAACTGCTAAAGGACCTTATCCTGAAACTTATCGAAATTTTTGCAAACCTAAACTTCTCATAAATGGCTTATCGAAAGTACAAATCAATCTTACCTGAAACTAAATAGGGCAAAACTCCTAATTCGATTTATCCTAAAACTAAATAGGGCAGAAATCGATCTTACCTGTCGACCTAACCGAACCGAACGGCGAAGGGACCAATGCGACGAGCAGAGGGGGCGAGGGTGGCCTGAAATCGGGGGTTTTGTTATGGGGGGCGGGATTTGGGGTTTTTTCGGGTGAAGATGATGAAAAGAGGAACTTGCGGCGTTTGTAAAAGTAAACACTTTTGCAGCGTTTTTCACAAAACGCCACAATATTACAGACAATTGCGGCGTTTACTAATACAAACGCCACTAAGAACACACTCTATTGCGGCGTTTTTCTAGAAACGCCGTAAATATACAATCAACTACGGCGTTTTTATTTAAAACGCCACTAAATGGAAATTTTGCGGCGTTTGTAATGCAAACGCCATTATAATGCGATTATTTGTGGCGTTTGTTATAAAAACGCCACTAGATACGCCGCTGTAGAACCGTTTTGCTGTAGTGCAAGAGAGGGGTCATTCATCGCAACATACGCTCAAAGAGAAGGACCGTTCATTATATAACATGCACTCGAAGAGAGGGGTCATTCATCGCAACATACGCTCAAAGAGAGGGGTCATTCATCGCAACATACGCTCAAAGAGAGGGACCGTTCATTATATAACATGCACTCGAAGAGAGGGGACATTCATCGCAACATACGCTCAAAGAGAGGGATCTTCCATCACGGTATACGCTCAAAGAAAGGTACCATCCATTATGACATACGCTCGAAGAGAGGAGTCATTCACCGTGCATATCGCTCAACGAGAGGGGTCGTCCATCACTATATACGCTCAAAGTGAGGTACTGTTTATTATGACATGCACTCGAAGAGAGGAGTCATTCATCGTGACGTATGCTCAAAGAGAGGGGTCGTCCATCATGGTATACGCTATAAGAAAGGGACTGTTCATTATGAATTTAACTCGAAGAGAGGGGTCATTCATTGCGACATACGCTAAAAGATAGGGGTCATGATGTGAGCACATCTACACAAGCTCAAACAGCTGATCCGGAGGTCTTACCATCAGGACCCATCACTCGATCAAAGGCTAAGCAATTCAGGGAAGTTCTTATTCTTAAATGTTTACAAGTCTCAGAATCCCTTAATAATGCATATGCCTTAGAGAATAAACTTTACACTATGTTACATACTGATGTGTAACATCTTGTAACTATATAGTACTTAAGCTAGTATTGTGTTTATTAAGCATGTAAATAGGTGTGTTTTCAATAAGTTCAATAAGAACACAAGCTCATAATCATGTTTACCATGTTTCTTTAGCTTGTTACATGTTTTCCAATATGATAACTATGTTTTTCAGCTTGTTTTAACTTTCTTTAATAAGTTTACAATACTTATGATGGTATAACTTTTGTTTTCTCATAGGCACAAGGAAGAGTACCAAATGAAGGACTTCACCTTAGCTCGGGAAAAGCTCAATGGATTTCTAGCAGCTCGTTTCAGCTCAACTAATCCTCAACACTTCAGCTAGCTGAATTCAGCTCAACTCAGCTCCATTCAGCTCAACTCCAGCTCTACTAGCTCAACTCAAGCTGGTGAGTCCCGGGATAGCTCAAAGGTGTCCTCCACGTGGGAGAGTGTGTCATGGTCATGTGACCAGCATGAGGGGCGTCCACCATCCATTCCAAGCATGTGCATGTGCATGGCATGTGGCAGATTCAAATTTCAAGATTTCCCTCCTTGAAGTTGGCGTCAAAGTAAGATAAGGACAAGGAGTTATTTCCTTTGAATTTCACACATAAAACACATGTGTTAAATGTTTGAAATTCAGTCTTCCCTCCCTCCAAAACCAGCCGGCCACAAAGGATAAGGATGAGTAGTTTTCTCATCCACATTTAACATAATTAACACATGTTAATTGTGCTTACATTTCAGCCACTCATCTGAAACTTCCAATTCAATTCTGGCCAAGTATTCTAGGCGCCAACTCCCTTGTACTAGCCTATATATATGTATACTTTGTAATGTAAAAAAAAGGAAAAAAAGACAATTTTGAATGAAATTTACTTTTGTGAGAATTTCTCTCATTTCGGTTCTTTTGAGAACTTTCTGACTTCTCAAGTTCGTTGCTTGCGTGGTCAACCCCTTTGATACTTTGGGTTCTCGGTTGTAGATAATCGAAGGGTCCAAGTCCGTCTGAAGCAAGTTCAAGATAAGGTTCGGGTTCGTTCAACAGATTGTTCGAGTTCATCCTTGGAGTTTGTTTCATTTTATTTCTTTTCCTTGTTTTTATTTCATTTTCGTACTACCCCTTGCATCCTATTTTTCAACCTTGTCAGAAACTTCATTACTCACCAATCACCTCACCAAAGACCAATCCTAGCCATAACCAAACCAATACTTTCAACGTTCCACCATTGTCAACTTCTCCGAGCCTTCATCTTCTACATTCTGTCTACCTAAATTTTTCAGCCCTTTTAAACACCAATTTGCAGCCATGCTTATTGCAGGAGACATCTTACTTCAATCCTAGATCCGAAACAATCAAGAAGGCGTCCTCAACAAGGAGCCCTCTTATCATGTGGTAATCAGAGCCTAGGTTGGATTACAAGTAAGAATCATCTTCGTGAGTGCAAAAACAATCAAAAAACAAAAAAAAGTCAAAAAAAAAAAAAGTCAAAGTCAACTCTAGTTAAAAAAAAATTTCGAAAATTCAAAAAAAAATCAGAATATCAATAGTTGAAAGAAAAGCACTTCATGGTATTGAAAAGATGAAAGAAAATGCAAGTTTAATGTGTTCTACAGCATCAAACACTACCATAATCAACCGGGCATGAAGAATTGATTGTTCGGTGAAAGGAGAGTAGTAAGTGTTTCTTTGTAGTAAGTAATCCATTTTTTTTTTCTTTTCTTTTTCTTTCTTTCTAACCTTTACCTTACTTTACATCACTTTTCTTTCCATTTAACACTAACCGAATTTGTTTTGGACAGAACCTTACATTTCGATTGTCACTAACCGTTGTTGTTAAAGACTAACACTTGTGACAGATTTGAAGAAAGTCTACGCTAGTCCTCTAAAGAACTTATAACGAGAGAAGGAGTGGTAAAAGGCATTTGTGTGTGTGAGATCAGAAGGGGAATCAAAAGAGCCATTCAAGTATTCCCGAGTGAAACACGAGTGTTGGAGTGCCATTTTTATTTTTCTTTGGAGTGAACTTGTGAGGATCTTGTGTGTGTACTTTGTGAGGTCCATTTATCCTTATTTTTATTTTGTGTTGTTTGTTCTTTACTAACAATGGCAGGTTCAAATGGAGATCGTGATGATCAACAACAAAACGACGTTCAACCAAGCCTTATGATGCAAGCCATGCTTCGAGAAGTCCGAAGAGTAGTGCAATCAGAGATTGAACAATTGCACGTGAGAATGGACAAGATCGAGGGATCTCAAAACAATTCCCATGATGACAACAATGATGACGTTGAAGAAGTGCAAGAACCGAGGCAGAATGCTCCTAGAACAAATGGGAGGCGTGTACAACACCAGGCACAACTGGATGACAATTTGAACAACATCAAAGTTGCCATACCCCCTTTTCAAGGACGATCAGATCCGGATGCATATCTTGCGTGGGAAAGCAAGGTGGAACACGTCTTTGATTGCTACAATTATTCTGACCAGAAGAAGGTTCAATTGGCAGCGATGGAGTTCGTTGACTATGCCTTAATTTGGTGGGATCAATTGATTCTAAGTAGAAGACGAACCGGTGAAGGTCCAATCAATACATGGGCAGAGATGAAAAGAATTTTGAGAAAGAGATTCGTACCATCCCATTACCATCGAGACCTATTTCAAAGGTTACAAACTTTGAAACAAGGAAATCGAAGCGTCGAAGATTATTTTAAAGACATGGAGATGGCCATGATGCGTGCTAACATTGAGGAAGACCGAGAAGCAACCATGGCGCGATTCCTTTCAGGTTTGAACACCGACATTGCCAATGCTGTTGAATTGCAACATTACGTCGAATTAGACGAAATGGTGCAAATGGCAATTAAGGTTGAGAGGCAGCAACGAAGAAAGATGTCGTCATCCCGAGGTAATAATTCTTTCAGACCTCCTTCCAATTCTGTTTTCAATCCTTCTAACAATTTCAGGAAACAAGTACCGTTTCAAAACAAAGAGAAGGGTGAAACGAGCAAGCCAAAGGCCCCGATTGTAGATGTTGGGCGTGGGAAGCAAAATGCACAACCAGAACGTCCAGAACGCTCAAGGGATATTCAATGCTTTAAGTGTCTTGGAAGAGGACATATTGCAAGCCAATGTCCTAATCGGAAGACTATGTTGATGTTAGAAAACGGAGAGATTGAGTCTGAATCCGACAATGAAGAACATGAACCTTTACACGAGGAAGACAAGGATGATGCGGATGATGCCTTGGATACATACATGACCGGTGAAGCACTTGTCATAAAAAGAAGTCTAAATGCTACACCTACACAAGACGACCAGCAACGAGAAAACATCTTCCATACTAGATGCCTCATTAACGACAAGGTATGTGTTGTCATTATTGATGGTGGTAGTTGTACTAATGTTGCAAGTTCTTTCATGGTTGATAAGTTAGGCTTAAAGACGAAGAAGCATCCCAAACCATACCGTCTTCAATGGTTAAATGATGGCGGAGAAGTACGAGTTACTAGACAAGTTTCGGTACCATTTACCATAGGGAGGTATAAAGATGAAATCCTTTGTGATGTCGTCTCAATGGATGCGTGTCACCTACTTTTGGGACGTCCATGGCAATACGACAAAGGTACGTTGCATGATGGAATTACAAATCGATATTCTTTTACACATGCAGGTAAGAAGATCACCTTAGCACCTTTGACACCGAGTCAAGTGCAAGAAGATCAGGTTCGATTGAGAAAGAATGTCGAGGAAGTCAAAACAGAAAGGAAGAAGACGAACGTATATGCGAGCGGCAAGGATATCAGGAAATGTCTTTCCTCTCAACAAACTTTACTTATTTTAATGTATAAGGAGTATTGTTTGTTATCTGATATTCCTAATGATTTGCCTACATCTATTACGTCTCTTTTGCAGGAGTTTGAAGACGTGTTTCCGGATGAGACACCGAGTGGGTTGCCACCTATTCGAGGTATAGAACATCAAATTGATTTCATTCCGGGAGCTACCATTCCAAATCGGCCAGCATATCGAAGTAATCCAGAAGAAACAAAGGAACTTCAAAAACAAATCACCGAGTTGATGGAAAAGGGTTACATTCGGGAAAGTTTAAGTCCGTGCGCTGTACCAGTGCTTTTAGTACCCAAGAAAGACGGAACATGGAGAATGTGTGTTGATTGCCGAGCGGTGAATCAGATTACCATCAAGTATAGGCATCCCATTCCTCGTCTTGATGACATGCTAGATGAGTTGTGTGGTGCGACCATATTTTCCAAAATTGATTTAAAGAGTGGATATCATCAGATTCGGATGCGAGAAGGCGACGAATGGAAGACAGCCTTCAAAACGAAATTGGGTCTGTACGAGTGGTTAGTGATGCCTTTCGGTTTAACTAACGCACCTAGCACCTTTATGCGTCTGATGAATCATGTTTTACGATCTTACATTGGAAAATATTGTGTTGTGTACTTTGATGACATTCTTATATACAGCAAGTCTTTGCAGGATCACGAGGAACACTTGAGGAATGTTCTTGGCACATTGAGAAAAGAAAGGTTATTTGGTAATCTGAAGAAATGTATGTTTTGTACTGATAAGGTTACCTTTCTTGGTTTTATCGTGACTGCACAGGGTGTGGAAGTCGATCCAGAAAAGGTGAAGGCGATTCAGGATTGGCCTCGACCGACATCAATAAGTCAGGTTAGATCTTTTCATGGTTTAGCTAGTTTTTATCGTCGGTTTGTACCTAATTTCAGTTCCATTACCGCCCCCTTAACCGGGATTATAAAGAAGAATTCAGTCTTCAATTGGGGTGATGAACAGGAAGAAGCCTTCTTGAAAATTAAGGATTATTTGACTAAGGCCCCAGTGTTAGCCTTACCTAACTTTGATAAAATGTTCGAGATTGAGTGTGATGCTTCAGGAATAGGAATTGGAGCCGTTTTATCACAGGAGAAGCGACCTATTGCCTATTTCAGCGAGAAGTTAAGTGGTGCTACCTTGAATTATCCAGTGTACGACAAAGAGATGTATGCATTGATTCGAGCTCTTGAAACATGGCAGCACTATCTCTTACCGAAAGAATTCGTAATTCACACCGATCACGAAGCTTTGAAGCACATAACAGGTCAGCATAAGTTGAATAAAAGGCATGCTAAGTGGGTTGAATTTCTAGAATCTTTTCCTTATGTCATTCGATATAAGAAAGGTAAAGACAACGTTGTAGCAGATGCCTTATCCCGTAGGTATGCACTTCTGAATTACTTAGACTCTCATTTGATTGGGTTTGCCTATATCAAAGAATTATATGCTACTGACCCTGATTTTGGAGAAAGATATACATTGTGTGAAAAGGGTGCAGATGAGAAATTTTATCGACATGATGATTATCTTTTCAAAGAAGGAAGACTCTGCATTCCTCAAGGGTCAATTCGAGAGGTCCTAATTCGAGAAGCTCATGAAGGAGGACTTATGGGACACTTTGGAGTCACCAAGACGTTACACATTCTCAAGGAGCACCTATTCTGGCCAAAGATGCGACGAGACGTCGAAAGGATGTGTGAACGATGCGTGACATGTAAGAAAGCAAAGTCGAAGGTATTACCACACGGTTTGTACTTACCTTTACCTATTCCCGACTCCCCCTGGACTGATATATCTATGGATTTTGTGTTGGGATTGCCTAGGACTAGGACAGGTAGAGATAGTATCTTTGTTGTGGTTGACAGGTACTCAAAGATGGCACACTTCATTGCGTGTCATAAGACCGATGATGCTGTTAATGTGGCTAACTTGTTCTTTAAGGAAATTGTGCGTTTACATGGTATTCCTAGGTCGATTGTTTCTGACAGGGATGTAAAATTCTTGAGTCACTTCTGGAGGACTCTTTGGAGCAAATTAGGTACGAAACTTATGTTTTCTACTACTTGTCATCCCCAAACTGATGGACAAACTGAGGTTGTTAATCGTATTTTATCTACTTTACTCCGTTCCATCATCAAAAAGAATATTAAGACGTGGGAAGATTGTTTGCCGCATGTTGAATTTGCATATAACCATGCCGTTCATTCTGCTACTAAAATGTCACCTTTTGAGGTTGTTTATGGATTTAATCCTATCACTCCTCTCGATATGTTGCCTTTGCCATATGAACAAGTGACGAATAGGGACGGACAATCCAAGGCTGATTATGTAAAGAAGTTGCATCAACAGGTTAAAGATAACCTTGAACGAAGGACTCAACAATACGAGAAGCAAGCGAACAAAGGACGTAAGCGAGTTACCTTCGATGTTGGAGATTGGGTTTGGATTCACTTCCGAAAGGAACGTTTTCCAACCCAACGACGGTCCAAGCTGTTACCACGAGGAGATGGTCCTTTTCAAGTGGTTGAGAAAGTGAACGACAATGCTTACAAGTTGGACTTGCCGGGTGAATACAATGTAAGTGCTACATTTAATGTTTCCGACTTATCCCCTTTTAATGATTCTGCAGATTTGAGGACAAATCCTTTTCAAGAAGGGGGGGATGATGTGAGCACATCTACACAAGCTCAAACAGCTGATCCGGAGGTCTTACCATCAGGACCCATCACTCGATCAAAGGCTAAGCAATTCAGGGAAGTTCTTATTCTTAAATGTTTACAAGTCTCAGAATCCCTTAATAATGCATATGCCTTAGAGAATAAACTTTACACTATGTTACATACTGATGTGTAACATCTTGTAACTATATAGTACTTAAGCTAGTATTGTGTTTATTAAGCATGTAAATAGGTGTGTTTTCAATAAGTTCAATAAGAACACAAGCTCATAATCATGTTTACCATGTTTCTTTAGCTTGTTACATGTTTTCCAATATGATAACTATGTTTTTCAGCTTGTTTTAACTTTCTTTAATAAGTTTACAATACTTATGATGGTATAACTTTTGTTTTCTCATAGGCACAAGGAAGAGTACCAAATGAAGGACTTCACCTTAGCTCGGGAAAAGCTCAATGGATTTCTAGCAGCTCGTTTCAGCTCAACTAATCCTCAACACTTCAGCTAGCTGAATTCAGCTCAACTCAGCTCCATTCAGCTCAACTCCAGCTCTACTAGCTCAACTCAAGCTGGTGAGTCCCGGGATAGCTCAAAGGTGTCCTCCACGTGGGAGAGTGTGTCATGGTCATGTGACCAGCATGAGGGGCGTCCACCATCCATTCCAAGCATGTGCATGTGCATGGCATGTGGCAGATTCAAATTTCAAGATTTCCCTCCTTGAAGTTGGCGTCAAAGTAAGATAAGGACAAGGAGTTATTTCCTTTGAATTTCACACATAAAACACATGTGTTAAATGTTTGAAATTCAGTCTTCCCTCCCTCCAAAACCAGCCGGCCACAAAGGATAAGGATGAGTAGTTTTCTCATCCACATTTAACATAATTAACACATGTTAATTGTGCTTACATTTCAGCCACTCATCTGAAACTTCCAATTCAATTCTGGCCAAGTATTCTAGGCGCCAACTCCCTTGTACTAGCCTATATATATGTATACTTTGTAATGTAAAAAAAAGGAAAAAAAGACAATTTTGAATGAAATTTACTTTTGTGAGAATTTCTCTCATTTCGGTTCTTTTGAGAACTTTCTGACTTCTCAAGTTCGTTGCTTGCGTGGTCAACCCCTTTGATACTTTGGGTTCTCGGTTGTAGATAATCGAAGGGTCCAAGTCCGTCTGAAGCAAGTTCAAGATAAGGTTCGGGTTCGTTCAACAGATTGTTCGAGTTCATCCTTGGAGTTTGTTTCATTTTATTTCTTTTCCTTGTTTTTATTTCATTTTCGTACTACCCCTTGCATCCTATTTTTCAACCTTGTCAGAAACTTCATTACTCACCAATCACCTCACCAAAGACCAATCCTAGCCATAACCAAACCAATACTTTCAACGTTCCACCATTGTCAACTTCTCCGAGCCTTCATCTTCTACATTCTGTCTACCTAAATTTTTCAGCCCTTTTAAACACCAATTTGCAGCCATGCTTATTGCAGGAGACATCTTACTTCAATCCTAGATCCGAAACAATCAAGAAGGCGTCCTCAACAAGGAGCCCTCTTATCAGGTCAACAACAATGTATACGCTCGAAGAGAGGAACCGTTCATTATGACATACGCTCGAAGAGGGGTCATTCACCGCGACATACGCTTAAGGAGAAGGGTCAGCCATCACGGTATACGGTCTAAGAAAGGGACCGTTCATTATGACATGCACTCGAAGAGAGGGGCCATTCATCACAACATACGCTCAAAGAGAAGGCTCGTACATCAAGTTATACGCTTTAAGAAAGGGACGGTTTAATATGGATATGCACTCGAAGAGAGGGGTCATTCATCGTGACATATGCTTAAGGAGAGGGGTCGTCTATCACGTAATACGCTCAAAGAGAAGGAGCATTCACCATGACATGCACTCGAAGAGATGGGTCATTGATCGCGACATACGCTCAAAGAGAGGGATTGTCCATCACGTTATACGCTCAAACAGAGGGATCGTTCATTATGACATACGCTCATAGAGAGGGGTCATTCATCACGACATACACTCAAAGAGAAGGGTCGTCCATCATGGTATACGCTCAAAAAGATTGATTGTTCATTATGACATACGCTCGAAGAGAGAGGTCATTCACCGCGATTTGATATTATGGATGACTGGTTACGTAGGGACCGTTTCGTTTTTGTAGGCTGGTCCGGCCTATTGCTCTTTCCTTGTGCCTATTTCGCTTTAGGGGGTTGGTTTACGGGTACAACCTTTGTAACTTCGTGGTATACCCATGGATTGGCTAGTTCCTATTTGGAAGGCTGCAATTTCTTAACCGCCGTAGTTTCTACTCCTGCTAATAGTTTAGCACATTCTTTGTTGTTACTATGGGGTCCTGAAGCACAAGGAGATTTTACTCGTTGGTGTCAATTAGGTGGTCTGTGGACATTTGTTGCTCTCCACGGCGCTTTCGGGCTAATAGGTTTTATGTTACGTCAATTTGAACTTGCGCGATCTGTTCAATTGCGACCTTATAATGCAATCATACGCTAAAAGAGAGGGGTCGTCCTTCATGGAATATGCTCCAAGAGAGGGACCGTTAATTATGACATACGCTTGTAGAGAGTAGTCATTCATCAAGACATACGCTCGAAGAGAAGGGTCGTCCATCACAGTATACGCTCAAAAAGAGGGACCGTTCTTTATGACATGCACTCGAAGAGAGGGATCATTCATCGCGACATACACTCAAAGAGAGGGGTCGTCCATCACGGTATACGCTCGAAGAGAGGGACCATTCACCATGACATGCACTTGAAGAGAGGGGTCTTTCATCGTGACATATGCTCAAAGAGAGGGGTCGTCCATCACGGCATACGCTCAAACAGAGGGACCGTCCATTATGACAAGCACTCGTAGAGAGGTGTCATCCATCACGGCATACACTCAAAGAGAGAGACTGTTCATTATGACATACTCTCGAAGAGAGGGGTCATTCACCTTGACAAACGCTCAAAGAGAGGGGTCGTCCGTCAAGGTACACACTCAAAGAGAGGGACCATTCACCATGACATGCACTCGGAGAAAGGGGTCACTCATCGCGACATACGCTCAAAGAGAGGAACCTTTCATTATGACATGTACACAAAGAGAGGGGTCATTCATCGCAACTTACGCTCAAAGAGAGGGATCATCGATCACGGTATACGCTGAAAGAGAGGGTCCATTCATTATGGCATGTACTTGAAGGGAGGAGTTATCATCACGACATACGCTTAAAGAGAAGGGTTGTGCAACACGATATATGCTTAAAGGGAGGGACCGTTAACCATGACATGCACTCGAAGAGAGCGGTTATTCATCCTGACATATGATTAAAGAGAGGTGTCGTCCATCACGGAATACGCTAAAAGAGAGGGACCGTTCATTATGAAACTCGCTCGAAGAGAGGGGTCATTCACCACGATATACGCTCAAAGAGAGGGGTCGTCCATCACGGTATACTCTCAAAGAGAGGGATCGCTCATTATGGCATATACTCGATTAGAGGGATCATTCATCGCGACATACGCTCAAATAGGGGGTCGTCCATCACCATATACGCATAAAGGGAGGGACGGTTCATTATGACAAGCACTCAAAGAGAGGAGTCATTCATCGTGACATACGCTCAAAAAGGGGTTGTCCAACACGGTATAAGCTCTAAGAAAGGGATCGTTCATTATGACGCAGTCAAAGAGAGGGCTCATTCATCGCGACGTACGCTCAAAGAGAGGGGTCTTCCATCACGGCATACACTCAAAGAGAGGGACCGTTCATTATGACATACCATCGTAGAGAGGGGTCATTCATCATGACATACGCTCAAAGAGAAGGGTTGTCCATCACGGTGTACGCTGAAAAAGATGGACCATTCATTATGACATACGCTCGAAGAGAGGGGTCATTCACCGCGACATACGCTCAAAGAGAGGGGTCGTCCATCACGGTATATGCTCAAAAAGAGGGACTGTTCATTATGACATACGCTTCTAGAGTGTGGTCATTTATCACGACATACGCTCGAAGAGAATGGTCGTCCATCACTGTATACGCTCAAAGAGAGGGACCGTTCACCATAACATGCACTCGAAGAGAGGGGTCATTCACCGCGACATACGTTCAAAGAGAGGGGTTGTCTATCACGGTATACACTCAAAGAGAGGGACCATTCACCATGACATGTACTCGGAGGAAGGGGTAATCCATTGCAATATATGCTCAAAGAAAGGGGTTATCCATCACGGTACATACGTTCAAAGAGAGGGATCGTTCATTATGACATGCACTCGAAGAGAGGGGTCATACGCTTAAAGAGAGGGGTCATCGATCACGGTATACGCTCAAAGAGAGGGACCGTTCATTATGACATGCACTCGAAGAGAGGAGTAATTCGTCACGACATACGCTTAAAGAGAGGGGTTGTGCAACACGGTATATGCTCAAAGAGAGGGACCATTCATTATGACATGCACTCGAAGAGAGGGGTCTTTAATCGCGACATACGCTCAGAGACAGGGGTCGTCCATCACGATATACGTTCAAAGAGAGAGACTGTTCATTATGGCATACGCTCGAAGAGAGGTGTCATTCACCATGATATACGCTCAAAGAGAGGGGTCGTCCATCATGGTATACGGTCAAAGAGAGGGATCGCTCATTATGACATGCACTCGAAGAGAGGGGTCATTCATTACGACATACTCTCAAATAGGGGGTCGTCCATCACGACCTACACTTAAAGGGAGGAATGGTTCATTATGACAAACACTCAAAGAGAGGAGTCATTAATCTCGACATACGCTCAAAGAGGGATCGTCCAACACGGTATACGCTATAAGAAAGAGACCGTTCATTATGACATGTAGTGAAAGAGAGGGGTCATTCATCGCGAAACACGCTCAAAGAGAGGGTCATTCATCACAGTATACGCTCAAAGAGAGGGATCGTTCACAATAACATGTACTCGAAGAGAGGGGTCTTTGAGTGCGACATACACTCAAAGATAGGGGTCGTCCCTCACGGAATACACTCAAAGAGAGAATTTATTCACCTCGTTATACACTCAAAGAGGGGGACCATTCAGTATCACATACGCTCGGAAAGAGGGGTCATTCACCGTTACATACGCTCAAAGAGAGGGGTCATTCATCACGGTATACGCTCAAAAGAGGGACCATTCGTTATGACATGCACTTGAAGAGAGGGGTCATTCATCGCGACATACGCTCAAAGAGAGGGGTCGCCCAGCACGGCATACACTCAAAGAGAGGGGTCATTCATTATGACATGCCCTCGGAAAGAGGGGTTATTCATCGTGACATACATTCAAAGAGAGGGGTCATTCATCGCGACATACGCTCAAAGAGAAGGGTCGTCCATCGTGGTATATGCTCAAAGAGAGGGGTCATTCATCACCACATACGCTCAAAGAGAGGGGTCGTCCATCACGATATACGCTCAAAGAGAGGGACCGTTCAACATGACATACACTCAAAGAGAACGGTTATTCATTGCAACATTTGCACAAAGAGAGGGGTCATCGATCTTGGTATACACTGCAAGAGAGGGACTGTTCAGTATGACAAGCACTCGAAGAGTGGGGTCATTCACCATGATATACGCTCAAAGAGAGGGGTCGTCCATCACGGTATACGCTCAAAGAGAAGGATCGCTCATTATGACATACACTCGAAGAGAAGGGTCATTCATCGCGACATACGCTCAAGGAGAGGGGTCGTCCATCACGGCATACACTCAAAGAGAGGGGTCATTCACCGCGACATACACTCAAAGAAAGGGACCATTCATTATGACATGCACTCGAAGAGAGGGGTTATTCATCGCGACATACGCTCAAAGAGAAGGGTCATCCATCGCGGTATACGCTCAAAGAGAGGGGTCATTCATCACCACATACGCTCAAAGAGAGGGTCATCCATCACGATATATGCTCAAAGAGAGGGACCGTTCATCATGATTTGCACTCGAAGAGAGGGGTAATTCATCCTGATAGACACTGAAAGAGAGGCATCATCCATCACGGTATACACTTTAAGAAAGGGACCATTCATTATGACAAATGCTCAAAAAAAGGGGTCATTCATCGCCACATTAGCTTAAAGAGAGGGATCGTCCATCACGGCATACCCTCAAAGAGAGGGACCATTCATTATGACATACGCTTGAAGAGAGGGGTCATTCACTGCATCGTACGCTCAAAGAGAGGGGTCGTCCATCACGATATACGCTCTAAGGAAGGGAACATTCATTATGACATGCACTCGAAGAGAGGGGTCATTCATTGTGGCATACGCTCAAAGAGAAGGGTCATCCATCACTGTATACGCGGGATTGGTTATTATGACATGCACTCGAAGAGAGGGTCGTCCATCATGGTATACGCTCAAAGAGAGGGACTGTTCATTATGACATTCACTCGAAGAGAGGGGTCATTCATCGCAACATACGCTTAAAGAGATGAGTTGTCCATCACGGTATACGCTCAATGAGAGGGACCGTTCACCATGACATGAACTCAGAGAGAGGGGTCATTCATTGCGACATATACTCAAAGATAGGCATCGTCCATCATGGAATACGCACAAAGAGAGGGACCATTTATTATGACATAAGCCTGAAGAGGGGGGTTATTCACCGCGACATACACTCAAAGAGAGGTTTCGTCCAACACCATATACGCTTAAAGAAAAGGACCGTTCATTATGACATGCACTCGAAGAGAGGGGTCATTCATCGCGACTTACGCTCAAAGAGCGGCGACGTCCATCACAATATACGCTCAAAGAGAGTGACCGTTCACCATTACATGCAATCGAAGAGAAGGGTCATTCAATCAACATAGGCTCAAAGAGAGAGGTCTTCCATCACGGTATACGCTCTAGGAGAGGGAACGTTTACCATGACATGTACTCTAAGAGAGGGGTCACTCATCGTGACTTACTCACAAAGAGCGGCGGTGGCCATCACGGTATACGCTCAAAGAGAGTTACCATTCACTATTACATGCAATCGAAAAGCAGGTTCATTCAACCAACATAGGCACAAAGAGAGGGGTCGTCCATCGCTGTATACGCTCAAAGAGAGGGATCATTCACCATTACATGCAATCGAAGAGAAGGGTCATTCAATGCAACATATGCTCAAAGAGAGGGGTCATCGATCACTTTATACCCTTAAAGAGAGGGACCATTCATTTTGACAGGCACTTGATGAAAGGGGTCATTTATCGCGACATACGATCAAAGAGAGGGGTTGTCCATTACGGTATACGCTCAAAGAGAGGGACCGTTCACCATGACATGCACTCAAAGCGAACGGTCATTCATCGCAACATACACTGAAAGAGAGGGGTCATCGATCACGGTATACGCTAAAAATAGACGGAACGTTCATTATGACAAGAACTCAAAGAGAGGGGTCATCAATTATGATATACGCTCTAAGAAATGGACCATTCATTATGACACACACTCGAAGAAAGGGGTCATTCATAGCGACATTCAATCCAAGAGAGGGATCGTCCATCACGGTATACGCTCAAAGAGAGGGACCGTTCAGTATGACATAAGCTCAAAGAGAGGGGTCATTCAATGCATCATACGCTCAAAGAGAGGGGTCGTCCATCACGACATACACTCTAAGAAAGGAATCGTTCATTATGACATACAGTCGAAGAGAGGGGTCATTCATCGCAACATACGCTCAAAGAGAGGGATCATCGATCACGGTATACGCTCAAAGAGAGGGACTGTTCATTGTGACATGCACTCGAAGAGAGGGGTCATTCATCGCGACATACGCTCAAAGAGAAGTGTCGTCCATTACGGTATACGCTCAAAGAGAAGGATCGTTCATTATGATAAGCACTCGAAGAGAGGGGTCATTCATTGCGTCATATACTCAAAGAGAGGGGTCATCCAACACGGTATATGCTCAATGGGAGGCACCATTCATTATGACTTGTACTCCAATAGAGGAGTCAATCACTACGACATACGCTCAAAGAGAGTGGTCAACCATCACGGTAGACGCTCTAAGAATGGCTTCGTTCATTATGATGTATGCTTGAAGAGTGGAGTCATTCATCGAAACATACACTCAAAGAGAGGGATCATCTGTCACGGTATACGCTCTAAGTGAGAGACTGTTTATTATGACTTGCAGTCAAAAAGAAGAGTCATTCATCTCGGCATACACTCAAAGAGAGGGGTCGTCCATCATGGTATACTCTCTAAGAAAGGGACTGTTCATAATGACATGCAATCAAAGATAGGGGTCATTCATCGCGACATACGATAAAAGAGAAGGGTCGTTCATTACGATATATACTTAAAGAGAGGGATCATTTATTATGACATACACACGAAGAGAGGGGTTATTCATCGTAACATACGCTCGAAAAGAGGGGTCATCAATTATGGTTTACGCTCAAAGAAAGACCGTTCATTTTGACATGTACTCGAAGACGGGTTATTCATCGCGACATACGCTCATAGAGAGGGGTCTTCCATCACTGTTTACGCTCAAAGTGATGGACCATTCATTATGACATGAACACGAAGAGAGGGGTCATTCATTACGACATACACTAAAAGAGAGGGGTCGTCCATAACGATATACGCTCAAAGAGAGGGACTCTTTATTATGACATGTACTCGAAGAGAGGGGTTATTCAATCCGACATATGCTCAAAGAGAATGGTCGTCCAACACAGTTTACGCTCAAATAGAGGGACCATTCATTATGACATACACTCGAAGTGAGTGGTCATTCATTGCGACATACGCTTAAAAATAGGGGTCGTCCATCACGGTATACGCTCAAAAGGAGGGACCGTTCATTATGATATGCACTCGAAGAGAGGAGTCATTTATCGCGACATACCCTCAAAGAGAGGGGTCGTCCATCACGGTATATGCTTAAAGAGAAGGACTATTCATTTCAACATGCTCGCGAAGAGATGGGTCATTCATCGTGACATACTCTCAAAGAGAAGGGTCGTCCATTACGGTATACGCTCTAAGAAAGGGACCGTTCACTATAACATGCACTCAGAGAGAGGGGTCACTCATCCTAACATACGCTCAAAGAGAGGAGTCGTCCATCACGATATACGCTCAAAGAGAGGGACCGTCAATTATGACATATGCTTGAAGTGAAGGGCATTCACCGCGACATACGCTCAAAGAGATGGGTCGTCTATAACGGTATACGCTCTAAGAAAGGGACCATTGATTATGACATGCACTCGAAGAGATTGGTCATTATTCGCAAAATACGCTCAAAGAGAGGCGTTGTCCATCACGGTCTGCACTCAAACAGAGGGACCGTTCATCATGATATGCACTCGAAGAGAGGGATAATTCATAGCATCATACGCTCAAGGAGAGGGGTCATCGATCACGGTATACTCTCAAAGAGAGAGATCGTTCATTATGACATGCACTTGAAGAGAGAGGTCATTTTTTGCGACATACGCTCAAAGAGAAGGATTATCCATAATGGTATACGCTCAAAGACAGGGACCGTACATTATGACAAGCACTCCAAGAGAGGGGTCATTTATTGCGACATACGCTCAAAGAGTGGGGTCTTCCATTACGGTATACGCTCAAAGGGAGGGACCGTTCATTATGACATGTACTCGAAGAGAGGAGTCATTCATCGTGATATACGCTCAAAGAGAGTGGTCAGCCATCACGATAGACAATCTAAGAAAGGGATCATTCATTATAACATATGCTTTAAGAGAGGTGTCATTTACCGTGACATACGCTCAAAGAGAGGGGTCGTCCATCACGGTATATGCTCTAAGTAAGGGACTATTCATTATGACATGCATTCGAAGTGAGGAGTCATTTATCACGACGTATGCTCAAATAGAGGGGTCATCTATCACGGTATACTCTCTAAGAAAGGGACTGTTTATTATGACATGCACTCAAAGATAAGGGTCATTCATCACGACATATGATCAAAGAGAAGGGTCGTCCATTACATTATACGCTTAAAGATAGTGACCGTTCATTATGACATGCACATGAAGAGAGGGGTCATTCATTGCGACATACTCTCAAAGAGAGGGGTCGTCCATTACGGTATACGCTCAAAGAGAGGTATTGTTCATTATGACATGTACTCGAAGAGAAGGGTCATTCATCACTACATATGCTCAAAGATAGGGGTTGTCCATCAATGTTTACGCTCAAAGAGAGGGACCGTTCATTATGACATGCACTCGAAGGGAGGGTCATTCATTACGACATACGCTTAATGAGAGGGGTCGGTCATCACGGTACACGCTCAAAGAGAGGGACTGTTCATTATGAACTGCACTCGAAGAAAGGGGTTATTTATCGGGACATACACTTAAAGAGAAGGGTCATCCATTATGGTATACGCTCTAAGATAGGGACCTTTCACTATGTCATGCACTCAAAGAGAGTGGTCATTCATCATGACATACGCTCAAAAAGAGGGGTCATCCATCATGACATACGCTAAAAGAGATGAACCGTTCATTATGACATACATTGGAAGAGAGGGGTCATTCACCGCGACATATGCTCAAAGAGAGGGGTCGTCCATCACGGTCACGATATTGATCATAGTGACAACTATATGTATGATCCTTAAGACTTGAGATTATTACGATATCAACATATTGTTGTTTTATGTTTTGATGCAATTAATCGTGTCTCATAATTAGTTACACTATAAAAACAGACATTGGACATATTACAATGTATGTAGTGATATGTGAATGATCAAGATAGGATTTGTCCTTCCTACATAATAGGAAAATATATCAAAGGCCACTTGATTGAGTGGGACTGGATATGCATGACCACGCTTGAATATGTTGATATGATATATCACAAATTATTTATTAACAGTAGTTCACTCTAGATATCAAGAAACACTAATAATAGGTTATACAAGTATAACTATTCCAAGACTTGTGCCTATTAAAGATATAAAAGGACAAAAGGATATAATGCATTGAGAGCGTTAATCACGAACATGATATATGGAATCATGATATCTTGTAACTTAGATGACAATGATATATTGCTAGATGTCACTCTTTGTTTATAATTTTAGAATTATTCTAATATTATTACTAATGTTACAATGAGCCTACAAGGTCACACCCAATGGTTGAAAAGGAGTAGAAATATATATGTATAAGTAGTTCATATTTAATTCTGTATTTTAAACAAAAGATATATAATTAAAGTAATTATATCCCTTTTTAAATTCAAATTAAATATAGATTCCAAAATTTAAGGAAATAATTAAAGTAATTAAATCCTATAAACAAATTCGAAATAAACTCTTATACTTAGGGTTACAACTATATAAAGGTTTTATTGGGTCTAACAGCCATAAATCAGAGAACTCTAAATTCCCAAACCCTAGAATCACGAAAAATAGTTTTTCGAGATTTTGCTCTATCAACCGGGTGAACTGAATAGAGGCCGAGACGATACTCGTAGAGGTTAAAGATTCGAATTGTCAAACGATCGTGATTGTAGCAAATCCAATTGTTGTTTTTGTTGCTTATCAAGGAACCCAATGTAAGTCATCGCATCTCTTCCTCTCGATTTTGGATTAAACGTACATAGATAACTGGAAAGACTATCGTAATTTTGTTCCGCTGCGCCATGGGGTTTGCCGGCGGTCCCAACAGTGATATTACAGCCACTTTTATGATCCTTAATCGAGTTAAATACTTGGGTGGTGCGATATGTATGAGATGCATGATTTGTTTTACTATATCGGTGATATAAATATTGATATTAGTAGTCGATTAGGGATACGATTAATATATTAATCTATAATTATAGTTGCCATGTTGCTACGAGGGTTATACGATAATTATGTGTCAATTGTTAACATAGTGATCAGAGGAAGTGCGATAGTAGATCGCATCAAGGAGAAAGGAATAATTGTTATAATGATATGGAGAAATCTAAGGGATTTAAAATCTCGAAAACGCGATTCTGTTGATAAATATTATCAAATCGTAAATGTTTTCCATAGAAAAATAGTTGCTATTTTTTAAAATTTCCTGTCAACCGTACCGGCACTACTGATGGGCGCAAGGGGCTCCACCCCTTGACCCGGTAAGGGGCTCCTCCCCTTGACCCCTTTGTAGGCAACATAGATTGTAGGCCCATATTGGTAATATAAACGGTTTCGTGATAGCATATATATGATATGTTTGTTTTGCACGGTGTTTGACATGCATGGTTACAACCCTTGTTTTTACAATAGTTGTAAATTTTAAAATATGGCTTGCATGTCATGCCTTTCTCTATCTCTATTGTACTTCTCTTCTCATCTTACAACCTCGTATGTAAAATGAGTTTTTATAATTGTAATATTGATATAAAATATGCAGCGGGATAGATGGGGGTGGTGGTATGATGTTGGATAGATTTGTCCTTGACACCCTCCTAATCGCAATTGAATAGGCAAACACCTGCAAACAAAACGAATCTCTTCGGTGAAATGATGATATGTCATTGTCCTAGGCACCCTCCTATCCGTAATTAGATAGCCAAACACCATAATCGGCTCTAACTCACCCTCATAAACGTGATTGCTTAGGTAAGCGAGAGTGTGAAGATAATCTCCCTCATAAAAACTTGAAGTAGTTATGTTGAAGAAGACTTCTGATAAGAAAAATAGCAAGGTGACAACCTTGCAAATAAAATGGCCCAAGGCCAAGAGTTTTTATAACTCAGAAATTCATACTCTTCATGTCTTTTTACAAGAGAAGAGTCTACCCCTTTTATAGTCTAAAGGAGACCTTAGAATTGCCTAATAGATAGCTAACCAATCCCTAAATATCAGCATATGGATAGCTTAATAGAATAAATCCCCTAAAATCAGCTTATGGATAGCTAATTAAAAAGAATCTTAGGGAATAAAATAAAATATTAATAACAATGATCAAAGCTTTATAATCCAGCTTTGAATTAATTTATTTTAATGTCTAATTCATCCAAAAACTTTATATAGTAGCTTTTGGGCTGAATTTTACAAAATCCTATAATAATCCCGTATCTAGTTTTCTGCACGCGCAATCTTTAGTTAAACAAACATATTTTGAGCTCCCGATATCCAATTGATGCGTTTCAAGATGCGTTGAAAAGGTAACTGAATGACGGTTAATTTGTAAGAAGACAAATCTGCCCAGAAATGCACGAAACTCATCCAAAAAGACAACATAAGTTTGCTAACTTTCCAGACTTTACCAACAAATTCAGATTTATGCTCAAGGTGCATTACTTTAGTCCTCTCATACATGTATCCAATATTATTCCAAGAAGCAATCGAGACGTTTGGACCAAAGGCGAGAAGATGCTTTAGAAGCAGTTTTAGTATAGAATTATGGTTTTAAGGTTCTCCCATTGGCTTGGGAAGAGCCACCTTAGTTCTTTATTTTGAGCTATAACGATTGCAATCTTTTTATTTTATATCTATCATGTATGTAATGCAATGTATGATATATATTTCTTTTACTTGCACATATTAAAGAGATCAATAAGGGATAAATTAAAAGAAAGAACAATGAGATATTTGATGTTTTCCCTTAAATTAATCTAAGTTAAAATTACCCGTCCAATATTTGCGCTCGTTAAGGCCTTGATCGATCTTATGTGGGTTTTGCCAAAGCATTCACATATAAGTCCATCTTGGTTAAACACGAAGAATAAACAAGTGATATTCATCGTTCGAAATATTGGTAATAACTTAGTGTAACACCCTGAAACCGGGTTAGTAAAACAATTCGAATAGTGTAAATTAAAATCGAATCATGTGCTAAATGGATGAGGAGCAATGGACATAATTGAAATAAATAGAAAATTTGGTGATTGCATGATAAAATCCGAGATTCCCTAAACTACCCCTAGTAATAAACTAAGTCAAGACATGTCATTAAGGGCAAAATGGTTATTTTGCACCCATTATTGATCAAACAAAATAGCCGAAAATTTGCTTCTTCCTTTCCCCATTCTCACGAGACAAACACAAAGGAAAAGGGAGAGAAAACTTTATCATCTTCTTGCTCCATCTCCATAGTTGAAAGAAGGACGATCTTCAAGCTTTGCATGGTTAGGCAATTGGCTTAGGAAACCATATTCCATTAGCTAGGTAAGTTCTCTCCATAACCGAAAAATTTGGGGATTTTGAATTCTTGGAATTTTGAATGTTATAAGATGTTCTATGTTAGATTAGGGTGTTAGAAAGCCTAAACTAAATATGGTATTTGTTGGGTTATGAATCTTTGAAGCATGAACACAAAATTAGAGTTTTTGGAACTTACATTTTGTAAATGTCATGTATGTGTTGAATAATTCGAATAGTGATAAAAAGGGGATTTGTTGATGTTAATTTTTGTAATTGAGAGGCTGAAATTCATGGAAATAAAATGGGGATTAGGAATTAAAAGTATGAAGTGGAAATTTACCAAAAAAGCCTATAAATGTCATTCGGGTAGCTATCTTTAAAAAATTTCCTAGGTTGGGATTAAAGGAGTTAGGGGCTTAAATTTTGAAGTATAATACTCCCGTATATCTAGTTTAAGTGAAAATTTACGAAACCTCAATCCGAGTTCGGTAGAGAAGGATATAAGCGTTTTCGTAAGGGCTGTCCAAGCAGTCCTGAATTCGGATAGGTCTGATCCAAACGAAATCTAGTGCTGATTGGTTAACAATTAAAATGTAAGGTTAATTTTTCCTTTTAGAGGATCTTATTAGCTTTTCAAAGAGGTAAAATAGGCTAAAATCGGACATGGGAACTAGGAGATATAATCGATTCCTTAAAGGTTAGCAAAACTGTCCTTAATGAACAAGTGCACATGTTTATATTTGTTAAGCCAAAAAATCACTTGGATTAAAATGATTCAATACGCCCTAATAAATGTTATATGTGTATGGATTACTAGAGAATCCAAGAGAAGAGGACGCTGAAGAACAAGAAAGGCTCGAAGTAGCAAGAAAGAGAGGTAAGGGGATCACGATCTACAATCCCTAAACCGCTTGGAAAATTCGTGATGTGGCAAACTTTAGGGTTAGGACCTAGTCCTAACCATCTTTTGTTTATTTGATATGTTATGTAAATGGACTAATCACATATTTGGTAAAAAAGGAAGGAGGTTAAATGTTAAAGGACTTGTGTGATAACATGTTTTGGTTGCTAGATTGTTAGCACTAGCAAAATACATATGCATAACTCGAAAATGCCGAGGTGAGTATGGCACGCGGTTATGGATGCCAGGTACGTGAATCATGCATGGAGCATATTTATGGTGATATGGTTAATTGTTTGATAACATG
The DNA here is from genome assembly GCA_035048815.1 of Abelmoschus esculentus. Lineage (NCBI taxonomy): Eukaryota > Viridiplantae > Streptophyta > Magnoliopsida > Malvales > Malvaceae > Abelmoschus > Abelmoschus esculentus. Next base: position 18,136,966 of record JAUCBN010000008.1, on the reverse strand, counting down.
ATATGCACGTTACTTGTTAATATGTTATAAATGTATTGCTTGATAACATGCCTTGGATACTTATTCTTGATGACATGAACTTGGAAAATATGAATTGAATGATTAAACGTATAATGAAAATGTTATTGAGCCTTGGTCGATAGTTGGTCATAGGTAGTACAGCATGCCTAGGGTCTGATCTCATTGTTTACTGCTTCGGCACTCTTGTTTAGTACTTCAGTACTCTTGTTTGGTACTATGGGTACTTTGATTGGTGGTTAGTCACCATTTGTTAGATACCATGGATATCTCTTGTTAGTACCTTTATGGTATTCTTGTTAGTACCTTTTTGGTACTCTTGTTGGTGTCTTCGTGACACTCTTGTTGACTCGCTTACCTTGTCTAACTATACCAAGGCATCACATGAAAATAAATTGGAAAACTAATGTTTAAATGAAACTATATGCACATGTACTTGCTTATGAAGCATTGAAATTGATTATGATTTGCTATAGAGTATTGAAATGAAATTGTTGCTATGTGTAGCACTTGAATGAAAAATTGCTATTGAACAGTGAAAATGGTTATATGGCTATAAGTGGCCTTTGACATGAAATGTTCTATGAAAGCATTGAGAAATAGAAATTGACTATAGATTCATATGCATCGAATATATGTTAGCTAATGCATAAGCATATAGGTTATGAAATTGAATCGTATGCTAGAATTTTTATAGACATGAGAAGCATGATAAACGTTATACTCGATGATTGACTTTCTTGTATATTGAATGAATTAATGCCATGAATTGAATTGTTTGCTTAATTGAAGCATATCATTTTTTTATTGATTTATGTCTAATATGGTTAGACTAGGGCTGCCAAGTACCTAGCAAGTACTTACCACTCGTTTGTTTCCTCCTTCCCAAACAACAGGTTTCGGTGCCAAGGAGCTAAATCGGGATTGATTGCAAGCAAGCACCACAAGCAAGCAAAGTATGGTATTTTGTTGTTTTGGTTAACTCCTAGCTTATGGTGGCATAGAATTCGTACTTAGATTAGCTTATGCATTTTGAGATTTGATATATACGTGGCTTTTATTAACTATTATCTAAGCTTTGGGGTATGTAAGCCATAAGGCATGGTGACCATGTTAGGCTAGTTAGTGCCTCTTGAGATTTTGGCCTATGGCTTGTATGTTGGCCTTGGATGCATGTATTCGGTATGTGGGTCAATTATCTTAGTAACTAAGACATCTGAACCTAAGATAATATCATGATTGCTTTAGTTGCCATAGTAAATATATGGTAAGAAGATTATCCTAAGTGCAAAATGGCATGAATATTGGCTTAGTAGTGAGTTGGCCTAATGGATTGAATTAAAATATTGATGTCTGTTGATTTAAACAAGCTATTATGGTCCCTTAAGGTTTAGGTATGATTTGAGATCACATAGATAGTTTTTGGTTAGTGTCTAAATGCATTAGAAACTTAGAAACTTGCCTAATTAAACAGTAACGATATCACCTTATGGGTATCGATATCACCCTTGACAGTAACGAAAGTGGATCGATGCTTGGTTCGATGCCAAGCCTCCTTATGGGCTTGCTGGTTCGATACCAGTATCGAACCAGGCTACCTTAGCCTTAATTCATTGAGTCGTCAAGGTAAACCCGATTTGATACCGGGTTCGATACTGGAATTTCCAGTGACAAAATGGCATCGATGCTTGGTTCGATACCAAGTCTTCTTGTGAGCTCCCTGGTTCGATACCAGTATCGAACCAGGAAGCTCTAGCCTCAAGTCAACAAGTCAACGGTCAACACAGTTGACTAGGCATCAAACTAGGGTCTGATACCCCTGTTCCGATACTCCTTATAGGGAGGTATCGATACCTCCAGCTATTTTGGGTCAAGCTTTGAAATTTAATGTGGAAGTTTTATATGATACTTTAAGGATTTCAAAGGTTAGATTAAAGTCTATTTTGGCTCCAAATTGATACTGAGTTATGCTTGGATAATAAGATCAAATTGTAATAGCAAAAGAATTAAATTGATAGTGACTAGAATTGATAAATGAACTAAATTCAAAGTTCGAAACCGTTATATGATTAAGATAAAATATGTCTTAAATTGGCCTCAGAATTGACAAGTATTACGTATAATTGTCTTAAATTAACTTACAAATGATCAAAATGTTCTAGAATTAGATACAAAATGAGTCTAATTTACACAAGTTTACAAGTCTGGTCGATACTCCCGTCTCCTAACCTGGGGTGAGGGTGTCACAGTAATTGTGAGATGAGATTATATTTTGTTTCTTGTTTCTATGCAATAAAATATCAAAGTTTGCTTACTCTTTGCCATTGTTTGTTCTTGCATCCAAGCCCGAGAGGGATGTTTGTAAGTAATCCATTTGTCCAGACTCGGGAAAGCTAGACTCATGAAAGGAGTAATTCGACTTGGTTGGAGGATACTAACTCGGCCTAGGAATAGGTTGGAGTTTCAACGGCTAAAAGAAGTGTGAGATTGGTTGTTGGTTATAATTGATTAACACCGGGAGGTATCATCAAGGACTGACCTTCAACAGTGTTTCGACTTAGGGATAAGCGGAGCCATTCAAGGACACTTTGCCGAACTTTGATAAATCTGCCCAAGAGCAAGGGATTGCTACGGCAGAGAACATTGTCGCTGCCGAAGACAGTATCTGTAGTATTGCCGAGGCAGTACAGTTCAATTGTATTGGACAGAAACAAATCAATCAAATCCACTATACAATACAACTGGATCCTACCCTCTCTCTCAAATTTGATCTTACCTTATTTAGTTTAGTTTATTTAGTTTAATCAATACTCAAACTTATCTGTGTTTTTACTTTTGATTTACAGGGCAAGAAGATCAAGGGAAATATATTAAGTACATTAATCCCTGAGGAGACAATAACTCGATAATACTTACCACTTATTACTTGACGTGTACACTTGCACTCCAATTGTGCATATTTAGCACACATCAAGTTTTTGGCGCAGTTGTCGGGGATTGGCAACTAAACTTTGTTTTCTTTATTTTCTTGCTTTTATTTTAGTTATTTTTATTTTTATTTTTATTTGATTTATTTTTGATGTATGACCAGGGTCAACCCTAGCAATCCACTATACGAGATAGACCCAGAAATCGAGAGAACCTACCAAGGGTTGAGAAGACAGATCCACGGAGCCATGACAGTGAATCAAGGAAACCAGAACCTACCTGCAGGCAATGGAGGCCTTCAACAACAACCACTGCCTCGACAATTAACTGTCAGAGATTTTCTGGTGGAAGATCTGAATGGATTGAACCATGGAGTTATTACACCAGAGATAGAGGCAACCCACTTTGAACTCAAACCTGTTATGTTCAATATTCTTAATACTATTGGACAATTTAGTGAGTCTGCAACTGAAGATGCCAGACAGCATCTCAAATCCTTCATGGAAGTATGCAACTCTTTCAAAATCCAAGGAGTCCATGAAGACATTTTGAGATTGAAACTTTCCCCTATTCACTGAGGGATAGGGCCAAGACCTGGTTAAATAGCATTCCGGCAGGATCTATTGGATCTTGGAGTAAACTCTATCGAGAATTCACTACATGATTTAACCCTATAAACTTATATGATCGAATTTGTAATGAAATTACTTCTTTTAGATAGGCTGATGACGAACCTATGTACGAGGCTTGGGAACGCTACAGAGAGTTACTGAACAAATGTCCACTACATGGATTTCCACTTTGGACGCAAGTAACCATGTTCTATAATGCCACCAATGCCCCGAAAAGGATGATGTTGGATGCCTCAGCAAATGACACACTCCTTGACAAGACTCCGGAAGAAGCTATAGAGATTCTGATCAAAGTCGCAGGGAATGATTTTCAATTCCCTACTTCTAGGCGAGGAGGATTAAGATTCCAAGCCACAGTGAATTAACTAGAATCTACTAATTTCGTGGCAGTACAATTGGCATCTTTAACAAAGATGGTTCAGAACATGCAAGCACAGTAAAATACTCACGAGGTAAAAGCGATCAATTCTTCTGAGTATATGCAAGATGAGGAATCTGGTTACATTATGGGTAATTACAACCGGAACAACAATATGATGTCAAATACATACAATCCGGCATGGAAAAGGCACCCAAATTTTTCATAGAGCAATCCTAACAATGCCTTGAACCCCACTAATCAAGCCTCAGGATATCAGCATACTCTACCACAGCAACAGATACAACAGTCACAACTGCCACAGCAGATGCAGCAACAACAGCCTATGAACTCATTGGAAAATACTCTCAAGGCCTTCATAATGAAAACAGAATAAAATATGGCTGAGAATAGCAGTTTCATGAAGAGAACTGATGACTTCATGAATAGAACAAAGATGAGGCTGCAAAATCAGGAAGCTGCTATAAAATTAATAGAAATCCAAGTTGGTCAATTTGCTCAAAGACAGAACACTAGACCACAAGGGGGACTACCTAACAATACTGAAGTTGCTAAGGGAATGGGCCATGAACAATGCAAAGCAATCACTGCAAGAAGTGGCCTACAACTTAAGGAAATAATGGGCAAGTTAGCGACCAAAGTTCCACCAGCAACACATGAGAAATCAGACAAGGAGGACTTGGATGCTGAATAGACTGAACACGAGAACACTACACCAGAAGAGAGCTCAGCAACACCTGCACTACCTGCCGAGACAGCAAGACACACAGTTATTTCAGGTATTAAATTCTAAACCCATGAAACCCTGGAAGAGATGAGACCACCCCCCCTTTTCCCACAAAGGTTGAAAAAGCAAAAACAGGATCACCAGTTTAAGAAGTTCTTTAATATTCTAAAGTAAGTCCACATCAACTTGTCATTTGTTTAGGAAGGGCAAAACCTACGACAGTGCTGCTCCAACTTGCGGATAGATCTTATGTGCATCCTGAAGGAAAAATAGAGGACATATTGGTAAGGGTAGACAAGTTTATTTTCCTTGCCGACTTCCTTGTCCTTGACTATGAAGTCGATGATAATGCATCGATCATCCTAGGTAGTCCTTTCCTTGCTACTCGACGAACTTTAATAGATGTGGAGAATGGAGAGCTGACAATGAGGGTCAATGACCAGCAAGTCAAACTCAATGCATTCCACAATTTGGAAAAATCCGATGGTCCAGAAGAGTGCAAAGCCCTCCACACAACAGATGCAGACACCAAAGTATCCTGCCTAGGCAGCACGCTCGGCAGATTATTTGGTAAGAAAATTAAGCCCAAGGTGGAGGCAAAAAATACTGAAGAGAAAGGCCAATATGTGAAGGAAATTAAAGGCCAACAAGAGATAAGTAAATTGGGAGATGCATTTACATTCACTCCACCAGTAATATAATCTCTTCCCTTCTACTTTATCTATTATTTTAGGATTAGTTTAATTTAGGATTTATGTGTTTATTTTATTTTTCATTATTTTTCGTTATTAATATTTTTATTTTAACTTTTTAGGATAATAAAAGCAAGAATAAAGGAGAAATAGTTCATAAAAGGAATTCTGTCGAGGCAGTAAATAGTGTTAGAAGCTACAGCAACCCCAACGGGTAGAAACAGTGTAACGACTATATGTCGAGTTTTCCGTCGCGGCAGTAAATGCTAAGAGGCAATAAATTCAAAACAACTAGTGGCTAAAATGGTTACATTGTCGAGGCCTATATAAGCAACATCTTTCTTTTGAACTATTCACTCTTGCATTCTTGATTTCTTAAGCATTCTGCTACAATCTTGCTCTCACAATACTCTCTATCAATCTTCTTAAAAATGGTGGCATATACGTGATTTGCCCCCTCCACTGTTGTAGACCGATTCAACAGATCGTTCGTCACTAGGCAGTTGTGGGAGGAGCAAGGATTTCAACCATCAGAAGAGAAAAACTTTGGCATTGAACGTTACTTGTTTGACAAGATTCAATACCAAGAATGGGAGATCTTCTGTCTACAACCTCCATAGGAAAATGCCACCAGATTGCAAGAGTTTTATGTACATGGGCCGAGTAAGGACATTCTCTTTGTCCACTACCGAGGCAAGCCTATCTGACTTGACGCCGAGGCAATTAACGATTTCTATGGCCTCATCCCCATCCGTGACATTCATGTCAAGTTCATGGAGGACATCACCATCCAGGACTACGAATTGATCAAGGATGATCTTTGCTACAACAACACTCCATGGGAAACCGGTGCCCATAGAGGTTTTGTGACAAGGCAAAGCCTCAATCCCAAGGCCAAATTGTGGTGTACTTTTTTCACGAGACGACTCATCGCTACCTCCCACAACAACACAGTAGACCGCAAGAGATTGGTGCAGATCCAATCCATCATCAACAAGAGGAGCATAAATGTTGGAGAGATCATTTTACGCGAAATTCACGATTGTGGTAAGAAGGAACGTGGACCTTTATGTTTCCCCTATTTAATATATGGTTTGTGTATTGCTGCAGGCGTACCAATCGACGACACGGATGAATACACACCAACTTGGCAGGGATGGACAAGAGAATTCTGCCATAGAGTTATGCAGATCACACATGTAGAACCTGTCAAGGCAACCCCTTAGCAGTTCACTGCTGATTTCACTAACGGAACCCAGTACATGGCAGAGATGCTTGACACTACCAAAGCCCTTGCCGCAGCAAACCCCTACCATGAAATTCTTTAGAGGATGACAGCTATGGACCTTCGCCAGCAAAGATATATGGAATATCAAAGAACTTCAACAACATCCTTGCCCAGATGATGATGCAGAACTTTCCCAACCAAGTGGTGCAATTTCCATAATTCCCTGCAAACATATTCGTCAGGGCAGCGCCCTACACAGAGACTACTTTAGCCCCTAGGCCGAGACCATTTTTCACCTCCAGACCACAACAACAGTTCAATGCAGATGGCCCATCTAGTACAGTAGACATTGCCGCGACATCATCTGCCAGTAGAAGACCCTCCAAACGAAGGGTAGTCTTCAGCACTCCCCAAAGATCCCCAATTCCAATGGGAAGTCTTTCAAGGGAAATCAATGAATACGTCTACCACGGTTCATCTGATGCCGAGCCAAGAACCTAGAATGTTGGGGTAGATCTAGAAAATGAAGGAGGCACGGAGATAATGGACACAGACGACGAAGGAGGAGAAGAGGCCAATGCTCCAATGCAACGGGCAATACCAACGAGAGTTCAGCAGTCGAGAAGAGCAAAGTCATCGCCATCACCAAGGGCACATCAATCATCAACTCGACAAAGGAAACAAATTGTGGAAGAAAGCTCTTTAGAATCTTTATAATTTCTCTTCTTTCTTTTCATTGTTGTTTATATAATTGTTTTTTACTGCATATATTTTTACCTACTCCCTACCCCTAAATTAAGCATTGAGGATAATGCTTGGTTTGAGTTTGAGGGTGTAGAGCCACTGCCGAGGCCTTACCAAGAAAAGAAGTTTTTTAGTGAAAAAAACTTTTTGTTTTATGCATCATAAATCTGAGGCTATCAAAAAGTTTAAAGTATTCAAGAATGATGTACAAAATCAACTAGCAAGAGTATTAAAGCACTTCGATCATATCGAGGTGGAGAATAATTAAGCATAGAATTTGATGAACTCTTTAAAGAATGTGGGATTGTCTCACAGCTTACTCCACCAGGTACACCACAGTGGAATGGAGTTTCTAAGAGGAGGAATCGAACTTTGTTAGACATGGTTCGATCAATGATGAGTCATAGTGATCTTCCGACTTCTTTCTGAGACATGCACTAGAAACAACTGCTTTCACTTTAAATCATGTTCTGTCTAAATCTGTTCAAAAGATATCATATGAGATATAGACTGGAAAACGTCCTAGTATGTCTTTTATAAATATTTGGGGTTGTAAAGCATATGTCAAACATCAGATGTCTTCAAAGCTCGAACCTAAATCTCGTAAGTGTAATTTTGTTGGATATCTCAAAGAAACTAAGGGATATTATTTCTTTAACCCTAAAGAGAACAAAGTGTTTGTTGCTCGAACAGGAGTTTTTCTCGAAAGAGAATTTCTCAATAAGAAAGGCAAGGGTAGAGACATTGAACTTAGAGAAGTTCAAGAACAAAAATTCACTGAGCCTGAGATTGAACATGTTCCACAAATTGCTGAGGAATAGTCAACATATTTAGAAACACAATCACTGCGCAAATCCATAAGAGAACGCCATGCACCTAAGATATATGGATTTCTCATTACCACGCATGGAGATGTTCCTATTATGGATCAAGATGAGCCAAGAACTTATAAAGAGGCAGTATCGAGGCCAGACTCTAAGAAATGGCTTGAGGCCATGAAATCTGAGATGAAATTCATGCCAGTCAACCAAGTATGGGCATGCCTAAATAGGCTTTATAGAGAATCCGTTTTAATTTTAACCGAGTAAAATTCTGAAAATTTGAGATTAATCTGTATAATTTTGTTCAAAAGCTAATAATTAAATATTTGAAATCATAAAATTTGATTTTAATAAAATTTGGTTGTCGTTTTGATGCGATTAAAACGTGTATGTCTAAATGGGCTTTATAGAGATTCCGTTCGAATTTTAACCGAGTAAAAAGCTAAAAATTTGAGATTAATCTGTATAAATTTATTCAAAAGCTTATAATTAACTATTTGAACTCATAAAATTTAATTTAATAACATTTGGTTGTCGTTTTGATGCGATTAATACGAGTATGTCTAAATGTGCTCTATAGTGAATCCGTCGAATTTTAACCGAGTAAAATGCTGAAAATTTCAAATTAATCTGTATAATTTTCTTCAAAAGCTAATAATTAATTATTTGAAATCATAAAATTTGATTTTAATAAAATTTGGTTGTCGTTTTGATGCGATTAAAACGTGCATGACGAAATGCGCTTTATAGAGATTCCGTTGGAATTTTAACCGAGTAAAATTCTGAAAATTTCAGATTAATCTGTATAATTTTGTTCAAAAGCTAATAATTAATTATTTGAAATCATAAAATTTGATTTTAATAAAATTTGGTTGTCGTTTTGATGCGATTAAAAGGTGCATGACTAAATGGACTTTATAGAGATTCCGTTGGAATTTTTTTTTGAAGGAAATGGCCTCATTAAAAAACCCCTATAGCCAACCACCCTGAGAGGTGAAAAGGCCCCTATGGGGAAAAGAGTACCCAAGGTATTATTGAGAAGAAGAGGAGAACCTCTCCGAGTTTATAGAGACCCGAATAAAATCGGGAAAGAAACAATCAAAAGTACTAGAAGAAAAAGAATGCAAAGCCCTATTAGCCAAAGTGTGGGCTACTACATTTGCATCTCTAGGCACATAACAAATCTTGCAATTAGAACAGAATCTTTATAAAGCCCATTTAGACATGCACGTTTTAATCCCAACAAAACGATAATCAAATGTTATTAAATCAAATTTTATGAGTTTAAATATTTAATTATGGGGTTTTGAACAAAATTATACAGATTAATCTCAAATTTTATGGTTTTTACTCAGTTAAAATTCGAACGGAAGAATATGGATGCTTGTTTCTCTCCTCTCCTCATTCTCTCTCGCCTCTCTCCTCCTTCTTTCGTTCAGGAGGTCGTTTTCTCCATGGAGCCACTCTGCTTGCAGGGAGAGGTATTCTCAAGCATCCATCCATGTCCTTCCAACCATCTCCCTCGTAGGTTCTCGGCCGGTCTTGTTCCCGGCGACACCGATCCTTTATTTTCGGTGCTTCGACTAATCTCTCGTCTGAGGGAGGAGGTGCATATCGTTATCTCCTTGTTATTTAAACCAACAATTCTCTCCAGAATTGTCTTTTGCGTTCTACCATTTTATATGGAATTTCCTAGCTATGTGGTGTTGATCCATCTGTTGATGGTTTCAACGTTGCTCCCCTTCTACACGTTACAGCAAGTGAAGGCCTCCAGAACTCCTCCTTTCGGCGTACGCGTTTTGGGCTGTTCTCAGTGGCCTGAATATGTTCTTTCTCTGCAGAAGAACGACTGGATTGCTTTGTTTGGACATCGGGGCTCTTGGACAGGCTCGGGCGAAGGCTTTGAGTCTGTGGTTGTCTCTTCCATGGCGCTTTTTTGCTTGCTGGGAGAGGAAACCTCATGCATCTCCACGTCCCATTCTAACCATCTCCCTCTAAGGTTCTCGGCCGGTCTTGTTCCCGATGATATCGATCTCTTCGCTAAGGGCCGTTCTATTACTACTTACTGGAATCTGGTCTACAAATTCTTTTGGAGGATTCTCTCCTTCTCGGTGCTACAACTGACCCGTCAACTGCGTTCTGAGGGTCTGCGTGTTTGGCTATTGTCTCCCTCACGTTTGAGGGAGGAAGATGAGTGGTCTGGTGCTGCCCCTCATGTTTTAACATATTATTTGGATTTACCCTTTCTCTTTCTGCAGAAGAATGGCTGGACTCTCTCCGTTTCGTATGATTACCGGGTTTGCTCTGGCAACGCTGTTGTCTGGAAGTGGTCCTCTTTGTTCGGTACATACTGCTGTAGTTTTCTGCGTTTCTCTTTGTTTCCGCCAACATACCAGAATCCTTTAGTCGGCCTTTGTTTTCTTTGGCCACTTCGTGCTCCCCCGTGGTCTTTTGATATCCGGAGTATGGTTTCCAGCCTGTCAGCCGTGATGATTGTTGCACGCGGTCCTCTGCATGTGTCTGGTTGTCGACTCTCGCCTCGTTGTTCCTTGGCGGCTTCCTTGGTTGCTATCCTTTGCACCTTTTCAGTTGGGGTTGGTTCTTAGTTCGTTTGATCCCGACGTTCCCTAGGATCCTTTACGATGCTAACCGTTCAAAGAGTCTACTATTCACCTTGTCCATCGTCCTTGATGAGTTATCCATTATGTTTGTTTGGTTTACTTCTATTCTTATGTTTATTCAATGGTTATTTTTCTATGGTTTAACGTTCTTTATTCTTTCACCACCCTTTCGAAGGGATCTAACCAACATCTTTAATGATGTATTCTTCTTTATCTTTTCCAATAACCCGCTCACTATTTTTTGGTTTATCATTACCATCTCTACTTGCTTCACCTTTTTTGTCATCTTTCTACTTTATATCTTTTTTGAACAATATTTACGTTTTTGTTACATGACTATCCATTCTCTTTTTGCCTTTTCCAAATTCTATCTACTCTCTAAACACCCTTTTGCTCTAATTTTATTTTTTTTGGAGACATTTATAGTGTTGTCCTACTTCCCTTATCCATACCAAACTCCTTCTCTTTTTACAAATTATCTACTTATGTATTCTGTATGTCCTCAATCACCTATTTTTTCTATCCTTCATCAAAAGAATAATAATATTTTATTCTTTTTTAATAATATATTCCACCTTTTTTACTTTTTTTCTCTATCTACCTCTTTAAACTATAGTCCTGCTATACCTCAAACTCCTTCTTTATTATTTAAAGCTGGCCATTCCCCTCATATTTTTTCATCTGTCATCTATTCCACTCGGCACCTCTTCCTCTCTACCAATTTCTCACTTGATTTTTTCATTCTTTTCTCTATGGATTCTAAGTCCTTCCTCCAACAATTTGGTAATATTCAATTTACTGCTGAGGAACAAGCAACTGTCTTTCAATCGGGTACTTCTTGGGGTATACCTGAAGAGGAAACTCATTCCACCATCCTCGGGAAACTTATCTCTTCAAGGGAGATTTATGATCAGGTGATCATCAAGGCTTTCACTGGTATCTGGACTACGACCAAACTGCTTTCTATGAGTATTTTGAAGCCACGCATGTTCCTTATTCGGTTTAGGGATGAGAAGATTAAGGATGATATCCTGTCAAGGGGACCTTGGACTTACAAACATGACTGGCTTGCTCTTTCCCAGTATAACCCCTCTATCATGCCTGACGAACATTCATTCTCTACAATGAATATTTGGTTCCGCATCTACAACATCCCATATATTTTCCTGGCTACTGAAGAATCTGCTCATGATATTGGTAAATCCTTAGGATCTTTAATTGGTTTAGTCACAAAAATTGATACGAGGAAAATCGACTCCAACATGGTTGACTACCTACGGGTTGGGTTGTCTCTAGAGGTCACTCAGCCTATTAGGCATTGTGTTGCTATTGGGGGAGGGCCTCCACAAGATTCTGTCTACTTCAATATGAATGCCTTCCCACCTTTTGCCACTGCTATGGCCGTATTGGACATTGTCTAGATTTTTGTTCAATTCCGACTGATTCACGACCTGAACAACTTCCTTTTGGCGATTGGCTACGGTATGTTTCTAAAAAGAAGGATCCACAACCCACTCAACATGGACGAATCCGCTATATCACCAATGACGCCAATGCTCAACAAATGCCTACGCCATCCCAAACCACCAACCCTAATACTAGTAATGGGAAGGATAAAGGGGTTTTGTTCTCACTTTCAAATAGTGGCACTGAATCTGCTCCAAGCAATGAGCCTCCACTTTTCTCCAAAGGGCCCAGACTCCTCCCAACGGTCCCTAGCAAGCTCACTGCTCGACGCTATCCTACACAGTTATTGCAAATGGTTTTTCCTGATCAGAACTCTAATATTACTTCTCGGCAATCGTCCAACGTTAACACTGGGGATGTGAGTATTCTGGATCCTGAACTCCAAGACTTGGAGGCTGATCTAGCCAATGATCACAATTTCCAAGAGGCCACTGAATGACTCGAATCTGCTCCAACTCCTCGGCGAGCTGCTCAGATAACCTCAAGTCGAGGTGCGAAGCGAACTCCTCCCTCTGATAAGAATGCTAGTGTTAAGCGTCCTCGTGTTGGCACTACGCCTATTGAGAAAGCTGGGATGAGCAGCGTTAAAAACTCTGCGGCGGAGGTTGACTCTGATCAACCCCGCCGACAGAAATGATTTGTTTACATTGGAACTGTCTGAGCTTTGGAATTGCTTTGACAGTTCCCGTTCTACAACTTGTCGGTTTCAAGCATATTGCCATTTTTTCTATTATTTTTCCTTTCCCTTATTTTAGATTTCTTTGCTTCTCGGTTTTGTTAGGAGCCTTTGGCTATTTTAGCTTTGTTCTTCAGGATCTGTTGTCCTTTGCTTTTTGGAATAATAATATCTTTTCTGCTTTGTTTGTTTACTTTTCATGTTTCTATGTTGCGTTTTCTTTTATTTATTTGGGCTTTCTTTTTGCGATACGTCCAACTATTTTTCCTCTACTTATCTATTCTGTTTGCTATCTATCTTTTAAAGAGTTTTTCTCTACTCTGACTTTACCACCCTTTTATAGGGATTTCTCTAAAATCTCTAATGATGTCGCTCCAATCCGATCTTTTACCCTTGTTTTCAGCTTATGTCTCCAATTTTCGGGTGTTCTACTTCCTTTAATTCGGTTTCTCTATCTTCTTTTACTTTTCATATCTATTCTGATTCATTCTCCACAACACTTAATTTTATAAGGCTTTGTCCTTCGACTTGGGCCAGGTTTGACTTAGCTGGGATGAGCAGCGTTAAAAACTCTTTGGCGGAGGTTGATAGTGATCAACCCCGCCGAGATAAATGAAGCTATTATGTTGGAACTGCCAGGGTCTTGGCAACACCCAGGCAGTTCATGCACTTCAACGTGCTACTTCAAAGCATGATGCTGATTGTGTCTTTCTTTGCGAGACTAGATTGAATAAATCCAATATGGATAGAATTAAACACAAGCTTGGCATGCATGGATGCATAGCCGTTGATTCCAGACCCTCTTGTACCGGGCTTGACTTAATTTGGAATAACAAAGTCTCAGTCGACTTGCTTTCCTACTCCGATCGTCACATTGATGTCATTCTTTCTTACGGTGCAGTACCTTTCCACTTTTCTGGGTTACATGGGTTCCCTGAAACTGCCAACACACATAAAACCTGGCATAATAGATTCTCTTAGCTCCAATTCAACCCTCCCCTGGCTTTTAGGGGGGGATTTTAATGAAATTCTTTATGATTCTGACAAACAAGGTGGCCCTCGGTGCGCAAGATCACAAATTAATAATTTTCGGGATTGTCTCAACAAGAATGATCTTTTTGATTGAGAACCTACATCTGGTTGGTTCACTTGGACTCGATCAGGTCGTGTTACGGAAACCATTATGGAACAACTTGATCGTTTTCTAGGCAATTCCGCTTGGTTTCATGCTTTCCCTAATTGTCAAGCCATGTCCTTCTTTCAAGCGCGTTTTGATCACTGCCCTATATTAATGGATACAAACCCCTCTCAAATTCCACGTTCTACACGCTTCCGTTGGAATTTTAACCAAGTAAAATGCTTAAAATTTGAGATTAATCTGTATAATTTTGTTCAAAAGTCTATAATTAACTATTTGAACTCATAAAATTTAATTTAATAACATTTGGTTGTCGTTTTGATGCGATTAATACGAGCATGTCTAAATATGCTCTATAGTGAATCCGTTAAAATTTTAACCGTGTAAAAACCTTAAAATTTGAGATTAATCTGTATAATTTTGTTCAGAAGTCTATAATTAACTATTTGAACTCATAAAATTTAATTTAATAATAATTGGTTATCGTTTTGATACGATTAATACGAGCATGTCGAAATGTGCTCTATAGTGAATCGATTCGAATTTTAACCGAGTAAAAACCTTAAAATTTGAGATTAATCTGCATAATTTTGTTCAAAAGCCCATAATTAAATATTTGAACTCGTAAAATTTATTTAATAAAATTTGGTTATCGTTATGATGCGATTAAAACGTGATTGTCTAAATGGGCTTTATAGAGATTCCGTTCGAAATTTAACGGAGTAAAAGCTGAAAATTTTAGATCAATCTGTATAATTTTGTTCAAAAGCCCATAAACAAGTATTTGAACTTATAAAATTTGATTTAATAATATTTTAGTTGTCGTTTTATTGCGATTAAAACGTGCATGTCTAAATAGGATTTATAGAGAATCCGTTCTAATTTTAACCGAGTAAAATTCTGAAAATTTCAGATTAATTTGTATAATTTTGTTCAAAAGCTAATAATTAAATATTTGAAATCATAAAATTTGATTTTAATAAAATTTCGTTGTCGTTTTGATGTGATTAAAACGTGCATGTCTAAATGGGCTTTATAGAGATTCCGTTCGAATTTTAACCAAGTAAAAAGCTGAAAATTTGAGATTAATCTGTATAATTTTGTTCAAAAGCCTATAATTAACTATTTGAACTCATAAAATTTAATTTAATAACATTTGGTTGTCGTTTTGATGCGATTAATACGAGCATGTCTAAATGTGCTCTATAGCGAATTCGTTCGAATTTTAACCGACTAAAAACCTTAAAATTTGAGATTAATCTGCATAATTTTGTTCAAAAGCCCATAATTAAATATTTGAACTCGTAAAATTTATTTAATAAAATTTTGTTATCGTTTTGATGCGATTAAAACGTGCATGTCTAAATGGGCTTTATAGAGATTCCGTTCGAATTTTAACTGAGTAAAAGCTGAAAATTTTAGATTAATCTATATAATTTTGTTCAAAAGCCCATAAACAAGTATTTGAACTTATAAAATTTGATTTAATAATATTTTAGTTGTCGTTTTATTGCGATTAAAACGTGCATATCTAAATAGGCTTTATAGAGAATCCATTCTAATTTTAACTGAGTAAAATTCTGAAAATTTGAGATTAATTTGAAGTCATAAAATTTGATTTTAATAAAATTTGGTTGTCGTTTTGATGCAATTAAAACGAGCATATCTAAATGGGCTTTATAGAGATTCCGTTCAAATTTTAACCGAGTAAAAAGCTGAAAATTTGATATTAATCTGTATAATTTTGTTCAGAAGCCTACAATTAACTATTTAAACTCATAAAATTTAATTTAATAACATTTGGTTGTCGTTTTGATGCGATTAATACTAGCATGTCTAAATATGCTCTATAGTGAATCCGTTCGAATTTTAACCGAGTAAAAACCTTAAAATTTGAGATTAATATGTATAATTTTGTTCAAAAGCCCATAATTAAATATTTGAACTCATAAAATTTGATTCAATAAAATTTTGTTTTCGTTTTGATGCGATTAAAACGTGCATGTCTAAATGGGCTTTATAGAGATTCCGTTCCAATTTTAACCGAGTAAAAAGCTAAAAATTTGAGATTAATCTGTATAATTTTGTTCAGAATCCTATAATTAACTAGGTCAAATCATAAAACTTGATTTTAATAAAATTTGGTTGTTGTTTTGTTGAGATTAAAACGTGCATGTGTAAATGGGTTTATAGAGATTCCGTTCGAATGTTAACCGAGTAAAAAGCTGAAAATTTGAGATTAATCTGTATAATTTTGTTTAAAAGCCTATAATTAACTATTTGAACTCATAAAATTTAATTTAATAACATTTGGTTGTCGTTTTGATGCGATTAATACGAGCATGTCTAAATGTGCTCTATAGAGAATCCGTTCGAATTTTAACCGAGTAAAACCATTAAAATTTGAGATTAATCTGTATAATTTTTTTCAAAAGCCCATAATTAAATATTTAAAGTCATAAAATTTGATTTTATAACATTTGGTTGTCATTTTGTTGGGATTAAAACGTGCATGTCTAAATGGGCTTTATAGAGATGCCGTTCTAATTTTATCCGAGTAAAATTCTGAAAATTTGAGATTAATCTGTATAATTTTGTTCAAAAGCTAATAATTAAATATTTGAAATCATAAAATTTGATTTTAATAAAATTTGGTTGTCGTTTTGATGCGATTAAAACGTGCATGTCTAAATGGGCTTTATGGAGATTCCGTTCGAATGTTAACCGAGTAAAAAGCTGAAAATTTGAGATTAATCTGTATAATTTTGTTTAAAAGCCTATAATTAACTATTTGAACTCATAAAATTTAATTTAATAACATTTGGTTGTCGTTTTGATGCGATTAATACGAGCATGTCTAAATATGCTCTATAGAGAATCCGTTCAAATTTTAACCGAGTAAAAACCTTAAAATTTGAGATTAATCTGTATAATTTTGTTCAAAAGCCCATAATTAAAAATTTAAACTCATAAAATTTGATTTAATAACATTTGGTTGTCGTTTTATTGGGTTTAAAACGTGCATGTCTAAATGGGCTTTATAGAGATTCCGTTCTAATTTTAATCGAGTAAAATTCTGAAAATTTCAGATTAATCTCTATAATTTTGTTCAAAAGCTAATAATTAATTATTTGAAATCATAAAAGTTAGATTTAATAAAATTTGGTTGTCGTTTTGATGCGATTAAAACGTGCATGTCTAAATGGGCTTTATAGAGATTCCGTTCGAATTTTAACCGAGTAAAAAGCTGAAAATTTGAGATTAATCTGTATAATTTTGTTTAAAAGCCTATAATTAACTATTTGAACTCATAAAATTTAATTTAATAACATTTGGTTGTCGTTTTGATGCGATTAATACGAGCATGTCTAAATGTGCTCTATAGAGAATCCGTTCGAATTTTAACCGAGTAAAACCATTAAAATTTGATATTAATCTGTATAATTTTGTTCAAAAGCCCATAATTAAATATTTAAAGTCATAAAATTTGATTTTATAACATTTGGTTGTCATTTTGATGGGATTAAAACGTGCATGTCTAAATAGGCTTTATAGAGATTCCGTTCTAATTTTATCCGAGTAAAATTTTGAAAATTTGAGATTAATCTGTATAATTTTGTTCAAAAGCTAATAATTAAATATTTGAAATCATAAAATTTGATTTTAATAAAATTTGGTTGTCGTTTTGATGCGATTAAAACGTGCATGTCTAAATGGGCTTTATGGAGATTCCGTTCGAATGTTAACCGAGTAAAAAGCTGAAAATTTGAGATTAATCTGTATAATTTTGTTTAAAAGCCTATAATTAACTCTTTGAACTCATAAAATTTAATTTAATAACATTTGGTTGTCGTTTTGATGCGATTAATACGAGCATGTCTAAATATGCTCTATAGAGAATCCGTTCAAATTTTAACCGAGTAAAAACCTTAAAATTTGAGATTAATCTGTATAATTTTGTTCAAAAGCCCATAATTAAATATTTAAACTCATAAAATTTGATTTAATAACATTTGGTTGTCGTTTTATTGGGATTAAAACGTGCATGTCTAAATGGGCTTTATAGAGATTCCGTTCTAATTTTAACCGAGTAAAATTCTGAAAATTTCAGATTAATCTCTATAATTTTGTTCAAAAGCTAATAATTAATTATTTGAAATCATAAAAGTTAGATTTAATAAAATTTGGTTGTCGTTTTGATGCGATTAAAACGTGCATGTCTAAATGGGCTTTATATAGATTCTGTTCGAATTTTAACCGAGTAAAAATCTAAAAATTTGAGGTTAATCTGTATAATTTTGTTCAAAAGCCCATAATTAAATATTTGAACTCATAAAATTTAATTTAATAACAATTGGTTTTCGTTTTGATGCGATTAATACGAGCATGTCTAAATGTGCTCTATAGAGAATCCGTTCGAATTTTAACCGAGTAAAAACCTTAAAATTTGAGATTAATCTGTATAATTTTATTCAAAAGCCCATAATTAAATATTTAAACTCATAAAATTTGATTTTATAACATTTGGTTATCGTTTTGTTGGGATTAAAACGTGCATGTCTAAATGGGCTTTATAGAGATTCCGTTCTAATTTTAACCGAGTAAAATTCTAAAAATTTCAGATTAATCTTTATAATTTTGTCCAAAGCCTAAAAATTAATTATTTGAAATCATAAAATTTGATTTAATAAAATTTGGTTGTCGTTTTGATGCGATTAATACGAGCATGTCTAAATGTGCTCTATAGAGAATCCGTTCGAATTTTAACCGAGTAAAAACCTTAAAATTTGAGATTAATCTGTATAATTTTGTTCAAAAGCCCATAATTAAATATTTAAACTCATAAAATTTGATTTAATAACATTTGGTTGTCGTTTTATTGGGATTAAAACGTGCTTGTCTAAATGGGCTTTATAGAGATTCCGTTCTAATTTTAACCGAGTAAAATTCTGAAAATTTCAGATTAATCTCTATAATTTTGTTCAAAAGCTAATAATTAATTATTTGAAATCATAAAAGTTAGATTTAATAAAATTTGGTTGTCGTTTTGATGCGATTAAAACGTGCATGTCTAAATGGGCTTTATATAGATTCTGTTCGAATTTTAACCGAGTAAAAATCTAAAAATTTGAGGTTAATCTGTATAATTTTGTTCAAAAGCCCATAATTAAATATTTGAACTCATAAAATTTAATTTAATAACAATTGGTTTTCGTTTTGATGCGATTAATACGAGCATGTCTAAATGTGCTCTATAGAGAATCCGTTCGAATTTTAACCGAGTAAAAACCTTAAAATTTGAGATTAATCTGTATAATTTTATTCAAAAGCCCATAATTAAATATTTAAACTCATAAAATTTGATTTTATAACATTTGGTTATCGTTTTGTTGGGATTAAAACGTGCATGTCTAAATGGGCTTTATAGAGATTCCGTTCTAATTTTAACCGAGTAAAATTCTAAAAATTTCAGATTAATCTTTATAATTTTGTCCAAAGCCTAAAAATTAATTATTTGAAATCATAAAATTTGATTTAATAAAATTTGGTTGTCGTTTTGATGCGATTAATACGAGCATGTCTAAATGTGCTCTATAGAGAATCCGTTCGAATTTTAACCGAGTAAAAACCTTAAAATTTGAGATTAATCTGTATAATTTTGTTCAAAAGCCCATAATTAAATATTTAAACTCATAAAATTTGATTTAATAACATTTGGTTGTCGTTTTATTGGGATTAAAACGTGCTTGTCTAAATGGGCTTTATAGAGATTCCGTTCTAATTTTAACCGAGTAAAATTCTGAAAATTTCAGATTAATCTCTATAATTTTGTTCAAAAGCTAATAATTAAATATTTGAAATCATAAAATTTGATTTTAATAAAATTTGGTTGTCGTTTTGATGCGATTAAAACGTGCATGTCTAAATGGGCTTTATGGAGATTCCGTTCGAATGTTAACCGAGTAAAAAGCTGAAAATTTGAGATTAATCTGTATAATTTTGTTTAAAACCCTATAATTAACTCTTTGAAATCATAAAATTTGATTTAATAAAATTTGGTTGTCGTTTTGATGCGATTAATACGAGCATGTCTAAATGTGCTCTATAGAGAATCCGTTCGAATTTTAACCGAGTAAAAACCTTAAAATTTGAGATTAATCTGTATAATTTTGTTCAAAAGCCCATAATTAAATATTTAAACTCATAAAATTTGATTTAATAACATTTGGTTGTCGTTTTATTGGGATTAAAACGTGCTTGTCTAAATGGGCTTTATAGAGATTCCGTTCTAATTTTAACCGAGTAAAATTCTGAAAATTTCAGATTAATCTCTATAATTTTGTTCAAAAGCTAATAATTAATTATTTGAAATCATAAAAGTTAGATTTAATAAAATTTGGTTGTCGTTTTGATGCGATTAAAACGTGCATGTCTAAATGGGCTTTATATAGATTCTGTTCGAATTTTAACCGAGTAAAAATCTAAAAATTTGAGGTTAATCTGTATAATTTTGTTCAAAAGCCCATAATTAAATATTTGAACTCATAAAATTTAATTTAATAACAATTGGTTTTCGTTTTGATGCGATTAATACGAGCATGTCTAAATGTGCTCTATAGAGAATCCGTTCGAATTTTAACCGAGTAAAAACCTTAAAATTTGAGATTAATCTGTATAATTTTATTCAAAAGCCCATAATTAAATATTTAAACTCATAAAATTTGATTTTATAACATTTGGTTATCGTTTTGTTGGGATTAAAACGTGCATGTCTAAATGGGCTTTATAGAGATTCCGTTCTAATTTTAACCGAGTAAAATTCTAAAAATTTCAGATTAATCTTTATAATTTTGTCCAAAGCCTAAAAATTAATTATTTGAAATCATAAAATTTGATTTAATAAAATTTGGTTGTCGTTTTGATGCGATTAATACGAGCATGTCTAAATGTGCTCTATAGAGAATCCGTTCGAATTTTAACCGAGTAAAAACCTTAAAATTTGAGATTAATCTGTATAATTTTGTTCAAAAGCCCATAATTAAATATTTAAACTCATAAAATTTGATTTAATAACATTTGGTTGTCGTTTTATTGGGATTAAAACGTGCTTGTCTAAATGGGCTTTATAGAGATTCCGTTCTAATTTTAACCGAGTAAAATTCTGAAAATTTCAGATTAATCTCTATAATTTTGTTCAAAAGCTAATAATTAAATATTTGAAATCATAAAATTTGATTTTAATAAAATTTGGTTGTCGTTTTGATGCGATTAAAACGTGCATGTCTAAATGGGCTTTATGGAGATTCCGTTCGAATGTTAACCGAGTAAAAAGCTGAAAATTTGAGATTAATCTGTATAATTTTGTTTAAAAGCCTATAATTAACTCTTTGAACTCATAAAATTTAATTTAATAACATTTGGTTGTCGTTTTGATGCGATTAATACGAGCATGTCTAAATATGCTCTATAGAGAATCCGTTCGAATTTTAACCGAGTAAAAACCTTAAAATTTGAGATTAATCTGTATAATTTTGTTCAAAAGCCCATAATTAAATATTTAAACTCATAAAATTTGATTTAATAACATTTGGTTGTCGTTTTATTGGGATTAAAACGTGCTTGTCTAAATGGGCTTTATAGAGATTCCGTTCTAATTTTAACCGAGTAAAATTCTGAAAATTTCAGATTAATCTCTATAATTTTGTTCAAAAGCTAATAATTAATTATTTGAAATCATAAAAGTTAGATTTAATAAAATTTGGTTGTCGTTTTGATGCGATTAAAACGTGCATGTCTAAATGGGCTTTATATAGATTCTGTTCGAATTTTAACCGAGTAAAAATCTAAAAATTTGAGGTTAATCTGTATAATTTTGTTCAAAAGCCCATAATTAAATATTTGAACTCATAAAATTTAATTTAATAACAATTGGTTTTCGTTTTGATGCGATTAATACGAGCATGTCTAAATGTGCTCTATAGAGAATCAGTTCGAATTTTAACCGAGTAAAAACCTTAAAATTTGAGATTAATCTGTATAATTTTATTCAAAAGCCCATAATTAAATATTTAAACTCATAAAATTTGATTTTATAACATTTGGTTATCGTTTTGTTGGGATTAAAACGTGCATGTCTAAATGGGCTTTATAGAGATTCCGTTCTAATTTTAACCGAGTAAAATTCTAAAAATTTCAGATTAATCTTTATAATTTTGTCCAAAGCCTAAAAATTAATTATTTGAAATCATAAAATTTGATTTAATAAAATTTGGTTGTCGTTTTGATGCGATTAATACGAGCATGTCTAAATGTGCTCTATAGAGAATCCGTTCGAATTTTAACCGAGTAAAACCATTAAAATTTGATATTAATCTGTATAATTTTGTTCAAAAGCCCATAATTAAATATTTAAAGTCATAAAATTTGATTTTATAACATTTGGTTGTCATTTTGTTGGGATTAAAACGTGCATGTCTAAATGGGCTTTATAGAGATTCCGTTCTAATTTTATCCGAGTAAAATTCTGAAAATTTGAGATTAATCTGTATAATTTTGTTCAAAAGCTAATAATTAAATATTTGAAATCATAAAATTTGATTTTAATAAAATTTGGTTGTCGTTTTGATGCGATTAAAACGTGCATGTCTAAATGGGCTTTATGGAGATTCCGTTCGAATGTTAACCGAGTAAAAAGCTGAAAATTTGAGATTAATCTGTATAATTTTGTTTAAAAGCCTATAATTAACTCTTTGAACTCATAAAATTTAATTTAATAACATTTGGTTGTCGTTTTGATGCGATTAATACGAGCATGTCTAAATATGCTCTATAGAGAATCCGTTCGAATTTTAACCGAGTAAAAACCTTAAAATTTGAGATTAATCTGTATAATTTTGTTCAAAAGCCCATAATTAAATATTTAAACTCATAAAATTTGATTTAATAACATTTGGTTGTCGTTTTATTGGGATTAAAACGTGCTTGTCTAAATGGGCTTTATAGAGATTCCGTTCTAATTTTAACCGAGTAAAATTCTGAAAATTTCAGATTAATCTCTATAATTTTGTTCAAAAGCTAATAATTAATTATTTGAAATCATAAAAGTTAGATTTAATAAAATTTGGTTGTCGTTTTGATGCGATTAAAACGTGCATGTCTAAATGGGCTTTATATAGATTCTGTTCGAATTTTAACCGAGTAAAAATCTAAAAATTTGAGGTTAATCTGTATAATTTTGTTCAAAAGCCCATAATTAAATATTTGAACTCATAAAATTTAATTTAATAACAATTGGTTTTCGTTTTGATGCGATTAATACGAGCATGTCTAAATGTGCTCTATAGAGAATCAGTTCGAATTTTAACCGAGTAAAAACCTTAAAATTTGAGATTAATCTGTATAATTTTATTCAAAAGCCCATAATTAAATATTTAAACTCATAAAATTTGATTTTATAACATTTGGTTATCGTTTTGTTGGGATTAAAACGTGCATGTCTAAATGGGCTTTATAGAGATTCCGTTCTAATTTTAACCGAGTAAAATTCTAAAAATTTCAGATTAATCTTTATAATTTTGTCCAAAGCCTAAAAATTAATTATTTGAAATCATAAAATTTGATTTAATAAAATTTGGTTGTCGTTTTGATGCGATTAATACGAGCATGTCTAAATGTGCTCTATAGAGAATCCGTTCGAATTTTAACCGAGTAAAACCATTAAAATTTGATATTAATCTGTATAATTTTGTTCAAAAGCCCATAATTAAATATTTAAAGTCATAAAATTTGATTTTATAACATTTGGTTGTCATTTTGTTGGGATTAAAACGTGCATGTCTAAATGGGCTTTATAGAGATTCCGTTCTAATTTTATCCGAGTAAAATTCTGAAAATTTGAGATTAATCTGTATAATTTTGTTCAAAAGCTAATAATTAAATATTTGAAATCATAAAATTTGATTTTAATAAAATTTGGTTGTCGTTTTGATGCGATTAAAACGTGCATGTCTAAATGGGCTTTATGGAGATTCCGTTCGAATGTTAACCGAGTAAAAAGCTGAAAATTTGAGATTAATCTGTATAATTTTGTTTAAAAGCCTATAATTAACTCTTTGAACTCATAAAATTTAATTTAATAACATTTGGTTGTCGTTTTGATGCGATTAATACGAGCATGTCTAAATATGCTCTATAGAGAATCCGTTCGAATTTTAACCGAGTAAAAACCTTAAAATTTGAGATTAATCTGTATAATTTTGTTCAAAAGCCCATAATTAAATATTTAAACTCATAAAATTTGATTTAATAACATTTGGTTGTCGTTTTATTGGGATTAAAACGTGCTTGTCTAAATGGGCTTTATAGAGATTCCGTTCTAATTTTAACCGAGTAAAATTCTGAAAATTTCAGATTAATCTCTATAATTTTGTTCAAAAGCTAATAATTAATTATTTGAAATCATAAAAGTTAGATTTAATAAAATTTGGTTGTCGTTTTGATGCGATTAAAACGTGCATGTCTAAATGGGCTTTATATAGATTCTGTTCGAATTTTAACCGAGTAAAAATCTAAAAATTTGAGGTTAATCTGTATAATTTTGTTTAAAAGCCTATAATTAACTATTTGAACTCATAAAATTTAATTTAATAACATTTGGTTGTCGTTTTGATGCGATTAATACGAGCATGTCTAAATATGCTCTATAGAGAATCCGTTCGAATTTTAACCGAGTAAAAACCTTAAAATTTTAGATTAATCTGTATAATTTTATTCAAAAGCCCATAATTAAATATTTAAACTCATAAAATTTGATTTTATAACATTTGGTTATCGTTTTGTTGGGATTAAAACGTGCATGTCTAAATGGGCTTTATAGAGATTCCGTTCTAATTTTAACCGAGTAAAATTCTAAAAATTTCAGATTAATCTTTATAATTTTGTCCAAAGCCTAAAAATTAATTATTTGAAATCATAAAATTTGATTTAATAAAATTTGGTTGTCGTTTTGATGCGATTAAAACGAGCATGTCTAAATATGCTCTATAGAGAATCCGTTCGAATTCTAACTGAGTAAAACCCTTAAAATTTGAGATTAATCTGTATAATTTTGTTCAAAAGCTAATAATTAAATATTTAAAGTTATAAAATTTGAGTTTATAACATTTGATTTTCATTTTGTTGGGATTAAAACGTGCATGTCTAAATGGGCTTTATAGAGATTCCGTTCTAATTTTAACCGAGTAAAATTCTGAAAATTTCAGATTAATCTGTATAATTTTATTCAAAAGCTAATAATTAAATATTTGAAATCATAAAATTTGATTTTAATTAAATTTTGTAGTCGTTTTGATGTGATTTAAACGTGCATTTCTAAATGGGCTTTATAGAGATTCTGTTCGAATTTTAACCGAGTCAAAAGCTAAAAATTTGAGATTAATCTGTATAATTTTGTTTAAAACCTATAATTAACTATTTGAACTCATAAAATTTAATTTAACAAAATTTGGTTTTCGTTTTGATGCGATTAATTCGAGCATGTCTAAATGTGCTCTATAGAGAATCCGTTCGAATTTTAACCGAGTAAAAACCTTAAAATTTGAGATTAATCTGTATAATTTTGTTCAAAAGCCCATAATTAAATATTTAAACTCATAAAATTTGATTTAATAACATTTGGTTGTTGTTTTGTTGGGATTAAAACGTGTATGTCTAAATGGGCTTCATAGAGATTCTGTTCTAATTTTAACCGAGTAAAATTTTGAAAATTTCAGATTAATCTGTATAATTTTGTTCAAAGGCTAAAAATTAATTATTTGAAATCATAAAATTTGATTTAATAAAATTTGGTTGTCGTTTTGATGCAATAAAAACGAGCATTTCTAAATGTGCTCTATAGAGAATCCGTTCGAATTCTAACGGAGTAAAACCCTTAAAATTTGAGATTAATCTGTATAATTTTGTTCAAAAGCCCATAATTAAATATTTAAACTCATAAAATTTGATTTAATAACATTTGGTTGTCGTTTTATTGGGATTAAAACGTGCTTGTCTAAATGGGCTTTATAGAGATTCCGTTCTAATTTTAACCGAGTAAAATTCTGAAAATTTCAGATTAATCTCTATAATTTTGTTCAAAAGCTAATAATTAATTATTTGAAATCATAAAAGTTAGATTTAATAAAATTTGGTTGTCGTTTTGATGCGATTAAAACGTGCATGTCTAAATGGGCTTTATATAGATTCTGTTCGAATTTTAACCGAGTAAAAATCTAAAAATTTGAGGTTAATCTGTATAATTTTGTTTAAAAGCCTATAATTAACTATTTGAACTCATAAAATTTAATTTAATAACATTTGGTTGTCGTTTTGATGCGATTAATACGAGCATGTCTAAATATGCTCTATAGAGAATCCGTTCGAATTTTAACCGAGTAAAAACCTTAAAATTTTAGATTAATCTGTATAATTTTATTCAAAAGCCCATAATTAAATATTTAAACTCATAAAATTTGATTTTATAACATTTGGTTATCGTTTTGTTGGGATTAAAACGTGCATGTCTAAATGGGCTTTATAGAGATTCCGTTCTAATTTTAACCGAGTAAAATTCTAAAAATTTCAGATTAATCTTTATAATTTTGTCCAAAGCCTAAAAATTAATTATTTGAAATCATAAAATTTGATTTAATAAAATTTGGTTGTCGTTTTGATGCGATTAAAACGAGCATGTCTAAATATGCTCTATAGAGAATCCGTTCGAATTCTAACTGAGTAAAACCCTTAAAATTTGAGATTAATCTGTATAATTTTGTTCAAAAGCTAATAATTAAATATTTAAAGTTATAAAATTTGAGTTTATAACATTTGATTTTCATTTTGTTGGGATTAAAACGTGCATGTCTAAATGGGCTTTATAGAGATTCCGTTCTAATTTTAACCGAGTAAAATTCTGAAAATTTCAGATTAATCTGTATAATTTTATTCAAAAGCTAATAATTAAATATTTGAAATCATAAAATTTGATTTTAATTAAATTTTGTAGTCGTTTTGATGTGATTTAAACGTGCATTTCTAAATGGGCTTTATAGAGATTCTGTTCGAATTTTAACCGAGTCAAAAGCTAAAAATTTGAGATTAATCTGTATAATTTTGTTTAAAACCTATAATTAACTATTTGAACTCATAAAATTTAATTTAACAAAATTTGGTTTTCGTTTTGATGCGATTAATTCGAGCATGTCTAAATGTGCTCTATAGAGAATCCGTTCGAATTTTAACCGAGTAAAAACCTTAAAATTTGAGATTAATCTGTATAATTTTGTTCAAAAGCCCATAATTAAATATTTAAACTCATAAAATTTGATTTAATAACATTTGGTTGTTGTTTTGTTGGGATTAAAACGTGTATGTCTAAATGGGCTTCATAGAGATTCTGTTCTAATTTTAACCGAGTAAAATTTTGAAAATTTCAGATTAATCTGTATAATTTTGTTCAAAGGCTAAAAATTAATTATTTGAAATCATAAAATTTGATTTAATAAAATTTGGTTGTCGTTTTGATGCAATAAAAACGAGCATTTCTAAATGTGCTCTATAGAGAATCCGTTCGAATTCTAACGGAGTAAAACCCTTAAAATTTGAGATTAATCTGTATAATTTTGTTCAAAAGCCCATAATTAAATATTTAAACTCATAAAATTTGATTTAATAACATTTGGTTGTCGTTTTATTGGGATTAAAACGTGCTTGTCTAAATGGGCTTTATAGAGATTCCGTTCTAATTTTAACCGAGTAAAATTCTGAAAATTTCAGATTAATCTCTATAATTTTGTTCAAAAGCTAATAATTAATTATTTGAAATCATAAAAGTTAGATTTAATAAAATTTGGTTGTCGTTTTGATGCGATTAAAACGTGCATGTCTAAATGGGCTTTATATAGATTCTGTTCGAATTTTAACCGAGTAAAAATCTAAAAATTTGAGGTTAATCTGTATAATTTTGTTCAAAAGCCCATAATTAAATATTTGAACTCATAAAATTTAATTTAATAACAATTGGTTTTCGTTTTGATGCGATTAATACGAGCATGTCTAAATGTGCTCTATAGAGAATCCGTTCGAATTTTAACCGAGTAAAAACCTTAAAATTTGAGATTAATCTGTATAATTTTATTCAAAAGCCCATAATTAAATATTTAAACTCATAAAATTTGATTTTATAACATTTGGTTATCG
This sequence comes from Abelmoschus esculentus, assembly GCA_035048815.1. Lineage (NCBI taxonomy): Eukaryota > Viridiplantae > Streptophyta > Magnoliopsida > Malvales > Malvaceae > Abelmoschus > Abelmoschus esculentus. Next base: position 18,108,660 of record JAUCBN010000008.1, on the reverse strand, counting down.
TTTTGTTGGGATTAAAACGTGCATGTCTAAATGGGCTTTATAGAGATTCCGTTCTAATTTTAACCGAGTAAAATTCTAAAAATTTCAGATTAATCTTTATAATTTTGTCCAAAGCCTAAAAATTAATTATTTGAAATCATAAAATTTGATTTAATAAAATTTGGTTGTCGTTTTGATGCGATTAATACGAGCATGTCTAAATGTGCTCTATAGAGAATCCGTTCGAATTTTAACCGAGTAAAAACCTTAAAATTTGAGATTAATCTGTATAATTTTGTTCAAAAGCCCATAATTAAATATTTAAACTCATAAAATTTGATTTAATAACATTTGGTTGTCGTTTTATTGGGATTAAAACGTGCTTGTCTAAATGGGCTTTATAGAGATTCCGTTCTAATTTTAACCGAGTAAAATTCTGAAAATTTCAGATTAATCTCTATAATTTTGTTCAAAAGCTAATAATTAATTATTTGAAATCATAAAAGTTAGATTTAATAAAATTTGGTTGTCGTTTTGATGCGATTAAAACGTGCATGTCTAAATGGGCTTTATAGAGATTCTGTTCGAATTTTAACCGAGTAAAAATCTAAAAATTTGAGGTTAATCTGTATAATTTTGTTCAAAAGCCCATAATTAAATATTTGAACTCATAAAATTTAATTTAATAACAATTGGTTTTCGTTTTGATGCGATTAATACGAGCATGTCTAAATGTGCTCTATAGAGAATCCGTTCGAATTTTAACCGAGTAAAAACCTTAAAATTTGAGATTAATCTGTATAATTTTATTCAAAAGCCCATAATTAAATATTTAAACTCATAAAATTTGATTTTATAACATTTGGTTATCGTTTTGTTGGGATTAAAACGTGCATGTCTAAATGGGCTTTATAGAGATTCCGTTCTAATTTTAACCGAGTAAAATTCTAAAAATTTCAGATTAATCTTTATAATTTTGTCCAAAGCCTAAAAATTAATTATTTGAAATCATAAAATTTGATTTAATAAAATTTGGTTGTCGTTTTGATGCGATTAATACGAGCATGTCTAAATGTGCTCTATAGAGAATCCGTTCGAATTCTAACGGAGTAAAACCCTTAAAATTTGAGATTAATCTGTATAATTTTGTTCAAAAGCCCATAATTAAATATTTAAACTCATAAAATTTGATTTAATAACATTTGGTTGTCGTTTTATTGGGATTAAAACGTGCTTGTCTAAATGGGCTTTATAGAGATTCCGTTCTAATTTTAACCGAGTAAAATTCTGAAAATTTCAGATTAATCTCTATAATTTTGTTCAAAAGCTAATAATTAATTATTTGAAATCATAAAAGTTAGATTTAATAAAATTTGGTTGTCGTTTTGATGCGATTAAAACGTGCATGTCTAAATGGGCTTTATATAGATTCTGTTCGAATTTTAACCGAGTAAAATTCTAAAAATTTGAGGTTAATCTGTATAATTTTGTTCAAAAGCCCATAATTAAATATTTGAACTCATAAAATTTAATTTAATAACAATTGGTTTTCGTTTTGATGCGATTAATACGAGCATGTCTAAATGTGCTCTATAGAGAATCCGTTCGAATTTTAACCGAGTAAAAACCTTAAAATTTGAGATTAATCTGTATAATTTTATTCAAAAGCCCATAATTAAATATTTAAACTCATAAAATTTGATTTTATAACATTTGGTTATCGTTTTGTTGGGATTAAAACGTGCATGTCTAAATGGGCTTTATAGAGATTCCGTTCTAATTTTAACCGAGTAAAATTCTAAAAATTTCAGATTAATCTTTATAATTTTGTCCAAAGCCTAAAAATTAATTATTTGAAATCATAAAATTTGATTTAATAAAATTTGGTTGTCGTTTTGATGCGATTAATACGAGCATGTCTAAATGTGCTCTATAGAGAATCCGTTCGAATTCTAACGGAGTAAAACCCTTAAAATTTGAGATTAATCTGTATAATTTTGTTCAAAAGCCCATAATTAAATATTTAAACTCATAAAATTTGATTTAATAACATTTGGTTGTCGTTTTATTGGGATTAAAACGTGCTTGTCTAAATGGGCTTTATAGAGATTCCGTTCTAATTTTAACCGAGTAAAATTCTGAAAATTTCAGATTAATCTCTATAATTTTGTTCAAAAGCTAATAATTAATTATTTGAAATCATAAAAGTTAGATTTAATAAAATTTGGTTGTCGTTTTGATGCGATTAAAACGTGCATGTCTAAATAGGCTTTATATAGATTCTGTTCGAATTTTAACCGAGTAAAAATCTAAAAATTTGAGGTTAATCTGTATAATTTTGTTCAAAAGCCCATAATTAAATATTTGAACTCATAAAATTTAATTTAATAACAATTGGTTTTCGTTTTGATGCGATTAATACGAGCATGTCTAAATGTGCTCTATAGAGAATCCGTTCGAATTTTAACCGAGTAAAAACCTTAAAATTTGAGATTAATCTGTATAATTTTATTCAAAAGCCCATAATTAAATATTTAAACTCATAAAATTTGATTTTATAACATTTGGTTATCGTTTTGTTGGGATTAAAACGTGCATGTCTAAATGGGCTTTATAGAGATTCCGTTCTAATTTTAACCGAGTAAAATTCTAAAAATTTCAGATTAATCTTTATAATTTTGTCCAAAGCCTAAAAATTAATTATTTGAAATCATAAAATTTGATTTAATAAAATTTGGTTGTCGTTTTGATGCGATTAATACGAGCATGTCTAAATGTGCTCTATAGAGAATCCGTTCGAATTTTAACCGAGTAAAAACCTTAAAATTTGAGATTAATCTGTATAATTTTGTTCAAAAGCCCATAATTAAATATTTAAACTCATAAAATTTGATTTAATAACATTTGGTTGTCGTTTTATTGGGATTAAAACGTGCTTGTCTAAATGGGCTTTATAGAGATTCCGTTCTAATTTTAACCGAGTAAAATTCTGAAAATTTCAGATTAATCTCTATAATTTTGTTCAAAAGCTAATAATTAATTATTTGAAATCATAAAAGTTAGATTTAATAAAATTTGGTTGTCGTTTTGATGCGATTAAAACGTGCATGTCTAAATGGGCTTTATATAGATTCTGTTCGAATTTTAACCGAGTAAAAATCTAAAAATTTGAGGTTAATCTGTATAATTTTGTTCAAAAGCCCATAATTAAATATTTGAACTCATAAAATTTAATTTAATAACAATTGGTTTTCGTTTTGATGCGATTAATACGAGCATGTCTAAATGTGCTCTATAGAGAATCCGTTCGAATTTTAACCGAGTAAAAACCTTAAAATTTGAGATTAATCTGTATAATTTTATTCAAAAGCCCATAATTAAATATTTAAACTCATAAAATTTGATTTTATAACATTTGGTTATCGTTTTGTTGGGATTAAAACGTGCATGTCTAAATGGGCTTTATAGAGATTCCGTTCTAATTTTAACCGAGTAAAATTCTAAAAATTTCAGATTAATCTTTATAATTTTGTCCAAAGCCTAAAAATTAATTATTTGAAATCATAAAATTTGATTTAATAAAATTTGGTTGTCGTTTTGATGCGATTAATACGAGCATGTCTAAATGTGCTCTATAGAGAATCCGTTCGAATTTTAACCGAGTAAAACCATTAAAATTTGATATTAATCTGTATAATTTTGTTCAAAAGCCCATAATTAAATATTTAAAGTCATAAAATTTGATTTTATAACATTTGGTTGTCATTTTGTTGGGATTAAAACGTGCATGTCTAAATGGGCTTTATAGAGATTCCGTTCTAATTTTATCCGAGTAAAATTTTGAAAATTTGAGATTAATCTGTATAATTTTGTTCAAAAGCTAATAATTAAATATTTGAAATCATAAAATTTGATTTTAATAAAATTTGGTTGTAGTTTTGATGCGATTAAAACGTGCATGTCTAAATGGGCTTTATGGAGATTCGGTTCGAATGTTAACCGAGTAAAAAGCTGAAAATTTGAGATTAATCTGTATAATTTTGTTTAAAAGCCTATAATTAACTCTTTGAACTCATAAAATTTAATTTAATAACATTTGGTTGTCGTTTTGATGCGATTAATACGAGCATGTCTAAATATGCTCTATAGAGAATCCGTTCGAATTTTAACCGAGTAAAAACCTTAAAATTTGAGATTAATCTGTATAATTTTGTTCAAAAGCCCATAATTAAATATTTAAACTCATAAAATTTGATTTAATAACATTTGGTTGTCGTTTTATTGGGATTAAAACGTGCTTGTCTAAATGGGCTTTATAGAGATTCCGTTCTAATTTTAACCGAGTAAAATTCTGAAAATTTCAGATTAATCTCTATAATTTTGTTCAAAAGCTAATAATTAATTATTTGAAATCATAAAAGTTAGATTTAATAAAATTTGGTTGTCGTTTTGATGCGATTAAAACGTGCATGTCTAAATGGGCTTTATATAGATTCTGTTCGAATTTTAACCGAGTAAAAATCTAAAAATTTGAGGTTAATCTGTATAATTTTGTTTAAAAGCCTATAATTAACTATTTGAACTCATAAAATTTAATTTAATAACATTTGGTTGTCGTTTTGATGCGATTAATACGAGCATGTCTAAATATGCTCTATAGAGAATCCGTTCGAATTTTAACCGAGTAAAAACCTTAAAATTTGAGATTAATCTGTATAATTTTATTCAAAAGCCCATAATTAAATATTTAAACTCATAAAATTTGATTTTATAACATTTGGTTATCGTTTTGTTGCGATTAAAACGTGCATGTCTAAATGGGCTTTATAGAGATTCCGTTCTAATTTTAACCGAGTAAAATTCTAAAAATTTCAGATTAATCTTTATAATTTTGTCCAAAGCCTAAAAATTAATTATTTGAAATCATAAAATTTGATTTAATAAAATTTGGTTGTCGTTTTGATGCGATTAAAACGAGCATGTCTAAATATGCTCTATAGAGAATCCGTTCGAATTCTAACTGAGTAAAACCCTTAAAATTTGAGATTAATCTGTATAATTTTGTTCAAAAGCTAATAATTAAATATTTAAAGTTATAAAATTTGAGTTTATAACATTTGATTTTCATTTTGTTGGGATTAAAACGTGCATGTCTAAATGGGCTTTATAGAGATTCCGTTCTAATTTTAACCGAGTAAAATTCTGAAAATTTCAGATTAATCTGTATAATTTTATTCAAAAGCTAATAATTAAATATTTGAAATCATAAAATTTGATTTTAATTAAATTTTGTAGTCGTTTTGATGTGATTTAAACGTGCATTTCTAAATGGGCTTTATAGAGATTCTGTTCGAATTTTAACCGAGTCAAAAGCTAAAAATTTGAGATTAATCTGTATAATTTTGTTTAAAACCTATAATTAACTATTTGAACTCATAAAATTTAATTTAACAAAATTTGGTTTTCGTTTTGATGCGATTAATTCGAGCATGTCTAAATGTGCTCTATAGAGAATCCGTTCGAATTTTAACCGAGTAAAAACCTTAAAATTTGAGATTAATCTGTATAATTTTGTTCAAAAGCCCATAATTAAATATTTAAACTCATAAAATTTGATTTAATAACATTTGGTTGTTGTTTTGTTGGGATTAAAACGTGTATGTCTAAATGGGCTTCATAGAGATTCTGTTCTAATTTTAACCGAGTAAAATTCTGAAAATTTCAGATTAATCTGTATAATTTTGTTCAAAGGCTAAAAATTAATTATTTGAAATCATAAAATTTGATTTAATAAAATTTGGTTGTCGTTTTGATGCAATAAAAACGAGCATTTCTAAATGTGCTCTATAGAGAATCCGTTCGAATTCTAACGGAGTAAAACCCTTAAAATTTGAGATTAATCTGTATAATTTTGTTCAAAAGCTTATAATTAAATATATAAAGTCATAAAATTTGAGTTTATAACATTTGATTGTCATTTTGTTGGGATTAAAACGTGCATGTCTAAATGGGCTTTATAGAGATTCCGTTCTAATTTTAACCGAGTAAAATTCTGAAAATTTCAGATTAATCTGTATAATTTTGTTAAAAAGCTAATAATTAAATATTTGAAATCATAAAATTTGATTTTAATAAAATTTGGTTGTCATTTTGATGCGATTAAAATGTGCATGTCTAAATGGGCTTTATAGATATTCCGTTCGAATTCTAACGGAGTAAAACCCTTAAAATTTGAGATCAATCTGTATAATTATGTTCAAAAGCTAATAATTAAATATTTAAATTCATAAAATTTGAGTTTATAACATTTGATTGTCATTTTGTTGGGATTAAAACGTGCATGTCTAAATGGGCTTTATAGAGATTCCGTTTTAATTTTAACCAAGTAAAATTCTGAAAATTTCAGATTAATCTGCATAATTTTGTTCAAAAGCTAATAATTAAATATTTGAAATCATAAAATTTGATTTTAAAAAAATTTGGTTTTCGTTTTGATACGATTAAAACGTGCATATCTACATGGGCTTTATAGAGATTCCGTTCGAATTTTAACCGAGTAAAAAGCTGAAAATTTGAGATTAATCTGTATAATTTTGTTTAAAACCTATAATTAAATATTTGATCTCATAAAATTTAATTTAACAAAATTTGGTTTTCGTTTTGATGCGATTAATACGAGCATGTCTAAATGTGCTATATAGAGAATCCGTTCGAATTTTAACCGAGTAAAAACCTTAAAATTTAAGATTAATCTGTATAATTTTGTTCAAAATCCCATAATTAAATATTTAAACTCATAAAATTTGATTTTATAACATTTGGTTATCGTTTTGTTGGGATTAAAACGTACATGTCTAAATGGGCTTCATAGAGATTCTGTTCTAATTTTAACCGAGTAAAATTCTAAAAATTTCAGATTAATCTGTATAATTTTGTTCAAAAGCTAATAATTAATTATTTGAAATCATAAAAGTTATATTTAATAAAAAAATTTTGTCGTTTTGATGCGATAAAAACGAGCAAGTCTAAATGTGCTCTATAGAGAATCCGTTCGAATTTTAACCGAGTAATGTGACACAATCGCCCCGGGTTAGGAGACGGGGGTGTCGACCGGACTTACAAACATGAACATTATAATCAAATTCAATCAATTTGCTTAGTTATGTAACATTACAAGTTAATTCCTTAACAATACTTACTTGTATTACTTACACAAATTCAAGGCAATTTAAATGTTTTTCCGACACTAAACAATTATTCCAATTCGAATCTTAGATACCATTTGTTATTCAATTGAAGTCTCATTTGACTTTATCAAACTTCTATATTAATATGTGTTCATTTAACTATCATTAATTATGTCTTGTTAACTAAGCAAATTCCCGTATTAGATTCGAACCCAAAATAATAAGGAGGTAGCGATACCCCTAAAGTTGGTATCGATACAAGGGTATCGAACCAGGTATCGATACCGGTCTTTGGTGTTGACTCGTTGACCAAGACTGGGTAGCCAATATCGAAACGGGTATCGATACAACTTGCTATTGGAAGATCCAGTATCGAAACGTGTTTCGATATAAAATGTTTCTGCCAAAGGTGGTATCGATACCCAAGCTAGCGGTATCGATACCCTGCTTGAAATTGACAATTTCAAGCCTTCTAAACACTTAGAAATTACCAAAGGGGCTTCCTAAAGGTCTCAACCCAAACCTAAGCCTTAAGGATCATTACACATATTTAGGTGACCTATATTGATTCACCAAACTTGTCCGTTTTAACCCATTTCATCATGCATTTCCATATTCGAAACATCCCTTACTAGGACCATCATCTAGCCTCATTTTCTCTATGGCTACTTAAGCAAACAAGTTAGGTCCTAGGTTCACTTGATCTAAACACTAAGACAATTCAACCATAAATCAATACGTGCTTCCAAGCCAACATACCAACCATAGCTAAGAACCCGAAATATGCAAGGCTAGTCTACCATGAATGTTGTGCCTTATGGCTTACAAACCAAAGCTATAATGATCATATAATTATATACACAACTCATGAGCTAGCTAACAAAGTGTATATTCTAAACTAGCATGGTCACTATGCCACCATATAATAGGAGTTACAAAAAGTATCAAAATACCATACTTTGGCTTGCTTCCGTGTCCTTGCTTCGGTTCAAACTTGGTCAATTTCCTTAATTCGAGAACCTGTTGTTTGGGAAGGAGGAAACAAAGAGTGTAAGTACTAAGAAGTACTTAGTGAGGTAGCCTAAGTCTAACCAATTTAGACATGAATTATAACAAATGATAAACATCGTATGAGCAACAAGTCATTTACACATGGCATTTAGTACATCATATAATCATGTTCAAAGTACAATGACAAGTTATATACAAGTATCTTATGGTAGAGTCATCTCCCATGCTCATGTTCAATTCATATCAAATGTCCAATAACAAATGCATATCAAGTGTTCATATTAACTTCATATCATATCAAATGCCCTATGGCAAATACATATCAAATATGCAATATTCAAATCATGTCAAAAGCCCTATGGAATATACATATCGATACTCAAGTCCAAATCATATCAAATGCCTATGGCAAGTACAAGTCAAATGCTTATTAGCAATTACATTTCAGATGTTCTAGGACAATTGTATTAATTTAATCTTCCAAATTAATTTCAAACGTTGCCTTGGTATAGTTAGACTAGGTAACGAGTCAACAGAAGTACCCTAAGGTACTAACAAAAGTGCCACTAGGACACTAACAAAAGATACCCATGGTATCTACAAATGGTGACTAACCATCAACAAAGGTACCCATAGTACCAACAAAAGTACCGAAGTACTGATCAGAAGTACCGAAGTACTAACAAATGAGCTCAGACTCTAGGCATGCCGTACTACCTATGACCAATTATAACCCAAGGCCCAATCATAATTTCTTATTCAATTCGTCTTCCATTTCACTTAGTCAAATTCTTGTCACGGGTGATGCACATAAATGGCGTATAAAAAGTATCAAGTCATGCTACTAACGTATCAAACATATACATATTACATGTCACCAAAATCCAAGGCATAAGTCATGCTAACATATCGGAGCATATACGGATGATCATATTACCAAATTCGAAAGCATAAGTCATGCTACATATTAAAGCAAATACGTATCGTGCTATCATGGACACAACTCATGCATGACCAACATACCTGGCATCCTTATCCGCGTGCCAATACTTACCTTGGCATTTCCGAGCTATGCAAATGCTCTAAACTAATTATTTATCTAGTACTCAAACATAAGGTCAAACAAGTCATTACTAATTAATCCTCCTTCCCGAAATGTCAAATACTTATTTAATCCGGTTACAATACATAACAAATCAAATAATCGAATGGTTAGGACCCTAGGTCCTAACCCTAAGGTTTGCTACACTCACCAATACTCTGAGCTATCACGGGTCGTAGATCGCAACCTCTTTGCCTCTTCTTTTTGTTGCCTCAAGCTTCTCTTGCTCCTCAACTTCTTCTCTCGGATTATCTAAAAGCCCATATACATATGACATTCATCAAAACATACTCAATCATTCAATTCAAGTAATCTTAGATTTATTAAGTATAGGCATGCACGTTTATCTCTTACGGACAGTTTTGCTATCCCATAGCGAAACGGTCATATCTCCTAGCTCCGATGTCCCATTTTAGCCCATTTTACCTCTTTGGAAAGCTAGAAGAATTACATACAAGTAACAATTAACCTTACATTTTAATTCCTATTTGATTAGCTCTAGATTTCAATCGGAACAGACCTGACCGGATTTTCGGGACTGTTCAGGTAGCCTTACGGCAACGCGTATATCTTTTTCCACCGGACTCAGATTAAGGTTTCGTAAATTTTCACTTAAACTAGGTATATCCTAGTATCATACTTTAAATTTTTAGATTCTAACTCCTTATATATCGTCCTAGAGAATTCCTCAAATTTCACTACCCGAAATTGGTTCATCTAGGCAAATAAGGCTAACTTTTGATCCATTGTTTAATTTCCAAACCCAACCTTAACCTTACAATTTCCAGCACCTCTATGCATAAAATTAACCTCAACTAATCCTTAATTTCACCATAACGCCAAATAAATTGACCACATATTGTATTTATAAAAATCCCTAATTCAAGCTTCTTACTTCAATATTCATGCTTCAATGACTAAACCCAAGCATCATAACCTTTATTTAGGCTTTTATCAACCTAATTAACATGTAAACATCCTCAATTAATTAAAACCCCAAATGCTCAAACCCTAAAATTCGGTTAAGGGAGAAGAAACTTACCAAGCTAGACAAATATGGTCTTCTTATCTAAATCCCTCTTTCATGCAAACCTTTAATCCCTACAATGGCTCCTTTTTCTCTTAGATTTCTCCCAAGTTTCACTCTCTTCCCTTTCCCTTGTTGTTGCCGTCCAAAATGGGGGAAGAAGACACAATTTTGGCCTCTTTTTGTTTGCTTATTATTGTGTGTGAAAAGACCACCTTACCCTTAATGACATAACTTAACTTAATTTTAGAATGGGGGTAGTCTAGGGAATGTGAACATTTATCATCCAAACCACTAGCTCTTATTTAATTTAATTTGGTCCTTATTCTAATCCAATTAATACATGATTTAATTTTTATCTTAATATTTATTCGATCCATTTTACTATCCAGTCTTCGGGGTGTTACAACTCTCCCCTCCATAAAAGAAATTCGTCCTCGAATTTACCAGAAGGGAACAATTGCGGATATTGGGCTTTCATCATCTCCTCGGGTTCCCAAGTAGCTTCTCCTTTCTTGTGATTCCTCCAAAGGACTTTTACTAAGGAAACGTTCTTATTGCAAAGTCTTTTAACTTCTCGATCAAGTATCTGAACCGGTTACTCTTCGTAAGACAAATCGGGATTTAATTCCAGTTCCTCAGGTTCCAAAACATGAGAAGGATCAGATCTGTATCTTCTCAACATAGAAACATGGAACACATTGTGTATCTTGTTAAATTCACTGGGGAGGGCAAGACGATAGGCTACCGGGCCAATTCTTTCAACAATCTCAAAGGGTCCAATAAACCGAGGACTAAGTTTTCCTCTTTTACCAATTCTGAACACTTTCTTCCAAGGAGAAACTTTTAGGAAAACCTTGTCTCCCACATTGTATTGAATGTCTCTCCGTTTCAATTCTGCATAAGCCTTTTGTCTATCGAAGGCTTGTTTCAAACGATCGTGAATAATTCGGACTTGTTCTTCTGTTTCCCAAATCATTTCAGGTCCCAAAACCTTATTCTCACCCAATTCGGACCAACACATGGGAGTTCTGCATTTCCTCCCGTATAAGGCTTCGAAAGGAGCCATCTGAATCGATGCCTGATAACTATTGTTATATACAAATTCCACTAAATGTAGGGACTTTTCCCAATTCCTCCCAAAGTCTATAACACAAGCACGTAACATGTCTTTCAATACTTGTATTACTCTTTCTGATTGACCATCGGACTGCGGATGGAAAGCAGTACTAAGATGTACTTTAGTTTCAAGAGCTTTCTGCAAGGACTTCCAAAATCTAGAGGTGAAGTTCGGATCTCTATCAGAAATGATGGACGTTGGTACACCATGTAATCGAATCACCTCACGGATATACAATTCAGCTAAGGTCTCTAAGGTCATGTTCTTTCGGACCGGAATAAAATATGTAGATTTGGTGAGTCTATCAACTATCACCCAAATAGCATCACTCTTCCTCGGTGTTACAGGTAATCCAGTGACAAAATTCATTGTTACTCGATCCCATTTCCATTCAGGTAATTCAATAGGCTAAAGTAGTCCTGTAGGAGCTCGATGTTCAGCCTTAACTTTCTGACACGTTAAACATCGGGATACGAAATCTGTGATGGCAGCTTTCATTCCAGGCCACCAATACAAGGATTTCAAATCCTTATACATCTTAACAGAACCAGGATGGATCGAGAATGGGCTTTGATGTGCCTCTTGTAGGATATCTCCTTTCAATTCCTCATTATTCGGAACACATACTCTATCTCTAAAGTAGAGTAATCCATTCGGATTGAGAGAGAATTCGACATTAGCTTTCGAATCAAGCTTTGATGCAATAGCTTGAAGTTCAGAGTCAGACTGTTGTAGATCTTTGATCCTCAAAATCAGATCAGACTGAACCTGGAGTTTAGACAAATATCCTTGCTTTTGATATACTCGAAGATGAGCATTAATCGAGTTTAGGGCCAAGGTCGGTTTACGACTAAGAGCATCGACCACCACGTTGGCTTTTCCGGGATGGTAGTCAATGACCAAGTCGTAATCTTTTAGCAATTTCATCCATCTCCTTTGCCTCAAATTCAAATCCTTTTGAGTCAGGAGGTACTTGAGACTCTTGTGATCGGTGTACAGATAACACTTTTCACCATATAAGTAATGTCTCCATATCTTGAGGGCAAAAACAATAGCAGCTAACTCGAGGTCATGTGTCGGATAATTCAACTCATGAGGCTTCAATTGCCTTGATGCATAAGCAACCACTTTATTTCCTTGCATTAGGACACAACCTAGTCCCGAATGTGAAGCATCACTATACACGGTAAATTCCTTACCGGATTCTGGTTGGATAAGGACAGGAGCATGAGTCAAGGCTTGCTTAAGCTGATCAAAGCTTCTTTGTTGGTCCTCGGACCATTCAAACGACTTATCCTTTCTTAGAAGCTTAGTTAAAGGCAAGGCGATAGTGGGGAATCCTTTAACAAATCTTCTATAATACCCGACTAAACCAAGAAAACTTCTGACCTCAGTAACATTTCTCGGAGGTCTCCAATCCAGAATAGTTTGTACTTTCTTAGCATCGACTTTGATTCCTTCTGCCGAGATAACATGGCCAAGGAATGATACTTCCGATAACCAGAACTCACACTTGGAGAACTTGGCAAACATTTAACGTTCCCGAAGTGTTCGCAACACAATTCGAAGGTGTTCCAAGCGTTCCTCCTTGGTTCGAGAATACACCAATATGTCATCAATGAAGACAACCACAAACTTGTCAAGATGAGGCCTGAACATCCGATTCATGAGATCCATGAATGCAGCTGGTGCATTGGTTAGCCCAAATGGCATCACTAAGAATTCAAAATGTCCATATCGAGTTCTGAAAGCCGTCTTAGGAACATCTTCCTCTTTTACTCTCATCTGATAGTACCCCGATCGAAGATCAATCCGGGAGAACACCGTAGCATTCTTAAGTTGATCAAATAGATCTTCGATCCTGGGCAGAGGGTACTTGTTCTTAGTGGTAACCTGATTCAGTTGCCGGTAATCAATACAGAGTCTCATTGTTCCATCTTTCTTCTTTACGAACAAAACCGGAGCACCCCATGGTGAAGAGCTAGGACGTATAAATCCCTTATCTTGTAGCTCTTGAAGCTGCTTTTTAAGTTCCTTCACCTCTATAGGTGCCATTCGGTAAGGGGCAATTGACACTGGATTAGTCCCAGGTTGGATTTCAATCCCGAATTCCACTTCTCTAGTTGGAGGAAGACTAGGTAGTTCCTCCGGGAAGACATCAACAAATTCGGATACCACTGGAATCTTTGGCAACCCGAAGTCATATTCATCTTGTAAAACCATAGCAGCAAATATCGAAGTTGGTTTCTTATCAATTAAGAGGATTGACTCCTTTCCAAGCCACGAAGATACAATCTCTTGTTCTGACAGTCGATCCAAGCTTCATGTTTGGTCAACCAATCCAACCCCAATATGAGGTCGAACTCACAAGTTGGTAATACAAACAAATCGATCCGAAAAGGAATACTTCGAATTGAGATTGGAGAGTCTTTACAAACGAGGTTAACATTCATTATGCCTCCTATAGGGTTTGATACTACAAGACCCCTATCAATATTTTCAGGCTCTAACTTAGTCTTTACAAGCATTTTAGAACATACAAAAGAATGGGTAGATCCTGAATCTATCAAAGCATATGCAGGACTCAAATTTAATTCAATTGTACCTACAATAACATTGGGAGACTCTTCCTCCTCTCTGCCACGAACATGGTACATCCTGGCAGGAGCTTGAGATCCTTGACGAGGAGGGGCTGATTGACGGTCCATTCCTCTACTCTGATTCCCAGAATGGGCTTGTCCCGGGCCCTTGTTTCTATTCTGAGGTGGAGGACTCTGATAGGCACGAGACTGAGGTGTTCCCCTATTCGGATTCTGAGGACAATCCCGGACAAAGTGGTCTGATCCACCACAAGCATAACATAGTTTCATCTGAAGCCGACAAGGTCCAGCATGAAACTTCTGACAGAACTGACAAGCCTGAGCCTTTCCAAAATTTCCCGTGCTATGAAAAGATGCAACCGGGGCCGAAGGTCTATTTGCCGACTGAGGTCTTGGCACATAGTGGCTCTTGGACTCATGATGGTAGGTCGAAGAGCCCTCTCTCTGATTCTTGGCTTTCTTCATACTCCAATCAAGCCTTTCTTCCCATTTCCGTTTCTTGTCATTCCTGTTTCCACCCTTTCTTTTCTCTGAAGCCTTCATCTTGGCTTCGGTAGCAATAGCCCTGTTGACTAAAATCTGGAAATCTGTGATCTCCAAGGCTGTGAACATAGGGCTCATTTCATCATTTAGCCCATCAATAAACATCTGACACTTCTGCTTCTCTGTCTTGATGTACTCAGCTCCATATTTGCAGTACTTACAAAAGTCTGCCACATATTGTTCTCTGGCCTATTAGCCTGCTTCAGATACAAAAACTTCCTTCTTCGTTCAGCCAAATACTGCTCACTAATGTATTTCTTTTTGAACTCCTCCACAAAGAAGTCCCATGTAACAGAGTCGGTGGGAACAGTTAAGGTTGTAGTTTCCCACCAACTTAGGGCTTCATCAGCTAGAAGCGAGACAACACACTCGAGTTTGTGTTCGTCTGAGCACTGTAGTTGCTTAGTCAAGATCTGAGTGGTTCTTTCCAACCACTGTTCAAGTTCCTCGGGCTTATCCTCGTTAACTCCCGCGAAGGTAAAGGCTCGATATCGAGCAAGCTTCTCAATTGGTGCCCTACTTGGCACAACATTAACAGGAGCTGGACGATCTTGTCTCAAATCAGATACCAGCTGATCAAACATCCCCTTCATACTCAGAAGACATTCCCTCTGAACGTCTTGTATAACCGGGGCTACCGGCTCATGGGCAACCTCTATTGGGGGTTGTTCTTGTTCTAACGGTGGATTCTGTTCCGTCATTACATTCTCATTCTCATCAGATGATCCCTCGGGACTTTCATCTCCCAAGGCAAGTCTCGTATCAACCATACTACAAAAGTAGACACAATATTATCCAAATAAGCAAGAACACAAGCAAGTACGGTATAAAACTCCAAGGTGGCATAGTTCAATCCTATATGATGCATGCATTTTTCTTTCGGTCCGAGAATCATGTAACCGAAAGCTCTGATACCACTAAATGTGACACCCTCGCCCCAGGTTAGGAGACGGGGACGTCGACCGGACTTACAAACAAGAACATTGTAATCAAATTCAATCAATTTGCTTAGTTATGTAACATTACAAGTTAATTCCTTAATAATACTTACTTGTATTACTTACACAAATTCAAGGCAATTTAAAACTTTTTCCGACACTAAACAATTATTCCAATTCGAATCTTAGATACCATTTGTTATTCAATTATAGTCTCATTTGACTTTATCAAACTTCTATATTAATATGTGTTCATTTAACTATCATTAATTATGTCTTGTTAACTAAGCAAATTCTCGTATTAGATTCGAACCCAAAATAATAAGGAGGTAGCGATACCCCTAAAGTTGGTATCGATACAGGGGTATCGAACTAGGTATCGATACCGGTCTTTGGTGTTGACTCGTTGACCAAGACTAGGTAGCCAGTATCGAAACGGGTATCGATACAACTTGCTACTGGAAGATCCAGTATCGAAACGTGTTTCGATATAAAATGTTTCTGCCAAAGGTGGTATCGATACCCAAGCTAGCGGTATCGATACCCTGCTCGAAATTGATAATTTCAAGCCTTCTAAACACTTAGACATTACCAAAGGGGCTTCCTAAAGGTCTCAACCCAAACCTAAGCCTTAAGGATCATTACACATATTTAGGTGACCTATATTGATTCACCAAACTTGTCCGTTTTAACCCATTTCATCATGCATTTCCATATTCGAAACATCCCTTACTAGAACCATCATCTAGCCTCATTTTCTCTATGGCTACTTAAGCAAACAAGTTAGGTCCTAGGTTCACTTGATCTAAACACTAAGACAATTCAACCATAAATCAATACGTGCTTCCAAGCCAACATACCAACCATAGCTAAGAACCCGAAATATGCAAGGCTAGTCTACCATGAATGTTGTGCCTTATGGCTTACAAACCAAAGCTATAATGATCATATAATTATATACACAACTCATGAGCTAGCTAACAAAGTGTATATTCTAAACTAGCATGGTCACTATGCCACCATATAATAGGAGTTACAAAAAGTATCAAAATACCATACTTTGGCTTGCTTCCGTGTCCTTGCTTCGGTTCAAACTTGGTCAATTTCCTTAATTCGAGAACCTGTTGTTTGGGAAGGAGGAAACAAAGAGTGTAAGTACTAAGAAGTACTTAGTGAGGTAGCCTAAGTCTAACCAATTTAGACATGAATTATAACAAATGATAAATATCGTATGAGCAACAAGTCATTTACACATGGCATTTAGTACATCATATAATCATGTTCAAAGTACAATGACAAGTCATATACAAGTATCTTATGGTAGAGTCATCTCCCATGCTCATGTTCAATTCATATCAAATGTCCAATAACAAATGCATATCAAGTGTTCATATTAACTTCATATCATATCAAATGCCCTATGGCAAATACATATCAAATATGCAATGTTCAAATCATGTCAAAAGCCCTATGGAATATACATATCGATACTCAAGTCCAAATCATATCAAATGCCTATGGCAAGTACAAGTCAAATGCTTATTAGCAATTACATTTCAGATGTTCTAGGACAATTGTATTAATTTAATCTTCCAAATTAATTTCAAACGTTGCCTTGGTATAGTTAGACTAGGTAACGAGTCAACAGAAGTACCCTAAGGTACTAACAAAAGTGCCACTAGGACACTAACAAAAGATACCCATGGTATCTACAAATGGTGACTAACCATCAACAAAGGTACCCATAGTACCAACAGAAGTACCGAAGTACTGATCAGAAGTACCGAAGTACTAACAAATGAGCTCAGACTCTAAGCATGCCGTACTACCTATGACCAACTATAACCCAAGGCTCAATCATAATTTCTTATTCAATTCGTCTTCCATTTCACTTAGTCAAATTCTTGTCACGGGTGATGCACATAACATGGCGTATAAAAAGTATCAAGTCATGCTACTAACGTATCAAACATATACATATTACATGTCACCAAAATCCAAGGCATAAGTCATGCTAACATATCGGAGCATATACGAATGATCATATTACCAAATTCGAAAGCATAAGTCATGCTACATATTAAAGCAAATACGTATCGTGCTATCATGGACACAACTCATGCATGACCAACATACCTCAAACATAAGGTCAAACAAGTCATTACTAATTAATCCTCCTTCCCGAAATGTCAAATACTTATTTAATCCGGTTACAATACATAACAAATCAAATAATCAAATGGTTAGGACCCTAGGTCCTAACCCTAAGGTTTGCTACACTCACCAATACTCTGAGCTATCACGGGTCGTAGATCGCAACCCCTTTGCCTCTTCTTTTTGTTGCCTCAAGCTTCTCTTGCTCCTCAACTTCTTCTCTCGGATTATCTAAAAGCCCATATACATATGACATTCATCAAAACATACTCAATCATTCAATTCAAGTAATCTTAGATTTATCAAGTATAGGCATGCACGTTTATCTCTTACGGACAATTTTGCTATCCCATAGCGAAACGGTCATATCTCCTAGCTCCGATGTCCGATTTTAGCCCATTTTACCTCGTTGGAAAGCTAGAAGAATTACCTACAAGGAACAATTAACCTTACATTTTAATTCCTATTCGATTAGTTCCAGATTTCAATCGGAACAGACCTGGCCGGATTTTTGGGACTGTTCGGGTAGCCTTACGGCAACGCGTATATCTTTTTCCACCGGACTCGGATTAAGGTTCCGTAAATTTTCACTTAAACTAGGTATATCCTAGTATCATACTTTAAATTTTCAGATTCTAACTCCTTATATATCGTTCTAGAGAATTCCTCAAATTTCACTACCCGAAATTGGTTCATCTAGGCAAATAAGGCTAACTTTTGATCCATTGTTTAATTTCCAAACCCAACCTTAACCTTACAATTTCCAGCACCTCTATACATAAAATTAACCTCAACTAATCCTTAATTTCACCATAACGCCAAATAAATTGACCACATATTGTATTTATAAAAATCCCTAATTCAAGCTTCTTACTTCAATATTCATGCTTCAATGACTAAACCCAAGCATCATAACCTTTATTTAGGCTTTTATCAACCTAATTAACATGTAAACATCCTCAATTAATTAAAACCCCAAATGCTCAAACCCTAAAATTCGGTTAAGGGAGAAGAAACTTACCAAGCTAGACAAATATGGTCTTCTTATCTAAATCCCTCTTTCATGCAAACCTTTAATCCCTACAATGGCTCCTTTTTCTCTTAGACTTCTCCCAAGTTTCACTCTCTTCCCTTTCCCTTGTTGTTGCCGTCCAAAATGGGGCAAGAAGACACAATTTTGGCCTCTTTTTGTTTGCTTATTATTGTGTGTGAAAAGACCACCTTACCCTTAATGACATAACTTAACTTAATTTTAGAATGGGGGTAGTCTAGGGAATGTGAACATTTATCATCCAAACCACTAGCTCTTATTTAATTTAATTTGGTCCTTATTCTAATCCAATTAATACATGATTTAATTTTTATCTTAATATTTATTCGATCCATTTTACTATCCGGTCTTCGGGGTGTTACAAGTAAAACCATTAAAATTTGAGATTAATCTGTATAATTTTGTTCAAAAGCCCATAATTAAATATTTAAAGTCATAAAATTTGATTTTATAATATTTGGTTGTCATTTTGTTGGGATTAAAATGTGCATGTCTAAATGGGCTTTATAGAGATTCCGTTCTAATTTTAACTGAGTAAAATTCTGAAAATTTCAGATTAATCTGTATAATTTTGTTCAAAAGCTAAAAATTAAATATTTGAAATCATAAAATTTGATTTTAATAAAATTTGGTTGTCGTTTTGATGCGATTAAAACGTGCATGTTTAAATGGGCTTTATAGAGATTCCGTTCGAATTTTAACCGAGTAAAAAGCTGAAAATTTGAGATTAATCTGTATAATTTTGTTCAAAAGCCCATAATTAAATATTTGAACTCATAAAATTTAATTTAATAACATTTGGTTGTCGTTTTGATGCGATTAATACGAACATGTCTAAATGTGCTCTATAGAGAATCCGTTCGAATTTTAACCGAGTAAAAACCTTAAAATTTGAGATTAATCTGTATAATTTTGTTTAAAAGCCCATAATTAAATATTTAAACTCATAAAATTTGATTTAATAACATTTGGTTGTCTTTTTGTTGGGATTAAAACGTGCATGTCTAAATGGGCTTTATAGAGATTCCGTTCTAATTTTAACCGAGTAAAATTCTGAAAATTTCAGATTAATCTGAATAATTTTGTTCAAAAGCTAATAATTAATTATTTGAAATCATAAAATTTGATTTAATAAAATTTGGTTGTCGTTTTGATGCGATTAAAACGTGCATGTCTAAATGGGCTTTATATAGATTCTGTTCGAATTTTAACCGAGTAAAAATCTAAAAATTTGAGGTTAATCTGTATAATTTTGTTCAAAAGCCCATAATTAAATATTTGAACTCATAAAATTTAATTTAATAACATTTGGTTGTCGTTTTGATGCGATTAATACGAGCATGTCTAAATGTGTTCTATAGAGAATCTGTTCAAATTTTAACCGAGTAAAAACCTTAAAATTTGAGATTAATCTGTATAATTTTGTTCAAAAGCCCATAATTAAATATTTAAACTCATAAAATATGATTTTATAACATTTGGTTATCGTTTTGTTGGGATTAAAACGTGCATGTCTAAATGGGCTTTATAGAGATTCCGTTCTAATTTTAACCGAGTAAAATTCTGAAAATATCAGATTAATATGTATAATTTTGATCAAAGGCTAAAAATTAATTATTTGAAATCATAAAATTTGATTTAATAAAATTTGGTTGTCGTTTTAATGCGATTAAAAAGAGCATGTCTAAATGTGCTCTATAGAGAATTCGTTCGAATTCTAACCGAGTAAAACCCTTAAAATTTGAGATTAAACAGTATAATTTTGTTCAAAAGCTAATAATTAAATATTTAAAGTCATAAAATTTGAGTTTATAACATTTGATCGTCATTTTGTTGGGATTAAAACGTGCATGTCTAAATCGGCTTTATAGAGATTCCGTTCTAATTTTAACCGAGTAAAATTCTGAAAATTTCAGATTAATCTGTATAATTTTGTTCAAAAGCTAATAATTAAATATTTGAAATCATAAAATTTGATTTTAATAAAATTTGGTTGTCGTTTTGATGCGATTAAAACGTGCATGTCTAAATGGGCTTTATAGAGATTCCGTTTGAATTTTAACCGAGTGAAATTTTGATAATTTCAGATTAATCTGTATAATTTTGTTTAAAAGCCTATAATTAACTATTTGAACTCATAAAATTTAATTTAATAACATTTGGTTGTCGTTTTGATACGATTAATACGAGCATGTCTAAATATGCTCTATAGAGAATCCGTTCAAATTTTAACCGAGTAAAACCCTTAAAATTTGAGAGTAATCTGTATAATTTTGTTCAAAAGCCTGTAATTAAATATTTAAAATCATAAAATTTGATTTAATAACATTTGGTTGTCGTTATGTTGGGATTAAAACGTGCATGTCTAAATGGGCTTTATAGAGATTTCGTTCTAATTTTAACCGAGTAAAATTCTAAAAATTTCAGATTAATCTGTATAATTTTGTTCAAAAGCTAATAATTAATTATTTGAAATCATAAAAGCTGATTTAATAAGATTTTGTTGTCGTTTTGATGCGATAGAAACGAGCAAGTCCAAATGTGCTCTATAGAGAATCCGTTCGAATTTTAACCGAGTAAATCCATTAAAATTTGAGATTAATCTGTATAATTTTGTTCAAAAGCCCATAATTAAATATTTAAAGTCATAAAATTTGATTTTATAAAATTTGGTTGTCATTTTGTTGGGATTAAAACGTGCATGTCTAAATGGGCTTTATATAGATTCCGTTCTAATTTTAACCGAGTAAAATTCTGAAAATTTCAGATTAATCCGTCTAATTTTGTTCAAAAGCTAATAATTAAATATTTAAAATCATAAAATTTGATCTTAATAAAAGTTGGTTGTCGTTTTGATGCGATTAAAACGTGCATGTCTAAATAGGCTTTATAGAGATCCCGTTCTAATTTTAACCGAGTAAAATTCTAAAAATTTCAGATTAATCTGTATAATTTTGTTCAAAAGCTAATAATTAATTATTTGAAATCATAAAATTTCATTTAATAAAATTTTGTTGTCGTTTTGATGCGATAAAACGAACAAGTCCAAATGTGCTCTATACAGTCTTAAAATTTGAGATTAAAACGAACAAGTCCAAATGAATAATAACCGAGTAAAACCCTTAAAATTTGAGATTAATCTGTATAATTTTGTTCAAAAGCCCATAATTAAATACTTAAACTCATAAAATTTGATTTTATAACATTTGGTTGTCATTTTGTTGGGATTAAAACGTGCATGTCTAAATGGGCTTTATAGAGATTTCGTTCTAATTTTAACCGAGTAAAATTATGAAAATTTCAGATTAATCTGTATAATTTTGTTCAAAAGCTAATAATTAAATATTTGAAATCATAAAATTTGATTTTAATAAAATTTGGTTGTCGTTTTGATGCGATTAAAACGTGCATGTCTAAATGGGCTTTATAGAGATTCCGTTCGAATTTTAACCGAGTAAAAGCTGAAAATTTAAGATTAATCTGTATAATTTTGTTTAAAAGCTTATAATTAACTATTTGAACTCATAAAATTTAATTTAATAAAATTTTGTTGTCGTTTTGATGCGATTAATACGAGCATGTCTAAATGTGCTCTATAAAGAATCCGTTAGAACTTTAACCGAGTAAAAACCTTAAAATTTGAGATTAATCTGTATAATTTTGTTCAAAAGCCCATAATTAAATATTTAAACTCATAAAATTTGATTTAATAACATTTGGTTGTCGTTTTATTGGGATTAAAACGTGCATGTCTAAATGGGCTTTATAGAGATTCCGTTCTAATTTTAACCGAGTAAAATTCTGAAAATTTCAGATTAATCTGTATAATTTTGTTCAAACGCTAATAATTAAATATTTGAAATCATAAAATTTGATTTTAATAAAATTTGGTTGTCATTTTGATGCGATTAAAACGTGCATGTCTAAATGGACTTTATAGAGATTCCGTTCGAATTTTAACCGAGTAAAAAGTTGAAAATTTGAGATTAATCTGTATAATTTTGTTCACAAGCCTATAATTAATTATTTGAAATCATAAAATTTGATTTTAATAACATTTGGTTGTCGTTTTGATGCGATTAATATGAGCATGTCTAAATATGCTCTATAGAGAATCCGTTCGAATTTTAACCGAGTAAAAACCTTAAAATTTGAGATTAATCTGTATAATTTTGTTCAAAAGCCAATAATTAAATATTTAAACTCATAAAATTTGATTTTCTAACATTCGGTTATCGTTTTGTTGGGATTAAAACGTGCATGTCTAAATGGGCTTTATAGAGATCCCGTTTTAATTTTAACCGAGTAAAATTCTAAAAATTTCAGATTAATCTGTATAATTTTGTTCAAAGGCTAAAAATTAATTATTTAAAATCATAAAATTTGATTTAATAAAATTTGGTTGTCGTTTTGATGCGATTAAAACGAGCATGTCAAAATGTGCTCTATAGAGAATCCGTTCGAATTCTAACTGAGTAAAACCCTTAAAATTTGAGATTAATCTGTATAATTTTGTTCAAAAGCTAATTATTAAATATTTAAAGTCATAAAATTTAAGTTTATAACATTTGATTGTCATTTTGTTGGGATTAAAACGTGCATGTCTAAATGTGCTTTATAGAGATTCCGTTCTAATTTTAACTGAGTAAAATTCTGAAAATTTGATATTAATCTGTATAATTTTGTTCAAAATCTATTAATTAAATATTTGAAATCATAAAATTTGATTTTAATTAAATTTGGTAGTCGTTTTGATGTGATTAAAACGTGCATGTTTAAATGAGCTTTATAGAGATTCCGTTCTAATTTTAACCGAGTAAAAAGCTGAAAATTTGAGATTAATCTGTATGATTTTGTTCAAAAGCATATAATTAACTATTTGAACTCATAAAATTTAATTTAATAACATTTGGTTGCCGTTTTGATGCGATTAATACGATCATGTTTAAATGTGCTCTATAGAGAATCCGTTCGAATTTTAACCGAGTAAAAACCTTAAAATTTAAGATTAATCTGTATAATTTTGTTCAAAAGCCATAATTAAATATTTAAACTCATAAAATTTGATTTAATAACATTTGGTTGTCGTTTTGTTGGGATTAAAACGTGCATGTCTAAATGGGCTTTATAGAGATTCCGTTCTAATTTTAACCTAGTAAAATTCTGAAAATTTCAGATTAATCTGTATAATTTTGTTCAAAAGCTAATAATTAAATATTTGAAAGCATAAAATTTTATTTTAATAAAATTTGGTTGTCGTTTTGATGCGATTAAAACGTGCATGTCTAAATGGGCTTTATAGAGATTGCGTTCTAAGTTTAACCGAGTAAAAAGCTGAAAATTTGAGATTAATTTGTATAATTTTATTCAGAGGCCTATAATTAACTATTTGAACTCATAAAATTTAATTTAACAACAATTGGTTGTCGTTTTGATCCGATTAATACGAGCATGTCTAAATGTGCTCTACAGAGAATCCGTTCGAATTTTAACCGAGTAAAAACCTTAAAATTTTAGATTAATATGTATAATTTTGTTTAAAACCCTATAATTAAATATTTAAACTCATAAAATTTAATTTAATAACATTTGGTTGTCGTTTTGTTCGCATTAAAACGTGCATGTCTAAATGGGCTTTATAGATATCCAGTTCTAATTTTAACCAAGTAAAATTCTAAAAATTTCAGATTAATATGCATAATTTTGTTCAAAAGCTAAAAAATAATTATTTAAAATCATAAAATTTGATTTAATAAAATTTGGTTGTCGTTTTGATGCGGTTAAAACGAGCATGTCTAAGTGTGCTCTATAGAGAATCCGTTCGAATAATAACCGAGTAAAAACCTTAAAATTTGAGATTAATCTGTATAATTTTGTTCAAAAGCCAATAATTAAATATTTAAAATCATAAAATTTGAGTCTATAACATTTGGTTGTCATTTTGTTGGGATTAAAACGTGCTAGTCTAAATGAGCTTTCTAGAGATTCCGTTCTAATTTTAACCGAGTAATATTCTGAAAATTTCAGATTAATCTGTATAATTTTGTTCAAATACTAATAATTAAATATTTGAAATCATAAAATTTGATTTTAATAATATTTGATTCTCGTTTTGATGCGATTAAAACGTGCTTGTCTAAATGGACTTTATAGAGATTCCGTTCGAATTTTAACCGAGTAAAAAGCTGAAAATTTGAGATTAATCTGTATAATTTTTTTCAAAAGCCTATAATTAACTATTTGAACTCATAAAATTTAATTTAATAACATTTGGTTTTCATTTTGATGCGATTAATACGAGCATGACTAAATATGCTCTATAGAGAATCCGTTGGAATTTTAACCGAGTAAAAACCTTAAAATTTGAGATTAATCATTATAATTTTGTTCAAAATCCCATAATTAAATATTTAAACTCATAAAATTTGATTTAATAACATTTGGTTGTCGTTTGGATACGATTAATACGAGTATGTGTAAATATGCTCTATAGAGAATCCGTTAGAATTTTAACCGAGTAAAACCCTTAAAATTTCAGATTAATCAGTATAATTTTGTTCAAAAGCCCATAATTAAATATTTAAACTCATAAAATTTGATTTAATAGCATTTGATTGTCGTTTTGTTGGGATTAAAACGTGCATGTCTAAATGGGCTTTATAGAGATTCCGTTCTAATTTTAACCGAGTAAAATTCTAAAAATTTCAGATTAATCTGTATAATTTTGTTCAAAAGCTAAGAATTAATTATTTGAAATCATAAAAATTGATTTTAATAAAATTTGGTTGTCGTTTTGATGCGATTAAAACGAGCATGTCTAAATGTGCTCTATAGAGAATCCGTTCGAATACTAACCGAGTAAAACCCTTAAAATTTGAGATTAATCTGCATAATTTTGTTCAAAAGCCCATAATTAAATATTTAAAATCATAAAATTTGAGTCTATAACATTTGGTTGTCATTTTGTTGAGATTAAAACGTGCATGTCTAAATGGGCTTTATAGAGATTCCGTTCTAATTTTAGACGTGTAAAATTCTGAAAATTTCAAATTAATCTGTATAATTTTGTTCAACAGCTAATAATTAAATATTTGAAATCATAAAATTTGTTTTTGATAAAATTTTTATCGTCGTTTTGATGCGATTAAAACGTGCATGTCTAAATGGGCTTTATAGAGATTCCGTTCGAATTTTAACCGAGTAAAAAGCTGAAAATTTGAGATTAATCTGTATAATTTTGTTCTAAATCCTATAATTAACTATTTGAACTCATAAAATTTAATTTAAAAACATTTGCTTGTCGTTTTGATGCGATTAATACGAGCATTTCTAAATGGGCTCTATAGTGATTCCGTTCGAATTTTAACCGAGTAAAAACCTTAAAATCTGAGATTAATCTGTATAATTTTGTTCAAAAGCCCAAAATTAAATAATTAAACTCATAAAATTTGATTTAATAACATTGGTTGTCGTTTTATTGAGATTAAAGCGTGCATGTTTAAATGGGCTTTATAGAGATTCCGTTCGAATTTTAACGGAGTAAAAATCTAAAAATTTGAGATTAATCCGTATATTTTTTTGAAAGCTCATAATCAAGAATTTGGGAAAATTAAATAATATTTAATAACATTTGGTTATCGTTTTGTTGGGATTAAAATGTACATGTCTAAATGGGCTTTATAGATATTCTGTTTGAATTTTAACAGAGTAAAATTATGAAAATTTGAGATTAATCTGTATAATTTTGTTCAAAGGATAATAATTAATTATTTGAAATCATAAAATTTGATTTTAATAAAATTTGGTTGTCGTTTTGATGTGATTAAAACGTGCATGTCTAAATGGGCTTTATAGAGATTCTGTTCGAATTTTAACCGAGTAAAAAGCTGAAAATTTGAGATTAATCTGTATAATTTTGTTCAAAAGCCTATAATTAACAATTTGGACTCATAAAATTTAATTTAAAAACATTTGGTTATCGTTTTGATGCGATTAATACGAGCATGTCTAAATGTGCTCTATAGAAAATCCGTTCAAATTTTAACGGAGTAAAAATCTTAAAATTTGAGATTAATCTGTATAATTTTGTTCAAAAGCCCATAATTAAATATTTAAAATAATAAAATTTGAGTCTATAACATTTGGTTGTCATTTTGTTGGGATTAAAACGTGCTTGTCTAAATGGGCTTTACAGAGATTCCGTTCTAATTTTAGACGTGTAAAATTCTGAAAATTTCAGATTAATCTGTATAATTTTGTTCAACAGCTAATAATTAAATATTTGAAGTCATAAAATTTTTTTTTGATAAAATTTTTATCGTCGTTTTGATGCGATTAAAACGTGCATATCTAAATGGGCTTTATAGAGATTCCGTTCGAATTTTAACCGAGTAAAAAGCTGAAAACTTGAGATTAATCTGTATAATTTTGTTCTAAATCCTATAATTAACTATTTGAACTCATAAAATTTAATTTAAAAACATTTGGTTGTCGTTTTGATGCGATTAATACGAGCATTTCTAAATGAGCTTTATAGTGATTCCGTTCGAATTTTAACCGAGTAAAAACCTTAAAATTTGAGATTAATCTGTATAATTTTGTTCAAAAGCCCAAAATTAAATAATTAAACTCATAAAATTTGATTTAATAACATTGGTTGTCGTTTTATTGAGATTAAAACGTGCATGTTTAAATGGGCTTTATAGAGATTCCGTTCTAATTTTAACCGAGTAAAATTCTGAAATTTTCAGATTAATCTTCATAATTTTTTCAAAATCTAATAATTAAATATTTGAAATCATAAAATTTGATTTTAATAAAATTTTGTTGTCGTTTTGATGCGATTAAAACGTGCATGTCTAAATGGGCTTTATAGAGATTCCGTTTGAATTTTAACCGAGTAAAAAGCTAAAAATTTGAGATTAATCTGTATAATTTTGTTCAAAAGCCTATAATTAACTATTTGAATTCATAAAATTTAATTTAATAACATTTGGTTGTCGTTTTGATACGATTATTACGAGCATGTCTAAATATGCTCTATAGAGAATCCGTTCGAATTTTAACCGAGTAAAACCCTTAAAATTTGAGATTAATCTGTATAATTTTGTTCAAAAGCCCATAATTAAATATTTAAACTCATAAAATTTGATTTAATAACATTTGGTTGTCATTTTGTTTGGGTTAAAACGTGCATGTCTAAATGGGCTTTATAGAGATTCCGTTCAAATTTTAACCGAGTAAAATTCTGAAAATTTCAGATTAATCTGTATAATTTTGTTCAAAAGCTAATAATTAAATATTTGAAATAATAAAATTTGATTTTAATAAAATTTGATTTTCGTTTTGATGCGATTAAAACGTGCATGTCTAAATGGGCTTTAAAGAGATTCTGTTCGAATTTTAACCGAGTAAAAAGCTGAAAATTTGAGATTAATCTGTATAATTATATTCAAAAGCCTATAATTAACTATTTGGACTCATAAAATTTAATTTAATAACATTTGGTTGTCGTTTTGATGCGATTAATATGAGCATGTCTAAATGTGCTCTATAGAGAATCCGTTCAAATTTTAACGGAGTAAAAATCTTAAAATTTGAGATTAATCTGTATAATTTTGTTCAAAAGCCCATAATTAAATATTTAAACTCATAAAATTTGACTTAATAACATTTGGTTGTCGTTTTGTTGGGATTAAAACATGCATGTCGAAATGAGATTTATAGAGATTCCGTTCTAATTTTAACCGAGTAAAATTCTGAAATTTTCAGATTAATCTTCATAATTTTTTCAAAATCTAATAATTAAATATTTGAAATCATAAAATTTGATTTTAATAAAATTTTGTTGTCGTTTTGATGCGATTAAAACGTGCATGTCTAAATGGGCTTTATAGAGATTCCGTTCGAATTTTAACTGAGTAAAAAGCTAAAAATTTGAGATTAATCTGTATAATTTTGTTCAAAAGCCTATAATTAACTATTTGAATTCATAAAATTTAATTTAATAACATTTGGTTGTCGTTTTGATACGATTATTACGAGCATGTCTAAATATGCTCTATAGAGAATCCGTTCGAATTTTAACCGAGTAAAACCCTTAAAATTTGAGATTAATCTGTATAATTTTGTTCAAAAGCCCATAATTAAATATTTAAACTCATAAAATTTGATTTAATAACATTTGGTTGTCATTTTGTTTGGGTTAAAACGTGCATGTCTAAATGGGCTTTATAGAGATTCCGTTCAAATTTTAACCGAGTAAAATTCTGAAAATTTCAGATTAATCTGTATAATTTTGTTCAAAAGCTAATAATTAAATATTTAAAATAATAAAATTTGATTTTAATAAAATTTGATTTTCGTTTTGATGCGATTAAAACGTGCATGTCTAAATGGGCTTTAAAGAGATTCTGTTCGAATTTTAACCGAGTAAAAAGCTGAAAATTTGAGATTAATCTGTATAATTTTGTTAAAAAGCCGATAATTAACTAGTTGAACTCATAAAATTTAATTTAATAACATTTGGTTGTCGTTTTGATGCGATTAATATGAGCATGTCTAAATGTGCTCTATAGAGAATCCGTTCGAATTTTAACCAAGTAAAAACCTTAAAATTTGAGATTAATCTGTATAATTTTATTTAAGAGCCCATAATTAAATATTTAGACACATAAAATTTAATCTAATCACATTTGGTTGTCGTTTTGTTGGGATTAAAACGTGCATGTCTAAATGGGCTTTATAGAGATCCTGTTCTAATTTTAAATGAGTAAAATTCTGAAAATTTAAGATTAATCTGTATAATTTTGTTTAAAAGCTAATAATTAAATATTTAAAATCATAAAATTTGATTTTATTAAAATTAGGTTATCGTTTTGATGCGATTAAAACGTGCATGTCTAAATGGGCTTTATAGAGATTCCTTTCGAATTTTAACCGAGTAAAAAGTTGAAAATTTGAGATTAATTTGTATAATTTTGTTCAGAATCCTATAATTAACTATTTGAACTCATAAAATTTAATTTAATAACATTTGGTTATCGTTTTGATGCGATTAATACGAGCATGTCTAAATGTGCTCTATAGAGAATCTGTTCGAATTTTAATGGAGTAAAAACCTTAAAATTTGAGATTAATTTGTATAATTTTGTTCAAAAGCCCATAATTAAATATTTAAACTCATAAAATTTGAATTAATAACATTTGGTTGTCGTTTTGTTGGGATTAAAACGTGTATGTCTATATGGGCTTTATAGAGATTCCGTTCTAATTTTAACCGAGTAAAATTCTGAAAATTTCAGATTAATCTTTACAATTTTGTTCAAAAGCTAATAATTAATTATTTGAAATCATAAAATTTGATTTAAAAAAATTTGGTTATCTTTTTGACGGGATTAAACCGTGCATGTCTAAATGGGCTTTATAGAGATTCCGTTCGAATTTTAACCGAGTAGAAAGCTGAAAATTTGAGTTTAATCTGTATAATTTTGTTCAACATTTCATAATCAAGTATTTGAACTCATAAATTTTGATTTAATAACATTTTGGTTGTCGTTTTGTTGCGATTAAAACGTGCATGTCTAAATAGGCTTTATAGAGAATCCATTCTAATTTTAACCGAGTAAAATTCTGAAATTTGAGATTAATCTGTATAATTTTGTTCAAAAGCTAATAATTAAATATTTGAAATCATAAAATTTGATTTTAATAAAATTTGGTTGTCGTTTTGATGCGATTAAAACGTACATGTCTAAATGGGCTTTATAGAGATTCCGTTCGAATTTTAACGGAGTAAAAAGCTGAAAATTTGAGATTAATCTGTATAATTTTGTTCAAAAGACTATAATTAACTATTTGAACTCATAAAATTTAATTTAAAAACATTTGGTTGTCGTTTTGATGCGATTAATAGGAGCATGTCTAAATGTTCTCTATCCGTTCGAATTTTAAGGGAGTAAAAACCTTAAAATTTGAGATTAATCTGTATAATTTTACTCAAAAGCCCATAATTAAATAGTTAAACATATAAAATAAGGCCTCAAGTAAATATTAAAATAAAATTAAGAAAATATATAAATAAATAATCTTATGTAAATTCAAAATAAAAAAATATAAAAAATATAATAAATGTTAGGATAAGGATGAGTGAGGGGTTTTAGGTTGGTTATCATTGATGATAAGAGACATTCGGCAACCACTTCCAAGGGGCAGTTCCATTCGAAAGGAAAATTGAAGAGTCAGGGTGAAAAGAAAGAAGTGAGAGGTTCGGCCATGGGAGAGGACAAAAATTAAAGGAAAACAATGAGAGGCATTCCGCAACAGGTGGCTTGACCACTCTCCACGACAGGGAAATAGAAGGAACCAATTTAGGAAGAAAGAGATGGGACCTTACCTGGGCTTTCAAGGTTTTGCACCAACCTACATGATTTTTGCATGGCCAAAGAATGCTAATTCTTGCATGTGATCAACAAAAGAAGACGATAGAAGCCAAACGACAGTTGGATCAATGGAACTTCAAAGTTTTTTTTTTGGGTTTTCAATTTTCCAGTAGGCAAATTGAAGAAGATGAGAACTTCAGATATCAAAACTATAGCAACTAAGATCGAATGTTCCATGTAAGTTTTTGTTCTTTGAAAATTAATTTTACTTTCTTGTTTTTTAATTAGTTCTTTTAATTAATTGTTTAATTTGTATGTTTATTTGAGTGCATGTTTTTTTAATTCATATAATATAATTATTTAGTATGACACTTAATTTTACACTTAGTTAATTAAATTAGAGCCTTTTATGGTTAGTCACTTTAATTAAATAATTAATTTAAATAGGAAGATAATTTAGTAATGATGGCGTTCTAATTTTATACCTTGGATACACTAAGTGATCAGTATTATGAAATGGCATTATGTTGGCCAAGAGTGTACTTCGGTATCGTATTCGGTGCGTCATCAAAACGTAGAAAATTATAAATATTTTAGGGTTAGAATTTAATAAAATTAATTAGGAAAAGATTAGTAACACCAGTAGAATTATTAACTTTGTTTAGTGTCCGTGCATTCGGATGTTATCATAATACACCCGATAAAATTAATAATTTAATAGGATTTAAATATTTAAATTAATAGAGCCTTTTTAGGTTAGAACTTAAAATTGACAAGATAATAACCGGTCATGCATTTAAAACCTTTTGGGTCAAAATTTATATTTCTTTAAATACGAGTCAAGGTTTCCTATTTTAGGACGTTTTATTCAAAGCTTGTATTTAAAAAAATGTATCTTTTTATCTAAAAGGAAATTCTTATTCGAGAGATATTTATTTGCCAATGATGAATTAAATTAATATTATTATTCGCAATACCAACATGCCACGTGTAATTAAAAGATACCAATTTTCGGGCGCTCGTAAGGGTCGCCCTTACGCGTAACCGACTCCCAAACCCAAATATTTTTTAATGAATCTCTGGTTTATTTTATGGTGTCTGACCTACCAAAGTGGTCAGTGGCGACTCCAAATTAATTTTAAAATTCAAATGTTTTCAATAAAATTTGGTTTTTCATATTTAAAAGCAATTGAATTGATTTTTCAAAATTCACTCGCCAGGCTATTTTTCACACGTTTCAGTTTTAAAATGGTCGTGACAGCTTGGCGATAAATATCGTTTGGATAAGGATAGTATTTTTATTTTGTGTGATATATCTGTCTTTCATGCATCAGCTCTCGACCCGAGCTTTTACCCTTGAGTGGGAGTTAGATATTGTCCGATGTGATGCTATCCAGCTCCGAGTTTCGGATTTTTATCTACTTCCGGTATACTAACCTTACACGTCGTGAGGTTTTAACCTCCGTTGTAAGGGACCTATACTACCGAATCGATGTCTTATCGTTGCAGTAGGCGATAACGACAGTTCGGGAACCCAAAGTCTAGATCCAAACCCATATGTGTAGAGTAGAAACCTACCCCTACTAAAGCCAGACAGAGACCATAAGATAAGGCGGTATGCTGCCGAAATGCCGCCAAATTAGGATTTATGTGTTAAACTGCTCTCTGGTTAATTTTTATGCAATTCTCTGGTTATTTTTCGCGATTTAATTTATTTTCACTTAGATTATTAATTCATCTTACTAACACTTTTTTGGTGGTGTGTGCGTGAGTTCATATAGCATGCATTAGAGGTATCGATTAGAGAGCTAGTTGTATAGACATTGGTTACAAACTAAAAGGTTTGATATACAAGTGAAAGACAATATTCAAGAAGAGTCAATGCAAGATCAAGTTAGTATTCGAGGAGACCAAGTACCAATCATTCAATGATGTTTTAGAAGACTTCAAGCATGGTGCATGTCTGTCAAAATTAAAGGTAATTTGGGAATTCTTGGACGACAACGCGAAGAGCCATCTTTGATAAAGTTTCTTAGTTGCAGTCAGGAGAATGATTACAACACCAACAATAGGAAAATATGAGGTTTTGCCATACCGTTCCAGTAGGTGAAGAGAACTAGACTTATATTGGGTTCGTTATACGTTCAAGCATCAAGTTAGGTTCAAAAACAAGCATAGAGATAAACGAGACGCAGTAGCTAAAAGGCGAAGATAGATAGGAAGTGGATATTTAATGGATAACTTAGGTGCATTGTAGGGGCATTGTTGATAAATGAAGAGTCGGATAGGAAAAGGGAATAAGCCTAGGATTGATGTTCAACTTTCATGGATAAGGAGAGTTACTAAAAGATGAAACTGAGAAATACAAGAGGAATTCAGAAGTACTACATGACATGCAGCAAATCAGTTTGCAAGTTTTGAACCATCGTTTAAAGTGAAGAACAATTTGTTGAAAGTTAGACTGAGTCAGTCAACAAGGTTATGCAGATGAAGTTAGTGATCAACTTCAGAACCAAGTACAGGAAATATCAGATATATGTAGACTTTACTTGATAAAGTTGAAGAATCGTCAGATTTTCATCGACATACCAAGACAGATGTCGAACCAGACCGAATGAGGTGATCAACCAAGAAGCTCAGGCCAGCTGTTTCCTATCAACAAATTGACTTCTCCTTATATTCGATCTTTTAGTTATATGAGTGTTGTCTAATGACTAGCTCTCGAAATCGATATCTCTTGCATTCATGCATTGTTCATAATAACATTTCATTATTCTGACAGGTTGACATCTTCATATTACTGCATTCATGCATATGTTTATTTTATATTTCATATCATAATATTATTATTTATCAGCATTGCATGTTAAGAGGCAGAAATAGGTTAAAAACATCAAAAAGTTGTTGAGGATCACTTGGGTAACATGGAAAAGATTAGCCGGTCTCAAAATCAGACATTGATTTTCACATTACTTGGAGTCAGGGAGATTGTGAAAGAAATTCATCCAGATGAAATACATATACAAGAGATTGTCATGAAAATTTATTTCATACAAGGGTTCAATTCAAAAGGTTCTTCTTGCAAGAAAAAACAAAAAAAGGGCAAAACGAAAAAAAAGAGAAAAAAAGAATAATGCAGAAAAGAAGTCGAAAAAAAGAAATGACAGTTGAGTTTAATAGCTGGGGAATATATTGAAAAACTTGAAGGTTAGAGTTTGAGCTATGAAGGCAGCAATAAAGTGTTCGATCATGATGTCGACAATTAGAGAAAACTTCAGGCATGTGTTCACTCTAAATGATGTAAGTGGGGCAAATTTTGAGTCATGAAATTATTAACGTCATTCTGGAGATAAAAACAAAAAAGATCAGACCAAACAGGGGCAACCAAAGAAGTTGTTATATTGATGCTTCAAAAATCGAGAATTCAACATTGGGATAGAAACAAGAAAGAGCAAAATTGATAGTAGAAGTGAGGTAGCTGAAACTCACTCCGTTTTTTTCCTGGTACATGGCAGATAGTCAAATCATAGGGGATCTGTCTGCATTTTTTTGATTGTTACGGAGTAATACCCTGAATCATCCCAGTTACTTTTACCCGCGAGCATTGGGGGTCCTTTGTAAAGGAGGCTATTTCAATTTATTTGCTCACGATGCTTGTTTCATATATTTTTCTCTAAAGTGGCAAGCATTTCATATTCTTTGATTCCTTGATTCTTTAATTCTTTAATTTATATTATTCACTGTCGTAGAAAAATATTCTTTGTTACGGGTTAATTTTTGATCGCCCATAATTTATATATATATCATCACTAACATCATTTTTTCAGGTCTTGAATACTAATTGTAAGATTGACCTTAAACCAAGTTCGGAGATCAACTTCGATAATGTGACTCATTTCTATTTTATTTAGGCCAAAAGGAGGACATTAATGAGTGTTCAGAAATTACGGAAAATCTCAGATACAAATTTTGAGTGAGTTTTCTCTCAAGAATTATTGACTAAGATTTTTGAATGAAGTGGTAACCCAAAACTTCATCCAATTGAAGGCTGCTTTTCTTCAAAGATATCCAAGTATGGGATGATATTTGGCATTCCTTGATCTCCCTTCTCAAAGAAAGAAAATAAGAAAAATATCATTTGTTTTCCCCTTTGAGCCTAATATTGTTTTTCTTTCAACTCAACCCAAACCAAGGATCACCCCTACACTCGGGGCAAAGTGGAGGAAAACATGTTCGAAAATGAAATACATTTGGGATGCCTTGTGAATCAGGGGCAAAAATAAAGGTGAAATGAGAAAGCAAGAAAAAAGATGAATGAGGAGAAATATTCTTAATCAACACAGAAAAAATAAAAAGCGAGTAAAAGTTTGTTTCTAAGGAGTCAAGTTCAAATGATTGACATGAAAGTAGAAGCAAACGACAAAAGAAAAATGAACAAAAGGTTCTGTGAGATATTTTGATGAATTGAACCACTGCAAAAAAAAAATGGTAAAAAGGAAATGACCTCTAGGGTGAAAACCCAAAAAGGGTAGTCTAGAGTGATCCGCAAAAAAAAGGGAAAAAGTATTTCATCAGAGTATATCAAGATCAGTGCAACAACGATCCTTGGTTTTACCCTTAAATAATTATTTGAGCCTATATATCCTTTCTTTGTTAACCATAAACCGTAGCCACATTACAAGCCACAAAAGACCATTTTGACCATACACGGATATTGGAACAAGGAGAGGTTAGTCTTCAGAAATACGTCCCGTTTATCAGGGTTAACCTTTCTTCAAGGATTTTTTTTCAGTCTTCTAATGCTTGATCGAGATTAAAAAAAGGGGAAGGATTAAGAATAGTGAGTTAGTGAGGCAAAGAGTGCCACTTAAACGGGGTAGAATTAGAAAAATGGAAATGTTTTTCCTGAAAGTCTAATAAATTTGAAAAGGATCATATTGGAGTTGATCTTTGCAAATTGGTTTGAAGACTTTGTTGCACTTGGTATTCAAAGACCTAATTTTATTTTCTTGTTTGCAATGACAATCAATTTTTTTTCTCTCAAATTTCTCAAAATTAGTAAAATATTATTTTAGTGTTTTTTTTTACAATTATCTTATAGATAAATTGATTAGATACAAGAAAAGCAAAGAATTTCATGGGAATTACTATGATGTACTAACCCTTTAAGTGTAGACAGAACAGGAGCTGGCCTCGGTACATGATTTATGATGAGAAACAGATAAAATCTCAAAATGAAAAAATATTCGAGCAACAAAGATGACATAAGCAAATTTGGGGCAAAGAGAGAACATTGACTATTATCTGGGGCAAAATATAGCCGAATCAATTCATCAAGTATGAAAATTGTTATTCACAAGACAAGGAAGCATTACAGGGTGAATATCAGAACGAGAAAATAAGATAATTATGCTTAGATTTGAGTGGGGCAATGCTGCAAAGAACGAAGCTTGCATGCTTGAGCAATGATAATGGTGAATTCCTTCAGAGCAGAGAACAAATCTCCTCTAAAATAGATTTTTCCTGGTGTTCAAAGGTTGAAAATACAAAGATCATATGTTGAAGATAGAAACAAGCGTCATTGAGATCATAATAGACTTCATTTATTGAAAAAAGAAAAAGAGAGAGAAGAAAGAAGAAAAAAATCTAAAGTGCAAACCTGAAAAGGCGCTTAAGAGCGAAAAGCAAAGATCTTGAAAATTGAACCTGAGTTTGAGATGAATTCCCATATTAGTCAAAGAAGATATGTCGGGAGATAAAGCAAGAAATTATTAACACTTTCCCTGAAGCTGAAAGTTTACCCAAGTGATCTTCAATTAACATTCATGCATCAATAGAAATATCCACATTAAGATCACACTAACAATACATGATATTTTTGTTAATAGTATTCAAATAGATATTGGCAGCATGTTCAGCATGAGTCCCGATTCAAACATAAATTGGCAGCCATTCCGGCGTGAGTCCCAAAAGATTTGGTGGAATTTGAGGAATTTCATAATGAGAAGAACAACCTCAAGTTCCATCACTTTTGATCTGGAGAATTTCATAATGAGAAGAACAGCTCCAGATCTCCCAGAGACGAGGAATTTCATAATGAGAAGAATAGCCTCGGTTTCCACCACTTGATCAGTTTGAAGAATTTCATAATGAGAAGAACAACTTCAAATTTTTCAAACTTTGGAGAATTTCATAATGAGAAGAACAACTCCAAAGTCCATGGGATACGAAGAATTTCATAATGAGAAGAACAACCTCGGTTTCCACCACTTGATCAGTTTGAAGAATTTCATAATGAGAAGAACAACTTCAAATTTTTCAAACTTTGGAGAATTTCATAATGAGAAGAACAACACCAAAGTCCATGGGATACGAAGAATTTCATAATGAGAAGAACAACTTCGGATTCCATCACTTTTGTCTGAAGAAATTCATAATGAGAAGAACAGCTTCAGACCCTGGAGAATTTCATAATGAGAAGAACAACTCTAGTTTTCACGGGATACGAGGAATTTCATAATGAGAAGAACAGCCTTGGGTTCCATTATTTTTTTCTTGAAGAATTTTATAATGAGAAGAACAACTTCAAGCTTTGTTAGCGTAACAGTGGCTAAGAAGTCTAGACGAAATTCGTGTCTTTTCAGTCTTTGTTCTTCTCCTGTTCCACAGCATTGAACAAAGAGGGGCAGTTGTAATACCCGAATTTCGTCCGGATTCGAATATCTAAAATAAGGCCGCAAGTAAATATTAAAATAAAATTAAGAAAATATATAAATAAATAATCTTATGTAAATTCAAAATAAAAAAATATAAAAAATATAATAAATGATAGGATAAGGATGAGTGGGGGTTTTTAGGTTGGTTATCATTGATGATAAGAGGCATTCGGCAACCACCTCCAAGGGGCAGTTCCATTCGAAAGGAAAACTGAAGAGTGAGGGTGAAAAGAAAAGATTGAGAGGTTCGGCCAAGGGAGAGGACAAAAATTAAAGGAAAACAATGAGAGGCATTCGGCAACAGGTGGCTTGACCACTCTCCACGACAGGGAAATAGAAGAAACCAATTTAGGAAGAAAGAGATGGGACCTTACCTGGGCTTTCAAGGTTTTACACCAACCTACATGATTTTTGCATGGCCAAAGAATGTTAATTCTTGCATGTGATCAACAAAAGAAGATGTTAGAAGCCAAACGACAGTTGGATCAATGGAACTTCAAAGTTTTTTTTTTGGTTTTCAATTTTCCAGTAGGCAAACCGAAGAAGATGAGAACTTCAGATATCAAAGCTATAGAAACTAAGATCGAATGTTCTATGTAAGTTTCTGTTCTTTGAAAATTAATTTTACTTTCTTGTCTTTTAATTAGTTCTTTTAATTAATTGTTTAATTTGTATGTTTATTTGAGTGGATGTTTTTTTAATTCATATAATATAATTATTTAGTATGACACTTAATTTTACACTTAGTTAATTAAATTAGAGCCTTTTATGGTTAGCTACTTTAATTAAATAATTAATTTAAATAGGAAGATAATTTAGTAACGATGGCGTTCAAATCTTATACCTTGGATACACTAAGTGGTCAGTATTATGAAATGGCATTATGCTGGCCAAGAGTGTACTTCAGTATCGTATTCGGCGCGTCATCGAAACGTAGAAAATTATAAATATTTTAGGGTTAGAATTTAATAAAATTAATTAGGCAAAGATTAGCAACACCAGTAGAATTATTAACTTTGTTTGGTGTCGAAATGGTAGTGTCCGTGCATTCGGATGTTATCATAATACACCCAATAAAATTAATAATTTAATAGGATTTAAATATTTATATTAATGGAGCCTTTTTAGGTTAGAACTTAAAATTGACAAGATAATAACCGGTCATGCATTTAAAACCTTTTGGGTCAAAATTTATATTTCTTTAAATACGAGTCAAGGTTTCCTATTTTAGGACGTCTTATTCAAAGCTCGTATTTAAAAGAAATGTATCTTTTTATCCAAAAGGATATTCTTATTCAAGCGATATTTATTTGCCAATGACGAATTAAATTAATATTATTATTCGCAATACCAATATGCCACGTGTAATTAAAAGATACCAATTTTCGGGTGCTCGTAAGGTTCGTCCTTACGCGTAACCGACTCCCGAACCCAAATATTTTTTAATGAATCTCTGGTTTATTTTATGGTGTCTGACCTACCAAAGTGGTTAGTGACGACTCCAAATTAATTTTAAAATTCAAATGTTTTCAATAAAATTTGGTTTTTCATATTAAAAAGCAATTGAATTGATTTTTCAAAATTCACTCGCCAGGCTACTTTTCACACGTTTCAGTTTTAAAATGGTCGCGACATGTCTAAATGGGCTTTATAGAGATTCCATTCAAATTTTAACTGAGTAAAAAGTTGAAAATTTGAG
The DNA here is from genome assembly GCA_035048815.1 of Abelmoschus esculentus. NCBI lineage: Eukaryota > Viridiplantae > Streptophyta > Magnoliopsida > Malvales > Malvaceae > Abelmoschus > Abelmoschus esculentus. Next base: position 18,069,153 of record JAUCBN010000008.1, on the reverse strand, counting down.
ATTAATCTGTATAATTTTGTTCAGAAGCCTATAATTAACTAATCGAACTCATAAAATTTAATTTAATAACATTTGGTTGTCGTTCTGGTACGATTAATACGAGCATGTCTAAATGTGCTCTATAGAGAATTCGTTCGAATTTTAACCGAGTAAAACCCTTATAATTTGAGATTAATCTGTATAATTATGTTCAAAACCCCATAATTAAATATTTAAACTCATAAAATTTGATTTAATAACATTTGGTTGTCGTTTTGTTGGGATTAAAAGATGCAAGTCTAAATGGGCTTTATAGAGATTCATTTCGAATTTTAAACGAGTAAAATTCTGAAAATTCAGATTAATCTGTATAATTTTGTTCAAAAGCTAATAATTAATTATTTAAAATAATAAAATTTGATTTTAACAAAATTTGGTTGTCGTTTTGATACGATTAAAACTTGGATGTCTAAATGGGCTTTATAGAGATTCCGTTCGCATTTTAACCGAGTAAAAAGCTGAAAATTTGAGATTAATCTGTATAATTTTGTTCAGAAGCTTATAATTAACTATTTGAACTCATAAAATTTCATTTAATAGCATTTGGTTGTCGTTTTGATGCGATTAATACGAGCATGTCTAAATGTGCTCTATAGAGAATCCGTTCGAATTTTAACTGAGTAAAAACCATAAAATTTGAGATTAATCTGTATAATTTGTTCAAAAACCTATAATTAAAAATTTAAACTCATAAAATTTGATTTAATAATATTTGGTTGTCGTTTTGTTGGGATTAAAACGTGCATGTCTAAACGGGCTTTATAGAGATTCCGTTCGAATTTTAATCGAGTAAAAAGCTAAAAATTTGAGATTAATCTGTATAATATTTTTCAGAAGCCTATAATTAACAATTTGAACTCATAAAATATAATTTAACAACAATTGGTTGTCGTTTTGATCCGATTAATAGGAGCATGTCTAAATGTGCTCTATAGAGAATCCGTTCGAACTTTAACCGAGTAAAAACCTTAAAATTTGAGATTAATATGTATAATTTTGTTTAAAACCCCATAATTAAATATTTAAACTCATTAAATTTGATTTAATAACATTTGGTTGTCATTTTGTTTGCATTAAAACGTGCATGTCTAAATGGGCTTTATAGAGATTTCGTTCGAATTTTAACCAAGTAAAATTTTGAAAATTTCAGATTAATCCGTATAATATTGTTCAAAAGCGAATAATTAAATATTTGAAATCATAAAATTTGATTTTAATAAAATTTGGTTGTCGTTTTGATGAGATTAAAACGTGCATGTCTAAATGGGCTTTATAGAGATTCCGTTCTAATTTTAGCCGAGTAAAATTCTGAAAATTTCAGATTAATCTATACAATTTTGTTCAAAATATAATAATTAATTATTTGAAATCATAAAATTTGATTTTAATAAAATTTGGTTATCGTTTTGATACGATTAAAACGTGCATGTCTAAATGGACTTTATAGAGATTCTGTTCGAATTTTAAACGAGTAAAAAGCTGAAAATTTGAGATTAATTTGTATAATTTTGTTCAAAAGCCCATAATTAAATATTTAAACACATAAAATTTAATTTAATAACATTTGGTTGTCGTTTTGATGCGATTTATACGAGCATGTCTAAATGTGCTCTATAGAGAATCCGTTCGAATTTTAACTGAGTAAAACCCTTAAAATTTGAGATTAATCTGTATAATTATGTTCAAAACCCCATAATTAAATATTTAAACTCATAAAATTTGATTTAATAATATTTGGTTGTCGTTTTGTTGGGATTAAAACATGCATGTCCAAATGGGCTTTATAAAAATTCCGTTCTATGTTTAACCGAGTAAAACTCTGAAAATTTTAGATTAATCTGTATAATTTTTTTCAAAAGCTAAGAATTAAATATTTGGAATCATAAAATTTTATTTTAATAAAATTTGGTTGTCTTTTTGATGCGATTAAAACGTGCATGTCTAAATGGGCTTTATAGAGATTCCGTTCGAATTTTAACCGAGTAAAATTTTGCAAATTTCTGATTAATCTGTATAATTTTGTTCAAAAGCTAATAATTAAATATTTGAAATCATAAATTTTGATTTTAATAAAATCTGGTTGTCGATTTGATGCGATTATAACGTGCATGTCTAAATGGGCTTTATAGAGATTCCGTTCGAATTTTAACCGAGTAAAAAGCTAAAAATTTGAGATTAATCTGTATAAATTTGTTCAAAAGCCTATAATTAACTATTCGAACTCATAAAATTTAATTTAATAACATTTGGTTATCGTTTTGATGCGATTAATACGAGCATGTCTAAATGTGCTCTATAGAGAATCCGTTCGAATTTTAACCGAGTAAAAACCTTAAAATTTGAGATTAATTTGTATAATTTTGTTCAAAAGCCCATAATTAAATTTTTAAACTCATAAAATTTGATTTAAAAACATTTGGTTGTCGTTTTGTTGGGATTAAAACGTGCATGTCTAAATGGCCTTTATAGAGATTCCGTTCTAATTTTAACCGAGTAAAATTCTGAAAATTTCAGATTAATCTGTCTAATTTTGTTCAAAAGCTAATAATTAAATATTTGAAATCATAAAATTTTATTTTAAAAAAATTTGGTTGTCGTTTTGATTCGATTAAAACGTACATGTCTAAATAGGCTTTATAGAGATTCCGTTTGAATTTTAACCGAGTAAAAAGCTGAAAATTTTAGATTAATCTGTATAATTTTGTTCAAAAGCCTATAATTAACTATTTGAACTCATAAAATTTAATTTAATAACATTTGGTTGTCATTTTGATGCGTTGAATACGAGCATGTCTAAACGTGCTCTATAGAGAATCCGTTCGAATTTTAACCAAGTAAAAACCAAAAAATTTGAGATTAATCTGTATAATTTTGTTCAAAAGCCCATAATTAAATATTTAAACTTATAAAATTTGATTTAATAATATTTGGTTATCGTTTTGTTGGGATTAAAACGTGCATGCCTAAATGGGCTTTATAGAGATTCCGTTCTAATTTTAACCAGGTAAAATCATTAAAATTTTAGATTAATCTGTATAATTTTGTTCAAATGCTAATAATTAAATATTTGAAATCATAAAATTTGATTTTAATAAAATTTGGTTGTCGTTTTAATGCGATTAAAACATGCATGTCTAAATGGGCTTTGTAGAGATTCCGTTCGATTTTTAACCGAGTAAAAAGCTGAAAATTATAGATTAATCTGTATAATTTTGTTCAAAAGCCTATAATTAAATATTGGAACTCATAAAATTTAATTTAATAATATTTGGTTGTCGTTTTGATGCGATTAATACGAGCATGTCTAAATGTGCTCTATAGAGAATCCGTTCGAATTTTAACTGAGTAAAAACCATAAAATTTGAGATTAATATGTATAATTTTGTTCAAAAGCCCATAATTAAATATTTAAAATCATAAAATTTGAGTTAATAAAATTTGGTTGTCGTTTTGTTGGGATTAAAACGTGCATGTCTAAACGGGCCTTATAGAGATTCCGTTCTAATTTTAACCGAGTAAAATTCTGAAAATTTCAGATTAATCAGTATAATTTTGTTCAAAAGCTAATAACTAATTATTTGAAATCATAAAATTTGATTTTAATAAAATTTGGTTATCGTTTTGATGCGATTAAAACGTGCATGTCTAAATGGGCTTTATAGAGATTCTGTTCGAATTTTAACCGAGTAAAAAGCTGAAAATTTGAGTTTAATCTGTATAATTTTGTTCAACAGCCTATAATTAAATATTTGAACTCATAAAATTTAATTTAATAACATTTGGTTGTCATTTTGATGCGATTAATACGAGCATGTCTAAATGTGCTCTATAGAGAATCCGTTCGAATTTTTTTTGAAGGAAAGGACCTCATTAAAAAAACCCTATAGCCAACCACCCCGAGAGGTGAAAAGGCCCCTATGGGGAAAAGAGTACCCAAGGTATTATTGAGAAGAAGAGGAGAACCTCTACGAGTTTACAGAGACCCGAATAAAATCGGGAAAGAAACAATCAAAAGTACTTGAAGTAAAAGAAAGCAAAGCCCTATTGGCCAAAGTATGGGCTACTTACGTTTGCATCTCTAGGCACATAACAAATCTTGCAATTAGGCATAGTACCCAGAGTGGCACGTATGCGAGATACCAAGTGCTGCACTATGGAAAGATCTCGAGGCGGAGCATTATTAATTTTGTTGGCAATAGACGCAGAGTCAGTTTCAAAGATCACATTAGTCCATTCGTTGGCAACAGCAAAGCGTAAACCTTCCAGAATAGCAAGAGCCTCTGCAGAAGCTGGATCTGGACAAAGAAGGGGAATGAAACAACCACCAAGCACTGAGCCAGAAGAATCACGAGCAATAATACCAGCAGCAGCCCCTCTCAAGACAGGGTCAAAAGCCCCATCCGTGTTAATTTTGACAAAACCTGGAGTCGGTTTCATCCATCTAGCCAGAGCGAAGGTGGGCTCAGCTAGCCGGGAGGATAGGCAGGACTCATCATTAAAAGATGTATAGTCAGTAAAGAGTTTTTGGGTAGAGGAAACAATTAACCAAATCGGTTGGATATGGTTGTTATGAACAAAATCATTACGGCGGTTCCACAGATTCCATAAAATTGTTATAAGAAGAGAGAATTGGTGCAAGGATCGCCTCCGAAGCATTGGACAACAGCATCAGAAAGCCACTGATGGGGGGAGGTGTAAGCATTGGACAACAGTCGATGGGGGAGGCCTGCCAAGAGGATCGCCTCCGAAGCACTAGGACAGTCTCGCATAGCATGGATAAAGGTTTCGACAGTCATGTTGCAAATTGGGCAAACCCCAGGACCAAGATTAGCCTGCATAATTTTCTGACCGGAGGGTAACGCATCATGACATAAACACCATCCAAAGGAACGAACTTTGGGCAGAGTAGGTAACTTAGAAAAAATTTTCCATAGTTTAGATGGCCTGTTAACAGGCCCTAGTTGCGACTACAAAAATTGATAACCAGAGCGAACCGTGTAGGTACCTGCATCATGGTGACCCAAAAGAGTAGAGTCGTTTATATCATTAACAATTGGGACGTTAAGGATGGTATTAGCATCTTTATGGGAAAAATAACCTCACTTTTGCTTCATCCCAACGGGGTGAATTATGGAGCATGAAAGATCCTACACGAAGAGGGACTTCGTCATTCATTTCATAATTACCATAAAGTTGAACAAGCTGAGAGCCACCCCACCTATCAAAATGAATCTGAACATTACTAGACATGCCAGGACGTTTGAAAAACCCATTACGAAGCTTAGAAATAGCAATGCTTAGACCTTTCCAAGCAAAGGAAGAACTCCGCGTATGAGCGGACTCTAGGACTGAGCCCGTAGGATAGTACTTACATTTGTAGACCTGACTTAGAAGGTTATCAGGCTCACAAATTAACCGCCAAATTTGTTTGCCTAGCAGAGCGATGTTAAAGTGGTGAAGATCACGAAACCCTACACCTCCAGCAGCTTTAGGGAGGCAGAGAGTGTCTCAAGGAAGCATGTGCCACCCTCGTTTGCCAGCTTTCCCCGACCACCAATTTCGACGTATGACGATAATCATATCATCAATAATATTTTGTGGTAAAAGGTAACAAGACATGACATATTGAGGCATAGATTGTATAACCGCTTTAATGAAAACTTCACAACCACTGAAGGAAAGGAGATGTTTATCCCAAGTACTCAGGCGGGCATTCATATTTTCCCTGGTGAAACCTAAGGTTGTAGTTTTTTTCTTCCCAATAAGGAGGGGAACCCCTAAATAAATACCAGGGTCATCCACTTCTCTTACACGAAGGATATCATTAATCTCTGCCCTAAGCAAAGTGGAAGTTTTCCGTGAGAAAAAGATAGTAGATTTTTCAAAGTTCACCGCTTGTCCCGACGAGGAGGCGTAAGTCTGCAAAGCATCCTTAAGTCGCTGAGCCTCTGTGGGTGTATTTTTGATAAAGACAACACAGTCATCCGCAAAAAGAAGGTGGTTGATGCGAGGGCTATTCCTACTGGCACGGAGACCAGGGAGATGACCAGTGGCTTGTTCAACATTGAACAAGGCTGAGAGGCCTTGAGTGCAGAAAAGAAATAAAAAAGGAGAGAGGGGGTCTCCTTGCCGCAACCCTCTACTGGGTTTGAAGGGCCTTGAAAGGGAATCATTGATGCGAACTTGATAAGATACCGAGGAGATACACCTCATAATAAGAGAAACCCAGTTGGAGTTGAAACCTAGACGAAGCATAACTTGTTCAAGAAAGGGCCATTCAACACGGTCGAAGGCTTTTTCCATATCCAGCTTTAGGCTGGCACCTTTTGCCAAGGAAGTAACATCAGAGTTTAGAGCATGAATAATCTCATGAGCGATAAGGATGTTATCAGTAATGTTTCGCCCGCGAACGAAAGCAGCCTGATTACCAATAATGTATAAGGGCATGATAGATTTTAGCCGGTTGACTAAAACTTTCGACACAGTTTTATAAATGACTGTGCAAAGACTAATAGGTCGGAGATGTCGCATCGTAGTAGGGTCGCTTACTTTAGGAATAAGAACAATAATGGATCGATTGACCTCTTCTAAATTAACAGACCCATGTAAAAGCCCGAGGCAGAGATTTATAAATTCCTGATCAAGAATGTCCCAATACTTTCGGAAGAAACCGCTCAGAAAGCCATCAACACCAGGTGCTTTCCTCGGGTCAATATTACGAAAGGCAACATAAACTTCATCTACTGTGAAAGCCTTGTAAAGATCAGTATTCATTGAATCGGTAACAATAGAAGGAATGTTATCCAAGATGGAAGACGCAATAGTAGGAGAGGAAGAAGCAAAAAGATGTTGAAAATAACTGACAGCAATAGACATAATGTCATGCGTATTAGTGTGCCAGAGATTCTGATCATTAAAAAGCCCAGCAATATGATTTTTCCGTCGCCGGTTTGTTGCCCTTGCATGAAAAAAGGAAGTGTTCTTGTCACCATGTACTAGCCAGTGTGCCCGAGCTCGTTGAGCCTAATAAATTTCCTTCTCAGTAAGTAATCGATCAAGCTCGCTCTTAGCAGCAAGGAAGTTATGAGCATCCGTATCCGAGAGTTAACGTTGAAGACACATATTGATAAAGTCATTAAGTTGAGTTATGCGTTCAATAGATTTAATACGCTTATTAGATTGCCATTTATCCAAGAAGCGTCCAATATCTTGAAGCTTCTGAAGAGTCGAGCAATTTCGGTTAGACCAAACCTCAGTAATTCGAGATAGAACCTCTGGGTTGTCAGCCCAACAATTCTCGTAGCGAAAAGGAATGCGAAAGCGCGTAGAACATGGAATTTGAGAGGGGTTTGCATCCATTAAGATAGGGTAGTGATCAGAACGCGCTTGAAAGAAGGACATAGCTTGATAATTAGGGAAAGCATGAAACCAAGCGGAATTGCCTAGAAAACGATCAAGTCGTTCCATAATGGTTTCCGTAACACGACCAGATCGAGTCCAAGTGAACCAACCAGATGTAGGTTCGCAATCAAAAAGATCATTCTTGTCGAGACAATCCCGAAAATTATTAATTTGTGATCTTGCGCGCCGAGGGCCACCTTGCTTTTCATAATCATAAAGAATTTCATTAAAATCCCCCCTAAAAGCCAGGGGAGGGTTGAATTGGAATTAAGAGAATCTATTAGCTGCCAGGTTTTATGTTTGTTGGCAGTTTCAGGAAACCCATGTAACCCAGAAAAGTGGAAAGGTACTGCACTGTAAGAAAGAATGACATCAATGTGATGATCGGAGTAGGAAAGCAAGTCGACTGAGACTTTGTTATTCCAAATTAAGGTAAGCCCGGTACAAGAGGGTCTGGAATCAACGGCTATGCATCCATGCATGCCAAGCTTGTGTTTAATTCTATCCATATTGGATTGATTCAATCTAGTCTCGCAAAGAAAGACACAATCAGCATCATGCTTTGAAGTAGCACGTTGAAGTGCATGAACTGCCTGGGTGTTGCCAAGACCCTGGCAGTTCCAACATAATAGCTTCATTTATCTCGGCGGGGTTGATCACTATCAACCTCCGCCGAAGAGTTTTTAACGCTGCTCATCCCAGCTAAGTCAAACCTGGCCCAAGTCGAAGGATAAAGCCTTATAAAATTAAGTGTTGTGGAGAATGAATCAGAATAGATACGAAAAGTAAAAGAAGATAGAGAAATCGAATTAAAGGAAGTAGAACACCTGAGAAATTGGAGACATAAGCTGAAAACAAGGGTAAAAGATCGCATTGGAGCGACATCATTAGAGATGTTAGATCCCTATGAAAGGGTGGTAAAGTCAGAGTAGAGAAAAACTCTTTAAAAGATAGATAGCAAACAGAATAGATAAGTAGAGGAAAAATAGTTGAACGTATCGCAAAAAGAAAGCCCAAATAAATAAAAGAAAACGCAACATAGAAACATGAAAAGTAAACAAACAAAGCAGAAAAGATATTATTATTCTATAAAGCAAAGGACAACAAATCCTGAAGAACAAAGCTAAAACAGCCAAAGGCTCCTAACAAAACCGAGAAGTAAAGAAATCTAAAATAAGGGAAAGGAAAAATAATAGAAAAAATGGCAACATGCTTGAAACCGGCAAGTTGTAGAACGGGAACTGTTAAAGCAATGCCAAAGCTCAGACAGTTGCAATGTAAACAAATCATTTCTGTCGGCGGGGTTGATCAGAGTCAACCTCCGCCGCAGAGTTTTTAACGCTGCTCATCCCAGCTTTCTCAATAGACGCAGTGCCAGCACAAGGACGCTTAACCCTAGCATTCTCATCAGAGGGAGGAGTTCGCTTCGTACCTCGACCTGAGGTTATCTCGCCGAGGAGTTGGAGTAGATTCGAGCCATTCAGTGGCCTCTTGGAAATCATGATCATTGGCTAGATCAGCCTCCAATTCTTGGAGTTCAGGATCAAGAATACTCACATCCCCAGTGTTAACGTTGGACGATTGCCGAGAAATAATATTAGAGTTCTGATCAGGAAAAACCATTTGCAACGGCTGTGTAGGATAGCGTCGAGCAGTGAGCTTGCTAGGGACCGTTGGGAGGAGTCTGGGCCCTTTGGAGAAAAGTTGAGGCTCATTGCTTGGAGCAGATTCAGTTCCACTGTTCGAAAGTGAGGACAAAACCCCTTTATCCTTCCCATTACTAGTATTAGGGTTGATGGTTTGGGATGGCGTAGGCATTTGTTGAGCATTGGCATCATTGGTGATATAGCGGATTCGTCTACGTTGAGTGGATTGTGGATCCTTCTTTTTAGGAACATACCGTAGCCAACCGCCAAAAGGAAGTTGTTCAGGTCGTGAATCAGTCGGAATTGAACAAAAATCTAGAGAATGTCCAATACGGCCACAGCAGTGGAAAAAAGTGGGAAGGCGTTCATATTGAAGTAGACAGAATCTTGTGGAGGGCCCTCCCCCAATAGCAACACAACGCCTAATAGGTTGAGTGAGCTTTAGAGACAACCCAACCCGTAGGCTGACTGTGTTGTCTTTATCAAAAAAGATATAAAGTAGAAAGATGACAAAAAAGGTGAAGCAAGTAGAGATGGTAATGATAAACCAAAAAACAGTGAGCGGGTTATTGGAAAAGATAAAGAAGAATACATCATTAAAGATGTTGGTTAGATCCCTTCGAAAGGGTGGTGAAAGAATAAAGAACGTTAAACCATAGAAAAATAACCATTGAATAAACATAAGAATAGAAGTAAACCAAACAAACATAATGGATAACTCATCAAGGACGATGGACAAGGTGAATAGTAGACTCTTTGAACGTTTAGCATCATAAAGGGTCTTAGGGAACGTCGGGATCAGACGATCTAAGAACCAACCCCAACTGAAAAGGTGCAAAGGATAGCAACCAAGGAAGCCGCCAAGGAACAACGAGGCGAGAGTCGACAACCAGACATATTCAGAGGACCGCGTGCAACAATCATCACGGCCGACAGGCTGGAAACCTATACTCCGGAGACCACGGGGGAGCACGAAGTGGCCGAAGAAAACAAAGGCCGACTAAGGGATTCTGGTATGTTGGCGGAAACAAAGAGAAACGCAGAAAACTGCAGCAGTATGTATCGAACAAAGAGGAACACTTCCAAACAACGGCGTTGCCGGAGCAAACCCGTTAACCATACGAAACGGAGAGAGTCCAGCCGTTCTTCTGCATAAAGAGAAAGGGTAAATCCAAATAATATGTTAAAACACGAGGGGCAGCACCAGACCACTCATCTTCCTCCCTCAGACGTGAGGGAGACAATAGCCAAACACGCAGACCCTCAGAACACAGTCGACGGGTCAGTTGTAGCACCGAGAAGAAGAGAATCCTCCAAAAGAATTTGTAGACCAGATTCCAGTAAGCAGTAGCAGAACGACCCTTAGCGAAGAGATCGATATCATCGGGAACAAGACCGGCCGAGAACCTCAGAGGGAGATGGTTAGAATGGGACGTGGAGATGCATGAGGTTTCCTCTCCCAGCAAGCAGAAAAGCGCCATGGAAGAGACAACCACTAGAAGGTGATAACACGGAAGGTTTAAACCAAACAAAATGCAGGACCAATCCCAGTCGGAGTATAACTCCTTACCAGACTCAAAGCCTTCGCCCGAGCCTGTCCAAGAGCCCCGGTGTCCAAACGAAGCAATCCAGTCTTTTTTCTGCAGAGAAAGAACATATTCAGGCCACCGAGAACAGCCCAAAACGCGTACGCCGAAAGGAGGAGTTCTGGAGGCCTTCACTTGCTGTAACGTGTAAAAGGGGAGCAACGTTGAAACCATCAACAGATGGATCAACACCACATAGCCAGGAAATTCCATATAAAATGGTAGAACGCAAAAGACAATTCTGGAGAGAATTGTTGGTTTAAATAACAAGGAGATGATGACATACACCTCCTCCCTCAGACGAGACACTATTCGAAGCACCGGAAATAAAGGATCGGTGTCGCCGGGAACAAGACCGGTCGAGAACCTCCGAGGGAGATGGTTGGAAGGACATGGATGGATGCTTGAGAATTCCTCTCCATGCAAGCAGAGTGGCGCCATGGAGAAAACGACCTCCTGAACGAGAGAAGGAGGAGAGAGGCGAGAGAGAATGAGGAGAGGAGAGAAACAAGCATCCATATTCTTCCGTTCGAATTTTAACTGAGTAAAAACCATAAAATTTGAGATTAATCTGTATAATTTTGTTCAAAACCCCATAATTAAATATTTAAACTCATAAAATTTGATTTAATAACATTTGGTTGTCGTTTTGTTAGGATTAAAACGTGCATGTCTAAATGGGCTTTATAAAGATTCCGTTCTAATTTTAACAGAGTAAAATTCTGAAAATTTCAGATTAATCTGTATAATTTTGTTCAAAAGCTAAAAATTAAATATTTGAAATCATAAAATTGGATTTTAAGAAAATTTGGTTGTCGTTTTGATGCGATTAAAACGTGCATGTCTAAGTGGGCTTTATAGAGATTTCGTTCGAATTTTAACCGAGTAAAAAGCTGAAAATTTGAGATTAATCTGTATAATTTTGTTCACGAGCCTATAATTAACTATTTGAACTCATAAAATTTAATTTAATAAAATTTGGTTGTCGTTTTGATGCGATTAATACGAGCATGTCTAAATATGCTCTATAGAGAATCCGTTCGAATTTTAACCGAGTAAAAACCTTAAAATTTGAGATTAATCTGTATAATTTTGTTCAAAAGCCCATAATTAAATATTAAAACTCATAAAATTTGATTTAATAACATTTGATTGTCGTTTTGTTGGGATTAAAACGTGCATGTCTAAATGGGCTTCATAGAGATTTCGTTCTATTTTTAACCGAGTAAAATTCTAAAAATTTCAGATTAATATGTCTAATTTTGTTCAAAAGCTAATAATTAAATATTTGAGATCATAAAATTTTATTTTGAATAAAATTTGGTTCTCGTTTTGATTCGACTAAAACGTGCATGTCTAAATGGGCTTTATTAAGATTCTGTTCGAATTTTAACCGAGTAAAAAGCTGAAAATTTGAGATTAATCTGTATAATTTTGTTCGAAAGCCTATAATTAACTATTTGAACTCATAAAATTTAATTTAATAACATTTGGTGTTCATTTTGATGCGATTAATACGAGCATGTCTAAATATTCTCTATAGAGAATCCGTTCGAATTTTAATCGAGTAAAAACCTTAAAATTTGAGATTAATCTGTATAATTTTGATCAAAAGCCCATAATTAAATATTAAAACTCATAAAATTTGATTTAATAACATTTGGTTGTCGTTTTGTTGGGATTAAAACATTCATGTCTAAATAAGGTTTATAGAAATTCCGTTCTAAGTTTAACCGAGTAAAACTCTGAAAATTTCAGATTAATCTGTATAATTTTTGTCAAAAGCTAAGAATTAAATATTTGAAATCATAAAATTTGATTTTAATAAAATTTGGTTGTCGTTTCGTTGCGATTAAAACATGCATGTCTAAATGGGCATTCTAGAGATTCCGTTCGAATTTTAACAGAGTAAAATTCTGAAAATTTCAGATTAATCTGTATAATTTTGTTCAAAAGCTAATAATTTAATATTTGAAATCATAAAATTTGATTTTAATAAAATTTGGTTGTCGTTTTGATGCGATTAAAACGTGCATGTCTAAATGGGATTTATAGAGATTCCGTTCTAATTTTAACCGAGTAAAATTCTAAAAATTTCAGATTAATCAGTATAATTTTGTTCAAAAGCTAATAATTAAATATTTGAAATCATAAAATTTGATTTTAATAAAATTTGGATATCGTTTTGATGCGATTAAAACGTGCATGTCTAAATGGGCTTTATAGAGATTCCGTTCAAATTTTAACCGAGTAAAAAGCTGAAAATTTGAGATTAATCTGTATAATTTTTTTCAGAAGCCTATAATTAACTATTTGAACTCATAAAATTTAATTTAACAACAATTGATTGTCGTTTTGATCCGATTAAAACGAGCATGTCTAAATATGCTCTATAGAGAATCCGTTCGAATTTTAACCGAGTAAAAACCTTAAAATTTGAGATTAATCTGTATAATTTTGTTTAAAACCCCATAATTAAATATTTAAACTCATAAAATTTTATTTAATAACATTTGGTTGTCGTTTTGCTCGCATTAAAACGAGCATGTCTAAATGGGCTTTATAGAGATTCCGTTCTAATTTTAACCAAGTAAAATTCTGAAAATTTCATATTAATCTGTATAATTTTGTTCAAAAGCTAATACTTAAATATTTGAAATCATAAAATTTAATTTTAATAAAATTTGGTTGTCGTATTGATGCGATTAAAATGTGCATGTTTAAATGGGCTTTATAGAGATTCTGTTCGAATTTTAACCGAGTAAAATTCTGAAAATTTAAGATTAATCTATATAATTTTGTTCAAAAGCTAATAATTAAATATTTGAAATCATAAAATTTGATTTTAATAAAATTTGGTTGTCGTTTTGATGCGATTAAAACGTGCATGTCTAAATTGGCTTTATAGAGATTCCGTTCGAATTTTAACCAAGTAAAAAGCTGAAAATTTGAGATTAATCTATATAATTTTGTTCAAAAGCCTATAATTAACTATTTGAACACATAAAATTTAATTTAATAATATTTGGTTGTCGTTTTGATGCGATTAATACGAGCATGTCTAAATATGCCCTATAGAGAATCCGTTAGAATTTTAACCGAGTAAAAACCTTAAAATTTGAGATTAATCTGTATAATTTTGTTCAAAAGCCCATAATTAAATATTTAAACTCATAAAATTTGATTTAATAACATTTAGTTGTCGTTTTGTTGGGATTAAAACGTGCATGTCTAAATAGGCTTTATAGAGATTCTGTTCTAAGTTTAACCGAGTAAAATTCTGAAAATTTCAGATTAATCTGTCTAATTTTGTTCAAAAGCTAATAATTAAATATTTGAAATCATAAAATTTGATTTTAATAAAATTTGGTTGTCGTTTTGATGCGATTAAAACGTGCATGTCTATATGGGCTTTATAGAGATTCCGTTCGAATTTTAACCGAGTAAAAAGCTGAAAATTTGGGATTAATATGCATAATTTTGTTCAAAAGCCTACAATTAACTATTTGTACTCATAAAATTTAATTTAATAACATTTGGTTGTCGTTTTGATACGATTAATACGAGCATGTCTAAATATGCTCTATAGAGAATCCGTTCGAATTTTAACCGAGTAAAAAGCTGAAAATTTGAGATTAATCTATATAATTTTGGTTATAAGCCCATAATTAACTATTTGAACTCATAAAATTTAATTTAATAACATTTGGTTGTCGTTTTGATGCGATTAATACGAGCATGTCTATATGTGCTCTATAGAGAATTCGTTCGAATTTTAACCGAGTAAAAACCTTAAAATTTAGGATTGATCTGTATAATTTCGTTCAAAAGCCCATAATTAAATATTTAAACTCATAAAATTTGATTTAATAATATTTGGTTGTCCTTTTGTTGGGATTAGAACATGCATGTCTAAATGGGATTTATAAAGATTCCGTTCTAATTTTAATCGAGTAAAATTCTGAAAATTTCAGATTAATCTGTCTAGTTTTTTTCAAAAGCTAATAATTAAATATTTTAAATCATAAAATTTGATTTTAATAAAATTTAGTTGTCGTTTTGATGCGATTAGAACGTGCATGTCTAAATGGGCTTTATAGTGATTCCGTTCGAATTTTAACCTAGTAAAATTCTGAAAATTTCAGACTAATCTGTATAATTTTGTTCAAAAGCTAATAATTAAATATTTGAAATCATAAAATTTTATTTTAATAAAATTTGGTTGTCGATTTGATGCGATTAAAACGTGCATGTCTAAATGGGCTTTATAGATATTCTGTTCTAATTTTAACCGAGTAAAATTCTGAAAATTTCAGATTAATCTGTATAATTTTGTTCAAAAGCTAATAATTAAATATTTGAAATCATAAAATTTGATTGTAATAAAATTTGGTTGTCGTTTTGATCGATTAAAACGTGCATGTCTAATGGGATTAATAGAGATTCCGTTCGAATTTTAACCGAGTAAAAAGCTGAAAATTTCAGATTAATCTGTATAATTTTGTTCAAAATCTAATTATTAAATATTTGAAATCATAAAATTTGATTTTAATAAAATTTCTTGTCATTTTGATGAGATTAAAACATGCATCTCTGAATGGGCTTTATAGAGATTCTGTTCGAATTTTAACCGAGTAAAAAGCTGAAAATTTGAGATTAATCTGTATAATTTTGTTTAGAAGCCCATAATTAACTATTTGAACTCATAAAATTTAGGTTAATAACATTTGATTGTCGTTTTGATGCGATTAATACGAGCATGTCTAAATATACTCTATAGAGAATCCGTTCGAATTTTAACCGAGTAAAAACCTTAAAATTTAGATTAATCTGTCTAATTTTGTTCAAAAGCCCAAAATTAAATATTAAAACTCAAAAAATTTGATTTAATAAAATTTGTTTGTCGTTTTGTTGGGATTAAAACGTGCATGTCTAAATGGGCTTTATAGAGATTCCGTTCTAAGTTTAACCGAGTAAAATTATGAAAATTTCAGATTAATCTGTATAATTTTGTTCAAAAGCTAATAATTAAATATTTGAAATCATAAAATTTGATTTTAATAAAATTTGGTTGTCGTTTTGATGCGATTAAAATGTGCATGTCTAAATAGGCTTTATAGAGATTCCGTTCGAATTTTAACCGAGTAAAAAGCTGAAAATTTGAGATTAATCTGTATAATTTTGTTTAGAAGCCCGTAATTAACTATTTGAACTCATAAAATTTAAGTTAATAACATTTGGTTGTCGTTTTGGCGCTATTAATACGAGCATGTCTAAATATGCTCCATAGAGAATCTGTTCGAATTTTAACCGAGTAAAACCCTTAAAATTTGAGATTAATCTGTATACTTTTGTTCCAAACCCCATAATTAAATATTTAAACTCATAAAATTTGATTTAAAAACATTTGTTTGTCGTTTTGTTGGGATTAAAACGTACATGTCTAAATGGGCTTTATAGAGATTCCATTCTAAGTTTAACCGAGTAAAATTCTGAAAATTTCAGATTAATCTGTATAATTTTGTTCAAAAGCTAATAATTAAATATTTTAAATCATAAAATTTGATTTTAATAAAATTTTGTTGTCGTTTTGATGCGATTAAAACGTGCATGTCTAAATGGGCTTTATAGAGATTCTGTTCGAATTTTAACCGAGTAAAATTCTGAAAATTTAAGATTAATCTGTATAATTTTGTTCAAAATCTAATTATTAAATATTTGAAATCATAAAATTTGATTTTAATAAAATTTGTTGTCGTTTTGATGCGATTAAAACGTGCATGTCTGAATGGGCTTTATAGAGATTCCGTTCGAATTTTAACCGAGTAAAAAGCTGAAAATTTGAGATTAATCTGTATAATTTTGTTCAAAAGCCTATAATTAACTATTTGAACTCATAAAATTTAAGTTAATAATATTTGGTAGTCGTTTTGATGCGATTAATACGAGCATGTCTAAATGTGCACTATAGACAATTCGTTCGAACTTTAACCGAGTAAAAACCTTAAATTTGATATTAATTTGTATAATTTTGTTCAAAAGCCCATAATTAAATATTAAAAATCATAAAATTTGATTTAATAACATTTGGTTATCGTTTTGTTGGGATTAAAACGTGCATGTCTAAATGGGCTTTATAGAGATTCCGTTCTAAGTTTAACCGAGTAAAATTCTGAAAATTTCAGATTAATCTGTATAATTTTGTTCAAAAGCTAATAATTAAATATTTTAAATCATAAAATTTGATTTTAATAAAATTTTGTTGTCGTTTTGATGCGATTGAAACGTGCATGTCTAAATGAGCTTTATAGAGATTCTGTTCGAATTTTAACCGAGTAAAAAGCTAAAAGTTTGAGATTAATCTGTATAATTTTGTTTAGAAGCCCAAAATTAATTATTTGAACTCATAAAATTTAAGTTAATAACATTTGATTGTCGTTTTGATGCGATTAATACGAGTATGTCTAAATATGCACTATAGACAATTCGTTCGAATTTTAGCCGAGTAAAAACCTTAAAATTTGATATTAATCTGTATAATTTTGTTCAAAAGCCCATAATTAAATATTAAAACTCATAAAATTTGATTTAATATTATTTAGTTATCGTTTTGTTGGGATTAAAACGTGCATGTCTAAATGGGCTTTATAGAGATTCCGTTCTAAGTTTAACCGAGTAAAATTCTGAAAATTTTAGATTAATCTGTATAATTTTGTTCAAAAGCTAATAATTAAATATTTGAAATCATAAAATTTGATTTCAATAAAATTTGGTTATCGTTTTGATGCGATTAAAACGTGCATGTCTAAATGGGCTTTATAGAGATTTCGTTCGAATTTTAACCGAGTAAAAAGCTGAAAATTTGAGATTAATCTGTATAATTTTGTTTAGAAGCCCATAATTAACTATTTGAACTCATAAAATTTAGGTTAATAACATTTGGTTGTCGTTTTGATGCGATTAATACGAGCATGTCTAAATGTGCTCTATAGAGAATCCGTTCGAATTTTAACCGAGTAAAACCCTTAAAATTTGAGATTAATCTGTATAATTTTGTTCAAAAGCCCATAATTAAATATTAAAACTCATAAAATTTGATTTAAAAGCATTTGGTTGTCGTTTTGTTGGGATTAAAACGTGCATGTCTAAATGGGCTTTATAGAGATTCCATTCTAATTCTAACCGAGTAGAATTCTGAAAATTTCAGATTAATCTGTATAATTTTGTTCAAAAGCTAATAATTAAATATTTGAAATCATAAAATTTGATTTTAATAAAATTTGGTTGTCGTTTTGATGCGATTAAAATGTGCATGTCTAAATAGGCTTTATAGAGATTCCGTTCGAATTTTAACCGAGTAAAAAGCTGAAAATTTGAGATTAATCTGTATAATTTTGTTTAGAAGCCCGTAATTAACTATTTGAACTCATAAAATTTAAGTTAATAACATCTGGTTGTCGTTTTGGCGCTATTAATACGAGCATGTCTAAATATGCTCTATAGAGAATCTGTTCGAATTTTAACCGAGTAAAACCCTTAAAATTTGAGATTAATCTGTATACTTTTGTTCCAAACCCCATAATTAAATATTTAACTCATAAAATTTGATTTAAAAACATTTGGTTGTCGTTTTGTTGGGATTAAAACATGCATGTCTAAATGGGCTTTATAGAGATTCCATTCTAATTTTAACCGAGTAAAATTCTTAAAATTTCAGATTAATCTGTATAATTTTATTCAAAAGCTAATAATTAAATATTTGAAATCATAAAATTGGATTTTAAAAAAATTCGTTGTCGTTTTGATGCGATTAAAATGTGCATGTCTAAATGGGCTTTATAGACTTTCCGTTGGAATTTTAACCGAGTAAAATTCTGAAAATTTAAGATTAATATGTATGATTTTGTTCAAAAGCCTATGATTAACTATTTGAACTCATAAAATTTAAGTTAATAATATTTGGTTGTCGTTTTGATGCGATTAATACGAGCATGTCTAAATATACTCTATAGAGAATCCGTTCGAATTTTAACCGAGTAAAAACCTTAAAATTTAGATTAATCTGTCTAATTTTGTTCAAAAGCCCAAAATTAAATATTAAAACTCAAAAAATTTGATTTAATAAAATTTGTTTGTCGTTTTGTTGGGATTAAAACGTGCATGTCTAAATGGGCTTTATAGAGATTCCGTTCTATGTTTAACCGAGTAAAATTCTGAAAATTTCAGATTAATCTGTATAATTTTGATCAAAAGCTAATAATTAAATTTTTAAAATCATAAAATTTGATTTTAATAAAATTTGGTTGTCGTTTTGATGCGATTAAAACTTGCATGTCTAAATGGGCTTTATAGAGATTCCGTTCGAATTTTAACCGAATAAAATTCTAAAAATTTCAGTTTAATCTGTATAATTTTGTTCGAAAAATAATAATTAAATATCTGAAATCATAAAATTTGATTTTAATAAAATTTGGTTGTCATTTTGATGCGATTAAAACATGCATGTCTAAATGGGCTTTATAGAGATTCCGTTCGAATTTTAACCGAGTAAAAAGCTGAAAATTTGAGATTAATCTGTATAATTTTGTTGAAAAGCCTATAATTAACTATTTGAACTCATAAAATTTAATTTAATAACATTTGGTTGTCGTTTTGATGCGATTAATACGAGAATATCTAAATGTGCTCTATAGAAAACCCGTTCGAATTTTAACCGAGTAAAAAACCTAAAAATTTGAGATTAATTTGTATAATTTTGGTCAAAAGCCCATAATTAAATATTTAAACTCATAAAATTTGATTTAATAACATTTGGTTTTTGTTTTGTTGGGATTAAAACGTGCATATCTAAATGGGCTTTATAGAGATTACGTTCTAATTTTAACCGAGTAAAATTCTGAAAATTTTAGATTAATCTTTATAATTTTGTAAAAAAAGCTAATAATTAATTATTTAAAATCATAAAATTTGATTTTAATAAAATTTGGTTGTCAGTTTGATGCGATTAAAATGGGCATGTCTAAATGGGCTTTATAGAGATTCCGTTCGAATTTTAACCGAGTAAAAAGCTAAAAATTTGAGATTAATCTGTATGATTTTGTTCAAAAGCCTATAATTAACTATTTGAACTCATAAAATTTAAGCTAATAACATTTAGTTATCGTTTTGATACGATTAATACGAGCATGTCTAAATGTGCTCTATAGAGAATCCGTTCGAATTTTAACCGAGTAAAAACCTTAAAATTTGAGATTAATCTGTATAATTTTGTTCAAAAGCCCATAATTAAATATTAAAACTCATAAAATTTAATTTAATAATATTTGGTTGTCGTTTTGGTGGGATTAAAACGTGCATGTCTAAATAGGCTTTATAGAGGTTCCGTACTAAGTTTAACCGAGTAAAATTCTGAAAATTTTAGATTAATCTGTATAATTTTGTTCAAAAACAAATAATTAAATATTTGAAATCATAAAATTTGATTTTAATAAAATTTTATTGTCGTTTTGATGCGATTAAAACGTGCATGTCTAAATGGGATTTATAGAGATTCCGTTCGAATTTTAACCGAGTAAAATTCTGAAAATTTCAGATTAATCTGTATAATTTTTTTTAAAATCTAATAATTAAATATTTGAAATTATAAAATTTGATTTTAATAAAATTTGGTTATCGTTTTGATGCTATTAAAACGTGCATGTCTAAATGGGCTTTATAGAGATTCCGTTCGAATTTTAACCGAGTAAAAAGCTGAAAATTTGAGATTAATCTGTATAATTTTGTTTAGAAGCCCGTAATTAACTATTTGAACTCATAAAATTTAAGTTAATAACATTTGGTTGTCGTTTTGATGCGATTAATACGAGCTTGTCTAAATGTGCTCTAGAGAGAATCCATTCGAATTTTAACCGAGTAAAAACCTTAAAATTTGAGATTAATCGGTATAATTTTGTTCAAAAGCCCATAATTAAATATTAAAACTCATAAAAATTGATTTAAAAACATTTGGTTGTCGTTTTTTTTGGGATTAAAACGTGCATGTCTAAATGGGCTTTATAGAGATTCCGTTCTAATTTTAACCGAGTAAAATTCTGAAAATTTCAGATTAATCTGTATAATTTTGTTCAAAAACTAATAATTAAATATTTGAAATCATAAAATTGGATTTTAATAAAATTTGGTTGTCGTTTTGATGCGATTAAAACGTACATGTCTAAATGGGCTTTATAGAGATTCTGTTCGAATTTTAACCGAGTAAAATTCTGAAAATTTCAGATTAATCTATAAAATTTTGTTTAAAAGCTAATAATTAAATATTTGAAATAATAAAATTTGATTTTAATAAAATTTGATTGTCGTTTTGATGCGATTAAAATGGGCATGTCTAAATGGGCTTTATAGAGATTCCGTTCGAATTTTAACCGAGTAAAAAGCTGAAAATTTGAGATTAATTTGTATAAAAAACGAAAAAGAGAGATAGAAAGAGAAAGAAAAATTCTCCTATTGCTAGATGCAGTCTGAAGCATACTTCGAATTCTCAAGAAGATACTAGCGGGGCAAGTACTAAAAGTTTGGATACATATGAGGAGAAAGTATTGAGAACTAGAAGGAGTAGTTTTCGAATAGATTGAGCAAATACGATAATCATGAGGATGAATCGAGCAATCTGAAGGGAATCCCAAAACTTCAAATATCGCCACAACTTCCAAAGGTTAAAAATCAACTTTGAGGGTTGAGTCTAAAGCACTTGATATCCAAGGAACCTCTTCTCTACATTTTATTATTCTTTTGTGTTTGCCAAAACACATTTAAATTTTGTCTTATTTACAATTATTAAATTGTTTTAATCCAAAAGTTTATGAACAAGACAATTAATGCAAACGATCATCTTTGATATGAATCGAGAAGAAGGGGCAATGTGTGATATTAAGTGTTGTCGGAAAAGATTACTTTGATTGTAAGGTGATATATTTCGAGAGGTCAGGCCAGCGTAAATAAGTAAGGATTACTTGAGCCTATTGAGGTTACAATTTGAGCAAAGATAAACATCAAACCTTTGGGGTAAAGTATATTAGGGGCAATAAAGAAAGTCGATCAAAAGGCCCAGAGAAAGAATTCAAAGTGGAATCCAAGAGGGTAACCCCAAATAAGCTTGTTGAAAATAAACCTCAAATGATTCAAGCCTGAGAATTGAGAGCCATTACTACAAGCGGGAAATATGAGTTTTCCGAGATTGATACTTCAGAATCTTATAGCGGATTAAGAATAAGAGAATAACCGTGTTTATTTGAGAGGAAAAGAATATGAAATAAAGAAAAAGGGAAAAGATGTCAAATTTTAGATGCTAGCTAGTCTTCTACCATAATGTTTTGAATGTTTTCAGAAATACAGATCGATCTTAATTGAAGAAACAGACCTGAGGATGTGGGGGCACGTGTTCACCGTAATATTGCAATCTAAGACTAATCGTAAAGACACAATGAAAAACTATGGTTGGGACAAATCTTAAAGGAATGAGGCATTTTTGAATAGAAGGTTTTGACCCATCAACGCAAGTCAGTTTTAGCCTTTCGAAGAATCAAAAAAAGAACAGTAAAGATAAGGATGATCTTTCGTCCAAAATTGAACTCTAGGTAGTTTGGCATGTGTCCACCTTAGTCCTTCAGAAAGAGAAAAAGAAAAAAGAAGGAAAAGAGAAAAAAGAAAAGAAGAAGAGGAAAGAAAAAGAAAAAGAAAAAAAAGGGAAAGAAAGAGAAAGAAAAAGACCCCCAGGTGAATGCTACACCTATACCAAAAGGAGGATATTTGAATTGCAAGTTGAGACATCCTACTCTGATGCGATAGGAAGCAAGAATCTAGAAGAGATGAAAGCCCGATGCGATAGGAAACGAGAATCTATCCTCTAAGAAAAGAAGAAAAAAGAAAAAAAAAAGGAAAATAACATTCATGCATTATTTAGGGTTAATATTCACGCATCATTTAGGTTAAGCATTCATGCATTATTTTAAATATTCATGCATCATAAAGGTTAAATGTTCATGCATCATTTAGGTTAGATATTCATGCCTCATTAGCATTCTCATTTCATTCCATCATTGCATTTTGTATATTTTAAATAGAAATTCTGAGGATGGATTAGAAACTTGATCTACAGCTCACTGAAGAAGAAACAACTCTAGAAAAATCATGAGTCTGCGGATTTGTTCGACGAGAGACAGTATGAGGAAGAGAAAGAGAAAAGGAGAAAAAGAACGAAAAGGAAAAAAGAAGAAAGAAAAAGGGGGAAAGAAAGGAAAAAAAGAAGAGAAGAAGAAGAAAGAAAAAAAGAGGAAAAATATAATGACACTCATGCATCATTTAGTTTCGCGAGAAAAGAGATGGATCTCAACAAAGAATCCAATGTCATGAAAAGCCTTCCAACCTCTAGTTATTTGGGGGCAACAAGTTTTTTTATGTATCAAGGCAATCAAATATCAAGACATCCAGATAAAATATTAGGTATTCTCTAAAGGAAGATACCACTTTGTTACGAGATATTCAGGTATTCCTTAAGCAAGGTACCACTCTATATTTGAGCATCAATTTGATCCTTCCTTAAAGATGTTTACCCCAAAACAAACTTCTCAGTCAAACCTTTTCTTGAGGATGTTTTTCACAAAACAAACATCTTTAACTCGATCCTTCCTTAAGGATGTTTGAAAAAAAAAGAAAGAAGAAAAGAAAAAAGAAAAAGAGAAAACCAAAAGAAAGAATAAAGAAATAAGAAAAAGAAAGAGAAAAATAAGTAAAAAAAATAAAGAAAAAAGAAAAAAGAAAAAAAGAGAAAAAGAAAGAGAAAGAGAAAGAGAAAGAGAAAGAGAAAGAAAAGAGAAGAGAGATAAAATATAAGAAAAGACTGTCAGAAATCGATGCTTTTATATTCAGTGTATTAGAGGAAAAGAAAAAAATAAGAGGAGAGAGAGGAAGAATGAAACAAAAGACAAGAAAAAGATAAGCAGAAGAAGAACGAAAAACAAGAGAAAAAGAAAAAAAAAGAAGAGAAAGAAAAAACAAAAAGAAAAGAAAAAGAAAGAAAAGAAGAAAAAGAGAAAAAGAAGAAAGCAAAAAGAACAAAGAAAAAAGGAGAAGAAGAAGAAGAAGAAGACAAAGAAACGGTCGAGATCGACCAAGTGAGAACATGTAGAAACCAACAAAGGATTTCTTTAATACCGAGACGGTATACGCTCAAAGAGAGGGATCGTTCTTTATGACATACGTCTAAAGAAGAAGGTCATACTTTGCGGCATACGCTCAAAGAAAGGGACCATTCACTATGACATGCGCCTGAAGAAGGGGGGTCATGTTTTGCGACATACGCTTGAAGAGAGGGGTCGTCCACCACGGTATATGCAAGAAGAGAGGGACCGTTCTTTATGACATACGCCTGAAGAAGGGGGTCATACTTTGCGACATACGCTCGAAGAGAGGGGTCTCCCATCATGGTATACGCTCGAATAGAGGGACCGTTCACTATGATATACGCCCGAAGAGGGGGATCATGCTTTACGATATACGCCCAAAAAGGGGGTCATGATTTATGATATACGCTCGAAGAGAGGGGTCATCCACCACGGTATACGCTCGAAGAGAGGGACCGTCAAATACTGCAATGATCAGAAATCAAAGCATCTCGAAGATGTGGATTCTATGGAGAAAGGGTCAACATTGTTAGAATTATAGATTTAGGGTTTCATATAGGAGAGACTCAAGTCGAAGACTTTTGCGAAGAGCTTTATAAAGGAAAGGTTCGAAGATTTTCAGAGACTGGTTCTAGATAGGAAGGACCAACATTTCAGACAAATTCAGAGCTTAAAGTTTCATAGAGGGGGACCCACAACTCAGAATATTTAAATTTTGTTCAAAATATCTAAGTAGGGGAATTAAAGTTTGCTTTTGATAAATCTTTTTCTGATGTGTGCAGGTGGCCTCAAGTCGAAATATTGCTCGTGGCAAAGCCTACCAGGGTTTCAAGGGATAGAAGGGCTATCAAAATTGTGGAGAAAGGGCTTTTATATCAGCATCTCCAAACAGGGAAGTCGGATAAAGCTAGTGCTTGTAGCCTTTACTTTATCATTATTTTATAACGTAAGCAAAAGGGGTAACTATAATCACTAATTTTATCTGGGGTAAACCCGTTTATTTTTCTCTTTGTCTTAAATAATGGGCTTTAGTTAATTATAGTGTTAATGACAAAAAAAACAAAAATAAAAATCAAAATGAGTAAAAAGTGTAATAATGGGTTTATTATTTTTTTAAAACATGATAAAATTTAAAAACATTTTATTAATATATTTGTTAATTTATACCTATTTTTCATTTCTTTGACTTTGTAAATATATACTATTATATGCGTTACTGTTTTCTTTTAAAAAATCTAAAAATATTATATTACTCTTGTATATATATATATATATATATATATATATATTCCTTTTTTGGTTTTTAATTTAGTACAATTTTGTTATTAAAATATTATTTAGCTTCTGTTTATTTTGTTTTTATTATTTCTCTCGTTATCATATGTTATTTAAAATCAAAAACCAAAAAACATATTAGGTTGTGACCACTAATTATAATGTTCTACAGTTAAAATAAAAATATTAAAGGTTTTCTTTTTTTATGATCTTTTCTTCTTTAATTATTTTATTTACTATTATTATTTATTATCATTACACTATATATATATATATATATATATAAAAGGTCCAAGATATTATATGTGCATATTATTTATACCATTTAATTTTTCTTTTCATTTTCATTACAAATATCATAATATGTATTATTTAAAGCAAAATTCAAAAAAGTATATAATTTTTTTTGTTTAATCTTTTAAATATTTAGTTTCCTTTCGTTTTTGTTTCTATTATTATTATAATTTATTTTACCATCTTTTTATTAATATTAATAGTATTATATTTATTATTATTATAAAATATGATTAAATAAGATAAAACCAAATATATATCAGTAGCCCATTTTATTTACAATTAAGATCCAATAAAATAATAAAACCCACCAGCTAATTAACTAAGACCCAAAATCCATCTGATAAGAGAAACCCTAATACCCTTATTATCTCTTTGGGCAGACGTCAAGCCCCAACCGTTAGATCTATGTATCTAATCTAATGGCTCAGATTAAGGGGAGCATAACCGTCCAGAATTAGACGCTCTAACGCGCGGCTAATTGGTTTCCTCACGTGCGACTGTTCGAGAACTCAACGAGCACGTGTATCGCACGCATATGCCCTTTCGGATACTCTGGAGTTCGCTCATCTCTCTGTCGTGATCGATCCCTTCTCAGTGGTCTCTCTCTTCTCCGACGGCTACGACGACAGCCATGTCCTACGGTCCCCTCTCGCCCTATATCAACCACATGAGCAAAAGCAAATGAAACATCAAAATTGTACAAGGAATTACGACGAAAATCAATATCCTTCAGTAAATTTCAGAGCAGTAAATGACATGGAACCGACAATTTCAAAAGCTCATAGAATGCGAATAAAGAAAACATCACAACCAAAATCAGGGATTTCAGACTTAAACAAAGCAAAGAAGGATATTTAAAGTTCTAATCAGTGTAATAAAAAAGGGCTATAAGAAGAGAAAAGCCCTAACTTTGTTGTAATTCATTGGGGGAACCACCATTGAAATCAAAATAACACAAATTCAATGGTAAATACTTTTTTTTTTCACAGTATAGAATCAAAACAAAAAGTAGAGTAGTTTTCTTTTTTTGGTACCTTTCGATTTAGAGGTCATCAGAACACTCTCCTTCGATCGACAATAAACCAATGGCCGCTTTGTCGGTTCGGGGTGAGTCGAGAGAAAAAAGATTCTCCATCGCTTTCTGTTCTTCTGAATCGAACCAAAAATAGTTCTAATGTCTTTCTCGCTTTGGTTTCTTTTCATAAAAGGTGAAAGCTTTGACTCTGATTTTGTTTTGTTTGTAAAAGAGGAGTTTTGTTTCGAAGTAGGAAAGTTTTTTAAAGGAAAAGGGATAGAATTTACTTCGCCGGCCACCGTGGATGGTGGCCGAATTCTGAAATATGCGGTGGTTTCTGGGTTGAAAGGATGAACGTTCAACTTGTTCATCCTTTTTAGAAGTACTGAACAGAGAAATGCGGGGGAGGTATTTTATTTTTGGTTGAAAAATGAGAAAAAGGTTTGTTTTAGCCGGATTAAATCAGTTTTATACTCATTAGATTATTAGGAAATGGTTTTATTAGCTCATAAACCAACCCGTGTCCCTTTAATTCACCCCGCAGCCCTTGCAAGTTTTCAAATTCTTTTATTTTGGTCCTGAATCAACCCAAAATCTTCTTTTTCGATTTGGTTTATTTGTAAACGGGTCCCCCCGTGTTTTTTTGTCTACTTTTGAGCCTTTCCCCTAGCTAAATTGCTTTTCGAATCCTTAATACTTTATGTCATGTTAAGTGTTTTCAAGCCCTAATTTCTTTTTTAATTCAATTTCCATTCTTAGTCCTAAATTCCTAATTCCCAATTTCTCAAATCGATTTTCAATTTGCAACCCTAATTCCTAATTTTTAAGCCCAAATTTTAATTCTCAATTTTTATCTCAAATTCTCCTTTTTAAAGTTAAACCCTAAATTTCCTAATTTTGAGGCACATTAAATTTTTAATTTTTACTCTTTCAAAAATAGCACCTTTTTAGTAAACATAAATTTTTAATTAGCGGAAGGGTCGCTACAGTATTGAACTAACCATTTCTTAGAGCGTATACCATGATGGACGACCCCTCTCTTTGAGAGCATGTCTGGTGAATGACCCCTCTCTTCGAGCGTTTGTCATAATGAACGGTCTCTCTTTGAGCGTATGCCGTGATGGATAACCCCTCTATTTGAGCGAATGTCACGATGAATGACCCCTATCATCGAGTGCATGTCATAATAAAAGGTCCCTCCCTTTTAGCGTATACTGTGATGGACGACCTCTTTCTTTCTCTAAGAGTGTATGTCGAAATGAATGGCCCCTCTCTTTGGGTGTATAACACGATGGACGTTGCGCTCTTTGAGTGTATATCGCGGTGAATGACCCCTCTCTATGAGTGTATGTCATAATGAACGGTCCGTCTCTTTGAGAGTATACCGTGATGGACGACCACTCTCTTTGAGCGTATGTCATGATGAATGAACTCTCTCTTCGAGTGCATTTCATGGTGTACAGTAACTCTCTTTGTGCGTATACCGTGATGGACAACCCCTCTCTTTAAACGTATGTCGCATTGAATGATCCCTCTCTTTGAGTGCATGTCATAATGAACCATCCCTTTCTTACAACGTAAACCGTGCTGGATCACCCTTCTCTTTGAGCTTATGTCGCGATAAGTGACCCCTCTCAACAAGTGCATGTCATATTGAACCAGCCTTTTCTTAGAGCGTATACCATGATGGATGACCCCTCTCTTTGAGAGTATGTCGTGGTGAATGACCCTCTCTTCGAGCGTTTGTCATATTGAACGGTCCTTCTCTTTGAGTATATGTCGTGATGGACGACCCCTCTCTTTGAGCGTATGTCATGATGAATGACCCCCGTCTTTGAGTGCATATCATAATAAACGGTCCCTCCTTTTGAGCGTATACTGTGATGGACAACCCCTCTCTTTAAGCGTATGTTGCGATGAATAACCACCCTCTCTTTTAGAGCATGTGATAATGAACGGCCCCTCTCTTTGAGTGTATACCGCGATGGACGCCATGCTCTTTGAGCGTATGTCGCGATGAATGACTCCACTCTTCGAGTGCATTTCATAATGAACGGTCCCTCTATTTGAGCGTAAAGCGTGATTGATGACCCATCTCTTTGAGCGTTTGTTGCGATGAATGGCACTTCTCTTTGAGTGCTTGTCATGGTGAACGGTCCCTTTCTAAGACTGTATACCGTGATGGACGACCCTTCTATTTGAACTTATGTCGAGATGAATGACCCCTCTCTTTAAGCATATGTTATAATAAATGATCCCTCCCTTTGAGTTATACCGTGATCGATGACTGCTCTCTTTGAGCGTATGTTGCGATGAATGACCCCTCTCTTTGATTGCATGTCATGGTGAATGGTCCCTTTCTTAAAGCGTATACCGTGATGGACGACCCTTCTCTTTGAGCGTATGTCGCGATGAAATGCCTCACCCTTCGACTGTATGTCATTATGAATTGTCCCTTTCTTAGAGCGTATATCGTGATGGACGACCCCTCTCTTTGAGCCTATGTCGAGGTGAATGACCCCTCTCTTCAAGCATATGACATAATTAACTGTCCCTCTCTATGAGTGTATACCGTGATGGACGACCACTCTCTTTGAGCGTATGTCATGATGAATGACCTCTCTCTTCGATTGCATTTCATGGTGTACGATGCCTCTCTTTGAACATATTTCGCGATGAATGACCTCTCTCTTTGAGTCCGTGTCATAATGAACGGTCTCTCTCTCTCTGAACGTATACCGTCATGGATAATCCTTCTCTTTGAGAGTATGTCACGATGAATGACACATCCTTTCGAGTGCATGTTAGAATAAATGGTCCCATTCTTGGAGCGT
The DNA here is from genome assembly GCA_035048815.1 of Abelmoschus esculentus. Classification (NCBI taxonomy): domain Eukaryota; kingdom Viridiplantae; phylum Streptophyta; class Magnoliopsida; order Malvales; family Malvaceae; genus Abelmoschus; species Abelmoschus esculentus. The sequence goes on along the minus strand of JAUCBN010000008.1, from coordinate 18,039,882 downwards.
ATTCCGTGATGGATGGACTCATCTCTATGAACGTATATTGCGGTGAATGACTCCTCTCTTCATGCGTATGTCATAATGAATGATTCTTCTCTTTGAGTGTATGCCGTGATGGATGACCCCTCTCTTTAAGCGTATGTCGCGATGAATGACCCCTCTCTTTGAGTACATGTCATGGTGAACGATTCCTCTCTTTGAGCGTATACCGTGATGGACAACCTCTCTCCTTGAGTGCATGTTACGATGATTTACCCCTTTCTTCGAGTGCATGTCATAATGAATGGTCCCTCTCTTTGAGCGTATACTATCATGGACGACCCCTCTCTTTCATCATATGTTGCAATAAATGACCCCTCTCTTCGAGTGTATGTTATAATAAACCATCCCTTTCTTAGAACGAGCCCTTTCATATAATGAATGACCCATGTCTACGAGAACATGTCGTAATGAACGGGCCTCTCTTTTAGCGTGTTTTGCGGTGAATAACCCATCTCTTTGAGCATATATCATAATGAACTATCCCTCTCTTTGACCGTATACCATGATGAACGACCCCTCTCTTTAAGCGTATGTCGCGATGAATAACCCCTCTCTTCGAGTTCATGTCATAATGAACAATCCCTCTCTTAGAGTGTATACCATGGTCGATGACCCCTTTCTCTGAGCGTATGTCGCGATGAATGACCTCTCTCTTCGAGTGCATGTCATAATGAACGGTCTCTCTCTTTGAGCCTATACCGTGATCGACGACCTCTCTCTTTAAGCGTATGTTGCGATGAATACCCCTCTATTTTAGAGCATGTCATAATGAACGGTCCTTCTTTAGAGCGTATACCATGGTCGATGCTCTTTCAAAAAAAAATATCGTGGTCGATGACCTTTATCTTTGAGCGTATGTTGCGATGAATGACCCATCTTCAAGTGCATATCATAATGAACGGTCCCTCTCTTTGAGAGTATGTCTCGAAGAATGACCTCGCTCTTCGAGCACATGTCATAATGAATTCTTAGAGCGTATACCATGATTACTGACCCTGCTCTTAAAGCGTATGTCGCGGTTTATGACCCATCTCTTCGAGCGTGTGTCATAATAAATAGTTCCTCTCTTTGAGCATATAGCGTGATGAACAACTTCTCTCTTTGAGCGTATGTCGCGATGAATAACCCCTCTCCTCGAGTGCATGTCAAGGTGAACAATCCCTCTCTTTAAGCGTATGCCGTGATAGACGACCCCTATCTTTGAGCGTAACTCGCAATGAATGACCCTACTCTTCTAGTGCATGTCATAATGAAAGGTCCCTCTATTTGAGCGTATAGCATGATCGATGACCCCTTTCTTTGAGCGCTTGTTGCGATGAATGACTCTTCTCTTTGAGTGCATGTCATGGTTAACGATCCCTTTCTAAGAGCGTATACCATGATGGATGACCCCTCTCTTCAAGCGTATGTTATAATGAACGATCCCTCTCTTTGAGCGTTTACCGTGATTGATGACCCCTCTCTTTGAGCATATGTTGCGATGAATGACTCCTCTCTTTGATTCATGTCATGGTGAACGGTCCCTTTCTTAAAGCGTATACAGTGATGGATGATTCTTCTCTTTGAGCGTATGTCTCGATGAAATACCTCTACCTTCGACTGGATTTCATTATAAAATGTCCCTTTCTTAGAGCGTGTATCGTGATGGACGATCCCTCTCTTTGAGCATATGTCACGATGAATAACCCCTCTCTTCGAGTGCATGTCATGGTGAACGGTCCCTCTCTTTGAGCGTATACCGTGATGGACAACCCCTCTCTTTGAGCGTATGTCGCGATGATTGACCCCTCTCTTTGAGTGTATGTCATAATGAACGGTCCCTCTCTTTGAGCGTATACTGTGATGGACGACCCCTCTCTTTGAGCGTATGTCACAATGAATGACCCGTCTCTTTAAGTGCATGTCATGGTGAACAGTCACTCTCTTTGAGCGTATACAGTGATGGACGACGCCACTCTTTGAACGTATGTCGCGATGAATGACCCCTCTCTTCGAGTCTATGTCATAATGAACGGTCTCTCTCTCTCTAAGCGTATACCGTCATGGATGATCCCTCTTTTTGAGCGCGTATGTCACGATGAATGACCCCTCCCTTCGGTGCATTTAGAATAAATGGTCCCATTCTTAGAGCGTATTTCGTGATGGATGATCCCTCTCTATGAACGTATATCGCGTTGAATGACTCCTCTTTTCAAGCGTATGTCATAATGAACAATTCCTCTATTTGAGCGTATGCCGTGATGTACGATCCCTCTCTTGGAGCGTATGTCGCGATGAATGACCCCTCTCTTTGAGTGCATGTCATGGCGAACGGTCCTTCTCTTTGAGCGTATACCGTGATGGACAACCCCTCTCTTTGAGCATATGTCACGATGACTGACCCCTCTTTTCGAGTGCATGTAATAATGAATGGTCCCTTTCTTTGAGCGTATACCGACATGGACGACCCCTCTCTTTCAGCATATGTTACAATGAATGACCCCTCTCTTCGAGTACATGTTATAATAAACCGTCCCTTTCTTAGAACGGGCCCTTTCTTATAATGAATGGCCCATGTCTACGAGCGCATGTCGTAATGAACAGGCCCTCTCCTTCAGCATGTTTTGCGGTGAATGACCCATCTCTTCGAGTGTATGTCATAATGAACTGTACCTCTCTTTGACCGTATACCGTGATGAACGACCCATCTCTTTAAGCGTATGTCGCGATGAATAACCCCTCTCTTCGAGTGCATGTCATAATGATCGGTCCCTCTCTTAGAGCGTATACCATGGTCGATGACCCCTTTCTTTGAGCGTATGTCGCGATGAATGACCTCTCTCTTCGAGTGCATGTCATAATGAACGATCCCTCTCTTTGAGCCTATACCGTGATGGACGACCCCTCTCTTTAAGCATATGTTGCAACGAATAACCCCTCTATTTTAGAGCATGTCATAATGAATGATCCTTCTTTAGAGCATATACCATGGTCGATGCTCTTTCAAAAAAATATATCGTGGTCGATGACCCTTTTCTTTGAGCGTATGTTGCGATGAATAACCCCTTTCTTCGAGTGCATGTCATGGTCAACACTCCCTCTCTTTAAGCGAATACCGTGATGGACGATCCCTCAATTTGACTGTATGTCGCGATGAATGACCCCTCTCAGAGCGGTCCCTTTCTCAGAGCGTATACCATGACGGACTATCCCTCTCTTTGAGCGTATATCGCAGTGAACGACCCCTCTCTTCAAGCAAATTTCATAATGAACGGTCCCTCTCTAAGAGTATACCGTGATGGACGACACTCTCTTTGAGCGTATGTCGCAATGATTGACCCTTCTCTTCAGGTGCATGTCGTAATGAACGGTCCCTTTCTTAGAGCGTATACCGTCATGGACGACCCCGCTCTTTGAGAGTATGTCGCGGTGAATGACCCCTCTGTTCGAGCGTATGTCATAATGAATGATCCCTCTCTTTGAGCATATACCATGATGGACGACCCCTTTTGTTGAGCGTATGTCGCGATGAATGACCCCTCTCTTCGTGTGAATATCTTGGTGAACAGTCCCTCTCTTCGATCGTTTACCGTGATGGATGACCCCTCTCTTTGAGCGTATGTCACGATGAATGACCCCTCTCTTCGAGTGCATGTCATGGTGAACTGTCCCTCTCTTTCATCGTATACCGTGATGGACGACCCCTCTCGTTCAGCGTATGTTGCGATCAATGACACTTCTCTTCGAGTGCATGTCATGGTGAACAGTCCCTCTATTTAAGCGTGTACCGTGTTGAACGACCTGTCTCTTTGATCGAATGTCGCGATGAATAACCCCTCTCTTTGAGAGTATGTCATTATGAACGGTCCCTCTCTTTGAGTGTATACCGTCATGGACGACCCACCTCTTCGAGTGCATGTCATAATGAGAGATCCCTTTCTTAGAGCGTATACCGTGATGGACGACCCCTCTCTTTGAGCATATGTCGCGGTGAATCTTAGAGTGCATGTCATGGAGAATGGTCCCTCTCATTGAGCATATACCGTGATGGGCGACACCTCTCTTTGAGCGTATGTCGCTATAAATGACCCATCTCTTCGAGTGCATGTCATAATTAATGGTCCCTTTCTTAGAGCATATATCATTAGGACGACCCCTCTCTTTGAGCGTATGTCACGGGGAATGATCCCTCTCTTTGAGCGTATGTCACAGGGAATGACCCCTCTCTTTGAGCGTATGTCGCGGGGATTGACCTCTCTCTTCGAGCGTATGTCATAATGAATGATCCTTCTCTTTGAGCGTATGCTGTGATGGATGACCCCTCTTCGAGTGCATGTTATAGTGAACTGTCCTTTTCTTAGAGCGTCTAACGTGATTGACGACCCCTCTCTTTGAGCGTATGTCATGATGAGTGACCCCTCTCTTCTTGTGCATGTGATACGCTCCAACTCTCCAATTGTTGTTGTGGAGAGAAGCTTTGATATTCCCGACCATGATTGCAATCAGGCCTTGATAAGTCGGCTATAGTGATTAATGAAATGGATAGGATGGAATGTATATAAGGTGGTAAAGAAATAGTATTCAACGGTAACAAAAGTAGAACTTATGCTATGAAAGAAAAAACCCAACTTATAGTATGCTTTGACAGTGGTATAGGACTTACACCCTTAGGAAATAAGTTCCTAGAATCGTAAGTATGGATTCAAAAGATAGAAGATGCAACAAACTTATATAATAGATTTGATAAGTCGATTTAGTTCTAAAAAGAACAAGTTTGAGAGTAAACACACAAAGGAATATTTATATTGATCAAAGATGTGATTTACAAATGAATTTAAGTCCTATTTATAGTTTTCTAAGAGGTTTGACTGGAATTTCCTTTAATTATTAGGATAACCATTTATTTGAATGGCGTTCCCCTCCAAATCTATTCGAAAAGATATAACTTCTCGGTCCAGCCTGCACTATCTTCAGTAATTTGGCCATATCTCGAGCTCCCGATATCGGATTGATGCGATTCAACATGTGTTCGAAAGATAAGAGATAGGGTCCAAACCCCAGTTATGCTTGTATCCTGCTCTAAAATGGCAAACAAGTAGACCATCATGAATCTGTCCAATGAAAAGTGTTATCTCTTTGTTTTGGCGCCCATTTCCATTCCCTCCATGATCTTGGCGCCCAATGTGGATAATGGACGGACATGATGCTTGGTGAAGGGTATGTGACCTTTGGGTGTTGAGCTAGGAGTGATAGCTAGAGTTGAGGTGAGCTAATCGAGGTGAAAGTGAGCTGAATTGAACTGAGTTATCTAGCTGAAAGACATAGCTAAAGTTTGAAGCTAAAATAAGCTAATCTGAGATGCCTTTAGCAAAGTGAGTTGGTTTGTTAGCTTCCCTATACTCTCTTCTAGTGCTAGGAGTATTTTGGAGCTGATCCGAATCTCCTAAGGCCTCGTTTTGAATTAGGCTTCATTTGAGCTTATATGAGATTTGTGAGCTGACATGAAGCTAGTCTTGAGTTCTTTAAGTATTGTGGGAGTGTTCCATGCATTTTCAAGCTATTCTGAAGTTGGCTCCTTGTGTTTCTAGCATTGCCTTTCGTTTAGCTTCGTCTGAGCTAACTGAGTTGACACCGAGCTAATACTTACTCCTTGAACAGTATGTAAGTCCTATGAAGAAAACATAATAATGGAAATAATGACAATACTTAAAATAACTTAATATAAATTTAGATCTAAGCTGAAACTTAATAATGTGGTTATCATGACTATTCATGTTTATAGCCTAATTAATATAACTCTTAAGTATCTTACTATAAAGTATATAAAAGTAATAAATACTAGCATCAGTAAGATAACTCCCCTTTGATCCCATGCGTGAAATGAAGCATGAAAGTATGATATAAATGAGCAGAAATGTGAACACATTAGTACGTCATGATAAATGACCCCTCTCTTCGAGTGCAAGTCATAATGAACGGTTTCTATATTTGAGCTAATACCGTGATCGATGACCCCTCTCTTTGAGCGTATGTTGGGATGAACGACCCCTCTCTTCGAGTGCATGTCATGGTGAACGGTCCCTCTCTTTGAGCGTATGTCGCGATGAATGATCCCTTACTTCGAGTGCATGTCACAATGTATGATCCCTTTCTTAGACCGTACTCCGTGCTGGACAACCCCACTCTTTGAGCGTATATCGTGGTGAATGACCTCTCTCTTCAAGCGTATGTCATAATGAACGATTCCTCTCTTTGAGCGTAAGCAATGATGCTCGACCCCTCTCTTTGAACGTATGTCGCGATGAATGACCCCTCTATTTGAGTGCATTTCATGGTGAATGGTCCCTCTCTTTGAGCGTATACCGTGATGGACAACTCCTCTCTTTGAGTGTATGTTGTAATGAATGACCCCTCTCCTCGAGGGCATGTTATAAAAAAACGTCCCTTTCTTAAAGCGTATACCTTGATGGCTGACCCCGCTCTTTGAGTGTATGTCCTTGTGAATCAATGATCTCTTCAAGCGTATGTCATAATGAACGATCCCTCCCTTTGAGCGAATACTGTAATGGACGATCCCTCTATTTGTGCGTATGGCGCAATGAATGACTTCACTCTTCAAGTGCATTTTATAATAAACAGTCCCTCTCTTAGAGATTATACCATGACAGATGATCCCTCTTTTTAAGCGTATGTCGCGATGAATGACCCTTCTCTTCGAGCGTATACCGTGATGGATGACCCCTCTCTTTGAGCGTATATTACAGTGAATGACCCCTCTCTTCGAGTATATGTCATAATGAATGGTCCCTCTCTTTGAGCGTATACCTTGACCCCTTGATTTCAGCGTATGTTGCGATGAATGACCCCTCCTCGAGTGTGTGACATGGAAAATTTCCCCTATTTGAGCATATACCGTGATGGACGACCAATCACTTTGAGCATATGTCGCGATGAATGATCCCTCTCTTCAAGTACATATCATAATAAACGGTCCCTCTCTTTGAGTGTATACCGTGATGGACAGCCCCTCTTTAAGTGTTTGTCACGATGAATAATCCCTCTCTTCGAGTTTATATCATAATGAACGGTCCTTCTCATAGAGCGTATACGATGGCCGATGACCCATTTCTTTGACCTATCCCTTCAGGGGCATGTCATGGTGAACGGTCACTCTCTTTGAGCGTATATCGTGATGGACGACCCCTCTCCTTGAGCGTATGTCGCGATGAATGACCCCTCTCTTCGAGTGAATGTCATGCTGAGCGGTCCCTCTCTATTACAATATACCATCATGGACGACCCCTCTCTTTGAGCGTATGTCGCGATGAGTAACCCCTCTCTTCGAGTGCATGTCATAATGAACGGTCCCTCTCTTTGAGCGTATAATGTCATCGACGACCCATCTCTTTGAGCGTATGTCACAAAGAATGAGCCCTCTCTTCGAGTGTATGTCATAATGAACGGTCCCTTTCTTAGAGCATATACCGTGATGGATGACCCCTCTCTTTGAGCGTATATCTTGGTGAATGACCCCTATCTCCGAGCATAAGTCATAATGAATGGTCCCTCTCTGTGAGCGGATGTCATGATAGATGACCCCTCTCTTTGAGAGCATGTCGCGATGAATGAACCTTATCTTTGAGTGCATATCATAATGAACGATCCCTCTCTTTAAGCGTATACTATGAAGGACGACCCTTTTGTTTGAGCGTATGACTCGATGAATGATACCTCTCTTCGAGTGCATGTCATAATGAACGGTCCCTTTCTTAGAGCGTATACCGTGATTAATGACCCCTCTCTTCGAGCGTATGTCATAATGAAATGTCCTTATCTTTGAGAGTATACCGTGATAGACGACCCCTCTCTTTAAGCCTATGTTGCGATAAATGACCTCTCTCTTCGAGTGAATATCATAATGTACGGTCCCTTTCTGAGAGTGTATTAGAGAATCCGTTTGATTTTTTTTGAAAGAAAGGGCTTCATTAAAAAACCCTTCTAGCCAGTCACCTCGGGAGGTGAGTTGGCCCCTATGGAGAAAAGAGTATTCAAGTTTTTATTGAGAAGAATAGGAGAACCTCTCTGAGTTTACAGAAGCCCGAATAAAATCGGGAAAGTTACATCCAAAAGAGAAAGAAAGAAAAGAACGCAAAGCTCTTGAAGCAAGGACATGAGCTACAACATTTGCTTCTCTAGGTACATAACAAATCTTACAATCAGGCAAAGCACCAAGTGTAGAACGAATTCGAGACAATAAAGGTTGCACCGTGGAAAGATCATGATGATGGGTGTTGTTAACTTTGTTGGCAATAGAAGCAGAATCAGTCTCAAGGATGACATTAGACCAGCCATTATCAACAACAAGATTAAGTCACTCCAAAATGCAAGAGCTTCAACTCAAGCTGGATTTGGACAGAAGGCGAGGGGCATAGAGCATCCACCAAAGACAGAGCCTGAAGAATCCCGAGCGATGACACCTACAACAGCTCCCTTTAAAATTGGGTAGAAGGCGCCATCCGTATTAACCTTAACAAAACCGCGGTCCAGTTTTGTCCATCTAGCCTGAGCAAAGGTTGGCTCAGCTAGTCGGGATCTTAGATGGAGAGCATCATTTGCTGATGTATAATCGTCGAAGAGTTTTCGTGCGTTAAATACAGTTAACCATGGTGGTTGAAGATGGTTGTTATGGACAAAGTCATTATGACGATTCCATAAATTCCATAGAATTGTTATCAGGAAGGAGAATTGGTGCAATGAGAGAAAACCAGCTATTTCAGAAAGCCACTAGTGGGGGGAGATTGAAGTATTAGAGAAAATACGGCCTCAAAACCCTACCAAACGGAGAGCTTCCATGGCACTAGGACAATCCCTTAAAGCATGAAGGGTAGTTTCAATATCCGTATTACAAATTAGGCAAACCCTAGTACCGAGATTTGCTTGGAGGATTTTGTGTCCAGACGGTGAGGCATCATGGCTTAATCGCCATCCAAAGGAACGAACCTTAGGTAACGTAGGCAACTTAGAAAGAATTTTCCATAGCCTAGAGGGTCTATTAATCAGCCCTGTTGGAGAAATTGATAACCAGAACGCACCGTATAGATGCCAGAGTCGTGATGATCCCAAAGGGTAGTATCTTTCGTATCATTAATGATTGGTACATTAAGGATTGTGTTAGCATCTTTGTGAGAGAAGTAATCTCTCGCCTTGGATTCATCCCATCGGGGTAGATTAGACATCATAAAAAAATCCTGCTCGAAGAGGGACTTCCTCATTCACATCATTATCGCCATAAAGGTGTAAAGGCTTAGATCCTCCCCAATTGTCGAAGTGGATATGTATCTGACTTGACATACCTGGTCGTTTAAAGAAGCCATTTCCAAGTTTAGAGATAGCTATACTAAGACCTTTCCAAGCAAAGGAAGATCTTCAAGTGGAATCGGATTCGAGCACAGAACCCGATGGATAATATTTGCACTTGTAGACCTGACTAAAAAGATTATCATGCTCATAAATTAGTCTCCAAATTTGTTTACCAAGTAACGTGATGTTGAAATGGTGAAGATCGCGAAACCCTATACCTACGTCTGCTTTCGGTAGACAGATAGTGTCCCACTAAAGTATATGCCATTCACGTTTATCGACTTTACCCGACCACCAGTAACGGCGTATCGAAGTAGTCATAGCATCGATAATGTTTTGGGGTAGAAGGTAACAAGACGTAACATATTGTGGAATTGATTGTACGATAGATTTGATGAAAATTTCTCTATCGCTAAAGGAGAGAAAGTGCTTATCCCATTTGCTAAGACGAGCATTCATTTTGTCTCTAGTAAAACCCAAATTTGTTGTCTTATTCTTCCCAATGAGGAGTGGAACCCCCAGATAAATACCAGGGTCATCGACTTCTCTTACATTTAGGATGTTATTGATTTTTGATCGAAGGGATGTAGATGTTTTGCGTGAGAAATATATAGTTGATTTTTCAAAATTCACCGCCTGACCAGACTAAATAGCATAAAATGCAAAACGTCTTTGAGGTGTTGGCTTCTATAGTTGTATTCTTAACGAACACCACACAGTCAGGAAAGAGGAGGTGATTTATACGGGGGTCGTTCCTGCTAGCACAAAGGCCAGGGAGATTGCCAATAACTTTCTCAGCATTGAGCAATGCTGAAATACCTTGAGTACAGAAAAGAAACAAGAAAGGTGAAAGGGGATCTCCTGGTCGAAGCTCTCTCTGAGGTTTAAAAGGTCGTGAAAGAGAATCATTGACACATACTTGAAAAGGCATAGAAGAGACACAATTCATGATAAGGGAAAACCATTTGTCATTAAAACCTAGATGGAGCATAATTTGTTGTAGAAAAGACCATTCGACACTGTCGAAAGCTTTCTCCATGTCTAGTTTTAAACTAGCACTTTTTGCAAGGGAGCTCTCGTCAGTATTTAAAGTATGGATAAACTCATGGGCAATGAGAATATTGTTGGTAATGTTCCTACCTTGAACAAAGGCAACTTGATTACCGTCTATACATAAAGGGATGATAGATTTCAAACGATTAACAACCACTTTGGCAACAGTCTTATAGATAACTGTGCATAGGCTAATAGGTCTGAGATGTCGCATAGTTGTGGGATCATTAATTTTTGGTATAAGAACGATGATAGTACGATTGACCTCTTACATGCGAACAGACCCACTTAGGAGTCTGAGGCAAAGGTTTATAAAGTCCTGGCCAAGGATATCCCAATGTTTCCTAAAGAAATCACTTGGATATCTGTAAACTCTCAGGGCTTTCCTCGGATCAATATCGCGAAAAGCAGTGGTAATTTCTTCTACTGTGAATTCCTTATTAAGGTCATTATTCATGGTCTCAGTAACAATATTTGGAATGCTGTCCAAAATGGAAGATGCAATAGTAGGAGAAGAGGATGAGAAGATAGTCTGGAAGTAATCAATGGCAGTAGCCATGATGTCTTTCGTGTGCGCTTTCGAAATGTTCTCTTTGTTGAAAAGCCCAAAAATATGGTATTTTCGTCGATGATTGTTTTCTCTTGCATGGAAAAAGGAAGTATTTTTATCATCATATTCTAGCTAGGTTGTGCGGTATGATATTGGGGATTCGTTGCTTCAAAAACAACGATCCCTGTTTGAAACGGATCTAGAATAATAGAAAGCAAGTCTCTGCAATAAACACAACATTATGAATGTTAGAATGATGTTAAAACGATAAGAAAACAAAGAAAAAAAACTAAAACAAAGAAAGAAAAGGGATGAAGGAATTCTGGCAGTTTCTGGAGGTTAATGAAGATGAAATGCTCCGAGGGCTTTCATGGAAGCATTAAAACGCCCAAAATGGTAGAATTGGATGTTTAAGTTGCTGGAAAATAACAACGACGTTGAACTCGAAAGAACCCGAACAATATACTGAGCGGACCCGAATCGAATAAGTTCTTCGTCAACGGACTTGGACCCTCTAGATAGCTATCTAGGAACCCGAAGTATCAAGGATTTGACACACTCAAACAAAGTCTGAATTTGTCAAGAAAAGTTCAATGAGGAACTGAAATTGAGAGAAAATCTCACAAGTGATTTTATTCATAAAATGTCTAACCTTGTCATTACAAAATTAAGTAAATATATAGGAATAAAGGAGAAGTTGGTCAAATTTGAATTTGTGGCCTTAATTCAAACGAAAATTAAATTTAAATGCTCAAATAACTTCTCCTAGGCTCTTAATATCCTTAGCCACATGTTTTGGCACTTAAAACACATTAAACATGTGTTTAATGTTTGAATTTGAATAAGAAAACACTCATTCTTATCCAATGTTTTTGATTGGTCTTCAAAGCAAGGGCCTTGTTTAGCTTGCTTGCTTTTGGACGCCCAAACTTGTGGAAAAGGGTGCTATGTGGTCCCCACAGGCATGGCAAATGCGTAGGACACCTGCTCTTCGTGTACGATAGGTTTCAGCTGCTGTAGGTCACTTCAACTTGAGTTGAGTTGAGCTGGAAATGTAGATGAGCTGAAACGAACTAGCTAAGAGTGTTAGGAGCTAAATGGAGTTGGGAGCTAAGCCTCTGAGCTGCCCCGAGCTAAGGTGAGCTGCGTGCACACCATTGAGCTTCTTCTGAGCTGAATATAATCCACTTGAGCTGGTATTGAACTACATACGCTCTCTTGAGCTAGAGATGAGCTGAGTATGCCCACTTGAGCTAAGGTTCTCCTAAGTACCTATATTAGAACAAGGCAAACACATCTAAAAAGCCTTGTAGTCTTATTTTAACCACACAAACACACTTAAAACCAAATGCAAACATTATAAACAACATATTCTAAGGCATGAGCATTCTCAAATGAATCTGAAATGTTAGCACAAGTAAGGAAAAGAGCTTCCCTGTATTTCTTTGCCTTAGAACGTGTGATAGGTCCTGATGGTAAGACCTTCGAATCAACCTGTTGAACTTGACATGATATGCTCACATCACGCGTTGTGCCCAATAGATTTCTTTCGCATTAAGCAGGCTATCAAGCTCGTTTTTGGTAGGTATAAAATTATTGATATCAACATTTGAAAGTTGTCGCTTGAGGCACATATTTATAAAGTCAGTTAACTGGTTAGTACGTTCATATGACTTGATACGTTTGCTTGTTTGCCAAGATTCTAGAAAACTATCAATTTCATGAAGTTTAACAATTGTCGTGCTGGATGGGTTAGACCAAATCTCTCTAATCCGAGAAAAGACTTCCAGGTTATCAACCCAACAATTCTAATAGCCTTGAATAAATAGATTTCCCATGGCCTCTTGGAATTTATGGGTTTTAGCACGAGTTATTGGTCCAATACGAAATTTTTCTGATTCATTGTTGGTTGTGATCATATCATTGAGCGTATACCGTGATCGATGACCCCTCTCTTTGAGCGTACCTTGCGATGAATGACCCCTCTCTTCGAGTGCATGTCATAATGCATGGTCCCTTTCTTAGAGCGTATACCGTGATGGACGACCCTCTCTTTGAGCGTATGTTGCGGTGAATGATACCTCTCTTCAAGCTATGTCATAATGAATGGTCCATCTCTTTAAGCGTATGGCGTGATGAACGACCCCTCTCATTGATCATAATCCCGATGAATGACCCCTATCTTTGAGTGCATGTCTTGGTGAACGGTCCCTCTCTTTGAGCGTATACCGTGATGGACAACTACTCTCTTTGAGCGTATACCGTGACGGACAACTACTCTCTTTGAGCGTATATCGCAATGAATTACCCATGTCTTCGAGTGCATGTCATAACAAATAGTCCTTTTCTTATAGCGTACACCGTGATGGATGTCCATTCTCTTTGAGTGTATGTCGCGATGAATTGAATTAAGAGATAGCAAGCGAGTGTAGCACATGAATTGAATAAATAAAGAGGATTAAGTAGAACTCCCTGATTGGACTTGTGTGACTTAGGGTACGGGCAGAATTAAGGTTAGGCGTGCACATATCATCCCCTCCTTCTTTTGGGCGATTTGTCCTCAAATCGAACCCCTTAGTGTTGGAATCTCCCTTAGCAATAGGAGTAACATGGTTTTTCCGGGCATGGCCTACTAACGCCTTGATTTTTTGAAAAGAAGATCGGAACTTTTTGGCTTCTTTTGGGTTAGAAAATTCAAAAGTGATCATGGGATGTCTCAAAGACATTTCCTAATCAACTTGATGCTGCCGGACGCCTTTTCTTCCTTAGGTCTTCCTTCTTTAAGCTTGGTTTGGATCTTCTCTTATTTCCAAGCCTCCACACATTGTTTCATCAAAATCTTGTCACTTTGCACTTGTTTTGGCGTCATAGGTGCGAGCACTATCTTCTTGCCTCCATGATGAAGATGAACTGATTGGTGTAACAATCATGCATCGTTCTTCGATCATATTGCGATGGCCTCGCTAGTAAAATGTGACTTGCGTGCATAGGAACTACGTCACGTAAAACCTCATCCTTATATGAACCAATAGTGAAAGGGACAAGAACCTGTTTGGTGACCTTTAATTCCCCCGAATCATTGAGCCATTGGAGTTTATATGGGGCTGGATGCTTTAAAGTTTTGAGGCCGAATTTATCCACCATAAGAGTGCTAGTCACGTTGGTGCAGCTTCCACCATCGATTATCATAAAACACACTTTGTTGTTAATATAACACCTAGTGTTAAATATGTTCTCTCGGTGCTCCTCTTCTTCTGCCATTTGGGTGTTTAAAAGCCTTTTAACAACCATAAGTTGTCCTTCAACTACAGGGGTGAATTCTTCTTCTCCTCTTTCTCGGATTCTTCCAAAATTTCTTCCTCATTATCCGATGCCATCTCTCAATTTTCTAGAAACAACATAGTGCTTTTATTTGGACATTGGCTAGCAATATGGCCATGCCCTAAGCGCTTGAAACATTTGATCTCTCAGGATCATATGGACACTTCTTTTTGCTTTCCTCGAACATTCTCCACCATAGGCTTGGTTTTGGACGTTTCAGCCTATTCTTTGCCTTGGAAAGGAGTATTTCTCCGAGGTGTGTTTGGACTCCATTTAGGGTCTGCATTAGTACCAACTCTAGAAGATGATCTCTTGCGTTGTTGCCTCTCAATTTTGATAGCCATATGCACCATGTCCTCAATTTCATTGTAGTGTTGTAATTCCACTACATCAGCAATCTCTTTATTAAATCCGGACAAGATCCTTGTTGGCTTCACGGTCTTTATCCATACTTACTCGAATCATGGCTATCTCCATCTCTTTGAAGTAGTCTTCCACGCTTCTACTTGTTTAAGATTCTGCAACTTATAATAGAGATCAAACGTTTCCTCAGAATACCTTTCATTTCTCTCCAAGTATTGATAAGTCGTTCAGCATTGCGTCTCCTTGTTGATCTTAGTTGATCCCACCATACAAATGCGTATTCAATAAATTCTAAGGCAGCCATGCGCACCTTCTTTTGCTCGGAATAGTTATGGCATTCGAAGATGTGCTCCACTTTGCTTTCCAGTCCAAATATGCCTCCGGGTCTGATTTTCCTTGAAAAGGAGAGATGTTAACTCGGATGCTCTCAAAATTGTCATCCAATTTGTGATGGTTCCTTGCATTATTCCGAACATAAATGACATCTTCTTCATCACTGTCTTCAATCTCATGTTGCATGGGATGCCTTCTATGATTCTGTCCATCTTGGCCCCTTGGACGTCTTTCACTAGACTCCTCAATACGGTCCATCCGCTCATGAATTGGTTCTAACTCAGCACGTAAGAGCTTTTGCAATTCCCTGATTAGAGCTTGGGTTTAGAGGTTCTGGGCTGGTCGTTCTTCCTGATTGTTTTCATTTGAGTGTTTCAACATATTGTTAGTATGAATAAATGAAACAAAAGTTTAAGGACCTCACCAATTGACACACACAAAATCCTCACGGTCAATCTAAGGAAAAAAAATATGGTACTCAATTCACTCGTGTTTACACTCGGGGTGTGCTGCGATGAATGACCCCTCTCTTCGAGTGCATGTCACAATGAACGATCCCTATCTTTGAGCAGGTGCCATGAGAGATGACCCCTCTCTTTGAACGTATGTCATGATTAATGACTCTTATCTTCGAGTGCATGTCATAGTGAACGATCCCTCTCTTTAAGCGTATACTATGATGGTCGACCC
The DNA here is from genome assembly GCA_035048815.1 of Abelmoschus esculentus. Lineage (NCBI taxonomy): Eukaryota > Viridiplantae > Streptophyta > Magnoliopsida > Malvales > Malvaceae > Abelmoschus > Abelmoschus esculentus. The sequence goes on along the minus strand of JAUCBN010000008.1, from coordinate 18,024,197 downwards.
CTCTCTTTGAGCGTATGTCACAATTAATGACCCCTCTTCGAGTGCTTGTCATAATGAATGGTCCCTTTCTTTGAGCATATGTCATGAAGAATGACCCCTCTCTTCGAGCATATGTCATAATGAACAGTCCCTCTCTGTGAGCGGGTACAATGATTGATGACCCCTCTCTTTGAGCGTATGTCGCGATGAATGAACCTTATCTTCGAGTGCATGTCATTATGAATGGGCCCTTTTTAGAGCGCATACTGTGATGACTAACCCTGCTCTTTAAGCGTATGTCGCGGTGAATGACTCTTCTCTTCGAGCATATATCATAATGAACAACCCTTCTCTTTGAGAGTATACCGTGATGGACGATCCCTTTCTTTGAGGGTATGTCGCGATGAATGACCCCTCTCTTCAAGTACATATCATAATGAACGGTCCCTTTCTTTGAGTGTATACCGTGATAGACAACCCCTCTCTTTAAGCGTATATCGTGATGAATAACCCCTCTCTTCGAGTGCATATCATAATGAACGGTCCTTCTCATAGAGCGTATATGTTGGCCGATGACCCATTTCTTTGAGCGTATGTTGCGATGAATGACCCATCTCTTCATGTGCATGTCAAGGTGAACGGTCCCTCTCTTTGAGCGTACATCGTGATGGATGACCCTCTCTTTGAGCGTATGTCGCGATGAATGACCCTTCCCTTTGAGTGAATGTCATGGTGAGCGGTCCCTCTCTATGAGCGTATACGATGATGGACGACCCTCCTCTTTGAGTGTATGTCGCGATGAGTGACCCCTCTCTTTGAGTGCATGTCATAATGAACGGTCTCTCTCTTTGAGCGTATAACGTCATGGACGAACCATCTCTTTGAGCGTATGTTGCAAAGAATGAGACCTTTCTTCGAGTACATGTCATAATGAACGGTCCCTTTCTTAGAGCGTATACCGTGATCGGTGAGCCCTCTCTTTGTGCGTATGTCGCGGTGAATGACCCCTCTCTCCGAGCATATGTCATAATGAACAGTCCCTCTCTGTGAGCGGGTGTCATGATAGATGACCCCTCTCTTTGAGCGTATGTCACGATGAATGAAATTTATCATCGAGTGCATGTCATAATAAATGATCCCTCACTTTGAGCGTATACTATGATAGACGACCCCTCTATTTGAGCGTATGACTCGATGAATGATACCTCTCTTTGAGTACATGTCATAATGAACGGTCCCTTTCTTAGAGCTTATACCTTGATGAATGAACCCTCTCTTTGAATGTATGTCGCGGTGAATGACCCCTCTCTTCGAGGATATGTCATAATGAACGGTCCTTCTCTTTTAGAGTATACCGTGATGGACGACCCCTCTCTTTAAGCGTATGTCGGGATAAATGACCCCTCTCTTTTCGAGTGCATGTCATAATGTACGGTCTCTTTCTGAGTGTATAACGTGATGGACGACCCCTCTCTCTGAGCGTATATCGTAGTGAATGACAACTCTCTTCAAGCGTATGTCATAATGAACGATTCCTCTATTTGAGCGTATGTTGTGATGGATAACCCCTCTCATTGAGCGTATGTCGTGATGAATGACCCCTCTCTTTGAGTGCATGTCATAGGGAATGGTCCCTCTCTATGAGCGTATACCGTGATGGACAACCCCTCTCTTTGAGCGTATGTCGCAATGAGTGACCCCTCTCTTTGAGCGTATGTCGCATTGAATGACCCCTCTCTTCGAGTGCATGTCATAATGAACGGTCCCTCTCTTTGAGTGTATACCGTCATGGACGACCCCTCTCTTTCAGCGTATGTCGCGATGAATGACCCCTCTCTTCGAGTGCATGTCCTTATGAACAGTCCCTTTCTAAGAGCGTATACCGTGATGGACGACCCCTCTATTTGAGTGTACGTCACGGTGAATGACCCTTTCTTCGAGCGTACATCATAATGAAAAGTCCCTCTCTTTGAGAATATGCCATGATGGACGACCCCGCTCTTTGAGCGTATGCCGCAATGAATGACCCCTATATTCGAGTGCAAGTCATAATGAATGGTCCCTCTTTTTGAGTGTATGGCTTGATGGATGACCCCTCACTTTGAGCGTATGTCGTGATGAATGACCACTCTTTTTGAGTGCTTGTTATGGTGCACGGTCCCTTTCTTAGAGCGTATACCATGATGGACGACCATTCTCTTTGAGCGTATGTCGCGATAAAATACCCCTTTCTTCGAGTGCATGTCATAATGAAATATTCCTTTCTTAGAGCGTATACCGTGACGGACGACCCCTCTCTTCGAGCATAAGTAGCGGTGAATGACCTCTCTCTTCAAGCGTATAACATAATGAACAGTCCTTCTCTTTGAGAGGATACCAAGATGGACGATCCCTCTCTTTGAGCGTATGTCACAATGAAGGACCCCTATCTTCGAGTGCATGTCATAATGAATGGTCCCGTTCTTAGAGCGTATTCCATGATGGATGGTCCATCTCTTTGAGCGTATTGCGTGATAGATGATCCCTCTCCTTGAGCGTATGTGGCGATGAATGACCCTTATCTTTGAGTGCATGTCATATTAAACAGTGGTTCATCACTTTGAGCATATGTCGCGATGAATGACCCCTTTGTTCGAGCGTCATATGTCATAATGAATTGTCACTCTCTTTAAGCGTATACCATGATGGACGATCCTTCTCTTTAAGCGTATATCGCGATGAATGACCCCTCTCTACGAGTGCATATCCTAATGAACGGGTCTTATCTTAGAGCATATACCGTGATGACGGACCCCGCTCTTTAAGTGTATGTTGCGTTGAATGACCCATCTCTTCGAGCTTATGTCATAACGAATGGCCCCTCTTTGAGCGTATGTCGCGATAAATGACCCCTATTTTCGAGTGCATGTCATAATGAACAGTCCCTCTCTTTGAGCGTATATTGTGATGGACGACCCCTCTCATGGAGCCTATGTTGCAATGAATGATCACTCTCTTCGATAGCATTTCATAATGAATGGTCCATCTCTTTGAGGGTATACTGTGATGGTCGCCGCCGCACTTTGAGCGTATATCGCGAGTAATGACCCCACTCTTCGAGTGCGTGTCATAAGGAACGGTCCTCTCTTTGAGCGTATACTGTGATCGATGACCCCTCTCTTTGAGCGTATGTTGCGATAAATGACCCCTCTCTTCAAGAGCATGTCATAATGAATGATCCCGTACTTTGAGCGTATACCGTCATGGACGACCACTCTCTTTGAGTGAATGTCGCGATGAATGACCCCTCTCTTCGAGTGCATGTCATAATAAACGGTCCCTTTCTTAGAGCGTATATCGTGATGGACGACCCCTCTCTTTGAGAGTATATCGCGATGAATGACCCCTCAAATCGAGTTTTTGAGCATATGTTGCGATGAATGACTCTTCTCTTCGAGTGCATGTCATGGTGAGAGGTCCATCTCTTTGAGTGTATACCTTGATGGATGACCCCTCTCTTTGAGAGTATGTCGCGATGAATGACCCCTCAAATCGAGTTTATGAGCATATGTTGCGATGAATGACCCTCTCGGCGAGTGCATGTCATAATGAAAAATCACTTTCTTAGAGCGTATACCGTGATGGGCGACACTTCTCTTTGATCGTATGTCGCGATGAATGACCTCGCTCTTCAAGCGTATGTCATAATGAATGATTCTTCTCTTTGAGTGTATACTGTGATCAATGAACCCTCTCGTTGAACGTCTATTGCGATGAATGACCCCTCTATTTGAGTGCATGTCAAGGTGAACGGTCCAATTGTTAGAGCCTATACCGTGATGGACAACCCTTCTCTTTGAATGTATGTCGAAGTGACTGACCCCTCTCTTCAAGCGTATGTCATAGTGAACGATTCCTCTCTTTGAGCGTATGCGGTGATGGACGACCCCTCTCTTTGAGCGTATGTCACGATGAATGACCCCTCTCTTCGAGTGCATGTCATAATGAACGATCCCTCTCTTCGAGCGTATACCGTGCTGTACTCTACCGCTCTTTGCGTGTATGTTGTGATAATGAACCCTCTCGTCGAGTGCATGTCATAATGAACGGTCGCTCTCTTTTAGCCTATACCGTGATGGACTCCGCCTCTCTTTGAGTGTATGTCGCGATGAATGACCCCTCTCTTTGATTGCATGTCATAACGAATGGTGCATCTCTTTGAGCGTATACCGTGATGGTCGTCGCTGCACTTTGAGCATATATCGCGATCAATGACCCCTCTCTTCGAGTGCATGTCATAATGAACGATCCTTCTCTTTGAGTGTATACCGTGATCGATGAACCCTCTCGTTGAACGTATATTGCAATGAATGACCCCTCTATTTGAGTGTATGTCAAGGTGAACGGTCCAATTGTTAGAGACTATACCGTGATGGACAACCCTTCTCTTTGAGCGTATGTCGCGGTGACTGACACCTCTCTTCAAGCGTATGTCATAGTGAACGATTCCTCTCTTTATGCGTATGTCGCGATGAATGACCCCTCTCTTCGAGTGCATGTCATAATTAACGATCCCTCTGTTCGAGCGTATACCGTGTTGTACTCTGCCGCTCTTTGCATGTATGTTGCGATAATGAACCCTCTCATCGAGTGTATGTCATAATGAACGGTCCCTCTCTTTGAGCCTATACCGTGATGGACTCTGCCTCTCTTTGAGTGTATGTCGCGATGAATGACCCCTCTCTTCGATTGCATGTCATAACAAATGGTCCATCTCTTTGAGCGTATACCGTGATGGTCGCCGCCACACTTTGAGCATATATCGCGATCAATGACCCCTCTCTTCGAGTGCTTTCATAATGAACGATCCTCTCTTTGAGCATATACCGTGAGGGACGACACCTCTCTTTGAGAGTATGTCGCGATGAATGACCCCTCTCTTCGAGTGCATGTCATAATGAACGGTCCCTCTCTTCAAGCGTATACCAAGAGGTGGCAAACGGGACATTCGGTTTGGTTTCAGTTCGGTTCATTTCGGGTTTATTTACATTCGGTTTAGATTCAGTTTGGATCGGTTCTGGTTTCGGTTTCGATTTTAATTTGATTATATGATAATTTGGTTCGGTTTAGATATCGAATCGGTGATTTGGGTCAATATCGGATCTGTTGTTTTCGAGTCGGGTCAATATCGGGTCGAAAGTTTTCGGGTCAGGTCCATGTTGGGTCATTCGGATCAGTTCGGGTCAATTCAATCTTTGAATTTTCAGGTTAATTTTGTTTGAGTTGGACTTAAGTATAAATATAAAATATAATCGTCTATATTATATATAGAATTAATCATATATTCTTGTAAAAATATATCATTTTTATTTCATATTGTAATTGTTTTGAAAATTTTTGCTTCAGCTTTTATTCGAGTAAAGTCAGTATTGGTAATATAAGGGATAATGTCATTTTTGTGAATACATGGATTCATTAATAACATTTTGGTCATTTTTATAACGCCCCAAATTTTAACAAAAAATAAACTGATTCTTAAAGTAGGAAATGTAATATTAAAAATTAAATTGTTATTAGATGTAGTGATTAATTAGTATTATTATAATAAAAAAAGATAATAAAATATATATTATTTAATTATTTATCATATTGTTAAAATTAAACTATAGAAAAAATATATTATTCATTCACTTTGACTCAATTATCGGGTTAAAATCGGATTGATATTTGGTTTAGATCGGTTTTTAGCAAGTTAATTTTGGGTTATTTTTGGTTCGGGTTACTTTCGGGTCGGATGAAATCGGTTACGGGTTCTTCTAGAATTTGGATCAATTTCGGTTCGAGTTTCGAATCACGCTAAATCATCAGTTTCGTTTCGGTTCGGGTTTTGGTTCGGGTAAATCAATTTGATTTTCGATTCTCGGATCAAATTTGCCAGGTCTACGTATACCGTGATCAATGACCCCTCTCTTTGAGTATATGTTGTGATGAATGACCCTTCTCTTTGAGTGCATGTCAAGATGAACTGTCCCTCTCTTTGAGCGTATACCTTGATGGACTACCCCTCTCTTTGAGCGTATGTCGCTATGAATGATCCCTCTCTTTGAGTGCATGTCATAATGAACAGTCTCTTTCTTAGAGCGTATACCGTGATTTACGACCCTTCTATTTGAGCATATCTCGCGATGAATGATCCCTCTCTTCAAGAGTATGTCATAATGAACGATCCTTCTCTTCGAGTGTATACTGTGATCGATGACCCTTCCCTTTTAACGTATATTGCGATGAATGATCCCACTCTTTGAGTGCAAGTCATGGTGAAAAGTCCATTTCTTAGAGCGTATATCATGATGGACAACCATTCTCTTGAGCGTATGTCGCGTTAAATGACCCCTCTCTTCAAGTATGTCATAGTGAACGGTCTCTCTTTGAGCGTATATGGTGATGGACGACCAATCTCTTTGAGCGCATGTCGCGATGAATGACCCCTTTCTTCGAGTGCATGTCATAAGGAAAAGTCCCTCTCTTTGAGCGTATACCGTGATGGACGCCGCCGCACTTTGAGCTTATATTGCGATTAATGACCCCTCTCTTCGAGTGATGTCATAATGAACGGTCCCTCTCTTTGAGCGTATACCTCTTCGACTACATGTCATAGTGAACGATCCCTTTCTTAGAGCGTATATCGTGATGGACGAGCCCTCTCTCGGAGCGTTTGTCGTGATGAATGCCCCCTTCTTCGAGTATATGTCATAATGAATAGTCCCTCTCTTTGAGCGTATACCATGATTGACGACCCCTCTCTTTGAGCGCTTTTCGCGATGAATGACCCTTCTCTTCGAGTGCATGTCATGGTGAACGGTCCCTCTCTTTGAGTGTATACCGTGAGGGACGACACCTCTCTTTGAGCGTATGTCGCGATATTTGACCCCTCTCTTCGAGTGCAAGTCATAATTAATGGTCCCATTCTTAGAGCGTATACCGAGATGAACAACCCCTCTCTTTGAGTATATGTCACGATGAATGACCACTCTCTTCGAGTACATGTCAGTGAATGGTCCTTTTCTTAGAGTATTTACCATGATGGACGACCCCTCTCTTTGAGCGTATGTCGTGATGAATGACCACTCTCTTCGAGTTCTCTCCTTAACTGTTGTTTTTAATTCTAATGTTTACTCTCCCTCAAATTGTGATAATGAAGGCTTTCATTGCATGTCTTCTCTTTGTTGCTGAAACTGATAATCTTAAAATGATGTAAGGACTCTCTTGAAAGCGTTAAAACCATTGCTGGAAATAACAACATTCAAGTGGTGTAATTGCTCCATTGAATTGCATTGTAACCAATCAGCCTTGATGGGTCTTCAAGGGACTTCAATTGATGTAAATGCCATGTCATTCCTGAGAATATGATCAACCATTTACTCCAAAAGAATAACATATCTAAAATATATAAGCAACCACTAGATAACAACTTTATTCAATAAAAATAAAAATGAATGCATGAAACAGATTTAATGAGCTAGATTAACTAATGAAACTAGTTACATTGAATGTTCTAGTTTAATTAATTAAATCACACACTAAATTAACTTATAAACATAAGAAAACTAGCATGCTTTAAGTGAACTATCATGCATTAATTAAACTAATGAACTTAATTGAACTAACATGCTTAAATGAACATCAAGCATTATTTATTCATGCACACGTGCTGAACGGTCCCTTGAATGACCCCTATCTTTGAGTGCATGTCTTGGTGAACGATCTCTCTCTTTGAGCGTAAATCGTGATGGGCAACTCCTCTCTTTGAGCGTATGTCGCAAAGAATGACCCCTCTCTTCGAGTACATGACATAACAAATAGTCCCTTTCTTAGAGCTTACACCATGATGGATGATCATTCTCTTTGAGTGTATGTCACGATGAATGAGCCTTCTCTTCGAGTGTATGTCATAATAAACAGTCCCTTTCTCAGAGAGTATACCGTGATGGAAGACCTCTCTCTTTGAGCGTATGTCGCGGTCAAATGACCCCTCTCTTCGAGCGCATGCCATAATGAACGGTCCCTCACTTTGTGCGTATGCCGTGATAGACGATCCCTCTCTTTGAGCGTATGTCACGATCAATGACCTCTTTCTTCGAGTGCATGTCATAATGAACTATCCCTTTCTCAGAGCGTATATTGTGATGAAATACCCCTCTCTGAAAATGGAAGATGGATGGTGATTATGGGGTGTTGAAATGATTGTATTCAAAGGAGTAGAGGTTGAACTTATGTTATAGGAACATAAACCCATTCTAGTTGCAACTCTGAGGGTGGTAGATGCACTTAGACCTCTTGGAAATGTAATTCCAGAAACCTAAAGTATAAAGGATGGAGGGTGACGCCACAATTCAAAGAGATGATTTGATATGTCGATAAAGTTCTAAAAAGAAAAAGAATGAGAGATTAACTCAGAAACTAAATAATCTAATTCAAAGTTGTCTGAAATGCCAAAATGGCTACATATTTATAGGAAATGAAAGGGTGTGGACAAGGGACATTTCCCTTTGAAAGGGTGGCTGAATAGTGGCCTTGGTGTATGTTCAATTGGTGGCGTCTCCCACTTTAACCGTTCGGTTGAATGGCGTCTCCTCCCAATAATTGTTGTAACTTTTCGATTTAAAATTCTAGCCTGCACAGTCTTCAATAAATTGGACATATCTTGAGTTCCCGATAGCGGATTGATGAGATTCAACATGATCTGGAAAGATAAGAGACTGAGTAACAACTTTCATGAAGACACCAAATTCCAATTCTACTCATATCCTTCTCGAAATCGGCATACAAGTGGACCATCATGAATCTGTCCAATGAAGAGTGTCATCTCTTTGTTTTGGCGCTCAAAACATGTTTCCTTCCATTTTGGTCGGTTGTGTCTCTTGGGGAGGGAACATGTTCTTCCATGGTTGAGCTGAAGGTTGTAGGGTGAGCTAAGATGAGCTGAATGAACAAAGGTTAAGCTGGGTTAAGCTGAGCTAACTAGCTGAAAGTTCTCCATCTTTGAGTGAAGATTTGAGCTGAACGGCTAACCCCCTATCTTAGTGAACTTATCATAAGGGCCATAATACTCTACTAAATCCATAAGAGTGAGTAGGAGCTTATCCGAATTCCATATTAATTGAAATTCACCATTTGTCGTTTTGAGCTCATTCTAGATTCGTTAACTGGAATGAAGCTAGCATCCGGTTCATTGCACTGCCTAGGAGTGTTTTGTACATTTTAGTGCTGATCAGAAGCTGGTAAGTTTCTCAAACAATGATTCTTTGTTTTCAGCTCAAATGGTGCATTCGAGCTAAAATGGAGCTGGCCAATAGTCCTTTAAGCTGTGTTTAACATAACCTGCAAAGAAACAACTTAAACTAATAAGTATGATGTTACTAAACATGTGTCGAATATTAAAAATGCATAATATAAGCCAGATAAAGATGTGGTTCAATATCAATTACTAAGTTATCAATAGTAATATAAGGTTGGTCGTGCACATACCATCCCCTCCTTCTTTTCGGTGATTTGTCCTCAAATCGAACCCCTTGGTGCTGGAATCTCCCTTAGCAATGGGCATGACATGGTTTTTCCGTGCATGGCCTTCTAACTCCTTGAGTTTCTGAAAACAAGATGGGAACTTTTTGACTTCTTTCGGGTTAGAAAATTCAGAAGTGAACACGTGATGTGTCAAAAGACATTCTCTAATCAACTTGATGCTGCCAGATGCCTTTTCTTCCTTAGGTCTTCCTTCTTTAAGCTTGATTTGGATCTTCTCTTGTTTCTAAGCCTCCACACTTTGTTTCATCAAAATCTGATCACTTTGCACTAGTTTTGGCGTGTTCACTTGCACTAATTGCGCATATTTGACACGCATCAAGTTTTTGGCACCGTTGCCGGGGATTGACAACTAAATTTTATTTTCTTTTTTTCTTGCTTTTATTTTAGTTATTTTAATTTTATTATTATTTTTTACTAGGTTTATTTTTTGTGTATGACCAAGGCCAACCCTAGCAATCCACTGTACGAGATCGATCCAGAAATCGAGAGAACCTACCAAGGGTTGAGAAGACAGATCCAAGGAGACAGTAAATTAAGGAAACCAGAACCTACATGCTGACAATGAAGGCCTTCTACAGCAACCACTACCGCGATAGTTAACTGTTAGAGATTTTCTGGTGGAAGATCTGAATGAATTCAACCATGGATTTGTTACACCAGAGATAGGAGCAACCCACTTTGAACTCAAACCAATGATGTTCAATATGTTTAATACTATTGGACAATTTAGTGGGTTTGCAACTAAACATGCCAGGCAACATCTCAAGTCCTTCATGGAAGTCTGCAACTCATTCAAAATTCAAGGAGTCTATGAAGACATTTTAGATTAAAATTTTTGCCCTATTCACTGAGGGATAGGGCCAAGACTTGGTTAAATAGCATTTCGGCAGGATCTATTGGATCTTCGAGTGAAATCTGTCGAGAATTCATTACGCGATTTAACCCTACAAACTTATATGGTCGAATCCGTAATGAAATTACTTCTTTTCGACAAGCTGATGACGAACCTATGTACGAGGCTTGGGAACGCTACAGAGAGTTACTAAACAAATGTCCATTACATAGATTTCCACTATGGACACAAGTAACCATGTTCTACAATGCTACCAATGCCGCGATAAGGATGATGTTAGATGCCTCGGCAAATGAAACACTCCTTGAAAAAGCTCCGGAAGAAGCTATTGAGATTCTGAACAAACTCGCAAGGAACGATTTTCAATTCCCTACTTCTAAGCGAGGAGGATTAAGACGCCAAGCCACAGTGAATGAACTAGAAACTACCAATTTAGTGGCAGCACAATTGGCATCTTTAACCAAGATGGTTCAGAACATGAAAGTACAACAAAATACTCACGAGGTAACAGTGATCAATTCTTCTGAGTATATGCATGATGAGGAATCTGGTTTCTATGTGGGAAATTACAACCGGAACAACAATATGATGTCAAATACATACAATCCGGCATGGAAAAAGCATCCAAATTTTTCATGGAGCAATCCTAATAATGCTTTGAACCCCACTAACTAAGCCTCATGTTATCAAAATACACTGCTGCAGCAGCATGTTCAGCAGCCACTGTCACAGTAGCAGATGCATCAACAACCTATAAACTCATTAGAAAATACTCTCAAGGCCTTCATAATGAAAACAAAATCATATATGGCAGAGAATAGTAGTTTCATGAAGAGAACTGATGACTTCGTGAATAGAATTGAGATGAGCTGCAAAATCAGGAAGATGCAAAATCAGGAAGATGCTATTAAATCACTAGAAACTCAAGTTGGTCAATTTGCTCAAAAACAGAATACTAGACCACAGGGAGGGCTACCTAGCAATACTGAAGTTGCTAAAGGAATAGGCCATGAACAATGTAAAGCAATCACCACAAGAAGTGGCCTACAGCTTAAAGAGACAATGGGCAAGCCAACAACCAAAGTTCCACCAGCGACACATGAGGAATCAGACAAGGAGGACTTGGATGCTGAACAAACTGAACATGAGAACACTTCCCCAGTAGAGAGCTCGACAACACATGAACTAATTGCCGAGACAGTAAAAAACACAGTGGTTCCAGGTATTAAATTCCAAACCAAAGAAACCCTAGAAGAGATGAGACCACCACCACCTTTCCTACAAAGGTTGAAAAAACAAAAACAGGACCACCAGTTCAAAAAGTTCATGGATATTTTAAAGCAAGTCCACATCAACTTGTCATTTGTTGAGGCAATTGAACAAGTGCCCAATTATGCTAAATTCTTGAAAGAAATTGTGTCTAAAAGAATGAAGCTATGTGAGTTTGAAACAGTGGCAACAACTGAAGGATGCATGACATTGCTGCACAATCGAATGCCACCCAAACTGAAGGATCCTGGAAGCTTTACAATACCTTGTGTGATTGGTAATAGTTATGAAGGAATGGCATTATGTGACCTAGGAGCAAGCATCAATCTCATGACCAAATCAGTCTTTCAAAAGCTTGGAATAGGAAGGACAAAGCCTACGACAGTGCTGCTCCAACTTGCGGATAGATCCTATGTGCATCCTAAAGGAAAAATAGAGGACATATTGGTAAGGGTAAACAAATTTATTTTTCCTACCGACTTCCTTGTCCTTGACTGTGAAGTAGATGATAATGCACCGATCATCCTGGGAAGACCTATCCTTGATACTGGACAAACCTTAATTGATGTGGGAAATGGAGAGTTGACAATGAGGGTCAATGACCAACAAGTCAAACTCAATGCATTCCACAAATTGAAAAAATTTGATGATCCAGAAGAGTGCAAAGTCCTCCATACAACAGACGCAGACACCAAGATATCCTACCTCGGCAGATTATTTGGCAAGAAAATTAAGCCCGAGGTGGAGGCAGAAGATAAGGATGGACACAAAGCAGAAGGGAAAGGCCAACACTTGAAGAAAAATCTAGGCTAACAAGAGATAAGTAAATTGGGAGATGCATTTTCATGCACTCCACAAGTAACATAATCTCTTTCCTTCTACTTTATTATATGAGGATTAGTTTTAAGTTTAAGATTTATGTTTTTATTTTTTTTTAATTTTGTTATTGATGTTTTTATTTTAAGTTTTTTTAGGACAATAAAAGCAAGAATAAGGAAGAAATAGTTCACAGTAGGAATTCTGCTGAGGCAGTAAATAGTATTAGAAGCCGCAACAATCCCAACGGGCAGAAATACTGTAACGGCTATCTGCCAAGTCTTACGTCGCGACAGTAAATGCTAACAGGCAGTAAATTCAAAACGGCTACAAAACAGCTAGTAGTTTAAACGGCTACAAGGCTGAGGCCTATATAAGCAACATCTTTCTCTTGAACTATTCACTCTTGCATTCTTGATTTCTAAGAATTCTACTAAATCTTGCTCTCACAATACTCTCTGCCTACTCACAAGCATTCTTGAAATTTTCAGAATCTATTCAAGAAAGTCTCAAAGACTCCTAATCTTCATCCATGGCAGCATACAATCGATTTTCCCCCGCCATTGTTGCAGACTGATTCAACAGATCTTTCGTCGCTTGACAATTATGGGAGGAGCAAGGGTTCCAATATAGTGAGGAAGACAACTTCGGCATCGAATATTACTTGTTCAACAAGATTAAATATCAAGAACGAGAGATTTTTTGCCTACAACCTCCCCAGGCAAATGCCACCATAGTGCGAGAATTTTATGCACATGCACCGAGTGATACATATATGAGAGGGCTAAAGTAATGCACCTTGAGTAAAAATCTGAATTTGTTGGTAAAGTCTGGAAAGTCAGTAAACTTGCGTTCTCTTTTTGGATGAGTTTCATGCATTTCTGGATAGAGTTGTCTTCTTATAAATTAACCGTCATTCAGTTATCTTTTTAACGCATCTCGAAACGCATCAATTGGATATCAGGAGTACCATCTATCTTACTATATTTTTTTATTTTTTTCTTTATTTTCTTGTTGAATTTTCAAGAAGACTTCTCTTCCACGGTACTTTAATCTTTGATGAACTTACTCCAATTATCAGTTTAGATTCGAGGGCGAATATTTTTGAGGAGTGGGAGAATGATACATGTATGAGAGGGCTAAAGTAATGCACCTTGAGCAAAAATCTGAATTTGTTGGTAAAGTCTGGAAAGTCAGCAAACTTGTGTTGTCTTTTTAGATGGTTTTCATGCATTTCTGGGCAGAGTTGTCTTCTTACAAATTGACCGCCATTCAGTTACCTTTTCAACGCATCTTAAAACGCATCAATTGGATATCGGGAGCTCAAGATATGTTTGTTTAACTGAAGATTGCGCGTGCAGAAAACTGGATACGGGATTATTATAGGATTTTGTAAAATTCAGCCCAAAAGCTACTATATAAAGTTTTTGGATGAATTAAACATTAAAATAAATTAATTCAAAGCTGGATTATAAAGCTTTGACCATTTTTATTAATATTTTATTTGATTCCCTAAGATTCCTTTTAATTAGCTATCCATAAGCTGATTTTAGGGGATTTATTCTATTAAGCTATCCATATGCTGATATTTAGGGATTGATCAGCTATCTATTAGGCAATTATAAGGTCTCCTTTAGACTATAAAAGGGGTAGACTCTTCTCTTGTAAAAAGACATGAACAATATGAATTTTTGAGTTATAAAAACTCTTGGTCTTGGGCTATTTTATTTGCAAGGTTGTCACCTTGCTATTTTTCTTATCAGAAGTCTTTTTCAACATAAGTACTTCAAGTTTTTATGAGGGAGATTATCTTCACACTCTTGCTTGCCTAAGCAATCGTGTTTAGGAGGGTGAGTTAGAGCCAATTATGGTGTTTGTCTATCTAATTACGGATATGAGGGTGCCTAGGACAATGACATATCATCAATTCACCGGAGAGATTCCTTTCGTTTGCATGTGTTTTCCTATTCAATTGCGATTAGGAGGGTGCCAAGGACAAATCTATCCAACATCATACCACCACCACCATCTATCCCGCTGTATATTTTATATCACCGAGCAAGGATAATCTCTACGTCCACTACCGAGGCAAGCTTGTCCGCCTTGATGCCGAAGCAATCAACGATTTCTATGGCCTCATACCCATCTGTGATGTTCATGCTGAATTCGTGGAGGATGTCACCACTCAGGACTACGAGTTGATCAAAGATCTAAAGCCCGAGGCTAAGCTATGGTGTATCTTTGTCAAGAGACATCTCATCCCCACCTCCCACAACAGCATAGTGGACCGCAAGAGATTGGGGCTCATCCAATCCATCATCAACAAGAGGAGCATAAATGTTGGAGAGATTATTTTACGTGAAATACACGAGTGCGGTAAGAAGGAACATGAACCTTTATATTTCCTTTGTTTAATCTCTAGTTTGTGCATTGCTGCAGGAGTACAATAGAAGATACGGATGAATACACACCAAACAGGAAAGTATGGACAAAAGAATTTTGCCACTGAGTTATGCAGATCACACAAGCAAAACCTGTCCAGGCAACCCCTCAATAGTTCACTATCGACACTGTTGTGGAGCCAGTACACGGTAGAGATGCCTGGCACTGTCCAAGCCACTGCCGCAGCAGACCCCTACCAAGAGATTCTTTAGAGGATGACAGCTATTGACCTTCGCCAGTAGAGATACATGGAATATCAGAGAGAGAATTCAAAAGCACTCTTGCCCAAATGATGATTTAGAACTTCCCCAGTCAAGAGGAGCAATTTCCAAAATTCCCTGCAAACATATTCATCACAGCAGCGCCCTACACATAAACTACTCCAGCCCTGGGGCCGAGGCCATTCTTCTCCTCTAGATTACAACAACAGTTCCACGCAGCTGGCCCATCTAGGGCAGTAGATCCTGCCGCGGCATCATGTGCCAATAGAAGACTTTCCATGCGAAGGGCAGTCTTCAACACTCCCCCAAGATCCCCAATCCAATGGGCAGTCTATCTACTGAGATAGATGCCTATGTCAATCAGAGCTCAGGCACTGCCAAGCCAAACATTTAGAATGTCGGGGCAGATCCAGAGAATGAAGGAGGAACATAAATAATGAACACTGAAGATGAAGGAGGAGAAGAGGTTAATGCTCCCACGCAACAAGCAACACCAACGAGAGTTCAGCCACCAAGACGAGCAAAGCCATCGCCATCACCAAGGGCACAACAATCAGCAGCAAGATCGAGAAAACAAATTGTGGAAGAAAGCTCTTCTAAATCATTACAATTTCTCTTCTTTCTTTTATTTATTGCTCATATAAAAAAAAATTTACTGCTTATATTTTGTTACCTACTGCCTACCCCTAAATTAAGCATTGAGGACAATGCTTGGTTTGAGTTTGAGGGTGTAGAGCCACTGCCGAGGCAATCTACTACCGCGGCCCTACCATGAAAATGAAGTTTTTAGTGATAAAATTTTTTGTTTTATATCCATCACTTCACTTGAAATTGTTGCCCATACTCTTACACTTCCCATCACCAGTATTGTCTTAGTTTATTCTTGAAGACAATAGAAATCTTTCTCCTTACCATTGTTAGGTTCTGTTTTGAAGGCTTAATTATAGGATACTTAAGGAGAAAAACTTAGAAGCTTACTATATGTTGAACTTTAAAACACTTTTGGGACTTGTTTGGTTATAGGAATTCTTTTAATAAACTAATTAGGTGATAAAGACTTAGATCTTTGGAAAGGTGACTAGAGGTTCCTATCACCGGCTTTAGGAAATACTCTTCTTCATGCTAGAGGTACCCAGAATTGGCTCAAGAAATTGTTGTTTTAAGAAGAGTACACTAAATCCAAATCTATTTGTCTTGAACTTAGAGTTTATCTAAGAAGGCCCTTAATCAAACTTGTCCACAAAAACGTACAAACACACTAACCTTATAGTTTGTCTTCTAGGTACACCCTTAGGTAACCTTAATATAATATATTTAGGGATGATGTTATTGAAGATAACATTTATAGAAAAGATATAGTTTACTACATTTTCATGTCTAAGCAAGAACAAGTGTTGCCGTGGCAGCAAAATAAGGCCGAGGCAGGACCTGATACCGAGGCAGCATAAGATAAAAAGCAATATGACAGGCAAACTAAGGAGAAAAATATGGAGAATGTTACTGGACAAGAAGCCCAAGGATCGGAGCTGAACAACATATCAAAAGCCCAAGGACAAGGCCACGCAGGAAAAAGCCTTCTAGAAGAATTAAACTTATAAATATTTAACCTATGTACATAACTTGTTATCTACTCCAAGTTATACTCTATTTAGGAAAGGTTTGCCCTAGGCCAAGCCTATATAAGACATAGCTGTCCAAGGGACTAGGAGAGCCGAATTTGAGAGAGTTTACCCTAGGAACAATTCTTCTCATCATGTTCTAAGCTTTCTTAGGGTCTAGGTGAAAGTTGTTGAGTATTAGTGAGAGGAGATTGTATCTTGTTTCTTGTTTCAATGCAATAAAATATCAAAGTTTGTTTACTCTTTGCCATTCTTTGTTCTTGCATCCCAGCTCGGGAGAGAAGTTTGTAAGTAATCTATTTGTCTAGACTCGGGAGAGTTAGACTCATGAAAGGAGTAAGTGCGATATTCAACTTGATTGGAGGATACTAACTCGTCCTAGGGATAGGTTGGAGTTTCAACGGCTAAAAGAAGTGTGAGATTGGTTGTTGATTATAATTGCTTAACGCTGGGAGGTATCATCAAGGACTGATCATTAACAGTGTTTTGACTTAGGGATAAGCGGAACCATCAAAGGATATTTTGCCGAACTTTGGTAAATCTGCCCAAGAGCAAGGGATTGCCGCGATAGAGAACACTACCGCTATCGAAGACAGTAATCTGTAGTACTACCGAGGCAGTATAGTGCAATTGTATTAGATAGAAACAGATCAATGAAATCCACTATACAGCACAGCTGGATCCTGCCCTCTTTCTCAAAATTGATCTTATCTTATTTAGTTTCTTTTATTTAGTACAATCAACATCCAATTTACTTGTGTCTTTACTTTTGTCTTACAGAGGAAGAAGATCAAAGGAAGCATATTAAGTATACCAATCTCTGAGGAGATGATAACTAGATAATACTTATCACTTATTACTTGCGACGTGTTCACTTGCACTAATTGGGAATATTTGACACGCATCAAACGTATACCGTGATGGACAAGCCCTCTCTTTGAGCGTATGTAGTGATGAATGATCCCTCTCTTTGACTGTATGTCATAATGAACGGTCCTTCCCTTTGAGCGTATGCCGTGATGGACGACCCCTCTCTTTGAGCGTATGTCGCGATGAAAGACCCCTCTCTTTGAGTGCATGCCATGGTGAACGGTCCCTCTGTTTGAGCGTATACCATGATGAACGACCCCACTCTTTCAGCGTATGTCGCTATGAATGACCCCTCTCTTCGAGTGCATATCATAATTAATGGTCCCTTTCTTAGAACGTATACCGTGATGGACGACCTCTCTCTTTGAGTGTATGTCGCAAAGAGAGACCCCTCTCTTCGAGTGCATGTCCTGATTAGCGGTCCCTTTCTTAGAGCGTATACTGTGATAGACAACCCTTCTCTTTGAGCGTATGTCGCGATGAATGACCCCTCTCATTTATCTTATTCTTTCATGCTTCATTTCACGCATGGGATCAAAGGTGAGTTACCTTACTGATCTTAGTATTTATTACTTTTATATACTTTATTGTAAGCTTACTTAAGAGTTATTTATTTAGGCTATTAATATGAATAGTCAATATAACCACATTATTAAGTTTCAGTTTAGATCTAAATTTATATTAAGTTATTTTAAGGACCTCTCCATCTACGGCATGTTCCAACTCTTCTTCTTCTTCAAATTCTTTATCCTCCTCCTCCTCTTGGTCAGTTTCAATCTCTCCATCATCATGGATGAACATAGTGTTGCGGTTAGGGAATTGGCTAGCAATGTGACCTCTCCCCAAACACTTGAAGCATTGTACATCACGGGATCGATTTGGCATGGCTGGACTCTTTCCCTTGCTGGTTTCAACGATGGGTTTGATATTCTTTGATGGTTTGGCTCGGTCATTAGGAGTAAAGGATGGATTCTTTTTTACGTTACTTTGCCCCCATTTAGAAGTAGAACCTCCAAAGACTCGGGGTGCACCTTTCCTATTGAGTTGCTTCTCCACCTTCATGGCCATATGAACCATGTCTTCTATTTCCACGTAATGTTGCAACTCAACAATGGCTACAATGTTAGGATCAAGACCAGATAGAAACCTTGCCATAGTGGCTTCTCGATCCTCATCAATGTTAGCTCGGATCATGGCTACTTCCATGTCTTTATAATAATCCTCAACACTACGATTGCCTTGTGTAAGGTTTTGAAGCTTGTTAAACAACTCTCTATGGTAGTGAGTTGGAATGAATCTTCTACGCATCACAGCTTTCATCTCATTCCAAGTAGAAGTAGGATGTTCACCATTGTGTCTCCTGCTAGATGTCAATTGATCCCACCATATAAGTGCATAATCCGTAAACTCAATGGCTGCGAGTTTTACCTTTTTAAGCTCTGAATAGTTATGACACTCAAAGATGTGTTCAACCTTCTTTTCCCATGCGAGGTATGCTTCTGGATCCGTTCTTCCTTGAAAAGGAGGAATGGTAATTTTGATATTGCTGAGATTATCATCCACTCTTGGACGTGCTCTTTGACCTTGTTGTGCCATACTATGTTGGGATGATTGATCAAGTTCATGCACATCATCATCCCCTTCAGGATGATACTCCTCATTACCATGATAAGCTTGTGAAATTTCAAGTTGATCAATTCGTTCTAATAAGGACTCCAATTGTTGTTGAATCATCTTTGCCATTGCTTGTAGCAATGCTTGATTTTGCAAATTGGGAACTCATTCACCACTGTGACCAGATCTTTGTGACATGATTAGATAAAAAAAAAATTTAAACCTTACCAGCATAAATCCTCACCTTTCCACTCCAAAGAAAATGCACTCACACTCGTGTTTCACTCGGGATAGGCTTTTCCCCTTAATGCACACTCTTGCCTTTTACCACTCTTGTTCTCTTTTCTAAGTCTGTAGCAAACGGATGGTAAAAAAAGATAAAATATGAATCTGAAGAAAATATGATAAAAAATACAACCCAAACCTTTTTTTCACTTTTAAGATATGATCCCTCCCTCTTGAACTTTTTTTTTTTGAGATTTTGGATTTTTTTTTCAATTATTTTTTTTTTCAATTTTTTTCGAACTTTTTTTTCTAACCCGAGATAGAGAAAAAAAACAAAATGCTTACTGAATCGCCAATGCTCTGATACCAATTGATATAAATCCGGTTACGAAATATCCTAATTTGTATATGTGATTGCCCAATCGTGATTCTAGTAAGTAATTGATATGAGTACAAGATGATACGATAATGAAATGATGATAAGTTGATTATTGTGTTTATGATGAAATATGGAAAATATGGATGTATGGTTGATGGAAATGAAAAGATGAAATGTAATTGATGGTGCGGTGTAAACAAAGGAGGAACCAACACTAAAAAGTGAAGACCCGTTCCTTAAGAGTTTTTAAACTGTGACTTGGGTGAAAGGCTAATGGATTGCGACCCTCTAGTTATATGAACTAGGAACCAACAATATAAAAAAAATGAAAAGGGATTAATGCCACAAGAACAATCTTGTAAGCCGATAAATTTCAAAAAGAACTATAAAAGAGAACACTCTCAAAGTTTAATATATGCCAAAAGTTGTTCATTTTACAATGAAATGAGTGCCTATTTATAGGTGTAAGATAACAACAAATTGATTAGCCTAGACAAAGATTAAAGACTCATTATTCTAGTGTTAAAGACCTCTTAATTTGTAGGTTATCCTATCTCCAATTGACAGCCAAAAAGGTTTGATCTAACAAGGATGAATGTGGACATTCGTAAGATGAATGTAGACATACATATCATCCACATGGAGAAATTCTTGGGCTAATGAACATGATTAAGTTTTCATTCATCCTCCTTTAATGGGCTGTTGATAAAGCATTGAATTCAGCAATTGAATGGCCTCTTGCATTTGTTGAACAAGCATCTTGTGACTATTCCCGTACTGAATTTCCAGCATGCACTGTCTTCACTAATTTAATCATATCTTAAGCTCCTGATATCGGATTGAGGTGATTCAAAGTGCGTTGGAAAGCTAAGAAATAGAGGAATAAGCTTGAAGAAGACCTCAAGACTCAAATATGCTCGTATCTAATCCAAAAATGGCGAACAAGTTGACTGATATTCCTTGAACTCCCTCCTTAAGTGTTGCTTTAATTCTTGCCTTTACTCTCCCTTAAGTGCTGATAATGAAGGCTTTCATTGCATGTCTTGTCTGTTAAAAACTGATAAGCTTTATGGAGGATTAAGTAGCTCTTAAGTAGTCTTTAAGTGCCTCTTTAAGTGGTGTATTTAGGAGCTCTTCAATGAATTGTTTTCTTGCTGAAACTAAAAGCCTTTAAGTGGTGTGTAAATCTCCCTTGAATGTCCTGAAACTGATCAGCCATCATGGTGTCTTCAAGTGTCTTTAATTGGTAGTAAATGACTTGTCATTTTTGTAGAAAATGTTCAGCCATTTGATCCCAAATGAATACCCTAGATGAAAATATAAGCAACCATTAGATAACAACTTTATTCAATAAAATAAAAGTGAATGCATGAAACATATTTAATGAGCTAGTTTAATTAATGAAACTAGTTACATTGAATGATCTAGTTTAATTAATTAATCCACACACTAAATGAACTCATAAACATAAGAAAACTAACATGCTTAAATGAATATCAAGCATTATTTATTCATGCACACATGCTGAAATTAAATTTAAAAACTTAAGAAAGAACTCATGCAAACTCATGCACAAGTAGGAGGCTGTATTGTTCCAACATAGTTGGTGTTGCATTCTCTAATTTCCAGCCTTGAATAAATAGATTTCCCATGGCCTCTTGAAATTTCTTGGTTTTAGCACGAGTCATAGGTCCAATAGGAAATTCTTCTGATTCATTGTTGGTTGTGATCGTATCAGTGCATGTCATAATGAACGGTGTCTCTCTGAGCATATATCGTCATGGACGATCCCTATCTTTGAGCGTATGTCCCGATGAATGACCCCTCCCTTCGAGTGCATGTTAGAATAAACGGTCCAATTCTTAGAGCGTATTCCGTGATGGATGACCCCTCTCTGTGGACGTATGTCGCGGTGAACGACTCCTCCCTTCAAGCGTATGTCAAAATGAACGATTCCTCTCTTTGAGAGTATGCCGTGATGGACGACCCCTCTCTTTGAGCGTATGTCATAATGAACGATTCCTCTCTTTGAGCATATACCGTGATAGACAACCCTTCTCTTTCAGCGTATGTCGCGATGATTGACCCCTCTCTTCGACAGCATGTCATAATGAATGGTCCCTCTCTTTGAGCGTATTTCGTCGTGGACGACCCCTCTCTTTGAGCATATGTTGCAAAGAATGACCCCTCTCTTCAAAGTGTATGTTGTAATAAACTGTCCCTTTCTTAGAACGGGCCCTTTCTTATACTGAATGACCCATCTCTATGAGCGTCTGTCGTAATGAACGAGTTCTCTCTTTCAACGTATTTTGCGGTGAATGACCCATGTCTTTGTGCGTATGTCATAATGAACTGTCCCTCTCCTTGACCGTATACCGTGAGAAACGATCCCTCTCTTCGAGTGCATGTCATAATGACTGGTCCCTCTCTTAGAGCGTATACCGTGGTAGATGTCCCCTTTCTTTGAGCGTATGTACCGATGAATGACCCCTCTCTTCAAGTGCATGTCATAATGAACAGTCCCTCTCTTTGAGCCTATACCATGATGGATGACCCCTCTCTTTAAGCGTATGTTGCGATGAATAACCCCTCTCTTTTAGAGCATGTCATAATGAACGTTCCTTCTTTAGAGAGTATACCGTGGTCGATGCTCTTCTAAAAAAATATCATGGTCGATAAACCTTTTCTTTGAGCGTATGTTGCGTTGAATGATCCCTCTATTCAAGTGCATGTCATAATGAATTGTCCCTCTCTTTGAGCGCATACCGTCATGGACGAACCCTCTCTTTGAGCGTATGTCACGAAGAATGACCCCTCTCTTCGAGCACATGCCATAATGAATGGTCCCTTTCTTAGAGCATATACCGTAATGGTTGACCCTTCTCATTTAGTGTATGTCGTGGTTTATGACCCATCACTTCGAGCGTATGTCATAATGAATGGTTCCTCTAGCGTATAACGTGATGGACGATCCCTCTCTTTGAGCGCATGTCATGATGAATGACCCATCTCATCGAGTGCATGTCATAATGAAAGGTCCTTCTCTTTGAGCAAATACCGTGATGGACAACCCCTCTCTTTAAGCATATGGCGCGATGAATAACACCTCTTTGAGTACATGCCATAATGAACAATCCCTCTCTTAGAGCGTATACCGTGGTCGATGACCCCTTTCTTTGAGCGTTTGTTGCAATGAATGAACCCTCTCTTTGAGTGCATGTCATGGTGTATGGTCCCTCTCTTTGAGAGTATACCGTGATGGACGACCCCTCTCTTTGAGCATATGTCACAATGAGTGACCCCTCTCATCAAGTGCATGTCATAATGAACGGTCCATCACTTTGAGCGTATACCGTCATGGACGACCCCTCTCTTTGAGCGTACGTCGCAATGATTGACCCCTCTCTTCGATAGCATATCATTATGAACGGTCCCTCTCTTTGAGCGTATACCGTCCTGGACAACTCCTCTTATTAAGCGTATGTCGCGATGAATTACCCCTCTCTTTGAGTGCATGTCATAATGAACGATTCCTTTCTTTAGAGCGTATACCGTGATGGATGACCCCTCTCTTTGAGCGTATACCGTCATGGACAACTCCTCTCATTGAGCGTATGTCGCGATGAATGACCGCTCTCTTTGAGTGCATGTCATAATGAACGATCCCTCTCTTTAGAGCGTATACCGTGATGGACGACCCCTCTCTTTGAGCGTATGTCATGATGAATGACCCCTCTCTTTGTTTGTATATCAAAGTGAACGGTCCCTTTCTGATATGTGCCGATCTTGTTAAGGATGTTGAATGACAAACTTTGATCATAGGACCTTGGAAGGAAGCAAGTCTCTCGCAAGAAGTGGATACAAAATGAAGAATTAAGGATAAGGGATGAAAGGAATAGGTGAGATGAATGAAAGAAATAGTTTAGGGACTGATTTGGAAGCGGAAAGGATGTGTAATGTTGATAAGGGTGAATGGATGTTTAGGACATTTTGTGCTGATGACAAAGGATTGAGATTGATGAAAGGACTGAGAGGATATGTAATGGATAGTGAAATGGAAATAGTATCTTAAAGATACTCAAGGAAGAAACTAGGTTTTTGAAAACCTAATCTTGAACCTTATGGTATATTAAACTAAAAGAACCAGAAGTACAAGATCGATAGAAGAGGGGTTGGCGCTACATGTACTTGATAAGTCGATGAAGGTCTAAGAAGAACTAAGCGAGCGAAAATTCTCACAAAGGATAAAATATATTCTGAATTTTATGATTACAAAATAAAATTCAAGTCCTATTTATAGTTTTCTAAGGGGTTTGGCCAAAACAATATAAGCTAAATAAAGAAACAGCCTAAACAAATAAGTATGATGTTACTAAACATGTGTTGAATATTAATTATGCATAATATAAGCGAAATAAAGTCGTGCTTCAACAATAATTACTAAGTTACCAATAGTAATATACGGAAATAAACATTATAGGTATATAATATGAGATACCAAGTGAGTGTAGCACATGAATTGAGTAAATAAAGAGGATTAAGTAGAACCATTGTCTTCGAGTGCATGTCATAGTGAACTGTCCCTCTCTTTAAGCGTATACTGTGATGGACGACCCCACTCCTTCAGCGTATGTTGCGATGAATGACCGCTATCTTCGAGTTCATGTCATAATAAATGATCCCTTTCTTAGAGCGTATACCGTGATGGACGACCCCTCTCTTTGAGTGTATGTCACGATGAATGGCACCTCTCTTCGAGTGCATGTCATAGTGAACGGTCCCTTTCTTAGAGCGTATACCGTGATCGACGACCCTTCTCTTTGAGCGTATGTCGCGATGAATGACCCCTCTCTTTGAGTTCATGTCATGGAGAATGGTCCCTCTCTTTGAACGTATGTCGCGATGAAAAAACCCTCTCTTCGAGTGCATGTCATAATAAACATTTCCTCTATTTGAGCGTATACCGTGATCGATGACCCCTCTCTTTAAGCATATGTTCGATGAATGACCCCTCTCTACGAGTGTATGTCATGGTGAACGGTCCCACTCTTTGTGTGTATACCGTCGCTCTTTGAGCGTTTGTCGCGATGAAAGACCCCTCTCTTCGAGTGCATGTCATAATGAACGGTCCCTCTCATTGAGCGTATGTCGCGGTGAATGACCCCTCTTGTCAAGTGTATGTCATAATGAACGATTCCTCTCTTTGAGAGTATGCCGTGATGGACGACCCCTCTCTTTAAGCTCATGTCGCGATGGACGACCCCTCTCTTTGAGCGCATGTCGCGATGAATGACCCCTCTCTTCGAGTGCATGTTATAATAAACCGTCAATTTTTTAGATCGTATACCGTGATGGACGACCATTCTTGATGTGTGCCAATCTTGTTAATGATGCTGAGTGGCACACTTTGATTGTAGGACCTAGAAAGGAAGCAAGTCTCTCACAAGAATTGACTGCAAAATGAAGAATTAAGAATAAAGGATGAAAGAAATAAGTAGAATTAATAAAAGGAATAGTTTAGGAACTGATTTGGAAGTGGAAGGATGTGTGGTGTTGATGAGGGTGAATGGATGTTTAGGACGTTTTATGGTGATGACAAAGGATTGGAATGATGCATAGAATATGAGGATATGTAACGAATGGTGAAATGGAAATAGTATCTTAAAGATACTCAAGGAAGAAACTAGGTTATAGAAAACCTAATCCTGAACCTTATATTGATCTTTAAGGAAGAAACTAGGTTATGGAAATAGTATCTCTTTGTTTTGGTGCCCACTTGCTTTCCCTCCAATATCTTGGCATCCAATGTGGATGATGGACGGACATGATGCTTGGTGAAGGGTTGGTGACCTTCGGGTGTAGTTGAGATGAGCTAATCAAGCTGGGAGTGAGCTGAATTAAACTGAGCTATCTAGCTGAAAGACATAGCTAAAGTTTGAAGCTGAAATAAGTTAATCTAAGATGCCTTTAACAAAGTGAGTTGTTCTGTTAGCTTCCCTATACTCTCTTCTAGTGCTAGGAGTGTTTTGGAGTTGATCCGAGTCTCCTAAGGCCTCGTTTTGAATTATGCTTCATTTGAGCTCATATGGGATTTGTGAGCTGACATGAAGCTAGTCTTGAGTCCTTTAAGTACTGTAGGAGTGTTCCATGCATTTTCAAGCTATTCTGAAGTTGGCTCCTTGTGTTTCTAGCATTGTCTTCCGTTTAGCTTCTTCTGAGCTGACTGAGCTAACACCGAGCTAATACTTACTCCTTGAACAATATGTAAGTTCTATGAAGGAAACATAATAATCGAAATGATGAGAATACTTAAAATAACTTAATATAAATTTAGATCTAAGCTAAAACTTAATAATGGGGTTATAATGACTATTCATGTTTATAGCCTTGTCTTTGAGCGTATATCGCGATGAAAGACCCCTCCCTCTCTTTGAGCGTATATCGCGATGAAAGACCTTTATCTTTGAGTGCATGTCATAATGAATAGTCCATTTCTTAGAGTGTATACCGTGATGGACGACCCCTATCTTTGAGCGTATGACACGAAAAATGACCCCTTTCTTTGAGCATATGTCGCGATGAATGAACCTTATCTTCGAGTGCATGTAATAATGAACGATCCTTCTCTTTGAGCCTATACTATAATGTACGACCCCTCTGTTTGAGCGTATTACTCGATGAATGATACCTCTCTTCGAGTGCATGTCATAATGAACGATCATTTTCTTAGAGCGTATACCGTGATGAATGACCCCTCTCTTTAAACGTAAGTTGCGGTGAATGACCCCTCTCTTCGAGCGTATATCATAAAGAACGGTCATTCTCTTTGAGAGTATACCGTGTTAAATGACCCCTCTCTTTAAGCGTATGTCACGATAAATGACCCCTCTCTTCGAGTGAATGTCATAATGTACGGTCCCTTTCTGGGAGCGTATTAGAGAATCCATTCGAATTTTTTTTTGAAAGAAAGAGCCTCATTAAAAAATCCTATAGCCAGTCACCTCGGGAGGTGAGTAGGCCCCTATGAGGAAAAGACTACCCAAGTTTTTATTGAAAAGAATAGGAGAACCTCTCTGAGTTTATAGAAGCCCGAATAAAATCGGGAAAGTTACATCCAAAAGAGAAAGAAAGAAAAGAACACAAAGCTCTAGAAGCAAGGACATGAGCTACAACATTTGCTTCTCTAGGTACATAACAAATCTTATAATCAGGCAAAGCACTAAGAGTACAACGAATTCGAGACACTAAGGGGGGCACCGTGGAAAGATCATGATGATGGGTGTTGTTAACTTTGTTAGCAATGAAAGCAGAATCGGTCTCAAGGATGACATTAGACTAGCCATCATCAACAACAAGATTAAGTCCCTCCAAAATGGCAAGAGCTTTGGCTGAAGCTGGATCTAGACAGAAGGCAAGGGGAATAGAGCGTCCACCAAGGATGGAGCCTGAAGAATCCCAAGCAATGACACCTGCAGCAGCTCCCTTCAAAGTTGGGTAAAAGGCGCCATCCGTATTAACCTTAACAAAACCGCGGTCTGGTTTTGTCCATCTAGCCTGAGCAAAGGTGGGCTCAGCTAGTCAGGATCTTAGATAGAGAGCATCATTGGCTGATGTATAATCGTCGAAGAGTTTTCGTGCGTTAGATAGAGTTAACCATGGTGGATTGAGATGATTATTATGCACAAAGTCATTATGACGATTCCATAAGTTCCATAGAATTGTTATTAGGAAGGAGAATTGGTGCAATGATAGAAAACCAGCTATTTTAGAAAACCACTGGTGGGGGGAAATTGAAGTATTAGAGAAAATATGGCCTGGAAACCCTGCCAAACGGAGAGCTTTCATGGCACTAGGACAATCCCTTAAAGCATGAAGGGTAGTTTCAATATTCGTATTACAAATTGGGCAAACCCTAGTATCGAGATTTGCTTGGAGGATTTTGTGGCTAGACGGTAGGGCATCATGGCTTAATCGCCATCCAAAGGAACGAACCTTAGGCAAGGTAGGCGACTTAGAAAGAATTTTTCATAGCCTAGAGGGTCTATTAACCGGCCCTAGTTGCAGTTGGAGAAATTGATAACCAGAACGCACAGTATAGATGCTAGAGTCGTGATGACCCCAAAGGGTAGTATCTTTCGTATCATTAATGATTGGTACATTAAGGATTTTGTTAGAATCTTCGTGAGAGAAATAATCTCTCACCTTGGATTCATCCCATCGGGGTAGATTAGACAACATAAAAAATCCCGCTCATAGAGGGACTTCCTCATTCACTTCATAATCGCCATAAAGGTATAAAGGCTTAGATCCTCCCCAATTGTCGAAGTGGATCTGTATCTGACTTGACATACCTGGTCGTTTAAAGAATCCATTTGCTAAGACATAACATTTTGTGGCATTGATTGTACGACAAATTTGATTAAAATTTCTCTACCTCTAAAGGAGAGCAAGTGCTTATCCCATTTGCTAAGACAAGCATTCATTTTGTCTCTAGTAAAACCCAAAGTTGCTGTCTTATTTTTCCCAATGAGGAGTGGAACCCCTAAATAAATACCAGGGTCATCGATCTCTCTTACATTAAGGATGTTATTGAATTCTTATCGAAGGGATGTAGATGTTTAGCATGAGAAATATATAGTTGATTTTTCAAAATTTACCGCCTGACTAGACGAAATGGCATAAGTATGAAAAGCGTCCTTGAGGTGTTGAGCTTCTGTAGTTGTATTTTAATGAACAACACACAATCATCAACAAAGAGGAGGTTATTTATACAGGGGCCGTTCCTGCTAGCACAAAGGCCAGGGAGATTGTCAATAACTTTCTCAGCTTTGAGCAATGCTGAAAGACCTTGAGTACACAAAAGAATCAAGAAAGGTGAAAGGGATCTCCTTGTCGAAGCCCTCTTTGAGGTTTAAAAGGTCATGAAAGAGAATCATTGACACATACTTGAAAAGACATAGAAGAGACACAATTCATAATAAGGGAAACCCATTTGTCATTAAAACCTAGATGGAGCATAATTTGTTGTAGAAAAAAACATTCGACATGGTCGAAAGCTTTCTCCATGTCCAATTTTAAACTAGCACCTTTGGTAAGGGAGGTCTCGTCAGTATTTAAAGTCTGGATAAGCTCATGGGCAATGAGAATATTGTCGGTAATGTTCCTACCTTGAACAAAGATAGTTTTATTACCGCCTATACATAAAGGGATGATAGATTTCACACGATTAACAAGCATTTTGGCAACAGTCTTATAGATAAGTCTGAGATGTCACATAGTTATGGGATCATTAATTTTGGGTATAAGAACGATGATAGTACGATTGACCTCTTCCATGCGAACAGACCCACTTAGGAGTCTGAGGCAGAGGTTTATAAAGTCATGGCCAAGGATATCTCAATGTTTCCTAAAGAAACCACTTGGAAATCCGTAAACTCTCAAGGGGTTCCTCGGATCAATACCGCGAAAAGCAATGGCAATTTCTTCTACTGTGAATTCCTTATTAAGGTCATTGTTCATGGTCTCAATAACAATATTTGGAATGTTGTCCAAAATGGAAGATGCAATAGTAGGAGAAGAGGATGAGAAGAGAGTCTGGAAGTAATCAATGGCAGTAGCCAGGATGTCTTTCGTGTGCGTTTGCCAAATATTTTCATTGTTGAAAAGTCCAGTAATATGGTTTTTTCGTTGGCGATTGTTTGTTCTTGCATGGAAAAAGGAAGTATTTTTGTCACCATGTTCTAGCTAGGTGGTGCGGGCGCGTTGTGCCCAATAGATTTCCTTCGCATTAGGTGGGATATCAAGCTCACTTTTGGTAGATATAAAATTATTGATATCAACATCTGAAAGTTGTTGCTTGAGGCACATGTTTATAAAGTCAGTTAACTGTTTAATACATTCATATGACTTGATATGTTTGTTTGTTTGCCAAGATTCTAGAAAACGCCCAATTTCATGAAGTTTAACAATGGTCGTGCTGGATGGGTTAGACCAAATCTCTCTAATCCAAGAAGAGACTTTTGGGTTATCAGCCCAACAATTCTCATAGCGGAAAAGGTTCCTAGAAGCTTTCATTTCGATTGCATGGGAGGGCCTAGTGTCCATTAAGATGGGGCAGTGATCAGATCGGGCTTGAAAGAATGACGTAGCCTAGAAGCTAGGAAAGACATTAAACTAATAGGAGTTAAAAAGGAATCTATCGATTCTTTCCATAATGGTTTCGGTATTAGGTCCAGACCTTGTCCAAGTGAACGATCTAGATTTTGGTTTACAATCGAAGAGATTATTTCTCATAAGACAATCTCTGAAATTATTAATTTGTGATTGTGCCCGACGGATACTGCCTTGCTTTTCATTATCGTGTAGGATTTCATAAAGTCTCCCCCTAAGAGTCATGGAAGAGAAGAAGCTGATTATAATGTGTCCACTAGTTGTCAAGTTTTATATTTGTTTGCCGTTTCAAGAAAAACATGTACACTAGAAAAATGGAATTGCAATTGGCCAAAATGTATAATAACATCAATATGATGATCCGAGTAAGAAAGTAAATCAATGGTAATCTTATTATCGTAAATAATAGCAAGCCCTATACAAGTGAGGCTGGATTCAACTGGTATACAACCTTGCATTCCTAGCTTAATCTTAATGCGATCAAGATTGTGTCTATTTAATCTAGTTTCGCAAAGAAATAAAAGATCAGCATCATGCTTGTGGACAACACGTTGTAATTCATGAACTGCCTGGCATTGCCGAGACCCTGACATTTCCAGCA
Source organism: Abelmoschus esculentus (assembly GCA_035048815.1). Lineage (NCBI taxonomy): Eukaryota > Viridiplantae > Streptophyta > Magnoliopsida > Malvales > Malvaceae > Abelmoschus > Abelmoschus esculentus. Next base: position 17,993,575 of record JAUCBN010000008.1, on the reverse strand, counting down.
TAATATTTTTATTTCCCTCGGCAGGGTTGATCCTCGGCAGGGTTGATCATCGTCAACCTCCGTCGGAGAGTTTTTTCTACCCCTTATCCCAGCTTTCTTAAATGAAGATTTTGATGGAGGTTAGGAACATTTAGAACTATATCCCTCGTCATATGGTGGAGTCTTTGTATAAAATTGAGTTGAAGTGGGATAATCAAAATCATGCATACTTCGTTCTGATGGATTAGGTTCAAGAAAGTAGCATAACGCCATATCATCTAGACTTCTCATGAAGAAACAACGGAGAAAGAAACAACGGGGCCTATAGTATCGAACATGTTTGTTGCTTTTTGCCACACAAGGCAAATAAACAAGTTAGAAGGTAAATAAACATAGCAAGAAACAATGTCAAACGCTGAAAGAATAGAGGAAGATAGAAAAAGCATTAACAAAACTTGATTGGAATACATCCAAGGAATCGTGAACAGAAGGGTAACAATTAAACAAGAATGTTTGGTTGATGATAATACACCATAGATTGTGTTGGATAAATCCCTTATAAAGGATGGTGTAAAAACATTAAGTTAACAGGGAAAATAAGATGAGCATGATATAAAACAAGAGAGAGAAACCAATAAGCGATTGTTACCAACCTAGTTGGATTGATAGTATAGAGTCACAAGAGATTTAGACAGTGCAACCTGTTTGAGGATATTACACCATGAAAGGTGTTGGATGGATCCCTAGTTAAGGGTGGTATATTCAAAAAATTAAACAAGGTGTTATAAAACAGATAATAGTCCAGAATGTACAAAAAGGAGAAACATGATCTAAAAAGAATTAATCTGGATTGAGGTATGTAAATAAAAAATAAATACATATAGTAGTAAAACCTTATGATCAAACCAAAACAATCTACCTGTCGATGGAGACAGAGCCAGCAAAACCACGTCCAGTTTCGGTCATCGCTAGAGAATAAAAACACGAATTGGAAGTACGTATTCCCTAGAGAAAAAAAAACGAATTGGAAGTACGCATTCTTGGAGTAGGTTTTGATTGCTTGAATCTGCCAAAACCGAACCAATTTGGCCATAGATGGGATTGGATCGAAAAAGATCCAATCAAGACTTGTGAATGTGATTGAGTCCTTTATCTCGGTTCTTGCAAAACACAACAAACTAGAAAATCTGTCGAGATTATAGAGACGTGGACGTACACGCTAATGCACTATGCAATCAACCTGAAGGCGGTTGTTGCGCAACAAAATGTAAACCTGTTGAGAAATACATGCCAGAACAACGTGTTAAAGACAAGGTTCAATATCGGTAAATTGTTCATGGTTAAGTGTCACCAAACAAAAAGCACCAAACTCATAGGTGTGATGGAGAGAGATCCATAATAGACGTACGAGCATGGATCGTTGTTAAAGAAAACCAGCAAAACCACTGGTAAAGAAAAACCAAAATCCATAAAATCTAACATGCAAAACCTGAAACATTTGTTTAAAAAGAAGCTAACCTGGAGACATAGATATGTTGGACCGATAGCCAATCCATAACCTTGTTTGTAACCATGTCGTATGATTGAAGAATCGATGAGATCGACAAAAAAGATCTCCTGGGGATGTAGATATGTAGAACCGATAGACAATCCATAATCTTGTTTAGTTGTAACCCCCTTAGCCCGGCCTAGACAAAACCGGCACTAACAGGTTACATGGGGAATATCAAACCAAACCCGCGAAGGTTCGATCCGATAAACAACCCTAAAACCGTTATTTTTTTTATTTTATCTTAGCTAGATGCATAACCTTATTCCTACGTGACAAGGTCTCATACAAAGCATTGTCGGTAACACATTAATTAAAAGCAAACATCCGATTAAACACTAACATAGATTAGGGACTAAAACATAAAACTTTTAAATTCAATTAGTAAAGTAGAAATTCTTTCCATCAATAATCAATTAAACATACAAGAGTTCCTCATAGCAAATTTCAACTCAAACGGATCATTCTAACATCATCAATTGTATGTTTCTTTAATTTAGGGACCAAAATGTAAATTTCCCAAAATACAAGGACTTCATCCAAATTAAGTTAACCATCTTGAAATTAAATCAACTTTAAGCATGCATGCAAAATTTCAGCTCAAAATAACATCTACAAGTACCTTAATCGAACAAAGGAAGATAACCGGGACTAAATTGTAATTTCCAGCAACTTTCAATTCTAAACATGATTAACAACATATGGCACATAATTAACTACGTCATGGACATCATCCAAGCTATAGGCATGCTCCCTAAGAAGAGATTAACAACATAGCAATCATGATGGAACATGCTTCAACAACTTAACCAAAACAAAAGTTCAACAATTAATAACCAACAATGATGGTCTTATTACAATATGAAATAAAGCCTAAAAGCTCACTCCTCTCATAGATTGTGTTACACATTACCTTGTCCAACTTATAGGCCAAAATCATACCAAATTCAAAGTGACCTTTCCCCTTGGTCTCCTTGCCTCGAACGAAGCTCCAAGTGCCTTTATTTCTCTACATGGATGAAAAGAGAGCTTAAGCAAACATGCTTAGTGAGGAAGCTCCACAAATAATCATCAATGCATTTATTTAAAACCATGAAGAAAACATAATTTGCAATACTTTGTTAAATCATGCATGCTAAAATCCCATTGTCCAAGTTCTTCAAATCATATGCATCCTTGAGTATACATAACCTTATCAAAACAATTTATAAATGATGCTCAAACCTTTTCTCAATTTCATGTATGTATATTGGCTTTCTAGTGAACACTTAGTGTGAATCTTGAGCTCACCGAATACACGGATCTTAGGACATTCGTCCCGTCAGGACACAAAGTCCCCATCATGACACAAAGTCAACTTTACCATGACACTAAGTCAACTTTAGCACTACCACGCTCGTTTAGACACAAAGTCCCCTTGTTATGCGTGTAGGCGGCTCTATCACGCACGTTAGACACAAAGTCCCCTTGTTACGCGTGTAGGCAAATATTTCGTACGGCTCTATCACGCACGTTAGACACAAAGTCCCCTTATTACGCGTTTAGACAAATTTAATATTCTCTTTATTTTATAGTGCACTCAATCCTAATGACATGTCATTCGTATTCGGATCAAAAGTTAGTGTCACTAAGCCAATATCATAATCAAATGTGCATGATAACTTGCTGCTCATAATGCATGCATAATATATTCAACAAATGAACCAAAGCCATGCCCAAAGGCACCATCATGTATAAGGCAATTAACCATATTGTATTTCAAATCATATAACTTGCTGCTCATAAAGCATGCATATTATGTTCAACAAATGAACCAAAGTCATGCCCAAAGGCACCATCATATAATAGGCAAATAACCATGTGGTTCTCCAAATCATTTCTCATAATTTTTCATAATCATGGATGCTAAATAACTCATACATTTTCAGCAAGTATCTCTCATGTATGCATCAATTCAAAACATGCTCATGCACTTCCATAAATCCCATTGCGTTACCAATAAAATACCTTTGTCAAAATTGCCGAAACTCATATCGGTTCATCAAAAACAAATACTTTACTTACTCTTGAACTATGGAAGGTTTTCACACTCTTCCATAGCCCCCCAAAACAGAACGTACCAAACGCGATTCGCTTTAAATCCGAAAACCACTCACCAACAAGCGAAACGAGCTTTTGCCGCTTTCCGATGATCGCACCAAACGCACCAGCAACCAAGCTTCTTCTTGTACCTCTTCTACAAAATTAAAAACAGAGCATTCTCACATCATAACATGCTCAAACCAATAGCCATATCCGATCACCATTAAACTACCAAAAACTTAGCCGAAAAGACCGAAAACTAAGCCGAAACGCATCCGAACAACATCAACCCAAAACCTAATGAATCTAACATCTAATCCACCTCAAATATGATCCAAAAACACATCAAAACCGTCCTTATATCTTCAGCAATATTTAAGCATCTAAAACAGCCCATAAAACAATTGAAACGCACCTTAAAACTACACCGATTGCATTATTTCGGGATTAAATTAATGTGATATCAAATCAAGACTCAATTAATCATTAAATCAACATAAAAACATGATTGATTTCATTTAATTTCCATCATTAAACAAGATCCAAAAAGATTTCACAAAAACATCACAAAATCACTAGATCTAACATTAAAAACATAAAATCGAGTTTTTATTCAAAGATTAGCAAGCTAATACTTGGGAATTTCAATAAAGAATCTTAGAAAATAATAAAAATCCAGAAAATTACCTTCAAGATCTATTCACCAAAAATATGAGATTTTCCCCTTCTTGATTCCTTGCAATTTGATGTAGATTTGATGAAATCAATGCATAGGTTTTGTAAAGGATGGAAAGATGATGCAAGTGATGTAAATCTTTGTGGAAAAAGATGCAAAAATCAGCAAGAAATTGAAGAGAAAAGATGAAGAGAAAGTGGAGAGAAAATGAGAGAAAAAGATGAGAAAAGTGGTTTTGAGAGAAAATGATTAAAAACCCAAATTAAAGTAATTAAAAATATATTTTGTTGAATAAATCATCATCAAAAATTAGAAATGGGTTTATGGCCCTCTAAGGATTCTAAGTTTAGCTTGCTTTTCAATTTAGTCACTAAAACATCACATTTTCGAAAATCACCAAATCGGTCCTCCAAATTTTTCCAAAAATTACAAATTGGCCATTTATGCATAATTATGCATAATTAAAAATCATTACAAAATCCAAATTATTTTCTTTTAAATTTGAAACATATTTTTAATATTTCAAACCATATTCCAAATTATTAATTTTCTTAATTAAAAATATCCTTATTTTATTTTTCCCGGAACTAAAGAAACGGAGAACCCGATTCGCCCCGAATCGAATTCCCCTAACTAAGCCTAACTAACAACCCCAAAAACGGGATGTTACATTAGTATCGATAAAAACGATCTCCTGGAGACGTAGATATGTTGGACCGATAACCAATCCAAAATCCTGTGCATAACCATGTCGTATGATCGGAGTATCGATGAGATCGGTAGAGGCGATCTCCTGTAGACTAAAAAATCGATAAAGTCATTTAAGAACCCAAATATGAATTTCTGATCCAAGGGCCACATAAAATAGCGAATCAAAGTTGTGGTTCCATATGGAAAATAATGGATGGAGTTCATGGGAACTAAGGAATAATAATAATAAAAGATTAAGGGGAACATCAAGGTTCTGTTCATGCCGAAGTGAATCTATCCAAGAATCCTTGCTAAAATAAGTAACAATTACTTATAAAATGGAAGAAGTCTGGTTAGGTTGAGACAGTACTGAGGCATACAACATCAGATTGTAACTTGCTTGATTCACCTCTGCAACTAAGATCTCTAAGAAAGGAAGCAGCCAATAAAGGAGATGGAATTGACGAATACTCAAGGAATCTTCGGATCTCTTACCTGAGAGGCAGTCGGATGTTATATTGATGAAGATTATTACATCATCTATGATGTTATATTGATCCCTTCTCAAGGGTGGTAATTGTGTAGCAGTGATTTGGTCTAAAGACCAAGTAAAACTTTCATGAAATATAATTAATAAAACCTAACTTGTCTCACCGGTTGTATCTTTTGAGTCTACCGTGGTGATTGGAGAAGACGAGCGACATTGTTGGCGGGGGCATGGAAAGGATCCATACCAACAGTGATGTTGATGACCACCAGAAAACATAGCATTCCAAAGGGCAGGATTCACAATGAAACAGTAAAGCAAAAGAATGAGGGAGAGGAGAGAAAAAACAATATCCCGTTCAATCTGTTCGAATTTTAACCGAGTAAAAAGCTAAAAAATTTAGATTAATCTGTATAATTTTGTTCAAAAGCCATAATTAACTATTTGAACTCATAAAATTTGGTTTGATAACATTTGGTTGTCGTTTTGTTGCAATTAAAACGTGCTTGTCTAATTAACTATCCGTTTAATTTTGTTCAAAAGCCCATAATTAACTATTTTAACTCTTAAAATTTTATTTAATAACATTTGATTGTCGTTTTGTTGAGATTAAAAAGTGTTTGTCTAAATGGGATTTATAGAGAATCCGTTCAAATTTTAACAGAGTAAAAAGCTGAAAATTTTAGTTTAATTTGTATATTTTTGTCCAAAAGCCCATAATTAACTATTTGAACTCATAAAATTCAATTAAGTAACATTTAGTTTTTGTTTTGTTGGGATTAAAACGTGGTTGCCTAAATGGGCGTATACCGTGATGGATAACCTCTCCCTTTGAGCATATGTCGCGGTGAATGACCCTTTTCTTCTAGTGCATGGCATAATGAATGGTCCCTCTTTTTGAGCATATATCGTGATGGACGACCCCTCTTTAAGCATATGTTGCGATAAATAACCCATCTTTTCGAGTGCATGTCATATGAACGATCTCTCTCTTTGAGCGTATACCGTGATCGATGACCCCTCTCTTTGAGCGTATGGCGCGATGAATAACCCCTCTCTTTGAGCGTATACCATGACGGATGACCCCTCTCCTTGAGTGTATATCGCGATGAATGACCCCTTTCTTCGTGTGCATGTCATAATGAACGGTCTCTCCCTTTGAGCATATATCATGATGGACGACCCTTCTCTTTGAGAATTTGTCATTGTGAAAGACCACTTTCTTCGAGTGTATGTCATAAAGAGCGGTCCCTCTCTTTAAGCGTATGCCGTGATGGACGACCCATCTCTTTGAGCGTATGTCATGATGAATGACCCTCTTTTTGAGCCTATGTCATAATGAATGGTCCCTCTCTTTAAGCGTATACTGTGATGGATAACCCCTCTCTTTGAGCGTGTGTTGCAATGAATGACCCCTCTCTTCGAGTGCATGTCATAATGAACGGGCCACCTATTGCGTATACCGTGATGGTTAACCCCTCTCTTTGAGCGTAAGTCGCAGTAAATAACCATCTCTTTGAGCAAATGTCAAAATGAACGATCCCTCTCTTTGAGCCTATATCGTGATGGACAACTCATTTCTTTGAGCGTATGCTGCGGTGAATGACAGCTCTATTCAATCGTATGTCATAATGAACAGTCCCTCTCTTTGAGCGTAAGTCACCTCTCTTCGAGCGTATGTCACAATGAATGGTCCCTCTCTTTGAGCGTATACCGTGATCAATGACCCCTCGTTTTGAGCGTATGTTGCGATGAATGACCCCTCTCTTTGAGTGCATGTCATAATGAATAGTCCCTTTCTAGAGCGTATACCGCAATAAATGACCCCTCTATTCGAGTGCATGTCATTATGAACGAGCCATTATTTATTGCGTATACCATGATGGTTGACCTCTCTCTTTGAGCGTAAGTCGCAGTAAATAACCCATCTCTTCGAGCAAATGTCAAAATGAACAATCCCTCTCTATGAGCCTATATCGTGATGGACGACTTATTTCGTTGAGCGTATGCCGCGGTGAATGACACCTCTCTTCAACAATATGTCATAATAAACGGTCTCTCTCTTTGAGCGTATGGCGTGATAGAAGACCCCTCTCTTTGAGCATATGTCACCTCTCATCGAGCGTATGTCACAATGAATGGTCTCTCTCTTTGAGCGTATACCGTGATCAATGATCCCTCGTTTTGAGTGTATGTTGAGATGAATGACCCCTCTCTTTGAGTGTCTGTCATGGTGAACGGTCCCTCTCATTGAGCTTATACCATGATGGATGACCCCTTCCTTTTAGCGTATGTCGCGATGAATAACCCCTCTCTTCGAGTGCATGTCATAGTGAACGGTCCCTTTCTTAGAGCGTGTACCATAATAGATGACCCTTCTCTTTTAGAATATGTCATGGTGAACATTCCCTTTCTTAGAGTGTACACCGTGGTGGACGAACCCTCTCTTTGAGCATATGTCGTGATGAATGATCCTTCTCTTCGAGCATAAGTCATAACAAACGCTCCCTCTATTTGAGCGTATACCGTAATGAACGACCCCTCTCTTCCAGCGTATGTCATGATGAATGACCCTTCACTTCGAGTGCATATCATAATGAACGACCCCTCTCTTTAAGCACATAACGTGATTGATGACCCCTCTCTTTGTGCGTATGTTGCGATGAATGACCACTCTCTTCGAGTGCATCTCATGGTGAACGGTCCCTCTCTTTGAGCGTATACCATGACGGACGACCCATCTTTTTGAGAGTATGTCGCGATGAATGACCCCTCTCTTTCGAGTACATGTCATAATGATCGGTCCTCATCTTAGTGTGTAGACCGTGATAGACGATCCCTCTCTTTAAACATATGTCGTGGTCAATAACCCATCTCTTCTAGTATATGTCATAATGAACGGTCTCTCTCTTTGAGCGTATGCCATGATGGACGACCCCTCTCTTGGAACGTATGTCGCGATGAATGACCCCTCCCCTCTCTTGAGTGCATATCATGGTAAACGATCCCACTAATTTAGCATATACTGTGATGGACGACCCCTCTCTTTGAGTATATGTTGCCAGTAATGACCCCGCTCATCAAGTGCATGTCATAATGAACGATCCCTCTCTTTGAGCGTATACCGTGATCGATGACCCCTCTCTTCGAGTGTCTGTCGTGGTGAACGGTCCCTCTCATTGAGCATATATCGTGATGGACGACCCCTCCCTTTTAGCGTATGTCGCGATGAATAACCCCTCTCTTCGAGTGCATTTCATAGTGAACAATCCCTTTCTTAGAGCGCGTACCGTGATGGATGACCCTTCTCTTTGAGAATATGTCACGGTGAATGACCCCTCTCTTTGAGTGCATGTCATGGTGAACGTTCCCTTTCTTAGAGTGTACACCGTGGTGGACGAACCCTCTCTTTCAGCATATGTCGTGATGAATGACCCTTCTCTTCGAGCATATGTCATAACAAACGCTCCCTCTCTTCGAGCGTATACCGTGATGAACGACCCCTCTCTTTCAGCGTATCTCATGATGAATGACCCCTCACATCGAGTTCATATCATAATGAACGATCCCTCTCTTTAAGCACATAACGTGATTGATGACCCCTCTCTTTGTGCGTATGTTGCGATGAATGATCACTCTCTTCGAGTGCATATCATGGTGAACGGTCCCTCTCTTTGAGCGTATACCGTGATGGACGACCCATCTTTTTAAGCGTATGTCGCGATGAATGACCCCTCTCTTTCGAGTGCATGTCATAATGATCGGTCCCCAACTTAGAGTGTAGACCATTATGGACGATCCCTCTCTTTAAGCATATGTCGCGGTGAACAACCCATCTCTTCTAGCGTATGTCATAATGAACGATCCCTCTCTTTGAGCGTATGCCATGATGGACGACCCTCTCTTTGAACTTATGCCGCGATGAATGACCCTTCCCCTCTCTTGAGTGCATATCATGGTGAACGGTCCCACTCTTTTAGCATATACTGTGATGGACGACCCATCTCTTTGAGCATATGTCGCGAGGAATGACCCCGCTCTTCAACTGTATATCATAATGAATAATCTCTCTCTTTGAGCGTATACCGTGATCGATGACACCTCTCTTTGAGTGTATGTCGCGATAAATGACCACTCTCTTCGAATGCATGTCATAGTCAATGGACCCTTTCTTAGAGCATATACATGATGGAAAACATGTCTCTTTGAGCGTATGTCGCGTTGAATGACTCCTCTCTTCGAGCATATGTCATAATGACATTTAATGACATTTGGTTGTCGTTTTATTGGGATTAAAACGTGCATGTCTAAATGGGCTTTATAGAGATTCCGTTCTAATTTTAACGGAGTAAAATTCTAAAAATTTCAGATTAATCTGTATAATTTTGTTCAAAAGCTAATAATTAAATATTTTAAATCATAAAATTTGATTTGAATAAAATTTGGTTATCGTTTTGATGCGATTAAAACATGCATGTCTAAATGGGCTTTATAGAGATTCCGTTCCAATTTTAACCGAGTAAAATTCTGAAAATTTCAGATTAATCTGTATAATTTTGTTCAAAAGCTAATAATTAATTATTTGAAATCATAAAATTTGATGTTAATAAAATTTGGTTTTCGTTTTGATGCGATTAAAACGAGCATGTCTAAATATGCTCTATAGAGAATTCGTTCGAATTTTAACCGAGTAAAAACCTTAAAATTTTAGATTAATCTGTATAATTTTATTCAAAAGCCCATAATTAAATATTTAAACTCATAAAATTTGATTTAATGACATTTGGTCGTCGTTTTGTTGGGATTAAAACGTGCATGTCTAAATGGGCTTTATAGAGATTCCGTTCTAATTTTAACCGAGTAAAATTCTGAAAATTTCAGATTAATCTGTATAATTTTGTTCAAAAGCTAATAATTAAATATTTTAAATCATAAAATTTGATTCGAATAAAATTTGGTAGTCGTTTTGATGCGATTATAACGTGCATGTCTAAATTGGCTTTATAGAGATTCCGTTCGAATTTTAACCGAGTAAAAAGCTAAAAATTTGAGATTAATCTGTATAATTTTGTTCAGAAGCCTATAATTAACTATTTGAACTCATAAAATCTAATTTAATACCATTTGGTTGTCGTTTTGATGCGATTAAAACGTGCATGTCTAAATGGGCTTTATAGAGATTCCGTTCCAATTTTAACCGAGTAAAAACCTTAAAATTTGAGATTAATCTGTATAATTTTGTTCAAAAGCCCATAATTAAATATGTAAACTCATAAAATTTGATTTAATAATATTTTGTTATCGTTTTATTGGGATTAAAACGTGCATGTCTAAATTGGCTTTACAGAGATTCCGTTCCAATTTTAACCGAGTAAAATTCTGAAAATTTCAGATTAATGTGTATAATTTTGTTCAAAAGCTAATAATTAATTATTTGAAAACATAAAATTTGATTTTAATAAAATTTGGTTGTCGTTTTGATGCGATTAAAACGAGTATGTCTAAATGTGCTCTATAGAGAATTCGTTCGAATTTTAACCGAGTAAAACCCTTAAAATTTTAGATTAATCTGTATAATTTTATTCAAAAGCCCATAATTAAATATTTAAACTCATAAAATTTGATTTAATGACATTTGGTCGTCGTTCTGTTGGGATTAAAACTTGCATGTCTAAATGGGCTTTATAGAGATTCCGTTCTAATTTTAACCGAGTAAAATTCTGAAAATTTCAGATTAATCTGTATAATTTTGTTCAAAAGCTAATAATTAAATATTCTAAATTATAAAATTTGATTTGAATAAAATTTGGTTGTCGTTTTGATGCGATTAAAACGTGCATGTCTAAATGGGCTTTATAGAGATTCCGTTCCAATTTTAACCGAGTAAAATTCTGAAAATTACAGATTAATCTGTATAATTTTGTTCAAAAGCTAATAATTAATTATTTGAAATCATAAAATTTGATTTTAATAAAATTTAGTAGTCGTTTTGATGCGATTATAACGTGCATGTCTAAATGTGCTCTATAGAGAATCCGTTCCAATTTTAACCGAGTAAAACCCTTAAAATTAAAGATTAATCTGTATAATTTTGTTCAAAAGCCCATAATTAAATATTTAAACTCATAAAATTTGATTTAATGATATTTGGTCGTCGTTCTGTTGGGATTAAAACGTGCATGTCTAAATGGGCTTTATAGAGATTCCGCTCTAATTTTAACCGAGTAAAATTCTGAAAATTTCAGATTAATCTGTATAATTTTGTTCAAAAGCTAATAATTAATTATTTGAAAACATAAAATTTGATTTTAATAAAATTTGGTTGTCGTTTTGATACGATTAAAACGAGCATGCCTAAATGTGCTCCATAGAGAATCCGTTCTAATTTTAACCGAGTAAAACTCTTAAAATTTGAGATTAATCTGTATAATTTTGTTGAAAAGACCATAATTAAATTTTCAAACTCATAAAATTTGATTTAATAACATTTGATTGTCGTTTTGTTGGGATTAAAACGTGCATGTCTAAATGGGCTTTATAGAGATTCCGTTCCAATTTTAACCGAGTAAAATTCTGAAAATTTTAGATTAATCTGTATAATTTTGTTCAGAAGCCAATAGTTAATTATTTGAAATCATAAAATTTGATTTTAATAAATTAGGTTGTCGTTTTGATGCGATTATAACGTGCATGCCTAAATGTGCTCTATAGAGAATCCGTTCCAATTTTAACCGAGTAAAACCCTTAAAATATGAGATTAATCTGTATAATTTTGTTCAAAAGCCTATAATTAAATATTTATACTCATAAAATTTGATTTAATGACATTTGTTTGTCGTTTTGTTGGGATTAAAACGTGCATGTCTAAAGGGGCTTTATAGAGATTCCGTTCTAATTTTAACCGAGTAAAATTCTGAAAATTTCAGATTAATCTGTATAATTTTGTTCAAAAGCTAATAATTAAATATTTTAAATAATAAAATTTGATTTGAATAAAATTTGGTTGTTGTTTTGATGCGATTAAAACGTGCATGTCTAAATGGGCTTTATAGAGATTCCGTTCCAATTTTAACCGAGTAAAATTCTGAAAATTTCAGATTAATCTGTATAATTTTGTTCAAAAGATAATAATTAGTTATTTGAAAACATAAAATTTGATTTTAATAAAATTTGGTTGTCGTTTTGATGCGATTAAAACGAGCACGTCTAAATGTACTCTATAGAGAATTCGTTCAAATTTTAACCGAGTAAAACCCTTAAAATTTGAGATTAATCTGTATAATTTTGTTCAAAAACCCATAATTAAATATTTAAACTCATAAAATTTGATTTAATGACATTTGGTCGTCGTTTTGTTGGGATTAAAACGTGCATGTCTAAATGGGCTTTATAGAGATTCCGTTCTAATTTTAACCGAGTAAAATTCTGAAAATTTCAGATTAATCTGTATAATTTTATTCAAAAGCAAATAATTAAATATTTGAAATCATAAAATTTGATTTGAATAAAATTTGGTTGTCGTTTTGATGCGATTAAAACGTGTATTTCTAAATGGGCTTTATAGAGATTTCGTTCCAATTTTAACCGAGTAAAAAGTTGAAATTTTGAGATTAATCTGTATAATTTTGTTCAAAAGCCTATAATTAAATATTTAAACTCGTAAAATTTGATTTAATAACATTTCGTTGTCGTTTTGTTGGGATTAAATCGTGCATGTCTAAATGGTCTTTATAGAGATTCCGTTCTAATTTTAACCGAGTAAAATTCTGAAAGTTTCAGATTAATCTGTATAATTTTGTTCAAATGTTAATAATTAAATATTTTAAATCATAAAATTTTATTTGAATAAAATTTGGTTGTCGTTTTGATGCGATTAAAACGTGCATGTCTAAATGGGCTTTATAGAGATTCCGTTCCAATTTTAACCGAGTAAAATTCTGAAAATTTTAGATTAATCTGTATAATTTTGTTCAAAAGCTAATAATTAATTATTTGAAATCATAAAATTTGATTTTAATAAAATTTGGTAGTCGTTTTGATGCGATTATAACGTGCATGTCTAAATGAGCTCTATAGAGAATCCGTTCCAATTTTAACTGAGTAAAACCCTTAAAATTTGAGATTAATCTTTATAATTTTGTTCAAAAGCCTATAATTAAATATTTATACTCATAAAATTTGATTTAATGGCATTTGGTTGTCGTTTTATTGGGATTAAAACGTGCATGTCTAAATGGGCTTTATAGAGATTCCGTTCTAATTTTAACGGAGTAAAATTCTAAAAATTTCAGATTAATCTGTATAATTTTGTTCAAAAGCTAATAATTAAATATTTTAAATCATAAAATTTGATTTGAATAAAATTTGGTTGTCGTTTTGATGCGATTAAAACATGCATATCTAAATGGGCTTTATAGAGATTCCGTTCCAATTTTAACCGAGTAAAATTATGAAAATTTCAGATTAATCTGTATAATTTTGTTCAAAAGCTAATAATTAATTATTTGAAATCATAAAATTTGATTTTAATAAAATTTGGTTGTCGTTTTGATGCGATTAAAACGAGCATGTCTAAATGTGCTCTATAGAGAATTCGTTCGAATTTTAACCGAGTAAAACCCTTAAAATTTTAGATTAATCTGTATAATTTTATTCAAAAGCCCATAATTAAATATTTAAACTCATAAAATTTGATTTAATGACATTTGGTCGTCGTTTTGTTGGGATTAAAACTTGCATGTCTAAATGGGCTTTATAGAGATTCCGTTCTAATTTTAACCGAGTAAAATTCTGAAAATTTCAGATTAATCTGTATAATTTTGTTCAAAAGCTAATAATTAAATATTTTAAATCATAAAATTTGATTTGAATAAAATTTGGTTGTCGTTTTGATGCGATTATAACGTGCATGTCTAAATGGGCTTTATAGAGATTCCGTTCAAATTTTAACCGAGTAAAAAGCTAAAAATTTGAGATTAATCTGTATAATTTTGTTCAGAAGCCTATAATTAACTATTTGAACTCATAAAATTTAATTTAATAACATTTTGTTGTCGTTTTGATGTGATTAAAATGTGCATGTCTAAATGGGCTTTATAGAGATTCCGTTCCAATTTTAACCGAGTAAAAACCTTAAAATTTGAGATTAATCTGTATAATTTTGTTCAAAAGCCCATAATTAAATATTTAAACTCATAAAATTTGATTTAATAATATTTGGTTATCGTTTTATTGAGATTAAAACATGCATGTCTAAATGGGCTTTATAGAGATTCCGTTCTAATTTTAACCGAGTAAAATTCTGAAATTTTTTGATTAATCTGTATAATTTTGTTCAAAAGCTAATAATTAATTATTTGAAATCATAAAATTTGATTTTAATAAAATCTGGTTGTTGTTTTGATGCGATTAAAACGAGCATGCCTAAATATGCTCTATAGAGAATCCGTTTCAATTTTGAGAAAAGGGCCTCATTAAAAAAACCCTATAGCCAAACCACCCCGAGGGGCAGTAGGGCCCCTATGGGGAAAAGAGTACCCAAGATCTTATTGAGAAGGGGAGGAGAACCTCTCCGAGTTTACAGAAGCCCGAATAAAATCGGGAAAGTCAAAAGAGAAAAAGCAAGAAGAAAAGGAACGCAAAGCCCTAGTAGCTAACACATGGGCTACAACATTAGCCTTTCTAGGTACATAACAAATCTTACAGTCAGGCAAAGTACCAAGAGTGGAACGGATACGGGACACCAGAGGTTGCACAGAGGAAAGGTCCTGGTAAAGGGGATCGTTGACCTTATTAACAATGGAGGCGGAGTCCGTCTCGAAAATAACACGGGTCCAACCATTAGAAAGGGCAAGCTTCAGACCTTCCAAGAGGGCAAGAGCTTCAGCAAAGGCAGGATCCGGACAGAGGAGAGGCAAAGAGCAACCACCAAGGACAATGCCGGAGGAATCCCTAGCAATGACACCAACTGCTGCTCCATTTAACACGGGGTCGAAAGCACCATCCGCATTAATCTTGACGTAACCAGGATCTGTTTTCGTCCATCTAGCGAGAGCAAAGGTAGGCTCAGCTAGCCGGGAAAGTGGGCGGGATGCATTATTAGCTGAGGTGTAATCATGTAAAAGGCTAAGAGCATTAGTGACAGTTAACCAAACTGGTTGAAGATGGTTATTATGGACAAAGTCATTGCGACGGTTCTAGAGATTCCATAAGATCGTAAGAAAAAGAGAGAATTGATGAAGAGAAAGAAAGCCAGCTACCGCAGAAAGCCACTGATGAGGAGAGGTATAAACAGAAGAAAGAAGTCGAGATGGGAGTCCCGCCAACTGAAACGCCTCCCTAGTGCAGGGGCAGTCCCTCAAAGCGTGGAGGGTGGTTTCAATGGCCAAATTGCATATAGGGCAAATCCCCGAGCCTAGATTGGCCTGAAGGATTTTGTGACCAGACGGTAGTGCATTATGGCACAGACGCCAAGCAAAAGAACGCACCTTGGGAAGTGTGGGTAATTTAGAGAGAATTTTCCATAGTTTAGAGGGCCTGTTAACTGGCCCTGGCTGAACCCTAAAAAATTGATAACCCGATCGTACGGAATAGATACCAGAATCATGGTTGCCCCAAAGGGTAGTATCCTTTGTGTCATTGATAATGGGAACATTAAGGATAGTATTAGCATCTTCATGTGTAAAGTAATTCCGAACTTTTAATTCATCCCATCGGGGCAAGTTAGGGATCATAAAAGTGCCGGTGCGCAAAGGAACTTCATCATTGATCTCATAATCACCATATAGGCGTAGAGGCTGAGAGCCACTCCAATTATCAAAGTGGATCTGGACAGTACTAGACATACCTGGGCGTATAAAAAATCCATCACGAAGTTTAGAAATAGCTACACTGAGCCCTTTCCAGGCAAAAGAGGAGTTCCGTGAAGAAACAGAATCTAGTATAGCACCAGTCGGGTAGTACTTGCATTTGTAAATTTGACTAAGAAGGTTCCCAGGATTACACACCAGGCGCCAAATTTGCTTGCCAAGTAAAGCAATATTAAAATGGTGTAGGTCACGAAAGCCTATTCCCCCGGCCGTTTTCGGGAGACAGACAGTATCCCAGGGAAGCATATGCCATCCTTTTTTATTAGATTTTCCAGACCACCAGTAACGGCGAATAGAATTAGTCATATCATCAATAATATTTAGTGGCAGAACCGAGTAAAACCCTTAAAATTTGAGATTAATCTGTATAATTTTGTTCAAAAGACTATAATTCAATATTTATACTCATAAAATTTGATTTAATGACATTTGGTTGTCGTTTTGTTGGGATTAAAACGTGCATGTCTAAATGGGCTTTATAGAGATTCCATTCTAATTTTAACCGAGTAAAATTCTGAAAATTTCAGATTAATCTGTATAATTTTGTTCAAAAGCTAATAATTAAATATTTTAAATCATAAAATTTTATTTGAATAAAATTTGGTTGTCGTTTTGATGTGATTAAAACGTGCATGTCTAAATGGGCTTTATAGAGATTCCGTTCCAATTTTAACCGAGTAAAATTCTAAAAATTTTAGATTAATCTGTATAATTTTGTTCAGAAGCCAATAATTAATTATTTGAAATTATAAAATTTGATTTTAATAAAATTTGGTAGTCGTTTTGATGCGATTATAACGTGCATATCTAAATGTGCTCTATAGAGAATCCGTTCCAATTTTAACCGAGTAAAACCCTTAAAATTTGAGATTAATCTGTATAATTTTGTTCAAAAGCCTATAATTAAACATTTATACTCATAAAATTTGATTTAATGACATTTGGTTGTCGTTTTGTTCGGATTAAAACGTGCATGTCTAAATGGGCTTTATAGAGATTCCGTTCTAATTTTAACCGAGTAAAATTCTGAAATTTTCGGATTAATCTGTATAATTTTGTTCAAAAGCTAATAATTAAATATTTTAAATAATAAAATTTGATTTAAATAAAATTTGGTTGTCGTTTTGATGCGATTAAAACGTGCATGTCTAAATGGGCTTTATAGAGATTCCGTTCCAATTTTAACCGATTAAAATTCTGAAAATTTTAGATTAATCTGTATAATTTTGTTCAAAAGCTAATAATTAATTATTTGAAATCATAAAATTTGATTTTAATAAAATTTGGTTGTCGTTTTGATTTGATTAAAACTAGCACGTCTAAATGTGCTCTATAGAGAATTCGTTCGAATTTTAACCGAGTAAAACCCTTAAAATTTTAGATTAATCTGTATAATTTTGTTCAAAAGCCGATAATTAAATATTTAAACTCATAAAATTTGATTTAATGACATTTGGTCGTCGTTTTGTTGGGATTAAAACGTGCATGTCTAAATGATCTTTATAGAGATTCCGTTCTAATTTTAATCGAGTAAAATTCTGAAAATTTCAGATTAATCTATATAATTTTGTTCAAAAGCTAATAATTAAATATTTTAAATCATAAAATTTGATTTCAATAAAATTTGGTTGTCGTTTTGATGCGATTAAAACGTGCATGTCTAAATGGGCTTTATAGAGATTCCGTTCCAATTTTAACCGAGTAAAATTCTGAAAATTTTAGATTAATCTTTATAATTTTGTTCAAAAGCTAATAATTAATTATTTGAAATCATAAATTTTGATTTTAATAAAATTTGGTTGTCGTTTTGATGCGATTAAAACGAGTATGTCTAAATGTGCTCTATAGAGAATTCGTTCGAATTTTAACAGAGTAAAACCCTTAATATTTGAGATTAATCTGTATAATTTTGTTCAAAAGCCCACAGTTAAATATTTAAACTCATAAAATTTGATTTAATGACATTTGGTCGTTGTTTTGTTGGGATTAAAACGTGCATGTCTAAATGGGCTTTATAGAGATTCCATTCTATTTTTAACCG
Source organism: Abelmoschus esculentus (assembly GCA_035048815.1). Taxonomy (NCBI): domain Eukaryota; kingdom Viridiplantae; phylum Streptophyta; class Magnoliopsida; order Malvales; family Malvaceae; genus Abelmoschus; species Abelmoschus esculentus. The sequence goes on along the minus strand of JAUCBN010000008.1, from coordinate 17,975,203 downwards.
AGTAAAGATCTGAAATTTTGAGATTAATCTGTATAATTTTGTTCAAAAGCCTATAATTAAGTATTTGAACATATAAAATTTAATTTAATAACATTTGATTTTCGTTTTGATGCGATTAATACGAGCATGTCTAAATATCCTCTATGGAGAATCCGTTCGAATTTTAACCGAGTAAAAAGCTTAAAATTTGAGATTAATCTGTATAATTTTGTTCAAAAGCCCATAATTAAATATTTAAACTCATAAAATTTGATTTAATAACATTTGGTTGTCGTTTTGTTGGGATTAAAACATGCATGTCTAAATGGGCTTTATAGAGATTCCGTTCTAATTTTAAACGAGTAAAATTCTAAAAATTTTAGATTAATCTGTATAATTTTGTTTAAAAGCTAATAATTAATTATTTGAAATCATAAAATTTGATTTTAATAAAATTTGGTTATCGTTTTGATGCGATTAAAACGAGCATGTCTAAATGTGCTCTATAGAGAATTCGTTCAAATTTTAACCGAGTAAAACCCTTAAAATTTTAGATTAATCTATATAATTTTGTTCAAAAGCACATAATTAAATATTTAAACTCATAAAATTTGATTTAATGATATTTGGTCGTCGTTTTGTTGGGATTAAAACGTGCATGTCTAAATGGACTTTATGGAGATTCTATTCGAATTTTAACCGAGTAAAGAGCTGAAATTCTAAGATTAATCTGCATAATTTAGTTCAAAAGCCTATAATTAAGTATTTGAACTTATAAAATTTAATTTAATATCATTTGGTTGTCGTTTTGATGCGATTAATACGAGCATGTCTAAATGTGCTCTATGGAGAATCTGTTCGAATTTTAACCGACTAAAAAGCTTAAAATTTGAGATTAATCTGTATAATTTTGTTCAAAAGCCCATAATTAAATATTTAAACTCATAAAATTTAATTTAATAACTTTTGGTTGTCGTTTTGTTGGGATTAAAACGTGCAGGTCTAAATAGGCTTGATAGAGATTCCATTCTAATTTTAACTGAGTAAAATTCTGAAAATTTCTTATTAATTTGTATAATTTTGTTCAATAGCTAATAATTAAATATTTTAAATCATAAAATTTGATTTTAATAAAATTTGGTTGTCGTTTTAATGCGATTAAAACGTGCATGTGTAAATGGGCTTTATAGAGATTCTGTTCGAATTTTAACCGAGTAAGGAGCTGAAATTTTGAGATTAATCTGTATAATTTTGTTCAAAAGCCTATAATTAAGTATTTGAACTTATAAAATTTAATTTAATAACATTTGGTTGTTGTTTTGATGCGATTAATACGAGCATGTCTAAATGTGCTCTATGGAGAATCCGTTCGAATTTTAACCAAGTAAAAACCTTAAAATTTGAGATTAATTTGTATAATTTTGTTCAAAAGACCATAATTTAATATTTAAACTCATAAAATTTGATTTAATAACATTTGGTTGTCGTTTTGTTGGGATTAAAAGGTGCATGTCTAAATGGGCTTTATAGAGATTGCTTTCTAATTTTAACTGAGTAAAATTCTGAAAATTTCAGATTAATCTGTATAATTTTGTTCAAAAGCTAAAAATTAAATATTTTAAATCATAAAATTTGATTTGAATAAAATTTGGTTATCGTTTTGATGTGATTAAAACGTGCATGTCTAATAAATGGGCTTTATAGAGAATCCGTTCCAATTTTAACCGAGTAAAACCATTAAAATTTGAGATTAATTTGTATAATTTTATTTAAAAGCACATAATTAAATATTTAAACTCATAAAATTTTATTCAATGACATTTGGTTGTCGTTTTGTTGGGATTAAAACGTGCATGTCTAAATGGGCTTTATAGAGATTCCGTTCTAATTTTAAACGAGTAAAATTCTGAAACTTTGAGATTAATCTGTATAATTTTGTTCAAAAGCAAATAATTAAATATTTTAAATCATAAAATTTGATTTGAATAAAATTTGGCTGTCGTTTTGATGCGATTAAAACGTGCATATCTAAATGGGCTTTATAGAGATTTCGTTTCAATTTTAACTGAGTAAAAAGCTAAAAATTTGAGATTAATCTGTATAATTTTTTTCAGAAGCCTATAATTAACTATTTGAACTCATAAAATTTAATTTAATAACATTTGGTTGTCGTTTTGATGCGAATAAAACGTGCATGTCAAAATGGGCTTTATAGAGATTCCGTTCCAATTTTAACCGAGTAAAACCATTAAAATTTGAGATTAATCTGTATAATTTTGTTTAAAAGCGCATAATTAAATATTTAAACTCATAAAATTTTATTTAATGATATTTAGTTGTCGTTTTGTTAGGATTAAAAGGTGCATGTGTAAATGGGCTTTATAGAGATTCCGTTCCAATTTTAACCGAGTAAAATTCTGAAACTTTCAGATTAATCTGTATAATTTTATTCAAAAGCTAATAATTAAATATTTGAAATCATAAAATTTGATTTTAATAAAATTTGGTTGTCATTTTAATGCCATTAAAATGCGCATGTCTAAATGGGCTTTATAGAGATTCCATACGAATTTTTTTTTGAGAAAGGGCCTCATTAAAAAACCCTTATAGCCGACCGCCCGGAGGGCAGGAAGGCCCCTATAGGGAAAAGAGTACCGAAGATCTTATTGAGAAGGGGAGGAAAACCTCTCTGAGTTTACAGAACCCCGAATAAAATCGGGAAAGTCACAGGAGAAATAGCAAGAAGAAAAGGAACGCAAAGCCCTAGTAGCTAACACATGGGCTACAACATTAGCCTCTCTAGGAACATAACAAATCTTACAGTCAGGCAAAGTACCAAGAGTGGAACGAATACGAGACACCCAAGGTTGCACCGAGGAACGATCCTGGTAAAGGGGGTCGTTGACCTTGTTAGCAATGGAAGCAGAGTCGGTCTCGAAGACAACACGGGTCCAGCCATTGGAAAAGGCAAGCTTCAGACCTTCCAAGAGGGAAAGAGCTTCAGCAGAGGCAGGATCCGGACAGAAGAGAGGCAAAGAACAGCCGCCAAGGACAATGCCAGAGGAATCCCTAACAATGGCACCAACTGCTGCTCCTTTTAACACGGGGTCGAACGCACCATCCGTGTTAATCTTGACGTAACCAGGGTCTGGCTTCGTCCATCTAGCAAGAGCAAGAGTGGGCTCAGCTAGCCGAGAATGTAGGCGGGAGGCACTGGTAGCTGAGGTGTAATCATGTAAAAGACTTAGAGCATTAGAAACAGTTAACCACACCGGTTGAAGATGGTTATTATGGACAAAGTCGTTGCGACGGTTCCAAAGATTCCATAAGATCGTGAGAAATAAAGAAAATTGCTGAAGAGAAAGAAAGCCAGCTGCCGCAGAAAGCCATTGATGAGGGGAGGTATAAACAGGAGAAAGAAGTCGAGATGGGAGACCTGCCAACTGGAACGCTTCTCTAGTGCAAGGGTAGTCCCGTATAGCATGGATGGTAGTTTCAATGGCCAAATTGCATATAGAGCAAATCCCCGGACCTAGATTGGCCTGAAGGATTTTGTGACCAGAGGGAAGTGCATCGTGACACAAACGCCAAGCAAAAGAACGTACCTTAGGAAGAGTGGGTAATTTAGAAAGGACTTTCCAAAGTTTAGAGGGCCTATTAACTGGACCTGGCTGGAGCTGCAAAAATTGATAGCCCGAACGTACAGAGTCTAATAAAAAATTGATAGCCTGGACGTATAAAAAATCTAGCACGAAGTTTAGAGATAGCGACACTGAGCCCTTTCCAAGCAAAGGAGGAACTCCGTGGAGAAGCAGAGTCTAATAAAGAACCAGTCGGGTAGTACTTGTATTTGTAAATTTAACTAAGAAGGCTCCCAGGAGCACACACAAGGCGCCAAATCTGCTTACCAAGTAAAGCAATATTAAAATGGTGTAAATCACGAAAGCCGACTCCCCCAGCCGCTTTCGGAAGACAGACAGTATCCTAGGGAAGCATGTGCCATCCTTTTTTGCCAGCTTTTCCAGACCACCAGTAGCGGCGTATAGAAGTAGTCATGTCATCAATAATATTGAGTGGCAGAAGGTAGCAAGACATCACATATTGAGGCATAGATTGAAGAACAGATTTGATGAAGACTTCTCTCCCACTAAAAGAGAGGAGATGTTTGTCCCATCTGTTCATTCTAGCAGTCATTTTATCTTTGGTAAAACCCAGAGCAACAGTTTTATTTTTCCCAATGAGAAGAGGGACTCCTAAGTAAAGCCCAGAATCATTCACCTCCCTGACATGCAGTATGTCATTGATGGCTGTACGAAGTGACAAAGGGGTTTTCCGAGAATAGAAAATAGTAGATTTCTCAAAGTTCACTGCTTGCCCAGACGAAGTGGCATAAATGTGCAGAACATCCCGAAGGCGCTGCACTTCTGCCATTTTGGTCCGGATAAAAACAACACAGTCGTCTGCAAAAAGAAGATGATTGACACGTGGTCCATTTCTGCTAGCACAAAGCCCCGGGAGGTCACCAGAGGATTGCGCAGCATTAAGTAAGGCCGAAAGACCCTGTGTACAGAAAAGAAACAAAAAGGGGGAGAGAGGGTCCCCTTGCTGTAAACCTCTAGAGGGCTTAAAAGGCCGAGAAAGAGAATCATTCACTCGAACTTGAAAGGTAACTGAGGATACACACCGCATAATAAGGGACACCCAATTGGAGTTAAAGCCTAGACGAATCATAATATGTTCTAAAAAAGTCCATTCAACACGGTCGAAAGCCTTTTCCATATCTAGCTTTAAACTAGCCCCTTTCTCAAGGGATGTAGCATCAGTATTAAGGGTGTGGATGAGTTCATGAGCTATAAGAATATTATCCGTAATATTCCTGCCATGAACAAAAGCAGCTTGGTTGCCACTAATACAAATAGGTATGATAGATTAGCCGATTAACAAGAACTTTCGAGACAGTTTTATAAATAACTGTACAGAGACTAATAGGTCTAAGATGACGCATTGTAGTAGGCTCATCAATTTTAGGGATAAGCACAATGATGGTACGATTGACTTCTTCCATATTATTGGACCCTCGAAGGAGCCCAAGGCATAGAGAAATAAATTCATGGCCAAGGATATCCCAGTGCTTCTGAAAGAAACTACTTGGGAAACCGTCAACCCCCGGGGCCTTCCTCGGATCAATATCACGAAAAGCAGTATAAATTTCATCTGTAGTGAAATCCTTATTAAGTTCATTATTCATGGATTCAGTAACAACTGTGGGAATGTTGTTCAAAATTGATGAATCTATGATAGGAAAGGATGAGGAAAAAAGACTTTGAAAGTATGTAACAGCGATAGTCATAATATCAGTTGAATTAGATTGCCAAGTATTTTGTTCGTTGAAAAGACCAACAATCTGGTTTTTCCTCCGTCGGCTAGTTGCTCTGGAATGAAAGAAGGAAGTGTTTTTGTCACCATGCTCTAACTAAAGTGTTCGAGCGCGCTGAGCCCAATAGATTTCCTTCGCATTAAGTAAACTATCAAGCTCGCGTTTAGCAGAGAGAAGGCCATTGATTTCAGAGTTGGAAAGATGTCGCGTGAGGCATAGGTTAATGAAGTTATTCAACTGGGAGATACGTTTATTGGATTTCAATCGTTTGTTAGTTTGCTAAGTAGCAAGGAAGTGTCTAATGTCGTGTAGTTTACTTAGAGTCGATCGAGATGGAGTAGACCATAGCTCTTTAATACGTAAAAGAACCTCAGGAGTATCAGCCCAACAGTTCTCATAGCGGAACAAGGTGCTGGTTCGCACAATTGGAGGACCCATAATAGGCCTAGTATCCATTAAAATAGGACAGTGGTCAGAACGTGCCTGAAAGAAAGAGATAGCTTGGCAGCTAGGGAAAGTATTGAACCAGGTTGAATTACCAAGAAATCTGTCTAGTCTTTCCATAATGGTTACCGAGTTGCGTCCCGATCTGGTCCAAGTGAACCAATCAGACTTTGGCTTGCAGTCAAAAAGATCATTATTATCGAGGCACTCTTGAAAATTATTAATTTGTGAACGAGTACGGCGAGAACCACCTTGTTTTTCGTTATCGTAAAGAATTTCATTAAAGTCCCCCCCTAAAAGCCAAGGAAGAGAACTGGCTACATTCAGGGAATCTATTAATTGCTAAGTCTTATGTTTGTTCGCAGTTTCAGGAAAGCCATGGATGCCAGTAAAGTGGAATTGAGTTTGTCCAAAGGAAACAACAACATCAATATGTCGGTCGGAGTACGAAAGAAGGTCAATAGAAGAATTGTTGTTCCATAAAATGGCAAGCCCTGTACAGGAAGGCCTAGGATCAACGGCTAGACAACCATGCATACCAAGTTTAAGTTTAATACGATCCATGTTATGTTTGTTTAATCTAGTCTCACAAAGAAAGAGACAGTCAGTCTGATGCTTAGAAACAGCACGTTGTAAAGCAAGAACTGCCTGGGAGGTGCCAAGACCCTGATAGTTCTAACATAAAATTTTCATTTCTCTCGGCGGGGTTGATCCTTGTCAACCACCGCCAGAGAGTTGTTAAAGCTGCTCATCCCAGCTAGCCAAAACTGTAAGTTGACGTGAAGTAGAGTAGGAAAGCAGTTCCTTTCAAAAAGTAAAACTACGTCAAAGTAAACGTTAGAAAGATCCCTTTCAAAGGGTGGTATACATAATCGGAGAACAAAAAAGAAACGAAATAACAAGGAAAAGAGAAAAGAAAAGCAAAATAAAAGAAGAGAAGAGAAAAAGCCAAAGTAAAAAAACAAGGAAGAAGAAATATTATTAAACCAGAAAATATACCCAAAAAAATGCAGAAAAGAGAAACTGTCCTAATAAACTCAAGAACCTAAAAACAACGAAAACAATAAAAAGATAAACTAAAGCTAGAACTGCCGTGGTACAGAAACCATGACAGTTCAAAAAAAGAAAGATCATTTGGCTCGGCGGGGTTGACCACTGTCAACCTCCGCCGGAGAGTTGTTTGTGCTGCTCATCCCAGCTTTTTCTGCAGATCCTTTAGGAGGTGGCCGAGGGCGTTTAGGCCGAGAGCCCTCATCAGATGGTGGAGTTCTTTTAGAGCCCCTAGTAGCAACTGCACGAGCAATTCTCTTAGCTGGCGGCGCATTTTCAATCCAGTCAGCAGCCTCCTGGAAGGCAGCATCATTGGCAAGATCAAACTCCAGTTCCTGAAGTTCTGGCGCCGACAAGCTATCATCAGCATTACCATCAGGGATCTTAGATCGAGTAGTTACATTGGGTTCCGAGTTCGGAGAGACCGATTGCAGGAGCTGAGTAGGGCCACGCCGAACAGATAGTTTACTTGGAACAGTTGAAAGAGTACGAGGGCCTTGTGAGAAAACAGGCACAGACTCAGAAGGAGGAACGTTCTCCTGAGCTGATAGGTTTGGTATAGGAGCCTTACCTTTATCATTAGAACTCGTGGAAGGAGAAGCTTGAGAGCCTTGCGAAATGTAACGGATACGTCCTCTCTGCATGGGTTGAGAAATCTTCCTCTTAGGGAGAAAGCGGAGCCAGTCGCCATATTGAAGTTGTTTAGGTCTCTCCTCAACTAGAATGGTGCAAAAATCAAGAGAGTGGCCAACACGTCCACAACAGTGGCAGAGAGTGGGGAGACGTTCATACTGTAGAGGACAAAAACGCGTAGAAGAGCCCCCACCGAGAGCAACACAACATCGAACTGGTTTAGAAGCGTCCAAAGTTAAACCTACTCGAAGGTAGTCGACCATATTAAGATCCATTTTCCTCGTATCAATTTTTGTAACAGTTCCAATGAGAGCTCCAAGTGATTCACCAATATTATTAGCAGATTCCTCCGAAGCAAGAAGGATAGGTGGAATATTATAAATACGCACCCACACATTCATGGTCATGAATGAATGATCATCAATACTAATAGCAGGATCATGTTGGGTAAGGGAAAGCCACTCATCCTTGTAGGTCCAAGGTCCTCTGGAAAGGATATCATCTTTAATCTTCTTATCCTTAAAGCAGATAAGGAACAAACGTGATCGCAAAGAACGCATAAAAGATAACTTAGCCGGAGTCCAGATTCCAGTGAAAGCTTTAATAATAATCTGGTCATCAATATCTTTGGAGGTAATCATGTTCCCCAAAAGAGTTGTGTGTGAATCTACATCAGCAGAGTCCCAAGGTAGGCTTGTTTGAAAGATAGTGGATTGTTCTTCCTCGGTAAATTGAATATTCCCGAGTTGTTGGAGAAAAGATTTGGAGTCCATTAGAAAAAGAGGAGAGTAGGAGTAAAGGCGGCAAGAAGAATGAAAGAGGAGGAAGAATAAAGCATGAAAAGAATAGATGATCATATATATAGGTGAAGAGCTCAAATGAAAGTAAGATAGAAGAGTACCACTAGGAGTAGGATAGAGGAGAAGAGTCTGAAAAGGAATAGAACATCTTTTGAAAAAGAAGATAAGATAGCTGGAAAAAAGAGACCAAAAAACTATTAAAAAAGATATAGGAGATGGGAAAAGAATAAACATTGTATTTTTAATTAAAAGGAGAAAGAGCCCAAGATTGAAGAGTATTAGAATAAAATAAAAAATGAGTCGCAAAGTAGTAGTTAGGATAAAAGTCTGATAGTCAGACCATTGTTTTAAAAGGACACCATGTGAGGTGTTGGTATAAACCTTATAAAAGGTTGGTAAACAACAAGAGAATATGAAGTAGTCACAATGTATGAGAAAAAACGAAAACCACAAAAGCATTAAAAAACACAATAGAGTAAAAATAAAAACGAAAACAACAACCGCAAAAGAAGATAGGTGAACAAAATAATGATACATAGCATAGCAACATGTAATTTGATGACCCAAAGACACTTTATACCGTAACTATAATGAGAACGTTCGATAATTTGGAGGTATACCGTATCTAATACGAGAGTTCGAATCTAAACATCCTGCCGATCCCGCACGTACACCACTGCTCCCATGCAGACTGAGGATCCACTGCATGCAAAACCTTGGACATGGGTGAACCGAGGCCAGCTCAAACCTGAAACCAAGCCCCAATCTTGGCCAAATAAGGGGCGAAAGACGCAAAGAATGGCGAAGCAGACACGCCGACCAGCATTGCCGACGAGCAGACTTCACCTCCACCGAAGTGTAACGAACTTCTATCCTCCAAAGTAGGCAATTCGAAGGCGATAACCAGCAGGCGGTCGAGTATGGACACCGCACATGGAGCCACCAAACCCGTACGCCAAGACTCCAGAAGATGGAACCAGGCCGAACGGAGAGAAACTCTGTACTGGTTCGTAGGACGGCCAGGCGTGGCCAAAACCAACCGGAAAGGGGAAAAGAAACACTCCGAACAGAAAACCACCAAAGCCAACTCTGAGAAGAGCCCTCATGGAGGTCACCAGACCGAGGGGTGGCCAACAAAAGCTGTTCCTGCAGAAGCCGAGAGGAGATCTGAACCAAAGGAGAAGAAGACGAAACCTTGTCGTATAAAAGTTGGGACGACAGCGAAGTAATCTCTATTGGAGCAGCGAACCAGTAACAGGAGGGAGGGAACCCTTCTCGTATAAAAGAAGAAGAAACTATCGCAACTTTCAAACACGAAAGAGGAGAGCCGACGACCAGCAAGAGGAGGATAGAAACGTGAACTAAGATAAAGAAGCAAAGAAAGACTTGGAACTTGGAATCGAAATAGAACACCGCCAGGAACTGAAGCTCTATCACAATCTGGGAAAGTGTAGACATCATGAAGCAAAAGAAAAAACAAGTAACAGCAGAAAACCGTACCAGCAACAAAGCACCATAGAAGGCGTTGGTGGAGACCCTGCACAGAGGTTGGAAAATATACACCAACATACAGTAGAGAACCCCCGCAACATAACCAGCAAAGGGGCAGGAGTAGTCAACGAAAACCTTAGGAGAAAGTAGCAATGAATGTTGGCATGTCAGACCCCGTCTTGGTCGTAAAAAACCATCAGAGGTTCGTCTAGTATGGTAGAAGGAAACGAGAGAGAAAAGCGTAAACAAGAGGACGTCTGCCTGCCTAGCATAAACACATGAAGTAAATAATGGAGAACAAGCAATGGACAAGGAGTCATAATCCTTCCAAAAGTGTGAGACCAGACCAGGCATGAAAGCCCAGATTCGGATAAGGGCACAAACCTGGGTTACACCAAAGAAATCATCAAAGCGATCTGTAAGAACAAAGAGGATCCAGACAAAACGGGTAAGAGTTAACAAAGAAGCATGGAAAGAAGCCCCATAGGAGGGTGGTAAAACAGCCTTAATGGCCATGGAAATATAGATCCTCATAGAGGTAGCTGTTCCATCCTCCTCCATTCGCAAGAAAGAAGGAAGACTCAAGCAGAGAATGAAATCAAAAAGGGGACCATTGCTCAGATCGCAATGAGCCAAAGAAGCAGAGACGTATGATCTTGTCATCCACACGAACAAGGAGACCTCCTCGCTGTCAAGAACGACGCAGCAAAAGAAGAAACATCTACGTACAAAACGTAGAAGTGGTAAAGGCCAGACCTCCTCTCTCAACGAGGTTGTGGTTGGTTTGCAAGAAACAAGAAATCGGACGTTGGAGTCGATCTGCAACATGGCCTGCAAAAAGAGCACCAGGCATCTCTCCAAGCTCTAAAAAATATCGCCGGACCACCGCGGAGCAACGCCGGACCGCTGCGGAGAAACAAGAAAGCCAGCCACCATAGCACCTGAGGATGGCGATGCCATGAAAACCAAACCAAGCCGAGAGGAAAGAAGTGAAAGAGCGGCAGAGGGGAAAGAAAAGAGCGGCGGAAGGAGGGAAAAGAAAAGAAACAAGGTTACGGGAAGGGAGAGGGGAGGAGAGAAATTGAGAGAGGAGGCCAATACGTTCTCAGTCCAATTAACCGAGTAATCCTTTCGAATTTTAATTCCGTACGAATTTTAACCGAGTAAAGAGCTCAAATTTTGAGATTAATCTGTATAATTTTGTTCAAAAGCCTATAATTAACTCTTTGAACTCATAAAATTTAATTTAATAACATTTGGTTGTCGTTTTGATGCGATTAAAACGTGCATGTCTAAATGGGCTTTATAGAGATTCCGTTCGAATTTTAACCAAGTAAAACCATTAAAATTTGAGATTAATCTGTATAATTTTGTTCAAAAGCCCGTAATTTAATATTTAAACTCAAAAAATTTGATTTAATAATATTTGGTTGTCGTTTTGATGCGATTAAAACGTGCATATCTAAATGGGCATTATAGAGATTCCGTTCTAATTTTAACTGAGTAAAATTCTTAAAATTTCATATTAATCAATCTAATTTTGTTAAAAAGCTAATAATTAATTATTTGAAATTATGAAATTTGATTTTAATAAAATTTAGTTGTCGTTTTAATGCGATTAAAACGAACATGTCTAAATGTGCTCTATAGAGAATCCGTTCGAATTTTAACCGAGTAAAACCCCTAAAATTTGAGATTAATTTGTATAATTTTGTTCAAAAGCCCATAATTAAATATTTAAACTCATAAAATTTGATTTAATGACATTTGGTTGTCGTTTTGTTGGGATTAACACGTGCATGTCTAAATGGGCTTTATAGAGATTCCGTTCTAATTTTAACGGAGTAAAAAGCTAAAAATTTGAGATTAATCCGTATATTTTATTTTTGAAAGCCCATAATCAAGTATTTGAAATCATAAAATTTGATTTAATAACATTTGGTTATCGTTTTGTTGGGATTAAAACATGCATGTCTAAATGGGCATTATAGAGATTCCGTTCCAATTTTAATCGAGTAAAAAGCTGAAATTTTGAGATTAATCTGTATAATTTTATTCAAAAGCCTATAATTAAATATTTAAACTCATAAAATTTGATTTAATAACATTTGGTTGTCGTTTTGTTGAGATTAAAACGTGCATGTCTAAAACGGCTTTATAGATATTCCGTTCTAATTTTAACCGAGTAAAATTTTGAAAATTTCAGATTAATCTGTATAATTTTGTTCAAAAGCCCATAATTAAATATTTAAAATCATAAAATTTGATTTAATAATATTTTGTTGTCGTTTTGTTGGGATTAAAACATGCATGTCTAAATGGGCTTTATAGAGATTCCGTTCTAATTTTAACTGAGTAAAATTCTTAAAATTTCAGATTAATCTGTATAGTTTTGCTTAAAAGCAAATAATTAAATATTTGAAATCATAAAATTTGATTTTAATAAAATTTCGTTTTCGTTCTGGTGCGATTAAAATGTGCATGTCTAAATGGGCTTTATAGAGATTCCGTTCAAATTTGAACCGAGTAAAAACCTTAAAATTTGAGATTAATCTATATAATTTTGTTTAAAAGCCCATAATTAAATATTTGAACTAATAAAATTTGATTTAATAACATTTGATTGTCGTTTTGTTGGGATTAAAACGTGCATGTCTAAATGAGCTTTATAGAGATTCCGTTCGAATTTTAACGGAGTAAAAAGCTAAAAATTTGAGATTAATCCGTATATTTTTTTGAAAGCCCATAATCAAGTATTTGAAATCATAAAATTTGATTTAATAACATTTGGTTATCGTTTTGTTGGGATTAAAACGTGCATGTCTAAATGGGCATTATATTAATTTCGTTCGAATTTTAACCGAGTAAAAAGCTAAAAATTTTAGATTAATCTGTATAATCTTGTTCAGAAGCCTATAATTGACTATTTGAACTCATAAAATTTAATTTAATAACATTTGGTTGTCGTTTTGATGCGATTAAGACGTGCATGTATAAATGGGCTTTATAGAGATTCTGTTCCAATTTTAACCGAGTAAAAAGATGAAAATTTGAGATTAATCTGTATAATTTTGTTCAAAAGCCTATAATTAACTATTTGAACTCATAAAATTTAATTTAATAATATTTGGTTGTCGTTTTGATGCGATTTATACGAGCATGTCTAAATATGCTCTATAGAGAATCCGTTCGAATTTTAGCCGAGTAAAAACCTTAAAATTTGAGATTAATCTGTATAATTTTGTTCAAAAGTCCATAATTAAATATTTAAACTCATAAAATTTGATTTAATAACATTTGGTTGTCGTTTTGTTGGGATTAAAACGTGCATGCCTAAATGGGCTTTATAGAGATTCCGTTCGAATTTTAACGGAGTAAAAATCTAAAAATTTGAGATTAATCCGTATATTTTTTTGAAAGCCCATAATCAAGTATTTGAACTCATAAAATATTATTTAATAATATTTGATTATCGTTTTGATGGGATTAAAACGTACATGTCTAAATGGGCTTTATATAGATTCCGTTCGAATTTTAAAAGAGTAAAATTCTGAAAATTGGAGATTAATCTGTATAATTTTATTCAAAAGCTAATAATTAATTATTTGAAATCATAAAATTTCATTTAATAAAATTTGGTTATCGTTTTGTTGAGATTAAATTGTGCATGTCTAAATGGGCTTTAAAGAGATTTCGTTCGAATTTTAACCGAGAAAAAAGCTGAAAATTTGAGATTAATCTGTATAATTTTGTTTAACTGCTCATAATCAAGTATTTGAACTCATAAAATTTGATTTAATAACATTTTGGTTGTCGTTTTGTTGTGATTACAACGTGCATGTCTAAATGGGCTTTATAGAGATTCCGTTCTAATTTTAACCTAGTACAATTCTGAAAATTTAAGATTAATCTGTATAATTTTGTTCAAAAACTAATAATTAAATATTTGAAATCATAAAATTTGATTTTAATAAAATTTGATTATCGTTTGGATGCGATTAAAACGTGCATGTCTAAATGGGATTTATAGAGATTCCATTCGAATTTTAACCAAGTAAAAAGCTAAAAATTTGAGATTAATCTGTATAATTTTATTCAAAAGCCCATAGTTAAAATTTAAACTCATAAAATTTGATTTAATAACATTTGGTTGTCGTTTTATTGGGATTAAAACGTGCATGTCTAAATGGGCTTTATAAAGATTCCGTTCTAATTTTAACCGAGTAAAATTTTTAAAATTTCAGATTAATCTGTATAATTTTGTTCAAAAGCTAATAATTAAATATTCAAAATAATAAAATATGATTTTAATAAAATTTGGTTGTCGTTTTGATGCGATTAAAATGTGCATGTCCAAATGGGCTTTATAGAGATTACGTTAGAGTTTTAACCGAGTAAAAGGCTAAAAATTTGAGATTATTCTGAATAATTTTGTTCATAAGCCTATAATTAACTATTTGAACACATAAAATTTAATTTAATAACATTTGGTTTTCGTTTTGATGCGATTAATACGAGCATGTCTAAATATGCTCTATAGAGAATCCGTTCGAATTTTAACCGAGTAAAAACCTTAAAATTTGATATTAATCTGTATAATTTTGTACAAAATCCCATAATTAAATATTTAAACTCATAAAATTTAATTTAATAACATTTGGTTGTCGTTTTGTTAGGATTAAAACGTGCATGTCTAAATGGGCTTTATAGAGATTCCGTTCTAATTTTAACCGAGTAAAATTCTGAAAATTTCAGATTAATCTCTATAATTTTGTTCAAAATCTAATAATTAAAAATTTGAAACCATAAAATTTGATTTTAATAAAATTTGGTTGTCGTTTTGATGAGATTAAAACATGCATGTCTAAATGGGCTTTATAGAGATTCCGTTTCAATTTTAACCTAGTAAAAAGCTGAAAATTTGAGATTAATCTGTATAATTTTGTTCAAAAGCCTATAATTAACTATTTGAATTCATAAAATTTAATTTAATAACATTTGGTTGTCGTTTTGATGTGATTAATACGAGCATGTCTAAATGTGCTCTATAGAGAATCCATTTGAATTTTAACGGAGTAAAAACCTTAAAATTTGATATTAATCTGTATAATTTTGTTCAAAATCCCATAATTAAATATTTGAACTCATAAAATTTGATTTAATAAAATTTGGTTATCATTTTGATGCGATTAAAACGTGCATGTCTAAATGGGCTTTATAGAGATTCCGTTCGAATTTTAACCGAGTAAAAGCTAAAAATTTGTGATTAATCTGTATAATTTTGTTCAAAAGCCCATAATCAAGTATTTGAACTCATAAAATTTGATTTAATAACATTTTAGTTGTCGTTTTGTTGTGATTAAAACGTGCATATCTAAATAGGCTTTATTGAGAATTCGTTCTAATTTTAACCGAGTAAAATTCTGAAAATTTAAGATTAATCTGTATAATTTTGTTCAAAAGCAAATAATTAATTATTTGACATCATAAAATTTGATTTAATAAAATTTGGTTATCTTTTTGATAGGATTAAACCGTGCATGTCTAATTGGACTTTATAGAGATTCCGTTCGAATTTTAACCGAGTAAAAAGCTGAAAATTTTAGATTAATTTGTATAATTTTGTTCAAAAGCTCATAATCAAGTAATTGAACTCATAAATTTTGATTTAATAACATTTTCGTTGTCGTTTTGTTGCGATTAAAACGTGCATCTCTAAATAGGCTTTATAGAGAATCCGTTCTAATTTTAACTGAGTAAAATTCTGAAAATTTAAGATTAATCTGTATAATTTTGTTCAAAAGCTAATAATTAATTATTTGACAACATAAAATTATATTTAATAAAATTTGGTTATCTTTTTGATAGGATTAAACCGTGCATGTCTAAATGGGTTTTATAGAGATTCCGTTCGAATTTTAACCGAGTAAAAAGCTGAAAATTTTAGATTAATCTGTATAATTTCGTTCAAAAGCTCATAATCAAGTAATTGAACTCATAAATTTTGATTTAATAACATTTTCGTTGTCCTTTTGTTGTGATTAAAACGTGCATGTCTAAATAGGCTTTATAGAGAATCTGTTATATTTTTAACCGAGTAAAATTCTGAAAATTTGAGATTAATCTGTATAATTTTGTTCAAAAACTAATAATTAAATATTTGAAATCATAAAATTTGATTTTAATAAAATTTGGTTGTCGTTTTGATGCGATTAAAACGTGCATGTCTAAATGGGCTTTATAGAGATTCTGTTCCAATTTTAACAGATTAAAAAGCTGAAAATTTGAGATTAATCTGTATAATTTTGTTCAGAAGCCTATAATTAACTATTTGAACTTATAAAATTTAATTTAATAACATTTGGTTGTCGTTTTGATGCGATTAATACGAGCATGTCTAAATGTGCTATATAGTGAATCCGTATAATTTTTTTCAAAAGCCCATAATTAAATATTTGAACTCATAAAATTTGATTTAATAAAATTTGGTTATCGTTTTGATGTGATTAAAACGTGCATGTCTAAATAGGCTTTATAGAGATTCCGTTCGAATTTTAACCAAGTAAAAGCTAAAAAATTGAGATTAATCTATATAATTTTGTTCAAAAGCCCATAATCAAGTATTTGAACACATAAAATTTGATTTAATAACATTTTAGTTGTCGTTTTGTTGCGATTAAAACGTGCATGTCTAAATAGGCTTTATAGAGAATCCGTTCTAATTTTAACCGAGTAAAATTCTGAAAATTTGTGATTAATCTGTATAATTTTGTTCAAAAGCTAATAATAATTAATTATTTTACATCATAAAATTTGATTTAATAAAATTTGGTTATCTTTTTGATGGGATTAAACCGTGCATGTCTAAATGCGCTTTATAGAGATTCTGTTTGAATTTTAACCGAGTAAAAAGCTGAAAATTTGAGATTAATCTATATAATTTTGTTCAAAAGCCTATAATTAACTATTTGGACTCATAAAATTTAATTTAATAATATTTGGTTGTCGTTTTGATGCGATTAATACGAGCATGTCTAAATATGCTCTATAGAGAATTCGTTCGAATTTTAAAGGAGTAAAAAGCTTAAAATTTGAGATTAAGCTGTATAATTTTGCTCAAAAGCCCATAATTAAATAGTTAAACTCATAAAATTTGATTTAATAATATTTGGTTATCGTTTTGTTAGGATTAAAACGTGCATGTCTAAATGGGCTTTATAGAGATTCCGTTCTAATTTTAACCGAGTAAAATTCTGAAAATATGAGATTAATCTGAATAATGTTGTTCAAAAGTTAATAATTAATTATTTGACATCATAAAATTTGATTTAATAAAATTTGGTTATCTTTTTGATGGGATTAAACTCATAAAATTTAATTTAATAACATTTGGTTGTGGTTTTGATGCGATTAATACGATTATGTCTAAATGCGCTCTATAGTGAATCCGTCGAATTTTACCCGGGTAAAAACCTTAAAATTTTAGATTAATCTGTATAATTTTGTTCAAAAGCCCATAATTAAATATTTGAACTCATAAAATTTGATTTAATTAAATTTGGTTATCATTTTGATGCGTTTAAAACGTGCATGTGTAAATCTGCTTTATAGAGATTCCGTTCGAATTTTAACCGAGTAAAAGCTGAAAATTTGAGATTGATCTATATAATTTTGTTCAAAAGCCTATAATCAAGTATTTTAACTAATAAAATTAGATTTAATAACATTTTAGTTGTCGTTTTTTTACGATTAAAACGTGCATGTCTAAATAAGCTTTATAAAGAATCCGTTCTAATTTTAACCGAGTAAAATTCTAAAAATTTGAGATTAATCTATATAATTTTGTTCAAAAGCTAATAATTAATTATTTGACATCATAAAATTTGATTTAAAAAAATTTGGTTATCTTTTTGATGGGATTAAACCGTGCATGTCCAAATGGGCTTTATAGAGATTCCGTTCGAATTTTAACCGAGTAAAAAACTGAAAATTTGAGATTAGTCTGTATAATTTTGTTCAACATCTCATAATCAAGTATTTGAACTCATAAAATTTGATTTAATAACATTTTGGTTGTCGTTTTATTGTGATTAAAACGTGCATGTCTAAATAGGCTTTATAGAGAATCCATTCTAATTTTAACCGAGTAAAATTCTAAAAATTTGAGATTAATCTGTATAATTTTGTTCAAAAGCTAATAATTAAATATTTAAAATCATAAAATTTGATTTTAATAAAATTTAGTTTTCGTTTTGATGCAATTAAAACGTGCATGTCTAAATGGGATTTATAGAGATTCCGTTCGAATTTTAACCGAGTAAAAAGCTGAAAATTTGAGATTAATCTGTATAATTTTGTTCAAAAGACTATAATTAACTATTTGAACTCATAAAATTTAATTTAATAGCATTTGGTTGTCGTTTTGATGCGATTAATACGAGCATGTCTAAATATGCCCTATAGAGAATCCGTTCGAATTTTAACCGAGTAAAATCCTTAAAATTTGAGATTAATCTGTATAATTTTATTCAAAAGACCATAATTAAATATTTAAACTCATAAAATTTGATTTAATAACATTTGGTTGTCATTTTGTTGGGATTAAAACGTGCATGTCTAAATGGGCTTTATAGAGATTTCGTTCTAGTTTTAACCGAGTAAAATTCTGAAAATTTCAGATTAATCTATATAATTTTGTCCAAAAGCTAATAATTAAATATTTGAAATCATAAAATTTGATTTTAATAAAATTTGGTTGTCGTTTTGATGCGATTAAAACGTGCATGTCTAAATGGGCTTTATAGAGATTCCGTTCGAATTTTAACCGAGTAAAAAACTGAAAATTTGAGATTAATCTATATAATTTTGTTAAAAAGCCTATAATTAACTATTTGAACTCATAAAATTTAATTTAATAACATTTTATTGTCGTTTTGATGCGATTAATACGAGCATGTCTAAATGTGCTCTATAGAGACTCCGTTCGAATATTAACCGAGTAAAAACCTTAAAATTTGAGATTAATCTATATAATTTTTTTCAAAAGCCCTTAATTAAATATTAAACTCGTAAAATTTGATTTAATAACATTTTGTTGTCGTTTTGTTGGGATTAAAATGTGCATATCTAAATGGGATTTATAGAGATTCCGTGCATATCTTAGCCCGGCCTAGACGGAACCTGCACTAACGCGTTACACGGGGAATATAAAACCAAACCTGCGAAGATCCGATTCGATAAACAACCCTAAAACCGTTATATTTTTTTTTCTTATAGATGCAAAATCTTATTCCCACATGTCAAGGTCTCATACAAAGCATTAACGGAAACAAATTAATCAAAAACAACTGTCCGATTAAACACTTAAGTAAATTAAGGTCTAAAACATAAAACTTTTAAATCCTTTTAATAAAACATAAATTCTTTTCATCAAAGTTCAATTAAATACTCAAGTGTTCTTCACAGCAAATTTCAACTCAAACGGATCATTCTGACATCATCAATTGCATGTTTCTCTAATTTAGTGACCAAATTGTAAATCTTCCAAAATACAAGGACTTCATCCAAATTAGGTTAACCATCTTGAAATTAAATCAACTTTATACATGCATGCAAAATTTCAGCTCAAAATAACATCGGTAAGTACTCTAATATAATAAAGGAAGATCTCCGGGACTAAAATATAATTTCTAGCAACTTCCAATTCTTGGTGATCAAAGGTTTCGAAACCTTTGGGTCTAGAACCTAAAGTTCCGTTACACTAAGAGAACACTAACAATACAATACAAAACCATTAGTCACTTCCAACCATATGCATAATTCCTAGGCATAATTAACAACTTATAACACACGATTAACAACATCATGGACATCATTCAAACTATAGGCATGCTTCCTAAAAGATGATTAAAAACATAAGAATCATGCAAATACATGCTACAACAATCCAAACAATTCCATAGTCCAATAATTAATAATCAAGCAACAATGGTCTTATTACAACATAAACCAAAGCCTAAGTATACACTTCTCACATTGGTTGGGTTACACATTGCCATGCCCAATTTATTTGCCAAAATCATACTAAATTTAAAGTGATCCTTCCCCTTGGTTTCCTTGCCTCGAACGAAGCCCCAAGTGCTTTTATTTTTCTGCAAGGATGAAAAGAGAGCTTAAGCAAACATACTTAGTGAGGAAGCTCTACACAAAATCATCAATGCATCTATTTAAAACCATGATGAAAACATAATTTGCAATGCATTGTTAAATCATGCATGCTAACATCTCATGTTCATGTTCTTCAAACCATATGCATCCTTGAGTTTACATAACCTTATCAAAACAATTTATAAATGAAGCACAACGTTCTTCTCAAATTCATGTATGTATATTGGCTTTCTAGTGACCACTTAATGTGAACCTTGAGTTCACCAAATACACGGATTCATTGTTAGAGACCATTGTCTCTTCATGACACGAAGTCACCATTGACATGACACCAAGTCACCATTGACATGACACGAAGTCACCATTATAGCACTACCATGCACGATCGGACACATAGTCACCCTTGTTACGTGTAGGCGGCTCTACCACGTACGGTTGGACACAGAGTCACCCTTGTTACGTGTAGGAAATTTTCTGTAATCTCAAGTTTATTTATAGTGCACTTAAGTTGACATGTCATTCGTATTCAAATCTAAAGTTAGTGTCACTAAGCCAATATCATAATCAAATGTTCATGATAACTTGCTGCTCATAATGTATGCATAATATGTTCAACTCATATAACTTGCTGCTCATAATGCATGCATATTACGTTCAACAAATGAACCAAAAGTCATGCCCAAAGGCACCATCATATATAAGGCAATTAACCATATTGTATTCCAAATCATTTCTCATAATTTTTCATAGTCATGGATGCTAAATAAGCTATGCATTTCAGCAAGTATTTCTCATGTATGCACCAATTCAAATCATGCTCATGCATTTCCATAAATCTCATTGCATTACCAACATAATGCCTTTATCGAATGTAGCCGAAACTCATGTCGGTTTATCAAAAACATTTACTTTACTTACTCTTGAAATATGGAAGGTTTTCACACTCTTCCATAGTCCCTAAAACAAAACCGTACCAAACGCGATTCGCTTTAAGTCCGAAAAAACACTCACCGACAAGCGAAACGAGCTTTCGCTGATATCCGATGATCACGCCAACGCACCAGCACTCAAGAACCTTCTTGTACCTCTTCTACAACATTAAAAACAGAGCATGCTCACATCATAACATACTCAAACCAGCAGCCATATCCGATAACCATAAAACTACCGAAAAGTTAGCCGAAACGCATTCGAACAACATCAGCCCAAAACCTAATGAATCTAACATCTAATCCACTTCAATTATGAACCAAAAACACATCCAAACCATCCTTATATCTCCAGCAACATTTAAGCACCTAAAACAGCCCCTAAAACAACCGAAAAACACCTTAAAACAACACCGATTGCATTATTCTGGGATTAAATTAATATGCTATCAAATGAAGACTCAATTAATCATTTAATTAACATAAAAACATAATTGAATCCATCTAACTCCAACATTTAATGAGATCCAAAAAGATTTCACAAAAACATTCACAAAATCACTAGATCTAACATTGAAAACATAGAATTAAGTTTTTATTCAAAGATTAGCAAGATAATACTTGGGAATTTCAGTAAAGAACCTTAGAAAAGAATTAAAAATCCAAAAAATTACCTTTAAGATCTATTCACCAAAAAGATGTAATTTCCTCTTCTTGATTCCTTACAATTTGGTGTTGATTTGATAAAATTGATGGTTAGGTTTTCTAAAGGATGGAAAGATGATTAAAATGATGTAATCTTTATAGAAAAAGATGCATAAATCAGCAAGGAATTGAAGAGAAAAGATGAAGGAAAATGGAGAGAAAATGAGAGAAAAAGATGTTTTGAGAGAAAATGATTTATCATCTTTAATTAAAGTAATTAAAAAGCATTTTGGTGAATAAATCATTATTAAAAATTAAAATGGGTTTATGGCCCTCTAAGGATTCTAAGTTTAGCTTGCTTTTCAATTTAGTCACTAAAATCACAAATTTTCGAAAACCACAAATTAAGTCCTCTAATTTTCCAAAAATTACAAATTGTTCACTTATGCATAATTAAGAATAATTAAAAATCAATATAAAGTCCAAATTACTTTCTTTTAATTTTTGAAACATATTTTTAATATTTTAAACCACATTCCAAAATTATTACTTTTCTAATTAAAAATATTTTCATTTTGTATTTTCCCGGAATACGAACCGGAGAACCCGATTCGACTCGAATCGAATTCTCCTAACTAAACCCCAAACTACTAACCCCAAAATCGGGATGTTACAACTCTCCCCCTCTTAAGAAAATTTCGTCCTCAAAATTTACCCGAAGTAAACAAGTGAGGAATTACTCCTCTAAACTTTTTCCTTGTTTTCCAAGTTGCCTCTTCGTCACCTCGGTGTTTCTAATGCACTTTAACCAAATCTATGGTCCTTACTTGAAGAACTTTTGTATCCACATCCAAAATCCTCATTGGTTCCTTCTCATAACTCATATCCGTTCTTAACTCAAACTCCTCAACTAGAACAACATGAGAAGGATCTGAACTACACTTACGAAGCATCGATACATTGAAAAGCATAATGCATCCAACTCAACTCCACCGGCAACCTCAACCGATAAACAACAGGATCAATTGGCTCTAACACCTCATATGGCCCAATAAAACGATGACCCAACTTACCCTTACGTCCAAACCTCATCACCTTCTTCCACGGAGAAACCTTAAGAAACACTTTGTCCCCAACAGTATACTCTATCTCTCTACGCTTTAAATCGGCATAGGACTTCTGCCTATCCGAAGCTTCCTTAAGTTTAGCACATATCAACTTAACCTTCTCATCTGTATCTTTAAAACTTGAGGCAAAGAAACATACTTTTGCCCAACTTCTTTCCAACACAAAGGTGTACAACACCTATGCCCGTATAAAGCCTCAAACGGTGCCATCTATATACTCGCTTGGAGCTACTGTTATATGCAACCTCCAATCAAGACAATTGTTTCTCCCAAGAACCTTGAAACTCAATGATGCAACACCTCAACATATCCCCCAAAGTCTGAATAACACGCTCAGACTGACCATCCGTCTGTGGATGATAAGTTGTACTAAAGCTAAGCCTCGTGCCCAAAGCAACCTGCAAACTCCTCCAAAACATAGATGTAAACCGCGAATCTCTATCCGATATGATCAACTTAAGCACACTATGCAACTTCAACATCTCAGAAACATACAAATCTACCAACTTAACCATAGAACACGTATGCATGGCAAGAAAATATGCACACTTTGAAAACCTATCAACAATAACCCATATAGAATCCTTCTTAGACTCCATCACATCTTCCTTTAAACCAATCCAAAAGTACACACTTTTAAGATCCCTATAAATTTTCACTCCACTCGGATGCATAGCAAACGGACTAGTATATGCTCCTACTAAAATAGCTTACCTCAACTCAACATCATCCGACACCACAATCTGACCCCTAAACCAGAACATCTCATCCTCATCAAAACGATACTCGATCAGTCTACCCTTAGCCATATCCTCCACAAAAGATACCAACGACCCATCCTCTAACTGTTTCACCTTATCATCTCAACCAAGATAGGATTTACTTACAACTCCACCACTCAACCACCTTTCCTTGAAATACTCAACTTAGCAAACATCACTCTCAACTCAACTGTCGTCCTACGGCTCAAAGATTCATCCATCACCTTAGCTTTCCCCGGATGGTATACAACAGACAACCCACACTTACCCTCTTCGGACAACCAACAAATTCCTTCCTCACACCAAAGCAACAATGCACAACCTACCACACCATCTCAACCTCTATAGAAAACATAACTCAAAAGAAAACCCCATAAGGTTGATAACCAACTCTTGATAACCGCAACGGTTTCCTTACCATCACCATCGAACTAACCTTAATTTTGACATCCTCCCACATACCAGGTAACCAACTAAGCCTTTCACCAACCTCCACTCCACACAACAAACTTCAAACTAACTTTGCACAAAACTGTCAACACTGTCTCACACAACTCCACCACCAACAACTTCATTATGAGTCATATTAACCACATCACAGCATCACAGCATATCATCCATTTACCTATGAATAATAAAACCCAACATCCAAACGGCAACCTATGTCGGTCTTAAAAACTCTCAAAACTTAACATATTATAGATACACCACTCACACACCTTTCCAATGGGACTTAGAAACCCAAGAAAACCATACTCAAACAAACGATTGATCCAACAACCCTCATAAGAAAACTCCATACCATCGATAGAACTTACTACCAAACTTATGATGATTCTTCCCAACTTCAACCTTGGCACCTTTACTACTAATAATAACCCAAAGGAAATTGATACTCATCCTTACCTTATCAGTAAGATAAACATTTACATATGATTCAAACATAATCCAAACCAGCTTAGTCGAAAAACACATGTTTTCCTCAACTACTACCACAACACTTACCATCAAACTCATAGAAAAAAGATTACCATAAGCCCTGCTCAAGATACCATTCTATCTCGATACTTTCCGTAACAACCATGCGGTTAACATAACACAAAAAGATTCTCAACACAAAACTAAACCTTGCCAAGAACATATCCTTCACTAGACCCTCAACAAACACTTTGCCACGACTTGTCCTCGATCAACTTTACCAAGGTTGAATTTCGCTCATAGATCCACCATTTAACTAGGTCTCCCTATAGGTTAACCGAACATCTTCCCTTGTAACTCCACAACAACCCAGGCTTATCCCACATAACAAACTCCCATTGCAAGCATCCTTATGTAAGCCAAGTCATCCCCGGTTGCTAACATTCTACAAAACATATCATACAAGAAACTTATCAACTTTGTTTCAAACCCAAAATTATACTCATCACAACAATAATATCTCCAACTTAAGGTTTAGCCACCATAACCAACTCCACCAAGGTTCAAAATTTAAAATCTACATATCATTAAGTGCCTTGACATTTAACCCAAATCTCCTTTCTATTATCAACTCATCGACAAACCAACTCTTACATTAACTATACCACAACAAAATCCGAACTTGTAAAACTATTTCTTTCACTAGCTCCAACATCTCTTATTTTATAACCTTGCCAAAGCGGTAACCATATTGATGAAACATCCACAAACACGAACCCACCGAACATAAAACCTCAAAACACTTTTCGACAAAAGCAAACCCATAAGACTAAACAATGATACTAACCATAAATTGTCCAGCGATCCATATTACACCACTTCAGACATCATCAAAAACTAACTTTACCCGAAGTATATCCAACTTAACATCCTGTAAACACAACATGTACACTTTACTCCTTTATAGTACAACCAAACCTCTCAAGGTCACAACAATCTATGATTCAAACCCCCAATTTCACAACTCTCATACCAAAATATATCTCATATTTTACTTCCATCTTGACTATACCAGATCGGTCACAACCCCCGATCTAACTGCACACTAACCACACTACAAAGAATTCCATGTAATTTCCATAAAATAATTTCATATCACTCAGAAAAACACCAACGCGCCTTACTCTACAAAACATGCTGCAACCTTGTTACAATCTCCAGATCTTAACTAGAAAGAATCCGCAAAACTCAGTCTTACCTTTAGTAATGACCAACTCAAACTGACCATAACTCAGTGTATTTACCTCGGTTTCAAACATTCACAACTCTGAGACCAACCACTCATTCTTCATCCAAAACTATTCCCTAACCAAAAGGGTAGCTTGCCCACTACACATTCAGCTTAACACCACGAGAAAGTTCTTTCAACCCTTTTTTTCCCCATACCTTCACCTTAAAAGAACCAACCACAAAAAACATGATTTCCTGTATGCCCTCATAAATGCCTATGCAAGTGCATGTGCATGTAAATGTAAATGCAATTCCTAATGTCATGCTCAAGAATGCATGCATGTCCTACATTATCTATAGATATATACATATATGTGCTCTCACTCTATGCATGATTATTGTTCACACTCACAAAAAACATCCTCAATTCCAACAACTTCAACTACCATCCTATTGACAACTTCTAAGTCAGATTAACAACAGTCGTAACAGCTTCAGCAGACTAAAACACACCCGAAAGAACGGTGCAACACCACAAACTAACCTTCCTGCCTAACCGAGGCACACTCATAGAGGAGGAAGAATTTACTCTTTCCCAGCAGTCATTTCATCTTCAATCTTGACCATCAATGTTTATACCAACACTATCTAGTGACTTACGCCTCAGAAACATATTCAAAAACTTTAAAAATGCAGTTTAAAACATAATATTCAAATAAAACAAACTTGCATTCGGGCAAGATCCAAGGGAAAACTGAGAGCATCTGAAAATATGTTGGCATTGGCAATGTGTAACCGATAACCCTAGTTTAACCATCATTACTCAAAGTACAATCATCATAAATAGATTTTCACATACCAACAACATATCATGCTCAATCACACATATCATGATCAATTGCACATTTAAACACATAACTTAGCAATCCTATACATGCTTTAACCAACCAACTACACACTTTACAAACCTGGCTCTGATACCACCAAATGTAACCCCCTTAGCCTGGCCTAGACGGAACCGGCACTAACGGGTTACACGGGGAATATCAAACCAAACCCGCAAAGGTCCGATTCGATAAACAACCCTAAAACCGTTATATTTTTTTTCTTCTAGATGTAAAATCTTATTCTCACATGTCAAGGTCTCACACAAAGCATTAACGGAAACAAATTAATCAAAAACAACCGTCCGATTAAACACTTAAGTAAATTAAGGACTAAAACGTAAAACTTTTAAATCCTTTTAATAAAACATAAATTCTTTTCATCAAAGTTCAATTAAACACTCAAGTGTTCTTCACAGCAAATTTCAACTCAAACGGATCATTCTGACATCATCAATTGCATGTTTCTCTAATTTAGGGACCAAAATGTAAATCTTCCAAAATACAAGGACTTCATCTAAGTTAGGTTAACCATCTTGAAATTAAATCAACTTTATACATGCATGCAAAATTTCAGGTCAAAATAACATTGGTAAGTACCGTAATCGAATAAAGGAAGATCTCCGGGACTAAAATATAATTTCCAGCAACTTCCAATTCTTGGTGATCAAAGGTTTCGAAACCTTCCCAAAGGTTTCAAAACTTTTTTCAAAAAGTTTTCGAAACTTTCCTGGAAAGTTTTGAAACTTTTCGCGTCCAGTAGCTTCCCAGAATTGAAACTGCCCGCAAGGTTTCGAAACTTCCTGAAGGTTTCGAAACTATTTGACAATGGATTCGGAACGTTCCCAGAGGTTTCGAAAGTTTGGGTCTGGAACCTAAAGTTTCGTTACACTAAGAGAACACTAACAATATGATACACAACCATTAGACACTTCCAACCATATGCATAATTCCTAGGCATAATTAACAACTTATAACACACGATTAACAACATCATGGACATCATTCAAACTATAGGCATGCTTCCTAAAAGATGATTAAAAACATAAGAATCATGCAAATACATGCTACAACAATCCAAACAATTTCATAGTCCAACAATTAATAATCAAGCAACAATGGTCTTATTACAACATAAACCAAAGCCTAAGTATACACTCCTCACATTGGTTGGGTTACACATTGCCATGCCCAATTTATTTGCCAAAATCATACCAAATTTAAAGTGATCCTTCCCCTTGGTTTCCTTGCCTCGAACGAAGCCCCAAGTGCCTTTATTTTTCTGCAATGATGAAAAGAGAGCTTAAGCAAACATGCTTAGTGAGGAAGATCTACACAAAATCATCAATGCATCTATTTAAAACCATGATGAAACCATAATTTGCAATGCATTGTTAAATCATGCATGCTAACATCTCATGCTCATGTTCTTCAAACCATATGCATCCTTGAGTTTACATAACCTTATCAAAACAATTTATAAATGAAGCACAATGTTCTTCTCAAATTCATGTATGTATATTGGCTTTCTAGTGACCACTTAATGTGAACCTTGCGTTCACCGAATACACGGATCCATTGTTAGAGACCATTGTCTCGTCATGATACGAAGTCACCATTGACATGACACGAAGTCACCATTGCCATGATACAAAGTCACCATTATAGCACTACCACGCACGATCGGACACATAGTCACCCTTGTTACGTGTAGGCAGCTCTACTACGCACGGTTGGACACAAAGTCACCCTTGTTACGTGTAGGCAATTTTCTGTTTTCTCAATTTTGTTTATAGTGCACTTAAGACAATCCTTATCACATGTCATTCGTATTCAAATCTAAAGTTAGTGTCACTAAGCCAATATCATAATCAAATGTGCATGCATAATATGTTCAACAAATGAACCAAAAGCCATGCCCAAAGGCACCATTATATATAAGGCAATTAACCATATTGTATTCCGAATCATATAACTTGTTGCTCATAATGCATGCATATTATGTTCAACAAATGAACCAAAAGCCATGCCCAAAGGCACCATCATATATAAGGCAATTAATCATATTGTATTCCAAATCAATTCTCATAATTTTCCATACTCATGGGTGCTAAATAAGCTATGCATTTCAGCAAGTATTTCTCATGTATGCACCAATTCAAATCATGCTCATGCATTTCCATAAATCTCATTGCATTACCAATATAATGCCTTTATCGAATGTAGCCGAAACTCATGTCGGTTTATCAAAAATATTTACTTTACTTACTCTTGAACTATGGAAGGTTTTCACACTCTTCCATAGTCCCTAAAACAAAACCGTACCAAACGCGATTCGCTTTAAGTCCGAAAAAACACTCACCGACAAGCGAAACGAGCTTTCGCTGATATCCGATGATCACGCCAACGCACCAGCACTCAATCACCTTCTTGTACCTCTTCTACAACATTAAAAACAGAGCATGCTCACATCATAAGATGCTCAAACCAGCAGTCATATCCGATCACCATAAAACTACCGAAAACTTAGCCGAAAAGACCGTAAACTAAGCCGAAACGCATCCGAACAACATCAGCCCAAAACCTAATGAATCTAACATCTAATCCACTTCAATTATGAACCAAAAACACATCCAAACCATCCTTATATCTCCAGCAACATTTAAGCACCTAAAACAGCCCCTAAAACACCTTAGCAAGATAATACTTGGGAATTTCAGTAAAGAACCTTAGAAAAGAATTAAAAATCCAAAAAATTACCTTTAAGATCTATTCACCAAAAAGATGTAATTTCCTCTTCTTGATTCCTTACAATTTGGTGTTGATTTGATAAAATTGATGGTTAGGTTTTCTAAAGGATGGAAAGATGATTAAAATGATATAATCTTTATGGAAAAAGATGCAAAAATCAGCAAGGAATTGAAGAGAAAAGATGAAGGAAAATGGAGAGAAAATGAGAGAAAAAGATGAGAGAAAAAGTAGTTTTGAGAGAAAATGATTTATCATCTTTAATTAAAGTAATTAAAAAGCATTTTGGTGAATAAATCATTATTAAAAATTAAAATGGGTTTATGGCCCTCTAAGGATTCTAAGTTTAGCTTGCTTTTTAATTTAGTCACTAAAATCACAAATTTTCGAAAAGCACAAATTAAGTCCTCTAATTTTCCAAAAATTATAAATTGGTCACTTATGCATAATTAAGCATAATTAAAAATCAATATAAAGTCCAAATTACTTTCTTTTAATTTTTGAAACATATTTTTAATATTTTAAACCATATTCCAAAATTATTACTTTTCTAATTAAAAATATTTTCAATTTGTATTTCCCCGGAATACGAACCGGAGAACCCAATTCGACCCGAATCGAATTCTCCTAACTAAAGCCCAAACTACTAACCCCAAAATCTGGATGTTACAACTCTCCCCCTCTTAAGAAAATTTCGTCCTCAAAATTTACCCGAAGTAAACAAGTGAGGAATTACTCCTCTAAACTTTTTCCTTGTTTTCCAAGTTGGCTCTTCATCACCTCGGTGTTTCTAATGCACTTTAACCAAATCTATGGTCCTTCCTTGAAGAACTTTTGTATCCACATCCAAAATCCTCACTGGTTCCTTCTCATATCTCATATCCGTTCTTAACTCAAACTCCTCAACTAGAACAACATGAGAAAGATCTGAACTATACTTACGAAGCATCGATACATTGAAAAACATAATGCATCCAACTCAACTCCACCGGCAACCTCAACCGATAAACAACAGGACCAATTGGCTCTAACACCACATATGGCCCAATAAAACGATGACCCAACTTACCCTTACGTCCAAACCTCATCACCTTCTTCCACGGAGAAACCTTAAGAAACACTTTGTCCCCAACAGTATACTCTCTCTCTACGATTTAAATCGGCATAGGACTTCTTCCTATCCGAAGCTTCCTTAAGTTTAGCACATATCAACTTAACCTTCTCATCCGTATCTTTAAAACTTGAGGCAAAGAAACATACTTTTGCCCAACTTCTTTCCAACACAAAGGTGTACAACACCTATGCCCGTATAAAGCCTCAAACGGTGCCATCTGTATACTCGCTTGGAACTACTGTTATATGCAACCTCCACCCAAGACAATTGTTTCTCCCAAGAACCTTGAAACTCAATGATGCAACACCTCAACATATCCCCCAAAGTCTGAATAACACACTCAGATTGACCATCCGTCTGTGGATGATAAGTTGTACTAAAGCTAAGCCTCGTACCCAAAGCAACCTGCGAACTCCTCCAAAACTTAGATATAAACCGCGGATCTCTATCCGATATGATCAACTTAAGCACACTATGCAACTTCAACATCTCAGAAACATACAACTCTACCAATTTAACCATAGAACACGTATGCATGGCAAGAAAATATGCACACTTTGAAAACCTATCAACAATAACCCATATAGAATCCTTCTTGGACTCCGTCATATCTTCCTTTAAACCAATCCAAAAGTACACACTTTTAAGATCCCTATAAATTTTCACTCCACTCGGATGCATAGCAAACGGACTAGTATGTGCTCTTACTAAAATAGCTTACCTCAACTCAACATCATCTGGCACCACAATCTGACCCCTAAACCAGAACATCTCATCCTCATCAAAACGATACTCGATCGGTCTACCCTTAGCCATATCCTCCACAAAAGATACCAACGACCCATCCTCTAACTGTTTCACCTTATCATCTTAACCAAGATAGGATTTACTTACAACTCCACCACTCAACCACCTTTCCTTGAAATACTCAACTTAGCAAACATCACTCTCAACTCAACTGTCGTCCTACGGCTCAAAGATTCAGCCATCACCTTAGCTTTCCCCGGATGGTATGCAACAGACAACCCACACCCTCTTCCGACAACCAACAAATTCCTTCCTCACACCAAAGAAACAATGCACAACCTACCAAACCATCTCAACCTCTATAGAAAACATAACTCAAAAGAAAACCCCATAAGGTTGATAACCAACTATTGATAACCGCAACGGTTTCCTTTCCATCACCATCGAACTAACCTTAATTTTGACATCCTCCCACATACCAGGTAACCAACTAAGCCTTTCACCAACCTTCACTCCACACAACAAACTTCAAACTAACTTTGCACAAAACTGTCAACACTGTCTCACACAACTCCACCACCAACAATGTAACCCCCTTAGCCCGACCTGGACAAAACCGACACTAATGGGTCACACGGGGAATATCAAACCAAATCCGTGAAGGTTCGATTCGATAAACAATCCTAAACCGTAACTCTTTTTTTTTATCTTACCTAGATGCATTATTAATTCCCTATGTACGATTAACATAAATAAGACAGAGACAACGCAGTTCATTCTTTGTAAGTAAGTCAATCGAATGCATACGTAACTTAGTTGCAAAGTATGGAACATTAAGTATTTCATCCATTTTAAATCATACGACATGTGTTCGGGTTAAAGCATAAATCAAAGTGTCACAACATTTCCTAAAATTACACATAAATTCACTATGTACACTTACTAAGTTGAATCCAATTTTTCATGCATTTAGAACACTCAAATTGCCCTTTTTAAGTCACATGTTTCGAAACAGCCCTTCGGTTGTTTCGGAACGTGTCTCCTATTTCGATACTGGCCAAAAGTGTATCGGAACAGGTAACTCCAGTAGCATATTGGTATCGAACCCTGGTTCGATACATGCACGACCAGTGGAATAATGGTATCGATACAGCCTCAGGGTGTATCGATACACCCTGTGTCCTGGTTCGAGTGTGACGTGTTAAGCTCATTTAAACCGCCCAAGCATACACTTTAATAAACCAAAATTATATGGAACAATCCTAGAAATCACCAGCAATATAATTACACCTCATAACACCAGAAAATATCTCAAGAAATCCTATAGGCATGCTTCCTAAAGTTGAATAGCAACATAGTAAACAATCTAACCCATGCTTCAACTATTCAAACATAACAAAAGTTCAACAATTGATAACCAACAATGATGGTCTTAGTACAACATGTAACAAAGCCTAAACCTCACTTCTCTCATAGATTGTGTTACACATTGTCTTGCCCAATTTACTTGCCAAAGACATACCAAAATTCAAGTGATCTTTCCCTTGGTCTCCTTGCCCCGAACGAAGCTCCAAGTGCCCTTATTTTTCTGCAAAGATGAAAAGAGAGCTTAAGCAAACTTGTTTAGTGAGGTAGCTCCACAAATAATCATCAGTGCATCCATTTTAAAAACCATAAAGAAAACATAGTGTACAATACTTGTCAAATCATGCATGCCAAAAATTTCAATGTCCAACTTCAATAAAACATATGCATCCTTGAGTTCTCATAACCATATCAAAACAATATATAAATGATGCTCAAACCTCTCCTCGATTTCATGTATGTATATTGGCTTTGAAGTGAACACTTAATGTGAACCTTGAGCTTACCGAATACACGGATCTATGAGACATTCGTCCCGTCAGGACACTAAGTCCCCATCATGACACTAAGTCAACTTTAACATGACACTAAGTCAACTTTAGCACTACCACGCACGATCGGACACATAGTCACCCTTGTTACGTGTAGGCGGCTCTACCACGCACGTTTAGACACAAAGTCCCCTTGTTACACGTGTAGGTAATATTTTGTATTCTCTGTTTTGATTATAGTGCACTTAAAACAATCCTAATGACGTCATTCGTATTCGAATCAAAAGTAGTGTCACTAAGCCAATATCATAATCAAATATGCATGATAACTTGTTGCTCATAATGCATGCATATTATGTTCAACAAATGAACCAAAAGCCATGCCCAAAGGCACCATCATGTATAAGGCAAATAACCGTGTTGTAATCCAAACACTTCTCATAGTTTTCCATAATCATGGATGCTAAATAAATCATGTATTTTCAGCAAGTATCTCTCATATATGCATAAATTCAAAACATGCTCATGCACTTCCATAAATGTATCAACATAATACCTTTGTCAAAATTGCCGAAACTCATATCGATTTATCAAAAACAAATACCTTACTTACTCTTGAACTTTGAAAGGTTTTAACACTCTTCCATAGCCCCCAAAAACAGTACGTACCAAACGCAATGCGCTTTTAATCCAAAAACCACTCACCAATAAGCTAAACAGCTTTCGTCGTTTTCCGATGATCGTGCCAAACGCACCAGCAATCAAGCTTCTTCTTGTACCTATTCTACAACATTAAAAATAGAGCATTCTCACATCATAACCTGCTCAAACCAACAACCATATCCGATCACCATTAAACTACCAAAAACATAGCCGAAAAGACCGAAAACTAAGCCGAAACGCATCCGAACAACATCAGCCCAAAACCTAACGAATCTAACATCTAATCCATCTCAAATATGATCCAAAAACACATCCAAACCATCCTTATACCTCCAGCAACATCTAAGCAACTAAAACAGCCCTTAAAACAACCGGAAAGCACCTTAAAACTACACCGATTATATTATTCTGGGATTAAATTAATATGATCTCAAATCAAGACTTAATTAATCATTAAATCATCATAAAAACATGATTGAAATCATATAATTTCCAGCATTAAACAAGATCCAAAAAGATCTCACAAAAACCTAACAAAAACATTAGATCTAACATTAAAAACATAGAATCAAGTGTTTATTCATAGATGAACAAGCTAATACTTGGGAATTTCAATAAAGAACCTTAGAAAATAATGAAAATCCAGAAAATTACCTTCAAGATCTATTCACCAAAATTAGGAGATTTTCCCCTTCTTGGTTCCTTGCAATTTGATGTAGATTTGATGAAATCAATGCATAGGTTTTGTAAAGGATGGAAAGATGATGCAAATGATGTAAAAAGATGCAAAAATCAGCAAGGAATTGAGAAGAAAAGATGAAGAGAAAGTGGAGAGAAAATGGGTCAAAAAGTAGTTTTAGAAGAAAATGATTAAGAAACCAAATTAAAGAAATTAAAATATTTATTTTGGTGAATAAATCATCATTAAAATTAAAAATGGGTTTATGGCCCTCTAAGGATTCTAAGTTTAGCTTGCCTTTCAATTTAGTCACTAAAATACCATAATGGCCGAAAATTCCAATTTAAGTCCCTCAAATTTCCAAAAATTACAAATTGGTCATTTATGCATAATTAAGCATAATTAAAAATCATTATAAAAATCCAAATTATTTTTTTTAAATTAGAAACATATTTTAATATTTCAAACCACCTTCCAACTTACTATTTTCCTTGATTAAAAATACCTTTATTTTATTTTTCCCGAAATTAATGAATCGGAGAACCCGATTCGCCCCGAACCGAATTCACCTAACTAAGCTTAACTAATAACCCCAAAAACGGGATGTTACAACTCTCCCCCTCTTAAGAAAATTTCGTCCTCGAAATTTACCTGAAGTAAACAAGTGAGGAAACTGCTCCTCCATGCTTTTCCTTGTCTCCCAAGTTGCTTCTTCAACACCTCGATGTTTCCAAAGCACCTTAACCAACTCTATGGTCTCTCCTCGAAGAACCTTTGTATCCACATCCAAAATCCTCACCGGTTCTTCCTCATAACTCATATCCTATCTTAACTCGATCTCCTCAACCGGAACAACATGAGAAGGATCCAATCTATATCTACGAAGCATCGACACATGAAAAACATCATGCATCTTACTCAACTCCTCCGGCAACCTCAACCTATAAGTAACAGGACCAACACGCTCCAACACCTCATATGGTCCAATAAAACGTGGACTCAACTTACCCTTACGTCCAAACCTCATCACCTTCTTCCATGGAGAAACCTTAAGAAACACCTTGTCACCAACATCATACTCTACCTCCCTACGTCTCAAATCGGTATAGGACTTCTGCCTATCCGTAGCTTCCTTAAGCTTAGCACATATCAACTTAACTTTTTCATTCGTATCTTTCAACACTTGAGGCAAAGAAACATACTTTTGTCCAACTTCCTTCCAACACAAAGGTGTACGACACTTTCGCCCATACAATGCCTCGAACGGTGCCATCTGTATACTCGTCTGAAAACTATTATTATAAGCAAACTCTACCAACGGCAACTGCTTCTCCCAAGAACCTTGAAACTCGATAATACAACATCTCAACATATCCTCCAAAGTTTGAATAACACGCTCAGACTGTCCATCCGTCTGTGGATGATAAGCCGTACTAAAACTAAGCCTCGTACCCAAAGCCGTCTGTAAACTCCTCCAAAACTTAGACGTAAACCGCGGATCCCTATCCGATATGATCGACTTAGGCACACCATGCAACCTTACCACATCAGAAACATACAAAGCTGCCAACTTATCCATGGAGTACATCGTATGCACGGAAAGAAAATGTGCACACTTCGTAAACCTATCAACAATCACCCATATGGAATCCTTCTTGGACGGTGTTAAAGGTAACCCCGTCACAAAATCCATGGTGATTCTCTCCCATTTCCATTCCGGAACTTGAACCGGTTGCAACAAACCTGCAGGAAACTGATGTTCAGCTTTTACCCGCTGACACACCATACAACGAGAAACAAACTCCGTCACATCTCTCTTTAAACCAACCCAAAAGTATACACTTTTGAGATCTCTATACATCTTCACACTACCCGGATGCATAGCAAACGGGCTAGTATGAGCCTCCACCAAGATAGCTTGCCTCAACTCTTGATCATCCGGCACCACAATCCGACCTCTAAAACACAACACCTCATCACCATCAAAGTGATAATCGGTCGGCCTACCCTCAGCAATATCCTCCACAAAAGGTACCAAAGTCTCATCCTCCAACTGCTTCACCTTGATCATCTCAACCAAAACAGGCTTTACTTGCAACTCCGCTACTAAACCACCTTCCTTAGAAATACTCAACTTAGCAAACATTGCTCTCAACTCAACAACAGCCTTACGACTCAAAGCATCGGCCACTACATTGGCTTTCCCCTGATGATACTCAATCGACAAGTCATAGTCCTTAAGCAACTCCATCCATCTTCGTTGCCTAAGATTCAAATCCTTTTGTGACATGAGATACTTCAAACTCTTATGATCCATATATATGGTACACTTCTCCCCATACAAGTAATGTCTCCAAATCTTCAAAGCAAAAACCACCGCCGCCAACTCCAAATCATGCATCGGGTAGTTCTTTTCATGCACCCTCAACTGTCTAGAAGCATAAGCCACAACTTTCCCTTCTTGCATCAATACACATCCAAGTCCAACATATGATGCATCACTATAAACCACAAAATCCTTACCGGATTCGGGTTGTACCAACACCGGTGCACTAGTCAACACTTCCTTCAACTTTTCAAAACTCTTTTGTTGACTTTCTTTCCACTCAAAAGGAACCTTCTTTTGCAACAACTTGGTCATAGGAGCAGCAATGCTCGAAAAACCCTCAACGAACCTACGGTAATACCCAGCTAAACCTAGGAAACTCTGAACCTCCGACACCGATCTCGGTTGCTTCCAACCCATAACAGCCTCTATCTTCTTTGGATCAACACTAATACCCTTCTCCGACACCACATGACCAAGAAACACCACCTCTTTTAACCAAAACTCACACTTACTTAACTTAGCATACAACTGATTCTCCTTCAACACTT
Organism: Abelmoschus esculentus; assembly: GCA_035048815.1. NCBI lineage: Eukaryota > Viridiplantae > Streptophyta > Magnoliopsida > Malvales > Malvaceae > Abelmoschus > Abelmoschus esculentus. Next base: position 17,938,084 of record JAUCBN010000008.1, on the reverse strand, counting down.
GCATCACCAACCGCAAATGTCGATCATGATCTTCCTTGGTACGTGAATATACGAGGATATCATCTATGAGCACCACTACAAACTGATCCAAGTACTCATGAAACACCTGGTTCATCATATCCATAAAAGCAACAGGGGCATTCGTTAAACCAAACGACATCACCAAAAACTCATAATGCCCATACCTTGTCCGAAAAGCCGTTTTCAACACATCCTCCTCTTTCACCTTCAACTGATAGTACCCCGATCTCAAGTCAATCTTCGAGAACACACTTGCTCCTCGAAACTGATCAAACAAATCATCAATCCTCGGCAAAGGATACTTATTCTTCACGGTCAACTTATTCAATTGCCGATAATCAATACACATCCTCATTGTGCCATCTTTCTTCTTCACAAACAACACCGGTGCACCCCATGGTGACACACTCGGTCGTATAAAACCACGGTCAAGCAACTCTTGCAACTGCATCTTTAACTCCTTTAACTTCTTAGGTGCCATGCGATAAGGAGCAATGGACACCGGATTAGTACCAGCATAAAGCTCGATACTAAACTCCACATCACGATCGGGAGGTAATCTTGGCAACTCCTCGAGAAAAACTTCTGGAAAGTCACACACTGTTCGAATGTCCTGCACCCGAACCTCTCCTATTCCTGGATTCATCACATAAGCCAGATATACTACACCACCATGTTGCATCAGCTTTTCCGCTTGTAAAGTCAAAACCACATTAGACAAGAATCCGGTATACTCACTCTTAACCACAACCTCACTATCATCCAACAACCTCAAAGTAACCCGTTTCCTTTCAAAGTCCACCACAGCTCTATGCTCCGTCAACCAATCAACTCCCAAGATAAGATCAAAACCGTGAAATGGCAACTCCATCAAGTCAACCTCAAAGACATGCCCTTGCACCTCCAACGGACATCTCCTATACAACCTCCTTACGGTCATCGTCTCACCCAAAGAACTAGTAACCACAACTCCCACATCTAAAACATCAACAGGTGTATCCAACATATATGCATGCTCACTCAAAACATAAGAATGCATAGATCCCGAATCTATCAAAGAAAACAACGGTACACTCTGTAAAGAAAAGGTACCTGCAACCACATCTGTAGCATTACGGGTTCCCCGCTGAGCATAAACTCCACGGCCACCTCCCTGTCTCTGGAAAGGACCTCTACCTCCCCCGCGTCCTCTACCAGGTACCACGACAACCTCAGCTCGGTTACCAACCTCACCAGCAAACTTCGGGCAATCTCTCTTCCGGTGATCCTTAGATCCACAACCAAAGCAGGCACCAGTGGCCCACCAACACTCTCCCGGATGGCGTCGAGAACACAAGTTACAAACTGCTGCATCACCACCACCTCTACCATACTGCTGCACATGACCACCGTGTCCAAAATCACCCCGGCATCGATCAGCTCGATATCGGTTATCCCGAAACCTCTTACCCTTACCACCTTGGGTACTAGCCTCAGCAGGCCTCTTTCCAACATCGGAAGACTTCCGAGCCTCCCTCAAAGACTCCTCAACATCCTTGGCCCGATTAACGAGCACATCAAACTCGGTGTACTCCGCTGCTAACAAGTAAGTCTTAATCTCTGGATCCAAACCATACCGGAACCTATCACACCTCTTAGCATCCGTAGGAACCAACTCCGGAGCGTAGTGACTCAACCGGATAAACTGTATCTCATAGTCAGCAACACTCCCAGTGCCCTGCACCAAAGACATAAACTCCCTCTTCCGCGCATTCTCATACTGCGGACCCAAGAACTTCCGCACAAAGGCGGTCCTAAAGTACTCCCAAGTCTGGTTAGCAACTACTACACCCGCTCTCGTGGTAGTCCACTACCTATAAGCATCCCCCTGAAGTAGAGAGACCACACATCCTAACCTACGGGCATCCTGACAGTCCATCTGATCCAAAATCCTCTCAGTACTGGCCAACCACTCCTCAGCTACACACGGATCAGATCCACGAAACTCAACACCTCCCAAGCTATGCAAACGCTCTAACGGTAGCCCTGGAGTAACTACAACAGCAGGTGCGGGAGCCGGTACTTGCACTCCAGCCATGGCTGCCTGAAACGCACCCGTCATAGCCTGTATGAACGGTGCAAAGTCCCCAAACTGACCTCCCACCGGAAACGGAGGCACTCCCACTGGTGGAGGAGGTGGAAGCGGTTCCTCTCTCACGTTGGCCTCTCCCTCGGCTTGACCTTCCGTGATCATGCTCGCGGTAGCTCGCGTCTCACGTCTCGGAGGCATGGTCTAGAAATTCAACATGCGGTTTTAAAACAAAATATCAAAACATCATAAACTTACATTCGGGCAAGATCCAAGGAAAACCGAAGAATAGTTAAAAACATGTTGGCATAGGCAATGTGTAACTAACCACCTCGTATACTCATAACCATTCTAGATGCTCTCACAATATATATATAAGTATACATGTAACATCAACATATCATGTTCAACCAAACATGCTAACATACCAACACAATACACAACATATCAATACATACTTGATAAACCATTACACACTCTTCTTTTTTTCAACCTGGCTCTGATACCACCAAATGTAACCCCCTTAGCCCTGCCTGGACAAAACCGACACTAATGGGTCACACGGGGAATATCAAACCAAACCCGTGAAGGTTCGATTCGATAAACAACCCTAAACCGTAACTCTTTTTTTTATCTTACCTAGATGCATAATTAATTCCCTATGTATGATTAACATAAGTCAGACAGAGACAACGCAGTTCATTCATTGTAAGTAAGTCAATCGAATGCATACGTAACTTAGTTGCAGAGTATGGAACATTAAGTATTTCATCCATTTTAAATCATACGATATGTGTTCGGGTTAAAGCATAAAGCAAAGTGTCACAACATTTCCTAAAATTACACATAAATTCACTATGTACACTTACTAAGTGTATCGGAACAAAAAGTGTATCGGAACAGGCAACTCCAGTAGCATATTGGTACCGAACCCTGGTTCGATACATGCACGACCAGTGGTATAATGGTATCGATACAGCCTCAGGGTGTATCGATACACCCTGTGTCCTGGTTCGAGTGTGACGTGTTAAGCTCATTTAAACCGCCTAAGCATACACTTTAATAAACCAAAACTATATGCAACAATCCTAGAAATCACCAGCAATATAATTACACCTCATAACACCAGAAAATATCTCAAGAAATCCTATAGGCATGCTTCCTAAAGTTGAATAGCAACATAGTAAACAATCTAACCCATGCTTCAACTATTCATACATAACAAAAGTTCAACAATTGATAACCAACAATGATGGTCGTAGTACAACATGTAACAAAGCCTAAACCTCACTTCTCTCATAGATTGTGTTACACATTGCCTTGCCCAATTTACTTGCCAAAGACATACCAAAATTCAAGTGATCTTTCCCTTGGTCTCCTTGCCCCGAACGAAGCTCCAAGTGCCCTTATTTTTCTGCAAAGATGAAAAGAGAGCTTAAACAAACTTGCTTAGTGAGGTAGCTCCACAAATAATCATTAGTGCATCTATTTTAAAATCCATGAAGAAAACATAGTGTACAATACTTGTCAAATCATGCATGCCAAAAATTTCATGTCCAACTTCAATAAAACATATGCATCCTTGAGTTCTCATAACCATATCAAAACAATATATAAATGATGCTCAACCTCTCCTCGATTTCATGTATGTATATTGGCTTTGAAGTGAACACTTAATGTGAATCTTGAGCTCACCGAATACACGGATCTATGAGACATTCATCCCGTCAGGACACTAAGTCCCCATCATGACACTAAGTCAACTTTAACATGACACTAAGTCAACTTTAGCACTACCACGCACGATCGGACACATAGTCACCCTTTTTACGTGTAGGCGGCTCTACCACGCACGTTTAGACACAAAGTCCCCTTGTTACGCGTGTAGGCAATATTCTGTATTCTCTGTTTTGATTATAGTGCCCTTAAAACAATCCTAATGACGTCATTCATATTCGAATCAAAAGTAGTGTCACTAAGCCAATATCATAATCAAATGTGCATGATAACTTGTTGCTCATAATGCATGCATATTATGTTCAACAAATGAACCAAAAGCCATGCCCAAAGGCACCATCATGTATAAGGCAAATAACCGTGTTGTAATCCAAACACTTCTCATAGTTTTCCATAATCATGGATGCTAAATAAATCATACATTTTCAGCAAGTATCTCTCATATATGCATCAATTCAAAACATGCTCATGCACTTCCATAAATCTCATGCTTTATCAACATAATACCTTTGTCAAAATTGCCGAAACTCATATCGATTTATCAAAAACAAATACCTTACTTACTCTTGAACTATGGAAGGTTTTCACACTCTTCCATAGCCCACCAAAACAGTACTTACCAAATGCAATGCGCTTTTAATCCGAAAACCACTCACCAACAAGCTAAACGAGCTTTTGCCGCTTTCCGATGATCGCGCCAAACGCACCAGCAATCAAGCTTCTTCTTGTACCTCTTCTACAACATTAAAAATAGAGCATTCTCACATCATAACCTGCTCAAACCAACAGCCATATCCGATCACCATTAAACTACCAAAAACATAGCCGAAAAGACCGAAAACTAAGCCGAAACGCATCCGAACAACATCAGCCCAAAACCTAACGAATCTAACATCTAATCCATCTCAAATATGATCCAAAAACACATCCAAACCATCCTTATACCTCCAGCAACATCTAAGCATCTAAAACAGCCCTTAAAACAACCGGAAAGCACCTTAAAACTACACCGATTACATTATTCCGGGATTAAATTAATATGATCTCAAATCAAGACTCAATTAATCATTAAATCATCATAAAAACATGATTGAAATCATATAATTTCCAACATTAAACAAGATCCAAAAAGGTCTCACAAAAACCTAACAAAAACATTAGATCTAACATTAAAAACATAGAATCAAGTGTTTATTCATAGATGAACAAGCTAATACTTGGGAATTTCAATAAAGAACCTTAGAAAATGATAAAAATCCAGAAAATTACCTTCAAGATCTATTCACCAAAATTAGGAGATTTTCCCCTTCTTGTTTCCTTGCAATTTGATGTAGATTTGATGAAATCAATGCATAGGTTTTGTAAAGAATGGAAAGATGATGCAAATGATGTAAAAAGATGCAAAAATCAGTAAGGAATTGAGAAGAAAAGATGAAGAGAAAGTGGAGAGAAAATGAGAGAAAAAGATGAGAGAAAATGGGTCAAAAAGTAGTTTTAGGAGAAAATGATTAAGAAACCAAATTAAAGAAATTAAAATATTTATTTTGGTGAATAAATCATCATTAAAATTAAAAATGGGTTTATGGCCCTCTAAGGATTCTAAGTTTAGCTTGCCTTTCAATTTAGTCACTAAAATACCATAATGGCCGAAAATTCCAATTTAAGTTCGTCAAATTTCCAAAAATTACAAATTGGTCATTTATGCATAATTAAGCATAATTAAAAATCATTATAAAAATCCAAATTATTTTCTTTTAAATTAGAAACATATTTTAATATTTCAAACCACCTTCCAACTTACTATTTTCCTTGATTAAAAATACCTTTATTTTATTTTTCCCGGAATTAATGAATCGGAGATCCCGATTCGCCCCGAACCGAATTCACCTAACTAAGCCTAACTAATAACCCCAAAAACGGGATGTTACAAACAACTTCATTATGAGTCATATTAACCACATCACAACATCACAACATATCATCCATTTACCTATGAATAATAAAACCCAACATCCAAACGGCAACCTATGTCGGTCTTAAAAACTCTCAAATCTTAACATATTATAGATATACCACTCACACACCTTTCCAATGGGACTTAGAAACCCAAGAAAACCGTACTCAAACAAACGATTGATCCAACAACCCTCATAAGAAAACTCCATACCATCGATAGAACTTACTACCAAACTTATGATGATTCTTCCCAACTTCAACCTTGGCACCTTTACTACTAATAATAACCCAAAGAAAATTGATACTCATCCTTACCTTATCAGCAAGATAAACATTTACATATGATTCAAACATAATCCAAACCAGCTTAGTCGAAAACACATGTTTTCCCCAACTCCTACCATAACACTTACCACCAAACTCATGGAAAAAGATTACCATAAGCCCTGCTCAAGATACCATTCCATCTCGACACTTTCCGTAACAACCATGCGGTTAACACAACAAAAAAAGATTCTCAACACAAAACTAAACCTTTCCAAGAACATATCCTTCACTAGACCCTCAACAAACACTTTGCCACGACTTGTCCCCGATCAACTTTACCAAGGTTGAATTTCGCTCATAGATCCACCATTTAACTAGGTCTCCCTATAGGTTAACCGAACATCTTCCCTTGTAACTCCACAACAACCCAGGCTTATCCCACATAACAAACTCCCATTGCAAGCATCCTTATGTAAGCCAAGTCATCCCCGGTTGCTAACATTCTACAAAATATATCATACAAGAAACTTATCAACTTTGTGTCAAACCCAACATTATACTCATCACAACGATAATATCTCCAACTTAAGGTTTAGCCACCATAACCAACTCCACCAAGGTTCAAAATTTAAAATCTACATATCATTAAGTGCCTTGACATTTAACCCAAATCTCCTTCCCATTATCAACTCATCGACAAACCAACTCTTACATTAACTATACCACAACAAAATCCGAACTTGTAAAACTATTTCTTTCACTAGCTCCAATATCTCTTATTTTATAACCTTGCCAAAGCGGTAACCATATTGATGAAACATCCAAAAACACGAACCCACCGAATACAAAACCTCAAAACACTTTTCGATAAAAGCAAACCCATAAGATTAAACAATGATACAAACCATAAATTGTCCAGCGATCCATACTACACCACTTCAGACATCATCAAAAACTAACTTTACCTGAAGTATATCCAACTTAACATCCTGTAAACACAACATGTACACTTTACTCCTTTATAGTACAACCAAACCTCTCAAGGTCACAACAATCTATGATTCAAACCCCCGATTTCACAACTCCCATACCAATATATATCCCATATTTTACTTCCATCCTGACCATACCAGATCGGTCACAACCCCCGATCTAACTGCACACTAACCACACTACATAGAATTCCATGTAATTTCCATAAAATAATTTCATATCACTCAGAAAAACACCAACGCGCCTTACTCTACAAAACATGCTGCAACCTTGTTACAACCTCCAGATCTTAACTAGAAAGAATCCGCAAAACTCAGCCTTACCTTTAGTAATGACCAACTCAAACTAATCATAACTCAGGGTATTTACCTCGGTTTCAAACATTCACAACTCTGAGACCAACCACTCATTCTTCATCCAAAACTATTTCCTAACCAAAAGGGTAGCTTGCCCACTACACATTCAGTTAACACCACGAGAAAGTTCTTTCAACCCTTTTTTTTCCCATACCTTCACCTTAAAAGAACCAACCACATTCCACTTACACCCTCAAGAAGCTACTCGTAAGTGTGAACAAATGTATGCATGATTTCCTGTATGCCCTCATAAATGCCTATGCAAGTGCATGTACATGTAAATGTAAATGCAATTCCTAATGTCATACTCAAGAATGCATGCATGTCCTGCATTATCTATAAATATATACATATATGTGCTCTTACTCTATGCATGATTATTGTTCACACTCACAAATAACATCCTCAATTCCAACAACTTCAACTATCATCCTATTGACAACTTCCAAGTCAGATTAGCAACAGTCGTACCAGCTTTAGCAGACTAAAACACACCCGAAAGAACGGTGCAACACCACAAACTAACCTTCCTGCCTAACCAGAGGCACACTCATAGAGGAGGAAGAATTTACTCTTCCCCAGCAGTCATTTCATCTTCAATCTTGACCATCAATGTTCATACCAACACTATCTAGTGACTTACGTCTTAGAAACATATTCAAAAACTTTAAACATGCAGTTTAAAACATAATATTCAAATAAAACAAACTTACATTCGGACAAGATCCAAGGGAAAACTGAGAGCATCTAAAAATATGTTGGCATTGGCAATGTGTAACCGATAACCCTAGTTTAACCATCATTACTCAAAGTACAATCATCATAAATATATTTTCACATACCAACAACATATCATGCTCAATCACACATATCATGATCAATCGCACATTTAAACACATAACTTAGCAATCCTATACATGCTTTAACCAACCAACTACACACTTTACAAACCTGGCTCTGATACCACCAAATGTAACCCCCTTAGTCGGCCTAGACGGAACTGGCACTAACGGGTTACACGGGGAATATCAAACCAAACCTACGAATGTCCGATTCGATAAACAACCCTAAAACTGTTATATTTTTTTCTTCTAGATGCAAAATCTTATTCCCACATGTCAAGATCTCCGGGACTAAAATATAATTTTCAACAACTTCCAATTCTTAGTGATCAAAGGTTTCGAAACCTTCCCAAAGGTTTTGAAACATTTTTGAAAAAGGTTTCGGAACTTTCCTGGAGTGTTTCAAAACTTTTCACGTCTAGTAGCTTCTCAGAATTGAAACAGCCCGCAAGGTTTCGAAACTTCTTGAAGGTTTCGAAACTATTTGACAATGGTTTCGGAACCTTCCCAGAGGTTTCAAAACTTTGGGTTTGGAACCTAAAGTTCCATTACACTAAGAGAACACTAACAATACGATACACAACCATTAGTCACTTTCAACCATATGCATAATTCCTAGGCATAATTAACAACTTCTAACACACGATTAACAACGTCATGGACATCATTCAAACTATAGGCATGCTTCCTAAAAGATGATTAAAAACATAAGAATCATGCAAATACATGCTACAACAATCCAAACAATTCCATAGTCCAACAATTAATAATCAAGCAACAATGGTCTTCTTACAACATAAACCAAAGCCTAAGTATACACTCCTCACATTGGTTGGGTTACACATTGTCATGCCCAATTTATTTGCCAAAATCATACCAAATTTAAAGTGATCTTTCCCCTTGGTTTCCTTGCCTTGAACGAAGCCCTAAGTGCCTTTATTTTTCTGCAAGGATGAAAAGAGAGCTTAAGCACACATGCTTAGTGAGGAAGCTCTACACAAAATCATCAATGCAACTATTTAAAACCATGATGAAACCATAATTTGCAATGCATTGTTAAATCATGCATGCTAACATCTCATGCTCATGTTGTTCAAAGCATATGCATCCTTGAGTTTACATAACCTTATCAAAGCAATTTATAAATGAAGCACAATGTTCTTCTCAAATTCATGTACGTATATTGGCTTTCTAGTGACCACTTAATGTGAACCTTGAGTTCACCGAATACACGAATCCATTGTTAGAAACCATTGTCTCGTCATGACACGAAGTCACTATTGACATGACACGAAGTCACCATTGACATGACACGAAGTCACCATTATAGCACTACCACGCACGATCGGACACATAGTCTCCCTTGTTACGTGTAGGCGGCTCTACCACGTACGGTTGGACACAAAGTCACCCTTGTTACGTGTAGGCAATTTTCTGTTTTCTCAATTTTGTTTATAGTGCACTTAAGACAATCCTAATGACATGTCATTCGTATTCGAATCTAAAGTTAGTGTCACTAAGCCAATATCATAATCAAATGTGCATGATAACTTGCTGCTCATAATGCATGCATAATATGTTCAACAAATGAACCAAAAGTCATCCCCAAGGACAATACTATATATAAGGCAATTAACCATATTGTATTCCAAATCATATAACTTGCTGCTCATAATGCATGCATATTATGAACAAATGAACCAAAAGCCATGCCCAAATGCACCATCATATATAAGGCAATTAACCATATTGTATTCCAAATCATTTCTCATAATTTTCCATAATCATGGGTGCTAAATAAGCTATGCATTTCAGCAAGTATTTCTCATGTATGCACCAATTCAAATCATGCTCATGCATTTCCATAAATCTCATTGCATTACCAACATAATGCCTTTATCGAATGTAGCCGAAACTCATGCCTTTATCGAATGCATGCCTTTATCGAAACTAAGCCGAAACGCATCCGAACAACATCAGCCCAAAACCTAATGAATCTAATATCTAATTCACTTCAATTATGAAGAAAAAACACATCCAAGCCATCCTTATATGTCCAGCAACATTTAAGCACCTAAAACAGCCCCTAAAACAACCGAAAAACACCTTAAAACATTCACAAAATCACTAGATCTAACATTGAAAACATAGAATTAAGTTTTTATTCAAAGCTTAGCAAGATAATACTTGAGAATTTCAGTAAAGAACCTTAGAAAAGAATTAAAAATCCAGAAAATTACCATTAAGATCTATTCACCAAAAAGATGCAATTTCCTCTTTTTAATTCCTTGCAATTTGATGTTGATTTGATAAAATTATTGGTTAGGTTTTGTAAAGGATGAGAAAATGATTAAAATGATGTAATCTTTGTGGAAATAGATGTAAAAATCAGCAAGGAATTGAAGAGAAAAGATGAAGGAAAATGGAGAGAAAATGAGAGAAAAAGATGAGAGAAAAAGTAGTTTTGAGAGAAAATGATTTATCATCTTTAATTAAAGTAATTAAAAAGCATTTTGGTGAATAAATTATTATTAAAGATTAAAATGGGTTTATGGCCCTCTAAGGATTCTAAGTTTAGCTTGCTTTTCAATTTAGTCACTAAAATCACAAATTTTCGAAACCACAAATTAAGTCCTCTTATTTTCCAAAAACTACAAATTGGTCACTTATGCATAATTAAGCATAATTAAAAATCAATATAAAGTCCAAATTACTTTCTTTTAATTTTTGTAACATATTTTTAATATTTTAAACAACATTCCAAAATTATTACTTTTCTAATTAAAAATATTTTCATTTTGTATTTCACCGGAATACGAACCGGAGAACCCGATTCGACCCGAATAGAATTCTCCTAACTAAAGCCCAAACTACTAACCCCAAAATCGGGATGTTACAACTCTCCCCCTCTTAAGAAAATTTCGTCCTCTTAAGAAAACCTTAAAATTTGAGATTAATCTGTATAATTTTGTTCAAAAGCCCATAATTAAATATTTAAACTCATAAAATTTGATTTAATAACATTTAGTTGTCGTTTTGTTGGGATTAAAACGTGCATGTCTAAATGGACTTTATAGAGATTCCGTTCTAATTTTAACCGAGTAAAATTCTGAAAATTTCAGATTAATCTGTATAATTTTATTCAAAAGCTAATAATTAATTATTTGAAATCATAAAATTTGATTTTAATAAAATTTGGTTGTCGTTTTGATGCGATTAAAAGGTGCATGTCTAAACGGGCTTTATTGAGATTCCGTTCAAATTTTAACAGATTAAAAAGCTGAAAATTTGAGATTAAGCTGTATAATTTTGTTCAAAAGCCTATAATTAACTATTTGAACTCATAAAATTTAATTTAATAACATTTGGTTACCGTTTTGATGCGATTAAAATGAGCATGTCTAAATGTGCTCTATAGTGAATCCGTTCGAATTTTAACCGAGTAAAAACCTTAAAATTTGAGATTAATCTGTATAATTTTGTTCAAAAGCCCATAATTAAATATTTAAACTCATAAAATTTGATTTAATAACATTTGGTTGTCGTTTTGTTTGGATTAAAACGTGCATGTCTAAATGGGCTTTATAGAGGTTCGGTTCTAATTTTAACCAAGTAAAATTATGAAAATTTCAAATTAATCTGTATAATTTTGTTCAAAAGCTAATAATAAAATATTCGAAATCATAAAATTTGATTTTAATAAAATTTGGTTTTCGTTTTGATGCGATTAAAACGTGCAAGTCCAAATGGGCTTTATAGAGATTCCGTTCGAATTTTAACCGAGTAAAATGCTGAAAATTTGAGATTAATCTTTATAATTTTGTTCAAAAGCCTATAATTAACTATTTAGACTCATAAAATTTAATTTAACAACATTTGGTTGTCGTTTTGATGCGATTAATACGAGCATCTCTAAATGTGCTCTATAGAGAATCCGTTCGAATTTTAACCAAGTAAAAACCTTAAAATTTGAGATTAATCTGTATAATTTTGTTCAAAAACCCATAATTAAATATTTAAACTCATAAAATTCTATTTAATAACATTTGATTGTCGTTTTATTGGGATTAAAACGTGCATGTCTAAATGGACTTTATAGAGATTCCGTTCTAATTTTAACCGAGTAAAATTGTAAAAATTTCAAATTAATCTTTATAATTTTGTTCAAAAGTTAATAATTAAATATTTCAAATCATAAAATTTAATTTTAATAAAATTTGGTTTTCGTTTTGATACGACTTAAACGTACATGTCTAAATGGGATTTATTGAGATTCCGTTCGAATTTTAACCGAGTAAAAAGCTGAAAATTTGAGATTAATCTGTATAATTTTGTTCATAAGCCTATAATTAAATATTTGAACTCATAAAATTTAATTTAATAACATTTGGTTGTCATTTTGATACGATTAATACGAGCATGTCTAAATGTGCTCTATAGAGAATCCGTTCGAATTTAAATCGAGTAAAAACCTTAAAATTTGAGATTAATCTATATAATTTTGTTCAAAAGCCCATAATTAAATATTTAAACTCATAAAATTTGATTTAATAATATTTGGTTGTCGTTTTGTTGGGATTAAAACGTGCATGTCTAAATGGGCTTTATAGAGATTCCGATCTAATTTTAACCGAATAAAATTCTAAAAATTTCAGATTAATCTGTATAATTTTGTAAAAAAGCTAATAATTAATTATTTGAAATCGTAAAATTTCAGATTAAAACGTGCATTTCCAAATGGGCTTTATAGAAATTCCGTTCAAATTTTAACCGAGTAAAAGATGAAAATTTGAAATTAATCTTTAGAATTTTGTTCAAAAGCCCATAATCAAGTATTTGAACTCATAAAATTTGATTTAATAACATTTTAGTTGTCGTTTTGTTACGATTAAAACGTGCATGTCTAAATAGGCTTTATAGAGAATCCGTTCTAATTTTAACCGAGTAAAATTCTGAAAATTTGAGCTTAATCTGTATAATTTTGTTAAAAAGCTAATAATTAAATATTTGAAATCATAAAATTTGATTTTAATAAAATTTGTTTGTCGTTTTGATGTGATTAAAACGTGCATGTCTAAATGGGCTTTATAGAGATTTCGTTCTAATTTTAACCGAGTAAAATTCTGAAAATTTGAGATTAATCTGTATAATTTTGTTCAAAAGCTAATAATTAAATATTTGAAATCATAAAATTTTATTTTAATAAAATTTGGTTGTCGTTTTGATGTGATTAAAAGGTGCATGTCTAAATGGGCTTTATAGAGATTCTGTTCTAATTTTAACCGAGTAAAATTCTGAAAATTTGAGATTAATCTGTATAATTTTGTTCAAAAGCTAATAATTAAATATTTGAAATCATAAAATTTTATTTTAATAAAATTTGGTTGTCGTTTTGATGTGATTAAAATGTGCATGTCTAAATGGGCTTTATAGAGATTCCGTTCGAATTTTAACCGAGTAAAAAGCTTAAAATTTGAGATTAATCTATATAATTTTATTCAAAAGCCTATAATTAACTATTTGAACTCATAAAATTTAATTTAACAACATTTGGTTGTCGTTTTGATGCGATTAATACGAGCACGTCTAAATATGCTCTATAGAGAATCCGTTCGAATTTTAACCGAGTAAAAACATTAAAATTTGAGATTAATCAGTATAATTTTGTTTAAAAACTGATAATTAAATATTTAAACTCATAAAATTTGATTTAATTATATTTGGTTGTCGTTTTGTTGGGATTAAAATGTGCATATCTAAATGGGCTTTATAGAGATTCCGTTCTAATTTTAACCGAGTAAAATTCTGAAAATTTCAGATTAATCTGTATAATTTTGTTCAAAAGCTAATAATTAAATATTTGAAATCATAAAATTTTATTTTAATAAAATTAGATTGTCGTTTTGATGCGATTAAAACATGCATGTCTAAATGGGATTTATTGAGATTCCGTTCGAATTTTAACCAAGTAAAAAGCTGAAAATTTGAGATTAATCAGTATAATTTTGTTCAAAAGCCTATAATTAACTATTTGAACTCATAAAATTTAATTTAATAACATTTGGTTGTTGTTTTGATGCGATTAATAAGAGCATGTCTAAATGTGCTCTATAGAGAATCCGTTCGAATTTTAATCGAGTAAAAACCTTAAAATTTGAGATTAATCTGTATAATTTTGTTCAAAAGCCCATAATTAAATATTTAAACTCATAAAATTTGATTTAATAAAATTTGGTTATCGTTTTGATGCGATTAAAACTTGTATGTCTAAATAGGCTTTATAGAGAATCCATTCTAATTTTATCCGAGTAAAATTCTGAAAATTTGAGATTAATCTATATAATTTTGTTCAAAAGCTAATAATTAATTATTTGACATCATAAAATTTGATTTAATAAAATTTGGTTATCTTTTTGATGGGATTATACCGTGTATGTCTAAATGGGCTTTATAGAGATTCCGTTCGAATTTTAACCGAGTAAAAAGCTGAAAATTTGAGATTAATCTGTATAAATTTGTTCAACAGCTCATAATCAAGTAATTGAACTCATAAATTTTGATTTAATAATATTTTGGTTGTCGTTTTGTTGGGATTAAAACGTGCATGTCTAAATAGGCTTTACAGAGAATCCATTCTAATTTTAACGGAGTAAAATTCTAAAAATTTGAGATTAATCTGTATAATTTTGTTCAAAAGTTAATAATTAAATATTTGAAATCATAAAATTTGATTTTAATAAAATTTGGTTGTCCTTTTGATGCAATTAAAACGTGCATGTCTAAATGGACTTTATAGAGATTTCGTTCGAATTTTAACCGAGTAAAAGGCTGAAAATTTGAGTTTAATCTATATAATTTTGTTCAAAAGCCTATAATTAACTATTTGAACTCATACAATTTAATTTAATAACATTTGGTTGTCGTTTTGATACGATTAATACGAGCATGTCTAAATGTGTATATAGAGAATCCGTTCGAATTTTAACGGTGTAAAAACCTTAAAATTTGAGATTAATCTGTATAATTTTGTTCAAAAGCCCATAATTAAATATTTAAACTCATAAAATTTGAATTAATAACATTTGGTTGTCGTTTTGTTGGGATTAAAACGTGCATGTCTAAATGAACTTTATAGAGATTTCGTTCTAATTTTAACCGAGTAAAATTCTGAAAATTTCAGATTAATCTTTATAATTTTGTTCAAAAGCTAATAATTAATTATTTGAAATTATAAAATTTTATTTAATAAAATTTGGTTATCTTTTTGATGGGATTAACTCGTACATGTCTAAATGGGCTTTATAGAGATTCCGTTCGAATTTTAACCGAGTAAAAAGCTGAAAATTTGAGATTAATCTGTATAATTTTGTTCAACAGCTCATAATCAAGTATTTGAACTCATAAAATTTGATTTAATAACATTTTGGTTGTAGTTTTGTTGTGTTTAAAACGTGCATGTCTAAATAGGCTTTATAGAGAATCCGTTCTAATTTTAACCGAGTAAAATTCTGAAAATTTGAGCTTAATCTGTATAATTTTGTTAAAAAGCTAATAATTAAATATTTGAAATCATAAAATTTGATTTTAATAAAATTTGGTTGTCCTTTTGATGTGATTAAAACGTGCATGTCTAAATGGGATTTGTTGAGATTCCGTTCGAATTTTAACCGAGTAAAAAGCTGAAAATTTGAGATTAATCTGTATAATTTTGTTCAAAAGCCTATAATTAACTATTTGAACTCATAAAATTTAATTTAATAACATTTGGTTGTCGTTTTGATGCGATTAATAAGAGCATGTCTAAATGTGTTCTATAGAGAATCCGTTCGAATTTTAATCGAGTAAAAACCATAAAATTTGAGATTAATCTGTATAATTTTGTTCAAAAGCCCATAATTAAATATTTGAACTCATAAAATTAGATTTAATAAAATTT
This sequence comes from Abelmoschus esculentus, assembly GCA_035048815.1. Lineage (NCBI taxonomy): Eukaryota > Viridiplantae > Streptophyta > Magnoliopsida > Malvales > Malvaceae > Abelmoschus > Abelmoschus esculentus. The sequence goes on along the minus strand of JAUCBN010000008.1, from coordinate 17,921,908 downwards.
GGTTATCGTTTTGATGCGATTAAAATGTGCATGGCTAAATAGGCTTTATAGAGAATCCATTCTAATTTTATCCGAGTAAAATTCTTAAAATTTGAGATTAATATGTTTAATTTTGTTCAAAAGCTAATAATTAATTATTTGACATCATAAAATTTGATTTAATAAAATTTGGTTATCTTTTTGATGGGATTAAACTGTGCATGTCTAAATAGGCTTTATAGAGATTCCATTCGAATTTTAACCGAGTAAAAAGCTGAAAATTTGAGATTAATCTGTATAATTTTGTTCAACAGCTCATAATCAAGTAATTGAACTCATAAATTTTGATTTAATAACAGTTTGGTTGTCGTTTTGTTGGGATTAAAACGTGCCTGTCTAAATGGGCTTTATAGAGTTTCCGTTCTAATTTTAATCGAGTAAAATTCTAAAAATTTCAGATTAATCTGTATAATTTTGTTCAAAAGCTAATAATTAAATATTTGAAATCATAAAATTTGATTTTAATAAAATTTGGTTGTCGTTTCGATGCGATTAAAATGTGCATGTCTAAAAGGGCTTTATAGAGATTCTGTTCGAATTTTAACCGAGTAAAAACCTGAAAATTTGAGATTATTCTGTATAATTTTTTTTAAAAGCTTATAATTAACTATTTGAACTCATAAAATTTAATTTAATAATATTTGGTTGTCGTTTTGATGTGATTAATACGAGCATGTCTAAATATACTCTATAGAGAATCCGTTCGAATTTTTTCTGTCTAAAAACCATAAAATTTGAGATTAATCTATATAATTTTATTCAAAAGCCTATATTTAAATATTTAAACTCATAAAATTTGATTGAATAACATTTGGTTGTCGTTTTGTTGGGATTAAAATGTGCATGTCGAAATGCGCTTTATAGAGATTCCGTTCTAATTTTAACCGAGTAAAATTCTGAAAATTTCAGATTAATCTGTATAATTTTTTTCAAAAGCTAATAATTAATTATTTAAAATCATAAAATTTGGTTATCGCTTTGATGCGATTAAAACCTGCATCTCTAAATGGGCTTTGTAGAGTTTCCATTCGAATTTTAACCGAGTAAAAAGCTGAAAATTTCAGATTAATCTGTATAATTTTGTTCAGCAGCCTATAATTAACTATTTGAACTCATAAAATTTAATTTAATAACATTTGGTTGTCGTTTTGATACGATTATTACGAGCATGTCTAAATGTACTCTATGGAGAATCCGTTCGAATTTTAAACGAGTAAAAATCTTAAAATTTGAGATTAATCTGTATAATTTTGTCCCAAAGCCCATAATTAAATATTTGAACTCATAAAATTTGATTTAATAAAATTTGGTTATCGTTTTGATATGATTAAAACGTGTATGTCTAAATCGGTTTATAGAGATTCCATTTGAATTTTAAATGAGTAAAAGATAAAAATTTGTGATTAATCTGTATAATTTTGTTCAAAAGCCTATAATCATGTATTTGAACCCATAAAATTTGATTTAATAACATTTTAGTTGTCATTTTGTTGCGATTAAAACGTGCATGTCTAAATAGGCTTTATAGAGAATCCGTTCTAATTTTAATCGAGTAAAATTCTAAAAATTTGAGATTAATCTATATAATTTTGTTCAAAAGCTAATAATTAATTATTTGACATCATAAAATTTAATTTAATAAAATTTGATTATCTTTTTTATGGGATTAAACCGTACATGTCTAAATGGGCTTTATAGAGATTCCGTTCGAATTTTACCCGAGTAAAAAGCTGAACATTTGAGATTAATCTGTATAATTTTGTTCAACAGCTCATAATCAAGTATTTGAACTCATAAAATTTTATTTAATAACATTTTGGTTGTGGTTTTGTTGTGATTAAAACGTGCATGTCTAAATCGGCTTTATAGACAATCCATTCTAATTTTAACCGAGTAAAATTCTGAAAATTTGAGATTAATCAGTATAATTTTTTTCAAAAGCTAATAATTAAATATTTGAAATCATAAAATTTGATTTTAATAAAATTTAGTTTTCGTTTTGATGCAATTAAAACGTGCATGTCTAAATGGGCTTTATAGAGATTTCGTTCGAATTTTAACCGAGTAAAAAGCGGAAAATTTGAGATTAATTTGTATAATTTTTTTCAACTGCTCATAGTCAAGTATTTGAACTTATAAAATTTGATTTAACAACATTTTGGTTGTCGTTTTGTTGTGATTAAAACGTGCATGCCTAAATAGGCTTTATAGAGAATCCGTTCTAATTTTAACCGAGTAAAATTCTGAAACTTTGAGATTAATCTGTATAATTTTGTTCAAAAGCTAATAATTAAATATTTGAAATCATAAAATTTTATTTTAATAAAATTTGGTTGTCGCTTTGATGCGATTAAAACGACCATGTCTAAATGGGCTTTATAGAGATTATGTTCGAATTTTAACCGAGTAAAAAGCTGAAAATTTGAGATTAATCTGTATAATTTTGTTCAGAAGCCTATAATTAACTATTTGAACTCATAAAATTTAATTTAATAACATTTGGTTGTTGTTTTGATGCGATTAATACGAGCATGTCTACATGTGCTCTATAGAGTAAATACCTTAAAATCATAAAATTTGATTTAATAATATTTGGTTGTCGTTTTGTTGGGATTAAAACGTGCATGTCTAAATAGGCTTTATAGAGATTCCATTCTAATTTTAACCGAGTAAAATTCTGAAAATTTCAGATTAATCTGTATAATTTTGTTCAAAAGTTAATAATTAAATATTTGAAATCATAAAATTTGATTTTAAGAAAATTTGGTTTTCGTTTGGATGCGATTAAAACGAGCATGTCTAAATGGGCATTATAGAGATTCCGTTCGAATTTTAACCGAATAAAAGGCTGGAAATTTGAGATTAATCTGTATAATTTTTTTCAGAAGCCTATAAAATTTGATTTTAATAAAACTTGGTTGTCGTTTTGATACGATTAAAACGAGCATGTCTAAATGGGCTTTATAGAGATTATGTTCGAATTTTAACAGAGCAAATAGCTGAAAATTTGAGATTATTTTGTATAATTTTATTCAAAAAACTATAATTAACTATTAAAACTCATAAAATTTAATTTAATAACATTTGGTTCTCGTTTTGATGCGATTAATACGAGCATGTCTAAATGTGCTCTATAGAGAATCCGTTCGAATTTTAACCGATTAAAAACCTTAAAATTTGAGATTAATCTGTATAATTTTGTTCAAAAGCCTATAATTAAATATTTAAACTCATAAAATTTGATTTAATAATATTTGGTTGTCGTTTTGTTGGAATTAGAACGTGCATGTCTAAATAGGCTTTATAGAGATTCCATTCTAATTTTAACCAAGAAAAATTCAGAATAATTTTAGATTAATCTGTATAATTTTGTTCAAAAGCTAATAATTAATTATTTTAAATCGTAAAATTTGATTTTAATAAAATTTGGTTGTCTTTTTGTTGCTATTAAAACGTGAATGTCTAAATGGGCTTAATAGAGATTCCGTTCAAATTTTAACCGAGTAAAAAACTGAAAATTTGAGATTAATCTGTATAATTTTGTTAAAAAGCCTATAATTAACTATTTGAACTCATAAAATTTAATTTAATAACATTTGGTTGTTGTTTTGATGCGATTAATACGAGCATGTCAAAATATGCTCTATAGAGAATCTGTTCGAATTTTAACCGATTAAAAACCTTAAAATTTAAGATTAATCTGTATAATTTTGTTCAAAAGCCCATAATTAAATATTTAAACTCATAAAATTTGATTTAATAACATTTGGTTATCGTTTTTTTGGGATTAAAATGTGCATGTCTAAATGGGCTTTATAGAGATTCCGTTCTAGTTTTAACCCAGTAAAATTCTGAAAGTTTCAGATTAATCTGTATAATTTTGTTCAAAAGCTAATAATAAAATATTTAAAATCATAAAATTTGATTTTAATAAAATATTGTTGTCGTTTTGATGCAATTAAAACGTACATATCTAAATGGGCTTTATAGAGATTCCGTTCGAATTTTAACAAATTAAAAAGCTGAAAATTTGAGATTAATCTGTATAATTTTGTTCAAAAGCCTATAATTAATATTTGAACTCATAAAATTTAATTTAATAACATTTAGTTGTCGTTTTGATGCGATTAATACGAGCATGTCTAAATGTGCTCTATAGAGAATCCGTTCGAATTTTAACCGTGTAAAAATCATAAAATTTGAGATTAATCTGTATAATTTTGTTCAAAAGCTAATAATTAAATATTAAACTCATAAAATTTGATTTAATAACATTTGGTTGTCGTTTTGTTGGGATTAAAACGTGCATGTCTAAATGGGCTTTATAGAGATTCCGTTCTTATTTTAACCGAGTAAAATTCAGAAAAATTTTAGATTAATCTGTATAATTTTGTTCAAAAGCTAATAATTAAATATTTTAAATCATAAAATTTGATTTTAATAAAATTTGGTTGTCTTTTTGTTGCGATTAAAACGTGAATGTCTAAATGGGCTTAATAGAGATTCCGTTCAAATTTTAACCGAGTAAAAAGCTGAAAATTTGAGATTAATCTGTATAATTTTGTTAAAAAGCCTATAATTAACTATTTGAACTCATAAAATTTAATTTAATAACATTTGGTTGTTGTTTTGATGCGATTAATACGAGCATGTCTAAATATGCTCTATAGAGAATCCGTTCGAATTTTAACCGATTAAAAACCTTAAAATTTGAGATTAATCTGTACAATTTTGTTCAAAAGCCCGTAATTAAATATTTAAACTCATAAAATTTGATTTAATAACATTTGGTTGTCGTTTTATTGGGATTAAAACGTGCATGTCTAAATGGGGTTTATAGAGATTCCGTTCTAGTTTTAACCAAGTAAAATTCTGAAAGTTTTAGATTAATCTGTATAATTTTGTTCAAAAGCTAATTATAAAATATTTAAAATCATAAAATTTGATTTTAATAAAATTTTGTTGTCGTTCTGATGCGATTAAAACGTGCATATCTAAATGGGCTTTATAAAGATTCCGTTCGAATTTTAACAAATTAAAAAGCTGAAAATTTGAGATTAATCTTTATAATTTTGTTCAAAAGCCTATAATTAACTATTTGAACTCATAAAATTTAATTTAATAACATGTGGTTGTCGTTTTGATGCGATTAATACGAGCATGTCTAAATATGCTCTATAGAGAATCCGTTCGAATTTTAACCGTGTAAAAATCTTAAAATTTGAGATTAATCTGTATAATTTTGTTCAAAAGCTCATAATTAAATATTAAACTCATAAAATTTGATTTAATAACATTTGGTTGTTGTTTTGTTGGGATTAAAACGTGCATGTCTAAATGGGCTTTATAAAGATTCCGTTCTTATTTTAACCGAGTAAAATTCAGAAAAATTTTAGATTAATCTGTATAATTTTGTTCAAAAGCTAATAATTAATTATTTTAAATCATAAAATTTTATTTTAATAAAATTTGGTTGTCTTTTAGTTGCGATTAAAACGTGAATGTCTAAATGGGCTTAATAGAGATTCCGTTCAAATTTTAACCGAGTAAAAAGCTGAAAATTTGAGATTAATCTATATAATTTTGTTAAAAAGCCTATAATTAACTATTTGAACTCATAAAATTTAATTTAATAACATTTGGTTGTTGTTTTGATGCGATTAATACGAGCATGTCTAAATATGCTCTATAGAGAATCCGTTCGAATTTTAACCGATTAAAAACCTTAAAATTTGAGATTAATCTGTACAATTTTGTTCAAAAGCCCATAATTAAATATTTAAACTCATAAAATTTGATTTAATAACATTTGGTTGTCGTTTTGTGGGGATTAAAACGTGCATGTCTAAATGGGCTTTATAGAGATTCCGTTCTAGTTTTAACCAAGTAAAATTCTGAAAGTTTCAGATTAATCTGTATAATTTTGTTCAAAAGCTAATAATAAAATATTTAAAATCATAAAATTTGATTTTAATAAAATTTTGTTGTCGTTTTGATGCGATTAAAACGTGCATATCTAAATGGGCTTTATAGAGATTCCGTTCGAATTTTAACAAATTAAAAAGCTGAAAATTTGAGATTAATCTGTATAATTTTGTTCAAAAGCCTATAATTAACTATTTGAACTCATAAAATTTAATTTAATAACATGTGGTTGTCGTTTTGATGCGATTAATACGAGCATGTCTAAATGTGCTCTATAGAGAATCCGTTCAAATTTTAACCGTGTAAAAATCTTAAAATTTGAGATTAATCTGTATAATTTTGTTCGAAAACTCATAATTAAATATTAAACTCATAAAATTTGATTTAATAACATTTGGTTGTCGTTTTGTTGGGATTAAAACGTGCATGTCTAAATGGGCTTTATAGAGATTCCGTTCTTATTCTAACCGAGTAAAATTCAGAAAAATTTTAGATTAATCTGTATAATTTTGTTCAAAAGCTAATAATTAATTATTTTAAATCATAAAATTTGATTTTAGTAAAATTTGGTTGTCTTTTTGTTGCGATTAAAACGTGAATGTCTAAATGGGCTTAATAGAGATTCCGTTCAAATTTTAACCGAGTAAAAAGCTGAAAATTTGAGATTAATCTATATAATTTTGTTAAAAAGCCTATAATTAACTATTTGAACTCATAAAATTTAATTTAATAACATTTGGTTGTTGTTTTGATGCGATTAATACGAGCATGTCTAAATATGCTCTATAGAGAATCCGTTCGAATTTTAACCGATTAAAAACCTTAAAATTTGAGATTAATCTGTACAATTTTGTTCAAAAGCCCATAATTAAATATTTAAACTCATAAAATTTGATTTAATAACATTTGGTTGTCGTTTTGTGGGGATTAAAACGTGCATGTCTAAATGGGCTTTATAGAGATTCTGTTCTAATTATAACCGAGTAAAATTCTGAAAATTTAAGAGTAATCTGTATAATTTTGTTCAAAAACTAATAATTAAATATTTGAATTCATAAAATTTGATTTTAAAAACATTTGGTTGTCGTTTTGATGCGATTAAAATGTGCATGTCTAAATGGGCTTTATAGAGATTCCTTTTTGAATTTTAACTGAGTAAAAAGCTCAACATTTAAGATTAATCTGTATAATTTTGTTCAAAAGCCTATAATTAACTATTTGAACTCATAAAATTTAATTTAATAACATTTGGTTGTCGTTTTGATGCGATTAATACGAGCATGTCTAAATATGCTCTATAAAGAATCCGTTCGAATTTTAACCGAGTAAAAACCTTAAAATTTGAGATTAATCTGTATAATTTTATTCAAAAGCCCATAATTAAATATTTAAAATCATAAAATTTGATTTAATAACATTTGGTTGTCGTTTTGTTGGGATCAAAACGTGCATGCCTAAATGGGCTTTATAGAGATTCCGTTCTAATTTTAACCGAGTAAAATTCTGAAAATTTAAGAGAACTCTGTATAATTTTGTTCAAAAGCTAATAATTAAATATTTGTAATCATAAAATTTGATTTTAATACAATTTGGTTGTCGTTTTGATGCGATTAAAATGAGCATGTCTAAATGGGCTTCATAGATATTCCGTTTGAATTTTAACCAAGTAAAAAGCTGAAAATTTGAGATTAATCTGTATAATATTGTTTAAAAGCCAATAATTAACTATTTGAACTCATAAAATTTAATTTAATAATATTTGGTTGTCGTTTTGATGCGATTAATACGAGCATGTCTAAATATGTTCTATAGAGAATTCGTTCGAATTTTAACCGAGTAGAAACCTTAAAATTTGAGATTAATCTGTATAATTTTGTTCAAAAGCCCATAATTAAATATTTAAACTCATAAAATTTGATTTAATAACATTTGGTTGTCGTTTTGTTGGGATTAAAACGTGCGTGTCTAAATGGGCTATATAGAGATTCTGTTCTAATTATAACCGAGTAAAATTCTGAAAATTTAATAGTAATCTGTATAATTTTTTTCAAAAGCTAATAAAAAAATATTCGAAATCATAAAATTTGATTTTAATAAAATTTGGTTTTCGTTTTGATGCGATTAAAACGTGCATGTCTAAATGGGCTTTATAGAGATTCCGTTCGAATTTTAACCGCGTAAAAAGCAAAAAATTCGAGATTAATCTGTAAAATTTTGTTCAAAAGCCTATAATTAACTATTTGATCTCATAAAATTTAATTTAATAACATTTGGTTGTCGTTTTGATGCGATTAACACGAGCATGTCTAAATGTGCTCTATAGAGAATCCGTTTGAATTTTAACAGAGTAAAAACCTAAAAATTTGAGATTAATCTGTATTATTTAATAACATTTGGTTGTCGTTTTGTTGGGATTAAAACGTACAAGTCTAAATGGGCTTTATAGAGATTCCGTTCGAATTTTAACCGAGTAAAAAGCTCAAAATTTGAGATTAATCTGTATAATTTTGTTCAAAAGCCTATAATTAACTTTTTGAACTCATAAAATTAAATTTAATAACATTTGGTTGTCGTTTAGATGCGATTAATACGAGCATATCTAAATATGCTCTATAGAGAATCCGTTCGAATTTTAATAGAGTAAAAACCTTAAAATTTGAGATTAATATGTATAATTTTTTCAAAAGCCCATAATTAAATATTTAAACTCATAAAATTTGATTTAATAACATTTGATTGTTGTTTTGTTGGGATTAAAATGTGCATGTCTAACTGGGCTTTATAGAAATTTCGTTCTAGTTTGAACCGAGTAAAATTCTGAAAATTTCAGATTAATCTGTATAATTTTGTTCAAAAGCTAATAATAAAATATTTGAAATCATAAAATTTGATTTTAATAAAATTTTGTTGTCGTTCTGATGCGATTAAAATGAGCATATCTAAATGGGCTTTATAGAGATTCCGTTCGAATTTTAACCGAGTAAAAAGCTGAAAATTTGTGATTAATCTATATAATTTTGTTCAAAAGCCTATAATTAACTATTTGAACTCATAAAATTTAATTTAATAAAATTTGGTTGTCGTTTTGATGCTATTAATACACGCATGTCTAAATGTGCTCTATAGATAATCCGTTCGAATTTTAACCGAGTAAAAACCTTAAAATTTGAGATTAATCTGTATAATTTGTTCAAAAGCCCATAATTAAATATTTAAACTCATAAAATTTGATTTAATAACATTTGGTTGTCGTTTTGTTGGGATTAAAACGTGCATATCTAAATGGGCTTTATAGAAATTTCGTTCTAGTTTTAACCGAGTAAAATTCTGAAAATTTCAGATTAATCTGTATAATTTTGTTCAAAAGCTAATAATAAAATATTTAAAATCAAAAAATTTGATTTTAATTAAATTTGGTTGTCATTTTGATGCGATTAAAATGAGCATGTCTAAATGGGATTATAGAGATTCCCTTCGAATTTTGACCGTATAAAAAGCTGAAAATTTGAGATTAATCTGTATAATTTTGTTCGAAAGCCTATAATTAACTATTTGAACTCATAAAATTTAATTTAATAACATTTGGATGTCGTTTTGATGTGATTAATACGAGCATTTCTAAATGTGCTCTATAGAGACTCTGTTCGAATTTTAACCGAGTAAAAACCTTAAAATTTGAGATTAATCTGTATAATTTTGTTAAAAAGCCCATAATTAAATCTTTAAACTCATAAAATTTTATTTAATAACATTTGATTATCGTTTTGTTGGGATTAAAACTTGCATGTCTAAATTGGCTTTATAGGGATTCCGTTCAACTTTTAACCGAGTAAAATTCTAAAAATTTCAGATTAATCTGTATATTTTTTTTTTCAAAAGCTAATAATAAAATATTTGAAATCATAAAATTTGATTTTAATAAAATTTGGTTTTCGTTTTGATGCGATTAAAACGTGCATGTCTAAATGGGATTTATAGAGATTTCGTTCGAATTTTAACCGAGTAAAAAGCGGAAAATTTGAGATTAATCTGTATAATTTTGTTCAAAAGCCTATAATTAACTATTTGAACTGCTAAAATTTAATTTAATAACATTTGGTTGTCGTTTTGATGCGATTAATACGAGCATGCTAAATGTGCTCTATAGAGAATCCGTTCGAATTTTAACCGAGTAAAAACCTTAAAATTTGAGATTAATCTGTATAATTTTATTCAAAAGCCCATAATTAAATATTTAAAATCATAAAATTTGATTTAATAACATTTGGTTGTCGTTTTGTTGGGATCAAAACGTGCATGCCTAAATGGGCTTTATAGAGATTCCGTTCTAATTTTAACCGAGTAAAATTCTGAAAATTTAAGAGAACTCTGTATAATTTTGTTCAAAAGCTAATAATTAAATATTTGAAATCATAAAATTTGATTTTAATACAATTTGGTTGTCGTTTTGATGCGATTAAAATGAGCATGTCTAAATGGGCTTCATAGATATTCCGTTTGAATTTTAACCAAGTAAAAAGCTGAAAATTTGAGATTAATCTGTATAATATTGTTTAAAAGCCAATAATTAACTATTTGAACTCATAAAATTTAATTTAATAATATTTGGTTGTCGTTTTGATGCGATTAATACGAGCATGTCTAAATATGTTCTATAGAGAATTCGTTCGAATTTTAACCGAGTAGAAACCTTAAAATTTGAGATTAATCTGTATAATTTTGTTCAAAAGCCCATAATTAAATATTTAAACTCATAAAATTTGATTTAATAACATTTGGTTGTCGTTTTGTTGGGATTAAAACGTGCGTGTCTAAATGGGCTATATAGAGATTCTGTTCTAATTATAACCGAGTAAAATTCTGAAAATTTAATAGTAATCTGTATAATTTTTTTCAAAAGCTAATAAAAAAATATTCGAAATCATAAAATTTGATTTTAATAAAATTTGGTTTTCGTTTTGATGCGATTAAAACGTGCATGTCTAAATGGGCTTTATAGAGATTCCGTTCGAATTTTAACCGCGTAAAAAGCAAAAAATTCGAGATTAATCTGTAAAATTTTGTTCAAAAGCCTATAATTAACTATTTGATCTCATAAAATTTAATTTAATAACATTTGGTTGTCGTTTTGATGCGATTAACACGAGCATGTCTAAATGTGCTCTATAGAGAATCCGTTTGAATTTTAACAGAGTAAAAACCTAAAAATTTGAGATTAATCTGTATAATTTTGTTCAAAATCCAATAATTAAATATTTAAACTCATAAAATATTATTTAATAACATTTGGTTGTCGTTTTGTTGGGATTAAAACGTACAAGTCTAAATGGGCTTTATAGAGATTCCGTTCGAATTTTAACCGAGTAAAAAGCGGAAAATTTGAGATTAATCTATATAATTTTGTTCAAAAGCCTATAATTAACTATTTGAACTGCTAAAATTTAATTTAATAACATTTGGTTGTCGTTTTGATGCGATTAATACGAGCATGCTAAATGTGCTCTATAGAGAATCCGTTCGAATTTTAACCGAGTAAAAACCTTAAAATTTGAGATTAATCTGTATAATTTTGTTCAAAAGCCCATAATTAAATATTTAAACTCATAAAATTTGATTTAATAACATTTGGTTGTCGTTTTGTTGGGATTAAAACGTGCATGTCTAAATGGGCTTTATAGAGATTCTGTTCTAATTATAACCGAGTAAAATTCTAAAAATTTAAGAGTAATCTGTATAATTTTGTTCAAAAACTAATAATTAAATATTTTAATTCATAAAATTTGATTTTAAAACTATTTGGTTGTCGTTTTGATGCGATTAAAACGTGCATGTCTAAATGGGCTTTATAGAGATTCTTTTATGAATTTTAACCAAGTAAAAAGCTCAAAATTTGAGACTAATCTGTATAATTTTGTTCAAAACCCTATAATTAACTATTTGAACTCATAAAATTTAATTTAATAACATTTGGTTGTCGTTTTGATGCGATTAATACGAGCATGTCGAAATGTGCTCTATAGAGAATCCGTTCGAATTTTAACCGAGTAAAAACCTTAAAATTTGAGATTAATCTGTATAATTTTGTTTAAAAGCCCATAATTAAATATTTAATCTCATAAAATTTGATTTAATAACATTTGGTTGTCGTTTTGTTGGGATTAAAACGTGCATGTCTAAATGGGCTTTATAGAGATTCTGTTCTAATTATAACCGAGTAAAATTCTGAAAATTTAATAGTAATCTGTATAATTCTTTTCAAAAGCTAATAATAAAATATTTGAAATCATAAAATTTGATTTTAATAAAATTTTGTTTTCGTTTTTATGCAATTAAAACGTGTATGTCGAAATGGGCTTTATAGAGATTCCGTTCAAATTTTAACCGCGTAAAAAGCAGAAAATTCGAGATTAATCTGTATAATTTTTTTCAAAAGCCTATAATTAACTATTTGAACTCATAAAATTTAATTTAATAACATTTGGTTGTCGTTTTGATGCGATTAACACGAGCATGTCTAAATGTGCTCTATAGAGAATCCGTTCGAATTTTAACAGAGTAAAAACCTAAAAATTTGAGATTAATCTGTATAATTTTGTTCAAAAGCCCATAATTAAATATTTAAACTCATAAAATTTGATTTAATAACATTTGGTTGTTGTTTTGTTGGGATTAAAACGTGCATGTCTAAATGGGCTTTATAAAGATTCCGTTCTAATTATAACCGAGTAAAATTCTGAAAATTTAAGAGTAATCAGTATAATTTTGTTCAAAAGCTAATAATTAAATATTTGAAATAATAAAATTTTATTTTAATAAAATTTTGTTGTCGTTTTGATGCGATTAAAACATGCAAGTCTAAATGGGCTTTATAGAGATTCCGTTCGAATTTTAACCGAGTAAAAAGCTCAAAATTTGAGATTAATCTATATAATTTTGTTCAAAAGCCTATAATTAACTATTTGAACTCATAAAATTAAATTTAATAACATTTGATTGTCGTTTTGATTCGATTAATACGAGCATGTCTAAATGTGCTCTATAGAGAATCCGTTCGAATTTTAACAGAGTAAAAACTTTAAAATTTGAGATTAATATGTATAATTTGTTCAAAAGCCCATAATTAAATATTTAAACTCATAAAATTTGATTTAATAACATTTGGTTGTCGTTTTGTTGGGATTAAAACGTGCATGTCTAAATGGGCTTTATAGAAATTTCGTTCTAGTTTTAACCGAGTAAAATTCTGAAAATTTCAGATTAATCTGTATAATTTTGTTCAAAAGCTAATAATAAAATATTTTAAATCATAAATTTTGATTTTAATAAAATTTGGTTATCGTTTTGATGCGATTAAAACGTGGATGCCTAAATGGGCTTTATAGATATTTCCTTCGAACTTTAACCAAGTAAAAAGCTGAAAATTTGAGATTAATCTGTATAATTTTGTTTAAAAGCTTATAATTAACTATTTGAACTCATATAATTTAATTTAATAACATGTGGTTGTCGTTTTGATGCGATTAATACGAGCATGTCTAAATATGCTCTATAGAGAATCCGTTCGAATTTTAACCGAGTAAAAACCTTAAAATTTGAGATTAATCTGTATAATTTTGTTCAAAATCCCATAATTAAATATTAAACTCATAAAATTTGATTTAATAACATTTTGTTGGGATTAAAACGTGCATGTCTAAATGGGCTTAATAGAGATTCCGTTCTAATTTTAACCGAGTAAAATTCTGAAAATTTCAGATTAATCTATATAATTTTGTTCAAAAGCCAATAATTAATTATTTGAAATCATAAAATTTGATTTTAATAAAATTTGGTTGTCGTTTTGATGCGATTAAAACGTGCATGTCTAAATGGGCTTTTTAGAGATTCTGTTCGAACTTTAACAAGGTAGAAAGCTAAAAATTTGAGATTAATCTGTATAATTTTGTTCAGAAGCCTATAATTTACTATTTGAACTCATAAAATTTAATTTAATAACATTTGGTTGTCGTTTTGATGCGATTAATACGAGCATGTCTAAATGTGCTCCATAGAGAATCCGTTCGAATATTAACCGAGTAAAAACCTTAAAATTTGAGATTAATCTGTATAATTTTGTTCAAAAGCCCATAATTAAATATTTAAACTCATAAAATTTGATTTAATAACATTTGGTTGTCGTTTTGTTGGGATTGAAACGTGCATGTCTAAATGGGCTTAATAGAGATTCCGTTCCAATTTTAACCGAGTAAAATTCTGAAAATTTAAGAGTAATCTGTATAATTTTGTTCAAAAGCTAATAATTAAATATTTGAAATCATAAAATTTGATTTTAATAAAATTTGGTTGTCGTTTTGATGCGATTAAATCGTGCATGTCTAAATGGGCTTTATAGATATTCCGTTCGAATTTTAACCGAGTAAAAAGCTGAAAATTTGAGATTAATCTGTATAATTTTGTTCAAAAGCCTATAATTAACTATTTGAACTCAAAAATTTAATTTAATAACTTTTGGTTTTCGTTTGGATGCGATTAATACGAGCATGTCTAAATATGCTCTATAGAGAATCCGTTCGAATTTTAACCGAGTAAAAACCTTAAAATTTGATATTAATCTGTATAATTTTGTTCAAAAGCCCATAATTAAATATTTAAACACATAAAATTTGATTTAATAACATTTTGTTGTCGTTTTGTTGGGATTAAAACGTGCATGTCCAAATGGGCTTTATAGAGATTCCGTTCTAGTTTTAACCGAGTAAAATTCTGAAAATTTCAGATTAATTTGTATAATTTTGTTCAAAAGCTAATAATAAAATATTTGAAATCATAAAATTTGATTTTAATAAAATTTGGTTTTCGTTTTGATGCGAGTAAAATGTGCATGTCTAAAAAGGTTTTATAAAGAATCCTTTCAAATTTTAACCGAGTAAAAAGCTAAATATTTTAGATTAATCTGTATAATTTTGTTCAAAAGCCCATAATTAATTATTTGAACTCAAAAAATTTGATTTAATAACATCTACTTATCGATTTGTTCGGATTAAAACGTGCATGTCTAAAAAGGCTTTATAGAGAATCCGTTCGAATTTTAAACGAGTAAAAAGCTGACAATTTTAGATTAATCTGCATAATTTTGTTCAAAAGCCCATAATTAATTATTTGAACTCAAAAAATTTGATTTAATAACATCTAGTTATCGTTTTGTTCGGATTAAAACGTGCATGTCTAAAAAGGCTTTATAGAGAATCTATTCATATTTTAACCGAGTAAAAATTTGAAAATTTTAGATTAATCTGTATAATTTTGTTCAAAAGCCCATAATTAATTATTTGAACTCGAAAAATTTGATTTAATAACATCTGATTTTCGTTTTGTTGGGATTAAAACGTGCATGTCTAAAAAGACTTTATAGAGAATCCGTTCGAATTTTAACCGAGTAAAAAGCTGAAAATTTTAGTTAATCTTCATAATTTTGTTCAAAAGCTCAAAATTAAATATTTGAACTCATAAAATTTCATTAATTAAAATCTTTTTTTCGTTTTGTTGGGATTAAAATGTGCATGTCTAAAAAGGCTTAGTAGAGAATTAGTTCGAATTTTAACCGAGTAAAAAGCTAAAAATTTTAGATTAATCTGTATAATTTTGTTTAAAAGACCATATTCAACTATTTGAACTCATAAAATTTGATTTAATAACATCTAGTTATCGTTTTGTTCGGATTAAAACGTGCATGTCTAAAAAGGCTTTATAGAGAATCTATTCGAATATAACCGAGTAAAAACCTGAAAATGTTAGATTTATCTGTATAATTTTGTTCAAAATCCCTTAATTAACTATTTGAACTCATAAAATTTTATGTAATAACATATGATTTTTATTTTGTTCGGATTAAAATGTGCATGTCTAAAAAGGCTTTATAGAGAATCCGTTCGAATTTTAATCGAGTAAAAAGCTGAAAATTTTAGATCTATCTGTATAATTTGGTTAAAAAACCCATAATTAACTATTTGAACTCATAAAATTTTAGTTAATAACATCTGTTTTTTGTTTTGTTCGGATTAAAACGTGCATGTCTAAAAAGGCTTTATAAAGAATCCTTTCCAATTTTAACCGAGCAAAAAGCTAAATATTTTAGATTAATCTGTATAATTTTGTTCAAAAGCCTATAATTAATTATTTAAACTCAAAAAATTTGATTTAATAACATCTAGTTATCGTTTTGTTCGGATTAAAACGTGAGAATCCGTTCGAAATTTAACGGAGTAAAAAGCTAAAAATTTTAGATTAATCTGTATAATTTTGTTTAAAAGACCATAATTAATTATTTGAACTCAAAAAATTTGATTTAATAAAATCTACTAATCATTTTGTTTAGATTAAAACGTTCATGTCTAAAAAGGCTTTATAGAGAATCCGTTCGAATATTAACCGTGTAAAAAGCTCAAAATTTTAGATTAATCTGTATAATTTTGTTCAAAATTTTATAATTAACTATTTGAACTCATAAAATTTGATTTAATATCATCTGGTTTTGTTTTGTTCGGATTAAATCGTCCACGTCTAAAAAGACTTTATAGAGAATCCGTTAAAATTTTAAACGAGTAAAAAGCTGAAAATTTTAGATTAATCTGTATAATTTTGTTTAAAAGACCATAATTAATTATTTGAACTCAAAAAATTTGATTTAATAATATCTACTTATCATTTTTTTCGGATTAAAACGTGCATGTCTAAAAAGGCTTTATAGAGAATCCGTTTAAATTTTAACCGAGTAAAAAGCTGAAAATTTTAGATTAATCTACAAAATTTTGTTCAAAAGCCAATAATTAATTATTTGAACTCAAAAAATTTGATTTAATCACATCTGGTTATCGTTTTGTTCGGATTTAAACGTGCATGTCTAAAAAGACATTATAGAGAATCCGTTCGAATTTTAACCGAGTAAAAAGTTTAAAATTTTAGATTAATCTGTATAATTTTCTTCAAAAGCCCATAATTAACTATTTGAACTCGAAAAATTTGATTTAATAACATCTGATTTTCGTTTTTTTGGGATTAAAACGTGTATGTCTAAAAAGGCTTTATAGAGAATCCGTTTAAATTTTAACCGAGTAAAAAGCTGAAAATTTTAGATTAATCTACAAAATTTTGTTCAAAAGCCAATAATTAATTATTTGAACTCAAAAAATTTGATTTAATCACATCTGGTTATCGTTTTGTTCGGATTTAAACGTGCATGTCTAAAAAGACATTATAGAGAATCCATTCGAATTTTAACCGAGTAAAAAGTTTAAAATTTTAGATTAATCTGTATAATTTTCTTCAAAAGCCCATAATTAACTATTTGAACTCGAAAAATTTGATTTAATAACATCTGATTTTCGTTTTTTTGGGATTAAAACGTGTATGTCTAAAAAGACTTTATAGAGAATCCGTTCGAATTTTAACCGAGTAAAAAGCTGAAAATTTTAGATTAATCTGTATAATTTTGTTCAAAAGCTCAAAATTAAATATTTGAACTCATAAATTTCATTTAATAAAATCTTATTTTTGTTTTGTTGGGATTAAAATGTGCATGTCTAAAAAGGCTTTGTAGAGAATTCGTTCGAATTTTAACCAAGTAAAAAGCTAAAAATTTTAGATTAATCTATATAATTTTGTTTAAAAGACCATATTCAACTATTTGAACTCATAAAATTTGATTTAATAACATCTGGTTTTCATTTTGGTGGGATTAAAACTTGCATGTCTAAAATTGCTTTATAGAGAATCCGTTCGAATTTTAATCGAGTAAAAAGCTAAAAATTTTAGATCTATCTGTATAATTTGGTTAAAAATCTCATAATTAACTATTTGAACTAATAAAATTTTATTTAATAACATCTAGTTTTTGTTTTGTTCGGATTAAAACGTGTATGTCTAAAAAGGCTTTATAAAGAATCCTTTCAAATTTTAATTGAGTAAAAAGCTAAATATTTTAGATTAATCTGTATAATTTTGTTCAAAAGCCCATAATTAATTATTTGAACTCAAAAAATTTGATTTAATAACATCTAGTTATCGTTTTGTTCGGATTAAAACGTAAGAATCCGTTCGAAATTTAACAGAGTAAAAAGCTAAAAATTTTAGATTAATCTGTATAATTTTGTTTAAAATCCTATAATTAATTATTTGTACTCAAAAAATTTGATTTAATAAAATTTACTTATCATTTTGTTTAGATTAAAACGTTCATGTCTAAAAAGGCTTTATAGAGAATCCGTTCGAATATTAACAGAGTAAAAAGCTCAAAATTTTAGATTAATTTGTATAATTTTGTTCAAAATCTCATAATTAACTATTTGAACTCATAAAATTTGATTTAATATCATCTGTTTTTGTTTTGTTCGGATTAAATCGTCCACGTCTAAAAAGGCTTTATAGAGAATCCGTTAAAATTTTAAATGAGTAAAAAGCTGAAAATTTTAGATTAATCTGTATAATTTTGTTTAAAAGACCATAATTAATTATTTAAACTCAAAAAATTTGATTTAATAATATCTACTTATCATTTTTTTCCGATTAAAACGTGCATGTCTAAAAAGGCTTTACAGTGAATTCGTTCGAATTTTAACAAAGTAAAAAGCTAAAAATTTTAGATTAATCTACAAAATTTTGTTCAAAAGCCAATAATTAATTATTTGAACTCAAAAAATTTGATTTAATAACATCTAGTTATCGTTTTGTTCGGATTAAAACGTTCATGTCTAAAAAGGCTTTATAGAGAATCCGTTTGAATTTTAGCCGAGTAAAAAGCTAAAAATTTTAGATTAATCTGCATAATTTTATTCAAAAGCCCATAATTAATTATTTGAACTCAAAAAATTTGATTTAATAACATCTAGTTATCGTTTTATTCGGATTAAAACGTGCATGTCTAAAAAGGCTTTATAGAGAATCTATTCATATTTTAACCGAGTAAAAAGCTGAAAATTTTAGATTATTCTATATAATTTTATTCAAAAGCCCATAATTAACTATTTGAACTGATAAAATTTGATTTAATAACATCTGATTTTCGTTTTGTTGGGATTAAAACGTGCATGTCTAAAAAGGCTTGATAGAGAATCCGTTGGAATTTTAACCGAGTAAAAAGCTTAAAATTTTAGATTGATAAGTGTAATTTTGTTCAAAAGCTCAGAACTAACTATTTGAACTCATAAAATTTCACTTAATAAAATCTGGTTTTCGTTTTGTTGGGATTAAAACATGCATGTGTAAATGGGCTTTAAAGAGAATCAGTTCGAATTTTAACCGAGTAAAAAGATGAAAATTTTAGATTAATCTACATAATTTTGTTCAAAAGCCCATAATTAATTATTTGAAATCAAAAAATTTAATTTAATAACATCTAGTTATCGTTTTATTCGTATTAAAACGTGCATATCTAAAAAGGCTTTATGGAGAATCCGTTTGAATTTTAACCGAGTAAAAAGCTAAAAATTTTAGATTAATCTGTATAATTTTGTTACAAAGCCCTTAATTAACTATTTGAACTCATAAAATTTGATTTAATAACATCTGGTTTTTGTTTTGTTCGGATTAAAACGTGCATGTCTAAAAAGGCTTTATAGAGAATCCGTTCAAATTTTAACCGAGTAAAAAGTTGAAAATTTTAGATTAATCTGTACAATTTTATTCAAAAGCTCAAAATTAAATATTTGAACTCATAAAATTTCATTTAATAAAATCTGGTTTTCGTTTTGTTGAGATTAAAATATGCATGTCTAAAAAGGCTCTATAGAGAATCCGTTCAAATTTCAACCGAGTAAAACGCTAAAAATTTTAGATTAATCTGTATAATTTTGTTCAAAAGCCATAATTAATTATTTGAACTCGAAAATTTTGATTTAATAACATCTAGTTATCGTTTTGTTCGGATTAAAACGTGCATGTCTAAAAAGGCTTTATAGAGAATCCGTTTGAATTTTAACCGAGTAAAAAGATGAAAATTTTAGATTTATCTGTATGATTTTGTTCAAAATCTCATAATTAACTATTTGAACTCATAAAATTTGATTTAATATTATTTGGTTTTGTTTTGTTCGGATTAAATCGTCCACGTCTAAAAAGTATTTATAGAGAATCCGTTAAAATTTTAAACGAGTAAAAAGCTGAAAATTTTAGATTAATCTGTATAATTTTGTTTAAAAGACCATAATTAATTATTTGAACTCAAAAAATTTGATTTAATAATACCTACTTATCATTTTTTTCGGATTAAAACGTGCATATCTAAAAAGGCTTTATAGAGAATTCGTTCGAATTTTAACCGAGTAAAAAGCTGAAAATTTTAGATTAATCTGTATAATTTTGTTCAAAATCTCATAATTAACTATTTGAACTCATAAAATTTGATTTAATATTATTTGGTTTTGTTTTGTTCGGATTAAATCGTCCACGTCTAAAAACTATTTATAGAGAATCCGTTAAAATTTTAACCGAGTAAAAAGCTAAAAATTTTAGATTAATCTACATAATTTTGTTCAAAACCCCATAATTAATTATTTGAACTCAAAAAATTTGATTTAATAACATCTAGTTATCGTTTTGTTCGGACTAAAACGTTCATGTCTAAAAAGGCTTTATAGAGAATCCGTTTGAATTTTAGCCGAGTAAAAAGCTAAAAATTTTAGATTAATCTGCATAATTTTATTCAAAAACCCATAATTAATTATTTTAACTCAAAAAATTTGATTTAATAACATCTAGTTATCGTTTTGTTCGGATTAAAACGTTCTTGACTAAAAAGGCTTTATAGAGACTCCGTTTCAATTTTAACCGAGTATAAAGTTGAAAATTTTAGATTAATCTGCATAATTTTGTTCAAAAGCCCATAATTAATTATTTGAACTCAAAAAATTTGATTTAATAACATCTAGTTATCGTTTTGTTCGGATTAAAATGTGCATGTCTAAAAAGGCTTTATAGAGAATCCGTTCGAATTTTAACCGAGTAAAAAGTTGAAAATTTTAGATTAATCTGTATAATTTTGTTCTAAAGCCCATAATTAACTATTTGAACTCGAAAAATTTGATTTAATAACATCTGATTTTCGTTTTCTTGGGATTAAAACGTGCATGTCTAAAAAGGCTTGATAGAGAATCCGTTGGAATTTTAACCGAGTAAAAAGCTTAAAATTTTAGATTGATAAGTGTAATTTTGTTCAAAAGCTCAGAACTAACTATTTGAACTCATAAAATTTCACTTAATAAAATCTGGTTTTCGTTTTGTTGGGATTAAAACATGCATGTGTAAATGGGCTTTAAAGAGAATCAGTTCGAATTTTAACCGAGTAAAAAGATGAAAATTTTAGATTAATCTACATAATTTTGTTCAAAAGCCCATAATTAATTATTTGAAATCAAAAAATTTAATTTAATAACATCTAGTTATCGTTTTATTCGTATTAAAACGTGCATATCTAAAAAGGCTTTATGGAGAATCCGTTTGAATTTTAACCGAGTAAAAAGCTAAAAATTTTAGATTAATCTGTATAATTTTGTTACAAAGCCCTTAATTAACTATTTGAACTCATAAAATTTGATTTAATAACATCTGGTTTTTGTTTTGTTCGGATTAAAACGTGCATGTCTAAAAAGGCTTTATAGAGAATCCGTTCAAATTTTAACCGAGTAAAAAGTTGAAAATTTTAGATTAATCTGTACAATTTTATTCAAAAGCTCAAAATTAAATATTTGAACTCATAAAATTTTATTTAATAAAATCTGGTTTTCGTTTTGTTCAGATTAAAATATGCATGTCTAAAAAGGCTCTATAGAGAATCCGTTCGAATTTTAACCGAGTAAAAAGCTGAAAATTTAAGATTAATCTGCATAATTTTGTTCAAAAGCCCATAATTAATTATTTGAACTCAAAAAATTTTATTTAATAACATGTAGTTATCGTTTTGTTCGGATTAAAATGTTGATGTCTAAAAAGGCTTTATAAAGAATCCGTTCAAATTTCAACCGAGTAAAACGCTAAAAATTTTAGATTAATCTGTATAATTTTGTTCAAAAGCCATAATTAATTATTTGAACTCGAAAATTTTGATTTAATAACATCTAGTTTTTGTTTTTTTCGGATTAAAACGTGCATGTCTAAAAAGGCTTTATAGAGAATCCGTTTGAATTTTAACCGAGTAAAAAGCTGAAAAGTTTAGATTAATCTGTATAATTTTGTTTAAAAGACCATAATTAATTATTTGAACTCAAAAAATTTGATTTAATAATATCTACTTATCATTTTTTCCGATTAAAACGTGCATGTCTAAAAAGGCTTTACAGTGAATCCGTTCGAATTTTAACAGAGTAAAAAGCTAAAAATTTTAGATTAATCTACAAAATTTTGTTCAAAAGCCAATAATTAATTATTTGAACTCAAAAAATTTGATTTAATAACATCTAGTTATTGTTT
The DNA here is from genome assembly GCA_035048815.1 of Abelmoschus esculentus. Lineage (NCBI taxonomy): Eukaryota > Viridiplantae > Streptophyta > Magnoliopsida > Malvales > Malvaceae > Abelmoschus > Abelmoschus esculentus. Next base: position 17,899,486 of record JAUCBN010000008.1, on the reverse strand, counting down.
TCTTCGGATTAAAATGTGCATGTCTAAAAAGGCTTTATATAGAATCCGTTCGAATTTTAACCGAGTAAAAAGTTGAAAATTTTAGATTAATCTGTATAATTTTGTTCTAAAGCCCATAATTAACTATTTGCGCTCGAAAAATTTGATTTATTAACATCTGATTTTCGTTTTGTTGGGATTAAAACGTGCATGTCTAAAAAGACTTTATAGAGAATCCGTTCAAATTTTAACCGAGTAAAAAGCTGAAAATTTTAGATTAATCTGTATAATTTTGTTCAAAAGCTCAAAATTAAATACTTGAACTCATAAATTTTCATTTAATAAAATCTTTTTTTCGTTTTGTTGGGATTAAAATGTGCATGTCTAAAAAGGCTTTGTAGAGAATTCGTTTGAATTTTAACCGAGTAAAAAGCTAAAAATTTTAGATTAATCTTTACAATTTTGTTTAAAAGACCATATTCAACTTTTTGAACTCATAAAATTTGATTTAATAACATCTGGTTTTCGTTTTGGTGGGATTAAAACTTGCATGTCTAAAATTGCTTTATAGAGAATGTGTTCGAATTTTAATCGAGTAAAAAGCTGAAAATTTTAGATCTATCTGTATAATTTGGTTAAAAATCCCATAGTTAACTATTTGAACTCATAAAATTTTAGTTAATAATATCTGGTTTTTGTTTTGTTCGGATTAAAACGTGCATGTCTAAAAAGGCTTTATAAAGAATCCTTTCCAATTTTAACCGAGCAAAAAGCTAAATATTTTAGATTAATCTGTATAATTTTGTTCAAAAGCCCATAATTAATTATTTGAACTCAAAAAATTTGATTTAATGACATCTAGTTATCGTTTTATTCGGATTAAAACGTGAGAATCCGTTCGAAATTTAACGGAGTAAAAAGCTGAAAATTTTAGATTAATCTGTATAATTTTGTTTAAAATCCCATAATTAATTATTTAAACTCAAAAAATTTGATTTAATAAAATCTACTTATCATTTTGTTTAGATTAAAACGTTCATATCTAAAAAGGCTTTATAGAGAATCCGTTCGAATATTAACAGAGTAAAAAGCTCAAAATTTTAGATTAATTTGTATAATTTTGTTCAAAATCTTCTAATTATTTGATTTAATATCATCTGGTTTTGTTTTGTTCGGATTAAATCATCCACGTCTAAAAAGGTTTTATAAAGAATCCGTTAAAATTTTAAACGAGTAAAAAGCTGAAAATTTTAGATTAATCTGTATAATTTTGTTTAAAAGACCATAATTAATTATTTGAACTCAAAAAATTTGATTTAATAATATCTACTTATCATTTTTTTCGGATTAAAACGTGCATGTCTAAAAAGGCTTTATAGTGAATCCGTTCGAAGTTTAACCGAGTAAAAAGCTGAAAATTTTAGATTAATTTCCATAATTTTGTTCAAAAGCCAATAATTAATTATTTGAACTCAAAAAATTTGATTTAATATCATCTAGTTATCGTTTTGTTCGGATTAAAACGTTCTTATCGAAAAAGGCTTTATAGAGAATCCGTTTGAATTTTAACCGATTAAAAAGCTAAAAATTTTAGATTAATATGCATAATTTTATTCAAATGCCCATAATTAATTATTTGAACTCAAAAAATTTGATTTAATAATATCTAGTTATCGTTTTGTTCGGATTAAAACGTTCATGTCTAAAAAGGCTTTATAGAGAATCCGTTTGAATTTTAACCGAGTAAAAAGCTAAAAATTTTAGATTAATCTGCATAATTTTGTTCAAAAGCCCATAATTAATTATTTGAACTCAAAAAATTTGATTTAATAACATCTAATTATCATTTTGTTCGGATTAAAACGTTCATGTCTAAAAAGGCTTTATAGAGAATCCGTTTGAATTTTAACCGAGTAAAAAGCTGAAAATTTTAGATTAATCTGCATAATTTTGTTCAAAAGCCCATAATTAATTATTTGAACTCAAAAAATTTGATTTAATAACATCTAGTTATCGTTTTGTTCGGATTAAAACGTTCTTGACTAAAAAGGCTTTATAGAGACTCCGTTTCAATTTTAACCGAGTATAAAGTTGAAAATTTTAGATTTTTCTGTATAATTTTGTTGAAAATTAAATATTTGAACTCATAAAATTTGACTTAATAACATCTGGGTTTTTTTTATTGTGATTAAAACGTCTACGTCTAAAAAGGCTTTATAGAGAATCCGTTCAAATTTTAACCGACTAAAATGCTGAAAATTTTAGATTAATCTGTATAATTTTGTTCAAAAGCCCATAATTAATTATTTGAACTCAAAAAATTTGATTTAATAACATCTACTTATCGATTTGTTCGGATTAAAACGTGCATGTCTAAAAAGGCTTTATGGAGAATCCTTTTGAATTTTGAAGCGGAGGAGCAAAGACCAAAGGAAGAAGAGATAGAAACAAACACGGAGACTGGAAAAAATAGAATAACAATACCGATTAAACTCGAGTAGATGATCACGTACGCTGCTTGGTTCGTCCTCTCCCTTGGTGTGGAAGATCGGCGATGGAATGGAGGTAAAGACAAAGTCGATCTCCATAAAGGAGAAAAGTAGGAAAAGAAGGAGGCGAAGGGGAGGAGAGACGGAGAGAAAAGGGAGATGAGAGAAAGCAAGCAGCAATCTGTTCAAATTTTAAACGAGTAAAAAGTTGAAACTTTTAGACTAATCTGTATAATTTTGTTTAAAAGCCCATAATTAATTATTTGAACTCAAAAAATTTGATTTAATAACATCTACTTATCATTTTGTTGGGATTAAAACGTGCATGTCTATAAAGGCTTTATAGAGAATCCGTTCCAATTTTAACCGAGTAAAAAGTTAAAATTTTTTGATTAATCAGTATAATTTTATTCAAAAGATCAAAATTAAATATTGGAAATCATAAAATTTCATTTAATAAAATCTGGTTTTCGTTTTGTTGAGATTAAAATGTGCATGTCTAAAAAGGTTTTATAGATAATCAGTTTGAATTTTAACCGAGAAAAAAGCTAAAAATTTTAGATTAATCTGTAAAATTTTATTCAAAAGCTCAAAATTTTATATTTGAACTCATAAAATTTCATTTAATAAAATTTGGTTTTTGTTTTGTTCGGATTAAAACGTGCATGTCTAAAAAGGCTTTATAGAGAATCCGTTCGAATTTTAACCGACTAAAAAGCTAAAAATTTTAGATTAATCTACATAATTTTGTTCAAAAGCCCATAATTAATTATTTGAACTCAAAAAATTTGATTTAATAACATCTAATTATCGTTTTGTTCGGATTAAAATGTTCATGTCTAAAAAGGATTTATAGAGAATCTGTTTGAATTTTAACCGAGTAAAACGCTAAAAATTTTAGATTAATCTGTATAATTTTGTTCAAAAGCCATAATTAATTATTTGAACTCGAAAATTTTGATTTAATAACATCTGGTTTTTGTTTTTTTCGGATTAAAACGTGCATGTCTAAAAAGGCTTTATAGAGAATCCGTTTGAATTTTAACCGAGTAAAAAGCTGAAAAGTTTAGATTAATCTGTATAATTTTGTTTAAAAGACCATAATTAATTATTTGAACTCAAAAAATTTGATTTAATAATATCTACTTATCATTTTTTTACGATTAAAACGTGCATGTCTAAAAAGGCTTTACAGTGAATCCGTTCGAATTTTAACAGAGTAAAAAGCTAAAAATTTTAGATTAATCTACAAAATTTTGTTCAAAAGCCAATAATTAATTATTTGAACTCAAAAAATTTGATTTAATAACATCTAGTTATCGTTTTCTTCGGATTAAAATGTGCATGTCTAAAAAGGCTTTATATAGAATCCGTTCGAATTTTAACCGAGTAAAAAGTTGAAAATTTTAGATTAATCTGTATAATTTTGTTCTAAAGCCCATAATTAACTATTTGCGCTCGAAAAATTTGATTTAATAACATCTGATTTTCGTTTTGTTGGGATTAAAACGTGCATGTCTAAAAAGACTTTATAGAGAATCCGTTCGAATTTTAACCGAGTAAAAAGCTGAAAATTTTAGATTAATCTGTATAATTTTGTTCAAAAGCTCAAAATTAAATACTTGAACTCATAAATTTTCATTTAATAAAATCTTTTTTTCGTTTTGTTGGGATTAAAATGTGCATGTCTAAAAAGGCTTTGTAGAGAATTCGTTTGAATTTTAACCGAGTAAAAAGCTAAAAATTTTAGATTAATCTTTACAATTTTGTTTAAAAGACCATATTCAACTTTTTGAACTCATAAAATTTGATTTAATAACATCTGGTTTTCGTTTTGGTGGGATTAAAACTTGCATGTCTAAAATTGCTTTATAGAGAATCTGTTCGAATTTTAATCGAGTAAAAAGCTGAAAATTTTAGATCTATCTGTATAATTTGGTTAAAAATCCCATAGTTAACTATTTGAACTCATAAAATTTTAGTTAATAATATCTGGTTTTTGTTTTGTTCGGATTAAAACGTGCATGTCTAAAAAGGCTTTATAAAGAATCCTTTCCAATTTTAACCGAGCAAAAAGCTAAATATTTTAGATTAATCTGTATAATTTTGTTCAAAAGCCCATAATTAATTATTTGAACTCAAAAAATTTGATTTAATAACATCTAGTTATCGTTTTATTCGGATTAAAACGTGAGAATCCGTTCGAAATTTAACGGAGTAAAAAGCTGAAAATTTTAGATTAATCTGTATAATTTTGTTTAAAATCCCATAATTAATTATTTAAACTCAAAAAATTTGATTTAATAAAATCTACTTATCATTTTGTTTAGATTAAAACGTTCATATCTAAAAAGGCTTTATAGAGAATCCGTTCGAATATTAACAGAGTAAAAAGCTCAAAATTTTAGATTAATTTGTATAATTTTGTTCAAAATCTTCTAATTATTTGATTTAATATCATCTGGTTTTGTTTTGTTCGGATTAAATCATCCACGTCTAAAAAGGTTTTATAAAGAATCCGTTAAAATTTTAAACGAGTAAAAAGCTGAAAATTTTAGATTAATCTGTATAATTTTGTTTAAAAGACCATAATTAATTATTTGAACTCAAAAAATTTGATTTAATAATATCTACTTATCATTTTTTTCGGATTAAAACGTGCATGTCTAAAAAGGCTTTATAGTGAATCCGTTCGAAGTTTAACCGAGTAAAAAGCTGAAAATTTTAGATTAATTTCCATAATTTTGTTCAAAAGCCAATAATTAATTATTTGAACTCAAAAAATTTGATTTAATATCATCTAGTTATCGTTTTGTTCGGATTAAAACGTTCTTATCGAAAAAGGCTTTATAGAGAATTCGTTCAAATTTTAACCGAGAAAAAAGCTAAAAATTTTAGATTAATCTGTAAAATTTTATTCAAAAGCTCAAAATTTTATATTTGAACTCATAAAATTTCATTTAATAAAATTTGGTTTTTGTTTTGTTCGGATTAAAACGTGCATGTCTAAAAAGGCTTTATAGAGAATCCGTTCGAATTTTAACCGACTAAAAAGCTAAAAATTTTAGATTAATCTGCATAATTTTGTTCAAAAGCCCATAATTAATTATTTGAACTCAAAAAATTTGATTTAATAACATCTAATTATCGTTTTGTTCGGATTAAAACGTCCACATCTAAAAAGGCTTTATAGAGAATCCGTTCAAATTTTAAACGAGTAAAAAGCTGAAAATTTTAGATTAATCTGCATAATTTTGTTCAAAAGCCCATAATTAATTATTTGAACTCAAAAAATTTTATTTAATAACATCTAGTTATCGTTTTGTTCGGATTAAAACGTGCATGTCTAAAAAGGCTTTATAGAGAATCTGTTCAAATTTTAACCGAGTAAAAAGCTGAAAGTTTTAGATTAATTTGTATAATTTTGTTGAAAAGACCATAATTAATTATTTGAACTCAAAAAATTTGATTTAATAACATCTAGTTATCTTTTTGTTCTGATTAAAACGTGCATGTCTAAAAAGGCTTTATAGAGAATCTGTTCAAATTTTAATCGAGTAAAAAGTTGAAAATTTTAGATTAATCTGTATAATTTTGTTCAAAAGACCAAAATTAACTATTTGAACTCGTAATATTTGATTTAATAACATCTGGTTTTTGTTTTGTTGGGATTAAAGCCTTCATGTCTAAAAAGGCTTTATAGGGAATCCGTTCGAATTTTGATAGAGTAAAAAGCAGAAAATTTTATATTAATCTATATACTTTTCTTCGAAAGCTCAAAATTAAATATTTGAACTTATAAAATTTAATTTAATAAAATCTGGTTTTCGTTTTGTTGGGATTAAAATGTGCATGTCTAAAAAGGCTTTGAAGAGAATCTGTTCGAATTTTAATCAAGTAAAAAGCTAAAACTTTTAGATTAATCTGTATAATTTACTTCGATAGCTCATATTCAACTATTTGAACTCATAAAATTAGATTTAATAACATCTAATTTTCGTTTTGTTGGGGCTAAAACTTGCTTGTCTAAAATTGCTTTATAGAGAATCCGTTCGAAATTTAAATGAGTAAAAAGCTAAAAATTTTAGATTTATCTGTATAATTTTGTTTAAAAGACCATATTCAACTATTTGAACTCATAAAATTTGATTTAATAACATCTGATTTTCCTTTTGATGGGATTAAAACTTACTTGTCTAAAATTTCTTTATAGAGAATCTGTTCGAATTTTAACCGAGTAAAAAGTTGAAAATATTAGATTTATCTGTATAATTTTGATCAAAATCATATAATTAACTATTTGAAATCGTAAAATTTCATTTAATAACATCTGTTTTTTGTTTTGTTCGGATTAAAACGTGCATGTCTAAAAAGGCTTTATAGAGAATCCGTTCGAATTTTATCCGAGTAAAAAGCTTAAAATTTTAGATTAATCTGTATAATTTTGTTCAAAAGCACAAAATGTGCATTTCTAAAAAGGCTTTGTAGAGAATTTGTTGGAATTTTAACCGAGTAAAAATCTAAAAATTTTAGGTTAATCTGAATAATTTTGTTTAAAAGACCATATTCAACTATTTGAACTCATTAAATTTTATTTAATAACATCTGGTTTTCGTTTTGGTGGGATTAAAACTAGCATGCCTAAAATTTCTTTATAGAGAATCCGTTCGAATTTTAACCGAGTAAAAAGCTAAAAATTTTAGATTTATCTGTATAATTTTGTTTAAAATCTCATAATTAACTATTTGAACTCATAAAATTTTATTTAAACACATCTGGTTTTTGTTTTGTTCGGATTAAAACGTGCATGTCTAAAAAGACTTTATTGAGAATCCGTTCAAATTTTAACCGAGTAAAATGTTGAAACTTTTAGACTAATCTGTACAATTCTGTTCAAAAGTCAATAATTAATTATTTGAACTCAAAATATTTGATTTAATAACATCTAGTTATCGTTTTGTTCGGATTAAAACTTGTATGTCTAAAAAGGCTTTATAGAGAATCTGTTCGAATTTTAACCGAGTAAAAAGTTTAAAATTTTAGATTAATTTGTATAATTTTGATCAAAAGCCCATAATTAACTACTTGAACTCATAAAATTTGATTTAATAACATCTGATTTTCGTTTTGTTGGGATTAAAACGTGCATGTCTAAAAGGCTTGATAGAGAATCCGTTCGAATTTTAACAGAGTAAAAAGCTAAAAATTTTAGATTTATAAGTATAATTTTGTTCAAAAGCTCAAAATTAACTATTTTGACTCATAAAATTTCATTTAATAAAATCTGGTTTCCGTTTTGTTAGAATTAAATGGGCTTTAAGGAGAATCTGTTCGAATTTTATCTGAGTAAAAAGCTAAAATTTTAGATTAATCTGCATTATTTTGATCAAAAGCCTATAATTAATTATTTGAACCCAAAATATTTCATTTAACAACATCTAGATATCATTTTGTTGGGATTAAAACGTGCATGTCTAAAAAGGCTTTATAGAGAATCCGTTCAAATTTTAACCTAGTAAAAAGCTGAAAATTTTAGATTAATCAGTATAATTTTGTTCAAAAGCCCATAATTAATTATTTGAACTCAAGAAATTTGATTTAATAACATCTCGTTATCGTTTTGTTTGGATTAACGTGCATGTCTAAAAAGGCTTGATAGAGAATCTGTTCGAATTTTAACCGACTAAAAAGTTGAAAATTTTAGATTAATCTGTATAATTTTTTTCAAAAGCCCATAATTAACTATTTGAACTCATAAAATTTGATTTAATAACATTTGGTTTTTGTTTTATTGGGATTAAAACGTGCATGTCTATAAAGGCTTTATAGAGAATCTGTTCGAATTTTAATCTAGTAAAAAACTAAAAATATTAGATTAATCTGTAAAATTTTATTCAAAAGCTCAAAATTTTATATTTGAACTCATAAAATTTCATTTAATAAAATTTGGATTTTGTTTTGTTCGGATTAAAACGTGCATGTCTAAAAAGGCTTTATAGAGAATCCGTTCGAATTTTAACCGACTAAAAAGTTGAAAATTTTAGATTAATCTGTATAATTTTGTTCAAAAGCCCATAATTAATTATTTGAACTCAAAAAATTTGATTTAATAACATCTCGTTATCGTTTTGTTTGGATTAAAACGTGCATGTCTAAAAAGGCCTTATAGAGAATCTGTTCGAATTTTAACAGACTAAAAAGTTGAAAATTTTAGATTAATCTGTATAATTTTGTTCAAAAGCCCATAATTAATTATTTGAACTCAAAAAATTTGATTTGATAACATCTAGTTTTCGTTTTGTTCGGATTAAAACGTGCATGTCTGAAAAGGCTTTATAGAGAATCTGTTTGAATTTTAACCGAGTAAAAAGTTGAAAATTTTAGATTAATCTGTATAAATTTGTTCAAAAGCCCATAATTAACTATTTGAACTCGTAAAATTTGATTTAATAATACCTGATTTTCGTTTTGTTGGGATTAAAACGTGCATGTCTAAAAAGTCTTTATAGAGATTCCTTTTGAACTTTAACCGACTAAAAAGCTGAAAATTTTAGATTAATCTGTATAATTTTGTTCAAAAGCTCAAAACTAAAATTTTGAACTCATAAAATTTCATTTAATAAAATCTTGTTTTCGTTTTGTTAGGATTAAAATGTGCATGTCGAAAAAGGCTTTGTAGAGAATTCGTTCGAATTTTAACCGAGCAAAAAGCTTAAAATTTTAGATTAATCTGTATAATTTTGTTTAAAATACCATATTCAATTATTTGAACTCATAAAATTTGATTTAATAACATCTAATTTTCGTTTTGGTGGGATTAAAACTTACATGTCTAAAATTGCTTTATAGAGAATCCGTTCGAATTTTAACCGAGTAAAAAGCTGAAAATTTTAGATCTATCTGTATAATTTTGTTAAAAATACCATAATTAACTATTTGAACTCATAAAATTTTATTTAATAACGTCTGGTTTTTGTTTTGTTTGGATTAAAACGTGCATGTCTAAAAAGGCTTTATAAAGAATCCTTTCAAATTTTAACCGAGTAAAAAGCTAAAAATTTTAGATTAATCTGTATAATTTTGTTCAAAAGCCCATAATTAATTATTTTAAGTCAAAAAATTTGATTTAATAAAATCTAGTTATCATTTTGTTCGGATTAAAACGTGCATGTCTAAAAAGGCTTTATAGAGAATCTGTTCGAATTTTAACCGTGTAAAAAGTTGAAAATTTTAGATTAATCTGTATAATTTTGTTTAAAAGCCCATATTCAACTATTTGAACTCAAAAAATTTGATTTCGTTTTGTAGGAATTAAAACTTGCTTGTGAATAATTGCTTTATAGAGAATCCGTTTGAATTTTAACCGAGTAAAATGCTGAAAATTTGACATCTATCTGTATAATTTTGTTCAAAATCTCACAATTAACTATTTGGACTCAAAAAATTTCATTTAATAACATCTGGTTTTTGTTTTGTTTAGATTAAAACGTCCACGTCTAAAAAGGCTTTATTGAGAATCTGTTCAAATATTAACCGAGTAAAAAGCTGAAAATTTTAGATTAATCTGTATAATTTTTTTTGAAAGCCCATAATTAATTATTTGAACTCAAAAAATTTTTGATTTAATAACATCTAGTTATCGTTTTATTCGGATTAAAACGTGCATGTCTAAAAAGGCTTTATAGAGAATCCGTTCAAATTTTAATCGAGTAAAATGTTGAAAATTTTAGATTAATCTGTATTATTTTGTTCAAAAGTCCATAATTAACTATTTGAACTCGTAAAATTTGATTTAATAACATTTGATTTTCGTTTTGATGGGATTAAAACGTGCATATCTAAAAGGGCTTTATAAAGAATCCGTTTGAATTTTAACCGAGTAAAAAGCTGAAAATTTTAGATTAATCTGTATAATTTTGTTTAAAAGCTCAAAATTAAATATTTGAACTCATAAAATTTCATTTAATAAAATCTGGTTTTCATTTTGTTGGAATTAAAATGTGCATGTCTAAAAAGGCTTTGTTGACAATCCGTTCGAATTTTAACCGAGTAGAAAGGTAAAAAATTTATATTAATCTGTATAATTTTGTTCAAAAACCCATACTCAACTATTTGAACTCATAAAATTCAATTTAATAATATTCGGTTTTCGTTTTGTTGGCATTAAAACTTGCTTGTCTAAAATTGCTTTATAGAGAATCCGTTCGAATTTTAACCGACTAAATAGCTAAAAATTTCAGATTTATCTGTATAATTTTGTTCAAAATCCAATAATTAACTATTTGAACTCATAAAATTTGATTTAATAACATATGGTTGTTGTTTTTTGGGATTAAAACATGCATGTCTAAATGAGATTTATAGAGAATCCGTTAGAATTTTAACCGAGTAAAAAGCTGAAAATTTTAGATTAATCTGTATAATTTTGATCAAAAGCTCAAAAGCTCAAAATTAACTATTTGAACTCACAAAATTTCATTCAATAAAATCTGGTTTTCGTTTTGTTGGGATTAAAATGTGCATGTGTAAAAGGGCTTTCAAAAGAATCTATTCGAATTTTAACCGAGTAAAAAGCTAAAATTTTAGATTAATCTGCATAATTTTGTTCAAAAGCCCATAATTAATTATTTGAAATCAAATAATTTGATTTAATAACGTCTAGTTATCGTTTTATTCGGATTAAAACGTACAAGTCTAAAAAGGCTTTATGGAGAATCCGTTTGAATTTTAACCGAGTAAAAGGTTGAAAATTTTAGATTAATCTGTATAATTTTATTCAAAAGCCCATAATTAACTATCTAAACTCATAAAATTTTATTTAATAACATCTGTTTTTTGTTTTGTTCGGATTAAAAAGTGTATTTCTAAAAAGGCTTTATAGAGAATTCGTTCAAATTTTAATCGAGTAAAAAGCTAAAAATTTTAGATTAATTTGTATAATTTTATTCAAAAGCTCAAAATTAAATATTTGAACTCATAAAATTTCATTTAATAAAATCTGGTTTTCGTTTTGTTGGGATTAAAACGTGCATGTATAAAAAGGCTGGATAGAGAATCCGTTTGAATTTTAACCTAGTAAAAAGCTAAAAATTTTAGATTAATCTAGATAATATTGTTTAAAAGGCCATAATTAATTATTTGAACTCAAAAAATTTGATTTAATAACATCTAGTTATCGTTTTGTTCGGATTAAAATGTGCATGTCTAAAAAGGCTTTATAGAGAATCCGTTGGAATTTTAACCGAGTAAAAAGTTGAAAATTTTAGATTAATCTGTATAATTTTGTTCTAAAGCCCATAATTAACTATTTGCGCTCGAAAAATTTGATTTATTAACATCTGATTTTCGTTTTGTTGGGATTAAAACGTGCATGTCTAAAAAGGCTTTATAGAGAATCCGTTCAAATATTAACCGAGTAAAAAGCTAAAAATTTTAGATTTATCTGTATAATTTTGTTCAAAATCTCATAATTAACTATTTGAACTCATCAAATTTGATTTAATAACATCTGGTTTTGTTTTGTTCGGATTAAAACGTCCACGTCTAAAAAGGCTTTCTAGAGAATTCGTTCAAATTTTAAACGAGTAAAAAGATGGAAATTTTAGATTAATCTGTATAATTTTGTTCAAAAGCCCATAATAAATTATTTGAACTAAAAAAATTTGATTTAATAACATATAGTTATCATTTTGTTCGGATTAAAACGTGCATGTCTAAAAAGGTTTTATAGAGTATCAGTTCTAATTTTAACCGAGTAAAAAGCTGAAAATTTTAGATTAATCTGTATAATTTTGTTTAAAATACCATAATTAACTATTTGAACTCGTAAAATTTGATTTAATAATATCTGGGTTTTTTGGGTTGTTCGGATTAAAACGTCTATGTCTAAAAAGGCTTTATAGAGAATCCGTTCGAATATGCATGTCTAAAAAGGCTTTGTAGAGAATTCGTTCGAATTTTAACCAAGTAAAAAGCTAAAATTTTAGGTTAATCTGTATAATTTTGTTTAAAAGACCATATTCAACTATTTGAACTCATAAAATTTGATTTAATAACATCTGGTTTTTGTTTTTGTAGGATTAAAACTTGTATGTCAAAAATTGCTTTATAGAGAATGCATTCAAATTTTAACCAAGTAAAAAGCTGAAAATTTTAGATTTATCTGTATAATTTTTTTGAAAAGCCCATAATTAACTATTTGAACTCGTAAAATTTGATTAATAACATCTTAGATTAATTTGTATAATTTTGTTCAAAAGCTCAAAATTAAATATTTGAACTCATAAAATTTCATTTAATAAAATCTTGTTTTCGTTTTGTTAGGATTAAAATATGCATGTCTAAAAAGGCTTTAGATTAATATGTATAATTTTGTTTAAAAGACCATATTCAATTATTTGAACTCTTAAAATTTGATTTAATAACATCTAATTTTCGTTTTGGTGGGATTAAAACTTACATGTCTAAAATTGCTTTATACTGAATCCGTTTTAACTTTAACCGAGTTTAAAGCTAAAAATTTTAGATTTAACTGTATAATTTGCTCAGAATCCCATAATTAACTATTTGAACTCGTAAAATTTTATTTAAAAACATCTGGGTTTTTTTTATTCGGATTAAAAAGTGCATGTCTAAATACGCTTTATAGAGAATCCGTTCGAATTTTAACCGAGTAAAAAGATGAAAATTTTAGATTTATCTGTATAATTTTGTTCAAAATCGCATAATTAACTATTTGAACTCATAAAATTTAATTTAATAACATCTGGTTTTCGTTTTGTTCGGATTAAAACGTGCATGTCTAAAAAGGCTTTATAGAGAATCCGTTCAAGTTTTAGCCGAGTAAACAGCTGAAAATTTTAGATTAATCTGTATAATTTTATTCAAAAGCCCATAATTAATTATTTGAACTCAAAAAATTTAATTTAATAACATCTAGTAATTGTTTTGTTCGGATTAAAACTTGCATTTCTAAAAATGCTTTAAAGAGAATCTGTTCGAATATTAACCGACTAAAAAGTTGAAAATTTTAGACTAATCTATATAATTTTGTTTAAACGCCCGTAATTAACTATTTGATCTCATAAAATTTTATTTAATAACATCTGGTTTTCGTTTTGTTGGGATTAAAACGTGCATGTCTATAAAGGCTTTATAGAGAATCCGTTCGAATTTTAACTGAGTAAAAAGCTAAAGATTTTAGATTAATCTGTATAATTTTTAATCAAAAGCTCAAAATTAAATATTTGAACTCATAAAATTTCCTTTAATAAAATGTGGTTTTCGTTTTGTTGAGATTAAAATGTGCATGTCTAAAAAGGCTTTATAAAGAATCCGTTTGAATTTTAACCGAGTAAAAAGCTGAAAATTTTAGATTAATCTACATAATTTTGTTAAAAAGCCCATAATTAATAATTTGAACTCAAAAAATTTGATTTAATAATATCTAGTTATCATTTTGTTCGGATTAAAACGTGCATGTCTAAAAAGGCTTTATAGAGAATCTGTTTTAATTTTAATCGAGTAAAAAGCTAAAAATTTTAGATTTATCTGCAAAATTTTGTTCAAAATCTCATAATTAACTATTTGAACTCATCAAATTTGATTTAATAACATCTGGTTTTGTTTTGTTCAGATTAAAACGTCCATGTCTAAAAAGGCTTTATAGAGAATCCGTTCAAATTTTGAACGAGTAAAAAGCTAAAATTTTAGATGAATCTATATAACTTATTCAAAAGCCGATGATTAATTATTTTAACTCAAAAAATTTGATTTAATATCATCTAGTTATCATTTTGTTCGGATTAAAACGTGCATGTCTAAAAAGTCTTTATAGAGAATCCGTTCGAATTTTAACCGAGTAAAAAGCTGAAAATTTTATATTAATCTGTATAATTTTGTTCAAAATCTCATAATTAACTATTTGAACTCATAAAATTTGATTTAATATCATCTAGTTATTATTTTGTTCGGATTAAAACGTGCATGTCTAAAAAGTCTTTACAGAGAATCCGTTCGAATTTTAACCGAATAAAAAGCTGCAAATTTTAGATTAATCTGTATAATTTTGTTCAAAATCTCATAATTAACTATTTTAACTCATAAAATTTGATTTAATATCATCTGGTTTTGTTTTGTTCGGATTAAAATGTCCACATCTAAAAAGGCTTCATAGAGAATCCGTTCAAATTTTAAACAAGTAAAAAGCTGAAACTTTTAGATTTATCTATATAATTTTGTTTAAAAGCCCATAATTAATTATTTGAACTCAAAAAATTTGATTTAATAACATCTACTTATCATTTTGTTCAGATTAAAACGTTCATGTCTAAAAAGACTTTATAGAGAATCCGTTCGAATATTAACCGAGCAAAAAGCTAAAAATTTTAGATTAATCTGCATAATTTTGTTCAAAAGCCCATAATTAATTATTTGAAATCAAAAAATTTGATTTAATAACATCTAGTTATCATTTTATTCGGATTAAAATGTGCATATCTAAAAAGGCTTTATGGAGAATCCGTTTGAATTTTAACTGAGTAAAAAGCTAAAAATTTTAGATTAATCTGTATAATTTTGTTTAAAATCCCTTAATTAACTATTTGAACTCATAAAATTTGATTTAATTACATCTTGTTTTGGTTTTGTTCGGATTAAAACGTGCATGTCTAAAAAGGCTTTATAGAGAATCCGTTCGAATTTTAACCGAGTAAAAAGCTGGAAATTTTAGATTTATCTGTATAATTTTGTTCAAAATCTCATAATTAACTATTTGAACTCATAAAATTTGATTTAATATCATTTGGTTTTGTTTTGTTATGATTAAAACTTGCATGTATAAAAGGCTTTATAGAGAATCCGTTCGAATATTAACTGAGTAAAAAGCAGAAAATTTTAAATTAATCTGAATAATTTTGTTCAAAAGCTCAAAATTAAATATTTGAACTCATAAAATTTCATTTAATAAAATCTTGTTTTTGTTTTGTTGGATTAAAATGTGCATATCTAAAAAGGCTTTGTAGAGAATTCGTTTGAATTTTAACCGAGTAAAAAGCTAAAAATATTATATTAATCTAGATAATTTTGTTTAAAAGACCATATTCAACTATTTGAACTAATAAAATTTGATTTAATAACATCTGGTTTTTGTTTTGGTAGGATTAAAACTTGCATTTCTAAAATTGCTTTATAGAGAATCCGTACAAATTTTACCCGAGTAAAAAGTTGAAAATTTTAGTTTTATCTGTATAATTTTGTTCAAAATCCCATAATTAACTATTTGAACTCATAAAATTTTATTTAATAACATCTGGTTTTTGTTTTGATCGGATTAAAACGTGCATGTCTAAAAAGGCTTTATAGAGAATCCGTTTGAATTTTAACCGAGTAAAAAGCTAAAAATTTTAGATTTAACTATATAATTTTGTTCAAATAATTAACTATTTGAACTCATAAAATTTGATTTAATATCATCTGGTTTTGTTTCATTCGGATTAAAACGTCCACGTCTAAAAAGGCTTTATGGAGAATCCGTTCAAATTTTAAACGTGTAAAAAGCTGAAACTTTTAGATTAATCTATATAATTTTTTTTTAAAGCCCATAATTAATTATTTGAACTCAAAAAATTTGATTTAATAACATCTACTTATCATTTTGTTCAGATTAAAACGTTCATGTCTAAAAAGGTTTTATAGAGAATCCGTTCGAATTTTAACCGAGTAAAAAGCTGAAAATTTAAGATTAATCTGTATAATTTTGTTTAGAAGCCCATAATTAATTATTTGAACTCAAAAAATTTGATTTAATAACATCTACTTATCATTTTGTTCAGATTAAAACGTCCATGTCTAAAAAGGCTTTATAGAGAATCCGTTCGAATATTAACCGAGTAAAAAGCTGAAAATTTTAGATTAATCTGTATAATTTTGTTCAAAATCTCATAATTAACTATTTGAACTCATAAAATTTGATTTAATATCATCTGGTTTTGTTTTGTTCGGATTAAAACGTCCATGTCTAAAAAGGCTTTATAGAGAATCCGTTCGAATTTTAACCGAGTTAAAAGCTGAAAATTTTAGATTTATCTGTATAATTTTGTTCAAAATCCCATAATTAAGTATTTGAACTCATAAAATTTTATTTAATAACATCTAGTTTTTGTTTTGTTCGGATTGAAACGTGCATGTCTAAAAAAGCTGAAAATTTTAGATTAATAAGTATAATTTTGTTCAAAAGCTCAAAATTAACTATTTGAACTCATAAAATTTCATTTAATAAAATTTGGTTTTCGTTTTGTTGGGATTAAAATGTGCATGTGTAAATGGGCTTTAAAGAGAATTTGTTCGACTTTTAACCGAATAAAAAGCTGAAAATTTTAGATTAATCTGTATAATTTTGTTCAAAAGCTCATAATTAATTATTTGATATCAAAAAATTTGATTTAATAACATCTAGTTATCATTTTATTCGAATTAAAACGTACATATCTAAAAAGGCTTTATGGCGAATCCGTTTGAATTTTAACCGAGTAAAAAGCTGAAAATTTTAGAATAATCTGTATAATTTTGTTCAAAAGCCCTTAATTAACTATTTGAACTCATAAAATTTGATTTAATAACATCTTGTTTTGGTTTTGTTCGGATTAAAATGTGCATGTTTAAAAAGGCTTTATAGAGAATCCGTTCGAATTTTGTCCGAGTAAAAAGCTGAAAATTTTAGATTTATCTGTATAATTTTGTTCAAAATCTCATAATTAACTATTTGAACTCATAAAATTTGATTTAATATCATTTGGTTTTGTTTTGATCGGATTAAAACGTCCACATCTAAAAAGGCTTTATAGAGAATCCGTTCAAATTTTAAACGAGTAAAAAGCTGAAACTTTTAGATTAATGTGTATAATTTTGTTTAAAAGCCCATAATTAATTATTTAAACTCAAAAAATTTGATTTAATAACATCTACTTATCATTTTGTTCAGATTAAAACGTACATGTCTAAAAAGGCTTTATAGAGAATCTGTTCGAATTTTAACCGAGTAAAAAGCTGAAAATTTTAGATTAATCTGTATAATTTTGTTCAAAATCTCATAATTAACTATTTGAACTCATAAAATTTGATTTAATATCATTTGGTTTTGTTTTGATCGGATTAAAACGTCCACATCTAAAAAGGCTTTATAGAGAATCCGTTCAAATTTTAAACGAGTAAAAAGCTGAAACTTTTAGATTAATGTGTATAATTTTGTTTAAAAGCCCATAATTAATTATTTAAACTCAAAAAATTTGATTTAATAACATCTACTTATCATTTTGTTCAGATTAAAACGTGCATGTCTAAAAAGGCTTTATAGAGAATCTGTTCGAATTTTAATCGACTAAAAAGTTGAAAATTTTAGACTAATCTGTATAATTTTGTTTAAAAGACCTTAATTAACTATTTGAACTCATAAAATTTGATTTAATAACATCTGGTTTTCGTTTTGTTGGGATTAAAACGTGCATGTCTATAAAGGCTTTATAGAGAATCCCTTCCAATTTTAACCGAGTAAAAAGTTAAAATTTTTTTATTAATCAGTATAATTTTATTCAAAAGATCAAAATTATATATTGGAAATCATAAAATTTCATTTAATAAAATCTGGTTTTCGTTTTGTTGAGATTAAAATTTGCATGTCTAAAAAGGTTTTATAGATAATCAGTTTGAATTTTAACCGAGAAAAAAGCTAAAAATTTTAGATTAATCTGCATAATTTTGTTCAAAAGCCCATAATTAATTATTTCAACTCAAAAAATTTGATTTAATATCACCTAATTATCGTTTTGTTCGGATTAAAACGTTCATGTCTAAAAAGGCTTTATAGAGAATCCGTTTGAATTTTAACCGAGTAAAAAGCTGAAAAATTTAGATTAATCTGTATAATTTTGTTCAAAAGCCATTAATTAACTATTTGAACTCATAAAATTTAATTTAATAACATCTGGTTTTGGTTTTGTTCGGATTAAAATTTGCATGTCTAAAAAGACTTTATAGAGAGTCCGTTCAAATATTAACCGAGTAAAAAGCTGAAAATTTTAGATTAATCTGTATAATTTTGTTCAAAAGCCCATAATTAATTATCTGAACTCAAAAAATTTGATTTAATAACATCTAGTAATTGTTTTGTTCGTATTAAAACGTACATGTCTAAAAAGGCTTTATAGAGAATCTGTTCGAATTTTAACCGACTAAAAAGTTGAAAATTTTAGATTAATCTGTATAATTTTGTTCAAAAGCCCATAATTAATTATTTGAACTCAAAAAATTTGATTTAATAACATCTAGTTATCATTTTGTTCGGATTAAAACGTTCATGTCTAAAAAGGCTTTATAGAGAATCCGTTTGAATTTTAACCGAGAAAAAAGGAAAAAATTTTAGATTAATCTGCATAATTTCGTTCAAAAGCCCATAATTAATTATTTGAACTCAAAAAATTTTATTTAATAACACCTAGTTATCGTTTTGTTCGGATTAAAACGTTCATGTCTAAAAAGGCTTTATAGATAATCCGTTTGAATTTTAACCGAGAAAAAAGGTAAAAATTTTAGATTAATCTGCATAATTTTGTTCAAAAGACCATAATTAATTATTTGAACTCAAAAAATTTGATTTAATATCACCTAGTTATCATTTTGTTCGGATTAAAACGTTCATGTCTAAAAAGGCTTTATAGAGAATCCGTTTGAATTTTAACCGAGTAAAAAGCTGAAAATTTTAGATTAATATGTATAATTTTGTTCAAAAGCCATTAATTAACTATTTGAACTCATAAAATTTGATTTAATAACATCTGGTTTTTGTTTTGTTCGGATTAAAATTTGCATGTCTAAAAAGGCTTTATAGAGAATCCGTTCAAATATTAACCGAGTAAAAAGCTAAAAATTTTAGATTAATCTGTATAATTTTGTTCAAAAGCCCATAATTAATTATTTGAACTCAAAAAATTTGATTTAATAATATCTAGTAATTGTTTTGTTCGTATTAAAACGTACATGTCTAAAAAGGCTTTATAGAGAATCTGTTCGAATTTTAACCGACTAAAAAGTCAAAAATTTTAGATTAATCTGTATAATTTTGTTCAAAAGCCCATAATTAATTATCTGAACTTAAAAAATTTGATTTAATAACATCTAGTATTTGTTTTGTTCGTATTAAAACGTACAAGTCTAAAAAGGCTTTATAGAGAATCTGTTCGAATTTTAACCGACTAAAAAGTTGAAAATTTTAGATTAATCTGTATAATTTTGTTCAAAAGCCCATAATTAATTATTTGAACTCAAAAAATTTGATTTAATAACATCTAGTTATCATTTTGTTCGGATTAAAACGTTCATGTCTAAAAACGCTTTATAGAGAATCCGTTTGAATTTTAACCGAGAAAAAAGGAAAAAATTTTAGATTAATCTGCATAATTTCGTTCAAAAGCCCATAATTAATTATTTGAACTCAAAAAATTTTATTTAATAACACCTAGTTAACGTTTTGTTCGGATTAAAACGTTCATGTCTAAAAAGGCTTTATAGATAATCCGTTTGAATTTTAACCGAGAAAAAAGGTAAAAATTTTAGATTAATCTGCTTAATTTTGTTCAAAAGCCCATAATTAATTATTTGAACTCAAAAAATTTGATTTAATATCACCTAGTTATCGTTTTGTTCGGATTAAAACGTTCATGTCTAAAAAGGCTTTATAGAGAATTCGTTTGAATTTTAACCGAGTAAAAAGCTGAAAATTTTAGATTAATATGTATAATTTTGTTCAAAAGCCATTAATTAACTATTTGAACTCATAAAATTTGATTTAATAATATCTGGTTTTTGTTTTGTTCGGATTAAAATTTGCATGTCTAAAAAGGCTTTATAGAGAATCCGTTCAAATATTAACCGAGTAAAAAGCTAAAAATTTTAGATTAATCTATATAATTTTGTTCAAAAGCGCATAATTAATTATCTGAACTCAAAAAATTTGATTTAATAACATCTAGTAATTGTTTTGTTCGTATTAAAACGTATATGTCTAAAAAGGCTTTATAGAGAATCTGTTCGAATTTTAACCGACTAAAAAGTCAAAAATTTTAGATTAATCTGTATAATTTTGTTTTAAAGCTCATATTAACTATTTGAACTCATAAAATTTGATTTAATAACATCTGGTTTTCGTTTTGTTGGGATTAAAACGTGCATGTCTATAAAGGCTTTATAGAGAATCCCTTCCAATTTTAACCGAGTAAAAAGTTAAAATTTTTTTATTAATCAGTATAATTTTATTCAAAAGATCAAAATTATATATTGGAAATCATAAAATTTCATTTAATAAAATCTGGTTTTCGTTTTGTTGAGATTAAAATTTGCATGTCTAAAAAGGTTTTATAGATAATCAGTTTGAATTTTAACCGAGAAAAAAGCTAAAAATTTTAGATTAATCTGCATAATTTTGTTCAAAAGCCCATAATTAATTATTTCAACTCAAAAAATTTGATTTAATATCACCTAATTATCGTTTTGTTCGGATTAAAACGTTCATGTCTAAAAAGGCTTTATAGAGAATCCGTTTGAATTTTAACCGAGTAAAAAGCTGAAAAATTTAGATTAATCTGTATAATTTTGTTCAAAAGCCATTAATTAACTATTTGAACTCATAAAATTTAATTTAATAACATCTGGTTTTGGTTTTGTTCGGATTAAAATTTGCATGTCTAAAAAGACTTTATAGAGAGTCCGTTCAAATATTAACCGAGTAAAAAGCTGAAAATTTTAGATTAATCTGTATAATTTTGTTCAAAAGCCCATAATTAATTATCTGAACTCAAAAAATTTGATTTAATAACATCTAGTAATTGTTTTGTTCGTATTAAAACGTACATGTCTAAAAAGGCTTTATAGAGAATCTGTTCGAATTTTAACCGACTAAAAAGTTGAAAATTTTAGATTAATCTGTATAATTTTGTTCAAAAGCCCATAATTAATTATTTGAACTCAAAAAATTTGATTTAATAACATCTAGTTATCATTTTGTTCGGATTAAAACGTTCATGTCTAAAAAGGCTTTATAGAGAATCCGTTTGAATTTTAACCGAGAAAAAAGGAAAAAATTTTAGATTAATCTGCATAATTTCGTTCAAAAGCCCATAATTAATTATTTGAACTCAAAAAATTTTATTTAATAACACCTAGTTATCGTTTTGTTCGGATTAAAACGTTCATGTCTAAAAAGGCTTTATAGATAATCCGTTTGAATTTTAACCGAGAAAAAAGGTAAAAATTTTAGATTAATCTGCATAATTTTGTTCAAAAGCCCATAATTAATTATTTGAACTCAAAAAATTTGATTTAATATCACCTAGTTATCATTTTGTTCGGATTAAAACGTTCATGTCTAAAAAGGCTTTATAGAGAATCCGTTTGAATTTTAACCGAGTAAAAAGCTGAAAATTTTAGATTAATATGTATAATTTTGTTCAAAATCCCATAATTAATTATTTGAACTCAAAAAATTTGATTTAATAACATCTAGTAATTGTTTTGTTCGTATTAAAACGTACATGTCTAAAAAGGCTTTATAGAGAATCTATTCGAATTTTAACCGACTAAAAAGTTAAAAATTTTAGATTAATCTGTATAATTTTGTTTTAAAGCTCATATTATCTATTTGAACTCATAAAATTTGATTTAATAACATCTGGTTTTCGTTTTGTTGGGATTAAAACGTGCATGTCTATAAAGGCTTTATAGAGAATCCGTTCCAATTTTAACCGAGTAAAAAGTTAAATTTTTTGATTAATCAGTATAATTTTATTCAAAAGATCAAAATTAAATATTGGAAATCATAAAATTTCATTTAATAAAATCTGGTTTTCGTTTTGTTGAGATTAAAACGTTCATGTCTAAAAAGGCTTTATAGAGAATCTGTTTGAATTTTAACCGAGAAAAAAGCTAAAAATTTTAGATTAATCTGCATAATTTTGTTCAAAAGCCCATAATTAATTATTTGAAATCAAAAAATTTGATTTAATATCACCTAGTTATCGTTTTGTTCGGATTCAAACGTTCATGTCTAAAAAGGCTTTATAGAGAATCCATTTGAATTTTAACCGAGTAAAAAGATGAAAATTTTAGATTAATATGTATAATTTTGTTCAAAAGCCATTAATTATCTATTAGAACTCATAAAATTTGATTTAATAACATCTGGTTTTTGTTTTGTTCTGATTAAAATTTGTATGTCTAAAAAGGCTTTATAGAGAATCCGTTCAAATATTAACCGAGTAAAAAGCTGAAAATTTTAGATTAATCTGTATAATTTTGTTCAAAAGACCATAATTAATTATTTGAACTCAAAAAATTTGATTTAATAACATCTAGTAATTGTTTTGTTCGTATTAAAACGTACATGTCTAAAAAGGCTTTATAGAGAATCTGTTTGAATTTTAACCGAGTAAAAAGGAAAAAATTTTAGATTAAATTGCATAATTTCGTTCAAAAGCCCATAATTAATTATTTGAACTCAAAAAATTTATTTAATAACACCTAGTTATCGTTTTGTTCGGATTAAAACGTTCATATCTAAAAAGGCTTTATAGATAATCCGTTTGAATTTTAACCGAGAAAAAAGGTAAAGATTTTAGATTAATCTGCATAATTTTGTTCAAAAGCCCATAATTAATTATTTGAACTCAAAAAATTTGATTTAATATCACCTAGTTATCGTTTTGTTCGGATTAAAACGTTCATGTCTAAAAAGGCTTTATAGAGAATCTGTTTGAATTTTAACCGAGTAAAAAGCTGAAAATTTTAGATTAATCTGTATAATTTTTTTCAAAAGCCATTAATTAACTATTTGAATTCATAAAATTTTATTTAATAACATCTAGTTTTAGTTTTGTTCTGATTAAAATTTGTATGTCTAAAAAGGCTTTATAGAAAATCCGTTTAAATTTTAACCGTGTAAAAAGCTGAAAATTTTAGATTAGTCTGCATAATTTTGTTTAAAAGCCCATAATTAATTATTTGAACTCAAAAAATTTGATTTAATAACATGTAGTTATCGTTTTGTTTGGATTAAAACGAGTTTGTCTAAAAAGACTTTATAGAGAATCCGTTTGAATTTTAACCGAGTAAAAAGCTGAAAATTTTAGATTAATCTATATAATTTTGTTCAAAAGCCCATGTTCAACTATTTGAACTCATAAAATTTGATTTACTAAAATCTAATTTTCTTTTTGATGGGATTAAAACTTGCTTGTCTAAAATTGGTTTATAGAGAATCCGTTCGAATTTTAACCGAGTAAAAAGCTAAAAATTTTAGATTTATCTGTATAATTTTGCTTAAAATCCCATATTTAATTATTTGAACTCATAAAATTTGATTTAATAACATCTGATTTTCGTTTTGTTGGGATTAAAACTTGCATGTCTAAAAAGGCTTGATAGAGAATCCGTTGGAATTTTAACGGAGTAAAAAGCTTAAAATTTTAGATTGATAAGTATAATTTTGTTCAAAAGCTCAAAATTAACTATTTGAACTCATAAAATTTCATTTAATAAAATCTGATTTTGGTTTTGTTGGGATTAAAACGTACATGTGTAAATGGGCTTTAAAGAGAATCTGTTCAAATTTTAACCGAGTAAAAAGATGAAAATTTTAGATTAATCTGCATAATTTTATTCAAAAGACCATAATTAATTATTTGAAATCAAAAAATTTGATTTAATAACATCGAGTTATCGTTTTATTCGGATTAAAACGTACATGTCTAAAAAGGCTTTATGGAGAATCCGTTTGAATTTTAACCGAGTAAAAAGCTGAAAATTTTAGATTAATCTGTATAATTTTGTTCAAAAGCCCTTAATTAACTATTTGAACTCATAAAATTTGATTTAATAACATCTGGTTTTTGTTTTATTCGGATTAAAATGTGCATGTCTAAAAAGGCTTTATAGAGAATCCGTTCAAATTTTAACCGAGTAAAAAGCTAAAAATTTTAGATTAATCTGTATAATTTTGTTCAAAAGCCCATAATTAATTATTTGAACTCAAAAAATTTGATTTAATAATATCTAGTAATTGTTTTGTTCGTATTAAAACGTACATGTCTAAAAAGGCTTTATAGAGAATCTGTTCGAATTTTAACCGACTAAAAAGTTGAAAATTTTAGATTAATCTGTATAATTTTGTTTAAAAGCTTATAATTAACTATTTGAAATCATAAAATTTGATTTAATAACATCTGGTTTTCGTTTTGTTGGGATTAAAACGTGCATGTCTATAAAAGCTTTATAGAGAATCCGTTCCAATTTTAACCGAGTAAAAAGTTAAAAATTTTAGATTATTTTGTATAATTTTATTCAAAAGCTCAAAATTAAATATTTGAACTCATAAAATTTAATTTAATAAAATCTAGTTTTCGTTTTGTTGAGATTAAAATGTGCAAGTCTAAAGAGGTTTTATAACACCTAGTTATCGTTTTGTTCGGATTAAAACGTTCATGTCTAAAAAGGCTTTATAGAAAATCCGTTTGAATTTTAACCATGTAAAAAGCTGAAAATTTTAGATTAGTCTGCATAATTTTGTTCAAAAGCCCATAATTAATTATTTGAACTTAAAAAATTTGATTTAATAACATATAGTTATCGTTTTGTTCGGATTAAAACGTGTATGTCTAAAAAGACTTTATAGAGAATCCGTTTGAATTTTAACCGAGTAAAAAGCTGAAAATTTTAGATTAATCTGGATAATTTTGTTCAAAAGCCCATGTTCAACTATTTGAACTCATAAAATTTGATTTAATAATATCTGGTTTTTGTTTTGTTCGGATTAAAACGTGCATGTCTAAAAAGGGTTTATAGAGAATCCGATATCGAATTTTAACCGAGTAAAAAGATGAAAATTTTAGATTTATCTGTATAATTTTGCTTAAAATCTCATATTTAATTATTTGAACTCAAAAAATTTGATTTAATAACATCTGATTTTCGTTTTGTTGGGATTAAAACGTGCATGTCTAAAAAGGCTTGACAGAGAATCCGTTGGAATTTTAACCGAGTAAAAAGCTTAAAATTTTAGATTGATAAGTATAATTTTGTTCAAAAGCTCAAAATTAACTATTTGAACTCATAAAATTTCATTTAATAAAATCTTGTTTTTGTTTTGTTGGGATTAAAACGTGCATGTGTAAATGGGCTTTAAAGAGAATCTGTTCAAATTTTAACCGAGTAAAAAGATGAAAATTTTAGATTAATATGCATAATTTTGTCCAAAAGACCAAAATTAATTATTTGAAATCAAAAAATTTGATTTAATAACATCGAGTTATCGTTTTATTCAGATTAAAACGTGCATGTCTAAAAAGGCTTTATGGAGAATCCGTTTGAATTTTAACCGAGTAAAAAGCTGAAAATTTTAGATTAATCTGTATAATTTTGTTCAAAAGCCCTTAATTAACTATTTGAATTCATAAAATATGATTTAATAACATCTAGTTTTTGTTTTGTTCGGATTAAAATTTGCATGTCTAAAAAGGCTTTATAGAGAATCCGTTCAAATTTTAACCGAGTAAAAAGCTGAAAATTTTAGATTAATCTGTATAATTTTGCTCAAAAGCCCATAATTAATTATTTGAACTCAAAAAATTTGATTTAATAACATCTACTTATCATTTTGTTTGGTTTAATACGTGCATGTCTAAAAAGGCTTTATAGAGAATCTGTTCGAATTTTAACCGAGTAAAAAGCTGAAAATTTTAGATTAATCTGTATAATTTTGTTCAAAAGCCCATAATTAATTATTTGAACTCAAGAAATTTGATTTAATAACACCTAGTTATCGTTTTGTTCGGATTAAGACGTACATGTCTAAAAAGGCTTTATAGAGAATCTGTTCGAATTTTAACCGACTAAAAAGTTGAAAATTTTAGATTAATCTGTATAATTTTGTTTAAAAGCTCATAATTAACTATTTGAACTTATAAAATTTGATTTAATAACATCTGGTTTTCGTTTTGTTGGGATTAAAACGTGCATTTCGATAAAGGCTTTATAGAGAATCCGTTCGAATTTTAACAGAGTAAAAAGCTAAAAATTTTACATTAATCTATATAATTTTACTCAAAAGCTCAAAATTAAATATTTGAACTCATAAAATTTCATTTAATAAAATCTAGTTTTCGTTTTGTTGAGATTAAAATGTGCATGTCTAAAAAGGCTTTATAGAGAATCCGTTTGAATTTTAACCGAGTAAAAAACTGAAAATTTTAGATTAATCTACATAATTTTGTTCAAAAGCCAATAATTAATTATTTGAAGTCAAAAAATTTGATTTAATAACATCTAGTTATCATTTTGTTCGGATTAAAACGTTCTTGTCTAAAAAGGCTTTATAGAGAATCTGTTCGAATTTTAACCGAGTAAAAAACTGAAAATTTTAGATTAATCTACATAATTTTGTTCAAAAGCCCATAATTAATTATTTGAACTCAAAAAATTTGATTTAATAACATCTAGTTATCATTTTGTTCGGATTAAAACGTTCTTGTCTAAAAAGGCTTTATTGAGAATCTGTTCGAATTTTAACAGAGTAAAAAGTTAAAAATTTTAGATTAATCTGTATAATTTTATTCAACAACACAAAATTAAATATTTGAACTCATAAAATTTCATTTAATAAAATCTAGTTTTCGTTTTGATGAGATTAAAACGTGCATGTCTAAAAAGGCTTGATAGAGAATTCGTTGGAATTTTAACCGACTAAAAAGATGAAAATTTGAGATTGATAAGTATAATTTTGTTCAAAAGCTCAAAATTAACTATTTGAACTCATAAAATTTCATTTAATAAAATCTGGTTTTCGTTTTGTTGGGATTAAAACGTGCATGTGTAAATGGGCTTTAAAGAGAATCTGTTCAAATTTTAACCGAGTAAAAAGATGAAAATTTTAGGTTAATCTACATAATTTTTTTCAAAAGCCCATAATTAATTATTTGAAATCAAAAAATTTGATTTAATAACATCTAGTTATCGTTTTATTCGGATTAAAACGTGCATATCTAAAGAGGCTTTATAGAGAATCCGTTTGAATTTTAACCGAGTAAAAAGCTGAAAATTTTAGATTAATCTGCATAATTTTGTTCAAAAGCCCATAATTAATTATTTGAAATCAAAAAATTTGATTTAATAACATCTAGTTATCGTTTTATTCAGATTAAAACGTGCATATCTAAAGAGGCTTTATAGAGAATCTGTTTGAATTTTAACCGAGTAAAAAGCTGAAAATTTTAGATTAATCTGTATAAAGTTGTTCAAAAGCCCTTAATTAACTATTTGAACTCATAAAATTTGATTTAATAATATCTGGTTTTTGTTTTGTTCGGATTAAAACGTGCATGTCTAAAAAGGCTTTATAGAGAATCCGATATCGAATTTTAACCGAGTAAAAAACTGAAAATTTTAGATTTATCTGTATATTTTTGCTCAAAATCCCATAATTAACTATTTAAATTGATAAAATTTGATTTAATAACATCTGATTTTCGTTTTGTTGGGATTAAAACGTGCATGTCTAAAAAGGCTTGATAGAGAATCCGTTGGAATTTTAACCGAGTAAAAAGCTGAAAATTTTAGATTGATAAGTATAATTTTGTTCAAAAGCTCAAAATTAACTATTTGAACTCATAAAATTTCATTTAATAAAATCTGGTTTTCGTTTTGTTGGGATTAAAACGTGCATGTGTAAATGGGCTTTAAAGAGAATCTGTTCGAATTTTAATCGAGTAAAAAGATGAAAATTTTAGATTAAACTGCATAATTTTGTTCAAAAGACGATAATTAATTATCTGAAATCAAAAAATTTGATTTAATAACAACTAGTTATCATTTTATTCGGATTAAAACGTGCATGTCTAAAAAGGCTTTAGGCAGAAACCGTTTGAATTTTAACCGAGTAAAAAGCTGAAAATTTTACATTAATCTTTATAATTTTGTTCAAAAGCCCTTAATTAACTATTTGAACTCATAAAATTTGATTTAATAACATCTGGTTTTTGTTTTTTTTGGATTAAAACATACATGTCTAAAAAGGCTTTATAGAGAATCCGTTCAAATTTTAACCGACTAAAAAGTTGAAAATTTTAGATTAATCTGTATAATTTTATTCAAAAGCTCAAAATTAAATATTTGAACACATAAAAATTAATTTAATAAAATCTTGTTTTCGTTTTGTTAAGATTAAAATGTACATGTCTAAAAAGGCTTTATAGAGAATCCGTTTGAATTTTAACCGAGTAAAAAGCTGAAAATTTTAGATTAATCTACATAATTTTGTTCAAAAGCCTATAATTAATTATTTGAACTCAAAAAATTTGATTTAATAACATCTAGTTATCATTTTGTTCGGATTAAAACATTCATGTCTAAAAAGGCTTTATAGAGAATCTGTTCGAATTTTAACCGTGTAAAAAGATGAAAATTTTAGATTAATCTGCATAATTTTATTCAAAAGCCCATAATTAATTATTCAAAATAAAAAAATGGGTTTTAATAACATCTAGTTATCGTTTTATTCGGATTAAAACGTGCATGTCTAAAAAGGCTTTATAGAGAATCTGTTTGAATTTTAACCGAGTAAAAAGCTGAAAATTTTAGATTAATCTGTATAATTTTGTTCAAAAGCCCTTAATTAACTTTTTGAACTCATAAAATTTGATTTAATAACATCTGGGGGGGGGGTTTGTTCGTATTAAAACGTACATGTCTAAAAAGGCTTTATAGAGAATCCGTTCAAATTTTAACCGAGTAAAAAGCTGAAAATTTTAGATTAATCTGTATAATTTTGTTCAAAAGCCCATAATTAATTATTTGAACTCAAAAAATTTGATTTAATAACATCTAGTAATTGTTTTGTTCGGATTAAAACGTGCATGTCTAAAAAGGCTTTATAGAGAATCTGTTCGAATTTTAACCAACTAAAATGTTGAAAATTTTAGATTAATTTGTATAATTTTGTTTAAAAGCTCATAATTAACTATTTTAACTCATAAAATTTGATTTAATAACATCTGGTTTTCGTTTTGTTGGGATTAAAACGTGCATGTCTATAAAGGCTTTATAGAGAATCCGTTCGAATTTTAACCGAGTAAAAAGCTAAAAATTTTAGATTAATATGTATAATTTTATTCAAAAGCTCAAAATTAAATATTTTAACTCTTAAAATTTCATTTAATAAAATTTGGTTTTCGTTTTGTTGTGATTAAAATGTACATGTCTGAAAAGGCTTTGTAGAGAATATGTTCGAGTTTTAACCAAGTAAAAAGCTAAAAATTTTAGATTAATCTGTATAATTTTGTTCAAAAGCCCATATTCAACTATTTGAACTCACAAAATTTATTTAATAGCATCTGGTTTTTGTTTTGGTGGGATTAAAACGTGCATGTCTAAAAAGGCTTTATACAGAATCTGTTCGAATTTTAACCTAGTAAAAAGCATAAAATTTTAGATTAATCTGTATAATTTTGTTCAAAATCTCAAATTAAATATTTGAACTCATAAAATTTCATTTAATAAAATCTTGTTTTAGTTTTGTTGGAATTAAAACGTGCATGTGTAAATGGGCTTTAAAGAGAATTTGTTCGAATTTTATCCAAATAAAAAGCTGAAAATTTTAGATTAATCTGCATAATTTTGTTCAAAAGCCCATAATTAATTATTTGAACTCAAAATATTTGATTTAATAACATCTAGTTATCGTTTTGTTAGGATTAAAACGTGCATGTCTAAAAAGGCTTTATAGAGAATTTTAGATTAATTTTTACCGAGTAAAAAGATGAAAATTTTAGATTAATCTGTATAATTTTGTTCAAAAGCCCATAATTAATTATTTGAAATCAAAAAATTTGATTTAATATCATCTCGTTATCGTTTTGTTTGGATTAAAACGTGCATGTCTAAAAAGGCTTTATAGGGAATTCGTTCAAATTTTAGCTGAGTAAAAAGCTGAAAATTTTAGGTTAATCTGTATAACTTTGTTCAAAAGCCCTTAATTAACTATTTGAACTCATAAAATTTAATTTAATAACATCTTATTTTTGTTTTGTTGGGATTAAAACGTGTATGTCTGAAAAGGCTTTATAGAGAATCTGTTCGAATTTTAACCAACTAAAATGTTGAAAATTTTAGATTAATTTGTATATTTTTGTTTAAAAGCCTATAATTAACTATTTGAACTCATAAAATTTGATTTAATAACATCTGGTTTTCGTTTTGTAGGGATTAAAATATACATGTCTATAAAGGCTTTATAGAGAATCCGTTCGAATTTTAACCGAGTAAAAAGCTGAAAATTTTAGATTAATCTATATAATTTTATTCAAAATTTCAAAATTAAATATTTGAACTCGTAAAATTTCATTTAATAAAATTTGGTTTTCGTTTTGTTGTGATTAAAATGTGCATGTCTTAAAAGGCTTTGTAGAGAATCCGTTCGAGTTTTAACCGAGTAAAAAGCTAAAAATTTTAGATTAATCTGTATAATTTTGTTCAAAAGCCCATATTCAACTATTTGAACTCACAAAATTTATTTAATAACATCTGGTTTTCGTTTAGGTGGGATTAAAACTTGCATGTCTAAAATTGCTTTATAGAGAATCCGTTCGAATTTTAATTGAGTAAAAAGCTGAAAATTTTAGATTTATCTGTATAATTTTGTTCAAAATCCAATAATTAACTATTTGAACTCATAAAATTTTATTTAATAACATCTGGATTTTGTTTTGTTCGGATTAAAACATGCATGTCTAAAATGGCTTTATAGAGAATCCTTTCAAATTTTAACCGAGTAAAAAGCTAAAACATTTAGATTAATTTGTATAATTTTGTTCAAAAGCCCATAATTAATTATTTGAACTCAAAAAATTTGATTTAATAAAATCAACTTATCGTTTTGTTCGGTTTAATACGTGCATGTCTAAAAAGGCTTTATAGAGAATCTGTTCGAATTTTAACCGAGTAAAAAGTTGAAAATTTTAGATTAATTTGTATAATTTTTTTCAAAAGCCCATAATTAACTATTTGAACTCAAAAAAGTTGATTTAATAACATCTAGTTATCTTTTTGTTCGGATTAAAACGTGCATGTCTAAAAAGGCTTTATAGAGAATTCGTTTAAATTTTAATAGAGTAAAAAGCTGAAAATTTTAGGTTAATCTGTATAACTTTGTTCAAAAGCCCTTAATTAACTATTTGAACTCATAAAATTTGATTTAATAACATCTGTGTTTTGTTTTGTTGGGATTAAAACGTGCATGTGTAAAAAGGCTTTATAGAGAATCCGTTCGAATTTTAACCGTGTAAAAAGCTAAAAATTTTAGATTAATCTGTATAATTTTGTTCAAAAGCCCATATTCAACTATTTGAAGTCATAAAATTTGATTTAATAACTTCTAATTTTTGTTTTATTGGGATTAAAAACTTGCTTGTCTAAAATTGCTTTATAGAGAATCCTTTCGAATTTTAACCAAGTAAAAAGCTGAAAATTTTATATTTATCTGTATAATTTTGTTCAAAATCTCATAATTAACTATTTAAACTCTTAAAATTTGATTTAATAACATCTGGTTTTGTTTTGTTCGGACTAAAACGTCCACGTCTAAAATGGCTTTATAGAGAATCCGTTCAAATTTTAAACGAGTAAAAAGCTGAAAATTTTAGATTAGTATGTATAATTTTGTTCAAAAGACCATAATTAACTATTTGAACTCGTAAAATTTGATATTAATAACATCTGATTTTCATTTTGTTGGGATTAAAACATGCATGTCTAAACAGGCTTTATAGAGAATCTGTTCGAATTTTAACCGAGTAAAAAGCTTAAAATTTTAGATTAATCTGCATAATATTGTTCAAAAGCTCAAAATTAAATCTTTGAACTCATAAAATTCATTTAATAAAATCTTGTTTTCGTTTTGTTGGGATTAAAACGTGCATGTCTAAAAAGGCTTTGTAGAGAATTCGTTCTAATTTTAACCGAGTAAAAAGCTAAAAATTTTATATTAATCTGTATAATTTTATTTAAAAGACCATATTCAACTATTCGAACTCATAAAATTTGATTTAATAACATCTAGTTTTCGTTTTGGTGGGATTAAAACATGCATGTCTAAAATTTTAGATTTATCTGTATAATTTTATTCAGAATCCATAATTAACTATTTGAACTCATAAAATTTTATTTAATAACATCTGGATTTTGTTTTGTTCGTATTAAAACATGAATGTCTAAAATGGCTTTATAGAGAATCCGTTCAAATTTTAACCTAGTAAAAAGCTAAAACATTTAGATTAATTTGTATAATTTTGTTCAAAAGCCCAAAATTAATTATTTGAACTCAAAAAATTTGATTTAATAAAATCTACTTATCGTTTTGTTCGGTTTAATACGTGCATGTCTAAAAAGGCTTTATAGAGAATCTGTTCGAATTTTAACCGAGTAAAAAGTTGAAAATTTTAGATTAATTTGTATAATTTTGTTCAAAAGCCCATAATTAACTATTTGAACTCAAAAAAGTTGATTTAATAACATCTAGTTATCTTTTTGTTCGGATTAAAACGTGCATGTCTAAAAAGGCTTTATAGAGATTCGTTCAAATTTTAACAGAGTAAAAAGTTGAAAATTTTAGGTTAATCTGTATAACTTTGTTCAAAAGCCCTTAATTAACTATTTTAACTCATAAAATTTGATTTAATAACATCTGATTTTTTTTGTTGGGATTAAAACGTGCATGTCTAAAAAGCCTTTATAGAGAATCCGTTCGAATTTTAACCGTGTAAAAAGCTAAAAATTTTAGATTAATCTGTATAATTTTGTTCAAAAGCCCATATTCAACTATTTGAACTGATAAAATTTGATTTAATAATATCTAATTTTTGTTTTATTGGGATTAAAACTTGCTTGTCTAAAATTGCTTTATAGATAATCCGTTCAAATTTGAACCAAGTAAAAAGCTGAAAATTTTATATTTATCTATATAATTTTGTTCAAAATCTCATAATTAACTATTTAAACTCTTAAAATTTGATTTAATAACATCTGGTTTTGTTTTGTTCGGACTAAAACGTTCACGTCTAAAATGGCTTTATAGAGAATCCGTTTAAATTTTAAACGAGTAAAAAGCTGAAAATTTTAGATTAGTATGTATAATTTTGTTCAAAAGACCATAATTAACTATTTGAACTCGTAAAATTTGATATTAATAACATCTGATTTTCGTTTTGTTGGGATTAAAACGTGCATGTCTAAAAAGGCTTTATAGAGAATCTGTTCGAATTTTAACCGAGTAAAAAGCTTAAAATTTTAGATTAATCTGCATAATATTGTTCAAAAGCTCAAAATTAAATCTTTGAACTTATAAAATTCATTTAATAAAATATTGTTTTCGTTTTGTTGGGATTAAAACGTGCATGTCTAAAAAGGCTTTGTAGAGAATTCGTTTTAATTTTAACCGAGTAAAAAGCTAAAAATTTTATATTAATCTGTATAATTTTGTTTAAAAGACCATATTCAACTATTTGAACTCATAAAATTTGATTTAATAACATCTAGTTTTCGTTTTGGTGGGATTAAAACATGCATGTCTAAAATTTTAGATTTATCTGTATAATTTTATTCAGAATCCCATAATTAACTATTTGAACTCATAAAATTTTATTTAATAACATTTGGTTTTTGTTTTGTTCGATTTAAAACATACATTTCTAAAAAGGCTTTATAGAAAATCCGTTCAAATTTTAACCGAGTAAATGTAACCCCCCTTAGCCCGGCCTAGACGAAACCGACACTAACGGGTTACACGGGGAATATCAAACCAAACCCGCGAAGGTTCGATTCGATAAACAACCCTAAAACCATTTTTTTATTTTATCTTAGCTAGATGCATAACCTTATTCCTACGTGACAAGGTCTCATACAAAGCATTGTCGGTAACACATTAATTAAAAGCAAACATCCGATTAAACACTAACATAGATTAGGGACTAAAACATAAAACTTTTAAATTCAATTAGTAAAGTAGAAATTCTTTCCATCAATAATCAATTAAACATACAAGAGTTTCTCATAGCAAATTTCAACTCAAACGGATCATTGTAACATCATCAATTGCATGTTTCTTTAATTTAGGGACCAAAATGTAAATTTCTAAAAATACAAGGACTTCATCCAAATTAAGTTAACCATCTTGAAATTAAATCAACATTAAGCATGCATGCAAAATTTCAGCTCAAAATAACATCTACAAGTACCTTAATCGAACAAAGGAAGATAACTGGGACTAAATTGTAATTTCCAGCAACTTTCAATTCTAAACATGATTAACAACATATGGCACATAATTAACTACGTCATGGACATCATTCAAGCTATAGGCATACTCCCTAAGAAGAAATTAACAACATAGCAATCATGATGGTACATGCTTCAACAACTTAACCAAAACAAAAGTTCAACAATTAATAACCAACAATGATGGTCTTATTACAATATGAAACAAAGCCTAAGTATACACTCCTCACATAGGTTATGTTACACATTGCCTTGCCCAATTTATTTACCAAAACATACCAAACACAATGTGATTCTTCCCCTTGGTTCCCTTGCCTCGAACGAAGCTCCATGTGCCTTTATTTCTCTGCATGGATGAAAAGAGGGCTTAAGCAAACATGCTTAGCGAGGAAACTCTACACAAATCATCAATGCATTCATTTAAAACCATGATAAAACCATAATTTGCAATACTTTGTTAAATCATGCATGCTAACATCTCATGCTCATATTCAATAAATCATATGCATTCTT
The DNA here is from genome assembly GCA_035048815.1 of Abelmoschus esculentus. Taxonomy (NCBI): domain Eukaryota; kingdom Viridiplantae; phylum Streptophyta; class Magnoliopsida; order Malvales; family Malvaceae; genus Abelmoschus; species Abelmoschus esculentus. The sequence goes on along the minus strand of JAUCBN010000008.1, from coordinate 17,864,144 downwards.
GGACTCACATAACCTTGTCAAAACAATTTAAAAATGATGCACAAACCTTTTCTCAATTTCATATATGTATATTGGCTTTGTAGTGAACACTTAATGTGAACCTTAAGCTCACCGAATACACGGATCTTGAGACATTCGTCCCGTAAGGACACAAAGTCCCCATCATGACACAAAGTCAACTTTAACATGACACTAAGTCAACTTTAGCACTACCACGCACGTTTAGACACAAAGTCCCCTTGTTACGCGTGTAGGCGGCTCTACCACGCACGTTAGACACAAAGTCCCCTTGTTACGTGCGTAGGCAATATTCTGTACGGCTCTACCACGCACGTTAGACACAAAGTCCCCTTGTTACGCGTGTAGGCAAATTCAATATTCTTTTTATTTTATAGTGCATGTCATTCGTATTCGAAACTAAAGTTAGTGTCACTAAGCCAATATCATAATCAAATGTGCATGATAACTTGCTGCTCATAATGCATGCATAAAATGTTCAACAAATGAACCAAAGCCATGCCCAAAGGCACCATCATGTATAAGGCAAATAACCATGTTGTAATCCAAAACATATAACTTGCTGCTCATAAAGCATGCATAATATGTTCAACAAATGAACCAAAGCCATGCCCAAAGGCACCATCCTATAATAGGCAAATAACCGTATTGTATTCCAAAACATTTCTCATAATTTTCCATAATCATGGATGCTAAATAAGCTATGCATTTCAGCAAGTATCTCTCATGTATGCATCAATTCAAAACATGTTCATGCACTTCCATAAATCTCATGCTTTATCAATGAAATACCTTTGTCGAAAATAGCCGAAACTCATATCGGTTCATTAAAGCAAATACTTTACTTACTCCTGAACTATGGAAGGTTTTCACACACCTCCATAGCCCCCAAAAACAGAACGTACCAAACGCGATTCACTTAAAATCCGAAAACCACTCACCAACAAGCGAAACGAGCTTTCGCCGCTTTCCGATGATCGCACCAAACGCACCAGCAACCAAGCTTCTTCTTGTACCTCTTCTACAACATTAAAAACAGAGCATTCTCACATCATAACATGCTCAAACCAACAGCCATATCCGATCACCATTAAACTACCATAAACTTAGCCGAAAAGACCGAAAACTAAGACGAAACGCATCCGAACAACATCAACCCAAAACCTAATGAATCTAACATCTAATCCACCTCAAATATGATCCAAAAACACATCAAAACCGTCCTTATATCTCCAGCAACATTTAAGCATCTAAAACAGCCCATAAAACAACCGAAACGCACCTTAAAACTACACCGATTGCATTATTCTGGGATTAAATTAATGTGATATCAAATCAAGACTCAATTAATCATTAAATCAACATAAAAACATGATTGAACTCATAATTTCCAGCATTAAACAAGATCCAAAAAGATCTCACAAAAACATCATAAAAACATTAGATCTAGCTTTAAAAACATAGAATCAAGTGTTTATTCAAAGATGAGCAAGCTAATACTTGGGAATTTCAATAAAGAACCTTAGAAAAGAATGAAAATCCAGAAAATTACCTTCAAGATCTATTCACCAAAAATATGAGATTTTCCCCTTCTTGATTCCTTGCAATTTGATGTAGATTTGATGAAATCAATGCATAGGTTTTCTAAAGGATGGAAAGATGATGCAAGTGATGTAAATCTTTGTGGAAAAAGATGCAAAAATCAGCAAGGAATTGAAGAGAAAAGATGAAGAGAAAGTGGAGAGAAAATGAGAGAAAAAGATGAGAAAAGTGGTTTTGAGAGAAAATGATTAAAAACCCAAATTAATGTAATTAAAAATATATTTTGGTGAATAAATCATCATCAAAAATTAGAAATGGGTTTATGACCCTCTAAGGATTCTAAGTTTAGCTTGCTTTTCAATTTAGTCACTAAAATATCATATTTTCGAAAATCACCAAATCGGTCCTCCAAATTTTTCCAAAAATTACAAATTGGCCATTTATGCATAATTATGCATAATTAAAAATCATTACAAAATCCAAATTATTTTCTTTTAAATTTGAAACATATTTTTAATATTTCAAACCATATTCCAAATTATAAATTTTCCTAATTAAAAATATCCTTATTTTATTTTTCCCGGAATTAATGAACCGGAGAACCCGATTCAACCCGAATCGAATTCACCTAACTAAGCCTAACTAATAACCCCAAAACGGGATGTTATAGTAAAAAGCTGAAACTTTTAGATTGATTTGTATAATTTTGTTCAAAAGCCCATAATTAATTATTTGAACTCAAAAAATTTGATTTAAAAACATCTACTTATCATTTTGTTTGGTTTAATACGTGTATGTCTTAAAAGGCTTTATAGAGAATCTGTTCCAATTTTAACCGAGTAAAAAGTTGAAAATTTTAGATTAGTTTGTATAATTTTGTTCAAAAGCCCATAATTAATTATTTAAACTCAAAAAAGTTGATTTAATAACATCTAGTTATCTTTTTGTTTGGATTAAAATGTGCATGTCTAAAAAGGCTTTATAGAGAATCTGTTCGAATTTTAATCGAGTAAAAAGTTGAAAATTTTAGATTAATTTGTATAATTTTGTTCAAAAGCACAAAATTAACTATTTGAACTCATAAAATTTGATTTAATAACATTTGATTTTCGTTTTTTTGGGATTAAAACGTGCATGTCTAAAAAGGCTTTATAGAGAATCCGTTCGAATTTTAACCGAATAAAAAGTTGAAAATTTTAGATTAATCTGTATAATTTTGTTTAAAAGCTCATAATTAACTATTTGAACTCATAAAATTTGATTTAATAACATCTGGTTTTTGTTTTGTTGGGATTAAAATGTGCATGTCTAAAAAGGCTTTGTAGAGAAATCGTTCGAATTTTAACCGAGTAAAAAGCTAAAAATTTTATGTTAATCTGTATACTTTTGTTTAAAAGACCATATTCAACTATTTGTACTCATAAAATTTGATTTAATAACATCTGGTTTTCGTTTTGTTGGGATTAAAACGTGCATTTCTAAAATTGCTTTATAGAGAATCCGTTCGAATTTTAACCGAGTAAATAGCTAAAAATTTTAGATTTATTTGTATAATTTTATTCAAAATCCCATAATTAACTATTTGAACTCATAAAATTTTATTTAATAACATCTAGTTTTTGTTTTATTCGGATTAAAACGTGCATGTCTAAAAAGGCATTATAGAGAATCCGTTCAAATTTTAACCAAGTAAAATATTGAAACTTTTAGATTAATTTGTATAATTTTTTTCAACAGCCCATAATTAATTATTTGAACTCAAAAAATTTCATTTAATAACATCTACTTATCGTTTTGTTCGTTTTAATACGTGCATATCTAAAGAGGCTTTATAGAGAATCTGTTTGAATTTTAACCGAGTAAAAAGTTGAAACTTTTAGATTAATTTATATAATTTTGTTCAAAAGCCCATAATTAATTATTTGAACTCAATAAAGTTGATTTAATAACATCTAGTTATCTTTTTGTTCGGATTAATTGAAAATTTTAGATAAATTTGTATAATTTTGTTCAAAAGCACATAATTAACTATTTGAACTCATAAAATTTGATTTAATAACATCTGATTTTCGTTTTGTTGGGATTAAAACATGCATGTCTAAAAAGGCTGTATAGAGAATCCGTTCAAATTTTAACCAAGTAAAAAGCTGAAACTTTTAGATTAATTTGTATAATTTTTTTCAAAAGCCCATAATTAATTATTTGAACTCAAAAAATTTGATTTAATAACATCTACTTATCGTTTTGTTTGGTTTAATAATTGCATGTCTAAAGATGCTTTATAGAGAATCCGTTCGAATTTTAACCGAGTAAAAAGTTGAAAATTTTAGATTAATTTGTATAATTTTGTTCAAAAGCCCATAATTAATTATTTGAACTCAAAAAAGTTGATTTAGTAACATCTAGTTATCTTTTTGTTCGAATTAAAACGTGCATATTTAAAACGGCTTTATAGAGAATCTGTTCGAATTTTAATTGAGTAAAAAGTTGAAAATTGTAGATTAATTTGTATAATTTTGTTCAAAAGCACATAATTAACTATTTGAACTCATAAAATTTGATTTAATAACATCTGATTTTCGTTTTGGTGGGATTAAACGTGCATGTCTAAATGAAATTTATAGAGAATCCGTTCGAATTTTAACCGAGTAAAAAGCTGAAAATTTTAGTTTAATCTGTATAATTTTATTCAAAAGCTCAAAATTAAAAATTTTAACTCATAAAATTTAATTTAATAAAATCTTGTTTTCGTTTTGTTGTGATTAAAATGTGCATGTCTAAAAAGGCTTTGTAGAGAATTCGTTCGAATTTTAACCGAGTAAAAAGCTAAAAATTTTATATTAATCTGTATAATTTTGTTTAAAAGACCATATTCAACTATTTGAACGCATAAAATTTGATTTAATGACATTTGGTTTTCATTTTGTGTAGATTAAAATGTGCATTTCTAAAATTGCTTTATAGAGAATCCGTTCGAATTTTAACCGAATAAAAAGCTAAAAATTTTAGATTTATTTGTATAATTTTATTCAAAATCCCATAATTAACTATTTGAAATCATAAAATTTTATTTAATAATATCTAGTTTTTATTTTTTTCGGATTAAAACGTGCATGTCTAAAAAGGCTTTATAAAGAATCCGTTCAAATTTTAACCGAGTAAAAAGCTGAATATTTTAGATTAATCTGTATAATTTTATTCAAAAGCCCATAATTAATTATTTGAACTCAAGAAATTTGATTTAATAACATCTAGTTATCGTTGTGTTCGGATTAAAATGTGCATGTCTAAAAAGGCTTTATAGAGAATCTGTTCGAATTTTAACCGACTAAAAAGTTTAAAATTTTAGATTAATCTATATAATTTTGTTCCAAAGCCCATAATTAACTATTTGAACTCATAAAATTTGATTTAATAACATCTGTTTTTTGTTTTGTTAGGATTAAAAAGTACATGTCTAAAAAGGCTTTATAGAGAATCCGTTCAAATTTTAACCAAGTAAAAAGCTAAAATTTTAGATTAATCTGTATAATTTTGTTCAAAAGCCCATATTCAACTATTTGAACTCATAAAATTTGATTTAATAACATCTAATTTTTGTTTTATTGGGATTAAAACTTGCTTGTCTAAAATTGCTTTATAGATAATCCGTTCAAATTTTAACCAAGTAAAAAGCTGAAAATTTTATATTTATCTGTATAATTTTGTTCAAAATCTCACAATTAACTATTTAAACTCTTAAAATTTGATTTAATAACATCTGGTTTTGTTTTGTTCGGAGTAAAACGTCCACGTCTAAAATGGTTTTATAGAGAATCCGTTTAAATTTTAAATGAGTAAAAAGCTGAAAATTTTAGATTAGTATGTATAATTTTGTTCAAAAGACCATAATTAACTATTTGAACTCGTAAAATTTGATATTAATAACATCTGATTTTCGTTTTGTTGGGATTAAAACGTGCATGTCTAAAAAGGCTTCATAGAGAATCTGTTCGAATTTTGACCGACTAAAAAGTTGAAAATTTTAGACTAATCTGTATGATTTTGTTTAAAAGCCCTTAATTAACTATTTGAACTAATAAAATTTGATTTAATAACATCTGGTTTTTGTTTTGTTCGGATTAAAACGTGCACGTCTAAAAAGGCTTTATAGAGAATCCGTTCAAATTTTAACCGAGTAAAAAGCTGAAAATTTTAGATTAGTCTGTATAATTTTGTTCAAAAGCCCATAATTAGTTATTTGAACTCAAAAAATTTGATTTAATAACATCTAGTAATTCTTTTGTTCGGATTAAAACGTGCATGTCTAAAAAGGCTTTATAGAGAATCTGTTCGAATTTTAACCGACTAAAAAGTTGAAAATTTTAGACAAATCTCTATAATTTTGTTTAAAAGCCCGTAATTAACTATTTGAATTTTAACCGAGTAAAAAGCTGAAAATTTTAGATTAATCTACATAATTTTATTCAAAAGCCCATAGTTAATTATTTGAACTCATCAAATTTGATTTAATAACATCTAGATATCGTTTTGTTCGGATTAAAATGTGCATGTCTAATATTGCATTATGGAGAATCCGTTCGAATTTTAACCGAGTAAAAAGCTAAAAATTTTAGATTTATCTGTATAATTTTGTTCAAAATCCCATAATTAACTATTTGAACTCGTAAAATTTGATTTAATAACATCTAGTTATCATTTTGTTCGGATTAAAACGTGCATGTCTAAAAAGGCTTTATAGATAATCCGTTTGAATTTTAACCGAGTAAAAAGCTGAAAATTTTAGATTTATCTGTATAATTTTGTTCAAAATCTCATAATTAACTATTTGAACTCATAAAATTTGATTTAATATCATCTGGGTTTGTTTTGTTCCGATTAAAACGTCCACGTCTAAAAAGGCTTTATAGAGAATCCGTTCAAATTTTAAACGAGTAAAATGCTGAAACTTTTAGATTAATATATATAACTTTGTTTAAAAGTCCATAATTAATTATTTGAACTCAAAAAATTTTATTCAATAACATCTACTTATCATTTTGTTCAGATTAAAACGTTCATGTCTAAAAAGGCTTTATAGAGAATCCGTTCGAATTTTAACCGATTAAAAAGCTGAAAATTTTAGATTAATCTTTATAATTTTGTTTAAAAGCCCATAATTAATTATTTGAAATCAAAAAATTTGATTTAATAACATCTACTTATCATTTTGTTCAGATTAAAACGTTCATATCTAAAAAGGCTTTGTGGAGAATTCGTTCGAATATTAACCGAGTAAAAAGCTGAAAATTTTAGATTAATCTGTATAATTTTGTTCAAAATCTCATAATTAACTATTTGAACTCATAAAATTTGATTTAATATCATCTAGTTTTGTTTTGATCGTATTAAAACGTCCACGTCTAAAAAGGTTTTATAGAGAATCCGTTCAAATTTTAAAAGAGTAAAAAGTTGAAAATTTTAGATTAATCTGTATAATTTTGTTTAAAATCCCATAATTAATTATTTGAACTCAAAAAATTTGATTTAATAACATCTACTTATCATTTTGTTCGGATTAAAACGTGCATGTCTAAAAAGTCTTTATAGAGAATCCGTTCGAATTTTAACCGAGTAAAAAGCTGAAAATTTTAGATTAATCTACATAATTTTGTTCAAAAGCCCATAATTAATTATTTGAACTCAAAAAATTTGATTTAATAACATCTAGTTATCGTTTTGTTTGGATTAAAACGTTCATGTCTAAAAAGGCTTTATAGAGAATCCGTTTGAATTTTAACCGAGTAAAAAGCTGAAAATTTTAGATTAATCTGCATAATTTTGTTCAAAAGCCCATAATTAATTATTTGAACTCAAAAAATTTGATTTAATAACATCTAGTTATCGTTTTGTTCGGATTAAAATGTTCATGTCTAAAAAGGCTTTATAGAGAATCCGTTTGAATTTTGACTGAGTAAAAAGCTGAAAATTTTAGATTAATCTGCATAATTTTGTACAAAAGCCCATAATTAATTATTTGAACTCAAAATATTTGATTTAATAACATCTAGTTTTCGTTTTGTTAGAATAAAAACGTGCATGTCTAAAAAGGTTTTATAGAGAATCCGTTCAAATTTTAACCGAGTAAAAAGCTAAAAATTTTAGATTAATCTGTATAATTTTATTCAAAAGCCCTTAATTAACTATTTGAACTGATAAAATTTGATTTAATAAATTCTGATTTTTATTTTGTTGGGATTAAAACGTGCATGTCTAAAAAGGCTTGATAGAGAATCCGTTGGAATTTTAACCGAGTAAAAAGCTGAAAATTTTATATTGATAAGTATAATTTTGTTCAAAAGCTCAAAATTAACTATTTGAACTCATAAAATTTCATTTAATAAAATCTGGTTTTCGTTTTGTTGGGATTAAAACGTGCACGTGTAAATGGGGTTTAAAGAGAATCTGTTCGAATTTTAACCGAGTAAAAAGATGAAAATTTTAGATTAAACTGCATAATTTTGTTCAAAATCCCATAATTAATTATTATGTTGTTCAAAAGCCCAACTTAGTCAATTTAGTCAAAATGGGTCGGGTGAACTTAGTCAAAACCATACTTCAATTACATTTCGGGTTTGGGTTTACCACAAATGAGTTTTACATAAAACACAATCTCAAACTCTAGCCCACAACTCAACACCTTCTCACTAACCCAACAACACAACCCCCCACTCTTACACACCACTAGGCCCAACACTCAAAACCCATCTACATCCACCACCAAGCTCATAACCAAAACCTAAACTACACATCAGCCCGCTCACAAAAGAGCATACAAGGAAATTAGGGTTTCCACAACCCTTGACGACGGCAACAAGGAAACCGGCGGCGGTAAATCTCACCGGCGACAACTCCGTCGACTCCACACAGAATAACGCTTTCTCTTCACGCACCCTACATATTCCAATTCCAAAACCAAAACTTAATAAATTAAACAAAACTGAAATTTAACACAGAAGGCTTTACAAAAAAAAAAAGAAACCAAAAGATAAGGCAGCGGCGACAAGGAGGAGATAAACCGAGATGAGAGATCGGACGGTGAGATCGCGACAGCACGATGAAGAACTGAACGGTTCCTTTTCGGGTTAATCACAAAAAGAGCACATAGAGGAGAAGACTCTAACGAGATTGATGACAACTCCGGTGACAAAAGATTGACGAACTTCGGAATATAGGTTGCCGGCATTTTAACGGAATCAAGGGTTGAAAAGAGTGGGATCGAAAGGGAGAGGGAGAGATGTAGTGAAGTGCAAGCGGCAGAAAGGGTTTCAAACACCCAGAACTGCCGAAAGTTTGTTTAATTATAAAGGAAAAAGGCTAAATTACAAGACAGGTCCTTCAACTTATTAAGATTATTAAAAACAGACTCATAACTTACCTTTTAAATAAAGAGGTCACTGTTTTCAGAAATAAATTCCCAAATTATTAGGGTTTCAGAATTAGGAATTTCAAGATTTAAATTCGAATTGGGGCAAAAAAAATTAAGGGTGTTACAACTCTCCCTCCCTTACAGAAATTTCGTCCTCGTATTTTTTTTTCAGACATCAAAAAAGATACTCAAACTTAACAGAAACATACTTAATAGATCTCAACATGAACAGACAATCCGATAAGGAAACATAAACTAGAACATCATAAGATACCTGAACCACTCTGAGGATATCTACTTTTACCAATAGAACCAGAAGCAACTGATCTCAACATCCCTCTACTATGATGAGGATCCTGAACCGAGGTCTGAGCCTGACTCTGAACAGATGGAACAATGGGTAAACGTAGGCAGTCTTTCAAATAATGCTCATGAGATCCACATCTAAAACAAGATCTGCTCAACATTCTACACTCTCCATTATGCTTCTTGTTACAGAAAGAACACACTGGAATAGGTCGTGGTGCCTTTGGTTTACGCACTCTATGGGTCGAAACTGATATAATAGAAGGTCTTATATTCTGATGACTCTGAGAAACACACTCCTCTCTGGGTCTCTTTCCTGTTGAACTAATTAAACTTGGCTGAACTGTTCTATCTAGAACCCTTTCAACTTGAGTAACATTCTGATGTTCTGATTCCCTCATACGAGCCTCTATCCTCTCAACAGTCTTAGATCACCTAACGAGCTCACTAAACACCTGATCATGGTGTGTGGCAACTTCTCTCTGAAGTGATAACCGTAATCCATTTAAAAACCACTCACATCTGTGTTTCTCAGTCGCAACCAAACCAGGGACGTACTTAGATAATCTCAGAAACTCTATTTCAAAATCATTCACTGACATATCATTCTGTTTCAGGTTCATGAAGTCATCACGACATTTTGCCAAAAACTCATCTCCCACATATTTGTCTTGAAATGCTTGTCGGAAAAACTCCCATGTAATCTGATTGGAAGGAACTGAATCAACAACTGATCCCCACCAATTCTGAGCTTCACCATCGAGCAAAGAAACAACAGCTCTTAACATCTGATCTACAGGATAATCATCTCCACAAACAATCTCTGTAACTTTTTCAACCAATATTCAGCATCAGCAGGGTGTGTATCAGTCTTACCCTCAAACAACTTCATTCCCGCAGAAATAAACTCAGTCGATATAGGTTTTCTCAAACTCTAAGATTGACGGAGGTAACGTAGTAGCTCACGGTTCACCATGACACTATCCAACTGAACTGTCTCATCAACCTAAACACTGCGAGGATCAATATTTTGAGTCTGAGGTCCTCTACCAGATTCATTTCCATTTTCTGATAACTGATTCAGATTTCTTGGTTGTCCATCAAAAGATGGGTGATCAGAACCAGAAGTGGTGACATGGCCTCTGCCACGACCACGACCACTCTCAAAACCAAAACTCCTACGTGGTGGCATAACTGATTATCTACAGAAGATAAAGACCAAGAGTTAGAACCGGTACTAGAGTCTCGCATTTAAAATACTTAAATATTTTAGTAACAGAACTGAAATCATAATAAATCTTTCAGAAATTTCCAATTTTCCAAAAATAATTCAGATGCATGCAGAAGTCAAAAATATTTTGAAAATCGTTGTGATGAGCCACATAGGCCGAGGGTTGAAACGAGCTCTGATACCACTAAATGTAACCCCCAATTCCGACCTAATTTCTTAGATCGAAACTTAGGAGTTAAGTTACGAAAACTTTCCCCTCAAGTAAGTATTTTAGGTTAAATAATTTTAAAATTAGGGTTACTTTAACAAATTGGGAAAACAGATTAGGGATTTCAGTTATACCAAATCAATTGCTTAAAATAATGTCTCAATAGTATTTATAATATCCGAAAACAGATTCAGAAAAATATGCAACTTATAAGTTCAAAAAAAAAATATTAAACATTTCATAACAGATAAAAACATTAAGACTAAAATAATTACTTAAATAATTACAGAATCATACTGAATAATAATATATCTGAATAATGTGCGAGATGCTCCAAGTACCGGTTTGCCTAAATTGGTCTGAAAATCTGAAAAACAGACTAAAGGGGTGTAAGCTAAAGAGCTTAGTGTGTCTCTAAAGTGCAAACAGTCACAAACAAAACATGTTTTACATTTCTGAAAAGTTTCCGAAAATATTTCTGAGTTCAAGAAGAACTGAAACATGATGTGTTATGATGACAGATGCATGACAGAAAATCAGAGGGCCCGATATCAGAAAACATACTGAGTGGAGGATTATCCTCGCCAGAGTGGAGGTTTCCTCACCAGAGTGGAGGTTTCTCTCACGTTACTGATTTTAAATCCAGAAAATATTTCAGATGACAGATCATGATATGATTAGTAAAATCATAAATTAGAACTCTTACGAGTAACAATTTTTTAGAAAATCAGATGCTTGATTTGAAAACAGAATGCACATGACATGCATGATGATATCATGTATAAATAGATAACAATCTCAAATATTAAATCAAGCAGTGTACAGATAATGTTTTAGAGATGCACAGAATACATTAAAGTATAATATAATTACAGAAACATGTAGCACAGGAAGAGACAAACCTTAAGCAACTGAAGCTCTAACTCTGAGATGGACGCGTCTCGCGTTCCGGTCTAGCTGAAACAGGACCTATGAAGTAACAAAATTATATTACTATTTATTACTAATTCTAAGTCACCAACTAAGATAAAACTTTGATCTGAAAGCTTACTCACGTGACGGTCTCGAAGAACGTGCCCGGTCGGTTCGAACAACTGAAGGTAACCCAGAGGGCTCAGAAACGTTAACACCTGAACGAAACGAGATTCTGAATTAGATTCCTCAAAACACTCTTTCCAAACTCTAACAATAAACCAGATGAAAAACACTTAAAACGGGACTTTCGGGTTTGAATTTGACAAAACAGATAGCGGATTCGGACTCAGAACATCAAAAAAGGTCAAGAAGAAGGTTGTCCGAAAAAGTCAACTTTTGGTCAAAAGTCAACTCTGGTCAAAGTCAAAGTCAACGGTCAACTCAAAAGTCAAAGTCAAACTTTGACCGGTCAAGGCCAAAAGTCTAAGTCAAACTTTTGACTGGTCATAGGTCAAACGGTCAAATTCAAACTTGGTCAAAGCTGGTCAAGGTCAAACAAAGATCGGGTCGGGTCAACTTAGTCAAAACGGGTCGGGTCAGCTTAGTCAAAAACCATACTTCAATTACATTTCGGGTTTGGGTTTACTACAAATGGGTTTTACATAAAACACAATCTCAAACTCTAGCCCACAACTCAACACCTTCTCACTAACCCAACAACACAACCCACCACTCTTACACACCACTAGGCCCAACACTCAAAACCCATCTACACCCACCACCAAGCTCATAACCAAAACCTAAACTACACATCAGCCCACTCACAAAAGAGCATACATGGAAATTAGGGTTTCCACAACCCTTGACGGCGGCAACAAGGAAACCGGCGGCGACAAATCTCACCGGCGACAACTCCGTCGACTCCACACAGAATAACGCTTTCTCTTTACGCACCCTACATATTCCAATTCCAAAGCCAAAACTTAATAAATTAAACAAAACTGAAATTTAACACAGAAGACTTTACAAAAAAAAAAAAGAAACCAAAAGATAAGGCAGCGGCGACAAGGAGGAGACAAACCGAGATGAGAGATTGGACGGTGAGATCGCGGCAGCACGATAAAGAACTGAACGGTTCCTTTTCGGGTTAATCACAAAAAGAGCACATAGAGGAGAAGACTCTAACGAGATTAATGACAACTCCGGTGACAAAAGATTGACGAACTTCGGAATATAGGTTGCCGGAATTTTAACGGAATCAAGGGTTGAAAAGAGTAGGATCGAAAGGGAGAGGGAGAGATGCAGTGAAGTGCAAGCGGCAGAAAGGGTTTCAAACACCCAGAACTTCCGAAAGTTTGTTTAATTATAAAGGAAAAAGGCTAAATTACAAGACATGTCCTTCAACTTATTAAGATTATTAAAAACAGACTCATAACTTTCCTTTTAAACAAAGAGGTCACTATTTTCAGAAATAAATTCCCAAATTATTAGGGTTTCAGAATTAGGAATTTCAAGATTTGAATTCGAATTGGGGCAAAAAAAATTAAGGGTGTTACAACTCTCCCTCCCTTACAGAAATTTCGTCCTCGAAATTTTTTTTTTCAGACATCACAAAAGATACTCAAACTTAACAGAAACATACTTATACATCTCAACATGAACAGACAATCCGATAAGGAAACATAAACTAGAACATCATAAGATACCTTAACCACTCTGAGGATATCTACTTTTACCAACAAAACCAAAAGCAACTGATCTCAACATCCCTCTACTATGATGAGGATCCTGAACCGAGGTCTGAGCCTGACTCTGAACAGATGGAACAATGGGTAAACGTAGGCAGTCTTTCAAATAATGCTCATGAGATCCACATCTAAAACAAGATCTGCTCAACATTCTACACTCTCCATTATGCTTCTTGTTACAGAAAGAACACACTGGAATAGGTCATGGTGCCTTTGGTTTACGCACTCTACGGGTCGGAACTGATATAACAGAAGGTCTTATATTCTGATGACTCTGAGAAACACACTCCTCTCTGGGTCTCTTTCCTGTTGAACTAATTAAACTTGGCTGAACTGATCTATCTGGAACTTTTTCAACTTGAGTAACATTCTGATGTTCTGATTCCCTCATATGAGCCTCTATCCTTTCGGCAGTCTTAGCTCGCCTAACGAGCTCACTGAACACTTGATCATAGTGTGTGGCAACTTCTCTCTGAAGTGATAACCGTAATCCATTTAAAAACAACTCACATCTGTGTTTCTTAGTCGCAACCAAACCAGGGACGTACTTAGATAATCTCAGAAACTCTATTTCAAAATCATTCACTGACATATCATTCTGTTTCAGGTTCATGAAGTCATCACGACATTTTGCCAAAAACTCATCTCCAACATATCTGTCTTGAAATGCTTGTCGGAAAAACTCCCATGTAATCTGATTGGAAGGAACTGAATCAACAACTGATTCCCACCAATTCTGAGCTTCACCATCGAGCAAAGAAACAGCAGCTCTTAACATCTGATCTACAGGATAATCATCTCCACAAACAATCTCTGTAACTTTTTCAACCAATACTCAGGATCAGCAGGGTGTGTACCAATCTTACCCTCAAACAACTTCATTCCCGCATAAATAAACTCAGTCGATACAGATTTTCTCGAACTCTCAGATTGACGGAGGTAACGTAGTAGCTCACAGTTTACCATGACACTATCCAACTAAACTGTCTCATCAACCTCAACACTGTGAGGATCAATATTCTGAGTCTGAGGTCCTCTACCAGATTCATTTCCATTTTCTGATAACTGATTTAGATTTCTTGGTTGTCCAACAAAAGATGGGTGATCAGAACCAGAAGTGGTGACATGGCCTCTGCCACGACCACGACCACTCTCAAAACCAAAACTCCTACGTGGTGGCATAACTGATTATCTACAGAAGATAAAGACCAAGAATTAGAACCGGTACTAGAGTCTCGCATTTGAAATACTTAAATATTTTAGTAACAGAACTGAAATCATAATAAATCTTTCAGAAATTTCCAATTTTCCAAAAATAATTCAGATGCATGCAGAAGTCAAAAATATTTTGAAAATCGTTGTGATGAGCCACATAGGCCGAGGGTTGAATTGGGCTCTGATACCACTAAATGTAACCCCCAATTCTGACCTAATTTCTTAGATCGAAACTTAGGGGTTAAGTTACGAAAACTTTCCCCTCAAGTAAGTATTTTAGGTTAAATAATTTTAAAATTAGGGTTACTTTAACAAATTGAGAAAACAGATTAGGGATTTCGGTTATACCAAATCAATTGCTTAAAATAATGTCTCAATAATATTTATAATATCCGAAAACAGATTCAGAAAAATATGCAACTTATAAGTTCAAAAAAAAATATTAAACATTTCATAACAGATAAAAACATTAAGACTAAAATAATTACTAAAATAATTACAGAATCATACTAAATAATAATATATCTAAATAACGTGCGAGATGTTCCAAGTACCGGTTCGCCTAAATTGGTCTAAAAATCTGAAAAACAGACTAAAGGGGTGTAAGCTAAAGAGCTTAGTGTGTCTCTAAAGTGCAAATAGTCACAAACAAAACATGTTTTACATTTCTGAAAAGTTTCTGAAAAACGTGCAAACAGTCACAAACTAATTCTAAGTCACCAACTAAGATAAAACTTTGATCTAAAAGCTTACTCACGTGACGGTCTCGAAGAACGTGCCCGGTCGGTTCGAACAACTGAAGGTAACCCAGAGGCCTCAGAAACGTTAACACCTGAACGGAACGAGATTCTGAATTAGATTCCTCAAAACACTCTTTCCAACCTCTAAGAATAAACCAGATGATAAACACTTAAAACGGGACTTTCGGGTTTGAATTTGACAAAACAGACAGCGGATTCAGACTCAGAACATCGAAAAAGGTCAAGAAGAAGGTTGTCCGAAAAAGTCAACTTTTGGTCAAAAGTCAACTCTGGTCAAAGTCAAAGTCAACTGGTCAAAGTCAACGGTCAACTCAAAAGTCAAAGTCAAACTTTGACCGGTCAAGGCCAAAATTCAAAGTCAAACTTTTGACTGGTCAAAGGTCAAACGATCAAAGTCAAACTTGGTCAAAGCTGGTCAAGGTCAAACAAAGATCGGGTCGGGTCAACTTAGTCAAAACGGGTCGGGTCAACTTAGTCAAAAACCATACTTCAATTACATTTCGGGTTTGGGTTTACCACAAATGGGTTTTACATAAAACACAATCTCAAACTCTAGCCCACAACTCAACACCTTCTCACTAACCCAACAACATAACCCACCACTCTTACACACCACTAGGCCCAACACTCAAAACCCATCTACACCCACCACCAAGCTCATGACCAAAACCTAAACTACACATCAGCCCACTCACAAAAGAGCATACAAGGAAATTAGGGTTTCCACAACCCTTGACGGCGGCAACAAGGAAACCGGCGGCGGCAAATCTCACCGGCGACAACTCCGTCGACTCCACACAGAATAACGCTTTCTCTTCACGCACCCTACATATTCCAATTCCAAAACCAAAACTTAATAAATTAAACAAAACTGAAATTTAACACAGAAGGCTTTACAAAAAAAAAAGAAACCAAAAGATAAGGCAGTGGCGACAAGGAGGAGACAAACCGAGATGAGAGATCGGACGGTGAGATCGCTTTGTTCAGATTAAAACATGTATGTCTAAAAAGCCCATAATTAATTACTTGAACTCAAAAAATTTGATTTAATAACATCTAGTTATCGTTTTGTTCAGATTAAAACATGTCAGTCTAAAAAGGCTTTCTAGAGAATCCGTTTGAATTTTAACCGAGTAAAAAGCTGAAAATTTTAGATTAATCTGTATAATTTTGTTCAAAAGCACTTAATTAACTCTTTGAACTGATAAAATTTGATTTAATAACATCTGATTTTCGTTTTGTTGGGATTAAAACGTGCATGTCTAAAAAGGCTTGATAGAGAATCCGTTGGAATTTTAACCGAGTAAAAAGCTGAAAATTTTAGATTGAGAAGTATAATTTTGTTCAAAAGCTCAAGATTAACAATTTGAACTCATAAAATTTCATTTAATAAAATCTAGTTTTCGTTTTGTTGGGATTAAAACGTGCATGTGTAAATGGGCTTTAAAGAGAATCTGTTCGAATTTTAACCGAGTAAAAAGATGAAAATTTTAGATTAATCTGCATAATTTTGTTCAAAAGCCCATAATTAATTATTTCAAATCAAAAAATTTGATTTAATAACATCTAGTTATCGTTTTATTCAGATTAAAACGTACATGTCTGAAAAGGTTTTATGGAGAATCCGTTTAAATTTTAACCGAGTAAAAAGCTGAAAATTTTAGATTAATTTGTATAATTTTGTTCAAAAGCCCTTAATTAACTATTTTAACTCATAAAATTTGATTTATTAACATCTGGTTTTTGTTTTGTTCGGATTAAAAGTGCATGTCTAAAAAGGCTTTATAGAGAATCCGTTCAAATTTTAACCGAGTAAAAAGCTAAAAATTTTATATTAATCTGCATAATTTTGTTCAAAACCCATAGTTAATTATTTGAACTCAAAAAATTTGATTTAATAACATCTAGTAATTGTTTTGTTCGGATTAAAACGTGCAAGTCTAAAAAGACTTCATAGAGAATCTGTTCGAATTTTAACCGACTAAAAAGTTGAAAATTTTAGATTAATATGTATAATTTTGTTTAAAAGCTCATAATTAACTATTTGAACTCATAAAATTTGATTTAATAACATCTGGTTTTCGTTCTGTTTTGGATTAAAACGTGCATGTCTATAAAGGCTTTATAGAGAATCCGTTCGAATTTTAACCGAGTAAAAAGTTAAAAATTTTAGATTAATCTATATAATTTTATTCAAAAGCTCAAAATTAAATATTTGAACTCAAAAAAATTCATTTAATAAAATCTGGTTTTCGTTTTGTTCGGATTAAAAGTGCATGTCTAAAAAGGCTTTATAGAGAATCCGTTCAAATTTTAACCGAGTAAAAAGCTGAAAATTTTAGATTAATCTGTATAATTTTGTTCAAAAGCCCATACTTAATTATTTGAACTCAAAAAATTTGATTTAATAACATCTAGTAATTGTTTTGTTCGGATTAAAACGTGCATGTCTAAAAAGACTTTATAGAGAATCTGTTCGAATTTTAACCGACTAAAAAGTTGAAAATTTTAGATTAATATGTGTAATTTTGTTTAAAAGCTCATAATTAACTATTTGAACTCATAAAATTTGATTTAATAACATCTAGTTTTCGTTTTGTTTTGGATTAAAACGTGCAAGTCTATAAAGGCTTTATAGAGAATCCGTTCGAATTCTATCCGAGTAAAAAGTTAAAAATTTTAGATTAATCTATATAATTTTATTCAAAAGCTCAAAATTAAATATTTGAACTCATAAAATTTCCTTTAATAAAATGTGGTTTTCGTTTTGTTGGGATTAAAACGTGCATGTCTAAAAAAGCTGAAAATTTTAGATTAATAAGTATAATTTTGTTCAAAATCTCAAAAATAACTATTTAAACGCATAAAATTTCATTTAATAAAATCTGGTTTTCATTTTGTTGGGATTAAAACGTGCATGTGTAAATGGGCTTTAAAAAGAATCTGTTCGAATTTTAACCGAGTAAAAAGATGAAAATTTTAGATTAATCTACATAATTTTGTTCAAAAGCCCATAATTAATAATTCGAAATCAATAAATTTGATTTAATAACATCTAGTTATCGTTTTACTCGGATTAAAACGTGCATGTCTAACAAGGCTTTATGGAGGATCCGTTTGAATTTTAACCGAGTAAAAATCTGAAAATTTTAGATTAATCTGTATAATTTTGTTCAAAAGCCCTTAATTAACTATTTGAACTCATAAAATTTGATTTAATAACATCTGGATTTTGTTTTGTTCGGATTAAAACGAGCATGTCTAAAAAGGCTTAATAGAGAATCCGTTCAAATTTTAACTGAGTAAAAAACTGAAAATTTTAGATTAATCTGTATAATTTTATTCAAAAGCTCATAATTAATTATTTGAACTCAAAAAATTTGATTTAATAACATCTAGTAATTGTTTTGTTCGGATTAAAACGTGCATGTCTAAAAAGGCTTTATAGAGAATCTGTTGAATTTTAACTGACTAAAAAGTTTAAAATTTTAGATTAATATGTATAATTTTGTTTAAAAGCTCATAATTAACTATATGAACTCATAAAATTTAATTTAACAACATCTGGTTTTCATTTTGTTGGGATTAAAACGTGCATGTCTAAGAAGGCTTTATAGAGAATTCGTTCGAATTTTAATCGAGTAAAAAGCTAAAAATTTTAGATTAATCTGTATAATTTTATTCAAAAGATTAAAATTAAACATTTGAACTCATAAAATTTCATTTAATAAAATCTGGTTTTCGTTTTGTTTAGATTAAAATGTGTATGTCTAAAAAGGCTTTATAGAAAATCCGTTTGAATTTTAACCGAGTAAAAAGCTGAAAATTTTAGATTAATCTACATAATTTTGTTCAAAAGCCCTTAATTAATTATTTGAACTCAAAAAATTTGATTTAATAACATCTAGTTATCGTTTTGTTCGAATTAAAACGTTCATGTCTAAAAAGGCTTTGTAGAGAATCCCTTCGAATTTTAACCGAGTAAAAAGATGAAAATTTTAGATTTATCTGTATAATTTTGTCCAAAATCTCATAATTAACTATTTGAACTCATCAAATTTTATTTAATAACATCTCGTTTTATTTTGTTCCGATTAAAACTTCCACATCTAAAAAGGCTTTATAGAGAATCCGTTCAAATTTTAAACGAGTAAAAAGCTGAAAATTTTAGATTAATCTGTATGATTTTGTTCAAAAGCCAATAATTAATTATTTGAACTCAAAAAAATTGAATTAATAACATCTAATTATCATTTTGTTCGGATTAAAATGTGCATGTCTAAAAAGGCTTTATAGAGAATCAGTTCAAATTTAACCGAGTAAAAACCTAAAAATGTTAGATTTATCTGTATAATTTTGTTCAAAATTCCTAAATTAACTATTTGAACTCATAAAATTTGATTTAATAACATCTGGTTTTCGTTTTGTTGGGATTAAAACGTGCATGTCTATAAAGGCTTTATAGAGAATCCGTTCGAATTTTAACCGACTAAAAAGTTTTAAATTTTAGATTAATCTGTATAATTTTGTTTAAAAGCTCATAATTAACTATTTGAACTCATAAAATTTGATTTAATAACATCTGGTTTTCGTTTTGTTGGGATTAAAACGTGCATGTCTATAAAGGCTTTATAGAGAATCCGTTTGAATTTTAACCGAGTAAAAAGCTAAAATTTTTTGATTAATCTTCATAATTTTGTTCAAAAGCCCATAATTAATTATTTGAACTTTAAAAATATCATTTAATAACATCTAGTTATCGTTTTGATCGGATTAAAACGTTCATGTCTAAAAAGGCCTTATAGAGAATCCGTTTGAATTTTAACCGAGTAAAAAGAAGAAAATTTTAGATTTATCTGTATAATTTTGCTCAAAATCCCTTAATTAATTATTTGAACTCAAAAAATTTGATTTAATAACATCTTGTTTTTGTTTTGTTCGGATTAAAACGTCTACGTCTAAAAAGGATTTATAGAGAATCTATTCGAATATTAACCGAGTAAAAAGACAAAAATTTTAGATTAATCTGTATAATTTTTTTAAAAGACCATATTCAAATATTTGAACTCATAAAATTTGATTTAATAACATGTGATTTTCATTTTGGTGGGATTAAAACTTGCATGTCTAAAATTTCTTTATAGAGAATCAGTTCGAATTTTAACCGAGTAAAAAGCTGAAAATTTTAGATTTATCTGTATAATTTTGTTCAAAATCCCATAATTAACTATTTGAACTCATAAAATTTTATTTAATAACATCTGGTTTTTGTTTTGTTCGGATTAAAAGTGCATGTCTAAAAAGGCTTTATAGAGAATCTGTTCGAATTTTAACCGAGTAAAAAGTTGAAAGTTTTAGATTAATCTGTATAATTTTGTTCAAAAGCCCATAATTAAGTATTTGAACTCAAAAAATTTGATTTAATAACATTTAGTTATTATTTTGTTCGGATTAAAACGTGCATGTGTAAAAAGGCTCTATAGAGAATCCGTTCGAAATTTAACCGAGTAAAAAGCTGAAAATTTTAGATTAATCAGTATAATTTTGTTCAAAATCTCAAAATTAATTAATTGAACTCATAAAATTTCTTTTAATAAAATCTTGTTTTCGTTTTGTTGGGACTAAAATGTGCTTGTCTAAAAAGGCTTTATAGAGAATCTGTATAATTTTGTTCAAAAGCTCAATATTAAATATTTGAACTCATAAAATTTCACTTAATAAAATTTTGTTTTCGTTTTGTTGGGATTAAAATGTGCATGTCTAAAAAGACTTTGTAGAGAATTCGTTCGAATCTTAACCGAGCAAATAGCTAAAAATTTTAGATTAATCTGTATAATTTTGTTTAAAAGACCATATTCAACTATTTGAACTCATAAAATTTGATTTAGTAAAATCTAATTTTCATTTTGTTGGGATTAAAACTTTCTTGTCTAAAATTAGTTTATAGAGAATCCGTTCGAATTTTAACCGAGTAAAAAGATGAAAATTTTAGATTTATCTGTATAATTTTGTTCAAAAGCCCATAATTAACTATTTGAACTCATAAAATTTGATTTAATAACATCTGGTTTTTGTTTTGTTCGGATTAAAACGTGCATGTCTAAAAAGGCTTTATAGAGAATCCGTTCAAATTTTAACCGAGTAAAAAGATGAAAATTTTAGATTTATCTGTATAATTTTGTTCAAAAGCCCATAATTAACTATTTGAACTCATAAAATTTGATTTAATAACATCTGGATTTGTTTTGTTCGGATTAAAACGTCTACGTCTAAAAAGGCTTTATAGAGAATCCGTTCAAATTTTAACCGAGTAAAAAGCTAAAAATTTTAGATTAATCTGTATAATTTTGTTCAAAAGCCCAAAATTAACTATTTGAACTTGTAATATTTGATTTAAGAACATCTGGTTTTCGTTTTGTTGGGATTAAAACCTTCAAAAGCCCAAAATTAACTATTTGAACTCATAATATTTGAATTTTAATAGAGTAAAAAGCAGAAAATTTTAGATTAATCTATATACTTTTTTTTCGAAAGCTCAAAATTAAATATTTGAACTCATAAAATTTAATTTAATAAAATCTGGTTTTCATTTTATTGGGATTAAAATGTGCATGTCTAAAAAGGCTTTGTAGAGAATCTGTTCGAATTTTAACCAAGTAAAAAGCTAAAAATTTTAGATTAATCTGTATAATTTAGTTCGATAGCCCATATTCAACTATTTGAACTCATAAAATTAGATTTAATAGCATCTAATTTTCGTTTTGTTGGGGCTAAAACTTGCTTGTCTAAAATTGCTTTATAGAGAATCCGTTCGAATTTTAAACGAGTAAAAAGCTAAAAAATTTAGATTTATCTGTATATAATTTTGTACAAAATTCCAGAATTAACTATTTGAACTCATAAAATTTAATTTAATAACATCTGGTTTTTGTTTTGATCGGATTAAAACGTGCATGTCTAAAAAGGCTTTATAGAGAATCCGTTCAAATTTTAACCGAGTAAAAAGCTGAAAATTATAGATTAATCTGTATAATTTTGTTCAAAAGCCCATAATTAACTATTTGAACTCATAAAATTTGATTTAATAACATCTGGTTTTTGTTTTGTTGGGGTTAAAACGTCCATGTCTAAAAAGGCTTTATAGAGAATCCGATCGAATTTTAACCGAGTAAAAAGCTAAAAGTTTTAGATGAATCTGTATAATTTTCTTCAAAAGCTCAAAATTAAATATCTGAACTCATAAAATTTCATTTAATAAAATCTTGTTTTCGTTTGGTTGAGATTAAAATGTACATGTCTAAAAAGGCTTTGTAGAGAATCCCTTCGAATTTTAACCGAGTAAAAAACTAAAAATTTTAGATTAATCTGTATAACTTTATTCAAAAACCGATATTCAACTATTTAAACTCATAAAATTTGATTTGATAACATCTAATTTTCGTTTTGTTGGGATTAAAACATGCTTGTCTAAAATTGCTTTATAGAGAATCCGTTCGAATTTTAACCGAGTAAAAAGTTGAAAATTTTAGATTTTTCTGTATAATTTTGTTGAAAATTAAATATTTGAACTCATAAAATTTGACTTAATAACATCTGGGTTTTTTTTATTGTGATTAAAACGTCTACGTCTAAAAAGGCTTTATAGAGAATCCGTTCAAATTTTAACCGACTAAAATGCTGAAAATTTTAGATTAATCTGTATAATTTTGTTCAAAAGCCCATAATTAATTATTTGAACTCAAAAAATTTGATTTAATAACATCTAGTTATCATTTTGTTCGGATTAAAACATGCATGTCTAAAAAGGCTTTATAGAGAATCCGTTAAAATTTAACCGAGTAAAAAGCTGAAAATTTAGATTAATCTGTGTAATTTTGTTCAAAATCCCATAATTAACTATTTGAACTCGTAAAATTTGATTTAATAACATCTGGTTTCGTTTTGTTGGGATTAAAACGTGCATGTCTAAAAAGGCTTTGTAGAAAATCACGTTCGAATTTTAACCAAGTAAAGAGATAAAAATTTTAGATTAATCTGTATAATTTTATTCAAAATCCCATATTCAACTATTTTAAATCATAAAATTTGATTTAATAACATCTAATTTTCGTTTTGTTGGGGCTAAAATATGCTTGTCTAAAATTGCTTTATAGAGAATCCTATCAAAATTTAAACGAGTAAAAAGCTAAAAATTTTAGATTTATCTATAGAATTTTGTTTAAAAGATCATATTCAACTATTTGAACTCATAAAATTTGATTTAATAACATCTGTTTTTTATTTTGTTCGGATTAAAACGTGCATGTCTAAAAAGGCTTTATAGAGAATCCGTTCGAATTTTAACCGCGTAAAAAGCTAAAAATTTTAGATTAGTCTGTATAATTTTGTTCAAATGCACAAAATTAAATATTTGAACTCATAAAATTTCATTTAATAAAATCTTGTTTTCGTTTTGTTTGGATTAAAATGTGCATTTCTAAAAAGGCTTTATAGAGAATTCGTTGGAATTTTAACCGAGTAAAAATCTAAAAATTTTAGGTTAATCTGTATAATTTTGTTTAAAAGACCATATTCAACTATTTGAACTCATAAAATAAGATTTAATAACATCTGGTTTTCGTTTTGGTGGGATTAAAATCCCATAATTAACTATTTGAACTCAAAAATTTTTATTTAACAACATCTGGTTTTTGTTTTGTTCGGATTAAAACGTGCATGTCTAAAAAAGCTTTATAGAAAATCCGTTCAAATTTTAACCAAGTAAAAAAGCTAAAATTTTAGAATAATTTGTATAATTTTGTTCAAAAGCCCATAATTAATTATTTAAATTAAAAAATTTGATTTAATAATATCTAATTATCATTTTGTTCGATTTAATACGTGCATGTCTAAAAAGGCTTTATAGAGAATCTGTTCGAATTTTAACCGAGTAAAAAATTGAAAATTTTAGATTAATTTGTATAATTTTGTTCAAAAGCCCATAATTAATTATTTGAACTCAAAAAATTTTATATAATAAAATCTAGTTATCTTTTTCTTCGGATTAAAATGTGCATGTCTAAAAAGGCTTTATAGAGAATCTATTCGAATTTTAATCGAGTAAAAAGTTGAAAATTTTAGATTAATCTGTATAATTTTGTTCAAAATCCCATAATTAACTATTTGAACTCGTAAAATTTGATTTAATAACATCTGATTTAATAACTCGTAAAATTTTAGATTAATCTGTATAATTTTACTTAAAACACTATATTGAACTATTTGAACTCATAAAATTTGATTTAATAACATCTGGTTTTCGTTTTGTTGGGATTAAAACGTGTATTTCTAAAATTGCTTTATTGAGAATCCGTTCGAATTTTAACCGAGTAAAAAGCTAAAAATTTTAGATTTATTTGTATAATTTTATTCAAAATCCTATAATTAACTATTTGAACTCATAAAATTTTATTTAATAACATCTAGTTTTTGTTTTATTCAGATTAAAACGTACATGTCTAAAAAGGCTTTATAGAGAATCTGTTCAAATTTTAACAGAGTAAAAAGCTGAAAATTTTATATTAATCTGTATAATTTTGTTCAAAAGCCCATAATTAACTATTTGAACTCAAAAAAGTTGATTTAATAATATCTAGTAATCGTTTTATTCGGATTAAAACGTGCATATCTAAAAAGGCTTTATAGAGAATCTGTTCGAATTTTAACCGAGTAAAAAGTTGAAAAATTTTAGATTAATCTTTATAATTTTGTTCAAATGCCCATAAATAACTATTTGAACTCATAAAATTTGATTTAATAACATCTGGTTTTCGTTTTGTTGGGATTAAAACATGCATTTCCAAAAAGGCTTTATAGAGAATCCGTTAGTATTTTAACCGAGTAAAAAGCTAAAAATTTTAGATTAATCTGTATAATTTTGTTCAAAATCCCATATTCAACTATTTGAACTCATAAAATTTGATTTCGTTTTGTAGGGATTAAAACTTGCTTGTCTAAAATTGCTTTATAGAGAATCCGTTCGAATTTTAACCGAGTAAAATGCTGAATATTTTAGATCTATCTGTATAATTTTGTTCAAAATCTCATAATTAACTATTTGAACTCATAAAATTTCATTTAATAACATCTGGTTTTTGTTTTGTTCAAATTTAAACGTCCCCGTCTAAAAAGGCTTTATAGAGAATCTGTTAAAATTTTAACCGAGTAAAAAGCTGAAAATTTTAGATTAATCTGTATAATTTTTTTCGAAAGCCCATAATTAATTATTTGAACTCAAAAAATTTGATTTAATAACATCAAGTTATCATTTTGTTCGGATTAAAACGTGCATGTCTAAAAAGGCTTTATAGAGAATCCGTTCAAATTTTAACCTAGTAAAATGTTGAAAATTTTAGATTAATCGGTATTATTTTGTTCAAAAAACCATAATTAACTATTTGAACTCGTAAAATTTGATGTAATAACATTTAATTTTCGTTTTTTTGAGATTAAAACGTGCATTTCTGAAAGGGCTTTATAAAGAATCCGTTCGAATTTTAACTGAGTAAAAAGCAGAAAATTTTAGATTAATCTGTATAATTTTGTTCAAAAGCTCAAAATTAAATATTTGAACTCATAAAATTTCATTTAATAAAATTTTGTTTTCATTTTGTTGGAATTAAAATGTGCATGTCTAAAAAGGCTTTGTTGAGAATTCGTTCGAATTTTAACCGAGTAAAAAGGTAAAATTTTATATTAATCTGTATAATTTTGTTCAAAAGCCCATATTCAACTATTTGAACTCATAAAATTCAATTTAATAACATTCGGTTTTCGTTTTGTTGGGATTAAAACTTGCTTGTCTAAAATTGCTTTATAGAATATCCGTTCGAATTTTAACTGACTAAAAAGCTGAAAATTTTAGATTTATCAGTATAATTTTGTTCAAAATCCCATAAGTAACTATTTGAACTCATAAAATTTGATTTAATATGATATGGTTGTATTTTTTTGGGATTAAAATGTACATGTCTAAATAAGATTTATAGAGAATCCGTTCGAATTTTAACCGAGTAAAAAACTAAAAATTTTAGATTAATCTGTATAACTTTGTTCAAAAGCTCAAACTTAAATATTTGAACTCATAAAATTTCATTTAATAAAATCTTGTTTTCTTTTTGTTGGGATTAAAACATGCATGTCTAAAAAGGCTTTATAGAGAATCTGTTCGAATTTTAATCGAGTAAAAAGTTGAAAATTTTAGATTAATCTGTATAATTTTGTTCAAAAGCCCATATTCAACTATTTGAACTCAAAAAATTCGATTTACTAACATCCAGTTTTCGTTTTGTTGGGATTAAAACTGTTTTGTCTAAAATTGCTTTATAGAGAATCCGTTCAAATTTTAACCGAGTAAAAAGCTGAAAATTTTAGATTTATCTATATAATTTTGTTAAAAATCCTATAATTAACTATTTGAACTCATAAAATTTAATTTAATAACATCTGGTTTTTGTTTGATTGGGATTAAAATGTGCATGTCTAAAAAGACTTTATAGAGAATCCATTCGAATTTTAACAGAGTAAAAAGTTGAAAATTTTAGATTAATCTGTATAATTTTGTTCGAAAGCTCAAAATTAAATATTTGAACTCATAAAATTTATTTTAATAAAATCTGGTTTTTGTTTTGTTGGGATTAAAATGTGCATGTCTAAAAAGGCTTTGTAGAGAATTCGTTTGAATTTTAACCGAGTAAAAAGCTAAAAAATTTTGATTAATCTGTATAATTTTGTTTAAAAGACCATATTCAACTATTTGAACTCATAAAATTTGATTTAATAACATCTGGAATTTGTTTTGGTGGGATTAAAACTTGCATGTCTAAAATTGCTTTATAGAAAATCCGTTCGAATTTTAACCGAGTAAAAAGTTGAAAATTTTAGATTAATCTGTATAATTTTGTTCAAAAATGCATAATTAACTATTTGATCTCGTAAAATTTGATTTAATAACATCTAATTTTCATTTTGTTGGGACTAAAACTTGTTTGTCTAAAATTGCTTTATAGAGAATCCGTTCGAATTTTAATCGAGTAAAAAGCTAAAAATTTTAGATTTATTTTTATAATTTTGTTCAAAATCCAATAATTAACTATTTGAATTCATAAAATTTTATTTAATAACATCTGGTTTTTGTTTTGTTCGGATTAAAACATCCACGTCTAAAAAGGCTTTATAGAGAATCCGTTCAAATTTTGACCGAGTAAAAAGCTAAAAATTTTAGATTAATTTGTATAATTTTGTTGAAAACCCCATAATTAATTATTTGAACTCAAAAATTTTGATTTAATAACATCTAGTTATCGTTTTGTTCGGATTAAAACGTGCATGTCTAAAAAGGCTTTATAGAGAATCCGTTCGAATTTTAACCGAGTAAAAT
Source organism: Abelmoschus esculentus (assembly GCA_035048815.1). Classification (NCBI taxonomy): domain Eukaryota; kingdom Viridiplantae; phylum Streptophyta; class Magnoliopsida; order Malvales; family Malvaceae; genus Abelmoschus; species Abelmoschus esculentus. Next base: position 17,836,374 of record JAUCBN010000008.1, on the reverse strand, counting down.
GTTGAAAATTTTAGATTAATCTATATAATTTTGTTCAAAAGACCATAATTAACTATTTGAACTCGTAAAATTTGATTTAATAACATCTGATTTTTGTTTTGTTGGGATTAAAATGGGCATTCTAAAAAGACTTTATAGAGAATCCGTTCGAATTTTAACCGAGTAAAAATCTTAAAATTTTAGATTAATCTATATAATTCTGTTCAAAAGCTCAAAATTAAATATTTGAACTCATAAAATTTCATTTAATAAAATCTGGTTTTCGTTTTGTTGGAATTAAAATGTGCATGTCTAAAAAGGCATTATAGATAATTCGTTCAAATTTTAACCGAGTAAAAAGCTAAAAATTTTAGATTAATCTGTATAATTTTGTTCAAAATCTCACACTTAACTATTTGAACACATAAAATTTGATTTAATAATATGCGGTTTTCGTTTTGTTGGGATTAAAACTTGCTTGTCTAAAATTACTTTATAGAGAATCCGTTCGAATTTTAACCGACTAAAAAGCTGAAAACTTTAGATTTATTTATATCATTTTGTTCAAAATCCCATAATTAACTATTTGAACTCATAAAATTTGATTTAATAACATATGGTTGTTGTTTTTTGGGGATTAAAACGTGCATGTCTAGATGAGATTTATAGAGAATCCGTTCAAATTTTGTTGGGATTAAAATGTGCATGTCCAAAAAGGCTTTGAAGAGAATCTATTCTTATTTTAACCGAATAAAAAGCTGAAAATTTTAGATTAATCTGTATAATTTTATTTAGAAAAAATCTTATTTTCGTTTTGTTGGGAGTAAAATGTGCATGTCTAAAAAGGCTTTCAAGAGAATTCGTTCGAATTTTAACCGAGTAAAAAGCTAAAAATTTTAGATTAATCTGTATAATTTTGTTTAGAAGACCATATTCATCTATTTGAACTCAAAAAAATATGATTTAATTACATCTGGTTTTTGTTTTTTCGGATTAAAACGTGCATGTCTAAAAAGGCTTTATAGAGAATCCGTTTGAATTTTAATCGAGTAAAAAGCTTAAAATTTTAGATTTATCTATATAATTTTGTTCAAAATCTCATAATTAACTATTTGAACTCATAAAGTTTGATTTAATATCATCTGGTTTAGTTTTGTTCGGATTAAAACGTACTCGTCCAAAAAGGCTTTACAGAGAATCTGTTCAAATTTTAAACGAGTAAAAACCTGAAACTTTTAGATTAATCTGTATAAGTTTGTTTAAAAGCCCATAGTTAATTATTTGAACTCAAAAAATTTGATTTAATAACATCTAGTTATCATTTTGTTCGGATTTAAACGTGCATGTCTAAAAAGGCTTCATAGAGAATCTGTTCGAATTTTGATCGACTAAAAAGTTGAAAATTTTAGACTAATCTGTATGATTTTGTTTAAAAGCCCGTAATTAACTATTTGAATTTTAACCGAGTAAAAAGCTGAAAATTTTAGATTAATATACATAATTTTGTTCAAAAGCCCATAGTTAATTATTTCAACTCATCAAATTTGATTTAATAACATCTAGATATCATTTTGTTCGGATTAAAACGTGCATGTCTAATATTGCTTTATAGAGAATCCGTTCGAATTTTAACCGAGTAAAAAGCTGAAAATTTTAGATTTATCTGTATAATTTTGTTCAAAATCTCATAATTAACTATTTGAACTCATCAAATTTGATTTAATATCATCTGGTTTTGTTTTTTTCGCATTAAAACATCCACGTCTAAAAACGCTTTATAGAGAATCCGTTCAAATTTTAAACGAGTAAAATGCTGAAACTTTTAGATTAATATATATAATTTTGTTTAAAAGTCCATAATTAATTATTGAACTCAAAAAATTTTATTCAATAACATCTACTTATCATTTTGTTCAGATTAAAAAGTTCATGCTAAAAAAGGCTTTATAGAGAATCCGTTCGAATTTTAACCGATTAAAAAGCTGAAAATTTTAGATTAATCTATATAATTTTATTTAAAAGCCCATAATTAATTATTTGAAATCAAAAAATTTGATTTAATAACATCTACTTATCATTTTGTTCAGATTAAAACATGCATGTCTAAAAAGGCTTTATAGAGAATCTGTTCAAATTTTAATCGACTAAAAAGTTGATATTTTAGACTAATCTGTATAATTTTGTTTAAAAGCCCTTAATTAACTATTTGAACTAATAAAATTTGATTTAATATCATCTGGTTTTGGTTTTTTTCGGATTAAAACGTGCATGTCTAAAAAGGCCTTATAGAGAATCTATTCAAATTTTAACCGAGTAAAAAGCTAAAAATTTTAGATTAATCTGTATAATTTTGTTCAAGAGCCCATAATTAATTATTTGAACTCAAAAAATTTGATTTAATAACATCTAGTAATTGTTTTGTTCGGATTAAAACGTGCATGTCTAAAAAGGCTTTATAGAGAATCTGTTCGAATTTTAACAAACTAAAAAGTTGAAAATTTTAGACAAATCTCTATAATTTTATTTAAAAGCCCGTAATTAACTATTTGAATTTTAACCGAGTAAAAAGCTGAAAATTTTAGATTAATATACATAATTTTGTTCAAAAGCCCATAGTTAATTATTTGAACTCATCAAATTTGATTTAATAACATCTAGATATCATTTTGTTCGGATTAAAACGTGCATGTCTAATATTGCTTTATAGAGAATCCGTTCGAATTTTAACCGAGTAAAAAGCTGAAAATTTTAGATTTATCTGTATAATTTTGTTCAAAATCTCATAATTAACTATTTGAACTCATCAAATTTGATTTAATATCATCTGGTTTTGTTTTTTTCGCATTAAAACATCCACGTCTAAAAACGCTTTATAGAGAATCCGTTCAAATTTTAAACGAGTAAAATGCTGAAACTTTTAGATTAATATATATAATTTTGTTTAAAAGTCCATAATTAATTATTGAACTCAAAAAATTTTATTCAATAACATCTACTTATCATTTTGTTCAGATTAAAAAGTTCATGTCTAAAAAAGGCTTTATAGAGAATCCGTTCGAATTTTAACCGATTAAAAAGCTGAAAAATTTTAGATTAATCTGTATAATTTTATTTAAAAGCCCATAATTAATTATTTGAAATCAAAAAATTTGATTTAATAACATCTACTTATCATTTTGTTCAGATTAAAACATGCATGTCTAAAAAGGCTTTATAGAGAATCTGTTCGAATTTTAATCGACTAAAAAGTTGATATTTTAGATTAATCTGTATAATTTTGTTTAAAAGCCCTTAATTAACTATTTGAACTAATAAAATTTGATTTAATATCATCTGGTTTTGGTTTTTTTCGGATTAAAACGTGCATGTCTAAAAAGGCCTTATAGAGTATCTGTTCAAATTTTAACCGAGTAAAAAGCTAAAAATTTTAGATTAATCTGTATAATTTTGTTCAAGAGCCCATAATTAATTATTTGAACTCAAAAAATTTGATTTAATAACATCTAGTAATTATTTTGTTCGGATTAAAACGTGCATGTCTAAAAAGGCTTTATAGAGAATCTGTTCGAATTTTAACCGACTAAAAATTTGAAAATTTTAGACAAATCTCTATAATTTTGTTTAAAAGCCCATAATTAATTATTTGAAATCAAAAAATTTGATTTAATAACATCTACTTATCATTTTGTTCAGATTAAAACGTTCATATCTAAAAAGGCTTTATATAGAATCCGTTCGAATATTAACCGAGTAAAAAGCTAAAAATTTTAGATTAATCTGTATAATTTTGTTCAAAATCTCATAATTAATTATTTGAACTCATAAAATTTGATTTAATATCATCTAGTTTTGTTTTGATCGGATTAAAATGTCCACGTCTAAAAAGGCTTTATAGAGAATACGTTCAAATTTTAAAAGAGTAAAAAGCTTAAAATTTTAGATTAATCTGTATTTTTTTGTTTAAAAGCCCATAATTAATTATTTGAACTCAAAAAATCTGATTTAATAACATCTCCTTATCATTTTGTTCGGATTTAAACGTGCATGTCTAAAAAGGCTTCATAGAGAATCTGTTCGAATTTTAATCGACTAAAAAGTTGATATTTTAGACTAATCTGTATAATTTTGTTTAAAAGCCCTTAATTAACTATTTGACCTAATAAAATTTGATTTAATATCATCTGGTTTAGTTTTGTTCGGATTAAAACGTACTCGTCCAAAAAGGCTTTACAGAGAATCTGTTCAAATTTTAAACGAGTAAAAACCTGAAACTTTTAGATTAATCTGTATAAGTTTGTTTAAAAGCCCATAGTTAATTATTTGAAATCAAAAAATTTGATTTAATAACATCTAGTTATCATTTTGTTCGGATTTAAACGTGCATGTCTAAAAAGGCTTCATAGAGAATCTGTTCGAATTTTGATCGACTAAAAAGTTGAAAATTTTAGACTAATCTGTATGATTTTGTTTAAAAGCCCTTAATTAACTATTTGAACTAATAAAATTTGATTTAATAACATCTGGTTTTTGTTTTGTTCGGATTAAAACGTGCATGTCTAAAAAGGCTTTATAGAGAAATGGTTCAAATTTTAACCGAGTAAAAAGCTGAAAATTTTAGATTAATCTGTATAATTTTGTTCAAAAGCCCATAATTAATTATTTGAACTCAAAAAATTTGATTTAATAACATCTAGTAATTGTTTTGTTCGGATTAAAACATCCACGTCTAAAAAGGCTTTATAGAGAATCCGTTCAAATTTTAAACGAGTAAAAAGCAGAAAATTTTAGATTAATCGGCATCATTTTGTTCAAAAGCCCATAATTAATCATTTGAACTCAAAAAATTTAATTTAATAACATCTAGTTATCGTTTTGTTCTGATTAAAACGTGTTTGTCTAAAAAGGCTTTATAGAGAACCTGTTTGAATTTTAACCGAGTAAAAAGCTAAAAATTTTAGATTTATCTGTATAATTTTGTTCAAAATCTCATAATTAACTATTTGAACTCATAAAATTTGATTTAATATCATCTGGTTTTGTTTTGTTCAGATTAAAACGTCCACGTCTAAAAAGGCTTTATAGGGAATCCGTTCAAATTTTAAAGGAGTAAAATACTGAAACTTTTAGATTAATATATATAATTTTGTTTAAAAGCCCATAATTAATTATTTGAACTCAAAAAATTTTATTCAATAACATCTACTTATCATTTTGTTCAGATCAAAACGTTCATGTCTAAAAAGGCTTTATAGAGAATCCGTTCGAATTTTAACCGATTAAAAAGCTGGAAATTTTAGATTAATCTGTATAATTTTGTTTAAAAGCCCATAATTAATTATTTGAAATCAAAAAATTTGATTTAATAACATCTACTTATCATTTTGTTCAGATTAAAACGTTCATGTCTAAAAAGGCTTTATAGAGAATTCGTTCGAATATTAACCGAGTAAAAAGCTGAAAATTTTAGATTAATCTGTATAATTTTGTTCAAAATCTCATAATTAACTATTTGAACTCATAAAATTTGATTTAATATCATCTAGTTTTGTTTTGATCGGATTAAAACGTCTACGTCTAAAAAGGCTTTATAGAGATTCCGTTCAAATTTTAAAAGAGTAAAAAGTTGAAAATTTTAGATTAATCTGTATAATTTTGTTTAAAAGCCCATAATTAATTATTTGAAATCAAAAAATTTGATTTAATAACATCTACTTATCATTTTTTTCGGATTAAAACGTGCATGTCTAAAAAGTCTTTATAGAGAATCCGTTCGAATTTTAACGGAGTAAAAAGCAGAAAATTTTAGATTAATCTACATAATTTTGTTCAAAAGCCCATAATTAATTATTTGAACTCAAAAAATTTGATTTAATAACATCTACTTATCCTTTTTTTCGGATTAAAACGTGCATGTCTAAAAAGTCTTTATAGAGAATCCGTTCGAATTTTAACGGAGTAAAAAGCAGAAAATTTTAGATTAATCTACATAATTTTGTTCAAAAGCCCATAATTAATTATTTGAACTCAAAAAATTTGATTTAATAACATCTAGTTATCGTTTTGTTTGGATTAAAACGTTCATGTCTAAAAAGGCTTTATAGAGAATCCGTTTGAATTTTAACCGAGTAAAAAGCTGAAAATTTTAGATTAATCTGCATAATTTTGTTCAAAAGCCTATAATTAATTATTTGAACTCAAAAAATTTGATTTAATAACATCTAGTTATCATTTTGTTCGGATTAAAACGTTCATGTCTAAAAAGGCTTTATAGAGAATCCGTTCGAATTTTGACTGAGTAAAAAGTTGAAAATTTTAGATTAATCTGCATAATTTTGTTCAAAATCCCATAATTAATTATTTGAACTCAAAATATTTGATTTAATAACATCTAGTTATCGTTTTGTTAGAATAAAAACGTGCATGTCTAAAAAGGTTTTATAGGGAATCCGTTCAAATTTTAACCGAGTAAAAAGCTGAAAATTTTAGATTAATCTGTATAATTTTATTCAAAAGCCCTTAATTAACTATTTGAACTGATAAAATTTGATTTAATAAATTCTGATTTTCATTTTGTTGAGATTAAAACGTGCATTTCTAAAAAGGCTTGGTAGAGAATCCGTTGCAATTTTAACCGAGTAAAAAGCTGAAAATTTTATATTGATAAGTATAATTTTGTTCAAAAGCTCAAAATTAACTATTTGAACTCATAAAATTTTATTTAATAAAATCTGGTTTTCGTTTTCTTGGGATTAAAATGTGCATGTGTAAATGGCGTTTAAAGAGAATCTGTTCGAATTTTAACCGAGTAAAAAGATGAAAATTTTAGATTAAACTGCATAATTTTGTTCAAAATCCCATAATTAATTATTATTTTGTTCAAAAGCCCATAATTAATTATTATTTGAACTCAAAAAATCTCATAATTAATCTGAATAATTTTGTTCAAAAGCTAGAAATTAACTATTTGAACTCATAAAATTTGATTTAATAACATCTGGTTTTTGTTTTGTTCGGATTAAAAAGTGTATGTCTGAAAAGGCTTTATAGAGAATCCGTTCAAATTTTAACCGACTAAAAAGTTGAAAATTTTAGATTAATCTGTATAATTTTGTTTAAAAGCTTGTAATTAACTATTTGAACTCATAAAATTTGATTTAATAACATCTGATTTTTGTTTTGTTGGGATTAAATGTGCATGCCTATAAAGGCTTTATAGAGAATCCGTTCGAATTTTAACCGAGTAAAAAGCTAAATATTTTAGATTAATCTATATAATTTTATTAAACAGCTCAAAATTAAATATTTGAACTCATAAAATTTCATTTAATAAAATCTGGTTTACGTTTTGTTGAGATTAAAATGTGCATGTCTAAAAAGGCTTTATAGAGAATCCGTTTGAATTTTAACCGAGTAAAAAGCTAAAAATTTTAGATTAATCTACATAATTTTGTTCAAAAGCCAATAATTAATTATTTGAACTCAAAAAATTTGATTTAATAACATCTAGTTATCGTTTTGTTCGGATTAAAACGTACATATCTAAAAAGGCTTTATAGAGAATCCGTTCAAATTTTAACCGAGTAAAACGCAGAAAATTTTAGATTAATCAGTATAATTTTATTCAGAAGCCCTTAATTAACTATTTGAACTGATAAAATTTGATTTAATAACATCTTATTTTCGTTTTGTTGGGATTAAAACGTGCATGTCTAAAAAGGCTTGATAGAGAATCCGTTGAAATTTTAACCGAGTAAAAAGCTGAAAATTTTAGATTGATAAGTATAATTTTGTTCAAAAGCTCAAAATTAACTATTTGAACTCATAAAATTTCATTTAATAAAATCTGGTTTTCGTTTTGTTGGGATTAAAACGTGCATGTGTAAATGGGGTTTAAAGAGAATCTGTTCAAATTTTAACCAAGTAAAAAGCTAGAAATTTTAGATTAATCTGCATAATTTTGTTCAAAAGCCTATAATTAATTATTTGAAATCAAAAAATTTGATTTAATAACATCTAGTTATCATTTTGTTCGGATTAAAACGTTCATGTCTAAAAAGGCTTTATAGAGAATCCGTTCGAATTTTGACTGAATAAAAAGTTGAAAATTTTAGATTAATCTGCATAATTTTGTTCAAAAAGTTGAAAATATGATTTAATAACATCTAGTTATCGTTTTGTTCGAATTGAAACGTGTATGTCTAAAAATGCTTTATGGAGAATCAATTTGAATTTTAACCAAGTAAAAAGCTAAAAATTTTAGATTAATCTGTACAATTTTGTTCAAAAGCCCTTAATTAACTATTTGAACTCATAAAATTTGATTTAATAACATCTGGTTTTTGTTTTGTTCAGATTAAAACGTGCATGTCTAAAAAGGCTTTATAGAAAATCCGTTCAAATTTTAACTGAGTAAAAAGCTGAAAATTTTAGATTAATCTGTACAATTTTGTTCAAAAGCCCATAATTAATTATTTGAACTCAAAAAAATTGATTTAATAACATCTAGTAATTGTTTTGCTCGGATTAAAACATGCATGTCTAAAAAGGCTTTATAGAGAATCTGTTCGAATTTTAACCGTCTAAAAAGTTGAAAATTTTAGATTAATCTATATAATTTTGTTTAAAAGCTCATAATTAACTATTTGAACTCATAAAATTTGATTCAATAACATCTGATTTTCGTTTTGTTGGGATTAAAAGGTGCATGCCTATAAAGGCTTTATAGAGAATCCGTTCGGATTTTAACCGTGCAAAAAGCTAATAATTTTAGATTAATCTGTATAATTTTAATCAAAAGCTCAAAATTAAATATTTGAACTCATAAAATTTAATTTAATAAAATCTGGTTTTTGTTTTGTTGAGATTAAAATGTGCATGTCTAAAAAGGCTTTATAGAGAATCCGTTAGAATTTTAAACAAGTAAAAAGCAAAAAATTTTAGATTAATCTACATAAATCTATTAAAAAGCCCATAATTAATTATTTGAACTCAAAAAATTTGATTTAATAACATCTAGTTATCGTTTTGTTCGGATTAAATCGTTCATGTCTAAAAAGGCTTTATAGAGAATCCGTTTGAATTTTAACCGAGTAAAAAGATGAAAATTTTAGATTTATCTGTATAATTTTGTTCAAAATCTTATAATTAACTATTTGAAATCATCAAATTTTATTTAATAACATCTCGTTTTGTTTTGTTCGGATTAAAACGTCCACATCTAAAAAGGTTTTGTAGAGAATCCGTTCAAATTTTAAACAAGTAAAAAGCTGAAAATTTCAGATTAATCTATATAAATTTGTTCAAAAGCCTATAATTAATTATTTAAACTCAAAAAAATTGAGTAAATAACATCTAGTTATCATTTTGTTCAGATTAAAACGTACATATCTAAAAAGGCTTTATATAGAATTCGTTCGAATTTAACCAAGTAAAAACCTGAAAATGTTAGATTTATATGAATAATTTTGTTCAAAATCTCATAATTAACTATTTGAACTCATAAAATTTGATTTAATAACATATTGTTTTTTTGTTCGGATTAAAACGTGCATGTCTAAAAAGGCTTTATAGAGAATTCGTTCGAATTTTAACCGAGTAAAAAGCTGAAAATTTTACATTAATTTGCATAATTTTGTTCAAAAGCCCATTATTAATTATTTGAACTCAAAAAATTTGATTTAATAACATCTAGTAATTGTTTTGTTCGGATTAAAACGTGCATGTCTAAAAAGGCTTTATAGAGAATCTTTTCGAATTTTAACCGACTAAAAAGTTGAAAATTTTAGATTAATCTGTATAATTTTGTTTAAAATCTCATAATTAACTATTTGAACTCATAAAATTTGATTTAATAACATCTGGTTTTCGTTTTGTTTGGATTAAAACGTGCATGTCTACAAAGGCTTTATAGAGAATCCGTTCGAATTTTAACCGAGTAAAAAGCTAAAAATTTTAGATTAATCTGTATAATTTTATACAAAAGCTTAAAATTAAATATTTGAACTCATAAAATTTCATTTAATAAAATCTGGTTTTCGTTTTGTTGAGATTAAAATGTGCATGTCTAAAAAGGCTTTATAAAGAATCCGTTTGAATTTTAAACAAGTAAAAATCTAAAAATTTTAGATTAATCTACATAATTTTGTTCAAAAGCCCATAATTAATTATTTGAACTCAAAAAATTTGAATTAATAACATCTAGTTATCGTTTTGTTCGGATTAAAAGGTTCATGTCTAAAAAGGCTTTATAGAGAATCCGTTTAAATTTTAACCGAGTAAAAAGATGAATATTTTAGATTTATCTGTATAATTTTCTTCAAAATCTCATAATTAACTATTTGAACTCATCAAATTTTATTTAATAACATCTCGTTTTGTTTTGTTCGGATTAAAACGTCCACATCTAAAAAGGTTTTATAGAGAATCCGTTCAAATTTTAAGTGAGTAAAAAGCTGAAAATTTTAGATTAATCTGTATAATTTTGTTCAAAAGCCCATAATTAATTATTTGAACTCAAAAAAAATTGATTTAGTAACATCTAATTATCATTTTGTTCGGATTAAAACGTGCATGTCTAAAAAGGCTTTATAGAGAATCTGTTCGAATGTAACCGAGTAAAAACCTGAAAATGTTAGATTTATCTGTATAATTTTGTTCAAAATCCCTTAATTAACTATTTCAACTCATAAAATTTGATTTAATAATATCTAGTTATCGTTTTGTTAGAATTAAAACGTGCATGTCTAAAAAGGCTTTATAGAGAATTTATTCGAATTTTAACCGAGTAAAAAGTTGAAAATTTTAGATTAATTTGTATAATTTTGTTCAAAATCCCATAATTAATTATTTGAACTCAAAAAATTTGATTTAAAAACATCTGTTTTTTGTTTTGTTCGGATTAAAACGTCAACGTCTAAAAAGGCTTTATTGGGAATCCGTTTGAATATTAACCGAGTAAAAAGCTAAAAATTTTAGATTAATCTGTACAATTTTGTTTAAAAGACCATATTCAACTATTTGAACTCATAAAATTTAATTTAATAATATCTGGTTTTCGTTTTGGTAGGATTAAAACTTACATGTCTAAAATTGCTTTATAGAGAATCCGTTCGAATTTTAACCGAGTAAAAAGAAGAAAATTTTAGATTTATCTGTATAATTTTGTTCAAAATCCCATAATTAACTATTTGAACTCATAAAATCTTATTTAATAACATCTGCTATTTGTTTTATTCGGATTAAAACGTGCGTGTCTAAATAGACTTTATAGAGAATCCATTCAGATTTTAACTGAGTAAAAAGCTGAAACTTTTAGATTAATCTGTATAATTTTGTTCAAAAGCCCATAATTAATTATTTAAACTTAAAAAATATTATTTAATAACATCTAGTTATCGTCTTGTTTGAAATAAAACGTGCATGTCTGAAAAGGCTTTATAGAGAATCTGTTCAAATTTTAATCGAGTAAAAAGTTGAAAATTTTAGATTAATCTGTACAATTTTGTTTAATAGACCATATTCAACTATTTGAACTCATAAAATTTGATTTAATAACATCTGGTTTTCGTTTTGGTGGGATTAAAACTTGCATATCTAAAATTGCTTTATAAAGAATTCGTTCGAATTTTAAACGATTATAAAGTTGAAAATTTTAAACTAATTTGTATATTTTTGTTCAAAAGCCCATAATTAATTATTTGAACTCAAAAAATTTGATTTAATAACATCTGGTTTTCGTTTTGTTCGGATTAAAATGTCTACGTCTAAAAAGGCTTTATAGAGAATCCGTTCGAATATTAACCGAGTAAAAAGCTAAAAATTTTAGATTAATCTGTATAATTTTGTTTAAAAGACCATATTCAACTATTTGAACTCATAAAATTTGATTTAATAACATCTGGTTTTCGTTTTGGTAGGACTAAAACTTGCATATGTAAAATTGCTTTATAGAGAATCCATTCGAATTTTAACCGAGTATAAAGCTGAAAATTTTAGATTTATCTGTATAATTTTGTTCAAAATCCCATAATTAACTATTTTATCTCGTAAAATTTGATTTAATAATATCTGGTTTTTGTTTTGTTTGGATTGAAACGTGCATGTCTAAAAAGGCTTTATAGAGAATCTGTTCGAATTTTAACCGAGTAAAAAGCTTAAAATTTTAGATTTATCTTTATAATTTTGTTCAAAATCTCATAATTAACTATTTGAACTCATCAAATTTGATTTAATAACATCTAGTTTTTTTTTGTTCGGATTAAAACGTCCACGTCTAAAAAGGCTTTATAGAGAATCCGTTCAAATTTTAAACGAGTAAAAAGCTGAAAATTTTAGAGTAATCTATACAATTTTGTTCAAAAGCCCATAATTAATTATTTGAACTCAAAAAATTTGATTTAATAACATCTAGTTATCATTTTGTTCGGATTAAAACGCGCATGTCTAAAAAGGCTTTATAGAGAATTCGTTCGAATTTAACCGAGTAAAAACCTGAAAAATTTAGATTTATTTGTATAATTTTGTTCAAAATCCCATAATTAACTATTTGAACTAATAAAATTTGATTTAATAACATCTAGTTTCTGTTTTGTTTGGATTAAAACGTGCATGTCCAAAAAGGCTTTATAGAGAATCCGTTCGAATATTAACCGAGTAAAAAACTGAAAATTTTAGATTAATCTGTATAATTTTGTTCCAAATATCATAATTAACTATTTGAACTCATAAAATTTGATTTAATAACATCTGGTTTTGCTTTGTTCGGATTAAAACGTCCAAATCTAAAAAGGCTTTATAGAGAATCCGTTCAAATTTTAAACGAGTAAAAAACTAAAAATTTTAGATTAATCTATATAATTTTGTTCAAAAGCCCATAATTAATTATTTGAACTCAAAAAATTTGATATAATAACATCTAGTTATCATTTTGTTCGGATTAAAACGTGCATGTCTAAAAAGGCTTTATAAAGAATCCGTTCGAATTTTAACCGAATAAAACGCTAAAAATTTTAGATTTATCTGTATAATTTTGTTCAAAATCCCATAATTAACAATTTGAACTCATAAAATTTGATTTAATAACATCTGGTTTTTGTTTTGTTCGGAGTTGAACGTGTATGTCTAAAATGGCTTTATAGAGAATCCGTTCGAATTTTAACCGAGTAAAAAACAGAAAATTTTAGATTACTCTGCATAATTTTGTTCAAAAGCCCTTAATTAACTATTTGAATTCATAAAATTTGATTTAACAACATCTGGTTTTCGTTTTGATTGGATTAAAACGTGCATGTGTAAATGGGCTTTAAAGAGAATCTGTTCGAATTTTAACCGAGTAAAAAACTTAAAATTGTAGATTAATCTGCGTATTTTTGTTTAAAATCCCATAATTAACTATTTCAACTCATAAAGTTTGATTTAATAACATCTAGTTATCGTTTTATTCGGATTAAAATGTACATGTCTAAAAAGTCTTTACGGAGATTCCGTTTGAATTTTAACCGAGTAAAAAGCTGAAAATTTTAGATAAATCTATATAATCTTGTTCAAAAGCCCTTAATTAACTATTTGAACTCATAAAATTTGATTTAATAACATCTGGTTTTTGTTTTATTCGGATTAAAACGTGCATGTCTAAAAAGGTTTTATAGAGTATCCGTTCTAATTTTAACCGAGTAAAAAGCTGAAAATTTTAGATTAATCTGTATAATTTTTTTCAAAAGCCCATAATTAACTATTTGAACTCGTAAAATTTGATTTAATAACATCTGATTTTCGTTTTGTTGGGATTAAAATGTGCATGTCTAAAAAGGCTTATAGAGAGAATTCGTTCAAATTTTAAACGAGTAAAAAGCTAAAAATTTTAGATTAATTTGTATAGTTTTTTTAAAAGCCCGTAATTAATTATTTGAACTCAAAAAATTTGATTTAATAACATCTACTTATTATTTTGTTCGGATTAAAACGTTCATGTCTAAAAAGGCTTTATAGAGAATCCGTTCGAATTTTAACCGAATAAAAATTTAAAATTTTAGATTAATCTGCATAATTTGGTTTAATAACATCTGGTTTTCGTTTTGTTGGGATTAAAACGTGCATGTGAAAATGGGCTTTAAAGAGAATCTGTTCTAATTCTAACCGAGTAAAAAGCTGAAAATTTTAGATTAATCTGTATAATTTTTTTCAAAAGCCCATAATTAACTATTTAGACTCGTAATATTGATTTAATAACATCCGATTTTCGTTTTGTTGGGATTAAAACATGCATGTCTAAAAAGGCTTTATAGAGAATCCTTTGGAATTTTAACTAAGTAAAAAGCTGGAAATTTTAGATTAATCTGTATAATTTTGTTCAAAAGCTCAAAATTAAATATTTGAACTCATAAAATTTCATTTAATAAAATCTTGTTTTCGTTTTGTTTGGATTAAAATGTGCACTTCTAAAAAGGCTTTATAGAGAATCCGTTCAAATTTCAACCAAGTAAAAAGCTAAAAATTTTAGATTAATCAATATAATTTTGTTCAAAAGCCCATAATTAATTATTTGAACTCAAAAAATTTGATTTAATAACATCTAGTAATTGTTTTATTCGGATTAAAACGTCCACGTCTAAAAAGGCTTTATAGAGAATCCGTTCAAATTTTAAACGAAGTAAAAAGCTAAAAATTTTAGATGAATCTATATAACTTGTTGAAATGCCCATAATTAATTATTTTAACTAAAAAAATTTGATTTAATATCATCTAGTTATCATTTTGTTCGGATTAAAACGTGCATGTCTAAAAAGGCTTTATAGAGAATCCATTTGAATTTTAACGGAGTAAAAAGCTAAAAATTTTAGATTTATCTGTAAAATTTTGTTTAAAATATCATAATTAACTATTTGAACTCATCAAATTTGATTTAATAACATCTAGTTTTGTTTTGTTCGGATTAAAACGTCCACGTCTAAAAAGGCTTTATAGAGAATCCGTTCAAATTTTAAACGAAGTAAAAAGCTAAAAATTTTAGATGAATCTATATAACTTGTTGAAATGCCCATAATTAATTATTTTAACTAAAAAAATTTGATTTAATATCATCTAGTTATCATTTTGTTCGGATTAAAACGTGCATGTCTAAAAAGGCTTTATAGAGAATCCGTTCGAATTTTAACCGAGTAAAAAGCTAAAACTTTTAGATTTATCTGTATAATTTTGTTAAAATCCCATAATTAACTATTTGAATTCATAAAATTTGATTTTATAACATCTGGTTTTTGTTTTGTTCGGATTAAAACGTGCATGTCTAATAAGGCTTTATAGAGAATCTGTTCGAATTTTAACCGAGTAAAAAGTTGAAAATTTTAGATTAATCTGTATAATTTTTTTTAAAAGCCCATAATTAATTATTTGAACTCAAAAAATTTGATTTAATAATATCTACTTATCATTTTGTTCAGATTAAAACGTGCATGTCTAAAAAGGCTTTAAAGAGAATCTGTTCGAATTTTAATCGACTAAAAAGTTGAAAATTTTAGACTAATCTGTATAATTTTGTTTAAAAGCCCTTAATTAACTATTTGAAATAATAAAATTTGATTTAATAACATCTGGTTTTGGTTTTGTTCAGATTAAAACGTGCATGTCTAAAAAGGCTTTATAGAGAATCCGTTCAAATTTCAACCAAGTAAAAAGCTAAAAATTTTAGATTAATCTATATAATTTTGTTCAAAAGCCCATAATTAATTATTTGAACTCAAAAAATTTGATTTAATAACATCTAGTAATTGTTTTGTTCGGATTAAAACGTACATGTCTAAAAAGGCTTTATAGGGAATCTGTTCGAATTTTAACCGACTAAAAAGTTGAAAATTTTAGACTAATTTGTATAATTTTGTTTAAAAGCCCGTAATTAACTATTTGAACTCATAAAATTTGATTTAATAACATCTGGTTTTCGTTTTGTTGGGATTAAAACGTACATTTCTATAAAGGCTTTATAGAGAATCTGTTCGAATTTAACAGAGTAAAAAGCTAAAAATTTTAGATTAATCTATATAATTTTATTCAAAAGCTCAAAATTAAATATTTGAACTCATAAAATTTCATTTAAATAAATCTGGTTTTCATTTTGTTGAGATTAAAATGTGCATGCCTAAAAAGGATTTATAGAGAATCCGTTTGAATTTTAACCGAGTAAAAAGCTGAAAATTTTAGATTAATCTACATAATTTTGTTCAAAATCCCATAATTAATTATTTGAACTCATCAAATTTGATTTAAAATCATCTAGTTATCATTTTGTTCGGATTAAAACGTGCATGTCTAAAATTGCTTTATAGAGAATCCGTTCAAATTTTAACCGAGTAAAAGTTGAAAAACACTTAAAACGGGACTTTCGGGTTGAATTTGACAAAACAGACAGCGGATTCGGACTCAGAACATCGAAAAAGGTCAAGGAGAAGGTTGTCCGAAAAAGTCAACTTTTTATCAAAAGTCAACTCTGGTCAAAGTCAAAGTCAATTGGTCAAAGTCAACGGTCAACTCAAAAGTCAAAGTCAAACTTTGACCGGTCAAGGCCAAAAGTCAAAGTCAAACTTTTGACTAGTCAAAGGTCAAACGGTCAAAGTCAAACTTGGTCAAAGCTGGTCAAGGTCAAACAAAGATCGGGTCGGGTCAACTTAGTCAAAACGGGTCGGGTCAATTTAGTCAAAATGGGTCGGGTCAACTTAGTCAAAAACCATACTTCAATTACATTTCGGGTTTGGGTTTACCACAAATGGGTTTTACATAAAACACAATCTCAAACTCTAGCCCACAACTCAACACCTTCTCACTAACCCAACAACACAAACCACCACTCTTACACACCACTAGGCCCAACAGTCAAAAACCATCTACACCCACCACCAAGCTCATAACCAAAACCTAAACTACACATCAGCCCACTCACAAAAGAGCATACAAGGAAATTAGGGTTTCCACAACCCTTGACGGCGGCAACAAGGAAACCGACGGCAGCAAATCTCACTGGCGACAACTCCGTCGACTCCACATAGAATAACGCTTTCTCTTCACGCACCCTACATATTCCAATTCCAAAACCAAAACTTAATAAATTAAACAAAACTGAAATTTAACACAGAAGGCTTTACAAAAAAAAGAAACCAAAAGATAAGGCAGCGGCGACAAGGAGGAGACAAACCGAGATGAGAGATCGGACGGTGAGATTACGGCAGCACAATGAAGAACTGAACAGTTCCTTTTCGGGTTAATCACAAAAAGAGCACATAGAGGAGAAGACTCTAACGAGATTGATGACAACTCCGGTGACAAAAGATTGACGAACTTCGGAATATAGGTTGCCGGAATTTTAACGGAATCAAGGGTTGAAAAGAGTGGGATCGAAAGGGTTTCAAACACCCAGAACTGCCGAAAGTTTGTTTAATTATAAAGGAAAAAGGCTAAATTACAAGACAGGTCCTTCAACTTATTAAGATTATTAAAAACAAACTCATAACTTACCTTTTAAACAAAGAGGTCACTGTTTTCAGAAATAAATTCCCAAATTATTAGGGTTTCAGAATTAGGAATTTCAAGATTTAAATTTGAATTGGGGCAAAAAAAATTAAGGGTGTTACAACTCTCCCTCCCTTACAGAAATTTCGTCCTCGAATTTTTTTTTTCAGACATCACAAAAGATACTCAAACTTAACAGAAACATACTTATAGATCTCAACATGAACAGACAATCCGATAAGGAAACATAAACTAGAACATCATAAGATACCTGAACCACTCTGAGGATATCTACTTTTACCAACAGAACCAGAAGCAATTGATCTCAACATCCCTCTACTATGGTCAGGAGCCTGAACCGAGGTCTGAGCTTGACTCTGAACAGATGGAACAATGGGTAAACGTAGACAGTCTTTCAAATAATGCTCATGAGATCCACATCTAAAACAAGATCTGCTCAACATTCTACACTCTCCATTATGCTTCTTGTTACAGAAAGAACACACTGGAATAGGTCATGGTGCCTTTGGTTTACGCACTCTACGGGTCAGAACTGATATAACAGAAGGACTTATATTCTGATGACTCTGAGAAACACACTCCTCTCTGGGTCTCTTTCCTGTTGAACTAATTAAACTTGGCTGAACTGATCTATCTGGAACCCTTTCAACTTGAGTAACATTCTGATGTTCTAATTCCCTCATACGAGCCTCTATCCTCTCGGCAGTCTTAGCTCGCCTAACGAGCTCACTGAACACCTGATCATGGTGTGTGGCAACTTCTCTCTGAAGTGATAACCGTAATCCATTTAAAAACCACTCACATTTGTGTTTCTCAGTCGCAACCAAACCAGGGACGTACTTAGATAATCTTAAAAACTCTATTTCAAAATCATTCACTGACATATCATTCTGTTTTAGGTTCATGAAGTCATCACGACATTTTGCCAAAAACTCATCTCCCACATATCTGTCTTGAAATGCTTGTCGGAAAAACTCCCATGTAATCTGATTGGAAGGAACTGAATCAACAACTGATTCCCACCAATTCTGAGCTTCACCATCGAGCAAAGAAACAGCAGCTCTTAACATCTGATCTACAAGATAATCATCTCCACAAACAATCTCTGTAACTTTTTCAACCAATACTCAGCATCAGCAGGGTGTGTACCAGTCTTACCCTCAAACAACTTCATTCCCACAGAAATAAACTCAGTCGATACAGGTTTTCTCGAACTCTCAGATTGACGGAGGTAACGTAGTAGCTCACGGTTCACCATGACACTATCCAACTGAACTATCTCATCAACCTCAACACTGCGAGGATCAATATTCTGAGTCTGAGGTCCTCTACCAGATTCATTTCCATTTTCTGATAACTGATTCAGATTTCTTGGTTGTCCAACAAAAGATGAGTGATCAGAACCAGAAGTGGTGACATGGCCTCTGCCACGACCACGACCACTCTCAAAACCAAAACTCCTACGTGGTGGCATAACTGATTATCTACAGAAGATAAAGACCAAGAGTTAGAACCGATAATAGAGTCTCGCATTTAAAATACTTAAATATTTTAGTAACAGAACTGAAATCATAATAAATCTTTCTGAAATTTCCAATTTTCCAAAAATAATTCAGATGCATGCAGAAGTCAAAAATATTTTGAAAATCGTTGTGATGAGTCACATAGGCTGAGGGTTGAACCGGGCTCTAATACCACTAAATGTAACCCCCAATTCTGACCTAATTTATTAGATCGAAACTTAGGAGTTAAGTTACGAAAACTTTCCCCTCAAGTAAGTATTTTAGGTTAAATAATTTTAAAATTAGGGTTACTTTAACAAATTGGGAAACAGATTAGGGATTTCGGTTATACCAAATCAATTGCTTAAAATAATGTCTCAATAATATTTATAATATCCGAAAATAGATTCAGAAAAATATGCAACTTATAAGTTCAAAAAAAAATATTAAACATTTCATAACAGATAAAAACATTAAGACTAAAATAATTACTGAAATAATTACAGAATCATACTGAATAATAATATATCTGAATAATGTGCGAGATGCTCCAAGTACCGGTTCGTCTAAATTGGTCTGAAAATCTGAAAAGCAGACTAAAGGGGTGTAAGCTAAAGAGCTTAGTGTGTCTCTAAAGTGCAAACAATCACAAACAAAACATGTTTTACATTTCTGAAAAGTTTCCGAAAATATTTCTGAGTTCAAGAAGAACTGAAACATGATGTGTTATGATGACAGATGCATGACAGAAAATCAGAGGGCCTGATATCAGAAAACATACTGAGTGGAGGATTATCCTTGCCAGAGTGGAGGTTTCCCTCGCTAGAGTGGAGGTTTCCCTCACGTTACTGATTTTAAATCCAGAAAATATTTCAGATGACAGATCATGATATGATTCGTAAAATCATAAATCAGAACTCTTACGAGTAATAATTTTTCAGAAAATCAGATGCTTGATTTGAAAACAGAATGCACATGACATGCATGATGATATCATGTATAAATAGATAACAATCTCAAATATTAAATCAAGCAGTGTACAGATAATGTTTTAGAGATGCACAAAATACATTAAAGTATAATATAATTACAGAAACATGTAGCACAGGAAGAGACACACCTTAAGCAATTGAAGCTCTAACTCTGAGATGGACGCATCTCGCGTTCCGGTCTAGCTGAAACAGGACCTATGAAGTAACAAAATTATATTACTATTTATTACTAATTCTAAGTCACCAACTAAGATAAAACTTTGATCTGAAAGCTTACTCACCTGACGGTCTCGAAGAACGTGCCCGATCGGTTCGAACAACTGAAGGTAACCCAGAGGCCTCAGAAACGTTAACACCTGAACGGAAGGAGATTCTGAATTAGATTCCTCAAAACACTCTTTCCAGACTCTAAGAATAAACCAGATGAAAAACACTTAAAACGGGACTTTCGGGTTTGAATTTGACAAAACAGACAGCGGATTCGGACTCAGAACATCGAAAAAGGTCAAGAAGAAGGTTGTCCGAAAAAGTCAACTTTTGGTCAAAAGTCAACTCTGGTCAAAGTCAAAGTCAACTGGTCAAAGTCAACGGTCAACTCAAAAGTCAAAGTCAAACTTTGATCGGTCAAGGCCAAAAGTCAAAGTCAAACTTTTGACTGGTCAAAGGTCAAACGGTCAAAGTCAAACTTGGTCAAAGCTGGTCAAGGTCAAACAAAGATCGGGTCGGGTCAACTTAGTCAAAACGGGTCGGGTCAACTTAGTCAAAAACCATACTTCAATTACATTTCGGGTTTGGGTTTACCACAAATGGGTTTTACATAAAACACAATCTCAAACTCTAACCCACAACTCAACACCTTCTCACTAACCCAACAACACAAACCACCACTCTTACACACCACTAGGCCCAACACTCAAAACCCATCTACACCCACCACCAAGCTCATAACCAAAACCTAAACTACACATCAGCCCACTCACAAAAGAGCATACAAGGAAATTAGGGTTTCCACAACCCTTGACGGCGGCAACAAGGAAACCAGCGGCGGCAAATCTCACCGGCGACAACTCCGTCGACTCCACACAGAATAACGCTTTCTCGTCACGCACCCTACATATTCCAAATCCAAAACCAAAACTTAATAAATTAAACAAAACTGAAATTTAACAGAGAAGGCTTTACAAAAAAAAAACCCAAAAGATAAGGCAGCGGCGACAAGGAGATGACAAACCGAGATGAGAGATCGGACGGTAAGATCGCGGCAGCATGATGAAGAACTGAACGGTTCCTTTTCGGGTTAATCACAAAAATAGCACATAGAGGAGAAGACTCTAACGAGATTGATGACAACACCGGTGATAAAAGATTGACGAACTTCGGAATATAGGTTGCCGGAATTTTAACGGAATCAAGGGTTGAAAAGAGTGGGATCGAAAGGGAGAGGGAGAGATGCAGTGAAGTGCAAGCGGCAGAAAGGGATTCAAACACCCAAAACGGCCGAAAGTTTGTTTAATTATAAAGGAAAAAGGCTAAATTACAAGACAGGTCCTTCAACTTATTAAGATTATTAAAAACAAACTCATAACTTACCTTTTAAACAAAGAGGTCACTGTTTTCAGAAATAAATTCCCAAATTATTAGGGTTTCAGAATTAGGAATTTCAAGATTTAAATTCGAATTGGGGCAAAAAAAATTAAGGGTGTTACATAAAATTTGATTTAATATCATCTGGTTTTGTTTTGTTCGGATTAAAACGTCCACGTCTAAAAAGGCTTTATAGAGAATCCGTTCAAATTTTAAACGAGTAAAAAGGTGAAAATTTTAGATTAATCTGTATAATTTTGAATAAAAGACCATAATTAATTATTTGAACTCAAAAAATTTGATGTAATAACATCTACTTATCATTTTGTTCGGATTAAAACGTGCATGTCTAAAAAGGCTTTATAGAGAATCCTTTTGAATTTTAACAGAGTAAAAAGCTGAAAATTTTAGATTAATCTGCATAATTTTGTTCAAAAACCCATAATTAATTATTTGAACTCAAAAAATTTGATTTAATAACATCTAGTTATCGTTTTGTTCAGATTAAAACATGTATGTCTAAAAAGGCTTTATAGAGAATCCGTTTGAATTTTAACCGAGTAAAAAGCTGAAAATTTTAGATTAATCTGTATAATTTTGTTCAAAAGCACTTAATTAACTCTTTGAACTGATAAAATTTGATTTAATAACATCTGATTTTCGTTTTGTTGGGCTTAAAACGTGCATGTCTAAAAAGGCTTGATAGAGAATCCGTTGGAATTTTAACCGAGTAAAAAGCTGAAAATTTTAGATTGATAAGTATAATTTTGTTCAAAAGCTCAAGATTAACAATTTGAACTCATAAAATTTCATTTAATAAAATCTGGTTTTCGTTTTGTTGGGATTAAAACGTGCATGTGTAAATGGGCTTTAAAGAGAATCTATTCGAATTTTAACCGAGTAAAAAGATGAAAATTTTAGATTAATCTGCATAATTTTGTTCAAAAGCCCATAATTAATTATTTGAAATCAAAAAATTTGATTTAATAATATCTAGTTATCGATTTATTCAGATTAAAACGTACATGTCTGAAAAGGCTTTATGGAGAATCCGTTTAAATTTTAACCGAGTAAAAAGCTAGAAATTTTAGATTAATTTGTATAATTTTGTTCAAAAGCCCTTAATTAACTATTTGATCTCATAAAATTTGATTTATTAACATCTGGTTTTTGTTTTGTTCGGATTAAAAGTGCATGTCTAAAAAGGCTTTATAGAGAATCCGTTTAAATTTTAACCGAGTAAAAAGCTGAAAATTTTAGATTAATCTGTATAATTTTGTTCAAAAGCCCATAGTTAATTATTTGAACTCAAAAAATTTGATTTAATAACATCTAGTAATTGTTTTGTTCGGATTAAAACGTGCATGTCTAAAACGACTTTATAAAGAATCTGTTCGAATTTTAACCGACAAAAAAGTTGAAAATTTTAGATTAATATGTGCAATTTTGTTTAAAAGCTCATAATTAACTATTTGAACTCATAAAATTTGATTTAATAACATCTGGTTTTCGTTTTGTTTTGGATTAAAACGTACAAGTCTATAAAGGCTTTATAGAGAATCCGTTCGAATTCTAACCGAGTAAAAAGTTAAAAATTTTAGATTAATCTATATAATTTTATTCAAAAGCTCAAAATTAAATATTTGAACTCATAAAATTTCATTTAATAAAATCTGGTTTTCTTTTTGTTGAGATTAAAATGTGCATGTCTAAAAAGGCTTTATAGAGAATCCGTTCAAAGTTTGTTCAAAATCCCTTAATTAAATATTTGAACTCATAAAATTTGATTTAATAACATCTGGTTTTCGTTTTGTTGGGATTAAAATGTGCATGTCTATAAAGGCTTTATAGAGAATCCGTTCGAATTTTAACCGACTAAAAAGTTTTAAATTTTAGATTAATCTGTATAATTTTGTTTAAAAGCTCTTAATTAACTATTTGAACTCATAAAATTTGATTTAATAACATCTGGTTTTCGTTTTGCTGGGATTAAAACGTCCATGTCTATAAAGGCTTTATAGAGAATCCGTTTGAATTTTAACCGAGTAAAAAGCTAAAAATTTTAGATTAATCTTCATAATATTGTTCAAAAGCCCATAATTAATTATTTGATCTTTAAAAATTTGATTTAATAACATCTAGTTATCGTTTTGTTCGGATTAAAACGTTCATGTCTAAAAAGGCCTTATAGAGAATCCATTTGAATTTTAACCGAGTAAAAAGAAGAAAATTTTAGATTTATCTGTATAATTTTGCTCAAAATCCCTTAATTAACTATTTGAACTCATAAAATTTTATTTAATAACATATGGTTTTTGTTTTGTTCGGATTAAAACGTGCATGTCTAAATGGGCTTTATAGAGATTCCGTTTGAATTTTAACCGAGTAAAAAGCTGAAAATTTTATATTAATCTGTATAATTTTGTTCAAAATCTCATAATTAACTATTTGAACTCATAAAATTTGATTTAATAACATTTGGTTTTGTTTTGTTCGGATTACAACGTCCAAGTCTAAAAAGGCTTTATAGAGAATCCGCTCAAATTTTAAACAATAAAAAAGCTAAAAATTTTAGATTAATCTGTACAATTATGTTCAAAAGCCCATAATTAATTATTTGAACTCAAAAAATTTAATTTAATAACATCTAGTTATCGTTTTGTTCGGATTAAAACGTCCATGTCTAAAAAGGCTTTATAGAGAATCTGTTCGAATTTTAACCTAGTAAAATGTTGAAAATTTTAGATTAATTTGTATAATTTAGTTCAAAAGCCCATAATAAATTATTTGAACTCAAAAAATTTGATTTAATAACATCTGGTTTTTGTTTTGTTCGGATTAAAACGTCTACGTCGAAAAAGGATTTATAGAGAATCTATTCGAATATTAACCGAGTAAAAAGCTAAAAATTTTAGATTAATCTGTATAATTTTTTTAAAAGACCATATTCAACTATTTGAACTCATAAAATTTGATTTAATAATATGTGATTTTCGTTTTGGTGGGATTAAAACTTGCATGTCTAAAATTTCTTTATAGAGAATCAGTTCGAATTTTAACCGAGTAAAAAGCTGAAAATTTTAGATTTATCTGTATAATTTTGTTCAAAATCCCATAATTAACTATTTCAAGTCATAAAATTTTATTTAATAACATCTGGTTTTTGTTTTGTTCGGATTAAAAGTGCATGTCTAAAAAGGCTTTATAGAGAATCTGTTCGAATTTTAACCGAGTAAAAAGTTGAAAGTTTTAGATTAATCTGTTTAATTTTGTTCAAAAGCCCATAATTAAGTATTTGAACTCAAAAAATTTGATTTAATAACATCTAGTTATTATTTTGTTCGGATTAAAACGTGCATGTCTAAAAAGGTTTTATAGAGAATCCGTTCGAAATTTAACCGAGTAAAAAGCTGAAAATTTTAGATTAATCAGTATAATTTTGTTCAAAATCTCAAAATTAATTATTTGAACTCATAAAATTTCTTTTAATAAAATCTTGTTTTCGTTTTGTTGGGACTAAAATGTGCTTGTCTAAAAAGGCTTTATAGAGAATCTGTTCGAATTTTAGATTAATCTGTATAATTTTGTTCAAAAGCTAAAAGTTAAATATTTGAACTCATAAAATTTCACTTAATAAAATTTTGTTTTCGTTTTGTTGGGATTAAAATGTGCATGTCTAAAAAGATTTTGTAGAGAATTCGTTCGAATTTTAACCGAGCAAATAGCTAAAAATTTTAGATTAATCTGTATAATTTTGTTTAAAACACCATATTCAACTATTTGAACTCATAAAATTTGATTTAGTAAAATCTAATTTTCGTTTTGTTGGGATTAAAACTTGCTTGCCTAAAATTAGTTTATAGAGAATCCGTTCGAATTTTAACCGAGTAAAAAGATGAAAATTTTAGATTTATCTATATAATTTTGTTCAAAAGCCCATAATTAACTATTTGAACTCATAAAATTTGATTTAATAACATCTGGATTTTTTTTGTTCGGATTAAAACGTCTACGTCTAAAAAGGTTTTATAGAGAATCCGTTCAAATTTTAACCGAGTAAAAAGCTAAAAATTTTAGATTAATCTGTATAATTTTGTTCAAAAGCCCAAAATTAACTATTTGAACTCGTAATATTTGATTTAAGAACATTTGGTTTTCGTTTTGTTGGGATTAAAACCTTCAAAAGCCCAAAATTAACTATTTGAACTCGTAATATTTGAATTTTAAAAGAGTAAAAAGCAGAAAATTTTAGATTAATCTATATACTTTTGTTCGAATGCTCAAAATTAAATATTTGAACTCATAAAATTTAATTTAATAAAGTCTGGTTTTCGTTTTATTGGGATTAAAATGTTCATGTCTAAAAAGGCTTTGTAGAGAATCTGTTCGAATTTTAACCAAGTAAAAAGCTAAAAATTTTAGATTAATCTGTATAATTTAGTTCGATAGCCCATATTCAACTATTTGAACTCATAAAATTAGATTTAATAACATCTAATTTTCGTTTTGTTGGGGCTAAAACTTGCTTGTCTAAAATTGCTTTATAGAGAATCCGTTCGAATTTTAAATGAGTAAAAAGCTAAAAAATTTAGATTTATCTGTATAATTTTGTACAAAATTCCAGAATTAACTATTTGAACTCATAAAATTTAATTTAAGAACATCTGGTTTTTGTTTTGTTCGGATTAAAACGTGCATGTCTAAAAAGGCTTTATAGAGAATCCGTTCAAATTTTAACCAAGTAAAAAACTGAAAATTATAGATTAATCTGTATTATTTTGTTCAAAAGCCCATAATTAACTATTTGAACTCATAAAATTTGATTTAATAACATCTGCTTTTTGTTTTGTTGGGGTTAAAACGTCCATGTCTAAAAAGGCTTTATAGAGAATCCGTTCGAATTTTAACCGAGTAAAAAGCTAAAAGTTTTAGATGAATCTGTATAATTTAATTCAAAAGCTCAAAATTAAATATCTGAACTCATAAAATTTCATTTAATAAAATCTTGTTTTCGTTTTGTTGGGATTAAAATGTGCATGTTTAAAAAGGCTTTGTAGAGAATCCCTTCGAATTTTAACCGAGTAAAAAGCTAAAAATTTTAGATTAATCTGTATAATTTTGTTCAAAAACCGATATTCAACTATTTAAACTCATAAAATTTGATTTGATAACATCTAATTTTGGTTTTGTTGGGATTAAAACATGCTTGTCTAAAATTGCTTTATAGATAATCCGTTCGAATTTTAACCGAGTAAAAAGTTGAAAATTTTAGATTTTTCTGTATAATTTTGTTGAAAATTAAATATTTGAACTCATAAAATTAGATTTAATAACATCTGGGTTTTTTTTATTCGGATTAAAACGTCTACGTCTAAAAAGACTTTATAGAGAATCCGTTCAAATTTTAACCAAGTAAAATGCTAAAAATTTTAGATTAATCTGTATAATTTTGTTCAAAAGCCCATAATTAATTATTTGAACTCAAAAAATTTGATTTAATAACATCTAGTTATCATTTTGTTCGGATTAAAACATGCATGTCTAAAAAGGCTTTATAGAGAATCCGTTAAAATTTAACCGAGTAAAAGGCTGAAAATTTTAGATTAATCAGTGTAATTTTGTTCAAAATCCCATAATTAACTATTTGAACTCGTAAAATTTGATTTAATAAAATCTGGTTTCGTTTTGTTGGGATTAAAACGTGCATGTCTAAAAAAGCTAAAAATTTTAGATTAATCTGTATAATTTTGTTCAAAATCCCATATTCAACTATTTGAAATCATAAAATTTGATTTAATAACATCTAATTTTCGTTTTGTTGAGGCTAAAATTTGCTTGTCTAAAATTGCTTTATAGAGAATCCGATCAAAATCTAAACGAGTAAAAAGCTGAAAATTTTAGATTTATCTATAGAATTTTGTTTAAAAGACCATATTCAACTATTTGAACTCATAAAATTTGATTTAATAACATCTGTTTTTTATTTTGTTGGGCTTAAAACGTGCATGTCTAAAAAGGCTTTATAGAGAATCCGTTCGAATTTTAACCGCGCAAAAAGCTGAAAATTTTAGATTAGTCTGTATAATTTTATTCAAAAGCCCATAATTAATTATTTAAATTAAAAAATTTGATTTAATAACATCTAATTAACGTTTTGTTCGATTTAATACGTGCATGTCTAAAAAGGCTTTATACAGAATTTGTTCGAATTTTAACCGAGTAAAAAGTTGAAAATTTTAGATTAATTTGTATAATTTTGTTCAAAAGCCCATAATTAATTATTTGAACTCAAAAAATTTGATTTAATAAAATCTAGTTGTCTTTTTGTTCGGATTAAAATGTGCATGACTAAAAAGGCTTTATAGAGAATCTATTCGAATTTTAATCGAGTAAAAAGTTGAAAATTTTAGATTAATCTGTATAATTTTGTTCAAAATCCCATAATTAACTATTTGAACTCGTAAAATTTGATTTAATAACATCTGATTTTCGTTTTGTTGAGATTAAAACGTGCATGTGTAAAAAGACTTTATAGAGAATCCGTTCAAATTTTAACCGAGTAAAAAGCTAAAAATTTTAGATTAATCTGTATAATTTTGTTCAAAAGATCAAAATTAAATATTTGAACTCATAAAATTTCATTTAATAAAATCTTGTTTTAGTTTTGTGTGGATTAAAATGTGCATGTCTAAAAAGGCTTTGTAGAGAATTCGTTCGAATTTTAACCGAGTAAAAAGCTAAAATTTTTTATTAATCTATATAATTTTGTTTAAAAGACCATATTCAACTATTTGAACTCATGAAATTTGATTTAATAACATCTGGTTTTCGTTTTGTTAGGATTAAAATGTGTATTTCTAAAATTGCTTTATAGAGAATCCGTTCGAATTTTAACCTAGTAAAAAGCTAAAAAATTTAGATTTTTTGTATAATTTTATTCAAAATCTCATAATTAATTATTTGATCTCATAAAATTTAATTTAATAACATCTAGTTTTTTTTTATTCGGATTAAAACGTGCATGTCTAAATAGGCTTTATAGAGAATTCATTCAAATTTTAACCGAG
This sequence comes from Abelmoschus esculentus, assembly GCA_035048815.1. Taxonomy (NCBI): domain Eukaryota; kingdom Viridiplantae; phylum Streptophyta; class Magnoliopsida; order Malvales; family Malvaceae; genus Abelmoschus; species Abelmoschus esculentus. Next base: position 17,807,733 of record JAUCBN010000008.1, on the reverse strand, counting down.
TAAAAAGCTGAAACTTTTAGATTAATTTGTATAATTTTGTTCAAAAGCTCAAAATTAAATATCTGAACTCATAAAATTTCATTTAATTTGTATAATTTTGTTCAAAAGCCCATAATTAATTATTTGAACTCAAAAAAATTTATTTAATGACATCTACTTATCGTTTTGTTCAGTTTAATACGTGCATGTCTAAAAAGGCTTTATAGAGAATCTGTATGAATTTTAACCAACTAAAAAGTTGAAAATTTTAGATTAATCTGTATAATTTTGTTTAAAAGCTCACAATTAACTATTTGAACTCAAAAAATTTGATTTAATATCATCTAGTTATCATTTTGTTCGGATTAAAACGTGCATGCCTAAAAAGGCTTTATAGAGAATCCGTTCGAATTTTAATCGAGTAAAAAGCTAAAAATTTTAGATTTATCTGTATAATTTAGTTCAAAATCCCATAATTAACTATTTGAACTCATCAATTTTAATTTAATAACATTTGGTTTTTGTTTTGTTCGGATTAAAACGTGCATGTCTAAAAAGTCTTTATAGAGAATCCGTTCGAATTTTAACCGAGTAAAAAGCTAAAAATTTTAGATTTATCTGTATAATTTTGTTTAAAATCACATAATTAACTATTTGAACTCATAAAATTTAATTTAATAACATTTGGTTTTTGTTTGGTTTGGATTAAAACGTGCATGTCTAAAAAGGCTTTATAGAGAATCCGTTCGAATTTTAACCGAGTAAAAAGCTAAAAATTTTAGATTAATCCTTATAATTTTGTTCAAAAACCCATAATTAATTATTTGAACTCAAAAAATTTGATTTAATAACATCTAGTTATCTTTTTGTTTGGATTAAAACGTGCATGTCTAAAAAGGCTTTATAGAGAATCTGTTCGAATTTTAATCGAGTAAAAAGTTGAAAATTTTAGATTAATTTGTATAATTTTGTTCAAAAGCACATAATTAACTATTTGAACTCATAAAATTTGATTTAATAACATCTGATTTTCGTTTTGTTGGGATTAAAACGTGCATGTCTAAAAAGGCTTTATAGAGAATCCGTTTGAATTTTAACCGAGTAAAAAGCTGAAAATTTTAGATTAATCTGTATAATTTTGTTCAAAAGCTCAAAATTAAATATTTGAACTCATAAAATTTCATTTAATAAAATCTTGTTTTCGTTTTGTTGGGATTAAAATGTGTGTGCCTAAAAAGGCTTTGTAGAGAATTCGTTCGAATTTTATTAATCTGTATAATTTTATTTAAAAGACCATATTCAACTATTTGAACTCATAAAATTTAATTTAATAACATCTGGTTTTCGTTTTGTTGGGATTAAAACGTGTATTTCTAAAATTGCTTTATAGAGAATGCGTTCGAATTTTAACCGAGTAAAAAGCTAAAAATTTTAGATTTATTTGTATAATTTTATTCAAAATCTTATAATTAACTATTTGAACTCATAAAATTTTATTTAATAACATCTAGATTTTGTTTTATTCAGATTAAAACGTGCATGTCTAAAAAGGATTTATAGGGAATCTGTTCAAATTTTAACAGAGTAAAAAGCAGAAAATTTTATATTAATCTGTATAATTTTGTTCAAAAGCCCATAATTAACTATTTGAACTCAAAAAAATTGATTTAATAATATCTAGTACTCGTTTTGTTCGGATTAAAATGTGCATATCTAAAAAGGCTTTATAGAGAATCTGTTCGAATTTTAACCGAGTAAAAAGTTGAAAATTTTAGATTAATCTTTATAATTTTGTTCAAAAGCCCATAAATAACTATTTGAACTCATAAAATTTGATTTAATAACATTTGGTTTTCGTTTTGTTGGGATTAAAACGTGCATGTCCAAAAAGGCTTTATAGAGAATCCGTTAGTATTTTAACCGAGTAAAAAGCTAAAAATTTTAGATTAATCTGTATAATTTTGTTCAAAATCCCATATTCAACTATTTGAACTCATAAAATTTGATTTTGTTTTGTTGGGATTAAAACCTTCTTGTCTAAAATTGCTTTATAGAGAATCCGTTCGAATTTTAACCGAGTAAAATGCTGAATATTTTAGATCTATCTGTATAATTTTGTTCAAAATCTCATAATTAACTATTTGAACTCATAAAATTTCATTTAATAACATCTGGTTTTTGTTTTGTTCAAATTTAAACGTCCCCGTCTAAGAAGGCTTTATAGAGAATCCGTTAAAATTTTAACCGAGTAAAAAGCTGAAAATTTTAGATTAATTTGTATAATTTTTTTCGAAAGCCCATAATTAATTTTTTGAACTCAAAAAATTTGATTTAATAACATCTAGTTATCATTTTGTTCGGATTAAAACGTGCATGTCTAAAGAGGCTTTATAGAGAATCCGTTCAAATTTTAACCGAGTAAAATGTTGAAAATTTTATATTAATCGGTATTATTTTGTTCAAAAAATCATAATTAACTATTTGAACTCGTAAAATTTGATTTAATAATATTTAATTTTTGTTTTGTTGAGATTAAAACGTGCATATCTGAAAGGGCTTTATAAAGAATCCGTTTGAATTTTAACTGAGTGAAAAGCTGAAAATTTTAGATTAATCTGTATAATTTTGTTCAAAAGCTCAAAATTAAATATTTGAACTCATAAAATTTCATTTAATAAAATTTGGTTTTCATTTTGTTGGAATTAAAATGTGCATGTCTAAAAAGGCTTTGTTGAGAATCCGTTGGAATTTTAACCGAGTAAAAAGCTGAAAATTTTATATTAATCTGTATAATTTTGTTCAAAAGCCCATATTCAACTATTTGAACTCATAAAATTCAATTTAATAATATTCGGTTTTTGTTTTGTTGGGATTAAAACTTGCTTGTCTAAAATTGCTTTATAGAAAATCCGTTGGAATTTTAACCGACTAAAAAGCTGAAAATTTTAGATTTATTTGTATAATTTTGTTCAAAATCCCATAAGTAACTATTTGAACTCATAAAATTTGATTTCATAAGATATGGTTGTATTTTTTTGGGATTAAAACGTGCATGTCTAAATGAGATTTATAGAGAATCTGTTCGAATTTTAACCGAGTAAAAAACTAAAAATTTTAGATTAATCTGTATAACTTTGTTCAAAAGCTCAAAATTAAATATTTGAACTCATAAAATTTCATTTAATAAAATCTTGTTTTCGTTTTGTTGGGATTAAAACGTGCATGTCTAAAAAGGCTTTATAGAGAATCTGTTCGAATTTTAATCGTGTAAAAAGTTTAAAATTTTAGATTAATCTGTATAATTTTGTTCAAAAGCCCATATTCAACTATTTGAACTCATAAAATTCGATTTATTAACATCCGGTTTTCGTTTGTTGGGATTAAAACTTGCTTGTCTAAAATTGCTTTATAGAGAATCCGTTCAAATTTTAACCGAGTAAAAAGTTGAAAATTTTAGATTTATCTATATAATTTTGTTCAAAATCCCAAAATTAACTATTTAAACTCATAAAATTTCATTTAAAAACATTTGGTTTTTGTTTTGTTCGGATTAAAACGTGCATGTCTATAAAGGCTTTATAGAGAATCCGTTCAAATTTTAACCGAGTAAAAAGCTGAAAATTTTAGATTAATCCTTATAATTTTGTTAAAAAGCCCATAATTAATTATTTGAACTCAAAAAATTTGATTTAATAACATCTAGTTATAGTTTTGTACGGATTAAAACGTGTATGTCTAAAAAGGCTTTATAGAGAATATGTTCGAATTTTAACCGAGTAAAAAGTTGAAAATTTTAGATTAATCTGTATAATTTTGTTCAAAAGGCCATAATTAACTATTTGAACTCATAAAATTTAATTTAATAACATCTGGTTTTTGTTTGATTGGGATTAAAACGTGCATGTCTAAAAAGGCTTTATAGAGAATCCATTCGCATTTTAACAGAGTAAAAAGCTGAAAATTTTAGATTAATCTGTATAATTTTGTTCGAAAGCTCAAAATTAAATATTTGAACTCATAAAATTTAATTTAATAAAATGTAACCCCTTAATTTAAGACTTGAAACGTACGGTAGGTTAAATAGTCATATTAGTAACTTATTCTTTAAGTAAAACAAAGGTTCACCTTTCAAAGAAGTAAATATCAAATAAACGGTATTACATATATAAAGTAATAAAGACGTTGGAAAATATTATTATATTCGAAAATCCAATAATGGAAACATTAACAAAACAAATATCTCATTTGTTGCATGACTAAAAACATCTTCAACCCTAATAAACCCAAAATATTAAAGTAATCTCTTAAATAAACAACGTACTGAAAATAATAATAGTAAAAATAACTTCTATTGAGATCTCCGGGTACCAACTCCTAAGGCCGAGTATCTGAAACAATAAATAAACAGGTTGAGCTATAAAGCCTAGTGTGTCTCTATAGTGCTATCTCAGTTCAATAAAATATAACGAGGAAGTAATCACAAAATGTCTCAAATGAACAATGAATGTAATGTCACAGAGAATGCAGTCCCATACTCCGAACGCCTAACACAGTGGTGGCAAAGCCATCCGATCACAGTGGAGGTAGTTCCCCAGAACTCCTCACCCCTTATTTCTCCGAAACACAGTGTGGTAAAAACCACCTTCCTCCGTACAATCCACCCCCATGTACATGTAATGCAACCAATGCAAATGAACTCATATGTCTCAACACAAATAACTATATAAAATGTGATACGCACAATTCAGATGGTCTGATCACAATATCATAGAGAATCTCAAGATTCAATATCACAAGTAATTAATCACATAACATAATCTAGCACAAGAAGAGAACACACCTCTCAACAACACGAATACTACTGCTGGTACGGGCGTTTACCACGGTCCGAGCTGAGTCAGAGTCTACAACAAAACTTTATTAATTAAACTTATTCAAAACACTACTATGCCACCTAAAAAGACTAAGAAAGATTACATACGCGAATCACGAGTGGCACTCGCAGGAGTCGATCGATTACGAGGCAGAGGCGGAGGAGGTAACATGTTCTCTTCACAGTCCACGTCGTCTGAAAAGACCATAAACTTCCAGTTAAAAACTCATTCAAGTTATTTACCCAAGTTTACATATAAAAAGGGTCAAACAGGGCTTTCGGGTCTGAATTTGACAAAACGGACTGCGAAAACGGACTCAGAACGTCGAAAAACGTCAGGATAGGGTTTTTCAAAAAATTCAACTCCGGTCAATGGTCAAAGTCAACGGTCAACGGTCAACGGTCAACGGGTCAACGGGTCAAAGTCTACCGGGTCGGGTCGGGCACAGTTGCGGGTCGGGTACGGATCGGGTCGATCCAAGGGTTAAAACTGGTCCACCAAACGGTCCGGTTCAGGAAGCCGGTTCGGTCTCTCTTTATTCCTGAACCGGTTCGGTTCACTCAAACTATCCTCATCTTCCTAACCCGAACCCACCCCCCTAAAAACCCTAGCTTAACAATCCTCACTGCCGGCAGCATCTCCAGCGATACACGAAGGCGCCGGCGACAACTAAGCCCTCTCCTTCGAACCCAAGCGAACACCCGAGGCTACACAAACACCAACAACCCACAAGGAAAACTCCCTTAACCCCAAACATAACCAGACGACGGAACCCTTCCCCACTGCTACACAAACCACCCTCGATTGGCCGGCGACGATCGAAGACCACCGCTAACGATCCCACCTACACCACTGCCGAACCCTCCCCACTAAACCGGCCACCGAAACAGATTAAAAGATACCCCAAACTCCTCACCAACTAAAAAAAGCGATAACCAAGAACACCGATCTTACCTGTCGATCGCCGGAAAAGGAGAAGAACAAGCAAACACAGAAGAAGGAAACAAGGGAGGCGGCAGAGAGAGAAATCCCAAAGATTAAAAGCACAAAGGTATTTTAATCCAGGTAGGTTTAGGTTATTAGGCACAAAACCGAAAATACCCTTAAAGAAATCTCTAATTGACTCAAATTAGGGCTCAAAACAAATTGGGGATTTAAACAATTAGGGTTTCCCCTAAACGATTTTCCGAGGGTTACATAAAATCTGGTTTTTGTTTTGTTGGGATTAAAATGTGCATGTCTAAAAAGGCTTTGTAGAGAATTCATTTGAATTTTAACCGAGTAAAAAGCTAAAAATTTTAGATTAATCTGTATAATTTTGTTTAAAAGACCATATTCAACTATTTGAACTCATAAAATTTGATTTTATAAAATATGGAATTTGTTTTGGTGGGATTAAAACTTGCATGTCTAAAATTGCTTTATAGAAAATCCGTTCGAATTTTAACCGAGTAAAAAGTTGAAAATTTTAGATAAATCTGTATAATTTTGTTCAAAACCGCATAATTAACTATTTGAACTCGTAAAATTTGATTTAATAACATCTAATTTTCATTTTGTTGGGACTAAAACTTGTTTGTCTGAAATTGCTTTATAGAGAATCCGTTCGAATTTTAATCGAGTAAAAAGCTGAAAATTTTAGATTTATTTGTATAATTTTGTTCAAAATCCAATAATTAACTATTTGAACTCATAAAATTTCATTTAATAACATCTGGTTTTTGTTTTGTTCGGATTAAAACATCCACGTCTAAAAAGGCTTTATAGAGAACCTGTTCGAATTTTAACCGAGTAAAAAGCTAAAAATTTTAGATTAATCCTTATAATTTTGTTCAAAAGCCCATAATTAATTATTTGAACTCAAAAAATTTGATTTAATAACATCTAGTTATCATTTTGTTCGTATTAAAATGTGTATGTCTAAAAAGGCTTTATAGAGAATCTGATCGAATTTTAACAGAGTAAAAAGTTGAAAATTTTAGATTAATCTGTATAATTTTGTTCAAAAGCACATAATTAACTATTTGAACTCATAAAATTTAATTTAATAATATCCGGTTTTTGTTTTGTTGGGATTAAAATGTGCATGTCTAAAAAGGCTTTATAGAGAATCCATTCGAATTTTAACAGAGTAAAAAGCTAAAAATTTTAGATTAATCTGTATAATTTTATTCCAAAGCTCAAAATTAAATATTTAAACTCATAAAATTTAATTTAATAAAATTTGGTTTTTGTTTTATTGGGTTTAAAACTTGCATGTCTAAAATTGTTTTATAGAGAATCCGTTCGAATTTTAACCGAGTAAAAAGCTGAAAATTTTAGATTAATCTGTATAATTTTGTTGAAAACCCCATAATTAATTATTTGAACTCAAAAATTTTGATTTAATAACATCTAGTTATCGTTTTGTTCGGATTAAAACGTGCATGTCTAAAAAGGCTTTATAGAGAATCCGTTCAAATTTTAACCTAGTAAAAAGTTGAAAATTTTAGATGAATCTGTATAATTTTGTTAAAAATCCCATAATTAACTATTTGAACTCGTAAAATTTGATTTAATAACATCTGATTTTTGTTTTGTTGAGATTAAAACATGCATGTCTAAAAAGACTTTATAGAGAATCCGTTCAAATTCTAACTGAGTAAAAAGCTGAAAATTTTAGATTAATCTGTATAAATTAGTTCAAAAGCTCAAAATTAAATATTTGAACTCATAAATTTTATTCAATAAAATCTTGTTTTCGTTTTGTTGGAATTAAAATGTGCATGTCTAAAACGACTTTGTAGAGAATTCATTTGAATTTTAACCGAGTAAAAAGCTAAAAATTTTAGATTAATCTGTATAATTTTGTTTAAAAGACCTTATTCAACTATTTGAACTCATAAAATTTGATTTAATATCATTTGGTTTTCATTTTGGTGGTTTTAAAACTTGCATGTCTAGAATTGCTTTATACAGAATCCGTTCGAATTTTAACCGAGTAAAAAGCTAAAAATTTTAGATCTATTTGTATAATTTTGTTAAAAATCCCATAATTAACTATTTGAACTCATAAAATTTGATTTAATAACATCTGGTTTTTGTTTTGTTGGGATTAAAATGTGCATGTCTCAAAAGGCTTTATAGAGAATCCATTCGAATTTTAACATAGTAAAAAGCTGAAAATTTTAGATTAAAATGTATAATTTTGTTCAAAAGCTCAAAATTAAATATTTATACTCATAAAATTTAATTTAATAAAATCTGGTTTTTGTTTTGTTGGGATTAAAATGTGCTTGTATAAAAAGGCTTTGTAGAGAATTCGTTTGAATTTTAACCGAGTAAAAAGCTAGAAATTTTAGATTAATCTGTATAATTTTGTTTAAAAGACCATATTCAACTATTTGAACTCATTAAATTTGATTTAATAACATCTGGTTTTTGTTTTGGTGGGATTAAAACTTGCATGTCTAAAATTGCTTTATAGAGAATCCGTTGGAATTTTAACCGAGTAAAAAGTTGAAAATTTTTGATTAATCTGTATAATTTTGTTCAAAACCTCATAATTAACTATTTGAACTCGTAAAATTTGATTTAATAACATCTAATTTTCATTTTGTTGGGAATTAAACTTGCTTGTCTAAAATTGCTTTATAAAATATCCGTTCGAATTTTAACCGAGTAAAAAGCTGAAAATCTTAGATTTATTTGTATAATTTTTTTCAAAATCCAATAATTAACTATTTGAACTCATAAAATTTCATTTAATAACATCTGGTTTTTGTTTTGTTTGGATTAAAACGTCCATGTCTAAAAAGGCTTTATAGAGAACCCGTTCAAATTTTAACAGAGTAAAAAGCTGAAAATTTTAGATTACTCTGTATAATTTTGTCGAAAACCCCATAATTAATTATTTGAACTCAAAAATTTGATTTAATAACATCTAGTTATCGTTTTGTTCGGATTAAAATGTGCATGTCTAAAAAGGCTTTATAGAGAATCCATTTAAATTTTAACAGAGTAAAAAGTTGAAAATTTTAGATTAATATGTATAATTTTGTTCAAAAGCCCATAATTAACTATTTGAACTCGTAAAATTTGATTTAATAACATCTGATTTTTGCTTTATTGGGATTAAAACTTGCATGTCTAAAAATACTTTATAGAGAATCCGTTCGAATTTTAACCGAGTAAAAAGTTGAAAATTTTAGATTAATATGTATAATGTTGTTCAGAAGCTCACAATTAAATATTTGAACTCATAAAATTCCATTCAATAAAATCTTGTTTTCGTTTTGTTGGGATTAAAATGTGCATGTCTAAAAAGGCTTTGTAGAGAATTCATTTGAATTTTAACCAAGTAAAAAGCTAAAACTTTTATATTAATCTGTATAATTTTGTTTAAAAGACCATATTCAACTATTTGAACTCATAAAATTTTATTTAATAACATCTGGTTTTTGTTTTGTTGGGATTAAAACGTGCATGTCTAAAAAGGCTTTATAGAGAATCCTTTCAAATTTTAATCGAGTAAAAAGCTAAAAATTTTAGATTAATCTGTATAATTTTGTTCAAAAGCCTATAATTAATTATTTGAACTCAAAAAATTTGATTTAATAACATCTAGTTATCGTTTTGTTCGGATTAAAACATGCATGTCTAAAAAGGCATTATAGAGAATCCGTTCGAATTTTAACCGAGTAAAAAGTTGAAAATTTTTGATTAATCTGTATAATTTTGTTCAAAACCCCATAATTAACTATTTGAACTCGTAAAATTTGATTTAATAACTTCTAATTTTCGTTTTTTTGGGACTAAAACTTGCTTGTCTAAAATTACTTTATAGAGAATCCGTTCGAATTTTGACCGAGTAAAAAGCTGAAAATTTTAGATTTATTTGTATAATTTTGTTCAAAATCTAATAATTAACTATTTGAACTCATAAAATTTCATTTAATAAAATCTGGTTTTTGTTTTGTTCGGATTAAAACGTCCACATCTAAAAAGGCTTTATAGAGAACCCGTTCAAATTTTAACCGAGTAAAAAGCTGAAAATTTTATATTAATCTGTATAATTTTGTTCAAAACCCCATAATTAATTATTTGAACTCAAAAAATTTGATTTAGTAACCATCTAGTTATCGTTTTGTTCGAATTAAAACGTGCATGTCTAAAAAGGCTTTATATAGAACCCGTTCAAATTTTAACCGAGTAAAAAGCTGAAAATTTTAGATTAATCTGTATAATTTTGTTCAAAACCCCATAATTAATTATTTGAAACTCAAAAAATTTGATTTTGTAACTTATAGTTATCGTTTTGTTCGGATTAAAACGTGCATGTCTAAAATGGCTTTATAGAGAATTCGTTCGAATTTTTTTTTGAGAAAGGGCCTCATTAAAAAACCCCTATAGCCGACCGCCCAGAGGGCAGGAAGGCCCCTATGGGGAAAAGAGTACCCAAGATCTTATTGAGTAGGGGAGGAAAACCTCTCCGAGTTTATAGAAGCCCGAATAAAATCGGGAAAGTCACAGGAGAAAAAGCAAGAAGAAAAGGAACGCAAAGCCCTAGTAGCTAACACATGGGCTACAACATTAGCCTCTCTAGGTACATAACAAATCTTACAGTCAGGCAAAGTACCAAGAGTGGAACGAATACGAGACACCAAAGGTTGCACCGAGGAACGATCCTGGTAAAGGGGGTCGTTGACCTTGTTAGCAATGGAAGCAGAGTAGGTCTCGAAGACAACACGGGTCCAGCCATTGGAAAAGGCAAGCTTCAGACCTTCCAAGAGGGCAAGAGCTTCAGCAGAGGCAGGATCCGGACAGAGGAGAGGCAAAGAACAACCGCCAAGGACAATGCCAGAGGAATCCCTAACAATGACGCCAGCTGCTGCTCCTTTTAACACGGGGTCAAACGCACCATCCGTGTTAATCTTGACGTAGCCAGGGTCTGGCTTCGTCCATCTAGCAAGAGCAAGAGTGGGCTCAGCTAGCCGAGAATGTAGACGGGAGGCACTGTTAGCTGAGGTGTAATCATGTAAAAGACTTAGAGCATTAGAAACAGTTAACCACACCGGTTGAAGATGGTTATTATGGACAAAGTCATTGCGACGGTTCCAAAGATTCCATAAGATCGTGAGAAATAAAGAAAATTGCTGAAGAGAAAGAAAGCCAGCTGCCGCAAAAAGCCACTGATGAGGGGAGGTATAAGCAGGAGAAAGAAGTCAAGATGGGAGTCCTGCCAACTGGAACGCCTCTCTAGTGCAAGGGCAGTCCCGTATAGCATGGATGGTAGTTTCAATGGCCAAATTGCATATAGAGAAAATCCCTGAACCTAGATTGGCCTGAAGGATTTTGTGACCAGAGGGAAGTGCATCGTGACACAAACGCCAAGCAAAAGAACGTACCTTGGGAAGAGTGAGTAATTTAGAAAGGACTTTCCAAAGTTTAGAGGGCCTATTAACTGGACCTGGCTGAAGCTTCAAAAATTGATAGCCCGAACGTACAGAATAGATACCAGAATCATGGTTACCCCAAAGGGTGGTGTCCTGTGTATCATTAATAATCGGAACATTAAGGATAGTATTAGCATCCTCATATGTAAAGTAATTCCGAACTTTGGATGCATCCCATCGGGGTAAGTTAGGTATCATAAAAGTGCCGGCGCGCAAAGGCACTTCATCATTGATCTCATAATCACCAAAAAGGCGCAAAGGCTGAGAGCCACCCCAGTTGTCAAAGTGGATCTGGATAGTACTATTCATGCCTGGACGTATAAAAAATCCATCACGAAGTTTAGAAATAGCTACACTGAGCCTTTTCCAAGCGAAGGAGGAACTCCGTGGAGAAACATAGTCTAGTAAAGAACCAGTCGGGTAGTACTTGCATTTGTAAATTTGACTAAGCAGGCTCCCAGGAGCACACACAAGGCGCCAAATCTGCTTACCAAGCAAAGCAATATTAAAATGGTGTAAATCACGAAAGCCGACTCCTCCAGCCGCTTTCGGGAGACAGACAGTATCCCAGGGAAGCATGTGCCATCCTTTTTTGCCAGCTTTCCCAGACCACCAGTAGTGGCATATAGAAGTAGTCATGTCATCAATAATATTGAGTGGCAGAAGGTAGCAAGACATCACATATTGAGGCATAGATTGAAGAACAAATTTGATGAAGACTTCTCTCCCACTAAAAGAGAGGAGATGTTTGTCCCAGCTGTTCATTCTAGCAGTCATTTTATCTCTGGTAAACCCCAGAGCAGCAGTTTTATTTTTCCCAATGAGAAGAGGGACTCCTAAATAAAGCCCAAGATCATTCACCTCCCTGAGATGCAGTATGTCATTGATGGCTGTACGAAGTGACAAAGAGGTTTTCCGAGAATAGAAAATAGTAGATTTCTCAAAGTTCACTGCTTGCCCAGACGAAGTGGCATAAATGTGCAGAACATCCCGAAGGCGCTGTACTTCTGCCATTTTGGTTCGGATAAAAACAACACAGTCGTCTGCAAAAAGAAGATGATTGACACGTGGTCCATTTCTTCTAGCACAAAGCCCCGGGAGGTCACCAGAGGATTGCGCAGCATTAAGTAAGGCCGAAAGACCCTGTGTACAGAAAAAAAAACAAAAAGGGGGAGAGAGGGTCCCCTTGCCGTAAACCTCTAAAGGGCTTAAAAGGCCGAGAAAGAGAATCATTCACTCGAACTTGAAGGTAACTGAGGATACACACCGCATAATAAGGGACACCCAGTTGGAGTTAAAGCCTAGACGAATCATAATATGTTCTAAAAAAGTCCATTCAACACGGTCGAATGCTTTTTCCATATCTAGCTTTAAACTAGCCCCTTTCGCAAGGGATGTAGCATCAGTGTTAAGGGTATGGATGAGTTCATGAGCTATAAGAATATTATCCGTAATATTCCTGCCGTGAACAAAAGCAGCTTGGTTGCCACTAATACAAATAGGTATGATAGATTTTAGCCGATTAACAAGAACTTTCGAGACAGTTTTATAAATAACTGTACAGAGACTAATAGGTCTAAGATGACGCATTGTAGTAGGTTCATCAATTTTAGGGATAAGCACAATGATGGTACGATTGACTTCTTCCATATTAATGGACCCTCGAAGGAGCCCGAGGCATAGAGATATAAATTCATGGCCAAGGATATCCCAGTGCTTCCGGAAGAAACTGCTTGGGAAACCGTCAACCCCCGGGGCCTTCCTCGGATTGATATCACGAAAAGCAGTATGAATTTCATCTGGAGTGAAATCCTTATTAAGTGCAGCATTCATGGAATCAGTAACAACTATGGGAATATTGTTCAAAATTGATGGATCTATAATAGGAGAGGATGACGAAAAAAGAGTTTGAAAGTATATAACAACGGTAGTCATAATGTCATTAGAATTAGTGTGCCAAGTATTTTGATCGTCGAAGAGACCAACAATCTGGTTTTTCCTCCGTCGGCTAGTCGCTCTGGCATGAAAGAAGGAAGTGTTTTTGTCATCGTGCTCTAGCCAGAGAGTTCGAGCACGTTGAGCCCAATAGATCTCCTTCGTATTAAGTAAACTATCGAGCTCGCATTTAGCAGAGAGAAGGCCATTGATTTCAGAGTCGGAGAGATGTCGCGTGAGACATAGGTTAATGAAATCATTCAACTGGGAGATACGCTTATTGGATTTCAGTCGTTTGTTAGATTGCCAAGTAGCAAGGAAGTGTCTAATGTCGTGTAGTTTACTTAAAGTCGATCGAGATGGAGTAGACCAAAGGTCTTTAATACGCAAAAGAACCTCAGGATTATCAGCCCAGCAGTTCTCATAGCGGAACAAGGTGCTGGTCCGCACAATTGGGGGACCCAGTACAGGCCTAGTATCCATTAAAATAGGATAGTGGTCAGAGCGCGCCTGGAAGAAAGAGATAGCTTGGCAACTAGGGAAAGTATTGAACCAGGTTGAATTACCAAGAAATCTATCTAGTCTTTCCATAATGGTTACCGAATTACGTCCCGATCTGGTCCAAGTGAACCATCCAAACTTTGGTTTACAATCGAAAAGATCATTATTATCAAGGCACTCCTGAAAATTGTTAATTTGCGAACGAGCACGGCGAGAACCACCTTGTTTCTCGTTGTCATAAAGGATTTCATTAAAGTCCCCCCATAAAAGCCAAGGAAGAGAACTGGCTACATTCAGGGAATCTATTAATTGCCAAGTCTTGCATTTGTTCGCAGTTTCAGGAAAACCGTGTATGCCAGTAAAGTGGAATTGAATTTGTTCAAATGTAACAAGAACATCAATATGTCGATCTGAATATGAGAGGAGATCAACAGAAGAGTTGTTCTTCCAGATGATGGCAAGTCCTGTACAAGAAGGCCTGGGATCAATGGCGAGACAACCATGCATACCAAGTTTGAGCTTAATACGATCCATGTTTTGTCTGTTTAATTTGGTCTCGCAAAGAAAGAGACAATCAACATCATGCTTGGAAATAGCACGTTGTAACGCAAGAACTGCCTGGGCGTTGCCAAGGCCCTGACAGTTCCAACATAAGATTTTCATTTCTCTCGGCGGGGTTGAACATCGTCAACCACCGCCGGAGAGTTGTTAAAGCTGCTCATCCCAGCTAGCCAATAATGTAAAGTGACGTGAAGTAGAGGAGGAAAGCAATTCCTCTTCGTAGGTAAAGATACGTCAAAAAAGACGTTGGAAAGATCCCTTTCAAAGGGTGGTATATGTAAACATAGAAAAGCATATGTACGAAAGAAAAAAGAACCAAAGTAAAAAGAAAAGAAAAAAGGAGAGTAAAAGAGAGGAATAGTAGAGAAAGAACCAAAATAAAAAAACAAAGAAAAAGAAATATTATTAAACCTTAAAACAAACCTAAAAAGAGAGACAAAAGAAAAACACTGCCCTAATAAACTCAAAAAACTAAAAACAACGAAAAAAAGAAAGAAAAAGACTAAAGGTAGAACTGCCATGGTATAAAAGCCATGACAGTTCCAAAAACGATCGATCATTTGGCTCGGCAGGGTTGACCACTGTTAACCTCCGCTGGAGAGTTGTTTGTGCTGCTCATCCCAGCTTTTTCTGCAGAACCTTTAGGAGGTGGCCGAGGGCGTTTAGGTCGAGAGCCCTCATCAGATCGTGGAGTTCTCTTAGATCCCCTAGTAGCAACTACACGAGCAATTCTCTTAGTTGGCGGCGCATGTTCAATCCAATCAGCAGCTTCCTGGAAAGCGGCATCATTGGCAAGATCAAGCTCCAGATCTTGGAGTTCTGGCGCCGACAGACTATCATCAGCATCACCATCGGGAATCTTAGACGGAGTAGTTATATTGGGTTCCAAATCCGGAAAAACCGTTTGCAAGAGCTGAGTAGGGCCACGCCGAGCAGATAGTTTACTTGGGACAGTTGGAAGAGTGCGAGGGCCCTGTGAGAAGACAGGCAAAGACTCAGAAGGAGGGGCGTTCTCCTGGGCGGACAGATCTGTCACCGGAGCCTTGCCTTTATCATTAGAACCCGTGGAAGGAGATGCTTGGGAGCTTTGAGTAATGTAACGGATGCATCCTCTCTGCCGAGGTTGAGAAATCTTCTTCTTAGGGAGATAGCGGAGCCAATCGCCATATTGAAGTTGTTCAAGCCTCTGCTCGACCGGGATAATGCAAAAATCAAGAGAGTGGCCAACACGACCATAACAGTGGCAGAGAGTGGGAAGGCGTTCATATTGCAGAGGACAAAACCGGGTAGAAGACCCCCCACCAATAGCAACACAACGTCGAACTGGTTTAGAGGCATCTAGAGATACTCCTACCCGAAGATAGTCAACCATATTGAGATCCATTTTCCTCGTGTCAATCTTTGTAACAGTTCCAATGAAAGCTCCGAGAGACTCACCAGTATTGTTAGCAAATTCCTCCGAGGCAAGAAGGATAGGTGGAATATTATAAATCCGTACCCACACATTCATTATCATAAAGGAGTGATCATCAAGGCTAAGAGTAGGATCATATTGAGTGAGGGAAAGCCACTCATCCTTATAGGTCCATGGCCCCTTGGACAGAATATCCTCTTTAATCTTTTCATCCTTGAAGCAGATTAGGAACAGACGTGGCCGCAATGCGCACATAGAAGATAATTTAGCCGGGGTCCAAATACCGATGAATACTTTAATGATAATTTTGATCATCAATGTCCTTCGAGGTGATCATGTTCCCTAGCAAAGTTGTATGTGAATCAGCATCAGCAGAGTCCCAGGAAAGGTTTGTTTGAAAGATAGTGGATTACTCTTCCTCAGTAAATTGAATATTCCCGAGGTGTTGTAGAAAAGATTTGGAATCCATCAGAAAAGAAAGAAGAGAGTAAGGGCGGCAAGAGGAGGAAAATTTGAGAGAGAATAAATCATTAGTGGAATATATGATCATATATATAGATAAAAAGTCCATATGAATGTAGGAAATAATAATTTCACTAGGAGTAGAATAGAGTGGAAGAGTTTGAAAAGGAATAGAACTTCTTTTAAAAAAGAAGATAAGATAGTTGGAAGAAAGAGACCAAAAAACTATTAAAGAAAGTATAGGAGTTAGAAAAAGAATAAATATTGAATTTTTAATTAAAAGGAGAAAGAGTCCAAAATTAAAAAAAGTTAAGATAACATAGAAGATGAGACACAAAGTAGTAGTTGGTATAAAAGTCTGATAGTCAGACCATAGTTTGAAAAGGACACCATGTAAGGTGTTGGTATAAACCTTATATAAGGTTGGTGAACAACAAGAGAATATGAAGTAGTCATAAAGTATGAGAAAAAACCACAAAAGCACTAAAAAACACATCAGAATATACAATAAAGTACAAATAAAAACGAAAACAACAACCGTAAAAAAAGATTGGTAGACAAAATAACGATAAATAGCATAGCAACATGTAATATGATGAACCAAAGACACTTTATACCGTAACCATAATGAGAACATTCGATAATTTGGAGATGTACCATATTTGTTACTAATAAAGCCGATGATCATGGAAGACGATGGATCCCGAACATACCTCCAAAGGTTTATGTAAATTATAGCACAACCAATACAAAGGCGACTTGAACACAGAGAAGCATAGCCTCTATTCAGAGAAAAAATAGTTTCATAGAAGTTCAGATTGTTTCCTACCGGCTTGCGGTAAGTATTCGTGATCCAAAGAGACAAAGGATGTATAATGAAGAGTAAGAGGTGGCAGAATAGGTGAGTAGTTAAAACAATTAATAAGACCAAACTCAACAAGGAGTAGTTGAAATTGGATTGCAAATCCATCCATAAGTCAAACAGTAACCATAAATCTGAAAGCAAAGGGACTCCTACAAAACAAAATAAACGTAAATCGTGGCCTATATTACTTCGCAATGGATCGGTTCTTTCTGAAACCACAGAGATCTGCAGATCCAATGTTTTCCTTATATTTAGAAACAAAGTTATGATATGACTTGAAATCCTCGTCAGGGGTGGTATGTCGGTATGGAAGGCCAGATGATGGAAGACAAATCGCAAAGGATTTGTTTGTATAGATGACACTGTAAAAAACAGAATCCTCAAGTGTTTTTCATTAGTGTGTAGTTTTAATTTTAAATGGCTTAGGAGAGTCATCAGAAAGGCAAACAATTCATAAAGCCAGTACCAATACTTTTTGACGAAACGAAATAATCTTGAAAAACAAGTATGAAATATACTTCTTGGAGTATAGAGAGTAAGAAAGTTAAAAACAATAATGCTGTAAAAAATTCGAATGTACCTCATAAGAGTCGACTTTATGGTGGTGGTTGCTTCCTCTCCTGAAGAAGAGGATAGAGCGATTCGGCCGATCAAGGGAAAAGCGGCAGGGGATCGGTGGGAAGGGAAGGTGATGGCGACAGAAGCGAGAGAGGGCATGCAGGGGAACGGGATGAAGAGAGAAAGAGAGAGAGAAGGAGAGGAAGCAACATCCATTCGAATTCGTTCGAATTTTAACCGAGTAAAAAGTTTAAAATTTTAGATTAATCTGTATAATTTTGTTCAAAATCCCATAATTAACTATTTGAACTCGAAAAATTTGATTTAATAACATCTGATTTTCGTTTTGTTTGGATTAAAATGTGCATGCCTACAAAGACTTTATAGAGAATCCGTTCGAATTTAACCGAGTAAAAAGCTGAAAATTTTAGATTAATCTGTATAATTTTGTTCAAAAGCTCAAAATTAAATATTTGAACTCATAAAATTTCATTTAATAAAATCTTATTTTCATTTTGTTGGGATTAAAATATGCATGTCTAAAAAGGCTTTGTAAAGAATTCGTTCGAATTTTAACCGAGTAAAAAGCTAAAAATTTTAGATTAATCTGTATAATTTTGTTTAAAAGACCATATTCAACTATTTGAACACATAAAATTTGATTTAATAACATCTGGTTTTCGTTTTGGTGGGATTAAAACTTGCATGTCTAAAATTGCTTTATAGAGAATCCGTTTGAATTTTAACCGAGTAAAAAGCTGAAAATTTTAGATTAATCTGCATAATTTTGTTCAAAAGCCCATAATTAATTATTTGAACACAAAAAATTTGATTTAATAACATCTAGTTATCGTTTTGTTCGGATTAAAACGTGCATGTCTAAAAAGGCTTTATAGAGAATTCATTCAAATTTTAACTGAGTAAAAAGCTGAAAATTTTAGATTATTCTGTATAATTATATTCTAAAGCGCTTAATTAACTATTTGAACTGATAAAATTTGATTTAATAACATCTGATTTTCGGTTTTTTGGGATTAAAACGTGCATGTCTAAAAAGGCTTGATAGAGAATCCGTTGGAATTTTAACCGAGTAAAAAGTTGAAAATTTTAGATTGATAAGTATAATTTTGTTCAAAAGCTCAAAATTAACTATTTGAACTCATAAATTTTCATTTAATAAAATCTGGTTTTCGTTTTGTTGGGATTAAAACGTGCATATGTAAATGGGGTTTAAAGAGAATCTGTTCGAATTTTAACCGAGTAAAAAGCTGAAAATTTTAGATTAATTTGCATAATTTTGTTCAAAAGCCCATAATTAATTATTTGAAATCAAAAAATTTGATTTAATACCTAGTTATCGTTTTATTCAGATTAAAACGTGCATGTCTAAAAAGGCTTTATGGAGAATCCGTTTGAATTTTTTAACCGAGTAAAAAGCTGAAAATTTTAGATTAATCTGTATAATTTTGTTTAAAAGCCCTTAATTAACTATTTGAACTCATAAATTTGATTTAATAACATCTGGTTTTTATTTTGTTCGGATTAAAACGTGCATGTCTAAAAAGGCTTTATAGAGAATCCGTTCAAATTTTAACTGAGTAAAAAACTAAAAATTTTTGATTAATCTGTATAATTTTGTTCAAAAGCCCAAAATTAATTATTTGAACACGAAAAATTTGATTTAATAACATCTAGTAATTGTTTTATTCGGATTAAAACGTGCATGTCTAAAAAGGCTTTATAGAGAATCTGTACGAATTTTAACCAACTAAAAAGTTGAAAATTTTAGATTAATCTGTATAATTTTGTTTAAAAGCTCACAATTAACTATTTGAACTCATAAAATTTGATTTAATAACATCTGGTTTTCGTTTTGTTGGAATTAAAACGTGCATATCTATAAAGGCATTATAGAGAATCCGTTCGAATTTTAACAGAGTAAAAAGCTAAAAATTTTAGATTAATCTGTATAATTTTATTCAAAAGCTCAAAATTAAATATTTGAACTCAAAAAATTTCATTTAATAAAATCTGGTTTTCGTTTTGTTGAGATTAAAATATGCATGTCTAAAAAGGCTTTATAGAGAATTCGTTTGAATTTTAACCGAGTAAAAAGCTAAAAGTTTTAGATTAATCTATATAATGTTGTTCAAAAGCCCATAATTAATTATTTGAACTCAAAAAATTTGATTTAATAACATCTAGTTATGTTTTGTTCGGATTAAAACGTTCATGTCTAAAAAGGCTTTATTCAGAATTCGTTTCAATTTTAACCGAGTAAAAAGATTAAAATTTTAGATTTATCTGTATAATTTTATTCAAAATCTCATAATTAACTATTTGAAATCATCAAATTTTATTTAATAACATCTCATTTTGTTTTGTTCGGATTAAAACGTCCACATCTAAAAAGGCTTTATAGAGAATCCGTTCAAATTTTAAACGAGTAAAAAGCTGAAAATTTTAGATTAATCTATATAAATTTGTTCAAAAGCCTATAATTAATTATTTGAACTCAAAAAATTGATTTAATAACATCTAGTTATCATTTTGTTCGGATTAAAACGTGCATGTCTAAAAATGCTTTATAGAGAATCCGTTCGAATTAAACCGAGTAAAAACCTGAAAATGTTAGATTTATCTGTATAATTTTGTTCAAAATATCATAATTAACTATTTAAACTCATAAAATTTTATTTAATAACATATGGTTTTTGTTTTGTTCGAATTAAAATGTGCATGTCTAAAAACGCTTTATAGAGAATCCGTTCAAATTTTATCCGAGTAAAAAGCTGAAAATTTTAGATTAATCTGCATAATTTTATTCAAAAGCCCATAATTAATTATTTGAACTCAAAAAATTTGATTTAATAACATCTAGATATCGTTTTGTTCGGATTAAAACGTGCATGTCTAAAAGGCTTTATAGAGAATCCGTTCAAATTTTCATCGACTAAAAAGCTGAAAATTTTAGATTAATCTGTATAATTTTATTCAAAAGCCCTTAATTACCTATTTGAACTGATAAAATTTGATTTAATAACATCTAATTTTCGTTTTGTTGGGATTAAAACGTGTATTTCTAATAAGGCTTGATAGAGAATCCGTTGGAATTTTAACCGAGTAAAAAGCTGAAAATTTTAGATTGATAAGTATAATTTTATTCAAAAGCTCAAAATAAAATATTTGAACTCATAAAATTTCATTTAATAGAATCTGGTTTTCGTTTTGTTGAGATTAAAATGTGCATATCTAAAAAGGCTTTATAGAGAATCCGTTTAAATTTTAACCGAGTAAAAAGCTAAAAATTTTAGATTAATCTGTATAATTTTGTTCAAAAGAACAAAATTAAATATTTGAACTCATAAAATTTCATTTAATAAAATCTTGTTTTCGTTTTGCTGGGATTAAAATGTGCATGTCTAAAAAGGCTTTGTAAAGACTTCGTTCGAATTTTAGCCGAGTAAAAAGCTAAAAATTTTAGATTAATCTGTATAATTTTATTCAAAAGCCCATAATTAATTATTTGAACTCAAAAAATTTGATTTAATAACATCAAGTTATTGTTTTGTTCGGATTAAAACGGTCATGTCTGAAAAGGCTTTATATAGAATCCGAACGAATCCGTTCGAATTCTAACCGAGTAAAAAGCTGAAACTTTTAGATTAATTTGTATAATTTTGTTCAAAAGCCCATAATTAATTATTTGAACTCAAAAAATTTGATTTAATAACATCTACTTATCGTTTTGTTCGGTTTAATACGTGCATGTCTAAAAAGGCTTTATAGAGAATCTGTTCGAATTTTAACCGAGTAAAAAGTTGAAAATTTTAGATTAATTTATATAATTTTATTCAAAATCCCATAATTAATTATTTGAACTCAAAAAAGTTGATTTAATAACATCTAGTTATGTTTTTGTTCGGATTAAAATGTGCATGTCTAAAAAGGCTTTATAGAGAATCTGTTCGAATTTTAATCGAGTAAAAAGTTGAAAATTTTAGATTAATTTGTATAATTTTGTTCAAAAGCACATAATTAACTATTTGAACTCATTAAATTTGATTTAATAACATTTGATTTTCGTTTTGTTGGGATTAAAACGTGCATGTCTAAAAAGGCTTTATAGAGAATCCGTTCGAATTTTAACCGAGTAAAAAGCTGAAAAATTTAGATTAATCTGTATAATTTTGTTCAAAAGCTCAAAATTAAATATTTGAAATCATAAAATTTCATTTAATAAAATCTTGTTTTTGTTTTGTTGGGATTAAAATGTGCATGTCTAAAAAGGCTTTGTAAAGAATTCGTTCGAATTTTAACCGAGTAAAAAGCTAAAAATTTTGTATTAATCTTTATAATTTTGTTTAAACGACCATAATCAACTATTTGAACTCATAAAATTTGATTTAATAACATCTGGTTTTCGTTTTGTTGGGATTAAAACGTGCATTTCTAAAATTGCTTTATAGAGAATCCGTTTGAATTTTAACCGAGTAAAAAGCTAAAAATTTTAGATTTATTTGTATAATTTTATTCAAAATCCCATAATTAAGTATTTGAACACATAAAAATTTATTTAATAACATCTAATTTTTGTTTTATTTGGATTAAAACGTGCATGTCTAAAAAGACTTTATAGAAAATCCGTTCAAATTCTAACAGAGTAAAAAGCTAAAACTTTTAGATTAATTTTTATAAATTTGTTCAAAAGCCCATAATTAATTATTTGAACTCACAAAATTTGATTTAATAACATCTACTTATCTTTTTGTTCGGTTTAATACGTGCATGTCTAAAAAGGCTTTATAGAGAATCTGTTCGAATTTTAACCGAGTAAAAAGTTGAAAATTTTAGATTAATTTATATAATTTTTTTCAAAAGCCCATAATTAATTATTTGAACTCAAAAATGTTGATTTAATAACATCTAGTTATCTTTTTGTTCGGATTAAAACATGCATGTCTAAAAATGCTTTATTAAGAATCTGTTCGAATTTTAATCGAGTAAAAAGTTGAAAATTTTAGATTAATTTGTATAATTTTATTCAAAAGCACATAATTAACTATTTGAACTAATTAAATTTGATTTAATAACATCTGATTTTCGTTTTGTTGGGATTAAAACGTGCATGTCTAAAAAGGCTTTATAGAGAATCCGTTCGAATTTTAACCAAGTAAAAAGCTAAAAATTTTAGATTATTCTGTATAATTATATTCAAAAGCCCTTAATTAGCTATTTGAACTGATAAAATTTAATTTAATAACATCTGATTTTCGTTTTGTTGGAATTAAAACGTGCATGTCTAAAAAGGCTTGATAGAAAATCCGTTGGAATTTTAACCGAGTAAAAAGCTAAAAATTTTAGATTGATAAGTATAATTTTGTTCAAAAGCTCAAAATTAACAATTTAAACTCATAAAATTTCATTTAATAAAATCTGGTTTTCGTTTTATTGGGATTAAAACGTGCATGTGTAAATGGGCTTTAAAGAGAATCTGTTCGAATTTTAACCGAGTAAAAAGATGAAAATTTTAGATTAATCTGCATAATTTTATTCAAAAGCCCATAATTAATTATTTGAAATCAAAAAATTTGATTTCATACCTAGTTATCGTTTTACTCGGATTAAAAAATGCATGTCTAAAAAGCTGAAAATTTTAGATTAATCTGTATAATTTTGTTCAAAAGCCCTTAATTTACTATTTGAACTCATAAAATTTGATTTAATAACATCTGGTTTTTATTTTGTTCGGATTAAAACGTGCATGTCTAAAAAGGCTTTATAGAGAATCCGTTCAAATTTTAACCGAGTAAAAAACTGAAAATTTTAGATTAATCTGTATTATTTTTTTCAAAAGCCCATAATTAATTATTTGAACAAAAAAATTTTGATTTAATAACATCTAGTAATTGTTTTATTCGGATTAGAACATGCATGTCTAAAAAGGCTTTATAGAGAATCTGTTCGAATTTTAACCAACTAAAAAGTTAAAAATTTTAGATTAATCTGTATAATTTTGTTTAAAAGATCACAATTAACTATTTGAACTCATAAAATTTGATTTAATAACATCTGGTTTTCTTTTTGTTGGGATTAAAACGTGCATGTCTATAAAGGCTTTACAGAGAATCCGTTCGAATTTTAACCGAGTAAAAAGCTAAAAATTTAGATTAATCTGTATAATTTTATTCAAAAGCTCAAAATTAAATATTTGAACTCATAAGATTTCATTTAATAAAATCTTATTTTTGTTTTGTTGGGATTAAAATGTGCATGTCTAAAAAGGCTTTGTAAAGAATTCGTTCGAATTTTAACCGAGTAAAAAGCTAAAAATTTTGTATTAATATGTATAATTTTGTTTAAAAGACCATAATCAACTATT
The DNA here is from genome assembly GCA_035048815.1 of Abelmoschus esculentus. NCBI lineage: Eukaryota > Viridiplantae > Streptophyta > Magnoliopsida > Malvales > Malvaceae > Abelmoschus > Abelmoschus esculentus. The sequence goes on along the minus strand of JAUCBN010000008.1, from coordinate 17,783,768 downwards.
TGAACTCATAAAATTTGATTTAATAACATCTGGTTTTTGTTTTGTTGGGATTAAAACGTGCATTTCTAAAATTGCTTTATAGAGAATCCGTTTGAATTTTAACCGAGTAAAAAGCTAAAACTTTTAGATTTATTTGTATAATTTTATTCAAAAACCTAAAATTAACTATTTGAACTCATAAAAATTTATTTAATAACATCTAATTTTTGTTTTATTTGGATTAAAACGTGCATGTCTAAAGAGGCTTTATAGAGAATCCGTTCAAATTCTAACCGAGTAAAAAGCTAAAACTTTTAGATTAATTTGTATAAATTTGTTCAAAAGCCCAAAATTAATTATTTGAACTCAAAAAATTTGATTTAATAACATCTACTTATCGTTTTGTTCGGTTTAATACGTGCATGTCTAAAAAGGCTTTATAGAGAATCTGTTCGAATTTTAACCGAGTAAAAAGTTGAAAATTTTAGATTAATTTATATAATTTTTTTCAAAAGCCCATAATTAATTATTTGAAATCAAAAAAGTTGATTTAATAACATCTAGTTATCTTTTTGTTCAGATTAAAACGTGCATGTCTAAAAAGGCTTTATTGAGAATCTGTTCGAATTTTAATCGAGTAAAAAGTTGAAAATTTTAGATTAATTTGTATAATTTTGTTCAAAAGCACATAATTAACTATTTGAACTCATTAAATTTGATTAAATAACATCTGATTTTCGTTTTGCTGGGATTAAAACGTGCATGTCTATAAAGGCTTTATAGAGAATCCGTTCGAATTTTAACCGAGTAAAAAGCTAAAAATTTTAGATTATTCTGTATAATTTTATTCAAAAGCTTAAAATTAAATATTTGAACTCATAAGATTTCATTTAATAAAATCTGGTTTTCGTTTTGTTGAGATTAAAATGTGCATGTCTAAAAAGGCTTTATAGAGAATCCGTTTGAATTTTAACCGAGTAAAAAGATAAAAGTTTTAGATTAATCTATATAATTTTGTTCAAAAGCCCATAATTAATTATTTGAACTCAAAAAATTTGATTTAATAACATCTAGTTATGTTTTGTTCGGATTAAAACTTTCATGTCTAAAAAGGCTTTATAGAGAATACGTTTGAATTTTAACCGAGTAAAAAGATGAAAATTTTAGATTTATCTGTATAATTTTGTTCAAAATCTCGTAATTAACTATTTGAAATCATCAAATTTTATTTAATAATATCTTGTTTTGTTTTGTTCAGATTAAAACGTCCACATTTAAAAAGGCTTTATAGAGAATCCGTTCAAATTTTAAACGAGTAAAAAGCTGAAAATTTTAGATTAATCTATATAAATTTGTTCAAAAGCCTATAATTAATTATTTGAACTCAAAAAATTGATTTAATAACATCTAGTTATCATTTTGTTCGGATTAATACGTGCATAATTAAAAAGGCTTTATAGAGAATCCGTTCGAATTAAACCGAGTAAAAACCTGAAAATGTTAGATTTATCTGTATAATTTTATTCAAAATCTCATAATTAACTATTTAAACTCATAAAATTTGATTTAATAACATATGGTTTTCGTTTTGTTCGAATTAAAATGTGCATGTCTAAAAACGCTTTATAGAGAATCCGTTCGAATTTTATCCGAGTGAAAAGCTGAAAATTTTAGATTAATCTGCATAATTTTGTTCAAAAGCCCATAATTAATTATTTGAACTCAAAAAATTTGATTTAATAACATCTAGTTATCCTTTTGTTCGGATTAAAACGTGCATGGCTAAAAAGGCTTTATAGCGAATCCGTTCAAATTTTAACCGAGTAAAAAGCGGAAAATTTTAGATTAATCTATATAATTTTATTCAAAATCCCTTAATTAACTATTTGAACTGATAAAATTTGATTTAATAACATCTGATTTTCGTTTTGTTGGGATTAAAACGTGCATGTCTAAAAAGGCTTTATAGAGAATCCATTCGAATTTTAACCGAGTAAAAAGCTGAAATTTTAGATTAATCTATATAATTTTTTTCAAAAGCTCAAAATTAAATATTTGAACTCATAAAATTTCATTTAATAAAATCTTTTTTTCGTTTTGTTGGGATTAAAATGTGCATGTCTAAAAAGGCTTTGTAGAGATTTCGTTCGAATATTAACCGAGTAAAAAGCTAAAAAATTTTATTAATCTGTATAATTTTGTTTAAAAGACCATATTCAACTATTTGAACTTATAAAATTTGATTTAATAACATCTGGTTTTCGTTTTGTTGGGATTAAAACGTGCATTTCTAAAATTGCTTTATAGAGAATCCGTTTGAATTTTAACCGAGAAAAAAGCTAAAAATTTTAGATTTTTTTATAATTTTATTCAAAATCCTATAATTAATTATTTGAACTCATAAAATTTTATTTAATAACATCTAGTTTTTGTTTTATTTGGATTAAAACGTGCATGTCTAAAATGGATTTATAGAGAATCCGTTCAAATTCTAACCGAGTAAAAAGCTAAAACTTTTAGATTAATTTGTATAAATTTGTTCAAAAGCCCATAATTAATTATTTGTACTCAGAAAATTTGATTTAATAACATCTACTTATCGTTTTGCTCGGTTTAATACGTGCATGTCTAAAAAGGCTTTATAGAGAATCTGTTCGAATTTTAACCGAGTAAAAAGTTGAAAATTTTAGATTAATTTATATAATTTTGTTCAAAAGCCCATAATTAATTATTTGAACTCCAAAAGGGTGATTTAATAACATCTAGTTATCTTTTTGTTCGGATTAAAACGTGCATGTCTAAAATGGCATTATTGAGAATCTGTTCGAATTTTAATCGAGTAAAAAGTTGAAAATTTTAGATTAATTTGTATAATTTTGTTTAAAAGCACATAATTAACTATTTGAACTCATTAAATTTGATTTAATAACATCTGATTTTCGTTTTGTTGGGATTAAAACGTGCATGTCTAAAAAGGCTTTATAGAGAATCCGTTCAAATTTTAATCGAGTAAAAAGCTGAAAAATTTAGATTATTCTGTATAATTATATTCAAAAGCCCTTAATTAACTATTTGAACTAATAAAATTTGATTTAATAACATCTGATTTTCGTTTTGTTGGAATTAAAATGTGCATGTCTAAAAAGGCTTTCTAGAGATTTCGTTCGAATATTAACCGAGTAAAAAGCTGAAAATTTTAGATTGATAAGTATAATTTTGTTCAAAAGCTCAAAATTAACTATTTGAACTCATAAAATTTCATTTAATAAAATCTGGTTTTCGTTTTGTTGGGATTAAAACGTGCATGTGTAAATGGGCTTTAAAGAGAATCTGTTTGAATTTTAACCGAGTAAAAAGATGAAAATTTTAGATTAATCTGCATAATTTTATTCAAAAGCCCATAATTAATTTTTTCAAATCAAAAAATTTGATTTTATACCTAGTTATCGTTTTATTCGGATTAAAACGTGCATGTCTAAAAAGGCTTTATGGAGAATCCGTTTGAATTTTAACCGAGTAAAAAGCTGAAAATTTTAGATTAATCTATATAATTTTGTTCAAAAGCCCTTAATTAACTATTTGAACTCATAATATTTGATTTAATAACATCTGGTTTTTATTTTGTTCGGATTAAAACGTACATGTCTAAAAAGGCTTTATAGAGAATCCATTCAAATTTTAACCGAGTAAAAAACTGAAAATTTTAGATTAATCTGTATTATTTTTTTTCAAAAGCCCATAATTAATTATTTGAACAAAAAAATTTTGATTTAATAACATCTAGTAAATGTTTTATTCGGATTAAAACGTGCATGTCTAAAAAAGCTTTATAGAGAATCTGTTTGAATTTTAACCAACTAAAAAGTTAAAAATTTTAGATTAATCTGTATAATTTTGTTTAAAAGATTACAATTAACTATTTGAACTCATAAAATTTGATTTAATAACATCTGGTTTTCTTTTTGTTGGGATTAAAACGTGCATGTCTATAAAGGCTTTATAGAGAATCCGTTCGAATTTTAACCGAGTAAAAAGCTAAAAATTTTAGATTAATATGTATAATTTTATTCAAAAGCTTAAAATTAAATATTTGAACTCATAAGATTTCATTTAATAAAATCTGGTTTTCGTTTTGTTGAGATTAAAATGTGCATGTCTAAAAAGGCTTTATAGAGAATCCGTTTGAATTTTAACCGAGTAAAAAGATAAAAGTTTTAGATTAGTCTAGATAATTTTGTTCAAAAGCCCATAATTAATTATTTGAACTCAAAAAATTTGATTTAATAACATCTAGTTATGTTTTGTTCGGATTAAAACGTTCATGTCTAAAAAGGCTTTATAGAGAATACGTTTGAATTTTAACTGAGTAAAAAGATGAAAATTTTAGATTTATCTGTATAATTTTGTTCAAAATCTCATAATTAACTATTTGAAATCATCAAATTTTATTTAATAATATCTTTTTTTGTTTTATTCGGATTAAAACGTCCACATTTAAAAAGGCTTTATAGAGAATCCGTTCAAATTTTAAACGAGTAAAAAGCTGAAAATTTTAGATTAATCTATATAAATTTGTCCAAAAGCCTATAATTAATTATTTGACTCAAAAAATTTATTTAATAACATCTAGTTATCATTTTGTTCGGATTAATACGTGCATGTCTAAAAAGGCTTTATAGAGAATCCGTTTGAATTAAACCGAGTAGAAACCTGAAAATGTTAGATTTATTTGTATAATTTTGTTCAAAATCTCATAATTAACTATTTAAACTCATAAAATTTGATTTAATAACATATGGTTTTTGTTTTGTTCGAATTAAAATGTGCATATCTAAAAAGGCTTTATAGAGAAACCGTTGGAATTTTAACCGAGTAAAAAGCTGAAAATTTTAGATTAATCTGCATAATTTTGTTCAAAAGCCCATAATTAATTATTTGAACTCAAAAAATTTTATTTAATAACATCTAGTTATCGTTTCGTTCGGATTAAAATGTTGATGTCTAAAAAGGCTTTATAAAGAATCCGTTCAAATTTTAACCGAGTAAAACGCTAAAAATTTTAGATTAATCTGTATAATTTTGTTCAAAATCCCATAATTAATTATTTGAACTTAAAAAATTTGATTTAATAACATCTAGTTATCCTTTTGTTCAGATTAAAATGTGCATGGCTAAAAAGGCTTTATAGAGAATCCGTTCAAATTTTAACCGAGTAAAAAGCTTAAAATTTTATATTTAATCTGTATAATTTTATTCAAAAGGCCTTAATTAACTATTTGAACTGATAAAATTTGATTTAATAACATCTGATTTTTGTTTTGTTGGGATTAAAACGTGCACGTCTAAAAAGGCTTGATAGAGAATCCATTGGAATTTTAACCGAGTAAAAAACTGAAAATTTTAGATTGATAAGTATAATTTTATTCAAAAGCTCAAAATTAAATATTTGAACTCAAAAAATTTCATTTAATAGAATCTGGTTTTCGTTTTGTTGAGATTAAAATGTGCATGTCTAAAAAGGCTTTATAAAGAATCCGTTTGAATTTTAACCTAGTAAAAAGCTAAAAATTTTAGATTTTTTTCTAATTTTATTCAAAATCCCATAATTAATTACTTGGACTCATAAAATTTTATTTAATAACATCTAGTTTTTGTTTTATTCGGATTAAAACGTGCATGTCTAAAAAGGCTTTATATAGAATCCGTTCAAATTTTAACTGAGTAAAAAGCTGAAACTTTTAGATTAATTTGTATAATTTTTTTCAAAAGCCCATAATTAATTATTTGAACTCAAAAAATTTGATTTAATAACATCTAGTTATCGTTTTGTTCGTATTAAAACGTGCATGTCTAAAAAGGCTTTATAGAGAATCTGTTCAAATTTTAACCGAGTAAAAAGTTGAAAATTTTAGATTAATTTATATAATTTTGTTCAAAAGCCCATAATTAATTATTTGAACTCAAAAATGTTGATTTAATAACATCTAGTTATCTTTTTGCTCGGATTAAAATGTGCATGTCTAAAAAGGCTTTATAGAGAATCTGTTAAAATTTTAATCGAGTAAAAAGTTGAAAATTTTAGATTAATTTGTATCATTTTGTTCAAAAGCACATAATTAACTATTTGAACTCATTAAATTTGATTTAATAACATCTGATTTTCGTTTTGTTGGGATTAAAACGTGCATGTCTAAAAAGGCTTTATAGAGAATCCGTTCGAATTTTAACCGAGTAAAAATCTGAAAAATTTAGATTAATCTATATAATTTTTTTCAAAAGCTAAAAATTAAATATTTGAACTCATAAAATTTCATTCAATAAAATCTTGTTTTCGTTTTGTTGGGATTAAAATGTGCATGTCTAAAAAGGCTTTGTAGAGATTTCGTTCGAATATTAACCGAGTAAAAAGCTAAAAAAATTTATTAATCTGTATAATTTTGCTTAAAAGATCATAATCAACTATTTGAACTCATAAAATTTGATTTAATAACATCTGGTTTTCATTTTGTTGGGATTAAAACGTGCATTTCTAAAATTGCTTTATAGAGAATCCGTTTGAATTTTAACCGAGTAAAAAGCTAAAAATTTTAGATTTATTTGTATAATTTTATTCAAAATCCCATAATTAACTATTTAAACTCATAAAAATTTATTTAATAACATCTAATTTTTGTTTTATTTGGATTAAAACGTGCATGTCTAAAAAGGCTTTATAGAGAATCCGTTCAAATTCTAACCGAGTAAAAAGCTAAAACTTTTAGATTAATTTGTATAAATTTTTTCAAAAGCCCATAATTAATTATTTGAACTCACAAAATTTGATTTAATAACATCTACTTATCGTTTTGTTCGGTTTAATACGTGCATGTCTAAAAAGGCTTTATAGAGAATCTATTCGAATTTTAACTGAGTAAAAAGTTGAAAATTTTAGATTAATTTATATAATTTTGTTCAAAAGCGCATAATTAATTATTTGAACTCAAAAAAGTTGATTTAATAACATCTAGTTATCTTTTTGTTCGGATTAAAACGTGAGAATCCGTTCGAATTTTAACCGAGTAAAAAGTTGAAAATTTTAGATTTATTTGTATAATTTTGTTTAAAATCTAATAACTAACTATTTGAACTCATAAAATTTCATTTAATAACATCTGTTTTTGTTTTGTTCGGATTAAAACGTCAACATCTAAAAAGGCTTTATAGAGAACCCGTTCAAATTTTAACCGAGTAAAAAGCTGAAAATTTTATATTAATCTGTATAATTTTGTTCAAAACCCCATAATTAATTATTTGAACTCAAAAAAATTGATTTAGTAACATCTAGTTAATCTGTATAATTTGGTTAAAAATCTCATAATTAACTATTTGAACTCATAAAATTTTATTTAATAACATCTGTTTTTTTTTGTTCTGATTAAAACGTGCATGTCTAAAAAGGCTTTGTAAAGAATCCTTTCAAATTTTAACCGAGTAAAAAGCTAAATATTTTAGATTAATCTGTATAATTTTTTTCAGAAGCCCATAATTAATTATTTGAACTCAAAAAATTTGATTTAATAACATCTAGTCATCGTTTTGTTCGGATTAAAACGTGAGAATCCGTTCAAAATTTAACGGAGTAAAAAGCTGAAAATTTTAGATTAATCTGTATAATTTTGTTTAAAATCCCATAATTAATTATTTGAACTCATAAAATTTGATTTAATATCATTTGGTTTTGTTTTGTTCGGATTAAATCGTCCACGTCTAAAAAGGCTTTATAGAGAATTCGTTAAAATTTTAAACGAGTAAAAAGCTGAAAATTTTAGATTAATATGTATAATTTTGTTTAAAAGACCATAATTAATTATTTGAACTCAAAAAATTTGATTTAATAATATCTACTTATCATTTTTTTCGGATTAAAATGTGCATGTCTAAAAAGGCTTTATAGAGAATCTGTTCGAATTTTAACCGAGTAAAAAGCTGAAAATTTTAGATTAATCTATATAATTTTGTTCAAAAGGCAATAATTAATTATTTGAACTTAAAAAATTTGATTTAATAACATCTAGTTATCGTTTTGTTCGGATTAAAACGTTCATGTCTAAAAAGGATTTATAGAGAATCCGTTTGAATTTTAGCCGAGTAAAAAGCTAAAAATTTTAGATTAATCTGCATAATTTTATTCAAAAGCCCATAATTAATTATTTGAACTCAAAAAATTTGATTTAAAAACATCTAGTTATCGTTTTGTTCGGATTAAAAATTTTAACCGAGTAAGAAGTTGAAAATTTTAGATTAATCTGTATAATTTTGTTCAAAAGCCCATAATTAACTATTTGAACTCGAAAAATTTGATTTAATAACATCTGATTTTCGTTTTGTTGGGATTAAATTGTGCATGTCTAAAAAGACTTTATAGAGGATCCGTTCGAATTTTAACCGAGTAAAAAGCTGAAAATTTTAGATTAATCTTTATAATTTTGTTCAAAAGCACAAAATTAAATATTTGAACTCATAAAATAATTTCATTTAATAAAATCTTTTTTTTGTTTTGTTGGGATTAAAATGTGCATGTCTAAAAAGGCTTTGTAGAGATTTCATTCGAATATTAACCGAGTAAAAAGCTAAAAAAATTTATTAATCTGTATAATTTTGTTTAAAAGACCATATTCAACTATTTGAACTCATAAAATTTGATTTAATAACATCTAGTTTTCGTTTTGTTGGGATTAAAACGTGCATTTCTAAAATTGCTTTATAGAGAATCCGTTCGAATTTTAACCGAGTAAAAAGCTGAAAATTTTAGATTTATCTGTATAATTTTGTTCAAAATCCCATAATTAACTATTTAAACTCATAAAATTTCGTTTAATAACATTTGGGTTTTGTTTTGTTGGGATTAAAACGTGCATGTCTAAAAAGGCTTTATAGAGAATCTGTTCAAATTTCAACCGAGTAAAAAGCAGAAAATTTTAGATTAATCCTTATAATTTTGTTCAAAAGCCCATAATTAATTATTTGAACTCACAAAATTTGACTTAATAACATCTAGTTATCGTTTTGTTCGGATTAAAACGTGTATGTCTAAAAAGGCTTTATAGAGAATCTGTTCGAATTTAAACGAGTAAAAAGTTGAAAATTTTAGATTAATCTGTATAATTTTGTTCAAAAGCCCATAATTAACTATTTGAACTCATAAAATTTAATTTAATATCATCTGGTTTTTGTTTTGTTGGGATTAAAACGTGCATGTCTAAAAAGGCTTTATAGAGAATCCATTCGAATTTTAACAGAGTAAAAAGCTGAAAATTTTAGATTAATCTGTATAATTTTGTTCGAAAGCTCAAAATTAAATATTTGAACTCATAAAATTTAATTTAATATAATCTGGTTTTTGTTTTGTTGGGATTAAAATGTGCATGTCTAAAAAGGCTTTGTAGAGAATTCGTTTGAATTTAAACCGAGTAAAAAGCTGAAAATTTTAGATTAATCTATATAATTTTGTTTAAAAGACCATATTCAACTATTTGGTTAAAAATCCCATAATTAACTATTTGAACTCAAAAAATTTGATTTAGTAAAATCTACTTATCATTTTGTTTAGATTAAAACGTTCATGTCTCAAAAGGCTTTATAGAGAATCCGTTCGAATATTAACCGAGTAAAAAGCTCAAAATTTTAGATTAATCTGTATAATTTTGTTCAAAATCTCATAATTAACTATTTGAACTCATAAAATTTGATTTAATATCACCTGGCTTTGTTTTGTTCGGATTAAATCGTCCACGTCTAAAAAGGCTTTATAGAGAATCCATTAAAATTTTAAACGAGTAAAAAACTGAAAATTTTAGATTAATCTGTATAATTTTGTTTAAAAGACCATAATTAATTATTTGAACTCAAAAAATTTGATTTAATAATATCTACTTATCATTTTTTTCGGATTAAAACGTGCATGTCTAAAAAGGCTTTATAGAGAATCCGTTCCAATTTTAACCGAGTAAAAAGCTGAAAATTTTAGATTAATCTACATAATTTTGTTCAAAAAGGTATAATTAACTACTTGATCTCGTAAAATTAGATTAATAACATCTAGTTATCGTTTTGTTCGGATTAAAACGTGCATGTCTAAAAAGGCTTTATAGAGAATCTGTTTGAATTTTAACTGAGTAAAAAGTTGAAAATTTTAGATTAATCTGTATAAATTTGTTCAAAAGCCCATAATTAACTATTTGAACTCGTAAAATTTGATTTAATAACATCTGATTTTCGTTTTGTTGGGATTAAAACGTGCATGTCTAAAAAGTCTTTATAGAGAATCCGTTTGAACTTTAACCGACTAAAACGCTGAAAATTTTAGATTAATCTGTATAATTTTTTTCAAAAGCTCAAAATTAAATATTTGAACTCATAAAATTTTATTTAATAAAATCTTGTTTTCGTTTTGTTAGGATTAAAATGTGCATGTCGAAAAAGGCTTTGTAGAGAATTCGTTCGAATTTTAACCGAGAAAAAAGCTAAAAATTTTAGATTAATCTGTATAATTTTGTTTAAAAGACCATATTCAATTATTTGAACTCATAAAATTTGATTTAATAACATCTAATTTTCGCTTTATAGAGAATCTGTTCGAATTTTAACCGAGTAAAAAGCTGAAAATTTTAGATCTATCTGTATAATTTTGTTAAAAATCTCATAATTAACTATTTGAACTCATAAAATTTTATTTAATAACGTCTAGTTTTTTTTTGTTTGGATTAAAACGTGCATGCCTAAAAAGGCTTTATAAAGAATCATTTCAAACTTTAACCGAGTAAAAAGCTAAAAATTTTAGATTAATCTGTATAATTTTGTTCAAAACCCCATAATTAATTATTTGAACTCAAAAAATTTGATTTAATAAAATCTAGTTATCGTTTTGTTCGGATTGAAACGTGTATGTCTAAAAAGGCTTTATAGAGAATCTGTTCGAATTTTAACCGTGTAAAAGTTCAAAATTTTAGATTAATCTGTATAATTTTGTTTAAAAGCCCATATTCAACTATTTGAACTCATAAAATTTGATTTCGTTTTGTAGGGATTAAAACTTGCTTGTCAAAAATTGCTTTATAGAGAATCCGTTTGAATTTTAAGCGAGTAAAATGCTGAAAATTTGAGATGTATCTGTATAATTTTATTCAAAATCTTATAATTAACTATTTGAACTCATAAAATTTCATTTAATAACATCTGGTTTTTCTTTTGTTCAGATTAAAACGTCCATGTCTAAAAAGGCTTTATAGAGAATCTCTTCAAATTTTAACCGAGTAAAAAGCTGAAAATTTTAGAAAAATCTGTATAATTTTTTTCGAAAGCCCATAATTAATTATTTAAACTCAAAAAATTTGATTTAATATTATCTAGTTATCGTTTAGTTCAAATTAAAACGTGCATGTTTAAAAAGGCTTTATAGAGAATCCGTTCAAATTTTAACCGAGTAAAATGTTGAAAATTTTTGATTTATCTGTATAATTTTGTTCAAAATCCAATAATTAACTATTTGAACTCATAAAATTTCATTTAATAACATATGGTTGTTTTTTTTGGGATTAAAACATGCATGTCTAAATGAGATTTATAGAGAATCCATTCGAATTTTAACCGAGTAAAAAGCTGAAAATTTTAGATTAATCTGTATAATTTTGTTCAAAAGCTCAAAAGCTCAAAATTAACTATTTGAACTCATAAAATTTCATTTAATAAAATCTGGTTTTCGTTTTGTTGGGTTTAAAACGTGCATGTATAAAAAGGCTTGATAGAGAATCTGTTTGAATTTTAACCTAGTAAAAAGCTAAAAATTTTAGATTAATCTAGATAATTTTGTTTAAAAGCCCATAATTAATTATTTGAACTCAAAAAATTTGATTTAATAACATCTAGTTATCGTTTTGTTCGGATTAAAACGTGCATGTCTAAAAAGGCTTTATAGAGAATCCGTTGTAATTTTAACCGAGTAAAAAGCTAAAAATTTTAGATTTATCTATATAATTTTGTTCAAAATCTCATAATTAACAATTTGAACTCATCAAATTTGATTTAATAACATCTGGTTTTGTTTTGTTCGGATTAAAACGTCCACGTCTAAAAAGGCTTTCTAGAGAACTCGCTCAAATTTTAAACGAGTAAAAAGATGGAAATTTTAGATTAATCTGTATAATTTTGTTCAAAACCCATAATAAATTATTTGAACTCAAAAAATTTGATTTAATAACATATTGTTATCATTTTGTTCGGATTAAAACGTGCATGTCTAAAAAGGCTTTATAGAGTATCCGTTCTAATTTTAACCGAGTAAAAAGCTAAAAATTTTAGATTAATCTGTATAATTTTGTTCAAAAGCCCATAATTAACTATTTGAACTCGTAAAATTTGATTTAATAACATCTGATTTTTTTGGGTTGTTCGGATTAAAACGTCTACGTCTAAAAAGTCTTTATAGAGAATCCGTTCGAATATTAACCGAGTAAAAAGCTAAAAATTTTAGGTTAATCTGTATAATTTTGTTTAAAAGATCATATTCAACTATTTGAACTCATAAAATTTAATTTAATAACATCTGGTTTTTGTTTTGGTAGTATTAAAACTTGCATGTCAAAAATTGCTTTATAGAGAATGCGTTCAAATTTTAACCAAGTAAAAAGCTGAAAATTTTAGATTTATCTATATAATTTTTTTCAAAAGCCCATAATTAACTATTTGAACTCGTAAAATTTGATTTAATAACATTTGATTTTCGTTTTGTTGTGATTAAAACGTGCATGTCTAAAAAGTCTTTATAGAGAATCCGTTTGAACTTTAACCGAGTAAAAAGCTGAAAATTTTAGATTAATCTGTATAATTTTGTTCAAAAGCTAAAAATTAAATATTTGAACTCATAAAATTTAATTTAATAAAATCTTGTTTTCGTTTTGTTAGGATTAAAATGTGCATGTCGAAAAAGGCTTTATGGAGAATTCGTTCGAATTTTAACCGAGCAAAAAGCTAAAATTTTAGATTAATATGTATAATTCTGTTTAAAACACCATATTCAATTATTTGATCTCTTAAAATTTGATTTAATAACATCTAATTTTCGTTTTGGTGGGATTAAAACTTACATGTCTAAAATTGCTTTATAGAGAATCCGTTCGAATTTTAACCGAGTAAAAAGTTGAAAATTTTAGTTCTATCTGTATAATTTTGTTAAAAATCCCATAATTAACTATTTGAACTCATAAAATTTTATTTAATAACGTCTGGTTTTTGTTTTGTTTGGATTAAAACGTGCATGTCTAAAAAGGCTTTATAAAGAATCCTTTCAAATTTTAACCGAGTAAAAAGCTAAAAATTTTAGATTAATCTGTATAATTTTGTTCAAAAGCCCATAATTAATTATTTTAACTCAAAAAATTTGATTTAATAAAATCTAGTTATCGTTTTGTTCGAATTAAAACGTGTATGTCTAAAAAGGCTTTATAGAGAATCTGTTCGAATTTTAACCGTGTAAAAAGTTGAAAATTTTAGATTAATCTGTATAATTTTGTTTAAAAGCCCATATTCAACTATTTGAACTCATAAAATTTGATTTCGTTTTGTAGGGATTAAAACTTGCTTGTCAAAAATTGCTTTATAGAGAATTCGTTTGAATTTTAAGCGAGTAAAATGCTGAAAATTTGAGATGTATCTGTATAATTTTATTCAAAATCTTATAATTAACTATTTGAACTCATAAAATTTCATTTAATAACATATGGTTTTTGTTTTGTTCAGATTAAAACGTCCATGTCTAAAAAGGCTTTATAGAGAATCAGTTCAAATTTTAACCAAGTAAAAAGCTGAAAATTTTAGATTAATCTGTATAATTTTCTTCGAAAGCCCATAATTAATTATTTGAACTCAAAAAATTTGATTTAATAACATCTAATTATCGTTTTGTTCGGATTAAAACGTGCATGTCTAAAAAGGCTTTATAGAGAATCCGTTCAAATTTTAACCGAGTAAAATGTTGAAAATTTTAGATTAATCTGTGTTATTTTGTTCAAAAGACCATAATTAACTATTTGAACTCGTAAAATTTGATTTAATAACATTTGATTTTCGTTTTGTTGGGAGTAAAACGTGCATATCTAAAAGGGCTTTATAAAGAATCCGTTTGAATTTTAACCGAGTAAAAAGCTAAAAATTTTAGATTAATCTATATAATTTTGTTTAAAATCCCATAATTAACTATTTGAACTCATAAAATTTTATTCAATAACATCTGGTTTTGTTTTGTTCGGATTAAAACGTCCACGTCTAAAAAGGCTTTATAGAGAATCCTTTCGAATATTAACCGAGTAAAAAGCTACAAAATTTAGATTAATCTGTGTAATTTTGTTTAATAGACCATATTCAACTATTTGAAATCATAAAAATTGATTTAATAACATCTGGTTTTCGTTTTGGTGGGATTAAAACTTGCATGTCTAAAATTGCTTTATAGAGAATCCGTTCTAATTTTAACTGAGTTTAAAGCTGAAAATTTTAGATTTATCTGTATAATTTGCTCAGAATCCCATAATTAACTATTTGAACTCGTAAAATTTTATTTAAAAATATCTGGTTTTTGTTTTATTCGGATTAAAAAGTGCATGTCTAAATACGCTTTATAGAGAATCTGTTCGAATTTAACCAAGTAAAAACTAGAAAATTTTAGATTTATCTGTATAATTTTGTTCAAATCCCATAATTAACTATTTGAACTCATAAAATTTGATTTAATAACATCTGGTTTTCGTTTTGTTCGGATTAAAACGTGCATGTCTAAAAAGGCTTTATAGAGAATCCGTTCGAGTTTTAACCGAGTAAACAGCTGAAAATTTTAGATTAATCTGTATAATTTTGTTCAAAAGCCCATAATTAATTATTTGAACTCAAAAAATTTGATTTAATAATATCTAGTAATTGTTTTGTTCGGATTAAAACATGCATGTCTAAAAATGCTTTATAGAGAATCTGTTCGAATTTTAACCGACTAAAAAGTTGAAAATTTTAGATTAATCTGTATAATTTTGTTTAAAAGCCCGTAATTAACTATTTGAACTCATAAAATTTGATTTAATAACATCTGGTTTTCGTTTTGTTGGGATTAAAACGTGCATGTCTACAAAGGCTTTATAGAGAATCCGTTCGAATTTTAACCGAGTAAAAAGCTAAAAATTTTAGATTAATCTGTATAATTTTTATTCAAAATCTCAAAATTAAATATTTGAACTCATAAAATTTCCTTTAATAAAATGTGGTTTTCGTTTTGTTGAGATTAAAATGTGCATGTATAAAAAGGCTTGATAGAGAATCCGTTTGAATTTTAACCGAGTAAAAAGCTAAAAATTTTAGATTAATCTACATAATTTTGTTCAAAAGCCCATAATTAATTATTCGAACTCAAAAAATTTGATTTAATAATATCTAGTTATCGTTTTGTTCGGATTAAAACGTGCATGTCTAAAAAGGCTTTATAGATAATCCGTTCAAATTTTAACCGAGTAAAATGCTGAAAAATTTAGATTAATCTGTATAATTTTGTTCAAAATCTCATAATTAACTATTCTAACACATAAAATTTGATTTAATATCATCTGGTTTTGTTTTGTTCGGAATTAAACGTCCATGTCTAAAAAGGCTTTATAGAGAATCCGTTCAAATTTTAACCGAGTAAAAAGCTGAAAATTTTAGATTAATCTGTATAATTTTGTTTAAAAGCCCATAATTAATTATTTGAACTCAAAAAATTTGATTTAATAACATCTACTTATCATTTTGTTCAGATTAAAACGTTCATGTCTAAAAAGGCTTTATAGAGAATCCGTTCGAATTTTAACCAAGTAAAAAGCTGAAAATTTTAGATTAATCTGCATAATTTTGTTCAAAAGCCCATAATTAATTATTTGAACTCAAAAAATATGATTTAATAACATCTAGTTATCGTTTTGTTCGTATTAAAACGTGCATGTCTAAAAAGGCTTGATAGAGAATCCGTTTGAATTTTGGCCGAGTAAAAAGCTGAAAATTTTAGATTAATCTGCATAATTTTGTTCAAAAGCCCATAATTAATTATTTGAACTCAAAAAATATGATTTAATAACATCTAGTTATCGTTTTGTTCGTATTAAAACGTGCATGTCTAAAAAGGCTTGATAGAGAATCCGTTTGAATTTTGGCCGAGTAAAAAGCTGAAAAATTTAGATTAATCTGCATAATTTTATTTAAAAGCCCATAATTAATTATTTGAACTCAAAAAAATTTATTTAAAAACATCTAGTTATCGTTTTGTTCGGATTAAAACGTTCATGTCTAAAAGGGCTTTATAGAGACTCCGTTCAAATTTTAACCAAGTAAAAAGCTGAAAATTTTAGATTAATCTGCATAATTTTGTTCAAAAGCCCATAATTAATTATTTGAAATCAAAAAATTTGATTTAATAACATCTAGTTATCATTTTATTCGGATTAAAACGTGCATGTCTAAAAAGGCTTTATGGAGAATCCGTTTGAATTTTAACCTAGTAAAAGGATAAAAATTTTAGATTAATCTGTATAATTTTGTTTGAAAGCCCTTAATTAACTATTTGAACACATAAAATTTGATTTAATTACATTTTGTTTTGGTTTTGTTCGGATTAAAACGTGCAACTCTAAATAGACTTTATAGAGAATCCGTTCGAATTTTAACCGAGTAAAAAGCTGAAAATTTTAGATTTATCTGTATAATTTTGTTCAAAATCTCATAATTAACTATTTGAACTCATAAAATTTGATTTAATATCATCTGGTTTTGTTTTGTTCGTATTAAAACGTCCACATCTAAAAAGGCTTTATAGAGAATCCTTTCAAATTTTAAACGAGTAAAAAGCTGAAACTTTTAGATTAATGTGTATATTTTGTTTAAAATCCCATAATTAATTATTTAAACTCAAAAAATTTGATTTAATAACATCTACTTATCATTTTGTTCAGATTAAAACGTGCATGTCTAAAAAGGCTTTATAGAGAATCTGTTCGAATTTTAATCGACTAAAAAGTTGAAAATTTTAGACTAATCTGTATAATTTTGTTTAAAACCCCTTAATTAACTATTTGAACTAATAAAATATGATTTAATAACATCTGGTTTTGGTTTTGTTCGGGTAAAAACGTGCATGTCTAAAAAGGCTTTATAGAGAATCAGTTCAAATTTTATCTAAGTAAAAACCTGAAAAATTTAGATTAATCTGTATAATTTTGTTCAAAAGCCCATAATTAATTTTTTGAACTCAAAAAATTTGATTTAATAACATCTAGTAATTGTTTTGTTCGGATTAAAACGTGCATGTCTAAAAAGGCTTTATAGAGAATCCGTTTGAATTTTAACCGAGTAAAAAGCTGAAAATTTTAGATTTATCTGTATAATTTTATTCAAAATCCCATAATTAACTATTTGAACTCATAAAATTTGATTTAATAACATCTTGTTTTTATTTTGTTCGGATTAAAACTTGCATGTCTAAAAGGCTTTATAGAGAATCCGTTCGAATTTTAACCGAGTAAAAAGCAGAAAATTTTAGATTAATCTGTATAATTTTGTTCAAAAGCTCAAAATTAAATATTTGAACTCATAAAATTTCATTTAATAAAATTTTGTTTTCGTTTTGTTGGATTAAAATGTACATGTCTGAAAAGGCTTTGTAGAGAATTCGTTTGAATTTTAACCGAGTAAAAAGCTAAAAATATTATATTAATCTAGATAATTTTGTTTAAAAGACCATATTCAATTATTTGAACTCATAAAATTTGATTTAATAACATCTGGTTTTCGTTTTGGCAGGGTTAAAACTTGCATGTCTAAAATTGCTTTATAGAGAATCCGTACAAATTTTAACCGAGTAAAAAATTGAAAATTTTAGTTTTATCTGTATAATTTTGCTCAAAATCCCATAATTAACTATTTGAAATCATGAAATTTTATTTAATAACATCTAGTTTTTGTTTTGTTCGGATTAAAACGTGCATGTCTAAAAAGGCTTTATAGAGAATCCGTTTGAAGTTTAACCGAGTAGAAAGCTAAAAATTTTAGATTTATCTATATAATTTTGTTCAAATAATTAACTATTTGAACTCATAAAATTTGATTTAATATCATCTGGTTTTGTTTTATTCGGATTAAAACGTCCATAATTAATTATTTTAACTCAAAAAATTTGATTTAATAACATCTACTTATCATTTTGTTCAGATTAAAACGTTCATGTCTAAAAAGGCTTTATAGAGAATCCGTTCGAATTTTAACCGAGTAAAAAGCTGAAAATTTAAGATTAATCTGTATAATTTTGTTTAAAAGCCCATAATTAATTATTTGAACTCAAAAAATTTGATTTAATAACATCTACTTATCATTTTGTTCAGATTAAAACGTTCATGTCTAAAAAGGCTTTATAGAGAATCTGTTCGAATATTAACTGAGTAAAAAGCTGAAAATTTTAGATTAATCTGTATAATTTTGTTTAAAATCTCGTAATTAACTATTTGAAATCATAAAATTTGATTTAATATCATCTGGTTTTGTTTTGTTCGGATTAAAACGTCCATGTCTAAAAAGGCTTTATAGAGAATCCGTTCGAATTTTAACCGAGTAAAAAGCTGAAAATTTTAGATTTATCTGTATAATTTTGTTCAAAATCCAATAATTAACTATTTAAACTCATAAAATTTTATTTAATAACATCTGGTTTTTGTTTTGTTCGGATTGAAACGTGCATGTCTATAAAGGCTTTATAGAGAATCCGTTCGAATTTTAACCGAGTAAAAAGCTAAAAAATTTAGATTAATCTGTATAATTTTTATTCAAAATCTCAAAATTAAATATTTGAACTCATAAAATTTCCTTTAATAAAATGTGGTTTCGTTTTGTTGAGATTAAAATGTGCATGTCTAAAAAGGCTTTACAGAGAATCCATTTGAATTTTAACCGAGTAAAAAGGTGAATATTTTAGATTAGTCTACATAATTTTGTTCAAAAGCCCATAATTAATTATTTGAACTCAAAAAATTTGATTTAATAACATCTAGTTATCGTTTTGTTCGAATTAAAACGTGCATGTCTAAAAAGGCTTTATAGAGAATCTGTTCGAATTTTAACCGACTAAAATGTTGAAAATTTTAGATTAATCTGTATAATTTTGTTTAAAATCTCATAATTAACTATTTGAACTCATAAAATTTGATTTAATAACATCTGGTTTTCGTTTTCTTGGGATTAAAACGTGCATGTCTATAAAGGCTTTATAGAGAATCCGTTTGAATTTTAACCGAGTAAAAAGCTAAAAATTTTAGATTAATCTGTATAATTTTTATTTAAAAGCTCAAAATTAAATATTTGAACTCATAAAATTTCCTTTAATAAAATGTGGTTTTCGTTTTGTTGAGATTAAAATGTGCATGTCTTAAAAGGCTTTATAAAGAATCCGTTTGAATTTTAACCTAGTAAAAAGCTGAAAATTTTAGATTTATCAGTAAAATTTTGTTCAAAATCTCATAATTAACTATTTGAACTCATCAAATTTGATTTAATAACATCTGGTTTTGTTTTGTTCGGAATAAAACGTCCACGTCTAAAAAGGCTTTATAGAGAATCTGTTCGAATTTTAATCGAGTAAAAAGATAAAAATTTTAGATTTATCTGTATAATTTAGTTCAAATTCCCATAATTAACTATTTGAACTCATAAAATTTGATTTAATAATATTTGGCTTTTGTTTTGTTCGGATTAAAACATGCATGTCTAAAAAGTCTTTATAGAGAATCAGTTCGAATTTTAACCGAGTAAAAAGCTGAAAATTTTAGATTTATCTGTATAATTTTGTTCAAAATCTCATAATTAAATATTTGAACTCATAAAATTTGATTTAATATCATCTGGTTTTGTTTTGTTCGGATTAAAACGTCCATGTCTAAAAAGGCTTCGTAGAGAATCCGTTCAAATTTTAAACGACAAAAAAGCTGAAACTTTTAGATTAATCTATATAATTTTGTTCAAAAGCCCATATTCAACTATTTGAACTCATAAAATTTATTTAATAACATCTGGTTTTCGTTTTGGTGGGATTAAAACTTGCATGTCTAAAAATTGATTTATAGAGAACCCGTTCAAATTTTAATTGAGTAAAAAGTTGAAAATTTTAGATTTATCAGTATAATTTTGTTCAAAATCCCATAATTAACTATTTGGACTCATAAAATTTTATTTTAACAATATCTGGATTTTGTTTTGTTCGGATTAAAACATGCATGTCTAAAAGCGCTTTATAGAGAATCCGTTCAAATTTTAACCGAGTAAAAAGCTAAAACTTTTAGATTAATTTGTATAATTTTGTTCAAAAGCCCATAATTAATTATTTGAACTCAAAAAATTTGATTTAATAACATCTACTTATCGTTTTGTTTGGTTTAATACGTACATGTCTAAAATGGCTTTACAGAGAATCTGTTCGAATTTTAACCGAGTAAAAAGTTGAAAATTTTAGATTAATTTATATAATTTTGTTCAAAAGCTCAAAATTAACTATTTGAACTCATAAAATTTCATTTAATAAAATCTGGTTTTCGTTTTGTTGGGATTAAAACGTGCATGTGTAAATGGGCTTTAAAGACAATCTGTTCCAAGTTTAACCGAGTAAAATGCTGAAAATTTTAGATTAATCTGTATAACTTTGTTCAAAAGCCCTTAATTAACTATTTGAACTAATAAAATTTGATTTAATAACATCTGATTTTCGTTTTATTGGAATTAAAACGTGCACGTCTAAAAAGGCTTTATAGAGAATCCGTTGGAATTTTAATCGAGTAAAAAGCTAAATATTTTAGATTAATCAGTATAATTTTGTTCAAAAGCTCAAAATTAAATATTTGAACTCATAAAATTTCTTTTAATAAAATCTTGTTTTCGTTTTGTTGGGATTAAAACGTGCATGTCTAAAATGGCTTTATTGAGAATCTGTTCAAATTTTAACCGAGTAAAAAGCTGAAACTTTTAGATTAATTTGTATAATTTTGTTCAAAAGCCCATAATTAATTATTTGAACTCAAAAAATTTGATTTAGTAACATCTCGTTATCGTTTTGTTTGGATTAAAACGTGCATGTCTAAAAAGGCTTTATAGAGAATCTGTTCGAATTTTAACCGACTAAAATGTTGAAAATTTTAGATTAATTTATATAATTTTGTTCAAAAGCCTATAATTAACTATTTGAACTCCCTAAATTTGATTTAATAATATCTGGTTTTCGTTTTGTTGTGATTAGAATGTACATGTCTATAAAGACTTTATAGAGAATCCGTTCGAATTTTAACCGAGTAAAAAGCTAAAAATTTTAGATTAATCTGTATAATTTTATTCAAAAGCTCACTCATAAAATTTCATTTAATAAAATTTGGTTTTCGTTTAGTTGTGATTAAAATGTGCATGTCTAAAAAGGCTTTGTAGAGAATCTGTTCGAATTTTAACAGAGTAAAAAGCTAAAAATTTTAGATTAATCTGTATAATTTTGTTCAAAAGCCCATATTCAACTATTTGAACTCATAAAATTTATTTAATAACATCTGGTTTTCGTTTTGGTGGGATTAAAACTTGCATGTCTAAAAATTTCTTTATAGAGAACCCGTTCGAATTTTAATTGACTAAAAAGTTGAAAATTTTAGATTTATCAGTATAATTTTGTTCAAAATCTCATAATTAACTATTTGAACTCATAAAATTTTATTTTAATAACATCGGGATTTTGTTTTGTTCGGATTAAAACATGCATGTCTAAAAGGGCTTTATAGAGAATTCGTTCAAATTTTAACCGAGTAAAAAGCTAAAACTTTTAGATTAATTTGTATAATTTTATTCAAAAGCCCATAGTTAATTATTTGAACTCAAAAAATTTGATTTAATAACATCTACTTATCGTTTTGTTTGGTTTAATACGTACATGTCTAAAATGGCTTTACAGAGAATCTGTTCGAATTTTAACCGAGTAAAAAGTTGAAAATTTTAGATTAATTTATATAATTTTGTTCAAAAGCTCAAAATTAACTATTTGAACTCATAAAATTTCATTTAATAAAATCTGGTTTTCGTTTTGTTGGGATTAAAACGTGCATGTGTAAATGGGCTTTAAAGACAATCTGTTCCAAGTTTAACCGAGTAAAATGCTGAAAATTTTAGATTAATCTGTATAACTTTGTTCAAAAGCCCTTAATTAACTATTTGAACTAATAAAATTTGATTTAATAACATCTGATTTTCGTTTTATTGGAATTAAAACGTGCACGTCTAAAAAGGCTTTATAGAGAATCCGTTGGAATTTTAATCGAGTAAAAAGCTAAATATTTTAGATTAATCAGTATAATTTTGTTCAAAAGCTCAAAATTAAATATTTGAACTCATAAAATTTCTTTTAATAAAATCTTGTTTTCGTTTTGTTGGGATTAAAACGTGCATGTCTAAAAAGGCTTTATAGAGAATCCGTTCAAATTTTAACCGAGTAAAAAGCTGAAACTTTTAGATTAATTTGTATAATTTTGTTCAAAAGCCCATAATTAATTATTTGAACTCAAAAAATTTGATTTAGTAACATCTCGTTATCGTTTTGTTTGGATTAAAACGTGCATGTCTAAAAAGGCTTTATAGAGAATCTGTTCGAATTTTAACCGACTAAAATGTTGAAAATTTTAGATTAATTTATATAATTTTGTTCAAAAGCCTATAATTAACTATTTGAACTCCCTAAATTTGATTTAATAATATCTGGTTTTCGTTTTGTTGTGATTAGAATGTACATGTCTATAAAGACTTTATAGAGAATCCGTTCGAATTTTAACCGAGTAAAAAGCTAAAAATTTTAGATTAATCTGTATAATTTTATTCAAAAGCTCACTCATAAAATTTCATTTAATAAAATTTGGTTTTCGTTTAGTTGTGATTAAAATGTGCATGTCTAAAAAGGCTTTGTAGAGAATCTGTTCGAATTTTAACAGAGTAAAAAGCTAAAAATTTTAGATTAATCTGTATAATTTTGTTCAAAAGCCCATATTCAACTATTTGAACTCATAAAATTTATTTAATAACATCTGGTTTTCGTTTTGGTGGGATTAAAACTTGCATGTCTAAAAATTTCTTTATAGAGAACCCGTTCGAATTTTAATTGACTAAAAAGTTGAAAATTTTAGATATATCAGTATAATTTTGTTCAAAATCTCATAATTAACTATTTGAACTCATAAAATTTTATTTTAATAACATCGGGATTTTGTTTTGTTCGGATTAAAACATGCATGTCTAAAAGGGCTTTATAGAGAATTCGTTCAAATTTTAACCGAGTAAAAAGCTAAAACTTTTAGATTAATTTGTATAATTTTATTCAAAAGCCCATAGTTAATTATTTGAACTCAAAAAATTTGATTTAATAACATCTACTTATCGTTTTGTTTGGTTTAATACGTACATGTCTAAAATGGCTTTACAGAGAATCTGTTCGAATTTTAACCGAGTAAAAAGTTGAAAATTTTAGATTAATTTATATAATTTTGTTCAAAAGCTCAAAATTAACTATTTGAACTCATAAAATTTCATTTAATAAAATCTGGTTTTCGTTTTGTTGGGATTAAAACGTGCATGTGTAAATGGGCTTTAAAGACAATCTGTTCCAAGTTTAACCGAGTAAAATGCTGAAAATTTTAGATTAATCTGTATAACTTTGTTCAAAAGCCCTTAATTAACTATTTGAACTAATAAAATTTGATTTAATAACATCTGATTTTCGTTTTATTGGAATTAAAACGTGCACGTCTAAAAAGGCTTTATAGAGAATCCGTTGGAATTTTAATCGAGTAAAAAGCTAAATATTTTAGATTAATCAGTATAATTTTGTTCAAAAGCTCAAAATTAAATATTTGAACTCATAAAATTTCTTTTAATAAAATCTTGTTTTCGTTTTGTTGGGATTAAAACGTGCATGTCTAAAAAGGCTTTATAGAGAATCCGTTCAAATTTTAACCGAGTAAAAAGCTGAAACTTTTAGATTAATTTGTATAATTTTGTTCAAAAGCCCATAATTAATTATTTGAACTCAAAAAATTTGATTTAGTAACATCTCGTTATCGTTTTGTTTGGATTAAAACGTGCATGTCTAAAAAGGCTTTATAGAGAATCTGTTCGAATTTTAACCGACTAAAATGTTGAAAATTTTAGATTAATTTATATAATTTTGTTCAAAAGCCTATAATTAACTATTTGAACTCCCTAAATTTGATTTAATAATATATGGTTTTCGTTTTGTTGTGATTAGAATGTACATGTCTATAAAGACTTTATAGAGAATCCGTTCGAATTTTAACCGAGTAAAAAGCTAAAAATTTTAGATTAATCTGTATAATTTTATTCAAAAGCTCACTCATAAAATTTCATTTAATAAAATTTGGTTTTCGTTTAGTTGTGATTAAAATGTGCATGTCTAAAAAGGCTTTGTAGAGAATCTGTTCGAATTTTAACAGAGTAAAAAGCTAAAAATTTTAGATTAATCTGTATAATTTTGTTCAAAAGCCCATATTCAACTATTTGAACTCATAAAATTTATTTAATAACATCTGGTTTTCGTTTTGGTGGGATTAAAACTTGCATGTCTAAAAATTTCTTTATAGAGAACCCGTTCGAATTTTAATTGACTAAAAAGTTGAAAATTTTAGATATATCAGTATAATTTTGTTCAAAATCTCATAATTAACTATTTGAACTCATAAAATTTTATTTTAATAACATCGGGATTTTGTTTTGTTCGGATTAAAACATGCATGTCTAAAAGGGCTTTATAGAGAATTCGTTCAAATTTTAACCGAGTAAAAAGCTAAAACTTTTAGATTAATTTGTATAATTTTATTCAAAAGCCCATAGTTAATTATTTGAACTCAAAAAATTTGATTTAATAACATCTACTTATCGTTTTGTTTGGTTTAATACGTACATGTCTAAAATGGCTTTACAGAGAATCTGTTCGAATTTTAACCGAGTAAAAAGTTGAAAATTTTAGATTAATTTATATAATTTTGTTCAAAAGCTCAAAATTAACTATTTGAACTCATAAAATTTCATTTAATAAAATCTGGTTTTCGTTTTGTTGGGATTAAAACGTGCATGTGTAAATGGGCTTTAAAGACAATCTGTTCCAAGTTTAACCGAGTAAAATGCTGAAAATTTTAGATTAATCTGTATAACTTTGTTCAAAAGCCCTTAATTAACTATTTGAACTAATAAAATTTGATTTAATAACATCTGATTTTCGTTTTATTGGAATTAAAACGTGCACGTCTAAAAAGGCTTTATAGAGAATCCGTTGGAATTTTAATCGAGTAAAAAGCTAAATATTTTAGATTAATCAGTATAATTTTGTTCAAAAGCTCAAAATTAAATATTTGAACTCATAAAATTTCTTTTAATAAAATCTTGTTTTCGTTTTGTTGGGATTAAAACGTGCATGTCTAAAAAGGCTTTATAGAGAATCCGTTCAAATTTTAACCGAGTAAAAAGCTGAAACTTTTAGATTAATTTGTATAATTTTGTTCAAAAGCCCATAATTAATTATTTGAACTCAAAAAATTTGATTTAGTAACATCTCGTTATCGTTTTGTTTGGATTAAAACGTGCATGTCTAAAAAGGCTTTATAGAGAATCTGTTCGAATTTTAACCGACTAAAATGTTGAAAATTTTAGATTAATTTATATAATTTTGTTCAAAAGCCTATAATTAACTATTTGAACTCCCTAAATTTGATTTAATAATATATGGTTTTCGTTTTGTTGTGATTAGAATGTACATGTCTATAAAGACTTTATAGAGAATCCGTTCGAATTTTAACCGAGTAAAAAGCTAAAAATTTTAGATTAATCTGTATAATTTTATTCAAAAGCTCACTCATAAAATTTCATTTAATAAAATTTGGTTTTCGTTTAGTTGTGATTAAAATGTGCATGTCTAAAAAGGCTTTGTAGAGAATCTGTTCGAATTTTAACAGAGTAAAAAGCTAAAAATTTTAGATTAATCTGTATAATTTTGTTCAAAAGCCCATATTCAACTATTTGAACTCATAAAATTTATTTAATAACATCTGGTTTTCGTTTTGGTGGGATTAAAACTTGCATGTCTAAAAATTTCTTTATAGAGAACCCGTTCGAATTTTAATTGACTAAAAAGTTGAAAATTTTAGATTTATCAGTATAATTTTGTTCAAAATCTCATAATTAACTATTTGAACTCATAAAATTTTATTTTAATAACATCGGGATTTTGTTTTGTTCGGATTAAAACATGCATGTCTAAAAGGGCTTTATAGAGAATTCGTTCAAATTTTAACCGAGTAAAAAGCTAAAACTTTTAGATTAATTTGTATAATTTTATTCAAAAGCCCATAGTTAATTATTTGAACTCAAAAAATTTGATTTAATAACATCTACTTATCGTTTTGTTTGGTTTAATACGTACATGTCTAAAATGGCTTTACAGAGAATCTGTTCGAATTTTAACCGAGTAAAAAGTTGAAAATTTTAGATTAATTTATATAATTTTGTTCAAAAGCTCAAAATTAACTATTTGAACTCATAAAATTTCATTTAATAAAATCTGGTTTTCGTTTTGTTGGGATTAAAACGTGCATGTGTAAATGGGCTTTAAAGACAATCTGTTCCAAGTTTAACCGAGTAAAATGCTGAAAATTTTAGATTAATCTGTATAACTTTGTTCAAAAGCCCTTAATTAACTATTTGAACTAATAAAATTTGATTTAATAACATCTGATTTTCGTTTTATAGGAATTAAAACGTGCACGTCTAAAAAGGCTTTATAGAGAATCCGTTGGAATTTTAATCGAGTAAAAAGCTAAATATTTTAGATTAATCAGTATAATTTTGTTCAAAAGCTCAAAATTAAATATTTGAACTCATAAAATTTCTTTTAATAAAATCTTGTTTTCGTTTTGTTGGGATTAAAACGTGCATGTCTAAAAAGGCTTTATAGAGAATCCGTTCAAATTTTAACCGAGTAAAAAGCTGAAACTTTTAGATTAATTTGTATAATTTTGTTCAAAAGCCCATAATTAATTATTTGAACTCAAAAAATTTGATTTAGTAACATCTCGTTATCGTTTTGTTTGGATTAAAACGTGCATGTCTAAAAAGGCTTTATAGAGAATCTGTTCGAATTTTAACCGACTAAAATGTTGAAAATTTTAGATTAATTTATATAATTTTGTTCAAAAGCCTATAATTAACTATTTGAACTCCCTAAATTTGATTTAATAATATCTGGTTTTCGTTTTGTTGTGATTAGAATGTACATGTCTATAAAGACTTTATAGAGAATCCGTTCGAATTTTAACCGAGTAAAAAGCTAAAAATTTTAGATTAATCTGTATAATTTTATTCAAAAGCTCACTCATAAAATTTCATTTAATAAAATTTGGTTTTCGTTTAGTTGTGATTAAAATGTGCATGTCTAAAAAGGCTTTGTAGAGAATCTGTTCGAATTTTAACAGAGTAAAAAGCTAAAAATTTTAGATTAATCTGTATAATTTTGTTCAAAAGCCCATATTCAACTATTTGAACTCATAAAATTTATTTAATAACATCTGGTTTTCGTTTTGGTGGGATTAAAACTTGCATGTCTAAAAATTTCTTTATAGAGAACCCGTTCGAATTTTAATTGACTAAAAAGTTGAAAATTTTAGATTTATCAGTATAATTTTGTTCAAAATCTCATAATTAACTATTTGAACTCATAAAATTTTATTTTAATAACATCGGGATTTTGTTTTGTTCGGATTAAAACATGCATGTCTAAAAGGGCTTTATAGAGAATTCGTTCAAATTTTAACCGAGTAAAAAGCTAAAACTTTTAGATTAATTTGTATAATTTTATTCAAAAGCCCATAGTTAATTATTTGAACTCAAAAAATTTGATTTAATAACATCTACTTATCGTTTTGTTCTGTTTAATACGTGCATGTCTAAAAAGGCTTTACAGAGAATCTGTTCGAATTTTAACCGAGTAAAAAGTTGAAAATTTTAGATTAATTTATATAATTTTGTTCAAAAGCTAAAAATTAACTATTTGAACTCATAAAATTTCATTTAATAAAATCTGGTTTTCGTTTTGTTGGGATTAAAACGTGCATGTGTAAATGCGCTTTAAGGAGAATCTGTTCGAATTTTAACCGAGTAAAAAGCTGAAAATTTTAGATTAATTTGTATAACTTTGTTCAAAAGCCCTTAATTAACTATTTGAACTAATAAAATTTGATTTAATAACATCTGATTTTCGTTTTATTGGGATTAAAACGTGCACGTCTAAAAAGGCTTTATATAGAATCCGTTCGAATTTTAACCGAGTAAAAAGCTAAAAATTTTAGATTAATCTGTATAATTTTGTTCAGAAGCCCATATTCAACTATTTGAACTCATAAAATTTGATTTAATAACATCTAATTTTTGTTTTATTGGGATTAAAACTTGCTTGTCTAGAATTGCTTTATAGAGAATCCGTTTGAAATTTAACCAAGTAAAGAGCTGAAAATTTTATATTTATCTGTATAATTTTGTTCAAAATCTCATAATTAATTATTTAAACTCTTAAAATTTGATTTAATAACATCTGGTTTTGTTTTGTTCGGACTAAAACGTCCACGTCTAAAATGGCTTTATAGAGAATCCGTTCAAATTTTAAACGAGTAAAAAGCTGAAAATTTTAGATTAACATGTATAATTTTGTTCAAAAGACCATAATTAACTATTTGAACGCGTAAAATTTGATATTAATAACATCTGATTTTCGTTTTGTTGGGATTAAAACGTGCATGTCTAAAAAGGCTTTATAGAGAATCTGTTCGAATTTTAACCGAGTAAAAAGCTTAAAATTTTAGATTAATCTATATAATTTTGTTCAAAAGCTTAAAATTAAATATTTGAACTCATAAAATTCATTTAATAAAATCTCTTTTTCGTTTTGTTAGGATTAAAACGTACATGTCTAAAAAGGCTTTGTAGAGAATTCGTTCTAATTTTAACCGAGTAAAAAGCTAAAAATTTTATATTAATCTGTATAATTTTGTTTAAAAGACCATATTCAACTATTTGAACTCATAAAATTCGATTTAATAACATCTAGTTTTCGTTTTGGTGGGATTAAAACATGCATGTCTAAAATTTTAGATTTATCTGTATAATTTTATTCAGAATCCCATAATTAACTATTCGGACTCATAAAATTTTATTTAATAACATCTGGTTTTTGTTTTGTTCGGATTAAAACGTACATGTCTAAAAAGGCTTTATAGAAAATCCGTTCAAATTTCAACCGAGTAAAAAGCTGAAACTTTTAGATTAATTTGTATAATTTTGTTCAAAAGCCCATAATTAATTATTTGAACTCAAAAAATTTGATTTAATAACATCTACTTATCATTTTGTTCGGTTTAATACGTGCATGTCTAAAAAGGCTTTATAGAGAATCTGTTCGAAATTTTACCGAGTAAAAAGCTGAATATTTTAGATTAATCTGTATAATTTTGTTCAAAAGCCCATAATTAATTATTTGAACTCAAGAAATTTGATTTAATAACATCTAGTTATCGTTGTGTTCAGATTAAAACGTGCATGTCTAAAAAGGCTTTATAGAGAATCTATTCGAATTTTAATCGAGTAAAAAGCTGAAAATTTTAGATTAATTTGTATAATTTTGTTCAAAAGCACATAATTAACTATTTGAACTCATAAAATTTGATTTAATAACATCTTATTTTCGTTTTGTTGGGATTAAAACGTGCATGTCTAAAAAGGCTTTATAGAGAATCCGTTCGAATTTTAACCGAGTAAAAAGTTAAAAATTTTAGATTAATCTGTATAATTTTGTTTAAAAGGTCATAATTAACTATTTGAAATCATAAAATTTGATTTAATAACATCTGATTTTCGTTTTGCTGGGATTAAAACGTGCATGTCTAAAAAGGCTTTGTAAAGAATTCGTTCGAATTTTAACTGAGTAAAAAGCTAAAAATTTTATGTTAATCTGTATAATTTTGTTTAAAAGACCATATTCAACTATTTGAACTCATAAAATTTGATTTAATAACATCTGGTTTTCGTTTTGTTCGGTTTAATACGTGCATATCTAAAGAGGCTTTATAGAGAATCTGCTCGAATTTTAACCGAGTAAAAAGTTGAAAATTTTAGATTAATTTTTATAATTTTGTTTAAAAGCTCATAATTAACTATTTGAACACATAAAATTTGATTTAATAACATCTGGTTTTCGTTTTGTTGGGATTAAAACGTGCATGTCTAAAAAGGCTTTGTAGAGAATTCGTTCTAATTTTTTTGTTGAAGGAAAGGGCCTCATTAAAAAACCCCTAAAGCCAACCACCCCGAGAGGTGAGAAGGCACCTATGGGGAAAAGAGTACCCAGGGTATTATTGAGAAGAAGAGGAGAACCTCTCAGAGTTTACAGAGACCCGAATAAAATCGGGAAAGAAACAGTCAAAAGTACAAGAAGTAAAATAACGCAAGGCCCTATTAGCCAAAGAATGGGCTACTACGTTTGCATCTCTAGGCACATAACAAATCTTGCAATTAGGCATAGTACCTAGAGTGGCGCGGATGCATGATACCAAATGTTGCACTGTGGAAAGATCTCGAGGAGGAGCATTATTAATTTTGTTCGCAATGGACGCAGAGTTAGTTTCAAAAATCACATTAGTCCATCCGTTAGCAACAGCAAAGCGTAAACCTTCCAGAATAGCAAGAGCTTCTGCAAAAGCTGGGTCTGGACAAAGAAGGGGCATGAAACAACCACCAAGCACTGAGCCAGAAGAATCACGAGCAATAACACCAGCAGCAGCCCCTCTCAAGATAGGGTCAAAAGCCCCATCCGTGTTAATTTTGACAAAACCTGGAGCCGGTTTCATCCATCTAGCCGGAGCGAAGGTGGGCTCCAGCTAGCCGGGAGGATTGGCAGGACTCATCATTAAAAGATGTATAATCAGTGAGGAGTTTTTGGGCAGAGGCAACAGATAACCAAATCGGTTGTATATGGTTATTATGAACAAAATCATTACGGCGGTTCCACAGATTCCATAAAATTGTAATAAGAAGAGAGAATTGGTGCAAGGAGAGGAACCCAACAACATCAGAAAGCCACTGGTGGGGGGAGGTGTAAGCATTGGACAACAGTCGATTGGGAAGGCCTGCCAAGAGGATCACCTCCGAAGCACTAGGACAGTCTCGCATAGCATGGATAGAGGTTTCGACAGTCATGTTGCAAATAGGGCAAACTCCAGGACCAAGATTAGCCTGCATAATTTTCTGATCGGAGGGTAACGCATCATGACATAAACGCCATCCAAAGGAACGAACTTTGGGCAAAGTAGGCAACTTAGACAAGATTTTCCATAGTTTAGATGGTTTGTTAACAAGCCCTAATTGCGACTGCAAAAATTGATAACCAGAGCGTACCGTGTAGGTACCTGCATCATGGTAACCCCAAAGAGTAGATTCATTAGTATCATTAATAATTGGGACGTTAAGGATGGTATTAGCATCTTCATGGGAAAAATAACCTCTCACTTTTGCTTCATCCCAACGGGGTGAATTATGGAGTATGAAAGATCCTGCACGAAGAGGGACTTCGTCATTCATTTCATAAGTACCATAAAGGTGAACGGGCTGAGAGCCACCCTACCTATCAAAATGAATTTGAACGTTACTAGACATGCCAGGACGTTTGAAAAAATCATTACGAAGCTTAGAAATAGCAATGCTTAGACCTTTCCAAGCGAAGGAAGAACTCCGCGTATGAGCGGACTCTAGGACTGAGCCCGTAGGATAGTACTTACATTTGTAGACCTGACTTAGAAGGTTATCGGGCTCACAAATTAACCGCCAAATTTGTTTGCCTAGCAGAGCGATGTTAAAGTGGTGAAGATCACGAAACCCTACACCTCCAGCAGCTTTAGGGAGGCAGAGAGTGTCCCAAGGAAGCATGTGCCACCCACGTTTGCCAGCTTTCCCTGACCACCAATATCGACGTATGACAGAATTCATATCATCAATAATATTTTGTGGTAAGAGGTAACAAGATATGACATATTGAGGCATAGATTGGATAACCGCTTTGATGAAAACGTCACGACCACTAAAGGAAAGGAGATGTTTATCCCAAGTACTCAGTCGGGCATTCATATTTTCCCTGGTGAACCCTAAGGCTGCAGTTTTGTTCTTCCCAATAAGGAGGGGAACCCCTAAATAAATATCAGGGTCATCCACTTCTCTTACACGAAGGATATCATTAATCTCAGCCCTGAGCAAAGAGGAAGTTTTCTGTGAGAAAAAGGTAGTAGATTTTTCAAAGTTCACCGCTTGTCCTGACGAGGAAGCATAAGTCTGCAAAGCATCCTTAAGTCGCTGAGCCTCTGTGGTTGTATTTTTGATAAAGACAACACAGTCATCCGCAAAAAGAAGGTGGTTGATGCGGGGGCCATTCCTACTGGCACGGAGACCAGGGAGGTGACCAGTGGCTTGTTCAGCATTGAGCAAGGCTGAGAGGCCTTGAGTGCAGAAAAGAAATAAAAAAGGAGAGAGGGAGTCTCCTTGACGTAACCCTCTACTGGGTTTGAAGAGCCTCGAAAGGGAATCATTGATTCGAACTTGATAAGATACCGAAGAGATACACTGCATAATGAGAGAAACCCAGTTGGAGTGGAAACCTAGACGAAGCATAACTTGTTCAAGAAAGGGCCATTCAACACGGTCGAAGGCTTTTTCCATATCCAGCTTTAGGCTGACACCTTTTGCCAAGGAAGTAACATCAGAGTTTAGAGTATGAATAAGCTCATGAGCGATAAGGATGTTATCAGTAATGTTTCGCCCGCGAACGAAAGCAGCCTGATTACCACTAATGCATAAGGGCATGATAGATTTGAGCCGGTTGACTAAAACTTTCGATATAGTTTTATAAATGACTGTGCAAAGACTAATGGGTCGGAGATGACGCATCGTAGTAGGGTCGCTTACTTTAGGAATAAGAACAATAATGGAACGATTGACCTCTTCTAAATTAACAGACCCATGTAAAAGCCCGAGGCAGAGATTTATAAAATCCTGACCAAGAATGTCCCAATACTTTCGGAAGAAATCGCTCGGAAAGCCATCAACACCAGGTGCTTTCCTCGGGTCAATATCACGAAAGGCAACATAAACTTCATCTACTGTGAAAGCCTTGTTAAGATCAGTATTCATTGAATCGGTAACAATAGAAGGAATGTTATCCAAAATGGAAGACGCAATAGTAGGAGAGGAAGAAGCAAAAAGATGTTGAAAATAACGGACAACAATAGACATAATGTCGTGCGAATTAGTGTGCTAGAGATTCTGATCATTAAAAAGCCCAGCAATATGATTCTTCCGTCACCGGGTGGTTGCCCTTGCATGAAAAAAGGAAGTGTTCTTATCACCATGTACTAGCCAGTGTGCCGGAGCTCGTTGAGCCCAATAAATTTCCTTCTCAGTAAGTAAGTGATCAAGCTAGCTCTTAGCAGCAAGGAAGTTATGAGTATCCGTACCCGAGAGTTGACGTTGGAGACACATATTGATAAAGTCAGTAAGCTGAGTGATGCGTTCAGTGGATTTAATACGCTTACTAGATTGCCATTTATCCAAGAAGCGTCCAATATCTTGAAGCTTCTAAAGAGTCGAGCAATTTCGGTTAGACCAAACATCAGTAATTCGAGATATAACCTCTGGGTTGTCAGCCCAACAATTCTCGTAGCGAAAAGGAATACGAAAGCACACAGAACGTGGAATTTGAGAGGGGTTTGTATCCATTAAAATAGGGTAGTGATCAGAACGTGCTTGGAAGAAGGACATAGCTTGACAATTAGGGAAAGCATGAAACCAAGCTGAATTCCCTAGAAAACGATCAAGTCGTTCCATAATGGTTTCCGTAACACGTCCTGATCGAGTCCAAGTGAACCAACCAGATGTAGGTTCGCAATCAAAAAGATCATTCTTGTCGAGACAATCCCGAAAATTATTAATTTGTGATCTAGCACGCCGAAGGCCACCTTGTTTTTCATAATCATAAAGAATTTCATTAAAGTTCCCCCCTAAAAGCTAGGGGAGGGTTGAATTAGAACTAAGAGAATCTATTAGCTGCCAAGTTTTATGTTTGTTGGCAGTTTCAGGGAACCCATGTAACCTAGAAAAGTCGAACGGTACTACACCGTAAGAAAGAATGACATCAATATGACGATCGGAGTAGGAAAGCAAGTCCACTGAGACTTTGTTATTCCAAATTAAGGCAAGCCCGGTACAAGAGGGTCTGGAATCCATGGCTATGCATCCATGCATGCCAAGCTTGTGTTTAATTCTATCCATATTGGATTGATTCAATCTAGTCTTGCAAAGAAAGACACAATCAGCATCATGCTTCGAAGTAGCACGTTGAAGTACATGAATTGCCTGGGTGTTGCCAAGACCCTGGCAGTTCAAACATAATAGCTTCATTTATCTCGGCGGGGTTGATCACTATCAACCTCCGCCGAAGAGTTTTCAACGCTGCTCATCCCAGCTAAGTCAAACCTGGCCCAGGTCGAAGGACAAAGCCTTATAAAAGTAAGTGTTGTGGAAAATGAATCAGAATAGCAACGAAAAAAAGATAGAGAAACCGAAGGAAAGGGAGGAGAACATCTTGGAAATTGGTGACATAAGCTGAAAACTAGGTTAAGAGATCGAATTGGAGCGACATCATTAGAGATGTTAGAGAAATCCCTATAAAAGGGTGGTAGAGTCAGAGTAGAGAAAAGCTCTTTAAAAGATATATAGAAAATAAAATAAAGAAAACCCAAATGAATAAAAGAAAACACAACATAGAAACATGAAAAGTAAACAAACAAAACAGAAAGAATATTATTATTCCATAAAGCAAATGACAACAAAACCTGAAGGACAAAACTAAAACAGCCAAAGGCTCCTAACAAAACCAAGAAGCAAAGAAGTCTAAAATAAGAAAAAGGAAAAATAATAGGAAAATTCGTTCAAATTTTAACCGAGTAAAAAGCTAAAAATTTTATGTTAATCTGTATAATTTTGTTTAAAAGACCATATTCAACTATTTGAACTCATAAAATTTGATTTAATAACATCTGGTTTTCGTTTTGTTGGGATTAAAACGTGCATTTCTAAAATTGCTTTATAGAGAATCCGTTCGAATTTTAACCGAGTAAAAAGCTAAAAATTTTAGATTTATTTGTATAATTTTATTCAAAATCCCATAATTAACTATTTGAACTCATAAAATTTTATTTAATAACATCTAGTTTTTTTTTTATTCGGATTAAAACGTGCATGTCTAAAAAGGCTTTAAAGAGAATCCGTTCAAATTTTAACCAAGTAAAAAGCTGAAACTTTTAGATTAATTTGTATAATTTTGTTCAAAAGCCCATAATTAATTATTTCAACTCAAAAAATTTGATTTAATAACATCTAGTTATCATTTTATTCGGTTTAATAATTGCATGTCTAAAGAGGCTTTATAGAGAATCTGTTCGAATTTTAACCGAGTAAAAAGTTGAAAATTTTAGATTAATTTGTATAATTTTGTTCAAAAGCTCATAATTAATTATTTGAACTCAAAAAAGTTGATTTAATAACATCTAGTTATCTTTTTATTCGGATTAAAACGTGCATGTCTAAAAAGGCTATATAGAGAATCTGTTCGAATTTTAATCGAGTAAAAAGTTGAAAATTTAAGATTAATTTGTATAATTTTGTACAAAAGCACATAATTAACTATTTAAACTCATAAAATGTGATTTAATAACATCTGATTTTCGTTTTGTTGGGATTAAAACGTGCATGTCTAAAAAAGCTTTATAGAGAATCCGTTCGAATTTTAACAGAGTAAAAAGCTAAAAATTTTAGATTAATCTATATAATTTTGTTCAGAAGCTCAAAATTAAATATTTGAACTCATAAAATTCCATTTGAAATCTTGTTTTGGTTTTTTTGGGATTAAAATGTACATGTCTAAAAAGGCTTTGTAGAGAATTTGTTCGAATTTTAACCGAGTAAAAAGCTAAAAATTTTATATTAATCTGTATAATTTTGTTTAAAAGACCATATTCAACTATTTGAACTCATAAAATTTGATTTAATAACATCTACTTTTGGTTTTATTCGGATTAAAATGTGCATGTCTAAAAAGGCTTTATAGAGAATCCGTTCAAATTTTAACCGAGTAAAAAGTTGAAAATTTTAGATTAATCTATATAATTTTGTTCAAAAGCCCATAATTAATTATTTGAACTCAAGAAATTTAATTTAATAACATCTAGTTATCATTGTGTTCGGATTAAAACGTGCATGTCTAAAAAGGCTTTATAGAGAATCTGTTTCAATTTTAACCGACTAAAAAGTTTAAAATTTTAGATTAATCTATATAATTTTGTTCAAAAGCCCATAATTAACTATTTGAACTCATAAAATTTGATTTAATAACATCTTGTTTTTGATTTGTTCGTATTAAAATGTGCATGTGTAAAAAGGCTTTATAGAGAATCCGTTCAAATTCTAACCGAGTAAAAAGCTGAAAATTTTAGACTAATTTGTATAATTTTGTTCAAAAGCCCAAAATTAATTATTGGAACTCAAAAAATTTTATTTAATAACATCTAGTTATCGTTTTGTTCGGATTACAACGTGCATATCTAAAAAGGCTTTATAGGGAATCCGTTCAAATTTTAACCGAGTAAAAACTTAAAAATTTTAGATTAATCTTTATAATTTTGTTCAAAAGCCCATAATTAATTATTTGAACTCAAAAAATTTGATTTAATAACATCTAGTTATCGTTTTGTTCGGATTAAAACGTGCATGTCTAAAAAGGCTTTATAGAGAATCTGTTCGAATTTTAATCGAGTAAAAAGTTGAAAATTTTAGATTAATTTGTATAATTTTGTTCAGAAGCACATAATTAACTATTTAAAATCATAAAATTTGATTTAATAAAATCTTGTTTTTGTTTTGTTGGGATTAAGACGTGCATGTCTAAAAACGCTTTATAGAGAATCCGTTAAAATTTTAACTGAGTAAAAAGCTGAAAATTTTAGATTAAGCTGTATAATTTTGTTCAAAAGATTAAAATTAAATATTTCAACTCATAAAATTTCATTTAATAAAATCTGGTTTTCGTTTTGTTGGTATTAAAATGTGCATGTCTAAAAAGGCTTTGTAGAGAATCCATTCGAATTTTAACCGAGTAAAAAGCTAAAATTTTTAGATTAATCTGTATAATTTTGTTCAAAAGCCTATATTCAACTATTTGAACTCATAAAATTCGATTTAATAACATTCGTTTTTCGATTTGTTGGAATTAAAACTTGAATGTCTAAAATTGCTTTATAGAGAATCCGTTCGAATTTTAACCGACTAAAAAGCTGAAAATCTTAGATTTATCTGTATAATTTTATTCAAAATCACATAATTAACTATTTGAACACATAATTTTGTTTTCATTTGATTTAGTAACATCTTGTTTTCATTTTGGTGGGAGTAAAAAGCTGAAAATTTTAGATCTATCTGTATAATTTTATTAAAAATCCTATAATTAACTATTTGAACTCATAAAATTTTATTTAATAACATCTGGTTTTTGTTTTGTTCGGATTAAAATGTGCATGTCTAAAAAGGCTTTATAAAGAATCCTTTCAAATTTTAACCGAGTAAAAACCTGAAAATTTTAGATTAATCTGTATAATTTTGTTCAAAAGCCCATAATTAATTATTTGAACTCAAAAAATTTGATTTAATAACATCTAGTTATCGTTTTGTTCGGATTAAAACGTGCATGTCTAAAAAGGCTTTATAGAGAATCCGTTCGAATTTTAACCGAGTAAAAAGCTCAAACTTTTAGATTAATTTGTATAATTTTTTTCAAAAGCCCATAATTAATTATTTGAACTCAAAAAATTTGATTTAATAACATCTACTTATCATTTTATTCGGTTTAATAATTGCATGTCTAAAGAGGCTTTATAGAGAACCTGTTCGAATTTTAACCGAGTAAAAAGTTGAAAATTTTAGATTAATTTGTATAATTTTGTTCAAAAGCCCATAATTAATTATTTGAACTCAAAAAAGTTGATTTAGTAACATCTAGTTATCTTTTTGTTCGGATTAAAACGTGCATGTTTAAAACGGCTTTATAGAGAATCTGTTCGAATTTTAATCGAGTAAAAAGTTGAAAATTTTAGATTAATTTGTATAATTTTGTTCAAAAGCACATAATTAACTATTTGAACTCATAAAATTTGATTTAATAACATCTGATTTTCGTTTTGGTGGGATTAAA
Source organism: Abelmoschus esculentus (assembly GCA_035048815.1). NCBI lineage: Eukaryota > Viridiplantae > Streptophyta > Magnoliopsida > Malvales > Malvaceae > Abelmoschus > Abelmoschus esculentus. The sequence continues at coordinate 17,745,346 of JAUCBN010000008.1, read as the reverse complement.
CGTGCATGTCTAAATGAAATTTATAGAGAATCCGTTGGAATTTTAACCGAGTAAAAAGCTGAAAATTTTAGATTAATCTGTATAATTTTATTCAAAAGCTCAAAATTAAAAATTTTAACTCATAAAATTTAATTTAATAAAATCTTGTTTTCGTTTTACTGTGATTAAAATGTGCATGTCGAAAAAGGCTTTGTAGAGAATTCTTTCGAATTTTAACCGAGTAAAAAGCTAAAAATTATATATTAATCTGTATAATTTTGTTTAGAAGACCATATTCAACTATTTGAACTCTTAAAATTTGATTTAATAACATCTGATTTTCGTTTTGTTGAGATTAAAATGTGCATTTCTAAAATTGCTTTATAGAGAATCCGTTCGAATTTTAATCGAGTAAAAAGCTAAAAATTTTAGATTTATTTGTATAATTTTATTCAAAATCCCATAATTCCCTATTTAAACTCATAAAATTTTATTTAATAACATCTAGTTTTTGTTTTATTCGGATTAAAACGTGCATGTCTAAAAAGGCTTTATAAAGAATCCATTCAAATTTTAACCGAGAAAAAAGCTGAAAATTTTAGATTAATCTGTATAATTTTGTTCAAAAGCCCATAATTAATTATTTGAACTCAAGAAATTTGATTTAATAACATCTAGTTATCGTTGTGTTCGGATTAAAATGTGCATGTCTAAAAAGGCTTTTATAGAGAATCTGTTCGAATTTTAACCGAGTAAAAAGTTTAAAATTTTAGATTAATCTATATAATTTTGTTCAAATGCCCATAATTAACTATTTGAACTCATAAAATTTGATTTAATAACATCTGGTTTTTGTTTTGTTCGGATTAAAAAGTGTATGTCTAGAAAGGCTTTATAGAGAATCCGTTCAAATTTTAATCGAGTAAAAAGCTGAAAATTTTAGACTAATTTGTATAATTTTGTTCAAAAGCCCATAATTAATTATTTGAACTCAAAAAATTTGATTTAATAACATCTATTTATCGTTTTATTCAGATTAAAATGTGCATTTCTAAAAAGGCTTTATAGAGAATCTGTTCGAATTTTAATCGAGTAAAAAGTTGAAAATTTTAGATTAATTTGTATAATTTTGTTCAAAAGCACATAATTAACTATTTAAAATCATAAAATTTGATTTAATAGCATCTTGTTTTTGTTTTGTTGGGATTAAGACGTGCATGTCTAAAAACGCTTTATAGAGAATCCGTTCAAATTTTAACCGAGTAAAAAGCTGAAAATTTTAGATTAAACTGTATAATTTTGTTCAAAAGATCAAAATTAAATTTTTTAACTCATAAAATTTCATTTAATAAAATCTGGTTTTCGTTTTGTTGGGATTAAAATGTGCATGTCTAAAAAGGCTTTGTAGAGAATTCGTTTGAATTTTAATTGAGTAAAAGCCTAAAAATTTTAGATTAATCTGTATAATTTTGTTTAAAAGACCATATTCAACTATTTGAACTCATAAAATTTGATTTAATAACATCTGGTTTTCATTTTTGTGGCTTAAAACTTGCATGTCTAAAATTGCTTTATAGAGAATCCATTCGAATTTTAACCGAGTAAAAAGCTGAAAATATTAGATTTATTTGTATAATTTTGTTCAAAATCCAATAATTAACTATTTGAACTCGTAAAATTTCATTTAATAACATCTGGTTTTTGTTTTGCTTGAATTAAAAAGTCCACGTCTAAAAAGTCTTTATAGAGAATCCGTTCAAATTTTAACCGAGTAAAAAGCTGAAAATTTTAGATTAATCTGTATAATTTTGTTCAAAACCCCATAATTAATTATTTAAACTCAAAAAAATTGATTTAATAACATCTAGTTATCGTTTTGTTCGGATTAAAACGTGCATGTCTAAAAAGGCTTTATAGAGAATCCGTTCGAATTTTAACCGAGTAAAAAGTTGAAAATTTTAGATTAATCTGTATAATTTTGTTCAAAAGCCCATAATTAACTATTTGAACTCGTAAAATTTGATTTAATAACATCTAATTTTCGTTTTATTGCGACTATAACTTTCTTGTCTAAAATTGCTTTATAGAGAATCCGTTCGAACTTTAACCGAGTAAAAAGCTGAAAATTATAGATCTATCTGTATAATTTTGTTAAAAATCCCATAATTAACTATTTGAACTCATAAAATTTTATTTAATAACATCTGGTTTTTGTTTTGTTTGGATTAAAACGTGCATATCTAAAAAGGCTTTATAAAGAATCCTTTCAAATTTTAACCGAGTAAAAAGTTGAAAATTTTAGATTAATCTGTATAATTTTGTTCAAAAGCCCATAATTAATTATTTGAACTCAAAAAATTTGATTTAATAACATGTAGTTATTGTTTTGTTCGGATTAAAACGTGCATGTCTAAAAAGGCTTTATAGAGAATCCGTTCGAATTTAACCGAGTAAAAAGTTGAAAATTTTAGATTAATCTGTATAATTTTGTTCAAAAGCTTATAATTAACTATTTGAACTCGTAAAATTTGATTTAATAACATCTAATTTTCGTTTTGTTAGTACTAAAACTTTCTTGTCTAAAATTGCTTTATAGAGAATCCGTTCAAACTTTAACCAAGTAAAAAGCTGAAAATTTTAGATTTATCTGTATAATTTTGTTCAAAATCCAATAATTAACTATTTGAACTCATAAAATTTCATTAATAACATCTGGTTTTTGTTTTGTTCGGATTAAAAAGTCCACGTCTAAAAAGGCTTTATAGAGATCCCTTTCAAATTTTAACCGAGTAAAAAGCTAAAAATTTTAGATTAATCTGTATAATTTTGTTTAAAAGACCATATTCAACTATTTGAACTCATAAAATTTGATTTAATAACATCTGGTTTTCGTTTTGGTGGGATTAAAACTTGCATGTCTAAAATTGCTTTATAGAGAATCCATTCGAATTTTAACCGAGTAAAAAGCTGAAAATTTTAGATTAATCTGTATAATTTTTTTCAAAAGCCCATAATTAATTATATGAACTTGAAAATTTTGATTTAATAACATCTGATTTTCGTTTTGTTGGGACTAAAACTTTCTTGTCTAAAATTGTTTTATAGAGAATCCGTTCGAACTTTAACCGAGTAAAAAGCTGAAAATTTTAGATTTATCTGTATAATTTTTTTCAAAAGCCCATAATTAACTATATGAACTTGAAAATTTTGATTTAGTAACATTTGATTTTCGTTTTGTTGGGATTAAAACGTGCATGTCTAAAAAGGCTTTATAGAGAATCCATTCGAATTTTAACCGAGTAAAAAGCTGAAAATTTTAGATTAATCTGTATAATTTTGTTCAAAAGATCAAAATTAAATATTTGAACTCATAAAATTTCATTTAATAAAATCTTATTTTCGTTTTGTTGGGATTAAAATATGCATGTCTAAAAAGGCTTTGTAGAGAATTCGTTTGAATTTTAACCGAGTAAAAATCTAAAAATTTTAGATTAATCTGTATAATTTTGTTTAAAAGACCATATTCGATCTTTTGAACTCATAAAATTTGATTTAATAACATCTGGTTTTCGTTTTGGTGGGATTAAAACTTGTATGTCTAAAATTGCTTTATAGAGAATCCGTTCGAATTTTAACCGAGTAAAAAGCTGAAAATTTTAGATTTATTTGTATAATTTTGTTAAAAATCCCATAATTAACTATTTGAACTCATAAAATTTTATTTAATAACATCTGGTTTTGTTTTGCTCGGATTAAAACGTGCATGTCTAAAAAGGCTTTATAAAGAATCCTTTCAAATTTTAACCGAGTAAAAAGCTGAAAATTTTAAATTAATCTGTATAATTTTATTCAAAACCCCATAATTAATTATTTGAACTCAAAAAATTTGATTTAATAACATCTAGTTATCGTTTTATTCGGATTAAAACGTGCATGTCTAAAAAGGCTTTATAGAGAATCCGTTCGAATTTTAACCGAGTAAAAAGTTGAAAATTTTAGATTAATCTGTATAATTTTGTTCAAAAGCCCATAATTAACTATTTGAACTCGTAAAATTTGATTTAATAACATCTAATTTTCGTTTTATTGCGACTATAACTTTCTTGTCTAAAATTGCTTTATAGAGAATCCGTTCGAACTTTAACCGAGTAAAAAGCTGAAAATTATAGATCTATCTGTATAATTTTGTTAAAAATCCCATAATTAACTATTTGAACTCATAAAATTTTATTTAATAACATCTGGTTTTTGTTTTGTTCGGATTAAAACGTGCATATCTAAAAAGGCTTTATAAAGAATCCTTTCAAATTTTAACCGAGTAAAAACCTGAAAATTTTAGATTAATCTGTATAATTTTGTTCAAAAGCCCATAATTAATTATTTGAACTCAAAAAATTTGATTTAATAACATGTAGTTATTGTTTTGTTCGGATTAAAATGTGCATGTCTAAAAAGGCTTTATAGAGAATCCGTTCGAATTTAACCGAGTAAAAAGTTGAAAATTTTAGATTAATCTGTATAATTTTGTTCAAAAGCTTATAATTAACTATTTGAACTCGTAAAATTTGATTTAATAACATCTAATTTTCGTTTTGTTAGGACTAAAACTTTCTTGTCTAAAATTGCTTTATAGAGAATCCGTTCAAACTTTAACCGAGTAAAAAGCTTAAAATTTTAGATTTATCTGTATAATTTTGTTCAAAATCCAATAATTAACTATTTGAACTCATAAAATTTCATTTAATAACATCTGGTTTTTGTTTTGATCGGATTAAAACGTCCACGTCTAAAAAGGCTTTATAGAGATCTCGTTCAAATTTTAACCGAGTAAAAAGCTAAAAATTTTAGATTAATCTGTATAATTTTGTTTAAAAGACCATATTCAACTATTTGAACTCATAAAATTTGATTTAATAACATTTGATTTTCGTTTTGGTGGGATTAAAACTTGCATGTCTAAAATTGCTTTATAGAGAATCCGTTCGAATTTTAACCGAGTAAAAAGTTGAAAATTTTAGATTAATCTGTATAATTTTTTTCAAAAGCCCATAATTAACTATATGAACTTGAAAAATTTGATTTAATAACATCTGATTTTCGTTTTGTTGGGACTAAAACTTTCTTGTCTAAAATTGCTTTATAGAGAATCCGTTCGAACTTTAACCGAGTAAAAAGCTGAAAATTTTAGATTTATCTGTATAATTTTGTTCAAAATCCAATAATTAACTATTTGAACTCATAAAACTTCATTTAATAACATCTGGTTTTTGTTTTGTTCGGATTAAAACGTCCACGTCTAAAAAGGCTTTATAGAGATCCCGTTCAAATTTTAACCGAGTAAAAAGCTAAAAATTTTAGATTAATCTGTATAATTTTGTTTAAAAGACCATATTCAACTATTTGAACTCATAAAATTTAATTTAATAACATCTGGTTTTCGTTTTGGTGGGATTAAAACTTGTATGTCTAAAATTGCTTTATAGAGAATCCGTTCGAATTTTAACCGAGTAAAAAGCTGAAAATTTTTGATTTATTTGTATAATTTTGTTAAAAATCCCATAATTAACTATTTGAACTCATAAAATTTTATTTAATAACATCTGGTTTTTGTTTTGTTCGGATTAAAACGTGCATGTCTAAAAAGACTTTATAAAGAATCCTTTCAAATTTTAACCGAGTAAAAAGCTGAAAATTTTAGATTAATCTGTATAATTTTGTTCAAAAGCCCATAATTAATTATTTAAACTCAAAAAAATTGATTTAATAACATCTAGTTATCGTTTTGTTCGGATTAAAACGTGCATGTCTAAAAAGGATTTATAGAGAATCCGTTCGAATTTTAACCGAGTAAAAAGTTGAAAATTTTAGATTAATCTGTATAATTTTGTTCAAAAGCCCATAATTAACTATTTGAACTCGTAAAATTCGATTTAATAACATCTAATTTTCGTTTTATTGCGACTATAACTTTCTTGTCTAAAATTGCTTTATAGAGAATCCGTTCGAATTTTAACCGAGTAAAAAGCTGAAAATTTTAGATTTATTTGTATAATTTTGTTCAAAATCCAATAATTAACTATTTGAAATCATAAAATTTCATTTAATAACATCTGGTTTTTGTTTTGTTCGGATTAAAACTTGCATGTCTAAAAAAGGCTTTATAAAGAATCCTTTCGAATTTTAGCCGAGTAAAAAGCTGAAAATTTTAGATTAATCTGTATAATTTTACTCAAAAGCCAATAACTAATTACTTGAACTCAAAAAATTTGATTTAATAACATCTAGTTATCGTTTTGTTCGAATTAAAACGTGCATGTCTAAAAAGGCTTTATAGAGAATCTGTTCGAATTTTAACCGACTAAAATGTTGAAAATTTTAGATTAATCTGTATAATTTTGTTTAAAATCTCATAATTAACTATTTGAACTCATAAAATTTGATTTAATAACATCTGATTTTCGTTTTGTTGGGATTAAAACGTGCATGTCTAAAAAGACTTTATAGAGAATCCGTTCGAATTTTAACCGAGTAAAAAACTAAAAATTTTAGATTAATATGTAGAATTTTGTTCAAAAGATCAAAATTAAATATTTGAACTCATAAAATTTCATTTAATAAAATCTTGTTTTCGTTTTGTTGGGATTAAAATGTGCATGTTTAAAAAGGCTTTGTAGAGAATTCGTTCGAATTTTAACCGAGTAAAAAGCTAAAAATTTTAGATTAATCTGTATAATTTTGTTTAAAAGACCATATTCAACTATTTGAACTCATAAAATTTGATTTAATAACATCTGGTTTTTGTTTAAAAGGCCTGGAGTCAACCGCTATGCATCCATGCATGCCCAGTTTATGTTTAATCCTCTCCATATTGGATTGAGTCAGTCTAGTTTCGCAAAGAAAGACACAATCGGCATCATGCTTTGAAGTAGCACGTTGAAGCGCAAGAACTGCCTGGGCGTTGCCAAGTCCCTGGCAGTTCCAACATAAGAGTTTCATTTATCTCGGCGGGGTTGATCGCTATCAACCTCCGCCGAAGAGTTAATAACGCTGCTCATCCCAGCTAAATCAAACCTGATCCAGGTCGGAAGACAAAGCCTTATAGAAGTAAGGGTTGGAGTGAATGGAAAAAAATAAATACGAGAAGTGAAAGACGATGGAGAAACCAAATGAAAAAAAGTAGAACACCCTAAAGAACGTATGCATGAGCCGAAAACAAAGATAAAAGATCGGATTGGAACGACACCATTAAAGATGTTAGAGAAATCCCTAAAAAAGGGTGGTAAAGGCAGAATAGTTGGAAATTCCTCAAAAGGTAGAAAGCAAACAGAATAGAGAAACAGTGAATTAATAAATGAACATAGTGCAAAAAATAAAATAAAATAAAAAACAACATAGAAACAAGAAAAGTAAACAAACAAAAGGGAAAAATATTATTAATCCATAAAGCAAATAACACCAAACCCTGAAAAACAAAGCCAAAGTGGCGAAAGGTGCCTAACAAAAGCAAGAACCAAAAAAAACTAAAGAAAAGAAAAGAAAAAACAAAAGAAAAGAAGATAAAAAGCATGAAACCAGCAAGATGTAGAAGAGAAACTGTCAAAGCCTTGCCACAGCCCTGACAGTTCCAAGGTAGACAACTCATTTCTGTCGGCGGGGTTGATCAGAGTCAACCTCCGCCGCAGAGTTTTTAACGCTGCTCATCCCATGTAACCCCCTTAGCCCGGCCTAGACGAAACCGGCACTAACGGGTTACACGGGGAATATCAAACCAAACCCGCGAAGGTTCGATTCGATAAACAACCCTAAAACCGTTATTTTTTTTATTTTATCTTAGCTAGATGCATAACCTGATTCCTACGTGACAAGGTCTCATACAAAGCATTGTCGGTAACACATTAATTAAAAGCAAACATTCGATTAAACACTAACATAGATTAGGGACTAAAACGTAAAACTTTTAAATTCAATTAGTAAAGTAGAAATTCTTTCCATCAATAATCAATTAAACATACAAGAGTTCCTCATAGCAAATTTCAACTCAAATGGATCATTCTAACATCATCAATTGCATGTTTCTTGAATTTAGGGACAAAATGTAAATTTCCCAAAGTACAAGGACTTCATCCAAATTAAGTTAAACATCTTGAAATTAAATCAACTTTAAGCATGCATGCAAAATTTCAGCTCAAAATAACATCTACAAGTACCTTAATCGAACAAAGGAAAATAACCGAGACTAAATTGTAATTTCCAGCAACTTTCAATTCTAAACATGATTAACAACATATGGCACATAATTAACTACGTCATGGACATCATTCAAGCTATAGGCATGCTCCCTAAGAAGAGATTAACAACATAGCAATCATGATGGTACATGCTTCAACAACTTAACCAAAACAAAAGTTCAACAATTAATAACCAACAATGATGGTCTTATTATAATATGAAACAAAGCCTAAAAGCTCACTCCTCTCATAGATTGTGTTACACATTGCCTTGCCCAATTTATTTGCCAAAAACATACCAAATTCAATGTAACCTTCCCCTTGGTTTCCTTGCCCCGAACGAAGCTCCAAGTGCCCTTATTTTTCTGCAAAGATGAAAAGAGAGCTTAAGCAAACTTGCTTAGTGAGGTGGCTCCACAAATAATCATCAATGCATTTATTTTAAACCATGAAGAAAACATAATTTGCAATTCATAGTTAAATCATGCATGCTAAAATCCCATTGTCCAAGTTCTTCAAATCATATGCATCCTTGAGTATACATAACCTTATCAAAACAATTTATAAAAGATGCTCAAACCTTTTCTCAATTTCATGTATGTATATTGGCTTTCTAGTAAACACTTAATGTGAACCTTGAGCTCACCGAATACACGGATCTTGAGACATTCGTCCCGTCAGGACACAAAGTCCCCTTTAACATGACACAAAGTCAACTTTAACATGACAATAAGTCAACTTCAGCACTACCACGCACGATTAGACACAAAGTCCCCTTGTTACGCGTGTAGGCGGCTCTACCACACACGGTTAGACACAAAGTCCCCTTGTTACGCGTGTAGGCAATATTCTGCGGCTCTACCACGCACGGTTAGACACAAAGTCCCCTTGTTACGCGTGTAGGCAATATCAATATTCTCTTTATTTTATAGTGCACTCAATCCTAATGACATGTCATTCGTATTCGGATCTAAAGTTAGTGTCACTAAGCCAATATCATAATCAAATGTGCATGATAACTTGTTGCTCATAATGCATGCATAATATGTTCAACAAATGAACCAAAGCCATGCCCAAAGGCACCATCATGTATAAGGCAATTAACCATATTGTATTTCAAATCATATAACTTGCTGCTCATAAAGCATGCATAATATGTTCAACAAATGAACCAAAGCCATGCCCAAAGGCACCATCATATAATAGGCAAATAACCATATTGTATTCTAAAACATTTCTCATAATTTTCCATAATCATGGATGCTAAATAAGCTGTGTATTTCAGCAAGTATCTCTCATGTATGCATCAATTCAAAACATGCTCATGCACTTCCATAAATCCCATTGCATTACCAACATAATGCCTTTATAAAATGTAGCCGAATCTTATACCGGTTTAACAAAACAAATACTTTACTTACTCTTGAACTATGGAAGGTTTTCATACTCTTCCATAGCCCCCAAAAACAGAACGTACCAAACGCGATTCGCTTTAAATCCGAAAACCACTCACCAACAAGCAAAACAAGCTTTCGCCGCTTTCTGATGATCGCACCAAACGCACCAGCAATCAAGCTTCTTCTTGTACCTCTTCTATAACATTAAAAACAGAGCATTCTCACATCATAACATGCTCAAACCAACAGCCATATCCGATCACCATAAAACTACCGAAAACTTAGCCGAAAAGACCGAAAACTAAGCCGAAATGCATCCGAACAACATCAGCCCAAAACCTAATGAATCTAACATCTAATCAACCTCAAATATGATCCAAAAACACATCAAAACCGTCCTTATATCTCCAGCAACATTTAAGCATCTAAAACAGCCCATAAAACAACCGAAACGCACCTTAAAACTACACCGATTGCATTATTCCGGGATTAAATTAATGTGATACTAAATCAAGACTCAATTAATCATTAAATTATCATAAAAACATGATTGAAATCATATAATTTCCAGCATTAAACAAGATCTAAAAAGATCTCACAAAAACATCACAAAAACATTAGATCTAACTTTAGAAACATAGAATCAAGTGTTTATTCAAAGATTAGCAAGCTAATACTTGGGAATTTCAATAAAGAACCTTAGAAAATAATAAAAATCCAGAAAATTACCTTCAAGATCTATTCACCAAAAATATGAGATTTTCCCCTTCTTGATTCCTTGCAATTTGATGTAGATTTGATGAAATCAATGCATAGGTTTTGTAAAGGATGGAAAGATGATGCAAGTGATGTAAATCTTTGTGGAAAAAGATGCAAAAATCAGCAAGGAATTGAAGAGAAAAGATGAAGAGAAAGTGGAGAGAAAATGAGAGAAAAAGATAAGAAAAGTGGTTTTGAGAGAAAATGATTAAAAACCTAAATTAAAGTAATTAAAAATATATTTTGGTGAATAAATCATCATCAAAAATTAGAAATGGGTTTATGGCCCTCTAAGGATTCTAAGTTTAGCTTGCTTTTCAATTTAGTCACTAAAACATCATATTTTCGAAAATCACCAAATCGGTCCTCCAAATTTTTCCAAAAATTACAAATTGGCCATTTATGCATAACTATGCATAATTAAAAATCATTACAAAATCCAAATTATTTTCTTTTAAATTTGAAACATATTTTTAATATTTCAAACCATATTCCAAATTATTAATTTTCTTAATTAAAAATATCCTTATTTTATTTTTCCCGGAATTAATGAACCGGAGAACCCGATTCGCCCCGAATCGAATTCCCCTAACTAAGCCTAACTAACAACCCCAAAAACTGGATGTTACAACTCTCCCCCTCTTAAGAAAATTTTGTCCTCGAAATTTACCCGAAGTAAACAAGTGAGGAAACTGCTCCTCCATGCTTTTCCTTGACTCCCAAGTTGCTTCTTCAACGCCTCGGTGTTTCCAAAGCACTTTAACCAAATCTATGGTCTTCCCTCGAAGAACCTTTGTATCCACATCCAAAATCCTCACCGGTTCTTCCTCATAACCCATATCCTCTCTTAACTCAAACTCCTCAACTAGAACAACATGAAAAGGATCTGAACGATACTTACGAAGCATCGATACATTGAAACACATAGGGCATCTTACTCAACTCCACCAGCAACCTTAACCGATAACAACCATTTGGCTCTAACACCTCATATGGCCCAATAAAACGATGACCCAACTTACTCTTACGTCCAAACCTCATCACCTTCTTCCACGGAGAAACCTTAAGAAAACTTTGTCCCCAACAGTACACTCTATCTCTCTACGCTTTAAGTCGGCATAGGACTTCTGCCTACCCGAAGCTTCCTTAAGTTTAGCACATATCAACTTAACCTTCTTATTCGTATCTTTAAAACTTGAGGCAAAGAAACATACTTTTGCCCCACTTCTATCCAACACAAAGGTGTACAACACCTATGCCCGTATAAAGCCTCAAACGGTGCCATCTGTATACTCGTCTAAAAACTATTATTGTAAGCAAACTCTACCAACGACAATTGCTTATCCCCAAGAACCTTGAAACTCGATGATACAACACCTCAACATATCCTCCAAAGTCTGTATAACACGCTCAGACTGTCCATCCGTCTGTGGATGATAAGCCGTACTAAAACTAAGCCTCGTACCAAAGCTGTCTGCGAACTCCTCCAAAACTTGGATGTAAACCGCGGATCTCTATCCGATATGATCGACTTAGGCACACCATGCAATCTCACCACCTCAGAAACATACAAGTCTGCCAACTTATCCATGGAGTACGTCGTATGCACGGCAAGAAAATATGCACACTTCGTAAACCTATCAACAATCACCCATAAAGAATCCTTTTTGAACGGTGTTAAAGGTAACCCCGTCACAAAATCCATGGTAACTCTCTCTCCCATTTCCATTCTGGAACTTGAACCAGCTGTAACAAACCTGAAGGGAACTGATGTTTAGCTTCCACTCGCTGACACACCATACAACAAGATACAAACTCCGTCACATCCTCCTTTAAACCAACCCAAAAGTACACACCTTTGAGATTTCTATACATCTTCACACTACCCGGATGCATAGCAAACGGACCGGTATATGCTCCCGTTAAAATAGCTTACCTCAACTCAACCTCATCCGGCACCATAATCTGACCCCTAAACCACAATATCTCCTCCTCATCAAAACGATACTCGGTCGGTCTACCCTTAGCCATATCCTCCACAAAAGGTACCAACGTCTCATCCTCTAACTGTTTCACCTTATCATCTTAACCAAGATAGGCTTTACTTACAACTCCACCACTCAACCACCTTCCTTTGAAATACCCAACTTAGCAAGCATCACTCTCAACTCAACCGCCGTCTTACGGCTCAAAGATCCAGCCATCACCTTAGCTTTCCCGGATGATACACAACAGACAACCCACACTTCCCTCTTTGGACAACCAACAAATTCTTTTTTTTCCACACCAAAGCAACAATGCACCAACCACCACACCATCTCAACCTCTGTAGAAAACATAACTCAAAAGAAAACCCCATAAGGTTGATAACCAACTCTTGATAACCGCAACGGTTTTCATACCATCACCAACAAACTAACCTTAATTGACATCCTCTCACATACCAGGTAACCAACTAAGCCTATCACCAACCTCCACTCCACACAACAAACTTCAGACTAACTTTGAACAAACTGTCAACAGTGTTTTAAGCAAGCTCCACCACCAACAACAACTTCATTTTGAGTCATACTAACCATATCACAGCATCACAACATATCATCCATTTACCTATGAATGATAAAACCCAACATCCAAACAACAACCTATGTCGGTCCTAAAAACTTTCAAATCTTATCATGTTATTGATATACCACTCACACATCTTTCCAATGGGACTTAGGAACCCAAGAAAACAGTACTCAAACAAACGATTGATCCAACAACCCTCATAAGAAAACTCCATACCATCGATAGAACATACTACCAAACTTATGATGATTCTTTCCGACTACATTCGTGGTACCTTTACTACTAATAATAACCCAAAGAAAACTGACACTCAAGCTTACCTTATCAGCATGACAAACATTTACATATGATTCAAACATAATCCAAACCAGCTTAGTCGAAAACACATGTTTTTCCCCAACTCCAACCACAACACTTACCACCAAACTCATGGGAAAAGATTACCATAAGCCCTACTCAAGATACCACTCCATCTCGACGCTTTCCGTAACAACCATGCGGTTAACATAACACAAAAAGATTCTCAACACAAAACTAAACCTTACCAAGAATATATCCTTCACTAGACCCTCAACAAACACTTTGCCACGACTTGTCCCTGATCAACTTTACCAAGATTGAATTTCGCTCATAGATCCACCATATAACTAGGTCTCCCTATAAGTTAACCGAACATCTTCCCTTGTAACTCCACAACAACCCAGGCTTATCTCACACAACAAACTCCCATTGCAAGCATCCTTATATAAGCCAAGTCATTCCTGGTTGCTAACATCCTACAAATATATCATACAAGAAACTTACCAACTTTGTGTCAACCTCAGCATTATACTCATCACAACAACAATATCTCCAACTTAAGGTTTAGCCACCACAACCTACTCAACACCATGGTTCAAATTTTAAAATCTACACATCATTAAGTGCCGTGATACTTAACCCAAAACTTTTTTTTTCATTATCAACTCATCAATAAACCAACTCCTACATTAACTATACCACAACAAAATCCAAACTTGTAGAATCATTCCTTCCACTTGCTCCAACATCTCTTATTTTATAACCTTGCCAAAGCGGTAACCATATTGATGAAACATCCACAACCACGAACCCACTGAACATAAAACCTCAAAACACTTTTCGATAAAAACAAACCCATAAGACTGAACAATTTCTACAAACCATAAATTGTCCAGCGATCCATATTACACCACTCAAACATCATCAAAAACTAACTTCACCTAAAGTATATCCAACTCAACATCCGGCAAACACGTGTACACTTTCCTCCTTTATAGTATAACCAAACATCTCAAGGTCACAACAATCTATGATTCAAACCCCCGATTTAACTACACATTCACCATACTACAAAGAATTCCATATAATTTCCATAAAATAACTTCACATCACTTAGAGTAACATCAACCCGCCTTTCTCTACAAAACATGCTGCAACCTTGTTACAACCTCCAGATCTTAACTAGAAAAAATCCGCAAAACTCAGACCTTTTTTTAGTAGTGACCAACTCAAACTAACCATAACACAGGGTATTTACCTCGGTTACAAACATTCACAATTCTGAGACCAACCACTCATTGTTCATCCAAGACTATTCCCTAACCAAAAGGGTAGCTTGCCCACTACACACTCAGCTTAACACCACAAGAAAGTTCTTTTAACTTCTTCTTTTTTTTATACCTTCACCTTAAAAGAACCAACCACTCTCCACTTACACCCTCAAGGAGCTACTCGCAAGTGTGAACAAATGTATGCATGATTTCCTGTATGCCCTCATAAATGCCTATGCAAATGCATGTGCATGTAAATGCAATTTCTAATGTCATGCTCAAAGATGCATGCATGTCCTACATTATCTATAGATATATACATATATGTGCTCTTATTCTATGCATGATTGTTGTTCACACTTACAAATAACATCCTTAATTCCAACAACCTCAACTACCATCTTGTTGACAACTCCCAAGTTAGATTAGCAACAGCCGTACTAGCTTCAACAAACTAAAACACAACCGAAAGAACAGTGCAATACCACAACTAACCTTTCGGCCTAACCGAAGGCACACTCACAGAGGAGGAAGAATTTACTCTATCCTAGCAGTCATTTCATCTTCAATCTTGACCTTCGAAATTCATACCACAGTATCTAGTGTCTCAAAAATATATTCAAAAACTTTAATCATGCAGTTTAAAACATAATGTTCAAATAAAACAAACTTACATTCGGGCAAAATCCAAGGGGAAACTGAGAGCATCTGAAAATATGTTGGCATTGGCAATGTGTAACCGATAACCCCATTTTAACCATCATTAATCAAAGTAAAATCATCAAGAATAGATTTTCATACTCCAATAACATATCATGCTCAATCACACATATCATGATCAATCGCACATTTAAGCACACAACTTAGCAATCCTATACATGCTTTAACCAACCAACTACACACTTTACAAATCAACTACACATTTTTACAAATCTTACAACACACTTTTCAAACCAACCACACATTTTACAAACCTGGCTCTGATACCACCAAATGTAACCCCCTTAGCCCGACCTAGACAAAACCGGCACTAACGGGTTACACGGGGAATATCAAACCAAACCCGCAAAGGTTCGATTAGATAAACAACCCTAAAACTGTTATTTTTTTATTTTATCTTAGCTAGATGCATAACCTGATTCCTACGTGACAAGGTCTCATACAAAGCATTGTCGGTAATACATTAATTAAAAGCAAACATCCGATTAAACACTAACATAGATTAGGGACTAAAACGTAAAACTTTTAAATTCAATTAGTAAAGTAGAAATTCTTTCCATCAATAATCAATTAAACATACAAGAGTTCCTCATAGCAAATTTCAACTCAAACGGATCATTCTAACATCATCAATTGCATGTTTCTTGAATTTAGGGACCAAAATGTAAATTTCCCAAAGTACAAGGACTTCATCCAAATTAAGTTAACCATCTTGAAATTAAATCAACTTTAAGCATGCATGCAAAATTTCAGCTCAAAATAACATCTACAAGTACCTTAATCGAACAAAGGAAGATAACCGGGACTAAATTGTAATTTCCAGCAACTTTCAATTCTAAACATGATTAACAACATATGGCACATAATTAACTACGTCATGGACATCATTCAAGCTATAGGCATGCTCCCTAAGAAGAGATTAACAACATAGCAATCATGATGGTACATGCTTCAACAACTTAACCAAAACAAAAGTTCAACAATTAATAACCAACAATGATGGTCTTATTATAATATGAAACAAAGCCTAAAAGCTCACTCCTCTCATAGATTGTGTTACACATTGCCTTGCCCAATTTATTTGCCAAAAACATACCAAATTCAATGTAACCTTTCCCTTGGTTTCCTTGCCCCGAACGAAGCTCCAAGTGCCCTTATTTTTCTGCAAAGATGAAAAGAGAGCTTAAGCAAACTTGCTTAGTGAGGTGGCTCCACAAATAATCATCAATGCATTTATTTTAAACCATGAAGAAAACATAATTTGCAATTCATAGTTAAATCATGCATGCTAAAATCCCATTGTCCAAGTTCTTCAAATCATATGCATCCTTGAGTATACATAACCTTATCAAAACAATTTATAAAAGATGCTCAAACCTTTTCTCAATTTCATGTATGTATATTGGCTTTCTAGTGAACACTTAATGTGAACCTTGAGCTCACCGAATACACGGATCTTGAGACATTCGTCCCGTCAGGACACAAAGTCCCCTTTAACATGACACAAAGTCAACTTTAACATGACACTAAGTCAACTTTAGCACTACCACACACGATTAGACACAAAGTCCCCTTGTTACGCGTGTAGGCGGCTCTACCATGCATGGTTAAACACAAAGTCCCCTTGTTACGGTGTAGGCAATATTCTGCGGCTCTACCACGCACGGTTAGACACAAAGTCCCCTTGTTACGCGTGTAGGCAATATCAATATTCTCTTTATTTTATAGTGCACTCAATCCTAATGACATATCATTCGTATTCGGATCTAAAGTTAGTGTCACTAAGCCAATATCATAATCAAATGTGCATGATAACTTGCTGCTCATAATGCATGCATAATATGTTCAACAAATGAACCAAAGCCATGCCCAAAGGCACCATCATGTATAAGGCAATTAACCATATTGTATTTCAAATCATATAACTTGCTGCTCATAAAGCATGCATAATATGTTCAACAAATGAACCAAAGCCATGCCCAAAGGCACCATCATATAATAGGCAAATAACCATATTGTATTCCAAAACATTTCTCATAATTTTCCATAATCATGGATGCTAAATAAGCTATGCATTTCAGCAAGTATCTCTCATGTATGTATCAATTCAAAACATGCTCAGCACTTCCATAAATCCCATTGCATTACCAACATAATGCCTTTATAAAATGTAGCCGAATCTTATACCGGTTTAACAAAACAAATACTTTACTTACTCTTGAACTATGGAAGGTTTTCATACTCTTCCATAGCCGCCAAAAACAGAACGTACCAAACGCGATTCGCTTTAAATCCGAAAACCACTCACCAACAAGCGAAACAAGCTTTCGCCGCTTTCCGATGATCGCACCAAACGCACCAGCAATCAAGCTTCTTCTTGTACCTCTTCTATAACATTAAAAACAGAGCATTCTCACATCATAACATGCTCAAACCAACAGCCATATCCGATCACCATAAAACTACCGAAAACTTAGCCGAAAAGACCGAAAACTAAGCCGAAACGCATCCGAACAACATTAGCCCAAAACCTAATGAATCTAACATCTAATCCACCTCAAATATGATCCAAAAACACATCAAAACCGTCCTTATATCTCCAGCAACATGTAAGCATCTAAAACAGCCCATAAAACAACCGAAACGCACCTTAAAACTACACCGATTGCATTATTCCGGGATTAAATTAATGTGATACCAAATCAAGACTCAATTAATCATTAAATCATCATAAAAACATGATTGAAATCATATAATTTCCAGCATTAAACAAGATCTAAAAAGATCTTACAAAAACATCACAAAAACATTAGATCTAACTTTAGAAACATAGAATCAAGTGTTTATTCAAAGATTAGCAAGCTAATACTTGGAAATTTCAATAAAGAACCTTAGAAAATAATAAAAATCCAGAAAATTACCTTCAAGATCTATTCACCAAAAATATGAGATTTTCCCCTTCTAGATTCCTTGCAATTTGATGTAGATTTGATGAAATCAATGCATAGGTTTTGTAAAGGATGGAAAGATGATGCAAGTGATGTAAATCTTTGTGGAAAAAGATGCAAAAATCAGCAAGGAATTGAAGAGAAAAGATGAAGAGAAAGTGGAGAGAAAATGAGAGAAAAAGATGAGAAAAGTGGTTTTGAGAGAAAATGATTAAAAACCCAAATTAAAGTAATTAAAAATATATTTTGGTGAATAAATCATCATCAAAAATTAGAAATGGGTTTATGGCCCTCTAAGGATTCTAAGTTTAGCTTGCTTTTCAATTTAGTCACTAAAACATCATATTTTCGAAAATCACCAAATCGGTCCTCCAAATTTTTCCAAAAATTACAAATTGGCCATTTATGCATAATTATGCATAATTAAAAATCATTACGAAATCCAAATTATTTTCTTTTAAATTTGAAACATATTTTTAATATTTCAAACCATATTCCAAATTATTAATTTTCTTAATTAAAAATATCCTTATTTTATTTTTCTTGGAATTAATAAACCGGAGAACCCGATTCGCCCCGAATCGAATTCCCCTAACTAAGCCTAACTAACAACCCCAAAAACGGGATGTTACATCCCAGCTTTCTCTATAGGGGCAGTGCTAGCTCGTGGTCTCTTAACCCTAGCATTCTCATCAGAGGGAGGAGTTCTCTTAGCACCTCTACCTGATGTCGTCCGAGCAGCTCTCCGAGGAGTTGGAGCAGATTCGAGCCATTCAGCAGCCTCTTGGAAATCGTGATCATTGGCTAAGTCAGCCTCCAAGTCATGGAGGTCGGGGTCAAGAAGACTCACATCCCCAGCAGTAGCATTGGAAGGTTGCCGAGAGGTAATATTAGAGTTCTGATCAAGAAAGACCATTTGCAGCGGCTGTGAGGGATAGCGTCGAGCAGTGATCTTGCTAGGGACCGCTGGTAGAAGTCTGGGACCTTTGGCAAAAAGTGGAGGTTCACTACTTGGAGCAGAGTCGTTGCCACTATTCGGAAGAGAGGACAAAAGGCCTTTATCCTTCCCATTACTAGTATTGGCGGCGGTGCTGGATTGGGGTGGCGTAGGTATTTGTTGAACATTGGAATCGTTGGTGATATAACGGATTCTTCCGCGTTGATTGGGCTGTGGGTCCTTTTTAGGAACATAACGTAGCCAATCGCCAAAAGGAAGTTGTTCCGGTCGCGAATCAGTCGGGATAGGACAAGAATCTAGAGAATGTCCAATAAGGCCACAACAATGGCAAAAAGTAGGAAGGCGTTCATACTGAAGTAGACAGAATCTTGCGGAAGGACCTCCCCCAATAGCAATACAATGCCTAATAGGCTGAGCAACATCTAAAGACAAACCAACCCGTAGATAGTCAACCATGTTGGAATCGATTTTCCGCGTATCGAGTTTTGGGATGGAGCCAATTAAGGACCCTAAGGATTTACCAATATCATGAGCAGATTCTTCCATAGCCAGGAAGATAAGAGGAATATTATAGATGCGGGCCCAGATATTCATAGCAGAGAACGAATGTTCATCAGGCGTGATAGAGGGGTTATATTGGGACAGAGCAAGCCAGTCATCTTTGTAAGTCCAAGGACCCTTAGACAGGATATCATCCTTAATCTTTTCATCCCTAAATCGGATAAAGAACATGCATGGTTTCAAAATACTCATAGACATTAATTTGGCCGAAGTCCAGATTCCGGTAAAAGCCTTAATGATCACTTGATCATCAAAATCCCTTAAAGTGATAAGTTTCCCGAGAACGGTGGAATGAGTATCCTCCTCAGGTAAGCCCCAAGAAGTACCCGGTTGGAAGACAGCAGCTTGTTCCTCAGCAGTAAATTGAATATTACCAAATTGCTGGAGAAAAGATTTAGAATCCATTGTAGGAAAATTGCAAGAAGCAAAGAAAAGGAATAGAGGAAAAGGAAGAGAAAGGCGTGTAGAGGAGGAAAAATAAAAGCAAGAGCCAGGTTTATATAAGAAAGAAAGAGTTTGACTTGAAACAGAAGTACAGTTCAAGGAGTAAGAAGAAGATAACAGAAAGAGGAGATAGATAATATTATTAATTGTATATAAAAAAATATAAAGTATTTGAGAATAGATAGAAAAGGGTAACTTATCACATAAGAAAAAAGAAAAGATAGTAAAAGATGATAAGAAAGGAAGTTGATATAGGAAAGGAGTGTAAAAATGAAATATAAAATCCTTAATAAGTGGACAAGATTTAAAGGGATTATACTTGAAAAGTTTGCAAAAAAGAAATTGTACGGAATAAGTATAAAACCAAAGAAACTTATAGAGAGGTAAGCTCAAATAGATAAAAGAGTAAAACCGATAATCGGTTAGTAAAGAATGTACATCATTAATGATGTTGGACAAAACCCTATAGAAGGGTGGTAAATACATAAAAAGAACACCAAAAATACTCCCCTTAGCCGACCAAGCCAAGTAGCCAAGGAGTGCACAAGGCCACAACCATATGCCATGCAACACTCCTAAGAACCGGTACCATATGCGAACGTGAAATATGCGAACCAAGTGCCAGGTAGAGTCGTAACTCCAAAGGCAAGAAGGACACGTCGGAAAAGACGAGCAAGGCCTGGCAGCAACCCAAGATTCACCATGCAGCCTATCCGTGGACCGGCTTGGAGAAGTCTTGGTGAAGCTCCTAAAGCAGATAGCCATGAGAGCGGCGTAAAGATGTAGAAAACAGCATCTCAACTGGCAAACATCAGATTGAAGGCACGAGCAGAACAGTACAGCAAAGCAAAAGCCACCATACACTGCACATAGAGGAATGAGAGCAGTAGACGGCAGGGCGCAACCTAGTCCTTGCAAAAAGAAGACATCCATTAAAAGCAACAAAGGAATAACAAGAACCAGATCAAGGAGAATAAAGATATCAAGAACACATATCCATGGACACGTAGAAAGTAGAATAACAAGGTTTAGAAAATATAAAGAAGATTGTTGTGGGATAGAAGATAGAAAAGAGAGTATAACCCCTTCTTTGAAAGGTGGAGGTTTAATAGAGAAGGTCGGTAGCCAAAGTTTGTCGAGTCGGCTTAAACCAAATCTGCCAAAGGAAAGATAGACGAAAGTGAACAAGGAAGAAAGAGGCTAGAAGAAACACAAAGTCATCCGTGAGAGATCTGAAATAAGAGAGGATCGGAATGATTGTGACCTTATTCGATCCAAAATAGTATGACCAGGAGTTGAATCCTGGGTACTACGAAAGCAGTGAGAAAGTGAGGTAGTAAAGTCAGATAAAAGAGCATGAGCTTGACGCAGAGAAAACAATACACCATTAAAGGTGTTAATAAGATCCTTTTGCAAGGGTGGTAGCAAATAAGCTGAAACTAAAACCCTAAGACCAAAAAACCAGACGTAAAGCAGAAGAAAAACCTTCGTTTGGAGATGTCTCACATGTCTACGTAAAGATAGACTACTGTAGGAATTGCTAGAAAAACAAAATAGAAACGTAACAAAGGAGAACAGATCTAGCGAAAAGAATAAAATAGGAATAATCAAGAGATAGGGGTGAATGTGTAATGTTAAATAAAAAAACCAAACAAAAGATTCAATATAAAGCTGTAAATAATCGGTAACTTCCAGAAGAGAGAAACTGGATGCCATAAACTTTCTTGTTGAATCCATGAAGATAAGCAAAGTAACCACCGCACCAGTGAGGAAATTGAAAAGGCCGCCAGAGACAAAAGGAGGCATATTCAAGAAATAGATCTTGAAGCGGAGGAGCAAAGACCAAAGGAAGAAGAGATAGAAACAAACACGGAGACTGGAAAAAATAGAATAACAATATCGATTAAACTCGAGTAGATGATCACGTATGCTGCTTGGTTCGTCCTCTCCCTTGGTGTGGAAGATCGGCGATGGAATGGAGGTAAAGACAAAGTCGATCTCCATAAAGGAGAAAAGTAGGAAAAGAAGGAGGCGAAGGGGAGGAGAGACGGAGAGAAAAGGGAGAGGAGAGAAAGCAAGCAGCAATCTGTTCAAATTTTAAACGAGTAAAAAGCTGAAACTTTTAGATTAATCTGTATAATTTTGTTTAAAAGCCCATAATTAATTATTTGAACTCAAAAAATTTGATTTAATAACATCTACTTATCATTTTGTTCGGATTTAAACGTGCATGTCTAAAAAGGCTTTATAGAGAATCTGTTCGAATTTTAATCGACTAAAAAGTTGAAAATTTTAGACTAATCTGTATAATTTTGTTTAAAAGCCCTTAATTAACTATTTGAACTAATAAAATTTGATTTAATAACATCTGGTTTTGGTTTTGTTCGGATTAAAACGTGCATGTCTAAAAAGGCTTTATAGAGAATCCGTTCAAATTTTAACCAAGTAAAAAGCTAAAAATTTTAGATTAATCTGTATAATTTTGTTCAAAATCCCATAATTAATTATTTGAACTTAAAAAATTTGATTTAATAACATCTAATAATTGTTTTGTTCGGATTAAAACGTGCATGTCTAAAAAGGCTTTATAGAGAATCTGTTCGAATTTTAACCGACTAAAAAGTTGAAAATTTTAGACAAATCTCTATAATTTTGTTTAAAAGCCCGTAATTAACTATTTGAATTTTAAACGAGTAAAAAACTGAAAATTTTAGATTAATCTACATAATTTTGTTCAAAAGCCTATAGTTAATTATTTGACCTCATCAAATTTGATTTAATAACATCTAGATATCGTTTTGTTCGAATTAAAACGTGCATGTCTAATATTGTTTTATAGAGAATCCGTTCGAATATTAACCGAGAAAAAGCTGAAAATTTTAGATTTATCTGTATAATTTTGTTCAAAATCCCATAATTAACTATTTGAACTCGTAAAATTTGATTTAATAACATCTAGTTATCATTTTGTTCGGATTAAAACGTGCATGTCTAAAAAGGCTTTATAGAGAATCCGTTTGAATTTTAACCAAGTAAAAAGCTAAAAATTTTATATTTATCTGTATAATTTTGTTCCAAATCCCATAATTAACTATTTGAACTCATAAAATTTGATTTAATAACATCTGGTTTTTGTTTTGTTCAGATTAAAACGTGCATGTCTAAATAGGCTTTATAGAGAATCCGTTTGAATTTTAACCTAGTAAAAAGCTGAAAATTTTACATTTATCTGTATAATTTTGTTCAAAATCTCATAATTAACTATTTGAACTCAAAAAATTTGATTTAATAACATCTGGTTTTGTTTTGTTAGGATTAAAACGTCCACATCTAAAAAGACTTTATAAAGAATCCATTCAAATTTTAAACGAGAAAAAAGCTAAAAATTTTAGATTAATCTGTATAATTTTGTTCAAAAGACCATAATTAATTATTTGAACTCAAAAAAATTGATTTAATAACATCTAGTTATCGTTTTGTTCGGATTAAAACGTCTATGTCTAAAAAGGCTTTATAGAGAATCTGTTCGAATTTTAACCGAGTAAAAAGTTGAAAATTTTAGATTAATTTGTATAATTTAGTTCAAAAGCCCATAATTAATTATTTGAACTCAAAAAATTGATTTAATAACATATGGCTTTTTTTATTCGGATTAAAATGTTTACGTCTAAAAAGGCTTTATAGGGAATCCGTTCGAACATTAACCGAGTAAAAAGCTAAAAATTTTAGATTAATCTGTATAATTTTGTTTACAAGACCATATTCAACTATTTGAACTCATAAAATTTGATTTAATAACGTGTGGTTTTCATTTTGGTGGATTAAAACTCATAAAATTGCTTTATAGAGAATCCTTTCGAATTTTAACCGAGTAAAAAGCTGAAAATTTTAGATCTATCTGTATAATTTTGTTAAAAATCCCATAATTAACTATTTGAACTCATAAAATTTTATTTAATAACATCTGGTTTTTGTTTTGTTCGGATTAAAACGTGCATATCTAAAAAGGCTTTATAGAGAATCCGTTGGAATTTTAACCGAGTAAAAAGCTAAAAATTTTAGATTAATCTATATAATTTTATTCAAAAGCCCATAATTAATTATTTGAACTCAAAAAATTTGATTTAATAACATCTAGTTATCGTTTTGTTCGGATTAAAACGTGCATGTCTAAAAAGACTTTATAGAGAATCTGTTCGAATTTTAACCGACTAAAAAGTTGAAAATTTTAGATTAATCTGTATAATTTTGTTTAAAAGCTCATAATTAACTATTTGAACTCATAAAATTTGATTTAATAACATCTGATTTTTGTTTTATTGGGATTAAAAGGTGCATGTCTATAAAAGCTTTATAGAGAATCCGTTCGAATTTTAATCGTGGAAAAAGCTAAAAAATTTAGATTAATCTGTATAATTTTAATCAAAAGCTCAAAATTAAATATTTGAGCTCATAAAATTTAATTTAATAAAATCTGGTTTTCGTTTTGTTGAGATTAAAATGTGCATGTCTAAAAAGGCTTTATAGAGAATCCGTTAGAATTTTAACCGAGTAAAAAGCTAAAAATTTTAGATTAATCTACATAATTTTATTAAAAAGCCCATAATTAATTATTTGAACTCAAAAAATTTGATTTAATAACATCTAGTTATCGTTTTGTTCGGATTAAAACGTTCATGTCTAAAAAGGCTTTATAGAGAATCCGTTTGAATTTTAACCGAGTAAAAAGATGAAAATTTTAGATTTATCTGTATAATTTTGTTCAAAATCTTCTAATTAACTATTTGAAATCATCAAATTTTATTTAATAACATCTCGTTTTGTTTTATTCGGATTAAAACGTCCGCATCTAAAAGGCTTTATAGAGAATCCGTTCAATTTTTTTTTTGAAGGAAAGGGCCTCATTAAAAAAACCCTATAGTCGACCACCCCGAGTGGTGAGAAGGCCCCTATGGGGAAAAGAGTACCCAAGGTATTATTGAGAAGAAGAGGAGAACCTCTCCAAGTTTACAGAGGCCCGAATAAAATCGGAAAGAAACAATCAAAAGAACAAGAAGAAAAGGAACACAAAGCCCTACTAGCCAGAGTATGGGCTACAACATTTGCATCTCTTGGTACATAACAAATCTTACAATTAGGTATAGTACCTAGAGTGGCACGAATACGAGATATCAAGTGCTGCACTGTGGAAAGATCTCAAGGCGGAGCATTATTAATTTTGTTGGCAATGGACGCACAGTCAGTTTCCAGGATCACATTGGACCATCCATTGGCGGCAGCAAGCCGTAAACCTTCCAGAATAGCAAGAGCCTCAACAGAGGCAGGATCCGGACAAAGAAGGGGCATGAAACAGCCACCAAGCACGGAGCCAGAAGAATCACGAGCAATAACACCAGTAGCAGCTCCTCTCAGAACAGGGTCAAAAGCCCCATCCGTGTTAATTTTGACAAAACCGGGAGCCGGTTTCATCCATCTAGCTGGAGCAAGAGTGGGCTCAGCTAGCCGGGAGGATTGGCGGGCCTCATCATTAGAGGATGTATAATCAGTGAGAAGTTTTTGGGCAGAGGCAACAGTTAACCAAATCGGTTGAATATGGTTGTTATGAACAAAGTCATTACGGCGGTTCCAAAGGTTCCATAAAATTGTGATAAGAAGAGAGAATTGGTGTAGGGAGAGGAAACCAGCAGCATCAGAAAGCCACTGATGGGGAGAGGTATAGACATTGGACAACAACCTATGGGGAAGGCCTGCCAAGAGGATCGCCTCCTTAGCACTAGGACAATCACGCATAGCATGGATAGAAGTTTCGACAGTCAGGTTGCAAATAGGGCAAACTCCAGGACCAAGGTTAGCCTGTAAAATTTTCTGACCGTAGGGTAACGCATCATGACATAAACGTCATCCAAAGGAACGAACTTTGGGCAGAGTAGGCAACTTAGACAAGATTTTCTATAGTTTAGAAGGCCTGTTAACAGGCCCTAATTGCGACTGCAAAAATTGATAACCAGAGCGGACCGTATAGATATCTGCATCATGGTAACCCCAAAGAGTAGAGTCATTAATATCGTTAATAATTGGGACGTTAAGGATGGTATTAGCATCTTCATGGGAAAAATAATCTCTCACTTTTGTTTCATCCCAACGGGGTGAATTATGGAGCATGAAAGATCCTGCACGAAGAGGGACTTCGTCATTTATTTCATAATTACCATAAAGGTGAACGGGCTGAGAACCACCCCACCTATCAAAATGAATCTGAACGTTACTGGACATGCCAGGGCATTTGAAAAACCCATAACGAAGCTTAGAAATAGCAATGCTTAGGCCTTTCCAAGCAAAGAAAGAACTCCGCGTATGAGCGGAATCTAGGACGAAGCCCATAGGATAATACTTGCATTTATAGACCTGACTAAGAAGGTTATCAGGCTCGCAAATTAGCCGCCAAATTTGTTTGCCTAGCAAAGCGATGTTAAAATGATGAAGATCAAGAAACCCTACACCTCCAGCAGCTTTAGGGAGGCAGAGAGTGTCCCAAGGGAGCATGTGCCACCCTCGTTTGCTAGCTTTCCCCGACCACCAATATCGGCCTATAACGGTAGTCATATCATCAATAATATTTTTTGGTAAAAGGTAACAGGACATGACATATTGAGGAATAGATTGTATAACCGCTTTAATGAAAACTTCACGACCACTAAAGGAAAGGAGATGTTTATCCCAAGTATTCAGGCGGTCATTCATGTTTTCCCTGGTAAAACCTAAGGCTGCAGTTTTGTTCTTTCCAATAAAGAGAGGAACCCCCAAATAAATACCAGGGTCATCCACTTCTCGTACACGAAGAATGTCATTAATCTCCGCCCGAAGCAAAGAAGAAGTTTTCCGTGAGAAAAAGATAGTAGACTTTTCAAAGTTCACCGCTTGTCTCGATGAGGAAGCATAAGTCTGCAAAACATCCTTAAGTCGCTGAGCCTCTGTGGTTGTATTTTTGATAAAAACAACACAGTCATCCGCAAAAAGAAGGTGATTGATGCGAGGCCCATTCCTACTGGCACGGAGACCAGGGAGGTGACTAGTGGCTTGTTCAGCATTGAGCAAGGCCGAGAGGCCTTGAGTGCAGAAAAGAAACAAAAAGGGGGAAAGGGGGTCACCTTGCCGCAATCCTCTACTGGGTTTAAAAGGCCTTGAAAGAGAGTCATTGATGCGAACTTGAAAAGAGACCGAGGAAACACACCTCATAATAAGAGAAACCCAGTCTGAGTTGAAGCCCAGACGAAGCATAACTTGTTCAAGAAAAGGCCATTCAACACGGTCGAAGGCTTTTTCCATATCCAGCTTTAGGCTGGCACCTTTGGCCAAAGAAGTAACATCAGTGTTGAGAGTATGGATAAGCTCATGAGTGATAAGAATGTTATCAGAAATATTCCGCCCACGAATAAACGCAGCCTGATTACCACTAATACATAAGGGCATGATAGATTTTAGCCGGTTGACTAAAACTTTTGAAACAGTTTTATAAATGACTGTGCAAAGACTAATAGGTCGTAGATGTCTCATCGTAGTGGGGTCGCTTACTTTAGGAATAAGAATAATAATGGATCGATTGACCTCGTCTAAATTAACAGTCCCTCGTAAAAGTCCGAGGCAGAGGCTTATAAATTCCTGACCAAGAATGTCCCAATACTTTCGAAAGAAGCCGCTCGGAAAGCCATCAATACCAGGCGCTTTCCTCGGGTCAATGTCACGAAAGGCAGCATAGACTTCATCTGTTGTGAAGGCCTTATTAAGGTCATTATTCATTGAAACAGAAACAATAGGGGGAATGTTGTCCAAGATGGAAGACGCAATAGTAGGGGAGGAAGAAGCAAAGAGATATTGAAAGTAACTAACAGCAATAGACATTATGTCAGGCGTATTAGTTTGCCATAAATTCTGATTATTAAAAAGCCCAGCGATATGATTCTTTCGCTGTCGGTTGGTTGCCCTTGCATGAAAAAAGGAAGTGTTCTTATCACCGTGGACTAACCAGTGTGCCCAAGCTCGTTGAGCCCAATAAATTTCCTTCTCATTAAGTAAGCGATCAAGCTCACTCTTAGCAGCTAGGAAGTTATGAGCATCCGTATCCGAGAGTTGACGTTGAAGACACATATTGATAAAGTCAGTAAGCTGAGTGATGCGTTCATTAGATTTAATACGCTTATTAGATTGCCATTTAGTCAAAAAGTGTCCAATCTCTTGAAGCTTCTGAAGAGTCGAGCAATATCAGTTAGACCAAATCGCAGTAATTCGAGAAAGAACCTCTGGGTTGTCAGCCCAACAGTTCTCATAACGAAAAGGAATGTGAAGGCGCAGAGAGCGTGGAGATTGGCAAGGGTTTGTATCCATTAGGATAGGACAATGATCAGAACACGCTTGAAAGAAAGACATAGCTTGACAATTAGGGAAAGCTTGGAACCAAGCAGAGTTGCCTAGAAAACGATCAAGTCGTTCCATGATAGTTTCCGTAGCACGACCTGATCGAGTCCAAGTGAACCAGCCAAATGTTGGTTTGCAATCAAAAAGATCGTTCTTGTCAAGACAATCTCGAAAGTTATTAATTTGTGATCTTGCGTACCGAGGGCCGCCTCGTTTTTCATAATCATAAAGAATTTCATTAAAATCCCCTCCTAAAAGCCAGGGGAGGGTTGATGTTGAACTAAGAGAATCATTTAGCTGCCATGTTTTATACTTATTGGTAGTTTCCGAGAACCCATGTAAACCAGAGAAGTGGAAGGATAACACACCATAAGAGAGAATGACATCAATGTGCCGATCGGAATAGGAAAGCAAGTCGACAGAGACGTTGTTGTTCCAAATAAAGGCAAGGCCCGTACAAGAAGGCCTGGAGTCAACCGCTATGCATCCATGCATGCCCAGTTTATGTTTAATCCTCTCCATATTGGATTGAGTTAGTCTAGTTTCGCAAAGAAAGACACAATCGGCATCATGCTTTGAAGTAGAACGTTGAAGCGCAAGAACTACCTGGGCGTTGCCAAGTCCCTGGCAGTTCCAACATAAGAGTTTCATTTATCTCGGCGGGGTTGATCGCTATCAACCTCCGCCGAAGAGTTAATAACGCTGCTCATCCCAGCTAAATCAAACCTGATCCAGGTCGGAAGACAAAGCCTTATAGAAGTAAGGGTTGGAGTGAATGGAAAAAAATAAATACGAGAAGTGAAAGACGATGGAGAAACCAAATGAAAAAAGTAGAACACCCTAAAGAACGTATGCATGAGCCGAAAACAAAGATAAAAGATCGGATTGGAACGACACCATTAAAGATGTTAGAGAAATCCCTAAAAAAGGATGGTAAAGGCAGAATAGTTGGAAATTCCTCAAAAGGTAGAAAGCAAACAGAATAGAGAAACAATGAATTAATAAATGAACATAGTGCAAAAAATAAAATAAAATAAAAAACAACATAGAAACAAGAAAAGTAAACAAATAAAAGGGAAAAAATATTATTAATCCATAAAGCAAATAACACCAAACCCTGAAAAACAAAGCCAAAGTGGCGAAAGGTGCCTAACAAAAGCAAGAACCAAAAAAACCTAAAGAAAAGAAAAGAAAAAACAAAAGAAAAGAAGATAAAAAGTATGAAACCAGCAAGATGTAGAAGAGAAACTGTCAAAGCCTAGCCACAGCCCTGACAGTTCCAAGGTAGACAACTCATTTCTGTCGGTGGGGTTGATCAGAGTCAACCTCCGCCGCAGAGTTTTTAACGCTGCTCATCCCAGCTTTCTCTATAGGGGCAGTGTTAGCTCGTGGTCGCTTAACCCTAGCATTCTCATTAGAGGGAGGAGTTCTCTTAGCACCTCTACCTGATGTCGTCCGAGCAGCTCTCCGAGGAGTTGGAGCAGATTCGAGCCATTCAGCAGCCTCTTGGAAATCGTGATCATTGGCTAAGTCAGCCTCCAAGTCATGGAGGTCGGGGTTAAGAAGACTCACATCCCCAGCAATAGCATTGGAAGGTTGCCGAGAGGTAATATTAGAGTTCTGATCAGGAAAAACCATTTGCAGCGGCTGTGAGGGATAGCGTCGAGCAGTGATCTTGCTAGGGACCGTTGGTAGAAGTTTGGGACCTTTGGCAAAAAGTGGAGGTTCACTACTTGGAGCAGAGTCGTTGCCACTATTCGGAAGAGAGGATAAAAGGCCTTTATCCTTCCCATTACTAGTATTGGCGGCGGTGGTGGATTGGGGTGGCGTAGGTATTTGTTGAACATTGGAATCGTTGGTGATATAACAGAATCCCTTCAAATTTTAAACAAGTAAAAAGCTGAAAAATTTAGATTAATCTATATAAATTTGTTCAAAAGCCTATAATTAATTATTTGAACTCAAAAAAATTGATTTAATAACATCTAGTTATCATTTAGTTCAGATTAAAACGTGCATGTCTAAAAAGGCTTTATATAGAATCCGTTCGAATTTAACCGAGTAAAAACCTGAAAATGTTAGATTTATCTGTATAATTTTGTTCAAAATCTCATAATTAACTATTTGAACTTATAAAATATGATTTAATAACATATTGTTTTTTTATTCGGATTAAAACGTGCATGTCTAAAAAGGCTTTATAGAGAATTCATTCGAATTTTAACCGAGTAAAAAGATGAAAATTTTAGATTAATATGCATAATTTTATTCAAAAGCTTAAAATTAAATATTTGAACTCATAAAATTTCATTTAATAAAATCTGGTTTTCGTTTTGTTGAGATTAAAATGTGCATGTCTAAAAAGGCTTTATAGAGAATCCGTTTGAATTTTAACCAAGTAAAAAGCTAAAAGTTTTAGATTAATCTACATAATTTTGTTCAAAAGCCCATAATTAATTATTTGAACTCAAAAAATTTGATTTAATAACATCTAGTTATCGTTTTGTTCGGATTAAAAGGTTTTTGTCGAAAAAGGCTTTATAGAGAATCCGTTTAAAGTTTAACCGAGTAAAAAGATGAATATTTTAGATTTATCTGTATAATTTTGTTCAAAATTTCATAATTAACTATTTGAACTCATCAAATTTTATTTAATAACATCTTGTTTTGTTTTGTTCGGATTAAAACGTCCACATCTAAAAAGGCTTTATAGAGAATCCGTTCAAATTTTAAATGAGTAAAAAGCTAAAAAATTTTGATTAATCTGTATAATTTTGTTCAAAAGCCCATAATTAATTATTTGAACTCAAAAAAAATTGATTTAATAACATCTAATTGTCATTTTGTTCGGATTAAAACGTACATGTCTAAAAAGGATTTATAGAGAATCTGTTCGAATTTAACCGAGTAAAAACCTTAAAATATTAGATTTATCTGTATAATTTTGTTTAAAATCTCATAATTAACTATTTGAACTCATAAAATTTGATTTAATAACATCTGGTTTTCATTTTTTTGGGATTAAAACGTGCATGTCTATAAAGGCTTTATAGAGAATCCGTTCGAATTTTAACCGAGTAAAAAGCTAAAAATTTTAGATTAATCTGTACAATTTTATTCAAAAGCTTAAAATTAAATATTTGAACTCATAAAATTTCATTTAATAAAATCTGGTTTTCGTTTTGTTGAGATTAAAATGTGCATGTCTAAAAAGGCTTTATAGAGAATCCGTTTGAATTTTAACCAAGTAAAAAGCTAAAAGTTTTAGATTAATCTACATAATTTTGTTCAAAAGCCCATAATTAATTATTTGAACTCAAAAAATTTGATTTAATAACATCTAGTTATCGTTTTGTTCGGATTAAAAGGTTTTTGTCGAAAAAGGCTTTATAGAGAATCCGTTTAAAGTTTAACCGAGTAAAAAGATGAATATTTTAGATTTATCTGTATAATTTTGTTCAAAATTTCATAATTAACTATTTGAACTCATCAAATTTTATTTAATAACATCTTGTTTTGTTTTGTTCGGATTAAAACGTCCACATCTAAAAAGGCTTTATAGAGAATCCGTTCAAATTTTAAATGAGTAAAAAGCTAAAAAATTTTGATTAATCTGTATAATTTTGTTCAAAAGCCCATAATTAATTATTTGAACTCAAAAAAAATTGATTTAATAACATCTAATTGTCATTTTGTTCGGATTAAAACGTACATGTCTAAAAAGGATTTATAGAGAATCTGTTCGAATTTAACCGAGTAAAAACCTTAAAATATTAGATTTATCTGTATAATTTTGTTCAAAATCCCTTAATTAACTATTTGAACTCATAAAATTTTATGTAATAACATATGGTTTTTGTTTTGTTCGGATTAAAATGTGCATGTCCAAAAAGGCTTTATAGAGAATCTGTTCGAATTTTAACCGAGTAAAAAGCTGAAAATTTTATATTAATCTGTAAAATTTTGTTCAAAATCTCATAATTAACTATTTGAACTCATAAAATTTAATTTAATAACATCTGTTTTTGTTTTGTTCGGATTAAAACGTCCACATCTAAAAAGACTTTATAAAGAATCCGTTCAAATTTTAAACGAGAAAAAAGCTAAAAATTTTAGATTAATCTGTATAATTTTGTTCAAAAGCCCATAATTAATTATTTGAACTCAAAAAAATGTATTTAATAACATCTAGTTATCGTTTTGTTCGGATTAAAACGTCTATGTCTAAAAAGGCTTTATAGAGAATCTGTTCGAATTTTAACCGAGTAAAAAGTTGAAAATTTTAGATTAATTTGTATAATTTAGTTCAAAAGCCCATAATTAATTATTTGAACTCAAAAAAATTGCTTTAAAAACATTTGTTTTTTTTATTCGGATTAAAACGTCTACGTCTAAAAAGGCTTTATAGAGAATCCGTTCGAATATTAACCGAGTAAAAAGCTAAAAATTTTAGATTAATCTGTATAATTTTGTTTAAAAGACCATATTCAACTATTTGAACTCATAAAATTTGATTTAATAACATGTGGTTTTCGTTTTGGTGGGATTAAAACTCATAAAATTGCTTTATAGAGAATCCGTTCGAATTTTAACCGAGTAAAAAGCTAAAAATTTTAGATCTATCTGCATAATCTTGTTAAAAATCCCATAATTACTATTTGAACTCATAAAATTTTATTTAATAACATCTGTTTTATTTGTTCGGATTAAAACGTGCATATCTAAAAAGGCATTATAAAGAATCCTTTCAAATTTTAACCGAGTAAAAAGCTGAAAATTTTAGATTAATCTGTATAATTTTGTTCAAAAGACCATAATTAATTATTTGAACTCAAAAAAAATTGATTTAATAACATCTAATTATCATTTTGTTTGGATTAAAACGTGCATGTCTAAAAAGGCTTTATAGAGAATCTGTTCGAATTTAACCGAGTAAAAACCTGAAAATGTTAGATTTATCTGTATAATTTTGTTCAAAATCCCTTGATTAACTATTTGAACTCATAAAATTTTATGTAATAACATATGGTTTTTGTTTTGTTCGGATTAAAATGTGCATGTCCAAAAAGGGTTTATAGAGAATCCGTTCGAATTTTAACCGAGTAAAAAGCTGAAAATTTTATATTAATCTGTAAAATTTTGTTCAAAATCTCATAATTAACTATTTGAACTCATAAAATTTGATTTAATAACATCTATTTTTGTTTTGTTCGGATTAAAACGTCCACATCTAAAAAGACTTTATAAAGAATCCGTTCAAATTTTAAACGAGAAAAAAGCTCAAAATTTTAGATTAATCTGTATAATTTTGTTCAAAAGCCCATAATTAATTATTTGAACTCAAAAAAATGTATTTAATAACATCTAGTTATCGTTTTGTTTGGATTAAAACGTCTATGTCTAAAAAGGCTTTATAGAGAATCTGTTCGAATTTTAACCGAGTAAAAAGTTGAAAATTTTAGATTAATTTGTATAATTTAGTTCAAAAGCCCATAATTAATTATTTGAACTCAAAAAAATTGATTTAAAAACATTTGTTTTTTTTATTCGGATTAAAACGTCTACGTCTAAAAAGGCTTTATAGAGAATCCGTTCGAATATTAACCGAGTAAAAAGCTAAAAATTTTAGATTAATCTGTATAATTTTGTTTAAAAGACCATATTCAACTATTTGAACTCATAAAATTTGATTTAATAACATGTGGTTTTCGTTTTGGTGGGATTAAAACTCATAAAATTGCTTTATAGAGAATCCGTTCGAATTTTAACCGAGTAAAAAGCTGAAAATTTTAGATCTATCTGTATAATTTTGTTAAAAATCTCATAATTAACTATTTCAACTCATAAAATTTTATTTAATAACATCTGTTTTTTTTGTTCGGATTAAAACGTGCATATCTGAAAAGGCATTATAAAGAATACTTTCAAGTTTTAACCGAGTAAAAAGATGAAAATTTTAGATTAATCTGTATAATTTTGTTCAAAAGACCATAATTAATTATTTGAACTCAAAAAAAATTGATTTAATAACATCTAATTATCATTTTGTTCGGATTAAAACGTGCATGTCTAAAAAGGCTTTATAGAGAATCTATTCGAATTTAACCGAGTAAAAACCTGAAAATGTTAGATTTATCTGTATAATTTTGTTCAAAATCCCTTAATTAACTATTTGAACTCATAAAATTTTATGTAATAACATATGGTTTTTATTTTGTTCGGATTAAAATGTGCATGTCTAAAAAGGCTTTATAGAGAATCCGTTCGAATTTTAACCGAGTAAAAAGCTGAAAATTTTATATTAATCTGTAAATTTTTTTTCAAAATCTCATAATTAACTATTTGAACTCATAAAATTTGATTTAATAACATCTGGTTTTGTTTTGTTCGGATTAAAACGTCCACATCTAAAAAGACTTTATAAAGAATCCGTTCAAATTTTAAACGAGAAAAAAGCTCAAAATTTTAGATTAATCTGTATAATTTTGTTCAAAAGCCCATAGTTAATTATTTGAACTCAAAAAAATTGATTTAATAACATCTAGTTATCGTTTTGTTCGGATTAAAACGTCTATGTCTAAAAAGGCTTTATAGAGAATCTGTTCGAATTTTAACCGAGTAAAAAGTTGAAAATTTTAGATTAATTTGTATAATTTAGTTCAAAAGCCCATAATTAATTATTTGAACTCAAAAAAATTGATTTAAAAACATTTGTTTTTTTTATTCGGATTAAAACGTCTACCTCTAAAAAGGCTTTATAGAGAATCCGTTCGAATATTAACCGAGTAAAAAGCTAAAAATTTTAGATTAATCTGTATAATTTTGTTTAAAAGACCATATTCAACTATTTGAACTCATAAAATTTGATTTAATAACATGTGATTTTCGTTTTGGTGGGATTAAAACTCATAAAATTGCTTTATAGAGAATCCGTTCGAATTTTAACCGAGTAAAAAGCTCAAAATTTTAGATTAATCTGTATAATTTTGTTCAAAAGACCATAATTAATTATTTGAACTCAAAAAAAATTGATTTAATAACATCTAATTATCATTTTGTTCGGATTAAAACGTGCATGTCTAAAAAGGCTTTATAGAGAATTTATTCGAATTTAACCGAGTAAAAACCTGAAAATATTAGATTTATCTGTATAATTTTGTTCAAAATCCCTTAATTAACTATTTGAACTCATAAAATTTGATGTAATAACATATGGTTTTTGTTTTGTCCGGATTAAAATGTGCATGTCCAAAAAGGCTTTATTGAGAATCTGTTCGAATTTTAACCGAGTAAAAAGCTAAAAATTTTATATTAATCTGTAAATTTTTTTTCAAAATCTCATAATTAACTATTTGAACTCATAAAATTTGATTTAATAACATCTGGTTTTGTTTTGTTCGGATTAAAACGTCCACATCTAAAAAGACTTTATAAAGAATCCGTTCAAATTTTAAACGAGAAAAAAGCTCAAAATTTTAGATTAATCTATATAATTTTGTTCAAAAGCCCATAGTTAATTATTTGAACTCAAAAAAATTGATTTAATAACATCTAGTTATCGTTTTGTTCGGATTAAAACGTCTATGTCTAAAAAGGCTTTATAGAGAATCTGTTCGAATTTTAACCGAGTAAAAAGTTGAAAATTTTAGATTAATTTGTATAATTTAGTTCAAAAGCCCATAATTAATTATTTGAACTCAAAAAAATTGATTTAAAAACATTTGTTTTTTTTATTCGGATTAAAACGTCTACCTCTAAAAAGGCTTTATAGAGAATCCGTTCGAATATTAACCGAGTAAAAAGCTAAAAATTTTAGATTAATCTGTATAATTTTGTTTAAAAGACCATATTCAACTATTTGAACTCATAAAATTTGATTTAATAACATGTGATTTTCGTTTTGGTGGGATTAAAACTCATAAAATTGCTTTATAGAGAATCCGTTCGAATTTTAACCGAGTAAAAAGCTCAAAATTTTAGATTAATCTGTATAATTTTGTTCAAAAGACCATAATTAATTATTTGAACTCAAAAAAAATTGATTTAATAACATCTAATTATCATTTTGTTCGGATTAAAACGTGCATGTCTAAAAAGGCTTTATAGAGAATTTATTCGAATTTAACCGAGTAAAAACCTGAAAATATTAGATTTATCTGTATAATTTTGTTCAAAATCCCTTAATTAACTATTTGAACTCATAAAATTTGATGTAATAACATATGGTTTTTGTTTTGTCCGGATTAAAATGTGCATGTCCAAAAAGGCTTTATTGAGAATCTGTTCGAATTTTAACCGAGTAAAAAGCTGAAAATTTTATATTAATCTGTAAAATTTTGTTCAAAATCTCATAATTAACTATTTGAACTCATAAAATTTAATTTAATAACATCTGTTTTTGTTTTGTTCGGATTAAAACGTCCACATCTAAAGAGACTTTATAAAGAATCCATTCAAATTTTAAACGAGAAAAAAGCTAAAAATTTTAGATTAATCTGTATAATTTTGTTCAAAAGCCCATAATTAATTATTTGAACTCAAAAAAATGTATTTAATAACATCTAGTTATCGTTTTGTTCGGATTAAAACGTCTATGTCTAAAATGGCTTTATAGAGAATCTGTTCGAATTTTAACCGAGTAAAAAGTTGAAAATTTTAGATTAATTTGTATAATTTAGTTCAAAAGCCCATAATTAATTATTTGAACTCAAAAAAATTGATTTAAAAACATCTGTTTTTTTTATTCGGATTAAAACGTCTACGTCTAAAAAGGCTTTATAGAGAATCCATTCGAATATTAACCGAGTAAAAAACTAAAAATTTTAGATTAATCTGTATAATTTTGTTTAAAAGACCATATTCAACTATTTGAACTCATAAAATTTGATTTAATAACATGTGGTTTTCGTTTTGGTGGGATTAAAACTCATAAAATTGCTTTATAGAGAATCCGTTCGAATTTTAACCGAGTAAAAAGCTGAAAATTTTAGATCTATCTGTATAATTTTGTTAAAAATCTCATAATTAACTATTTGAACTCATAAAATTTTATTTAATAACATCTGTTTTTTTTGTTCGGATTAAAACGTGCATATCTGAAAAGGCATTATAAAGAATACTTTCAAGTTTTAACCGAGTAAAAAGATGAAAATTTTAGATTAATCTGTATAATTTTGTTCAAAAGACCATAATTAATTATTTGAACTCAAAAAAAATTGATTTAATAACATCTAATTATCATTTTGTTCGGATTAAAACGTGCATGTCTAAAAAGGCTTTATAGAGAATCTATTCGAATTTAACTGAGTAAAAACCTGAAAATGTTAGATTTATCTGTATAATTTTGTTCAAAATCCCTTAATTAACTATTTGAACTCATAAAATTTTATGTAATAACATATGGTTTTTATTTTGTTCGGATTAAAATGTGCATGTCTAAAAAGGCTTTATAGAGAATACGTTCGAATTTTAACCGAGTAAAAAGCTGAAAATTTTATATTAATCTGTAAAATTTTTTTCAAAATCTCATAATTAACTATTTGAACTCATAAATTTGATTTAATAACATCTGGTTTTGTTTTGTTCGGATTAAAACGTCCACATCTAAAAAGACTTTATAAAGAATCCGTTCAAATTTTAAACGAGAAAAAAGCTCAAAATTTTAGATTAATCTGTATAATTTTGTTCAAAAGCCCATAGTTAATTATTTGAACTCAAAAAAATGTATTTAATAACATCTAGTTATCGTTTTGTTCGGATTAAAACGTCTATGTCTAAAAAGGCTTTATAGAGAATCTGTTCGAATTTTAACCGAGTAAAAAGTTGAAAATTTTAGATTAATTTGTATAATTTAGTTCAAAAGCCCATAATTAATTATTTGAACTCACAAAAATTGATTTAAAAACATCTGTTTTTTTTATTCGGATTAAAACGTCTACGTCTAAAAAGGCTTTATAGAGAATCCGTTCGAATATTAACCGAGTAAAAAGCTAAAAATTTTAGATTAATCTATATAATTTTGTTTAAAAGACCATATTCAACTATTTGAACTCATAAAATTTGATTTAATAACATGTGGTTTTCGTTTTGGTGGGATTAAAACTCATAAAATTGCTTTATAGAGAATCCGTTCAAATTTTAACCGAGTAAAAAGCTGAAAATTTTAGATCTATCTGCATAATCTTGTTAAAAATCCCATAATTACTATTTGAACTCATAAAATTTTATTTAATAACATCTGTTTTATTTGTTCGGATTAAAACGTGCATATCTAAAAAGGCTTTATAAAGAATCCTTTCAAATTTTAACCGAGTAAAAAGCTGAAAATTTTAGATTAATCTGTATAATTTTGTTCAAAAGACCATAATTAATTATTTGAACTCAAAAAAAATTGATTTAATAACATCTAATTATCATTTTGTTTGGATTAAAACGTGCATGTCTAAAAAGGCTTTATAGAGAATCTGTTCGAATTTAACCGAGTAAAAACCTGAAAATGTTAGATTTATCTGTATAATTTTGTTCAAAATCCCTTGATTAACTATTTGAACTCATAAAATTTTATGTAATAACATATGGTTTTTGTTTTGTTCGGATTAAAATGTGCATGTCCAAAAAGGGTTTATAGAGAATCCGTTCGAATTTTAACCGAGTAAAAAGCTGAAAATTTTATATTAATCTGTAAAATTTTGTTCAAAATCTCATAATTAACTATTTGAACTCATAAAATTTGATTTAATAACATCTATTTTTGTTTTGTTCGGATTAAAACGTCCACATCTAAAAAGACTTTATAAAGAATCCGTTCAAATTTTAAACGAGAAAAAAGCTAAAAATTTTAGATTAATCTGTATAATTTTGTTCAAAAGCCCATAATTAATTATTTGAACTCAAAAAAATGTATTTAATAACATCTAGTTATCGTTTTGTTTGGATTAAAACGTCTATGTCTAAAAAGGCTTTATAGAGAATCTGTTCGAATTTTAACCGAGTAAAAAGTTGAAAATTTTAGATTAATTTGTATAATTTAGTTCAAAAGCCCATAATTAATTATTTGAACTCAAAAAAATTGATTTAAAAACATTTGTTTTTTTTATTCGGATTAAAACGTCTACGTCTAAAAAGGCTTTATAGAGAATCCGTTCGAATATTAACCGAGTAAAAAGCTAAAAATTTTAGATTAATCTGTATAATTTTGTTTAAAAGACCATATTCAACTATTTGAACTCATAAAATTTGATTTAATAACATGTGGTTTTCGTTTTGGTGGGATTAAAACTCATAAAATTGCTTTATAGAGAATCCGTTCGAATTTTAACCGAGTAAAAAGCTGAAAATTTTAGATCTATCTGTATAATTTTGTTAAAAATCTCATAATTAACTATTTGAACTCATAAAATTTTATTTAATAACATCTGTTTTTTTTGTTCGGATTAAAACGTGCATATCTGAAAAGGCATTATAAAGAATACTTTCAAGTTTTAACCGAGTAAAAAGATGAAAATTTTAGATTAATCTGTATAATTTTGTTCAAAAGACCATAATTAATTATTTGAACTCAAAAAAAATTGATTTAATAACATCTAATTATCATTTTGTTCGGATTAAAACGTGCATGTCTAAAAAGGCTTTATAGAGAATCTATTCGAATTTAACCGAGTAAAAACCTGAAAATGTTAGATTTATCTGTATAATTTTGTTCAAAATCCCTTAATTAACTATTTGAACTCATAAAATTTTATGTAATAACATATGGTTTTTATTTTGTTCGGATTAAAATGTGCATGTCTAAAAAGGCTTTATAGAGAATCCGTTCGAATTTTAACCGAGTAAAAAGCTGAAAATTTTATATTAATCTGTAAATTTTTTTTCAAAATCTCATAATTAACTATTTGAACTCATAAAATTTGATTTAATAACATCTGGTTTTGTTTTGTTCGGATTAAAACGTCCACATCTAAAAAGACTTTATAAAGAATCCGTTCAAATTTTAAACGAGAAAAAAGCTCAAAATTTTAGATTAATCTGTATAATTTTGTTCAAAAGCCCATAGTTAATTATTTGAACTCAAAAAAATTGATTTAATAACATCTAGTTATCGTTTTGTTCGGATTAAAACGTGCATGTCTAAAAAGGCTTTATAGAGAATCTGTTCGAATTTAACCGAGTAAAAACCTGAAAATATTAGATTTATCTGTATAATTTTGTTCAAAATCCCTTAATTAACTATTTGAACTCATAAAATTTTATGTAATAACATATGGTTTTTATTTTGTTCGGATTAAAATGTGCATGTCTAAAAAGGCTTTATAGAGAATCCGTTCGAATTTTAACCGAGTAAAAAGCTGAAAATTTTATATTAATCTGTAATCTTTTTTTCAAAATCTCATAATTAACTATTTGAACTCATAAAATTTGATTTAAAAACATCTGGTTTTGTTTTGTTCGGATTAAAACGTCCACATCTAAAAAGACTTTATAAAGAATCCGTTCAAATTTTAAACGAGAAAAAAGCTGAAAATTTTAGATCTATCTGTATAATTTGTTCAAAAGCCCATAATTAATTATTTGAACTCAAAAAAAATTGATTTAATAACATCTAATTAACATTTTGTTCGGATTAAAACGTGCATGTCTAAAAAGGCTTTATAGAGAATCTGTTCGAATTTAACCGAGTAAAAACCTGAAAATGTTAGATTTATCTGTATAATTTTGTTCAAAATCCCTTAATTAACTATTTGAACTCATAAAATTTGATGTACTAACATATGGTTTTTTTTTGTTCGGATTAAAATGTGCATGTCTAAAAAGGCTTTATAGAGAATCCGTTCGAATTTTAACCGAGTAAAAAGCTGAAAATTTTAGATTTATTTTTTATAATTTAGTTCAAAATCCCATATTCAACTTTTTGAACTCATAAAATTTCATTTCATAACATCTGGTTTTTGTTTTGTTCGGATTAAAACATCCACGTCTAAAAAGGCTTTATAGAGAACCTGTTCAAATTTTAACCGGGTAAAAAGCTAAAAATTTTAGATCTATCTGTATAATTTTGTTCAAAACCCCATAATTAATTATTTGAACTCAAAAAATTTGATTTAATAACATCTAGTTATCGTTTTGTTCGGATTAAAACGTTCATGTCTATAAAGGCTTTATAGAGAATCCGTTCGAATTTTAACCGAGTAAAAAGTTGAAAATTTTTGATTAATTTGTATAATTTTGTTCAAAAGCCCATAATTAACTATTTAAACTCGTAAATATTGATTTAATATAATCTTATTTTCGTTTTGTTGGGATTAAAATGTGCATGTCTAAGAAGGTTTTGTAGAGAATTCGTTCGAATTTTAACTGAGTAAAAAGCTAAAAATTTTAGATTAATCTGTATAATTTTGTTTAGAAGACCATATTCAACTATTTGAACTCATAAAATTTTATTTAATAACATCTGGTTTTAGTTTTGGTGGGATTAAAACTTGTATGTCTAAAATTGCTTTATAGAGAATCCGTTCGAATTTTAACCGAGTAAAAAGCTGAGTAAAAATTTTAACCGAGTAAAAATCTGAAAATTATAGATTAATCTGTATAATTTTGTTTAAAAGCCCATAATTAATTATTTGAACTCAAAAAATTTGATTTAAAAACATCTAGTTATCCTTTTGTCCAGATTAAAACGTGCATGTCTAAAAAGGCTTTATAGAGAATCTGTTCGAATTTTAGCAGAGAAAAAAGTTGAAAATTTTAGATTAATCTGTATAATGTTGTTCAAAATCCCGTAATTAACTATTTGAACTCATAAAATTTGATTTAATAACATCTGGTTATCGTTTTGTTGGGATTAAAACGTGCATGTCCTAAAAGGCTTTGTAGAGAATCCGTTAGTATTTTAACCGAGTAAAAAGCTAAAAATTTTAGATTTATTTTTTATAATTTTGTTCAAAATCCCATATTCAACTATTTGAACTCATAAAATTTCATTTCATAACATCTGGTTTTTGTTTTGTTCGGATTAAAACGTCCACGTCTAAAAAGGCTTTATAGAGAACCCGTTCAAATTTTAACCGGGTAAAAAGCTGAAAATTTTAGATCTATCTGTATAATTTTGTTCAAAACCCCATAATTAATTATTTGAACTCAAAAAATTTGATTTAATAACATCTAGTTATCGTTTTGTTCGGATTAAAACGTTCATGTCTAAAAAGGCTTTATAGAGAATCCGTTCGAATTTTAACCGAGTAAAAAGTTGAAAATTTTAGATTAATCTGTATAATTTTGTTCAAAAGCCCATAATTAACTATTTAAACTCGTAAAAATTGATTTAATATAATCTTATTTTCGTTTTGTTGGGATTAAAATGTGCATGTCTAAAAAGGTTTTGTAGAGAACTCGTTCGAATTTTAACCGAGTAAAAAGCTAAAAATTTTAGATTAATCTGTATAATTTTGTTTTGAAGACCATATTCAACTATTTGAACTCATAAAATTTGATTTAATAACATCTGGTTTTAGTTTTGGTGGGATTAAAACTTGTATGTCTAAAATTACTTTATAGAGAATCCGTTCGAATTTTAACGGAGTAAAAAGCTAAAAATTTTAGATCTATCTGTATAGTTTTGTTAAAAATCCTATAATTAACTATTTGAACTCATAAAATTCATTTAATAACATCTGGTTTTTGTTTTTTTCGGATTAAAACGTCCACGTATAAAAAGGCTTTATAGAGAACCCGTTCAAATTTTAACCGAGTAAAAAGCTGAAAATTTTAGATTAATCTATATAATTTTGTTCAAAAGCCCATAATTAATTATTTAAACTCAAAAAATTTGATTTAATAACATCTAGTTATCGTTTTGTTCGGATTAAAACGTGCATGTCTAAAAAGGCTTTATAGAGAATCTGTTTGAATTTTAACCGAGTAAAAAGTTGAA
The DNA here is from genome assembly GCA_035048815.1 of Abelmoschus esculentus. Classification (NCBI taxonomy): domain Eukaryota; kingdom Viridiplantae; phylum Streptophyta; class Magnoliopsida; order Malvales; family Malvaceae; genus Abelmoschus; species Abelmoschus esculentus. Next base: position 17,701,872 of record JAUCBN010000008.1, on the reverse strand, counting down.
AATTTTAGATTAATCTGTATAATTTTGTTCAAAAGCCTATAATTAACTTTTTGAACTCATAAAATTTGATTTAATAACATCTGGTTTTCGTTTTGTTGGGACTAAAACGTGCATGTGCAAAAAGGCTTTGTAGAGAATCCGTTCGTATTTTAACCGATTAAAAAGTTGAAAATTTTAGATCTATCTGTATAATTTTGTTCAAAACCCCATAATTAATTATTTGAACTCAAAAAATTTGATTTAATAACATCTAGTTATCGTTTTGTTCGGATTAAAACGTTCATGTCTAAAAAGGCTTTATAGAGAATCCGTTCGAATTTTAACCGAGTAAAAAGTTGAAAATTTTAGATTAATCTGTATAATTTTGTTCAAAAGCCCATAATTAACTATTTAAACTCGTAAAAATTGATTTAATATAATCTTATTTTCGTTTTGTTGGGATTAAAATGTGCATGTCTAAAAAGGTTTTGTAGAGAACTCGTTCGAATTTTAACCGAGTAAAAAGCTAAAAATTTTAGATTAATCTGTATAATTTTGTTTTGAAGACCATATTCAACTATTTGAACTCATAAAATTTGATTTAATAACATCTGGTTTTAGTTTTGGTGGGATTAAAACTTGTATGTCTAAAATTACTTTATAGAGAATCCGTTCGAATTTTAACGGAGTAAAAAGCTAAAAATTTTAGATCTATCTGTATAGTTTTGTTAAAAATCCTATAATTAACTATTTGAACTCATAAAATTCATTTAATAACATCTGGTTTTTGTTTTTTTCGGATTAAAACGTCCACGTATAAAAAGGCTTTATAGAGAACCCGTTCAAATTTTAACCGAGTAAAAAGCTGAAAATTTTAGATTAATCTATATAATTTTGTTCAAAAGCCCATAATTAATTATTTAAACTCAAAAAATTTGATTTAATAACATCTAGTTATCGTTTTGTTCGGATTAAAACGTGCATGTCTAAAAAGGCTTTATAGAGAATCTGTTTGAATTTTAACCGAGTAAAAAGTTGAAAATTTTAGATTAATCTGTATAATTTTGTTCAAAAGCCTATAATTAACTTTTTGAACTCATAAAATTTGATTTAATAACATCTGGTTTTCGTTTTGTTGGGACTAAAACGTGCATGTGCAAAAAGGCTTTGTAGAGAATCCGTTCGTATTTTAACCGATTAAAAAGTTGAAAATTTTAGATCTATCTGTATAATTTTGTTCAAAACCCCATAATTAATTATTTGAACTCAAAAAATTTGATTTAATAACATCTAGTTATCGTTTTGTTCGGATTAAAACGTTCATGTCTAAAAAGGCTTTATAGAGAATCCGTTCGAATTTTAACCGAGTAAAAAGTTGAAAATTTTAGATTAATCTGTATAATTTTGTTCAAAAGCCCATAATTAACTATTTAAACTCGTAAAAATTGATTTAATATAATCTTATTTTCGTTTTGTTGGGATTAAAATGTGCATGTCTAAAAAGGTTTTGTAGAGAACTCGTTCGAATTTTAACCGAGTAAAAAGCTAAAAATTTTAGATTAATCTGTATAATTTTGTTTTGAAGACCATATTCAACTATTTGAACTCATAAAATTTGATTTAGTAACATCTGGTTTTAGTTTTGGTGGGATTAAAACTTGTATGTCTAAAATTACTTTATAGAGAATCCGTTCGAATTTTAACGGAGTAAAAAGCTAAAAATTTTAGATCTATCTGTATAGTTTTGTTAAAAATCCTATAATTAACTATTTGAACTCATAAAATTCATTTAATAACATCTGGTTTTTGTTTTTTTCGGATTAAAACGTCCACGTATAAAAAGGCTTTATAGAGAACCCGTTCAAATTTTAACCGAGTAAAAAGCTAAAAATTTTAGATTAATCTATATAATTTTGTTCAAAAGCCCATAATTAATTATTTAAACTCAAAAAATTTGATTTAATAACATCTACTTATCGTTTTGTTCGGATTAAAACGTGCATGTCTAAAAAGGCTTTATAGAGAATCTGTTTGAATTTTAACCGAGTAAAAAGTTGAAAATTTTAGATTAATCTGTATAATTTTGTTCAAAAGCCTATAATTAACTTTTTGAACTCATAAAATTTGATTTAATAACATCTGGTTTTCGTTTTGTTGGGACTAAAACGTGCATGTGCAAAAAGGCTTTGTAGAGAATCCGTTCGTATTTTAACCGATTAAAAAGCTAAGAATTTTAGATTAATCTGTATAATTTTGTTCAAAATCCCATATTCAACCATTTGAACTCATAAAATTTGATTTTGTTTTGTAGGGATTAAAACTTGCTTGTCTAAAATTGTTTTATAGAGAATCCGTTCAAATTTTTTTTGAAGGAAAGGGCCTCATTAAAAAACCCCTATAGCCGACCACCCCGAAAGGTGAGAAGGCCCCTATGGGAAAAAGAGTACCCAAAGTATTATTGAGAAGAAGAGGAGAACCTCTCCAAGTTTATAGAGGCCCGAATAAAATCGGGAAAGAAACAATCAAAAGAACAAGAAGAAAAGGAACTTAAAGCCCTACTAGCTAGAGTATGGGCTACAACATTTGCATCTCTAGGCACATAACAAATCTTACAATTAGGTATAGTACCCAGAGTGGCACGAATTCGAGTTATCAAGTGCTGCACTGTGGAAAGATCTCGAGGCAGAGCATTATTAATTTTGTTGGCAATGGACGCAGAGTCAGTTTCCAGGATCACATTGTACCATCCATTGGCAGCAGCGAGCCGTAATCCCTCCAAAATAGCAAGAGCCTCAGCAGAGGCAGAATCCGAACAAAGAAGGGGCATGAAACAACCACCAAGCACGGTACCAGAAGAATCACGAGCAATAACACCAGTAGCAGCTCCTCTCAGAACAGGGTCAAAAGCCTCATCCGTGTTAACTTTGACAAAACCGAGAGCCGGTTTCATCCATCTAGCTGGAGCAAGAGTGGGCTCAGCTAGCCGGGAGGATTGGCGGGCCTCATCATTAGAGGATGTATAATCAATGAGAAGTTTTTGGGCAGAGGCAACAGTTAACCAAATTGGTTGAATATGGTTGTTATGAACAAAGTCATTACGGCGGTTCCAAAGGTTCCATAAAAGTGTGATAAGAAGAGAAAATTGGTGTAGGGAGTGAAAACCAGCAGCATCAGAAAACCATTGAAGGGGAGAAGTATAGACATTGGACAATAACCTATGGGGAAGGCCTGCCAAGAGGATCGCCTCCTTAGCACTAGGACAATCACGCATAGCATGGATAGAAGATTCGACAGTCAGGTTGCAAATAGGACAAACTCCAGGACCAAGGTTAGCCTGCAATATTTTCTGGCCGGAGGGTAACGCATCATGACATAAACGCCATCCAAAGGAACGAACTTTGGGCAGAGTAGGCAACTTAGCCAAGATTTTCCAAAGTTTAGAAGGCCTGTTAACAGGCCCTAATTGCGACTGCAAAAAATGATAACCAGAGCGGACCGTATAGACACCTGCATCATGGTAACCCCAAAGAGTAGAATCATTAATATCGTTAATAATTGGGACGTTAAGGATGGTATTAGCATCTTCATAGGAAAAATAGTCTCTCACTTTTCCTTCATCCCAACGGGGTAAATTATGGAGCATGAAGGATCCTGCACGAAGAGGGACTTCGTCATTTATTTCATAATCACCATAAAGGTGAACGGGCTGAGAACCACCCCACCTATCAAAATGAATCTGAACGTTACTGGACATGCCAGGGCGTTTGAAAAACCCGTGATGAAGCTTAGAAATAGCAATACTTAGACCCTTCCAAGCAAAGGAAGAACTTCGCGTATGAGCGGGCCCTAAGACGGAGCCCGTAGGAAAGTATTTACATTTGTAGACCTGACTTAGAAGGTTATCAGGTTCACAAATTAATCGCCAAATTTGTTTGCCTAGCAGAGAGATATTAAAGTGGTGAAGATCGCGAAACCCTACACCTCCAGCAGCTTTAGGGAGGCAGAGAGTATCCCAGGGAAGCATGTGCCACCCACGTTTGCCAGCTTTCTCGGACCACCAATATCGACGTATGACGATAGTCATATCATCAATAATATTTTGTGGTAAAAGGTAACAAGACATGACATATTGAGGCATAGATTGGATAACCGCTTTAATGAAGACTTCACGACCACTGAAGGAAAGAAGATGTTTATCCCAAGTACTTAGTCGGACATTCATATTTTCCCTGGTGAACCCTAAGGCTGCAGTTTTGTTCTTCCCAATAAGGAGGGGAACCCCTAGATAAATATCAGGGTCATCCACTTCTCTTACACGAAGGATATCATTAATTTCTGCCCTGAGCAGCGCAGAGGTTTTCCGAGAGAAAAAGATAGTAGATTTCTCAAAATTCATCGCTTGTCCCAACGAGGAAGCGTAAGTCTGCAAAGTATCCTTGAGTCGCTGAGCCTCTGTGGTTGTATTCTTGATAAAGACAACACAGTCATCCGCAAAAAGAAGGTGGTTAATGCGGGGGCCATTCCTACTAGCACGGAGACCAGGGAGATGACCAGTGGCTTGTTCAGCATTGAGCAAGGCAGAAAGACCTTGAGTGCAGAAAAGAAATAAAAAAGGAGAGAGGGGGTCTCCTTGCCGTAACCCTCTACGAGGTTTGAAGGGTCGTGAAAGGGAATCATTAATTCGGACTTGATAAGATACCGAAGAGATACACCGCATAATGAGAGAAACCCAGCTGGTGTGGAAGCCTAGACGAAGCATAACTTGTTCAAGAAAGGGCCATTCAACACGGTCAAAGGCTTTTTCCATATCTAGCTTTAGACTAGCACCTTTTGCCAAGGAAGTAACATCAGAGTTGAGAGTATGAATAAACTCATGAGCGATAAGGATGTTATCAGTAATGTTTCGCCCGCGAACGAAAGCAGCCTGATTAACACTAATGCATAAGGGCATGATAGATTTTAGCCGATTGACTAAAACTTTCGACACAGTTTTATAAATGACTGTGCAAAGACTAATAGGTCGGAGATGTCGCATAGTATTAGGGTTACTAACTTTAGGAATAAGGACAATAATGGAACGATTGACCTCTTCTAAATTAGCAGACCCATGTAAAAGCCCGAGGCAGAGATTAATAAAATCTGGACCAAGAATGTCCCAATATTTTTGGAAGAAACCGCTCGAAAAGCCATCAACACCGTGTGCTTTCCTCGGGTCAATATCACGAAAGGCAACAAAAACTTCATTTGCTGTGAAAGCCTTGTTAAGATCAGTATTCATTGAGTCGGTAACAATAGAAGGAATGTTATCCAATATGGAAGACGATATACTAGGAGAGGAAGAAGCAAAAAGATGTTGAAAATAACTGACAGCAATAGACATAATATCGTGCGAATCAGTATGCCAGAGATTCTGATCATTGAAAAGCCCAGCAAGATGATTCTTTCGTCGCCGGTTGGTTGCCCTTGCATGAAAGAAGGAAGTGTTTTTGTCACCATGTGCTAGCCAGTGCGCCCGAGCTCGTTGAGCCCAATAAATTTCCTTCTCCGTAAGTAAGCGATCAAGCTCGCTCTTAGCAGCAAGGAAGTTATGAGTATCCGTAGCCGGGAGTTGATGTTGGAGACACATATTGATAAAGTCATTAAGTTGAGTGATACGTTCAGAGGATTTAATACGCTTATTAGATTGCCATTTATCCAAGAAGCGTCCAATATCTTGAAGCTTCTGAAGAGTCGAACGATTTCGGTTAGACCAGACATCAGCAATTCGAGATAGAACCTCTGGGTTGTCAGCCCAGCAACTCTCGTAGCGAAAAGGAATACGAAAGCGCGTAGAACGTGGAATTTGAGAGGGGTTTGTATCCATTAAGATAGGGCAGTGGTCAGAACGTGCTTGGAAAAAGGACATAGCTTGACAATTAGGGAAAGCATGAAACCAAGCTGAATTTTCGAGGAAACGATCAAGTCGTTCCATAATAGTTTCCGTAACACGTCCAGAGCGAGTCCAAGTGAACCAACCAGATGTAGGTTCACAATCGAAAAGATCATTCTTGTCGAGACAATCTCGAAAACTATTAATTTGTGATCTAGCGCGTCGAAGGCCACCTTGTTTTTCATAATCATAAAGAATTTCATTAAAGTCCCCCCTAAAAGCCAGGGGAGGGTTGAATTAGAATTAAGAGAATCTATTAGCTGCCAGGTTTTATATTTGTTGGTAGTTTCAGGGAACCTATGTAACCCAGAAAAGTGAAACGGTACTGCCCCGTAAGAGATAACGACATCAATATGACGATCAGAGTAGGAAAGCAAGTCAACTAAGACCTTGTTATTCCAAATTAAAGCAAGCCCGGTACAAGAGGGCCTGGAATCAACAGTAATGCATCCATGCATGCCAAGCTTGTGTTTAATTCTATCCATATTGGATTGATTCAATCTCGTTTCGCAAAGAAAGACACAATCAACATCATGCTTTGAAGTAGCATGTTGAAGCGCAAGAACTGCCTGGGTGTTGCCAAGACCCTGACAGTTCCAACATAAGAGTTTCATTGAACTCGGCGAGGTTGATACACATCAACCTCCGCCGTAGAGTTTTTAATGCTGCTCATCCCAGCTAAGTATAACCTGGCCCAGCTCGAAAGACAAAGCCGAATAAGTGTAAGTATTACAGAAGATAGATAAATCGAATGAAAAGAAGTATAATACCCGAGAGGTCGCAGGCATGAGCCGAAAAAAAATAAGAAATCGGGAAGGAACGGCATCATTAAAGATGTTAGAGAATTCCCTAAAATAGGGTGGAATAGTCAAAGTAGTTAAAATCTCCTTAAAAGGTAGATAGCAAACAGAATAGAAAAGTAGAAGATAAATAGCCGGACGTGTCATAATAAAAATGTCCATTAAAATAAAAGAAAACGCAACAAAGAAACATAAAAAGTAAGAAAACAAAGCAGAAAAGATATTATTATTCCATAACTCAAAAGACAACAAAACCTGAAAAACAAAGCAAAGACAGCCCAAGGTTCCTAAAATAAACAGAAAACTAAAAAAACTAAAACAAGGAAAAGAAAGAACAATAGAAGAAAAAAAAAAACAAGCATGAAGCTAGCAAAATGTAGAAGCGGAACTGTCAAAGCAAAGCCAAAGCTCAGACAGTTCGAAGGTAAACGCATCATTTCTGTCGGCGGGGTTGATCAGAGTCAACCTTCGCCGTAGAGTTTTTAACGCTGCTCATCCCAGCTTTCTCATTAGGCACAGTGCCATCACGAGGACGCTTAACCCTAGCATTCTCATCAGAGGTAGGAGTTTGCTTCGCACCTCGACTTGAGGTTATCCGAGCAGCACGCCTAGGAGTTGGAGCAGATTCGAGCCATTCAGTGGCCTCTTGGAAATCTTGATCATTGGCCAGATCAGCCTTCAAGTCTTGAAGTTCAGGATCCAGGATGCTCACCTCAGTGTTAACGGTGGACGATTGCCGAGAAGTAATATTAAAATTCTGATCAGGGAAAACCATTTGCAACGGCTGTGTAGGATAGTGTCGAGCAGTGAGCTTGCTGGGAACCGTTGGAAGGAGTCTGGGCCCTTTGGAAAAAACTGAAGGCTCAGTACTTGGATCAGATGCAGTACCACTATTCGAAAGTGAGGACATAACCCCTTTGTCCTTCCCATTGCTAGGATTAGGGTTGGCGGTTTGGGATGGTGTAGACATTGGTTGAGCATTGGCATCATTTGTGATATAGCGGATTCATCCACGTTGAGAAGGTTGTGGATCCTTCTTTTTAGGCACATACCGTAGCCAATCACCGAAAGGAAGTTGCTCAGGTCGTGAATCAGTCGGAACGGAACAAAAGTCCAAAGAATGTCCAATACAACCACAACAATAGCAAAAAGTTGGTAGGCGTTCATATTGAAGTGGACAGAATCTTGTGGAGGACCCTCCTCCAATAGCAACACAACGCCTAATAGGCTGAGTGGTCTCAAGGGACAACCCAACTCGTAGGTAGTCAACCATGTTGGAATCGATCTTCCTCGTATCAATTTTTGTGACAAGACCAATTAGGGATCCCAATGATTTACCAATATCATGAGCAGAATCTTCAGAGGCCAGGAAAATATGTGGAATGTTGTAAATGCGTACCCAAATATTCATTGTAGAGAATGAATGTTCATCAGGAGTGATAGAGGGGTTATACTGGGAGAGAGCAAGCCAGTCATCTTTGTAAGTCCAAGGTCCTCTTGATAGAATATCATCCTTAATCTTCTCATCCCTAAACCGGATAAGGAACATGCGTGGCTTCAAGATACTCATAGAAAGTAGCTTAGTTGTAGTCCAGATACCCGTGAAGGCCTTAATAATCACCTGGTCATCAAACTCCCGTGAAGAGATAAGTTTCCCAAGGATGGTGGAATGAGTTTCCTCTTCAGATAAATCCCAAGAAGTGCCTGGCTGAAAAACAGTAGCTTGTTCCTCAGCAGTAAATTGAATATTGCCAAATTGCTGGAGGAATGACTTGGAATCCATTATAGAGAGATTGTTAAAAACAAAAGAGAAGATCAAAGAGAGAAAGAAAGGTTGGCGTGTGGATGACAAGAAGTGAGGGCCAAGAGGTTTATATAGGGAGGAAAGAGTTGGACATAAAGTAGGATTACAGTTTAAAAAAGAAGGAAGAGTTTGACATAAAGTAGAATTACAGTTTAAAAAAGAAGGAGAAAACAAATAGATAGAACAAATTGGAGAATAGAAAGACAATAAAAGCTTAACACTTATAAACATAGAAAACTTAGGAAGAGAAGGTGTTTGGTATGAACAGGGAGTGTAAATATAAATTATAAAAACCTCTTTAAAAGTATATACATCAAGTGAATAACGCCAAAAAAATATATAAAAAAGTATAGTAGTGTATAACCAAGGACAGGTTGGCGAAGATAGGACACCAATAATAGTGTTGGACAAATCCCTATCAAAGGGTGGTATATAAGCAAATTCATAACTCATAATAAACCTACAGAGACAGACGTGAACCCCATTTGCCGTAAAGCGTAAGAGACAACCCTCATGCATGTGAGTCCGTCTGCAACAAACAAAAGACGAATGGCTCGGAGACTCGACCGGAAAGCCAGACGGTCCGCAGATGGGAGAAACATATGACCAGTAAACCGAAACTAACAACCACACGAACGAAGGCAGCGAAAAGTGCAGCAGAGCATAGAGCAAGAAAAAATAAAAGAACGAAACAAAGCTAACAAAGAAACAAGGAAAACGCACAGGACGGAGCGCAACAGTAAATGGAACCACAACAATCGGAAATAAACACCAGTAAACTGAAGCTAACAACCACAAGAACGAAACCAATGAATAGTGGAGCAAAGGATAGAACAAGAAAAAACAAAAGAAAGAAGAAAACAAAACAAATGTAACTAAGAAACAAGGAGACTGTGAGTCAAAACGCACAGAGCGTAAACCAAAAGTAAACGAAAGTGAACCCCAAAACATGGCCGAAAAAGAAAAATACGACGAGGGTTTAGAGTATAGAAGAGGACTGAAAAAGAGAGGAAAGGAGGCCAAAAGGATGTCGTACCTTAAGCAAGGCTCTCGGTCCCAAAAACGGATCTTAAACCTGATATGAAACAAACTACAGATCATGCATAGCCAAACGTTGAAATATGGTAGCATGAGCTTCAGGACTCTAACTGGGACATATGGAGAGGCCGCCTGCAAAGGGTGTGGGAAATCTTGCACAGAAGGAAGAAGATACTGATCTATTATGAAGCCCGGAAGTCCGACAAAGAGCTACCGATGACAAGGGAGCGAACCGCCTCGAAACTCCTCCTGTAGAGGCAAAGGTGGACAGAAGGAGGGAAAACGATGCAGTAGCGTACGACGGCCACGAGTATGGAGTCGGGTATGGAGATGAATACCACAAGGAGACTTCAACGTAAGCGTGGATGCGGCGAGAGCTGCAGAAACTCTCAATCTTATATCTGGGAGAGAACCACAAGTTGAGTTAAATCAGGACACCTTTGGCCACTGAAACTCTATCCCAACCGTGAGTCTCATAAGCCACACAAGGTTAGACAGCAGAAAAATCTGCAAACCAAGAAACAAAGACCAAGAAGGGGTCTTAAAGCAAGAATCCAGACATATTGGTGGGCGAGAATTGAGTCGATATACGAAACCAGAAGGAATCGTTGGTATAGCAAACACCGTGAAAGAAGGGGCCAGTAAAAAGGAAAACCCAGCGGATGTATATCCCGTCGTAAAAACGGTGAGGAGATCGGCAAAGGATTCGTCCAACAGAGATGCGGTGAGAAGATCGGTGATGGATGTTTCTTCCTCTCTCAGGCGACGGTGAGGTGGAGGTAGACAAGAAAATCGATCGGCGCCAAAGAATGGGTTGAAGTGAGGAAGAAGGCGGCGGCTAAGATGAAAGCCATGAAAGGAGAGGAGAAGAAGAGAGAGAAGAGAGAAAAGAAAGAAACATCCATCAATCCGTTCAAATTTTAACCGAGTAAAAAGCTGAAAATTTTAGATCTATCTGTATAACTTTGTTCAAAATCCTATAATTAACTATTTGAACTCATAAAATTTCATTTAATAACATCTGATTTTTGTTTTATTCAGATTAAAACGTCCACGTCTAAAAAGGCTTATAGAGAATCCGTTCGAATTTTAACCGAGTAAAAAGCTAAAAATTTTAGATTAATCTGTATAATTTTGTTCAAAAGCCCATAATTAATTATTTGAACTCAAAAAATTTGATTTAATAACATCTGGTTTTTGTTTTGTTCGGATTAAAACATGCATGTCTAAAAAGACTTTATAGAGAATCCGTTCAAATTTTAACCGAGTAAAATATTGAAAATTTTAGATCAATCTGTATAGTTTTGTTCAAAAGACCATAATTAACTATTTGAACTCAAAAAATTTTATTTAATAACATCTGATTTTCGTTTTGTTGGGACTAAAACGTGTATATTTAAAAAGGCTTTATAAAGAATCTGTTCGAATTTAACCGAGTAAAAAGCTTAAAATATGAGATTAATCTTTATAATTTTGTTCAAAAGCCCATAATTAAATATTTGAACTCAAAAAATTTGTTTTAATAACATCTAGTTATTAATTTGTTCGGATTAAAACGTGTATGTCTAAAAAGGCTTTATAGAGAATCTGTTCGAATTTTAATCGAGTAAAACATTGAATATTTTAGATTAATCCGTATAATTTTGTTCAAAAGCTCATATTCAACTATTTGAAATCATAAAATTTGATTTAATAACATCCGGTTTTTATTTTGTTGGGATTAAAACTTGCTTGTCTAAAATTGCTTTATAGAGAATCCGTTCAAATTTTAACCAAGTAAAAAGCAGAAAATTTTAGATTTATCGGTATAATTTGGTTCAAAATCCCATAATTAAATATTTGAACTCATAAAATTTAATTTAATATTATTTGGTTTTTGTTTTGTTCGGATTAAAACGTGCATATCTAAAAAGGCTTTATAGAGAATCCATTCGAATTTTAACCGAGTAAAAAGCTGAAAATTTTAGATTAATCTGTATAATTTTGTTCAAAAGCCCATAATTAACTATTTGAACTCATAAAATTTAATTTAATAACATCTGGTTTGTGTATTATTGGCATTAAAACGTGCATATCTAAAAAGGCTTTATAGAGAATCCATTCGAATTTTAACAGAGTAAAAAGATGAAAAATTTAGATTAATCTGTATAATTTTGTTCGAAAGCTCAAAATTAAATATTTGAACTCATAAAATTTAAATTAATAAAATCTGATTTTTGTTTTGTTGGGATTAAAATGTGCATGTCTAAAAAGGCTTTATAGAGAATCCGTTCGAATTTTAACCGAGTAAAAAGCTAAAAATTTTAGATTAATCTGTATAATTTTATTCTAAAGCCCATATTCAACTATTTGAACTCGTAAAATTTGATTTAATAATATCTAATTTTCGTTTTGTTGGGACTAAAACTAGCTTGTCTAAAATTGCTTTATAGAGAATCCGTTCGAATTTTAACCGAGTAAAAAGCTGAAAATTTTAGATTTATTTGTATAATTTTGTTCAAAATTCCATAATTAACTATTTGAACTCATAAAATTTCATTTAATAACATCTGGGTTTTTGTTTTGTATGGATTAATACGTCCACGTCTAAAAAGGCTTTATAGAGAACCCGTTCAAATTTTAACCGAGTAAAAAGCTAAAAATTTTAGATTAATCTGTATAATTTTGTTCAAAAGACCATAATTAACTATTTGAACTCGTAAAATTTAATTTAATAACATCTGATTTTCGTTTTGTTGGGATTAAAACATGCATATATAAAAAGGCTTTATAAAGAATCCGTTCAAATTTTAACCGAGTAAAAAACTGAAAATTTTAGATTAAGCTGTATAATTTTGTTCAAAAGCTCAAAATTAAATATTTTAACTCATAAAATTTAATTTAATAAAATCTGGTTTTCGTTTTGTTGGAATTAAAATGTGCATTTCTAAAAAGGGTTTGTAGAGAATCCGTTCGAATTTTAACCGAGTAAAAAGGTAAAAATTTTAGATTAATCTGTATAATTTTGTTCAAAAACCCATATTAAACTATTTGAACTCATAAAATTCAATTTAATAATATTCGGTTTTCATTTTGTTGGCCATCCGATGTTGTGTGGACGCGTGCCTCATTCGAAGATACTCGATGTCGCATTCCGAGTATGGGATTTAGAGGATCCGATGTTATGTGGACGCGGGCCTCAATCCCGAATGTAGGATCCCGATGCTGTGTGAACGCGGGCCTCATCCTTGAGTAAGGGATCCCAATGCTATGTGGACGCGGGCCCTACTCATAGTGTAGGATCCCGATATTGTGTGGACGCGGGCCTCACTACCTTGTGTGTTTTGCTGATTGTATATGTTGTGTGCGATAATATACATCTCATTTATGCCATGTGTTAGGCAAGCATGCTAGACCATCATACCATGCATGTGATTTATATGTCATGCTTTACTGCTTTGATATGCATGATGTTGGCCGAGTTTGGCGTATCCACTGAGCTTGTGTGGCTTAGCGTTCGAAATCTATTTTCGTGCGTAAGTTATGTGAAGCGGGTTCCGTGGAGCACCATCAAGGTTCAGATTTCAGCATCGACCGAGTTGTCAGAGTACACTTATAGATGTAGTGGGAATAGCACTATGTTGAAACCCATATGTAATTGTAACTCTGTTTATTAAATTTGGGTCGAATGTTTTAACGGGTCTATATATTATTTTGGAGCTTCGAATTTCTTTAAACTATTTTGGGCTTATTTTAATTTAAGTGGATTTTATGGAAATTGATTTTGAACTCTATGTGATTTTATTATTGGATTTCTAAAGGAAAATTTAAAATACAGGTTTTGGGCCGGAGGCCCAATGTGACATCCGGATTGGGTGTTATAGGTCATTCATAGCGACATACGCTCAAAGAAGAGGATCGTCCATCATGGTAGACGTTCGAAGAAAGGAACTGACTATTATTACATGCACTCAAAGAGAAGGGTCCGCGATATACGCTCAAAGAGAGGGATCGTCCATTACGATATACGCTCTAAGAAAGAGACCATTCATTATGACATGCACTCGAAGAGAGGGGTCATTCACCGGGACATACGCTCAAGTAGAGGGGTCGTCCATCACAATATATGGTCTAAGAAAGGGACTGTTCATTATGACATGCACTCGAAGAGGGGTCATTCATCGTAAATTACGCTCAAAGAGAGGGGTCGTCCATCATGGAAAATGCTCAAAGAGAGGGACCATTCATTATGACATACACTAGAAGAGAGGGATCATTCACCGTGAAAAACGATGATACGATCACAACCAATAATGAATCAGAAGAATTTCCTATTGGACCTATGACTCGTGCTAAAACCAAGAAATTTCAAGAGGCCATGAGAAATCTATTTATTCAAGGCTGGAAATTAGAGAATGCAACACCAACTATGTTGGAAAAATACAGCCTCCTACTTGTGTATGAGTTTGCATGAGTTCTTTCTTAAGTTTTTAAATTTAATTTCAGCATGTGTGCATGAATAAATAATGCTTGATATTCATTTAAGCATGTTAGTTCAATTAAGTTCATTCGTTTAACTAATGCATGATAGTTCACTTAAAGCATGTTAGTTTTCTTATGTTTATGAGTTCATTTAGTGTGTGGATTAATTAATTAAACTAGATCATTCAATGTAACTAGTTTCATTAATTAAACTAGCTCATTAAATATGTTTCATGCATTCACTTTTATTTTATTGAATAAAGTTGTTATCTAATGGTTGCTTATATTTTCATCTAAGGTATTCATTTGGGATCAAATGGCTGATCATTTTCTACAAGAATGACAAGTCATTTACTACCAATTAAAGACACTTGAAGACACCATGATGGCTGATCAGTTTCAACACATTCAAGGGAGATTTACACACCACTTAAAGGCTTTCAGTTTCAGCAAGAAAAAAATGCATTGAAGAGCTCCTAAATACACCACTTAAAGAGGCACTTAAAGACTACTTAAGAGCTACTTAATCCTCCATAAAGCTTATCAGTTTTTAACAGAGAAGACATGCAATGAAAGACTTCATTATCATAGGCCAAGAGTTTCTCCATGTGGATGATATGTATGTCTACATTCATCTTACGAATGTCCACATTCATCCTTGTTAGATCAAACCTTTTGGCTGTCAATTGGAGATAGGATAACCTACAAATTAATAGGCCTTTAACACCAGAATAAATGAGTCTTTAATCTTTGTCTAGGCTAATCAATTTGTTGTTGTCTTACACCTATAAATAGGCACTCATTTCGTTGTAAAAGGAACAACTTTTGGCATATATTAAACTTTGAGAGTGTTCTCTTTTATAGTTCTTTTTGAACTTTATCGGCTTGCAAGATTGTTCTTGTGGCATTAATCCCTTTTCATTTTTTTTATATTGTTGGTTCCTAGTTCATATAACTAGAGGGTCGCAATCCATTAGCCTTTCACCCAAGTCACGGTTTAAAAACTCTTAAGGAACGGGTCTTCACTTTTTAGTGTTGGTTCCTCCTTTATTTACACCGCACCATCAATTATATTTCATCTTTTCATTTCCATCAACCATACATCCATATTTTTCATACTTCATCCTAAACACAACAATCAACTTATCATCATTCTATTGTTGTATCATCTTGTAATCATATCAATTACTTACTAGAATCACGATCGGGCAATCATATATACAAATTCGGATATTCCGCAACCGGATTCATATCAATTGGTATCAGAGCATTGGCGATTCAGTAAGCATTTTGTTTTTTTTCTTTATCTCGGGTTAGGAAAAAAAGTCAAAAAAATTGCAAAAAATAATAATAATAATTGAAAAAAAATCCAAAATCTCAAAAAAAAAGTTCAAGAGGGAGGGATCATATCTTAAAAGTGAAAAAGGTTTGGGTTGTATTTTTTATCATATTTTCTTCAGATTCCTATTTTATTTTTTTGACCATCCGTTTGCTACCTATTTCTTGTTTTCTTTTCCTAACCATTTTGTTTTAGCCGAATTCCACAAAGAAAGCTTGTTAAGCCTTGAGTAAGTTCTCTAAGTACTTAGAAAATAGAGCAAGAGTGGTAAAAGGCAAGAGTGTGCAATAAGGGGAAAAGCCTATCCCGAGAGAAACACGAGTGTAAGTGCATTTTCTTTGGAGTGGAAAGGTGAGGATTTGTGTTGGTAAGGTTTAAACTTTTTTTATCTAATCATGTCGCAAAGATCTGGTCACAGTGGTGAAGGAGTTCCCAATTTGCAAAATCAAACATTGCTACAAGCAATGGCAAAGATGATTCAACAGCAATTGGAGCCCTTATTAGAAAGAATTGATCAACTTGAAATTTTACAAGCTTATCATGGTAATGAGGAGTATCATCCTGAAGGGGATGATGATGTGCATGAACTTGATCAATCATCCCAACATAATATGGTACAACAAGACCAAAGAGCACGTCCAAGAGTGGATGATAATCTCAGCAACATCAAAATTACCATTCCTTCTTTTCAAGGAAGAACGGATCCAGAAGCATACCTCGCATGGGAAAAGAAGGTTGAACACATCTTTGAGTGTCATAACTATTCAGAGCTTAAAAAGGTAAAACTCGTAGCCATTGAGTTTACGGATTATGTACTTATATGATGGGATCAATTGACATCTAGTAGGAGATGCAATGGTAAACATCCTATTTCTACTTGGAATGAGATGAAAGCTATGATGCGTAGAAGATTCATTCCAACTCACTACCATAGAGAGTTGTTTAACAAGCTTCAAAATCTTACACAAGGCAATCGTAGTGTTGAGGATTATTATAAAGACATGGAAGTAACCATGATCCGAGCCAACATTGATGAGGATCGAGAAGCCACTATGGTAAGGTTTCAATCTGGTCTTGATCCTAACATTGTAGCCATTGTTGAGTTGCAACATTACGTGGAAATAGAAGACATGGTTCATATGTCCATGAAGGTGGAGAAGCAACTCAAAAGGAAAGGTGCACCCCGAGTCTTTGGAGGTTCTACTTCTAAATGGGGGCAAAGTAACGTAAAAAAGAATTCATCCTTTACTCCTAATGACCGAGCCGGACCATCAAAGAATATCAAACCCATCGCTGAAACCAGCAAGGGAAAGAGTCCAGTCATACCAAATCGATCCCGTGATGTACAATGCTTTAAGTGTTTGGGGAGAGGTCACATTGCTAGCCAATGCCCTAACCACAATACTATGTTCATCCGTGATGATGGAGAGATTGAAACTGACCAAGAGGAGGAGGAGGAGGAGGATAAAGAATTTGAAGAAGAAGAAGAGTTGGAACATGCCGTAGATGGAGAGGTCCTTGTTGTTAAAAGGAGCCTAAGCATGCAAGCAATTGATGGGGATCACCAACGCGAGAACATTTTCCATACTCGCTGCCATATTAATGGAAAGGTATGCTTTGTCATTATCGATGGTGGTAGTTGCACTAACGTTGCTAGTACTTTAATGGTAGATAAACTTGGCCTAGAAACGACCAAGCATCCACATCCCTACAAGTTGCAGTGGCTTAATGATGGAGGAGAACTTAAAGTGATCAAACAAGTTATTGTGCCTTTTTCCATTGACAAATACAAAGACGAGGTGTTATGTGATGTTGTGCCAATGCACGCCGGTCATCTCTTGTTAGGAAGACCATGGCAGTTCGATAGGAGAGTCATACATGATGGTTATACCAATCAGTATACCTTCACCCATGAAGCAAGGAAGATCACTCTAGCCCCACTTTCACCAAAGCAAGTTCACAAAGATCAACTTCATTTAAGAGAAAGCTTTGAAAAAGCCAAAGAGAGTGATATCAAAATTGAGAGAAGAGCCAAGGAGAGTGAGGTAACATCCGAGCGGAAAAAGGAAAGAGAAAAAGAAGAAAAAAAAGAGAGTTAGCATTTTTGCTAAAGAAAAAGAGATAAGAAAGAATTTGTTTTCGGAAAAGATGGTTCTTGTACTTATGTGCAAGGAGAGTTATTTAAGCACTAATAATCTTGACCCAAATCTGCCATCTTTTATTGTTTCATTGTTGCAGGAATATGAAGACCTATTTCCATAAGAGATTCCAAGTGGACTACCTCTGATTCGTGGAATAGAGCATCAAATTGACTTTGTTCCTGGTGCTATCATTCCTAACCGACCAGCTTATCGATGTAACCCCGAGGAAACTAAGTAGTTACAAAGGCAAGTTTCAGATTTGATGGAAAAGGGTTATATTAGAGAGAGCCTTAGTCCTTGTGCAATACCTGTTCTACTTGTGCCTAAGAAAGATGGTACATGGCGCATGTGTGTGGACTGTCGTGCGGTTAACAAAATAACGGTAAAGTATCATCATCCTATTCCACGTTTAGATGATATGTTAGATGAGCTTAGTGGTTCTAAGGTATTCTCTAAGATTGATCTTAAAAGTGGTTACCACCAAATTCGAATGCAAGAAGGGGATGAGTGGAAAACTGCATTCAAGACTAAACAAGGATTATATGAGTGGTTGGTTATGCCGTTCGGTCTAACTAATGCACCAAGCACTTTCATGAGATTAATGAATCACATCCTTAGACAATTCTTGGGTAAGTTTTGTGTAGTGTATTTTGATGATATTCTTATATATAGCAAGAGTTTGAGTGAACATGTTCAACATGTAAGGTCAGTATTAGATGTTTTGAGAAATGAAAGACTTTATGCTAATCTACAAAAATGCATATTTTGCACTAACAAGGATGTTTTCCTAGGTTTTGTTGTGAGTGCAAATGGATTAGAAGTTGATAGAGAGAAGGTTAAGGCAATTGAGGAATGGACTAGACCAACAAGCATTAGCCAAGTTAGAAGCTTCCATGGTTTAGCAAGCTTCTATCGTCGGTTTGTATCCAATTTCAGCACCTTAGCTGCTTCTTTAACCGTGGTCATTAAAAAGAATTCTAACTTCTTTTGGGGTGAAGAACAAGAGAAATCCTTTAACCTGATTAAGGATTGTTTAATTAATGCACCATTATTAACTTTACCTGATTTTAACAAAGTTTTTGAGGTTGAATGTGATGCTTCAGGTTTGGGAATTGGAGCAGTTTTATCTCAAGAAGGACGCCCCATAGCCTGCTTTAGTGAGAAATTGAGTGGAGCTACACTCAATTACCCGACCTATGATAAGGAAATGTATGCACTAATTCGGGCCTTGGAAACTTGGCAGCATTACCTATGGTCTAAGGAATTCATCATCTATACAGACCACGAGGCATTAAAGCACATTAAGGGTCAGCATAAGCTAAACAAGAGACATGCCAAATGGGTTGAGTTTCTTGAAGCCTTCCCTTATGTGATCATGTATAAAAAGGGTAAGGAAAACATTGTTGTTGATGCACTGTCACGTAGGTATGCCTTTCTTAACACCTTAGACTCTAAATTGTTAGGTTTTGCTTTCATTAAGGAATTATACGAGTCTGACCATGATTTTGGTGAAGTGTACAAAATTTGTGAGAAAGGTGCACATGATAAGTTTTATAAAGATGATGGATACCTATTCAAGGAAGGGAAGCTTTGCATCCCACAAGGATCCATTCAAGAGTTGCTCCTCAAGGAAGCACATGGGAGGACTAATGGGACATTTTGGAGTAGCGAAGACGTTGAACATGCTTCAAGAGCACTTGTATTGGCTAAAGATGAAACGAGTTGTTGAGAGGCTATGTAAGCGTTGTATCACATGTAGAAAGGCCAAGTCAAAAGTCATGCCCCATGGCCTATATACTCCACTACCTATTCCTAATGTACCTTGGGTAGACATATCCATGGATTTTATACTTGGGCTACCACGTACAAAGAATAACAAAGATTCCATCTTTGTAGTAGTGGATCGATTCTCTAAAATGGCTCATTTTATTCCTTGTAATAAGACTAATGATGCTTCACATGTTGCTAATTTATTTTTCAGGGAAATCATGAGATTGCATGGTGTTCCAAGAACTATCGTATCTGATCGAGATGTGAAGTTCTTAAGCCATTTTTGGAGAACATTATGGAGCAAGATTGGAACCAAGTTGTTATTTTCCACAACTTGCCACCCACAAACAGATGGTCAAACTGAAGTGGTGAACCGGGTGTTATCCATGTTGTTGAGGATAATCATCAAAAAGAATTTGAGGACTTGGGAGGAAAGCTTGCCACATGTGGAGTTTGCTTACAACCGATCCATTCATTCCGCCACTAAAATGTCACCATTTGAAATAGTGTATGGTTTCAATCCCTTAACTCCATTGGATTTATTACCTTTGCCCGCTGATCAAATTGTGAATAAAGATGGGAGAAACAAGTCTGAATTTGTCAAAAAACTCCACCAACAAGTGCGGGACAATATTGAAAAGAGAACTAGGCAATATGAGCAACAAGCTAACAAGGGAAGTAAATGAATTACATTCGAGACGGGAGATTGGGTTTGGCTGCACATGAGAAAAGAAAGATTTCCAGCCCAACGCAAATCACAATTGATGCCTAGAGGGGATGGTCCTTTTCAAGTGATCAAGCGTGTCAATGATAATGCCTATCAATTAGACCTCCTAGGTGAGTTTAATGTTAGTGCAACATTCAATGTGGCTGATTTATCTCCATTTCATGTAGGTGACGATTTGGGGTCAAATCGCATTCAAGAGGGAGGGAATGATACGACCACCACCAACAATGAATCAGAAGAATTTCCTATTGGACCTATGACTCGTGCTAAAACCAAGAAATTTCAAGAGGCCATGGGAAATCTATTTATTCAAGGCTGGAAATTAGAGAATGCAACACCAACTATGTTGGAACAATACAGTCTCCTACTTGTGCATGAGTTTGCATGAGTTCTTTCTTAAGTTTTTAAATTTAATTTCAGCATGTGTGCATGAATAAATAATGCTTGATATTCATTTAAGCATGTTAGTTCAATTAAGTTCATTAGTTTAATTAATGCATGATAGTTCACTTAAAGCATGTTAGTTTTCTTATGTTTATGAGTTCATTTAGTGTGTGGATTAATTAATTAAACTAGATCATTCAATGTAACTAGTTTCATTAATTAAACTAGCTCATTAAATATGTTTCATGCATTCACTTTTATTTTATTGAATAAAGTTGTTATCTAATGGTTGCTTATATTTTCATCTAGGGTATTCATTTGGGATCAGATGGCTGATCATTTTCTACAAGAATGACAAGTCATTTACTACCAATTAAAGACACTTGAAGACACCATGATGGCTGATCGGTTTCAAGACATTCAAGGGAGATTTACACACCACTTAAAGGCTTTCAGTTTCAGCAAGAAAACAATGCATTGAAGAGCTCCTAAATACACCACTTAAAGAGGCACTTAAAGACTACTTAAGAGCTACTTAATCCTCCATAAAGCTTATCAGTTTTTAACAGAGAAGACATACAATGAAAGCCTTCATTATCAGCACTTAAGGGAGAGTAAAGGCAAGAATTAAAGCAACACTTAAGGAGGGAGTTCAAGGAATATCAGTCAACTTATTCGCCATATTTGGATTAGATACGAGCATATTTGAGTCTTGAGGTCTTCTTCAAACTTATTCCTCTATTTCTTAGCTTTCCAATGCACTTTGAATCCCCTTATTCCGATATCAGGAGCTTAAGATATGATTAAATTAGTGAAGACAGTGCATGCTGGAAATTCAGTACGGGAATAGTCACAAGATGCTTGTTCAACAAATTCAAGAGGCCATTCAATTGCTGAATTCAATGCTTTATCAATTGGAGATAGGATAACCTACAAATTAATAGGCCTTTAACACCAGAATAATGAGTCTTTAATCTTTATCTAGGCTAATCAATTTGTTGTTGTCTTACACCTATAAATAGGCACTCATTTCGTTGTAAAAGGAACAACTTTTGGCATATATTAAACTTTGAGAGTGTTCTCTTTTATAGTTCTTTTTGAACTTTATCGGCTTGCAAGATTGTTTTGTGGCATTAATTCCTTTTCATTTTTTTATATTGTTGGTTCCTAGTTCATATAACTAGAGGGTCGCAATCCATTAGCCTTTCACCCAAGTCACGGTTTAAAAACTCTTAAGGAACGGGTCTTCACTTTTTAGTGTTGGTTCCTCCTTTGTTTACACCGCACCATCAAATATATTTCATCTTCTCATTTCCATCAACCATACATCCATATTTTCCATACTTCATCCTAAACACAACAATCATCTTATCATCATTCCATTGTTGTATCATCTTGTAATCATATCAATTACTTACTAGAATCACGATCGGGAAATCACATATACATATTCGGATATTCCGCAACCGGATTCATATCAAACGATCAAAGAGAGGGGTCGTCCATCATGATATACTCTCTAAGAATGGGACGGTTCATTATGACATGCACTCGAAGAGAGGGGTCATTCAACGCGCCATATGCTCAATGAGAAGGGTCGTCCATAACGGTATACACTCCAAAAAATGGATCGTTCATTATGACTTGCTGGTATAAAATACACAGCGTGATAGATGGTGGTGGTGGTATGATGTTGGATAGATTTATCCTTGGCACCCTCCTAATCGCAATTGAATAGGCAAACACCTGCAAACGAAATGAATCTATCCGATGAATTGATGATATATTGTCGTCCTAGGCACCCTCCTATCCGTAATTAGATAGGCAAACACCATAATCGGCTCTAACTCACCCTCCTAAACACGATTGCTTAGGCAAGCGAGAGTGTGAAGATAATCTTCCTCATAAAAACTTGAAGTACTTATGTTGAAGAAGACTTCTGATAAGAAAAATAGCAAGGTGACAACCTTGCAAATAAAATGGCCCGAGGCCAAGAGTTTTTATAACTCAGAAATTCATATTCTTCATGTGTTTACAAGAAAAGAATTGTCCCCTTTTATAGTCTATAGGAGACCTTAGAATTGCCTAATAGATAGCTGATCAATCCCTAAATATCAGCATATTGATATCTTGATAAAATAAATCCCCTAAAATCAGCATATGAATAGCTAATTAAAAGGAATCTTTTAAGTAATAAAATAAAATACTAATAATAATGGTCAAAGCTTTATAATCAAACTTTGAATTAATTTATTTAATGTCTAATTCATCCAAAAACTTTATATATTAGCTTTTGATATGAATTTTACAAAATCTCATAATAATATCGTATCCAGTTTTCTGCACGCGCAGTCTTCGGTAAAACAAACATATCTTGAGCTCTCGATATCCAATTGATGTGTTTCACGATGCGTTGAAAAGTTAACTGAATAACGATCAATTTATTAGAAGACAACTCTACCCATAAATGCACGGAACACATCCAAAAAGTCATGGCAAGTATCACTTGCACTAGAAGAAAGGGGTCATTCAATGCGACATACGCACAATGAGAGGGGTCGTCCATCACAATATACTCTCTTAAAAAGTGACCATTCATTATATCATGCACTCGAAAAGAGGGGTCATTCCGCTCAAAGAGAAGGGTTGTCCATCACGGTATACGCTCTAAGAAAGTGACCGTTCATTATGACATTTACTAGAAGAGAAGGGTCATTAGTTGTGACATACTCTCAAAAAGAGGGGTCGTCCATGACGGTATATGCTCAAAGAGAGGGATCGCTCAACATGACATGCCCTCGAAGTGAGTGGTCATTCAACGCGACATATGCTCAAAAAGAGGGGTCATCGATCACGGTATACACTCAAAGAGAGGGAAGATCATTATGACATGAACTCGAAGAAAGGGGTTATTCATCGTGGCATACTCTCAAAGCGAGGGGTCGTCCATCACGGTATACGTTCTAAGAAAGGAAATATTTATTATGATATGCACTCAAAGAGAGAGGTCATTCATCGTGACATACGCTCAAAGAGAGGGATCGTCCATCACGGTATACGCTCAAAAAGAAGGACCATTCACCATGACATGCACTCAAAGAGAGGGATCTTTCATCATGACATACGCTCAAAGACAGGGGTCGTCCAACACGGGATACGCTCAAAGAGGGGGACCGGTCACTACAACATAACTTCAAAGAAAGGGGTCATTCACCGCGACATACACTCAAAGAGATGGGACGTCCATAACGGTATACGCTATAAGAAAGGGACCGTTCATTATGATATGCACTCGAAGAGAGGGGACATTCATCGTGACATATGCTCAAAGAGAGGGGTTGTCCATCACAGTATACACTCTAACAGAGGTATTGTTCATTATGATATACACTCAAAGAGAGGGATTTTCCATCATGGTATACTCTCAAAGAGAGAGATCGTTCATTATAACATGCACTCCAAGAGAGGGGTCATTCATCGCGACATACGTTCAAAGAGAGGGTCGTCCATCACGGTATACAATCTAAGGGATCGTTCATAATGACATGCACTCAACTAGAGGGGTCATTCAATGCGACATACACTTAAAGAGAGAGGTCATCCATCACTGCATACGCTCGAACAGAGGGATCGTTCAACATGACATGCACTCGAAGAGAGGGGTTATACATCGCGACATATGCTCAAAGAGCGGGGTCGTCCATCACGACATATACTCAAAAAGAGAGATTGTTCAACGTGACATGCACTGTAAGAGAGGGGTCATTCATCACGTTATACGCTTAAAGAGAGGGGTCGTTCATCACGGTATACACTCAAAGAGATGGACCATTCATTATGGCATACTCTCGAAGAGAGGGGTCATTCACCGCGACATACACTTAATGAGAGGGGTCGTCCATCACTGTGTACGCTCTAAGAAAGTGACCATTTATTATGACATAACCTCGAAGAGTGGGGTCATTCATCGTGATATACGCTCAAAGAGAAGGGTCGTCCATCACGGTATACGCTCTAAGAAAGGGACCGTTCATTATGACATGCACTAGAAGAGAGGGGTCATTAATTGCAACATACGTTCAAAAAGAGGTTTCGTTCAACATGGTATACGCTCAAAGAGAGGGATAGTTCACCATGACATGTACTCGAAGAGAGGGGTCATTCATCGTGATATACGCTAAAAAAGAGTGGTCATCGATCATGATATAGGCTCAAAGAGAGGGGTCGATCATTATGACATGCACTCGAAGAGAGGGTTCATTCATCGCGACATACGCTCAAAGAGAGTGGTATTCATCACGGCATACGCTCTAAGAATGGGAACATTCATTATGACATGCACTCGAACAGATGGGTCATTCGTCGTGACAAATGCTCAAATAGTAGGGTCGTCCATCACGGTATACACTCTAGGAAAGGGACTGTTCATTATGACATGCACTCGTAGAGAGTGGTCGTCTATTACGATTAAGCTCAAAGAGGGGGATCGTTCACCATAATATGCACTCGAAAGAGTGGGGTCATTCATTGCGACATAAGCTCAAAGAGAGGGGGCGTCCATCACGTGATACGCTCAAAGAGAGGGACCGATCATTATGATATACGCTCGAAGAGATGGGTCATTCTCCCGACATACACTCAAAGAGAGAGGTTGTTCATCACGGTATACCCTATAAGAATGAGATCGTTCATTATGACATGCTCTCGTAGAGAGGGGTCATTCATTACGGCATACGCTCAAAGAGAATGGTCGTCCATCATGGGACATGCTCTAAGAAATATACCGTTCATTACGACAAAAACTAGAAGAAAAGGATCATTCAATGCGACATACCCTCAAAGAGAGTGGTCATCGATCACGGTATACGCTTAAAGAGAGGGACCGATCATTATCACATGCACTCGAAGAGAGGGGTCATTCATCTCAATATACGCTCAAAGGAGGGGTCATCCATCACGGCATACGCTATAAGAAAGGGACCATTCTTTATGACAAGCACTCGAAGAGAGCGGTCATTCATCGCGACATACGCTTAAAGAGAGGGGTCGTCCATCATGTGATACGCTCAAAGAGAGGGACCGGTCATTATGATATACGGTCGAAGAGAAGGGTAATTCTTCACGATATACAATCAAAGAGAGGTGTCGTCTATCACGGTATACCCTCTAAGAAAGTGACCGTTCATTATGACATGCACTCATAGAGAGAGGTCATTCATCACGACATACGCTCAAAGAGAGGGGTCGTCCATCACGGGATACGCTCTAAGAAATGGATCATTCATTTCAAATAAACTCGAAGAAAGGGGTCATCCAACGCCACATATGCTCAAACAGAGGCGTCATCCATCACAGCAAACGCTCAAAGAGAGGGGTCATCCATCACGGTATACTCTCTAAGAAAGGGGTCATTCATCGCCATATACGTTCAAAGAGAGGGGTCGTCCGTTATGACATACGTTCAAAGAGAGGGACCGTTCATTCTGACATACTATCGAAGAGATGGACCATTCACCATATCCTGCAAGAGAGGCTCGTCCATCACGGTATATGCTCAAAGAGAGGGACCGTTCACCATGTCCTACACTCGAAGAGAGATGTTATTCATCGTGATATACGCTTGAAGAGAGGATCTTATATAACAGCATACACTCAAAGAGAGTGACTGTTCACCATGACATGCACTAGAAGAGAGGGGTCTTTCATCGCAATATACGCTCAAAGAGAGGGGTCATCCTTCGCGGCATATGCTTAAAGAGAGGGACCATTAATTAGGACATACTCTCGAAGAGAGAGGTCATTCACCGCGACATACGCTCGAAGAGAGGGGTCTTCCATCACGGTATACGCTCTAAAAAAAGGACCGTTAATTATGACATGCACTAGGAGGGAGGGATTGTTCACCAGGACATACAATCTGAGACAAGGATCATTCATCGTGACTTACACTCAAAGAGAGTGGTCGTCCAACACGACATACTCTCAAAGAGAGTGGTCGTCCATCATAGCATACGCTCAAAGAGAGGGACCGACCATTATGAAATACTCTCGAACAGAGGGGTCGTCCATCACAGTATATGCTAAAAGTGAGGGACTGTTCACCATGAAATGCACTCAAAGAGAGGGGTCAGTCATCGCAACGCACGCTCAAAGAGATGATCATCGATCACAGTATATGCTCAAAGAGAGGGATCGTTGATTATGACATGCACTCAAAGAGAGGAGTCATTCATCGTGACATACTCTCAGAGAAAGGGGTCATCCATCACGGTATACGCTCTAAGAAAGGGACTGTTTATTACGACATGCACTCGAAGAGGGGTCATTCATCGTGACATATGCTCAAAGAGAGGGGTCATTCACAACGACATACGCACAAAGAGAGGGGTCGTCGATCACGGTATATGTTCTAAGAAAGGAACCATTCATTATGACATGCACTCGAACAGAGGGGTCATTCACCGCGACATACGCTCAAAAAGGGAGGAACCGTTCATTATGACATGCACTCGAAGAAAGGGGTCATTTACCATGATATACGCTCAAAGAGAGTGGTCGTCCATCACGGTATACACTCAAAGAGAGGGACCGTTCAACATGAATTGCACGCAAAGATAGGGGTCATTCATTGCGACATATGCTCAAAGAGAGGAGTTGTCCATTACGATATACGCTCAAAGAGAGGAGCCGTTCATTATGACATATACTCGAAGAAATGGGTCGTTCAACGCGATATACGCTCAAAGAGAGGGGTCGTCCATCATGGTATACGCTCAAAGAGAGGGACCGTTCACCATGAATTGCACTCAAGGATAGGGGCCATTCACCACGACATAGACTCAAAGAGAGGGACCATTCAACATGAATTGCACTCAAAGATTGGGGTCATTCATCACGACATACGCTCAAAGAGAGGGGTTGTCTATCACGGTATACACTCAATGAGAGGTGTCATCCAACACGAGATACGCTCAAAGAGAGGGACCGTTCATTACGACCAGCACTCGAAGAGAGTGGTCATTCACTGTGACATACGCTCAAAGAGAAGGGTTGTCCATCACGGTATACGCTCTAAGAAAGGGACCATTCATTATGACCTACTCTCGATGCGAGGGGTCATTGACCGCGACATATGCTCAAAGAGAAGGGTCATCCATCACGGTATATGCTCTAAGAAAGGGACTGTTAATTATGACATGCACTAGAAGAGAAGGATTGTTCACTAGGACATACAGTCGAAGACAGGAATTATTCATCGCGACTTACGCTCAAAGAGAGAGGTCGTCCAACACGACATACGCTTAAAGAGAGTGGTCGTCCAACACGACATACTCTCAAAGAGAGGGACCGATCATTATGAAATACTCTCGAACAAAGGTGTCATTCACCGTGACATACGCTGAAAGATAGGAGTCGTGCATCACAGTATACGATCTAAGAAAGTGAATGTTCATTAAGATATGCACTCGAAGTGAGGGGTTATTCATCGTCACATACGCTCAAAGAGAGGGGTCGTCCATCACGGTATACGCTCAAAGAGAGGGATCATTCAGCATGACATGCACTCGAAGAGAGTGGTCATTCAACGCGACATATGCTCAAAAAGAGGGGTCATCGATCACGGTATACGCTCAAAGAGAGGGAACGATCATTATGACATGAACTCGAAGATAGGGGTTATTCATCGTGACATACGCTCAAAGCGAGGGGTCGTCCATCACGATATACGTTCTAAGAAAGGAAATAATTATTATGATATGCACTCAAAGAGAGAGGTCATTCATCACGACATACGCTCAAAGACAGGGGTCGTCCATCACGGGATACGCTCAAAGAGGGGGACCGGTCACTACAACATACCTTCAAAGAAAGGGGTCATTCACCGCGACATACGCTCAAAGAGATGGGTCATCCATAACGGTATACGCTATAAGAAAGGGACCGTTCATTATGATATGCACTCGAACAGAGGGGACATTCATCGCGACATGCGATCAAAGAGAGGGGTTGTCTATCACGGTATACGCTCTAAGAGAGGGATTCTTCATTATGACATACACTCAAAGAGAGGGGTCATTCATCGCGCAATACGCTCAAAGAGAGGGATTTTCCATCACGGTATACTCTCAAAGAGAGGGACCATTCATTATGACATGCACTCGAAGAGAGGGGTCATTCATCGCGACATACGTTCAAAGAGAGGGTCGTCCATCACGGTATACACTCTAAGAAAGGGATCGTTCATAATGACATGCACTCAACTAGAGGGGTCATTCAATGCGACATACACTTAAAGAGAGAGGTCATCCATCACCGCATATGCTCGAACAGAGGGATCGTTCAATAGGACATGTACTCGAAGAGGGGGGTTATGCATCGCGACATACGCTCAAAGAGCGGGGTCGTCCATCACGACATATGCTCAAAAAGAGGGATTGTTCAACGTGGCATGCACTCTAAGAGAGGGGTCATTCATCATGATATACGCTTAAAGAGAGGGGTCGTCCATCACGGCATACACTCAAAGAGATGGACCATTCATTATGGCATACTCTCGAAGAGAGGGGTCATTCACCGCGACATACGCTTAGTGAGAGGGGTCGTCCATCACGGTGTGCGCTCTATTAAAGTGACCATTTATTATGACATAACCTCGAAGAGTGGGGTCATTCGTCGTGACATACGCTCAAAGAGAAGGGTCGTCCATCACAGTATACGCTCTAAGAAAGGGACCGTTCATTATGACATGCACTAGAAGAGAGAGGTCATTCATTGCAACATACGTTCAAAAAGACGTTTCGTTCAACATGGTATACGCTCAAAGAGAGGGATAGTTCACCATGATATGTACTCGAAGAGAGGGGTCATTCATCGTGATATACGCTAAAAAAGAGTGGTCGTCGATCACTATATACGCTCAAAGAGAGGGATCGATCATTATGACATGCACTCGAAGAGAGGGGTCATTCATTACGATATACGCTCAAAGAGAGTGGTATTCATCATGGCATACGCTCTAAGAATGGGACCATTCATTATGACATGCACTCGAACAGATGGGTCATTCATCGTGACAAATGCTCAAAGAGAGTGGTATTCATCACGGCATACGCTCTAAGAATGGGACCATTCATTATGCCAATCACTCGAACTAATGGGTCATTCATCGTGACAAATGCTCAAATAGAAGGGTCATCCATCACGGTATACACTCTAAGAAAGGGACCGTTCATTATGACATACACTCGGAGAGAGGGGTCATTCATCGAGACATACGTTCAAACAGAGGGAACGTTCACCATGACATGCACTCGAAGACAGGGGTCATTCACTGTGACATACACTTAAAGAGTGGGGTCGTCCATCACGGTATACGCTCAAAGAAAGAGATTGTTCATTATGACATGCACTCGTAGCGAGTGGTCGTCTATCACGACTAAGCTCAAAGAGGGGGATCGTTCACCATAATATGCACTCGAAAGAGTGGGGTCATTCATCGCGACATAAGCTCAAAGGGAGGGGTCGTCCATCACGTGATACGCTCAAATAGAGGGACCGATCATTATGATATACGCTCGAAGAGATGGGTCATTCTCCCGACATACACTCAAAGAGAGAGGTCGTTCATCACGGTATACCTTATAAGAATGGGATCGTTCATTATGACATGCCCTTATAGAGAGGGGTCATTCATTGCGGCATACGCTCAAAGAGAATGGTATTCCATCACGGGACATGCTCTAAGAAATATACCGTTCATTACGACAAAAACTAGAAGAAAAGGATCATTCAATGCGACATACCCTCAAAGGGAGTGGTCATCGATCACGGTATATGCTTAAAGAGAGGGACCGATCATTATCACATGCACTCGAAGAGAGGGGTCATTCATCTCGATATACGCTTAAAGGAGGGGTCATCCATCACGGCATACGCTATAAGAAAGGGACCATTCTTTATGACAAGCACTCGAAGAGAGCGGTCATTCATCGCGACATACGCTTAAAGAGAGGGGTCGTCAATCATGTGATACGCTCAAATAGAGGGACCGGTCATTATGATATACGGTCGAAGAGATGGGTAATTCTTCGCGATATATAATCAAGGAGAGGTGTCGTCTATCACGGTATACCCTCTAAGAAAGTGACCGTTCATTATGACATGCACTCGTAGAGAGAGGTCATTCATCACGACATACGCTCAAAGAGAGGGGTCGTCCATCACGGGATACGCTCTAAGAAATGGATCATTCATTTCAAATAAACTCGAAGAAAGGGGTCATTCAATGCCACATATGCTCAAACAGAGGCGTCATCCATCACAGCAAACGCTCAAAGAGAGGGGTCATCCATCACGGTATATTCTCTAAGAAAGGGGTCATTCATCGCCATATACGTTCAAAGAGAGGGGTCGTCCGTTATGACATACGCTCAAAGAGAGGGACCATTCATTCTGACATACTATCGAAGAGATGGGTCATTCACCGCGACATACGCTCAAAGAGAGGGGTCGTCCATCACGGTATACGCTCTAAAAAAAGGACCATTAATTATGGCATGCACTAGAAAGGAGGGATTGTTCACCAGGACATACAGTCTAAGACAAGGATCATTCATCGTGACTTACACTCAAAGAGAGTGGTCGTCCAACACGACATACGCTCAAAGAGAGTGGTCGTCCATCACGGCATACGCTCAAAGAGAGGGACCGACCATTATGAAATACTCTCAAACAGAGGGGTCATTCACCGCAACATACGCTAAAAGAGAGGAGTCGTGCATCACGGTATACGCTCTAAGAAAGGGAATGTTCATTATGATATGCACTCGAAGAGAGTGGTTATTCATCGCGAGATACACTCAAAGAGAAGGGTCGTCCATTACGGTATACGCTCAAAGTGATTGATTGTTCACCATGACAAGCACTGGAAGAGAGGGTCCTTCATTGCGACAAACACTCAAAAAGAGTGGTCATCGGTCAGGATATACGCTTAAAGAGAAGGATCTTTCATTATGACAAACCCTCAAAGAGAGGGGTCATTCATCGCGATATAAGCTCAAAGAGAAGGGTCATCCATCACGGTTTACGCTCTAAGAAAGGGACTGTCCATTATGACATGCACACGAAGAGGGGTCATTCATCGCGACGTATGACCAAATGGAAGGGTCTCCCATCATGGTTTATGCTCAAAGAGAGGAATCGTTCACCATGTCATGCACTCGAAGAGAGGGGTCATTCATCGCGACATAGTCTCAAAGGGAGGGTTTGTCTGTCACGGCATATGCTCAAAGAGAGTGACCGTTCATTATGACATACTCTCGAAGAGAGGGGTTATTCACCGCGACATACGCTCGAAGAGAGGGGTCGTCTATCACAGTGTACGCTCTATGAAAGTGAACGTTCGTTATGACATGCACTCGAAGAAAAGGATGATCAATCGAGACATACGCTCAAAGAGAGGCTACGTCCATCACGGTAGACGCACAATGAGAGAAACCATTCACCATGACATACACTCGAAGAGAGGTTTTATTCATCGTAACATACGCACATTGAGAAAGGTCGTCCATCACGATATACACTCTAAGAAAGGGACCGTTCATTATAACATGCACTCAAAGAGAGGGGTCATTCGTCGCGATATACGCTCAAAGAGAGGGGTCTTCCATCACGTTATACGCTCAAAGAGTGGGACCTTTCATTGTAACATGCACTCGAAGAAAGGGATCATTCATCGCGACATACGCTCAAAGAGATGGGTCGTCCATCACAGTATACAATCTAGGAAAGGGATCATTTACATGCACTCAAAGAGAGGGGTCATTCATCGCTACAAACGCTCAAAGAGAAGGGTCGTCCATCACGGTATCCGCTCATAAAGAGGGACCGTTCATTATGACATGCACGCGAAGAGAGGGGTCATTCACCGTGGCATACGCTCAAAGAGAGCGGTCGTCCATCACAATATACGCTCAAAGAGAGGGACCGTTCAGTACGACCAGCACTCGAAGAGAGGGGTCATTCACCGAGACATAAGCTTAAAGAGAAGGATCGTCCATCACGGTATACGCTCTAAGAAAGGAACCATTCGTTATGACCTACTCTCGATGAGAAGGGTCATTCACCGTGACATATGCTAAAAGAGAAAGGTCGCCCATCGCAGTATATGCTCTAAGAAAGGTACTATTAATTATGACATGCACTAGAAAAGGACTTTTCACAGGACATACAGTCGAAGACAGGAATCATTCATCGTGACTTACGCTGAAAGAGAGTGGTCGTCCAACACGACATATGCTCAAAGAGAGGGTCGTCCATCATGACATATTCTCAAAGAGAGGGACCGATCATTATGAAATACTCTCGAACAGAGGTGCATTGACTGTGACATACGCTAAAAGAGAAGAGTCGTGTATCACGGTATACGCTCTAAGATAGGGAATATTCATTATGATATGCACTCGAAGAGAGGGGTTATTCATCACGAGATACACTCAAAGACAAGGGTCATCCTTTACGGTATATGCTCAAAGAGAGGGATTGTTCACCATGACATGTACTCGAAGAGAGGGGTCCTTCATTGCAACATACACTCAAAAAGAGGGGTCATCGATCACGGTATACGCTTAAAGAAAAGGGTCTTTCATTGTGACAAAACCTCAAAGAGAGGGGTCATTCATTGCGATATATGCCAAATAGAAGGGTCATCCATCACGGTATACGCTCTAAGAAAGGCGTTCATTATGACATACACTCGAAGAGAGGGGTCATTTATCGCGACGTACAATCAAATGGAGGGGTCGTCCATCATGGTTTACGCTTAAAGAGAGGAATCGTTCACAATGTAATGCTCAAAGAGTGGGGTCATTCATCGCGACATAGTCTCAATGGGAGGGTTTGTCTGTCACGATATACGCTCAAAGAGTGGGGTCGTCCATCACAGTATACGCTCAAAGAGGGACTGTTCACCACGAAATGTACTCGAAGAGAGGGGTCATCATCGCAACGTACGCTCAAAGATAGGGTCATCAATCATGGTATACGCTCAAAGAGAAGGACCATTGATTATGATACGCAGTCAAGGGGAGGTTTCATTCATCGTGACATACTCCCAAAGAGATGGGTCATCCATCACGGTATATGTTCTAAGAAGGGGACCCTTCAGTATGACATGCACTCGAAGAGAGGGATCATTCACCGCGACATACGCTCAAAGAGAGGGGTCGTCCATCACAGTATGCTCTCTAAGAAAGGGACCGTTATTATTACATGCATTCGTAGAGAGGGGTCATTCATCGCAATATAAGCTCAAAGAGAGGGATCATCCATCACGGTATCCGTTCAAAGATTGGGATCGTTCACCATGACATGCACTAGAATAGAGGGGTCATTCATAGCGACATACGCTCAAAGAGAGGGGTCGTCCATCACGATATACGCTCAAAGAGAGGAGCCGTTCATTATGACATACACACGAAGAAATGGGTCATTCAACGCGATATACGCTCAAAGAGAGGGGTCGTCCATCATGGTATACGCTCAAAGATAGGGACTGTTCACCATGAATTGCACTCAAAGATAGGGGCCATTCATCGCGACATACGCTGAAAGAGAGGGGTCGTCCATCACGGTATACGCTAAAATAGAGGTACAATTCACCACGACATGCACTCGAAGAAAGAGGTCATTCATCATGACAAATGCTCAAAGAGAGCGGTCATCCATCACGAGATACGCTCAAAGAG
Source organism: Abelmoschus esculentus (assembly GCA_035048815.1). Classification (NCBI taxonomy): domain Eukaryota; kingdom Viridiplantae; phylum Streptophyta; class Magnoliopsida; order Malvales; family Malvaceae; genus Abelmoschus; species Abelmoschus esculentus. The sequence continues at coordinate 17,667,755 of JAUCBN010000008.1, read as the reverse complement.
AGGGACCGATCATTATGACATAAGCTCGAATAGAGCGGTCATTTACCGCGACATACTCCTAATGATAGGGGTTGTCCATCACGATTTACGCTCTAAGAAAGAAATCGTTCATTATGACATGCATTGGAAGAGACGGGTCATTCAACGCGACATATGCTCAAAGAGAGGGGTTGTCCATCACGGTATACGCTCAAAGAGAGGGGTCGTCCATCATGCCACACGCTCAAAGAGAGGGACCGTTCATTATGGAATACGCTGAAGAGAGGGTTCATTCATCGCGGTATACGCTCAGAGAGAGGGGTCATCCATCACGGTATACGCTATAAGAAAGGAACTGTTCATTATGAAATGCACCCAAAAAGAGGGGTCATTCATCGCGAAATGTGCTCAAAGAGAGGGGTCATCCATAACGGTATACGCTCTAAGAAAGGGACCGATCATTATGACATGAACTCGAAGGGAGGGGTCATTCATCGCGACATACGCTAAAAGCGAGGGGTCGTCCATCACGGTATTCACTCAAAGAGAGGGATCTTTCACCATGACATGCACTCGAAGAGAGGGGTCATTCATCGCGACATATGCTTAAAGAGGTGTCTCGATCACGGTATTCGCTCACACAGAGGGACTATTTTTTACGACATACCCTCGAATAGAGGGATAATTCATTGCGACATACGCTCAAAGATAGGGGTCGTCCATCACAGTATACACTAAAAGTGAGGGACTGTTCACCATGAAATGCACTCAAAGAGAGGGGTCATTCATCGCAACGTACGCTCAAAGAGATGATCATCGATCACGGTATATGCTCAAAGAGAGGGATCGTTGATTATGATATGCACTCAAAGAGAGGAGTCATTCATCGAGACATACTCTCAAAAAAAGGGGTCATCCATCACGGTATAAGCTCTAAGAAAGGGACTATTTATTACGACATGCACTTGAAGAGGGGTCATTCATCGTGACATACGCTTAAAGAGATGGGTCATTCACAATGACATACGCACAAAGAGAGAGGTCGTCGATCACGGTATATGTTCTAAGAAAGGAACCGTTCATTATGACATGCACTCGAACAGAGGGGTCATCCACCGCGACATACGCTCAGAAAGGGAGGAACCGTTCATTATGACATGCACTCGAAGAAAGGGGTCATTTACCATGATATACGCTCAAAGAGAGTGGTCGTCCATCACGGTATACACTCAAAGAGAGATGTCTGGATCACGATTTTCGCTCTCAGAGAGGGACTATTTTTTATGACATTCTCTCGAAGAGAGGGGTAATTCATTGCGACATACGCTCAAAGATAGGGGTCGTCCATCACAGTATACGCTAAAAGTGAGGGACTATTCACCATGAAATGCACTCAAAGAGAGGGGTCATTCATCGCAACATACGCTCAAAGAGATGATCATCGATCACGGTATATGCTCAAAGAGAGGGATCGTTGATTATGACATGCACTCAAAGAGAGGGGTCATCCATCAGGGTATACGCTCTAAGAAAGGGACTTTATATTACGACATGCACTCGAAGAGGGGTCATTCGTCGTGACATACGCTCAAAGAGAGGGGTCATTCACAATGACATACACACAAAGAGAGGGGTCGTCGATCACGGTATATGTTCTAAGAAGGGAACCGTTCATTATGACATGCACTCGAACAGAGGGGTCATTCACCGCGACATACGCTCGAAAAGGGAGGAACCGTTCATTATGACATGCACTCGAAGAAAGGGGTCATTTATCGCGACATACGCTCAAAGAGAGTGGTCGTCCATCACGGTATACACTCAAAGAGAGAGACCGTTCAACATGAATTGCACTCAAAGATAGAGGTCATTCATCGCGACATACGCTCAAAGAGAGGGGTCGTCCATCACGATAAACGCTCAAAGAGAGGAGTCGTTCATTATGACATACACTCGAAGAAATGGGTCATTCAACGCGATATACGCTCAAATAGAGGGGTCGTCCATCATGGTATACGCTCAAAGAGAGGGACCGTTCACCATGAATTGCACTCAATGATAGGGGCCATTCACCGCGACATGCACTCAAAGAGAGGGACCGTTCAACATGAGTTGCACTCAAAGATTGGGTTCATTCATCGCGACATACGCTCAAAGAGAGGGGTTGTCTATCACGGTATACGCTCTAAGAAAGGGATCATTACATGCACTCGAAGAGAGGGGTCATTCGTCGCGACAAACTCTCAAAGAGAAGGGTCGTCCGTCACGGTATCTTCTCACAAAGAGGGACCGTTCATTATGACATGCACTCGAAGAGGGGTCGTTCACTGTGGCATACGCTCAAAGACAAGGTTCGTACATCATGGTATACGCTCAAGGAGAGGGACCGTTCACCATGACATGCACTCAAAGAGAGGAGCCATTCATCGCGACATACACTCAAAGAGAGGAGTCATCCATCACGAGATACGCTCATAGAGAGGGACCGTTCACCATGACATGCACTCGAAGAGAGGGGTTATTCATTATGAAAAACATTTAAAGAGAGGGGATGTCCATCACGGGATATGCTCAAAGAGACGGATCGGTCATTATGACATACGCTCGTATAGAGCAGTCATTCACCGCGACATACATAAAAGAGAGGTGTCGTCCATCACGATTTACGCTCTTAGAAAGGAACCGTTCATTATGACATTGACACGAAGAGAGGGGTCATTCACCGCGGCATAAACTCAAAGAGAGGGGTCATCCATCACGGTATATGCTCTGAGAAAGGGACAGTTCATTATGACATGAACTCAAAAAGAGGGGTCATTCATCGCGACATATGCTCAAAGAGAGGTGTCGTCCGTCACGGCATACGCTGTAAGAAAGGGATTGTTCATTATGACAAGCACTCAAAGAGAGGGGTCAATCATCGCGACATACACTCGAAGAGAAGGGTTGTCTATCAGGGTATACGCTCTAAGAAAGGGACTGTTTATTATGACATGCACATGAAGAGAGGGGTCATTCATCACGACGTACGTTCAAAGAGAGGGGTTGTCCAGCATGGTATACGCTCAAATAGAGGGATCGTTCACAATGACATGCACTAAAAGACAGGGATCATTCAGATCGAGACATATTCATAGAAAGGGGTCATACATCAAGGGATACGATCAAAGAGAGGGACCGATTATTATGACAAACTCTTGAAGGGAGGGGTCATTCACCGCAACATGCCCTCAAAGACATGGGTCGTACTTCGCGATATACGCTCAAAGTATGGTACCGTTCATTATGACACGCACTCAAAGAGAAAGGGTCATTCGTCGCGACATATGCATAATGAGAAGGGTCGTCCATCACGATATATGCTCTCAGAAAGAGAACATTCATTATAGTAAGCACTCGAAGAGAGTGGTCATTCAACGCGACATACACTCAAGGAGAGGGGTCATCTATCACGATATACGCTCAAAGTGAGGGAACGTTCATTATGAAATACGCTCGAAGAGAGGGGTCATTCACTGTGACATACGCTCAAAGAGAGGGGTCATCCATCACGGTATACGCTCAAAGAAAAGGATCGTTTCATTATGAAATTCTCTCGAAGAGAGGGTTCATTTTCCACGACATACGCTCAGCGAGAGGGGTCGTCCATCACGGTAACGCTCTAAGAAAGTGACCGTTCATTATGACATGCACTCGAAGAGAGGGGTCATTCATCGCGATATACGCTCAAAGAGAGGGGTCGTCCTTCACGGTAAATGGTCAAAGAGAGGGTCCTTTCATTGTAACATGCACTCGAAGAGAGGGCTCATTCCTCGCGACAAACGCTCAAAGAGATGGGTCGTCTATCACAGTATACACTCTAAGAAAGGGATCATTACATGCACTCAAAGAGATGGGTCATTCATCGCGACAAACGCTCAAAGAGAAGGGTCGTCCATCACGGTATCCGTTCATAAATAGCGACCATTCATTATGACATTCACTCGAAGAGAGGGGTCATTCACCGTGGCATACGCTCACAGAGAGGGGTCGTCCATCACAATATAAGCTCAAAGAGAGGGATCGTTCATTACGACCAGCACTCGAAGAGAGGGGTCATTCACTGTGACATACGCTCAAAGAGAAATATCGTCCATCACGGTATACGCTCTAAAAAAGGGACCATTCATTATGACCTACTCTCGATGAGAGGGGTCATTCACCGCGACATATGCTCAAAGAGAAGGGTCATCCATCACGGTATATGCTCTAAGAAAGGGACTGTTGATTATGACATGCACTAGAAGAGAAGGACTGTTCACCAGGACATACAGTCGAAGACAAGAATCATTCATCGCGACTTAAGCTCAAAGAGAGAGGTCGTCCAACACGACATACGCTCAAAGAGAGTGGTCGTCTAACACGACATACGCTGAAAGAGAGTGGTCGTCCAACACGATATACGCTCAAAGAGAGGGGTCGTCCATCACGACAAACGCTCAAAGAGATGGACCGATCATTATAAAATACTCTCGAACAAAGGTGTCATTCACCGTGACATACGCTAAAAGATAGGAGTCGTGCATCACGGTATACGCTCTAAGAAAGTAAATGTTCATTATGATATGCACTCAAAGAGAGGGGTTATTCATCGTGACATACGCTCAAAGAGAGGAGTCGTCCATCACGGTATACGCTCAAAGAGAGGGACCGTTCAGCATGACATGAACTCGAAGAGAGTGGTCATTGAACGCGACATATGCTCAAAAAGAGGGGTCATCGATCACGGTATACGCTCAAAGAGAGGGAGCGATCATTATGACATGAACTCGAAGAGAGGGGTTATTCATCGTGACATACGCTCAAAGCGAGGGGTCGTCCATCACGGTATACGTTCTAACAAAGGAAATATTTACTATGATATGCACTCAAAGAGAGAGGTCATTCATCGTGACATACGCTCAAAGAGAGGGGTCGTCCATCACGGTATACGCTCAAAAGAAGGACCGTTCACCATGACATGCACTCAAAGAGAGGGGTCGTTCATCCCGGCATACGCTCAAAGACAGGGGTCGTCCATTACGTGATACGCTCAAAGAAGGTGACCGGTCACTACAACATACCTTCAAAGTAAAGGGTCATTCACCGCGAGATACGCTCAAAGAGATGGGTCGTCCATAATGGTATACGCTATAAGAAATGGACCGTTCGTTATGATATGCACTCGAAGAGAGGGGACATTCATCGTGACACACGCTCAAAGAGAGGGTTGTCCATCACGGTATACGCTCTAAGAGAAGGATTGTTCATTATGACATACACTCAAAGAGAGGGGTCATTCATCGCGCAATACGCTCAAAGAGAGGGATTTCCCATCACGGTATACTCTCAAAGAGAGGGACCATTCATTATGACATGCACTCGAAGAAAGGGGTCATTCATCGCGACATACGTTTAAAGAGAGGGTCGTCCATCACGGTATACACTCTAAGAAAGGGATCATTCATAATGACATGCACTCAACTAGAGGGGTCATTCAATGCGACATACACTTAAAGAGAGAGGTCATCCATCACCGCATACGCTCGAACAGAGGGATCGTTCAATAGGAAATGCACTCGAAGAGAGGGGTTATACATCGCGACATATGCTCAAAGAGCGGGGTCGTCCATCACGACATATGCTGAAAAAGAGGGATTGTTCAACGTGACATGCACACTAAGAGAGGGGTCATTCATCACGATATACGCTTAAAGTGAGGGGTCGTTCATCACGGCATACACTAAATGAGAGGGGTCGTCCATCACAATATACGCTCAAAGAGAGGGACCGTTCATTACGACCAGCACTCGAAGAGAGGGGTCATTCACCGTGACATAAGCTTTAAGAGAAGGGTCGTCCATCATGGTATACGTTCTAAGAAAGGGACCATTCGTTATGACCTACTCTCGATGAGAGGGGTCATTCACTGCGACATATGCTCAAAGAGAAAGGTCGCCAATCGCAGTATATGCTCTAAGAAAGGTACTGTTAATTATGACATGCACTAGAAAAGGACTTTTCACAGGACATACAGTCGAAGACAAGAATCATTCATCGCGACTTACGCTGAAAGAGAGTGGTCGTCCAACACGACATACGCTCAAAGAGAGGGGTCATCCATCACGACATACTCTCAAAGAGAGGGACCGATCATTAATAAATACTCTCGAACAGAGGTGCATTCACTGTGACGTACGCTAAAAGAGAAGAGTCGTGTATCACGGTATACGCTCTAAGATAGGGAATATTCATTATGATATGCACTCGAAGAGAGGGGTTATTCATCACGAGATACACTCAAAGACAAGGGTCGTCCTTTACGGTATATGCTCTAAGAGAGGGATTGTTCACCATGACATGCACTCGAAGAGAGGGGTCCTTCATTTCGACATACACTCAAAAAGAGAGGTCATCGATCACGGTATACGCTTAAAGAAAAAGGTCTTTCATTATGACAAAACCTCTGATATTAGGGATTCGTTGCTTCAAAAACAACGATCCTTGTTTGAAACGGATCTAGGATAATAGCAAGTAGGTCTCTGCAATAAACACAACATTATGGATGTTAGAATGATGTTGAAACAATAGGAAAACCAAGAAAAAAAAAACTGAAACAAAGAAGAAAAGGGATGAAGGAATTCTGGCAGTTTCTAGAGGTTAATGAAGATGAAATGCTCCGAAGGCTTTCATGGAAGCATTAAAACATCCAAAATGGCAGAATTGGATGTTTAAGTTGCTGGGAAATAATAACGACGTTGAACTCGAAAGAACCCGAACAATATACTGAGCGGACCCGAATCGAATACGTTCTTCGTCAACGGACTTGGACCCTCTAGATAGCGATCTAGGAACCCGAAGTATCAAGGATTTGACACACTCAAACAAAGTCTGAATTTGTCAAGAAAAGTTCAATGAAGAACTAAATTTGAGAGAAAATCTCACAAGTGATTTTATTCATAAAATATCAACCCTTGTCTTTACAAAATTAAGTAAATATATAAAAATAAAGGAGAAGTTGGCCAAATTTGAATTTGTGGCCTTAATTCAAACGAAAATTAAAATTTAAATGCTCAAATAACTTCTCCTAGGCTCCTAATATCCTTAGCCACATGTTTTGACACTTAAAACACATTAAACATGTGTTTAATGTTTGAATTTGAATAAGAAACCACTCATTCTTATCCAATGTTGTTGATTGGTCTTCAAAGCAAGGGCCTTGTTTGGCTTGCTTGCTTTTGGACGCCCAAACTTGTGGAAAAGGGTACTATGTGGGCCCCAAATGCATGGCACATGCGTATGACACCTGCTCTTCGTGTACGATAGGTTTCAGCTGCTGTAGGTCACTTCAACTTGAGTTGAGTTGAGCTGGAAATGGAGATGAGCTGAAACGAACTAGCTAAGAGTGTTAGGAGCTAAATGGAGCTGGGAGCTAAGCCTCTGAGCTGCCCGAGCTAAGGTGAGCTGCGTGCACACCATTGAGCTTCTTCTAAGCTAAATATAATCCACTTGAGCTGGTATTGAACTGCATACGCTCTCCTGAGCTGGAGATGAGCTGGGTATGCCCACTTGAGCTAAGGTTCTCCTAAGTACCTATATTAGAACAAGGCAAACACATCTAAAAAGCCTTGTAGTCTTATTTTAACCACACATACACACTTAAAACCAAATGCAAACATAATTAACATAGTATATACATAAGTAAACACACATACTAATATATATACCTAAATATGTCACATATCAGCATGCAACACATTATAAACAACATATTCTAAGGCATGAACATTTTCAAATGAATTTGAAATGTTAGCACAAGTAAGGAAAAGAGCTTCCCTGTATTTCTTTGCCTTAGAACGTGTGATAGGTCCTGACGGTAAGACCTCCGAATCAACCTGTTGAACTTGACATGATGTGCTCACATCATCCCCCCTTTCTTGAAAAGGATTTGACCTCAAATCTACAGAAATATCATACGGGGTTAAATCAGAAACATTAAATGTGGCACTTACAGTGTACTCGCCCGGTAAGTCTATCTTGTAGGCGTTGTCATTCACTTTCTCCAACACCTGAAAAGGACCATCTCCTCGCGGTAACAACTTAGACCGCATTTGGGCTGGAAATCGTTCCTTTCGGAAGTGAACCCAAACCCAATCACCAACATCAAAGGTGACTCGCTTTCTTCCCTTATTTGCTTGCTTTTCATACTGTTGAGTCCTTCGTTCTAAATTCTCCTTCACCTGTTGATGCAACTTCTTCACATATTCTGCTTTCGCTTGACCGTCTCTGTTCGTCACTTGTTCCTGTGGCAAAGGTAACAAATCTAGAGGCGTAATAGGGTTAAAACCATAAACAACCTCAAATGGTGACATCTTAGTAGCAGAATGTATAGCACGATTATACGCAAACTCAACATGTGGCAAACAATCTTCCCAAGTCCTAATGTTCTTTTTAATGATGGAACACAACAAAGTAGATAAAACACGATTAACAACCTCAGTTTGTCCATCAGTCTGGGGATGACAAGTAGTAGAAAACATGAGTTTTGTACCTATTTTGCTCCAAAGAGTCCTCCAGAAATGACTCAGAAACTTAACATCCCTGTCAGAAACAATTGACCTAGGAATACCATGTAATTGAACAATCTCTCTAAAGAATAAGTTAGCCACATTAACAGCATCATCAGTCTTATGGCATGCAATGAAATGTTCCATCTTAGAGACTCTATCAACCACAACAAAGACACTATCTCTACCATTTCTAGTTCGAGGCAATCCCAAAACAAAATCCATTGAAATATCAGTCCAAGGGGAATCAGGAATAGGTAGAGGTAAGTACATACCATGTGGTGAAACCTTCGATTTTGCTTTCTTACATGTCACACAACGTTCACAGTACCTTTCTACGTCTCTACGCATCTTAGGCCAAAATAGATGTTCTTTCAATGTCTGTAACGTCTTGGTGACTCCAAAGTGACCCATCAATCCACCCTCATGTGCTTCACGGATCAGAATATCACGCATTGAACCCTGTGGAATGCATATCCTATTTTCTTTGAAAAGATAACCATCATGCCTGTAAAACTTTTCATCTGCACCTTTCTCACAAGCATTATATTTATCTCTAAAATTAGAATCATCAACATACAAGTCACGTATATATGCAAATCCAATCAAATGTGAGTCAAGGTAATTCAAAAGCACATATCTACGTGATAAAGCATCAGCAACGACATTATCTTTACCCTTTTTGTAACGAATGACATAAGGAAAAGACTCTAAAAATTCAACCCATTTAGCATGTCGTTTATTCAATTTATGCTGACCTGTGATATATCGTAAAGCCTCATGATTAGTGTGAATCACAAACTCCTTAGGCAACAAGTAATGTTGCCATGTCTCCAATGCCCGAATTAGTGCATACATCTCCTTGTCGTAGACTGGATAATTCAATGTTGCTCCACTAAGCTTTTCACTAAAGTATGCAATGGGCCTTTTTTCCTGCATTAGCACAGCGCCTATACCAACTCCAGAAGCATCACATTCAATTTCAAAAGTTTTATCAAAGTTAGGTAAGGCTAACACAGGTGACTTTGTTAAACAATCCTTAATTTTCAAAAAGGCATCTTCTTGTTCTTTACCCCATAAGAAGCTAGAATTCTTCTTAATAATCCTTGTTAAGGGTGCGGTAATAGAACTGAAGTTAGGAGCAAACCGACGATAGAAACTAGCTAAGCCATGAAAAGATCTAACCTGAGTAATCGATGTCGGTTGTGGCCATTCCTGAATTGCCTTTATCTTCTCAGGATCGACTTCAACACCCTGTGCACTAACAATGTAACCAAGAAATGTAAGTTTGTCAGTACAAAACACACATTTCTCTATGTTACCAAACAATCTTTCTTCTCGCAAAGTTTGTAAAACAACTCTCAAATGTTCTACATGATCCTGCAAAGTCTTACTATAAATCAAAATATCGTCAAAATATACAACACAAAACTTTCCAATAAAAGATCGCAGAACATGATTCATCAATCGCATAAAAGTACTAGGTGCATTAGTTAAGCCAAAAGGCATTACTAACCATTCGTACAAACCTAGTTTCGTTTTGAAGGTTGTCTTCCATTCATCGCCTTCTCGCATGCGAATCTGATGATATCCACTCTTTAGGTCAATTTTGGAGAAGATGACGGCTCCACAAAGCTCGTCCAACATATCATCAAGTCTGGGAATAGGATGACGATACTTAATTGTAATCTGATTCACAGTTCTACAATCTACGCACATCCTCCAAGACCCATCTTTCTTCGGCACTAACAGTACCAGAACAGCACATGGACTCAGACTCTCTCGAATATAACCCTCGTCCATTAATTCTGTCACTTGTCTTTGAAGCTCTTTCGTCTCTTCGGGGTTAGTTCGATAAGCTGGTCGATTTGGAATAGTAGCACCTGGGATAAAGTCAATCTGGTGCTCAATGCCACGAAGAGGTGGCAATCCCCTCGATGTTTCTTCCGGAAACACATCCTTAAATTCCTGCAAAAGGGAAACAATTGATGCAGGCAAATCAGAAGGAAAGTCAGTCAATAAACAATAATCTTTAAACATTAAAATAAGCAAAAATTGGTGAGAGGAAAGACATTTCCTGATTTCTCGATTGCTTGCATAAACATTCATCTTTTTCTTCTCCTTTGCAGCTTCCTTACTCTTTTTTAAGCTTGCTTGATCTCCCATCACTTGACTCGGTGTCAAAGGAGCCAAAGTAATCTTCTTACCTGCATGCATAAAAGAGTATCGATTTGTAAAACCATCATGCATTACCTTCTTGTCATATTGCCAAGGGCGTCCCAAAAGAAGGTGAGTAGCATCCATTGACACAACATCACAAAGGACCTCGTCCTTGTAACTTCCGATCGAAAACGGTATAGCAACTTGTTTTGTTACTTTAAGTTCTCCCCCGTCATTCAACCATTGCAATTTGTACGGATTCGGATGCTTTGTTGTCTTGAGACCTAACCTGTCAACCATCACTTAACTAGCAACATTAGTACAACTATCTCTATCAATAATAACAACACATACCTTATCTTGAATTTTGCATCGCGTGTGAAAGATATTCTCGCGTTGTTGTTCATCCTGAACCTGTTGTACACTCAGACTAAGTTTAACAACCATAATTTCCATTACCTTACCAGTCTCAGCAACTTCTAGGACATCCTCTTTATCATCTTCATCAGGGATCTCATGTGGTTCTTCTTCAGAATCTGACTCAATCTCTCCATCATCTCGCATCAACATAACCCTACGATTAGGACACTGGATAGCAACATGTCCTCGACCAAGGCACTTAAAACATTGAATATCTCTCGATCTCTCTCGTACAACCACTTTTTGTTTACCATGCCCATTATCAGCAACGGGAGGCTTTGGCTTGCTAGACTCGCCTTGTTCTTGAATCCGAGGTGGCGCTTGTGGTGGTTGTTTCCTAGCATGGTTAGGGGTATATAATGGATTCGTAAAAGATTTAAATGGAGTAGTATTACCTCGAGTAGAAACTTTTCTACGTTGTTGTCGCTCAATTTTCATCGCCATATGCACCATGTCATCCAATTCGACATAATGCTGCAATTCAACAACGTTAGCAATTTCAGAATTCAATCCTGCCATAAACCGAGCCATAGTCGCCTCACGATCCTCAACTATGTTCGCACGCATCATGGACATCTCCATTTCCTTGAAATAGTCCTCGACGCTCCTATTGCTCTGTTTCAAAGTTTGTAATTTCTAAAATAAATCACGATGATAGTGAGAAGGAACAAACCATTTCCGCGTGATACGCTTCATTTCGTCCCATGTTCTCACTGGTCCTTCACCCGCATGTCGTCGACTAACCAGTAATTGATCCCACCACAATAGTGCATAGTCAACAAACTCCAAAGTTGCTAGTCGTACTTTCTTTTGTTCCGAGTAATTGTAACACTCGAAAACGTGTTCAACTTTACTTTCCCATGTTAGATAAGCATCTGGATCTGAACGTCCCTGAAAAGAAGGTATAGCAACTTTTATGTTAGAAATATTATCATCAACTGCACGTCCTGGTCGTTGATTCGTCCGTGGTGATTGTTCGACGTCGTTTTCATCAAGATTCTCATTTTGGACAGATTGGGAACCACCCCCATCTATTCTAATACAAACGAGACTGAATAGGCTCCAATGCTTGGTCTAAAAGACGCTGCAAGGTTCGAGTAAAAGCCTGCATTTGCAAATCTGGTGGATTACTTCCACCGGGACTACGATCGTCATTACCTGTCATTGCAGCAACAAAAAACAAGAAAAGAAAACTATTATGTTAAATAAACGAAATTTTAAAGTCCCTCACTACACACACAACAAATTCTCGCAGATCACTCCAAAAGAACAATGCACTCAACAAAGTAACACTCAGCGCTCGTGTTTCACTCGGGAATACTTGAATGGCTCTTTTGATTCCCCTTCTGTGCTCACACTCTCAAATGCCTTTTCCTCTCGTTCTCTTGCAAACAGCTCTTTAAGGAACTAATCTGATCCTTCAAACTTGTTATCTGTGTCAAACTCCAAGATATATGTAACAGTAGTACAAACAAGAGTTAAAAGTGAATTATTGTCTGTTTAGATGACACAAAGGCTGGAAAATAAAGAAAACAAACAAAAAGCAAGGTTGGATAGTAAAACAAAAGAAAAACAATGCTAGAAAGTAAAAAAGAAAGAAAAACAAGGCTGCAAAAAAAAACGAAAGGAAAACAAGAATAAGGCTGGAATTAATGAAGAACAAAGTGAACTAAGGCTGGAAATGAAGTACTTACTGCATTAGAAATGCTTACCACAATCCTATCACCGAACAAACAAGAACACGTCGTTTTAAGTGATTTAGAAGCATTCCATGGTAAACGTAAGCGTCCTTCATCATTTTTGTGGTCAAACAGCACATATAAACATGAAAATACACTAAATATTCAAATGTGATTTTTTTTTTCAAATTTTTCGAATTTCTTTTGTTGACTTTGACTTTTCTAGTCAAACTTTGACTTTGACTTTCTTTCTTTTTTTGCAGAATTTCGATTTTTTTTCTTTTTTTTCTTTTGTTGTTTTTGATATATGTAGTGCAGAAAGTGCTAATATCCAACCAAAGCTCTGATTACCATATGATATTAGGGATTCGTTGCTTCAAAAACAACGATCCTTGTTTGAAACGGATCTAGGATAATAGCAAGCAAGTCTCTGCAATAAACACAACATTATGGATGTTAGAATGATGTTAAAACAATAAGAAAACAAAGAAAAAAAATTGAAACAAAGAAGAAAAGGGATGAAGGAATTCTGGCAGTTTCTGGAGGTTAATGAAGATGAAATGCTCCGAAGGCTTTCATGGAAGCATTAAAACATCCAAAATGGCAGAATTGGATGTTTAAGTTGCTGGGAAATAATAACGACGTTGAACTCGAAAGAACCCGAACAATATACTGAGTGGACCCGAATCGAATACGTTCTTCGTCAACGGACTTGGACCCTCTAGATAGCGATCTAGGAACCCGAAGTATCAAGGATTTGACACACTCAAACAAAGTCTGAATTTGTCAAGAAAAGTTCAATGAAGAACTGAATTTGAGAGAAAATCTCACAAGTGATTTTATTCATAAAATATCAACCCTTGTCTTTACAAAATTAAGTAAATATATAAAAATAAAGGAGAAGTTGGCCAAATTTAAATTTGTGGCCTTAATTCAAACGAAAATTAAAATTTAAATGCTCAAATAACTTCTCCTAGGCTCCTAATATCCTTAGCCACATGTTTTGACACTTAAAACACATTAAACATGTGTTTAATGTTTGAATTTGAATAAGAAACCGCTCATTCTTATCCAATGTTGCTGATTGGTCTTCAAAGCAAGGGCCTTGTTTGGCTTGCTTGCTTTTGGACGCCCAAACTTGTGGAAAAGGGTACTATGTGGGCCCCACATGCATGGCACATGCGTATGACACCTGCTCTTCGTGTACGATAGGTTTCAGCTGCTGTAGGTCACTTCAACTTGAGTTGAGTTGAGCTGGAAATGGAGATGAGCTGAAACGAATTAGCTAAGAGTGTTAGGAGCTAAATGGAGCTGGGAGCTAAGCCTCTGAGCTGCCCGAGCTAAGGTGAGCTGCGTGCACACCATTGAGCTTCTTCTAAGCTAAATATAATCCACTTGAGCTGGTATTGAACTGCATACGCTCTCCTGAGCTGGAGATGAGCTGGGTATGCCCACTTGAGCTAAGGTTCTCCTAAGTACCTATATTAGAACAAGGCAAACACATCTAAAAAGCCTTGTAGTCTTATTTTAACCACACATACACACTTAAAACCAAATGCAAACATAATTAACATAGTATATACATAAGTAAACACACATACTAATATATATACCTAAATATGTCACATATCAGCATGCAACACATTATAAACAACATATTCTAAGGCATGAACATTCTCAAATGAATCTGAAATGGTAGCACAAGTAAGGAAAAGAGCTTCCCTGTATTTCTTTGCCTTAGAACGTGTGATAGGTCCTGACGGTAAGACCTCCGGATCAACCGGTTGAACTTGACATGATGTGCTCACATCAACCTCAAAGAGAGGGGTCATTCATTGCGATACACGCCAAATAGAAGGGTCATCAATCACGGTATACGCTCTAAGAAAGGGATGGTTCATTATGACATACACTCGAAGAGAGGGGTCATTTATCGCGACCTACAATCAAATGGAGGGGTCGTCCATCATGGTTTACGCTTAAAGAGAGGAATCGTTCACAATGTAATGCTCAAAGAGTGGGGTCATTCATCGCGACATAGTCCCAATGGGAGGGTTTGTCCGTCACGATGTACGCTCAAAGAGTAGGGTCGTCCATCAAAGTATACGCTCAAAGAGGGAGTGTTCACCACGAAATGTACTCGAAGAGTGGGGTCATTCATCGCAGCGTACGCTCAAAGATAGGGTCATCGATCACTGTATACGCTCAAAGACAGGGACCATTGATTATGATACGCACTCAAGGGGAGGATTCATTCATCGCGACATACTCTCAAAGAGATGTGTCATCCATCATGGTATATGTTCTAAGAAGGGGACCGTTCAGTATGACATGCACTCGAAGAGAGAGATCATTCACCGCGACATACGCTCAAAGAGAGGGGTCGTCCATCACAGTATGCTCTCTAAGAAAGGGACCAATCATTAATACCTGCATTCGTAGAGAGGGGTCATTCATCGCAATATAAGCTCAAAGAGAGGGATCATCCATCACGGTATCCGCTCAAATATTGGTATCCTTCACCATGACATGCACTAGAATAGAGGGGTCATTCATAGCGACATACGCTCAAAGAGAGGGGTCGTCCATCATGATATACGCTCAAAGAGAGGAGTCGTTCATTATGACATACACTCAAAGAAATGAGTCATTCAATGCGATATACGCTCAAAGAGAGGGGTCGTCCATCATGGTATACGCTCAAAGAGAGGGACCGTTCACCATGAATTGCACTCAAAGATAGGGGCCATTCATCGCGACATACGCTCAAAGAGAGGGGTCGTCCATCACGATATATGCTCAAAGAGAGGAACAATTCACCATGACATGCACTCGAAGAAAGAGGTCATTCATCATGACAAATGCTCAAAGAGAGCGGTCGTCCATCACGAGATACGCTCAAAGAGAGGGACCGGTCATTATGACATACGCTCGAATAGAGCGGTCATTCACCGCGACATACGCCTAATGAGAGGGGTTGTCCATCACGATTTACGCTCTAAGAAAGGAACCGTTCATTATGACATGCACTGGAAGAGAGGGTCATTCAACACGACATACACTCAAAGAGAGGGGTTGTTCATCACGGTATACGCTCAAAGAGAGGGGTCGTCCATCACGCCACACGCTCAAAGAGAGGGACCATTCATTATGGAATACGCTTGAAGAGAGGGCTCATTCATCGCGGTATACGCTCAGAGAGAGGGGTCATCCATCTCGGTATACGCTCTAAGAAAGAGACTGCTCATTATGAAATGTACCCAAAAAGAGGGGTCATTCATCGCGAAATATGCTAAAAGAGAGAGGTCATCCATCACGGTATACGCTCTAAGAAACGGACCAATCATTATGACATGTACTCGAAGGGAGGGGTCATTCATCGCGACATACGCTAAAAGCGAGGGGTCGTCCATCGCGGTATTCACTCAGAGAGAGGGATCTTTCACCATGACATGCACTCGAAGAGAGGGGTCATTCATCGCGACATATGCTTAAAGAGTTGTCTCGATCACGGTATTCGCTCACACAGAGGGACTATTTTTTACGACATTCCCTCGAATAGAGGGATAATTCATTGCGACATACGCTCAAAGATAGGGGTCGTCCATCACAGTATACACTAAAAGTGAGGGACTGTTCACCATGAAATGCACTCAAAGAGAGGGGTCATTCATCGCAACGTACGCTCAAAGAGATGATCATCGATCACGGTATATGCTCAAAGAGAGGGATCGTTGATTATGACATGCACTCAAAGAGAGGAGTCATTCATCGAGACATACTCTCAAAGAAAGGGGTCATCCATCACGGTATAAGCTCTAAGAAAGGGACTATTTATTACGACATGCACTCGAAGAGGGGCCATTCATCGTGACATACGCTCAAAGAGATGGGTCATTCACAACGACATACGCACAAAGAGAGGGGTCGTTGATCACGGTATATGTTCTAAGAAGGGAACCGTTTATTATGACATGCACTCGAACAGAGGGGTCATCCACCGCGACATACGCTCGGAAAGGGAGGAACCGTTCATTATGACTTGCACTCGAAGAAAGGGGTCATTTACCGCGACATACGCTCAAAGAGAGTGGTCGTCCATCACGGTATACACTGAAAGAGAGGGACCGTTCAACATGAATTACACTCAAAGATAGGGGTCATTCATCGCGACATACGCTCAAAGAGTGGGGTCGTCCATCACGATATACGCTCAAAGAGGGGAGCCGTTCATTATGACATACACTCGAAGAAAGGGGTCATTCAACGCGATATACGCTCAAAGAGAGGCGTCGTTCATCATGGTATACGCTCAAAGAGAGGGACCGTTCACCATGAATTGCACTCAATGATAGGGGCCATTCACCGCGACATACACTCAAAGAGAGGGACCGTTCAACATGAATTGCACTCAAAGATAGGGGTCAATCATCGCGACATAGGCTCATAGAGAGGGGTCGTCTATCATGGTATACGCTCAAAGAGAGGGGCAATTCACCATGATATGCACTCGAAGAAAGAGTTCATTCATCATGACAAATGCTCAAAGAGAGGTGTCATCCATCACGAGATGCGCTCAAAGAGAGGGACCGGTGATTATGACATACGCTCGAATAGAGCAGTCATTCACCGCGACATACGCTCAATGAGAGGGGTTGTCCATCACGATTTACTCTCTGAGAAAGGAACCTTTCATTATGACATATGCTAGAATAGAGCGGTCATTCATTGCGATATATGCTCAATGAGAGGGGTTGTCCATCACGATTTACTCTCGGAGAAAGCAACCGTTCATTATGACATACACTCGAAGAGAGGGGTCATTCATCGCGATATACGCTCAAAGAGAGGGTTTGTCCATCACGGTATACGCTCTAAGAAAGGGATCATTATATGCACTCGAAGAGAGGGGTCATTCATCGCGACAAACGCTCAAAGAGAAGGGTCGTCCGTCACGTTATCTTCTCACAAAGAGGGACCGTTCATTATGACATGCACTCGAAGAGGGACCGTTCACCGTGGCATACGCTCAAAGACAAGGTTCGTACATCATGGTATACGCTCAAGGAGAGGGACCGTTTACCATGACATGCACTCAAAGAGAGGAGCCATTCATCGCGACATACGCTCAAAGAGAGGAGTCGTCCACAACGGGATACGCTCATAGAGAGGAAACGTTCACCATGACATGCACTCGAAGAGAGGGGTCATTCATTACGAAAAATACTTAAAGAGAGGGGATGTCCATCACGGGATATGCTCAAAAAGAAGGATCATTCACCATGACATGCACTCAAAGAGAGGGGTCGTTCATCACGACATACGCTCAAAGACAGGGGTCGTCCATCACTGGATACGCTCAAAGACGGGGAACGGTCACTACAACATACCTTCAAAGAAAGGGGTCATTCACCTCGAAATACGCTCAAAGAGATGGGTCGTCCATAACGGTATACGCTATAAGAAAGGGACCGTTCATTATGATATGCACTCGAAGAGAGGGGACATTCATCGCGACATACGCTCAAAGAGAGGGGTTATCCATCACGGTATACGCTCTAAGAGAGGGATTGTTCATTATGACATATACTCAAGGAGAGGGGTCATTCATCGCGCAATACGCTCAAAGAGAGGGATTTTCCATCACGGTATACTCTCAAAGAGAGGGATCGTTCATTATGACATGCACTCGAAGAGAGGGGTCATTCATCGCGACATACGTTCAAAGAGAGAGTCGTCCATCATGGTATACACTCTAAGAAAGGGATCGTTCATAATGACATGCACTCAACTAGAGGGGTCATTCAATGCGACATACACTTAAAGAGAGAGGTCATCCATCACCGCATATGCTCGAACAGAGGGATCGTTCAACAAGACATGCACTCGAAGAGAGGGGTTACACATCATGACATATGCTCAAAGAGCGGGGTCGTCCATCACGACATATGCTCAAAAAGAGGGATTGTTCAACGTGACATGCACTCTAAGTGATAGGTCATTCATCACGATATACGCTTAAAGAGGGGTCGTTCATCACGGCATACACTCAAAGAGATGGACCATTCATTATGGCATACCGCGACATACGCTTAATGAGAAGGGTCATCCATCACGGTATATGCTCTAAGAAAGGGACTGTTAATTATGATATGCACTAGAAGAGGACTGTTCACCAGGACATACAGTCGAAGACAAGAATCATTCATCGCTACTTACGCTCAAAGAGGGTGGTCGTCCAACACGACATACGCTCAAAGAGAATGGTCATCCAACACGACATACGCTCAAAGATAGTGGTCGTCTAACACGACATATGCTCAAAGAGAGTGGTCGTCGAACACGACATACGCTCAAAGAGAGGGGTCGTCCATCACGACATACGCTCAAAGAGAGGGGTCGTCCATCACGACATACGCTCAAAGAGAGGGACCGATCATTATGAAATACTCTCAAACAAAGGTGTCATTCACCGTGACATACGCTAAAAGATAGGAGTCTTGTATCACGGTATACGCTCTAAGAAAGTGAATGTTCATTATGATATGCACTCGAAGAGAGGGATTATTCATCGCGAGATACACTCAAAGAGAAGGGTCGTCCATTACGTTATATGCTCAAAGAGAGGGATTGTTCACCATGACATGGACTCGAAGAGAGGGGTCCTTCATTGCGACATACACTCAAAAGAGGGGTCATCGATCACGGTATACGCTTAAAGAGAAGGGTCTTTCATTATGACAAACCCTCAATGAGAGGGGTCATTCATCGCGATATACGCCAAAGAGAAGGGTCATCCATCATGGTATACGCTCTAAGAAAGGGACCGTTCATTATGACATGCACTCAAAGAGAGGGGTCATTCATCGCGACGTACGATCAAATGGAGGGGTCGTCCAAGGTTTACGCTCAAAGAGAGGAATCGTTCACAACGTCATGCTCAAAGAGAGGGGTCATTCATCGCGGCGTAGATTCAAAGGGAGGGTTTGTCTATAACGGCATACGCTCAAAGAGAGGGGTCATTCACCGCGACATACGCTCAGAGAGAGGGGCCGTCCATCACGGTATACACCCTATGAAAGTGAACATTCATTATGACATGCAATCGAAGAAACGGGTCATCATACGCGACATACGCTCAAAGAGAGGGGACGTCCATCACGGTAGACGCACAAAGAGAGGAACCAATCACCATGACATGCACTCGAGGAGAGGTGTTATTCATCGCGACATACGCACATTGATAAAGGTCGTCCATCACTATATACGCTCTAAGAAAGGGACCATTCATTATGACATACACTCGAAGAGAGGGGTCATTCATCGCGATATACGCTCAAAGAGAGGGGTCGTCCATCATGGTATACGCTCAAAGGGAGGGACCTTTCATTTTAACATGCACTCGAGGAGAGAGCTCATTCATCGCGATGTATGCTCAAAGAGATGGGTTGTCCACCACAGTATACACTCCAAGAAAGGGATCATTACATGCACTCGAAGAGTGGGGTCATTCATCACGACAAACGCTCAAAGAGAAGGGTCATCCATCATGGTATCTGCTCACAAACAGGGACCGTTCATTATGACATGCACTCGAAGAAAGGGATCGTTCACCGTGGCATACGCTCAAAGAGAGGGGTTGTCCATCACAAAATACGCTCAAAGAGAGGGACCGTTCATTAAGACATGCACTCGAAGAGAGGAGTCATTCACCGCGACATATGCTCAAATACAAGGGTCGTATATCATGGTATACGTTCAAGGAGGGGGACCGTTCACCATGACATGCACTCAAAGAGAGGGGTCATTCATCTCGACATACGCTCAAAGAGAGGAGTCGTCAATCACGGGATACGCTCATAGAGAGGGACCATTCACCATGACATGCAGTCGAAGAGAGGGGTCATTCATTATGAAAAACACTCAAAGAGTGGGGATGTCCATCACGGGATACGCTCAAAGAGAAGGGTCGTCCATCACGGTATCTGCTCACAAAGAGGGATCGTTCATTATGACATGCACTCGAAGAGAGGGGTCATTCACCGTGGCATATGCTCAAAAAGAGGGGTCGTCCATCACAAAATACGCTCAAAGAGAGGGACCGTTTATTACGACCAACACTCAAAGAGAGGGGTCATTCACCGCGACATACGCTCAAAGAGAAGGAACATCCATCACAGTATACGCTCTAAGAAAGGGACCATTCATTATGACCTACTCTCGAAGAGAGGGGTCATTCATCATGATATACGCTCAAAGAGAGGGGTCATCCATCATGGTATTCGCTCAAAGAGAGGGACCTTTCATTGTAACATGCAATCGAAGAGAGGGCTCATTCATCGCGACATACGCTCAAAGAGATGGGTCGTCTATCACAGTATACACTCTACGAAAGGGACCATTACATGCACTCCAAGAGAGGGGTCATTCATCGCGACAAACGCTAAAAGAGAAGGGTCATCCATCACGGAATCTGCTCATAAAGAGGGACCGTTCATTATGACATGCACTCGAAGAGAGGGGTCATTCACCGTGGCTTACGCTCAAAGAGAACCATCACAATATATGCTCAAAGTGAGTGACCGTTCGTTCCGACCAGCACTCGAAGCGAGGGGTCATTTACCGTGACATACGCACAAAGAGAAGGGTCGTCCATCACGATATACGCTCTAAGAAAGGGACCATTCATTATGACATACTCTCAATGAGAGGGGTCATTCACCGAGACATGCGCTCAAATAGAGGGATCGTTGATTATGGATGCATTCAAAGAGAAGTGTCATTCATCGCGACATACTCTCAAAGAGAGGGGTCATCAATCACGGTATACGCTCTAAGAAAGGGACTATTTTTTATGACATGCATTCGAAGAGAGGGGTCATTCATCGCGACATATGTTCAAAGAGAGGATCGTCGATCACGGTATATGCTCAAAGAGAGGGATCGTTGATTATGACATGCACTCAAAGAGAGGTGTCATTCATCGGGTCATACTCTCAAAGAGAGGGCTCATCCGTCACGGTATACGCTCTAAGAAAGGGACTATTTATTATGACATGCACTCGAAGAAAGGGGTCATTCATCACCACATATGCTCAAAGAGAAGGGTCATTCACAACGACATATGCACAAAAGGAGGGGTCATCGGTCACGGTATATGTTCTAAGAAGGGGACCATTTATTATGACATGCACTCGAAGAGAGGAGTCATTCACCGCGACATACGCTCAAAAAGGGAGGAACCGTTCATTATGACATGCACTCAAAGAAAGGGATCATTCACCGCGACATACGCTCAAAGAGAGGGGTCGTTCATCACGGATACGCTCAAAGAGAGGGACCGTTCACCATGAATTGCACTCAAAGATAGGGGCCATTCATCGCGACATACGCTCAAAGAGAGGTGTCGTCCATCACGGTGTACGCTCAAAGAGAGGGACAATTCACCAGGACATGCACTCGAGGAAAGGGGTCATTCATCAAGACAAATGCTCAAAGAGAGGTGTCGTCCATCACGAGATACACTCAAAGAGAGGGACCGCTCAAAGAGAGGGACCGGTCATTATGACATACGCTCAAAGAGAGGGACTGGTCATTATGACATACGCTCGAATAGAGCGATCATTCACCGCAACATACGCTCAATGAGAGGGGTTATCCATCACAATTTACTATTTAAGAAAGGAACCGTTCATTATGATATACACTCAAAGAGAGGGGTCATTCATTGCGATCTACGCTCAAAGAGAGGGGTCGTCCATCACGGTATACGATCAAAGATAGGAAGGGACCTTTCATTTTAACATGCACTCGAGGAGAGGGCTGATTCACCGCGACATATGCTCAAAGAGATGGGTCGTCCATCAGAGTATACACTCTATGAAAGGGATTATTACATGCACAAGAAGAGAGGGGTCATTCATCACGACAAACACTCAAAGAGAAGGGTCGTCCATTAGAAAATACGCTCAAAGAGAAGGGTCGTCCATTAGAAAATACGCTCAAAGAGAGGAACCGTTCATTATGACATGCACTCGAAGAGAGGAGTCATTCACCGCGATATATGCTCAAACACAAGGGGTCATATATCATGGTATATGATCAAGGAGAGGGACCGTTCACCATGACATGCACTCAAAGAGAGGGGCCATTCATCGCGACATACGCTCAAAGAGAGGGACGTCTATCACGGTAGACGCACAATGAGAGGAACCATTCACCATTACATGCACTCGAAGAGAGGTGTTATTCATTGCGACACGCACATTGAGAAAGGTCGTCAATCACTATATACGCTCTAAGAAAGGGACCATTCATTATGACATACGCTCGAAGAGATGGGTTATTCATCGCAATATACGCTCAAAGAGAGGGGTCGTACATCACGGTATACTCTTAAAGATAGGGACCTTTCATTTTAACATGCACTCGAGGAGAAGGCTGATTCACCGTGACATACGCTCAAAGAGATGGGTCAAAGGGACCATTCATTACGACCTACTCTCGATGTGAGGGGTCATTCACCGTGACATATGCTCAAAGAGAACGGTCATCCATCACGGTATATGCTCTAAGAATGGGACTGTTAATTATGACATGGACTAGAAGACAGGAACCATTCATCACGACTTATGCTCAAAGAGAGTGGTCGTCCAACACGGCATACGCTTAAAGAGAGGGTCGTCCATCAGGAAATACGCTCAAACAGAGGAACCGATCATTATGAAATACTCTCGAATAGAGGTGTCATTCACCGTGACATACGCTAAACGAGAGTAGACGTGCATCACGGTATACGCTCTAAAAAAGTGAATGTTCATTATGATAAGCACTCGAAGAGAGGGGTTATTCATCGCGAGATACACTCAAAGATAAGGGTCGTCCATGACGGTATACGCTCAAAGAGAGGGATTGTTCACCATGACATGCACTCGAAGAGAGGGGTCCTTCATTGCGACACACACTCAAAAAGAGGGGTCATCAATCACGGTATACTCTTAAAGAGAAGGGTCTTTCATTATGACAAACCCTCAAAGAGAGGGGTCATTCATCGCGATATATGCCAAAGAGAAGGGTCATCCATCACGGTATACGCTCTAAGAAAGGGACTGTTCATTATGACATACACTCGAAGAGAGGGGTCATTCATTGCGAGGTACGATCAAACGGAGGGGTCGTCAATCATGGTTTACGCTTAAAGAGAGGAATCGTTCACAATGTCATGCTCAAAGGGAGGGGTCATTCACGCGACATAGTCTCAAATGGAGGGTTTGTTTGTAACGGCATACGCTCAAAGAGAGGGGTCATTCACCGCGACATAGTCTCAAATAAAGGGTTTGTCCGTCACGGCATACGCTCAAAGAGTGGGGTCATCCATCACAGTATACGCTCAAAGAGGGACTGTTCACCATGAAATGTACTAGAAGAGAGGGTCATTCATCGCAACGTACGCTCAAAGATAGGGTCATCGATCACAGTATACGCTCAAAGAGAGGGACCGCTGATTATGATATGCACTCAAGGAGAGGTGTCATTCATCAAGACATACTCGCGAAGAGAGTGGTCATCCATCACGGTATATGTTCTAAGAAGGGGACCGTTCAATATGACATGCACTCGAAGAGAGGGATCATTCACCGCGACATACGATCAAAAAGAGGGGTCGTCCATCACAGTATGTGCTCGAAGAAAGTGACCGTTCATTATTACATGCATTCATAGAGAGGGGTCATTCATCGTGATATACGCTCAAAGAGAGGGATCATCCATCACGATATCCGCTCAAAGATAGGGATCGTTCACCATGACATGAACTAGAATAGAGGGGTCATTCATCGTGACATACGCTCAAGGAGAGGGGTCGTCCATCATAGTATACGCTCAAAGAGAGGAACCGTTCATTATGACATGCACTCGAAGAAATGGGTCATTCACCGCGATATACACGCTCAAAGAGAGGGGTCGTCCATCACGGTATACGCTCAAAGAGAGCGACCGTTCACCATGAATTACACTCAAAGATAGGGGTCATTCTTCGCGACATAAGCTCAAAGAGAGGGGTCGTCTATCATGGTATACGCTCAAAGAGCGGGACAATTCACCATGACATGCACTCGAAGAATGGGGTCATTCATCATGATAGACGCTCAAAGAGAGCGGTCGACCATCATGAGATACGCTCAAAGAGAAGGACCAGTCATTATGACATACGCTCGAATTGGGCGGTCATTCACTGCGACATACGCTCAATGCGAGGGGTTGTCCATTACGATTTACGCTCTAAGAAAGGAACCATTCGTTACGACATGCACTGGAAGAGAGGGGTCATTCAATGCAACATACGCTCAAAGAGAGGGGTCGTCCATCACGCCATACGCTCAAAGAGAGGGAACGTTCATTATGGAGTACGTTTGAAGAGAGGGGTCATTCATCGCGGTATACGCTCATAGAGAGGGGTCATCCATCACGGTATACGCTTTAAGAAAGGGACCGATCATTATGACATGCACTCGAAGAGAGGGGTCATTCATAGCGACATACACTAAAAGGGAGGGGTCGTCCATCACGGTATTCACTCAAAGAGAGGGATCTTTCACCATGACATACACTCGAAGAGAGGGGGTCATTCTTCGCAGCATACACTCAAAAAGGGTGTCTCGATCACATTATTCTCTCAAAGAGAGGGACCATTTATTATTACATTCCCTCGAAGAGAGGGTAATTCATTGCGACATATGCTCAAAGAGAGGGGTCTGGAGACACAGTATACGCTAAAAGAGATGGACTGTTCACCATGAAATGCACTCAAAGAGAGGGATCATTCATCGCAACATACGCTCAAAGAGAGGATCATCGATCATGGTATATGCTCAAAGAGAGGGATCGTTGATTATGACATGCACTCAAAGAGAGGTGTCATTCATCGCGACATACTCTCAAAGAGAGGGGTCATCCATCACGGTATACGCTCTAAGAAAGGGACTATTTATTACGACATGCACTCGAAGAGAGGGGTCATTCATCGCGACATACGCTCAAGGAGAGGGGTCATTCACAATTACGTACACACAAAGAGAGGGGTCGTCGATCACGGTATATTTTCTAAGAAGGCGACCGTTCATTATGACTTGCACTCGAAGAGAGGGGTCATTCACCGCGACATACGCTCAAAAGGGAGGAACCGTTCATTATGAAATGCACTCGAAGAAAGGGGACATTCACCACAACATACGCTCAATGAGAGGGGTCGTCTGTCATGGATACGCGTAAAGAGAGGGACCGTTCACCATGAATTGCACTCAAAGATAGTGGCCATTCGCGACATACGCTCAAAGAGAGGGGTCGTCCATCACGGTATACGCTCAAAGAGAGGGACAATTCACCATAACATGCACTCGAATAAAGGGGTCATTCATCATGACAAATGCTCAAAGAGTGGTGTCGTCCAACACGAGATACACTCTAAGAGAGGGACCGGTCATTATGACCTACGCTCGAATAGAGCGGTCATTCCCTGCGACATACGCTCAATGAGAGGGGTTGTCCATCACGATTTACTCTCTAAGAAAGGAACTGTTCATTACGACATACACTCGAAGAGAGGGGTCATTCATCGCGATATACGCTCAAAGAGAGGGATCGTTCATCACGGTATACGCTCCAAGATAGGGGACCGTGGCATACGCTCAAAGATAGGGGACCTTTCATTTTAACATGCACTCGAGGAGAGGGCTGATTCATCGCGACATACGCTCAAAGAGATGGGTTGTCCATCACAGTATACACTCTAAGAAAGGGATCATTACATACACTCAAGGAGAAGGGTCATTCATCGCAACAAACGCTCAAAGAGAAGGGTCGTCCCTCACAGTATCTGCTCACAAAGAGGGACCGTTCATTATGGCATGCACTCGAAGAAAGGGGTCATTCACCGTGGCATACGCTCAAAGAGAGGGGTCGTCCATCAAAAAATACTATCAAAGAGAGGAACCGTTCATTACGACATGCACTCGAAGAGAGGAGTCCTTCACCGCGACATATGCTCAAACACAAGGGGTCATATATTGTGACATACGCTCGTATAGAGCGGTCATTCACCGTGACATACGCAAAAGAGAGGGGTCGTCCATCACGATTTACGCTTTTAGAAAGGAACTGTTCATTATGACATTGACACGAAGAGAGGGGTCATTCACCGTGTCATACACTCAAAGAGAGGGGTCATCCATCACGGTATACGCTTTAAGAAAGGGACGGTTCATTATGACATGAACTCGAAAAGAGGGGTCATTCATCGCGACATACACTCAAAGAGGGGGGTCGTCCATCACGGTATTCGCTTAAGGAGAGGGAACTTTCACCATGACATGCACTTGAAGAGAGGGGTCATCCATCGCGATATACGCTCAAAAAGTAGGTCTCGATCATGATATTCGCTCAAAGAGGGGTCATTCATCGCAATGTACGCTCAAAGAGAGGGGTCATTCATTGCAACGTACGCTCAAAAAGTGGGTCTCGATCACGATATTTTCTTAAGGAGAGGGAACCTTCATTATGACATGCCCTCGAAGAGGGGTCATTCATTGCGACCTACGCTCAAAGAGAGGGGTCGTTCATCACAGTATACACTGAAAGAGAGGTACTGTTCACCGTGAAATGCACTCGAAGAGAGGAGTCATTCATCGCAACGTACGCTCAAAGAGAGGGCCATCGATCACGGTATACGCTCAAAGAGAGGGACCATTGATTATGACATGCACTCAAAGAGAGGGACCATTGATTATGACATGCACTCAAAGAGACGTGTCATTCATCGCGACATACTCTCAAAGAGTCCATCACGATATACGCCCAGAGAGTGGGACTGCTCACCATGACATGCAGTTGAATAGAGGGGTTTTTATTCATCTCGACATACGGTCAAAATAGAGGGGTCGTCCATCATGGTATACGCTCAAAGAGAGGGACCATTCATTATGATGTATGCTAGAATAAAGGGGTCAATCACCGCGTCATACGCTCAAAGAGAGGGACCAGTCATTATGACATATGCTAGAAGAGAGGGGTCAATCACAGCGTCATACGCTCAAAGAGAGGTGTCGTCCAACACGGTATACGCTCTAAGAAAGGGATGGTTCATTATGACAAGCACTCAAAGAGAGGGGTCAATCATCGCAACATACGCTCAAAGAAAGGGACTGTTTATTATGACATGCACTTGAAGAGTTGGGTCATTCATCACGACGTACATTCAAAGAGAGGGGTCGTCCATCATGGTATACGCTCAAAGAGAGGGATCGTTCACCATGACATGCAATAAAAGAGAGGGGTCATTCACATCAAGATATATGCTCAAAGAAAAGGTCGTCCATCACTGGATACAATCAAAGAGAGGGACCGATGATTACGACAAACTCTCGAAGGGAGGGTCATTCACCGTAACATACCCTCAAAGAGAGGGATCGTACATCGCAATATACGCTCAAAGTATGGTACCAT
This sequence comes from Abelmoschus esculentus, assembly GCA_035048815.1. Lineage (NCBI taxonomy): Eukaryota > Viridiplantae > Streptophyta > Magnoliopsida > Malvales > Malvaceae > Abelmoschus > Abelmoschus esculentus. Next base: position 17,639,434 of record JAUCBN010000008.1, on the reverse strand, counting down.
TCATTATGACATGCACTCGAAGAGAAGAGTCATTCATCGCGACATATGCACAATGAGAAGGGTCGTCCATCACGGTATACGCTCTAAGAAAGAGACCGTTCATTATGACATGCACTCGAAGAGAGGGGTCATTCAACGCGACATACACTCAAAGAGAGGGGTCATCCATCATGACATACGCACAAAGAGAGGGAACGTTCATTATGAAATACGCTCGAAGAGAGGGGTCATTCACTGTTACATACGCTCAAAGAGAGGAGTCATCCATCACGGTATACGCTCAAAGAAAAGGACCGTCCATTATGAAATTCTCTCGAAGAGAGAGGTCATTTACCGCGACATACGCTCAGCGAGAGGGGTCGTCCATTACGGTATACGCTCTAAGAAAGAGACCATTCATTATGATATGCACTCGAAGAGAGGGGTCATTCATCGCGATATACGCTCAAAGAGAGGGACCTTTCATTGTAACATGCACTCGAATAGACGGCTCATTCATCGCGACATACGCTCAAAGAGATGGGTCGTCCATCACCGTATACACTCTAAGAAAGGGATCAATACATGCACTCAAAGAGAGGGGTCATTCATCACGACAAACGATCAAAGACAAGGATCGTCCATCACGGTATCTACTTACAAAGAGGGACCGTTCATTATGACATGGACTCGAAGAGAGGGATCATTCAACGTGGCACACGCTCAATGAGAGGGGTCATTCATCACAATATACGCTCAAAGAGAGGGATCGTTCATTACGACCAACACTCAAAGAGAGGGATCATTCACCGCGACATATGCTCAAAGAGAGGGACCGTTCACCACGAAATGCACTCAAAGAGAGGTTTTTCATCGCGACATATGCTCAAAGAGAGGGATCGTCCATCATGGGATACGCTCAAAGAGAGGGACAGGTCATTACGACATATCTAGAAGTGAGGGGTCATTCACCACGACATACTCTCAAAGAGAGGGGTCGTCCATCACGGTATACGCTCTATAAAAGGGACTGTTCATTATGACATGCACTCGATGAGAGGGGTCCATTCATCGCGACATACACTCAAAGAGAAGGATCGTCCATCACGGTATATGATCAAAGAGGGGGATCATTTACCATGACATGCACTCGAATAGAGGGGTCATTCATCGTGACATATGCTAAAAGAGAGTGGTCGTCCATCACAGTATACGATCAAAGAGAGGTACCGTTCATTACGACATGCACTCGAAGAGAGGAGTCCTTCACCGCGACATATGCTCAAACACAAGGGGTCATATATTGTGACATACGCTCGTATAGAGCGGTCATTCACCGTGACATACGCAAAAGAGAGGGGTCGTCCATCACGATTTACGCTTTTAGAAAGGAACTGTTCATTATGACATTGACACGAAGAGAGGGGTCATTCACCGTGTCATACACTCAAAGAGAGGGGTCATCCATCACGGTATACGCTTTAAGAAAGGGACGGTTCATTATGACATGAACTCGAAAAGAGGGGTCATTCATCGCGACATACACTCAAAGAGGGGGGTCGTCCATCACGGTATTCGCTTAAGGAGAGGGAACTTTCACCATGACATGCACTTGAAGAGAGGGGTCATCCATCGCGATATACGCTCAAAAAGTAGGTCTCGATCATGATATTCGCTCAAAGAGGGGTCATTCATCGCAATGTACGCTCAAAGAGAGGGGTCATTCATTGCAACGTACGCTCAAAAAGTGGGTCTCGATCACGATATTTTCTTAAGGAGAGGGAACCTTCATTATGACATGCCCTCGAAGAGGGGTCATTCATTGCGACCTACGCTCAAAGAGAGGGGTCGTTCATCACAGTATACACTGAAAGAGAGGTACTGTTCACCGTGAAATGCACTCGAAGAGAGGAGTCATTCATCGCAACGTACGCTCAAAGAGAGGGCCATCGATCACGGTATACGCTCAAAGAGAGGGACCATTGATTATGACATGCACTCAAAGAGAGGGACCATTGATTATGACATGCACTCAAAGAGAGGGACCATTGATTATGACATGCACTCAAAGAGACGTGTCATTCATCGCGACATACTCTCAAAGAGTCCATCACGATATACGCCCAGAGAGTGGGACTGCTCACCATGACATGCAGTTGAATAGAGGGGTTTTTATTCATCTCGACATACGGTCAAAATAGAGGGGTCGTCCATCATGGTATACGCTCAAAGAGAGGGACCATTCATTATGATGTATGCTAGAATAGAGGGGTCAATCACCGCGTCATACGCTCAAAGAGAGGGACCAGTCATTATGACATATGCTAGAAGAGAGGGGTCAATCACAGCGTCATACGCTCAAAGAGAGGTGTCGTCCAACACGGTATACGCTCTAAGAAAGGGATGGTTCATTATGACAAGCACTCAAAGAGAGGGGTCAATCATCGCAACATACGCTCAAAGAAAGGGACTGTTTATTATGACATGCACTTGAAGAGTTGGGTCATTCATCACGACGTACATTCAAAGAGAGGGGTCGTCCATCATGGTATACGCTCAAAGAGAGGGATCGTTCACCATGACATGCAATAAAAGAGAGGGGTCATTCACATCAAGATATATGCTCAAAGAAAAGGTCGTCCATCACTGGATACAATCAAAGAGAGGGACCGATGATTACGACAAACTCTCGAAGGGAGGGTCATTCACCGTAACATACCCTCAAAGAGAGGGATCGTACATCGCAATATACGCTCAAAGTATGGTACCATTCATTATGACATGCACTCGAAGAGAAGAGTCATTCATCGCGACATATGCACAATGAGAAGGGTCGTCCATCACGGTATACGCTCTAAGAAAGAGACCGTTCATTATGACATGCACTCGAAGAGAGGGGTCATTCAACGCGACATACACTCAAAGAGAGGGGTCATCCATCATGACATACGCACAAAGAGAGGGAACGTTCATTATGAAATACGCTCGAAGAAAGGGGTCATTCACTGTTACATACGCTCAAAGAGAGGAGTCATCCATCACGGTATACGCTCAAAGAAAAGGACCGTCCATTATGAAATTCTCTCGAAGAGAGAGGTCATTTACCGCGACATACGCTCAGCGAGAGGGGTCGTCCATTACGGTATACGCTCTAAGAAAGAGACCATTCATTATGATATGCACTCGAATAGACGGCTCATTCATCGCGACATACGCTCAAAGAGATGGGTCGTCCATCACCGTATACACTCTAAGAAAGGGATCAATACATGCACTCAAAGAGAGGGGTCATTCATCACGACAAACGATCAAAGACAAGGATCGTCCATCACGGTATCTACTTACAAAGAGGGACCGTTCATTATGACATGGACTCGAAGAGAGGGATCATTCAACGTGGCACACGCTCAATGAGAGGGGTCATTCATCACAATATACGCTCAAAGAGAGGGATCGTTCATTACGACCAACACTCAAAGAGAGGGATCATTCACCGCGACATATGCTCAAAGAGAGGGACCGTTCACCACGAAATGCACTCAAAGAGAGAGGTTTTTCATCGCGACATATGCTCAAAGAGAGGGATCGTCCATCATGGGATACGCTCAAAGAGAGGGACAAGTCATTACGACATATCTAGAAGTGAGGGGTCATTCACCACGACATACTCTCAAAGAGAGGGGTGACGCATCACGGTATACGCTCTATAAAAGGGACTGTTCATTATGACATGCACTCGATGAGAGGGGTCCATTCATCGCGACATACACTCAAAGAGAAGGATCGTCCATCACGGTATATGATCAAAGAGGGGGATCATTTACCATGACATGCACTCGAATAGAGGGGTCATTCATCGTGACATATGCTAAAAGAGAGTGGTCGTCCATCACAGTATACGATCAAAGAGAGGTACCGTTCATCATGAAATACACTCGAAGAGAGGGGTCATTCAACGTGACATACGCTCAAAGAGAGGGTTCATCCATCACAGCATACGCTCAAAGAGAGGGACCGTTCATTATGAAATACGCTCAAAGAGAGGGGGTCAACCATCACGGTATACGCTCTAAGAAAGGGATTCTTCATTACAAAATACGCTCAAAGAGAGGGGTCATTCATATCCACATATGCTTAAAGAGAGGGTCATCCATCACGTCATACGCTCAAAGAGAGGGACTGTTCTTTATGAAATACGCTCGAACAGAAGGATCATTCACCGCGACATAGGCTCAAAGAGAGGGGTCATCCATCACAGTATACGGTCTAAGAAAAAGACCATTCATTATGAAGTACGCTCGAAGAGAGGGGTCATTCACCGCGACATACACTTAAAGAGTCGGTTCATTCATCACGTTATACGCTTTAAGAAAGGTACCGTTCATTATGACATGCACTCGAAGAGAGGGGTCATTCATCGCGACATACGCTCAATGATAAGGGTCGTCCATCACGGTATACGCACTAAGAAAGGGACTGTTAATTATGACATGCACTCAAAGAGAGGGGTCATTCATCACGACATACGTTCAGGAAGAGGGGTCGTCCATCACGGTATACGCTCAAAGAGAATGACCGTTCACCATGATATGGACTCAATGAGGGGGCATTCATCGCGACATACGCTCAAAGAGAGAGATCATCCATCACTGGATGCGCTCAAAGAGAGGGACCGGTCACTACGACACACTCTCGAAGAGAGGGGTCATTCACCGCGACATACGCTCAAAGAGAAGGGTCGTCCATCACGGTATACGCTCAAAGAAAAGGACCGTTCATTATGACATGCACTCCATAGAGGGGACATTCATCGCGACATACACACAATGAGAAAGGTCGTTGAAGCGACCTTTTTCAGGTTGAAAGATGGAAAACGGAAAATTAGTTTGAAAAGAATTAAGGAGACAAGATCTTTGGTTGTATTGAATTAATGCCCTTCGAAAATGTTATTTAAAAAATATAAATTCTTTTGGAAAAATAAATTTGGAGTCGCCATCGGTCACTAAGGTAGACCGGACACCTTAAAAGCAAAATCAAAGATTTATTTTGAAAAAGGGTTTTGGAGTTGGTTATGCATGGGGAAGGATTAGCAACCCCATCACTCTTTGAAATTGGTACCAAAAATATTTTCTTTAAAAATCATGTTTCAACTTTAATTTAATTTTAAATCCTTTTATAAATTCAAAATTAACCTTAATTAAATTTGTTTAATTTAATTGGTGAATTCAAATCAATAAACCATTTAATTAATAAGGTTTACGATACACCGGACCAAAGACTAAATCAACGTCAAATAATATTGTTCGTCGCGTTAGTTTAGGGTTCAGATCCCGCACGTCACCTTATGAATGATGCAACATAAAAAGAAATGACGTCATAATCTTGTCGGCTTTTAATTTTAATTACCTAGAGATGGTGAAAAATAATTTTAATATTTCGCTCAACGTCTGATGATTCGGACCGTTATGACACGAGCATAAAAACTAATGATCACCTCTTTTCTTAGAATCTAATCAATTAAATAAATAGAAACTGACCTAAATAAGTAATACTAAATTATGTAAATGATTATAGTCTAGTGATACGAATCCAAAGGTAAAAAATCGAATGATTCAGCGCATGCATTTGGTGAGACAAATTCTAGTAATAAAATATCATTATTATTCTACCTCAATATGAAGAATTACACATAAATAAATACACATGCAAGTAACAATTGATTTTGATTTAAAGACCATGTAATATATATATATATATATATATATATATATATATATAAAGGATAAAACAAAATGACATGCTTAGGAATAAATTAAATAAAACAAGGACGCCTGTATACATAACTAACGATATATACATATATATTTGATTACATACATTATTAATACATAGTTATGCAACATAATATATCACATTTGATGATTTCATAATATCCACAAGTACATATTATATATATACACACACCGATAAAACTTAAACAAATAGTAGGGTAGAATATTAACATGCGTAGTACACATATTATTATAATAAACACACGTACAAACATGCAATATTAATGTAAAATATATGACCATAATATTAATACCCGTACAGAAATTAAAGCGTCCAAGCCCATTTTTTTAAACATAAAAGTGACGAGTTAGACCCAGATAAAATGGTGATTACAGTCGTCCATCATGGTATACGCTCTAAGAAAGGGACCATTCATTAAGACATGCACTCAAAGAGAGGGGCCATTCAACGCATCATATGCTCAAAGAGAGGGGTCATCTATCACGGCATACGCTCAATAAGAGGGACCATTTATTATGAAATACGCTCGAAGAGAGGGGTCATTCACCGCGACATACGCTCAAAGAAAAAGGTCATCCATCACAGGTACGCTCTAAGAAAGAGACCGTTCATTGTGAAATACGCTCGAAGAGAGGGGTCATTAAACGCGACATACGCTGAAAGATAAGGGTCATCCATCACGGTATACGTTTTAAGAAAGGGACCTTTCATCATGACATGCACTTGAAGAGAGGGGTCATTCACTACGACATACGCTCAAAGAGAAGGTTCATCCATCACGGTATACGCTCTAAGAAAGGGGTCGTTCATTATGACATGCACTCGAAGAGAGGGATCATTCATCGCGACATACGCTCAAAGAGAAGTGTCATCTAACACGAAACATGCTCAAAGAGAGGAACAGACACCATGACATACACTCAAAGAGAGGGGCATTCACTAAGAAAGGGACCATTATTTATGACATACACTCAAAGATAGGGGCATTCACTAAGAAAGGGACCATTATTTATGACATACACTCAAAGAGAGGGGTCATTCACCGCGAAATATGATCAAAGAGAGGGACCGTTCATCATGACATGCACTAAAAGAGAGGGCTCTTTCATCGCGACATATGCTCAAAGAGAGGGGTTGTCCATCACGGGATACACTCAAAGAGAGGGACAAATCATTACGTCATACTCTCGAAGTGAGGGGTCAACCACCGCGACATACTCTCAAAGAGAGGGGTCGTCCATCACGATATACGCTTTATGAAAGGAACCGTTCATTATGACATGCACTCGATGAGAGGGATCGTCCATCACGGTATACGATCAAAGAGGGGGATCGTTTACCATGACATGCACTCGAAGAGAGGGGTCATTCATCGTGACATACGTTGAAAGAGAGTGGTCGTCCATCACGGTATATGCTCAAAGAGATGTACCGTTCACCATGAAATGCATTCGAAGAGAGGGGTCTTTCAACGCGACATACTCTCATAGAGAGGGGTCATTCATCATAGCATACGCTCTTAGAGAGGGACCGTTCATTAAGAAATACGCTCGAAGAGGGGTCATTCACTGCAACATACGCTCAAAGAGAGGGGTCATCCATCACAGTATACGCTCTAAGAAAGGGATCGTTCATTACGAAATACGCTCGAAGAGAGGGGTTATTCATAACTACATATGCTCAAAGATAGGGTCATCCATCACGTCATACGCTCAAAGAGAGGGACCGTTCATTATAAAATACGCTCGAAGAGAGGGATCATTCACTATGACATATGCTCAAAGAGGAGGGTCATCCATCATAGTATACGGTCTAGGAAAGGGACCGTTCATTATGAAATACACTCGAAGAGAGGGGTCCTTCACCGCGACATAGGCTCAAAGAGTAGGTTCATCCATCACGGTATACGCTTTAAGAAAGGGATCGTTCATTATGACATGCACTCGAAGAAAGGGGTCTTTCATCGCGACATACGCTCAAAGAGAAGGGTCGTCCATCATGGTATACGCACTAAGAAAGGGACTGTTAATTATGACATGCACTCAAAGAGAGGGGTCATTCATCGCGACAAACGTTCAAGGAGAGAAGTCGTCCATCACGGTATACACTCAAAGAGAGTGACCGTTCACCATGATATGCACTCAAAGAGAGGGGTCATTCATCTCGACATACGCTCAAAGAGAGAGGTCGTCCATCACGGGTGATGAGTGCCTAAAAGACAGTTATTTACTATCATTCATCACAACATACGCTCAAAAAGAGGGTCATTGATCACGGTATACGCTCAAAGAGAGGGACCGACCATTATGACATGCACTCGAAGAGAGTGGTCATTCACCACGTCATATGCTCAAAAAGAAGGGTTGTCCATCACTGTATATGCTCTAAGAAAGGGACCATTTATTATGACATGCACTCGAAGAGAGGGGTCATTCATCACGGCATAAGCTAAAAAAGAGGGGTCATCCATCTCGTTATACGCTCAAAGAGAGGTACCATTTACTAAAACATGCACTCGAATAGAGGGGTCATTAAACGCAACTTATGCTCAAAGAAAGTGGTCGTCCATCACGGCATACGCTCAAAGAGTGGGACCATTCATTACGACATACTATCGAGGAGTGGGGTCATTTACCGCGACATACGCTTGAAGAGAGGTGTAGTCCATCACGGTATATGCTCTAAGAAAGAGACCATTGATTATGACATGCACTCGAAGAGAGGGATCATTCATCGCGATATACGCTCAAATAGAGGGGTCGTCCATCACGGTATCCACTCAAACGGATGGACCGTTCAGCATGACATGCACTCGAATACACCGGTCATTCATCGAGACATACGCTCAAAGAGAGGATCATCGATCACGGTATACGCTCAAAGAGAGAGACCGATCATTATGATATGCACTCGAAGAGAGACGTCATTAGTCGTTATATACGCTCAATTAGAGGGGTCGTCCATCACGGTATCCTCTCAAAGGGAGGGCTCGTTCACCTTGACAGGCACTTGAATAGACGGGTCATTTATCGCGACATACGCTCAATGAGAGAGTCATCGATCATGGTATACGCTCAAAGAGAGTAGTCGTTTATTATTACATGCACTCAATAAGAGGTCACTCATCACGACATACGCTCATAGAGAGGTCGTCCATCACGGTATACGCTCAAAGAGAGACACTATTCACCATGTCATGCACTCAAAGAGAGGGGTCATTCGTCGTGACATACGCTCAAGGAGAGGGATTGTCATCACGGTATACGCTATAAGAAAGAGACCTTTCATCATGACATGCACTCGAAGAGAGGGGTCATTCACCGCGACATACGCTCAAAGAGAAGGGTCGTCCCAACGGTATACGCTTTAAGAAAGGGACCGTTCATTATGACATGTGCTCGAAGAGAGGTGCATTCATCGCGACATACGCTCAAAAAGAGAACTCGTCCCTCATAGTATACGGTCTGAGAAAGGAACCGTTCATTATGACATGCACTCGAAGAGAGGGGTCATTCATCCCAACATATGCTCAAAAAGAGGGTCATTGATTACGGTATACGCTCAAAGAGAGGGACCGACCATTATGATATGCACTCAAAGAGAGTGGTCATTCACCGCGTCATATGCTCAAAAAGAAGGGTCATCCATCACGGTATATGCTCTAAGAAAGGGACCATTTATTATGACATGCACTCGAAGAGAGGGATCATTCATCGCGACATAAGCTAAAAAAGAGGGGTCATCCATCTCGTTATACGCTCAAAGAGAGGTACCGTTCACTAAAACATGCACTCGAATACAGGGGTCATTCAACGCAACTTATGCTCAAAGAGAGGGGTCGTCCATCACGGCATATGCTCAAAGATTGGGACCATTCATTATGACATACTATCGAGGAGTGGGGTCATTCACCGCGACATACGCTCAAAGAGAGGTGTCGTCCATCACGGTATACGCTCTAAGAAAGGGACCATTGATTATGACATGCACTCGAAGAGAGGGATCGTTCATCGCGATATACACTCAAATAGAGGGGTCGTCCATCACGGTTTCCACTCAAACGGATGGACCGTTCACCATGACATGCACTTGAATAGACCGGTCATTCATCGAGACATACGCTCAAAGAGAGGATCATCGATCACGGTATACGCTCAAAGAGAGAGACCGATCATTATGACATGCACTCGAAGAGAGAGGTCATTAGTCGTTATATACGCTCAATGAGAGGGGTCGTCCATCACGGTATCCTCTCAAAGGGAGGGATCGTTCACCTTGACATGCACTTGAATAGACGGGTCATTTATCGCAACATACGCTCAAAGAGAGAGTCATCGATCACGGTATACGCTCAAAGAGACTAGTCTTTTATTATTACATGCACTCAATAAGAGGTCACTCAGCACGACATACGCTGATAGAGAGGTCGTCCATCACGGTATACGCTCAAAGAGAGGCATTATTCACCATGTCATGCACTCGAAGAGAGGTGTCGTTCGTCGCGAAATACGCTCAAGGAGAGGGATCGTCATCACGGTATACGCTATAAGAAAGGGACCTTTCTTCATGACATGCACTCGAAGAGATGGGTCATTCACCGCGACATACGCTCAAAGAGAAGGGTCGTCCCAATGGTATACGCTTTAAGAAAGGGACCATTCATTATGACATGTAGTCGATGAAAGGGGTCATTCATCACGACATACGCTCAAAGAGAGGAGTCGTCCATCACAGTATACGGTGAAAAATAGGGACCATTCACCCTGACATGCACTCGAAGAATGGGTTCATTCATCGAGACATACGCTCAAAGAGAGGGACCGTTCATTACGACATACTATCGAAGAGAGGGGGTCATCCACCACGGTATACGCTCAAACAGAAGGACCATTCATTATAACATACGCTTGAAGAGAGGGGTCATTCACCGTGACATACGCTCAAAGAGAGGTGACGTCCATCACGGTATACACTCTAAGAAAGGGATCGGTCATTATGACCTGCACTCGAAATTAAGGGTCATTCATCTCGACATACGCTCTAAGAGAAGGGTCGGGTCGTCCATCACGGTATAGCTCTAAGAAAGGGACCGTTTATCATGACATGCACTCAAGTAGAGGGGTCATTCATCGCGACATATCTCAAAGAGAGGGTCATCGATCACGGTATACGCTCAAAGAGAGCGACCGTTGATTATGAGATGCACTCAAAGAGAGGGGTCATTCATTGAGAAATATTCTCAAAGAGAAGGGTCGTCCATCACGGTATACGCCCAAAGAGAGGGACCACTCACCATGACATGCACTCGAATAGAGGGGTCATTCATCACGATATACGCTCGAAGAGAGGGGTTATTGTCTGCGTCATACGCTCAAAGAGAGGTGTCGTCCATCACAATATACTCTCTAAGAATGGGACCGTTCATTATGACATGCAATCGAAGAGAGGGGTCATTCATCGCGACAAACGCTCAAAGAGATTGGTCGTCCATCACGTTATATGCTCTAAGAAAAGGACTGATTATTATATCGCGACATACGTTCAAAAAAATAGGTCGTCCATCACGGTATACGCTCAAAGAGAGGGACCATTCACCTTTGACATGCACTCAACGAGAGGGGTCATTCACCACGACATACGCTCAAAGAGAGGTATCGTCCATCACTGTTTTCGCTCTAAGAAAGGGACCATTCATTATGACATGCAGTCGAAGAGAGGGGTCATTCATCACGACATTCGCTCAAAGAGAGGGTTCATCCATCACGGTATACTTTCAAAAAGAATTAACTTTCACCTTAACTTGCACACGAAGAGAGGCGTCTTTCATCGCGACATACACTCAAAGAGAGGTGTTATCGATCACGGTATACGCTCTAAGAGAGGGGCCGTTTATTATGACACGCACTGAAAGAGAAGGGTCATTCATCGTGACATACCCTCAAAGAGAGGGATTTTCCATCACCGTATACGCTCAAAGAGAGGGACCGTTCACCATGTCATGCACTCGAAGAGAGGCGACATTCATCGCGACACACGCTCAAAGAGAGGGATCGTCCACCATGGTATACACTCAAAGATAGGGACCGTTCAACATGACATGCACTCAAAGAAAGGGGTCCTTCATAGCGACATACGCTTGGAGACAAGGGTCGTCCATCACGATATACGTTCTAAGAAAGGGACCATTCATTATGACATGCACTCGAAGAGAGGGGCATTCATCGCGACATACGCTCAAAAAGAGAACTCGTCCCTCATAGTATACGGTCTAAGAAAGGAACCGTTCATTATGACATGCACTCGAAGAGAGGGGTCATTTATCGCAACATACGCTCAAAAAGAGGATCATTGATCAAGGTATACGCTCAAAGAGAGGGACCGACCATTATGACATGTACTCAAAGAGAGTGGTCATTCACCGCGTCATATGCTCAAAAAGAAGAGTCGTCCATCACGGTGTATGCTCTAAGAAATGGACCATTTATTATGACATGCACTCGAAGAGAGGGTTCATTCATCGCGACATAAGCTAAAAAAGAGGGGTCATCCATCTCATTATAGGCTCAAAGAGAGGTACCATTCACTAAAACATGCACTCGAATAGAGGGGTTATTGAACACGACATATGCTCAAAGAGAGGGGTCGTCCATCACGGCATACGCTCTCAAAGAGTGGGACCACTCATTATGACGTACTATCGAGGAGTGGGGTCATTCACCGTGACATACGCTCAAAGAGAGGTATCGTCCATCACGGTATACGCTCTAAGAAAGGGACCATTGATTATGACATGCACTCGAAGAAAGGGATCATTCATCGCGATATACGCTCAAATAGAGGGGTCGTCCATCACGATATCCACTCAAACGGATGGACCGTCCATCACGGTATACGCTCAAAGAGAGGGACCATTCACCTTGACATGCACTCAACGAGAGGGGTCGTTCACCACGCCATACGCTCAACGAGAGGTGTCGTCCATCACGGTTTTCGCTCTAAGAAAGGGACCATTCATTATGACATGCAGTCGAAGAGAGGGGTCGTCATTCATCACGACATTCGCTCAAAGAGAGGGTTCATCCATCACGGTATACTTTCAAAGAGAATTAACTTTCACCTTAACTTGCACACGAAGAGAGGTGTCTTTCATCGCGACATACGCTCAAAGAGAGGTGTCATCGATCATGGTATACGCTCTAAGAGAGGGGCCGTTTATTATGACATGCACTGAAAGAGAGGGGTCATTCATCGTGACATACCCTCAAAGAGAGGGATTTTCCATCACCATATACGCTCAAAGAGAGGGACCGTTCACCATGTCATGCACTCGAAGAGAGGCGCCATTCATCGCGACACACGCTCAAAGAGAGGGGCCATCCATCATGGTATACGCTCAAAGAGAGGGACCGTTCAACATGACATGCACTCAAAGAAAGGGGTCATTCACAGCGACATACGCTTGAAGATAAGGGTCGTCCATCACGATATACGTTCTTAGAATGGGACCATTCATTATGACATGCACTCGAAGAGGTGCATTCATCGCGACATACGCTCAAAAAGAGAACTCGTCCCTCACACTATACGGTCTAAGAAAGGAACCGTTCAATATGACATGTACTCGAAGAGAGGGGTCATTTATCGCAACATACGCCCAAAAAGAGGATCATTGATCACGGTATACGCTCAAAGAGAGGGACCGACCATTATGACATGCACTCAAAGAGAGTGGTCACTCACCGCTTCATATGCTCAAAATGAAGGGTCGTCCATCACGGTATATGCTCTAAGAAATGGACCATTTATGATGACATGCACTGGAAGAGAGGGGTCATTCATCGCGACATAAGCTAAAAAAGAGGGGTCAACCATCTCGTTATAGGCTCAAAGAGAGGTACCGTTCACTAAAACATGCACTTGAATAGAGGGGTCATTCAACACGACATATGCTCAAAGAGAGGGGTCGTCCATCACGGCATACGCTCAAAGAGTGGGACCATTCATTATGACGTACTATCGAGGAGTGGGGTCATTCACCGCGACATACGCTCAAAGAGAGGTATCGTCCATCACGGTATATTCTCTAAGAAAGGGACCATTGATTATGACATGCACTCGAAGAGAGGGATCATTCATCGCAATATACGCTCAAATAGAGGGGTTGTCCATCATGGTATCAACTCAAATGGATGGACCGTTCACCATGACATGCACTCGAATAGACCGGTCATTCATCGCGACATACGTTCAAAGAGAGGGTCATCGATCACGGTATACGCTCAAAGAGAGAGACCGTTCATTATGACATGCACTCGAAGAGAGTGGTCATTAATCGTTATATACGCTCAATGAGAGGGGTCGTCCATCACGGTATCCTCTCAAAGGGAGGGATCGTTCACCTTGACATGCACTTGAATAGACGGGGAATTTATCGCGACATACGCTCAAGGAGAGAATCATCGGTCACGGTATACGCTCAAAGAGAGTAGTCGTTTATTATTACATGCACTCAATAAGAGAGGTCACTCATCGCGACATACGCTCATAGAGAGGTCGTCCATCACGGTATACGCTCAAAGAGAGGCACTATTCACCATGTCATGCACTCGAAGAGAGGGGTCATTCTTCGCGACATACACTCAAGGAGAGGGATTGTCATCACGGTATACGCTATAAGAAAGAGACCTTTCATCATGACATGCACTCGAAGAGAGGGGCCATTCACCGCGACATACGCTCAAAGAGAAGGGTCATCCCAACGGTATACGCTTTAAGAAAGGGTCCATTCATTATGACGTGTACTCGATGAGAGGGGTCATTCATCGCGACATACGCTCAAAGAGAGGAGTGGTCCATCACAATATACGCTCAAAAATAGGGACCATTCACCATGACATGCACTCGAAGAATGGGGTCATTCATCGAGACATACGCTCAAAGAGAGGGACCGTTCATTATGACATACTATCGAAGAGAGGGGTCATTTACCACGACATATGCTAAAAGAGAGGGGTCATCCACCACGGTATATGCTCAAACAGAAGGACCATTCATTATAACATACGCTTGAAGAGAGGGATCATTCACCATGACATACGCTCAAAGAGAGGTGACGTCTATCACGGTATACACTCTAAGAAAGGGACCGGTCAATATGACCTGCACTCGAAATTAAGGGTCATTCATCTCGACATATTTTCTAAGAGAAGAGTCGGGTCGTCCATCACGGTATAGCTCTAAGAAAGGGACCGTTTATTATGACATGCACTCAAGTAGAGGCGTCATTCATCGCGACATATCTCAAAGAGAGGGTCACCGATCACGGTATACGCTCAAAGAGAGTGACCGTTGATTATGAGATGCACTCAAAGAGAGGGGTCATTCATTGAGAAATATTCTCAAAGAGAAGGGTCGTCCATCACGGTATACGCCCAAAGAGAGGGACCACTCACCATGACATGCACTCGAATAGAGGGGTCATTCATCATGACATACGCTCGAAGATAGGGTGTTCCATTATGTTATACGCTAAAAGAGATGGTCTGTTCATTATGACATATGCTCGAAGAGAGGGGTTATTGTCCGCGTCATACGCTCAAAGAGAGGTGTCGCCATCACAATATACTCTCTAAGAAAGGAACCGTTCATTATGACATGCACTCGAAGAGAGGGGTCATTCATCGCGACAAACGCTCAAAGAGATGGGTCGTCCATCACGTTATATGCTCTAAGAAAGGGACTAATTATTATATCGCGACATATGTTCAAAAAAATAGGTCGTCCATCATGGTATACGCTCAAAGAGAGGGACCATTTACCTTGACATGTACTCAATGAGAGGGGTCATTCACCATGACATACGCTCAAAGAGAGGTGTCGTCCATCACGGTTTTCGCTCTAAGAAAGGGACCATTCATTATGACATGCAGTCGAAGAGAGGGGTCATTCATCACGACATTCACTCAAAGAGAGGGTTCATCCATCACGGTATTCTTTCAAAGAGAATTAACTTTCACCTTAACTTGCACACGAAGAGAGGTGTCTTTCATTGCGACATACGCTCAAAGAGAGGTGTCATCGATCATGCTATACGCTCTAAGAGAGGGGCTGTGTATTATGACATGCACTGAAAGAGAGGGGTCATTCATCGTAACATACCCTCAAAGAGAGGTTTCGTTTTGTTGGGATTAAAATGTGCATGTCTAAAAAGGCTTTGTAGAGAATTCGTTCAAATTTTAACTGAGTATAAAGCTAAAAGTTTTAGATTAATCTGTATAATTTTGTTTAAAAGACCATATTCAACTATTTGAACTCATAAAATTTGATTTAATAACATCTGGTTTTCGTTTTGGTGGGATTAAAACTTGCATGTCTAAAATTGCTTTATTGAGAATCCGTTCGAACTTTAAACGAGTAAAAAGCTAAAAATTTTAGATCTATCTGTATAATTTTGTTAAAAATCCCATAATTAACTATTTGAACTCATAAAATTTTATTTAATAACATCTGGTTTTTGTTTTGTTCAGATTAAAACGTGCATGTCTAAAAAGGCTTTATAAAGAATCCATTCAATTTTTTTTTTGAAGGAAAGGGCCTCATTAAAAAAACCCTATAGCCGACCACCCCGGGAGGTGAGAAGGCCCCTATGGGGAAAAGAGTACCCAAAGTATTATTGAGAAGAAGAGGAGAACCTCTCCAAGTTTACAGAAGCCCGAATAAAATCGGGAAAGAAAAAATCAAAGGAACAAGAAGAAAAAGAACGCAAAGCCCTACTAGCAAGAGTATGGGCTACAACATTTGCATCTCTAGGCACATAACAAATCTTACAATTAGGTATAGTACCCAGAGTGGCACGAATGCGAGTTATCAAGTGCTGCATTGTGGAAAGATCTCGAAGCGGAGTATTATTAATTTTGTTGGCAATGGACGCAGAGTCAGTTTCCAGGATCACATTGGACCATCCATAGGCGGCAGCGAGCCGTAAACCTTCCAAAATAGCAAGAGCCTCAGCAGAGGCAAGATCCGGACAAAGAAGGGCATAAAACGGCCACCAAGTACGGTACCAGAAGAATCACGTGCAATAACACCAGCAGCAGCTCCTCTCAGAATAGGGTCAAAAGCCCCATCCGTGTTAATTTTGACAAAACCGGGAGCCGGTTTCATCCATCTAGCTGGAGCAAGAGTGGGCTCAGCTAGCCGGGAGGATTGGCGGACCTCATCATTAGAGGATGTATAATCAGTTAGAAGTTTTTGGGCAGAGGCAACAGTTAACCAGATCGGTTGAATATGGTTGTTATGAACCAAGTCATTACGGCGGTTCCAAAGGTTCCATAAAATTGTGATAAGAAGAGAAAATTGGTGTAGGGAGAGAAAACCAGCAGCATCAGAAAGCCACTGATGGGGAGAAGTATAAACATTAGACAACAGCCTATGGGGAAGGCCTGCCAATAGGATCGCTTCCTTAGCACCAGAACAATCACGCATAGCATGGATAGAAGATTCGACAGTCAGGTTGCAAATAGGGCAAATTCTAGGACCAAGGTTGGCCTGCAATATTTTCTGACCGGAGGGCAACGCATCATGACATAAACGCCACCCAAAGGAACGAACTTTGGGCAGAGTAGGCAACTTAGCCAAGATTTTCCAAAGCTTAGAAGGCCTGTTAACAGGCCCTAATTGCGACTGCAAAAATTGATAACCAGAGCAGACCGTATAGACACCGGCATCATGGTAACCCCAAAGAGTAGAATCATTAATATCGTTAATAATTGGGACGTTAAGGATGGTATTAGCATCTTCATAGGAAAAATAATCTCACTTTTCCTTCATCCCAATGGGGTAAATTATGGAGCATGAAGGATCCTGCACGAAGGGGGACTTCGTCATTTATTTCATACTCACCATAAAGATGAACAGGCTGAGAACCACCCCACCTATCAACATGAATCTGAACGTTACTGGATATGCCAGGGCGTTTGAAAAACCCGTAGCGAAGCTTAGAAATAGCAATACTTAGACCCTTCCAAGCAAAGGAAGAACTTCGCGTATGAGCGGACTCTAAGACGGAGCCCGTAGGGAAGTACTTACATTTATAGACCTGACTTAGAAGGTTATCAGGTTCACAAATTAACCGCCAAATTTGTTTGCCTAGAAGAGCGATGTTAAAGTGGTGAAGATCACGAAACCCTACACCTCCAGCAGCTTTAGGGAGGCAGAGAGTGTCCCAGGGAAGCATGTGCCACCCACGTTTGCCCGCTTTCCCCGACCACCAATATCGACGTATAACGGTAGTCATATCATCAATAATATTTTGCGGTAAGAGGTAACAGGACATGACATATTGAGGCATAGATTGGATAACCGCTTTAATGAAAACTTCACGACCACTAAAGGAAAGGAGATGTTTATCCCAAGTACTCAGCCTGGCATTCATATTTTCCCTGGTGAACCCTAAGGCTACAGTTTTGTTCTTCCTAATGAGGAGGGGAACCCCTAGATAAATACCAGGGTCGTCCACTTCCCTTACACGAAGGATATCATTAATTTCTGCCCTGAGGAACGCAGAGGTTTTCCGTGAAAAAAAATAATAGATTTTTCAAAATTCACCGCTTGTCCCGACGAGGAAGCGTAAGTCTGCAAAGCATCCTTGAGACGCTGAGCCTCTGTGGTTGTATTTTTGATAAAGACAACACAGTCATCCGCAAAAAGAAGGTGGTTGATGCGGGGGCCATTCCTACTAGCACGAAGACCAGGAAGATGACCATTGGCTTGTTCAGCATTAAGCAAGGCAGAAAGACCTTGAGTGCAGAAAAGAAATAAAAAAGGAGAGAGGGGGTCTCCTTGCCGTAACCCTCTACGGGGTTTAAAGGGCCGTGAAAGGGAATCATTAATTCGAACTTGAAAAGATACCGAAGAGACACACCTCATAATGAGAGAAACCCAGTTGGTGTGGAAACCTAGACGAAGCATTACTTGTTCAAGAAAGGGCCATTCAACACGGTCGAAGGCTTTTTCCATATCTAGCTTTAAACTAGCACCTTTTGCCAAGGAAGTAACATCAGAGTTAAGAGTATGAATAATTTCATGAGCGATAAGGATGTTATCAGTAATGTTCCTTCCGCGAACGAAAGCAGCCTGATTACCACTAATGCATAAGGGCATGATAGATTTTAGCCGATTGACTAAAACTTTCGACACTGTTTTATAGATGACTGTGCAAAGACTAATAGGTCGGAGATGTCGCATGGTAGTAGGGTCACTAATTTTAGGAATAAGAACAATAATGGAGCGATTGACCTCTTCTAAATTAACAGACCCATGTAAAAGCCCGAGGCAGAGATTAATAAAATCTGGACCAAGAATATCCCAATATTTTCGAAAGAAACCGCTAGGAAAGCCATCAACACCAGGTGCTTTCCTCGGGTCAATATCACGAAAGGCCACATAAACTTCAGCTTCTGTGAAAGCTTTATTAAGATCAGTATTCATGGAATCGGTAACAATAGAAGGAATGTTATCCAAAATGGAAGACGCTATAGTAGGAGAAGAAGAAGCAAAAAGATGTTGAAAATAACTGACAGCAATAGACATAATGTCATGCGGATCAGTGTGCCAGAGATTCTGATCATTCAAAAGCCCAGCAAGATGATTCTTTCGTCGTCGGTTGGTTGCCCTTGCATGAAAAAAGGAAGTGTTTTTGTCACCATGTGCTAGCCAGTGTGCCCGAGCTCATTGAGCCCAGTAAATTTCCTTCTCCGTAAGTAAGCGATCAAGCTCGCTCTTAGCAGCAAGGAAGTTATGAGTATCCGTAGCCGGGAGTTGACGTTGGAGACACATATTGATAAAGTCATTAAGCTGAACGTGGAATATGAGGGGGTTTGTATCCATTAAGATAGGACAGTGGTCAGAACGTGCTTGGAAAAAGGACAGAGCTTGACAATTAGGGAAAGCATGAAACCAAGCGGAATTTCCGAGAAAACGATCAAGTCGTTCCATAATAGTTTCCGTAACACGTCCTGATCGAGTCCAAGTGAACCAACCAGTCGTAGGTTCGCAATCGAAAAGATCATTCTTGTCGAGACAATCCCGAAAACTATTAATTTGTGATCTGGCGCGCCGAGGGCCACCTTGTTTTTCATAATCAGAAAGAATCTCATTAAAGTCCCCCCCTAAAAGCCATGGGAGGTTTGAGTTAGAATTAAGAGAATCTATTAGCTGCCAGGTTTTATGTTTGTTGGCAGTTTCAGGGAACCCATGTAACCCAGAAAAATGGAACGGTACTGCCCCATAAGTGATAAGGACATCAATATGACGATCAGAATAGGAAAGTAAGTCTACTGAGACCTTGTCATTCCAGATTAAAGCAAGCCCGGTACAAGGGGGCCGGGAATCAACAGCTATGCATCCATGCATGCCAAGCTTATGTTTAATTCTATCCATATTGGATTGAGTCAATCTCGTTTCACAAAGAAAGACACAGTCAGCATCATGCTTCGAGGTGGCATGTTGAAGTGCATGAACTGCCTGGGTGTTGCCAAGGCCCTGACAGTTCCAACATAAGAGTTTCATTTATATCGGCGGGGTTGATTCCCATCAACCTCCGCCGTAGAGTTTTTAATGCTGCTCATCCCAGCTAAGTATAACCTGGCCCAGCTCGAAAGACAAAGCCAAAGAAGTGGAAGTATTACAGAAGATAGAGAAGTCGAATGAAAAGAAGTATAATACCCGATAGGTCGCAGGCATAAGCCGAGAAAGGTAAGAAATCGAAAAGGAACGACATCATTAAAGATGTTAGAGAAATCCCTAAAAAAGGGTGGAATAGTCAAGGTAGTTAAAATCGCCGTAAGAGGTAGATAGCAAACAGAATAGATAAAAAGAAGATAAATAGTCGAGCGTGTCATAATAAATATGGCCATTAAAATAAAAGAAAACGCAATAAAGAAACAAAAAAAGTAAGAAAACAAAGCAGAAAAGATATTATTAAACCATAAAGCAAAAGACAACAGACCCTGAAAAACAAAGCAAAAACAGCCAAAGAAACCTAACATAAACAAAAAACGAAATAAACTAAAACAAGGAAAAGAAAGAACAAAAGAGAAAAAGGCAACAAGCATGAAGCTGGCGAAATGTAGACCCGAAACTGCCAGAGCGTTGCCCAAACTCAGACAGTTCCAAAGTAGATTGATCATTTTGCTCGGCGGGGCTGATCAGAATCAACCTCCGCCGCAAAGTTTTTAGCGCTGCTCATCCCAACTTTCTCCATCAATGCCGTGCTAGCTCGTGGTCGTTTGACCCTAGTAGATTCATCGGAGGGAGGAGTTCTTTTAGCACCTCGACTTGAGGTTGGTCGGGCAGTACGCTTAGGCATTGGTGCAGAATCTAACCAATCAGCTGCTTCCTGGAATTCATGATCATTTGCAAGATCAGCCTCAAGCTCTTGGAGATCAGGATCCGAAAGGCTCACCTCTCCTCCATTGGCGTTGGATTGTTGCCTAGTAGTAATATTAGAACCTTGGTCAGGAAAAATCATTTGCAGCGGCTGCGAAGGATATCGACGAGCAGAGAGCTTGCTAGGAAACGTTGGGAGTTGGCGAGGGCCTTTGGGAAGTGGAGGCTCGGTGATCGATATAGGCTCGTTGCCATTGGTCGGAGGAGATGTCGAAGAAACTTTAGATTTACCCTTATCAATGCAGGCATTGGTGTGGGATGTTTGTGATAAGAGGGCTCCTTGTTGAGGACGCCTTCTTGATTGTTTCGGATCTAGGATTGAAGTAAGATGTCTCCTGCAATAAGCATGGCTGCAAATTGGTGTTTAAAAGGGCTGAAAAATTTAGGTAGACAGAATGTAGAAGATGAAGGCTCGGAGAAGTTGACAATGGTGGAACGTTGAAAGTATTGGTTTGGTTATGGCTAGGTTTGGTCTTTGGTGAGGTGACTGGTGAGAAATGAAGTTTCTGACAAGGTTGAAAAATAGGATGCAAGGGGTAGTACGAAAATGAAATAAAAACAAGGAAAAGAAATAAAATGAAACAAACTCCAAGGATGAACTCGAACAATCTGTTGAACGAACCCGAACCTTATCTTGAACTTGCTTCAGACGGACTTGGACCCTTCGATTATCTACAACCGAGAACCCAAAGTATCAAAGGGGTTGACCACGCAAGCAACGAACTTGAGAAGTCAGAAAGTTCTCAAAAGAACCGAAATGAGAGAAATTCTCACAAAAGTAAATTTCATTCAAATTGTCTTTTTTTCTTTTTTTACATTACAAAGTATACATATATATAGGCTAGTACAAGGGAGTTGGCGCCTAGAATACTTGGCCAGAATTGAATTGGAAGTTTCAGATGAGTGGCTGAAATGTAAGCACAATTAACATGTGTTAATTATGTTAAATGTGGATGAGAAAACTACTCATCCTTATCCTTTGTGGCCGGCTGGTTTTGGAGGGAGGGAAGACTGAATTTCAAACATTTAACACATGTGTTTTATGTGTGAAATTCAAAGGAAATAACTCCTTGTCCTTATCTTACTTTGACGCCAACTTCAAGGAGGGAAATCTTGAAATTTGAATCTGCCACATGCCATGCACATGCACATGCTTGGAATGGATGGTGGACGCCCCTCATGCTGGTCACATGACCATGACACACTCTCCCACGTGGAGGACACCTTTGAGCTATCCCGGGACTCACCAGCTTGAGTTGAGCTAGTAGAGCTGGAGTTGAGCTGAATGGAGCTGAGTTGAGCTGAATTCAGCTAGCTGAAGTGTTGAGGATTAGTTGAGCTGAAACGAGCTGCTAGAAATCCATTGAGCTTTTCCCGAGCTAAGGTGAAGTCCTTCATTTGGTACTCTTCCTTGTGCCTATGAGAAAACAAAAGTTATACCATCATAAGTATTGTAAACTTATTAAAGAAAGTTAAAACAAGCTGAAAAACATAGTTATCATATTGGAAAACATGTAACAAGCTAAAGAAACATGGTAAACATGATTATGAGCTTGTGTTCTTATTGAACTTATTGAAAACACACCTATTTACATGCTTAATAAACACAATACTAGCTTAAGTACTATATAGTTACAAGATGTTACACATCAGTATGTAACATAGTGTAAAGTTTATTCTCTAAGGCATATGCATTATTAAGGGATTCTGAGACTTGTAAACATTTAAGAATAAGAACTTCCCTGAATTGCTTAGCCTTTGATCGAGTGATGGGTCCTGATGGTAAGACCTCCGGATCAGCTGTTTGAGCTTGTGTAGATGTGCTCACATCATCCCCCCCTTCTTGAAAAGGATTTGTCCTCAAATCTGCAGAATCATTAAAAGGGGATAAGTCGGAAACATTAAATGTAGCACTTACATTGTATTCACCCGGCAAGTCCAACTTGTAAGCATTGTCGTTCACTTTCTCAACCACTTGAAAAGGACCATCTCCTCGTGGTAACAGCTTGGACCGTCGTTGGGTTGGAAAACGTTCCTTTCGGAAGTGAATCCAAACCCAATCTCCAACATCGAAGGTAACTCGCTTACGTCCTTTGTTCGCTTGCTTCTCGTATTGTTGAGTCCTTCGTTCAAGGTTATCTTTAACCTGTTGATGCAACTTCTTTACATAATCAGCCTTGGATTGTCCGTCCCTATTCGTCACTTGTTCATATGGCAAAGGCAACATATCGAGAGGAGTGATAGGATTAAATCCATAAACAACCTCAAAAGGTGACATTTTAGTAGCAGAATGAACGGCATGGTTATATGCAAATTCAACATGCGGCAAACAATCTTCCCACGTCTTAATATTCTTTTTGATGATGGAACGGAGTAAAGTAGATAAAATACGATTAACAACCTCAGTTTGTCCATCAGTTTGGGGATGACAAGTAGTAGAAAACATAAGTTTCGTACCTAATTTGCTCCAAAGAGTCCTCCAGAAGTGACTCAAGAATTTTACATCCCTGTCAGAAACAATCGACCTAGGAATACCATGTAAACGCACAATTTCCTTAAAGAACAAGTTAGCCACATTAACAGCATCATCGGTCTTATGACACGCAATGAAGTGTGCCATCTTTGAGAACCTGTCAACCACAACAAAGATACTATCTCTACCTGTCCTAGTCCTAGGCAATCCCAACACAAAATCCATAGATATATCAGTCCAGGGGGAGTCGGGAATAGGTAAAGGTAAGTACAAACCGTGTGGTAATACCTTCGACTTTGCTTTCTTACATGTCACGCATCGTTCACACATCCTTTCGACGTCTCGTCGCATCTTTGGCCAGAATAGGTGCTCCTTGAGAATGTGTAACGTCTTGGTGACTCCAAAGTGTCCCATAAGTCCTCCTTCATGAGCTTCTCGAATTAGGACCTCTCGAATTGACCCTTGAGGAATGCAGAGTCTTCCTTCTTTGAAAAGATAATCATCATGTCGATAAAATTTCTCATCTGCACCCTTTTCACACAATGTATATCTTTCTCCAAAATCAGGGTCAGTAGCATATAATTCTTTGATATAGGCAAACCCAATCAAATGAGAGTCTAAGTAATTCAGAAGTGCATACCTACGGGATAAGGCATCTGCTACAACGTTGTCTTTACCTTTCTTATATCGAATGACATAAGGAAAAGATTCTAGAAATTCAACCCACTTAGCATGCCTTTTATTCAACTTATGCTGACCTGTTATGTGCTTCAAAGCTTCGTGATCGGTGTGAATTACGAATTCTTTCGGTAAGAGATAGTGCTGCCATGTTTCAAGAGCTCGAATCAATGCATACATCTCTTTGTCGTACACTGGATAATTCAAGGTAGCACCACTTAACTTCTCGCTGAAATAGGCAATAGGTCGCTTCTCCTGTGATAAAACGGCTCCAATTCCTATTCCTGAAGCATCACACTCAATCTCGAACATTTTATCAAAGTTAGGTAAGGCTAACACTGGGGCCTTAGTCAAATAATCCTTAATTTTCAAGAAGGCTTTTTCCTGTTCATCACCCCAATTGAAGACTGAATTCTTCTTTATAATCCCGGTTAAGGGGGCGGTAATGGAACTGAAATTAGGTACAAACCGACGATAAAAACTAGCTAAACCATGAAAAGATCTAACCTGACTTATTGATGTCGGTCGAGGCCAATCCTGAATCGCCTTCACCTTTTCTGGATCGACTTCCACACCCTGTGCAGTCACGATAAAACCAAGAAAGGTAACCTTATCAGTACAAAACATACATTTCTTCAGATTACCAAATAACCTTTCTTTTCTCAATGTGCCAAGAACATTCCTCAAGTGTTCCTCGTGATCCTGCAAAGACTTGCTGTATATAAGAATGTCATCAAAGTACACAACACAATATTTTCCAATGTAAGATCGTAAAACATGATTCATCAGACGCATAAAGGTGCTAGGTGCGTTAGTTAAACCGAAAGGCATCACTAACCACTCGTACAGACCCAATTTCGTTTTGAAGGCTGTCTTCCATTCGTCGCCTTCTCGCATCCGAATCTGATGATATCCACTCTTTAAATCAATTTTGGAAAATATGGTCGCACCACACAACTCATCTAGCATGTCATCAAGACGAGGAATGGGATGCCTATACTTGATGGTAATCTGATTCACCGCTCGGCAATCAACACACATTCTCCATGTTCCGTCTTTCTTGGGTACTAAAAGCACTGGTACAGCGCACGGACTTAAACTTTCCCGAATGTAACCCTTTTCCATCAACTCGGTGATTTGTTTTTGAAGTTCCTTTGTTTCTTCTGGATTACTTCGATATGCTGGCCGATTTGGAATGGTAGCTCCCGGAATGAAATCAATTTGATGTTCTATACCTCGAATAGGTGGCAACCCACTCGGTGTCTCATCCGGAAACACGTCTTCAAACTCCTGCAAAAGAGACGTAATAGATGTAGGCAAATCATTAGGAATATCAGATAACAAACAATACTCCTTATACATTAAAATAAGTAAAGTTTGTTGAGAGGAAAGACATTTCCTGATATCCTTGCCGCTCGCATATACGTTCGTCTTCTTCCTTTCTGTTTTGACTTCCTCGACATTCTTTCTCAATCGAACCTGATCTTCTTGCACTTGACTCGGTGTCAAAGGTGCTAAGGTGATCTTCTTACCTGCATGTGTAAAAGAATATCGATTTGTAATTACATCATGCAACGTACCTTTGTCGTATTGCCATGGACGTCCCAAAAGTAGGTGACACGCATCCATTGAGACGACATCACAAAGGATTTCATCTTTATACCTCCCTATGGTAAATGGTACCGAAACTTGTCTAGTAACTCGTACTTCTCCGCCATCATTTAACCATTGAAGACGGTATGGTTTGGGATGCTTCGTCGTCTTTAAGCCTAACTTATCAACCATGAAAGAACTTGCAACATTAGTACAACTACCACCATCAATAATGACAACACATACCTTGTCGTTAATGAGGCATCTAGTATGGAAGATGTTTTCTCGTTGCTGGTCGTCTTGTGTAGGTGTAGCATTTAGACTTCTTTTTATGACAAGTGCTTCACCGGTCATGTATGTATCCAAGGCATCATCCGCATCATCCTTGTCTTCCTCGTGTAAAGGTTCATGTTCTTCATTGTCGGATTCAGACTCAATCTCTCCGTTTTCTAACATCAACATAGTCTTCCGATTAGGACATTGGCTTGCAATATGTCCTCTTCCAAGACACTTAAAGCATTGAATATCCCTTGAGCGTTCTGGACGTTCTGGTTGTGCATTTTGCTTCCCACGCCCAACATCTACAATCGGGGCCTTTGGCTTGCTCGTTTCACCCTTCTCTTTGTTTTGAAACGGTACTTGTTTCCTGAAATTGTTAGAAGGATTGAAAACAGAATTGGAAGGAGGTCTGAAAGAATTATTACCTCGGGATGACGACATCTTTCTTCGTTGCTGCCTCTCAACCTTAATTGCCATTTGCACCATTTCGTCTAATTCGACGTAATGTTGCAATTCAACAGCATTGGCAATGTCGGTGTTCAAACCTGAAAGGAATCGCGCCATGGTTGCTTCTCGGTCTTCCTCAATGTTAGCACGCATCATGGCCATCTCCATGTCTTTAAAATAATCTTCGACGCTTCGATTTCCTTGTTTCAAAGTTTGTAACCTTTGAAATAGGTCTCGATGGTAATGGGATGGTACGAATCTCTTTCTCAAAATTCTTTTCATCTCTGCCCATGTATTGATTGGACCTTCACCGGTTCGTCTTCTACTTAGAATCAATTGATCCCACCAAATTAAGGCATAGTCAACGAACTCCATCGCTGCCAATTGAACCTTCTTCTGGTCAGAATAATTGTAGCAATCAAAGACGTGCTCCACCTTGCTTTCCCACGCAAGATATGCATCCGGATCTGATCGTCCTTGAAAAGGGGGTATGGCAACTTTGATGTTGTTCAAATTGTCATCCAGTTGTGCCTGGTGTTGTACACGCCTCCCATTTGTTCTAGGAGCATTCTGCCTCGGTTCTTGCACTTCTTCAACGTCATCATTATTGTCATCATGGGAATTGTTTTGAGATCCCTCGATCTTGTCCATTCTCACGTGCAATTGTTCAATCTCTGATTGCACTACTCTTCGGACTTCTCGAAGCATGGCTTGCATCATAAGGCTTGGTTGAACGTCGTTTTGTTGTTGATCATCACGATCTCCATTTGAACCTGCCATTGTTAGTAAAGAACAAACAACACAAAATAAAAATAAGGATAAATGGACCTCACAAAGTACACACACAAGATCCTCACAAGTTCACTCCAAAGAAAAATAAAAATGGCACTCCAACACTCGTGTTTCACTCGGGAATACTTGAATGGCTCTTTTGATTCCCCTTCTGATCTCACACACACAAATGCCTTTTACCACTCCTTCTCTCGTTATAAGTTCTTTAGAGGACTAGCGTAGACTTTCTTCAAATCTGTCACAAGTGTTAGTCTTTAACAACAACGGTTAGTGACAATCGAAATGTAAGGTTCTGTCCAAAACAAATTCGGTTAGTGTTAAATGGAAAGAAAAGTGATGTAAAGTAAGGTAAAGGTTAGAAAGAAAGAAAAAGAAAAAAAAAAAAAAAAAATGGATTACTTACTACAAAGAAACACTTACTACTCTCCTTTCACCGAACAATCAATTCTTCATGCCCGGTTGATTATGGTAGTGTTTGATGCTGTAGAACACATTAAACTTGCATTTTCTTTCATCTTTTCAATACCATGAAGTGCTTTTCTTTCAACTATTGATATTCTGATTTTTTTTTGAATTTTCGAAATTTTTTTTTTAACTAGAGTTGACTTTGACTTTTTTTTTTGACTTTTTTTTTGTTTTTTGATTGTTTTTGCACTCACGAAGATGATTCTTACTTGTAATCCAACCTAGGCTCTGATACCACATGATAAGAGGGCTCCTTGTTGAGGACGCCTTCTTGATTGTTTCGGATCTAGGATTGAAGTAAGATGTCTCCTGCAATAAGCATGGCTGCAAATTGGTGTTTAAAAGGGCTGAAAAATTTAGGTAGACAGAATGTAGAAGATGAAGGCTCGGAGAAGTTGACAATGGTGGAACGTTGAAAGTATTGGTTTGGTTATGGCTAGGTTTGGTCTTTGGTGAGGTGACTGGTGAGAAATGAAGTTTCTGACAAGGTTGAAAAATAGGATGCAAGGGGTAGTACGAAAATGAAATAAAAACAAGGAAAAGAAATAAAATGAAACAAACTCCAAGGATGAACTCGAACAATCTGTTGAACGAACCCGAACCTTATCTTGAACTTGCTTCAGACGGACTTGGACCCTTCGATTATCTACAACCGAGAACCCAAAGTATCAAAGGGGTTGACCACGCAAGCAACGAACTTGAGAAGTCAGAAAGTTCTCAAAAGAACCGAAATGAGAGAAATTCTCACAAAAGTAAATTTCATTCAAATTGTCTTTTTTTCTTTTTTTACATTACAAAGTATACATATATATAGGCTAGTACAAGGGAGTTGGCGCCTAGAATACTTGGCCAGAATTGAATTGGAAGTTTCAGATGAGTGGCTGAAATGTAAGCACAATTAACATGTGTTAATTATGTTAAATGTGGATGAGAAAACTACTCATCCTTATCCTTTGTGGCCGGCTGGTTTTGGAGGGAGGGAAGACTGAATTTCAATCATTTAACACATGTGTTTTATGTGTGAAATTCAAAGGAAATAACTCCTTGTCCTTATCTTACTTTGACGCCAACTTCAAGGAGGGAAATCTTGAAATTTGAATCTGCCACATGCCATGCACATGCACATGCTTGGAATGGATGGTGGACGCCCCTCATGCTGGTCACATGACCATGACACACTCTCCCACGTGGAGGACACCTTTGAGCTATCCCGGGACTCACCAGCTTGAGTTGAGCTAGTAGAGCTGGAGTTGAGCTGAATGGAGCTGAGTTGAGCTGAATTCAGCTAGCTGAAGTGTTGAGGATTAGTTGAGCTGAAACGAGCTGCTAGAAATCCATTGAGCTTTTCCCGAGCTAAGGTGAAGTCCTTCATTTGGTACTCTTCCTTGTGCCTATGAGAAAACAAAAGTTATACCATCATAAGTATTGTAAACTTATTAAAGAAAGTTAAAACAAGCTGAAAAACATAGTTATCATATTGGAAAACATGTAACAAGCTAAAGAAACATGGTAAACATGATTATGAGCTTGTGTTCTTATTGAACTTATTGAAAACACACCTATTTACATGCTTAATAAACACAATACTAGCTTAAGTACTATATAGTTACAAGATGTTACACATCAGTATGTAACATAGTGTAAAGTTTATTCTCTAAGGCATATGCATTATTAAGGGATTCTGAGACTTGTAAACATTTAAGAATAAGAACTTCCCTGAATTGCTTAGCCTTTGATCGAGTGATGGGTCCTGATGGTAAGACCTCCGGATCAGCTGTTTGAGCTTGTGTAGATGTGCTCACATCAGTTTGGGAAGACGAAGGCACTTGCTGAGCATTATTACCATTGGTAATGTAGCGGATAAGGCCTCTTTGGGTGGGTTGTGAATCTTTCTTCTTAGGAAGAAACCGTAACCAGTCACCAAAAGGAAGTTGTTCAGGACGCGATTCTTCCAGGATGAAACAAAAGTCAAGGGAATGGCCAATACGGCCACAACAGTAGCAAATTAGAGGTAGCCGTTCATATTGGAGCAGACAGAACCTTGGAGAAGGACCACCCCCAAGAGCAATACAACGTCGAATTGGCTGCGTGGCATCAATCGATAAGCCCACTCGCAAGTAGTCAACCATGTTAAGATCAATTTTCCTCGTATCAATTTTTGTTACTGACCCAATAATGGTTCCAAGGGATATGCCAATATCATTAGCTGAATCCTCCGTGGCCAGAAAGATGTGCGGGATGTTATAAATACGCACCCAGATGTTCATTATAGAAAAGAAATGTTCATCGGGAGTGATAGCAGAATTGTATTGAGTGAGAGCAAGCCATTCATCTTTGTATGTCCAAGGACCTCTAGAAAGTATATCATCCTTTATTTTTTCATCCTTGAAACGGATAAGAAACATATGTGGCTTCAAAATTCTCATAGAGACAAGTTTGGACGAAGTCCAAATGCCAGTGAACGCCTTGATAATCACCTGATCATCAACCTCCTTCGAAGTAATAAGCTTCCCAAGAAGAGAAGATTGTGAATCTTCTTCTGATATACCCCAAGACATAGAGGGTTGGAAGATGGTAGCCTGTTCATCAGCGGTAAAGTGAATATTGCCAAGTTGTTGTAGGAATGACTTAGAATCCATTGTAAAAAGTATGGAAAGACCAAAAGAAAAACTAAGAGAGAGATAGAGAGAATGGCGTGTGAGAAGAGAAGGGAATGAGAAAATATGTAGAATAGGACCAAATTTATATAGGAAGGGAAGAGTTTGAATTAAAATAGAATTATAGCTGCACAGGGTAAAGAGAGATAATAGATAAAAGAGATAAAAGATAATATAAAGTAAAGGAGAGATAGACAGAGATAGCTTATCACTGATAAAATTAAATAAATTAGGATAATGAAAAATAGATAAAGAATAAAAGTGGCAGAGTTTGAGAAGATGTAAAAATAAGAGGATATAAACTATTGAATAAAAAATTGTCAAAAATATCATAACCCTTATAGGAGGAAACCAAAGAGGGTTAGGAAAATAAAGAGGGCAATGGTTTTGGAGACGAATAAACTCATGTATAGTCAAGCTATAAAAGATGGAACGATGGAACCGAAAAACGGTTAGGAAGAACAAGACACCATTAAAGGTGTTAGAGCAATCCCCAAGGAAGGGTGGTATATGAATAGAACTAAAACGTAAAGTGATAACAAAGAGTAAAAGAAACAGCCCTAACATACCATAACAGAACAAATTAAAGAAGCTGGAACCGAGAAACAACCCATAACGTGAAAAACAGTACAGTAGAAGGACGAAACCTAAAGCAGTAACGACGCTAACCCAAAGAACAGCAGAAACCAGAGCGAACGGCGAACAAAGAAGAGGAATGAAATAGCAGCAGCAGAGGTCGACACCAATGAGGGGAGAGTCGGGAGGAGGCCCTCGCATGGAGAAGGAAGCCGAGGCTCCAAGATCCAGCAACGACCAATGGAGAAGCAACCAGATACGACCCCAACGCCGAGATCGGAGAGAAACATGGAGCGAGCAAAGCACCGTACCCCTAGCAAACGACCAGGAGATAGACGGCACCAAACCAGAAAGAAGCCAACGTCGAATATGAAAGGAATCACAAAGAACAGGGTCTCGAACAACAAGAAGAGAGCACAACCATAACCGACGAGCAAGAAACGTCTGGGAGACGTTCAAAACCAACACAGTAGAACGACAAGACCTTACCGGAGTGTAAACAGTGACACATATGTTGTTTGCACCATAGAAGAAGAAGCCGAGAGGGATGCACTGAAAGAGCAGCTTGTAGATAATTAATAGCGAAACCGACCAGAAGAAGACCGAAGCTGGTTTGAACCACGAAGGCATGCTGGTATAAGAGAAAGACGAAGAAGACC
Source organism: Abelmoschus esculentus (assembly GCA_035048815.1). NCBI lineage: Eukaryota > Viridiplantae > Streptophyta > Magnoliopsida > Malvales > Malvaceae > Abelmoschus > Abelmoschus esculentus. Next base: position 17,607,596 of record JAUCBN010000008.1, on the reverse strand, counting down.
ATAGTGTAGTAAACAGTAGCAAGGCAAATATGAAAATAAAAATAGAATGAGAGATTGAAACGCTTGTGGAGTCCTTCCCAGAGAAGAAATCCGACCTAGAGAGGAAGGAGATTGAGACACATATGGAATCCTTCCTAGAGAAGAATTCTAGCCCCGTATAGTAAAAGACAAAAGAACGATGTCTAGGAATCGGAAGCCAAAGCTGCAAGAGCCACAGATAAGTAGCCAGGGTTCCATCTAGGATTAGATCTGGAGTTGTTGGATAGAGTAACATCTCCCTAAAAACGCTAAAGACCCAAAAAGCCAGGAGAAATCTTGAAAGCCTTTGACGCAGTAAAGTAGAGAGCGTGATAGTAATCCCCATCGGACGTAAAAAAAAACAATAACGTATACCTGATAGATTAAGCTATAAAGGTTTTGTTTTGTTCGGATTAAAACATGCATGTCTAAAAAGGCTTTATGGAGAATTCGTTCGAATTTTAACCGAGTAAAAAGCTGAAAATTTTAGATTAATCTATATAATTTTGTTCAAAAGCCCATAATTAATTATTTGAACTCAAAAAATTTGATTTAATAACATCTAGTTATCATTTTGTTCGGATTAAAACGTGCATGTCTAAAAAGGCTTTATAGAGAATCCGTTCAAATTTTAACCATGTAAAAAGCTGAAAATTTTATATTAATCTATATAATTTTGTTCAAAAGCCCATAATTAATTATTTGAAATCAAAAATTTTGATTTAATAACATCTAGTAATTGTTTTGTTCGTATTAAAACGTACATGTCTAAAAAGGCTTTATAGAGAATCCGTTCGAATTTTAACCGAGTAAAAAGTTGAAAATTTTAGATTAATCTGTATAATTTTGTTCAAAAGCCCATAATTAACTATTTGAACACATAAAATTTGATTTAATAACATCTAATTTTCGTTTTGTTGGGACTAAAACTTGCTTGTCTAAAATTGCTTTATAGAGAATCCGTTCGAATTTTAACCGAGTAAAAAGCTGAAAATTTTAGATTTATTTGTATAATTTTGTTTAGAATCCAATAATTAAATATTTGAACTCGCAAACTTTCATTTACTAACATTTGGTTTTTGTTTTGTTCGGATTAAAATGTCTATGTCTAAAAAGGCTTTATAGAGAATCCGTTCAAATTTTAACCGAATAAAAAGCTGAAAATTTTAGATTAATCTGTATAATTTTGTTCAAAACCTCCTAATTAATTATTTGAACTCAAAAAAATTTATTTAATAACATCTAGTTATCGTTTTGTTCGGATTAAAACGTGCATGTCTAAAAAGGCTTTATAGAGAATCCGTTCGAATTTTAACCGAGTAAAAAGTTGAAAATTTTAGACTAATCTGTATAATTTTGTTCAAAAGCCCATAATTAACTATTTGAACTCGTAAAATTTGATTTAATAACATCTAATTTTCGTTTTGTTAGGACTAAAACTTGCTTGTCTAAAATTGCTTTATAGAGAATCCGTTTGAATTTTAACCGATTAAAAAGCTGAAAATTTTAGATTTATTTGTATAATTTTGTTCAAAATCCAATAATTAACTATTTGAACTCATAAAATTTCATTTAATAACATCTGGTTTTTGTTTTGTTCGGATTAAAACGTCCACGTCTAAAAAGGCTTTATAGAGAACCCGTTCAAATTTTAACCGAGTAAAAAGCTGAAAATTTTAGATTAATCTGTATAATTTTGTTCAAAACCCCATAATTAATTATTTGAACTCAAAAAATTTGATTTAATAACATCTAGTTATCGTTTTGTTCGGATTAAAACGTGCATGTCTAAAAAGGCTTTATAGAGAATCCGTTCGAATTTTAACCAAGTAAAATGCTGAAAATTTTAGATTAATCTGTATAATTTTGTTCAAAAGCTCAAAATTAAATATTTGAACTCATAAAATCTCATTTAATAAAATCTTGTTTTCGTTTTGTTGGGATTAAAATGTGCATGTCTAAAAAGGTTTTATAGAGAATTCGTTCGAATTTTAACCGAGTAAAAAGCTAAAAAATTTAGATTTATCTGTTTAATTTTGTTTAAGAGACCATATTCAACTATTTGAACTCATAAAATTTGATTTAATAACATCTGTTTTTCGTTTTGGTGGGATTAAAACTTGCATATCTAAAATTGCTTTATAGAGAATTCGTTCAAATTTTAACCGAGTAAAAAGTTGAAAATTTTAGATTAATCTGTATAATTTTGTTCAAAAGCGCACAATTAACTATTTGAACTCGTAAAATTGATTTAATAAAATCTTGTTTTCGTTTTGTTGGGATTAAAATATGCATGTCTAAAAAGGTTTTATAGAGAATTCGTTCGAATTTTAACCGAGTAAAAAGCTAAAAATTTTAGATTAATTTGTTTAATTTTGTTTAAGAGACCATATTCAACTATTTAAACTCATAAAATTTGATTTAATAACATCTGGTTTTCGTTTTGGTGGGATTAAAACTTGCATGTCTAAAATTACTTTATAGAGAATCCGTTCAAATTTTAACCAAGTAAAAAGTTAAAAATTTTAGATTAATCTGTATAATTTTGTTCAAAAGCTCAAAATTAAATATTTGAACTCATAAAATTTCATTTAATAAAATCTTGTTTTCGTTTTGTTGGGTTTAAAATGTGCATGTCTAAAAAGGTTTTGTAGAGAATTCGTTCGAATTTTAACCGAGTAAAAAGCTAAAAATTTTAGATTAATCTGTATAATTTTGTTTAAAAGACCATATTCAACTATTTGAACTCATAAAATTTGATTTAATAACATCTGGTTTTCGTTTTGGTGGTATTAAAACTTGCATGTCTAAAATTGCTTTATAGAGAATCCGTTCGAATTTTAACCGAGTAAAAAGCTGAAAATTTTAGATCTATCTGTATAATTTTGTTAAAAATTCCATAATTAACTATTTGAACTCATAAAATTTTATTTAGTAACATCTGGTTTTTATTTTGTTGGGATTAAAACGTGCATGTCTAAAAAGGATATATAAAGAATCCTTTCAAATTTTAACCAAGTAAAAAGATGAAAATTTTAGATTAGTCTGTATAATTTTGTTCAAAAGCCCATAATTAATTATTTGAACTCAAAAAATTTGATTTAATAACATCTAGTTATCGTTTTGTTCGGATTAAAACGTGCATGTCTAGAAAGGCTTTATAGAGAATCCGTTCGAATTTTAACCGAGTAAAAAGTTAAAAATTTTAGATTAATCTGTTTAATTTTGTTCAAAAGCCCATAATAAACTATTTAAACTCGTAAAATTTGATTTAATAACATCTTATTTTCGTTTTGTTGGGATTAAAATGTGCATGTCTAAAAAGACTTTATAGAGAATCCGTTCGAATTTTAACCGAGTAAAAAGCTGAAAATTTTAGATTAATCTGTATAATTTTGTTCAAAAGCTCAAAATTAAATATTTGAACTCATAAAATTTTATTTAATAAAATCTTGTTTTTGTTTTGTTGGGATTAAAATGTGCATCTCTAAAAAGGCTTTGTAGAGAATTCGTTCGAATTTTAACCGAGTAAAAAGCTAAAAATTTTAGATTAATCTGTATAATTTTGTTTAAAAGACCATATTCAACTATTTGAACTCATAAAATTTAATTTAAGAACATCTGGTTTTCGTTTTGGTGTATTAAAACTTGCATGTCTAAAATTGCTTTATAGTGAATACGTTCGAATTTTAACCGAGTAAAAAGTTGAAAATTTTAGATCTATATGTATAATTTTGTTAAAAACCCCATAATTAACTATTTGAACTCATAAAATTTTATTTAATAACATCTGGTTTTTGTTTTGTTCGGATTAAAACGTGCATGTCTAAAAAGGCTTTATAAAGAATCATTTCAAATTTTAACCGAGTAAAAAGTTGAAAATTTTAGATTAATCTGTATAATTTTGTTCAAAAGCCCATAATTAACTATTTGAACTCATAAAATTTGATTTAATAACATCTGGTTTTCGTTTTGTTGGGTTTAAAACGTGCATGTGCAAAAAGGCATTGTAGCGAATCCGTTCGTATTTTAACCGAGTAAGAAGCTAAAAATTTTAGATTAATCTATATAATTTTGTTCAAAAGCACATATTCAACTATTTGAACTCATAAAATTTGATTTCGTTTTGTAGGGATTAAAACTTGCTTGTCTAAAATTGCTTTATAGAGAATCCGTTCGAATTTTAACCGAGTAAAAAGCTGAAAATTTTAGATCTATCTGTATAATTTTTTCAAAATCCTATAATTAACTATTTGAACTCGTAAAATTTAATTTAATAACATTTGGTTTTTGTTTTGTTCGGATTAAAACGTGCATGTCTAAAAAGGCTTTATAGAGAATCCGTTTGAATTTTATCCGAGTAAAAAGCTGAAAATTTTAGATTTGTCTGTATAATTTTGTTCAAAATTCCATAATTAACTATTTGAACTCATAAAATTTCATTTAATAACATCTGGGTTTTTGTTTTGTTTGGATTAAAACGTCCACGTCTAAAAAGGCTTTATAAAGAAACCGTTCAAATTTTTTTTTGAAAGGAAGGGCCTCATTAAAAAAACCCTATAGCCAATCACCCCTGGAGGTGAAGAGGCCCCTATGGGGAAAAGAGTACCCGAGATATTATTGAGAAGAAGAGGAAAACCTCTCCGAGTTTACAGAAGCCCGAATGAAATCGGGAAAAAAACAATCGAAAGTACAAGAAGTAAAAGAACGTAAAGCCCTAGTTGCCAAAACATGGGCTACAACATTGGCAACTCTAGGTACAACACAAATCTTGCAGTCAAGAATAGTACCAAGAGTGGATCGGATGCGAGACACCAAGTGCCGAACTGTTGAAAGATCTTGGTAAGAAGCGTTGTTAACCTTGATGGCAATGGAGGCAGAATCCGTTTCAATGATCACATTAGACCAACCGTGGGTGGCAGCAAAACGTAAACCTTCTAGAACAGCGAGAGCCTCGGCAGAGGCAAGATCCGGACAGATAAGAGGTAGAGAACAGCCACCGAGGACTGAGCCAGAAGAGTCTCGAGCAATGACACCTGCTGCAGCCCCTCTTAGGACAGGGTCGAAAGCCCCATCCGTGTTAATCTTAACGAAGCCGGGATCCGGTTTCGTCCATCTAGCTTGAGCGAAAGTAGACTCAGCTAGCTGGGAACACTGGCGTGACACATCAGTAATTGATGTATAATCAGTGAAAAGTTTTTGAGCATTGACAACAGTTAACCATGCCGGTTGAAGATGATTATTATGGACAAAATCATTACGGCAGTTCCATAAATTCCATAAAACTGTGATAAGAAACTAGAATTGGTGTAAAGAAAGGAAACCAACAACATCAGAAAGCCACTGGTGAGGGAAGGAATAAACGTTGGACAGAATTCGGCCTGGGAGTCTTGTCAAAAGGAGCGTTTCTTTCGCACTAGGACAATCCCTCATAGCATGGAGGGAGGATTCAATAGCCAAGTTACAGATAGGACAGACCCCTGGCCCAAGATTAGCTTGAAGGATTTTTTGACCAGAGGGTAGTGCATCATGACACAACCGCCATCCAAAGGAACGGACTTTGGGTAGAGTAGGCAATTAGATAAGATTTTCCATAGTTTAGAAGGCCTATTAATGGGCCCTGGTTGTAACTGCAGAAATTGATAACCAGATCTAACTGTATATATACCAGCATCGTGGTGACCCCAGAGAATGGTGTCCTTGACATCATTTATAGTTGGAACATTAAGGATGATATTAGCATCTTCGTAACAGAAATACTCTCTAACCTTTGATTCGTCCCAACGGGGTGAACCATGCATCATGAAAGTCCCTGCACGAAGAGGGATTTCTTCGTTCACCTCATACACACCGTAAAGGTGTACAGGCTGGGAACCACCCCACCTGTCAAAATGGATCTGAATATTACTAAACATTCCAGGACGTTTAAAGAAGCCTGTGCGAAGCTTGGAAATAGAAATGCTAAGGCCTTTCCAGGCAAAGGAAGAACTCCGAGTGGAGTCAGAGTCAAGGACTGTACTCCTTGGGTAGTACTTGCATTTATACACCTGACTAAGCAAGTTATCAGGCTCACAAATTAATCGCCAAATTTGTTTATCGAGTAATGCAATATTGAAGTGATGAAGATCGCGAAATCCTACACCCCCAACAACTTTCGGGAGACAAATAGTATCCCAAGGAAGCATATGCCAACCTTGTTTGTTAGCCTTCCCAGACCACCAGTACCGATGTCGCAGTGGTCATGTCATCAATAAGATTATGTGGTAAAAGGTAACAAGACATAACGTACTGAGGCATAGATTGTATTACAGATTTGATGAAAATCTCTCTACCGCTAAAAGAGAGGAGATGTTTATCCCACGTACTCAAACGGGTATTAATATTGTCTCTAGTAAAACCTAATGTTGTAGTTTTGTTCTTTCTGATAAGTAGAGGAACACCGAGATAATTACCTGGATCATCCACTTCTCGAACATGAAGAATGGCATTAATAGCCGCCCTCAGCAAAGTGGAAGTTCTCCGTGAAAAAAAGATGGTAGATTTGTCAAAATTCACCGCCTGGCCAGACGAAGTGGCGTAAATATGCAGCACATCCTTAAGGCGTTGAGCTTCGGTAGTCGTATTTTTTATGAAAACAACACAGTCGTCTGCAAAAAGGAGATGGTTGACACGAGGCCCATTCCTGCTAGCACAGAGCCCAGGGAGATGACCATTCGTCTGCTCAAAATTGAGCAAGGCTGAAAGCCCTTGAGTACAGAAAAGAAACAAGAAAGGGGAGAGAGGGTCCCCTTGTCATAAACCTCTTTCGGGTTTGAAAGGGCGCGAAAGGGAGCCATTTATACGAACTTGGAAAGAAACCGAGGAAACACACCTCATAATAAGGCTAACCCAACCCGGATTGAAACCTAGGCGAACCATAATTTGTTCGAGAAAGGACCATTCCACACGGTCAAATGCCTTTTCCATATCGAGTTTTAAGCAAGCACCTCTCGCAAGAGAAGTGGCATCCGTATGTAACGTATGAATAAGTTCATGAGCAATGAGAATGTTATCAGTAATGTTCCGTCCCTGGACGAAGGCAGCTTGATTGCCACTAATACAAAGAGGTATAATAGATTTCAAACGATTAACTAAAACTTTTGATACAGTTTTATAGATAACTGTACAAAGACTAATAGGACGGAGATGCCGCATTATAGTAGGGTCACTTATTTTGGGAATAAGAACAATGATGGATCGATTAACCTCTTCCATATTGACAGACCCTCTCAGGAGTCTGAGGCAAAGATTTGTGAAATCCTGACCAAGGATGTTCCAATACTTTCGGAAGAAACCGCTCGGCGGAAAGCCATCAACACCTGGAGCTTTCCTCGTGTCAATATCACGAAAAGCATCAAGGATTTCATCTACCATGAAGTCCTTGTTAAGGTCATTGTTCATAGATTCGGTAACAATTAAAGGAATATTATCCAAGATGGAAGAAGCTATAAAGGGAGAAGAAGATGCAAAAAGTTGTTGAAAGTAGTTAATAGCAGTGGACATAATGTCCACCGTGTTGGTTTGCCAGATATTCTGGTGGTTAAACAGCCCAAACAAGTGATTCTTCCGCCGACGAATGTTTGCCCTAGCATGAAAGAAAGATGTATTTATGTCACCGTACGCTAACCAGTGTGTTCGAGCTCGTTGAGCCCAATAGATTTCCTTCACATTGAGCAGGCTATCAAGCTCACTTTTAGCAGAAAGTAGGTTTTGAATTTCCAAATCAGAGAGCTAGCGTTTGAGGCACATATTGATAAAAGTAGTCAGCTGAGTTATGCGCTCATTAGATTTAATACGCTTATTAGTCTGCCACGTAGCTAAGAATCTTCCAAAATCATAAAGCTTCGTAAGAGTCGAGGAAGTTTGGTTCGACCAAATCTCAGCGATACGGGGGAGGACGTCTAGGTTATCAGCCCAACAACTTTCATAATGAAAAGGGGTATTAGATCGATAAAAACACTGTGGTTGCAAAGGGCTAGTATCCAGCAAAATAGGGCAATGGTCAGAACGTGCCTGAAAAAAGGACATGGCTTGGCAGTTGGGAAAGGACTGAAACCAAGCAGAGTTACCAAGAAAACGATCAATTCTTTCCAGAATGGTTCCGGTAGTATGACATGATCTAGACCAAGTAAACCAACCAGAAGTCGGTTTGCAGTCAAAAAGGTTATTCCGAACAAGACAGTCTCGAAAATTATTAATTTGCGATCGCGCACGGCGAGAACCACCTTGCTTTTCTTCATCAGAAAGAATTTCATTAAAGTCCCCCCTAGGAGCCATGGGAGGGTTGAGGTTGAATGGAGAGAATCTATAAGCTGCCAAGTTTTACATTTGTTTGTAGTTTCAGGAAAACCATGTAGGCCGGAGAAATGAAAATGTACCGATTCAAAGGAAATAAGGACGTCAATATGACGATCGGAGTAGGAGAGCAAATCAATTGAAGTTTTGGTATTCCAAATAATAGCAAGCCCAGTACAAGAAGGCCCAGAAGCAACGGCGAAACAGCCATGCATACCAAGTTTGAGCTTAATCTGTTCCATATTGTGGGAATTCAATCTAGTCTCGCAAAGAAAGAAACAATCGGCATCATGCTTAGTAGAAGCACGTTGTAAAGCATGAACTGCCTGGGAAGTGCCAAGACCCTGGCAGTTCCAGCATAAGATTTTCATCTCTCACGGCGGGGTTGATCATAGTCAACCACCGCCGAAGAGTTTTTTGCGCTGCTCATCCCAGCTGAATCAGTATTAGCCTGAATATTGTCGAAATAGATAGTAAGAGAGAAAAAAGAAGTATTGTGACTCGTATATAAAGGTAAGAGTAATGAAAGGGAGGAAATATAACACCATAAACGGAGCATATAGAAGCCACACAGATTAATACGCGAATCAACCTTAAAAGGCCGAACATCAGGAACTGAGTAAAAAGCTAAAAACTTTAGATTAATCTGTATAATTTTATTCAAAAGACCATAATTAACTATTTGAACTCGTAAAATTTGATTTAATAACATCTGATTTTCGTTTTGTTGGGATTAAAACATGCATATATAAAAATGATTTATAAAGAATCTGTTCAAATTTTAACCGAGTAAAAAGCTGTAAATTTTAGATTAATCTGTATAATTTTGTTGAAAAGCTCAAAATTAAATATTTTGACTCATAAAATTTAATTTAATAAAAACTGGTTTTCGTTTTGTTGGAATTAAAATGTGCATGTCTAAAAAGGCTTTGTAGAGAATCCGTTCGAATTTTAACCTAGTAAAAAGGTAAAAATTTTAGATTAATCTGTATAATTTTGTTCAAAAACCCATATTAAACAATTTGAACTCATAAAATTCAATTTAATAATATTCGGTTTTCGTTTTGTTGGCCATCCGATGCTGTGTGGACGCGTGCCTCATTCAAAGATACTCGATGTGGCATTCCGAGTATGGGATTTAGAGGATCCGATGTTATGTGGACGCAAGCCTCAATCCCAGATGTAGGATCCCGATGCTGTGTGAACGCGGGCCTCATCCTTGAGTAAGGGATCCCAATGCTGTGTGGACGCGGGCCCAACTCATAGTGTAGGATCCCGATGTTGTGTGGGCGCGGGCCTCACTACCTTGTGTGTTTTGCTGATTATATATGTTGTGCGCGATAATATACATCTCATTTATGCCATGTGTTAGGCAAGCATGCTAGACCATCATACCATGCATGTGATTTATATGCCATGCTTTACTGCTTTGATATGCATGATGTTGGTCGAGCTTGGCGTATCCACTGAGCTTGTGTGACTTAGCGTTCGAAATCTATTTTCGTGCGTAAGTTAGGTGAAGCGGGTTCCGTGGAGCACCATCAAGGTTCGGATTTCAGCATCGACCGAGTTGTCAGAGTACACTTATAGATGTAGTGGGCATAGTACTATGTTAACCCTATATGTAATTGTAACTTTGTTTATTAAATTTGGGTCGAATGTTTTAACGGGTCTATAATAATTTTGGAGCTCCGAATTTCTTTAAACTATTTCGGGCTTGTTTTAATTTAAGTGGATTTTATGAAAATTGGTTGGGTGTTATAGGTCGGAGGCCCAATGTGACATCCGGGTTGGGAGTTATAGGTCATTCATAGCGACATACGCTCAAAGAGGAGGATCGTCCATCACGGTAGACGTTCTAAGAAAGGGACTGACTATTATTACATGCACTCAAAGAGAAGGGTCATTCACCGTGACATACGTTCAAAGAGAGGGGTCGTCCATTACGATATACGTTCTAAGAAAGGGACCGTTCATTATGACATGCACTCGAAGAGAGGGTTCATTCATCGGGACATACGCTCAAATAGAGGGGTCGTCCATCACAATATATGGTCTAAGAAAGGGACTGTTCATTATGACATGCACTCTAAGAGGAGTCATTCATCGTGACATACGCTCAAAGAGAGGGGTCGTCCATCATGGGAAAGGCTCAAAGAGAGGGACCATTCATTATGACATACACTAGAAGAGAGGGGTCATTCACCGCGACAAACGATGATACGATCACAACCAATAATGAATCAGAAGAATTTCCTTTTGGACCTATGACTCGTGCTAAAACCAAGAAATTTCAAGAGGCCATGGGAAATCTATTTATTCAAGGCTGGAAATTAGAGAATGCAACACCAACTATGTTGGAACAATACAGTCTCCTACTTGTGCATGAGTTTGCATGAGTTCTTTCTTAAGTTTTTAAATTTAATTTCAGCATGTGTACATGAATAAATAATGCTTGATATTCATTTAAGCATGTTAGTTCAATTAAGTTCATTAATTTAATTAATGCATGATAGTTCACTTAAAGCATGTTAGTTTTCTTATGTTTATGAGTTCATTTAGTGTATGGATTAATTAATTAAACTAGATCATTCAATGTAACTAGTTTCATTAATTAAACTAGCTCATTAAATACGTTTCATGCATTCACTTTTATTTTATTGAATAAAGTTGTTATCTAATGGTTGCTTATATTTTCATCTAGGGTATTCATTTGGGATCAAATGGCTGATCATTTTCTACAAGAATGACAAGTCATTTACTACCAATTAAAGACACTTGAAGACACCATGATGGCTGACCAGTTTCAAGACATTCAAGGGAGATTTACACACCACATAAAGGCTTTCAGTTTCAGCAAGAAAACAATGCATTGAAGAGCTCCTAAATACACCACTTAAAGAGGCACTTAAAGACTACTTAAGAGCTACTTAATCCTCCATAAAGCTTATCAGTTTTTAACAGAGAAGACATGCAATGAAAGCCTTCATTATCAGCACTTAGGGGAGAGTAAAGGCAAGAATTAAAGCAACAATTAAGGAGGGAGTTCAAGGAATATCAGTCAACTTGTTTGCCATTTTTGGATTGGATACGAGCATATTTGAGTCTTGAGGTCTTCTTCAAACTTATTCCTCTATTTATTATCTTTCCATCGCACTTTGAATCACCTCATTCCGATATCAGGAGCTTAAGATATGATTAAATTAGTGAAGATAGTGCATGCTGAAAATTCAGTACGGGAATAGTCACAAGATGCTTGTTCAACAAATTCAAGAGGCCATTCAATTCCTGAATTCAATGCTTTATCAACAGCCCATTAAAGGAGGATGAATGACAACTTAATCAAGTTCATTAGCCCAGGAGTTTCTCCATGTGGATGATATGTATGTCTACATTCATCTTACGAATGTCCATATTCATCCTTGTTAGATCAAACCTTTTTGGTTGTCAATTGGAGATAGGATAACCTACGAATTAATAGGCCTTTAACACCAGAATAATGAGTCTTTAATCTTTGTCTAGGCTAATCAATTTGTTGTTGTCTTACACCTATAAATAGGCACTCATTTCATTGTAAATGGAACAACTTTTGGCATATATTAAACTTTCAGAGTGTTCTCTTTTGTAGTTCTTTTTGAACTTTATTGGCTTGCAAGATTGTTCTTGTGGCATTAATCCCTTTTCATTTTTTTTATATTGTTGGTTCCTAGTTCATATAACTAGAGGGTCACAATCCATTAGCCTTTCACCCAAGTCACGGTTCAAAAACTCTTAAGGAACGGGTCTTCACTTTTTAGTGTTGGTTCCTCCTTTGTTTACACCGCACCATCAATTATATTTCATCTTTTCATTTCCATCAACCATACATCCATATTTTCCATACTTCATCCTAAACACAACAATCAACTTATCATCATTCCATTGTCGTATCATCTTGTAATCATATCAATTACTTACTAGAATCACGATCGGGCAATCACATATACAAATTCGGATATTCCACAACCGGATTCATATCAATTGGTATCAGAGCATTGGCGATTCAGTAAGCATTTTTTTTCTCTATCTCGGGTTAGGAAAAAAAAGTCAAAAAATTGCAAAAAAAAATATAATAATTGAAAAAAAATCCAAAATCTCAAAAAAAAAGTTCAAGAGGGAGGGATCATATCTTAAAAGTGAAAAAGGTTTGGGCTGTATTTTTTATCACATTTTCTTCAGATTCCTATTTTATTTTTTTTTACCATCCGTTTGCTACCTATTTCTTGTTTTCTTTTCCTAACCATTTTGTTTTAGCCGAATTCCACAAAGAAAGCTTGTTAAGACTTGAGTAAGTTCTCTAAGGACTTAGAAAAGAGAGCAAGAGTGGTAAAAGGCAAGAGTGTGCATTAAGGAGAAAAGCCTATCCCGAGAGAAACACGAGTGTGAGTGCATTTTCTTTGGAGTGGAAAGGTGAGGATTTGTGTTGGTAAGGTTTAAATTTTTTTTATCTAATCATGTCACAAAGATCTGGTCACAGTGGTGCAGGAGTTCCCAATTTGCGAAATCAAGCATTGCTACAAGCAATGACAAAGATGATTCAACAGCAATTGGAGCCCTTATTAGAAAGAATTGATCAACTTGAAATTTCACAAGCTTATCATGGTAATGAGGAGTATCATCCTGAAGGGGATGATGATGTGCATGAACTTGATCAATCATCCCAACATAGTATGGCACAACAAGGCCAAAGAGAACGTCCAAGAGTGGATGATAATCTCAGCAACATCAAAATTACCATTCCTCCTTTTCAAGGAAGAACGGATCCAGAAGCATACCTCGCATGGGAAAAGAAGGTTGAACACATCTTTGAGTGTCATAACTATTCAGAGCTTAAAAAGGTAAAACTCGCAGCCATTGAGTTTACGGATTATGCACTTATATGGTGGGATCAATTGACATCTAGCAAGAGACGCAATGGTTAACATCCTGTTTCTACTTGGAATGAGATGAAAGCTGTGATGCGTAGAAGATTCATTCTAACTCACTACCATAGAGAGTTGTTTAACAAGCTTCAAAACCTTACACAAGGCAATCGTAGTGTTGAGGATTATTATAAAGACATGGAAGTATCCATGATCCGAGCCAACATTGATGAGGATCGAGAAGCCACTATGGCAAGGTTTCTATCTGGTCTTGATCCTAACATTGTAGCCATTGTTGAGTTGCAACATTATGTGGAAATAGAAGACATGGTTGATATGGCCATGAAGGTGGAGAAGCAACTCAAAAGGAAAGGTGCACCCCGAGTCTTTTGGAGGTTCTACTTCTAAATGGGGGTAAAGTAACGTAAAAAAGAATTCATCCTTTACTCCTAATGACCGAGTCGGACCATCAAAGAATAGCAAACCCATCGCTGAAACCAGCAAGGGAAAGAGTCTAGCCATGCCAAATCGATCCCGTGATGTACAATGCTTCAAGTGTTTGGGGAGAGGTCACATTGCTAGCCAATGCCCTAACTGCAACACTATGTTCATCCGTGGTGATGGAGAGATTGAAACTGACCAAGAGGAGGAGGAGGAGGAGGATAAAGAATTTGAAGAAGAAGAAGAGTTGAAACATGCCGTAGATGGAGAGGTCCTTGTTGTTAAAAGGAGCCTAAGCATGCAAGCAATTGATGGGGATTAGCAACGCGAGAACATTTTCCATACTCGCTGTCATATTAATGGAAAGGTATGCTTTGTCATTATCGATGGTGGTAGTTGCACTAACATTGCTAGTACTTTAATGGTAGATAAACTTGGCCTAGAAACGACCAAGTATCCACATCCCTACAAGTTGCAGTGGCTTAATGATGGAGGAGAACTTAAAGTGATCAAACAAGTTATTGTGCCTTTTTTCCATTGGCAAATACAAAGACGAGGTGTTATGTGATGTTGTGCCAATGCACGCCGGTCATCTCTTGTTAGAAAGACCATGGCAGTTCGATAGGAGAGTCATACATGATGGTTATACCAATCAATATACCTTCACCCATGAAGCAAGGAAGATCACTCTAGCCCCACTTTCACCAAAGCAAGTTCACAAAGATCAACTTCATTTAAGAGAAAGCTTTGAAAAAGCCAAAGAGAGTGATATCAAAATTAAGAGAAGAGCCAAGGAGAGTGAGATAACATCCGAGCGGAAAAAAGGAGAGAGAAAAAGAAGAAAAAAAGAGAGTTAGAATTTTTGCTAAAGAAAAAGAGATAAGAAAGAATTTGTTTTCGGAAAAGATGGTTCTTGTACTTATGTACAAGGAGAGTTATTTAAGCACTAATAATCTTGACCCAAATTTGCCATCTTTTATTGTTTCATTGTTGCAGGAATATGAAGACCTATTTCCATAAGAGATTCCAAGTGGACTACCTCTGATTCGTGGAATAGAGCATCAAATTGACTTTGGCCTATATAGTCCACTACCTATTCCTAATGTACCTTGGGTAGACATATCCATGGATTTTGTACTTGGGCTACCACGTACAAAGAATAACAAAGATTCCATCTTTGTAGTAGTGGATCGATTCTCTAAAATGGCTCATTTTATTCCTTGTAATAAGACTAATGATGCTTCACATGTTGCTAATTTATTTTTCAGGGAAATCATGAGATTGCATGGTGTTCCAAGAACTATCGTATCTGATCGAGATGTAAAGTTTTTAAGCCATTTTTGGAGAACATTATGGAGCAAGATTGGAACCAAGTTGTTATTTTCCACAACTTGCCATCCACAAACAGATGGTCAAACTAAAGTGGTGAACCGGGTGTTATCCATGTTGTTGAGGATAATCATCAAAAAGAATTTGAGGACTTGGGAGGAAAGCTTGCCACATGTGGAGTTTTCTTACAACCGATCCATTCATTCCGCCACTAAAATGTCACCATTTGAAATAGTTTATGGTTTCAATCCCTTAATTCCATTGGATTTGTTACCTTTGCCCGCTGATCAAATTGTGAATATAGATGGGAGAAACAAGTCTGAATTTGTCAAAAAACTCCATCAACAAGTGCGGGACAATATTGAAAAGAGAACTAGGCAATGTGAGCAACAAGCTAACAAGGGACGTAAATGAATTACATTCGAGCCAGGAGATTGGGTTTGGCTGCACATGAGAAAAGAAAGATTTCCAGCCCAACGCAAATCAAAATTGATGCCTAGAGGGGATGGTCCTTTTCAAGTGATCAAGCGTGTCAATGATAATGCCTATCAATTAAACCTCCCAGGTGAGTTTAATGTCAGTGCAACATTCAATGCGGCTGATTTATCTCCATTTCATGTAGGTGACGATTTGGGGTCAAATCGCTTTCAAGAGGGAGGGAATGATACGATCACAACCAACAATGAATCAGAAGAATTTCCTATTGGACCTATGACTCGTGCTAAAACCAAGAAATTTCAAGAGGCCATGGGAAATCTATTTATTCAAGGCTGGAAATTAGAGAATGCAACACCAACTATGTTGGAACAATACAGCCTCCTACTTGTGCATGAGTTTGCATGAGTTCTTTCTTAAGTTTTTAAATTTAATTTCAGCATGTGTGTATGAATAAATAATGCTTGATATTCATTTAAGCATGTTAGTTCAATTAAGTTCATTAGTTTAATTAATGCATGATAGTTCACTTAAAGCATGTTAGTTTTCTTATGTTTATGAGTTCATTTAGTGTGTGGATTAATTAATTAATTAAAATAGATCATTCAATGTAACTAGTTTCATTAATTAAACTAGCTCATTAAATATGTTTCATGCATTCACTTTTATTTTATTGAATAAAGTTGTTATCTAATGGTTGCTTATATTTTCATCTAGGGTATTCATTTGGGATCAAATGCAAGAACGACAAGTTATTGTTGTCTAATAGGCCTTTAACACCAGAATAATGAGTCTTTAATCTTTGTCTAGGCTAATCAATTTGTTGTTGTCTTACACCTATAAATAGGCACTCATTTCATTGTAAATGGAACAACTTTTGGCATATATTAAACTTTGAGAGTGTTCTCTTTTATAGTTCTTTTTGAACTTTATCGGCTTGCAAGATTGTTCTTGTGGCATTAATCCCTTTTCATTTTTTTATATTGTTGGTTCCTAGTTCATATAACTAGAGGGTCGCAATCCATTAGCCTTTCACCCAAGTCACGGTTTAAAAACTCTTAAGGAACGAGTCTTCATTTTTTAGTGTTAGTTCCTCCTTTGTTTACACCGCACCATCAGTTATATTACATCTTTTCATTTCCATCAACCATACATCCTTATTTTCCATACTTCATCCTAAACACAACAATCAACTTATCATCATTCCATTGTCGTATCGTCTTGTAATCATATCAATTACTTACTAGAATCACGCTCGGGCAATCACATATACAAATTTGGATATTCGGCAACGGGATTCATATCATACGATCAAAGAGAGGGGTCGTCCATCATGATATACTCTCTAAGAAAGGGATGGTTCATTATGACAGACACTCGAAGAGAGGGGTCATTCATCACGCCATACGCTCAATGAGAAGGGTCGTCCATAACGGTATACACTCCAAAAACTGGATCGTTCATTATGACTTGCTGGTATAAAATACACAGCGGGATAGATGGTGGTGGTGGTATGATGTTGGATAGATTTGTCCTTGGCACCCTCCTAGTCGCAATTGAATAGGCAAACACCTGCAAACGAAACGAATCTCTCCGGTGAATTGATGATATGTTGTCGTCCTAGGCACCCTCCTATCCGTAATTAGATAGGCAAACACCATAATCGGCTCTAACTCACCCTCCTAAACGCGATTGCTTAGGCAAGCGAGAGTGTGAAGATATTCTCCCTCATAAAAACTAGAAGTAGTTATGTTGAAGAAGACTTCTGATAAGAAAAATAGCAAGGTGACAACCTTGCCAATAAAATGGCCCAAGGCCTAGAGTTTTATAACTCAAAAGTTCATATTCTTCATGTGTTTACAAGAAAAGAATTGTCCCCTTTTATAGTCTATAGGAGATCTTAGAATTGCCTAATAGATAGCTGATCAATCTCTAAATATCAGTATATTGATATCTTGATAAAATAAATCCCCTAAAATCAGCATATGAATAGCTAATTAAAAGGAATCCTAAGTAATAAAATAAAATACTAATAATAATGGTCAAAGCTTTATAATTAAACTTTGAATTAATTTATTTAATGTCTAATTCATCCAAAAACTTTATATATTAGCTTTTGAGATGAATTTTACAAAATCTCATAATAATCCCGTATCCAGTTTTCTGCACGCGCAATCTTCGGTAAACCAAACATATCTTGAGCTCCCGATATCCAATTGATGCGTTTAAAGATGCGTTGAAAAGGTAACTGAATAACGGTCAATTTATTAGAAGACAACTCTTCCCATAAATGCACGGAACATATCCAAAAAGTCAAGGTAAGTTGGTTGGCTTTCCAGACTTTACCAACAGATTCATATTTATGCTCAATGTGCATTACTTTAGCCCTCTTATGCATGTATCATTCCCCCACTCCTCAAAAAGATTCGCCCTCGAATCTAAACTGATGATTGGAGGAAGTTCATCAAAGATTAAAGTACCATGGAAGAGAAGTAAACTTGAAAATTTAACAAGAAAAAAACTCAATCCCAAGGAATCGAATTGAATCTAATACCAAATGGTATAAAATACACAGCGGGATAGATGGTGGTGGTGATATGATGTTGGATAGATTTGTCTTTGGCACCCTCCTAATCGCAATTGAATAGGCAAACACCTGCAAACGAAACGAATCTCTCCGGTGAATTGACGATATGTTGTTTTCCATATTTATGCTCAATGTGCATTACTTTAGCCCTCTCATGCATGTATCACTTGCACTCGAAGAAAGGGGTCATTCAATGCGACATACGCTCAATGAGAGGGGTCGTCCATCACGGTATACGGTCAAAGAGATGGACCCTTCACCATGACATGCACTCGAAGAGAGGGGCCATTCATCGCGACATATGCTCAAAGAGAGGGGTCGTCTAACACGGCATACGTTCAAAGAGAGAGACCGTTCATTATGACATACTCTCAAAGAGAGGGGTTATTCACCGCGACATACGCTCCAAGAGGGGTCGTCCATCACGGTACATGCTCTAAGAAAGGGACTGTTCATTATAGTATGCACTCAAAGAGAAGGGTTATTCATCGATACATACGCTCGAAGAGATGGGTCGTCCATTATGGTATATTCTCTAAGAAAGGAACCGTTTATTATGACATGCACTCGAAGAGAGGGGTCATTCATC
The DNA here is from genome assembly GCA_035048815.1 of Abelmoschus esculentus. NCBI lineage: Eukaryota > Viridiplantae > Streptophyta > Magnoliopsida > Malvales > Malvaceae > Abelmoschus > Abelmoschus esculentus. Next base: position 17,588,962 of record JAUCBN010000008.1, on the reverse strand, counting down.
GCGACTTATGCTCCAAAACGAGGGGACGTCATCACGGTATACGCACAAAGAGAGGGTCCGTTCACCATGACATGCACTCGAAGAGAGGGGTCATTCATAGACACATACGCTCAAAGTGAGGGGTCGTACATCACAGAATACGCTAAAAGAGAGAGACCGGTGATTATGAAATACGCTCGAAGAGAAGGGTCATACACTGCGATATCGCTCAAAGAGACGGGTCGTCCATCACGATATATGCTCTAAGATAGGGACCATTCATTATGACATGTACTCGAAGAGAGGGGTCATTCACGGCGACATACGCTCAAAGAGAGGGGTCATCCATCACAATATACTCTCTTAAAAAGTGACCATTCATTATATCATGCACTCGAAAAGAGGGTTCATTCCACTCAAAGAGAAGGGTCGTCCATCACGGTATACGCTCTAAGAAAGTGACCGTTTATTATGACATTTACTAGAAGAGAAAGGTCATTCGTTGCGACATACTCTCAAAAAGAGGGGTCGTCCATCACGGTATACGCTCAAAGAGAGGGATCGTTCAGCATGACATGCACTCGAAGAGAGTGGTCATTCAACGCGACATATGCTCAAAAACAGGGGTCATCGATCACGGTATACGCTCAAAGAGAGGAAACGATCATTATGACATGAACTCGAAGAGAGGGGTTATTCATCGTGACATACGCTCAAAGAGAGGGGTCGTCCATCACGGTATACGTTCTAAGAAAGGAAATATTTATTATGATATGCACTCAAAGAGAGAGGTCATTCATCGTGACATACGCTCAAAGAGAGGGGTCGTCCATCACGTTATACGCTAAAAAAGAAGGACCGTTCACCATGACATGCACTCAAAGAGAGGGGTCGTTCATCACGAAATACGCTCAAAGACAGGGGTCGTCCATCATGGGATACGCTCAAAGAGGGGGACCGGTCACTACAACATACCTTCAAAGAAAGGGGTCATTCACCGCGACATACGCTTAAAGAGATGGGACGTCCATAACGGTATATGCTATAAGAAAGGGACCGTTCATTATGATATGCACGCGAAAAGAGGGGCCATTCATCGCGACATATGCTCAAGAGAGGGGTTGTCCATCACGGTATACGCTCTAAGAGAGGGATTGTTCATTATGATATACACTCAAAGAGAGGGGTCATTCATCTCGCAATACGCTCAAAAAGAGGGATTTTCCATCACAGTATACTCTCAAAGAGAGGGATTGTTCATTATGACATGCACTCGAAGAGAGGGGTCATTCATTGCGACATACGTTCAAAGAGAGGGTCGTCCATCACGGTATACAATGTAAGAAAGGGATCGTTCATAATGACATGCACTCAACTAGAGGGGTCATTCAATGCGACATACATTTAAAAAGAGAGGTCATCCATCACCGCATACGCTCGAACAGAGGGATCGTTCAACAGGACATGCACTCGAAGAGAGGGGTTATACATCGCGACATATGCTCAAAGAGCGAGATCGTCCATCACGACATATGCTCAGAAAGAGGGATTGTTCAACGTGATATGCACTCTAAGAGAGGGGTCATTTATCACGATATACGCTTAAAGAGAGGGGTCGTTCATCACGGCATACACTCAAAGAGATGGACCATTCATTATGGCATACTCTCGAAGAGAGGGGTCATTCACCGCGATATACGCTTAATGAGAGGGGTCGTCCATCACGGTGTACGCTCTAAGAAAGTGACCATTTATTATGACATAACCTCGAAGATTGGGGTCATTCATCGTGATATACGCTCAAAGAGAAGGGTCGTCCATCACGGTATACGCTCTAAGAAAGGGACCGTTCATTATGACATGCACTAGAAGAGAGGGGTCATTCATTGCAACATACGTTCAAAAAGAGGTTTCGTTCAACACGGTATACGCTCAAAGAGAGGGATAGTTCACCATGACATGTACTCGAAGAGAGGGGTCATTCATCGTGATATACGCTAAAAAAGAGTGGTCATCGATCACGATATACGCTTAAAGAGAGGGATCGATCATTATGATATGCACTCGAAGAGAGGGTTCATTCATCGTGACATACGCTCAAAGAGAGTGGTATTCATCACGACATACGCTCTAAGAATGGGACCATTCATTATGACATGCACTCGAATCGATGGGTCATTCATCGTGACGAATGCTCAAATAGTAGGGTCGTCCATCACGGTATACACTCTAAGAAAGGGACTGTTCATTATGACATGCACTCGTAGAGAGTGGTCGTCTATCGCGACTAAGCTCAAAGAGGGGGATCGTTCACCATAATATGCACTCGAAAGAGTGGGGTCATTCATCGCGACATAAGCTCAAAGAGAGGAGTCGTCTATCACGTGTATCGCTCAAAGAGAGGTACCGGTCATTATGATATACGCTCGAAGAGATGCGTCATTCTCCCGACATACAGTCAAAGAGAGAGGTCGTTCATCACGGTATACCCTATAAGAATGGGATCGTTCATTATGACATGCCCTCGTAGAGAGGGGTCATTCATTGCGGCATACGCTGAAAGAGAATGGTCGTCGATCATGGGACATGCTCTAAGAAATATAACGTTCATTACGATAAAAACTAGAAGAAAAGTATCATTCAATGCGACATACCCTCAAAGAGAGTGGTCTTCGATCACGGTATACGCTTAAAGAGGGGGACCGATCATTATGACATGCACTCGAAGAGATGGGTCATTCATCTCGATATACGCTCAAAGGAGGGGTCATCCATCACGGCATACGCTATAAGAAAGGGACCATTTTTTGTGACAAGCACTCGAAGAAAGCGGTCATTCATCGCGACATACGCTTAAAGAGAGGGGTCGTCCATCATGTGATACGCTCAAAGGGAGGGACCGGTCATTATGATATACTGTCAAAGAGATGGGTAATTCTTCGCGATATACAATCAAAGAGAGGTGTCGTCTATCACGGTATACCCTCTAAGAAAGGGACCGTTCATTATGACATGCACTCGTAGAGAGAGGTCATTCATCACGACATACGCTCAAAGAGAGGGGTCGTCCATCACGGGATACGCTCTAAGAAATGGATCATTCATTTCAAATAAAGTCGAAGAAAGGGATCATCCAACGCCACATATGCTCAAACAGAGGCGTCATCCATCACAGCAAACGCTCAAAGAGAGGGGTCATCCATCAGGGTATACTCTCTAAGAAAGGGGTCATTCATCACCATATACATTCAAAGAGAGGGGTCGTCCGTTATGACATACGCTCAAAGAGAGGGACCATTCATTCTGACATACTATCGAAGAGATGGACCGTTCACCATATCTTGCAAGAGAGGCTCGTCCATCACGGTATATGCTCAAAGAGAGGGACCGTTCACCATGTCCTACACTCGAAGAGAGATGTTATTCTTCGTGATATACGCTTAAAGAGAGGATCTTATATAACAACATACACTCAAAGAGAGTAATTGTTCACCATGACATGCACTCGAAGAGAGGGGTCTTTCATTGCAATATACGCTCAAAGAGAGGGGTCATCCTTCGTGGCATACGCTTAAAGAGAGGGACCATTAATTATGACATACTCACGAAGAGAGGGGTCATTCATCGCAACGTACGCTAAAAGTGAGGGACTGTTCACCATGAAATGCACTCAAAGAGAGGGGTCATTCATCGCAACGTACGCTCAAAGAGATGATCGTCGATCACGGTTTATGCTCAAAGAGAGGGATCGTTGATTATGACATGCATTCAAAGAGAGGAGTTATTCATCGTGACATACTCTCAAAAAAAGGGGTCTTCCATCACGGTATACGCTCTAAGAAAGGGACCATTTATTACGACATGCACTCGAAGAGGGGTCATTCATCGTGACATACGCTCAAAGAGAGGGGTCATTCACAACGACATACGCACCAAGAGAGGGGTTGTCGATCACGGTATATGTTCTAAGAAGGGAACTGTTCATTATGACATGCACTCGAACAAAGGGGTCATTCACCGCGACATACGCTCAAAAAGGGAGGAACCGTTCATTATGACATGCACTCGAAGAAAGTGGTCATTTACCGCGACATACGCTCAAAGAGAGTGGTCGTCCATCATGGTATACACTCAAAGAGAGGGACCGTTCAACATGAATTGCACTCAAAGATAGGGGTCATTCATTGCGACATACGCTCAAAGAGAGGGGTCGTCCATCACGATATACGCTCAAAGAGAGGAGCCGTTCATTATGACATACACTCGAAGAAATGGGTCGTTCAACGCGATATACGCTCAAACAGAGGGGTCGTCCATCATGGTATACGCTCAAAGAGAGGGACCGTTCACTATGAATTGCTCTCAAAGATGGGGGCCATTCACCGCGACATACACTCAAAGAGAGGGACCGTTCAACATGAATTGCACTCAAAGATTGGGGTCATTCATCGCGACATACGCTCAAAGAGAGGGGTCGTCTATCACAGTATACGCTCAAAGAGAGGGACAATTCACCATGACATGCACTCGAAGAAAGAGGTCATTCATCATAACAAATGCTCAAAGAGAGGTGTCATCCATCACGAGATACGCTCAAAGAGAGGGACCGGTGATTATGACATACGCTCGAATAGAGCGGTCATTCACCGCGACATACGCTCAATGAGAGGGGTTATCCATCACGATTTACTCTTTGAGAAAGGAACCGTTCATTATGACATACGCTAGAATAGAGTGGTCATTCATTGCGATATATGCTCAATGAGAGGGGTTGTCCATCATGATTTACTTTCTGAGAAAGGAACCGTTCATTATGACATACACTCGAAGAGAGGGGTCATTCGTCGCGATATACGCTCAAAGAGAGGGTTTTTCCATCACGGTATACGCTCTAAGAAAGGGATCATTACATGCACTCGAAGAGAGGGGTCATTCATCGCGATAAACGCTCAAAGAGAAGGGTCGCCCATCACGGTATCTTCTCACAAAGAGGGACCGTTCAATATGACATGCACTCGAAGAGGGGTCGTTCACCATGGCATACGCTCAAAGACAAGGTTCGAACATCATGGTATACGCTCAAGGAGAGGGACCGTTCACCATGACATGCACTCAAAGAGAGGAGCCATTCATCGCGACATACGCTCAAAGAGAGGAGTCGTCCATCACGAGATACGCTCATAGAGAGGGACCGTTCACCATGACATGCACTCGAAGAGAGGGGTCATTCATTAAGAAAAACACTTAAAGAGAGGGGATGTCCATCACGGGATATGCTCAAAGAGAGGGACCGGTCATTATGACATACGCTCGTATAGAGCAGTCATTCACCGTGACATACACAAAGAGAGGTGTCGTCCATCGCGATTTACGCTCTTAGAAAGGAACCGTTCATTATGACATTGACACGAAGAGAGGGGTTATTCACCGCGTCATACACTCGAAGAGAGGGGTCATCCATCACGGTATACGCTCTGAGAAAGGGACAGTTCATTAAGACATGAACTGGAAAATAGGGGTCATTCATCGCGACATACGCTCAAAGAGAGGTGTCGTCCGTCAAGGTATACGTTGTAAGAAAGGGATTGTTCATTATGACAAGAACTCAAAGAGAGGGGTCAATCATCGCGACATACACTCGAAGAGAAGGGTTGTCTATCAGGGTATACGCTCTAAGAAAGGGAATGTTTATTATGACATGCACATGAAGAGAGGGGTCATTCATCACGATGTACGTTCAAAGAGAGGGGTCGTCCAGCATGATATACGCTCAAATAGAGGGATCGTTCATAATGACATGCACTAAAAGACAGGGATCATTCAGATCGAGACATATTCATAGAAAGGGGTCGTTCATCACGGGATACAATCAAAGAGAGGGACCGGTTATTATGATAAACTCTTGAAGGGAGGGGTCATTCACCGCAACATACCCTCAAAGACATGGGCCGTACTTCTCGATATACATTCAAAGTATTGTACCGTTCATTGTGTGTGACATGCACTCAAAGAGAAGGGTCAGTTGTTGCGACATATGCAAAATGAGAAGGGTCGTCCATCACGATATACACTCTTAGAAAGAGACCGTTCATTATGATAAGCACTCGAAGAGAGTGGTTATTCAACACGACATACACTCAAAGAGAGGGGTCATCCATCACGACATACGCTCAAAGTGAGGGAACATTCATTATGAAATACGCTCGAAGAGAGGGGTCATTCACAGTGACAAACGCTCAAAGAGAGGGGTCATCCATCACGGTATACGCTCAAAGAAAAGGACCGTTCATTATGAAATTTTCTCAAAGAGAGGGGTCATTTTCCACGACATACGCTCAGCGAGAGGGGTCGTCCATCACGGTAACGCTCTAAGAAAGGGACCGTTCATTATGATATGCACTCGAAGAGAGGGGTCATTCATCGCGATATACGCTCAAAGAGAGGGGTCGTCCTTCACAGTAAATGCTCAAAGAGAGGGACATCTCATTGTAACATGAACTCGAAGAGAGGGCTCATTCATCGCGACATACGCTCAAAGAGATGGGTCCTCCATCACAGTATACACTCTAAGAAAGGGATCATTACATGCACTCAAACAGAGGGGTCATTCATCACGACAAACGCTCAAAGAGAAGGGTCGTCCATCACGGTATACGCTCTAAGAAAGGGACCGTTCATTATGACATGCACTAGAAGAGAGGGGTCATTCATTGCAACATACGTTCAAAAAGAGGTTTCGTTCAACATGGTATACGCTCAAAGAGAGGGATGGTTCACCACGACATGTACTGAAAGAGAGGGGTCATTCATCGTGATATACGCTAAAAAAGAGTGGTCATCGATCACGATATACGTTTAAAGAGAGGGATCGGTCATTATGACATACACTCGAAGAGAGGGGTCATTCATCACGACATACGCTCAAAGAGAATGGTATTCATCATGGCATACGCTCTAAGAATGGGACCATTCATTATGACATGCACTCGAACAGATGGGTCATTCATCGTGACAAATGCTCAAAGAGAGTGGTATTCATCACGGCATACGCTCTAAGAATGGGACCATTCATTATAACAAGCAATCGAACAGATGGGTCATTCATCGTGACAAATGCTCAGATAGAAGGGTCATCCATCACGGTATACACTCTAAGAAAGGGACCATTCTTTATGACATGCACTCGGAGAGAGGGATCATTCATCGCGACATACGTTCAAACAGAGGGAACGTTCACCATGACATGCACTCAAAGACAGGGGTCATTCACTGCGACATACACTTAAAGAGTGGGGTCGTCCATCACGGTATACGCTCGGAGAAAGGGATTGTTCATTATGACATGCACTCGTAGAGAGTGGTCGTCTATCACGACTAAGCTCAAAGAGGGGGATCGTTCACCCTAATATGCACTGGAAAGAGTGGGGTCATTCATCGCGACATAAGCTCAAAGAGAGGGGTCGTCCATCACGTGATAGGCTCAAAGAGAGGGACCGGTCATTATGATATACGCTCGAAGAGATGGGTCATTCTCCCGACATACACTCAAAGAGAGAGGTCGTTCATCACGGTATACCCTATAAGAATAGGATCGTTCATTATGACATGCCCTCGTAGAGGGGTCATTCATTGCGGCATACGCTCAAAGAGAATGGTCGTCCATCACGGGACATACTCTAAGAAATATACCGTTCGTTACGACAAAAACTAGTAGAAAAGGATCATTCAATGCGACATACCCTCAAAAAGAGTGGTCATCGATCATGGTATACGCTTAAAGAGAGGGACCGATCATTATGACATGCACTCGAAGAGAGGGGTCATTCATCTCGATATACGCTCAAAGGAGGGGGTCATCCATAACGGCATACTCTATAAGAAAGGGACCATTCTTTATGACAAGCACTCGAAGAGAGCGGTCATTCATCGCGACATACGCTTAAAGAGAAGGGTCATCCATCATGTGATATGCTCAAAGAGAGGGACCGGTCATTATGATATACGGTCTAAGAGATGGGTAATTCTTCGCGATATACAATCAAAGAGAGGTGTCGTCTATCACGGTATACCCTCTAAGAAATGAACCGTTCATTATGACATGCACTCATAGAGAGAGGTCATTCATCACAACATACGCTCAAAGAGAGGGGTCGTCCATCACGGGACACGCTCTAAGAAATGGATCATTCATTTCAAATAAACTCGAAGAAAGGGGTCATCCAACGCCACATATGCTCAAACAGAGGCGTCATCCATCACAGCAAACGCTCAAAGAGAGGGGTCATCCAACACGGTATACTCTCTAAGAAAGGGGTCATTCATCGCCATATACGTTCAAACAGAGGGGTCGTTCGTTATGACATACGCTCAAAGAGAGGGATCGTTCATTCTGACATACTATCGAAGAGATGGACCGTTCACCGTATCCTGCAAGAGAGGCTAGTCCATCACGGGGTATATGCTCAAAGAGAGGGACCGTTCACCATATCCTGCACTCGAAGAGAGATGTTATTCATCGTGATATACGCTTAAAGAGAGGATCTTATATAACAGCATACACTCAAAGAGAGTGACTGTTCACCATGACATGCACTCGAAGAGATGGGTCTTTCATCGCAATATACGCTCAAAGAGAGGGGTCATCCTTCGTGGCATACGCTTACAGAGAGGGACCATTAATTATGACATACTTTCGAAGAGAGGGGTCGTCCATCACGGTGTATGCTCTATGAAAGTGAACGTTCATTATGACATGCACTCGAAGAAAAGGGTGATCAATCGAGACATACGCTCAAGGAGAGGCTACGTCCATCACGGTAGACGCACAATGAGAGGAACCATTCACCATGACATGCACTCGAAGAAAGGTGTTATTCATCGTGACATACGCACATTGAGAAAGGTCATCCATCACGATATACGCTCTAAGAAAGGGACCGTTCATTATAACATACTCTCAAAGAGAGGGGTCATTCATCGCGATATACGCTCAAAGAGAGGGGTCTTCCATCACGTTATACGCTCAAAGAGAGGGACCTTTCATTGTAACATGCACTCGAAGAAAGGGATCATTCATCGCGACATACGCTCAAAGAGATGGGTCGTCCGTCACAATATACACTCTAGGAAAGGGATCATTACATGCACTCAAAGAGAGGCGTCATTCATCGCTACAAACGCTCAAAGAGAAGGGTCGTCCATCACGGTATCTGCTCATAAAGAGGGACCGTTCATTATGGCATGCACGCGAAGAGAGGGGTCATTCATCGTGGCATACGCTCAAAGAGAGGGGTCGTCCATCACAGAGAGGGACCGTTCACTACGACCAGCACTCAAAGAGAGGGGTCATTCACCGTGACATAAGCTTAAAGAGAAGGGTCGTACATCACGGTATACGCTCTAAGAAAGGGACCATTCGTTATGACCTACTCTCGATGAGAAGGGTCATTCACCGCGACATATGCTCAAAGAGAGAAAGGTCGCCCATTGCAGTATATGCTCTAAGAAAGGTACTATTATTTATGACATGCACTAGAAAAGGAGGACTTTTCACAGGACATACAGTCGAAGACAAGAATCTTTCATCGCGACTTACGCTGAAAGAGAGTGGTCGTCCAACACGACATACGCTCAAAGAGAGGGGTCGTCCATCACGACATACTCTCAAAGAGAGGGACCGATAATTATGAAATACTCTCGAATAGGGGTGCATTCACTGTGACATACGCTAAAAGAGAAGAGTCGTGTATCACGGTATACGCTCTAAGATAGGGAATATTCATTATGATATGCACTCGAAGAGCGGGGTTATTCATCAGGAGATACACTCAAAGACAAGGGTCGTCCTTTACGGTATATGCTCAAAGAGAGGGATTGTTCACCATGACATGCACTCGAAGAGAGGGGTCCTTCATTGCGACATACACTCAAAAAGAGGGGTCATCGATCACGGTATACGCTTAAAGAAAAGGGTCTTTCATTATGACAAAACCTCAAAGAGAGGGGTCATTCATTGCGATATATGCCAAAGAGAAGGGTCATCCATCACGGTATACGCTCTAAGAAAGGGACCGTTCATTATGACATACCCTTTAACAGAGGGGTCATTTATCGTGACGTACAATCAAATAGAGCGGTCGTCCATCATGGTTTACGCTTAAAGAGAGGAATCATTCACAATGTAATGCTTAAAGAGTGGGGTTATTCATCGCGACATAGTCTCAATAGGAGGGTTTGTCCGTCACGATATATGCTCAAAGAGTGGGGTCGTCCATCACACTATACGCTCAAAGAGGGACTGTTCACCACAAAATGTAGTCGAAGAAAGGGGTCATTCATCGCAATGTACGCTCAAAGATAGGGTCATCGATCACAGTATACGCTCAAATAGAGGGACCATTGATTATGATACGCACTCAATGGGAGGTTTCATTCATCGCGACATACTCTCAAAGACATGGGTCATCCATCACGGTATATGTTCTAAGAAGGGGACCCTTCAGTATGACATGCACTCGAAGAGAGGGATCATTCACCGCGACATACGCTCAAAGAGAGGGGTCGTCCATCACAGTATGCTCTCTAGGAAAGGGACCGTTCATTACTACATGCATTCGTAGAGAGGGGTCATTCATCGCAATATAAGCTCAAAGAGAGGGATCATCCATCACGGTATCCGCTCAAAGATTAGGATCGTTCACCATGACATGCACTAGAATAGAGGGGTCATTCATAGCGACATACGCTCAAAGAGAGGGGTCGTCCATCACGATATACGCTCAAAGAGAGGAGCCGTTCATTATGACATACACTCGAAGAAATGGGTCATTCAACGCGATATACGCTCAATGAGAGGGGTCGTCCATCATGGTATACGCTCAAAGAGAGGGACCGTTCACCATGAATTGCACTCAAAGATAGGGGCCACTCATCGCGACATACGCTGAAAGAGAGGGGTCGTCCATCACGGCATACGCTAAAATAGAGTTACAATTCACCATGACATGCACTCGAAGAAAGGGGCATTCATCATGACAAATGCTCAAAGAGAGCGGTCGTCCATCACGAGATGCGCTCAAAGAGAGGGACCGATCATGATGACATACGCTCGAATAGAGCGGTCATTCACCGCGACATACGCCTAATGAGAGGGGTTGTCCATCACGATTTACGCACTAAGAAAGGAACCGTTCATTATCACATGCACTGGAAGAGAGGGGTCATTCAACGCGACATACGATCAAGGAGAGGGGTTGTCCATCACGGTATAAGCTCAAAGAGAGGGGTCGTCCATCACGCCACACGCTCAAAGAGAGGAACCGTTCATTATGGAATACGGTTGAAGAGAGGGCTCATTCATCGCGGTATACGCTCAGAGAGAGGGGTCATCCATGACGGTATACGCTCTAAGAAATGGACTGTTCATTATGAAATGCACCCAAAAAGAGGGGTCATTCATCGCGAAATATGCTCAAAGAGAGGGGTCATCCATCACGGTATACGCTCTAAGAAAGGGATCGATCATTATGACATGAACTCGAAGGTAGGGGTCATTCATTGCGACATACGCTAAAAGCGAGGGGTCGTCCATCACGGTATTCACTCAAAGAGAGGGATCTTTCACCATGACATGCACTCGAAGAGAGGGGTCATTCATCGCGACATATGCTTAAAGAGAGGTGTCTCGATCACGGTTTTCGCTCACAGAGAAGGACTATTTATTACGACATGCACTCGAAGAGGGGTCATTCACAACGACATACGCACAAAGAGAGGGGTCGTCGATCACAGTATATGTTCTAAGAAGGGAACCGTTCATTATGACATGCACTCGAATAGAGGGGTCATTCACCGCGACATACGCTCAAAAAGGGAGGAACCGTTCATTATGGCACGCACTCGAAGAAAGGGGTCATTTACCGCGACATATGCTCAAAGAGAGTGGTTGTTCATCACGGTATACACTCAAAGAGAGGGACCGTTCAACATGAATTGCACTCAAAGATAGGGGTCATTTATCGCGACATACGCCCAAAGAGAAGGGTCGTCCATCACGATATACGCTCAAAGAGAGGAGCCGTTTATTATGACATACACTCGAAGAAATGGGTCATTCAACGCGGTATAAGCTCAAAGAGAGGGGTCGTCCATCATGGTATACGCTCAAAGAGAGGGACCGTTCACCATGAATTGCACTCAATGATAGGGGCCATTCACCGCGACATACACTCAAAGAGAGGGACCGTTCAACATGAATTGCACTCAAAGATTGGGGTCATTCATCGCGACATACGCACAAAGAGAGGGGTCGTCTATCACGGTATACGCTCTAAGAAAGGGATCATTACATGCACTCGAAGAGAGGGGTCATTCATCGTGACAAACGCTCAAAGAGAATGGTCGTCTATCACGGTATCTTCTCACAAAGAGGGACCGTTCATTATGACATGCACTCGAAGAGGGGTCGTTCACCGTGGCATACGCTCAAAGACAAGGTTCGTACATCATGGTATACGCTCAAGGTGAGGGACCGTTCACCATGACATGCACTCAAAGAGAGGAACCATTCATCGCGACATACGCTCAAAGAGAGGAGTCGTCCATCACGGGATACGCTCATAGAGAGGGACCGTTCACCATGACATGCACTCGAAGAGAGGGGCCATTCATTACGAAAAACACTTAAAGAGAGGGGATGTCCATCACGGGATATGCTCAAAGAGAGGGATCGGTCCTTATGACATACGCTCGTATAGAGCAGTCATTCACCGCGACATACACAAAAGAGAGGTGTCGTCCATCACGATTTACGCTCTAAGAAAGGAACCGTTCATTATGACATTGACACGAAGAGAGGGGTCATTCACCACGGCATACACTCAAAGAGAGGGGTCATCCATCACGGTATACGCTCTGAGAAAGGGATAGTTCATTATGACATGAACTCGAAAAGAGGGGTCATTCATCGTGACATACGCTCAAAGAGAGTTGTCGTCCGTCACGGTATACGCTGTGAGAAAGGGATTGTTCATTATGACAAGCACTCAAAGAGGGGTCAATCATCGCGATATACACTCGAAGAGAAGGGTTATCTAACAGGGTATACACTCTAAGAAAGGGACTGTTTATTATGACATGCACATGAAGAGAGGGGTCATTCATCATGACGTACGTTCATACAGAGGGGTCGTCCAGCATGGTATAAGCTCAAATAGAGGGATCGTTCATAATGACATGCACTAAAAGACAGGGATCATTCAGATCGAGACATATTCATAGAAAGGGGTCGTTCATCACGGGATACAATCAAAGAAAGGGACCGATTATTATGACAAACTCTTGAAGGAAGGGGTCATTCACCGAAACATACCCTCAAAGACATGGGTTTTACTTCGCGATATACGCTCAAAGTATGGTACCGTTCATTATGACACGCACTCAAAGAGAAGGGTCATTTGTCGCGACATATGCACAATGAGAAGGGTCGTCCATCATGATATACGCTCTCAGAAAGAGACCATTCATTATAATAAGCACTCGAAGAGAGTGGTCATTCAACGCGATATACACTCAAAGAGAGGGGTCATCCATCACGACATACGCTCAAAGTGAGGGAACGTTCATTATGAAATACGCTCGAAGAGAGGGGTCATTGGCTGTGACATACGCTCAAAGACAGGGGTCATCCATCACGGTATATGCTCTAAGAAAGGGACTATTAATTATGACATGCACTAGAAGAGAAGGACTGTTCACCAGGATATACAGTCGAAGATAGGAATCATTCATCGCGACTTACGCTCAAAGAGAGAGGTCGTCCAACACGACCAACGCTCAAAGAGAATGGTCGTCCAACACGACATACGCTCAAGGAGAGGGGTCGTCCAACACGACATACGCTTAAAGAGAGGGGTCGTCCAACATGACATACGCTCAAAGAGAGGGGTCGTTCATCACGACATACGCTCAAAGAGAGGGACCGATCATTATAAAATACTCTCGAACAAAGGTGTCATTCACCGGGACATATGCTAAAAGATAGGAGTCGTGTATCACGGTATACGCTCTAAGAAAGTGAATGTTCATTATGATATGCACTCGAAGAGAGGGGTTATTCATCGTGACATACGCTCAAAGAGAGGGGTCGTCCATCACGGTATACGCTCAAAGAGAGGGATCGTTCAGCATGACATGCACTCGAACAGAGTGGTCATTCAACGCGACATATGCTGAAAAAGAGGGGTCATCGATCACGGTATACGCTCAAAGAGAGGGAACGATCATTATGACATGAACTCGAAGAGAGGGGTTATTCATCGTGACATACGCTCAAAGAGAGGGGCCGTCCATCACGATATACGTTCTAAGAAAGGAAATATTTATTATGATATGCACTCAAAGAGAGAGGTCATTCATCGTGACATACGCTCAAAGAGAGGGGTCGTCCATCACGGTATACGCTCAAAAGAAGGACCGTTCACAATGACATACACTCAAAGAGAGGGGTCGTTCATCACGACATACGCTCAAAGACAGGGGTCGTCCATAACGGGATACGCTCAAAGAGGGGGACCGATCACTACAACATACCTTCAAAGAAAGGGGTCATTCACCATGACATACGCTCAAAGAGATAGGTCGTCCATAACAGTATACGCTATAAGAAAGGGATCGTTCATTATGATATGCACTCGAAGAGAGGGGACATCCATCGCGACACAAGCTCAAAGAGAGGGGTTGTCCATCACGGTATACGCTCTAAGAGAGGGATTGTTAATTATGACATACACTCAAAGAGCGGGGTCATTCATCGCGCAATACGCTCAAAGAGAGGGATTTTCCATCACGTTATACTCTCAAAGAGAGGGACCGTTCATTATGACATGCACTCGAAGAGAGGGGTCATTCATCGCGACATACGTTCAAAGAGAGGATCGTCCATCACGGTATACACTCTAAGAAAGAGATTGTTCATAATGACATGCATTCAACTAGAGGGGTCATTCAATGCGACATACACTTAAAGAGAGAGGTCATCCATCACCGCATACGCTCGAACAGAGGGATCGTTTAACAAGACATGCACACAAAGAGAGGGGTTACACATCGCGACATATGCTCAAAAAGAGGGATTGTTCAACGTGACATGCACTCTAAGAGAGGGATCATTCATCACGATATACGCTTAAAGAGAGGGGTCGTTCATCACGACATACACTCAAAGAGATGGACCATTCATTATGGCATACTCTCGAAGAGAGGGGTCATTCACCGCGACATACGCTTAATTAGAGGGGTCGTCCATCACGGTGTACGCTCTATTAAAGTGACCATTTATTATGACATAACCTCGAAGAGTGGGGTCATTCATCGTGACTTACGCTCAAAGAGAAGGGTCGTCCATCACGTTATACGCTCTAAGAAAGGGACCGTTCATTATGACATGGACTAGAAGAGAGGGGTCATTCATTGCAACATACGTTCAAAAAGAGGTTTCGTTCAACATGGTATACGCTCAAAGAGAGGGATAGTTCACCGTGACATGTACTCGAAGAGAGGGGTCATTCATCGTGATATACGCTAAAAAAGAGTGGTCATCGATCACGATATACGCTCAAAGAGAGGGATCGATCATTATGACATGCACTCGAAGCGAGGGGTCATTCATCATGACATACGCTCAAAGAGAGTGGTATTCATCACGGCATACGCTCTAAGAAAGGGACCATTCATTATGACATGCACTCGAACAGATGGGTCATTCATCGTGACAAATGCTCAAATAGAAAGGGACCATTCATTATGACATACACTCGGAGAGAGGGGTCACTCATCGCGACATACGTTCAAACAGAGGGAACGTTCACCATGACATGCACTCGAAGACAGAGGTCATTCACTGCGACATACACTGAAAGAGTGGGGTCGTCCATCACGGTATACGCTCAAAGAGGGGGATCGTTCACCATAATATGCACTCGAAAGAGTGGGGTCATTCATCGCGACATAAGCTCAAAGAGAGGGGTCGTCCATCACGTGATACGCTCAAAGAGAGGGACTGGTCATTATGATATACTCTCGAAGAGATGGGTCATTCTCCTGACGTACACTCAAAGAGAGAGGTCGTTCATCACGGTATACCCTATAAGAATGGGACTGTTCATTATGACAAGCCCTCGTAGAGAGGGGTCATTCATTGCGGCAAAAGAGAATGGTCTTCCATCACGGGACATGCTCTAAGAAATATACCGTTCATTACGACAAAAACTAGAAGAAAAGGATCATTCAATGCGACATACCCTCAAAGAGAGTGGTCATCGATCATGGTATACGCTTAAAGAGAGGGACCGATCATTATCACATGCACTTGAAGAGAGGAGTCATTCATCTCGATATATGCTCAAAGGAGGGGTCATCCATCACGGCATACGCTATAAGAAAGGGACCATGATTTATGATAAGCACTTGAAGAGAGCGGTCATTCATCGCGACATACGCTTAAAGAGAGGGGTCGTCCATCATGTGATACGCTCAAAGAGAGGGACCGATAATTATGATATACGGTTGATGAGATGGGTAATTCTTCGCGATATACAATTAAAGAGAGGTGTCGTCTATCACGGTACACCCTCTAAGAAAGGGACCATTCATTATGACTCGCACTCGTAGAGAGAGGTCATTCATCACGACATACGCTCAAAGAGAGGGGTCGTCCATCACGGGATACGCTCTAAGAAATGGATCATTCATTTCAAATAAACTCGAAGAAAGGGGTCATCCAACGCCACATATGCTCAAACAGAGGTGTCATCCATCACAGCAAACGCTCAAAGAGAGGGGTCATCCATCACGGTATACTCTCTAAGAAAGAGGTCATTCATCGCAATATACGTTCAAAGAGAGGGGTCGTCCATTATTACATACGCTCGAAGAGAGGGACCGTTCATTCTGACATACTATCAAAGAGAGGGACCGTTCACCATATCCTGTAAGAGAGGCTCGTCCATCACGGTATATGCCCAAAGAGAGGGACCGTTCACCATGTCCTGCACTCGAAGAGAGATGTTATTCATCGTGATATACGCTTAAAGAGAGGATCTTATATAACAGCATACACTCAAAGAGAGTGACTGTTCACCATGACATGCACTTGAAGAGAGGGGTCTTTCATCGCAATATACGCTTAAAGAGAGGGACCATTAATTATGACATACTCGCGAAGAGAGGGGTCATTCACCGTGACATACGCTCAAGAGAGGGGTCGTCCATCACGGTATGCGCTCTAAGAAAGGGATCGTCCATTATGACATGCACTCGAAGAGAGGGGTCATTCATCGCGACGTACAATCAAATGGAAGGGTCGCCCATCATGGTTTATGCTCAAAGAGAGGAATCGTTCACCATGTCATGCATTCGAAGAGAGGGGTCATTCATCGCGACATAGTCTCAAAGGGAGGGTTTGTCTGTCACGGCATACGCTCAAAGAGAGTGACCGCTCATTATGACATACTCTCGAAGAGTGGGGTTATTCACCGCGACGTACGCTCGAAGAGAGGGGTCGTCCATCACGGTGTACGCTCTATGAAAGTGAACGTTCGTTATGACATGCACTCGAAGAAAAGGGTGATCAATCGAGACATATGCTCAAAGAGAGGCTACGTCCATCACGTTAGACGCACAATGAGAGGAACCATTCACCATGACATGGACTCGAAGAGAGGTGTTATTCATTGCGACATATGCACATTGAGAAAGGTCATCCATCACGATATACGCTCTAAGAAAGGGACCGTTCATTATAACATGCACTCAAAGAGAGGGGTCATTCATCGCGATATACGCTCAAAGAGAGGGGTCTTCCATCACGTTATATGCTCAAAGAGAGGGACCTTTCATTGTAACATACACTTGAAGAAAGGGCTCATTCATCGCGACATACGCTCAAAGAGATGGGTCGTCCATCACAGTATACGCTCTAGGAAAGGGATCATTACATGCACTCAAAGAGAGGGGTCATTCATCGCTACAAACACTCAAAGAGAAGGGTCGTCCATCACGGTATCCGCTCATAAAGAGGGACCGTTCATTATGACATGCACTCAAAGAGAGGTGTCATTCACCGTGGCATACGCTCAAAGAGAGGGGTCGTCAATCACAATATACGCTCAAAGAGAGGGACCGTTCATTACGAACAACACTCGAAGAGAGGGGTCATTCACCGCGACATATGCTCAAAGAGAAAGGTCGCCCATCGCAGTATATGCTCTAAGAAAGGTACTGTTAATTATGACATGCACTAGAAAAGAAGGACTTTTCACAGGACATACAGTCGAAGACAGGAATCATTCATCGCGACTTACGCTGAAAGAGAGTGGTCGTCCAACACGACATACGCTCAAAGAGAGGGGTCGTCCATCACGACATACTCTCAAAGAGAGGGACCGATCATTATGAAATACTCTCGAACAGAGGTGCATTCACTGTGACATACGCTAAAAGAGAAGAGTCGTGTATCACGGTATACGCTCTAAGATAGGGAATATTCATTATGATATGCACTCGAAGAGAGGGGTTATTCATCACGAGATACACTCAAAGACAAGGGTCGTCCTTTACGGTATATGCTCAAAGAGAGGGATTGTTCACCATGACATGCACTCAAAGAGAGGGGTCCTTCATTGCGACATAAACTCAAAAAGAGGGGTCATCGATCACGGTATACGCTTAAAGAAAAGGGTCATTTATCGCGACGTACAATCAAATGGAGGGGTCGTCCATCATGGTTTACGCTTAAAGAGAGGAATCGTTCACAATGTAATGCTCAAAGAGTGGGGTCATTCATCGCCCCATAGTCTCAATGGGAGGGTTTGTCCGTCACGATATACGCTCAAAGAGCAGGGTCGTCCATCACAGTATATGCTCAAAGAGGGACTATTCACCACAAAATGTACTCGAAGAGTGGGGTCATTCATCGCAGCGTACACGCAAAGATAGGGTCATCGATCACGGTATACGCTCAAAGAGAGGGACCATTGATTATGATACGCACGCAAGGGGAGGTTTCATTCATCGCGACATACTCTCAAAGAGATGGGTCATCCATCACGGTATATGTTCTAAGAAAGGGACCGTTCAGTATGACATGCACTCGAAGAGAGAGATCATCCATCGCGACATACGCTCAAAGAGAGGGATCATCCATCACGGTATCCGCTCAAATATTGGGATCGTTCACCATGACATGCACTAGAATAGAGGGGTCATTCATAGCGACATACGCTCAAAGAGAGGGGTCGTCCATCACGATATACGCTCAAAGAGAGGAGCCGTTCATTATGACATACACTCAAAGAAATGGGTCATTCAACGCGATATACGCTCAAAGAGAGGGGTCGTCCAACATGGTATACGCTCAAAGAGAGGGACCGTTCACCATGAATTGCACTCAAAGATAGGGGCCATTCATCGCGACATACGCTCAAAGAGAGGGGTCGTCCATCACGGTATATGCTCAAAGTGAGGGACAATTCACCATGACATGCACTCGAAGAAAGGGGTCATTCATCATGACAAATGCTTAAAGAGAGCGGTCGTCCATCAAGAGATACGCTAAAAGAGAGGGACCGGTCATTATGACATACGCTCGAATAGAGCGGTCATTCACCGCGACATACGCCTAATGAGAGGGGTTGTCCATCACGATTTATGCTCTAAGAAAGGAACCGTTCATTATGACATGCACTGGAAGAGAGGGGTCATTCAACGTGACATACGCTCAAGGAGAGGGGTTGTCCATCACGGTTTACGGTCAAAGAGAGGGGTCGTCTATCACGCCACACGCTCAAAGAGAGGGACCGTTCATTATGGAATACGCTCTAAGAAAGGGAATGTTCATTATGAAATGCACCCCAAAAGAGGGGTCATTTATCGCGAAATATGCTCAAAGAGAGAGGTCATCCATCACGGTAGACGCTCTAAGAAAGGGACCGATCATTATGACATGAACTCGAAGGGAGGGGTCATTCATCGCGACATACGCTAAAAGCGAGGGGTCGTCCATCACGGTATTCACTCAAAGAGAGGGATCTTTCACCATGACATGCACTCGAAGAGAGGGGTCATTCATCGCGACATATGCTTAAAGAGAGGTGTCTCGATCACGGTATTCGCTCACAGAGAGGGAATATTTTTTATGATATTCCCTCGAAGAGAGGGGTAATTCATTGCGACATACGCTCAAAGATCGTCCATCACAGTATACACTAAAAGTGAGGTACTTTTCACCATGAAATGCACTCAAAGAGAGGGGTCATTCATCGCAACGTACGCTCAAAGAGAAAATCATCGATCACGGTATATGCTAAAAGAGAGGGATCGTTGATTATGACATGCACTCAAAGAGAGGAGTCATTCATAGAGACATACTCTCAAAGAAAGGGGTCATCCATCACCGTATACGCTCTAAGAAAGGGACTATTTATTACGACATGCACTCGAAGAGGGGTCATTCATCGTGATATACGCTCAAAGAGAGGGGTCATTCACAACGACATGCTCTCGAACAGAGGGGTCATTCACCGCGACATACGCTCAAAAAGGGAGGAACCGATCATTATGACATGCACTCAAAGAAAGCGGTCATTTATCGCGACATACGCTCAAAGAGAGTGGTCGTCCATCATGGTATACACTCAAAGAGAGAGACTGTTCAACATGAATTGCACTCAAAGATAGGGGTCATTCATCGCGACATACGCTCAAAGAGTGGGGTCGTCCATCACGATATACGCTCAAAGAGAGGAGCCGTTCATTATGACATACACTCAAAGAAATGGGTCATTCAACGCGATATCCGCTCAAAGAGAGGGGTCGTCCATCATGGTATACGCTCAAAGAGAGGGACCGTTCACCATGAATTGCACTCAAAGATAGGGTCCATTCACCGCGACATACACTCAAAGAGAGGGACCGTTCAACATGAATTGCACTCAAAGATAGGGGTCATTCATCGCGACATACGCTCAAAGAGAGAGGTCGTCTATCATGGTATACGCTCAAAGAGGGGCAATTCACCATGACATGCACTCGAAGAAAGAGGTCATTCATCATGACAAATGCTCAAAGAGAGGTGTCATCTATCACGAGATACGCTCAAAGAGAGGGACCGATGATTATGATATACGCTCGAATAGAGCGGTCATTCACCGCGACATACACTCAATGAGAGGCGTTGTCCATCACGATTTACTCTCTGAGAAAGGAACCGTTCATTATGACATACGCTAGAATAGAGCGGTCATTCATTGCGATATATGCTCAATGAGAGGGGTTGTCCATCACGATTTACTCTCTGAGAAAGGAACCGTTCTTTATGACATACACTCGAAGAGAGGGGTCATTCATCGCGATATACGCTCAAAGAGAGGGTTTGTCCATCACGGTATACGCTCTAAGAAAGGGATCATTTCATGCACTCGAAGAGAGGGGTCATTCATCGTGACAAACGCTCAAAGAGAAGGGTCGTCCATCACGGTATGTTCTCACAAAGAGGGACCGTTCATTATGACATACACTCGAAGAGGGGTCGTTCACCGTGGCATACGCTCAAAGACAAGGTTCGTACATCATGGTATACGGTAATCATGGTATATGCTCATGGAGAGGGACCGTTCACCATGACATGCACTCAAAGAGAGGAGCCATTTATCGCGACATACGCTCAAAGAGAGGAGTCGTCCATCATGAGATACGCCCATAGAGAGGGACCGTTCACCATGACATGCACTCGAAGAGAGGGGTCATTCATTACGAAAAATACTTAAAGAGAGGGGATGTCCATCACGGATATGCTCAAAAAGATATACCGTTCACCACGACATGCACTCAAAGAGAGGGGCCGTTCATCACGACATACACTCAAAGACAGGGGTCGTCCATCACGGGATACGCTCAAAGAGGGGGACCGGTCACTACAACATACCTTTAAAGAAAGGGGTCATTCACCGCGACATACGCTCAAAGAGATGGGTTGTCCATAACGGTATACGCTATAAGAAAGGGACCGTTCATTATGACATGCACTCGAAGAGAGGGGACATTGATCGTGACATACGCTCAAAGAGAAGGGTTATCCGTCACGGTATACGCTCTAAGAGAGGGATTGTTCATTATGACAAACACTCAAAGAGAGGGGTCATTCATCGCGCAATACGCTCAAAGAGAGGGATTTTCCATCATGGTATACTCTCAGAGAGAGGGATCGTTCATTATGACATGCACTCAAAGAGAGGGGTCATTCATCGCGACATACGTTCAAAGAGAGGGTCGTCCATCACGGTATACACTCTAAGAAAGGGATCGTTCATAATGACATGCACTCAACTAGAGGGGTCATTCAATGCGACATACACTTAAAGAGAGAGGTCATCCATCACCGCATACGCTCGAACAGAGGGATCGTTTAACAAGACATGCACACGAAGAGAGGGGTTACACATCGCGACATATGCTCAAAAAGAGGGATTGTTCAACGTGACATGCACTCTAAGAGAGGGATCATTCATCACGATATACACTTAAAGAGAGGGGTCGTTCATCACGGCATACACTCAAAGAGATGGACCATTCATTATGGCATACCGCGACATACGCTTAATTAGAAGGGTCATCCATCACGGTATATGCTCTAAGAAAGGGACTGGTAATTATGACATGCACTAGAAGAGAAGGACTATTCACCAGGACATACAGTCGAAGACAGGAATCATTCATCGCGACTTACGCTCAAAAAGAGTGGTCGTCCAACACGACATACGCTCAAAGAGAGTGGTCGTCCAACATGACATACGCTCAAAGAGAGTGGTCGTCTAACACGACATATGCTCAAAGAGAGTGGTCGTCTAACACGACATACGCTCAAAGAGAGGGGTCGTCCATCACGACATACGCTCAAAGAGAGGGACCGATCATTATGAAATACTCTCGAACAAAGGTGTCATTCACCGTGACATACGCTAAAAGATAGGAGTCATGCATCACGGTATACGCTCTAAGAAAGTGAATGTTCATTATGATATGCACTCGAAGAGAGGTATTATTCATTGCGAGATACACTCAAAGAGAAGGGTCGTCCATTACGTTATATGCTCAAAGAGAGGGATTGTTCACCATGACATGGACTCTAAGAGAGGGTCCTTCATTGCGACATACACTCAAAAAAGGGGTCATTCACCGCGACATATGCTCAAAGAGAGGGGTCATTCACCGCGACATATGCTCAGAGAGAGGGGCCGTCCATCACGGTATACGCCCTATGAAAGTGAATGTTCATTATGACATACAATCGAAGAAAGGGGTCATCATACGCGACATACGCTCAAAGAGAGGGGACGTCCATCACGGTAGACGCACAAAGAGAGGAACCATTCACCATGACATGCACTCGAGGAGAGGTGTTATTCATCGCAACATACGCACATTGATAAAGGTCGTCCATCACTATATACGCTCTAAGAAAGGGAGCATTCATTATGACATACACTCGAAGAGAGGTGTCATTCATCGCGATATACGCTCAAAGAGAGGGGTCGTCCATCATGGTATATTCTCAAAGGGAGGGACCTTTCATTTTAACATGCACTCGAGGACAGAGCTCATTCATCGCGACGTATGCTCAAAGAGATGGGTCGTCCACCACAGTATAAACTCTAAGAAAGGGATCATTACAAGCACTCGAAAAGAGGGGTCATTCATCACGATAAACGCTCAAAGAGGGACCATTCATTATGACATGCACTCGAAGAAAGGGATCGTTCACCGTGGCATATGCTCAAAGAGAGGGGTCGTCCATTACAAAATACGCTCAAAGAGAGGGACCGTTCATTAAGACATGCACTCGAAGAGAGGAGTCATTGACCGCGACATATGCTCAAAGACAAGGGTCGTATATCATGGTATACGCTCAAGGAGGGGGACCGTTCACAATGACATGCACTCAAAGAGAGGGGCCATTCATCGCGACATACGCTCAAAGAGAGGAGTCGTCGATCACGGGATACGCTCATAGAGAGGGATCGTTCACCATGACATGCAGTCGAAGAGAGGGGTCATTCATTACGAAAAACTCTCAAAGAGTGGGGATGTCAATCACAGGATACGCTCAAAGAGAAGGGTCGTCCATCACGGTATCTGCTCACAAAGAGGGACCGTTTATTATGACATGCACTCGAAGAGAGGGGTCATTCACCGTGGCATACGCTCAAAGAGAGGGACCGTTTATTACCACTAGCACTCAAAGAGAGGGGTCATTCACTGCGACATACGCTCAAAGAGAAGGATCGTCCATCACAGTATACGCTCTAAGAAAGGGACCATTACATGCACTCCAAGGGAGGGGTCATTCATCGCGACAAACGCTCAAAGAGAAGGGTCGTCCATCACGGAATCCACTCATAAAGAGGGACCGTTCATTATGACATGCACTCGAAGAGAGGGGTCATTCACCGTGGCTTACGCTCAAAGAGAACCATCACAATATACGCTCAAAGTTAGTGACCATTCGTTCCGACCAGCACTCGAAGAGAGGGGTCATTCACCGTGACATACGCACAAAGAGAAGGGTCGTCCATCACGATATACGCTCTAAGAAAGGGACCATTCATTATGACCTACTATCGATGAGAGGGGTCATTCACCGAGACATGCCATCAAAGAGAGGGATCGTTGATTATGAATGCATTCAAGTAGAAGTGTCATTCATCGCGACATACTTTCAAAGAGAGGGGTCATCAGTCATTGTATACGCTCTAAGAAAGGGACTATTTATTATGACATGCATTCGAAGAGAGGGGTCATTCATCGCGACATATGCTTAAAGAGAGGATCGTCGATCAAGGTATATGCTCAAAGAGAGGGATCGTTGAATATGACGTGCACTCAAAGAGAGGTGTCATTCATCGGGACATACTCTCAAAGAGAGGGCTCATCCGTCACGGTATACCCTCTAAGAAAGGGACTATTTATTATGACATGCACTCGAAGAAAGGGGTTATCATCACGACATATGCTCAAAGAGAGGGGTCATTCACAACGACATATGAACAAAAGGAGGGTCATCGATCACGGTATATGTTCTAAGAATGGGACCGTTTAGTATGACATGCACTCGAAGAGAGGAGTCATTCACCGCGACATACGCTCAAAAAGGGAGGAACCTTTCATTATGACATGCACTCAAAGAAAGGGATCATTCACCGCGATATACGCTCAAAGAGAGGGGTCGTCCATCACGGATACGCTCAAAGAGAGGGATCGTTCACCATGAATTGCACTCAAAGATAGGGGCCATTCATCGTGACATACGCTCAAAGAGAGGTGTCGTCCATCACGGTGTACACTCAAAGAGAGGTACAATTCACCATGACATGCACTCGAAGAAAGGGGTCATTCATCAAGACAAATGCTCAAAGAGAGGTGTCGTCCATCATGAGATACGCTCAAAGAGAGGGACCGTTCAGTGAGAGGGACCGGTCATTATGACATACGCTTGAATAGAGCGGTCATTCACCGCAACATAGGCTCAATGAGAGGGGTTGTCCATCACAATTTACTCTCTAAGAAAGGAACCGTTCATTATGACATATACTCGAAGAGAGGGGTCATTCATTGCGATCTACGCTCAAAGAGAGGGGTCATCCATTACGGTAAACGCTGAAAGATATGGACCTTTCATTTTAACATGCACTCGAGGAGAGGGCTGATTCATCGCGGCATATGCTCAAAGAGATGGGTCGTCCATCACAGTATACACTCTATGAAAGGGATCATTACATGCACAAAAAGAGAGGGGTCATTCATCTCGACAAACGCTCAAAGAGTAGGGTCGTCCATCACGGTATCTACTCACAAAGAGGGACCGTTGATTATGGTATGCACTCAAAGAAAGGGGTCATTCACCGCGGCATACGCTCAAAGAGAGGGGTCGTCCATCACAAAATACTCTCAAAGAGAGGAACCGTTCATTATGACATGCACTCAAAAAGAGGAGTCATTCACCGCGACATATGCTCAAACACAAGGGGTCGTATATCATGGTATATGATCAAGGAGAGGGACCGTTCACCATGACATGCACTCAAAGAGAGGGGCCATTCATCGCAACATACGCTCAAAGAGAGGGACGTCTATCACGGTAGACGCACAATGAGAGGAACCATTCACCATGACATGCACTCGAAGAGAGGTGTTATTCATTGCGACATACGCACATTGAGAAAGGTCGTCAAGCACTATATACGCTCTAAGAAAGGGACCGTTCATTATGACATACACTCGAAGAGATGGGTCATTCATCGCAATATACGCTCAAAGAGAGGGGTCATCCACCAGGGTATACGCTCAAAGATAGGGACCTTTCATTTTAACATGCACTCGAGGAGAGGGTTGATTCACCGTGACATACGCTCAAAGAGATGGGTCAAAGGGACCATTCATTATGACCTACTACTCTCGATGTGAGGGGTCATTCACCGTGACATATGCTCAAAGAGAACGGTCATCCATCACGGTATATGCTCTAAGAATGGGACTGTTAATTATGACATGCACTAGAAGACAAGAATCATTCATCACGACTTATGCTCAAAGAGAGTGGTCGTCCAATACGACATACGCTTAAGGAGAGGGTCGTCCATCAGGACATACGCTCAAAGAGAGGAACCGACCATTATGAAATACTCTTGAACAGAGGTGTCATTCACCGTGACATACGCTAAACGAGAGTAGACGTGCATCACGGTATACGCTCTAAGAAAGTGAATGTTCATTATGATATGCACTCGAAGAGAGGGGTTATTCATCGCGAGATACACTCAAAAATAAGGTTCGTCCATGACGGTATACGCTCAAAGAGAGGGATTGTTCACCATGACATGCACTCGAAGAGAGGGGTCCTTCATTGCGACATACATTCAAAAAGAGGGGTCATCGATCACGGTATACGCTTAAAGTGAAGCGTCTTTCATTATGACAAACCCTCAAAGAGAGGGTTCATTCATCGCGATATATGCCAAAGAGAAGGGTCATCCGTCACGGTATAAGCTCTAAGAAAGGGACTGTTCATTATGACATATACTCGAAGAGAGGGGTCATTCATTGCGACGTACGATCAAAGAGGGGTCGTCCATCATGGTTTACGCTTAAAGAGAGGAATAGTTCACAATGTCATGCTCAAAGAGAGGGGTCATTCACGCGAAATAGTCACAAAGGGAGGGTTTGTCTGTAACGACATACTCTCAAAGAGAGGGGTCATTCACCGTGACATAGTCTCAAATAGAGGGTTTGTCCGTCACGGCATAAGCTCAAAGAGTGGGGTCATCCATCACAGTATACGCTCAAAGAGGGACTGTTCACCATGAAATGTACTAGAAGAGAGGGTCATTCATCGCAACGTACGCTCAAAGATAGGATCATCGATCACGGTATACGCTCAAAGAGAGGGACCGTTGATTATGATATGCACTCAAGGAGAGGTGTCATTCATCGAGACATACTCTCGAAGAGAGTGGTCATCCATCACGGTCTATGTTCTAAGAAGGGGACCGTTCAATATGACATGCACTCGAAGAGAGGGATCATTCACCGCGACATACGATCAAAAAGAGGGGTCGTCCATCACAGTATGTGCTCTAAGAAAGGGACCGTTCATTATTACATGCATTCGTAGAGAGGGGTCATTCATCGTGATATACGCTTAAAGAGAGGGATCATCCATCACGGTATCCGCTCAAATATAGGGATCGTTCACCATGACATGCACTAGAATAGAGGGGTCATTCATCATGACATACGCTCAAGGAGAGGGGTCGTCCATCATAGTATACGCTCAAAGAGAGGAACCGTTCATTATGACATGCACTCGAAGAAATGGGTCATTCACCGCGATATACGCTCAAAGAGAGGGGTCGTCCATCACGGTATATGCTCAAAGAGAGGGACCGTTCACCATGAATTGGGCCATTCTTCGCGACATACGCTCAAAGAGAGGGGTCGTCCATCATGGTATACGCTCAAAGAGCGGGACAATTCACCATGACATGCACTCAAAGAATGGGGTCATTCATCATGACAAACGCTCAAAGAGAGCGGTCGTCCATCATGAGATACACTCAAAGAGAGGGACCAGTCATTATGACATACGCTCGAATTGGGCGGTCATTCACTGCGACATACGCTCAATGAGAGGGGTTGTCCACTACGATTTACGCTCTAAGAAAGGAACCATTCGTTACGACATGCACTGGAAGAGAGGGGTCATTCAAAGAGACATACGCTCAAAGAGAGGGGTCGTCCATCACGCCATACGCTCAAAGAGAGGGAACATTCAATATGGAGTACGTTTGAAGAGAGGGGTCATTCATCGCGGTATACGCTCATAGAGAGGGGTCATCCATCACAGTATACGCTTTAAGAAAGGGACCGATCATTATGACATGCACTCGAAGAGAGGGATCATTCATAGCGACATACACTAAAAGCGAGGGATTGTCCATCACAGTATTCACTCAAAGAGATGGATCTTTCCCTATGACATGCACTCGAAGAGAGGTGTCATTCATCGCGACATATGCTTAAAAAGAGGTGTCTCAATCACGGTATTCTCTCAAAGAGAGGGACCATTTATTATTACATTCCCTCGAAGAGAGGGTAATTCATTGCGACATATGCTCAAAGAGGGGCCTGGAGACACAGTATGCGCTAAAAGAGATGGACTGTTCACCATGAAATGCACTCAAAGAGAGGGTCATTCATCGCAACGTACGCTCAAAGAGAGGATCGTCGATCATGGTATATGCTCAAAGAGAGGGATCGTTGATTATGACATGCACTCAAAGAGAGGTGTCATTCATCGCAACATACTCTCAAAGAGAGGGGTCATCCATCACGGTATACGCTCTAAGAAAGGGACTATTTACTACGACATGCACTCGAAGAGAGGGGTCATTCACAACTACGTACGAAGAAAGAGAGGGGCCGTCAATCACGGTATATGTTCTAAGAAGGGCACCGTTCATTATGACATGTACTCGAAGAGAGGGGTCATTCATCGCAACATACGCTCAATGAGAGGGGTCGTCTGTCACGGATACGCTTAAAGAGAGGGACCGTTCACCATGAATTGCACTCAAGGATAGTGGCCATTCGCGACATACGCTCAAAGAGAGGGGTCGTCTATCAAGGTATATGCTCAAAGAGAGGGACAATTCACCATGACATGCACTCGAATAAAGGGGTCATTCACCATGACAAATGCTCAAAGAGTGGTGTCGTCCAACACGAGATACACTCAAAGAGAGGGATCGGTCATTATGACCTACGCTCGAATAGAGCGGTCATCCAGCGCGACAAACGCTGAATGAGAGGGGTTGTCCATCACGATTTACTCTCTAAGAAAGGAACCGTTCATTACGACATACACTCGAAGAGAGGGGTCATTCATCGCGATATACGCTCAAAGAGAGGGATCGTCCATCATGGTATATGCTCAAAGATAGGGACCTTTCGTTTTAACATGCACTCGAGGAGAGGGCTGATTCATCGCGACATACTCTCAAAGAGATGGGTAGTCCATCACAGTATACACTCTAAGAAAGGGATCATTACATACACTCAAGGAGAAGGGTCATTCATCGCGACAAACGCTCAAAGAGAAGGGTCGTCCATCACAGTATCTGCTCACAAAGAGGGACCGTTCATTATGGCATGCACTCGAAGAAAGGGCTCATTCACAGTGGCATACGCTCAAAGAGAGGGGTCGTCCATCAAAAAATACTCTCAAAGAGAGGAACCGTTCATTATGACATGCACTCGAAGAGAGGAGTCATTCACCGCGACATATGCTCAAAGACAAGGGGTCGTATATCATGGTATACGCTCAAGGAGAGGGACCGTTCACCATGACATGAACTCAAAGAGAGGGGTCCTTCATTACGAAAAACACTCAAAAAGAGGGGATGTCCATCACGGGATACGCTCAAAGAGAGGGACCGGTTATTATGACATACGCTCGTATAGAGCGGCCATTCACCGCGACATACGCAAAAGAGAGGGGTCGTCCATCACGATTTACGCTTTTAGAAAGGAACGGTTCATTTTGACATGAAATCGAAAAGAGGGGTCATTCATCGCGACATACGCTCAAAGAGGGGGGTCGTCCATCACGGTATTCGCTTAAGGAGAGGGAACTTTCACCATGACATGCACTTGAAGAGAGGGGTCATCCATCGCGATATACGCTCAAAAAGTAGGTCTCGATCACGATATATGCTCAAAGAGGGGTCATTCGTCGCAACATACGCTCAGAGAGAGGGGTCATTCATCGCAACGTACGCTCAAAAAGTGGGTCTCGATCACGATATTTTCTTAAGGAGAGGGAACCTTCATTATGACATGCCCTCGAAGAGGGGTCATTCATTGCGACCAACGCTCAAAGAGAGGGGTCGTCCATCACAGTATACACTCAAAGAGAGGTATAGTTCACCATGAAATGCACTCGAAGAGAGGAGTCATTGATCGCAACGTACGCTCAAAGAGAGGGCCATCGATCACGGTATACGCTCAAAGAGTTGGACCGTTGATTATGACATACACTCAAAGAGACGTGTCATTCATCGCGACATACTCTTAGAGAGTCCATCACGATATACGCCCAAAGAGTGGGACTGCTCACCATGACATGCAGTCGAATAGAGGGTTTTTTATTCATCTCGACATACGGTCAAACAAAGGGGTCGTCCATCATGGTATACGCTTAAAGAGAGGGACCATTCATTATGACGTATGCTAGAAGAGAGGGGTCAATCACCGCGTCATACGCTCAAAGAGAGGGTCCATTCATTATGACATATGCTAGAAGAGAGGGGTCAATCACCGCGTCATTCGCTCAAAGAGAGGTGTCGTCCAACACGGTATACGCTCTAAGAAAGGGATGGTTCATTATGACAAGCACTCAAAGAGAGGGGTCAATCATCGCAACCTACGGTCAAAGAAAGGGACTGTTTATTATGACATACACTTGAAGAGATGGGTCATTCATCACGACGTACGTTCAAAGAGAGGGGTCGTCCATCATGGTATACGCTCAAAGAGAGGGATCGTTCACCATGACATGCACTAAAAGAGAGGGGTCAGTAAAATCAAGATATATGCTCAAAGAAAGGGGTCGTCCATCACGGGATACAATCATAGAGAGAGACCGATTATTACAACAAACTCTCGAAGGGAGGGGTCATTCACCGCATCATACCCTCAAAGAGAGGGGTCGTACATCGCGATATATGCTCAAAGTATGGTACTGTTCATTATGATATGCACTCGAAGAGAAGGGTAATTCATCGCGACGTATGCACAATGAGAAGGGGCGTCCATCACGGTATACACTCTAAGAAAGAGACTGTAGATTATTACAAGCACTCGAAGAGAGTGGTCATTCAACGCGACATACACTCAAAGAGAGGGGTCATCCATCACGACGTACGCTAAAAGAGAGCGGATGTTCATTATGAAATATGCCCGAAGAGAGGGGTCATTCACTGTGACATATGCTCAAAGAAAGGGATCATCCATCACACGCTCAAAGAGAGGAGTCGTCCATCCCGGTATACGCTCTTAGAAAGTGACCGTTCATTATGACATGCACTCGAAAAGAGGGGTCATTCATCGCGACATACGCTCAAAGAAAGGGGTCGTCCATCACAGTATACGCTCAAAGAGAGGGATCACTCATCACGACATACGCTCAGAGAGAGGGGTCATCCATCACGTGATACGCTCAAAGAGAGGGACCGATCATTATGACATACACTCGAATAGAGCAGTCACACACTGCGACATATGCTCCAAGAGAGGGGTCGTCCATCACGGTATACACTCTAAGAAAGGGATCGTTTATTATGACATGCACTCGAAGAGAGGTCAATTATCGCGACATGCGCTAGAAAAGACGGGTCACCATCTTGGTATATCCTCAAAGGGAGGGACCGTTCACCATAATATGCACTCGAAGAGAGGGGTCATTCAATGCGTCATACGCTCAAAGAGAGGGGTCGTTCATCATGGCATACGCTCAAAGAGAGGAACCATTCATTATGACATACTCTCAAAGAGAGGGGTCATTCACCGCAACATATGCTAAAAGGGAGGTGTCATCCTTCACGGCATACGCTCTAAGAATAGGATTGTTCATTACGACATGCACTCGAAGAGAGGGTCATTCATCGCGACATATGCTCAATGAGAAGGACTGTCCATCACGGTATACGCTCTAAGAAAGGGACGTTTATTATGACTTGCGCTCAAAGAGAGGGGTCATTCGCCGCGACATATGCTCAAGGAGAAGGGTTGTCCATCACGATATACGCTCAAATAGAGTTACCGTTTATTTTTACATGCACTCAAAGAGAGGGGTCAATCATCACGACATACGCTAAAACAGAGGGGTCGTCCATCACAGTATACGCTCAAAGAGAGGGGTCAATCATCACGACATACGCTAAAACAGAGGGGTCGTCCATCACAGTATATGCTCAGAGAGAGGGATCATTCTCCGTAACATGCACTAGAAGAGAGGGTTCATTCAACGCGACATACACACTAAGAGAGGGGTCGTCCATTATGACATACGCTCAAAGAGAAAGACCATTCGTTATGACATACTCACGAAGAGAGGGGTCATTCACCGCGACATACCCTCAAGTTTAGGCATCGTCCATCACGGTATACTCTGAAAGAGAGGGACCGTTTATTATGACATGCACTCAAAGAGAGGGGCCATTCGCCGCGACATACGCTCAAGGAGAGTGGTCGTCCATCACGGTATACGCTCAAGGAGAGGGACCTCTGATTATGACATGCACTCAAGGAGAGTGGTGATTCATCGCGACATACGCTCAAGGAGAGGGGTCGTCCATCACGGTATATGCTCAAAGAGAGGTACCATTTATTATGATGTAAACTTAAAGAGAGGGGTCATTCATCGTGACATATTCTCAAAGAGAGGGGTTGTCCATCACTATATACGCTCAAAGAGAGGGACGATTCACCATGACATGCAATCGAAGAGAGGGGTCATTCAACGCGACATACGCTCAAACACAAGGACCATTCATTATGACATACTCACGAAGAGAGGGGTCATTCACCGCGACAAATGCTCAAGGACAGGGGTCGTCCATCATGATATAGGCTCAAAGAGAGGGACCGGTCATCGCGACATAGGCTCGAAGAGAGGGGTCATTCACCGTGACATACGCTCAAAGAGAGGGTTCGTCCATCACGGTATACTCTCTAAGAAAGGGATCGTTTGTTATGATATACACTCGAAGAGAGCGATCATTCATCGCGGCATACGCTCAAGGAGAGGGGTCGTCCATCACGGTATATGCTCAAAGAGTGGGACCGTTCACCATGACATGCACTCGAAGAGAGGGGTCATTCAACGCGACATATACTCAAAGAGAGGGATCATCCATCACGGTATACGCTCAAAGAGAGGGATCGTTCTTCGTAACATGCAGTAGAAGAGAGGGTTCATTCAACGCGACATACACACAAAGAGAGGGGTCGTCCATCACGATATACGCTCAAAGATAAAGACCATTCATTATGACATACTCGTGAAGATTGGGGTTATTCACCGCGACATACGCTCAAGGAGAGGCGTCGTCCATCACTGTATACTCAGAAAGATAGGGGCCGTTTATTATGACATGCACTCAAAGAGGTGTCATTCGCCGCGACATACGCTCAAGGAGAGGGGTCGTCCATCATGGTATACGCTCAAAGAGAGGGACCTTTGATTATGACAAGCACTCAAGGAGAGGGGTCGTCTATCACGGTATATTCTCAAAGAGAGGTATCATTTATTATGACGTGCACTTAAAAAGAGGGGTCATTTATCGTGACATACGCTCAAAGAGAGGGATTGTCCATTGTGACATATGCTCAGGGAGAGGGGTTGTCCATCACGATATACGCTCAAAGAGAGGGACGATTCACCATGATATGCAATCGAAGAGAGGGGTCATTCAACGCGACAAACGCACAAAGAGAGGGGTCGTCATTCACGACATACGCTCAAACACAGTGACCATTCATTTTGACATACTCACGAAGAGAGGGGTCATTCAACGCGACATATGCTCAAGGACAGGGGTCGTCCAACATGATATAGGCTCAAAGAGAGGGATCGGTCATCGTGACATGGCTCGAAGAGATGGGTCATTCAACGCGACATATACTCAAAGAGAGGGGTCGTCCATCACAGTATATGCTCAAAAAGAGGGACCATTCATTATGACATACTCTCGAAGATAGGGGCCATTCACCGCGACATACGCTCAAGGAGAAGGGTCGTCCATCACGGTATACGCTCAAAGAGAGGGACCATTTATTATGACATACACTTGAAGAGAGCGGTCATCGTTCACCGCGAAGTATGCTTTAAGGGAGGTATCGACCGTCACGTTTGACACTCTGAGAAAGGGACCGATCATTATGACATGTACTCGAAGCGAGGGATCATTATGACAGTATACGCTCTAAGAAAAGGACTATTTATTATGACATGCATTCGAGGAAAGGGGTCAATCATCGCGACATACGTAAAAAGAGAGGGGTCGTCCATCACGGTATACGCTCAAAGAGAGGGGCATTCATCGCGACCTACGCTCAAACAGAGGGGTCGTCCATCATGGTATACGCTCAAAGAGAGAGACCGCTCAACATGATATGTACTCGAAGAGAGAGATCATTCATCGTGACATGCGCTCAAAGAGAGGGGTCGTCCATCACGGTATACGCTCAAAGAGAGAGACCGCTCACCATGATATGTACTCGAAGAGAGAGGTCATTCATCGTGATATACGCTCAAAGAGAGGAGTCGTCCATCATGGTATACGCTCTAAGAAGCGGACTGTTCATTATGACATGCATTCGAAGAGAGAGGTTATTCGTCGCGACATGTGCTCAAAGAGAGGGGTCGTCCGTCATGGTATACGCTCAAAGAGAAGGACCGTTTATTATGACATGCACTCAAAGAGAGGGGTCATTCACCGCGACATACGCTCAAGGAGAGGGGTCGTCCATCACGACATACTCACGAAGAGAGGGGTCATTCACCGCCACATACGCTCAAGGAGAGGGGTCGTCCATCACGGTATACGCTCAAAGAGAGGGACCATTTATTATGACATGCACTCGAAGAGAGGGGTCATTTTCCGTGACATACGCTCAAGGAGAGGGTCGTTCATCATGATATACGCTTAAAGAGAGGGACCGTTGATTATGACATGTACTCAAAGAGAGGGGTCGTCCATCACGGTATACATCAAAGAGAGGTGCCGTTTATTATGACATGCACTCAAAGAGATGGGTTATTCATCACGACATACGGTAAAGGAGAGGGGTCGTCCATCACGGTAAATAATCAAAGAGAGGGACCGTTCACCATAACTTGCACTAGAAGAGAGGGTTCATTCAACGCGGCATACGCACAAAGAGAGGGGTCGTCCACACAATATACGATCAAAGAAAGGGACCATTCATTATGATATACTCTCGAAGAGAGGGATCATTCACCGCGACATACGCTCAAGGAGAGGGGTTGTCCATCATGGTATACGCTCAAAAAGAGGGACCGTTTATTATGACATACACTCGAAGAGAGGGGTCATTCACCGCGACATACGCTTCAAGGGAGGTGTCGACCATCACGTTATATGCTCTAAGAATGTGATCGCTCATTATGACATGCACTAGAAGAGATGAGTCATTCATCGCGACATATGCTCGAAGAGAAGGGTCGTCCATCATGCTATACGCACTAAGAAAGGGATTGTTTATTATGAAATGCATTCGTAGAGAGGAATCATTCATCACAAAATACTCTCAAAGAGAAGGGTCGTCCATCACGGTTTATGCCCAAAGAGAAGGATTGTTTATTATGACATGCACTCAATGAGAGGGGACATTCACCACGACATACTCTCAAGGAGAAGGGTCATCCATCACGGTATACGTTTAAAGAGAGGGACGGTTTATTATGACCTGCACTCAAAGAGAGGGGTCATTCACCGCGACATACGCTCAAGGAGAGGGGTCGTCCATCACGGTATACGCTCAAAGAGAGGGACCATTTATTATGACATGCACTCAAACAGAGGTGTAATTCATCGCGATATACGTTCAAAGCAATCTCTACATCCTAGTAGCGGTGGATTACGTGTTAAGATGGGCCGAAGTAATTGTCACACCACATAATGATTCCAAGATTATTCAGAAATTTATCAAGAAAAATATCTTCATTGGATTTGGAGTGCCTAGAGCGATAATTAGTGATGAAGGCAAACACTTTGACAATAGAATCATTGTCGCAGCCTTGAAGAAATTAAGCGTCACACACAGAATTGCTACGGCCTATCACCCACTGATAAATGGGCAGGCTGAAATATCAAATAAGAAATTAAAGCAAATCCTTGAAAAGGTGGTAAACCCATTTCGAAAGGATTGGTCTCATTGTCTCGACGATGCCCTCTGGGCATATAGGACAACATACAAGACCCCATTGGGAACATCTCCATACAGGCTTGTATTTGGAAAAGCGTGTCATTTGCTCCTGGAAATTGAGCATAAAGCCTATTGGGCAGTAAAAATTTTGAACATAGAATGAGAGAAATCTGGCCATAAAAGATTGCTAGACCTCAATGAGATAGAAGAACTCTGACCAGCAGCCTATGAAAATGCCAAGATTTACAAAGAGAAGACTAAAAGATGGCATGACCGTAAGCTACTGCCGGGTCAACAAGTCCTCCTTTTCAATTTCAGACTCAAACTATTCCCAGGCAAACTCAGATCCAGATGGTCAGGCCCATTTGAAGTTGTTCAAGCTTACCCACATGGTGCAGTAATGATCAAATCACAAAGGGATGGACATGAGTTCAAAGTGAATGGCCAACGTTTGAAGCACTATTCTAGCCTACATGATATGAGGACTATGGAGACCATCACCTTAGGAGATGCACTTGCATGCACTCCTATCGTGACATAATTTCATCATCTTATCTTTGTTTTATTGTACTTTTAGGATTAGTTTTAGTTCAGAATTTTTTTATCTTTTCTTGTTGTTTATTTTTAGGACAAGAATCAAGAATGAAGGTGAAGTCATTCATGACAGAAAATCCGTTGCCGTGGTAGTGCACAGTGTTAAGGTCGCCATAATTACTAACAGGTAGAACAGCATAACAGCTAGTCGGGTGAAATTTCAGACGTGGCAGTAAATGCCAACAGCTAAAAATGGCTAGTTGGGTTAACGAAATAAACACGGCAGTACAGGGCCGAGATCTATATAAACACTTTCTCACCTTGAACTATTCACTCTTACATTCTTGATTTCATAGAATTCGTTGCTTGTTTTTCTCAAATTTCTTAAAAACTTTCACCAATTCCCCATGGCATATTACAAGAGATTTGCACCCGCTGCTATTGAAGAATGCTTCAACAGATCCTTTATTGCAAGGCAATTATGGGAAGAGAAAGAATTCCAGCTTTCAGACGAGGAAAACTATGGAATCGAGCACTATTTGTTCAATAAAATAGTGTATCAAGAACGACAAATCTTTTGCTTCCAACCCGCCCAGGCCAATGCAATGATTATGAGAGAATTTTATGCTCATGGGCCAAGCAAAGATTCACTTTATGTCCACTGTTGGGGCAGGCTAGTTAGAAATGATGCCGACACCATCAACTTGTTCTATGGCCTCCACCCTACTCATGATCATTTATGGAGGATATCAACGAGGACTACGAACTCATAAAAGATGATCTCTATTATAATAACACCCATTGGGAAACCGGATCCCACAAAGGTTCCGTGGCAAGACAGAACCAAAGGCCCGAGGCCAAGTTGTGGACCACGTTCGTAAAATGACGCCTCATCCCAACGTCCCATAACAACACAGTCGACAAAAGGAGATTAGCTCTCATCCAATCCATTATCAATAAAAGAATCATAAATGTGGGAGAGCTGATCCTACAGGAAATTTACGAATGTGGTAAGAAGGACAAATGGCCTTTGTGCTTTCCATGTTTAATCATGGGTCTTTGCACAGCCGCAGGTGTCCCAATCGAGGATATAGACGAAATTATTGTCCAAAGGCGCGGTTGGACAAGGGAGTTTTGTCACAAAGTCATGCAAATAACACAAGCGGAACCAGTCCAAGCAACTCCACAATCAGGCACTACCGATACAATTATCGAGGCCCAATACACGGCGGACATGCCTGCTGCTTCCCACAGCACTACCACAGCGGATACTTACTAGGAGATACTCTAGAGGATCGCGGCCATAGATATAAGACAACAATGGTACATGGAGTACCAAAGAAATTTCAACACTACATTAGCTCAGATGATGATCACCAATTTTCAGAACCAAGGGGTGCAGTTCCCAGAATTCCCTCTTGATATGTTTGTCACAGTTGCACCATACACCGAAACAACTCCGGTTCCAGGAGGATCACGACCATTTTATGCTACTGGACCATCATAACCATTCCATGCATTAGACCCATCTCAACCACCAAAGCCTGCCGCGGCATCATCAGCCAGCCGAAGGCCATCCAGGTGGAGAGCGACCTTCAGCACTCCAGCAGGTTCTCCTATAATCATGAGGAGTTTCTCGTCGGAGATGGACTTTGTCAGGAAGCAGCTCCATTCCATCACCGGGCCAAGCACTCAGCACGCTTGGGCAGATGCAATGGAAGTTGAAGATGAGGGCGGGACAAAAATAATGCCCACCGAAGAAATTGGTGATGAGAAAGAAGGAGAAGAAGTCAACACCCCTTTGCAAAGGACACCACCCACCAGAACAACCAAAGCTTAGTAATCACCAGCAGAAAAAATAAAAATTAAACTATCAGCAGCAAGGCCAAGAAAACTAATCATTCACAGCAGTTCTTCGGAGGATCTTTAATCTTTTTATACCTCTATCCTATTTTTATCTCTTTTCTTCGCTTGTTAATTTTTGTTTCCTGCTTTCTGCTATATATATAGGTATTGAGGGCAATGCTCGATCTGAGTTTGGGGGTATAGATTCACTGCCGAGGCAGTTCATTACCGCGGCCCTGCCATGAAAAGTCGCAATTTAAGTTTATATTAAAGATTTTCATCTACCACCCTACTTATATTATCGTCCATACTTTTGCACTGCTTTACATCATTATTGCTTCAGTTTATGCTCCTTAGGCTATAGAAATCTTTCTCCTTACCATGGATAGTTCCTATTTAGAAGGATTAACTTTAGGATACTTAAGGATAAAAATTTAGAAGCATGCTATAGGATTGACTCTAAAAACACTTTTGGGACTTGTTTGATTATAGGAATTCTTTTAATGAACTTAGGTGATAAAGGCTTAGATATTTTGGGAATGTTAGCTAGATGTGCCTATCACCGGCTCTAGGACGAGTGTCTTCTTCATGCTAGAGGTGCCCGAAATTGGCTCTAGTATGCAAAAAAATCTTGATGATAAAACACAATCCTTGAGAAGCCCGAAATTGGCTCTAGTATGCAAAAAAATCTTGATGATAAAACACAATCCTTGAGAAGCCCGAAATTGGCTCAAGTAGTTGTTGTTATAAGAAGAGAACATTAATTCCAAGTCTATTTGTCTTGAACTTAGAGTTTGTCTAAGAAAGCCTTTAATCAAACTTGTCCACAAGAACCCACACACTCAAAAAATCTTATAGCTTGATTCCGGATAAGACCTTGGGTAGCCGAAAGGTTAAGACCCAGAATAGGCATAGTCATGGTGGGAAGAATAGATGAAAAAGTAAGACCGATGGAGAATAAGATTTGGCAATTTGATGGTTTGCATTGCTTGAGGACAAGCAATAGTTCGAGTTTGGGGGTGCGATAAGTGCTCAAAAGACTATTATTTTTCACACTTTTCATGAACAATAATTACTTAATCTACACCTACTTAGACTAATGCATGAGCTTAATGTGTGATATTTTGATGCTTTGCCTTCGTGACATATAAGGATGATATTTATCGAAAATGTAAGCTTTAATACATCTTTGTGCATTTGCAGGTATTTGTGGGTCGGGGCAGTAACTGAACTCTAAGGTCGCGGCAGCATGATAAGAAAGCCTAGAAAGCAGTGAAGGATAATGAGCGAAAATAGGGCAATGAACTATGAAGTAGATCTCGATCGAACCAGCCACAGATGAGAGCTTCTACTGATGGAAGCTGAGCCGACTCAAACTTAGATCTCCATAATATCAAAAGTCAAAGTGGTGATCGACTTGAAGAGCAAAAAAAGCTGGATTTTTCTAGACACTCTGCATGGCAGTTAGAGTTTGGGAAGGCAGTGAAAATTTGAAAAGAAGTTAAAGTTTGTTTTGGTCAAAAATCATTAAATTACATTAAATTAAAGAGACTTACCTCTTTATGGTAAGCAACGTCCAAACCAACTTTACCTGTTCTCCAAGGCTGATGTAGCCCTAATTTTAACCTATATAAAGGATGTGACGTTCAAGAAGAAAGAGGAGGGGAGTTCACGATAGATCTTAGAGATTTTTTTGTTTTCATTATGTTCTAAATTCTTCTAGGGTTTAGGTGAAAGTTGTAGAGCATTTGTGGGAGAAAATTGTTCTTTGCTTTCTTGTTTCATGCAATAAAATATTGAGGTTTGCTTATTCTTTTCCCTTCATTGTTCTTGCATTCAAGCTCAAGAGAGAAGTTTGTGAGAGATTTATTTATCTAATATCGAGCGAGTTAGATTCACGAAATAAATAAGTACGGTATTTTTCTAGATGGAAAATACTAACTCGGCCTACGGATAGGTTAGAGTTTCAGCGGCTAAAAGAAGTGTGAGATTGGTTGGTGGTTATAGTTGATTCACACCGGGAGGTATCATTAAGGACTAATCATCAACAGTACTTTGACTTAGGGATAAGCGGAGTCATCAGGGGACACTTTGTCGAACCTTGGTGAGTCCACCCAAGAGCAAGAGATTGCCGCGGAGGATGTAACCCTTCACTGTTAGGGCAGTAAAACTGTAGTTCTGTCGGGGTAGTGTTGTATAATTACATCAGACAGAAACAAGTCAATTAAACCTACAATACGACTCAACTGGATCCTGCCCATTCTCTCAATCTGATTTTCTTTTCATTCTCTGGCTTTTTATTATTTACGTTATTTTAGTTTAATTCAGAATAATCAAATT
Source organism: Abelmoschus esculentus (assembly GCA_035048815.1). NCBI lineage: Eukaryota > Viridiplantae > Streptophyta > Magnoliopsida > Malvales > Malvaceae > Abelmoschus > Abelmoschus esculentus. The sequence goes on along the minus strand of JAUCBN010000008.1, from coordinate 17,547,706 downwards.
GATCTGTGTTTTTATTTTATTTCTTTTGCAGAGCGAGAAGAGAAAGAAACATACTAAGTACACCAATCCTTGTGGAGATGATACTCTATATTCATTACATTATTACTTGCGAAGTGTACATATGCACAAATTGTGCAACTCTTTCTACACGTAACATGTCCACACACATCCTCCATGAACCATCCTTCTTTGGAACTAACAAAACTGGCACGGCCTAAGGACTCAAGCTTTCTCTAATATAGCCCTTCTCTGTAAGTTCCCTTATTTGGCGTTGTAACTCCTTGGTCTCTTCTGGATTGCTCCTATAAGCAGGTCTATTAGGAATGGTGGCTCCAGGTATGAAATCTATCTGGTGCTCAATTCCTCTAACGGGAGGCAACCCACTAAGAAGATCATCAGGGAACATATCCTTCAATTCCTGCAAAAGTTGAGAAATATTTGAAGGTAAACCTTCAAGGGTGTTAGGGTTAAAACAACTTTCCTTGTACATAAGTACAAGCACGTTTTGTCGTGTGGAAAGGTCCTCCGAATGTCCCTCCCACGAGCATAAAAGGTCATCTTCTTAGTGTCTTCTTTGGAGGACTTCTTCCATGCCGATAGGCTTTCTGTCAAGGCATCTTGATCATTCCTCACTTGTTTTGGCATCGAAGGTGTCAACGTGATCTTCCAGCCTTCAAACTTGAAAACATAATGGTTTAAGTGACCATCATACATTGCCTTCTTATCAAATTGTTAGGGCCTCTCAAAGATGATATGACAGAAGTTCATGGGTAACAACACATCACACAAGATTTCATCCTTGTAACTTCCTATGGAAATTGGCACTTGTAATACATCACACCTTCCTATGGATTTTTTTTGCTTTTCTTTCTTCTCTTTTCTCTTTTTTTTTGATCAAAATTGAAATAACAAATAATAATAGAGCTTACTTGATTTTTCCTTTGCTCTGATACCATTTGATATGCTCTAACTCTCCAAAGATGCTTCTAGAGAGAAGTTTTAATTGCCCGGACCTTAGAATGCAAGCAAGCCTTGTATCATGCTTGTATCCTGAACAAAGAATGTTAAAGGATGTTGGAAATAAGAAAAGAATAATTTAAGAAGAGGTTATGGCGTGGGGTATGTTGATGGTTGATTAGGGAAGGAAATGAAGGTGTGATATGTGCCGATCTTCTTGAAGATGCTGAACGGCAAACTTTGATTGTAGAACCTAGGAAGGAATGAAGTCTCTCGCAAGAAGTGGCTGCAAAAATGAAGAATTAAGGATAATGAAGGAAAGGAATAGGTGAAATGAATGAAGGCAATAGTTTAGGGACTGATATGGAAGTGGAAGGATGTGTGGTGTTGATAAGGAAGGGTGAATGGATGTTTAGGACGTTTTATGATGATGATAAAGGATGGGAATGGAGAATGGAATAAGATGGTATATAAGGATGGTGAAATGAAAATAGTATCTTAAAGATACTCAAGGTTGAAATTAGGTTATAGAAAACCTAATCCTGAACCTTATATTGATCTTTAAGGGGTGGTGATAAACGAACTTTGACCCTTTTAGTATACTAAACTAAAAGAACCCGAAGTATCAAGATGGATAGAAAGGGTTTGACGCCACAAGTACAAACGTACTTGATAAGTCGATAAAGTTCTAAGAAGAACTAAACGAGAGAAAAATCTCATAAGTAATTTTATATAATCTGAATGATGTGTTTACAAAATGAAATCTAAGTACTATTTATAGTTTTCTAAGGGGTTTAGACGAAATAGAATTTAACTATTCGGATAATCATTCATTTGAATGGTGTCTCCCTCCAAATATATTAGAAGAGTTGTAACTTTTCGGTTCAGCCTGCACAGTCTTCAGTAATTGGGCCATATCTCGAGATCTCGATATCAGATTGATCCGATTCAACATGTGTTGAAAATATAAAAGATAGAGGAACAACATTCAAGAGACACCGAAACCCAATTAGACTTGTATCCTGCTCGAAATTGGCAAACAAGTGGACCATTATGAATCTGCCCAATGAAGAGTGTTATCTCTTTGTTTTCGCGCCCACTTGCTTTCCCTCCATGATCTTGGTGTCCAATGTGGATTATGGTCGGTCATGATACTTGGTGAAGGGTTGGTGACCTTCGGGTATTGAGTTGGGAGTGATAGTTGGAGCTGAGGTGAGCTAATCGAGCTGGAAGTGAGCTGGGTTGAACTAAGCTATCTAGCTGAAAGACTTAGCTAAAGTTTAAAGCTGAAATAATCTAATTCAAGTTGCTTTTAGCAAAGTGTGCTACTCCATTAGCTTCCTTATACTCTCTTACAGTGTGAGGAGTGTTTTAGAGCTGATCCGAATCTCTTAAAGCCTTGTTTTGAATTATTCTTCATTTGAGCTCATATGGGATTTTTGAGCTGACATGGAGCTAGCTGTTAGTCCTTTAAGTAGTATTAGAGTGTTCCATGCATTTCCAAGCTATTCTGAAATTGGCTCCTTGTGTTTCTAGCATTGTCTTCCGTTTAGCATCTTTTGAGCTGATTGAGCTGACACCGAGCTAATATTTACTCCTGGAGCTGTAGGTAAGTCCTATGAAGAAAACATAATAATGGAAATAATGAGAATACTTAAAATAACTTAATATAAATTTTTATCTAAGCTGAAACTTAATGATGTGCTTATATTGACTATTCATAGTTATAGCCTAATTAATATATCTCTTAAGTAGCTTACTATAAAGTATATAAAAGTAATAGATACTAAGATCTGTAGGGTAACTCCCCTTTGATCCCTTGCGTGAAATGAAGTATGAATGCATGAGATAAATGAGCAGAAATGTGAACGCATCATTCCCCCCATCTTTTAGGCGATTTGTCCTCAAATCGAAAGGGTCTTCCAATGAGTAATTCCTCGATGCAGGGGAGGTCAATTGCTTCCATGATGGAACAAGTTGATGAAACTTTTGCTTGAAGTATAGGCCTCCAAAAGGGTCATTTTCAAAGAGATCTTCCAAATATTCTTTTTCGAGATAGCCATTCACAACATGTTCCCTTTGGATCTTTCTCTCGTACCTCTTGGAATCTTTATACCCCTGGGTTTAGAGACTTATCTATTGGATGTGTCGTTCTGAATCATCATAACCATTGACATATAGATTTTTCCTTTGGAATACTTCAAGTAGGTATGTTTTTCCAACTTTAATCCTTGTGCCTTTCCATATTATCATTCTAGAATAGATTGATAGTGCCTGTTTCATCTCCTTGAATTGGTCTTCACAAGCAAGTACAATTCCATGTAGACTTATGAATTTACTGCAAAATGAACCATATTTAGTAGAGAATGAACCTATAACAAGATGAAAAGAATTTGCAAACCATGGTAGATGTTTATTGGGAACTGGTTGTTGAATTTTCTTCACGATCTGCAAGACACTTGGAGTGTCAAAGATTTGAACTATTAGAACTTCATATGTCAGAACTTTTGAAACATCAAAAGACTTGTCTTATGTGTCTCCAAAAGTCGTGGCTATTGACGCTTCAAAGGACACATCCTTTAGTTCTCCAAAAGGCATGATTACTAGATCATCTCTTTGAAAAATAAGACTCTTGGATTCCCCTGCAAAACAAAAGAAGGAATAGAAAAAGTAGAGTTAAATAAAAGGATATGTGTCAATCTTGCTGAGGATGCTGAACGATACACTTTGATTGTAGGACCTAGGAAGGAAGCAAGTCTCTCGCAAGAAGTGGCTACAAAATAGAGAATTAAGGATAAGGAATGAAAGGAATAGGTGAAATGAATGAAAGGAATAGTTTAGGGACTGATATGGAAGCGGAAGGATGTGTGGTGTTGATAAGGGTGAATGAATGTTTAGGAAATTTTGTGGGGATGACACATGATTGAGAATGATGAATGGAATGAGAGGAAATGTAAGGAATGGTAAAATGAAAATAATATCTTAAAGATACTCAAGGAAGAAACTAGGTTATAGAAAACCTAATCCTAAACCTTATATCGATATTTAAGGGATGGTGATAAACGGACTTTGAACCTTTTAGTATATTAAACTAAAAGAACTCGAAGTATCAAAATGGATAGAAAAGGGTTGATGCCACAAGTACAAAAGTACTTAATAAGTCGATAAAGTTCTAAGAAAAACTAAACGAGAGAAAAATCTCACAAGTAATTTTGTATAATCTGAATGGTGTGTTTACAAAATGAAATCCAAGTCCTATTTATAGTTTTTTAAGGGATTTGGCCGAAATGGCCTTTAACTATTCGGATAACCATTCATTTGACTAGTGTCTCCCTCCAAAACTATTCGAAAAGATGTAAATTATCGGTTCAGCCTGCACTGTCTTCAGTAATTTGGTCATATCTCTAGATCCCGATATCGGATTGATGCGATTAAATATGCGCTGGAAAGATAAGAGATAGGGGAACAACTTTCATGAAGACTCCGAAACCCAGTTCTGCTTGTATCCTGTTCGAAAATGGAAAACAAGTGGACCATTATGAATTTGTCCAATGAAAAGTGCTATCTCTTTGTTTTGGCGTCCACTTCCTTTCCCTCCATGATCTTGGCGCCCAATATGGATAATGGACAGACATGATGCTTGGTTAAGGGTAGGTGACCTTCGAGTGTTGAGGTGGGAGTGATATCTAGAGTTGAGGTGAGTTAATTGAGCTGGGAGTAAGCTGGATTGAACTGGGCTATCTAGCTGAAAGACTTAGCTAAAGTTTGAAGCTGAAATAAGCTAATCCAAGTTGCATTTAGCAAACTGATATGGTCCATGAGCTTCCTTATACTCCCTTCTAGTGTGAGGAGTGTTTTGGAGCTAATCCGAATCTCCTAAGGCCTCGTTTCGAATTATGCTTCATTTGAGCTCGTATGGGACTTGTGAGTTGACATGGAGCTATCCTTTAGTCCTTTAAGTACTGTAGGAGTGTTCCATGCATTTCCAAGCTATTCTAAAGTTGGCTCCTTGTGTTTCTAGTATTGTCTTCTGTTTTGCTTCTTTTGTGGTGACTGAGTTGACACCGAGCTACTATTTACTCCTTGTGCTGTAAGTAAGTCCTATGAAGAAAAACATAATAATGGAAATAATGGGAATACTTAAAATAACTTAATATAAATTTAGATCTAAGCTAAAACTTAATAATTTGGTCATATTGACTAGTCATGTTTATAGCTTAATTAATATAACTCTTAAGTGGTTTACTATATAGTATATAAAAGTAATAAATACTAAGATCGGTAAGATAACTCCCCTTTGATCCCATGCGTGAAATGAAGCATGAAAGCATGAGATAAATGAGCAAAAATGTGCACACGTCATAAAATATGTTTTCTTCCTTTTTTTCTTTTTCGACTCTAACTTCTTTTTTCTTTTTGATTTTATCATTTTCAACCCCATTATTTTTGTCAACCATTCTTTTATTTTCAACTCCAACAATTCTATCATCCACTTCTTTTTGTTCAATTTTCTCAATTCCTTTCATGGTTTCAATATTCTTTTTCAATTGCATTTGATCTTCCTTCACTTGTTCTGGAGATAAAGGCGCTAAGGTGATATTTCTACCTTCAAAGGAAGATGAAAACCAATTGGTGAATCCATCAGGGATGGCCCGCTTGTCGAATTGTCATGGTCGTCCGAGAAGAAGATGACTTGTATTCATAAGCATTATGTCACACATAATTTCATCTTTGTACCTTCCAATTGAGAATGGTACAAATACTTGTTCTTTGACCAGGAATGATTCTTTATCGTTTAACCATTGCAAATAATAGGGGCTTGAATGATTGGTTGCCTTGAGTCCTAACTTTTCCTCCAAATAAGTGCTAGCAATGTTTGTACAACTTTCATTGTCTATGATAACAAAGCACACTTTACCATTTACATTACATCGTGTCTAAAAGATATTTGTTCTTTGTTGATCATCTAGCACGTCTTGGAACTTACTTTCTCTTTTTCCCAGGATGATGGATTGTTCTAAGAATTCTGATACACGGTTAGTGAAAATAAAAGAAAAAATATATAAACCTCATAATACACTCAAAAAAATCCTCACTGCCACTCCAAGGAAAAGAAGTTGTTACTTAAATCACTCGTGTTTGCACTCTAGGACAGAATGGCTTTTACTGTCCTCTTCTGATCTAACAACTCTCTTGCCTTTTATCACTCGACCTCTCGTCACAAATTCTTAATAAAACTAACTCAAAACCTATCAAAACATTAGTATAAATGTTGTTGGCGTTTGGGCTACAAGATAAGGGCTAGGTTAAGGAAAAGAAAGAGAAAGAAGAAATAAAATAAAAATAGAAAAGTGTAGGGACTAATATGAAAATGGTATAAGAATAGAATGAAATAACAAAGGATAGATAGTACGTTACCACAAAACATACTTACAAACCAATCGTGAACAATCAAACTTGAGGAACTTGTCCGAGTTAGTCATTTGCTTGTTTTGTGCTTCTTGCCTTCACTTCAAATGTGAATATGATTTTTTTGAACTTTTTTTTATTAATTCAGACTCTTTGAGAGGAGAGAAACATGAATTTGCAACTTTTATTTTTTGTACAAATTTCAAAAAAAAATTTTGAACTGAAATTCACAAGAAAGAGGCTTACTTGAATCTTCCTTTGCTCTGATACCATATGATACGCTTCAACTCTCCAATTGTTGTTGTAGAGAAGCTTTGATTGTCCCGACCGTGATTGCAAGCAAGCCTTGATCCTCGTACGCGTTCTTTGTTATTTGATGAAGAAAAGATGATGAAATGGTGTAAAGAGGTCTGCGAAAGTATAGGTTATATGTATAATTGGTAAGGGATGGTTAGGTTATATTTTGGTTAGGAAATAATGGAAAAGGTGATAGTGAAGGCTAAGAAAGTCGGATATGTTGATGGATGAAATGGTAAGGATGGAATGTATGTAAGGTGATAAAGAAATAGTATTTAAAGGTAACAAAAGTAGAACTTATGCTATGAAAGCATAAACCTAACTTATAGTATGCTTTGAGGGTGGTATAAGACTTAGACCCTTAGGAAATAAGTTCCTAGAATCCTAAGTATGGATGGAAGAGATAGGAGACGCCACAAACCTATATAATAGATTTGATAAGTCGATATAGTTCTAAAAAGAACAAGTTTGAAAGTAAACTCACATAGTAATTTTGTATTGATCAAATATGTGATTGTAATTTAAGTCCTATTTATAGTTTTTTAAGATGTTTGGCCAAAATGACCTTCAACTATTCGGATAACAATTCATTTGAATGGTGTCTCCCTCCAAATCTATTTGAAAAGATGTAACTTCTTGGTCCAGTCTGCACTGGCTTCGGTAATTTGGCCATATCTCGAGCTCTTGACATCGGATTGATGCAATTGAAAATGTGTTGGAAAGATAAGTGATAGGGGAACAACTTGCATGAAGACACCGAATCCCATTTCTGCTTGTATCCTTCTCAAAAATGGAAAACAAATGAACCATCATGAATTTGTCCAATGAAAAGTGCTACCTCTTTGTTTCGGTGCCCACTTCCTTTCCCTCCATAATCTTGGCGCCAATGTGGATAGTGGACGGACATGATGCTTGGTGAAGGGTAGGTGACCTTCGGGTGTTGAGCTGGGAGTGATAGCAAGAGTTGAGGTGAGCTAATCGAGCTGGGAGTGAGCTGGATTGAACTGAGCTATCTAGCAAAAAGACTTAGCTAAAGCTTGAAGCTGAAATAAGTTAAGCCAAGCTGCCTTTAGCAAAGTGAGCTGGTCCATTAGCTTCCTTATACTCTCTTCTAGTGTGAGGAGTGTTTTGTAGTTGATCCGAATCTCCTAAGGCCTTGTTTTGAATTGTGCTTCATTTGAGCTTGTATGGGACTTGTGAGCTGACATGGAGCTATCCTTTAGTCCTTTAAGTACAGTAGGAGTGTTCAGTGTTCCATGCATTTCCAAGCTATTCTGTAGTTGGCTCCTTGTGTTTCTAGCATTGCCTTCCGTTTAACTTCTTCTAAGTTGATTGAGTTGACACCGAGTTAATATTTACTCCTTGAGCTGTAGATAAGTCCTATGAAGAAAAAATAATGATGGAAATAATGAGAATACTTAAAATAACTTAAGATGAGTTTAGAACTAAGCTAAAACTTTAACCAATGTGGTTATAATAACTATTTATTTTTATAGCTTAAGTAATATAACTCTTAAGTAGCTTAATATAAAGTATATAAAAGTAATAAATACGAAGATCAACAAGATAACTCCCCATTGATCCCATGTGTGAAAGGAAGTAGCTTAATATTATGTATGGGAAGAAACTACGGTTGGCGTGTACATATCATCCCCTCAAGTCAAAAGTGTTTTCTAAAGAATATATCCTTGATGCAGTGGCAGCCAATTGCTTCAATGATGGAACAAGCTGATGAAACTTTTGCTTGAAGTAGAGGCCTCCAAAAGGGTCATTTTCGAAGGGATCTTCCAAATATCCCTTTTCGAGATAGTCATTCATAACAAGTTCCCTTTGGATCCTTTGGATCCATATATCATTCACTGCAACATACGCTCAAAGAGAGGGGTCGTCCATCACAGTATACACTCAAAGAGATGGATTGTTCACCATGAAATGCACTCGAAAAGTGTGGTCATCGATCACTGTATACGCTCAAAGAGTGGGACCGTTGATTATGACATGCACTCAATGAGAAGGGTCGCCCATCAAGGTATACGTTCTAAGAAAGGGACTATTTATTATGACAAGCACTTGAAGAGAGGGGTCATTCATCGCGACATACGGTCAAAGAAAGGGGTCATCCAAAATGGTATACGCTCAAAGAGAGGGACCGTTCAGCATGCCATGCACTCAATCAAAAGGGGTCATTCACAGTGACATACGCTCAAAGAGGGGTCGTCAATCACGGTATACGTTCTAAGAAGGGGATCGTTCATTATGACACACACTTGAAGAGAGGGGTCAATCATTGCGACGTAACTCAAAAAAAGGGGTCGTCCATCACAGTATACGCTCTAAGAAAGAGACCGTTTATTATGACATGAACTCGAAGATAGGGGTCATTCATCGCGATATACGCTCAAAGAAAGGGGTCATCCATCACGGTATCCGCTCAAAGAGAGGGACCGTTCACCATGACATGCACTAGAATAGAGGGGTCATTCATCGCGATATACGCTCAAAGAGAGGGATCGTCCATCACGGTATACGCTCAAAGATAGGGACCGTTCATTATGACATGCACTCGAAGAGAGGGGTCATTCACCGCGACATACTCTCAAAGAGAGGGGTCGTCCATTACGGTAAACGCTCAAAGAGAGGGACCGTTCACCATGACATGCACTCAAAGAGTGGTGTCATTCATCGTGACATACTCTCAAAGAGAGGGGACGTCCATCACGGTATATGCCCAAAGAGAAGTGATAAGTGCTCGACTCACTATCACTTTCTACACTTTTCATGGGCACTTATCATCAAATCTACACCTACTTGAACCAATGCATGTGCTTAATGTGATATATTTAGGGATTATACCGTTGAAGATAATATTTGTAGAAAAGGCGTACTTTACTGCATTTTCATATCTATGCAGGAACAAGTATACGTCCAAAGAGAGGCACTATTCACCATGTCATACACTCGAAGAGAGGGGTCATTCATCGCGACATACGCTCAAAGAGAGGGGTCGTCTTCACGGTATACGCTATAAGAAAGGGATCGTTCATTATGACATGCACTCGAAGAGAGGGATCATTCACCGCGACATACGCTCAAAGCGAGGGGTTGTCATCACGGTATACGCTATAAGAAAGGGACCGTTCATTATGACATGCACTCGAAAAGAGGGGTCATTCACTGCGACATAACTAAAAAAGAGGGGTCGTCCATCATGGTATACGCTAAAAGAGAAGGATCGTTTGTTAGGACATGCATTGAAAGAGAGGGGTCATTCATCGTGACATACGCTCAAAGAGAGGGGTTGTTCATCACCGTATACGCTTAAAGAGAGGGACCGTTCACCATGTCATGCACTTGAAGAGAGGGGTCATTCAACGCGACATACGCTCAAAGAGAGGGATCGTTTATTATGACATACAATCGAAGGGAGGGGTCATTCGTCACGACATACGCTCAAAGAGAGGGATCGTCCATCACGGTATACGGTCAAATAGAAGGATCGTTCACCATGATGCACTCGAAGAGAGGGTTCATTCATCGCCAAATACGCTCAAAGAGAGGGGTCGTCCATCACAGTATAAGATCTAAGAAAGGTACCGTTCATTATGACATGCAGTCGAAGGGAGGGTTCATTCATCATGACATTCGCTCAAAGAGTGGGATTGTCCGTGACGGTATACTCTCAAAGAGAAGGACCTTTCAGCATGACATGCACTCGAAGAGAGGGATTATTCATTGAGACATACGCTCATAAAGAGGGGTTGTCCATCATGGTATACGTTCAAAGAGAGGGACCGTTTACCATGATATGCACTCGAAGATAGGGGTCATTCATCACGACATACGTTCAAAGAGAGGGGTCGTCCATCACGGTATACGCTCAAAGAGAGGGATCATCCATCACGGTATACGCTCAAAGAGAGGGGCCGTTTACCACAATATGCACTCGAAGATAGGGGTCATTCACCGTAACATATGCTCAAAGAAAAGGGTCATCCATCACGGTATATATTCTAAGAAAGGGACCATTCATTATGACATACACTCGAAGAGAGGGGTCATTCATCGCGACATACACTAAAAAAGAGGTGTCGTCCATCTCGTTTTACACTCAAAGAGAGGGACCGTTCACCATAACATGCAGTCGAAGAGAGAGATCATTCAATGCAACATGCGCTCAAAGAGAAGGGTCGTCCATCATGACATACGCTCAAGGAGAGGGACCATTCATTATGACAAACTCTCGAAGAGAGGGGTTATTCACCGCGACATACGCTCAAAGAGAGGTGTCGTCCACCACGGTATACGCTTTAAGAAAGTGACCATTCATTATGACATGCAGTCGAAGAGAGGGGTCATTCATTGTGACATTCGCTCAAGGAGGGGAGAGTTGTAATGACCCGAATTTCCCATATCCGAGAGTCAGGTTAGCCCGAAGTGTTGGGCCCCGGGTTTGTACAGTTTGGACCTTAGGTTGTTGGGCCTTAGGCTTTAGGGTTGGTCTGGTTGTTGGGCTTGTTCGTTGTTGGGTTGGGGTGATTTGGTAATTACTAAATAGAGATGAGAAGAGAGGGGTCTGGGGGTTTAATTTCTGCAGAGGAATGACCTCATTTCTTTTCTCTCTTCACTCTCCATCCTCTCCCATCATAGAAGCAAGAAGAAGGTAAGGTAAAAGGTTTGATCTTTAAGAATCTTAGTGGGAATCTCGTTTTTATGCTTGAAGAAAGGTTGTAGAGAAGTAAAGGATCTATAAAACAAGGTAAGGATGTGTGGTTTTGGTGTTAGATGGAGGTTCTTGTGGGGTTTGGGGTGGAGCTCAGGATTGAGTTTTTGAGCTTTAATCTCAGTCCCTTTTTGTGTTCTTAGACTTTGAGGAATCATCCTAAGTTCTTACTAAACTGTTCTTCGTCTTTCTCTTGTAGAGAAAGAAGGTGGTGAGCCATCAACAAGCTTGGGTAGAGGAAGAGTTTGACTAGAGGAAGCTCGGGTTGCTGTTGTTTTGCTAAGGGGTTAGTACTCCCAACTCTTTCTTCATCATCCATTCATGGTAGAATGCATAGCATATAGAGAAATCATGTATGTGTGTTGTCTTGCTTGGTTTGCTTGAAAATGGGTCATTAATGATGAAATACGAGTTTATGTGTTCAATGGTTGGAAATTGGTGTTAAAACATCCTAATCACTATTAAAAATGAGTAGGAAGACTTTAGAATCAGTTAGATTAAGTTTGGGGATGGAAATCTAGAAATTCTAAGTGCATACCTGCATTTTGTGCAAAGGTATCGATACCGGTCGATACCCATGAGTGTGTTTTGGCTTGCCGTTAGGGGTATCGAACCCTGGTTCGACACCGAGGCTTCCAGTAACTTTTTGTATCAATACCTATATCGAAACGGTCCTTTCCCCTTTTGTTGACTTTTGAAGTGGTCAAAGAGTATCGATACTGGCATCGATACCCTTGTTCCGATACCCTTTTTGGGTGGGCATCGATGCTGGGTGTTTCGATACCCCAATATGGGGTATCGATACCCCTGTGTTTTTGGCTAAGTTTGAGTAGAGTTTTGGGGCTCGGAGATTTAATTAATACTTCCATTAATCTTAAAAGCTATGAAAGGAATTTTAATCTATGATTGATAATTATAACCTCGAAAGGCTTAAGAACGACAAGACTTAACATGCCTTGTTGTGATAAGATCCTAGGTGGATCGTTTGTGTGGTTTGAGTCCTTGAGCGTTGGAAATCCGGATATCCATAAGTGTTGCAACACGTCGAAGGCCATCCGATGTAACATTCTGGATGATGATTTGACGACTATCCCGAGTGTAGGATCCCGATCTTGTGTGGATGTGTGCCTCAATCGCGGATGTAGGATCCCGATGCTGTGTGGACGCGTGCCTCATCCTTGAGTAAGGGATCCCGATGCTGTGTGGACGCGAGCCCTACTCATAGTGTAGGATCCCGATGCTGTGTGGATGCGGGCCTCACTACCTTGTGTGTTTTGCTGATTGTATATGCTGTGTGTGATAATATACATCTCATTTATGCCATGTGTTAGGCAAGCATGCTAGACCATCATACCATGCATGTGATTTATATGTCATGCTTTACTGCTTTGATATGCATGATGTTGGCCGAGTTCAGCGTATCCACTGAGCTTGTGTGGCTCAGCGTTTGAAATCTGTTTTCGTGCGTAGGTTAGGTGAAGCGGGTTCCGTGGAGTGCCATCAAGGTTCGGATTTCAGCATCGACCGAGTTGTTAGAGTACACTTATAGATATAGTGGGCATAGTACTATGTTGAACCCTATATGTAATTGTAACTCTGTTTATTAAATTTGGGTCGAATATTATAACAGGTTTGTAATAATTTTGGAGCTCCGAATTTCTTTAAACTATTTTGGGCTTGTTTTAATTTAAGTGGATTTTATGGAAATTGGTTTTGAACTCTATGTGATTTTATTATTGGACTTTTAAAGGAAAATTTTAAATACGGGTTTTGGGACGGAGGCCCAGTGTGACATCCAGGTTGGGTGTTATAGGTCATTCATTACGACATACGCTCAAAGAAGAGGATCGTCCATCACGGTAGACGTTCTAAGAAAGGGGCTAATTATTATTACATGCACTCAAAGAGTAGGGTCATTCACCGTGACATACGCTCAAAGAGAGGGGTCGTTCATTACGGTATACGCTCTAAGAAAGGGACCGTTCATTATGACATGCACTCGAAGAGAGGGGTCATTCACTGGGACATAAGCTCAAATAGAGGGGTCGTCCATCACAATATACGGTCTAAGAAAGGGACCATTCGTTATGACATGCACTCGATGAGAGGGGTCAATTATCGCGACATACGCTCAAAGAGAGGGGTCGTCCATCATAGAAAATGCTCAAAGAGAGGGACCATTCATTATGACCTACACTCGAAGAGAGGGATCATTCACCGCGACAAACGATCAAAGAGAGGGGTCGTCCATCATGGTATATTCTCTAAGAAAGGGATGGTTCATTATGACATGCACTCGAAGAGAGGGGTAATTCATTGCACCATACGCTCAATGAGAAGGGTCGTCAATAACGGTATACGCTCCAAAAAATGGATCATTTATTATGACTTGCACTCGAAGAAAGGGGTCATTCAATACGACATACGCTGAATGAGAGGGGTCGTCTTTCACGGTATACACTCAAAGAGATGGACCCTTCACCATGACATGCACTCAAAGAGAGGGGTCATTCATCGCGACATACGCTGAAAGAGAGGGGTCGTCCATCACAGCATACGTTCAAAGAGAGGGACCATTCATTATGACATACTCTCGAAGATAGGGGTTATTCACCGCAACGTACGCTCCGAGAGGGGTCGTCCATCACGGTATATGATCTAACTAAGGGACTGTTCATTATGATATGCAGTCAAAGAGAAGGGTTATTCATCGACACATACGCTCGAAGAGAAGGGTTGTCCATTACGGTATATTCTCTAAGAAAGAGACCGTTCATTATGACATGAATTCGAAGAGAGGGGTCATTCATCGCGACTTACGCTCCAAAAGAGGGGACGTCATCACTGTATACGCACAAAGAGAGGGAACGTTCACGATGACATGCACTCGAAGAGAGGGGTCATTCATAGAGACATACGCTCAAAGTGAGGGGTCGTCCATCACGGGATACGCTAAAAGAGGGACCGGTGATTATGAAATACGCTCAAAGAGAAGGGTCATTCACCGCGGCATCGCTCAAAGAGACGGGTCGTCCATCATGATATACGCTCTAAGAAAGGACCGTTCATTATGACATGTATTCGAAGAGAGGGGTCATTCACGGCGACATACGTTCAAAGAGATGGGTCGTCCATCACAATATACTCTCCAAGAAAATGACCATTCATTATATCATACACTCGAAAAGAGGGGTCATTCCGCTTAAAGAGAAGGGTCGTCCATCACGGTATACGCTCTAAGAAAGTGACCGTTCATTATGACATTTACTAGAAGAGAAGGGTCATTCGTTGCAACATACAGTCAAATACGGGTCGTCCATCATAGGATACGCTCAAAGAGGGGGACCGGTCACTACAACATACCTTCAAAGAAAGGGGTCTTTCGCCGCGACATATGCTCAAAGAGATGGGTCGTCCATAACGGTATACGCTATAAGAAAGAGACCGTTCATTATGATATGCACTCGAAGAGAGGGGACATTCATCGCGACATACGCTCAAAGAGAGGGGTTGTCCATCACGGTATACCCTCAAAGAGAGGGATCATTCATTATGACGTACACACAAAGAGAGGGGTTGCCCATCACGGTATACTCTCAAAGATAGCGATCGTTCATTATGACATGCACTCAAAGAGAGGGCTCATTCATCGCGACCTACGTTCAAAGAGAGGGTCGTCCATCACGGTATAAACTCTAAGAAAGGGATCGTTCATAATGACATGCACTCAACAAGAGGGGTCATTCAATGCGATATGCACTTAAAGGGAGAGGTCGTCCATCACGACATACGCTCAAACAGAGGGATTGATATTAAATACAGTAGTATAGATGGTGGTGGTGGTGGTATGATGTTGGATTGATTTGTCCTTGGCACCCTCCTAATCGCAATTGAATAGGTAAACACCTGCAAACGAAACGAATCTCTCCGGTGAATTGATGATATGTTGTTGTCCTAGGCACCCCCTATCCGTAATTAGATAGGCAAACACCATAATCGGCTCTAACTCACCCTCCTAAACGCGATTGCTTAGGCAAGCGAGAGTGTGAAGATATTCTCCCTCATAAAAACTTGAAGTAGTTATGTTGAAGAAGACTTATGATAAGAAAAATAGCAAGGTGGCAACCTTGCAAATAAAATGGCCCGAGGCCAAGAGTTTTTATAACTCAAAAATTCATACTCTTCATGCAAGAAAAGAGTTATCCCCTTTTATAGTCTAGAGGAGACCTTAGAATTGCCTAATAGATAGCTGATCAATCCCTAAATATCAATATATTAATATCTTGATAAAATAAATCCCCTAAAATCAGCATATGGATTGCTAATTAAAAGGAATCCTAAGTAATAAAATAAAATACTAATAATAATGGTCAAAGATTTATAATCCACCTTTGAATTAATTTATTTAATGTCTAATTCATCCAAAAACTTTATATATTAGCTTTTGAGATGAATTTTATAAAATCTCATAATAATCTCATATCTAGTTTTCTGTACGCACAATCTTCGGTAAAACAAACATATCTTGAGCTCCCAATATCCAATTGATACGTTTCAAGATGCATTGAAAAGGTAACTGAATAACGGTCAATATATTAGAAGACAACTCTGCCCATAAATGCACGGAACACAACCAAGAAGTCAAGGCAAGTTGGCTGGCTTTCCAGACTTTACCAACAGATTCATATTTATGCTCAATGTGCATTACTTTAGCCGTCTAATGCATGTATAAGGGATCGTTCAACAGGACATATACTCGAAGAGAGGGGTTATACATCGCAACATATGCTCAAAGAGCGGGGTCGTCCATCACGACATACTCTCAAAAAGAGGGACTGTTCACCGTGACCTACACTCCAAGAGAGGGGTCATTCATCACGATATACGCTTATGGAGAGGTGTCGTCTATCACGGCATACACTCAAAGAGAGGGACCATTCATTATGGCATACTCTTGAAGAAAGGGGTCATTCACCGCGACATACGCTTAACAAGAGAGGTCGTCCACCACGGTGTACGCTCTAAAAAAGTGACCATTCATTATGACATAACCTCGAAGAGTGGGGTCATTCATCGCGATATACGCTCTAAGAGAAGGGTCGTCCATCACGGTATACGCTCTAAGAAAAGGACCATTCGTTATGATAAGCACTCAAAGAGATGGGTTATTCATTGCAACATACGCTCAAAGAGAGGGGTCGTCCATCATGGTATACGCACGATGAGAGGGACCATTCACAAAGACATGCACTCAAAGAGAGGGGAAATTCATCGCGACATACGCTCAAAGAGAGAGGTCATCCACCACGGTATACACTAAGAATCAGATTGTTCATAATGACATGAACTCGAAGAGAGGGGTCATTCAATGCGACATACACTCAAAGAGAGGGGTCATCCATCACGACATAAGCTCAAAGAGAGCAATCATTCAACATGACATGAACTCGAAGAGAGGGGTTACTCATCACGACATACGCTCAAAAGAGGGGTCGTTCATCACGACATAAGCTCAAAGAGAGGGATCGTTCAACATGACATGAACTCGAAGAGAGGGGTTATTCATCACGACATACGCTCAAAGAGAGGGGTCGTCCATTAAGAAATACCCTTAAGGAGAGGGACCATTCAGCATGACATGCACTCGAAGAGAGGGGTCATTCATCGCGATATATGCTCAAAGAGAGGGGTCATCCACCACGACATATGCTCAAAGAGAGGGACCATTCATTATGGTATACTCTCGAAGAGAGGGGTCATTCACCGCGACATCCACTTAAAGAGTGGGGTCGCTCATCACGGTATAGGCTCCAAGAAAGAGATCGTTCATTATGGCATACACTCGAAGAGCGGGGTTATTCATCGTGAGATACGCTCAAGGAGAAGGGTCGTCCATCACGGTATACGCTCTAAGAATGAGACCGTTCATTATGACATACACTCAAAGAGTGGGGTCATTCACCGCGACATACGCTAAAAGAAAGAAACCATTCATTATGACATGCACTAGATGAGACGGGTCCTTCCTCGCGACATACACTCAAGAGAAGGGTTGTCCATCACGGTATACGCTCTAAGAATTGGACCATTCATTATGACATGCACTCGAATAGAGGGGTCATTCATCGTGTCAAACGCTCAAAGAGAAGGGACGTCCATCACGGTTTACGCTCTAAGAAAGGGATCGTTCATTATGACATGCATAGAAAAGAGGAGTCATTCATTGCGACATACGTTCAAAAAGAGGTTTCGTTCATCATGGTATACGCTAAAAGAGAGGGATCGTTCACCATGACATGTACTCGAAGAGAGGGGTCATTCATCGCGACATACGCTCAAAGAAAAGGGTCGTCCATAACGGTATACGCTCCAAAAAATAGATCATTCATTATGACATGCACTCGAAGACAGGGGTCATTCAATGCGACATACGCTCAACGAGAGGGATCGTCCATCACGGTATACGCTCAAAGAGATAGACCCTTCACCATGACATGCACTCGAAGACAGGGGTCATTCGTCGTGACATACGCTCAAAGAGAGGGTCGTCCATCACGACATACGTTCAAAGAGAGGGATTGTTCATTATCACATACTCTCGAAGAGAGGGGTTATTCACCGCGACATACGCTCCAAGAGGGGTCGTCCATCACAGTATACGCTCTACGAAAGGGACTTTTCGTTATGATATTCACTCAAAGAGAAAGGTTATTCATCGATACATACGCTCGAAGAGAGGGACCGATCGTTATGACATGCACTCGAAGAGAGGGGTTATTCATCGTGACATACACTTAAAGAGAGGGGTCGTCCATTACTGTATACGCTCTAAGAAAGGAAATATTTATTATGATATGCACTCAAAGAGATAGGTCATTCATCATGACATACACTCAAAGAGAGGTGTCGTCCATCACGGTATACGCTCAAAAAGAGGGACCGTTCACCATGATATACACTCGAAGAGAAGGGTCATTCACTGCGACACCGCTCAAAGAGACGGGTCGTCCATCACGATATACGCTCTAAGAAAGGACCGTTCATTATGACATGTACTCGAAGAGAGGGGTCATTCACGGTGACATACGCTCAAAGAGAGGGGTCGTCCATCACAATATACTCTCTAAGAAAGTGACCATTCATTATATCATGCACTTGAAAAGAGGGGTCATTCCGCTCAAAGAGAAGCATCGTCCATCACGGTATACACTGTAAGAAAATGACCGTTCATTATGACATTTACTAGAAGAGAAGGATCATTCGTTGCGACATACGGTCAAAAAGAGGGATTGTCCATCACGGTATACGCTCAATGAGAGGGATCATTCAGCATGACATGCACTCGAAGAGAGGGGTCATTCAACGCAACATATGCTCAAAAAGAGGGATCATCGATCACGGTATATGCTCGAAGAGAGGGAACGATCATTATGACATGCACTCGAAGAGAGGGGTTATTCATCGTGACATACGCTCAAAGAGAGGGGTCGTCCATCACGATATACGCTCTAAGAAAGGAAACATTTATTATGATATGCACTCAAAGAGAGAGGTCATTCATCGTGTCATACGTGACACGCTCAAAGAGAGGTGTCGTCCATCATGGTATACGCTCAAAAAGAGGGACCGTTCACCATGATATGCACTCAAAGAGAGGGGTCATTCATCACGACATACGCTCAAAGACAGGGGTCGTCCATCACAAGATACGCTCAAAGAGGGGGACCGGTCACTACAGCATACCTTCAAAGAAATGGGTCATTCACCGCGACATACGCTCAAAGAGATGGGTCGTCCACAATGGTATATGCTATAAGAAAGGGACCGTTCATTATGATATGCACTCGAAGAGTGGGGACATTCTTCGTGACATACGCTCAAAGAGAGGGGTTGTCCATCATGGTATACGCTCAAAGAGAGGGATCATTCATTATGACATACACTCAAAGAGGGGTCATTCATCGCGCAATACGCTCAAAGAGAGGGATTGTCCATCACGGTATACTCTCAAAGAGAGGGATTGTCCATCACGGTATACTCTCAAAGAGAGGGATCGTTCATTATGACATGCACTCAAAGAGAGGGGTCATTCATCGCGACATACATTCAAAGGGAGGGTCGTCCATCATGGTATACACTCTAAGAAAAGGGATCGTTCATAATGACATGCACTCAACTAGAGGGGTCATTCAATGCGACATACACTTAAAGAGAGAGGTCATCCATCAACCCATACGCTCGAACAGAGGGATCGTTCAACAGGATATGCACTCGAAGAGAGGGGTTATTAATCATGACATACGCTCAAAGAGAAGGGTTATTAATCACGACATACGCTCAAAGAGAGGGACCATTCATTATGGTATACTCTCGAAGAGAGGGATCATTCACCGCGACATCCACTTAAAGAGTGGGGTCGTCCATCACGGTATATGCTCTAAGAAAGGGACCGTTCATTATGACATACACTCGAAGAGTGGGGTCATTCATCGCAAGTTACGCTCACGGAGAAGGGTCGTCCATCACGGTATACGCTCTAAGAATGGGACCGTTCATTATGACATACACTAAAAGAGTGGCTCATTCATCGCGACATACGCTCAAAGAGGAGGGTCGTCCATCACGGTATACGCTAAAAGAAAGGGACCGTTTCATTTTGACATGCACTCGAAGAGGCGGGTCCTTCGTCGCGACATACACTCATAGAGAAGGGTTGTCCATCACGGTATACGCTCTAAGAATTGGACCATTCATTATGACATGCACTCGAATAGAGGGGTCATTCATCGTGACAAACGCTCAAAGAGAAGGGTCGTCCATCACGGTATACGCTCTAAGAAAGGGACCGTTCATTATGACATGCACTAGAAGAGAGCGGTCATTCATTGCGACATACGTTCAAAAAGAGGTTTCGTTCATCATGGTATACGCTCAAAGAAAGGGATCGTTCACCATGACATGTACTTGAAGAGAGGGGTCACTCATCGCGACATACGCTCAAAGAGAGGGACCGATCATTATGACATGCACTCTAAGAGAGGGGTCATTCATCGTGACATACGCTCAAAGAGAAGGGTCATTCATCACGGTATACACTCTAAGAAAGGGACCATTCATTATGACATGCACTCGAACAGATGGGTCATTCATCGTGACAAACGCTCAAATAGAAGAGTCGTCCATCACGGTATACACTCTAAGAAAGGGACCTTTCATTGTGACATGCACTGGAAGAGAGGGGTCATTCATCGCGATATACGTTCAAAGAGAGGGAACGTTCACCATGACATGCACTCAAAGACAAGGGTCATTCACCGCAACATACACTTAAAGAGTGGGGTCGTCCATCACGGTATACACTCAAAGAAAGGGATTGTTCATTATGACATGCACTCGTAGAGAGTGGTCGTCTATCACGACTAAGCTCAAAGAGGGGGATCGTTCACCATGACATGCACTCGAAAGAGTGGGGTCATTCATCGCGACATAAGCTCAAAGATAGGGGTCGTCCATCATGTGATACGCTCAAAGAGAGGGATCGGTCATTATGATATACGCTCGAAGAGATGGGTCATTCTCCCATCAAACACTCAAAGAGAGAGGTTGTCCATCACGGTATACCCTATAAGAATGGGTTCATTCATTATGACAAGCACTCGTAGAGAGGGGTCATTCATCGCGATATACGCTCAAAGAGAATGGTCGTCTATCACGGGACATGCTCTAAGAAGTAGACCGTTCGTTATGACAAAAACTCGAAGAAAGGGATCATTCAATGCGACATACGCTCAAAGAGAGTGGTCATCGATCACAGTATACGCTTAAATAGAGGGACCGATCATTATGACATGCACTCAAAGAGAGGGGTCATTCATCTCGACATACACTCAAAGTAGGGGTCATCCATCACGGCATACGCTATAAGAAAAGGACCGTTCTTTATAACAAGCACTCAAAGAGAGCGGTTATTCATCGCGACATACACTTAAAGAGAGGGGTCGTCCATCATGTGATACGCTCAAAGAGAGGGACCGGTCATTATGATATACGGTCGAAGAGATGGGTAATTCTTCGCGACATACAATCAAAGAGAGGTGTCATCTATCACGGTATACCCTCTAAGAAAGGGACCGTTCATTATGGCATACACTCATAGATAGAGGTCATTCATCGCGACATACGCTCAAAAAGAGGGGTCGTCCTTCACGGGATACGCTCTAAGGAATGGACCGTTTATTTCAAATAAACTGGAAGAAAGGGGTCATTCAACGCCACATACGCTCAAACAGAGGTATCATCCATCACAGCAAATGCTCAAAGAGAGGGGTCATCCATCACGGTATACTCTCTAATAAAGGGGTCATTCATCGCGATATATGCTCAAAATGAGGGGTCGTTCGTTATGACATACACTCAAAGAGAGGGACCGTTCATTACGACATACTATCGAAGAGAGGGACCGTTCACCATATCCTGCAAGAGAGGTTCGTCCATCACGGTATATGCTCAAAGAGAGGGACCGTTCACCATGTCTTGCACTCGAAGAGAGATGTTATTCATCGCGACATACGCTTAAAGAGAGGATCGTATATAACAACATACACTCAAAGAGAGTGACTGTTCACCATGTCATGCACACGAAGAAAGGGGTCTTTCATCGCAATATACGCTCAAAGAGAGGGGTCATCCTTCGCGGCACACGCTTAAAGAGAGGGACCATTAATTATGACATACTCTCGAAGAGAGGGGTCATTCACCGTGACATACGCTCAAAGAGAGGGGTCGTCCATCACGGTATACGCTCTAAAAAACGGATCGTTAATTATGAAATGCACTAGAAGGGAGGGACTGTTTACCAGGACATACAGTCTAAGACAGGGATCATTCATCGCGACTTACGCTCAAAGAGAGTGGTCGTCCAGCACGACATACGCTCAAAGAGAGTGGTCGCCCATCACGGTATACGCTCAAAGAAAGGGACCGATCATTATGAAATACTCTCAAACAAAGGGGTCATTCACCGCGACATACGCTAAAAGAGAGGAGTCGTGCATGACAGTATACACTCTAAAAAAGGAATGTTCATTATGATATGCACTCGAAGAGGGGTTATTCATCGCGAGATACACTCAAAGAGAAGGGTCGTCAGTTACGGTTTACGCTCAAAGAGAAGGATTGTTCACCATGACATGCACTAGAAGAGAGGGTCCTTCATTGCGACAAACACTCAAAATGGGGGGTCATCGGTCACGATATACGCTTAAAGAGTGATTTAAAATACAACAGGATAGATGGTGGTGGTGGTATGATGTTGGATAGATTTGTCCTTGGCACCCTCCTAATCGCAATTGAATAGGCAAACACCTGCAAACGAAACGAATCTCTCCAATAAATTGATCATATGTCGTTGTCCTAGGCACCCTCCTAAACACGATTGCTTAGGCAAGCGAGAGTGTGAAGATGTTCTCCCTCATTAAAACTTGAAGTAGTTATATTGAAAAAGACTTCTGATAAGAAAAATAGCAAGGTTACAACCTTGCAAATAAAATGGCCCAAGGCCAAGAGTTTTTATAACTCAGAAATTCATATTATTCATGTGTTTACAAGAAAATAATTGTCCCCTTTTATAGTCTAGAGGAGACCTTAGAATTGCCTAATAGATAGCTAATCAATCCCTAAACATCAGCATATTGATATCTTGATAAAATAAATCCCCTAAAATCAGCATATGAATAGCTCATTAAAAGGAATCCTAAGTAATAAAATAAAATACTAATAATAATGGTCAAAGCTTTTATAATTCAACTTTGAATTAATTTATTTAATGTCTAATTCATCCAAAAACTTTATATATTAGCTTTTGAGATGAATTTTACAAAATGTCATAATAATCTTGTATCTAGTTTTCTGCACGCGCAATCTTCGGTAAAACAAACATATCTTGAGCTCCCGATATACAATTAATGCATTTCAAGATGCGTTGAAAAGGTAACTGAATAACGGTCAATTTATTAAAAGACAACTCTGCACATAAATGCACGGAACACGTCCAAAACTTCAAGGCAAGTTGGCTGGCTTTCCAGACTTTACCAACAGATTCATATTTATGCTCAATATGCATTACTTTAGCTCTCTCATGCACGTATCAGTCCATCTCGGTATATGCTCTAAGAAAGGGACCATTGATTTTGACCTACTCTCGATGAGAGGGGTCATTCACCGCGACATATGCTCAAAGGGAAGGGTCGTCCATCATGGTATATGCTCTAAGAAAGGGACCGTTAATTATGACAAGCACTATAAGAGAACTGCCACCAGGACATACAGTCGAAGACAAGAATCATTCATCGTGACTTACGCTCAAAGAGAGTGGTCGTCCAGCACGACATACGCTCAAAGAGAGGGACCGATCATTATGAAATATTCTCGAACAGAGGTGTCATTCACCGTGACATACGCTAAAAGAGAGGAGTCGTGCATCACGGTATAGAAAGAGAATGTTCATATGATATGCACTCGAAGAGAGGGGTTATTCATCGCGAGATACAATCAAAGAGAAGGGTCGTCCATTACGATATACGCTCTAAGAGAGGGATTGTTCACCATGACATGGACTCGAGGAGAGGGGTCCTTCATTGCGATATACACTCAAAAAGAGGGGTCATCGATCACGGTATACGCTTAAAGAGAAGGGTCTTTCATTTTGACAAATCCTCAAAGAGAGGGGTCATTCATTGCGATATACGCCAAAGAGAAGGGTCATCCATCACGGTATACGCTCTAAGAAAAGGACCGATCATTATGACATGCACTCAAAGAGAGGGGTCATTCATTGCAACGTACGATCAAACGGAGGGGTCGTCCACGGTTTATGCTCAAAGAGAGGAATCGTTCACAATGTCATGCTCAAAGAGAGGGGTCATTCATCACTACATAGTCTCAAAGGGAGGGTTTGTTAGTAACGGCATACGCTCAAAGAGAGGGGTCATTCACCGCAACATACGCTCAAAGAGAGGGGTCATCCATCACGATATACGCTCCATGAAAATGAATGTTCATTTTGACATGCAATCGAAGAAAGGGGTCATCAATCGCGACATACGCTCAAAGAGAGGGGACGTCCATCACAGTAGACGCACAAAGAGAGGAACCATTCACCATGACATGCACTCGAAGAGAGGTGTTATTCACCGCGACATACGCACATTGAAAAAGGTCGTCCATCACCATATACGCTCTAAGAAAGGGACCGTTCAATATGACATACACTCGAAGAGAGGGGTTATTCATCGCGATATACGCTCAAAGAGAGGGGTCGTCCATCACGGTATACTTTCAAAGATAGGGACCTTTCATTTTAACATGCACTCGAGGAGAGGGCTGATTCATCCCGACATACGCTCAAAGAGATGGGTCGTCCATCACAGTATACACTCTAAGAGAGGGGTCATTCATCGCGACATACTCTCAAAGAGAGGGGCCATCCATCATGGTATATGTTCTAAGAAGGGGACCGTTCAATATGACATGCACTCAAAGAGAGGGACCGTTCAGCGCGATATACGCTCAAAAAGAGGGGTCGTCCATCACAGTATGCGCTCTAAGAAAGGGACCGTTCATTAATACATGCATTAGAGAGGGGTCATTCATCGCGATATACGCTCAAAGAGAGGGATCATCTATCACGGTATCCGCTCAAAGATAGGGATCGTTCACCATGACATGCACTAGAATAGAGGGGTCATTCATCGCGACATACGCTCAAATAGAGGGGTCGTCCATCACGGTATACGCTCAAAGAGAGGAACCGTTCATTATGACATGCACTCAAAGAAACGGGTCTGATGCATGCACTAAGACCCTTACATCTGATGGGCTTACATTACCACATGGCCCGATGACAAGAACAAAATCAAGGCAACTCAAAGACAAGATACATTCAGCAGTCCAAGATTTTGTAAACAAGGGTTTGCAAGCCTTCTTGACGAATCAAGCATTTAATGAAAAAATCCTATGTCCTCAAGCTCTCAAGAACACATGGGTGACAAAAGCTACATTGATGGTCCAAGAAGCCCAAATGCCTTAAAACATATTTGAGGCCCAAATAAATTATATATATTAAATAAATAAAATCAGGAATGATCAGCTCCATGTGCTGATTTTATGAATCTTTTTATTCAACTTTTCATATGTTTTAATTCATATTTTCCTAAATAATTATTGATCCCTTCTAATTAGCTATCTATGTGCTTATTTTTAGGGATGAAATAGCTATTTCTTAGGTTGTTTTGCTGTCTCCTTTAGGCTATAAATGGAGGCAGCCTATTCTCTTGTAAGACACACAATTTGAATATTTCTTTTGGAGAATAAATGTTATTGAGTACATTTATGCAAGTATTGTTGCTTGTGCCTTCGAAGCTTGTCTTCAACACAATTTCCTTCTAGTTTTCATGGAAAAAGCCATCTTCACACTCCGGTTGCCAAGATAATCAATTCTTGGAGGGTCGGTTAGAGCCTATCATGGAGTTTGCTTGATCAATTGCGATCAAGAGGGTTCCTAGGATATAAATCTATTCCATAATCCATCCTATTCATAGCAAGTCTACAATCCATTTTCAAATAAGTTTGTTTTTTTTAATCATCTTTTTTACACCATTGTCCATTTATTCTAATATTTTTCTTTTGTTATTGCATTTTTATCTTTATTCCGCTGCCACATCCTATCAAGGTCATTCACCCTGATATACGCTCAAAGAGAAGGGTCGTCCATCGCGATATACGCTAAAAGAAAGGGACCGTTCACCATGAATTGCACTCAAAGATAGGGGCCATTCATCGTGACATACGCTCAAAAAGAGAGGTCGTCCATCACAGTATACGCTCAAAGAGAGGGACAATTCACCATGACATGCACTCGAAGAAAGGGGTCATTCATCATGACAAATGCTCAAAGAGAGGTGTCGTCCATCACGAGATACGCTTAAAGAGAGGGACCGATCATTATGACATACGCTCAATGAGAGGGGTTATCCATCACGATTTACTCTCTAAGAAAGGAACCGTTCATTATAACATACACTCGAAGAGAGGGGTTATTCATCGCGATATATGCTCAAAGAGAGGGATTGTCCATCATGGTATACACTCAAAGAGAGGGACCTTCCATTTTAACATGCACTCGAGGAGAGGGCTGATTCATCGCGACATACGCTCAAAGAGATGGGTCGTCCATCACAATATACACTCTAAGAAAGGGATCATTACATGCACTCAAAGAGAGGGGTCATTCATCGCGACAAATGCTCAAAGAGAAGGGTTGTCCATCACGGTATCTGTTCACAAAGAGGGACCTTTCATTATGACATGCACTCGAAGAAAGGGGTCATTCACCGTGGCATACACTCAAAAAGAAGGTTCTTCCATCACAAAATACGCTCAAAGAGAGGGACCGTTCATTATGACATGCTCTCGAAGAGAGGAGTCATTCACCGTGGCATACGCCCAAAGAGAGGGGTCGTTGTTAGACTTGGAGTGGCTCGACGCACAACCGAATTTACTTTCCAAGTGATGGAGAATTGGCCAATTTGGGTGGATATGTGTGGAAGCAAAAATATAGACAATGACACAAGGATTTATAGTGGTTCGGCCTCGCCTACATCCACTACCTTAGCTTCCCACTAAGGATTTTCCAAATTCACTAAGAATTTCAACCTTTTGAGGCCAAAGGGATAACCTTACAATCCTAGACTCAAACCCGAATCTAGCATCCAAAGTTCACAACCCGAACTTTGGGAATTCACTCAACAAAGAGAAAACTTAGAAAACTTGTTTAATCCTTCTAATAAGGCTAATGTTTGCAATCTAAGCAGTCACCTAATTCCTAATTACACTTGAGCATACATTAATATTGAGCTCACAAGTGTTGTCTACCCAAAAGATGAGAATTATGCTCTAAGACAATTTCTTGATCATAATGTTGTTATAATTGAAGCATTTGTTTTCTCTTGATGCTTGAGGCTTCCTTTTATCATCCCAAATGAGCTTCTAGCTGTTGGTGACCGTTGGGATTGGTTTGGAGCCGTTTGGAGCTGATTACAAGGCTTATTTCCTCTTCTGGTGCAGGCGGTATCGAACCAGGGTTTGAAACAGCTGCTTTGAGAAATAGCCGTTGACCTGCATTTATGAACAGGTATCGATACCAGTATCGATACCGCTCCTAGCCGTTGGGTTTTTTATAAAATTGTTTTGACCGTTGGGGGTGTTTCGAAACAGGGTTCAAAACAGATCATCACAGTGGCAAAAAGGTATCGATACCAGTATCGATACCACTATGGTTTTGCCTTTGAAACCATGATATTGAAGAACAGGTACCGAAACACCTTAAGGCTGTTTCGAAACACCTGGGTTAAAAACACTTATTTGATTTCTTTAAATCGTTTAAACCATATCTAAAATCTCTCAAAAACATCTTAAATATATTTTCAAGAAGTTTGGACATAAGAACCATTTTTTAAATCTTTTCAAATTAGTCCAAAACTATTTTTCAAT
Source organism: Abelmoschus esculentus (assembly GCA_035048815.1). Classification (NCBI taxonomy): domain Eukaryota; kingdom Viridiplantae; phylum Streptophyta; class Magnoliopsida; order Malvales; family Malvaceae; genus Abelmoschus; species Abelmoschus esculentus. The sequence goes on along the minus strand of JAUCBN010000008.1, from coordinate 17,519,775 downwards.
TATTATATCAAAACATTAGTTCTACAATCTCCCCCTTTTTGATATAATAAAACTAACTTGAAAAATTGTTTTTGAGATGATTGCTCCCCCTTTGTCAAATAAACTTTGAATAAGAGAATTAAAGACTCAAATCATTTAAGGTTCCTCTTATCCATTTGAAATTCTTTGAAAAACAATTTTTCATAATATTCTCCCCCTTTTTGTTATATCAAAAATGGTTCAAACCAAGTTTGAAAAACAATAAAGCTCATAACATAGGAGAATTTGAAAGATATCAATTGTTGGAAAAATTAAATATCAAAACATTGGTTATGAAAACAAAAACTCCCCCTTACTCAAGGCATCACTAAGTGTTAGTCCACCATATATGATAAACTAGTTGAAATAAAACAAAAATAAGCAAATAGATACAAATCCAACTAGAAATTTTACCACACTTGAATCATAGGTAGGATGTGAAGCCTTCCTTCTTCAAGTGTCCTTCATGTGTATGGAGCTCCCCCTTAATCTTGCACTTTGTTGCTCATATCTCCATCACACCTAACAAGACAATCAAGTAATTTTTGGTATCCAAATTGCTTTGGATTCTTTGACGTTAGTAGCACAAATTTTAGTCCCCTTAGGAATCCATCTTTCAATTTCATCCTTTTTGGTTGAAGTGATTAGTCCTTTTGGAACCCAAACACTTCTAAAACATTTTCCATCAATAAATCTAGGGGCACTAGATTGTCTCATGTAAAAATTTGATTTTCCCAAATTATTTTTTTAATCTCTTTGGAAATCAAATCTTTTTCCTTCTTAAGATCATCTAAAGTAATTTGATGATCTTTTTCAATCTTTTGAAGCAAGTTTTGTAAATCGAAAACTTTGAGTGCAAATTCTTTTAACCTTGCTTCAATTTCGAAATTGGTTTTTGAAAGCAAATCATTTTCTAATTTAAGCTTGGAAATCATCTTTTTGGTTTTAGAAAATGAAGCCTTGAACTCAAAAGCCAATTTATCATAGGCTTCTTGTAACTCATCAAATGAATATGAATTTAAACAAGATGAGTTAGAAGTTACCTCCCCCTCATTGAGGGCCATCAAGCATAGGTTGGCTTCTTCATTTTCGGTGGAGTCATCGTCACTCCATGTAGCCACATATACTTGCTTCTTGGAAGATGATCCCCTTTTGATAGACTTATGGGAGTCCTTCATCTTCTTCTTTGATTCGTGCTTTGAGGATTTTCTACTTTTGTTCCTCACGAATCGATCGAAGTCAATGAAGAGTTGGGCAAGCTCTTCATCTTCTTCACTATCCTCCTCACTTGAATCTTCAAGGTGGATGCACTTGGAGGATTTTAGAGCAACGGTGTTGACATTTACACCAAGCTCTTGAACCTTCTCCTTCCCCATCGCTCTAATCTCTTCCTTCTTCTTCTCCTCTTGTCTTTCTTTCATCATAATTTGATGTGTGAGGAGTGACCCCATGAGTTCATCAAGCTTGAGCGTCTTAAGATTTTTGGCTTCGATGATGGCGGTCCTTTTTGAGTCCCATGACTCGGGAAGGGAATAGATGAGCTTACGAACAAGCTTCTCCTCCGGTATGATATCTCCATATCCTCTAAGTCCATTGGTGATGGTGGAGAATCGATCGAACATCTTTGCTATGTCCTCTTCCGGATTCATCTTGAAGTTCTCATACTCTTGATTGAGGAGTCCAATCTTGGTCTCCTTTACTTCGTTTGTACCCTCGTATGTGACTTCTAGCTTGTCCCAAACTTCCTTGGCACTTTCACAAGAAGATGCTTGGATGGAATGCACAAAAAAGAATGTGCAATGCTTTGTGATTAAGCACCATCTTCTTGCGATCTTCCATGCTCCATTCTGCCTTTATTCCTTTTGGCACAACGGTCTATCTCCAACTATATCCCATAGCTTGTAGTCTCTAGAGTTGATGAAATACTTCGTCCTTATCTTCCATTGGGAGTAGTTGGACCCGTCAAAGAAAGGTGGCTTGTCAATGGATCGAGCCATGGAATGTCGGTTGATTATAAATTGGTCGAGCTCTCCGGATCTTCTCAATAGGATGTTAATCCTCCTCGATTAAGCCTTGCTCTGATACCAATTGTTAGACTTGGAGTGGCTCGATGCACAACCGAATTTACTTTCCAAGTGATGGAGAATTGGCCAATTTGGGTGGATATGTGTGGAAGCAAAAATATAGACAATGACACAAGGATTTATAGTGGTTCGGCCTCGCCTACATCCACTACCTTAGCTTCCCACTAAGGATTTTCCAAATTCACTAAGAATTTCAACCTTTTGAGGCCAAAGGGATAACCTTATAATCCTAGACTTAAACCCGAATCTAGCATCCAAAGTTCACAACCCGAACTTTGGGAATTCACTCAACAAAGAGAAAACTTAGAAAACTTGTTTAATCCTTCTAATAAGGCTAATGTTTGCAATCTAAGCACTCACCCAATTCCTAATTACACTTGAGCATACATTAACATTGAGCTCACAAGTGTTGTCTACCCAAAAGATGAGAATTATGCTCTAAGACAATTTCTTGATCATAATGTTGTTATAATTGAAGCATTAGTCTTCTCTTGATGCTTGAGGCTTCCTTTTATCATCCCAAATGAGCTTCTAGCTGTTGGTGACCGTTGGGATTGGTTTGGAGCCGTTTGGAGCTGATTACAAGGCTTATTTCCTCTTCTAGTGCAGGCGGTATCGAACCAGGGTTCGAAACAGCTGCTTTAGGAAATAGCCGTTGACCTGCATTTATGAACAGGTATCGATGCCAGTATCGATACCGCTCCTAGCCATTGGGTTTTTTTATAAAATCATTTTGACAGTTGGGGGTGTTTCGAAATAGGGTTCGAAAACGTTGGGGTGTTTCGAAACAGGGTTCGAAACAGAGCATCATAGTGGCAAAAAGATATCGATACCAATATCGATACCACTATGGTTTTGCCTTTGAAACCATGATTGAAGAACAGGTATCGAAACACCTTAAGGCTGTTTCGAAACACCTGGGTTAAAAACACTTATTTGGTTTCTTTAAATCGTTTAAACCATATCTAAAATCACTCAAAAACATCTTAAATATATTTTCAAGTAGTTTGGACATAGGAACCATTTTTGAAATCTTTTCAAATTAGTCCAAAACTATTTTTCAATTATTATATCAAAACATTAGTTCTACAGTCGTCCATCACAAAATACGCTCATAGAGATAGACCGTTCATTACGACCAGCACTCGAAGAGATGGGTCATACACCGCGACATACGCTCAAAGAGAAGGGTCGTCCATCACAGTATACTCTCTAAGAATGGGACCATTCATTATGACCTACTCTAGAAGAGAGGGGTCATTCATCGCGATATACGCTCAAAGAGAGGGGTCGTCCATCATGGTATACGCTTAAAGAGAGGGACCATTCATTGTAACATGCAATCGAAGAGAGGGGTCATTCATTGCAAGAAACGCTCAAAGAGAAGGGTTGTCCATCACGGTATACACTATAAGAAAGGGATCATTACATTCACTCAAAGAGTGGGGTCATTCATCGCAAGAAACGCTCAAAGAGAAGGGTCGTCCATCACGGTATCCGCTCATAAAAAGGGATCGTTGATTATGACATGCACTCGAAGAGAGGGTCATTCACCGTGGCATACGCTCAAAGAGAGGAGTCGTCCAATACAATATACGCTCAAAGAGAGGGACCGTTCATTACGACCAGCACTCGAAGAGAGGGGTCATTCACCGTGACATACGCTCAAAGAGAAGGGTCGTCCATCACGGTATACGCTTAAAGAAGGGACCATTCGTTATGACCTACTCTCGATGAGAGGGGTCATTCACCGTGACATATGCTCAAAGAGAAAGGTCGACCATCGCGGTATATGCTCTAAGAAAGAGACTGTTAGTTATGGCATGCACTAGAAGAGAAGGACTGTTCACAGGACATACAGTCGAAGACAGGAATCATTCATCGTGACTTACGCTCAAAGAGATTGGTCGTCCAACACGATATACGCTCAAAGAGAGGGGTCGTCCATCATGACATACGCTTAAAGAGAGGGACCGATCATTATGAAATACTCTCAAACAGAGGTGCATTCACCATGACATACGCTAAAAGAGAGGAGTCGTGCATCATGGTATACGCTCTAAGAAAGAGAATATTCATTATGATATGCACTCGAAGAGAGGGGTTACTCATCGCGAGATACACTCAAAGACAAGGGTCGTCCATTACGGTATATGCTCAAAGAGAGGGACTGTTCACCATGACATGCACTCGAAGAGAGGGGTCCTTCAATGCGACAAACACTCAAAATGAGGGGTCATCGATCACGGTATACGCTTAAAGAGAAGGGTCTTTCATTATGACAAACCCTTAAAGAGAGGGGTCATTCATCGCGATATATGCCAAATAGAAGGGTCATCCATCACGGTATACACTCTAAGAAAGGGACCGTTCATTATGAGATACACTCGAAGAGAGGGGTCATTCATCGTGACGTACGATCAAAGGGAGGGGTCGTCCATCATGATTTACGCTTAAAGAGAGGAACCGTTCATTAACCACGACATATGCTCAAAGAGAGGGGTCGTCCATCACGGTATACACTGAAAGAGAGGGAACGTTCACCATGAATTGCACTCAAAGATAGGGGTCATTCATCGTGACATATGCTCAAAGAGAGGGGTCGTCCATCACGGTATACGCTCAAATAGAGGGAGAATTCACCATGACATGTACTCGAAGAAAGGGGTCATTCATCATGAAAAATGCTCAAAGAGAGGTGTCATCCATCACGAGATACGCTCAAAGAGAGGGACCGGTCATTATGACATACGCTCGAATGGAACGGTCATTCACCGCGACAAACGCTCAATGAGAGGGATTGTCCATCACAATTTACTCTTTGAGAAAGGAACCGTTCATTATGACATACACTTGAAGAGAGGGGTCATTCATCGCGATATACGCTCAAAGAGAGGGTTAGTCCATCATGGTATACGCTCAAAGAGAGGGGTCGTCCATCACAGTATACACTCAAAGAAAGGGATCATTACATGCACTCAAAGAGAGGGGTCGTCCATCACGGTATACGCTCAAATAGAGGGACAATTGACCATGACAAGCACTCGAAGAAAGGGGTCATTCATCATGAAAAATGCTCAAAGAGAGGTGTCATCCATCACGAGATACGCTCAAAGAGAGGGACCGGTCATTATGACATACGCTCGAATGGAACGGTCATTCACCGCGACAAACGCTCATTGAGAGGGATTGTCCATCACAATTTACTCTCTGAGAAAGGAACCGTTCATTATGACATACACTTGAAGAGAGGGGTCATTCATCGCGATATACGCTCAAAGAGAGGGTTAGTCCATCATGGTATACGCTCAAAGAGAGGGGTCGTCCATCACAGTATACACTCAAAGAAAGGGATCATTACATGCACTCGAAGAGAGGGGTCATTCATCGCGACAAACGCTCAAAGAGAAGGGTCGTCCATCATGGTATCTGCTCACAAATTAAGAGGGACCGTTCATTATGACATGCACTCGAAGAAAGGGGTCGTTCACCGTGGAATACACTCAAAGAGAGGTGTCGTCCATCACAAAATACGCTCAAACAGAGGAACCGTTCATTATGACATGCACTCGAAGAGAGGTGTCATTCACCGCGACATATGCTCAAAGACAAGGGTCGTATATCATGGTATACGCTCAAGGAGAGGGACCTTTTCCCATGACATGCACTCAAAGAGAGGGGCCATTCATCACGACATAAGCTCAAAGAGAGGAGTCGTCTATCACGGATACGTTCATAGAGAGGGACCGTTCACCATGACATGTACTCGAAGAGAGGGGTCATTCATTACGAAAAACACACAAAGAGAGGGGATGTCCATCACGGGATACGCTCAAAGAGAGGGATCGGTCATTATGACATACGCTCATATAGAGCGGTCATTCACCGTGACATACTCAAGAGAGAGGTGTCGTCCATCATGATTTTCTCTCTTAGAAAGGAACCGTTCATTTTGACATTGACACGAAGAGAGGGGTCAATCACCGTGACATACACTCAAAGGGAGGGGTCATCCATCACGGTATACGCTCTAAGAAAGGGACGGTTCATTATGATATGAACTCGAAAGAGGGATCATTCATCGCGACATACGCTCAAGGAGAGAGGCCGTTCATCACGGTATTCGCTCAAAGAGAGGGATCTTTCACCATGACATGCACTTGAAGAGAGGGGTCATCCATCGCGACATACGCTCAAAAAGAGGGATCCTCCATTATGACATTCCCTCGAAGAGAGGTCATTCATTGCGACCTACTCTCAAAGAGAGGGGTTGTCCATCACAGTATACACTCAAAGAGAGGGACTGTTCACCATGAAATGCACTCGAAGATAGTAGTCATTCATCAAAACGTATGCTCAAAGAGAGGGTCATAGATCACGGTATACGCTCAAAGAGAAGGACCATTGATTATGACATGCACTCAAAGAGACGTGTCATTCATCGCGACATACTCTCAAAGAGTCCATCACGTTATACACCCAAAGAGTGGGAATGCTCACCATGACAAGCACTCGAATAGAGGGGTTTTTATTCATCGCGACATATGGTCAAAGAGAGGGGTCATCCATCGCGGTATACGCTCAAAGAGAGGGACCATTCAATATGACATATGCTAGAAGAGAGGGGTCATTCACCGCGTCATACGCTCAAAGAGAGGTGTCGTCCATCACGGTATACGCTCTAAGAAAGGGATTGTTCATTATGACAAGCACTCAAAGAGAGGGGTCAATCTTTGCGACATACACTCAAAGAGAAGGGTCGTCCATCAGGGTATATTCTCTAAGAAAGGGACTGTATATTATGACATGCACTTGATGAGAGGGGTCATTCATCACGACGTACGTTCAAAGAGAGGGGTCGTCCAGCATGGTATACGCTCTAAGAGAGGGATCGTTCACCATGACATGCACTAAAAGACGGGGGTCATTCAAATCGAGACATATGCTCAAAGAAAGGGTTCGTTCATCACGGGATAGAATCAAAGAGAGGGACCGATTATTACAACAAACTCTTGAAGGGAGGGATCATTCACCGCAACATACCCTCAAAGAGAGGGATCGTACAACGCGATATACGCTCAAAGTATGGTACCGTTCATTATGACATGCACTCGAAGAGAAGGGTCATTCATCGCGACATATGCACAATGAGAATGGTCGTCCATCAGGGTATACGCTCTAAGAAAGAGACCGTTCATTATTACAAGCACTCGAAGAGAGTGGTCATTCAATGCGACATACACTCAAAGGGAGGGGTCATCCATCACAACACACGCTCAAAGAGAGGGAACGTTCATTATGAAATACGCTCAAAGAGAGGGGTCATTCATTGTGACATACGCTCAAAGAGAGGGTCATCCATCACAATATACTATCAAAGAAAACGACCGTTCATTATGAAATTCTTTCGAAGAGAGGGGTCATTTACCGCGATATACGCTCAGCGAGAGGGGTCGTCCATCATGGTATACGCTCCAAGAAAGGGACCGTTCATTATGACATGCACTCGAAGAGAGGGGTCACTCATCGCGATATACGCTCAAAGAGAGGGGTCGTCCATCACAGTATATGCTCAAAGAGAGGGATTGTTCACCATGACATGGACTCGAAGAGAGGGGTCCTTCATTGCGACATACACTCAAAAACCGGGGTCATCTATCACGGTATGCTCTTAAAGAGAAGGGTCTTTCATTATGACAAACCCTCAAAGAGAGGGGTCATTCATCGTGATATACGCCAAAGAGAAGGCTCATCCATCACGGTATACGCTCTAAGAAAGGGACCGTTCATTATGACATACACTCAAAGAGAGGGGTCATTCATCGCGACCTACGATCAAATGGAGGGGTCGTCCATGGTTTACGCTCAAAGATAGGAATCGTTCACAATGTCATGCTCAAAGAGAGGGGTCATTCATCGCGACATAGTCTTAAAGGGTGGGTTTGTTTGTAACGACATACGCTCAAAGACAGGGGTCATTCACCGCGATATACGCTCAAAGAGCGGGGTCGTCCATCACGGTATACGCTCTACGAAAGTGAATGTTCATTATGACATGCAATCGAAGAAAGGGGTCATCAATCGCGATATACGCTCAAAGAGAGGGGGTGTCCATCACGGTAGACGTACAAAGAGAGGAACCATTCCCCATGACATGCACTCGAGGAGAGGTGTTATTCACCGCGACATACGCACATTGAGAAAGGTGATCCATCACTATATACGGTCTAAGAAAGTGACCATTCATTTTGACATACATTCGAAGAGAGGGGTCATTCATCGCGATATACGCTCAAAGAGAGGGGTGGTCCATCACAGTATACGCTCAAAGAGAGGGACATTTCTTTTTAACATACACTCGAGGAGAGGGCTGATTCATCGCGACATACGCTCAAAGAGATGGGTCTTCCATCACAGTATACATTCTAAGAATGGGATCATTGCATGCACTCAAAGAGAGGGGTCATTCATCGCGACAAACGCTCTAAGAGAAGGGCCGTCCATCACGATATCTGCTCACAAAGAGGGACCGTTCATTATGACATGCACTTGAAGAGAGAGGTCATTCACTGTGGCATATGCTCAAAGAGAGGGGTCGTCCATCACAAAATACACTCAAAGAGAGGGGTCGTCCATCACAAAATACGCTCAAAGAGAGGGATCGTTCATTACGACCAGCACTCGAAGATTGGGGGTCATTCCCAGTGACATACGCTCGAAGAGAAGGGTCGTCCATCACAGTATACGCTTTAAGAAAGGGACCATTCATTATGACCTACTCTCGAAGAGAGGGGTCATTCATCGCGATATACGCTCAAAGAGAGGGGTTGTCCATCATGGTATTCTCTCAAAGAGAGGGACCTTTCATTGTAACATGCAATTGAAGAGAGGGCACATTCATCTCGACATACGCTCAAAGAGATGGGTTGTCCATCACGGTATAGACTCTAAGAAAGGGATCATTACATGCACTCAAAGCGAGGGATCATTCACCGAAGAGAGGCATCATTCACCGCGACATACGCTCAAAAAGAGGGGTCGTCCATCACAGTATGCGCTCTAAGAAAGGGACCGTTCATTATTACATGCATTCGTAGAGAGGGGTCATTCATCGCGATATACGTTCAAAGAGAAGGATCATCCATCACGGTATCTGCTCAAAGATAGGGATCGTTCACCATGACATGCACTATAATAGAGGGGTCATTCATCGCGACATACGCTCAAAGAGAGGGGTCGTCCATCACGGTATACGCTCAAAGAGAGGAACCGTTCATTATGACATGCACTCGAAGAGAGGGGTCATTCACCACGACATACACTCAAAGAGAGGAGTCGTCTATCACGGTATACGCTCTTACATTGTGATCGTTCATTATGACTTGCACTCGAAGAGAGGGGTCACTCATCGCGACATACGCTTAAAGGGAGGGCTCGTCCATCATGGCGCATATGCTCAAAAAGTGGGGTCGTTTATTATGACATACTCTAGAAGTGAGGGATCATTCATCACGACATACGCTAAAAGAGAGGGGTCGTCCATCACGGTATACGCTCAAAGAGAGGGACCCGTTAATTATGACATACGCTTGAAGAGAGGGGTCTGTCACAGCGACATACGCTCAAGGAAAGGTGATGTCCATCACGGTATACGCTCTAGGAAAGGGATTGTTTATTATGAGATGTACTCGAACAGATGGGTCATTGATCGCGACATACGCTCAACGGGAAGGGTCATCCATCACGGTATGCGCTCAAAGAGAGGGGCTGTTCAGCATGACATGCACTCAAAGAGAAGGGTCATTCATCGCGACATACGCTGAAAGAGAGGGGTCGTCCATCACGGTATACGCTCAAAGAGAGGAACCATTCATTTTGACATGCAATCGAAGAAATGGGTCTTTCACTGCGATATACGCACAAAGAGAGGGGTTGTCCATCACGGTATACGCTCAAAAAGAGGGACCGTTCACCATGAATTGCAGTCAAAGATAGGGGCCATAAAGTCGAAGACAAGAATCATTCATCACGACTTACGCTCAAAGAGAGTGATCGTCCAACACAACATACGCTGAAAGAGAGGGGTCATCCATCACGACATACGCCCAAAGAGAGGGGTCGTCCATCACGGTATACGCTCAAAGAGAGGGACCGTTCACCATGAATTGCACTCAAAGATAGGGCCTATTCATCGCGACATACACTCAAAGAGAGGGGTCGTCCATCACGGTATATGCTTAAAGAGAGGGACAATTCACCATGACATGCACTCGAAGATAGGTGTCATTCATCATGACAAATGCTCAAAGAGAGCGGTCGTCCATCACGAGATACGCTCAAAGAGAGGGACCGGTCATTATGACATACGCTCGAATAGAGCGTCATTCACCACGACATATGCTCATTGAGAGGGGTTGTCCATCACGATTTACGCTCTAAGAAAGGAACCGTTCGTTATGACATGCACTGGAAGAGAGGGGTCATTCAACGCGACTTACGCCCAAAGAGAGGGGTCGTCCATCACGCCATAAGCTCAAAGAGAGGGAACGTTCATTATGGAATACGCTTGGAGAGAGGGGTCATTCATCGCGGTATACACTCAGAGAGAGGGATCATCCATCATGGTATACGCTCTAAGAAAGGGACTATTCATTATGACATGCACTCAAAAAGAGGGGTCATTCATCGCGGTATACGCTCAGAGAGAGGGGTCACCCATCACGGGATACGCTCTAAGAAAAGGACCAATTATTATGACATGCACTCAAAGAGAGGGGTCATTCATCGCGACATACGATAAAAGCAAGTGGTCGTCCATCACGGTATTCACTCAAAGACAGGGATCTTTCACCATGACATGCACTCGAAGAGAAGGTCATTCATCGCAACATACGCTCAAAAAGAAGTGTCTCGATCACGGTATTCGGTCAATGAGTGCGACCATTTATAATGACATTCCCTCGAAGAAAGGGGTAATTCATTGCGACATACGCTCAAAGAGAGGGGTCGCCCATCACAGTATACGCTAAAAGAGAGGGATTGTTCACCATGAAATGCGGTCAAAGAGAGGGGTCATTCATCGCAACGTAGGCTCAAAGAGAGGATCGTCGATCACGGTATATGCTCAAAGAGAGGGATCATTGATTATGACATGCACTCAAACAGAGGTTTCATTCATCGCGGCATACTCTCAATGAGAGGGGTCATCCATCACGGTATACGTTCTAAGAAAGGGACTATTTATTACGACATGCACTCGAAGAGAGGGTTCATTCATCGTGACATACGCTCAAAGAGAGGGGTCATTCACAACAACATACGCACAAAGAGAGGGGTCGTCGATCATGGTATATGTTCTAAGAAGGGGACCGTTCAGTATGACATGCACTCGAAGAGAGGGGTCATTCTCCGTGATATACGCTCAAAAAGAGAGAAACCGTTCATTATGACATGCACTCAAAGAAAGGGGTCATTCACCGAACATACGCTCAAAAAGAGGGGTCCTCCATCACGGATACGCTCAAAGAGAGGGCCCGTTCACCATGAATTGCACTCAAAGATAGGGGCCATTCATCGCGGCATACGCTCAAAGAGAGGGGTCGTCTATCACGGTATAAGCTCAAAGAGAGGGACAATTCACCATGACATGCACTCGAAGAAAGGGGTCATTCATCATGACAAATGCTCAAAGAGAGGTGTCGTCCATCACGAGATACACTCAAAGAGAGAGATCGGTCATTATGACATATGCTCGAATGGAGCGGTCATTCACCGTGACATACGCTCAATGAGAGGGGTTGTCCATCACGATTTACTCTCTAAGAAAGGAACCGTTCATTATGACATACACTCGAAGAGAGGGGTCATTGATTGCGATATAGACTCAAAAAGAGGGGTCGTCCATCACGGTATACGCTCAAAGATAGGAACCTTTCATTTTAACATGCACTCAAGGAGAGGGCTGATTCACCGCGACAAACGCTCAAAGAGATGGGTTGTCCATGATAGTATACATTCAAAGAAAGGGATCATTACATGCACTCAAAGAGAGGGGTCATTCATCGCGACAAACGCTCAAAGAGAAGGGTCGTCCATAACGGTATCCGCTCACAAAGTGAGACCGTTCATTATGGCATGCACTCGAAGAAAGGGGTCATTCACCGTGGCATAAGCTGAAAGAGAGGGGCCGTCCATCACAAAATATGCTCAAAGAGAGGAACCGTTCATTATGACATGCACTCGAAGAGAGGAGTTATGCACCGCGACTTATGCATAAACGCAAGGGGTCGTATATCATGGTATACACTCAAGGAGAGGGACCATTCACCATGACATGCACTCAAAGAGAGGACCTATTCATCGCGACATACGCTCAAAGAGAGGGGACATTCATCACGGTAGACGCATAAAGAGAGGAACCATTCACCATGACATTCACTCGAAGAGAGGTGTTATTCATCGCGACATACGCACATTGAGAAAGGTCGTCCATCACTATATACACTCTAAGAAAGCGACCGTTCATTATGACATGCACTCGAAGAGAGGGGTCATTCATCGCGATATACGCTCAAAGAGAGGCGTCGTCCATCACGGTATACGCTCAAAGAGAGGGTTTAACTTGCACTCGATGAGAGGGGTGATTCATCGCGACATACGCTCAAAGAGAGGGTTTAACTTGCACTCGATGAGAGGGGTGATTCATCGCGACATACGCTCAAAGAGATGGGTCGTCCATCACAGTATACACTATAAGAAAGGGATCCTTACATGCACTCAAAGAGAGGGATCATTAATTGCGACAAACGCTCAAATAGAACGGTCGTCCATCACGGTATCTGCTAACAAAGAGTGATCGTTCATTATGTCATGCACTCGAAGAGTGGGGTCATTCACCGTGGCTTACGCTCAAAGAGAGGGGTCGTCCATCACAAAATACTCTTAAAGAGAGGGACCATTCATTACGACCAGCACTCGAAGAGAGGGGTCATTCACCGTGATATACGCTCAAAGAGAAGGGTCGTCCATCATGGTATACTCGCTAAGAAAGAGACCATTCATTATGTTCTACTCTCGATGAGAGGGGTCATTCACCGCGACATATGCTCAAAGAAAAAGGTCATCCATCACGGTATATGCTCTAAGAAATGGACTGTTAATTATGACATGCATTAGAAGAGAAGGATTGTTCACCAGGACATAAAGTCGAAGACAGGAATCATTCATCACGACTTACGCTCAAAGAGAGTGATCGTCCAACACAACATACGCTCAAAGAGAGGGGTCGTCCATCACGACATACGCTCAAAGAGAGGGGTCCTCCATCACGGTATATGCTCAAAGAGAGGGATCGTTCACCATGAATTGCACTCAAATATAGGGGCTATTCATCGCGACATACGCTCAAAGAGAGGGGTCGTCCATCACGGTATACGCTCAAGGAGCGGGATAATTCACCATGACATGCACTCGAAGAAAGGGGTCATTCATCATGACAAATACACAAAGAGAGTGGTCGTCCATCACGAGATACACTCAAAGAGAGGGACCGGTCAATATGACATACACTCGAATTTGGTGGTTATTTACCGCGACATACGCTCAATGAGAGGGGTTGTCCATCACAATTTACGCTCTAAGAAAGGAACCATTCGTTATGACATGCACTGGAAGAGAGGGGTCATTCACTGCGACATACGCTCAAAGAGAGGGATCGTCCATCATGGATATGCTCAAAGAGAGGGACCGTTCACCATGAATTGCACTCAAAGATAGGGGGCATTCATCGCGACATACGCTCAAAGAGAGGAGTCGTCAATCACGGTATACACTCAAAGAGAGGGACAATTCACCATGACATGCACTCGAAGAAAGGGGTCATTCATCATGACAAATGCTCAAAGAGAGCAGTCGTCCATCACGAGATACGCTCAAAGAGAGGGACCGGTCATTATGACATACGCACGAATAGAGCGGTCATTCACCGCGACATATGCACAATGAGAGGGGTTGTCCATCACGATTTACGCTCTAAGAAAGGAAACATTCGTTATGACATGCACTGGAAGAGAGGGGTCATTCAACGCGACATACGCTCAAAGAGAGGGAACGTTCATTATGGAATACGCTTGAAGAGAGAGGTCATTCATCGCGGTATACGCTCAGGGAGAGGGGTCATCCATCACGATATACGCTCTAAGAAAGGCACTGTTCATTATGACATGCACCCAAAAAGAGGGGTCATTCATCGTGGTATACGCTTAGAGAGAGGGGTCATCCATCACGGTATACACTCTAAGAAAGGGACAGATCATTATGATATGCACTCGAAGAGAGGGGTCATTCATAGCGACATATACTAAAAGCGAGGGGTCGTCCATCACGGTATTCACTCAAAGAGAGGGATCTTTCACCATCACGGTATCTGCTCACAAAGTGGGACCGTTCAATATGGCATGCATTCGAAGAAAGGGGTCATTCACCGTGGCATACGCTCAAAGAGAGGAACCATTCATTATGACATGCACTCGAAGAGTGGAGTCATTCACCGCGACATATGCATAAACACAAGGGTTTGTATATCTTGGTATACACTCAAGGAGAGGGAGCGTTCACCATGACATGCACTCAAAGAGAAGGGCCATTCATCGCGACATACGCTCAAAATGAGGCGTCGTCCATCAGGGGATACGCTCATAGAGAGGGACCGTACACCATGACATGCACTCGAAGAGAGGGGTCATTCCTTACGAAAAATACTCAAAGAGAGGGGATGTCCATCATGGGATATGTTCAAAGAGAGGGACCGGTTATTATGACATACGCTCGTATAGAGCGGTCATTCACCGCGACATACGCAAAAGAGAGGGATCGTCCATCACGGTATTCGCTCAAAGAGAGGGATCTTTCACCATGACATGCACTTGAAGAGAGGGGCAATCCATCGTGACATACACTCAAGAAGAGGGGTCTCAATCACGGTATACACTCAAAGAACACTTCATTATGACATGCCCTCGAAGAGGGGCCATTCATTGCGACCTACTCTCAAAGTGAGGGGCCGTCCATCACAATATACACTCAGAGAGAGAGACTCTTCACCATGAAATACACTCGAAGAGAGGAGTCATTCATCGCAACGTACGCTCAAAGAGAGGGTCATCGATCACGGTATATGATTAAAGAGAGGGACCGTTGATTATGACATGCACTCAAAGAGACGTGTCATTGATCGTGACATACTCTCAAAGTGTCCACGATATACGCCCAAAGAGTGGGATTGCTCACCATGACATGCAGTCGAATAGAGGGGGTTTTATTCATTGCGACATACGGTTAAAGAGAGGGGTCGTCCATCATGGTATACGCTCAAAGAGAGGGACCATTCATTATGACATATGCTAGAAGAGAGGGGTCATTCACCGCGTCATACGCTCAAAGAGAGGTGTCGTCCATCACGGTATACGCTCTAAGAAAGGGATTGTTCATTATGTCAAGCACTCAAAGAGGGATCAATCATCGCGACATACGCTCAAAGAGAAGGGTCGTCCATCAGGGTATACGCTCTAAGAAAGTGACTATTTATTATGACATGCACTTGAAGAGAGGGGTCATTCGTCACGACGTACGTTTAAAGAGAGGGGTCGTCCATCATGGTATACGCTCAAAGAGAGGGATCGTTCACCATGACATGCAATAAAAGAGAGGGGCCATTCACATCAAGATATATGCTCAAAGAAAGGGGTCGTCTATCACGGGATACAGTCAAAGAGAGGGACCGATTATTACGACAAACTCTCGAAGGGAGGGGTCATTCTCCGCAACATACCCTCAAAGAGAGGGGTCGTACATCGCGATATACGCTCAAAGTGTGGTACCGTTCATTATGACATGCACTCGAAGAGAAGGGTCATTCATCGCGACATATGCAGCACAATGAGAAGGGTCGTCCATCACAGTATACACTCTAAGAAAAAGACCGTTCATTATGACACGCACTCGAAGAGAGGGGTCATTCATCGCGACATACACTCAAAGAGAGGGGTCATCCATCCCGACATACGCTCAAAGAGAGGGAACGTTCATTATGTAATACGCTCGAAGAGAGGGGTAATTCACTGTGACATACGCTCAAAAAGAGGGGTCATCCATCACGGTATACGCTCAAAGAAAAGGACCGTTCATTATGAAATTCTCTCGGAGAGAGGGGTCAATGACCGCGACATACGCTCAGCGAGAGGGGTCGTCCATCACGGTATACGCTCTGAGAAAGGGACCGTTCATTATGACATGCACTTGAAGAGAGGGGTCATTCATCGCGATACACGCTCAAAAAGAGGGGTCATCCATCACGGTATACGCTCAAAGAGAGGGACCTTTCATTGTAGCAGACACTTAAAGAGAGGGCACATTCATCGCGACATACGATCAAAAAGATAAGTCGTCCATCATAGTATACCCTCTAAGGAAGGGATCTATACATGCACTCAAAGAGTGGGGTCATTCATCGCGACAAACGATCAAAGAGAAGGGTTGATAAGAGGGCTCCTTGTTGAGGACGCCTTCTTGATTGTTTCGGATCTAGGATTGAAGTAAGATGTCTCCTGCAATAAGCATGGCTGCAAATTGGTGTTTAAAAGGGCTGGAAAATTTAGGTAGACAGAATGTAGAAGATGAAGGCTCGGAGAAGTTGACAATGGTGGAACGCTGAAAGTATTGGTTTGGTTATGGCTAGGATTGGTCTTTGGTGAGGTGAATGGTGAGAAATGAAGTTTCTGACAAGGTTGAAAAATAGGTTGCAAGGGGTAGTACGAAAATGAAATAAAAACAAGGAAAAGAAATAAAATGAAACAAACTCCAAGGATGAACTCGAACAATCTGTTGAACGAACCCGAACCTTATCTTGAACTTGCTTCAGACGGACTTGGACCCTTCGATTATCTACAACCGAGAACCCAAAGTATCAAAGGGGTTGACCACGCAAGCAACGAACTTGAGAAGTCAGAAAGTTCTCAAAAGAACCGAAATGAGAGAAATTCTCACAAAAGTAAATTTCATTCAAATTGTCTTTTTTTTTTCTTTTTACATTACAAAGTATACATATATATAGGCTAGTACAAGGGAGTTGGAGCCTAGAATACTTGGCCAGAATTGAATTGGAAGTTTCAGATGAGTGGCCTGAAATGTAAGCACAATTAACATGTGTTAATTATGTTAAATGTGGATGATAAAACTACTCATCCTTATCCTTTGTGGCCGGCTGGTTTTGGAGGGAGAGAAGACTGAATTTCAAACATTTAACACATGTGTTTTATGTGTGAAATTCAAAGGAAATAACTCCTTGTCCTTATCTTACTTTGACGCCAACTTCAAGGAGGGAAATCTTGAAATTTGAATCTGCCACATGCCATGCACATGCTTGGAAGGATGGTGGACGCCCCTCATGCTGGTCACATGACCATGACACACTCTCCCACGTGGAGGACACCTTTGAGCTATCCCGGGACTCACCAGCTTGAGTTGAGCTAGTAGAGCTGGAGTTGAGCTGAATGGAGCTGAGTTGAGCTGAATTCAGCTAGCTGAAGTGTTGAGGATTAGTTGAGCTGAAACGAGCTGCTAGAAATCCATTGAGCTTTTCCCGAGCTAAGGTGAAGTCCTTCATTTGGTACTCTTCCTTGTGCCTATGAGAAAACAAAAGTTATACCATCATAAGTATTGTAAACTTATTAAAGAAAGTTAAAACAAGCTGAAAAACATAGTTATCATATTGGAAAACATGTAACAAGCTAAAGAAACATGGTAAACATGATTATGAGCTTGTGTTCTTATTGAACTTATTGAAAACACACCTATTTACATGCTTAATAAACACAATACTAGCTTAAGTACTATATAGTTACAAGATGTTACACATCAGTATGTAACATAGTGTAAAGTTTATTCTCTAAGGCATATGCATTATTAAGGGATTCTGAGACTTGTAAACATTTAAGAATAAGAACTTCCCTGAATTGCTTAGCCTTTGATCGAGTGATGGGTCCTGATGGTAAGACCTCCGGATCAGCTGATTGAGCTTGTGTAGATGTGCTCACATCATCCCCCCCTTCTTGAAAAGGATTTGTCCTCAAATCTGCAGAATCATTAAAAGGGGATAAGTCGGAAACATTAAATGTAGCACTTACATTGTATTCACCCGGCAAGTCCAACTTGTAAGCATTGTCGTTCACTTTCTCAACCACTTGAAAAGGACCATCTCCTCGTGGTAACAGCTTGGACCGTCGTTGGGTTGGAAAACGTTCCTTTCGGAAGTGAATCCAAACCCAATCTCCAACATCGAAGGTAACTCGCTTACGTCCTTTGTTCGCTTGCTTCTCGTATTGTTGAGTCCTTCGTTCAAGGTTATCTTTAACCTGTTGATGCAACTTCTTTACATAATCAGCCTTGGATTGTCCATCCCTGTTCGTCACTTGTTCATATGGCAAAGGCAACATATCGAGAGGAGTGATAGGATTAAATCCATAAACAACCTCAAAAGGTGACATTTTAGTAGCAGAATGAACGGCATGGTTATATGCAAATTCAACATGCGGCAAACAATCTTCCCACGTCTTAATATTCTTTTTGATGATGGAACGGAGTAAAGTAGATAAAATACGATTAACAACCTCAGTTTGTCCATCAGTTTGGGGATGACAAGTAGTAGAAAACATAAGTTTCGTACCTAATTTGCTCCAAAGAGTCCTCCAGAAGTGACTCAAGAATTTTACATCCCTGTCAGAAACAATCGACCTAGGAATACCATGTAAACGCACAATTTCCTTAAAGAACAAGTTAGCCACATTAACAGCATCATCGGTCTTATGACACGCAATGAAGTGTGCCATCTTTGAGAACCTGTCAACCACAACAAAGATACTATCTCTACCTGTCCTAGTCCTAGGCAATCCCAACACAAAATCCATAGATATATCAGTCCAGGGGGAGTCGGGAATAGGTAAAGGTAAGTACAAACCGCGTGGTAATACCTTCGACTTTGCTTTCTTACATGTCACGCATCGTTCACACATCCTTTCGACGTCTCGTCGCATCTTTGGCCAGAATAGATGCTCCTTGAGAATGTGTAACGTCTTGGTGACTCCAAAGTGTCCCATAAGTCCTCCTTCATGAGCTTCTCGAATTAGGACCTCTCGAATTGACCCTTGAGGAATGCAGAGTCTTCCTTCTTTGAAAAGATAATCATCATGTCGATAAAATTTCTCATCTGCACCCTTTTCACACAATGTATATCTTTCTCCAAAATCAGGGTCAGTAGCATATAATTCTTTGATATAGGCAAACCCAATCAAATGAGAGTCTAAGTAATTCAGAAGTGCATACCTACGGGATAAGGCATCTGCTACAACGTTGTCTTTACCTTTCTTATATCGAATGACATAAGGAAAAGATTCTAGAAATTCAACCCACTTAGCATGCCTTTTATTCAACTTATGCTGACCTGTTATGTGCTTCAAAGCTTCGTGATCGGTGTGAATTACGAATTCTTTCGGTAAGAGATAGTGCTGCCATGTTTCAAGAGCTCGAATCAATGCATACATCTCTTTGTCGTACACTGGATAATTCAAGGTAGCACCACTTAACTTCTCGCTGAAATAGGCAATAGGTCGCTTCTCCTGTGATAAAACGGCTCCAATTCCTATTCCTGAAGCATCACACTCAATCTCGAACATTTTATCAAAGTTAGGTAAGGCTAACACTGGGGCCTTAGTCAAATAATCCTTAATTTTCAAGAAGGCTTCTTCCTGTTCATTACCCCAATTGAAGACTGAATTCTTCTTTATAATCCCGGTTAAGGGGGCGGTAATGGAACTGAAATTAGGTACAAACCGACGATAAAAACTAGCTAAACCATGAAAAGATCTAACCTGACTTATTGATGTCGGTCGAGGCCAATCCTGAATCGCCTTCACCTTTTCTGGATCGACTTCCACACCCTGTGCAGTCACGATAAAACCAAGAAAGGTAACCTTATCAGTACAAAACATACATTTCTTCAGATTACCAAATAACCTTTCTTTTCTCAATGTGCCAAGAACATTCCTCAAGTGTTCCTCGTGATCCTGCAAAGACTTGCTGTATATAAGAATGTCATCAAAGTACACAACACAATATTTTCCAATGTAAGATCGTAAAACATGATTCATCAGACGCATAAAGGTGCTAGGTGCGTTAGTTAAACCGAAAGGCATCACTAACCACTCGTACAGACCCAATTTCGTTTTGAAGGCTGTCTTCCATTCGTCGCCTTCTCGCATCCGAATCTGATGATATCCACTCTTTAAATCAATTTTGGAAAATATGGTCGCACCACACAACTCATCTAGCATGTCATCAAGACGAGGAATGGGATGCCTATACTTGATGGTAATCTGATTCACCGCTCGGCAATCAACACACATTCTCCATGTTCCGTCTTTCTTGGGTACTAAAAGTACTGGTACAGCGCACGGACTTAAACTTTCCCGAATGTAACCCTTTTCCATCAACTCGGTGATTTGTTTTTGAAGTTCTTTTGTTTCTTCTGGATTACTTCGATATGCTGGCCGATTTGGAATGGTAGCTCCCGGAATGAAATCAATTTGATGTTCTATACCTCGAATAGGTGGCAACCCACTCGGTGTCTCATCCGGAAACACATCTTCAAACTCCTGCAAAAGAGACGTAATAGATGCAGGCAAATCATTAGGAATATCAGATAACAAACAATACTCCTTATACATTAAAATAAGTAAAGTTTGTTGAGAGGAAAGACATTTCCTGATATCCTTGCCGCTCGCATATACGTTCGTCTTCTTCCTTTCTGTTTTGGCTTCCTCGACATTCTTTCTCAATCGAACCTGATCTTCTTGCACTTGACTCGGTGTCAAAGGTGCTAAGGTGATCTTCTTACCTGCATGTGTAAAAGAATATCGATTTGTAATTCCATCATGCAACGTACCTTTGTCGTATTGCCATGGACGTCCCATAAGTAGGTGACACGCATCCATTGAGACGACATCACAAAGGATTTCATCTTTATACCTCCCTATGGTAAATGGTACCGAAACTTGTCTAGTAACTCGTACTTCTCCGCCATCATTTAACCATTGAAGACGGTATGGTTTGGGATGCTTCTTCGTCTTTAAGCCTAACTTATCAACCATGAAAGAACTTGCAACATTAGTACAACTACCACCATCAATAATGACAACACATACCTTGTCGTTAATGAGGCATCTAGTATGGAAGATGTTCTCTCGTTGCTGGTCGTCTTGTGTAGGTGTAGCATTTAGACTTCTTTTTATGACAAGTGCTTCACCGGTCATGTATGTATCCAAGGCATCATCCGCATCATCCTTGTCTTCCTCGTGTAAAGGTTCATGTTCTTCATTGTCGGATTCAGACTCAATCTCTCCGTTTTCTAACATCAACATAGTCTTCCGATTAGGACATTGGCTTGCAATATGTCCTCTTCCAAGACACTTAAAGCATTGAATATCCCTTGAGCGTTCTGGACGTTCTGGTTGTGCATTTTGCTTCCCA
Organism: Abelmoschus esculentus; assembly: GCA_035048815.1. Classification (NCBI taxonomy): domain Eukaryota; kingdom Viridiplantae; phylum Streptophyta; class Magnoliopsida; order Malvales; family Malvaceae; genus Abelmoschus; species Abelmoschus esculentus. The sequence goes on along the minus strand of JAUCBN010000008.1, from coordinate 17,498,095 downwards.
CGCCCAACATCTACAATCGGGGCCTTTGGCTTGCTCGTTTCACCCTTCTCTTTGTTTTGAAACGGTACTTGTTTCCTGAAATTGTTAGAAGGATTGAAAACAGAATTGGAAGGAGGTCTGAAAGAATTATTACCTCGGGATGACGACATCTTTCTTCGTTGCTGCCTCTCAACCTTAATTGCCATTTGCACCATTTCGTCTAATTCGACGTAATGTTGCAATTCAACAGCATTGGCAATGTCGGTGTTCAAACCTGAAAGGAATCGCGCCATGGTTGCTTCTCGGTCTTCCTCAATGTTAGCACGCATCATGGCCATCTCCATGTCTTTAAAATAATCTTCGACGCTTCGATTTCCTTGTTTCAAAGTTTGTAACCTTTGAAATAGGTCTCGATGGTAATGGGATGGTACAAATCTCTTTCTCAAAATTCTTTTCATCTCTGCCCATGTATTGATTGGACCTTCACCGGTTCGTCTTCTACTTAGAATCAATTGATCCCACCAAATTAAGGCATAGTCAACGAACTCCATCGCTGCCAATCGAACCTTCTTCTGGTCAGAATAATTGTAGCAATCAAAGACGTGTTCCACCTTGCTTTCCCACGCAAGATATGCATCCGGATCTGATCGTCCTTGAAAAGGGGGTATGGCAACTTTGATGTTGTTCAAATTGTCATCCGGTTGTGCCTGGTGTTGTACACGCCTCCCATTTGTTCTAGGAGCATTCTGCCTCGGTTCTTGCACTTCTTCAACGTCATCATTGTTGTCATCATGGGAATTGTTTTGAGATCCCTCGATCTTGTCCATTCTCACGTGCAATTGTTCAATCTCTGATTGCACTACTCTTCGGACTTCTCGAAGCATGGCTTGCATCATAAGGCTTGGTTGAACGTCGTTTTGTTGTTGATCATCACGATCTCCATTTGAACCTGCCATTGTTAGTAAAGAACAAACAACACAAAATAAAAATAAGGATAAATGGACCTCACAAAGTACACACACAAGATCCTCACAAGTTCACTCCAAAGAAAAATAAAAATGGCACTCCAACACTCGTGTTTCACTCGGGAATACTTGAATGGCTCTTTTGATTCCCCTTCTGATCTCACACACACAAATGCCTTTTACCACTCCTTCTCTCGTTATAAGTTCTTTAGAGGACTAGCGTAGACTTTCTTCAAATCTGTCACAAGTGTTAGTCTTTAACAACAACGGTTAGTGACAATCGAAATGTAAGGTTCTGTCCAAAACAAATTCGGTTAGTGTTAAATGGAAAGAAAAGTGATGTAAAGTAAGGTAAAGGTTAGAAAGAAAGAAAAAGAAAAAAAAAAAAAATGGATTACTTACTACAAAGAAACACTGACTACTCTCCTTTCACCGAACAATCAATTCTTCATGCCCGGTTGATTATGGTAGTGTTTGATGCTGTAGAACACATTAAACTTGCATTTTCTTTCATCTTTTCAATACCATGAAGTGCTTTTCTTTCAACTATTGATATTCTGATTTTTTTTGAATTTTCGAAATTTTTTTTTTTACTAGAGTTGACTTTGACTTTTTTTTTTTTTTTGACTTTTTTTTGTTTTTTGATTGTTTTTGCACTCACGAAGATGATTCTTACTTGTAATCCAACCTAGGCTCTGATTACCACATGATAAGAGGGCTCCTTGTTGAGGACGCCTTCTTGATTGTTTCGGATCTAGGATTGAAGTAAGATGTCTCCTGCAATAAGCATGGCTGCAAATTGGTGTTTAAAAGGGCTGGAAAATTTAGGTAGACAGAATGTAGAAGATGAAGGCTCGGAGAAGTTGACAATGGTGGAACGCTGAAAGTATTGGTTTGGTTATGGCTAGGATTGGTCTTTGGTGAGGTGAATGGTGAGAAATGAAGTTTCTGACAAGGTTGAAAAATAGGTTGCAAGGGGTAGTACGAAAATGAAATAAAAACAAGGAAAAGAAATAAAATGAAACAAACTCCAAGGATGAACTCGAACAATCTGTTGAACGAACCCGAACCTTATCTTGAACTTGCTTCAGACGGACTTGGACCCTTCGATTATCTACAACCGAGAACCCAAAGTATCAAAGGGGTTGACCACGCAAGCAACGAACTTGAGAAGTCAGAAAGTTCTCAAAAGAACCGAAATGAGAGAAATTCTCACAAAAGTAAATTTCATTCAAATTGTCTTTTTTTTTTCTTTTTACATTACAAAGTATACATATATATAGGCTAGTACAAGGGAGTTGGAGCCTAGAATACTTGGCCAGAATTGAATTGGAAGTTTCAGATGAGTGGCCTGAAATGTAAGCACAATTAACATGTGTTAATTATGTTAAATGTGGATGATAAAACTACTCATCCTTATCCTTTGTGGCCGGCTGGTTTTGGAGGGAGAGAAGACTGAATTTCAAACATTTAACACATGTGTTTTATGTGTGAAATTCAAAGGAAATAACTCCTTGTCCTTATCTTACTTTGACGCCAACTTCAAGGAGGGAAATCTTGAAATTTGAATCTGCCACATGCCATGCACATGCTTGGAAGGATGGTGGACGCCCCTCATGCTGGTCACATGACCATGACACACTCTCCCACGTGGAGGACACCTTTGAGCTATCCCGGGACTCACCAGCTTGAGTTGAGCTAGTAGAGCTGGAGTTGAGCTGAATGGAGCTGAGTTGAGCTGAATTCAGCTAGCTGAAGTGTTGAGGATTAGTTGAGCTGAAACGAGCTGCTAGAAATCCATTGAGCTTTTCCCGAGCTAAGGTGAAGTCCTTCATTTGGTACTCTTCCTTGTGCCTATGAGAAAACAAAAGTTATACCATCATAAGTATTGTAAACTTATTAAAGAAAGTTAAAACAAGCTGAAAAACATAGTTATCATATTGGAAAACATGTAACAAGCTAAAGAAACATGGTAAACATGATTATGAGCTTGTGTTCTTATTGAACTTATTGAAAACACACCTATTTACATGCTTAATAAACACAATACTAGCTTAAGTACTATATAGTTACAAGATGTTACACATCAGTATGTAACATAGTGTAAAGTTTATTCTCTAAGGCATATGCATTATTAAGGGATTCTGAGACTTGTAAACATTTAAGAATAAGAACTTCCCTGAATTGCTTAGCCTTTGATCGAGTGATGGGTCCTGATGGTAAGACCTCCGGATCAGCTGATTGAGCTTGTGTAGATGTGCTCACATCAAGGGTCGTCCATCACGGTATCTGCTCACAAAGAGGGACCGTTCATTATGACATGCACTCGAAGAGAGGGGTCATTCAGCGTGGCATATGCTCAAAGAGAGGGTCGTCCACCACAATATACGCACAAAGAGAGGGACCGTTCATTACGACCAACACTCGAAGAGAGGGGACATTCACCGCGACATACGCTCAAGAGATGGGTCGTCCATCTCGGTATATGCTCTAAGAAAGGGACCATTCATTATGACCTACTCTCGATGAGAAGGGTCATTCAATGCAACATATGCTCAAAAAGAAGGGTCGTCCATCACGGTATCCGCTCATAAAGGGGGACCATTCATTATGGCATGCACTCGAAGAGAGGGGTCATTCACCGTGGCATACGCTCAAAGAGAGGGGTCTTTATTCATCGCGACATATTCTCAAAGAGTCCATCACGGTATACGCCCAAAGAGTGGGACTGCTCACCATGACTTGCACTCGAATAGAGGGGTTTTTATTCATCGTGACATACGGTCAAAGAGAGGGGTCGTCCATCACAGCATACGCTCAAAGAGAGGGAACATTCATTATGACATATGCTAGAAGAGAGGGGTCATTCACCGCGTCATACGCTCAGAGAGTGGTGTCGTCCATCACTGTATACGCTCTAAGAAAGGGATTGTTCATTATGACAAGCACTCAAAGAGAGGGGTTAATCATCGCGACATACGCTCAAAGAGATGGGTCGTCCATCAGGGTATACGCTCTAAGAAAGTGACTATTTATTATGGCATGCACTTGAAGAGAGGGGTCATTCATCACGACGTACGTTCAAAGAGAGGGGTTGTCCATCATGGTATACGCTCAAAGAGAGGGATCATGATAAACGGATACATTGCTTCAAAAACAACCATCCTTGTTTGAAACGGATCTAGGATAGTAGCAAGCATATCTCTGCAATAAACACAAGATTATAGACATAAGAATGATGTTAAAATTACTAGAAAACAAAGAAAATTAAAAAAAAACAAAGAAAGAAAAAGATGAAGAAATTCTGCGTTTATAGGATTTAATGAAGATGAAATGCTTCAAGGGTTTTCACGGCTGCATTATAATATCCAAAATGGCAGAATTGAATGTTGAAGTTGCTGGAAAAATAATAACGACGTTGAACTCGAAAGAACCCGAACAATATACTGAGCAGACCCGAATCGAATATGTTCTCCGTCAACGGACTTGGACCCTCTAGATAGTGATCTAGGAACCCGAAGTATCAAGGAATTGACACACTCAAACAAAGTCTGAAAATGTCAAGAAAAGTTCAATGAAGAACTGAAATTGAGCGAAATTCTCACAAAAATATTGTTTCATAAAATTGCCTAACCTTGTTTTTACAAAATCAAGTAAATATATAGGAATAAAGGAGAAGTTGGCCAAATTGGAATTTGTGGCCTTAATTCAAACGAAAATTAAAATTTAAATGCTCAAATAACTTCTCCTAGGCTCCTAATATCCTTAGCCACATGTTTTGGCACTTAAAATACATTAAACATGCGTTTAATATTTGAATTTGAATAAGAAACCACTCATTCTTATCCAATGTTGCTAATTGGTCTTCAAAGTAAGGGCCTTGTTTGGCTTGCTTGCTTTTGGACGCCCAAACTTGTGGAGAAGGGTGCTATGTGGGCCCCACATGCATGGCACATGCGTAGGACACCTGCTCTTCGTGTACGACAGGTTTCAGCTGCTGTAGGTCACTTCAACTTGAGTTGAGTTGAAAATGGAGATGAGCTGAAACAAACTAGCTATGAGTGTTAGGAGCTAAACGGAGCTGGGAGCTAAGCCTCTGAGCTGCCTCGAGCTAAGCTGAGCTGCGTGCACACCATTCAGCTTCTTCTGAGCTGAATTTAATCCGCTTGAGCTGGTATTGAACTGCACGCTCTCCTGAGCTGGAGATGAGCTTAGTATGCCCACTTGAGCTAAGGTTCTCCTAAGTACCTATATTAGAACAAGGTAAACACATCTAAAAAGCCTTGTAGTCTTATTTTAACCATACAAACACACTTAAAACCAAATGCAAACATAATTAACATAGTATATACATAAGTAAACACACATACTAATATATATACCTAAATATGTCACATATCAGCATGCAACATATTATAAACAACATATTCTAAGGCATGAACATTCTCAAAATGAATCTGAAATGTTAGCACAAGGAAAAGAGCTTCACTGTATTTCTTTGCCTTAGAACGTGTGATAGGTCCTAATGGAAAGACCTCCGGATCAACCTATTGAACTTAACATGATATGCTCACATCAGATCGTTCACCATGACATGCACTAAAAGAGAGGGGTCATTCACATCGAGACATATGCTCAAAGAAAGGGGTCGTCCATCACGGGATACAATCAAACAGAGGGACCGATTATTACGAAAAACTCTCGAAGGGAGGGGTCATTCACCGCAACATACCCTCAAAGATAAGGGTCGTACATCGCGATATATGCTCAAAGTATGGTACTGTTCATTATGACATGCACTAGAGGAGAAGGGTCATTCATCGCGACGTATGCACAATGAGAAGGGTCATCCTTCACGATATACACTCAAAGAAAGAGACCGTTCATTATGACATGCACTCAAAGAGAGGGGTTATTCAATGCGACATACACTCAAAGAGAGGGGTCATCCATCACGACGTATGCTCAAAGAGAGGGAATGTTCATTATGAAATACGCTCGAAGAGAGGGGTCATTCACTGTGACATATGCTCAAAGAGAGGGGTCATCCATCACAGAATATGCTCAAAGAAAAGGACCGTTCATTATGAAATTCTCTCGAAGAGAGGGGTCATTTACCGCGACATACGCTCAGCGAGAGGGGTCATCCATCACGGTATGCGCTCTAAGAAAGGGACCGTTCATTACGAAATACGCTCGAAGAGAGGGGTCAATCACTACGACATACGCTCAAAGAGAAGGTTCATCCATCACAGTATACGCTCTAAGAAAGGGGTCGTTCATTATGACATGCACTCGAAGAATGGAGTCATTCATCGCGACAAGCTTAAAGAGTAGGGTCGTCCATCACGGTATACGCACTAAGAAAGGGACCATTAATTATGACATACACTCAAAGAGAGGGGTCATTCATCGAGACATATGCTCAAAGAGAGAGACCATTCACCACGACATGCACTTAAAGCGAAGGGTCTTTCATCGCGACATATGCTCAAAGAGAGGGGTCGTCCATCATGGGATACGCTCAAAGAAAGGGACCGTTCATTATGACATGCACTCGATGAGAGGGGACATTCATCTCGACATACACACAATGAGAAAGGTCATTGTAGCGACCTTTTTCAGTTTGAAAGATGGAAAACGGGAAATTAGTTTGAAAAAGTATTAAGGAGTACAAGGTCTTTGGTGGTATTGATTTAATCCCCTTCGAAAATGTTATTTAAAAAATATAAATTCTTTTTGAAGAATAAATTTGGAGCCGCCATTAGTCACTAAGGTAGACCGGACACCTTAAAAGGGAAACCAAAGATTTATTTTGAAAAGGGTTTTTGGAGTTATGCATGGGGAAGGATTAACACCCCCATCACTCTCTAAAATCGGTACCAAAAATATTTTCTTTAAAAATCATATTTCAACTTTAACTTAATTTTAAATCGTTTTCTAAATTCAAAATTGACCTTAATTAAACGGGTTTAATTTAATTGGTGAATTCAAATCAATAAAGCATTTAATTAATAAGGTTGACGATACACCGGACCAAAGACTAAATCAACGTCAAATAATATTGTTCGTCGCATTAGTTTAGGGTTCATATCCCGCACGTCACCTTTATGAATGATGCAACATAAAAAGAAATGATGTCATGATCTTGTCGACTTTTAATTTTAATTACCTAGAGATGGTGAAAAATAATTTTAATATTTCGGTCAACGTTCGATGATTCGGACCGTTATGACACGAGCATAAAAACTAATGGTCACCTCTTTTCTTAGAATCTAATCAATTAAATACATAGAAACTGACCTAAATAAATAATACTAAATTATGTGAATGATTATAGTCTAGTGATACGAATCCGAAGGTAAATAATCGAATGATTCAGCGCATGCACTTGGTGAGACAAATTCTAGAAATAAAATATCATTATTATTCTACCACAATATGAAGAATTAAACATAAATAAATACACATGCAAGCAACAATTAATTTTGATTTAAAGACCATGTAATATATATATATAAAGGATAAAACAAAATGACACGCTTAGGAATAAATTAGATAAAACAAGGACGCCTGTATACATTACTAACGATATATACATATATATTTGATTACAAACAATATTAATACATAGTTATGCAACATAATATATCACATTTGATGATTTCATAATATCCACAAGTACATATTATATATATACACACACCGATAAAACTTAAACAAATAGTAAGGTAGAATATTAACATGCGTAGTACACATATTATTATAATAAAAACAAGTACAAACATGCAATATTAATGTAAAATGTATGACCATAATATTAATACCCGTACAGAAATTAAAGCGTCCAAGCCCATTATTTTAAACATAAAAGTGAGGAGTTAGACCCAGATAAAAATGGTGATTACAGTCGTCCATCATGGTATACGCTCTAAGAAAGGGACCGTTCATTATGACATGCACTCGACGAGAGGGGCCACTCAACGCGTCATATGCTCAAAGAGAGGGGTCATCCATCACGGCATACGCTCAATGAGAGGGACCATTTATTATGAAACATGCTTGAAGACAGGGGTCATTCACCGCGACATACGCTCAAAGAGAGGGGTCATCCATCACGGGTACGCTCTAAGAAAGAGACCGATCATTGTGAAATACGCTCGAAGAGAGGGGTCATTAAATGCGACATACGCTCAAAAATAAGGATCATCCACCATGGTATACGTTCTAAGAAAGAGACCTTTCATTATGACATGCACTCGAAGGGAGGGGTCATTCATCGCGACATACGCTCAAAGGAAAGGGTCGTCAATCATGGTATACGCTCTAAGAAAGGGACCATTCATTATGACATGCACTCGAAGAGAGGGGTCATCAATAGCGATATATTCTCAAAGAAAAGGGTTGTCTATCATAGTATACGCTCAAAGAGAGAGACCGTTCATTATGATGTACACTCGAATAAAAGGATCATTCTTTGCAACGTACGCTCAAAGAGAGGGGTCATTCATCACGACATACGCTGAAAGAGAGGGGTCGTCCATCCTGGTATACGCTCAGATAGACGGACCGTTCACCATGTCATGCACTCCAAGAGAATGGTCATTCATCGCGACATATGCTCAAAGAGAGGGGTCATCCATCATGGTATACGCTAAAAGAGAGGAACCGTCCATTAAGACATACACTCGAAGAGAGGGGTCATTCATCGCGACATATGTTAAAAGAGGGGTCGTTTATCACGGTATACACTCAAAGCGAGGAACCGTTCACCATGACATGCACTCGAAGAGAGGGGTCATTCATCACGACATATGCTCAGAGAGATGGATCGTCCATCCTAGTATACACTCAGATAGAGGGACCGTTCACCATGTAATGCACTCCAAGAGACGGGTTATTCATCGCGACATACGCTCAAAAAGAGGGGTCATCCACCATGTTATACGCTAAAAGAGAGGGACCGTCCAGTAAGACATACACTCGAAGAGGGGTCATTCATCGCGACATATGCTCAAAGAGATGGATCGTCCATCACGGGATACGCTCAAAGAGAGGGACCGTTCATTATGATATATGCTCGAAGAGAGGGGTCATTCACCATGACATACGCTCAAAGTGAGGGGTCGTCCATCAAGGTATACGCTCAAAGAGAGGGACCATTCATTATGACATACAGTCGAAGAGAAGGGTCATTCATCACAACATACGCTCAAAGAGAGGGGTCACCGATCACGGTATACGCTCGAAGAGAGGGACCATTTACTATGACATGCACTGAAAGAGAGGGGTCATTCATCGTGACATACGCTCAAAGAGAGAGGTTACCATCATCGTATACGCTCAAAGAGAAGGACAGTTCACCATGTCATGGACTCGAAGAGAGGGGTCATTCATCGCGACATACGCTCAAAGAGAGGGATTGTTTATTATGACATACACTCCAAGAGAGGGGTCGTTCGTCGCGACATACGCTCAAAGAGAGGGGTCGTCCATCACGGTATACGCACAAAGAGAGGGGCCATTCACCATGATGGACTAGAAGAGAGCGGTCATTATTCGCGACATGTGCTCAATGGGAAGCGTCATCCATCACGGTATATTATATAAGAAAGAGACCGTTCAATATGAAAAGTAGTCGAAGAGAAGGGTCTTTCATCGCGACATTCGCTCAAAGAGAAGGGTCGTCCATCACGGTATACTCTCAAAGAGAAGGACCATTCACCATGACATGCACTCGAAGAGAGGGGTCTTTCATCGCGACATATTCGCTATAAGAAAGGGACCTTTCATTATGACATGCACTCGAAGAGGGGTCAACCATCACGGTATGTGATATTTGAAAGGGACCGTTCATTATGAAAAGTTGTTGAAGAGAAGGGTCTTTCATTGCGACATTCGCTCAAAGAGAAGTGTCGTCCATCACGGTATACTATCAAAGAGAAGGACCTTCCACCATGACATGCACTCGATGAGGGGGTCTTTCATTGTGACATATGCTCAAAGAGAGGGGTCATCCATCACGACAAACGCTCAAAGAGAGGGGTCATCGATCACGGTATACGCTCAAAGAGAGTAACCGTTTATTATGACATGCACTCAACGAGAGAAGTCACTCATCGCGATATACGCTCATAGAGAGGTCGTCTATCACGATATACGCTCAAAGAGAGGGACTATTCACCATGTCATGCACTCGAAGAGAGGGGTCATTCATCGCGACATACGCTCAAGGAGAGGGATCGTCATCACGGTATACGCTATAAGAAAGGGACCTTTCATTATGACATGCACTCAAAGAGAGGGGTCATTCACCGCGACATACACTCAAAGAGAAGGGTCATCCAGAACGGTATACGCTTTAAGAAAGGGACCATTCATTATGACATGCCCTCGAAGAGAGGGGTCATTCATCGCGACATACGCTCAAAGAGAGGAGTCGTCCATCACAGTATACGCTTAAAAATAGGGACCATTCACCATGACATGCACTCGAAGAATAGGGTCATTCATCGCGACATACACATAAAGTGAGGGATCGTCAATCACGGCATACGCTCAAAGAGAGGGACCGTTCATAATGACATACTATCGAAGAGAAGGGTCATTTACCACGACATACGCTAAAAGAAAGGGGTCGTCCACCACGGTATACGCTCAAATAGAGGGACCATTCATTATAACATACGCTTGAAGAGAGGGGTCATTCACCGCGACATACGCTCAAAGAGAGGTGACATCCATCACGGTATACGCTCTTGGAAAGGGACCGATCATTATGACATGCACTCGAAAAGAAGGGTCATTCATCTCGACATACGCTCAAAGAGAAGGGTTGTCCATCACGGTATACGCTCTAAGAAAGGGACCGTTTATTATCACATGCACTCGAAGAGAGGGGTCATTCATCTCGACACACGCTAAAAAAGAGGGGTTGTCCATCTCGGTATACGCTCAAAGAGAGGGACCGTTCACCATAACATGCACTCCAAGAGAGGAGTCATTCGACACGACATGCGCTCTAAGAGAGGGGTCGTCCATTATGGATACGCTCGAAGATAGGGGTCATTCACCGCTACAGACGCTCAAAGAGAGGGGTCATCCATCACGGTATACGCTCTTAAGAAAGGGATCATTCATTATGACATGCACTCGAATAGAGGGGTCATTCGTCGTGACATACACTCAAAGAGAAGGGTCGTCCATCACGGTATACGCACTAAGAAAGGGACCATTCATTATGATATGCGCTCGAAGAGAGAGGTCATTCATCGTGACATACGTTCAAAGATAAGGTCATCCATCACGGAATACGCTTTAGGAAAGTGATCGATCATTATGACATGCACTCGAGGAGAGGTGTCAATCACCGCGACGTATGCTCAAAGAGAGATGACGTCCATCACGATATACGCTCTAGGAAAGGGACCGATCATAATGACCTGCACTCGAAAAGAAGGGTCATTCATCTCGACATACGCTCAAAGAGAAGGGTCGTCCATCACGGTATACGCTCTAAAAAGGGACCGTTTATTATGACATGCACTCGAGGAGAGGGGTCATTCATCGCGACATACGCTCAAAGAGAGGGTCATCAATCACAGTATACGCTCAAAGAGATCGACCGATGATTATGACAAGCTCTCAAAGAGAGGGGTCATTCATTGAGACATATGCTCAAAGAGAGGGGTTGTCCATTACGGTATACGCCCAAAGAGAGGGACCACGCAACATGACATGCACTCGAATAGAGGGGTCGTTCATCGCGACTTACGCTCAAAGTTAGGGGTCGTGCATTACGGTATACGCTCAAAGAGATGGTCCGTTCATTATGACATATGCTCTAAGAGAGGGGTCATTGACCACGTCATACAGTGAAAGAGAGGTGTCGTCCATCACAATATACTCTCTAAGAATGGGACCGTTCATTATGACATGCACTCGAAGAGAGGGGTCATTCCTCGTGACAAACGCTCATAGAGAACGGTCGTCCATCACGGTATACGCTCTAAGAAAGGGACTATTTATTATATCGCGACATACGTTCAAAGAGAGGAGTCGTCCATCACGCTATACGCTCAAAGAGAGGGACCATTTACCATGACATGCATTCAAAGAGAGAGGTCATTCATCGGGACGTACGCTCAAACAGATGGGTCGTCCATCAGGGGAGACTCTCAGAAAGAGGGATCGGTCATTACGATATACTTTCGAAGAGAGGGGTCATTCACCGCTACATACGCTCAAAGAGAGGGGTCGTCCATCACGGTTTACTCTCTAAGAATGGGTCCGTTCATTATGACACGCACTCGAAGATTGGGAACATTCATCGCCACATAAGCTCACTGAGAAGGGTTGTCCACCACAGTATACGATCTAAGAATAGGACTGTTAATTATGACATGCACTCGAAGAGAGGGATCATTCAACGCGACTTACGCTAAAAAAGAGGGGTCGTCCATCTCGTTATACGCTCAAAGAGAGGGATCGTTCACCATAACATGCACTCGAGGAGAGGGGTCGTTCACTGCGACGTACGTTAAAAAAGAGGGGTCATTCAACACGACTTACGCTTAGAGAGAGGGACCATTCATTATGACATACTCTCGAATAGAGGGGTCATTCACCGTGACATACACTCAAAGAGAGGTGTTGTCCATCACGGTTTACGCTCTAAGAAAGGGACCATTCGTTATGACATGCATTCGAAGAGAGGGGTCATTCATCGCAACATTCGCTCAAAGAGAGGGTTCATCCATCACGGTATACTCTCAAAGAGAGGGTTCATCCATCACGGTATACTCTCAAAGAGAAGGACCTTTCACCATAACTTGCACTCGAAGAGAGGGGTCTTTCATCGCGACATACGCCCAAAGAGAGGGGTCATGGATCACGATATACGTTCAAAGAGAGGGGCCGTTTATTATGACATGCACTGAAAGAGAGGGGTAATTCCTAAGATACGCTCAAAGACAGGGACCGTTCACCATGTCATGCACTCGAAGAGAGGCGTCATTCATCGCAACGTACACACAAAGAGAGGGGTCGACCATCATGGTATACGCTCAAAGGGAGAGACCGTTTAGCATGACATGCACTCAAAGAAAGGGGTCATTCACAGCGACATACACTTGAAGACAAGGGTCGTCCATCACGTTATACGTTCCATGAAGGGGACCATTCATTATGACATGCACTCGAAGAGAGGGGCATTCACCGCAACATACGCTTAAAAAGAGAACTCGTCCCTCACAGTATACGGTCTAAGAAAGGGACCGTAAATTATGACATGCACTCGAAGAGAGGGGTCATTCAACGCGACATACGCTCAAAAAAAGGGTCATCGATCACGGTATACGCTCAAGAGGGGGATCGTCCATTATGACATGCACTCGAAGGGAGGGGTCATTCACCGCGACATATGCTCAAAGAGAAGAGTCGTCCATCACGATATATGCTCTAAGAAAGGGACCATTAATTATGACATGCACTCGAAGAGAGGGGTCATTCATCGCGACATACGCTAAAAAAGAGGGGTCGTCCATCTCGTTATATGCGCAAAGAGAGGGACCATTCACTAAAACATGAACTCAAAGAGAGGGATCATTCAACGCGACATACGCTCAAAGAGAGGGGTCGTTCATCACGGAATACGCTCAAATAGAGGACCATTCATTATGACATACTATCGAGGAGTGGGGTCATTTACTGCGACATACGCTCAAAGAGAGGTGTCGTCCATCACGGTATACGCTCTAAGAAAGGGACCATTCTTTATGACATGTAGTCAAATATAGGGGTCATTCATCGTGATATTGGCTCAAAGAGAGGGGTCATCCTTTCACCATGACTTGCACTCGAAGAGGGGTCATTCATCGCGTCATCTTCTCAAAGATAGGGGTCATCCATCACGACATACACTCAAAGAGAGGGATCGTTCATCATGACATACGCCCAAAGGGAGGGGTCATTCATCGCGACATATGCTCAAAGACAAGAGTCGTCTATCAAGGTATATGCTCTATAAAAAGGACAGTTTATTACGACATGCACTCGAAGAGAGGGGTCATTTATCACGTCATATGCACAATGAGAAGGGTCGCCCATCACGGTATACGCTCTAAGAAAGATACCGTTCATTATGAAATACGCTCGAAGAGAGGGGTCATTCACCACGACATACGCTCAAAGAGAGGGGTCATCCATCAAGGTAGACGCACTAAGAAAGGGTTTGTTCATTATGAAATACCCTCGAAGAGAGGGGTCATGCACCGCGACATACGCTCAAAGAGAATGGACATCCATCATGTTAAACGCTATAGGAAATGGACCGTTCATTATGACATGCACTATAAGAGAGGGGTTGTCCATCACGATATACGCTCAAAGAGAGGGGTCATTCATCGCGACATACACTCAAAGGCATTGTGTATTATGACATGCACTGAAAGAAAAGGGTCATTCATCACGACATGCACTCAAAGAGAGGAGTTGTCCATCACGACATACGCTCAAAGAGAGGGACGGTTCATCATGACATACGCTCAAAGGGAGGGGTCATTCACCGCGACATATGCTCAAAGAGAAGAGTCGTCTATCAAGGTATATGCTCTATGAAAATGACTGTTTATTACAACATACACTCGAAGAGAGGGGTCATTCACCACGACATACGCTCAAAGAGAGGGGTCATTCATCAAGGTAGACGCACTAAGAAAGGGTTCGTTCATTATGAACTACCCTCGAAGAGAGGGGTCATTCACCGCGACATATGCTCAAAGAGAATGGACATCCATCATGTTAAACGCTATAGGAAAGTGACCGTTCATTATGACATGCACTACAGGAGAGGGGTTGTCCATCACGGTATGCGCTCAAAGAGAGGGATCATTCACCTTGTCATGCACTCGAAGAGAGGGGTCATTCATCGCGACATACGCTCAAAGAGAGGGGTCGTCCGTCACGGCATATGCTCAAACAGAGGGATCGTTCATTATGACATACTCTCGAAGAGAGGGTTCATTCACCACGACATACACTCAAAGAGAGGAGTCGTCTATCATGTTATATGCTCTTAGAATGTGACCATTCATTATGAAAAGCACTCGAAGAGAGGGGTCATTCATCTTGACCTACGCTCAAAGAGAGGGGTCGTCCATCACGGTATATGCTCAAAAAGAGGGGTCGTTCATTATGACATACTCTAGTAGTGAGGGGTGATTCACCTCGACATATGCTAAAAGAGAGGGGTCGTCAATCACGGTATACGCTCAAAGAGAGGGACAGATCATTACGCCTAAAGAGTGGGGCCGTTCAGCATGACATGCACTCAAAGAGAGAGAGTGGTCATTCACAGCGACATACGCTCAAAGAGAAGAGTCGTCCATCGCGTTCTAAGAAAGGGACCGTTCATTATGACATGCACTCGAAGAGTCATTCATCCGACAAACGCTCAAAGAGAGGGGTTGTCCATAACAGTATACGCTCAAAGAGAGGGATCGTTCACCATGACATGCACTCGAAGAGAGTGGTCAATCGTGGCGACATACGCTCAAAGAGAGGGGTCGTCCATCACGGCATAGGCTCAAAGAGAGGGACCGTTCATTATTATATACTCTCAAAGAGAGGGTTCATTCACCACAACATACGGTCAAAGAGAGGAACCGTTCACCATGACATGCACTCGAAGAGAAAAGTCATTCATCGCAACATACACTCAACGAGAGGGGTCATCGATCATGGTATACGCTCAAAGAGAGGGATCGTTCATTATAACATACACTCAAAGAGAGGGATCGTTCATTATGATATGCACTCAAAGAGAGGGGTTATTCATCGCGACAGACGCTCAAAGAGTTGGGTCGTCCATTACGGTAAACGCTCAAAGAGAGGTATCGTTCATTATGACATACACTCGAAGAGAAGGTCATTTATCGCGACATACGCTCAAAGAGAGCGGTCCTCCAATACAGTAAACACTCTAAGAGAGGGACCATTCACCGCGACATACGCTTAAGGAGAGGGGTCGTCTATCACGGTATACGCTCTAAGAAAGGGACCTTTCATTATGACATGCACTCGAAGAGAGGGGTCTTTAATCGCGATATATGCTCAAAGAGAAGGGTCGTCCATCACGATATATGCTCAAAGAGAGAGACCGCTCATTATGACGTACACTCAAATAGAAGGGTCATTCCTCGCGATGTACGCTCAAAGAGAGGGGTCATTCATCATGACATACGCTCAAAGAGAGGGGTTGTCCATCCTAATATACGCTCAGATAGAGGGACCGTCACCATGTCATGCACTCTAAGAGAAGTGTCATTCATCGCGATATACGCTCAAAGAGAGGGGTCATCCATCATGGTATACGCTAAAAGAGGGAACGTCCACTAAGACAAACACTCAAAGAGAGGGGCATTGATCACGACATACGCTCAAAGAGATGGATCGTTCATCACGGGATACGCTCGAAGAGAGGGACCGTTGATTATGACATATGCTCAAAGAGAGGAGTCATACACCATGACATACGCTCAAAGTGAGGGGTCGTCCATCATGGTATACGGTCAAAGTGAGGGACCGTTCATTATGACGTGCAGTCGAAGAGAGGGGTCATTCATCACGACATACGCTCAAAGAGAGGGGTCATCGATCACGGTATACGCTCAAAGAGAGGGACTGTTTATTATGACATGCACCGAAAGAGAGGGGTAATTCATTGTGACATACGCTCAAAGAGATGGATTACCATCACCGTATACGCTTAAAGAGAGGGACCGTTCATCATGCCATGCACTCGAAGAGAGGGCTTATCCATCACGGTATACGCTCAAAGAGAGAGATTGTTTATTATGATATACACTCGATGAGGGGTCATTCATCACGACATACGCTCAAAGAGAGGTATACACACAAGGAGAAGGATCATTCACCATTACGCACAAGAAGAGAGGGATTATTCATCGCGACATATGCTCAATGGGAAGGGTCGTCCATCACGGCATATAATATAAGAAAGGGACCGTTCATTATGACAAGTAGTCAAAGAGAAGGGTCTTTCATCGCGACATTCGCTCAATGAGAAGGGTCATCCGTCACGGTATACTCTCAAAGAGAATGACCTTTCACCATGACATGCACTCGAAGAGAGGGGTCTTTCATCGCGACATATGCTCAAGGAGAGAGGTCATCCATCACGACAAAAGCTCAAAGAGAGAGGTCAGCGATCACGATATACGTTCAAAGAGAGTAACCATTTATTATGACATGCACTCAATGAGAGAGGTCACTCACCGCGACATACGCTTATAGAGAGGTTGTCCATCACGGTATACGCTCAAAGAGACACTATTCACCATGGCATGAACTCAAAGAGAGGGGTCATTCATCGCGACGTATGCTCAAGGAGAGATATCATCCATCACGACAAAAGCTCAAAGAGAGGGGTCATCGATCACGATATACGTTCAAAGAGAGTAACCATTTATTATGACATGCACTCAACGAGAGAGGTCACTCATCGCGACATACGCTTATAGAGAGGTTGTCCATCACGGTATACGCTGAAAGAGAGACACTATTCACCATGGCATGAACTCAAAGAGAGGGGTCATTCATCGCAACATACGCTCAAGGAGAGGGATCGTCATTACGGTATACGCTATAAGAAAGGGACGTTTCATCATGACATGCACTCGAAGAGAAGGGTCATTCATCGCGACATACGCTCAAAGAGAAGGGTCGCCCACAACGTTATACGCTTTAAGAAAGGGACCATTCATTATGACATGCCCTCGAAGAGAGGGGTCATTTGCCGCTAAAAGAGAGGGGTCGTCCACCACGGTATACGCTCAAACAAAAGGACCATTCATTATAACATACGCTTGAAGAGAGGGGTCATTCACTGCGACATACGCTCAAAAAGAGGTGACGTCCATCACGGTTTACGCTCTAGGAAAGGGACCGGTCTTTATGACCTGCACTCGAAAAAAAGGGTCATTCATCTCGACATACGCTCTAAGAAAGGGACCGTTTATTATGACATGCACTCGAGGAGAGGGGTCATTCATTGCGACATACGCTCAAAGAGAGGGTCATCGATCACGGTATACGCTCAAACTGAGCGACCGTTGATTATGACATGCACTCAAAGATAGGGGTCATTCATTGAGAAATATGCTCAAAGAGAAGGGTCGTCCATCACGGTATACGCCCAAAGAGAGGGACCACTCAGCATGACATGCACTCGAATAGAGGGGTCATTCATCGCGACATACGCTCGAAGATAGGGGTTGTCAATAACGGCATACGCTCAAAGAGATGGTCTGTTTATTATGACATACGCTAGAAGAGAGGGGTTATTGTCCGTGTCATACGCTCAAAGAGAGGTGTCGTCCATCACAATATACTCTCTAAGAATGGGACCGTTCATTACAACATGCACTCGAAGAGAGGGGTCATTCATCACGACAAACGCTCAAAGAGATGGGTCATCCATCACGTTATACGCTCTAAGAAAGGGACTGGTTATTATATCGCGACATACATTCTAAGAAAGAGGTCGTCCATCATGGTATACGCTCAAAGAGAGGGACCATTCACCATGACATGCACTCAAAAAGAGGGTCATTCATCGCGACACATGCTCAAAGAGATGGGTCGCCCATCACGGGATACTCTAAAAAATAGGGACCGGTCATTACGACATACTCTCGAAGAGAGGGATCATTCACCGCTACATACGCTCAGAGGGAGAGGTCGTCCATCACGGTATACTCCCTAAGAATGAGACCTTTCATTATGACATGCACTCGAAGAGAGGGGTCATTCATCGCGAAATACGCTCAGAGGGAGAGGTCGTCCATCACCGTATACGATCATAGAATGGGACCGTTAAATATGACATGCACTCGAAGAGAGGGGTTATTCAATGCGATATACGGTAAAAAAGAGGAGTCGACCATCTCATTATACGCTCAAAGAGAGGGACCATTCACCATAACATGCATTTGAAGAGAGGGGTCGTTCAACGCGATATACGCTAAAAACAGAGGGATCATTCAATGCGACATACGCTGAAAAAGAGAGGGACCATTCATTACGACATACTCTCGACAAGAGGGGTCATTCACCATGACATACGCTCAAAGAGAGGTGTCATCCATGATTGATAATTATAACCTCGAAAGGCTTAAGAACGACAAGACTTAACATGCCTTGTTGTGATAAGATCCTAGGTGGATCGTTTGTGTGGTTTGAGTCCTTGAGCGTTGGAAATCCGGATATCCATAAGTGTTGCAACACGTCGAAGGCCATCCGATATAATATTCTGGATGATGATTTGACGACTATCCCGAGTGTAGGATCCCAATGTTGTGTGGATGTGTGCCTCAATCGCGGATGTAGGATCCCGATGCTGTGTGGACGCGTGCCTCATCCTTGAGTAAGGGATCCCGATGCTGTGTGGACGCAGGCCCTACTCATAGTGTAGGATCCCGACGCTGTGTGGATGCGGGCCTCACTACCTTGTGTGTTTTGCTGATTGTATATGCTGTGTGCGATAATATACATCTCATTTATGTCATGTGTTAGGCAAGCATGCTAGACCATCATACCATGCATGTGATTTATATGTCATGCTTTACTGCTTTGATATGCATGATGTTGGCCGAGTTCATCGTATACACTGAGCTTGTGTGGCTCAGCGTTCGAAATCTGTTTTTGTGCGTAGGTTAGGTGAAGCAGGTTCCGTGGAGTGCCATCAAGGTTCGGATTTCAGCACCGACCGAGTTGTCAGAGTACACTTATAGATATAGTGGGCATAGTACTATGTTGAACCCTATATGTAATTGTAACTCTGTTTATTAAATTTGGGTCGAATGTTTTAAAGGGTCTATAATAATTTTGGAGCTCCGAATTTCTTTAAACTATTTTGGGCTTGTTTTAATTTAAGTGAATTTTATGGAAATTGGTTTTGAACTCTACGTGATTTTATTATTGGACTTTTAAAGAAAAATTTTAAATACGGGTTTTGGGTCGGAGGCCCAGTGTGACATCCAGGTTGGGTGTTATAGGTCATTCATCACGACATACGCTCAAAGAGGAGGATCGTCCATCACGGTAGACGTTCTAAGAAAAGGGCTGATTATTATTACATGCACTCAAAGAGAAGGGTCATTCACCGTGACATACGCTCAAAGAGAGGGGTCGTCCATTACGGTATACGCTCTAAGAAAGGGACCGTTCATTATGGCATGCACTCGAAGAGAGGGGTCATTCACTGGGACATATGCTCAAATAGAGGGGTCGTCCATCACAATATACGGTCTAAGAAAGGGACCGTT
Organism: Abelmoschus esculentus; assembly: GCA_035048815.1. Classification (NCBI taxonomy): domain Eukaryota; kingdom Viridiplantae; phylum Streptophyta; class Magnoliopsida; order Malvales; family Malvaceae; genus Abelmoschus; species Abelmoschus esculentus. The sequence goes on along the minus strand of JAUCBN010000008.1, from coordinate 17,477,805 downwards.
CGTTATGACATGCACTCGATGAGAGGGGTCATTCATCGCGACATACGCTCAAAGAGAGGGGTCGTCCATCATGGCAAATGCTCAAAGAGAGGGACCATTCATTATGACCTACACTCGAAGAGAGGGGTCATTCACCGCGACAAACGATCAAAGAGAGGGATCGCCCATCATGGTATAGTCTCTAAGAAAGGGATGGTTCATTATGACATGCACTCGAAGAGAGGGGTCATTCATTGCACCATACGCTCAATGAGAAGGGTTGTCAATAACGGTATACGCTCCAAAAAATGGATCATTCATTATGACTTGCACTCGAAGAAAGGGGTCATTCAATACGACATACGCTGAATGAGAGGGGTCGTCCATCACGGTATACACTTAAAGAGATGGACCCTTGACCATGACATGCACTCGAAGAGAGGGGTCATTCATCGCGACATACGCTCAAAGAGAGGGGTCGTCCATCACGGCATACGTTCAAAGAGAGGGACCATTCATTATGACATAGTCTCGAAGATAGGGGTTATTCACCGCAACGTACGCTCCAAGAGGGGTCGTCCATCACGGTATATGCTCTAACTAAGTGATTGTTCATTATGATATGCACTTAAAGAGAAGGGTTATTCATCGACACATACGCTCGAAGAGAAGGGTTGTCCGTTACGGTATATTCTCCAAGAAAGAGACCGTTCATTATGACATGCATTCGAAGAGAGGGGTCATTCATCGTGACTTACGCTCCAAAAGAGGGGACGTCATCACGGTATACGCACAAAGAGAGGGAACGTTCACCATGACATACACTCGAAGAGAGGGGTCATTCATAGAGACATACGCTCAAAGTGAGGGGTCGTCCATCACGGGATACGCTAAAAGAGAGACCGGTGATTATGAAATACGCTCAAAGAGAAGGGTCATTCACCGCGACATCGCTCAAAGAGATGGGTCATCCATCATGATATACGCTATAAGAAAGGACAGTTCATTATGACATGTACTCGAAGAGAGGGGTCTTTCACGGAGACATACGCTCAAAGAGAGGGGTCGTCCATCACAATATACTCTCCAAGAAAATGACCATTCATTATATCATACACTCGAAAAGAGGAGTCATTCCGCTTAAAGAGAAGGGTCGCCCATCACGGTATACGCTCTAAGAAAGTGACCGTTCATTATGACATTTACTAGAAGAGAAGGGTCATTCGTTGCGACATACGGTCAAAGACGGGTCGTCCATCATAGGATACGCTCAAAGAGGGGGACCTGTCACTACAACATACCTTCAAAGAAAGGGGTCTTTCACCGCGACATACGCTCAAAGAGATGGGTCGTCCATAACGGTATACGCTATAAGAAAGAGACCATTCATTATGATATGCACTCGAAGAGAGGGGACATTCATCGCGACATACGCTCAAAGAGAGGGGTTGTCCATCACGGTATACCCTCAAAGAGAGGGATCATTCATTATGACATACACTCAAAGAGAGGGGTCATTCATTGCGCAATACGCTCAAAGAGAGGGGTTGCCCATCACGGTATACTCTCAAAGATAGCGATCGTTCATTATGACATGCACTCGAAGAGAGGGCTTATTCATCGCGACCTACGTTCAAAGAGAGGGTCGTCCATCACGGTATAAACTCTAAGAAAGGGATCGTTCATAATGACATGCACTCAACAAGAGGGGTCATTCAATGCGATATGCACTTAAAGGGAGAGGTCATCCATCATGAGATACAGTAGTATAGATGGTGGTGGTGGTGGTATGATGTTGGATTGATTTGTCCTTGGCACCCTCCTAATCGCAATTGAATAAGCAAACACCTGCAAACGAAACAAATCTCTCCCGTGAATTGATGATATGTTGTTGTCCTAGCCCCCCCCTATCCGTAATTAGATAGGCAAACACCATAATCGGCTCTAGCTCACCCTCCTAAACGCGATTGCTTAGGCAAGCGAGAGTGTGAAGATAATCTCCCTCATAAAAACTTGAAATACTTATGTTGAAGAAGACTTCTGATAAGAAAAATAGCAAGGTGGCAACCTTGCAAATAAAATGGCCCGAGGCCAAGAGTTTGTATAACTCAAAAATTCATACTCTTCATGTGTTTACAAGAAAAGAGTTATCCCCTTTTATAGTCTAGAGGAGACCTTAGAATTGCCTAATAGATAGCTGATCAATCCCTAAATATCAACATATTAATATGTTGATAAAATAAATCCCCTAAAATCAGCATATGGATTGCTAATTAAAAGGAATCCTAAGTAATAAAATAAAATACTAATAATAATGGTCAAAGATTTATAATCCACCTTTGAATTAATTTATTTAATGTTTAATTCATCCAAAAACTTTATATATCAGCTTTTGAGATAAATTTTATAAAATCTCATAATAATCTCGTATCTAGTTTTCTGAACGCGCAATCTTCGGTAAAACAAACATATCTTGAGCTCCCGTATCCAATTGATACGTTTCAAGCTGCATTGAAAAGGTAACTGAATAACGGTCAATATATTAGGGATGTTGGCTTGCTTTCCAGACTTTACCAACATATTCATATTTATGCTCAATGTGCATTACTTTAGCCCTCTAATGCATGTATCAGGGATCGTTCAACAGGACATGTACTCGAAGAGAGGGCTTATACATCGCGACATATGCTCAAAGAGCGGGGTCGTCCATCACGACATACTCTCAAAAAGAGGGACTGTTCACCGTGACCTGCACTCTAAGAGAGGGGTCATTCATCACGATATACGCTCATAGAGAGGGGTCGTCTATCACGGCATACACTCAAAGAGAGGGACCATTCATTATGGCATACTCTCGAAGAAAGGGGTCATTCACCGCGACATACGCTTAACAAGAGAGGTCGTCCACCACGGTGTACGCTCTAAAAAAGTGATCATTCATTATGACATAACCTCGAAGAGTGGTGTCATTCATCGCGATATACGCTCAAAGAGAAGGGTCGTCCATCACGGTATACGCTCTAAGAAAAGGACCATTCGTTATGACAAGCACTCGAAGAGATGGGTTATTCATTGCAACATACGCTCAAAGAGAGGGGTCATCCATCATGGTATACGCACGATGAGAGGGACCATTCACAATGACATGCACTCAAAGAGAGGGGAAATTCATCGTGACATACGCTCAAAGAGAGAGGTCATCCACCACGGTATACACTCTAAGAATCAGATTGTTCATAATGACATGAACTCGAAGAGAGGGGTCATTCAATGCGACATATACTCAAAGAGAGGGGTCATCCATCACGACATAAGCTCAAAGAGAGCAATCGTTCAACATGACATGAACTCGAAGAGAGGGGTTACTCATCACGACATACGCTCAAAAGAGGGGTCGTCCATCACGACATAAGCTCAAAGAGAGGGATCGTTCAACATGACATGAACTCGAAGAGAGGGGTTATTCATCATGACATACGCTCAAAGAGAGGGGTCGTCCATTACGAAATACCCTTAAGGAGAGGGACCATTCAGCATGACATGCACTCGAAGAGAGGGGTCATTCATCGCGATATATGCTCAAAGAGAGGAGTCATCCACCACGACATATGCTCAAAGAGAGGGACCATTCATTATGGTATACTCTCGAAGAGAGGGGTCATTCACCGTGACATACACTTAAAGAGTGGGGTCGCTCATCACGGTATATGCTCTAAGAAAGAGATCATTCATTATGGCATACACTCGAAGAGCGGGGTTATTCATCGTGAGATACGCTCAAGGAGAAGGGTCGTCCATCACGGTATACGCTCTAAGAATGGGACCGTTCATTATGACATACACTCAAAGAGTGGGGTCATTCACCGCGACATACGCTAAAAGAAAGGAACCGTTCATTATGACATGCACTAGATGAGACGGGTCCTTCGTCGCGACATACACTCAAAGAGAAGGGTTGTCCATCACGGTATACGCTCTAAGAATTGGACCATTCATTATGACATGCACTCGAATAGAGGGGTCATTCATCGTGACAAACGCTCAAAGAGAAGGGTCGTCCATCACGATATACGCTCTAAGAAAGGGACCGTTCATTATGACATGCATAGAAAAGAGGAGTCATTCATTGCGGCATACGTTCAAAAAGAGGTTTCGTTCATCATGGTATACGCTCAAAGAGAGGGATCGTTCACCATCACATGTACTCGAAGAGAGGGATCGTTCACCATCACATGTACTCGAAGAGAGGGGTCATTCATCGCGACATACGCTCAAAGAGAAGGGTCGTCCATAACGGTATACGCTCCAAAAAATAGATCATTCGTTATGACTTGCACTCGAAGACAGGGGTCATTCAATGCGACATACGCTCAACGAAAGGGGTCGTCCATCACGGTATACGTTCAAAGAGATGGACCCTTCACCATGACATGCACTCGAAGACAAGGGTCATTCGTCGTGACATACGCTCAAAGAGAGGGTCGTCCATCACGACATACGTTCAAAGAGAGGGACTGTTCATTATCACATACTCTCGAAGAGAGGGGTTATTCACCGCGACATACGCTCCAAGAGGGGTCGTCCATCACGGTATACGCTCTACGAAAGGGACTTTTCGTTATGATATTCACTCAAAGAGAAAGGTTATTCATCGATACATACGCTCGAAGAGAGGGACCGATCGTTATGATATGCGCTCGAAGAGAGGGGTTATTCATCGTGACATACACTTAAAGAGAGGGGTCGTCCATTACTGTATACGCTCTAAGAAAGGAAATATTTATTATGATATGCACTCAAAGAGATAGGTCATTCATCGTGACATACACTCAAAGAGAGGTGCCGTCCATCACGGTATACACTCAAAAAGAGGGACCGTTCACCATGATATACACTCGAAGAGAAGGGTCATTCACTGCGACACCTCTCAAAGAGACGGGTCGTCCATCACGATATACACTCTAAGAAAGGACCGTTCATTATGACATATACTCGAAGAGAGGGGTCAATCACGGTGACATACGCTCAAAGAGAGGGGTCGTCCATCACAATATACTCTCTAAGAAAGTGACCATTCATTATATCATGCACTCGAAAATAGGGGTCATTCCGCTCAAAGAGAAGCATCGTCCATCACGGTATACACTCTAAGAAAGTGACCGTCCATTATGACATTTACTAGAAGAGAAGGATCATTCGTTGCGACATACGGTCAAAAAGAGGGATTGTCCATCACGGTATACGCTCAATGAGAGGGATCATTCAGCATGACATGCACTCGAAGAGAGGGGTCATTCAACGCAACATATGCTCAAAAAGAGGGATCATCGATCACGGTATATGCTCGAAGAGAGGGAACGATCATTATGACATGCACTCGAAGAGAGGGTTTATTCATCGTGACATACGCTCAAAGAGAGGGGTCGTCTATCACGATATACGCTCTAAGAAAGGAAATATTTATTATGATATACACTCAAAGAGAGATGTCATTCATCGTGTCATACGCTCAAAGAGAGATGCCGTCCATCATGGTATACACTCAAAAAGAGGGACCGTTCACCATGATATGCACTCAAAGAGAGGGGTCATTCATCATGACTTACGCTCAAAGACAGGGGTCGTCCATCACAGGATACGCTCAAAGAGGGGGATCGGTCACTACAGCATACCTTCAAAGAAAGGGGTCATTCACCGCGACATACGCTCAAAGAGATGGGTCATCCACAACGGTATACGCTATAAGAAAGGGACCGTTCATTATGATATGCACTCGAAGAGAGGGGACATTCATCGCGACATACGCTCAAAGAGAGGGGTTGTCCATCACGGTATACGCTCAAAGAGAGGGATCATTCATTATGACATACACTCAAAGAGGGGTCATTCATCGCGCAATACGCTCAAAGAGAGGGATTGTCCATCACGGTATACTCTCAAAGAGAGGGATCGTTCATTATGACATGCACTCAAAGAGAGGGGTCATTCATCGCGACATACATTCAAAGAGAGGGTCGTCCATCATGGTATACACTCTAAGAAAGGGATCGATCATAATGACATGCACTCAACTAGAGGGGTCATTCAATGCGACATACACTTAAAGAGAGAGGTCATCCGTCAACCCATATGCTCGAACAGAGGGATCGTTCAACAGGATATGCACTCGAAGAGAGGGGTTATTAATCACGACATACGCTCAAAGAGAAGGGTTATTAATCATGACATACGCTCAAAGAGAGGGACCATTCATCATGGTATACTCTCGAAGAGAGGGATCATTCACCGCGACATCCACTTAAAGAGTGGGGTCGTCCATCATGGTATATGCTCTAAGAAAGGGACCGTTCATTATGACATACACTTGAAGAGTGGGGTCATTCATCGCGAGTTACGCTCAAGGAGAAGGGTCGTCCATCACGGTATACGCTCTAAGAATGGGACCGTTCATTATTACATACACTAAAAGAGTGGCTCATTCATCGCGGCATACGCTCAAAGAGGAGGGTCGTCCATCACGGTATACGCTAAAAGAAAGGGATCGTTTCATTTTGACATGCACTCGAAGAGGCGGGTCCTTCGTCGCGACATACACTCATAGAGAAGGGTTGTCCATCACGGTATACGCTCTAAGATTTGGACCATTCATCGTGAAAAACGCTCAAAGAGAAGGGTCGTCCATCACGGTATACGCTCTAAGAAAGGGACCGTTCATTATGACATGCACTAGAAGAGAGCGGTCATTCATTGCGACATACGTTCAAAAAGAGGTTTCGTTCATCATGGTATACGCTCAAAGAAAGGGATCGTTCACCATGACATGTACTCGAAGAGTGGGGTCATTCATCGCGACATACGCTCAAAAAGAGTGGTCATCGATCATGATATACGCTCAAAGAGAGGGACCGATCATAATGACATGCACTCTAAGAGAGGGGTCATTCATCGTGACATACGCTCAAAGAGAAGGGTCATTCATCACGGTATACGCTCTAAGAAAGGGACCATTCATTATGACATGCACTCGAACAGATGGGTCATTCATCGTGACAAACGCTCAAATAGAAGAGTCGTCCATCACGGTATACACTCTAAGAAAGGGACCTTTCATTGTGACATGCACTGGAAGAGAGGGGTCATTCATCGTGACATACGTTCAAAGAGAGGGAACGTTCTCCATGACATGCACTCAAAGACAATGGTCATTCACCGCAACATACACTTAAAGAGTGGGGTCGTCCATCACAGTATACACTCAAAGAAAGGGACTGTTCATTATGACATGCACTCGTAGAGAGTGGTCGTCTATCACGACTAAGCTCAAAGAGGGGGATCGTTCACCATGACATGCACTCGAAAGAGTGGGGTTATTCATCGCGACATAAGCTCAAAGAGAGGGGTCGTCCATCATGTGATACGCTCAAAGAGAGGGATCGGTCATTATGATATACGCTCGAAGAGATGGGTCATTCTCCCGTCATACACTCAAAGAGAGAGGTCGTCCATCACGGTATACCCTATAAGAATGGGTTCGTTCATTATAACATGCACTCGTAGAGAGGGGTCGTTCATTGCGACATACGCTCAAAGAGAATGGTCGTCTATCACGGGACATGCTCTAAGAAATAGACCGTTCGTTATGACAAACTCGAAGAAAGGGATCATTCAACGCGACATACGCTCAAAGAGAGTGGTCATCGATCATAGTATACGCTTAAAGAGAGGGACCGATCATTATGACATGCACTCGAAGAGAGGGGTCATTCATCTCGACATACAATCATAGGGGTCATCCATCACGGCATACGCTATAAGAAAGGGATCGTTCTTTATAACAAGCACTCAAAGAGAGCGGTTATTCATCGCGACATACACTTAAGGAGAGGGGTCGTCCATCATGTGATACGCTCAACGAGAGGGACCGATCATTATGATATACGGTCGAAGAGATGGGTAATTCTTTGCGACATACAATCAAAGAGAGGTGTCATCTATCACGGTATACCCTCTAAGAAAGGGACCGTTCATTATGACATACACTCATAGATAGAGGTCATTCATCGCGACATACGCTCAAAGAGAGGGGTCGTCCTTCACGGGATACGCTCTAAGAAATGGACCGTTCATTTCAAATAAACTGGAAGAAAGGGGTCATTCAACGCCACATACGCTCAAACAGAGGTATCATCCATCACAGCAAATGCTCAAAGAGAGGGGTCATCCATCACGGTATACTCTCTAATAAAGGGGTCATTCATCGCGATATATGCTCAAAGTGAGGGGTCGTCCGTTATGACATACGCTCAAAGAGAGGGGACCGTTCATTACGACATACTATCGAAGAGAGGGACCGTTCACCATATCCTGCAAGAGAGGTTCGTCCATCACGGTATATGCTCAAAGAGAGGGACCGTTCACCATGTCTTGCTCGAAGAGAGATATTATTCATCGCGACATATGCTTAAAGAGAGGATCGTATATAACAACATACACTCAAAGAGAGTGACTGTTCACCATGTCATGCACTCAAAGAAAGGGGTCTTTCATCGCAATATACGCTCAAAGAGAGGGGTCATCCTTCGCGGCATACGCTTAAAGAGAGGGACCATTAATTATGACATACTCTCAAAGAGAGGGGTCATTCACCGTGACATACGCTCAAAGAGAGGGGTCGTCCATCACGGTATACGCTCTAAAAAACAGATCGTTAATTATGAAATGCACTAGAAGGGAGGGACTGTTTACCAGGACATACAGTCTAAGACAGGGATCATTCATCGCAACTTACGCTCAAAGAGAGTGGTCGTCCAGCACGACATACGCTCAAAGAAAGGGACCGACCATTATGAAATACTCTCAAATAGAGGGGTCATTCACCACGACAAACGCTAAAAGAGAGGAGTCGTGCATCACAGTATACGCTCTAAAAAAGGAATGTTCATTATGATATGCACTCGAAGAGAGGGGTTATTCATCGCGAGATACACTCAAAGAGAAGGGTCGTCAGTTACGGTTTACGCTCAAAGAGATGGATTGTTCACCATGATATGCACTGGAAGAGAGGGTCCTTCATTGCGACAAACACTCAAAATGGGGGGTCATCGGTCACGATATACGCTTAAAGAGTGATTTAAAATACAACAGGATAGATGGTGGTGGTGGTATGATGTTGGATAGATTTGTCCTTGGCACCCTCCTAATCGCTATTGAATAGGCAAACACCTGCAAACGAAACGAATCTCTCCAATAAATTGATGATATGTCATTGTCCTAGGCACCCTCCTAAACGCGATTGCTTAGGCAAGCGAGAGTGTGAAGATATTCTCCCTCATAAAAACATGAAGTAGTTATGTTGAAAAAGACTTCTGATAAGAAAAATAGCAAGGTTACAACCTTGCAAATAAAATGGCCCAAGGCCAAGAGTTTTTATAACTCAGAAATTCATATTATTCATGTGTTTACAAGAAAATAATTGTCCCCTTTTATAGTCTAGAGGAGACCTTAGAATTGCCTAATAGATAGCTAATCAATCCCTAAACATCAGCATATTGATATCTTGATAAAATAAATCCCCTAAAATCAACATATGAATAGCTCATTAAACGGAATCCTAAGTAATAAAATAAAATACTAATAATAATGGTCAAAGCTTTATAATTCAACTTTGAATTAATTTATTTAATTTCTAATTCATCCAAAAACTTTATATATTAGCTTTTGAGATGAATTTTACAAAATCTCATAATAATCCTGTATCTAGTTTTCTGCACGCGCAATCTTCGGTAAAACAAACATATCTTGAGCTCCCGATATACAATTAATGCGTTTCAAGATGCGCTGAAAAGGTAACTGAATAACGGTCAATTCATTAGAAAGACAACTCTGCCCATAAATGCACGGAACACATCCAAATCGTCAAGGCAAGTTGGCTGGCTTTCCAGACTTTACCAACAGATTCATATTTATGCTCAATATGCATTAATTTAGCTCTCTCATGCACGTATCAGTCCATCTCGGTATATGCTCTAAGAAAGGGACCATTCATTATGACCTACTCTCGATGAGAGGGGTCATTCACCGCGACATATGCTTAAAGGGAAGGGTCGTCCATCATGGTATATGCTCTAAGAAAGGGACCGTTAATTATGACATGCACTAGAAGAGAACTGTCACCAGGACATACAGTCGAAGACAAGAATCATTCATCGTGACTTACGCTCAAAGAGAGTGGTCGTCCAACACGACATACGCTCAAAGAGAGGGACCGATCATTATGAAATATTCTCGAACAGAGGTGTCATTCACCGTGACATACGCTAAAAGAGAGGAGTCTTGCATCACGGTATAGAAGGAGAATGTTCATATGATATGCACTCGAAGAGAGGGGTTATTCATCGCGAAATACAATCAAGGAGAAGGGTCGTCCATTACGATATACGCTCAAAGAGAGGGATTGTTCACCATGACATGGACTCGAAGAGAGGGGTCCTTCATTGCCATATGCACTCAAAAAAAGGGGTCATCGATCATGGCATACGCTTAAAGAGAAGGGTGTTTCATTTTGACAAACCCTCAAAGAGAGGGGTCATTCATTGCGTTATACGCCAAAGGGAACGGTCATCCATCACGGTATACACTCTAAGAAAATGACCGATCATTATGACATGCACTCAAAGAGAGGGTTCATTCATTGCGACGTACGATCAAACGGAGGGGTCGTCCACGGTTTATGCTCAAAGAGAGGAATCGTTCACAATGTCATGCTCAAAGAGAGGGGTCATTCATCACTACATAGTCTCAAAGGGAGGGTTTGTCAGTAACGGCATACGCTCAAAGAGAGGGGTCATTCACCGCAACATACGCTCAAAGAGAGGGGTCGTCCATCACGATATACATTCTATGAAAATGAATGTTCATTTTGACATGCAATCGAAGAAAGGGGTCATCAATCGCGACATACGCTCAAAGAGAGGGGACGTCCATCACGGTAGACGCACAAAGAGAGGAACCATTCACCATGACATGCACTCGAAGAGAGGTGTTATTCACCGCGACATACGCACATTGAAAAAGGTCGTCCATCACCACATACGCTCTAAGAAAGGGACCGTTCAATATGACATACACTCGAAGAGAGGGGTTATTCATCGCGATATACGCTCAAAGAGAGGGGTCGTCCATCACGGTATACTTTCAAAGATAGGGACCTTTCATTTTAACATGCACTTGAGGAGAGGGCTGATTCATCCCGACATACGCTCAAAGAGATGGGTCGTACATCACAGTATACACTCTAAGAATGGGACCATTACATGCACTCAAAGAGAGGGATCATTCATCGCGACAAACACTCAAAGAGAAGGGTCATCCATCACGGTATCTACTCATAAAGAGGGACCGTTCATTATGACATGCACTCGAAGAGAGGGGTCATTCACCGTGGCATACCCTCAAAGAGAGGGGTCGTCCATCACAATATAAGTTCAAAGAGAGGGACTGTTTATTACGACCACCACTCGAAGAGAGGGGTCGTCCAGCATGACATATGCTCAAAGAGAGGGGTCGTCCAACACGACATACGCTCAAAGAGAGGGGTCGTCCATCACGACATACGCTCAAAGAGAGGTGTCATTCACCGTGACATACGCTAAAAGAGAGGGGCCATCCATCACGGTATATGTTCTAAGAAGGGGACCGTTCAATATGACATGCACTCAAAGAGAGGGACCGTTCAACGCGATATACGCTCAAAAAGAGGGGTCGTCCATCACAGTATGCTCTCTAAGAAAGGGATCGTTCATTATTACATGCATTAGAGAGGGGTCATTCATCGTGATATACGCTCAAAGAGAGGGATCATCTTTCACGGTATCCGCTCAAAGATAGGGATCGTTCACCATGACATGCACTAGAATAGAGGGGTCATTCATCGCGACATAAGCTCAAATAGAGGGGTCGTCCATCACGGTATACGCTCAAAGAGAGGAACCGTTCATTATGACATGCACTCAAAGAAATGGGTCTGATGCTTGCACTAAGACCCTTACATCTGATGGGCTTACATTACCACATGGCCCGATGACAAGAACAAAATCAATGCAACTCAAAGACAAGATACATTCAGCAGTCTAAGATTTTGTAAACAAGGGTTTGCATGCCTTCTTGACTAATCAAGCATTTAATGAAAAAAATCCTATGTCCTCAAGCTCTCAAGAACACATGGGTGACAAAAGCTACATTGATGGTCCAAGAAGCCCAAATGCCTTAAAACATATTTGAGGCCCAAATAAATTATATATATTAAATAAATAAAATCTAGAATGATCAGCTCCATGTGCTGATTTTATGAATCTTTTTATTCAACTTTTCATATGTTTTAATTCATATTTTCCTAAATAATTATTGATCCCTTCTAATTAGCTATCTATGTGCTTATTTTTAGGGTTGAAATAGCTATTTCTTAGGGTGTTTGGCTGTCTCCTTTAGGCTATAAAAGGAGGCAGCCTATTCTCTTGTAAGACACAATTTGAATATTTCTTTTGGAGAATAAATGTTATTGAGTACATTTTTGCAAGTATTGTTGCTTGTGCCTTCGAAGCTTGTCTTCAACACAATTTCCTTCTAGTTTTCATGGAAAAAGCCATCTTCACACTCCGGTTGCCAAGATAATCAATTCTTGGAGGGTCGGTTAGAGCCTATCATGGAGTTTGCTTGATCAATTGCGATCAAGAGGTTCCTAGGATATAAATCTATTCTATAATCCATCCTATTCATAGCAAGTCCACAATCCATTTTCAAATAAGTTTGTTTTTTTTAATCATCTTCTTTACACCATTGTCCATTTATTCTAATATTTTTCTTTTGTTATTGCATTTTATCTTTATTCCGCTGTCACATCCTATCAGGGTCATTCATCGTGATATACGCTCAAAGAGAGGGGTCGTCCATCGTGGTATACGCTAAAAGAGAGGGACCGTTCACCATGAATTGCACTCAAAGATAGGGGCCATTCATCGTGACATACGCTCAAAAAGAGAGGTCGTCCATCACGGTATACGCTCAAAGAGAGGGACAATTCACCATGACATGCACTCGAAGAAAGGGGTCATTCATCATGACAAATGCTCAAAGAGAGGTGTCGTCCATCACGAGATACGCTCAAAGAGAGGGACCGATCATTATGACATACGCTCGAATAGAGCGGTCATTCACCACGACATACGATCAATGAGAGGGGTTATCCATCACGATTTACTCTCTAACAAAGGAACCGTTCATTATAACATACACTCGAAGAAAGGGGTTATTCATCGTGATATACGCTTAAAGAGAGGGATTGTCCATCACGGTATACACTCAAAGAGAGGGACCTTTCATTTTAACATGAACTCGAGGAGAGGGCTGATTCATCGCGACATACGCTCAAAGAGATGGGTCGTTCGTCACAATATACACTCTAAGAAAGGGATCATTACATGCACTCAAAGAGAGGGGTCATTCATCGCGACAAACTCTCAAAGAGAAGGGTCGTCCATCACGGTATCTGCTCACAAAGAGGGACCGTTCATTATGACATGCACTCGAAGAAAGGGGTCATTCACCGTGGCATACGCTCAAAAAGAAGGTTTGTCCATCACAAAATACGCTCAAAGAGAGGGACCGTTCATTATGACATGCTCTCGAAGAGAGGAGTTATTCACCGTGGCATACCCCCAAAGAGAGGGTTCGTTGTTAGACTTGGAGTGGCTCGATGCACAACCGAATTTACTTTCCAAGTGATGGAGAATTGGCCAATTTGGGTGGATATGTGTGGAAGCAAAAATATAGACAATGACACAAGGATTTATAGTGGTTCAGCCTCGCCTACATCCACTACCTTAGCTTCCCACTAAGGATTTTCCAAATTCACTAAGAATTTCAACCTTTTGAGGCCAAAGGGATAACCTTACATTCCTAGACTCAAACCCGAATCTAGCATCCAAAGTTCACAACCCGAACTTTAGGAATTCACTCAACAAAGAGAAAACTTAGCAAACTTGTTTAATCCTTCTAATAAGGCTAATGTTTGCAATCTAAGCACTCACCCAATTCCTAATTACACTTGAGCATACATTAACATTGAGCTCACAAGTGTTGTCTACCCAAAAGATGAGAATTATGCTCTAAGACAATTTCTTGATCATAATGTTGTTATAATTGAAGCATTAGTTTTCTCTTAATGCTTGAGGCTTCCTTTTATCATCCCAAATGAGCTTCTAGCTGTTGGTGACCGTTGGGATTGGTTTGGAGCCGTTTGGAGCTGATTACAAGGCTTATTTCCTCTTCTGGTGCAGGCGGTATCGAACCAGGGTTCGAAACAGCTGCTTTGAGAAATAGCCGTTGACCTGCATTTATGAACAGGTATCGATACCAGTATCGATACCGCTCCTAGCCGTTGGGGTTTTTTATAAAATCTTTTTGACCGTTGGGGGTGTTTCGAAACAGGGTTCAAAACAGATCATCACAGTGGCAAAAAGGTATCGATACTAGTATCGATACCACTATGGTTTTGCCTTTGAAACCATGATATTGAAGAACAGGTATCGAAACACCTTAAGGCTGTTTCGAAACACCTAGGTTAAAAACGCTTAGTTGGTTTCTTTAAATCGTTTAAACCATATCTAAAATCACTCAAAAACATCTTAAATATATTTTCAAGAAGTTTGGACATAAGAACCATTTTTGAAATCTTTTCAAATTAGTCGAAAACTATTTTTCAATTATTATATCAAAACATTAGTTCTACAATCTCCCCCTTTTTGATATAATAAAACTAACTTGAAAAATTGTTTTTGAGATGATTGCTCCCCCTTTGTCAAATAAACTTTGAATAAGAGAATTAAAGACTCAAATCAGTTAAGGTTCCTCTTATCCATTTGAAATTCTTTGAAAAATAATTTTTCATAACATTCTCCCCCTTTTTGTTATATCAAAAATGGTTCAAACCAAGTTTAAAAAACTTTAAAGCTCATAACATAGGAGAATTTGAAAGATATCAATTGTTGAAAAAATTAAATATCAAAACATTGGTTATGAAAACAAAAACTCCCCCTTACTCAAGGCATCACTAAGTGTTAGTCCAACATATATGATAAACTAGTTGAAATAAAACAAAAATAAGCAAATAAATACAAATTCAACTAAAAATTTTACCACACTTGAAAAAAAGGTAGGATGTGAAGCCTTCCTTCTTCAAGTGTCCTTCATGTGTGTATGGAGCTCCCCCTTAATCTTGCACTTTGTTGCTCATATCTCCATCACACCTAACAAGACAATCAAGTAATTTTTGGTATCCAAATTGCTTTGGATCCTTTGACGTTAGTAGCACAAATTTTAGTCCCCTTAGGAATCCATCTTTCAATTTCATCCTTTTTGGTTGAAGTGATTAGTCCTTTTGGAACCCAAACACTTCTAAAACATTTTCCATCAATAAATCTAGGGGCACTAGATTGTCTCATGTAAAAATTTGATTTTCCCAAATTATTTTTCTTTTCAAGCTCTTTGGAAATCAAATCTTTTTCCTTCTTAAGATCATCTAAAGTAATTTGATGATCTTTTTCAATCTTTTGAAGCAAGTTTTGTAAATCGAAAACTTTGAGTGCAAATTCTTTTAACCTTGCTTTTCAATTTCGAAATTGGTTTTTGAAAGCAAACCATATTCTAATTTAAGCTTTGAAATCATCTTTTTGGTTTTAGAAAATGAAGCCTTGAACTCAAAAGCCAATTTATCATAGGCTTCTTGTAACTCATCAAATGAATATGAATTTAAACAAGATGAGTTAGAAGTTACCTCCCCCTCATTGAGGGCCATCAAGCATAGGTTGGCTTCTTCATTTTCGGTGGAGTCATCGTCACTCCATGTAGCCACATATGCTTGCTTCTTGGAAGATGATCCCCTTTTGATAGACTTATAGGAGTCCTTCATCTTCTTCTTTGATTCGTGCTTTGAGGATTTTCTACTTTTGTTCCTCACGAATCGATCGAAGTCAATGAAGAGTTGGGCAAGCTCTTCATCTTCTTCACTATCCTCCTCACTTGAATCTTCAAGGTGGATGCACTTGGAGGATTTTAGAGCAACGGTGTTGATATTTACACCAAGCTCTTGAACCTTCTTCTTCCCCATCGCTCTAATCTCTTCCTTCTTCTTCTCCTCTTGTCTTTCTTTCATCATAATTTGATGTGTGAGGAGTGACCCCGTGAGTTCATCAAGCTTGAGCGTCTTAAGATTTTTGGCTTCGATGATGGCGGTCCTTTTTGAGTCCCATGACTCGGGAAGGGAATAGATGAGCTTACGAACAAGCTTCTCCTCCGGTATGATCTCTCCATATCCTCTAAGTCCATTGGTGATGGTGGAGAATCGATCGAACATCTTTGCTATGTTCTCTTCCGGATTCATCTTGAAGTTCTCATACTCTTGATTGAGGAGTCCAATCTTGGTCTCCTTTACTTCGTTTGTACCCTCGTATGTGACTTCTAGCTTGTCCCAAACTTCCTTGGCACTTTCAAAAGAAGATATCTTCTCATAGATGCTTGGATGGAATGCACAAAAAAGAATGTGCAATGCTTTGTGATTAAGCACCATCTTCTTGCGATCTTCCATGCTCCATTCTGCCTTTATTCCTTTTGGCACAAACGGTCTATCTTCAACTATATCCCATAGCTTGTAGTCTCTAGAGTTGATGAAATACTTCGTCCTTATCTTCCATTGGGAGTAGTTGGACCCATCAAAGAAAGGTGGCTTGTCAATGGATCGAGCCATGGAATGTCGATTGATTATAAATTGGTCGAGCTCTCCGGATCTTCTCAATAAGATGTTAATCCTCCTCGATTGAGCCTCGCTCTGATACCAATTGTTAGACTTGGAGTGGCTCGATGCACAACCGAATTTACTTTCCAAGTGATGGAGAATTGGCCAATTTGGGTGGATATGTCTGGAAGCAAAAATATAGACAATGACACAAGGATTTATAGTGGTTCGGCCTCGCCTACATCCACTGCCTTAGCTTCCCACTAAGGATTTTCCAAATTCACTATGAATTTCAACCTTTTGAGGCCAAAGGGATAACCTTACAATCCTAGACTTAAACCCGAATCTAGCATCCAAAGTTCACAACCCAAACTTTGGGAATTCACTCAACAAAGAGAAAACTTAGCAAACTTGTTTAATCCTTCTAATAAGGCTAATGTTTGTAATCTAAGCACTCACCCAATTCCTAATTACACTTGAGCATACATTAACATTGAGCTCACAAGTGTTGTCTACCCAAAAGATGAGAATTATGCTCTAAGACAATTTCTTGATCATAATGTTGTTATAATTGAAGCATTAGTCTTCTATTGATGCTTGAGGCTTCATTTTATCATCCCAAATGAGCTTCTAGCTGTTGGTGACCGTTGGTATTGGTTTGGAGCCGTTTGGAGCGGATTACAAGGCTTATTTCCTCTTCTGGTGCAGGCGGTATCGAACCAGGGTTCGAAACAGCTGCTTTAGGAAATAGCCGTTGACCTGCATTTATGAACAGGTATCGATGCCAGTATCGATACCGCTCCTAGCCATTGGGTTTTTTTATAAAATCGTTTTGACAGTTGGGGGTGTTTCGAAACAGGGTTCGAAAACGTTGGGGTGTTTCGAAACAGGGTTCGAAATAGAGCATCACAGTGGCAAAAAGATATCGATACCAGTATCGATACCATTGTGGTTTTGCATTTGAAACCATGATATTGAAGAACAGGTATCGAAACACCTTAAGGCTGTTTCGAAACACCTGGGTTAAAAACACTTATTTGGTTTCTTTAAATCGTTTAAACCATATCTAAAATCACTCAAAAACATCTTAAATATATTTTCAAGTAGTTTGGACATAAGAACCATTTTTGAAATCTTTTCAAATTAGTCCAAAACTATTTTTCAATTATTCTATCAAAACATTAGTTCTACAGTCGTCCATCACAAAATACGCTCATAGAGAGAGACCGTTCATTACGACCAGCACTCGTAGAGATGGGTCATACACCACGACATACGCTCAAAGAGAAGGGTCGTCCATCACAGTATACGCTCTAAGAATGGGACCATTCATTATGACCTACTCTAGAAGAGAGGGGTCAATCATCGCTATATACGCTCAAAGAGAGGGGTCATCCATCATGGTATACGCTTAAAGAGAGGGACCTTTCATTGTAACATGCAATCGAAGAGAGGGGTCATTCATTGCAAGAAACGATCAAAGAGAAGGATTGTCCATAACGGTATACACTCTAAGAAAGGGATCATTACATGCACTCAAAGAGTGGGGTCATTCATCACAAGAAACGCTCAAAGAGAAGGGTCGTCCATCACAGTATCCGCTCATAAAAAGGGACCGTTGATTATGACATGCACTCGAAGAGAGGGTCATTCACCGTGGCATACGCTCAAAGAGTGGAGTCGTCCAATACAATATACGCTCAAAGAGAGGGACCGTTCATTACGACCAACACTCGAAGAGAGGGGTCATTCACCGTGACACACGCTCAAAGAGAAGGGTCGTCCATCACGGTATACGCTCTAAGAAAGGGACCATTCGTTATGACCTACTCTCGATGAGAGGGGTCATTCACCGTGACATATGCTCAAAGAGAAAGGTCGACCATCATGGTATATGCTCTAAGAAAGAGACTGTTAGTTATGGCATGCACTAGAAGAGAAGGACTATTCACAGGACATACAATCGAAGACAGGAATCATTCATCGTGACTTACGCTCAAAGAGATTGGTCGTCCAACACGATATACGCTCAAAGAGAGGGGTCGTCCATCACGACATACGCTCAAAGAGAGGGACCGATCATTATGAAATACTCTCGAACAGAGGTGCATTCACCGTGACATACGCTAAAAGAGAGGAGTCGTGCATCACGGTATACGCTCTAAGAAAGAGAGTATTCATTATGATATGCACTCGAAGAGAGGGGTTACTCATCGCGAGATACACTCAAAGATAAGGGTCGTCCATTACGGTATATGCTCAAAGAGAGGGACTGTTCACCATGACATGCCCTCGAAGAGAGGGGTCCTTCAATGCGACAAACACTCAAAATGAGGGGTCATCGATCACGGTATACGCTTAAAGAGAAGGGTCTTTCATTATGACAAACCCTTAAAGAGAGGGGTCATTCATCGCGATATATGCCAAAGAGAAGGGTCATCCATCACGGTATACGCTCTAAGAAAGGGACCGTTCATTATGAGATACACTCGAAGAGAGGGGTCATTCATCGTGACGTACGATCAAAGGGAGGGGTCGTCCATCATGATTTACGCTTAAAGAGAGGAACCGTTCATTTACCGCGACATACGCTCAAAGAGAGGGGTCGTCCATCACGGTATACACTGAAAGAGAGGGAACGTTCACCATGAATTGCACTCAAAGATAGGGGTCATTCATCGTGACATACGCTCAAAGAGAGGGGTCGTCCATCACGGTATTCGCTCAACGAGAGGGGTCGTCCATCACGGTATACGCTCAAAGAGAGGGACAATTCACCATGACATGCACTCGAAGAAAGGGGTCATTCATCATGATAAATGCTCAAAGAGAGGTGTCATCCATCACGAGATACGCTCAAAGAGAGGGACCGGTCATTATGACATACGCTCGAATGGAACGGTCATTCACCGCGACATACGCTCAATGAGAGGGGTTGTCCATCACAATTTACTCTCTGAGAAAGGAACCGTTCATTATGACATACACTTGAAGAGAGGGGTCATTCGTCGCGATATACGCTCAAAGAGAGGGTTCGTCCATCATGGTATACGCTCAAAGAGTTTTAACATGCACTTGAGGAGAGGGCTGATTCATTGCGACTTAAGCTCAAAGAGATGGGTCGTCCATCACAGTATACACTCAAAGAAAGGGATCATTACGTGCACTCGAAGAGAGGGGTCATTCATCGCGACAAATGCTCAAAGAGAAGGGTCGTCCATCATGGTATCTGCTCACAAATTAAGAGGGAACGTTCATTATGACATACACTCGAAGAAAGGGGTCGTTCACCGTGGAATACACTCAAAGGGAGGTGTCGTCCATCACAAAATACGCTCAAACAGAGGGACCGTTCATTATGACATGCACTCGAAGAGAGGAGTCATTCACCGCGACATATGCTCAAAGACAAGGGTCGTATATCATGGTATACGCTCAAGGAGAGGGACCTTTCCCCATGACATGCACTCAAAGAGAGGGGCCATTCATCACGACATAAGCTCAAAGAGAGGAGTCATCTATCACGGGATACGTCATAGAGAGGGACCGTTCACCATGACATGCACTCGAAGAGAGGGGTCATTCATTATGAAAAACACACAAAGAGAGGGGATGTCCATCACGGGATACGCTCAAAGAGAGGGATCGATCATTATGACATACGCTCATATAGAGCGGTCATTCACCATGACATACTCAAAAGAGAGGTGTCGTCCATCATGATTTTCGCTCTTAGAAAGGAACCGTTCATTTTGACATTGACACGAAGAGAGGGGTCATTCACCGTGACATACACTCAAAGGGAGGGGTCATCCATCACGGTATACACTCTAAGAAAGGGACGGTTCATTATGATATGAACTCGAAAGAGGGATCTTTCATCGCGACATACGCTCAAGGAGAGGGGTCGTCCATCACGGTATTCGCTCAAAGAGAGGGATCTTTCACCATGACATGCACTTGAAGAGAGGGGTCATCCATCGTGACATACGCTCAAAAAGAGGGATCCTCCATTATGACATTCCCTCGTAGAGAGGTCATTCATTGCGACCTACTCTCAAAGAGTGGGGTTGTCCATCACAGTATACACTCAAAGAGAGGGACTGTTCACCATGAAATGCACTCGAAGATAGCAGTCATTCATCGAAACGTACGCTCAAAGAGAGGGTCATAGATCACGGTATACGCTCAAAGAGAAGGACCGTTGATTATGACATGCACTCAAAGAGACGTGTCATTCATCGCGACATACTCTCAAAGAGTCCATCACGTTATACACCCAAAGAGTGGGACTGCTCACCATGACAAGCACTCGAATAGAGGGGTTTTTATTCATCGCGACATATGGTCAAAGAGAGGGGTCATCCATCACGGTATACGCTCAAAGAGAGGGACAATTCATTATGACATATGCTAGAAGAGAGGGGTCATTCACCGCGTCATACGCTCAAAGAGAGGTGTCGTACATCACGGTATACGCTCTAAGAAAGGGATTGTTCATTATGACAAGCACTCAAAGAGAGGGGTCAATCATTGCGACATACACTCAAAGAGAAGGGTCGTCCATCAGGGTATATTCTCTAAGAAAGGGACTGTATATTATGACATGCACTTGAAGAGAGGGGTCATTCATCACGACGTATGTTCAAAGAGAGGGGTCGTCCAGCATGGTATACGTTCTAAGAGAGGGATCGTTCACCATGACATGCACTAAAAGACGGGGGTCATTCAAATTGAGACATATGCTCAAAGAAAGGGTTCGTTCATCACGGGATACAATCAAAGAGAGGGACCGATTATTACAACAAACTCTCGAAGGGAGGGGTCATTCACCGCAACATACCCTCAAAGAGAGGGATCGTACAACGCGATATACACTCAAAGTATGGTACCGTTCATTATGACATGCACTCGAAGGGAAGGGTCATTCATCGCGACATATGAACAAAGAGAAGGGTCGTCCATCACGGTATACGCTCTAAGAAAGAGATCGTTCATTATTACAAGCACTCGAAGAGATTGGTCATTCAACGCGACATACACTCAAAGGGAGGGGTCATCCATCACGACACACGCTCAAAGAGAGGGAATGTTCATTATGAAATGCGCTCAAAGAGAGGGGTCATTCACTGTGACATACGCTCAAAGAGAGGGGTCATCCATCACAATATACTATCAAAGAAAACGATCGTTCATTATGAAATTCTTTCGAAGAGAGGGGTCATTTACCGCGACATACGCTCAGCGAGAGGGGTCGTCCATCATGGTATACGCTCCAAGAAAGGGACCATTCATTATGACATGCACTCGAAGAGAGGGGTCACTCATCGCGATATACGCTCAAAGAGAGGGGTCGTCCATCACAGTATATGCTCAAAGAGAGGGATTGTTCACCATGACATGGACTCAAAGAGAGGGGTCCTTCATTGCGACATACACTCAAAAAGAGGGGTCATCGATCACGGTATACTCTTAAAGAGAAGGGTCTTTCATTATGACAAACCCTCAAAGAGAGGGGTCATTCATCGTGATATACGCCAAAGAGAAGGGTCATCCATCACGGTATACGCTCTAAGAAAGGGAACGTTCATTATGACATGCACTCAAAAAGAGGGGTCACTCATCGCGACCTACGATCAAATGGAGGGGTCGTCCATGGTTTATGCTCAAAGATAGGAATCGTTCACAATGTCATGCTCAAAGAGAGGGGTCATTCATGCGACATAGTCTTAAAGGGTGGGTTTGTCTGTAACGACATACGGTCAAAGATAGGGGTCATTCACCGCGATATACGCTCAAAGAGAGGGGTCGTCCATCACGGTATACGCTCTACGAAAGTGAACGTTCATTATGACATGCAATCGAAGAAAGGGGTCATCAATCGTGATATACGCTCAAAGAGAGGGGGCGTCCATCACGGTAGACGTACAAAGAGAGGAACCATTCCCCATGACATGCACTTGAGGAGAGGTGTTATTCATCGCGACATACGCACATTGAGAAAGGTGATCCATCACTATATACGCTCTAAGAAAGGGACCATTCATTTTGACATACACTCGAAGAGAGGGGTCATTCATCGCGATATACGCTCAAAGAGAGGGGTTGTCAATCACAGTATACGCTCAAAGAGAGGGACCTTTCATTTTAACATGCACTCGAGGAGAGGGCTGATTCATCGCGACATACGCTCAAAGAGATGGGTCTTCCATCACAATATACATTCTAAGAATGGGATCATTGCATGCACTCAAAGAGAGGGGTCATTCATCGCGACAAACGCTCAAAGAGAAGGGCCGTCCATCACGATATCTGCTCACAAAGAGGGACCGTTCATTATGACATGCACTCGAAGAGAGAGGTCATTCATTATGGCATATGCTCAAAGAGAGGGGTCGTCCATCACAAAATACGCTCAAAGAGAGGGATCGTTCATTACGACCAACACTCGAAGATTGGGGTCATTCACAGTGACATACGCTCGAAGAGAAGGGTCGTCCATCACAGTATACGCTTTAAGAAAGGGACCATTCATTATGACCTACTCTCGAAGAGAGGGGTCATTCATCGCGATATACGCTCAAAGAGAGTGGTTGTCCATCATGGTATTCTCTCAAAGAGAGGGACCTTTCATTGTAACATGCAATTGAAGAGAGGGCACATTCATCTCGACATACGCTCAAAGAGATGGGTTGTCCATCACGGTATACACTCTAAGAAAGGGATCATTACATGCACTCAAAGCGAGGGATCATTCACCGAAGAGAGGCATCATTCACCACGACATTCGCTCAAAAAGAGGGGTCGTCCATCACAGTATGCGCTCTAAGAAAGGGACCGTTCATTATTACATGCATTCGTAGAGAGGGGTCATTCATCGCGATATACGTTCAAAGAGAAGGATCATCCATCACGGTATCTGCTCAAAGATAGGGATCGTTCACCATGACATGCACTATAATAGAGGGGTCATTCATCGCGACATACGCTCAAAGAGAGGGGTCGTCCATCACGGTATACGCTCAAAGAGAGGAACCGTTCATTATGACATGCACTCGAAGAGAGGGGTCATTCACCAAGACATACACTCAAAGAGAGGAGTCGTCTATCACGGTATACGCTCTTACATTGTCATCGTTCATTATGACATGCACTCGAAGAGAGGGGTCATTCATCGCGACATACGCTTAAAGAGAGGGCTCGTCCATCATGGCGCATATGCTCAAAAAGAGGGGTCGTTCATTATGACATACTCTAGAAGTGAGGGGTCATTCATCATGACATACGCTAAATGAGAGGGGTCGTCCATCACGGTATACGCTCAAAGAGAGGGACCCGTTAATTATGACATACGCTTGAAGAGAGGGGTTTGTCACAGCGACATACGCTCAAGGAAAGGTGATGTCCATCACGGTATACGCTCTAGGAAAGGGATTGTTCATTATGAGATGCACTCGAACAGAAGGGTCATTGATCGCGACATACGCTCAACGGGAAGGGTCATCCATCACGGTATGCGCTCAAAGAGAGGGGCTGTTCAGCATGACATGCACTCAAAGAGAAGGGTCATTCATCGCGACATACGCTGAAAGAGAGGGGTCGTCCATCACGATATACGCTCAAAGAGAGGAACCGTTCATTTTGACATGCAATCGAAGAAATGGGTCTTTCACTGCGATATACGCTCAAAGAGAGGGGTTGTCCATCACGGTATACGCTCAAAGAGAGGGCCCATTCACCATGAATTGCAGTCAAAGATAGGGGCCATAAAGTCGAAGACAGGAATCATTCTTCACGACTTACGCTCAAAGAGAGTGATCGTCCAACACAACATACGCTCAAAGAAAGGGGTCATCCATCACGACATACGCCCAAAAAGAGGGGTCGTCCATCACGGTATACGCTCAAAGAGAGGGACCGTTCACCATGAATTGCACTCAAAGATGGGGCCTATTCATCGCGACATACGCTCAAAGAGAGGGGTCGTCCATCACGGTATATGCTAAAGAGAGGGACAATTCACCATGACATGCACTCGAAGATAGGTGTCATTCATCATGACAAATGCTCAAAGAGAGCGGTCGTCCATCACGAGATACGCTCAAAGAGAGGGAAAAATCATTATGACATACGCTCGAATAGAGCGTCATTCACCACGACATATGCTCATTGAGAGGAGTTGTCCATCACGATTTACGCTCTAAGAAAGGAACCATTCGTTATGACATGCACTAGAAGAGAGGGGTCATTCAACGCGACTTACGCTCAAAGAGAGGGGTCGTCCATCACGCCATAAGCTCAAAGAGAGGGAACGTTCATTATGGAATACGCTTGAAGAGAGGGGTCACCCATCACGGGATACGCTCTAAGAAAGGGACCGATTATTATGACATGCACTCGAAGAGAGGGGTCATTCATCGCAACATACGATAAAAGCAAGTGGTCGTCCATCACGGTATTCACTCAAAGAGAGGGATCTTTGACCATGACATGCACTCGAAGAGAGGGTCATTCATCGCGACATACGCTCGAAAAGAAGTGTCTCGGTCACGGTATTCGGTCAATGAGTGCGACCATTTATTATGACATTCCCTCGAAGAGAGGTGTAATTCATTGCGACATACGCTCAAAGAAAGGGGTCGCCCATCACAGTATACGCTAAAAGAGAGGGATTGTTCACCATGAAATGCACTCAAAGAGAGGGGTCATTCATCGCAACGTAGGCTCAAAGAGAGGATCGTCGATCACGGTATATGCTCAAAGAGAGGGATCATTGATTATGACATGCACTCAAACAGAGGTTTCATTCATCGCGACATACTCTCAATGAGAAGGGTCATCCATCACGGTATACGTTCTAAGAAAGGGACTATTTATTACGACATGCACTCGAAGAGAGGGTTCATTCATCGTGACATATGCTCAAAGAGAGGGGTCATTCACAACAACATACGCACAAAGAGATGGGTCGTCGATCATGGTATATGTTCTAAGAAGGGGACCGTTCAGTATGACATGCACTCGAAGAGAGGGGTCATTCACCGTGATATACGCTCAAAAAGAGAGAAACCGTTCATTATGACATGGACTCAAAGAAAGGGGTCATTCACTGCGACATACGCTCAAAAAGAGGGTCGTCCATCACGGATACGCTCAAAGAGAGGGCCCGTTCACCATGAATTACACTCAAAGATAGTGGCCATTCATCGCGACATACGCTCAAAGAGAGGGGTCGTCTATCACGGTATAAGATCAAAGAGAGGGACAATTCACCATGACATGCACTCGAAGAAAGGGACAATTCATCATGACAAATGCTCAAAGAGAGGTGTCGTCCATCACGAGATACGCTCAAAGAGTGGGACCGGTCATTATGACATACGCTCGAATGGAGCGGTCATTCACCGTGACATACGCTCAACGAGAGGGGTTGTCCATCACGATTTACTCTCTAAGAAAGGAACCGTTCATTATGACATACACTCGAAGAGAGGGGTCATTCATTGCGATATACGCTCAAAAAGAGGGGTCGTCCATCACGGTATACGCATAAAGAGAGGAACCATTCACCATGACATGCACTCGAAGAGAGGTGTTATTCATTGCTACATACGCACATTGAGAAAGGTCGTCCATCACTATATACGCTCTAAGAAAGGGACCGTTCATTATGACATGCACTCGAAGAGAGGGGTCATTCATCGCGATATACGCTCAAAGAGAGGGGTCGTCCATCACGGTATACGCTCAAAGAGAGGGACCTTTCATTTTAACTTGCACTCGATGAGAGGGCTGATTCATCGCGACATACGCTCAAAGAGATGGGTCGTCCATCACAGTATACACTATAAGAAAGGGATCCTTACATGCACTCAAAGGGAGGGATCATTAATCGCGACAAACGCTCAAATAGAAGGGTCGTCCATCACGGTATCTGCTCACAAAGAGGGAGGATCGTTCATTATGTCATGCACTCGAAGAGAGGGGTCATTCACCGTGGCTTACGCTCAAAGAGAGGGGTCGTCCATCACAAAATACGCTTAAAGAGAGGGACCATTCATTACGACCAGCACTCGAAGAGAGGGGTCATTCACCGTGATATACGCTCAAAGAGAAGGGTCGTCCATCACGGTATACGCACTAAGAAAGAGACCTTTCATTATGTTCTACTCGATGAGAGGGGTCATTCACCGCGACATATGCTTAAAGAAAAAGGTCATCCATCACGATATATGCTCTAAAAAATGGACTGTTAATTATGACATGCACTAGAAGAGAAGGATTGTTCACCAGGACATAAAGTCGAAGACAGGAATCATTCATCACGACTTACGCTCAAAGAGAGTGATTGTCCAACACAACATACGCTCAAAGAGAGGGGCCGTCCATCACGACATACGCTCAAAGAGAGGGGTCGTCCATCACGGTATACGCTCAAAGAGAGGGACCGTTCACCATGAATTACACTCAAAGATAGGGGCTATTCATCGCGACATACGCTCAAAGAGAGGGGTCGTCCATCACGGTATATGCTCAAAGAGAGGGATAATTCACCATGACATGCACTCGAAGAAAGGGGTCATTCATCATGACAAATACACAAAGAGAGTGGTCGTCCATCAGGAGATACGCTCAAAGAGAGGGACTGGTCAATATGACATACGCTCGAATTGGGCGGTCATTTCCCGTGACATACGCTCAATGAGAGGGGTTGTCCATCACAATTTACTCTCTGAGAAAGGAACCGTTCGTTATGACATGCACTAAAAGAGAGGGGTCATTCACTGCGACATACGCTCAAAGAGAGGGATCGTCCATCATGGATACGCTCAAAGAGAGGGACCGTTCACCATGAATTGCAGTCAAAGATAGGGGGCATTCATTGCGACATACGCTCAAAGAGAGGGGTCGTCAATCACGGTATACGCTCAAAGAGAGGGACAATTCACCATGACATGCACTCGAAGGAAGGGGTCATTCATCATGATAAATGCTCAAAGAGAGCAGTCGTCCACACGAGATACACTCAAAGAGAGGGACCGATCATTATGACATACGCACGAATACAACGGTCATTCACCGCGACATATGCTCAATGAGAGGGGTTGTCCATCACGATTTACGCTCTAAGAAAGGAAACATTCGTTATGACATGCACTGGAAGAGAGGGGTTATTCAACGCGACATACGCTCAAAGAGAGGGGTCGTCCATCACGCCATACGCTCAAAGAGAGGGAACGTTCATTATGGAATACGCTTGAAGAGAGGGGTCATTCATCGCGGTATACGCTCAGAGAGATGGGTCATCCATCACGATATACGCTCTAAGAAAGGCACTGTTCATTATGACATGCACCCAAAAAGAGGGGTCATTCATCGTGGTATACGCTTAGAGAGAGGGGTCATCCATCACGGTATACGCTCTAAGAAAGGGACAAATCATTATGATATGCACTCGAAGAGAGGGGTCATTCATAGCGACATATACTAAAAGCGAGGGGTCGTCCATCACGGTATTCACTCAAAGAGAGGGATCTTTCACCATCACGGTATCTGTTCACAAAGTGGGACCGTTCAATATGGCATGCATTCGAAGAAAGGGGTCATTCACCGTGGCATATGCTCAAAGAGAGGAACCATTCATTATTACATGCACTCGAAGAGTGGAGTCATTCACCGCGACATATGCATAAACACAAGGGTCGTATATCATGGTATACACTCAAGGAGAGGGAGCGTTCACCATGACATGCACTCAAAGAGAAGGGCCATTCATCGCGACATAAGCTCAAAATGAGGCGTCGTCCATCAGGGGATACACTCATAGAGAGGGACAGTTCACCAAGACATGCACTCGAAGAGAGGGGTCATTCCTTACGAAAAATACTCAAAGAGAGGGGATGTCCATCATGGGATATGTTCAAAGAGAGGAACCGGTTATTATGACATACGCTCGTATAGAGCGGTCATTCACCGCGACATACGCAAAAGAGAGGGATCGTCCATCACGATTTACGCTTTTAGAAAGTAACCGTTATTTATGACATACACTCGAAGAGAGGGGTCATCTATCACGGTATACACTCTAAGAAAGGGACAGTTCATTATAACATGAACTCGAAAAGTGGGGTCATTCATTGCGACATACGCTCAAAGAGAGGGGTCATCCATCACGGTATTCGCTCAAAGAGAGGGATCTTTCACCATGACATGTACTTGAAGAGAGGGTCAATCCATCGCGACATACACTCAAAAAGAGGGGTCTCAATCACAGTATACACTCAAAGAACCCTTCATTATGACATGCCCTCGAAGAGGGGCCATTCATTGCGACCTACTCTCAAAGAGAGGGGCCGTCCATCACAGTATACACTCAAAGAGAGAGACTCTTCACCATGAAATACACTCGAAGAGAGGAGTCATTTATCGCAATGTACGCTCAAAGAGAGGGTCATCGATCACGGTATATGATTAAAGAGAAGGACTGTTGATTATGACATGCACTCAAAGAGAAGTGTCATTGATCGTGACATACTCTCAAAGTGTCCACGATATACGCCCAAAGAGTGGGACTGCTCACCATGACATGCAGTCGAATAGAGGGGGTTTTATTCATCGCGACATACGGTCAAAGAGAGGGGTCGTCCATCATGGTATACGCTCAAAGAGAGGGACCATTCATTATGACATATGCTAGAAGAGAGGGGTCATTCACCGCCTCATACGCTCAAAGAGAGGTGTCGTCCATCATGGTATACGCTCTAAGAAAGGGATTGTTCATTATGTCAAGCACTCAAAGAGAGGGATCAATCATCGCGACATACGCTCAAAGAGAAGGGTCGTCCATCAGGGTATACGCTCTAAGAAAGGGATTGTTTATTATGACATGCACTTGAAGAGAGGGGTCATTCATCAAGAAGTACGTTTAAAGAGAGGGGTCATCCATCATGGTATACGCTCAAAGAGAGGGATCGTTCACCATGACATACAATAAAAGAGAGGGGCCATTCACATCAAGATATATGCTCAAAGAAAGGGGTCGTCTATCACGGGATACAATCAAAGAGAGGGACCGATTATTACGACAAACTCTCGAAGGGAGGGGTCATTCACCGCAACATACCCTCAAAGAGAGGGGTCGTACATCGCGATATACGCTCAAAGTATGGTACCGTTCATTATGACATGCACTCGAAGAGAAGGGTCATTCATCGCGACATATGCAGCACAATGAGAAGGGTCGTCCATCACAGTATACGCTCTAAGAAAGAGACCGTTCATTATAACACGCACTCGAAGCGAGGGGTCATTCATCGCGACATACGCTCAAAGAGAGGGAACGTTCATTATGTAATACGCTCGAAGAGAGGGGTAATTCACTGTGACATACGCTCAAAAAGAGGGGTCATCCATCACGGTATACGCTCAAAGAAAAGGACCATTCATTATGAAATTCTCTCGGAGAGAGGGGTCAATGACCACGACATACGCTCAGCGAGAGGGATCGTCCATCACGGTATACGCTCTCAGAAAGGGACCGTTCATTATGACATGCACTTGAAGAGAGGGGTCATTCATCGCGATATACGCTCAAAAAGAGGGGTCATCCATCACGGTATACGCTCAAAGAGAGGGACCTTTCATTGTAACATGCACTTGAAGAGAGGGCTCATTCATCGCGACATACGCTCAAAAAGATGAGTCGTCCATCACAGTATACCCTCTAAGGAAGGGATCTATACATGCACTCAAAGAGTGGGGTCATTCATCGCGACAAACGATCAAAGAGAAGGGTCGTTCATCACGGTATCTGCACACAAAGAGGGACCGTTCATTATGACATGCACTCGAAGAGAGGGGTCATTCAGCGTGGCATACGCTCAAAGAGAGGGGTCGTCCATCACAATATACGCACAAAGAGAGGGACCGTTCATTACGACCAACACTCGAAGAGAGGGGACATTCACCGCGACATACGCTCAAGAGATGGGTCGTCCATCTCGGTATATGCTCTACGAAAGGGATCATTCATTATGACCTACTCTCGATGAGAGGGGTCATTCAATGCAACATATGCTCAAAAAGAAGGGTCGTCCATCACGGTATCCGCTCATAAAGGGGGACCATTCATTATGGCATGCACTCGAAGAGAGGGGTCATTCACCGTGGCATACGCTCAAAGAGAGGGGTCTTTATTCATCGCGACATATTCTCAAAGAGTCCATCACGGTATATGCCCAAAGAGTGGGACTGCTCACTATGACTTGCACTCGAATAGAGGGGTTTTTATTCATCGTGACATACGGTCAAAGAGAGGGGTCGTCCATCACAGCATACGCTCAAAGAGAGGGAACATTCATTATGACATATGCTAGAAGAGAGGGGTCATTCACCGCGTCATACGCTGAGAGAGTGGTGTCGTCAATCACTGTATACGCTCTAAGAAAGGGATTGTTCATTATGACAAGCACTCAAAGAGAGGGGTCAATCATCGCGACATACTCTCAAAGAGAAGGGTCGTCCATCAGGGTATACGCTCTAAGAAAGTGACTATTTATTATGACATGCACTTGAAGAGAGGGGTCATTCATCACGACGTACGTTCAAAGAGAGGGGTTGTCCATCATGGTATACGCTCAAAGAGAGGGTTCGTGATAAACGGATACGTTGCTTCAAAAACAACCATCCTTGTTTGAAACGGATCTAGGATAGTAGCAAGCATATCTCTGCAATAAACACAAGATTATAGACGTAAGAATGGTGTTAAAATTACTAGAAAACAAAGAAAATTAAAAAAAAACAAAGAAAGAAAAAGATGAAGGAATTCTGCGTTTATAGGATTTAATGAAGATGAAATGCTTCAAGGGCTTTCATGGCTGCAATATAATATCCAAAATGGCAGAATTGAATGTTGAAGTTGCTGGAAAAATAATAACGATGTTGAACTCGAAAGAACCCGAACAATATACTGAGTAGACCCGAATCGAATATGTTCTCCGTCAACGGACTTGGACCTTCTAGATAGTGATCTAGGAACCCGAAGTATCAAGGAATTGACACACTCAAACAAAGTCTGAAAATGTCAAGAAAAGTTCAATGAAGAACTGAAATTGAGCGAAATTCTCACAAAAATATTGTTTCATAAAATTGCCTAACCTTGTCTTTACAAAATCAAGTAAATATATAGGAATAAAGGAGAAGTTGGCCAAATTTGAATTTGTGGCCTTAATTCAAACGAAAATTAAAATTTAAATGCTCAAATAACTTCTCCTAGGCTCCTAATATCCTTAGCCACATGTTTTGGCACATAAAATACATTAAACATGCGTTTAATGTTTGAATTTGAATAAGAAACCACTCATTCTTATCCAATGTTGCTAATTGGTCTTCAAAGAAAGGGCCTTATTTGGCTTGCTTGCTTTTGGACGCCCAAACTTCTGGAGAAGGGTGCTATGTGGGCCCCACATGCATGGCACATGCGTAGGACACCTGCTCTTCGTGTACGGCAGGTTTCAGCTGCTGTAGGTCACTTCAACTTGAGTTGAGTTGAGCTGAAAATGGAGATGAGCTAAAACGAACTAGCTAAGAGTGTTAGGAGCTAAACGGAGCTGGGAGCTAAGCCTTTGAGCTGCCTCGAGCTAAGTTGAGCTGCGTGCACACCATTGAGCTTCTTCTGAGCTGAATTTAATTCGCTTGAGCTGGTATTGAACTGCACGCTCTCCTGAGCTGGAGATGAGCTTAGTATGCCCACTTGAGCTCAGGTTCTCGTAAGTACCTATAGTAGAACAAGGCAAACACATCTAAAAAGCCTTGTAGTCTTATTTTAACCATACAAACACACTTAAAACCAAATGCAAACATAATTAACATAGTATATACATAAGTAAACACACATACTAATATATATACCTAAATATGTCACATATCAGCATGCAACATATTATAAACAACATATTCTAAGGCATGAACATTCTCAAAATGAATCTGAAATGTTAGAACAAGGAAAAGAGCTTCACTGTATTTCTTTGCCTTAGAACGTGTGATAGGTCCTAATGGCAAGACCTCCGGATCAACCTGTTGAACTTAACATGATGTGCTCACATCAGATCGTTCACCATGACATGCACTAAAAGAGAGGGGTCATTCACATCGAGACATATGCTCAAAGAAAGGGGTCGTCCATCACGGGATACAATCAAACAGAGGGACCAATTATTACGACAAACTCTCGAAGGGAGGGGTCATTCACCGCAACATACCCTCAAAGATAAGGGTCGTACATCGCGATATATGCTTAAAGTATGGTACTATTCATTATGA
Organism: Abelmoschus esculentus; assembly: GCA_035048815.1. NCBI lineage: Eukaryota > Viridiplantae > Streptophyta > Magnoliopsida > Malvales > Malvaceae > Abelmoschus > Abelmoschus esculentus. The sequence goes on along the minus strand of JAUCBN010000008.1, from coordinate 17,444,720 downwards.
CATGCACTAGAGGAGAAGGGTCATTCATCGCGACGTATGCACAATGAGAAGGGTCATCCTTCACGATATACACTCTAAGAAAGAGACCGTTCATTATGACATGCACTCAAAGAGAGGGGTTATTCAATGCGACATACACTCAAAGAGAGGGGTCATCCATCATGACATACGCTCAAAGAGAGGGAATGTTCATTATGAAATACGCTCGAAGAGAGGGGTGATTCACAGTTACATATGCTCAAAGAAAGGGGTCATCCATCACGGAATATGCTCAAAGAAAAGGACCGTTCATTATGAAATTCTCTTGAAGAGAGGGGTCATTTATCGCGACATACGCTCAGCAAGAGGGGTCATCCATCACGGTATGCGCTCTAAGAAAGGGACCGTTCATTACGAAATACGTTCGAAGAGAGGGGTCAATCACTACGACATACGCTCAAAGAGAAGGTTCATCCATCACAGTATACGTTCTAAGAAAGGGGTCGTTCATTATGACATGCACTCGAAGAATGGAGTCATTCATCGCGACATAAGCTTAAAGAGTAGGGTCGTCCATCACGGTATACGCACTAAGAAAGGGACCATTAATTATGACATACACTCAAAGAGAGGGGTCATTCATCATGACATATGCTCAAAGAGAGAGACCATTCACCACGACATGCACTTAAAGCGAAGGGTCTTTCATCGCGACATATGCTCAAAGAGAGGGGTCGTCCATCATGGGATACGCTCAAAGAGAGAGACAGGTCATTACGGCTTACTCTAGAAGGGAGGGGTCATTCACCGCGACATACTCTCAAAGAGAGGGGTCGTCCATCACGGTATACGCTCTATGAAAGGGACCGTTCATTATGACATGCACTCAAAGAGAGGGGTCCATTCATCGCGACATACACTCAAAGAGAGGGATCGTCCGTCATGGTATACGATCAAAGAGGGGGATCGTTTACCATGACATGCACTCGAATAGAGGGGTCATTCATCGTGACATACGCTAAAAGAGAGTGGTGGTCCATCACGGTATACGCTCAAAGAGAGGTACCGTTCACCATGAAATGCACTCGAAGAGAGGGGTCACTCATCACGTCATACGCTCAAAGAGAGGGGTCGTCCATCATGATATACGCTCTAAGAAAGGGTTTTACGCTCAAAGAGAGGTGTCGTCCATCACGGTATACGCTTTAAGAAAGGGACCGTTTATTATGACATTCACTCGAAGAGAGGGATCAATCATCGCGACATACGCTCAAAGAGAAGGATCGTCCATCACGGGATACGCTCAAAGAAAGGGACCGTTCATTATGACATGCACTCGATGAGAGGGGACATTCATCGCGACATACACACAATGAGAAAGGTCATTGTAGCGACCTTTTTCAGTTTGAAAGATGGAAAACGGGAAATTAGTTTGAAAAAGTTTTAAGGAGTACAAGGTCTTTGTTGGTATTGATTTAATCCCCTTCGAAAATGTTATTTAAAAAATATAAATTCTTTTTGAAGAATAAATTTGGAGCCGCCATCAGTCACTAAGGTAGACCGGACACCTTAAAAGGGAAATCAAAGATTTATTTTGAAAAGGGTTGTTGGAGTTGGTTATGCATGGGGAAGGATTAGCACCCCCATCACTCTCTAAAATCGGTACAAAAAATATTTTCTTTAAAAATCATGTTTCAACTTTAACTTAATTTTAAATCGTTTTCTAAATTCAAAATTGACCTTAATTAAACGGGTTTAATTTAATTGGTGAATTCAAATCAATAAAGCATTTAATTAATAAGGTTGACAATACACCGGACCAAAGACTAAATCAACGTCAAATAATATTGTTCGTCGCATTAGTTTAGGGTTCATATCCCGCACGTCACCTTTATGAATGATGCAACATAAAAAGAAATGATGTCATGATCTTGTCGGCTTTTAATTTTAATTACCTAGAGATGGTGAAAAATAATTTTAATATTTCGGTAAACGTTCGATGATTCGGACCGTTATGACACGAGCATAAAAACTAATGGTCACCTCTTTTGTTAGAATCTAATCAATTAAATAAATAGAAACTGACCTAAATAAATAATACTAAATTATGTGAATGATTATAGTCTAGTGATACGAATCCAAAGGTAAATAATCGAATGATTCAGCGCATGCACTTGGTGAGACAAATTCTAGAAATAAAATATCATTATTATTCTACCACAATATGAAGAATTAAACATAAATAAATACACATGCAAGCAACAATTATTTTTGATTTAAAGACCATGTAATATATATATATATATATATATAAAGGATAAAACAAAATGACACGCTTAGGAATAAATTAAATAAAACAAGGACGCCTGTATACGTTACTAACGATATATACATATATATTTGATTACATACAATATTAATACATAGTTATGCAACATAATATATCACATTTGATGATTTCATAATATCCACAAGTACATATTATATATATACCCACACCGATAAAACTTAAACAAATAGTAAGGTAGAATATTAACATGCGTAGTACACATATTATTATAATAAAAACACGTACAAACATGCAATATTAATGTAAAATGTATGACCATAATATTAATACCCGTACAAAAATTAAAGCGTCCAAGCCCATTATTTTAAACATAAAAGTGACGAGTTAGACCCGGATAAAAATGGTGACTACAGTCGTCCATCTTGGTATATGCTCTAAGAAAGGGACCGTTCATTATGACATGCACTCGACGAGAGGGGCCATTCAACGCGTCATATGCTCAAAGAGAGGGGTCATCCATCACGGCATACGCTCAATGAGAGAGACCATTTATTATGAAACACGCTCGAAGAGAGGGGTCATTCATCGCGACATACGCTCAAAGAGAGGGGTCATCCATCACGGGTACGCTCTAAGAAAGAGACCGTTCATTGTGAAATACGCTCGAAGAGAGGTCATTAAATGCGACATACGCTCAAAAATAAGGGTCATCCACCATGGTATACGTTCTAAGAAAGAGACCTTTCATTATGACATGCACTCGAAGGGAGGGGTCATTCATCGCGACATACGCTCAAAGGAAAGGGTCGTCAATCATGGTATACGCTCTAAGAAAGGGACCATTCATTATGACATGCACTCGAAGAGAGGGGTCATTCATCGTGACATACGCTTAAAGAGAGGGCTCATCCATCATGGCGCATATGCTCAAAAAGTGGGACCCGTTCATTATGACATACTCTAGAAGTGAGGGGTCATTGACCGCGACATACGCTAAAAGAGAGGGGTCGTCCATCACGGTATACGCTCAAAGAGAGGGACCCGTTAATTATGACATACGCTCGAAGAGAGGAGTCTGTCACAGCGACATACGCTCAAGGAAAGGTGATGTCCATCACGGTATACGCTCTAGGAAAGGGATTGTTCATTATGAGATGCACTCGAATAGAAGGGTCATTGATCGCGACATACACTCAACGGGAAGGGTCATCCATCACGGTATGCGGTCAAAGAGAGGGGCTGTTCAGCATGACATGCACTCAAAGAGAAGGGTCATTCATCACGACATACGCACAAAGAGAGGGGTTATCCATAACGGTATATGCTCAAAGATAGGGGTCGTTCAACATGACATGCACTCAAAGAGAGTGGTCATTCACAGCGACATACACTCAAAGAGAAGGGTCGTCCATCAAGCTCTAAGAAAGGGACCGTTCATTATGACATACACTCGAAGAGTCATTCATCGCGACACACTCAAAGAGAGGTGTTGTCCATCACAGTATATGCTCAAAAAGAGGGACCGTTCACCTTGACATGCACTCAAAGAGAGTGTCCATTCGTGTCGACATACGCTCAAAGAGAGAGGTGGTCCATCACGGCATACGCTCAAAGAGAGGGACTGTTCATTATTATATACTCTCGAAGAGAGGGTTCATTCACCGCGACATACGCTTAAAGAGAGGAATCGTTCACCATGACATGCACTCGAAGAGAAGGTCATTCATCGCAACATACACTCAGAGAGACGGGTCATCGATCACGGTATACGCTCAAAGAGAGGGACCGTTCATTATGACATGCACTCAAAGAAAGGGGTTATTCATCGCGATAGACGCTCAAAGAGTGGGGTCGTCCATCATGGTAAACGCTCAAAGAGAGGGATCATTCATTATGACATACATTCGAAGAGAGGGTCCTTTATCGCGCATACGCTCAATGAGAGCGGTCGTCCAATACGGAAAACACTCAGAGATAGGGACTATTCACCGCGACATACGCTAAAGGAGAGGGGTCTCTATCACGGTATACGCTCTAAGAAAGGGAGCGTTCATTATGACATGCACTCAAAGAGAGGGGTCATCAATAGCGATATATGCTCAAAGAAAAGGGTTGTCCATCACAGTATACGCTCAAAGAGAGAGACCGTTCATTATGATGTACACTCGAATAAAAGGATCATTCCTTGCGACGTACGCTCAAAGAGGGGTCATTCATCACGACATACGCTCAAAGAGAGGGGTCGTCCATCCTGGTATACGCTCAGATAGACGGATCGTTCACCATGTCATGCACTCCAAGAGAATGGTCATTCATCGCGACATATGCTCAAAGAGAGGGGTCATCCATCATGGTATACGCTAAAAGAGAGGAACCGTCCATTAAGACATACACTCAAAGAGAGGGGTCATTCATCACGACATATGTTAAAAGAGGGGTAGTTTATCACGGTATATACTCAAAGCGAGGAATCGTTCACCATGACAAGCACTCGAAGAGAGGGGTCATTCATCACGACATATGCTCAGAGAGATGGATCGTCCATCCTAGTATACGCTCAAATAGAGGGACCGTTCACCATGTAATGCACTCCAAGAGACGGGTCATTCATCGCAACATACGCTCAAAGAGAGGGGTCATCCACCATGGTATACGCTAAAAGAGAGGGACCGTCCACTAAGACTTACACTCGAAGAGGGGTCATTCATCGCGACATATGCTCAAAGAGATGGATCGTCCATCACGGGATACGCTCAAAGAGAGGGACTGTTCATTATGACATATGCTCGAAGAGAGGGGTCATTCACCATGACATACGCTCAAAGTGAGGGGTCATCCATCAAGGTATACGCTCAAAGAGAGGGACCATTCATTATGACATACAGTCGATGAGAAGGGTCATTCATCACGACATACGCTCAAAGAGAGGGGTCACCGATCACGGTATACGCTCGAAGAGAGGGACCGTTTATTATGACATGCAATGAAAGAGAGTGGTCATTCATCGTGACATACGCTCAAAGAGAGGGGTCATTCACCGCGACATACGCTCAAAGAGAGGTGACATCCATCACGGTATACGCTCTTGGAAAGGGGTCGATCATTATGACATGCACTCGAAAAGAAGGGTCATTCATCTAGACATACGCTCAAAGAGAAGGATTGTCCATCACGGTATACGCTCTAAGAAAGGGACCGTTTATTATCACATGCACTCGAAGAGAGGGGTCATTCATCTCGACACACGCTGAAAAAGAGGGGTTGTCCATCTCGGTATACGCTCAAAGATAGGGACCGTTCACCATAACATGCACTCCAAGAGAGGACTCATTCGACACGACATGCGCTCTAAGAGAGGGGTCGTCCATTATGGCATACGCTCGAAGATAGGGGTCATTCACCGCTACAGACGCTCAAAGAGAGGGGTCATCCATCACGGTATACGCTCTTAAGAAGGGGATCATTCATTATGACATGCACTCGAAGAGAGGGGTCATTCATCGTGACATACACTCAAAGAGAAGGGTTGTCCATCACGGTATACGCACTAAGAAAGGGACCATTCATTATGACATGCGCTCGAAGAGAGAGGGCATTCATCGTGACATACGTTCAAAGATAAGGTCATCCATCACGGAATACGCTTTAGGAAAGTGATCGATCATTATGACATGCACTCGAGGAGAGGTGTCATTCACCGCGACGTACGCTCAAAGAGAGATGACGTCCATCACGATATATGCTCTAGGAAAGGGACCGGTCATAATGACCTGCACTCGAAAAGAAGGGTCATTCATCTCGACATACGCTCAAAGAAAGGGTCGTCCATCACGGTATACGCTCTAAAAAGGGACCGTTTATTATGACATGCACTCGAGGAGAGGGGTCATTCATCGCGACATACTCTCAAAGAGAGGGTCATCAATCACAGTATACGCTCAAAGAGATCGACCGATGATTATGACAAGCTCTCAAAGAGAGGGGTCATTCATTGAGACACATGCTCAAAGAGAGGGGTTGTCCATTACGGTATACACCCAAAGAGAGGGACCATGCAACATGACATGCACTCGAATAGAGGGGTCATTCATCGCGACTTACGCTCGAAGTTAGGGGTCGTGCATTACGGCATACGCTCAAAGAGATGGTCCGTTCATTATGACATATGCTCTAAGAGAGGGGTCATTGACCACGTCATACAGTCAAAGAGAGGTGTCGTCCATCACAATATACTCTCTAAGAATGGGACCGTTCATTATGACATGCACTCGAAGAGAGGGGTCATTCGTCGCGAAAAACGCTCATAGAGAAGGGTCGTCCATCACGGTATATGCTCTAAGAAAGGGACTATTTATTATATCGCGACATACGTTCAAAGAGAGGAGTTATCCATCACGGTATACGCTCAAAGAGAGGGACCATTTACCATGACATGCACTCATAAAGAGAGGTCATTCATCGCGACATACGCTCAAAGAGATGGGTCGTTCATCACGGGAGACTCTCAGAAAGAGGGATCGGTCATTACGATATACTTTCAGAGAGAAGGGTCATTCACCGCTACATACGCTCAAAGAGAGGGGTCGTCCATCACGGTATACTCTCTAAGAATGGGTCCATTTATTATGACACGCACTCGAAGAGAGGGAACATTCATCGCCACATACTCTCACTGAGAAGGGTTGTCCATCACAGTATACGATCTAAGAATGGGACCGTTAATTATGACATGCACCCGAAGAGAGGGATCATTCAACGCGACTTACGCTAAAAAAGAGGGGTCGTCCATCTCGTTATACGCTCAAAGAGAGGGATCGTTCACCATAACATGCACTCAAGGAGAGATATCGTTCACTGTGACATACGCTAAAAAAGAGGGGTCCTTCAACACGACTTACGCTCAGAGAGGGACCATTCATTATGACATACTCTCGAATAGAGGGGTCATTCACCGTGACATACACTCAAAGAGAGGTGTTGTCCATCACGGTTTACGCTCTAAGAAAGGGACCATTCATTATGACATGCAGTCGAAGAGAGGGGTCATTCATCGCAACATTCGCTCAAAGAGAGGGTTCATCCATCACGGTATACTTTCAAAGAGAGGGTTCATCCATCACGGTATACACTCAAAGAGAGGGTTCATCCTTCACGGTATACTCTCAAAGAGAAGGACCTTTCACCATAACTTGCACTCGAAGAGAGGGGTCTTTCATCGCGACATACGCCCAAAGAGAGGGGTCATCGATCACGGTATACGTTCAAAGAGAGGGGCCGTTTATTATGACATGCACCGAAAGAGAGGGGTAATTCATCTTAAGATACGCTCAAAGAGAGGTACCGTTCACCATGTCATGCACTCGAAGAGAGGCGTCATTCATCGCAACATACACACAAAGAGAGGGGTCGACCATCATGGTATACGCTCAAAGAGAGAGACCGTTTAGCATGACATGCACTCAAAGAAAGGGGTCATTCACAGCGACATACGCTTGAAGACAGGGGTCGTCCATCACGTTATACGTTCCATGAAGGGGACCATTCATTATGACATACACTCGAAGAGAGGGGCATTCACCGCGACATACGCTTAAAAAGAGAACTCGTCCCTCACAGTATACGGTCTAAGAAAGGGACCGTAAATTATGACATGCACTCGAAGAGAGGGGTCATTCACCGCGACATATGCTCAAAGAGAAGGGTCGTCCATCACGATATATGCTCTAAGAAAGGGACCATTTATTATGACATGCACTCGAAGAGAGGGGTCATTCATCGCGACATACACTAAAAAAGAGGGGTCGTCTATCTCGTTATACGCACAAAGAGAGGGACCATTCACTAAAACATGAACTCGAAGAGAGGGATCATTCAACGCGACATACGCTCAAAGAGAGGGGTCGTTCATCACGGAATACGCTCAAATAGAGGACCATTCATTATGACATACTATCGAGGAGTGGGGTCATTTACTGCGACATACGCTCAAAGAGTGGTGTCGTCCATCACGGTATACGCTCTAAGAAAGGGACCATTCTTTATGACATGTAGTCGAATATAGGGGTCATTCATCGCGATATTGGCTCAAAGAGAGGGGTCATCCTTTCACCATGACTTGCACTCGAAGTGGGGTCATTCATCGCGTCATTTGCTCAAAGAGAGGGGTCATCCATCACGACATACGCTCAAAGAGAGGGACCGTTCATCATGACATACGCCCAAAGAGAGGGGTCATTCACCGTGACATATGCTCAAAGACAAGAGTCGTCTATCAAGGTATATGCTCTATGAAAAGGACTGTTTATTACGACATGCACTCAAAGAGAGGGGTCATTTATCGCGTCATATGCACAATGAGAAGGGTCGCCCATCACGGTATACGCTCTAAGAAAGATACTGTTCATTATGAAATACGCTCGAAGAGATGGGTCATTCACCACGATATACGCTCAAAGAGAGGGGTCATCCATTAAGGTAGACGCACTAAGAAAGGGTTCGTTCATTATGAAATACCCTTGAAGAGAGGGGTCATTCACCGCGACATACGCTCAAAGAGAATGGACATCCATCATGTTAAACGCTATAGGAAGGGGACCGTTCATTATGACATGCACTATAAGAGAGGGGTTGTCCATCACGGTATACGCTCAAAGAGAGGAATCATTCACCTTGTCATGCACTCGAAGAGAGGGGTCATCATCGCGACATACACTCAAAGGCATTGTGTATTATGACATGCACTGAAAGAGAAGGGTCATTCATCACGACATGCGCTCAAAGAGAGGAGTCGTCCATCACGACATACGCTCAAAGAGAGGGACCGTTCATCATGACATACGCTCAAAGGGAGGGGTCATTCACCGCGACATATGCTCAAAGAGAAGAGTTGTCTATCAAGGTATATGCTCTATGAAAAGGGCTGTTTATTACAATATACACTCGAAGAGAGGGGTCATTTATCGCGTCATATGCAGAATGAGAAGGGTCGTCCATCACGGTATACGCTCTAAGAAAGGTACCGTTCATTATGAAATACGCTCGAAGAGAGGGGTCATTCACCACGACATACGCTCAAATTGAGGGGTCATTCATCAAGGTAGACGCACTAAGAAAGGGTTCGTTCATTATGAACTACCCTCAAAGAGAGGGGTCATTCACCGCGCATACGCTCAAAGAGAATGGACATCCATCATGTTAAACGCTATAGGAAAGTGACCGTTCATTATGACATGCACTACAAGAGAGGGGTTGTCCATCACGGTATACGCTCAAAGAGAGGGATCATTCACCTTGTCATGCACTCGAAGAGAGGGGTCATTCATCGCGACATACGCTCAAAGAGAGGGGTCGTCCGTCACGGCATATGCTCAAACAGAGGGATCGTTCATTATGACATACTCTCGAAGAGAGGGTTCATTCACCACGACATACACTCAAAGAATTGAGTCGTCTATCATGTTATACGCTCTTAGAATGTGACCATTCATTATGAAAAACACTCGAAGAGAGGGGTCATTCATCTTGACCTACGCTTAAAGAGAGGGGTCGTCCATCACGGCATGTGCTCAAAAAGAGAGGTCATTCATTATGACATACTCTAGTAGTGAGGGGTCATTCACCTCGACATATGCTAAAAGAGAGGGCTCGTCAATCACGGTATACGCTCAAAGAGAGGGACAGATCATTACGCCTAAAGAGTGGGGCCGTTCAGCATGCATGCACTCAAAGAGAGAGAGTGGTCATTCACAGCGACATACGCTCAAAGAGAAGGGTCGTCCATCACGTTCTAAGAAAGTGACCGTTCATTATGACATGCACTCGAAGAGTCATTCATCGCGACAAAAGCTCAAAGAGAGGGGTTGTCCGTAAAAGTATACGCTCAAAGAGAGGGATCGTTCACCATGACTTGCACTCGAAGAGAGTGGTCAATCGTGGTGACATACGCTCAAAGAGAGGGGTCGTCCATCACGGCATAGGCTCAAAGAGAGGGACCGTTCATTATTATATACTCTCAAAGAGAGGATTCATTCACCACGACATACGCTCAAAGAGATGAACCGTTCACCATGACATGCACTCGAAGAGAAAGTCATTCATCACAACATACACTCAAAGAGAGGGGTCATCGATCATGGTATACGCTCAAAGAGAGGGACCGTTCATTATGACATACACTCAAAGAGAGGGATCGTTCGTTATGATATGCACTCAAAGAGAGGGGTTATTCATCGCGACAGACGCTCAAAGAGTTGGGTCGTCCATTACGGTAAACGCTCAAAAAGAGGGATCGTTCATTATGACATACACTCGAAGAGAGGGTCATTTATTGCGACATACGCTCAAAGAGAGCGGTCGTCCAATACAGTAAACACTCTAAGAGAGGGACCATTCACCGCGACATACGCTTAAGGAGAGGGGTTGTCTATCACGGTATACGCTCTAAGAAAGAGACCGTTCATTATGACATGCACTCGAAGAGAGGGGTCTTTAATCGCAATATATGCTCAAAGAGAAGGGTCGTCCATCACGGTATATGCTCAAAGAGAGAGACCGTTCATTATGACGTACACTCTAATAGAAGGGTCATTCCTCGCGATGTACGCTCAAAGAGAGGGGTCATTCATCATGACATACGCTCAAAGAGAGGGGTTGTCCATCCAAATATATGCTCAGATAGAGAGACCGTTCACCATGTCATGCACTCTAAGAGAAGGGTCATTCATCGCGATATACGCTCAAAGAGAGGGGTCATCCATCATGGTATACGCTAAATGAGTGAACGTCCACTAAGACAAACACTCAAAGAGAGGGGCATTCATCGCGACATACGCTCAAAGAGATGGATCGTCCATCACGGGATACACTCGAAGAGAGGGACCGTTGATTATGACATATGCTCAAAGAGAGGAGTCATACACCATGACATACGCTCAAAGTGAGGGGTCATCCATCATGGTATACGGTCAAAGCGAGGGACCGTTCATTATGACGTACAATCGAAGAGAGGGGACATTCATCACGACATACGCTTAAAGAGAGGGGTCATCGATCACGGTATACGCTCAAAGAGAGGGACCGTTTATTATGACATGCACCGAAAGAGAGGGGTAATTCAATGTGACATACGCTCAAAGAGAGGGGTTACCATCACCGTATACGCTTAAAGAGAGGGATCGTTCATCATGTCATGCACTCAAAGAAAGGGCTTATCCATCACGGTATACGCTCTAAGAGAGGGATTGTTTATTATGATATACACTCGAAGAGAGGGGTCGTTCGTCGCGACCTACGCTCAAAGAGAGGGGTCATCCATTAAGGTATACACACAAGGAGAGGGATCATTCACCATTACGCACAAGAAGAGAGGGGTTATTCATCGCGGCATATGCTCAATGGGAATGGTCGACCATCACGGCATATAATATAAGAAAGGGACCGTTCATTATGACAAGTAGTCAAAGAGAAGGGTCTTTCATCGCGACATTCGCTCAAAGAGAAGGGTCATCCATCACGGTATACTCTCAAAGAGAAGGACCTTTCACCATGACATGGACTCGAAGAGAGGGGTCTTTCATCGTGACATATGCTCAAGGAGAGAGGTCATCCATCACGACAAAAGCTCAAAGAGAGGGGTCATCGATCACGATATACGTTCAAAGAGAGTAACCATTTATTATGACATGCACTCAACGAGAGAGGTCACTCATCGCGACATACGCTTATAGAGAGGTTGTCCATCATGGTATACGCTCAAAGAGAAACACTATTCACCATGGCATGAACTCGAAGAGAGGGGTCATTCATCGCAACATACGCTCAAGGAGAGGGATCGTCATCATGGTATACGCTATAAGAAAGGGACGTTTCATCATGACATGCACTCGAAGACAGGGGTCATTCACCGCGACATACGGTCAAAGAGAAGGGTCGCCCACAACGGTATACGCTTTAAGAAAGGGACCATTCATTTTGACATGCCCTCGAAGAGAGGGGTCATTCATCGCAACATACGCTCAAAGAGATGAGTCGTCCATCACAGTATATGCTCTAAGAAAGGGACCATTCATTATGACATACTATCGAAGAGAGGGGTCATTTACCGCTAAAAGAGAGGGGTCGTCCACCACGGTATACGCTCAAACAAAAGGACCATTCATTATAACATACGCTTTGAAGAGAGGGGTCATTCACCGCAACATACGCTCAAAAAGAGGTGACGTCCATCACGGTTTAGGCTCTAGGAAAGGGACCGGTCTTTATGACCTACACTCGAAAAAAAGGGTCATTCATCTCGACATACGCTCTAAGAAAGGGACCGTTTATTATGACATGCACTCGAGGAGAGGGGTCATTCATTGAGACATACGCTCAAAGAGAGGGTCATCGATCACGGTATACGCTCAAAGAGAGCGACCGTTGATTATGACATGCACTCAAAGAGAGGGGTCATTCATTGAGAAATATGCTCAAAGAGAAAGGTCGTCCATCACGGTATACGCCCAAAGAGAGGGACCACTCACCATGACATGCACTCGAATAGAGGGGTCATTCATCGCGACATACGCTCGAAGATAGGGGTTGTCAATAACGGCATACGCTCAAAGAGATGGTCTGTTTATTATGCGCTAGAAGAGAGGGGTTATTGTCTGTGTCATACGCTCAAAGAGAGGTGTCGTCCATCACAATATACTCTCTAAAAATGGGACCGTTCATTACGACATGCACTCGAAGAGAGGGGTTATTCATCGCGACAAACGCTCAAAGAGATGGGTCGTCCATCACGTTATACACTCTAACAAAGGGACTGATTATTGTATCGCGACATATATTCTAAGAAAGAGATCGTCCATCACGGTATACGCTCAAAGAGAGGGACCATTCACCATGACATGCACTCAAAGAGAGGGGTCATTCATCGCGACACATGCTCAAAGAGATGGGTCGTCCATCACGGGATACTCTAAAAAAGAGGGACCGGTCATTACGACATACTCTCGAAGAGAGGGATCATTCACCGCTACATACGCTCAGAGGGAGGGATCCTCCATCACGGTATACTCTCTAAGAATGAGACCTTTCATTATGACACGCACTCGAAGAGAGGGGTCATTCATCGCGAAATATGCTCCCTAAGAAGGGTTGTCCATCTCCGTATATGATCTTAGAATGGGACCGTTAAATATGACATGCACTCGAAGAGAGGGGTCATTCAACGCGATATACGGTAAAAAAGAGGAGTTGACCATCTCATTATACGCTCAAAGAGAGGGACCATTCACCATAACATGCACTTGAAGAGAGGGGTCGTTTAACGCGATATACGCTAAAACAGAGGGATCATTCAATGCGACATACGCTGGAAAAGAGAGGGACCATTCATTACGACATACTCTCGACAAGAGGGGTCATTCACCACGACATACGCTCAAAGAGAGGTGTCATCCATCATGGTTTACGCTCTAAGAAAGGGACAATTCATTATGACATACAGTCGAAGAGAGGGGTCATTCATTGCGACATTCTCTCAAAGAGAGGGTTCATCTATCACGGTATACTCTCAAAGATAAGGACCTTTCACCTTAACTTGCACTCGAAGAGAAGTGTCTTTCATCGCGACATACGCTCAAAGAGAGGTGTCATCGATCACGGTATACGCTCAAAGAGAGGGGCCATTTATTATGACATGCACTGAAAGAGAGGGGTCATTCATTGTGACATACGCTCAAAGAGAGGGATTTTCCATCACTGTATACGCTCAAAAAGAGGGACCGTTCACCATGTCATGCACTCGAAGAGAGGCGTTATTCATCGCGACACACGCTCAAAGAGAGGGGTCGTCCATCATGCTATACGCTCAAAGAGAGAGACCATTCAACATGACATGCACTCAAAGAAAGGGGTCATTCACAGCGACATACGCTTGAAGACAGGGGTCGTCCATCACGATATACGTTCTAAGAAAGGGTCCATTCATTATGACATGTACTCGAAGAGAGGTGCATTCATCGCGACATACGCTCAAAAAGAGAACTCGTCCCTCACAGTATACGGGCTAAGAAAGGAACCATTCATTATGACATGCACTCGAAGAGAGGGGTCAATAATCGCGGCATACGCTAAAAAAGAGGGTCATTGATCACGGTATACGCTCAAAGAGAGGGACCGACCATTATGACATGCACTCGAAGTGAATGGTCATTCACCACGACATATGCTCAAAAAGAAGGGTCGTCCATCACGGTATATGCTCTAAGAAAGGGACCATTCATTATGACATGCACTCAAAGAGAGGGGTCATTTATTGCGACATACGCTGAAAAAGAGGGGTCATGCATCTCGTTATACGCTCAAAGAGTGGTACCGTTCACTAAAACATGCACTCGAATAGAGGGGTCATTCAACGCGACATATGCTCAAAGAGAGGGGTCGTCCATCACGGTATACGCTCAAAGAGAGACCATTCATTATGAAATACTATTGAGGAGTGGGGTCATTCCCCGCGATATACGCTCAAAGAGAGGTGTCGTTCATCACGGTATACGCTCTAAGAAAGGGACCATTCATTATGACATGTAGTCGAAGAGAGGGGTCGTTCATCGCGACATTCGCTCAATGAGAGGGGTCGTTCATCGCGACATTCGCTCAATGAGAGGGGTCATCTATCACGGTATACTCTTAAAGAGAAGGACCTTTCACCTTAACTTGCACTCGAAGAGAGGTGTCTTTCATCACGACATACACTCAAGGAGAGGTGTCATCGATCACGGTATACGCTCAAAGAGAGGGACCATTTATTATGACATGCACTGAAAGAGAGGGGTCATTCATTGTGACATACCCTCAAACAGAGGGATTTTCCATCACCGTATACGCTCAAAAAGAGGGACCGTTCACCATATCATGCACTCGAAGAGAGGCATCATTCATCGCGACACACGCTCAAAGAGAGGGGTCGTCCATCATGCTATACACTCAAAGAGAGAGACCATTCAACTTGACATGCACTCAAAGAAAGGGGTCATTCACGGCGACATACGCTTGAAGATAGGGGTCGTCCATCATGATATACGTTCTAAGAAAGGGTCCATTCATTATGACATGTACTCGAAGAGAGGTGCATTCATCGCGACATACGCTCAAAAAGAGAACTCGTCCCTCACAATATACGGTCTAAGAAAGGAAACGTTCATTATGACATGCACTCGAAGAGAGGGGTCATTCATCGCGGCATACGCTCAAAAAGAGGGTCATTGATCACGGTATACGCTTAAAGAGAGGGACCGACCATTATGACATGCACTCGAAGTGAATGGTCATTCACCACGACATATGCTCAAAAAGAAGGGTCGTCCATCACGGTATATGCTCTAAGAAAGGGACCATTCATTATGACATGCACTCAAAGAGAGGGGTCATTCATCGCGACATACGCTGAAAAAGAGGGGTCATGCATCTCGTTATACGCTCAAAGAGTGGTACCGTTCACTAAAACATGCACTCGAATAGAGGGGTCATTCAATGCGACATATGCTCAAAGAGAGGGGTCGTCCATCACGGTATACGCTCAAAGAGAGACCATTCGTTATGAAATACTATTGAGGAGTGGGGTCATTCACTGCGATATACGCTCAAAGAGAGGTGTCGTTCATCACGGTATACGCTCTAAGAAAGGGACCGTTCATTATGACATGTAGTCGAAGAGAGGGGTCGTTCATCGCGACATTCGCTCAATGAGAGGGGTCATCACGGTATACTCTTAAAGAGAAGGACCTTTCACCTTAACTTGCACTGGAAGAGAGGTGTCTTTCATCGCGACATACGCTCAAAGAGAGGTGTCATCGATCACGGTATACGCTCAAAGAGAGGGGCCATTTATTATGACATGCACTGAAAGAGAGGGGTCATTCATTGTGACATACCCTCAAACAGAGGGATTTTCTATCACCGTATACGCTCAAAAAGTGGGACCGTTCACCATGTCATGCACTCGAAGAGAGGCGCATTCATCGCGACACACGCTCAAAGAGAGGGGTCGTCCATCATGCTATACGCTCAAAGAGAGAGACCATTCAACTTGACTTGCACTCAAAGAAAGGGGTCATTCACGGCGACATACGCTTAAAGACAGGGGTCGTCCATCACGATATACGTTCTAAGAAAGGGTCCATTCATTATGACATGTACTCGAAGAGAGGTGCATTCATCGCGACATACGCTCAAAAAGAGAACTCGTCCCTCACAGTATACGGCCTAAGAAAGGAACCGTTCATTATGACATGCACTTGAAGAGAGGGGTCATTCATCGCGGCATACGCTCAAAAAGAGGGTCATTGATCACGGTATACGCTCAAAGAGAGGGACAAACCATTATGACTTGCACTCGAAGTGAATGGTCATTCACCACGACATATGCTCAAAAAGAAGGGTTGTCCATCACGGTATATGCTCTAAGAAAGGGACCATTCATTATGACATGCACTCAAAGAGAGGGGTCATTCATCGCGACATACGCTAAAAAAGATGGGTCATGCATCTCGTTATACGCTCAAAGAGTGGTACCATTCACTAAAACATGCACTCGAATAGAGGGGTCATTCAACGCAACATGCTCAAAGAGAGGGGTCGTCCATCACGGTATACGCTCAAAGAGAGACCATTCATTATGAAATACTATTGAGGAGTGGGGTCATTCCCCGCGATATACGCTCAAAGAGAGGTGTCGTTCATCACGGTATACGCTCTAAGAAAGGGACCATTCATTATGACATGTAGTCGAAGAGAGGATTCATTCATCGCGACATTCGCTCAATGAGAGGGGTCATCTATCACGGTATACTCTTAAAGAGAAGGACCTTTCACCTTAACTTGCACTCGAAGAGAGGTGTCTTTCATCGCGACATACGCTCAAAGAGAGGTGTCATCGATCACGGTATACGCTCAAAGAGAGGGGCCATTTATTATGACATGCACTGAAAGAGAGGGGTCATTCATTGTGACATACCCTCAAACAGAGGGATTTTCCATCACCGTATACGCTCAAAGAGAAGTCACTCATCGCGATATACGCTCATAGAGAGGTCGTCTATCACGATATACGCTCAAAGAGAGGGACTATTCACCATGTCATGCACTCGAAGAGAGGCGTCATTCATCGCGACACACGCTCAAAGAGAGGGGTCGTCCATCATGCTATACGCTCAAAGAGAGAGACCATTCAACAGGACATGCACTCAAAGAAAGGGGTCATTCACAGCGACATACGCTTGAAGACAGGGGTCGTCCATCACGATATACGTTCTAAGAAAGGATCCATTCATTATGACATGTACTCGAAGAGAGGTGCATTCATCGCGACATACGCTCAAAAAGAGAACTCGTCCCTCACAGTATACGGTCTAAGAAAGGAACCGTTCATTATGACATGCACTCGAAGAGAGGGGTCATTCATTGCGGCATACGCTCAAAAAGAGGGTCATTGATCACGGTATACGCTCAAAGAGAGAGACCGACCATTATGACATGCACTCGAAGTGAATGGTCATTCACCACGACATATGCTCAAAAAGAAGGGTCGTCCATCACGGTATATGCTCTAAGAAAGGGATCATTCATTATGACATGCACTCAAAGAGAGGGGTCATTCATCGCGACATACGCTAAAAAAGAGGGGTCATGCATCTCGTTATACGCTCAAAGAGTGGTACCGTTCACTAAAACATGCACTCGAATAGAGGGGTCATTCAACGCGACATATGCTCAAAGAGAGGGGTCGTCCATCACGGTATACGCTCAAAGAGAGACCATTCATTATGAAATACTATTGAGGAGTGGGGTCATTCCCCGCGATATACGCTCAAAGAGAGGTGTCGTTCATCACGGTATACGCTCTAAGAAAGGGACCATTCATTATGACATGTAGTCGAAGAGAGGGGTCGTTCATCGCGACATTCGCTCAATGAGAGGGGTCATCTATCACGGTATACTCTTAAAGAGAAGGACCTTTCACCTTAACTTGCACTCGAAGAGAGGTGTCTTTCATCGCGACATACGCTCAAAGAGAGGTGTCATCGATCACGGTATACGCTCAAAGAGAGGGGCCACTTATTATGACATGCACTGAAAGAGAGTGGTCATTCATTGTGACATACCCTCAAACAGAGGGATTTTCCATCACCGTATACGCTCAAAGAGAAGTCACTCATCGCGATATACGCTCATAGAGAGGTCGTCTATCACGATATACGCTCAAAGAGAGGGACTATTCACCATGTCATGCACTCGAAGAGAGGCGTCATTCATCGCGACACACGCTCAAAGAGAGGGGTCGTCCATCATGCTATACGCTCAAAGAGAGAGACCATTCAACAGGACATGCACTCAAAGAAAGGGGTCATTCACAGCGACATACGCTTGAAGACAGGGGTCGTCCATCACGATATACGTTCTAAGAAAGGATCCATTCATTATGACATGTACTCGAAGAGAGGTGCATTCATCGCGACATACGCTCAAAAAGAGAACTCGTCCCTCACAGTATACAGTCTAAGAAAGGAACCGTTCATTATGACATGCACTCGAAGAGAGGGGTCATTCATTGCGGCATACGCTCAAAAAGAGGGTCATTGATCACGGTATACGCTCAAAGAGAGAGACCGACCATTATGACATGCACTCGAAGTGAATGGTCATTCACCACGACATATGCTCAAAAAGAAGGGTCGTCCATCACGGTATATGCTCTAAGAAAGGGACCATTCATTATGACATGCACTCAAAGAGAGGGGTCATTCATCGCGACATACGCTAAAAAAGAGGGGTCATGCATCTCGTTATACGCTCAAAGAGTGGTACCGTTCACTAAAACATGCACTCGAATAGAGGGGTCATTCAACGCGACATATGCTCAAAGAGAGGGGTCGTCCATCACGGTATACGCTCAAAGAGAGACCATTCATTATGAAATACTATTGAGGAGTGGTGTCATTCACTGCGATATACGCTCAAAGAGAGGTGTCGTTCATCACGGTATACGCTCTAAGAAAGGGACCATCATTATGACATGTAGTCGAAGAGAGGGGTCGTTTTTCGCGACATTCGCTCAATGAGAGGGGTCATCTATCACAGTATACTCTTAAAGAGAAGGACCTTTCACCTTAACTTGCACTCGAAGAGAGGTGTCTTTCATCGCGACATACGCTCAAAGAGAGGTGTCGTCGATCACGGTATACGCTCAAAGAGAGGGGCCATTTATTATGACATGCACTAAAAGAGAGGGGTCATTCATTGTGACATACCCTCAAACAGAGGGATTTTCCATCACCGTATACGCTCAAAAAGAGGGACCGTTCACCATGTCATGCACTCGAAGAGAGGCGTCATTCATCGCGACACACGCTCAAAGAGAGGAGTCGTCCATCATGCTATACGCTCAAAGAGAGAGACCATTCAACAGGACATGCACTCAAAGAAAGGGGTCATTCACAGCGACATACGCTTGAAGACAGGGGTCGTCCATCACGATATACGTTCTAAGAAAGGATCCATTCATTATGACATGTACTCGAAGAGAGGTGCATTCATCGCGACATACGCTCAAAAAGAGAACTCGTCCCTCACAGTATACAGTCTAAGAAAGGAACCGTTCATTATGACATGCACTCGAAGAGAGGGGTCATTCATCATGACATACGCTAAAAAAGAGGGGTCGTACATGTCGTTATACGCTCAAAGAGAGGGACCGTTCAGCATAACATGCACTTGAAGAGAGGGGTCATTCAACACGACATATGCTCAAAGAGAGGGTTGTCCATCATGGCATATGCTCAAAGAGTGGGACCATTCATTATGACATATTCTCAATGAGACGGGTCATACATCACGACATACGATCAAAGACAGGTGCCGTCTATCACGGTTTACGCTCTAAGAAAGGGACCATTGATTATGACATGCAGTCGAAGAGAAGGGTCATTAATCGCGACATTTGCTCAAAGAGAGGGGTCATCCATCACGGTATACTCTTAAAGAGAAGGACCGTTCACCATGACTTTCACTCAAAGAGAGGGGTCTTTCATCACGACATATGCTCAAAGAGAGAGTCATCGATCACGGTATACGCTCAAAGAGAGGGACCATCCATTATGACATGCACTCGAAGAGAGAGGTCATTCACCGCTACATATGCTCCAAGAGAAGGGTCGTCCATTATGGTATATGCTCTAAAAAAGGGACCATTCATTATGACATGCACTCAAAGAGAAGGGTCATTCATCGCGACATACGCTAAAAAAGACAGGTCGTCCTTCTCGTTATACGTTTAAAGAGAGACCGTTCACCAAAACATGCACTCGAAAAGAGGGGTCATTCAACTCGACATATGCTCAAAGAGATAGGTCGTCCATCACGGCATACGCTCAAAGAGAGGGACCATTCATTATAACATACTCTCGAAGAGGGGTCATTCACCGTGATATATGCTCGAAGAGAGGGACCATTCATTAGGACATACTCTCGAAGAGGGGTCATTAGAGGTGTCGTCCATCACGATATACGTTCTAAGAAAGTGACAATTCATTATGACATGCAGTCAAATGGAGGGGTCATCCATTACGGTATACTCTTAAAGAGAAGGGACCTTTCACCATGACTTGCACTCGAAGAGAGGGGTCTTCCATCGCGACATATGCTCAAAGAGAGGGGTTATCTCTCATGGTATAGCTCAAAGAGAGGGACTGTATATTATGACATGCACCGAAAGAGAGGGGTCATTCATCGTGGCATACGCTCAATGAGAAGGTTGTTCATCATGGTATATTCTCTAAGAAAGGGACTTTTCATTATGACATGCACTCGAAGAGAGGGGTCATTCATCATGACATACGCTAAAAAAGAGGGGTCGTACATGTCGTTATACGCTCAAAGGGAGGGACCGTTCAGCATAACATGCACTTGAAGAGAGGGGTCATTCAATGCGACATATGCTCAAAGAGAGGGTCGTCCATCATGGCATATGCTCAAAGAGTGGGACCATTCATTATGACATATTCTCAAAGAGACGGGTCATTCATCACGACATACGATCAAACAGAGGTGCCGTCTATCACGGTATACGCTCTAAGAAAGGGACCATTGATTATGACATGCAGTCGAAGAGAAGGGTCATTCATCGCGACATTTGCTCAAAGAGAGGGGTCATCCATCACGGTATACTCTTAAAGAGAAGGACCGTTCACCATGACTTTCACTCAAAGAGAGGGGTCTTTCATCGCGACATACGCTCAAAGAGAGGGGTCATCGATCACGGTATACGCTCAAAGAGAGGGACCATTTATTATGACATGCACTGAAAGAGAGGGGTCATTCATCGTGACATATGCTCAAAGAGAGGGGTTTTCCATCATCGTATACGCTCAAAGAGAGGGACCGTTCACCATGTCATGCACTCAAAGAGAGGGATCATTCATCGCGACATATGCTCAAAGAGAGGGGTCATCCATCATGGTATAAGCTCAAAGAGAGGGACCGTTCTATATAACATGCACATGAAGAGAGGGGTTATTCATCGCGACATATGCTCAAAGAGAAGAGTCGTCCATCAAAGTATATGCTCTAAGAAAGGGACCATTTATTATGACATGCACTCGAAGAGAGGGGTCATTCATCGCGACATACACTAAAAAAGAGGGGTATGATGCGTGTTAAATATGCGTAATTAGTGCAAGTGAACACGTCACAAGTAAGAAAGTGATGAGTAAATCGTGTATCGTCTCCACAGGGATTGTTATACTTAATATGCCTTCTTGCTCTATAAAATAAAATAAAAGCACAAGTAGTTTTGGGTGTGATTAAACTAAATAACAAACGCTAAATAATAATAGAAAAATCAAAAAGAGAAAGTGGCTAGGATCCAATTGTGTTCTATAGTGGATTCAATTAACTTGTTTTTGTCCAATGCAATCGCACAACACTGCCTCGGCAGAACTGTAGATTACTACCTCGACAGTGATGATACTCGCCCGCCGCGGTAATCCCTTGCTCTTGGGTGGACTTTACTAATGTTCGACAAAGTATCTTTTGATGGCTCCGCTTATCCCTAAGTCGAAGTACTGTTAATGACCAGTCCTTGATGATACTTCCCGCTGTGAATCAATTATAATCATCAACCAATCTCACACTTCTTTTAGCCGTTGAAACTCTTAACCTATCTCTAGGCCGAGTTAGTATTTCCCGATTGAAATACCGTACTTATTCCTTTCGTGAATCTAACTCTCCCGATATTAGATAAATGGATTACTCACAAACTTCTCTCCCGAGCTTGAATTCAAGAACAATGAATGGCAAAGAATAAGCAAACATTGATATTTTATTGCATTGAAAACAAGAAACAAAGTTCAACTTATTCACACTAACAATCTACAACCTTCACCTAAGACTAAAGAAATAAAAACAAAGAAAACTCTAAATCCTAATCCGTCTCTCTAGTCTCCAATATCGATGATTGATGATCCCCTTCTCCTTGGACGGCTATGTCTTATATAGGCTTGGCCTAGGGTAAACCTTTCCTAAGTAGGAATACAACTTGGAGTAAGGAACAAGTCAAGTGCATAAATAAAATATTTCCAAGTTTATTCCAACTAGGAGGCTTTCCCGTGTGGCCTTTGTCTTGGGCTTTCCACGTGGTATCCAGCTCTGATCCTTGGGCTTCTTGCCCAACAACGTTCTCCTCATTTTTCTCATCAGCTTGCCTACAATATCGTTACTTGTCCCTATCTGCTGTCTCGGCATCAGGTCCTACCTCAGCCTCATTTGCTGTCGTGGAAATAGCTTTTCCTGCAAAGATACAAAAATGCAGTAAAACTTGCCTTTTCTGTAAATATCATCTTTAACAGTATAGCCTCTAAATATTTCACATTAAGTACATGTATTGGTCTAAGTAGGTGTAGATTTGGTGATTAATGCCCACAAAAGGTGTAAAAAGTGATAGTGAGTTGAGCACTTATCACACCCCCAAACTCGAACTATTGCTTGTCCTCAAGCAATGAAAACCATCAAATTGCCAAATCTTATTCTTTCTTGGTCTTATGTTTTC
This sequence comes from Abelmoschus esculentus, assembly GCA_035048815.1. NCBI lineage: Eukaryota > Viridiplantae > Streptophyta > Magnoliopsida > Malvales > Malvaceae > Abelmoschus > Abelmoschus esculentus. The sequence goes on along the minus strand of JAUCBN010000008.1, from coordinate 17,421,363 downwards.
ATCTATTCTCCCCACCATATCTATGCCTCTTCTTTAGACTTAACCTTTAGGTTAACCAAGGGTTTACCTAGAAACCAAGTTATAAGATTTTGTGAGTGTGTGCATTTTTGTGGACAAGTTTGATTAAAGGCCTTCTTAGACAAACTCTAAGTTCAAGACAAATAGACTTGGATTTAATGTTCTCTTCTTTAAAAACATCAATTTCTTGAGCCAATTTCGGACACCTCAAGGATTATGTTTTCTCCTTAATATTTTCTTATTTCTTTTGCTATTCTTTTAAGCACACTATAGCCAATTTCAGACACCTCTAGCATGAAGAAGAGTACTTCCTAGAGCCGGTGATAGGCACCTCTAGTCATAATTCCAAAAATCTAAGTCTTTATCACCTAAGTTTATTAAAAGAATTCATATGGTCAAACAAGTCCCAAAAGTGTTTTTAAGATCAACCTTATAGCAAGCTTCTAGTTGTCTTCCTTAAGTATTCTAGAGTTAAGTCCTCTAAATAGGATCTAACCATGGTAAGGAGAAAGATTTTTATTGCCTTAAAAGAATAAACTAAGGTAATAATGATGAAAAGCAGTGCAAAAGTATGGGCAACAAATTTATGTAAGGTGGTGGACATAGAAAAATTTTGAAAAATCACTAAAATACTCTATTTTTATGGCAAGGCCGCGACAGTGAAATGCCTCGACAGTGGCTCTACACCCCCAAATTCGAACCAAGCAGTGTCCTTAATGCTTATATTAGGGGCACATAGTATGTAACAAAATATGAAAAGAAAACAAGTAATTATATAAAAGAAACATTAAAAAAATAATTAAATGGACTCCAAAGAGCTACTGTCGATAATCAATTTTCTAGGCCTTGCTGCTAATTGTTTCATCTTTGGTGATGACAATGGCGGAGTTTTTGGTTGTCGTGGTGGCTGGACTCTTGTTGGTTGAAGAGAGGGGTCAATCAACGCGACATACGCTCAAAGAGAGGGGTAGTCCATCACCGTATACGCTCAAAGAGAGGAACCGTTCATTATGACATGCACTCGAAGAGAGGAATCTTTCATCGCGATATAAGCTCAATGAGAGGGGTCGTCCATCATAGTATCCGCTAAAAGGTAGGGATCGTTCACCATGACATGCACTCAAATAGACAGGTCATTCATCGTGACTTACGCACAAAGAGAGAGTCATCGATCACGGCATAAGCTCAATGTGAGGGACCGTCCATTATGACATACACTCGAAGAGAGGGGTCATTCACCGGAACATATGCTCAAAGAGAAAGGTCGTTCATCACGGTATAAGCTCTAAGAAAGGGACCATTCATTATGACATGCACTCGAACAAAGAGGTCATTCAACGCGACATTCGCTCATCCATCACGATATACTCTTAAAGAGGACCTTTTTCCTTGACTTGCACTCAAAGAGAGGGTTCTTTAATCGTGACATACGCTCCAAGAGAGGGGTCATCGATCACGGTATACGCTCAAAGAGAGGGACTATTTATTATGACATGCATTGAAAGAGAGGGGTCATTTATTGTGACATACGCTCAAAGAAAAGGGTCATCCATCATGGTATACGCTCTAAGAAAGGGACCTTCCATTATGACATGCACTCGATGGAGGGGTCATTCATCACGACATACGCTCAAAGAGAAGGGTCGTCCATCACGGTATACGCTCTAAGAAAGGGACCGTTTATTATGACATGCACTCGAGGAGAGGGTTATTTACCGCAACATATGCTCAAAGAGAGGTGTCATCCATCACTGTATACACTTTAAGAAAGGGACCATTCATTATGACATGCAGTCGAAGAGATGGATCATACATCGTGACATTCGCTCAAAGAGAGAGGTCATCCATCACGGAATACTCTTAATGAGAAGGACCTTTCGCCATGACTTGCACTCAAAGAGAGGGGTCATTCATCGTGACATACGCTCAAAGAGAAGGGTCATCCATCACGGTATACGCTCTAAGAAAGGAACCTTTCATTATGACATGCACTCGAAGAGAGGAGTCATTCATCGCAACATATTCTCAAAGAGAAGGGTCGTCCATCACGTATACGCTCTATGAAAGAGACCATTCATTAAGAAATGCACTCGAAGAGAGGGGTCATTCATCGCGATATACACACAAAGAGAGGGACCGTTCACCATGACATACACTCGAATAGACGGATCATTCATCGCCACATACGCTCAACGAGAGGGTCATCGATCATTGTATTGACTCAAAGAGAGGGACCGTTCATTATGACATGCACTCGAAGAGAGGGATCATTCGTCGCGATATACGCTCAATGAGAGGGGTCGTCTATCATGGTATCTCTCAAAGGGAGGGATCATTCTCCATGACATTTACTCAAATAGACGGTTCATTTATCGCGACATACGCTTAAAGAGAGAGTCATCGATCACGGTATAAGCTCAAAGAGAGGGACCGTCCATTATGATGTGCACTCGAAGAGAAGGGTCATTCGTCGCGACATTCGCTCAAAGAGAGGGGTCATCCATCACAGTATACTCTTAAAGAGAAGGACCTTTCTCCATGACTTGCCCTCGAAGGGAGGGGTCTTACATCACAATATACGCTCAAAGTGAGGGGTCATCGATCACGGTATATGCTTAAAGAGAGGGACCATTTATTATGATATGTACTGAAAGAGAAGGGTCATTCATCGTGACACACGCTCAAAGAGAAGGGTTTTCCATCAGCGTATATGCTCAAAGAGAGAGACCGTTCCCCATGTCATGCACTTGAAGAGAGGGGTCATTTATCACGACATACGCTCAAAGAGAGGGATCGTCCATCATGGTATATACTCAAAGAGAGGGACCGTTCACCATAACATGCACTCGAAGAGAGGGGTCATTCACCGTGACACATGCTCAAAGAGAAGGATCATCCATCGTGGTATATGCTCTAAGAAAGGGACCATTCATTATGACATGCAATTCGAAGAGAGGGGTCATTCATCGCGACATATGCTAAAAAAGAAGGGTCGTCCATCTCGTTATAGTTAAAATAATAAATTATGGGCTTTTGAGCAAGTTATATAGATTCATCTAAAATTTTTAGCTTTTTACTCGTTTAAAATTTGAACGGATTCTCTATAAATCCTTTTTAGACGTGGACGTTTAATCCGAACAAAACAAAACCAAATGTTATTAAATCAAATTTGATGAGTTCAAATAGTTAATTATGAGATTTTGTACAAAATTATATAGATAAATCTAAAATTTTTAGCTTTTTACTCAGTTAAAATTCAAATGGATTCTCTATAAAGCCTTTTTAGACATGCACGTTTTAATCCGAACAAAACGATAACTAGATGTTATTCAATCAAATTTTTGAGTTCAAATAATTAATTATGGGCTTTTGAACAAAATTATGTAGATTAATCTAAAATTTTTAGCTTTTTACTCGGTTAAAATTCAAACGGATTCTCTATAAAGCCTTTTTAGACATGCACGTTTTAATCCGAACAAAACGATAACTAGATGTTATTAAATCAAATTTTTGAGTTCAAATAATTAATTATGGGCTTTTGAACAAAATTATGTAGATTAATCTAAAATTTTTAGCTTTTTACTCGGTTAAAATTCAAACGGATTCTCTATAAAGCCTTTTTAGACAGGCACATTTCAATCTCAACAAAACGAAAACCAGATTTTATTAAATGAAATTTTATGAGTTCAAATATTTAATTTTGAGCTTTTGAATAAAATTATACAAATTAATCTAAAATTTTTAGCTTTTTACTCGGTTAAAATTCGAACGGATTCTCTATAAAGCCTTTATAGACATGCACGTTTTAATCCCAACAAAATGAAAACCAGATGTTATTAAATCAAATTTTATGAGTTCAAATAGTTAATTACGGGCTTTTAAACAAAATTATACAGATTAATCTAAAATTTTCAACTTTTTAGTCGGTTAAAATTCGAACAGATTCTCTATGAAGCCTTTTTAGACATGCACGTTTTAATCCAAACAAAACAATTACTAGATGTTATTAAATCAAATTTTTTGAGTTCAAATAATTAATTATGGTCTTTTGAACAAAATTATATAGATTAATCTAAAATTTTCAGCTTTTTACTCGATTAAAATTTGAACGGAATGGATTATGGATGATGGATTGTTTCTTCTTTTCTCTCTTCTCTCTCTTCCTCCTTCATCCCCTTTTCCTTTAGTTTGCCACCGCCTTCTTCATCACCACCGGTCGTCTTCATGCCTAGACCGGCTGCCTCGCTCTACCTCCTCACCTGAGAAAGGAAGAAACGTCCGTCGTCCCGACCACCTTCTGGTGGAAGGTTTCAACGCCGGCCGGATTGTCCCTGTAAGTGTTTCGGTTCTCCTTTTTCTTACGTTTCTTCCTATCTTAAACTGCTTTCTTTGCAGTTCTTTGTTTTTTTCTCATCCTACACCAACAAATCTTTATGGATTTGTCTATCTATTTATCTACCATCCACCGTTGAGGACGGTTTCCTCGCTCTCGGTCTTCCTTTGTTTCCGGCTTCTGCGTTTTCTGTGGCTTCTCGTGATGGTTCTTCTTCTACGGACTGGAACGTCTGGTTTTCCCCATCCTTCACGTCCGAGAGTTGCGGCATCTTCCACTACAAGGATTACTCGTTGCTGGTATGAAGCCTCTACTTGGCCTCTACAGTTTCTTCACCCTTCACTCCCGGATCTCTCTTGTTGCTGGTATAATGCTTCTACTCGGCTGCAGCAGTTTCCGTGGCTTCTCGCGATGCTTCTGATCTTACGGATAGGTTTAGAGTCCCTATCTTTGGAGGTGTCCTATTCTGTCTCAACGTCCCACTCTCTCTTTTGCTTCATTATTGTGGTTTGCTCACTAATCTTGTTGGCCGATGAGTTTCTTTCTCCTCCTAGTTCGGAAGTAGCGGCAGCCTCCACTATTCGGGTTCCTCGTGATCTCTCACGTTACTGGTATGATGCCTCCACGGAGATCGATTTGGTTTTGTCTTGCTGCACTCGATCCTTCTTCTACTGGACTCTCTTTTGTTTCTGATAAGAGGGCTCCTTGTTGAGGACGCCTTCTTGATTGTTTCGGATCTAGGATTGAAGTAAGATGTCTCCTGCAATAAGCATGGCTGCAAATTGGTGTTTAAAAGGGCTGGAAAATTTAGGTAGACAGAATGTAGAAGATGAAGGCTCGGAGAAGTTGACAATGGTGGAACGCTGAAAGTATTGGTTTGGTTATGGCTAGGATTGGTCTTTGGTGAGGTGAATGGTGAGAAATGAAGTTTCTGACAAGGTTGAAAAATAGGATGCAAGGGGTAGTACGAAAATGAAATAAAAACAAGGAAAAGAAATAAAATGAAACAAACTCCAAGGATGAACTCGAACAATCTGTTGAACGAACCCGAACCTTATCTTGAACTTGCTTCAGACGGACTTGGACCCTTCGATTATCTACAACCGAGAACCCAAAGTATCAAAGGGGTTGACCACGCAAGCAACGAACTTGAGAAGTCAGAAAGTTCTCAAAAGAACCGAAATGAGAGAAATTCTCACAAAAGTAAATTTCATTCAAATTGTCTTTTTTTTTTTTTTACATTACAAAGTATACATATATATAGGCTAGTACAAGGGAGTTGGAGCCTAGAATACTTGGCCAGAATTGAATTGGAAGTTTCAGATGAGTGGCCTGAAATGTAAGCACAATTAACATGTGTTAATTATGTTAAATGTGGATGATAAAACTACTCATCCTTATCCTTTGTGGCCGGCTGGTTTTGGAGGGAGAGAAGACTGAATTTCAAACATTTAACACATGTGTTTTATGTGTGAAATTCAAAGGAAATAACTCCTTGTCCTTATCTTACTTTGACGCCAACTTCAAGGAGGGAAATCTTGAAATTTGAATCTGCCACATGCCATGCACATGCTTGGAAGGATGGTGGACGCCCCTCATGCTGGTCACATGACCATGACACACTCTCCCACGTGGAGGACACCTTTGAGCTATCCCGGGACTCACCAGCTTGAGTTGAGCTAGTAGAGCTGGAGTTGAGCTGAATGGAGCTGAGTTGAGCTGAATTCAGCTAGCTGAAGTGTTGAGGATTAGTTGAGCTGAAACGAGCTGCTAGAAATCCATTGAGCTTTTCCCGAGCTAAGGTGAAGTCCTTCATTTGGTACTCTTCCTTGTGCCTATGAGAAAACAAAAGTTATACCATCATAAGTATTGTAAACTTATTAAAGAAAGTTAAAACAAGCTGAAAAACATAGTTATCATATTGGAAAACATGTAACAAGCTAAAGAAACATGGTAAACATGATTATGAGCTTGTGTTCTTATTGAACTTATTGAAAACACACCTATTTACATGCTTAATAAACACAATACTAGCTTAAGTACTATATAGTTACAAGATGTTACACATCAGTATGTAACATAGTGTAAAGTTTATTCTCTAAGGCATATGCATTATTAAGGGATTCTGAGACTTGTAAACATTTAAGAATAAGAACTTCCCTGAATTGCTTAGCCTTTGATCGAGTGATGGGTCCTGATGGTAAGACCTCCGGATCAGCTGTTTGAGCTTGTGTAGATGTGCTCACATCATCCCCCCCTTCTTGAAAAGGATTTGTCCTCAAATCTGCAGAATCATTAAAAGGGGATAAGTCGGAAACATTAAATGTAGCACTTACATTGTATTCACCCGGCAAGTCCAACTTGTAAGCATTGTCGTTCACTTTCTCAACCACTTGAAAAGGACCATCTCCTCGTGGTAACAGCTTGGACCGTCGTTGGGTTGGAAAACGTTCCTTTCGGAAGTGAATCCAAACCCAATCTCCAACATCGAAGGTAACTCGCTTACGTCCTTTGTTCGCTTGCTTCTCGTATTGTTGAGTCCTTCGTTCAAGGTTATCTTTAACCTGTTGATGCAACTTCTTTACATAATCAGCCTTGGATTGTCCGTCCCTATTCGTCACTTGTTCATATGGCAAAGGCAACATATCGAGAGGAGTGATAGGATTAAATCCATAAACAACCTCAAAAGGTGACATTTTAGTAGCAGAATGAACGGCATGGTTATATGCAAATTCAACATGCGGCAAACAATCTTCCCACGTCTTAATATTCTTTTTGATGATGGAACGGAGTAAAGTAGATAAAATACGATTAACAACCTCAGTTTGTCCATCAGTTTGGGGATGACAAGTAGTAGAAAACATAAGTTTCGTACCTAATTTGCTCCAAAGAGTCCTCCAGAAGTGACTCAAGAATTTTACATCCCTGTCAGAAACAATCGACCTAGGAATACCATGTAAACGCACAATTTCCTTAAAGAACAAGTTAGCCACATTAACAGCATCATCGGTCTTATGACACGCAATGAAGTGTGCCATCTTTGAGAACCTGTCAACCACAACAAAGATACTATCTCTACCTGTCCTAGTCCTAGGCAATCCCAACACAAAATCCATAGATATATCAGTCCAGGGGGAGTCGGGAATAGGTAAAGGTAAGTACAAACCGCGTGGTAATACCTTCGACTTTGCTTTCTTACATGTCACGCATCGTTCACACATCCTTTCGACGTCTCGTCGCATCTTTGGCCAGAATAGATGCTCCTTGAGAATGTGTAACGTCTTGGTGACTCCAAAGTGTCCCATAAGTCCTCCTTCATGAGCTTCTCGAATTAGGACCTCTCGAATTGACCCTTGAGGAATGCAGAGTCTTCCTTCTTTGAAAAGATAATCATCATGTCGATAAAATTTCTCATCTGCACCCTTTTCACACAATGTATATCTTTCTCCAAAATCAGGGTCAGTAGCATATAATTCTTTGATATAGGCAAACCCAATCAAATGAGAGTCTAAGTAATTCAGAAGTGCATACCTACGGGATAAGGCATCTGCTACAACGTTGTCTTTACCTTTCTTATATCGAATGACATAAGGAAAAGATTCTAGAAATTCAACCCACTTAGCATGCCTTTTATTCAACTTATGCTGACCTGTTATGTGCTTCAAAGCTTCGTGATCGGTGTGAATTACGAATTCTTTCGGTAAGAGATAGTGCTGCCATGTTTCAAGAGCTCGAATCAATGCATACATCTCTTTGTCGTACACTGGATAATTCAAGGTAGCACCACTTAACTTCTCGCTGAAATAGGCAATAGGTCGCTTCTCCTGTGATAAAACGGCTCCAATTCCTATTCCTGAAGCATCACACTCAATCTCGAACATTTTATCAAAGTTAGGTAAGGCTAACACTGGGGCCTTAGTCAAATAATCCTTAATTTTCAAGAAGGCTTCTTCCTGTTCATTACCCCAATTGAAGACTGAATTCTTCTTTATAATCCCGGTTAAGGGGGCGGTAATGGAACTGAAATTAGGTACAAACCGACGATAAAAACTAGCTAAACCATGAAAAGATCTAACCTGACTTATTGATGTCGGTCGAGGCCAATCCTGAATCGCCTTCACCTTTTCTGGATCGACTTCCACACCCTGTGCAGTCACGATAAAACCAAGAAAGGTAACCTTATCAGTACAAAACATACATTTCTTCAGATTACCAAATAACCTTTCTTTTCTCAATGTGCCAAGAACATTCCTCAAGTGTTCCTCGTGATCCTGCAAAGACTTGCTGTATATAAGAATGTCATCAAAGTACACAACACAATATTTTCCAATGTAAGATCGTAAAACATGATTCATCAGACGCATAAAGGTGCTAGGTGCGTTAGTTAAACCGAAAGGCATCACTAACCACTCGTACAGACCCAATTTCGTTTTGAAGGCTGTCTTCCATTCGTCGCCTTCTCGCATCCGAATCTGATGATATCCACTCTTTAAATCAATTTTGGAAAATATGGTCGCACCACACAACTCATCTAGCATGTCATCAAGACGAGGAATGGGATGCCTATACTTGATGGTAATCTGATTCACCGCTCGGCAATCAACACACATTCTCCATGTTCCGTCTTTCTTGGGTACTAAAAGCACTGGTACAGCGCACGGACTTAAACTTTCCCGAATGTAACCCTTTTCCATCAACTCGGTGATTTGTTTTTGAAGTTCTTTTGTTTCTTCTGGATTACTTCGATATGCTGGCCGATTTGGAATGGTAGCTCCCGGAATGAAATCAATTTGATGTTCTATACCTCGAATAGGTGGCAACCCACTCGGTGTCTCATCCGGAAACACATCTTCAAACTCCTGCAAAAGAGACGTAATAGATGCAGGCAAATCATTAGGAATATCAGATAACAAACAATACTCCTTATACATTAAAATAAGTAAAGTTTGTTGAGAGGAAAGACATTTCCTGATATCCTTGCCGCTCGCATATACGTTCGTCTTCTTCCTTTCTGTTTTGGCTTCCTCGACATTCTTTCTCAATCGAACCTGATCTTCTTGCACTTGACTCGGTGTCAAAGGTGCTAAGGTGATCTTCTTACCTGCATGTGTAAAAGAATATCGATTTGTAATTCCATCATGCAACGTACCTTTGTCGTATTGCCATGGACGTCCCAAAAGTAGGTGACACGCATCCATTGAGACGACATCACAAAGGATTTCATCTTTATACCTCCCTATGGTAAATGGTACCGAAACTTGTCTAGTAACTCGTACTTCTCCGCCATCATTTAACCATTGAAGACGGTATGGTTTGGGATGCTTCTTCGTCTTTAAGCCTAACTTATCAACCATGAAAGAACTTGCAACATTAGTACAACTACCACCATCAATAATGACAACACATACCTTGTCGTTAATGAGGCATCTAGTATGGAAGATGTTTTCTCGTTGCTGGTCGTCTTGTGTAGGTGTAGCATTTAGACTTCTTTTTATGACAAGTGCTTCACCGGTCATGTATGTATCCAAGGCATCATCCGCATCATCCTTGTCTTCCTTGTGTAAAGGTTCCTGTTCTTCATTGTCGGATTCAGACTCAATCTCTCCGTTTTCTAACATCAACATAGTCTTCCGATTAGGACATCGGCTTGCAATATGTCCTCTTCCAAGACACTTAAAGCACTGAATATCCCTTGAGCGTTCTGGACGTTCTGGTTGTGCAATTTGCTTCCCACGCCCAACATCTACAATCGGGGCCTTTGGCTTGCTCGTTTCACCCTTCTCTTTGTTTTGAAACGGTGCTTGTTTCCTGAAATTGTTAGAAGGATTGAAAACAGAATTGGAAGGAGGTCTGAAAGAATTATTACCTCGGGATGACGACATCTTTCTTCGTTGCTGCCTCTCAACCTTAATTGCCATTTGCACCATTTCGTCTAATTCGACGTAATGTTGCAATTCAACAGCATTGGCAATGTCAGTGTTCAAACCTGAAAGGAATCGCGCCATGGTTGCTTCTCGGTCTTCCTCAATGTTAGCACGCATCATGGCCATCTCCATGTCTTTAAAATAATCTTCGACGCTTCGATTTCCTTGTTTCAAAGTTTGTAACCTTTGAAATAGGTCTCGATGGTAATGGGATGGTATGAATCTCTTTCTCAAAATTCTTTTCATCTCTGCCCATGTATTGATTGGACCTTCACCGGTTCGTCTTCTACTTAGAATCAATTGATCCCACCAAATTAAGGCATAGTCAACGAACTCCATCGCTGCCAATTGAACCTTCTTCTGGTCAGAATAATTGTAGCAATCAAAGACGTGCTCCACCTTGCTTTCCCACGCAAGATATGCATCCGGATCTGATCGTCCTTGAAAAGGGGGTATGGCAACTTTGATGTTGTTCAAATTGTCATCCAGTTGTGCCTGGTGTTGTACACGCCTCCCATTTGTTCTAGGAGCATTCTGCCTCGGTTCTTGCACTTCTTCAACGTCATCATTGTTGTCATCATGGGAATTGTTTTGAGATCCCTCGATCTTGTCCATTCTCACGTGCAATTGTTCAATCTCTGATTGCACTACTCTTCGGACTTCTCGAAGCATGGCTTGCATCATAAGGCTTGGTTGAACGTCGTTTTGTTGTTGATCATCACGATCTCCATTTGAACCTGCCATTGTTAGTAAAGAACAAACAACACAAAATAAAAATAAGGATAAATGGACCTCACAAAGTACACACACAAGATCCTCACAAGTTCACTCCAAAGAAAAATAAAAATGGCACTCCAACACTCGTGTTTCACTCGGGAATACTTGAATGGCTCTTTTGATTCCCCTTCTGATCTCACACACACAAATGCCTTTTACCACTCCTTCTCTCGTTATAAGTTCTTTAGAGGACTAGCGTAGACTTTCTTCAAATCTGTCACAAGTGTTAGTCTTTAACAACAACGGTTAGTGACAATCGAAATGTAAGGTTCTGTCCAAAACAAATTCGGTTAGTGTTAAATGGAAAGAAAAGTGATGTAAAGTAAGGTAAAGGTTAGAAAGAAAGAAAAAGAAAAAAAAAAAAAAATGGATTACTTACTACAAAGAAACACTGACTACTCTCCTTTCACCGAACAATCAATTCTTCATGCCCGGTTGATTATGGTAGTGTTTGATGCTGTAGAACACATTAAACTTGCATTTTCTTTCATCTTTTCAATACCATGAAGTGCTTTTCTTTCAACTATTGATATTCTGATTTTTTTTGAATTTTCGAAATTTTTTTTTTTACTAGAGTTGACTTTGACTTTTTTTTTTTTTTGACTTTTTTTTGTTTTTTGATTGTTTTTGCACTCACGAAGATGATTCTTACTTGTAATCCAACCTAGGCTCTGATTACCACATGATAAGAGGGCTCCTTGTTGAGGACGCCTTCTTGATTGTTTCGGATCTAGGATTGAAGTAAGATGTCTCCTGCAATAAGCATGGCTGCAAATTGGTGTTTAAAAGGGCTGGAAAATTTAGGTAGACAGAATGTAGAAGATGAAGGCTCGGAGAAGTTGACAATGGTGGAACGCTGAAAGTATTGGTTTGGTTATGGCTAGGATTGGTCTTTGGTGAGGTGAATGGTGAGAAATGAAGTTTCTGACAAGGTTGAAAAATAGGATGCAAGGGGTAGTACGAAAATGAAATAAAAACAAGGAAAAGAAATAAAATGAAACAAACTCCAAGGATGAACTCGAACAATCTGTTGAACGAACCCGAACCTTATCTTGAACTTGCTTCAGACGGACTTGGACCCTTCGATTATCTACAACCGAGAACCCAAAGTATCAAAGGGGTTGACCACGCAAGCAACGAACTTGAGAAGTCAGAAAGTTCTCAAAAGAACCGAAATGAGAGAAATTCTCACAAAAGTAAATTTCATTCAAATTGTCTTTTTTTTTTTTTTACATTACAAAGTATACATATATATAGGCTAGTACAAGGGAGTTGGAGCCTAGAATACTTGGCCAGAATTGAATTGGAAGTTTCAGATGAGTGGCCTGAAATGTAAGCACAATTAACATGTGTTAATTATGTTAAATGTGGATGATAAAACTACTCATCCTTATCCTTTGTGGCCGGCTGGTTTTGGAGGGAGAGAAGACTGAATTTCAAACATTTAACACATGTGTTTTATGTGTGAAATTCAAAGGAAATAACTCCTTGTCCTTATCTTACTTTGACGCCAACTTCAAGGAGGGAAATCTTGAAATTTGAATCTGCCACATGCCATGCACATGCTTGGAAGGATGGTGGACGCCCCTCATGCTGGTCACATGACCATGACACACTCTCCCACGTGGAGGACACCTTTGAGCTATCCCGGGACTCACCAGCTTGAGTTGAGCTAGTAGAGCTGGAGTTGAGCTGAATGGAGCTGAGTTGAGCTGAATTCAGCTAGCTGAAGTGTTGAGGATTAGTTGAGCTGAAACGAGCTGCTAGAAATCCATTGAGCTTTTCCCGAGCTAAGGTGAAGTCCTTCATTTGGTACTCTTCCTTGTGCCTATGAGAAAACAAAAGTTATACCATCATAAGTATTGTAAACTTATTAAAGAAAGTTAAAACAAGCTGAAAAACATAGTTATCATATTGGAAAACATGTAACAAGCTAAAGAAACATGGTAAACATGATTATGAGCTTGTGTTCTTATTGAACTTATTGAAAACACACCTATTTACATGCTTAATAAACACAATACTAGCTTAAGTACTATATAGTTACAAGATGTTACACATCAGTATGTAACATAGTGTAAAGTTTATTCTCTAAGGCATATGCATTATTAAGGGATTCTGAGACTTGTAAACATTTAAGAATAAGAACTTCCCTGAATTGCTTAGCCTTTGATCGAGTGATGGGTCCTGATGGTAAGACCTCCGGATCAGCTGTTTGAGCTTGTGTAGATGTGCTCACATCAGTTTCTTTGGTTCTTGGCGCTTCTGGGCGTCTTCTTCTTGCAGAGACAACAGCGACGGGCTCCTTCATTCATGGTGGCTCCACGAGTTGGACTCCTTCATGCAACGTCACAGGGTTTCGCTGCAGTGGTTCCAGTCTATCTACGATCTTTCTTCTGCTGTTTCTTTCCTCCTTCAGATGTTCTTGTTTGTCACTGGGGTTTGTTTTTATGTTTTTTTCCTGTGCTGCGGTGGTATGGTTGTATTTTCTCTTGATCTTTTTACGCTTCTTTTGGGTTTTCATTGTTTGGTTCTTTGCTAGCTGCTTAGCATTTTCATGGATTCGAGTCGTTGTTTTCGTCTTCTTCCCCGACCTGGGTCTTGGTTTTCCGTTGTTGTTTTTACTGACTGTCTTCTTTCCGCATGTGCTTCGTCGCTCCCGGGCGGCGACTGCCCTCATCATCTCCTGGAGCATGGATAATGATCATGCCCGGCCGTTTGCCGCTCTCCTCATCTCCTGGAGCGTGGACATCGTTCATGTCCGTTTTCTGTGTGCAGGGTATGGTAGGGTTCACTTTGCGGTACTGTTCCGCTTGTGTTTTCACTCTTGTTCTTCCCAGAGGAGGTGTGGCTTTGCTGCTCTCATGGACTTCGGCTTTAGGTATCTCTCCAAGACTCCTCTAAGCTGGTTCAAAGTTTGGCGGCCTGGCGAAGCTTGGTTTGCTGCCAGGCCTTGCTCGCCGTTTCCGCCTTTGCTCTACTGGTGTTTCGTTGGCTGCCTGAACCCCACCCGGTTCCTCGGAGGGTTGCGAGGCATTTGGTTATGGCCTCGTGCTCTCCTTGGCATGGGCTACTCTTTGGCTTGGTCAGCTAAGGGACTTAATTTTAGTGATGTTTTTATGTTCTTACTACCCTTCTATAGGGCTTTGTCCAACATCGTTAATGATGTACTATCTATGCTAACCGATTATCGGTTTTACACTTTTTTCTATCTGAACTTACCTCTCTATAATTTTCTTTGGATTTATACTTATTCCGAACTATTCTTTTGTTACATACTTTTTAAGTACAATCCTTTTAATTATTGTCCACTTATTAAGGAATTTATATTTTCTTTTTATACTCCTTTTCTATATCAACTTCTTTTTTTCTCTACTTTTCCTATCTATTCCTATTTGCTATGTGATAAGTCACCCTTTTTTATCTCTTCTCAAATCCTTTATATTTTATTATATTCAATTAATAATTTAATCTATCTCATTTTTCTGTTATCTTCTTCTTACTTCTTCAACAGTACTTCTGTTTCAAGTCAAACTCCTTCTTTCTTATATAAACCTGGCTATTGCTTTTGTTTTTTCTATTCCACACGCTTTTCTCTTCCTCTTCCTATATTCCTTTTTTCTGTTTTTTGCAATTTTTCTACAATGGATTCTAAATCTTTCCTCCAGCAATTTGGTAATATTCAATTTACTGCTGAGGAACAAGCAGTTGTCTTTCAACCGGGTACTTCTTGGGGCTCACCTGAGGAGGATACTCATTCCACCGCTCTCGGGAAACTTATCACCTCAAGGGAGATTGATGATCAAGTGATCATCAAGGCTTTTACGGGTATCTGGTCTTCAGCCAAATTATTGTCCATGAGTATTTTGAAACCACGCATGTTCCTCATCAGATTTAGGGATGAGAAGATTAAGGATGATATTTTGTCAAGGGGTCCTTGGACTTACAAAGATGACTGGCTTGCTCTGTCCCAGTATAACCCCTCTATCACGCCTGACGAACATTCATTCTCTGCTATGAATATATGGGTTCGCATCTACAATATTCCTCTTATTTTCCTGGCTACGGAAGAATCTACTCATGACATTGGTAAATCCTTAGGGTCTTTAATTGGCTCTGTCACAAAACTCAATACGCGGAGAATCGATTCCAACATGGTTGACTATCTACGGGTTGGTTTGTCTTTAGATGTTGCCCAGCCTGTTAGGCGTTGTGTTGTTATTGGGGGAGGGCCCTCCACAAGATTCTGTCCACTTCAATATGAACGTCTTCCTACTTTTTGTCATTGCTGTGGCCGTATTGGATATTCTCTAGATTCTTGTTCTATCCCGACTGATTCACGACCGGAACAACTCCCTTTTGGCGATTGGCTCCGTCATGTTCCTAAGAAGAAGGACCCACAACCCACTCAACGCGGTAGGATCCGTTATATCACCAACGATTCTAATGTTCAAAAATTACCTACGCCTTCCCAAACCACCACCGCCGCCAATACTAGTAATGGGGAGGATAAAGGACTCTTGTCCTCTCTTCCGAATAGTGGCAATGACCCTGCTACAAGTAGTGAACCTCCTATTTTCTCCAAAGGTCCTAGACTTCTCCCAACGGTCCCTAGCAAGATTATTGCTCGACGCTATCCCTCTCAGCCGCTGCAAATGGTCTTTCCTGATCAGAGCTCCAATATTACCTCTCGGCTACCCTCCAATGCTAATACTAGGGACGTGAGCCTCCTTGATCCCGACCTCCAAGACTTGGAGGCTGATTTAGCCAATGACCAGGATTTCCAAGAAGCTGCTGAATGGCTCGAATCTGCTCCAACTCCTCGGAGAGCTGCTCGGACGACATCCGGTAGGGGTGCTAAGAGAACTCCTCCCTCTGATGAGAATGCTAGGGTTAAGCGGCCACGAGCTAGCACTGCCCCTTTAGAGAGAGCTGGGATGAGCAGCGTTAAAAACTCTGCGGCGGAGGTTGACACTGATCAGCCCCGCCGACAGAAATGAGTTGTCTACTTTGGAACTGCTGGTTTCATGCGTTTTGTTTTTTCTTTTCTGTTCGTTAGGTGTTTTTGGTTCTCGCTTTTGTTAAGAACCTTTAGTTACTTTGGCCTTGTTTTTCTTTTTTTGATGTTTTTTGTTTTATGGAATAATAATAATATTTCTTTTTTGTTTGTTTACTTTTTTTGTTTCTACCTTTATTTTATTTTATTTTTTGCTTTTTGTCCATTTATTACTTCACTATTTCTCTATTCTGTTTGTTCTCTTCCTTTTGAGGAACTTCCAACGGCTCTGCCTTTACCACCCTTTTTAAGGGATTTCTCTAACATCTCTAATGGTGTTGTTCCAATCATTTCAACCTTTTCTTTCATTAGGATTTGTCTTTCGTCTTGGGCCAGATTTGATTTAGCTGGGATGAGCAGCGTTAATAACTCTTCGGCGGAGGTTGATTGTGATCAACCCCGCCGAGACAAATGAAACTCTTATGTTGGAACTGCCAGGGACTTGGCAACGCCCAGGCAGTTCTTGCGCTTCAACGTGCTACTTTAAAGCATGCTGCAAATTGTGTTTTTCTTTGCGAAACTAGATTGACTCAATCCAATATGGAGAGGATTAAACATAAACTGGGAATGCATGGATGCATAGCCGTTGATTCCAGACCTTCTTGTACGGGCCTTGCTTTTCTTTGGAACAACAATGTCTCTGTCGATTTACTTTCCTACTCCGATCGACACATTGATGTCATTCTCTCTTTCGGTGTGTTATCATTCCACTTCTCTGGCTTACATGGGTTCCCAGAAACTGCCAATAAATATAAAACATGGCAGCTGATAGATTCCCTTCGTTCAACATCCACCCTTCCCTGGCTTTTAGGGGGGGATTTTAATGAAATTCTTTCTGATTTTGAAAAACGAGGTGGGCCTCGGCGTGCATGATGTGAGCACATCTACACAAGCTCAAACAGCTGATACACAAGCTCAAACAGCTGATCCGGAGGTCTTACCATCAGGACCCATCACTCGATCAAAGGCTAAGCAATTCAGGGAAGTTCTTATTCTTAAATGTTTACAAGTCTCAGAATCCCTTAATAATGCATATGCCTTAGAGAATAAACTTTACACTATGTTACATACTGATGTGTAACATCTTGTAACTATATAGTACTTAAGCTAGTATTGTGTTTATTAAGCATGTAAATAGGTGTGTTTTCAATAAGTTCAATAAGAACACAAGCTCATAATCATGTTTACCATGTTTCTTTAGCTTGTTACATGTTTTCCAATATGATAACTATGTTTTTCAGCTTGTTTTAACTTTCTTTAATAAGTTTACAATACTTATGATGGTATAACTTTTGTTTTCTCATAGGCACAAGGAAGAGTACCAAATGAAGGACTTCACCTTAGCTCGGGAAAAGCTCAATGGATTTCTAGCAGCTCGTTTCAGCTCAACTAATCCTCAACACTTCAGCTAGCTGAATTCAGCTCAACTCAGCTCCATTCAGCTCAACTCCAGCTCTACTAGCTCAACTCAAGCTGGTGAGTCCCGGGATAGCTCAAAGGTGTCCTCCACGTGGGAGAGTGTGTCATGGTCATGTGACCAGCATGAGGGGCGTCCACCATCCATTCCAAGCATGTGCATGTGCATGGCATGTGGCAGATTCAAATTTCAAGATTTCCCTCCTTGAAGTTGGCGTCAAAGTAAGATAAGGACAAGGAGTTATTTCCTTTGAATTTCACACATAAAACACATGTGTTAAATGTTTGAAATTCAGTCTTCCCTCCCTCCAAAACCAGCCGGCCACAAAGGATAAGGATGAGTAGTTTTCTCATCCACATTTAACATAATTAACACATGTTAATTGTGCTTACATTTCAGCCACTCATCTGAAACTTCCAATTCAATTCTGGCCAAGTATTCTAGGCGCCAACTCCCTTGTACTAGCCTATATATATGTATACTTTGTAATGTAAAAAAAAAAAAGACAATTTGAATGAAATTTACTTTTGTGAGAATTTCTCTCATTTCGGTTCTTTTGAGAACTTTCTGACTTCTCAAGTTCGTTGCTTGCGTGGTCAACCCCTTTGATACTTTGGGTTCTCGGTTGTAGATAATCGAAGGGTCCAAGTCCGTCTGAAGCAAGTTCAAGATAAGGTTCGGGTTCGTTCAACAGATTGTTCGAGTTCATCCTTGGAGTTTGTTTCATTTTATTTCTTTTCCTTGTTTTTATTTCATTTTCGTACTACCCCTTGCATCCTATTTTTCAACCTTGTCAGAAACTTCATTTCTCACCAGTCACCTCACCAAAGACCAAACCTAGCCATAACCAAACCAATACTTTCAACGTTCCACCATTGTCAACTTCTCCGAGCCTTCATCTTCTACATTCTGTCTACCTAAATTTTTCAGCCCTTTTAAACACCAATTTGCAGCCATGCTTATTGCAGGAGACATCTTACTTCAATCCTAGATCCGAAACAATCAAGAAGGCGTCCTCAACAAGGAGCCCTCTTATCATGTGGTAATCAGAGCCTAGGTTGGATTACAAGTAAGAATCATCTTCGTGAGTGCAAAAACAATCAAAAAACAAAAAAAAAGTCAAAAAAAAAGTCAAAGTCAACTCTAGTTAAAAAAAAAATTTCGAAAATTCAAAAAAAAATCAGAATATCAATAGTTGAAAGAAAAGCACTTCATGGTATTGAAAAGATGAAAGAAAATGCAAGTTTAATGTGTTCTACAGCATCAAACACTACCATAATCAACCGGGCATGAAGAATTGATTGTTCGGTGAAAGGAGAGTAGTAAGTGTTTCTTTGTAGTAAGTAATCCATTTTTTTTTTTTTTCTTTTTCTTTCTTTCTAACCTTTACCTTACTTTACATCACTTTTCTTTCCATTTAACACTAACCGAATTTGTTTTGGACAGAACCTTACATTTCGATTGTCACTAACCGTTGTTGTTAAAGACTAACACTTGTGACAGATTTGAAGAAAGTCTACGCTAGTCCTCTAAAGAACTTATAACGAGAGAAGGAGTGGTAAAAGGCATTTGTGTGTGTGAGATCAGAAGGGGAATCAAAAGAGCCATTCAAGTATTCCCGAGTGAAACACGAGTGTTGGAGTGCCATTTTTATTTTTCTTTGGAGTGAACTTGTGAGGATCTTGTGTGTGTACTTTGTGAGGTCCATTTATCCTTATTTTATTTTGTGTTGTTTGTTCTTTACTAACAATGGCAGGTTCAAATGGAGATCGTGATGATCAACAACAAAACGACGTTCAACCAAGCCTTATGATGCAAGCCATGCTTCGAGAAGTCCGAAGAGTAGTGCAATCAGAGATTGAACAATTGCACGTGAGAATGGACAAGATCGAGGGATCTCAAAACAATTCCCATGATGACAACAATGATGACGTTGAAGAAGTGCAAGAACCGAGGCAGAATGCTCCTAGAACAAATGGGAGGCGTGTACAACACCAGGCACAACTGGATGACAATTTGAACAACATCAAAGTTGCCATACCCCCTTTTCAAGGACGATCAGATTCGGATGCATATCTTGCGTGGGAAAGCAAGGTGGAACACGTCTTTGATTGCTACAATTATTCTGACCAGAAGAAGGTTCGATTGGCAGCGATGGAGTTCGTTGACTATGCCTTAATTTGGTGGGATCAATTGATTCTAAGTAGAAGACGAACCGGTGAAGGTCCAATCAATACATGGGCAGAGATGAAAAGAATTTTGAGAAAGAGATTCGTACCATCCCATTACCATCGAGACCTATTTCAAAGGTTACAAACTTTGAAACAAGGAAATCGAAGCGTCGAAGATTATTTTAAAGACATGGAGATGGCCATGATGCGTGCTAACATTGAGGAAGACCGAGAAGCAACCATGGCGCGATTCCTTTCAGGTTTGAACACCGACATTGCCAATGCTGTTGAATTGCAACATTACGTCGAATTAGACGAAATGGTGCAAATGGCAATTAAGGTTGAGAGGCAGCAACGAAGAAAGATGTCGTCATCCCGAGGTAATAATTCTTTCAGACCTCCTTCCAATTCTGTTTTCAATCCTTCTAACAATTTCAGGAAACAAGTACCGTTTCAAAACAAAGAGAAGGGTGAAACGAGCAAGCCAAAGGCCCCGATTGTAGATGTTGGGCGTGGGAAGCAAAATGCACAACCAGAACGTCCAGAACGCTCAAGGGATATTCAATGCTTTAAGTGTCTTGGAAGAGGACATATTGCAAGCCAATGTCCTAATCGGAAGACTATGTTGATGTTAGAAAACGGAGAGATTGAGTCTGAATCCGACAATGAAGAACATGAACCTTTACACGAGGAAGACAAGGATGATGCGGATGATGCCTTGGATACATACATGACCGGTGAAGCACTTGTCATAAAAAGAAGTCTAAATGCTACACCTACACAAGACGACCAGCAACGAGAGAACATCTTCCATACTAGATGCCTCATTAACGACAAGGTATGTGTTGTCATTATTGATGGTGGTAGTTGTACTAATGTTGCAAGTTCTTTCATGGTTGATAAGTTAGGCTTAAAGACGACGAAGCATCCCAAACCATACCGTCTTCAATGGTTAAATGATGGCGGAGAAGTACGAGTTACTAGACAAGTTTCGGTACCATTTACCATAGGGAGGTATAAAGATGAAATCCTTTGTGATGTCGTCTCAATGGATGCGTGTCACCTACTTTTGGGACGTCCATGGCAATACGACAAAGGTACGTTGCATGATGGAATTACAAATCGATATTCTTTTACACATGCAGGTAAGAAGATCACCTTAGCACCTTTGACACCGAGTCAAGTGCAAGAAGATCAGGTTCGATTGAGAAAGAATGTCGAGGAAGTCAAAACAGAAAGGAAGAAGACGAACGTATATGCGAGCGGCAAGGATATCAGGAAATGTCTTTCCTCTCAACAAACTTTACTTATTTTAATGTATAAGGAGTATTGTTTGTTATCTGATATTCCTAATGATTTGCCTACATCTATTACGTCTCTTTTGCAGGAGTTTGAAGACGTGTTTCCGGATGAGACACCGAGTGGGTTGCCACCTATTCGAGGTATAGAACATCAAATTGATTTCATTCCGGGAGCTACCATTCCAAATCGGCCAGCATATCGAAGTAATCCAGAAGAAACAAAGGAACTTCAAAAACAAATCACCGAGTTGATGGAAAAGGGTTACATTCGGGAAAGTTTAAGTCCGTGCGCTGTACCAGTGCTTTTAGTACCCAAGAAAGACGGAACATGGAGAATGTGTGTTGATTGCCGAGCGGTGAATCAGATTACCATCAAGTATAGGCATCCCATTCCTCGTCTTGATGACATGCTAGATGAGTTGTGTGGTGCGACCATATTTTCCAAAATTGATTTAAAGAGTGGATATCATCAGATTCGGATGCGAGAAGGCGACGAATGGAAGACAGCCTTCAAAACGAAATTGGGTCTGTACGAGTGGTTAGTGATGCCTTTCGGTTTAACTAACGCACCTAGCACCTTTATGCGTCTGATGAATCATGTTTTACGATCTTACATTGGAAAATATTGTGTTGTGTACTTTGATGACATTCTTATATACAGCAAGTCTTTGCAGGATCACGAGGAACACTTGAGGAATGTTCTTGGCACATTGAGAAAAGAAAGGTTATTTGGTAATCTGAAGAAATGTATGTTTTGTACTGATAAGGTTACCTTTCTTGGTTTTATCGTGACTGCACAGGGTGTGGAAGTCGATCCAGAAAAGGTGAAGGCGATTCAGGATTGGCCTCGACCGACATCAATAAGTCAGGTTAGATCTTTTCATGGTTTAGCTAGTTTTTATCGTCGGTTTGTACCTAATTTCAGTTCCATTACCGCCCCCTTAACCGGGATTATAAAGAAGAATTCAGTCTTCAATTGGGGTGATGAACAGGAAAAAGCCTTCTTGAAAATTAAGGATTATTTGACTAAGGCCCCAGTGTTAGCCTTACCTAACTTTGATAAAATGTTCGAGATTGAGTGTGATGCTTCAGGAATAGGAATTGGAGCCGTTTTATCACAGGAGAAGCGACCTATTGCCTATTTCAGCGAGAAGTTAAGTGGTGCTACCTTGAATTATCCAGTGTACGACAAAGAGATGTATGCATTGATTCGAGCTCTTGAAACATGGCAGCACTATCTCTTACCGAAAGAATTCGTAATTCACACCGATCACGAAGCTTTGAAGCACATAACAGGTCAGCATAAGTTGAATAAAAGGCATGCTAAGTGGGTTGAATTTCTAGAATCTTTTCCTTATGTCATTCGATATAAGAAAGGTAAAGACAACGTTGTAGCAGATGCCTTATCCCGTAGGTATGCACTTCTGAATTACTTAGACTCTCATTGATTGGGTTTGCCTATATCAAAGAATTATATGCTACTGACCCTGATTTTGGAGAAAGATATACATTGTGTGAAAAGGGTGCAGATGAGAAATTTTATCGACATGATGATTATCTTTTCAAAGAAGGAAGACTCTGCATTCCTCAAGGGTCAATTCGAGAGGTCCTAATTCGAGAAGCTCATGAAGGAGGACTTATGGGACACTTTGGAGTCACCAAGACGTTACACATTCTCAAGGAGCACCTATTCTGGCCAAAGATGCGACGAGACGTCGAAAGGATGTGTGAACGATGCGTGACATGTAAGAAAGCAAAGTCGAAGGTATTACCACACGGTTTGTACTTACCTTTACCTATTCCCGACTCCCCCTGGACTGATATATCTATGGATTTTGTGTTGGGATTGCCTAGGACTAGGACAGGTAGAGATAGTATCTTTGTTGTGGTTGACAGGTTCTCAAAGATGGCACACTTCATTGCGTGTCATAAGACCGATGATGCTGTTAATGTGGCTAACTTGTTCTTTAAGGAAATTGTGCGTTTACATGGTATTCCTAGGTCGATTGTTTCTGACAGGGATGTAAAATTCTTGAGTCACTTCTGGAGGACTCTTTGGAGCAAATTAGGTACGAAACTTATGTTTTCTACTACTTGTCATCCCCAAACTGATGGACAAACTGAGGTTGTTAATCGTATTTTATCTACTTTACTCCGTTCCATCATCAAAAAGAATATTAAGACGTGGGAAGATTGTTTGCCGCATGTTGAATTTGCATATAACCATGCCGTTCATTCTGCTACTAAAATGTCACCTTTTGAGGTTGTTTATGGATTTAATCCTATCACTCCTCTCGATATGTTGCCTTTGCCATATGAACAAGTGACGAATAGGGACGGACAATCCAAGGCTGATTATGTAAAGAAGTTGCATCAACAGGTTAAAGATAACCTTGAACGAAGGACTCAACAATACGAGAAGCAAGCGAACAAAGGACGTAAGCGAGTTACCTTCGATGTTGGAGATTGGGTTTGGATTCACTTCCGAAAGGAACGTTTTCCAACCCAACGACGGTCCAAGCTGTTACCACGAGGAGATGGTCCTTTTCAAGTGGTTGAGAAAGTGAACGACAATGCTTACAAGTTGGACTTGCCGGGTGAATACAATGTAAGTGCTACATTTAATGTTTCCGACTTATCCCCTTTTAATGATTCTGCAGATTTGAGGACAAATCCTTTTCAAGAAGGGGGGGATGATGTGAGCACATCTACACAAGCTCAAACAGCTGATACACAAGCTCAAACAGCTGATCCGGAGGTCTTACCATCAGGACCCATCACTCGATCAAAGGCTAAGCAATTCAGGGAAGTTCTTATTCTTAAATGTTTACAAGTCTCAGAATCCCTTAATAATGCATATGCCTTAGAGAATAAACTTTACACTATGTTACATACTGATGTGTAACATCTTGTAACTATATAGTACTTAAGCTAGTATTGTGTTTATTAAGCATGTAAATAGGTGTGTTTTCAATAAGTTCAATAAGAACACAAGCTCATAATCATGTTTACCATGTTTCTTTAGCTTGTTACATGTTTTCCAATATGATAACTATGTTTTTCAGCTTGTTTTAACTTTCTTTAATAAGTTTACAATACTTATGATGGTATAACTTTTGTTTTCTCATAGGCACAAGGAAGAGTACCAAATGAAGGACTTCACCTTAGCTCGGGAAAAGCTCAATGGATTTCTAGCAGCTCGTTTCAGCTCAACTAATCCTCAACACTTCAGCTAGCTGAATTCAGCTCAACTCAGCTCCATTCAGCTCAACTCCAGCTCTACTAGCTCAACTCAAGCTGGTGAGTCCCGGGATAGCTCAAAGGTGTCCTCCACGTGGGAGAGTGTGTCATGGTCATGTGACCAGCATGAGGGGCGTCCACCATCCATTCCAAGCATGTGCATGTGCATGGCATGTGGCAGATTCAAATTTCAAGATTTCCCTCCTTGAAGTTGGCGTCAAAGTAAGATAAGGACAAGGAGTTATTTCCTTTGAATTTCACACATAAAACACATGTGTTAAATGTTTGAAATTCAGTCTTCCCTCCCTCCAAAACCAGCCGGCCACAAAGGATAAGGATGAGTAGTTTTCTCATCCACATTTAACATAATTAACACATGTTAATTGTGCTTACATTTCAGCCACTCATCTGAAACTTCCAATTCAATTCTGGCCAAGTATTCTAGGCGCCAACTCCCTTGTACTAGCCTATATATATGTATACTTTGTAATGTAAAAAAAAAAAAGACAATTTGAATGAAATTTACTTTTGTGAGAATTTCTCTCATTTCGGTTCTTTTGAGAACTTTCTGACTTCTCAAGTTCGTTGCTTGCGTGGTCAACCCCTTTGATACTTTGGGTTCTCGGTTGTAGATAATCGAAGGGTCCAAGTCCGTCTGAAGCAAGTTCAAGATAAGGTTCGGGTTCGTTCAACAGATTGTTCGAGTTCATCCTTGGAGTTTGTTTCATTTTATTTCTTTTCCTTGTTTTTATTTCATTTTCGTACTACCCCTTGCATCCTATTTTTCAACCTTGTCAGAAACTTCATTTCTCACCAGTCACCTCACCAAAGACCAAACCTAGCCATAACCAAACCAATACTTTCAACGTTCCACCATTGTCAACTTCTCCGAGCCTTCATCTTCTACATTCTGTCTACCTAAATTTTTCAGCCCTTTTAAACACCAATTTGCAGCCATGCTTATTGCAGGAGACATCTTACTTCAATCCTAGATCCGAAACAATCAAGAAGGCGTCCTCAACAAGGAGCCCTCTTATCAGTGCAAGATCACAAATTAATAATTTTCGGGATTGTCTTGACAAGAACGATCTTTTTGACTGCAAACCAACATCTGGTTGGTTCACTTGGACTCGATCAGGTCGTGCTACGGAAACTATCATGGAACGACTTGATCGCTTTCTAGGCAATTCTGCTTGGTTCCAAGCTTTCCCTAACTGTCAAGCTATGTCCTTCTTTCAAGCGCGTTCTGATCATTGTCCTATCGTAATGGATACAAACCCTTGCCAATCTCAACGTTCTCTGCGTCTTCACATCCCTTTTCGTTATGAGAACTGCTGGGCTGATAACCCAGAGGTTCTTTCTCGAATTACTGCGATTTGGTCTAACCGAAATTGCTCGACTATTCAGAAGCTGCACAAGATCTGACGGTTTTTGGCTAAATGGCAATCCAATAAACGTATTAAATCTAATGAATGCATCTCACAGCTTACTGACTTTATCAATATGTGTCTTCAGCGTCAACACTCGGATACGAATGCTCCTAATGAGCTTGACCGTTTACTTAATGAGAAGGAAATTTATTGGGCTCAACGAGCTCGAGCACACTGGTTAGTCCATGGTGATAAGAACACTTCCTTTTTTCATGCAAGGGCAACCAACCGGCGACGAAAGAATCATATTGCTGGGCTTTTTAACAATCAGAATTTATGGCAAACTAATACACCTGATATAATGTCTATTGCTGTTAGTTACTTTCAATCTCTCTTTGCTTCTTCCTCCCCTCCTAGTGCGTCTTCCATTTTGGACAACATTTCCCCTATTGTTTCTGATTCAATGAATAATAACCTTAATAAGGAATTCACAGCAGATGAAGTCTATGCTGCCTTTCGTGACATTGACCCGAGGAAAGCTCCTGGTGTTGATGGCTTCCCGAGCGGTTTTTTTCGAAAGTACTGGGACATTCTTGGTCCGGAATTTATAAGCCTCTGCCTCAGACTTTTATGAGGGATGTTTAATTTAGACGAGGTCAATCGATCCATTATTGTTCTTATCCCTAAAGTAAGCGACCCCACTACGATGAGACATCTACGACCTATTAGTCTTTGCACAGTCATTTATAAAACTATTTCAAAAGTTTTAGTCAACCGGCTAAAATCTATCATGCCCTTATGCATTAGTGGTAATCAGGCTGCGTTCGTTCGTGGGCGGAATATTTTTGATAACATTCTTATCGCTCATGAGCTTATCCATACTCTTAATACTGATGTTACTTCTTTGGCTAAAGGAGCCAGCCTCAAGCTGGACATGGAAAAAGCTTTCGACCGTGTTGAATGGCCGTTTCTTGAACAAGTTATGTTTCGTCTGGGCTTCAACTCAGTCTGGGTTTCTCTTATTATGAGGTGCGTTTCCTCGGTCTCTTTTCAAGTTCACATCAATGACTCTCTTTCAAGGCCTTTTAAACCCAGTAGAGGGTTGCGGCAAGGTGACCCCCTCTCCCCCTTTTTGTTTCTTTTCTGCACTCAAGGTCTCTCGGCCTTGCTCAATTCTGAACAAGCCAATGGGCACCTCCCTGGTCTCCGTGCCAGTAGGAATGGGCCTCGCATCAATCACCTTCTTTTTGCGGATGACTGTGTTGTCTTTATCAAAAATTCACCCGTAGATGCTCAGCGCCTCAAGGATGTTTTGCAGACTTATGCTTCCTCGTCGGGACAAGCGGTGAACTTTGAAAAGTCTACTATTTTTTTCTCACGAAAAACTTCTTCTCTGCTTAGGGCTGAGATTAATGATATCCTTTGTGTACGAGAGGTGGATGACCCCGGTATTTATTTAGGGGTCCCCCTCCTTATTGGGAAGAACAAAACTGCAGCCTTAGGGTTTACCAGGGATAATATGAGTGCCCGGCTGAGTACTTGGGATAAACATCTCCTTTCTTTCAGTGGTCGTGAAGTCTTCATTAAAGCAGTTATCCAATCTATGCCTCAATATGTCATGTCTTGTTACCTCTTACCACACAATATTATTGATGATATGACTACCGCCATACGTCGATATTGGTGGTCGGAGAAAGCTGGTAAACGTGGGTGGCACATGCTCCCCTGGGATACTCTCTGCCTCCCTAAAGCTGCTGGAGGCGTAGGGTTTCGTGATCTTCACCACTTTAATATCGCTCTGTTAGGCAAGCAAGTTTGGTGGTTAATTTGTGAACCTGACAACCTTCTTAGTCAGGTTTACAAGTGCAAGTACTACCCTACGGGTTCGGTCCTAGAGTCTACTCATACGCGTAGTTCTTCTTTTGCTTGGAAAGGTCTAAATGTTGCTATTTCTAAACTTTGTCATGGGTTTTTCAAACGCCCTAGCATGTCCAGTAACATTAAGGTTCATTTTGATAGGTGGGGTGGTTCTCAGCCCGTTCACCTTTATGGTACTTATGAAATGAATGATGAAGTCCCTCTTCGTGCAGGGTCTTTCATGCTCCATAATTCAACCCGTTGGGATGAAGCAAAAGTGAGAGGTTTTTTCTCCCATGAAGATGCTAATACCATCCTTAACGTCCCAATTATTAATGATTGCAATGACTCTACCCTTTGGGGTTACCATGATGCAGGTCTTTACACGGTCCGTTCTGGATATCATTTTTTGCAGTCGCAATTCGAGCCTGTTAACAGGCCTTCTAAACTGTGGAAAATCTTGTCTAAGTTGCCTACTTTGCCCAAAGTTCGGTCATTTGGTTGGCGTTTATGTCATGATGCGTTACCTTCCGGTCAGAAAATTATGCAGGCTAATCTTGGACCTGGAGTTTGCCCTATGTGCAATTTGACTGTTGAAACCTCTATCCATGCTATGCGTGATTGTCCTAATGCTAAGGAGGCGATCCTCTTGGCAGGCCTTCCTCTTAGGTTGTTGTCTACTGTCTATACCTCTCCCTTTCAATGGCTTTCTGCTGCTGCTGGTTTCCTTACCCTACACCAATTCTCTCTTCTTGTCACAATCTTATGGAACCTATGGAACCGCCGTAATGATTTTGTTCATAACAACCATATTCAACCGATTTGGCTAACTGTTGCTTCCGCCCAAAATTTGCTCACTGACTATACATCCTCTAATGATGAGGCCCGCAAATCCTCCCAGCTAGCTGAGCCCACTCTTGCTCCAGCTAGATGGATGAAACTGGCTCCAGGTTTTGTCAAAATTAACACGGATGGGGCATTTGATCCTGTTATGCGAGGAGCTGCTGCTGGGGTTATTGCTCGCGATTCTTCTGGCTCCGTGCTTGGTGGCTGCTTCATACCCCTCCTTTGCCCGGATCCTGCCTCTGCTGAGGCTCTTGCTATTCTAGAAGGCTTACGGCTTGCTGCTGTCAACGGATGGACTAACGTGATTCTAGAAACTGACTCTGCGTCCATTGCCAACAAAGTTAATCATGCTCCGTCTCGAGATCTTTCCACAGTGCAGCACTTGATTGCTCGCATTCGTGCCACCCTGGGTACTGTGCCTAATTGTAAGATTTGTTATGTACCTAGAGATGCAAACGTTGTTGCCCATACTTTGGCTAGTAGGGCTTTGCGTTCTTTTACCTCTTCTTCTTTCGATTGTTTCTTTCCCGACTTTATTCGGGCCTCTGTAAACCTGGAGAGGTTCTCCTCTTCTTCTCAATAAAACTTTGGGTACTCTTTTCCCCATAGGGGCCTTCCCACCCCTCGGGGTGGTCGGGTATAGGGGTTTTTTAATGAGGCCCTTTTCTTCAAAAAAAAATTTGAACGGAATCTCTATAAAGCCTTTTTAGACGTGGACGTTTTAATCCGAACAAAACAAAACCAAATGTTATTAAATCAAATTTGATGAGTTCAAATAGTTAATTATGAGATTTTGTACAAAATTATATAGATAAATCTAAAATTTTTAGCTTTTTACTCAGTTAAAATTCAAATGGATTCTCTATAAAGCCTTTTTAGACATGCACGTTTTAATCCGAACAAAACGATAACTAGATGTTATTAAATCAAATTTTTGAGTTCAAATAATTAATTATGGGCTTTTGAACAAAATTATGTAGATTAATCTAAAATTTTTAGCTTTTTACTCGGTTAAAATTCAAACGGATTCTCTATAAAGCCTTTTTAGACATGCACGTTTTAATCCGAACAAAACGATAACTAGATGTTATTAAATCAAATTTTTGAGTTCAAATAATTAATTATGGGATTTTGAACAAAATTATGTAGATTAATCTAAAATTTTTAGCTTTTTACTCGGTTAAAATTCAAACGGATTCTCTATAAAGCCTTTTTAGACATGCACATTTCAATCTCAACAAAACGAAAACCAAATTTTATTAAATGAAATTTTATGAGTTCAAATATTTAATTTTGAGCTTTTGAATAAAATTATACATATTAATCTAAAATTTTTAGCTTTTTACTCGGTTAAAATTCGAACGGATTCTCTATAAAGCCTTTATAGACATGCACGTTTTAATCCCAACAAAACAAAAACCAGATGTTATTAAATCAAATTTTATGAGTTCAAATAGTTAATTACGGGCTTTTAAACAAAATTATACAGATTAATCTAAAATTTTCAACTTTTTAGTCGGTTAAAATTCGAACAGATTCTCTATGAAGCCTTTTTAGACATGCACGTTTTAATCCAAACAAAACAATTACTAGATGTTATTAAATCAAATTTTTTGAGTTCAAATAATTAATTATGGTCTTTTGAACAAAATTATATAGATTAATCTAAAATTTTCAGCTTTTTACTCGGTTAAAATTTGAACGGAATCTCTATAAAGCCTTTTTAGACATGCACGTTTTAATCCGAACAAAACCAAAACCAGATGTTATTAAATCAAATTTTATGAGTTCCAATAGTTAATTAAGGGCTTTTGAACAAAATTATACAGATTAATCTAAAATTTTTAGCTTTTTACTCGGTTAAAATTCAAACGGATTCTCCATAAAGCCTTTTTAGACATGCACGTTTTAATCCTAATAAAACGATAACTAGATGTTATTAAATCAAATTTTTTGATTTCAAATACTTAATTATGGGCTTTTGAACAAAATTATGCAGATTAATCTAAAATTTTTAGATTTTTACTCGGTTAAACTTTGAACAGATTCTCTTTAAAGCCCATTTACACATGCACCTTTTAATCCCAACAAAACGAAAACCAGATTTTATTAAATGAAATTTTATGAATTCAAATAGTTAATTTTGAGCTTTTAAACAAAATTAAACTTATTAATCTATAATTTTTAGCTTTTTACTCGGTTAAAATTCCAACGGATTCTCTATCAAGCCTTTTTAGACATACACGTTTTAAAGCCAACAAAACGAAAATCAGATGTCATTAAATCAAATTTTATCAGTTCAAATAGTTAATTAAGGGCCTTTGAACAAAATAATACAAATTAATCTAAAATTTTCAGCCTTTTACTCGGTTAAAATTCAAACGGATTCTCTATAAAGCCTTTTTAGACATGCACGTTTTAATCCGAACAAAACGGTAACTAGATATTATTAAATCAAATTTTTTGAGTTTAAATAATTAATTATGGGCTTTTGAACAAAATTATGCAGATTAATCTAAAATTTTTAGCTTTTTACTCGGTTAAAATTCGAACGGATTCTCTATAAATCCTTTTTAGACATGAACGTTTTAATCTGAACAAAATGACAAGTAGATGTTATTAAATCAAATTTTTTTAGTTCAAATAATTAATTATGGGATTTTAAAAAAATTATACAGATTAATCTAAAATTTTCCGCTTTTTACTCGGTTAAAATTCGAACGGATTCTCTATAAAGCCTTTTTAGACATGCACGTTTTAATCCAAACAAAACGATAACTAGATATTATTAAATCAAATTTTTTGAGTTTAAATAATTAATTATGGGCTTTTGAATAAAATTATGTAGATTAATCTAAAATTTTCAGCTTTTTACTCGATTAAAATTCAAACGGATTCTCTATCAAGCCATTTTAGACATGAACATTTTAATCTCAACAAAACGAAAACCACATTTTATTAAATGAAATTTTATGAGTTCAAATATTTAATTTTGAGCTTTTCAATAAAATTATACAGATTAATCTAAAATTTTTACCTTTTTGCTCGGTTAAAATTCGAACGGATTCTATATAAAGCCGTTATAGACATGCACGTTTTAAATCAAATGTTATTAATCCGAACAAAACAAAAACCAGATGTTATTAATCTCAACAAAACGAAAACCACATTTTATTAAATGAAATTTTATGAGTTCAAATATTTAATTTTGAGCTTTTCAATAAAATTATTCAGATTAATCAAAAATTTTCAGCTTTTTACTCGGTTAAAATTCGAACGGATTCTCTATAAAGCCTTTTAAGACATGCACGTTTTAATCCGAACAAAATGATAAGTAGATGTTATTAAATCAAATATTTTGAGTTCAAATAATTAATTATGGGCTTTTAAAAAAAATTATATAGATTAATCTAAAATTTTTAGTTTTTACTCTGTTAAAATTTGAACGGATTCTCTATAATGCCTTTCTAGACGTGGACGTTTTAATACGAACAAAACAAAACCAAATGATATTAAATCAAATTTTATGAGTTCAAATAGTTAATTATGAGATTTTGAACAAAATTATGCATATAAATCTAAAATTTTGAGCTTTTTACTCGGTTAAAATTCAAACGGATTCTCTATAAAGCCTTTTTAGACATGCACGTTTTACTCCGAACAAAACAAAAACCAGATGTTATTAAATCAAATTTTATGAGTTCAAATAGTTAATTATGGGATTTTGAACAAAATTATACAGATAAATCTAAAATTTTTAGTGTTTTACTCGGTTAAAATTCAAACGGATTCTCTATAAAGCCTTTTTATACATGCACGTTTCAATCCGAATAAAATGATAACTAGATGTTGTTATATCAAATTTTTTGAGTTCAAATAATTAATTATGGGCTTTTGAACAAAATTATACAGATTAATTTAAAATTTATAGCTTTTTAATCGTTTAAAATTTGAACGGATTCTCTATAAAGCCTTTTTAGACGTGGACGTTTAAATCCGAACAAAACAAAACCAGATGTTATTAAAACAAATTTTAGTACTTCAAATAGTTAATTATGAGATTCAGAACAAAATCATACAGATTAATCTAAAATTTTCAGCTTTTTACTCGGTTAAAATTCGAACGGATTCTCTATAAAGCCTTTTAAGTCATGCACGTTTTAATCCGAACAAAACAAAAAACAGATGTTATTAAATCAAATTTTATTAGTTCAAATAGTTAATTATGGGATTTTGAGCAAAATTATATAGATAAATCTAAAATTTTCAGGTTTTTACTCGGTTAAATTCGAACAGATTCTCTATAAAGCCTTTTTAGACATTCACGTTTTAATCCGAACAAAATAATAACTAGATGTTATTAAATCAAATTTTTTGAGTTCAAATAATTAATTATGGGCTTTTGAACAAAATTATACAGATTAATCTAAAATTTTCTGCTTTTTACTCGGTTAAAATTCGAACGGATTCTCTATAAAGCCATTTTAGACATGCACGTTTTAGTCCGAACAAAGCAAAAACCAGATGTTATTAAATCAAATTTAATGAGTTCAAATAGTTAATTATGGGATTTTGAACAAAATTAAACAAATAAATCTAAAATTTTCAGGTTTTTACTCAGTTAAATTCAAACGGATTCTCTATAAAGCCTTTTTAGACATGCACGTTTTAATCCGAACAAAATAATAATTAGATGTTATTAAATCAATTTTTTTGAGTTCAAATATTTAATTATGGGCTTTTGAACAAAATTATATAGATTAATCTAAAATTTTAAGCTTTTTACTCGTTTAAAATTTGAACGGATTCTCTATAAAGCCCTTTTAGACGTGGCCGTTTTAATCCAAACAAAACAAAACCAGATGTTATTAAATCAAATTTGATGAGTTCAAATAGTTAATTATAAGATTTTGAACAAAATTATAAAGATAATTCTAAAATTTTCTGCTTTTTACTCGGTTAAAATTCGAACAGATTCTCTATTAAGCCATTTTAGACATGCACATTTCAATCCTACCAAAACAAAAACCAGATGTTATTAAATCAAATTTTATGAGTTCAAATAGTTAATTATGGGATTTTGAACAAAATTATACAGATAAATTTAATTTTCAGCTTTATAATCGGTTAAAATTCGAACGGATTCTCTATAAAGCAATTTTAGACATGTAAGTTTTAATCCCACCTAAATGAAAACCAGATGTTATTAAATCAAATTTTATGAGTTCAAATAGTTGAATATGGTCTATTAAACAAAATTACACAGATTAATCTAAAATTTTTAGCTTTTTACTCGGTTAATATTCGAACGGATTCTCTATAAATCCTTTTTAGACGTAGATGTTTTAATCCGAACAAAACAAAAACCAAATGTTATTAAATCAAATTTTTTGAGTTCAAATAATTAATAATGGGCTTTTGAACAAAATTATACAAATTAATCTAAAATTTTCAACTTTTTACTCGGTTAAAATTCGAACGAATTCTCTATAAAGCCTTTTAGACATGCACGTTTTATTCCGAACAAGACGATAACTAGATGTTATTAAATCAAATTTTTTGAGTTCAAATAATTAATTATGGGCTTTTGAACAAAGTTATACAGATTAATCTAAAATTTTCATCTTTTTACTCTTTTAAAATTTGAACGGATTCTCTAGAAAGCCTTTTTAAATGTGGACGTTTTAATCCGAACAAAACACAACCAGATATTATTAAATCAAATTTGATGATTTCAAATAGTTAATTATGAGATTTTGAACAAAATTATATAGATAAATCTAAAATTTTCAGCTTTTTACTCGGTTAAAATTCAAACGGATTCTCTATAAAGCCTTTTTAGACATACACGTTTTAATCCGAACAAAACGATGACTGGATATTATTAAATAAAATTTTTTGATTTCCAATAATTAATTATGGGCTTTTGAACAAAATTTTGTAGATTAATCTAAAATTTTTAGCTTTTTACTAGGTTAAAATTCAAACGGATTATCTATCAAGCCTTTTTAGGCAAGCGCGTTTTAATCCCAACAAAATGAAAACTAGATTTTATTGAATGAAATTTTATGAGTTCAAATATTTAATTTTGAGATTTTAAATAAAATTATACAGATTAATCTAAAATTTTTAACTTTTTACTCGGTTAAAATTCGAACGGATTCTCTATAAAACCTTTATAGACATGCACATTTTAATCCCAACAAAACGAAAACCAGATGTTATTAAATCAAATTTTATGAGTTCAAATAGTTAATTATGGGCTTTTAAACAAAATTATAAAGATTAATCTTAAATTTTCAGCTTTTTACTCGGTTAAAATTTGAAATGACTCTCTATAAAGCCTTTTTAGACATGCACGTTTTAATCCGAACAAAACAAAAACCAGATGTTATTAAATCAAATTTTATGAGTTCAAATAGTTAATTAAGGGCTTTTGAACAAAATTACACAGATTAATCTAAAATTTTCAGCTTCTTACTCGGTTAAAATTCAAACAGATTCTCCATAAAGCCTTTTTAGACATGCACGTTTTAATCCGAATAAAACGATAACTAGACGTTATTAAATCAAATTACTTGATTTCAAATAATTAATTATGATCTTTTGAACAAAATTATGCAGATTAATCTAAAATTTTTAGCTTTTTACCCGGTTAAAATTCGAACAGATTCTCTTTAATGCCCATTTACACATACACGTTTTAATCCCAATAAAACGAAAACCAGATTTTATTGAATGAAATTTTATGAGTTCAAATAGTTAATTTTGAGATTTTGAACAAAATTAGACTTATTAATCTAAAATTTTCAGCTTTTTACTCGGTTAAAATTCGAACGGATTCTCTATCAAGCCTTTTTAGACATGCACGTTTTAATCCCAACAAAACGAAACTCTGATGTTATTAAATTAAATTTTATGACTTCAAATTGTTAATTAAGGGCTTTTGAACAAAATTATACAGATTAATCTAAAATTTTTAGCTTTTTACTCGGTTAAAATTCAAACGGATTCTCTATAAAGCCTTTTTAGACATGCATGTTTTAATCCGAACAAAACAAAAACCAGATGTTATTAAATCAAATTTTATGAGTTCAAATAGTTAATTAAGGGCTTTTGAACAAAATTACACAGATTAATCTAAAATTTTCAGCTTCTTACTCGGTTAAAATTCAAACAGATTCTCCATAAAGCCTTTTTAGACATGCACGTTTTAATCCGAATAAAACGATAACTAGACGTTATTAAATCAAATTACTTGATTTCAAATAATTAATTATGATCTTTTGAACAAAATTATGCAGATTAATCTAAAATTTTCAGCTTTTTACCCGGTTAAAATTCGAACAGATTCTCTTTAATGCCCATTTACACATACACGTTTTAATCCCAATAAAACGAAAACCAGATTTTATTGAATGAAATTTTATGAGTTCAAATAGTTAATTTTGAGATTTTGAACAAAATTAGACTTATTAATCTAAAATTTTCAGCTTTTTACTCGGTTAAAATTCGAACGGATTCTCTATCAAGCCTTTTTAGACATGCACGTTTTAATCCCAACAAAACGAAACTCTGATGTTATTAAATTAAATTTTATGACTTCAAATTGTTAATTAAGGGCTTTTGAACAAAATTATACAGATTAATCTAAAATTTTTAGCTTTTTACTCGGTTAAAATTCAAACGGATTCTCTATAAAGCCTTTTTAGACATGCACGTTTTAATCCAAACAAAACGATAACTAGGTGTTATTAAATCAAATTTTTTGATTTCAAATAATTAATTATGGGCTTTTGAACAAAATTATGGAGATTAATCTAAAATTTTCAGCTTTTTACTCGGTTAAAATTCGAACGGATTCTCTATAAAGTCTTTTTAGACATGTACGTTTTAATCCGAACAAAATAATAAGTAGATATTTTTAAATCAAATTTTTTGAGTTCAAATAATTAATTATAGGCTTTTAAACCCGTTCAAATTTTAACCGAGTAAAAAGCTGAAACTTTTAGATTAATTTGTAAAATTTTGTTCAAAAGCCCATAATTAATTATTTGAACTCAAAAAATTTTATTTAATAACATCTACTTATCGTTTTGTTCAGTTTAATACGTGCATGTCTAAAAAGACTTTATAGAGAATCTGTTCGAATTTTAATCGAGTAAAAAGTTGAAAATTTTAGATTAATTTGTATAATTTTTTTCAGAAGCCCATAATTAATTATTTGAACTCAAAAAAGTTGATTTAATAATATCTAGTTATCTTTTTGTTCGGATTAAAACGTGCATGTCTAAAAAGGCTTTATAGAGAATCCGTTCAAATTTTAACCGAGTAAAAAGCTAAAAATTTTAGATTAATCTGTATAACTTTGTTCAAAAGCCCTTAATTAACTATTTGAACTCATAAAATTTGATTTAATAACATCTGATTTTCGTTTGGTTGGGATTAAAACGTGCATGTCTAAAAAGGCTTTATAGAGAATTCGTTTGAATTTTAACCGAGTAAAAAGTTAAAGTTTTTAGATTAATCTATATAATTTTGTTCAAAAGCCCATATTCAACTATTTGAACTCAATAAATTTGATTTAATAACATCTAATTTTTGTTTTGTTGGGATTAAAACTTGCTTGTCTAAAATTACTTTATAGAGAATCCGTTCGAATTTTAATCAAGTAAAAAGCTAAAAATTTTAGATTTATCTGTATAATTTTGTTCAAAATCTCATTATTAACTATTTAAACTCTTAAAATTTGATTTAATAACATCTGGTTTTGTTTTGTTCGGACTAAAACGTCCACGTCTAAAAAGGCTTTATAGAGAATCCGTTCAA
Organism: Abelmoschus esculentus; assembly: GCA_035048815.1. Classification (NCBI taxonomy): domain Eukaryota; kingdom Viridiplantae; phylum Streptophyta; class Magnoliopsida; order Malvales; family Malvaceae; genus Abelmoschus; species Abelmoschus esculentus. The sequence continues at coordinate 17,384,224 of JAUCBN010000008.1, read as the reverse complement.
ATTTTAAACGAGTAAAAAGCTAAAAATTGTAGATTAATATGTATAATTTTGTTCAAAAGACCATAATTAACTATTTGAACTCGTAAAATTTGATATTAATAATATTTGATTTTCGTTTTGTTGGGATTAAAACGTGCATGTCTAAAAAGGCTTTATAGAGAAAATGTTCGAATTTTAACTGAGTAAAAAGCTTAAAATTTTAGATTAATCTGTATAAGTTTGTTCAAAAGCTCAAAATTAAATATTTGAAGTCATAAAATTCATTTAATAAAATCTTGTTTTCGTTTTGTTGGGATTAAAACGTGCATGTCTAAAAAGGCTTTGTAGAGAATTCGTTCGAATTTTAACTGAGGAAAAAGCTAAAAATTTTATATTAATCTATATAATTTTGTTTAAAAGAACATATTCAACTATTTGAACTCATAAAATTTGATTTAATAACACCTGGTTTTCGTTTTAGTAGGATTAAAACTTGCATGTCTAAAATTGCTTCATAGCGAACCCGTTCGAATTTTAACCAAGTAAAAAGCTGAAAATTTTAGATTTATCTGTATAATTTTGTTCAAAATCCCATAATTAACTATTTGAACTCATAAATTTTTTTTAGTAACATCTTTTTTTTGTTTTGTTCAGATTAAAACGTACATGTCTAAAAAGGCTTTATAGAGAATCCGTTCAAATTTTAACCGAGTAAAAAGCTGAAACGTTTAGATTAATTAGTATAATTTTGTTCAAAAGCCCATAATTAATTATTTGAACTCAAAAAATTTGATTTAATAACATCTACTTATCGTTTTGTTCGGTTTAATACGTGCATGTCAAAAAAGGCTTTATGTAGAATCTGTTCGAATTTTAACCGAGTAAAAAGTTGAAAATTTTAGATTAATTTGTACAATTTTGTTCAAAAGCCCATAATTAATTATTTGAACTAAAAAAAATTGATTTAATAACATCTATTTATCTTTTTGTTCGGATTAAAACGTGCATGTCTAAAAAGGCTTTATAGAGAATCTGTTTGAATTTTAATCAAGTAAAAAGTTGAAAATTTTAGATTAATTTGTATAATTTTGTTCAAAAGCATATAATTAACTATTTGAACTCATAAAATTTGATTTAATAACATCTGATTTTCGTTTTGTTGGGATTAAAACATGCTTGTCTAAAAAGGCTTTATAGAGAATCCGTTCGAATTTTAACCATGTAAAAAGCTGAAAATTTTAGATTAATCTGTATAATTTTGATCAAAAGGTCTAAACTAAATATTTGAACTCATAAAATTTCATTTAATAAAATCTTGTTTTCGTTTTGTTGGATTAAAATGTGCATGTCTAAAAAGGCTTTGTAGAGAATTCGTTTGAATTTTAACAGAGTAAAAAGCTAAAAATATTAGATTAATCTGTATAATTTTGTTTAAAAGACCATATTCAACTATTTGAACTCATAAAATTTGATTTAATAATATCTAGTTTTCGTTTTGGTGGGATTAAAACTTGCATGTCTAAAATTTCTTTATAGAGAATCCGTACAAATTTTAACAAAGTAAAAAGCTGAAAATTTTAGATTTATCTGTATAATTTTGTTCAAAATCCCATAATTAACTATTTTAACTCATAAAATTTTATTTAATAACATCTGGTTTTTGTTTTCTTCGGATTAAAATATGTATGTCTAAAAAGGCTTTATAGAGAATCTGTTCAAATTTTAACTGAGTAAAAAGTTGAAAATTTTAGATTAATTTGTATAATTTTGTTCAAAAGCCCATAATTAATTATTTGAACTCAAAAAAATTGATTTAATAACATCTAGTTATCGTTTTTTTTGGATTAAAACGTGTATGTCTAAAACGGGTTTATAGAGAATCTGTTCAAGTTTTAATCGAGTAAAAGGTTGAAAATTTTAGATTAATCTATATAATTTTGTTCAAAATCCCATAATTAATTATTTGAACTCGTAAAATTTGATTTAATAACATCTGATTTTCGTTTTGTTGGGATTAAAACGTTCATATCTAAAAAGGCTTTATAGAGAATCCGTTCAAATTCTAACCGAGTAAAAAGCTTAAAATTTTAGATTAATCTGTATAATTTTGTTCAGAAGCTCATAATTAATTATTCGAACTCAAAAATTTGATTTAATAACATCTAGTTATCATTTTGTTCAGATTAAAACGAGCATGTTTAAAAAGGCTTTATAGAGAATCTGTTCGAATTTTAATCGAGTAAAAAGTTGAAAATTTTAGATTAATCTGTATAATTTTGTTTAGAAACCCATAATTAACTATTTGAACTCATAAAATTTGATTTAATAACATCTGTTTTTTGTTTTATTGGGATTAAAATGTGCATATCTAAAAAGGTTTCATAGAGAATTCGTTCGAATTTTAACCAAGTAAAAAGCTAAAAATTTTAGATTAATCTGTATAATTTTATTCAAAAGCTCAAAATTAAATATTTGATCTCATAAAATTTTATTTAATAAAATCTGGTTTTCGTTTTGCTAGGATTAAAATGTGCATGTCTAAAAAGGCTTTGTAGAGAATCCGTTCGAATTTTAATCCAGTAAAAAGCTAAAAATTTTAGATTAATCTGTATAATTTTGTTTAAAAGACCATATTCAACTATTTGAACTCATAAAATTTGATTTAATAACATCTGATTTTCGTTTTGGTGGGATTAAAACTTGCATATCTAAAATTGCTTTATAGAGAATCAGTTCGAATTTTAACCGAGTAAAAAGCTGAAAATTTTAGATTTTAGATTAATTTGTATAATTTTGTTCAAAACCCCATTATTAACTATCTGAACTCGTAAAATTTGATTTAATAACATCTAATTTTCGTTTTGTTGGGGCTAAAAATTGCTTGTCTAAAATTGCTTTATAGAGAATCCGTTCGAAATTTAAACGAGTAAAAAGCTGAAAATTTTAGATTTATCTGTATAATTTTGTTTAAAAGACCATATTCAACTATTTGAACTCATAAAATTTGATTTAATAACATTTGATTTTTGTTTTGGTGGGATTAAAACTTCCTTGTCTAAAATTGCTTTATAGAGAATCCGTTCGAATTTTAACCGAGTAAAAAGTTGAAAATTTTAGATTTATCTGTATAATTTTGTACAAAATCCCATAATTAACAATTTGAACTCATAAAATTAGATCTAATAACATCTGATTTTCGTTAATTTTAAATTAATTTGTATAATTTTATTCAAAAGCTCAAATTAAATATTTGAACTCATAAAATTTCATTTAATAAAATCTTGTTTTCATTTTGTTGGGATGAAAATGTGCATGTCTAAAAAGGCTTTATAGAGAATCCGTTCAAATTTTAACTGAGTAAAAAGCTAAAAATTTTAGATTAATCTGTATAATTTTGTTCAAAACTTCAAAATTAAATATTTGAACTCATAAAATTTCATTTAATAAAACATTGTTTTCATTTTGTTGAGATTAAAATGTGCATGTCTAAAAAGGCTTTATAGAGAATCCGTTCAAATTTTAACTGAGTAAAAACCTAAAAAATTTAGATTAATCTTTATAATTTTGTTTAAAAGACCATATTCAACTATTTGAACTCATAAAATTTGATTTAATAACATCTGGTTTTCGTTTTGGTGGGATTAAAACTTGCATGTCTAAAATTGCTTTATAGAGAATCAGTTCGAATTTTTTTTTTTGAAGAAAAGGGCCTCATTAAAAAAACCCTATACTCGACCACCCCGAGAGGTGGGAAGGCCCCTATGGGGAAAAGAGTACCCAAAGTTTTATTGAGAAGAAGAGGAGAACCTCTCCAGGTTTACAGAGGCCTGAATAAAGTCGTAAAATATGAACTCGGAAATTTAACAGAGGAGAATCAGTTCGAATTTTAACAAAGTAAAAAACTGAAAATTTTAGATTTTAGATTAATCAGTATAATTTTGTTCAAAATCTAATTATTAACTATCTGAAATCGTAAAATATGATTTAATAACATCTAATTTTCGTTTTATTAGGGCTAAAACTTGCTTGTCTAAAATTGCTTTATAGAGAATCCGTTCGAAATTTAAACGAGTAAAAAGCTTAAAATTTTAGATTTATCTGTATAATTTTGTTTAAAAGACCATATTCAACTATTTGAACTCATAAAATTTGATTAAATAACATATGATTTTTGTTTTGGTGGGATTAAAACTTGCTTATCTAAAATTGCTTTATAGAGAATCCGTTCGAATTTTAACCGAGTAAAAAGTTAAAAATTTTAGATTTATATGTATAATTTTGTACAAAATCCCATAATTAACTATTTGAAATCGTAAAATTTAGTTTAATAACATCTGATTTTTGTTTTGTTCGGATTAAAACGTGCATGTCTAAAAAGGCTTTATAGAGAATCCGTTCAAACTTTAATCGAATAAAAAGTTGAAAATTTTAGATTAATCTGTATAATTTTGTTCAAAAGCCCATAATTAACTATTTGAACTCATAAAATTTGATTTAATAACATCTGGTTTTTGTTTTGTTGGGATTAAAACGTGCATGTCTAAAAATACTATATAGAGAATCCGTTCGAATTTTAACCGAGTAAAAAGCTAAAAATTTTAGATAAATCTGTATGATTATATTTAAAAGCTCAAAATTAAATATCTAAACTCAAAAAATTTGATTTAATAACATCTCGTTATCGTTTTGTTTGGATTAAAACGTGCATGTCTAAAAAGGCTTTATAGAGAATCTATTCGAATTTTAACCGACTAAAAAGTTTAAAATTTTAGATTAATCTGTATAATTTTATTCAAAAGCCCATAATTAACTATTTGAACTCATAAAATTTGATTTAATAACATCTAGTTTTCGTTTTGTTGGAATTAAAACGTGCATGTCTATAAAGGCTTTATAGAGAATCCGTTCGAATTTTAACCGAGTAAAAGGCTAAAAATTTTAGATTAATCTGTATAATTTTATTCAAAAGCTCAAAATTAAATATTTGAACAAACAAAATTTCATTTAATAAAATCTGGTTTTCGTTTTGTTGAGATTAAAATGTACATGTCGAAAAAGGCTTTGTAGAGAATCCGTTTGAATTTTAACCGAGTAAAAAGCTAAAAATTTTAGATAAATCTAGATAATTTTGTTCAAAAGCCCATAATTAATTATTTGAACTCAAAAAATTTGATTTAATAACATCTCGTTATCGTTTTGTTTGGATTAAAACGTGCATGTCTAGAAAGGATTTATAGAGAATCTATTCGAATTTTAACCGACTAAAAAGTTGAAAATTTTAGATTAATCTGTATAATTTTGTTCAAAAGCCCATAATTAACTATTTGAACTCATAAAATTTAATTTAATAACATCTGGTTTTCGTTTTGTTGGAATTAAAACGTGCATGTCTATAAAGACTTTATAGAGAATCCGTTCAAATTTTAACCGAGTAAAAAGTTAGAAAATTTAGATTAATCTGTATAATTTTGTTCAAAATCCCATAATTAACTATTTGAACTCATAAAATTTTATTTAATAACATCTGGTTTTTGTTTTGTTCGGATTAAAACGTGTATGTCTAAAAAGACTATTGAGAATCCGTTCGAATTTTATCTGAGTAAAAAGATGAAACTTTTAGAATAATCTGTATAATTTTGTTCAAAAGCTGAAAATTTTATCCGAGTAAAAAACTGAAAATTATAGATTAATATGCATAATTTTGTTCAAAAGCCCATAATTAATTATTTGAACTCAAAATATTTGATTTAATAATATCTACTTATCGTTTTGTTGGGATTAAAACGTGTATGTCTAAAAAGGCTTTATAGAGAATCCGTTCAAATTTTAACCGAGTTAAAAGCTGAAAATTTCAGATTAATCTATATAATTTTGTTTAAAGGCCCATAATTAATTATTTGAACTTAAAAAATTTGATTTAATAACATCGCGTTATCATTTTGTTTGGATTAAAACGTGCATGTCTAAAAAGGCTTTATAGAGAAACTGTTCGAATTTTAACCGACTAAAAAGTTAAAAATTTTAGATTAATCTGTATAATTTTGTTCAAAATCCCATATTCAAATATTTGAAATTGTAAAATTTGATTTCATAACATCTACTTTTTGTTTTGTTGGGATTAAAACTTGCTTGTCTAAAATTGCTTTATAGAGAATCCGTTCGAATTTTAACTAAGTAAAAAGCTAAAAATTTTAGATTTATCTGTATAATTTTGTTCAAAATCTCATAATTAACTATTTAAACTCTTAAAATTTGATTTAATAACATATGGTTTTGTTTTGTTCGGACTAAAACGTCTACGGCTAAAAAGGCTTTATAGAGAATCCGTTCAAATTTTAAACGAGTAAAAAGCAAAAAATTTTAGATTAATGTGTATAATTTTGTTCAAAAGACCATAATTAACTATTTGAACTAGTAAAATTTGATTTAATAATATCTAATTTTCGTTTTGTTGGGGCTAAAATTTGCTTGTCTAAAATTACATTATAGAGTATCCGTTCGAAATTTAAACGAGTAAAAAGCAGAAAATTTTAGATTAATCTGTATAATTTTGTTCAAAATCCCAAAATTAACTATTTGAACTCGTAATATTTGATTTAATAACATCTGGTTTTCGTTTTGTTGGGATTAAAACCTTCATGTCTAGAAAGGCTCTATAGAGAATCCATTTGAATTTTAATAGAGTAAAAAGAAGAAAATTTTAGACTAATCTATATACTTTTGTTCGAAAGCTCAAAATTAAATATTTGAACTCATAAAATTTAATATAATAAAACCTGGTTTTCGTTTTATTGGGATTAAAATGAGCATGTCTAAAAAGGCTTTGTAGAGAATCCATTCGAATTTTAACCAAGTAAAAAGCTAAAAATTTTAGATTAATCTGTATAATTTAGTTCAAAAACCCATATTCAACTATTTGAACTCATAAAATTTGATTTAATAACATCTAATTTTGGTTTTGTTGGGATTAAAACTTTCTTGTCTATAATTGCTTTATAGAGAATCCGTTTGAATTTTAACCGAGTAAAAATCTGAAAATTTTAGATTTATCTGTATAATTTTGTTCAAAATCTCATAATTAACTATTTAAACTCATAAAATTTGACTTAATAACATATGGGTTTTTTTTGTTCGGGTTAAAATGACTACGTCTAAAAAGGCTTTATAGAAAATCCGTTCAAATTTTAACCGAGTAAAAAGCTGAAAATTTTAGATTAATCTGTATAATTTTGTTCAAAAGCCCATAATTAATTATTTGAACTCAAAAAATTTGTTTAATAACATCTACTTATCATTTTGTTTGGATTAAAACGTGCATGTCTAAAAAGGCTTTATAGAGAATCCGTTCAAATTTAACTGAGTAAAAAGCAAAAAATTTTAGATTAATCTGTATAATTTTGTTCAAAATCCCAAAATTAACTATTTGAACTAGTAAAATTTGATTTAATAATATCTAATTTTCGTTTTGTTGGGGCTAAAATTTGCTTGTCTAAAATTACTTTATAGAGTATCCGTTCGAAATTTAAACGAGTAAAAAGCAGGAAATTTTAGATTAATCTGTATAATTTTGTTCAAAATCCCAAAATTAACTATTTGAACTCGTAAAATTTGATTTAATAATATCTAATTTTCGTTTTGTTGGGGCTAAAACTTGCTTGTCTAAAATTACTTTATAGAGTATCCGTTCAAAATTTAAACAAGTAAAAAGCTGAAAATTTTAGATTTATCTATATAATTTTGTTCAAAATCTCATAATTAATTGTTTAAACTCTTAAAATTTGATTTAATAACATCTGGTTTTGTTTTGTTCGGACTAAAACATCCACGTCTAAAAAGGCTTTATAGAGAATCCTTTCAAATTTTAAACGAGTAAAAACTGAAAATTTTAGGTTAATATGTATAATTTTATTCAAAAGACCATAATTAACTATTTGAACTCGTAAAATTTGATATTAATAATATCTTGTTTTCGTTTTGTTGGGATTAAAATGTGCATGTCTAAAAAGGCTTTGTAGAGAATTCGTTCAAATTTTAAACGAGTAAGTAGCTAAAAATTTTAAATTAATCTGTATAATTTTGTTTAAAAGTCCATATTCAACTTTTTAAACTCGTAAAATTTGATTTAATAACATCTGGTTTTCGTTTTGGTGGGATTAAAACTTGCATGTCTAAAATTGCTTTATAGAGAATCAGTTCGAATTTTAACCGAGTAAAAAACTGAAAATCTTAGATTTATCTGTACAATTTTGTTCAAAATCCCATAATTAACTATCTGAACTCATAAAATTTTATTTAATAACATCTGGTTTTTGTTTTATTCGGATTAAAATTTGCATGTCTAAAAAGGCTTTATAGAGAATCTGTTTAAATTTTAACCGAGTATAAAGCTGAAAATTTTAGATTAATCTGTATAATTTTGTTCAAAAGCCTTTAATTAACAATTTAAACTCATAAAATTTGATTTAATAACATCTGATTTTCATTTTGTTGGGATTAAAACGTGCATGTCAATAAAGGCTTGATAGAGAATCCGTTCGAATTTTAACCAAGTAAAAAGCTAAAAATTTTAGATGTTATTAAATCAAATTTGATGAGTTCAAATAGTTAATTACGAGATTTTGAACAAAATTATACAGATAAATCTAAAATTTTCAGCTTTTTACTCGGTTAAAATTCAAACGGATTCTCTATAAAGCCTTTTTAGACATGCACGTTTTAATCCGAACAAAATGATAACTGGATGTTATTAAATCAAATTTTAACCGACTAAAAAGTTGAAAATTTTAACCGACTAAAAAGTTGAAAATTATACAGATTAAAACGTGTATGTCTAAAAAGGCTTTATACAGAATCTGTTCGAATTTTAACCGACTAAAAAGTTGAAAATTTTAGATTAATCTATATAATTTTGTTCAAAAGCCCATAATTAACTATTTGAACTTATAAAATTTGATTTAATAACATCTGGTTTTTGTTTTGTTGGATTAAAACGTGCATGTCTAAAATGGCTTTATAGAGAATCTGTTCGAATTTTAATCGAGTAAAAAGGTAAAAAAATTTAAATTAATCTGTATAATTCTATTCAAAAGCTCAAAATTAAATATTTGAACTCATAAAATTTAATTTAATAAAACCCGGTTTTCGTTTTGTTGAGATTAAAATGTGCATGTCTAAAAAGGCTTTGTAGAGAATCTGTTCGAATTTTAACCGAGTAAAAAGCTAAAAATTTTAGATTAATCTGTATAATTTTATTCAAAAACCCATGTTCAACTATTTGAGTTCATAAAATTTGATTTAATAAAATCTAATTTTCGTTTTGTTGGGATTAAAACTTGCTTGTCTAAAATTGCTTTATAGAGAATCCGTTCGAATTTTAACCGAGTAAAAAGCTGAAAATTTTAGATTTATCTGTATAATTTTGTTCAAAATCTCATAATTAAATATTTGAACTCAAAAAACTTGATTTAATAACATCTCGTCATCGTTTTGTTCGGATTAAAATGTGCATGTCTAAAAAGGCTTTATAGAGAATCTGTTCAAATTTTAATCGAGTAAAAAGTTGAAAATTTTAGATTAATCTGTATAATTTTGTTCAAAAGCCCAAAATTAACTATTTGAACTCGTAATATTTGATTTAATAACATCTGGTTTTCGTTTTGTTGGGATTAAAACCTTCATGTCTAAAATTTTAAACGAGTAAAAACTGAAAATTTTAGGTTAATATGTATAATTTTATTCAAAAGACCATAATTAACTATTTGAACTCGTAAAATTTGATATTAATAATATCTTGTTTTCGTTTTGTTGGGATTAAAATGTGCATGTCTAAAAAGTTTTTGTAGAGAATTCGTTCAAATTTTAAACGAGTAAGTAGCTAAAAATTTTAAATTAATCTGTATAATTTTGTTTAAAAGTCCATATTCAACTTTTTAAACTCGTAAAATTTGATTTAATAACATCTGGTTTTCGTTTTGGTGGGATTAAAACTTGCATGTCTAAAATTGCTTTATAGAGAATCAGTTCGAATTTTAACCGAGTAAAAAACTGAAAATCTTAGATTTATCTGTACAATTTTGTTCAAAATCCCATAATTAACTATCTGAACTCATAAAATTTTATTTAATAACATCTGGTTTTTGTTTTGTTCGGATTAAAATTTGCATGTCTAAAAAGGCTTTATAGAGAATCCGTTCAAATTTTAACCGAGTATAAAGCTGAAAATTTTAGATTAATCTGTATAATTTTGTTCAAAAGCCTTTAATTAACAATTTAAACTCATAAAATTTGATTTAATAACATCTGATTTTCATTTTGTTGGGATTAAAACGTGCATGTCTAAAAAGGCTTGATAGAGAATCCGTTGGAATTTTAACCGAGTAAGAAGCTAAAAATTTTAGATTAATAAGTATAATTTTGTTCAAAAGCTCAAAATTAACTATTTGAACTCATAAAATTTCATTTCATAAAATCTGGTTTTCGTTTTGTTGGGATTAAAGCGTGCATGTGTAAATGGGCTTTAAAGAGAATCTGTTCAAATTTTATCCGAGTAAAAAGCTGAAAATTTTAGATTAATCTACATAATTTTGTTCAAAAGCCCATAATTAATTATTAGAAATCAAATAATTTGATTTAATAACGTCTATTTATCGTTTTATTCGGATTAAAACGTGCATGTCTAAAAAGGCTTTATAGAGAATCCGTTTAAATTTTAACCGAGTAAAAAGCTAAAAATTTTAGATTAATCTGTATAATTTTGTTCAAAAGATCATAATAAATTATTTGAACTCAAAAAATTTGATTTAATAACATCTCGTTATCGTTTTGTTTGGATTAAAACGTGCATGTCTAAAAAGGCTTTAGAGAGGACATGTTCGAATTTTATCCGAGTAAAAAGCTGAAAATTTTAGATTAATCTGCATAATTTTGTTCAAAAGCCCATAATTAATTATTTGAAATCAAATAATTTGATTTAATAACGTCTAGTTATCGTTTTATTCGGATTAAAACGTGCATGTCTAAAAAGGCTTTATAGAGAATCTGTTTAAATTTTAACCGAGTAAAAAGCTGAAAATTTTAGATTAATCTGTATAATTTTGTTCAAAAGATCATAATTAATTATTTGAACTCAAAAAATTTGATTTAATAACATCTCGTTATCGTTTTGTTTGGATTAAAACGTGCATGTCTAAAAAGGCTTTAGAGAGAACATGTTCGAATTTTATCCGTGTAAAAAGCTGAAAAGTTTAGATTAATCTATATAATTTTGTTCAAAAGCCCTTAATTAACTATTATAACTCATAAAATTTGATTTAATAATATCTGTTTTTTGTTTTGTTCGGATTAAAACGTGCATGTCTAAAAAGGCTTTATAGAGAATCCGTTCAAATTTTAACCAAGTAAAAAGCTGAAAATTTTAGATTAATCTATATAATTTTGTTCAAAAGCACATAATTAATTATTTGAACTCAAAAAATTTGATTTAATAACATCTAGTTATCATTTTGTTCGGATTAAAACGTGCATGTCTAAAAAGGCTTTATAGAGAATCCGTTCAAATTTTAACCGAGTAAAACGCTAAATTTTTAGATTAATTTGTATAATTTTATTCAAAAGTTCAAAATTAAATATTTGAACTCATAAAATTTGATTTAATAACATCTGGTTTTTGTTTTGTTGGGATTAAAACGTGCATGTCTAAAAAGGCTTGATAGAGAATATGTTTGAATTTTAACCTAGTAAAAAGCTAAAAATTTTAGATTAATCTAGATAATTTTGTTCAAAAGCCCATAATTAATTATTTGAACTCAAAAAATTTGATTTAATAAGATCTAGTTATCGTTTTGTTCGGATTAAAACGTGCATGTCTAAAAAGGCTTTATAGAGAATCCATTCAAATTTTAACCGAGTAAAAAGCTGAATATTTTAGATTAATCTGTATAATTTTGTTCAAAAACCCATAATTAATTATTTGAACTCAAAAAATTTGATTTAATAACATCTCGTTATCGTTTTGTTTGGATTAAAACGTGCATGTCTAAAAACGCTTTATAGAGAATCTGTTCAAATTTTAACCGACTAAAAAGTTGAAAATTTTTGATTAATTTGTATAATTTTTTTCAAAAGCCCATAATTAACTATTTGAACTCAAAAAATTTGATTTAATAACATCTGGTTTTCATTTTGTTGGGATTAAAACGTGCATGTCAATAAAGGCTTTATAGAGAATCCGTTCGAATTTTAACCAAGTAAAAAGCTAAAAATTTTAGATTAATCTGTATAATTTTATTCAAAAGCTCAAAATTAAATATTTGAACTCATAAAATTTCATTTAATAAAATTTGGTTTTCGTTTTGTTGAGATTAAAATGTGCATGTCTAAAAAGGTTTTGTAGAGAATCCGTTTGAATTTTAACCGAGTAAAAAGTTGAAAATTTTAGATTAATTTGTATAATTTTGTTCAAAAGCCCATAATTAATTATTTGATCTCAAAAAAGTTGATTTAATAACATCTAGTTACCTTTTTGTTCGGATTAAAACGTGTATGTCTAAAAAGGCTTTATAGAGAATCTGTTCGAATTTTAACCGACTAAAAAGTTGAAAATTTTAGATTAATCTATATAATTTTGTTCAAAAGCCTATATTCAACTATTTGAAATCGTAAAATTTGATTTAATAACATCTAATTTTTGTTTTGTTGGGATTAAAACTTGCTTGTCTAAAATTGCTTTATAGAGAATCTGTTCGAATTTTAACCAAGTAAAAAGCTGAAAATTTTAGATTTATCTGTATAATTTTGTTCAAAATGTCATAATTAACTATTTAAACTCTTAAAATTTGATTTAATAACATTTGGTTTTGTTTTTTTCGGACTAAAACGTCCACGTCTAAATAGGTTTTATAGAGAATCCGTTCAAATTTTAAACGAGTAAAAAGCTAAAAATTTTAGATTAATATGTATAATTTTGTTCAAAAGCTCAAAATTAAATATTTGAACTCCTAAAATTTCATTTAATAAAATCTTGTTTTCGTTTTGTTGGGATTAAAATGTGCATATCTAAAAAGACTTTGTGGAGAATTCGTTCGAATTTTAACCAAGTAAAAAGCTAAAAATTTTATATTCATCTATATAATATTGTCTAAAAGACCATATTCAACTATTTGAACTCATTAAATTTGATTTAATAATATCTGGTTTTCGTTTTGATGGGATTAAAACGTGCATTTCTAAAATTGCTTTATAGAGAATCCGTTCAAATTTTAACCGAGTAAAAAGCAAAAAATTTTAGATTTATTTGTATAATTTTATTCAAAATCACATAATTAACTATTTGAACTCATAAAATTTTATTTAATAACATCTAGTTTTTGTTTTATTCGGATTAAAATGTGCATGTCTAAAAAGGCTTTATAGAGAATCCGTTCAAATTCTAACCGAGTAAAAAGCTGAAACTTTTAGATTAATTTGTATAATTTTGTTTAAAAGCCCATAATTAATTATTTGAACTCAAAAAATTTGATTTAATAACATCTACTTATCGTTTTGTTCGATTTAATACGTGCATGTCTAAAAAGGCTTTATAGATCTATTCGAATTTTAACCGAGTAAAAAGTTAAAAATTTTAGATTAATTTGTATAATATTGTTCAAAAGCCCATAATTAATTATTTGAACTCAAAAAAGTTGATTTAATAACATCTAGTTATCTTTTTGTTCGGATTAAAACGTGCATGTCTAAAAAGGCTTTATAGAGAATCTGTTCGAATTTTAATCGAGTAAAAAGTTGAAAATTTTAGATTAATTTGTATAATTTTGTTCAAAAGCACATAATTAACTATTTGAACTCATAAAATTTGATTTAATAACATCTAATTTTCGTTTTGTTGGGATTAAAACGTGCATGTCTAAAAAGGCTTTATATAGAATCCGTTCGAATTTTAACCGAGTAAAAAGCTTAAAATTTTAGATTAATCTGTATAATTTTGTTCAAAAGCTCAAAATTAAATATTTGAACTCATAAAATTTCATTTAATAAAATCTTGTCTTCGTTTTGTTGGGATTAAATTGTGCATGTCTAAAAAGGCTTTGTAGAAAATTCGTTCGAATTTTAACCGAGTAAAAAGCTAAAAATTTTATATTAATTTGTATAATTTGTTTTAAAACACCATATTCAACTATTTGAACGCATAAAATTTGATTTAATAACATCTGTTTTTTGTTTTGGTGGGATTAAAACTTGCATGTCTAAAATTGCTTTATAGAGAACCCATTCGAATTTTAACGGAGTAAAAAGCTAAAAATTTTAGATTTATCTGTATAATTTTATTCAAAATCCTATAATTAACTATTTGAACTCATAAAATTTTATTTAATAACATCTGGTTTTTGTTTTATTGGGATTAAAACGTGCATATCTAAAAAGGTTTCATAGAGAATTCGTTCGAATTTTAACCGAGTAAAAAGCTAAAAATTTTAGATTAATCTGTATAATTTTGCTCAAAAGCCCATAATTAATTATTTGAACTCAAAAAATTTGATTTAATAACATCTCGTTATCGTTTTGTTCGGATTAAAATGTGCATGTCTAAAAAGGGTTTATAGAGAATCTGTTCAAGTTTTAATCGAGTAAGAAGTTGAAAATTTTAGATTAATCTGTATAATTTTTGTTAAAAATCCCATAATTATTTATTTGAACTCGTAAAATTTGATTTAATAACATCTGATTTTCGTTTTATTGAGATTAAAACGTTCATATCTAAAAAGACTTTATAGAGAATCCGTTGGAATTTTAACCGAGTAAAAAGTTTAAAATTTTAGATTAATCTGTATAATTTTGTTCAAAAGCCCATAATTAATTATTTGAACTCAAAAATTTGATTTAATAACATCTAGTTATCATTTTGTTCGGATTAAAACGAGCATGTTTAAAAAGGCTTTATAGAGATTCTGTTCGATTTTTAACCGAGTAAAAAGCTAAACAATTTAGATTAATCTATATAATTTTGTTCAAAAGCCCATAATTAATTATTTGAAATCGTAAAATTTTATTTAATATCATCTGATCTTTGTTTTGTTGGAATTAAAACGTGCTTGTCTAAAAAGGCTTTATAGAGAATCCGTTCGAATTTTAACCGAGTAAAAAGCTGAAAATTTTAGATTAATCTATATAATTTTGTTCAAAAGCTCCAAATTAAATATTTGAACTCATAAAATTTCATTTAATAAAATCTTATTTTTGTTTTGTTGGGATTAAAATGTGCATGTCGAAAAAGGCTTTGTAGAGAATTTGTTCGAATTTTAACCGAGTAAAAAGCTAAAAATTGTAGATTAATATGTATAATTTTGTTTAGAAGACCATATTCAACTACTTGAACTAATAAAATTTGATTTAATAACATCTCTTTTTCGTTTTGGTGGGATTAAAACTCCCATAATTTGAACGCATTTTAACCGAGTAAAAAGCTGAAAATTTTAGTTTTATCTGTATAATTTTGTTAAAAATCCCATAATTAACTATTTGAACGCATAAAATTTTATTTAATAATATCTGGTTTTTGTTTTGTTGGGATTAAAACGTGCATTTGTAAAAAGGCTTTATAGAGAATCCGTTCATATTTTTTTTTGAGAAAAGGGCCTCATTAAAAAAACCCTATAGCCAACCACCCCGAGGGGCAGGAAGGCCCCTATGGGGAAAAGAGTACCCAAGATGTTATTGCGAAGGGGAGGAGAACCTCTCCAAGTTTACAGAAGCCCGAATAAAATCGGGAAAGTCACAGGAGAAAAAGCAAGAAGAAAAGGAACGCAAAGCCCTAGTAGCTAACACATGGGCTACAATATTAGCCTCTCTAGGTACATAACAAATCTTACAGTCAAACAAAGTACCAAGAGTGGAACGGATACGAGACACCAAAGGTTGCACAGAGGAACGGTCCTGGTAAAGGGGATCGTTGACCTTATTAGCAATGGAAGCGGAGTCAGTCTCGAAGACAACACGGGTCCAGCCATTAGAAATGTCAAGCTTCAGACCTTTCAGGAGGGCAAGAGCTTCAGCAGAGGCAGGATCCGGACAGAGGAGAGGCAAAGAACAACCGCCAAGGACAATGCCAGAGGAATCCCTAACAATGACACCAGCTGCTGCTCCTTTTAACACGGGGTCGAAAGCACCATCCGTGTCAATCTTGACGTAACCAGGGTCTGGTTTCGTCCATCTAGCAAGAGCAAAAGTGGGCTCAGCTAGCCGGGAATGTAGACGGGAGACATTGTTAGCTGAGGTGTAATTATGTAAAAGGCTGAGAGCATTAGTAACGGTTAACCAAACCGGTTGAAGATGGTTATTATGGACAAAGTCATTACGACGGTTCCAGAGATTCCATAAGATTGTAAGAAATAAAGAGAATTGCTGAAGAGAAAGAAAGCCAGCTGCCGCAGAAAGTCACTGATGAGGGAAGGTATAAACAGGAGAAAGAAGTCGAGATGGGAGTCCTGCCAACTGAAACGCCTCCCTAGTGCAAGGGTAGTCCCTTATAGCATGGATGGTGGTTTCAATGGCCAAATTGCATATAGGGCAAATCCCCGAACCTAGATTGGCCTGAAGGATTTTGTGACCAGACGGTAGTGCATTGTGGCACAAACGCCAAGCAAAAGAACGTACCTTGGGAAGAGTGGGTAATTTAGAGAGAATTTTCCAAAGTTTAGAGGGCCTGTTAACTGGACCTGGCTGAAGCTTCAAAAATTGATAGCCCGATCATACAGAATAGATACTAGAATCATGGTTACCCCAGAGGGTGGTATCCTTTGTATCATTAATAATCGGAACATTAAGGATAGTATTAACATCCTCATGTGTAAAGTAATTCCTAACTTTGGATTCATCCCATCGGGGTAAGTTAGGTATCATAAAAGTGCCAGCGCGCAAAGGCACTTCATCATTGATCTCATAATCACCATAAAGGCGTAAAGGCTGAGAGCCACCCCAATTGTCAAAGTTGATCTGGATAGTACTATTCATACCTGGACGTATAAAAAATCCATCACGAAGCTTAGAAATAGCTACACTAAGCCCTTTCCAAGCAAAGGAGGAACTTCGTGAAGAAACAGAGTCTAGTAAAGAACCAGTCGGGTAGTACTTGCATTTGTAAATTTGACTAAGAAGGCTCCCAGGAGTACACACAAGGCGCCAAATCTGCTTACTGAGTAAAGCAATATTAAAATGGTGTAGGTCACGAAAGCCGATTCCCCCAGTCGCTTTCGGGAGACAGACAGTATCCCAGGAAAGCATGTGCCATCCTTTTTTGCCAGATTTTCCAGACCACCAGTAACGGCGTATAGAAGTAGTCATGTCATCAATAATATTGAGTGGCAGAAGGTAGCAAGACATTACATATTGAGGCATAGATTGTAGAACAGATTTGATGAAGACTTCTCTCCCACTAAAAGAGAGGAGATGCTTGTCCCAGCTGTTCATTCTGGCTATCATTTTATCTCTGGTAAATCCCAGAGCAACAGTTTTATTCTTTCCAATGAGAAGAGGGACTCCTAAGTAAAGCCCAGGATCATTCACCTCCCTAACATGCAGTATGTCATTGATGGCTATTCGAAGTGACAAGGGGGTTTTCCGAGAATAGAAAATAGTAGATTTCTCAAAGTTCACTGCTTGCCCGGACGAAGTGGCATAAATGTGCAGAACGTCCCGAAGGCGCTGCACTTCTACCATTTTGGTCTTGATAAAAACAACACAGTCGTCTGCAAAAAGAAGATGATTGACACGTGGTCCATTTCTGCTAGCGCAAAGCCCCGGGAGGTCACCAGAGGATTGCTCAGCATTAAGCAAGGCAGAAAGACCCTGCGTACAGAAAAGAAACAAAAAAGGGGAGAGAGGGTCCCCTTGTCGTAAACCTCTAAAGGGCTTAAAAGGCCGAGAAAGAGAATCATTCACTCGAACTTGAAAGGTAACTGAGGATATACACCTCATAATAAGGGACACCCAGTTGGAGTTACAGCCTAGACGAATCATAATATGTTCTAAAAAAGTCCATTCAACACGGTCGAAGGCCTTTTCCATATCTAACTTTAAACTAGCCCCTTTCGCAAAGGATGTAGCATCAGTATTAAGGGTATGGATGAGTTCGTGGGCTATAAGAATATTATCCGTAATGTTCCTGCCGTGAACAAAAGCAGCTTGGTTGCCACTAATACAAATGGGTATGATAGATTTTAGCCAGTTAACAAGTACTTTCGAGACAGTTTTA
Source organism: Abelmoschus esculentus (assembly GCA_035048815.1). NCBI lineage: Eukaryota > Viridiplantae > Streptophyta > Magnoliopsida > Malvales > Malvaceae > Abelmoschus > Abelmoschus esculentus. The sequence continues at coordinate 17,366,001 of JAUCBN010000008.1, read as the reverse complement.
TAAATAACTGTACAGAGACTAATAGGTCTAAGATGACGCATTGTAGTAGGTTCATCAATTTTAGGGATAAGAACAATAATGGTACGATTGACTTCTTCCATATTAATGGACCCTCGAAGAATCCTGAGGCAGAGAGATATAAATTCATGGCCAAGGATATCCCAATACTTCCGGAAGAAACTGCTTGGGAAACCGTCAACCCCGGGGCCTTCCTCGGATCGATATCACGAAAAGCAGTATGAATTTCATCTAGAGTGAAATCCTTATTAAGTTCATTATTCATTGAATCAGTAACAACTGTGGGAATATTGTTCAAAATTGATGAATCTATTATAGGAGAGGATGATGAAAAAAGATTTTGAAAGTATGTAACAGCGGTAGTCATAATATCATTTGAATTAGTTTGCCAAATATTTTGACCGTTGAAGAGACCAACAATCTGGTTTTTCCTCCGTCGGCTAGTCGCTCTGGCATGAAAGAAGGAAGTGTTTTTGTCACCGTGCTCTAACCAGAGAGTTCGAGCGCGTTGAGCCCAATAGATTTCCTTCGTATTAAGTAAACTATCAAGCTCGCGTTTAGCAGAGAGAAGACCATTGATTTCAGAGTCGGAGAGATGTCACGTGAGACATAGGTTAATGAAGTCATTCAACTGGGAGATACGCTTATTGGATTTCAATCGTTTGTTAGTTTGCCAAGTAGCAAGGAAGTGTCTAATGTCGTGTAGTTTACTTAGAGTCGATCGATATGGAGTAGACCATAGCTCTTTAATACGTAAAAGAACCTCAGGATTATCAGCCCAGCAGTTCTCATAGCGGAACAAGGTGATGGTCCGCACAATTGGAGGACCCAGTACAGGCCTAGTATCCATTAAAATAGGACAGTGGTCAGAACGCGCCTGAAAGAAAGAGATAGCTTGGCAACTAGGGAAAGTATTGAACCAGGTTGAATTACCAAGAAATCTGTCTAGTCTTTCCATAATGGTTACCGAGTTGCGTCCCGATCTGGTCCAAGTGAACCATCCAGACTTTGGTTTACAGTCGAAAAGATCGTTATTATCAAGGCACTCTTGAAAATTGTTAATTTGTGAGCGAGCACGGCGAGAACCACCTTGTTTTTCGTTGTCGTAAAGGATTTCATTAAAGTCCCCCCCTAAAAGCCAGGGAAGAGAACTGGCTACATTCAGGGAATCTATTAATTGCCAAGTCTTGTGTTTGTTCGCAGTTTCAGGAAAGCCGTGTATGCCAGTAAAGTGGAATTGAATTTGTTCAAATGTAACAAGAACATCAATATGTCGATCTGAATACGAGAGGAGATCAACAGAAGAATTGTTCTTCCATATGATGGCAAGTCCTGTGCAGGAAGGCCTGGGATCAATGGCTAGACAACCGTACATACCAAGTTTGAGCTTAATACGATCCATGTTTTGTCTGTTTAATCTGGTCTCACAGAGAAAGAGACAATCAACATCATGCTTGGAGACAGCACGTTGTAAAGCAAGAACTGCCTGGGCGTTGCCAAGACCCTGACAGTTCCAACATAAGATTTTCATTTCTCTCGGCGGGGTTGATCATCGTCAACCACCGCCGGAGAGTTGTTAAAGCTGCTCATCCCAGCTAACCAATAATGTAAATTGAAATGAAGTAGAGTAGGAAAGCAATTCCTCTTAAAAAGTAAAGATACGTCAAAGTAGACGTTGGAAAGATCCCTTTCGAAGGGTGGTATATGTAATCGTAGAATAACATATGTACTAAAGAAAAAGGAAAAGAAAAAAGAAGAGCAAAAGAAAGTAAGAGTAGAGAAAGAACCAAAGTAAAAAAACAAAGAAAAAGAAATATTATTAAACCAGAAAACAAACCCAAAAAGAGATGCAAAAAAAAGAAACTGTCCTAATAAACTCAAGAAACTAAAAACAACGAAAAAAATAAAGAGATAAACTAAAGTTAGAACTGCCGTGGTATAGAAGCCATGACAGTTCCAAAAAAGATCGATCATTTGGCTCGGCGGGGTTGACCACTGTCAACCTCCGCCGGAGAGTTGTTTGTGCTGCTCATCCCAGCTTTTTCTGCAGATCCTTTAGGAGGTGGCCGAGGGCGTTTAGGTCGAGAGCCCTCATCAGATGGTGGAGTTCTTTTAGATCCCCTAGTAGCAACTGCACGAGCAATTCTCTTGGCTGGCGGCGCATGTTCAAACCAGTCAGCAGCCTCCTGGAAGGCGGCGTCATTGGCAAGCTCAAGCTCCAGATCTTGGAGTTCTGGCACCGACAGGCTATCATCAGCATCACCATCAGGGATCTTAGACCGAGTAGTTACATTGGGTTCCAAATCCGGAAAAACCGTTTGCAAGAGCTGAGTAGGGCCACGCCGAACAGATAGTTTACTTGGGACAGTTGGAAGAGTGCGAGGGCCCTGTGAGAAAACAGGCATAGACTCAGAAGGAGGGGCGTTCTCCTGAGCTGATAGATCTGTCACAGGAGCCTTGCCTTTATCATTAGAACCCATGGAAGGAGATGCTTGAGAGCTTTGCGAAATGTAACGGATGCGTCCTCTCTGCATAGGTTGAGAAATCTTCTTCTTAGGGAGATAGCAGAGCCAGTCGTCATATTGAAGTTGTTCAGGTCTCTGCTCGACCGGAATAGTGCAAAAATCAATAGAGTGGCCAACACGACCACAACAGTGGCAGAGAGTGGGAAGGCGTTCATATTGTAGAGGACAAAAACGGGTAGAAGAACCCCCACCAATAGCAACACAACGTCGAACTGGTTTGGAAGCATCTAAAGTTAATCCTACCCTAAGATAGTCAACCATATTGAGATCCATTTTCCTCGTATCAATCTTTGTAACAGTTCCAATGAGAGCTCCGAGTGACTCACCAGTATTGTTAGCAGATTCCTCCGAAGCAAGAAGGATAGGTGGAATATTATAAATTCGTACCCACACATTCATTATCATGAAAGAGTGATCATCAAGGCTAAGAGCAGGATCATATTGAGTGAGGGAAAGCCACTCATCCTTATAGGTCCATGGTCCCCTGGACAGAATATCCTCTTTAATCTTTTCATCCTTGAAGCAGATTAGGAACAACCGTGGTCGCAATGCGCGCATAGAAGATAATTTAGCCGGGGTCCATATTCCGGTAAAGACTTTAATGATAATTTGAAAGATAGTGGATTGTTCTTCCTCAGTAAATTGAATATTCTCGAGTTGTTGGAGAAAAGATTTGGAATCCATCAGAGAAAGAAAAGGAGAGTATAGGCGGCAATATGAAAGAAATATGAGGAAGAATGAATTATGAGAGGAATATATGATCTTATATATAGGTGGAGAGTTCATATGAAAGTGAGGGATAAGAATTCCAGCAGGATTAAAATAGAGGAAAGGAGTCTGGAGAATAATAGAATACCTTTGAAAAAAGAAGATAACATAGTTAAAAAAAAGAGACCAAAAAATTATTAAAAAAGATATAGGAATTGGAAAAAGAAAAAATATTGTATTTTTAATTGATAAGAGAGAGAGTCCAAGTTTAAAGAAAATTAGAAAAAAATAAAAGAATAGACACAAAGAATTAGTTGGTATTAAAGTCTGATAGTCAGAACCTTGTTTGAAAAAGACACCATGTAAGGTGTTGGTACGAACCTTATAAAAGGTTGATGAAAAATAAGAGAATATATAGTTATCACAAAGTATGAGACACAAGATAACTAAATAACACCTCAATATTAAAAGTAACGAAAAGATAACAAAGAAGACAACAACAGCAAAAAAAGATAGGTAGATAAAATAACGATATAGATCATAACGACATGTAATGTGATGAGCCATAGACACTTTTTACCGTAACCAGGATGGGAACATTCGATAATTTGTAGATGAATTTAACACCAAAAATATAAAACTGTACCTATTACGGGAACACGAACCCAAAAGGAGAGCGCAACACCCAGTCAAGCCAAGCCAATCTCTCGATAACGCTCCTTCAACACGAACCCCATGCAGAAAGGGGATCAGGCCCCGGTTCATGCACGAGTGCAGCGTACACAGCACTAGACATAACGAAGACAAACCTAGTAAGCAGAGAACACTGGTTTCGCAACCTCACCTTGGCCAAACAACAACCGAGCACAGGAGGGATCGAAGGAGACAATGCCGATCTAGGGTTAATATGAACGGAAACAAGCACAACGACCAGCTTCTCCGATGATCAGATGAGACCATCGGTACATAATAGGTCCCTTTCCTCCATAGAAGGTCGAGAGGGAATGGCCAAGAGGTCGGACGTGTCCACGACCACAATAAACAGGGCAGAACCAAGAGCCGGCGGACGGCCGAACGAGGCCAAGACTGCAGGAAGCGCAGTAGGAGACCGGCAAAGTAGGAGAAGCAGCCCCAAACACAGGACCACCATTGTCGTCGTTGGTAAGGACCCTTGAAGAGGGTAGGAAGAACAAGATCGCCATCGGCCCGAGAGATGGCCGAGCGAAGCCAAGATCGCCAGAGACGATCAAGAACGGAAAGCCCGAAGCGACGGTTGAGGATGAAACAAAGTGCCGAAAGGTCTCCGGTGCAAAGGAGGAAAAGATCGAAGAAGAGAAGACTAACCCGAGTGGAGCCAATATCATGACTAGCACGGTGGACGGCGGCCAGGCGTGGCCAAGACGCCAAGAAACAAAGCAGAGGGCCGGGGTGGAGAGAACAGAGACGCCAATAACGGCGTGGACAAAAACCCTCATCGATGGAGACAAAAACGCGAGAGCCGCCAGAACGGTAGGTAACCGAACGTGGCCAATCCTGGAGAGGCCGAGAGTAGATCGGAAACAAAAAGGGTGAAAGCCGAAAGCGAAAAGGTGAAGGAAACCACCGTTGCCGGCATAGGTTATATCTCACATCGAGCCACCGTTGTCGGCGTAGAATATATCCCTCAACGAGGGTGGTAATCAAGACGAAACGTGGATAGATCTCTCCTCCCCAGGGACGAGCAAGAGTGGAGGAGCAAGGGTGGAAGCGGCTGGTGAAGAGGGTGCAAAGGCTTCCGGCGTCATGGAGAAGAAAGAATGCGAAAAGGAGAGAAAAGGAGAAGGAGAGAGGAGAGGAGAGATCCATGAATCAGTTCAAATTTTCAATCCGTTCAAATTTTAGATTAAGCTGTATAATTTTGTTCAAAAGCTCAAAATTAAATATTTTAACTCATAAAATTTCATTTAATAAAATCTTGTTTTCGTTTTGTTGGGATTAAAATGTGCATGTCTAAAAAGGCTTTGTAGAGAATCCGTTCGAATTTTAACCGAGTAAAAACCTAAAAATTTTATATTAATCTGTATAATTTTGTTTAAAAGACCATATTCAACTATTTGAACTCATAAAGTTTGATTTAATAGCATCTGGTTTTCATTTTGGTGGGATTAAAACTTGCATGTCTAAAATTGTTTCATAGAGAATTCGTTCGAATTTTAACCGAGTAAAAAGCTAAAAATTTTAGATTTATCTGTTTAATTTTGTTAAAAATCCCATAATTAACTATTTGAACTCATAAAATTTTATTTAATAACATCTATTTTTTGTTTTGTTCGGATTAAAGCGTGTATGTCTAAAAAGGCTTTATAGAGAATCCGTTCGAATTTTAACCGAGTAAAAAGTTGAAATTTTTAGATTAATCTGTATAATTTTGTTCAAAAGCTGATAATTAACTATTTGAACTCGTAAAATTTGATTTAATAACCTCTAATTTTCATTTTGTTGGGACTAAAATTTTGCTTGTCTAAAATTGCTTTATAGCGAATCCGTTCGAATTTTAATCGAGTAAAAAGCTTAAAATTCAAGATTTATCTGTATAATTTTGTTCAAAATCCCATAATTAACTATTTGAACTCATAAAATTTCATTTAATAACATCTAGTTTTTGTTTTGTTCGGATTAAAACATCCATGTCTAAAAAGGCTTTATAGAGAACCCGTTCAAATTTTAACCAAGTAAAAAGCTGAAAATTGTAGATTAATCTGTTTCATTTTGTTCAAATCCCTATAATTAATTATTTGAACTAAAAAAATTTGATTTGATAACATCTAGTTTTCGTTTTGTTCGGATTAAAACGTGCATGTCTAAAAAGGCTTTATAGAGAATCCGTTCGAATTTTAATCGAGTAAAAAGTTGAAAACTTTAGATTAATCTGTATAATTTTGTTCAAAAGCCCATAATTAACTATTTGAACTCGTAAAATTTGATTTAATAACATCTGATTTTCTTTTTGTTGGGATTAAAACGTGCATGTCTAAAAAGTTTTTATAGAGAATCCGTTTAAACTTTAATAGAGTAAAAAGCTGAAAATTTTAGATTAATCTGTATAATTTTGTTCAAAGCTCAAAATTAAATATTTGAACTCATAAAATTTCATTTAATAAAATCTTGTTTTCGTTTTGTTGGGATTAAAATGTACATGTCGAAAAAGGCTTTGTAGAGAATTCGTTCGAATTTTAACCGAGCAAAAAGCTAAAAATTTTATATTAATCTGTATAATCTTGTTTAAAAAACCATAATCAACTAGTTGAACTCATAAAATTTGATTTAATAACATCTGGTTTTGTTTGAAAATTTTAGGTCTATCTGTATAATTTTGTTAAAAATCCCATAATTAACTATTTGAACTCATAAAATTTTATTTAAAAATGTCTGGTTTTTGTTTTGTTTGGATTGAAACGTGCATGTCTAAAAAGGCTTTATAAAGAATCCTTTCAAATTTTAACCAAGTAAAAAGCTGAAAATTTTAGATTAATCTGTATAATTTTGTTCAAAAGCCCATAATTAATTATTTTAACTCAAAAAACTTGATTTAATAACATTTAGTTATCGTTTTGTTCGGATTAAAACGTGCATGTCTAAAAAGGCTTTATAGAGAATTTGTTCGAATTTTAACCGAGTAAAAAGTTGAAAATTTTAGATTAATCTGTATAATTTTGTTTAAAAGCCCATAATTAACTATTTGGACTCATAAAATTTGATTTAATTGTTAGAGTATGCCCAAAGACCAATCATATGATGATTGTATGGATACTTTCATTTACCAATTTTATTGAATAATGACATTGCCATTGTTGTTTTCAGATATATGTGTCACATAAACTGAGAAACAATAAGGTCCATATAATAATATATGTATTATTATTAAAAGATCCTTAGTCAAGTATTATTATGGGTATGGATAATAGTAATACGCTTAAGACTAACATGTGATAAATTGATGACAATGAGTTGTCATTGATATAGAGATGTCAGAATTAATACATGAATATATTAGTAGAGAATATTATATTGGATTGACCCACTATAAGCATATATCTTGGATTATTATGTGACGGTCACGATATTGCTCATAGTGACAACTATATGTATAATCCTTAGACTTGAGATTATTACTATCTCAACATATGTTGTTTTATGTTTTGATGCAGTTAAATGTGTTTCGTAATTAGTTACACTATAAAAACTGACATTGGACATATTACAATATATGTAGTGAGATGTGAATAATCAAGATAGGATTTGTCCTTCCTACATAATAGGAAATATAAGTAGATTATATTTAATCCCGAATTTTAAATAAAGAATATAATTAAAGTAATTATATACCTTTTAAATTCGAATTAAATATAGATTCTGATATTTAAGGAATTAATTAAAGTAATTATTTCCTATAAACCAAATCAGAATCAAATTCTTATACCTAGGGTTACACCTATATAAAGGATCAATTGGTCTAGTAGCCAAGATAGAGAATTTCGAATTCCAAACCCTAGAATCACGAGAAACAGTTTTTTCGAGATTTGCTCTCTTAACCGGGTGAACTGAGTAGAGACCGAGATGATATTCGTGGAGGCTAAAGATTCGAATTATCGAACAATCGTGATTATCACAAATCTAGTTGTTGTTTTTGCTGCTTATCAAGGAACCCAATGTAAGTCATCATATCTCTTCCTCTCGATTTCGGATTAAACGTATATGGATCACTGGAAAGACCGTCGTAATTTTGTTCCGCTGCGCCATGGGGTGTGCCGGCGGTCCCAACATTAATAACATCTGATTTTCGTTTTGTTGGGATTAAAACGTGCATGTCCAAAAAGGCTTTGTAGAGAATCCGTTCGTATTTTAACCAAGTAAAAAGCTAAAAATTTTAGATTAATCTGTATAATTTTGTTCAAAAGCCCATATTCAACTCTTTGAACTCATAAAATTTGATTTCGTTTTGTAGGGATTAAAACTTGCTTGTCTAAAATTGCTTTATAGAGAATCCGTTCGAATTTTAACCGAGTAAAATGCAGAAAATTTGAGATCTATCTGTATAATTTTGTTCAAAATCTCATAATTAACTATTTGAACTCATAAAATTTCATTTAATAACATCTGGTTTTTGTTTTGTTCAGATTAAAACATCCACGTCTAAAAAGGCTTTATAGAGAATCCGTTCAAATTTTTTTGAAGAAAAGGGCCTCATTAAAAAAACCCTATACCCGACCACCCCGAGGGGTGTAAAGGCCCCTATGGGGAAAAGAGTACCCAAAGTTTTATTGAGAAGAAGAGGAGAACCTCTCCAGGTTTACAGAGGCCCGAATAAAATCGGGAAAGAAACAATCAAAAGAACAAGAAGAAAAGGAACACAAAGCCCTACTAGCCAGAGTATGGGCTACAACATTTGCATCTCTTGGTACATAACAAATCTTACAATTAGGTATAGTACCTAGAGTGGCACGAATGCGAGATATCAAGTGCTGCACTGTGGAAAGATCTCGAGGCGGAGCATTATTAATTTTGTTGGCAATGGACGCACAGTCAGTTTCCAGGATCACATTGGACCATCCATTGGCGGCAGCAAGCCGTAAACCTTCCAGAATAGCAAGAGCCTCAGCAGAATAGCAAAAGCCCATAATTAATTATTTGAACTCAAAAAATTTGATTTAATAACATCTAGTTATCGTTTTGTTTGGATTAAAACGTTCATTTCTAAAAAGGCTTTATAGAGAATCCATTTGAATTTTAACCAAGTAAAAAGCTCAAAATTTTAGATTAATCTATATAATTTTTTTCGAAAGCCCATAATTAATTATTTAAACTCAAAAAATTTGATTTAATAACATCTAGTTATCGTTTTGTTCGGATTAAAATGTGCATGTCTAAAAAGGCTTTATAGAGAATCCGTTCAAATTTTAACCGAGTAAAATGTTGAAAATTTTAGATTAATCTGTATTATTTTGTTCAAAAGACCATAATTAACTATTTGAACTCGTAAAATTTGATTTAATAACATTTGATTTTCGTTTTGTTGGGATTAAAACGTGCATATCTAAAAGGGCTTTATAAAGAATCTGTTCGAATTTTAACCGAGTAAAAAGCTGAAAATTTTAGATTAATTTGTATAATTTTGTTCAAAAGCTCAAAATTAAATATTTGAACTCATAAAATTTCATTTAATAAAATCTGGTTTTCATTTTGTTGGAATTAAAATGTGCATATCTAAAAAGGCTTTGTTGAGAATCCGTTCGAATTTTAACCGAGTAAAAAGGTAAAAATTTTACATTAATCTGTATAATTTTGTTCAAAAGCCCATATTCAACTATTTGAACTCATAAAATTCAATTTAATAATATTCGGTTTTCGTTTTGTTGGGATTAAAACTTTCTTATCTAAAATTGCTTTATAGAGAATCCGTTCGAATTTTAACCGCCTAAAAAGCTGAAAATTTTAGATTTATCTATATAAATTTGTTCAAAATCCCATAATTAATTATTTGAAATCATAAAATTTTATTTAATAACATATGGTTGTTTTTTGGGATTAAAACGTGCATGTCTAAATGAGATTTATAGAGAATCCATTCGAATTTTTTGAAGGAAAGAGCCTCATTAAAAAAACCCTATAGCCACCCACCCCGGGAGGCGGGAAGGCCCCTTTGGGGAAAAGAGTACCCAAGATATTATTGAGAAGAAGAGGAAAACCTCTCCGAGTTTACAGAGACCCGAATAAAATCGGGAAAGAAACAATCAAAAGAACTAAAAGTAAAAGAACGCAAAGCCCTATTAGCCAAAGTATGGGCAACTACGTTTGCATCTCTAGGCACATAACAAATCTTACAATTAGGCATAGTACCCAGAGTGTCGTGGATGCGAGATACTAAGTGCTGCACTGTAGAAAGATCCCGAGATGGAACATTATTAACTCTGTTGGCAATGGACGCAGAGTCAGTTTCAAAGATCACATTAGACCAACCGTTGGCAACAGCAAGGCGTAAACCTTCCAGAAGAGCAAGAGCCTCTGCAGAGGCAGGATCCGGACAAAGAAGGGGCATAAAGCAGCCACCAAGAACTGAGCCAGAACAATCACGAGCAATAACACCTGCAGCAGCTCCTCTCAAGACAGGGTCAAAAGCCCCATCCGTGTTAATTTTGATAAAACCTGGAGCCGGTTTCATCCATCTAGCTGGAGCGAAGGTGGGCTCAGCTAGCCGGGAGGATTGGCGGGACTCATCCTGAAAAGATGTATAATCGGAGTAGAGTTTTTGAGCAGAGGCAACAGTAAGCCAAATCGGTTGGATATGGTTATTATAAACAAAATCATTACGGCGGTTCCACAGGTTCCATAAAACGGTAAGAAGAAGAGAGAATTGGTGCAAGGAGAGGAAGCCAGCAGCATCAGAAAGCCACTGATGGGGGGAGATGTAAGCATTGGACAACAGTCGATGGGGAAGGCCCGCCAGAAGGATTGCCTCCTGAGCACTAGGACAATCTCGCATAGCATGGAGAGAGGTTTCAACAGTCCTGTTGCAAAATGGGCAAATCCCAGAACCAAGATTAGCCTGTAGAATTTTCTGACCAGAGGGTAACGCATCATGACATAAACGCCACCCAAAGGAACGAACTTTGGGCAGAGTAGGCAATTTAGACAAAATTTTCCATAGTTTAGAAGGCCTGTTAACAGGCCCTAGCTGCAACTGCAAAAATTGATAACCAGAGCGAACAGTATAAGTACCTGCATCATGGTGACCCCAAAGGGTAGAATCGTTTATATCATTAATAATTGGTACGTTAAGAATGGTATTAGCATCCTCATGGGAAAAATAACTTCTCACTTTTGCTTCATCCCAACGGGGGGAATTATGGATCATAAAAGAACCTGCACGAAGAGGGACTTCGTCATTGATTTCATAATTACCATAAAGGTGAACAGGCTACGAGCCACCCCACCTATCAAAATGAATCTGAACGTTACTAGACATGCCAGGACGTTTAAAAAACCCGTTACGAAGTTTAGAAATAGCAATGCTTAGACCTTTCCAAGAAAAGGAAGAACTCCGCGTATGAGCGGAATCTAGGACGGAGCCCGTAGGATAATACTTGCATTTATAGACCTGACTAAGAAGGTTATCAGGCTCGCAAATTAGCCGCCAAATTTGTTTGCCTAGTAAAGCGACGTTAAAATGGTGAAGATCGCAAAAACCTACACCACCAACAGCTTTAGGGAGGCAGAGAGTGTCCCAAGGGAGCATGTGCCATCCTCGCTTGCCAGCTTTCCCCGACCACCAATAATGGCGTATTACGGTAGTCATATCATCAATAATATTTTGTGGCAAAAGGTAACAAGACATGACATATTGAGGCATAGATTGTATAACCGCTTTAATGAAAACTTCACGACCACTAAAGGAAAGGAGATGTTTATCCCAAGTATTTAGGCGGGCATTCATGTTTTCCCTGGTGAAACCTAAGGCTGCAGTTTTATTCTTTCCAATAAGGAGAGGAACCCCTAAATAAATACCAGGGTCATCCACTTCGTACACGAAGAATGTCATTAATCTCCGCCCGGAGCAAAGATGAAGTTTTCCGTGAGAAAAAAATAGTAGACTTTTCAAAGTTCACCGCTTGTCCCGATGAGGAAGCGTAAGTCTGCAAAACGTCCTTAAGTCGCTGAGCCTCTGTGGTTGTATTTTTGATAAAGACAACACAGTCATCCGCAAAAAGAAGGTGATTGATGCGAGGGCCATTCCTACTGGCACGGAGACCAGGGAGGTGACTAGTGGCTTGTTCAGCATTGAGCAAAGTCGAGAGGCCTTGAGTGCAGAAAAGAAACAAAAAAGGAGAGAGGGGATCACCTTGCCGCAGTCCTCTACTGGGTTTAAAAGGCCTTGAAAGGGAGTCAATGATGCGAACTTGATAAGATACCGAGGAAACACACCTCATAATAATAGAAACCCAGTCTGAGTTTAAGCCTAGACGAAGCATAACTTGTTCAAGAAAAGGCCATTCAACACGGTCGAAGGCTTTTTCCATATCCAGCTTTAGGCTGGCACCTTTGGCCAAAGAAGTAACATCAGTGTTGAGAGTATGGATAAGCTCATGAGCGATAAGAATGTTATCAGAAATATTCCGCCCACGAACGAACGCAGCCTGAGTACCACTAATGCATAAGGGCATGATAGATTTTAGCCGGTTGACCAAAACTTTCGAAGCAGTTTTATAAATGACTGTGCAAAGACTAATAGGTCGGATATGTCTCATTGTAGTGGGGTCGCTTACTTTAGGAATAAGAACAATAATGGAACGATTGACCTCTTTTAAATTAACAGTCCCTCGTAAAAGTCCGAGGCAGAGATTTATAAATTCCTGACCAAGAATGTCCCAATACTTTCGAAAAAAGCCGCTTGGAAAGCCATCAACACCAGGTGCTTTCCTCGGGTCAATGTCACGAAAGGCAGCATAGACTTCATCTGCTGTAAAGGCCTTATTAAGGTCATGATTCATTGAATCAGAAACAATAGGGGGAATGTTGTCCAAGATGGAAGACGCAATAGTAGGAGAGGAAGAAGCAAAGAGATGTTGAAAGTAACTAACAGCAATAAACATTATGTCAGACGTATTAGTTTGCCATAGATTCTGATTATTAAAAAGTCCAGCAATATGATTCTTCCGTCGCCGGTTGGTTGCCCTTGCATGAAAAAAGGAAGTATTCTTATCACCGTGAACTAACCAGTATGCTCGAGCTCGTTGAGCCCAATAAATTTCCTTCTCATTAAGTAAGCGGTCAAGCTCACTCTTAGCAGCAAGGAAGTTATGAGCATCCGCATCCGAGAGTTGACATTGAAAACACATATTGATAAAGTCGATAAGCTGAGTGATGCGTTCATTAGATTTAATACGCTTATTAGATTGTCATTTAGTCAAAAAGTGTCCAATCTCTTGAAGCTTCTGAAGAGTCGAGCAATAGCGATTAGACCAAATCGTAGAAATTCGAGAAAGAACCTCTGGGTTGTCAGCCCAACAGTTCTCATAGCGAAAAGGAATGCGAAGACGCGTAGAACGTAGAATTTGAGCGGGGTTTGTATCCATTAAGATAGGGTAGTGATCAGAACGCGCTTGAAAGAAGGACAAAGCTTGACAATTAGGGAAAGCATGAAACCAAGCGGAGTTGCCCAGAAAATGATCAAGACGTTCCATGATGGTTTCAGCAACACGACCTGATCGAGACCAAGTGAACCAACCAGATGATGGTTTGCAATCAAAAAGATCATTCTTGTCGAGACAGTCCCGAAAGCTATTAATTTGTGATCTTGCGCGTCGAGGGCCGCCTTGCTTTTCATAATCATAAAGAATTTCATTAAAATCCCCCCCTAAAAGCCAGGGGAGAGTTGAATTGGAATTAAGAGAATCTATTAGCTACCAAGTTTTATGTTTGTTGGCAGTTTCAGGGAACCTATGTAACCTAGAAAAGTGAAAAGGTACTGCACCATAAGAAAGGATGACATCAATGTGACGATCGGAGTAGGAAAGCAAGTCGACTGAGACTTTGCTATTCCAAATAAAGGAAAGCCCAGTACAAGAAGGCCTAGAATCAACAGCTATGCATCCATGCATGCCAAGCTTGTGTTTAATTCTATCCATATTGGATTGATTCAATCTCGTCTCGCAAAGAAAGACACAATCAGCATCATGCTTTGAAGTAGCACGTTGAAGTGCATGAACTGCCTGGGTGTTGCCAAGACCCTGACAGTTCCAACATAAGAGTTTCATTTATCTCGGCGGGGTTGATTCCCATCAACCTCCGCCGTAGAGTTTTTAATGCTGCTCATCCCAGCTAAGTATAAACTGGCCCAGTTCGAAGGACAAAGCCAACGGAAATGAACGACATCATAAGAGATGTTAGAGAATTCCCTAAAAAAGGGTGGAATAGTCAAAATAGTGAAAAACTCCTTAAAAGGTAGATAGCAAACAGAATAGATAAGTAGAGAGAAAATAGACGGACGTATCGCAATAACAAAGTCCAGAAAAGTAAAAGAAAACGTAACAAAGAAACATGAAAAGTAAAAAAAACAAAGCACAAAGGATATTATTATTCCATAAATCAAAAGACAACAAAACCTGAAAAACAAAGCTAAAACAAGCAAAGGTTCCTAACATAAACGGAAAACGAAAAAATCTAAAACAAGGAAAAGAAGAAACAAAAGATAATATGGCAACCGGCATGAACCTAGCAAGTTGTAGAACAGGAACTGTCAAAGCAGTGCCAAAGCTCAGACAGTTCCAATGTAAACAAATCATTTCTGCCGGCGGGGTTGATCAGAGTCAACCTCCGCCGTAGAGTTTTTAACGTTGCTCATCCCAGCTTTCTCAATAGGCGCAACACCAGCACGAGGACGCTTAACCCTAGCATTCTCATCAGAGGGAGGAGTTCGCTTCGTACCTCGACCTGAGGTTATCCGAGCAGCACGCCGAGGGGTTGGAGCAGATTCGAGCCATTCTGCGGCCTCTTGAAAATCGTGATCATTGGCTAAATTAGTCTCCAAGTCTTGGAGTTCAGGATCAAGAATGCTCACATCCCCAGTGTTAACATTGGCCGATTGCCGAGAAGTAATATTAGAGTTCTGATCAGGAAAAACCATTTGTAACGGCTGTGTAGGATAGCGTCGAGCAGTAAGCTTGCTAGGGACCGTAGGGAGGATTCTAGGCCCTTTGGAGACGAGTTGAGGCTCATTACTTGGAGCAGATTCAACGCCGATGTTCGGAAGTGAGGACATAACCCCTTTATCCTTCCCATTACTAGTAGTAAGGTTTGCAGTTTGGGATGGCGTAGGCATTTGTTGAGAACTGGCGTCATTGGTGATATAGCGGATTCGTCCACGTTGAGAGGGTTGTGGATCCTTCTTTTTAGGAACATACCGTAATCAATCGCCAAAAGGAAGTTGTTCAGGCCGTGAATCAGTCGGAACAGAGCAAGAATCTATAGAATGTCCAATACGGCCACAACAGTGGCAAAAAGTGGGAAGACGTTCATATTGAAGTAGACAGAATCTTGTGGAGGGCCCACCCCCAATAGCAACACAACGCCTAATAGGCTGAGTGACCTCTATAGACAGCCCAACCCGTAGGTAGTCAACCATGTTGGAGTCGATTTTCCTCGTATCAATTTTTGTGACTAAGCCAATTAAAGATCCTAAGGATTTACCAATATCATGAGCAGATTCTTCAGTAGCCAAGAAAATATGTGGGATGTTGTAGATGCGGACCCAAATGTTCATTGTAGAGAATGAATGTTCGTCAGGCGTGATAGAGGGGTTATACGGGGAAAGAGCAAGCCAGTCATCTTTGTAAGTCCAAGGTCCCCTTAACAGGATATCATCCTTGATCTTCTCATCCCTAAACCGGATAAGGAACATGTGTGGCTTCAAAACACTCATAGAAAGCAGTTTGGCTGTAGTCCAGATGCCAGTGAAAGCCTTGATGATCATCTGGTCATCAATCTCCCTTGAAGAGAGAAGTTTCCCGAGAATGGTGGAATGAGGTTTCTCCTCAGATATATCCCAAGAAGTGCCAGGTTGAAAGATAGTTGCTTGTTCCTCAGCTGTAAATTGAATATTGCCAAATTGCTTGAGGAAGGACTTAGAATCCATCAAGAAAAGAACTAAAAAAGTAAGTGAGAAATTGAAGGAGAGGAAGAGAAAGTGCCGAATGGAATAAAAGACATATGAAAAAAGATGAGGGGAATGGCCAGCTTTAAATAATAAAGGAGGAGTTTGAGGTATAGTAGGACTATAGATTAAAGAAGTAGATGTAGAAGGAAAGTAAAAAAGGTAGAAAATATTAATAAAAAGGAGTAAAATATTATTATGCTTTTGATCAAGGATAGAAAGAATAGGTGATTGAAAACAAATAGAATACATAAGTAGAAAATTTGTAAAAAGAGAAAGAGTTTGGTATGGAAAGGGGAAGTAGGAGAACACTATAAATGTCTCCAAAATAAATAAAATTAGAGCAATAGATTGTTGAAAAAGTAGATGGAAATTGGCAAAGGCAAACAGAGAATGGCTAGCTATGTAACAAGAACGTAAATAATGTTCAAAAAAGACAATGGAAAAGATAAAGAAGAATACATCAGTAAAGATGTTGGGCGAATCCCTTTGAAAGGGTGGTGAAAGAATAAAAAACGTTAAAACATAGAAGAGTAACCTTTGAATAAGCATAATAATAAAAATAGACCAAGCAAAACTAAAGAATAACTCATCGAGGACGATGGACAAGGTGAGTAGTAATTTCTGTGGACGATTGGCATCGTAAAAGGACCTAGGAAATCCCGAAACTAATAACCGACCCCAACTGAAACCGTAGCAGCCAAAAAAGCTGCCCAGGAGGCCGCCAAGGAGCAACGAGGCAGGAGTCGACAACCCGGCACATGCAGAGGACCTCATGTAACAACCATCACGGCCGACAGACTGGGAACCAATACTCCAGAAATCAAAAAGCCACGGTGGAGCGCGAAGTGGCCGAAGAAACCAACGGCCGACGAAGGGGATCTGATACATTGGCAGAGACAAGGAGAACCGCAGAGAACTTGTACTGAACAAAGAAGACCACTTCCAGACAGTTGCATCACCGGAGCAGGCCCGGTATCCATATGAAACGGAGATATTGAAGAAAAAGGTTAAAATACGAAGGCCAGCATCAGACCACTCGTCGGCCTGCCTTAGATGTGAGGGAGACGATAACCAAACACAATCCTCGGAACGCAGTAGTAGCACCGAAAAAGAGGAAAACTTCCGAAAGAGTGTAGAAACCATACTCTAGAAAGTAGTAGTAGAACGTCCCCTAGCAAGGAGATCATTAGCATCAGAAACAAGAACGACCGAGAAACCTAGAGGAAGGTCAGAATGAGATGTGGGGAAGCAAGAGATGTACGCCGTGGAAGAGGTAACCACAGAAAGGTTTAAAACAAAAAAAGTCAAGGACAATCCCACTCAAAGTATAACTCCAAACCAATCTCAAAACCTTCTCCCGAGCCTGTCCAAGAACCCCGGTGTTCAAACGAAGCAAACCAGCCATTCTTCAGTGGAGAAAGAAAAAATACAGGCCACCAAGAATATTGTCGTCCACAACCAGCACTTTGTATTGCTGGAAAAACAAGAGAAAAGAAAAACAACTTTTGATCACTGTTACTAATGATATAGAGAAGTTTCCAAACGCATACTTCTAAAAATTCCATATAAAATGGTAGAAAACAAAAAACAATTCTGGAGAGAATTGTTGGTGTATATAACAATGAGAAAACGACAGTCACCGTCTCCCTCAGACGAGAGGTAGGTCGCAGCACCGGAACAGTGTCGCCGGAGACAAAACCGGCCGGAAGCCTCCGAGGGAGATGGCTGGATGGACATGAATGGATGCTTGAGCAATCCTCTCCCTGCAAGCATGGCGCCATGGAGAGATCGACCTCCTGAACAAGAAAAGGAGGAGAGAGGCGAGAGAGAATTAGGAGAGGAGAGAAACAAGCATCCATATCCGTTCCCAATCCATTCGAATTTTAACCGAGTAAAAAGCTGAAAATTTTAGATTAATCTGTATAATTTTGTTCAAAAGCTCAAAAGCTCAAAATTAACTATTTGAACTCATAAAATTTCTTTCAATAAAATCTGGTTTTCGTTTTGTTGGGATTAAAACGTGCATGTGTAAATGGGCTTTAAAGAGAATCTGTTTGAATTTTAACCGAGTAAAAAGCTGAAAATTTTAGATTAATCTGCATAATTTTTTTCAAAAGCAAATAATTAATTATTTGAAATCAAACAATTTGATTTAATAACGTCTAGTTATCGTTTTATTCGAATTAAAATGTGCATGTCTAAAAAGGCTTTATGGAGAATCCGTTAGAATTTTAACCGAATAAAAAGCTGAAAATTTTAGATTAATCTGTATAATTTTGTACAAAAGCTCAAAATTAAATATTTGGACTCATAAAATTTCATTTAATACAATCTGGTTTTCATTTTGTTGGAATTAAAATGTGCATGTCTAAAAAGGCTTTGTTGAGAATCCGTTCGAATTTTAACCGAGTAAAAAGGTAAAATTTTTATATTAATCTATATAATTTTGTTCAAAAGCCCATATTCAACTATTTGAACTCATAAAATTCAATTTAATAATATTCGGTTTTTGTTTTGTTGGGATTAAAACTTGCTTATCTAAAATTGCTTTATAGAGAATCCGTTCGAATTTTAACCGACTAAAAAGCTGAAAATTTTAGATTTATCTGTATAATTTTGTTCAAAATCCCATAATTAACTATTTGAACCCATAAAATTTGATTTAATAACATATGGTTGTTGTTGTTTGGGATTAAAACATGCATGTCTAAATGAGATTTATAGAGAATCCATTCAAATTTTAACCGAGTAAAAAGCTGAAAATTTTAGATTAATCTGTATAATTTTTTTTAAAAGCTCAAAATTAACTATTTGAACTCATAAAATTTCATTCAATAAAATCTGATTTTCGTTTTGTTGCGATTAAAATGTGCATGTGTAAATGGGCTTTAAAGAGAATCTGTTTGAATTTAAACTGTGTAAAAAGCTGAAACTTTTAGATTAATCTTCATAATTTTTTTCAAAAGCCCATAATTAATTATTTGAAATCAAATAATTTGATTTAATAACGTCTAGTTATCGTTTTATTCGGATTAAAACGTGCATGTCTAAAAAGGCTTTATGGAGAATCCGTTTGAATTTTAACCAAGTAAAAAGCTGAAAATTTTAGATTAATCTATATAATTTTGTTCAAAAGCCCTTAATTAACTATTATAACTCATAAAATTTGATTTAATAATATCTGGTTTTTGTTTTGTTCGGATTAAAACGTGAATGTCTAAAAAGGCTTTATAGAGAATCCGTTCAAATTTTAACCAAGTAAAAACCTGAAAATTTTAGATTAATCTATATAATTTTGTTCAAAAGCACATAATTAATTATTTGAACTCAAAAAATTTGATTTAATAACATCTAGTTATCATTTTGTTCGGATTAAAACGTGCATGTCTAAAAAGGCTTTATAGAGAATCCGTTCGAATTTTAACCGAGTAAAAAGCTAAATTTTTAGATTAATTTGTATAATTTTATTCAAAAGTTCAAAATTAAATATTTGAACTCATAAAATTTCATTTAATAAAATCTGGTTTTCGTTTTGTTGGGATTAAAACGTGCATGTCTAAAAAGGCTTGATAGAGAATATGTTTGAATTTTAACCTAGTAAAAAGCTAAAAATTTTAGATTAATCTAGATAATTTTGTTCAAAAGCCCATAATTAATTATTTGAACTCAAAAAATTTGATTTAATAACATCTAGTTATCGTTTTGTTTGGATTAAAATGTACATGTCTAAAAAGGCTTTATAGAGAATCCGTTTGCATTTTAACCGAGTAAAAAGCTAAAAATTTTAGATTTATCTGTATAATTTTCTTCAAAATCTCATAATTAACTATTTGAACTCGTAAAATTTGATTTAATAACATCTGGTTTTTGTTTTGTTCAGATTAATACGTCTACGTTTGAAAAGGCTTTATAGAGAATCCGTTCGAATATTAACCGAGTAAAAAGATAAAAATTTTAGGTTAATCTGTATAATTTTGTTTAAAAGACCGTATTAAACTATTTGAACTCATAAAATTTGATTTAATAACATCTGGTTTTTGTTTATGTAGGATTAAAACTTGCACGTCAAAAATTGCTTTATAGAGAATCCGTTCAAATTTTAGCCAAGTAAAATGCTGAAAATTTTAGATTTATCTGTATAATTTTTTTCAAAATCCCATAATTAACTATTTGAACTCATAAAATTTTATTTAATAATATCTAGTTTTTGTTTTGTTCGGATTAAAATGTGCATGTCTAAAATTGCTTTATAAAAAATCCGTTCGAATTTTAACTGAGTAAAAAGATGAAAATTTTAGATTTATGTGTATAATTTTGTTCAAAATCCCATTATTAACTATTTGAACTCATAAAATTTTATTTAATAACATCTGGATTTTGTTTTGTTCGGATTAAAACATGCATGTCTAAAAAGACTTTATAGAGAATCCGTTCAAATTTTAACCGAGTAAAAAGCTGAAACTTTTAGATTAATCTGTATAATTTTGTTCAAAAGCACATAATTAATTATTTGAACTCAAAAAAATTGATTTAATAACATCTAGTTATCATTTTGTTCGGATTAAATGGTGCATGTCTAAAAAGGCTTTAAAGAGAATCCGTTCGAATTTTAATAGAGTAAAAAGTTGAAAATTTTAGATTAATTTGTATAATTTTGTTCAAAAGCTGACAATTAATTTTTTGAACTCAAAAAATTTGATTTAATAACATCTGGTTTTTGTTTTGTTCGGATTAAAATGTCTACGTCTAAAAAGGCTTTATAGAGAATCCGTTCGAATATTAACCGAGTAAAAAGCTAAAAATTTTATATTAATCTGTATAATTTTGTTTAAAAGACCATATTCAACTATTTGAACTCATAAAATTTGATTTAATAACATCTGGATATCGTTTTGGTAGGATTAAAACTTGTATGTCTAAAATTGCTTTATATAGAATCCGTTCGAATTTTAACCGAGTAAAAAGCTCAAAATTTTAGATTAATCTGTATAATTTTGTTCCAAATCTCATAATTAACTATTTGAACCCATAAAATTTTATTTAATAACATATGGTTTTGTTTTGTTCGGATTAAAACGTCCACGTCTAAGAAGGCTTTATGGAGAATATGTTCAAATTTTAAACGAGTAAAAAGCTAAAAATTTTAGATTAATCTATATAATTTTGTTCTAAAGCCCATAATTAATTATTTGAACTCAAAAAATTTGATTTAATAACATCTAGTTATCATTTTGTTCGGATTAAAACGTGCATGTCTAAAAATGCTTTATAGAGAATCCGTTCGAATTTAACTGAGTAAAAACATGAAAATTTTAGATTAATCTGTATAATTTTGTTCAAAAGCCCTTAATTTACTATTTGAACTCATAAAATTTGATTTAATAACATCTGGTTTTGTTTTGTTCGGATTAAAACGTTCGCGTCTAAAAAGGCTTTATAGAGAATCCGTTCAAATTTTAAACGAGTAAAAAACTAAAAATTTTAGATTAATTTGTATAATTTTGTTCAAAAGCCCATAATTAATTATTTGAACTTAAAAAATTTGATATAATAACATCTAGTTATCATTTTGTTCGGAGTAAAACGTGCATGCCTAAAAAGGCTTTATAGAGAATCCGTTCGAATTTTAAACGAGTAAAAAGCTAAAAATTTTAGATTTATCTGTATAATTTTGTTCAAAATCTCATAATTAACTATTTGAACTCATAAAATTTGATTTAATATCATCTGGTTTTGTTTTGTTCAGATTAAAACGTCCACGTCTAAAAGGCTTCATAGAGAATCCGTTCAAATTTTAAACGTGTAAAAAGCTAAAAATTTTAGATTAATCTGTATAAGTTTTTTTAAAAGCCCATTATTAATTATTTGAACTCAAAAAATTTAATTTAATAACATCTACTTATCATTTTGTTCGGATTAAAACATGCATGTCTAAAAAGGCTTTATAGGGAATTTGTTCGAATTTTAACCGAGTAAAAAACTGAAAATTTTAGATTAATCTGAATAATTTTGTTCAAAAGCCTAAATTAACTATTTGAACTCATAAAATTTGACTTAATAACATCTAATTTTCATTTTGTTGGGATTAAAACGTGCATGTCTAAAAAGGCTTGATAGAGAATCCGTTAGAATTTTAACCGAGTACAAAGCTGAAAATTTTAGATTAATATGTATAATTTTGTTCAAAAGCTCAAAATTAACTATTTGAACTCATAAAATTTCAATTAATAAAATCTGGTTTTCGTTTTGTTGGGATTAAAACGTGCATGTGTAAATGGGCTATAAAGAGAATCTGTTCGAATTTTAACGAGTAAAAAGCTGAAAATTTTAGATTAATCTGCATAATTTTGTTTAAAATCCCATAATTAACTATTTGAACTCATAAAATTTAATTTAATAACATCTAGTTATCATTTTATTCGAATTAAAATGTGCATGTGTAAAAAGGCTTTATGAAGATTCCGTTTGAATTTTAACCGAGTAAAAAGCTGAAAATTTTAGATTAATCTGTATAATTTTTTTCAAAAGCCCATAATAAACTATTTGAATTTGTAAAATTTAATTTAAAAACATCTGATTTTCGTTTTGCTGGGATTTAAATTGTGCATATCTAAAAAGGCTTTATAGAGAATTCGTTCGAATTTTAACAAAGTAAAAGGCTGAAAATTTTAGATTAATTTGTATAATTTTTTTCAAAATCTCAAAATTAAATATTTGAACTCATAAAATTTCATTTAATAAAATCTTGTTTTCGTTTTGTTTGCATTAAAATGTGCATGTCTAAAAAGGCTTTATAGAGAATTCATTGGAATTTTAACCGAGTTAAAAGCTAAAAATTTTAGGTTAATTTGTATAATTTTGTTTAAAAGACCATATTCAACTATTTGAACTCATAAAATTTGATTTAATAACATCTGGTTTTCGTTTTGGTAGGATTAAAACTTGCATGTCTAAAATTGCTTGATAGAGAATCCGTTCGAATTTTAACTGAGTAAAAAGATGAAAATTTTAGATATATCTGTATAATTTTGTTCAAAATCCCATAATTAACTATTTGAACTCATAAAATTTTGTTTAATAAAATCTGGTTTTTGTTTTGTTCGAATTAAAACGTGCATGTCTAAAAAGACTTTATAAAGAATCTGTTCAAATTTTAACCGAGTAAAAAGCTGAAACTTTTAGATTAATCTATATAATTTTTTTCAAAAGCCCATAATTAATTATTTGAACTCAAAAAATTTGATCTAATAACATCTAGTTATCGTTTTGTTCGATTTAAAACGTACATGTCTAAAAAGGCTTTATAGAGAATACGTTCGAATTTTTACAGAGTAAAAAGTTGAAAATTTTAGATTATTTTGTATAATTTTGTTCAAAAGCCCATAATTAGTTATTTGAACTCAAAATATTTGATTTAATAACATCTGGTTTTTGTTTTGTTCGGATTAAAACGTCTACGTCTAAAAACGCTTTATAGAGAATCCGTTCGAATATTAACCGAGTAAAAAGCTAAAAATTTTAGATTAATCTGTATAATTTTGTTTAATATACCTTATTCAACTATTTGAGCTCATAAAATTTGATTTAATAACATCTAGTTTCATTTTGGTGGGATTAAAACTTGCATGTCTAAAATTGCTTTATAGAGAATCCGTTCGAATTTTAACCGAGTTTAAAGCTGAAAATTTTAGATTTATCTGTATAATTTTCTCAGAATCCCATAATTAACTATTTGAACTCGTAAAATTTTATTTAAAAACATCTGGTTTTTGTTTTGTTCGGATTAAAACGTGCATGTCTAAACAGGCTTTATAGAAAATCTGCTCGAATTTAACCGGGTAAAAACTAGAAAATTTTAGATTTATCTCTATAATTTTGTTCAAAATCCCATAATTAACGATTTGAACTCATAAAATTTGATTTAATAACATCTGGTTTCCGTTTTGTTCGGATTAAAACGTATATGTCCAAAAAGGCTTTTTACTCGTTTAAAATTTTGTTTAAAAGCTCATAATTAATTATTTGAACTCAAAAAATTTTATTTAATAACATCTACTTATCATTTTGTTTAGATTAAAACGTTCATGTCTAAAAAGGCATTATAGAGAATCCGTTCGAATTTTAACCAAGTAAAAAGCTGAAAATTTTAGATTAATCTGCATAATTTTGTTCAAAAGCCCATAATTAATTATTTGAACTCAAAAAATATGATTTAATAACATCTAGTTATCGTTTTGTTCGGATTAAAACGTGCATGTCTAAAAAGGCTTTATAGAGAATCCGTTTGAATTTTAACCGAGTAAAAAGCTAAAAATTTTAGATTAATCTGTATACTTTTGTTCAAAAGCTCTTAATTAACTATTTGAACTGATAAAATTTGATTTAATAACATCTGATTTTCGTTTTGTTGGCATTAAAACGTGCATATCTAAAAAGGCTTGATAGAGAATCCGATAGAATTTTAACCGAGTAAAAAGATGAAAATTTTAGATTAATAAGTATAATTTTGTTCAAAAGCTCAAAATTAACTATTTGAACTCATAAAATTTTATTTAATAAAATCTGGTTTTCGTTTTGTTGGGATTAAAACGTGCATGTGTAAATGGGCTTTAAAGATAATCTGTTCGAATTTTAACCGAGTAAAAAGATGAAAATTTTAGATTAATCTGTATAATTTTTTTAAAAGCCCATAATTAATTATTTGAAATCAAAAAATTTGATTTAATAACATCTAGTTATCGTTTTATTCGGATTAAAACGTTCATGTCTAAAAAGGCTTTATGGAGAATCCGTTTGAATTTTAACCGAGTAAAAAACTGAAAATTTTAGATTAATCTGTATAATTTTGTTCAAAAGCCTTAATTAACTATTTGAACTCATAAAATTTGATTTGATAACATCTTGTTTTGGTTTTGTTCGGTTTAAAACGTGCATGTCTAAAAAGGCTTTATAGAGAATCCGTTCAAATTTTTACCGAGTAAAAAGCTAAAAATTTTAGATTAATCTGTATAATTTTGTTCAAAAGCCCATAATTAATTATTTGAACTCAAAAAATTTGATTTAATAACATCTAGTAATTGTTTTGTTCGGATTAAAACGTGCATGCCAAAAAAGGCTTTATAGAGAATCTGTTCAAATTTTAACCGACTAAAAAGTTGAAAATTTTAGATTCATATGTATAATTTTGTTTAAAAGCCCATAACTAACTATTTGAACTCATAAAATTTGATTTAATAACATCTGATTTTCGTTTTTTTGGGATTAAATCGTGCATGTCTATAAAGGCTTTATAGAGAATCCGTAACAATTTTAACAGAGTAAAAAGCTAAAAATTTTAGATTAATCTGTATAATTTTATTCAAAAACGCAAAATTAAATATTTGAACTCATAAAATTTCATTTAATAAAATCTGGTTTTCGTTTTGTTGAGATTAAAATGTGCATGTCTAAAAAGGCTTTATAGAGAATCCGTTTGAATTTTAACTGAGTAAAAAGCTGAAAATTTTAGATTAATCTACATAATTTTGTACAAAAGCCCATAATTAATTATTTGAACTAAAAAATTTCATTTAATAACATCTAGTTATCGTTTTGCTCGGATTAAAACGTGCATGCCTAAAAAGGCTTTATAGAGAATCCGTTTGAATTTTAACCATATAAAAAGCTAAAAATTTTAGATTTATCTGTATAATTTTGTTCAAAATCTCATAATTAACTATTTGAACTCATCAAATTTGATTTAATAACATCTGGTTTTGTTTTGTTCAGATTAAAATGTCCACGTCTAAAAAGGCTTTATAGAGAATCTGTTCAAATTTTAAACGAGTAAAAAGCTAAAAATTTTAGATGAATCTATATAACTTGTTCAAAAGCCCATAATTAATTATTTTTACTCAAAAAATTTTATTTAATAACATCTAGTTATCATTTTGTTCGGATTAAAAGGTGCATTTCTAGAAAGGCTTTATAGAGAATTCGTTCGAATTTTAACCGAGAAAAAGCTAAAAATTTTAGATTTATCTGTATAATTTTGTTCAAAATCCCATAATTAACTATTTGAACTCATAAAATTTCATTTAATAAAATCTTGTTTTTGTTTTGATCGGATTAAAACGTGCAAGTCTAAAAAGGCTTTATAGAGAATCCGTTCGAATTTTAACCGAGTAAAAAGCTGAAAATTTTAGATTTATCTGTATAATTTTGTTCAAAATCTCATAATTAACTATTTTAACTCATAAAATATGATTTAATATCATCTGGTTTTGTTTTGTTCGGATTAAAACGTCCACGTCTAAAAAGGCTTTATAGAGAATCTGTTCAAATTTTAAACGAGTAAAAAGCTGAAACTTTTAGATTAATCTGTATAATTTTGTTTAAAATCCCGTAATTAATTAGTTGAACTCAAAAAATTTGATTTAATAACATCTACTTATCATTTTGTTCAGATTAAAACATGCATGTCTAAAAAGGCTTTATAGAGAATCTGTTCAAATTTTAATCGAATAAAAAGTTGAAAATTTTAGACTAATCTGTATAATTTTGTTTAAAAGCCCTTAATTAACTATTTGAACTAATAAAATTTGATTTAATAACATCTGGTTTTGGTTTTGTTCCGATTAAAACGTGCATGTCTAAAAAGGCTTTATAGAGAATCCGTTCAAATTTTAACCAAGTAAAAAACTGAAAATTTTAGATTAATCTGTATAATTTTGATCAAAAGCCCATAAATAATTTTAGATTAATCTGTATAATTTTATTCAAAAGCCAATAATTAATTATTTGAACTCAAAAAATTTGATTTAATAACATCTAGTTATCGTTTTGTTCAGATTAAAACTTGCATGTCTAAAAAGTCTTTATAAAGAATACGCTCGAATTTTAACCGAGTAAAAAGTTAATAATTTTAGATTAATTTGTATAATTTTGTTCAAAAGCCCATAATTAATTATTTGAACTCAAAAAATTTGATTTAATAACATATGGTTTTTGTTTTTGTGGGATTAAAACATGCATGTCTAAAAAGGCTTGATAGAGAATCCGTTCCAATTTTAACCAAGTAAAAAGATAAAAATTTTAGATTAATAAGTATAATTTTGTTTAAAATCTCAAAATTAACTATTTGAACTCATAAAATTTCATTAAATAAAATCTGGTTTTTGTTTTGTTGGAATTTAAACGTGCATGTGTAAATGGGCTTTAAAGAGAATCTGTTCGAATTTTATCCGAGTAAAAAGCTAAAAATTTTAGATTAATCTGCATAATTTTGTTCAAAAGCCCATAATCAAATATTTGAAATCAAAAAATTTGATTTAATAACATCTAGTAATTGTTTTGTTCGGATTAAAACGTGCATCTCTAAAAAGGCTTTATAGAGAATCTGTTCGAATTCTAACTGACTAAAAAGTTGAAAATTTTAGAATTATCTGTATAATTTTGTTTAAAAGCACGTAATTAACTATTTGAACTCATAAAATTTGATTTAATAACATCTGTTTTTCGTTTTGTTGGGATTAAAACGTGCATTTCTATAAAGGCTTTATAGATTATCCGTTCGAAATTTAACAGAGTAAAAAACTAAAAATTTTAGATTAATCTATATAATTTTATTCAAAAGCTCAAAATTAAATATTTGAACTCATAAAATTTCATTTAAAAAAATCTGGTTTTCATTTTATTGAGATTAAAATGTGCATGTCTAAAAAGGATTTCTAGAGAATTCATTGGAATTTTAACCGAGTAAAAAGCTAAAAATTTTAGGTTAATTTGTATAATTTTGTTTAAAAGACCATATTCAACTATTTGAACTCATCAAATTTGATTTAATAACATCTGGTTTTCGTTTTGGTAGGATTAAAACTTGCATGTCTAAAATCTAAAAATTTTAGGTTAATCTGTATAATTTTGTTTAAAAGACCATATTCAACTATTTGAACTCATAAAATTTGATTTAATAACATCTGGTTTTCGTTTTGGTGGGATTAAAACTTGCATGTCTAAAATTGCTTTATAGAGAATCCGTTCAAACTTTAATCGAGTAAAAAGCTAAAAATTTTATATTTATTTGTATAATTTTGTTCCAAATCCCATAATTAACTATTTGAACTCATAAAATTTGATTTAATAACATCTGGTTTTTGTTTTGTTCGGATTAAACGTGCATGTCTAAATAGGCTTTATAGAGAATCCGTTCGAATTTTAACCGAGTAAAAAGCTGAAAATTTTAGATTTATCTGTATAATTTTGTTCAAAATCTCATAATTAACTATTTGAAATCTTAAAATTTGATTTAATATCATCTTGTTTTGTTTTGTTCGGATTAAAACGTCCACACCTAAAAAGGCTTTATAGAGAATCCGTTCAAATTTTTTTGAAGAAAAGGGCCTCATTAAAATACCCCTATACCCGACCACCCCGAGGGGTGTAAAGGCCCCTATGGGGAAAAGAGTACCCAAAGTTTTATTGAGAAGAACAGGAGAACCTCTCCAGGTTTACAGAGGCCCGAATAAAGTCGGGAAACAAACAATCAGAAGAAGAAGAGGTAAAAGAACGCAAAACCCTACTAGCCAAAGTATGGGCAACAACGTTTGCATCTCTAGGTACATAACAAATCTTACAATTAGGCACAGTACCCAGGGTGGTACGAATGCGAGCAATCAAGTGCTGCACTGTGGAAAGATCTCGAGACGGGGCATGATTAACTTTGTTGGCAATGGACGCAGAGTCAGTTTCTAGAATCGCGTTAGACCATCCGTTGGCAGCAGCAAGCCGTAAGCCTTCCAGAATAGCAAGAGCCTCAGCAGAGGCAGGATCCGGGCAAAGGAGGGGCATGAAGCAGCCACCAAGCACGGAGCCAGAAGAATCGCGAGCAATAACCCCAGCAGCAGCTCCTCTCATAACAGGATCAAATGCCCCATTCGTGTTAATTTTGACAAAACCTGGAGCCGGTTTCATCCATCTAGCTGGAGCAAGAGTGGGCTCAGCTAGCCGGGAGGATTTGCGGGCCTCATCATTAGAGGATGTATAGTCAGTGAGCAATTTTTGGGCGGAGGCAACAGTTAGCCAAATCGGTTGAATATGGTTGTTATGAACAAAATCATTACGGCGGTTCCATAGGTTCCATAAGATTGTGACAAGAAGAGAGAATTGGTGTAGGGTAAGGAAACCAGCAGCAGCAGAAAGCCATTGAAAGGGAGAGGTATAGACAGTAGACAACAGCCTAAGGGGAAGGCCTGCCAAGAGGATCGCCTCCTTAGCACTAGGACAATCATGCATAGCATGGATAGAGGTTTCGACAGTCAAGTTGCATATAGGGCAAACTCTAGGTCCAAGATTAGCCTGCATAATTTTCTGACCGGAAGGTAACGCATCATGACATAAACGCCAACCAAATGACCGAACTTTGGGCAGAGTAGGCAACTTAGACAAGATTTTCCACAGTTTAGAAGGCCTGTTAACAGGCCCAAATTGTGACTGCAAAAAATGATAACCAGAACGGACCGTGTAAAGACCTGCATCATGGTAACCCCAAAGGGTAGAGTCATTGCAATCATTAATAATTGGGACGTTAAGGATGGTATTAGCATCTTCATGGGAAAAATAACCTCTCACTTTTGCTTTATCCCAACGAGTTGAATTATGGAGCATGAAAGAACCTGCACGAAGAGGGACTTCATCATTCATTTCATAAGTACCATAAAGGTGAACGGGCTGAGAACCACCCCACCTATCAAAATGAACCTTAATGTTACTGGACATGTCAGGGCGTTTGAAAAACCCGTGACAAAGCTTAGAAATAGCAACGCTTAGACCTTTCCAAGCAAAAGAAGAACTACGCGTATGAGTAGACTCTAGGACCGAACCCGTAGGGTAGTACTTGCACTTGTAAACCTGACTTAGAAGGTTATCAAGCTCACAAATTAACCGCCAAACTTGCTTGCCTAACAGAGCGATATTAAAGTGGTGAAGATCACGAAAACCTACACCTCCAGCAGCTTTAGGGAGGCAGAGAGTATCCCAGGGAAGCATGTGCCACCCACGTTTACCAGCTTTCCCCGACCACCAATATCGACGTATGACGGTAGTCATATCGTCAATAATGTTGTGTGGTAGGAGGTAACAAGACATGACATATTGAGGCATAGATTGGATAACTGCTTTAATGAAAACTTCACGACCACTGAAGGAAAGGAGACGTTTATCCCAAGTACTCAGCCGGGCACTCATATTATCCCTGGTAAACCCTAAGGTTGCAGTTTTGTTCTTCCCAATAAGGAGGGGGACCCCTAAATAAATACCAGGGTCATCCACCTCTCGTACACAAAGGATATCATTAATCTCAGCCCTAAGCAGAGAGGAAGTTTTCCGTGAGAAGAAGATAGTAGACTTTTCAAAGTTCACCGCTTGTCCCGACGAGGAAGCATAAGTCTGCAAAACATCCTTGAGGCGCTGAGCCTCTGCGGGTGAATTTTTGATAAAGACAACACAGTCATCCGCAAAAAGAAGGTGATTGATGCGAGGCCCATTCCTACTGGCACGGAGACCAGGGAGGTGCCCATTGGCTTGTTCAGAATTGAGCAAGGCCGAGAGACCTTGAGTGCAGAAAAGAAAAGAAAAAAAAAGGGGGAGAGGGGGTCACCTTGCCGCAACCCTCTACTGGGTTTAAAAGGCCTTGAAAGAGAGTCATTGATGCGAACTTGATAAGAGACCGAGGAAACGCACCTCATAATAAGAGAAACCCAGTCCGAGTTGAAACCCAGACGAAGCATAACTTGTTCAAGAAAAGGCCATTCAACACGGTCGAAGGCTTTTTCCATATCCAGCTTGAGGCTGGCTCCTTTAGCCAAAGAAGTAACATCAGTGTTAAGAGTATGGATAAGCTCATGAGCGATAAGAATGTTATCAGAAATATTCCGCCCACGAACGAACGCAGCCTGATTACCACTAATGCATAAGGGCATGATAGATTTTAGCCGGTTGACTAAAACTTTGGACATAGTTTTATAAACGACTGTGCAAAGACTAATAGGTCGTAGATGTCTCACCGTAGTGGGGTCGCTTACTTTAGGGATAAGAACAATAATGGATCGATTGACCTCGTCTAAATTAACCGTCCCTCGTAAAAGTCCGAGGCAGAGGCTTATGAATTCCGGACCAAGAATATCCCAGTACTTTCGAAAAAAGCCGCTCGGGAAGCCATCAACACCAGGAGCTTTCCTCGGGTCAATGTCACGAAAGGCAGTATAGACTTCATCTGCTGTGAAGTCCTTATAAAGGTCATTATTCATTGAATCAGAAACAATAGGGGGAATGTTGTCCATAATGGAAGACGCACTAGTAGGGGAGGAAGAAGCAAAGAGATATTGAAAGTAACTAACAGCAATAGACATTATATCAGGTGTATTAGTTTGCCATACATTCTGATTGTTAAAAAGCCCAGCAATATGATTCTTTCGTCGCCGATTGGTTGCCCTTGCATGAAAAAAGGAAGTGTTCTTATCACCATGGACTAACCAGTGTACCCGAGCTCGTTGAGCCCAATAAATTTCCTTCTCATTAAGTAAGCGGTCAAGCTCACTCTTGGCAGCAAGGAAGTAAGGAGCATCCGTATCCGAGTGTTGACATTGAAGACACATATTGATAAAGTCAGTAAGCTGAGTGATGCGTTCATTAGATTTAATACGCTTATTAGATTGCCATTTAGCCAAAAAACGTCCAATCTTGTGAAGCTTCTGAATAGTTGAGCAATATCGGTTAGACCAAATCGCAGTAATTCGAGAAAGAACCTCTGGGTTATCAGCCCAACAGTTCTCATAACGAAAAGGAATGTGAAGGCGCAGAGAACGTTGAGATTGGCAAGGGTTTGTATCCATTAGGATAGGACAATGATCAGAACGCGCTTGAAAGAAGGACATAGCTTGACAGTTAGGGAAAGCTTGGAACCAAGCAGAATTGCCTAGAAAGCGATCAAGTCGTTCCATGATAGTTTCCGTAGCACGACCTGATCGAGTCCAAGTGAACCAACCAGATGTTGGTTTGCAGTCAAAAAGATCGTTCTTGTCAAGACAATCCCGAAAATTATTAATTTATGATCTTGCACGCCGAGGCCCACCTCGTTTTTCAAAATCAGAAATAATTTCATTAAAGTCCCCCCCTAAAAGCCAGGGAAGGGTGGATGTTGAATGAAGGGAATCTATCAGCTGCCATGTTTTATATTTATTGGCAGTTTCTGGGAACCCATGTAAACCAGAGAAGTGGAAGGATAACACACCGAAAGAGAGAATGACATCAATGTGTCGATCGGAGTAGGAAAGTAAATCGACAGAGACATTGTTGTTCCAAAGAAAAGCAAGGCTCGTACAAGAAGGTCTGGAGTCAACGGCTATGCATCCATGCATGTCCAGTTTATGTTTAATCCTCTCCATATTGGATTGAGTCAATCTAGTTTCGCAAAGAAAAACACAATCTTCAGCATGCTTTAAAGTAGCACGTTGAAGCGCAAAAACTGCCTGGGCGTTGCTAAGTCCCTGGCAGTTCCAACATAAGAGTTTCATTTGTCTCGGCGGGGTTGATCACTATCAACCACCGCCGAAGAGTTATTAACGCTGCTCATCCCAGCTAAATCAAATCTGGCCCAAGACGAAAGATAAATCCTAATGCAAGAAAAGGTTGAAATGAAAGGGAAAAAATAGAAACAATAAGTGAAAGACGTTGGAGAAGCCAAAGGTAAGAAAGTAGAACATCCAGAAGAACGTATACATGAGCCGAAAATAAAGGTAAAAGATCGGATTGGAACAACACCATTAGAGATGTTAGAGAAATCCCTTAAAAAGGGTGGTAAAGGCAGAGCCGTTGGAAGTTCCTCAAAAGGAAGAAAACAAACAGAATAGAGAAATAGTGAAGTAATAAATGGACAAATAGAAAAAAATAAAATAAAATAGAGGTAGAAACAAAAAAAGTAAACAAACAAAAAAGAAATATTATTATTATTCCATAAAACAAAAAACATCAAAAAAAGAAAAACGAGGCCAAAGTAACTAAAGGTTCTTAACAAAAGCGAGAACCAAAAACACCTAAAGAAAAGAAAAGAAAAAACAAAACGCATGAAACCAGCAAGATGTAGAAGAGAAACTGTCAAGGTCTTGCCAGAGCCCTGATAGTTCCAAAGTAGACAACTCATTTCTATCGGCGGGGTTGATCAGTGTCAACCTCCGCCGCAGAGTTTTTAACGGTGCTCATCTCAGCTCTCTCTAAAGGGGAAGTGCTAGCTTGTGGTCGCTTAACCCTAGCATTCTCATCAGAGGGAGGAGTTCTCTTAGCACCTTTACCTGATGTCGTCCAAGCAGCTCTCCGAGGAGTTGGAGCAGATTCGAGCCATTCAGCAGCTTCTTGAAAATCCTGGTCATTGGCTAAATCAGCCTCCAAGTCTTGGAGGTCGGGATCAAGGAGGCTCATGTCCCCAGTATTAGCATTGAAAGGTAGCCGAGAGGTAATATTAGAGCTCTGATCAGGAAAGACCATTTGCAGCGGTTGTGAGGGATAGCGTCGAGTAGTGATCTTGCTAGGGACCGTTGGGAGAAGTCTAGGACCTTTGGAGAAAATTGGAGGTTCACTACTTAAACGAGTAAAAAGCTAAAAATTTTAGATTAATCTATATAATTTTGTTTAAAAGCCCATAATTAATTATTTGAACTCAAAAAATCTGATTTAATAACATCTGGTTTTTGTTTTATTGGGATTAAAACGTGCATGTCTAAAAAGGTTTTATAGAGAATCCGTTCGAATATTAACCGAGTAAAAAGCTGAAAATTTTAGATTAATCTGTATAATTTTGTTCCAAATCTCATAATTAACTATTTGAACTCATAAAATTAGATTTAATAACATATGGTTTTGTTTTGTTCGGATTAAAACGTCCACGTCTAAAAAGGCTTTATAGAGAATCAGTTCAAATTTTAAACGAGTAAAAATCTAAAAATTTTAAATTAATCTATATAATTTTGTTCAAAAGCCCATAATTAATTATTTGAACTCAAAAAATTGGATTTAATAACATCTAGTTATCGTTGTGTTCGGATTAAAACGTGCATGTCTAAAAAGGCTTTATAGAAAATCTATTCGAATTTTAACTGACTAAAAGTTGAAAATTTTAGATTAATCTATATAATTTTGTTCAAAAGCCCATAATTAACTATTTGAACTCATAAAATTTGATTTAATAGCATCTGGTTTTTGTTTTATTGGGATTAAAACGTGCATGTCTAAAATGGTTTTATAGAGAATCCGCTCGAATTTTAACCGAGTAAAAAGCTAAAAATTTTAGATTAATCTGTATAATTATATTCAAAAGCTCAAAATTAAATATTAGAACTCATAAAATTTAATAAAATCCGGTTTTCGTTTTGTTGAGATTAAAATGTGCATGTCGAAAAAGGCTTTGTAGAGAATCCGTTCGAATTTTAACCGAGTAAAAAGCTAAAAATTTTAGATTAATCTATATAATTTTGTTCAAAAACCCATGTTCATCTATTTGAACTCATAAAATTTGATTTAGTAAAATCTAATTTTCGTTTTGTTGGGATTAAAACTTACTTGTCTAAAATTGGTTTATAGAGAATCCGTTCGAATTTTAACCGAGTAAAAAGCTGAAAATTTTAGATTTATCTGTATAATTTTGTTCAAAATCCTATAATTAACTATTTCATCTCATAAAATTTGATTTAATAACAACTGGATTTGTTTTGTTCGGATTAAAACGTCTACGTCTAAAAAGGCTTTATAGAGAATCCGTTCAAATTTTAACCGAGTAAAAAGCTGAAAATTTTAGATTAATCTGTATAATTTTGTTCAAAAGCCCATAATTAATTATTTGAACTCAAAAAATTTGATTTAATAATATCTAGTTATCGTTTTGTTCGGATTAAAATGTGCATGTCTAAAAAGGCTTTATATAGAATCTGTTCAAATTTTAATCGAGTAAAAAGTTGAAAATTTTAGATTAATCTGTATAATTTTATTCAAAAGCCGAAAATTAACTATTTGAACTCGTAATATTTGATTTAATAACATCTGGTTTTCGTTTTATTGTGATTAAAACCTTCATGTCTAAAAAGGCTTTATAGAGAATCCGTTCGAATTTTAATAGAGTAAAAAGCAGAAAATTTTAGATTAATCTATATACTTTTGTTCCAAAGCTTAAAATTAAATATTTGAACTCATAAAATTTAATTTAATAAAATCTGGTTTCCCTTTTGTTGGGATTAAAATGTGCATGTCTAAAAAGGATTTGTAGAGAATCTGTTCGAATTTTAACCAATTAAAAAGCTATAAATTTTAGATTAATCTGTATAATTTAGTTCGATAGCCCATATTCAACTATTTGAACTCATAAAATTAGATTTAATAACATCTAATTTTCGTTTTGTTGGGGCTAAAACTTGCTTGTCTAAAATTGCTTTATAGAGAATCCGTTCGAATTTTAACCGAGTAAAAAGCTAAAAAATTTAGATTTATCTTTATAATTTTGTAAAAAATCCCATAATTAACTATTTGAACTCATAAAATTTAATTTAATAATATCTGGTTTTTGTTTTGTTCGGATTAAAACGTGCATATCTAAAAAGGCTTTATAGAGAATCCGTTCATATTTTAACCGAGTAAAAAGCTGAAAATTTTAGATTAATCTGTATAATTTTGTTCAAAAGCCCATAATTAACTATTTGAACTCATAAAATTTGATTTAATAACATCTGGTTTTTGTTTTGTTAGGATTAAAACGTGCATGTCTAAAAATGCTTTATAGAGAATCCGTTCGAATTTTAACTATTTGAAAACCTAAAAGTTTTAGATAAATCTATATAATTTTATTCAGAAGCTCAAAATTAAATATCTAAACTCATAAAATTTCGTTTAATAAAATCTTGTTTTTGTTTTGTTGAGATTAAAATGTGCATGTCTAAAAAGACTTTGTAGAGAATCCCTACGAATTTTAACCGAGTAAAAAGCTAAAAATTTTAGATTAATCTATATAATTTTGTTCAAAAACCCATATTCAACTATTTGAACTCATAAAATTTGATTTAATAACATCTAATTTTCGTTTTGTTGGGATTAAAACTTGCTTGTCTAAAATTGCTTTATAGAGAATCCGTTCGAATTTTAACCGAGTAAAAAGCTGAAAATTTTAGATTTATCTGTATAATTTTGTTCAAAATCTCATAATTAAATATTTGAACTCATAAAATTTGATTTAATAACATCTGGGTTTTTTTTTGTTCGGATTAAAACGTCTACGTCTAAAAAGGCTTTATAGAGAATCCCTTCAAATTTTAACCGAGTAAAAAGCTAAAAATTTTAGATTAATCTATATTATTTTGTTCAAAAGCCCATAATTAATTATTTGAACTCAAAAAATTTGATTTAATAACATCTAGTTATCGTTTTGTTCGGATTAAAACTTGCATGTCTAAAAAGGCTTTATAGAGAATTCGTTCATTTTTTTTTTGAAAGGAAGGGCCTCATTAAAAAACCCCTATAGTCAATCACCCCTGGAGGTGAAGAGGTCCCTATGGGGAAAAGAGTACCCAAGATATTATTGAGAAGAAGAGGAAAATCTCTCCGAGTTTACAGAAGCCCGAATGAAATCGGGAAAAAAACAATCGAAAGTACAAGAAGTAAAAGAACGTAAAGCCCTAGTAGCCAAAACATGGGCTACAACATTGGTAGCTCTAGGTATAAAACAAATCTTGCAGTCAGGTATAGTACCAAGAGTGGATCGGATGCGAGACACCAAGTGCCGAACTGTGGAAAGATCTTGGTAAGAAGCGTTGTTAACCTTGTTGGCAATGGAGGCAGAATCCGTTTCAATGATCACATTAGACCAACCGTGGGTGGCAGCAAAAATGTAAACCTTCCAGAACAGCGAGAGCCTCGGCAGAGGCAGGATCCAGACAGATAAGAGGCAGATAACAGCCACCGAGGACTGAGCCAGAAGAGTCTCGAGCAATGACACCTGCCGCAGCCCCTCTTAGGACAGGGTCGAAAGCCCCATCCGTGTTAATCTTAACGAAGCTGGGATCCGGTTTCGTCCATCTAGCTTGAGCGAAAGTGGACTCAGCTAGCCGGGAACACTGGCGTGACACATCAGTAATTGATGTATAATCAGTGAAAAGTTTTTGAGCATTGGCAACAGTTAACCATGCCGGTTGAAGATGATTATTATGGACAAAATCATTACGGCGGTTCCATAAATTCTATAAAACTGTGATAAGAAACGAGAATTGGTGTAAAGAAAAGAAACCAGCAACATCAGAAAACCACTGGTGAGGGGAGGAATAAACGTTGGATAGAATTCGGCCTGGGAGTCTTGTCAAAAGGAGCGTCTCTTTCGCACTAGGACAATCCCTCATAGCATGGAGGGAGGATTCAATAGCCAAGTTACAGACAGGACAGACCCCTGGCCCAAGATTAGCTTGAAGGATTTTTTGACCAGAGGGTAGTGCATCATGACACAACCGCCATCCAAAGGAACGAACTTTGGGTAGAGTAGGTAATTTAGATAAGATTTTCCATAGTTTAGAAGGCCTATTAATGGGCCCTGGTTGTAACTGCAGAAATTGATAACCAGATCTAACTGTATATATACCAGCATCGTGGTGACCCCAGAGAATGGTGTCCTTGACATCATTTATAATTGGAACATTAAAGATGGTATTAGCATCTTCGTAACAGAAATACTCTCTAACCTTTGATTCGTCCCAACGGGGTGAACCATGCATCATGAAAGTCCCTGCACGAAGAGGGATTTCTTCGTTCACCTCATACACACCGTAAAGGTGTACAAGCTGGGAACCACCCCACCTGTCAAAATGGATCTGAACATTACTAAACATTCCAGGACGTTTAAAGAAGCCCGTGCGAAGCTTGGAAATAGCAATGCTAAGGCCTTTCCAGGCAAAGGAAGAACTCCGAGTGGAGTTAGAGTCAAGGACTGTACTCCTTGGGTAGTACTTGTATTTATACACCTGACTAAGCAAGTTATCAGGCTCACAAATTAATCGCCAAATTTGTTTACCGAGTAATGCAATATTGAAGTGATGAAGATCGCGAAATCCTACACCCCCAGCAACTTTCGGGAGACAAATAGTATCCCAAGGAAGCATATGCCAACCTTTTTTGTTAGCCTTCCCAAACCACCAGTACCGACGTATCGCAGTGGTCATGTCATCAATAAGATTATGTGGTAAAAGGTAACAAGACATAACGTACTGAGGCATAGATTGTATTACAGATTTGATGAAAATATCTCTACCGCTAAAAGAGAGATGTTTATCCCACGTACTCAAACGAGTATTAATATTGTCTCTAGTAAAACCTAATGCTGCAGTTTTGTTCTTTCCGATAAGTAGAGAGGAACACCGAGATAATTACCCGGATCATCCACTTCTCGGACATGAAGAATGGCATTAATAGTCGCCCTAAGCAAAGTGGAAGTTTTCTGTGAAAAAAAGATGGTAGATTTGTCAAAGTTCACCGCTTGTCCAGACGAAGTGGCGTAAATATGCAGCACATCCTTAAGGCGTTGAGCTTCGATAGTCATATTTTTTATGAAAACAACACAATCGTCTGCAAAATGGAGATGGTTGACACGAGGCCCATTCCTGCTAGCACAGAGCCCAGGGGGATGACCATTCGTCTACTCAAAATTGAGCAACGCTGAAAGCCCTTGAGTACAGAAAAGAAACAAGAAAGGGGAGAGAGGGTCCCCTTGTCGTAAACCTCTTTCGGGTTTGAAAGGGCACGAAAGGGAGCCATTTATACGAACTTGGAAAGAAACCGAGGAAACACACCTCATAATAAGGATAACCCAACCCGGATTGAAACCTAGGCGAACCATAATTTGTTCGAGAAAGGACCATTCCACACGGTCAAATGCCTTTTCCATATCGAGTTTTAAGCAAGCACCTCTCGCAAGAGAAGTGGCATCCGTATGTAACGTATGAATAAGTTCATGAGGAATGAGAATGTTATCAGTAATGTTCCGTCCCTGGACGAAGGTAGCTTAATTGCCACTAATACAAAGAGGTATAATAGATTTCAAACGATTAACTAAAACTTTCGATACAGTTTTATAGATAACTGTACAAAGACTAATAGGACGGAGATGCCGCATTGTAGTAGGGTCACTTATTTTGGGAATAAGAACAATGATGGATCGATTAACCTCTTCCATATTGACAGACCCTCTCAGGAGTCCAAGGTAAAGATTTGTGAAATCCTGACCAAGGATGTTCCAATACTTTCGGAAGAAACCGCTCGGAAAGCCATCAACACCTGGAGCTTTCCTCGGGTCAATATCACGAAAAGCAACAAGGACTTCATCTGCCGTGAAGTCCTTGTTAAGGTCATTGTTCATAGATTCGGTAACAATTAAAGGAATATTATCCAAGATGGAAGAAGCTATAAAGGGAGAAGAAGATGCAAAAAGTTGTTGAAAGTAGTTAATAGCAGTGGACATAATGTCCACCGTGTTGGTTTGCTAGATATTCTGGTGGTTAAACAGCCCAGACAAGTGATTCTTCCGCCGACGAATGTTTTCCCTAGCATGAAAGAAAGATGTATTTTTGTCACCGTACGCTAACCAGTGTGTGCGAGCCCGTTGAGCCCAATAGATTTCCTTCGCAATGAGCAGGCTATCAAGCTCACTTTTAGCAGAAAGCAGGTTTTGAATTTCCAAATCAGAGAGCTGGCGTTTGAGGCACATATTGATAAAAGTAGTCAGCTGAGTTATGCGCTCATTAGATTTAATACGCTTATTAGTCTGCCACGTAGCTAAGAATCTTCCAATATCATAAAGCTTCGTAAGAGTCGAGGAAGTTTG
This sequence comes from Abelmoschus esculentus, assembly GCA_035048815.1. Lineage (NCBI taxonomy): Eukaryota > Viridiplantae > Streptophyta > Magnoliopsida > Malvales > Malvaceae > Abelmoschus > Abelmoschus esculentus. The sequence goes on along the minus strand of JAUCBN010000008.1, from coordinate 17,326,187 downwards.
GTTCGACCAAATCTCAGCGATACGGGGGAGGACGTCTGGGTTATCAGCCCAACAACTTTCATAACGAAAAGGGGTATTAGATCGATAAAAACGCTGTGGTTGCAAAATAGGACATGGCTTGGCAGTTGGGAAAGGACTGAAACCAAGCGGAGTTACCAAGAAAACGATCAATTCTTTCCAGAATGGTTCCGGTAGTATGACATGATCTAGACCAAGTAAACCAACCAGAAGTCGGTTTGCAGTCAAAAAGGTTATTCCGAACAAGACAGTCTCGAAAATTATTAATTTGCGATCGCGCACGGCGAGAACCACCTTGCTTTTCTTCATCAGAAAGAATTTCATTAAAGTCCCCCTAGGAGCCATGGGAGGGTTGAGGTTGAATGGAGAGAATCTATAAGCTGCCAAGTTTTACATTTATTTGCAGTTTCAAGAAAACCATGTAGGCCGGAGAAATGAAAATGTACCGATTCGAAGGAAATAAGGATGTCAATATGACGATCGGAGTAGGAGAGCAAATCAATTGAAGTTTTGGTATTCCAAATAATAGCAAGCCCAGTACAAGAAGGCCCAGAAGCAACGGCGAAACAGCCATGCATACCAAGTTTGAGCTTAATCTGTTCCATATTGTGGGAATTTAATCTAGTCTCGCAAAGAAAGAGACAATCGGCATCATGCTTAGTAGAAGCACATTGCAAAGCATGAACTGCCTGGGAAGTGCCAAGACCCTGGCAGTTCCAGCATAAAATTTTCATCTCTCACGGCGGGGTTGATCATAGTCAACCACCGCCGAAGAGTTTTTTGCGCTGCTCATCCCAGCTGAATCAGTATTAGCCTGAATATTGTCAAAATAGATAGTAAGAGAGAAAAAAGAAGTATTGTGACTCGTATATAAAGGTAAGAGTAATGAAAGGGAGGAAATATAACACCATAAACGGAGCATATAGAAGCCACACAGATTAATACGCGAATCAACCTTAAAAGGCCGAACATCAGGATAGATGTTGGAATATTCCCTTAGCAAGGGTGGTATAGTTAGATCAAGAAAAGAACGTATAAAAGAAAGAAAGTAGACAAAGAAGACAAAAAGAAGAACAAAGAAAAGACGAACAGGAAAACAATCAATATAAAAAAACAAAACGATAAAAGTATTATTATTCCATATAAGAGAAAACATCAAAACAGTATAAAAGAAAACTAACCAAGACAAAGGAAAACCAAAAAGACGTAATAAACAAGAAGTAAAAGCATAAAAGAAAAAAACAGCATGCATGAAAACAGCATGTTGTGAACCAGGAACTGTCAAAGCGCTGCCAAGGCCCCGACAGTTCCAATATAAATTACTCATTTTGCTCGGCGGGGTTGATCTGGGTCAACCTCCACCGTAGAGTTTTTTGCGCTGCTCATCCCAGCTTTCTTTATAGGTGTCGTGCTAGCTCGTGGTCGCTTCACCCTAGTAGAATCATCAGAAGGAGGAGTTCTTTTGGCACCCCGACTCGAGGTTGGACGAACGGAACGCTTAGGCGTTGGTGCAGAATCGAGCCAATCAGCTGCCTCCTGGAAGTCATGGTCATTGGCGAGATCAGCCTCTAGCTCATGAAGGTCAGGGTCAGAGAGACTCACTTCCCCCATGTTAGCATTGGACTGTTGTCTTGTAGTAATAGTAGAGCTTTGGTCAGGAAAAACCATTTGCAGTAGCTGCGTAGGATATCGACGAGCAGAGAGTTTACTATGTACTGTAGGGAGGAGTCTGGGACCTTTGGGCAGAATAGATGGCAATTCAGTAGTTGGAGCGGACTCATCGTTGGTCGAGTTGGATGTTAAAGGGGCTTTACCCTTTCCAGTATTGGCATTAGCATTAGATGTTTGTGAAGGGGTAGGCATTTGCTGAGCATTAGAATCCTTAGTGATATAACGGATACGACCTCGTTGAGCAGGTTGTGGATCCTTCCTCTTAGGAACGTACCTTAACCAGTCACCAAAAGGAAGTTGATCAGGCCGTGATTCCACTAGAATAGAGCAAAAATCAAGTGAATGGCCGACACGGCCACAGCAATAGCAAATCGTGGGAAGACGTTCATATTGGAGCAAACAGAACCTATTGGATGGTCCGCCGCCGAGAGCAACACAACGCCGAATTGGTTGCGTGACATCAATCGATAAACCGATCCGGAGATAGTCAACCATGTTGAGATCAATTTTCCTCGTATCAATTTTCGTAACAACTCCAATAATGGTTCCAAGAGACATTCCAATTTCGCTAGCCGATTCCTCCGTGGCCAGAAAAATGTGTGGGATGTTGTAAATACGTACCCAAATATTCATCGTGGAAAAAGAATGCTCCTCATACGTGATAGAAGGATTGTAGGGAGTAAGATTAAGCCATTCATCTTTGTATGTCCAAGGACCTCTAGAAAGTATATCATCCTTAATTTTCTCATCCTTGAAACGGAGGAGGAACATATGTGATTTCAGAATTTGAATAGAAACAAGCTTAGCCATTGTCCAGATGCCAGTAAAAGCTTTGACAATCACCTGATCATCGATATCCTTCGAAGAAATAAGATTCCCGAGAAGGGTTGCTTGTGTTTCATCTTCAGATAGTCCCTAGGAAATATTGGGTTGATATATAGTTGCCTGCTCATCAGCAGTGAACTGGATATTACCAATGTGTTGGAGGAAAGACTTAGAATCCATAGTGGGAATAATAAAAAGAACAAAAGGAGTCTTTAGAGAAAAAGAAGAAGAAGGGCGTGTGGTGAAGGATAAAGCATGAATGGGATGGACGTATTTATAGAGAGGGGATAGAGTTTGAAGTGGAGCAGGAGTATAATTGGAGGAATTAGAGAAACAAGAGAAGTACAAAAGATAGAAAAAAATAGTAAAGATAAATAAAATATTATAGAATATTAGAGTATGAAACAAATTAGGGTTTTGAAGGCACATAGCGATCAAAAAAACAAATAGAAAAAATAACAAAGTTTGTTGTGGAATAAAAGAGTTAGAATAGAGTACAAAACCCACTGGAAAAGATAGTGTTGTAATAGAGAAGGACTGATAGAAGAAATAAACATTGATAGTAAAGGAGGTACACATCTTAGAGATGGTAATAGACATGCCCCTATAATAGAAGGACAATTTGTTTGCACCATAAAAGGTGTTGTAAATAACCCAACAACGGGTTGGTATGCTGAACATAAGATAGAATGATAAAAAAGACCACAAAGAGTCAAACATGGTACCCCGAGAGCCAGGCCAATTAGCCAAGACCGACGAGTCCAACATGGTACTATGAAAGCCAGGCAAACGATCCAAGACAGACGGCTTGCGTAGCAAAGTCCTTCGCACGACCACAGGACGCCATGGCGAGTAGAAGTAATGAAAAACCCAAACAGGACGCCATGAAGAGTAGAAGCAATGGTAAACCCATGCATCAAAAGTAAGGAAGAAAGAATCCTGCAACACATGAAACCCGCCTGTTAACAGGAAGACATAGTTGGAGTTAGGGAAAAACCAAAGCCGACGGGCACCATAAATGGAGGTAGGAGAGAACCGAATGCAAGGGGCACAACCAAGAGACCAAATAAAAGAAGAAAAAGATGATGTTTGATATACAACGTGACACCAGACGAAAAGAAAAGGAAAAACCCTTGTCCGTCCGCCACCAGTGATGAAGAGGACCTTAGACAAATAGGGAAAAGATAAAGAAATATAAGAGGAAGAGAAGAAATCCTCCCAGGAGTTGGACTCCACACCAACCGTGAAGACCCAGGCTCGGGTAGGGAAGCCACGAAGCTGGGATAAGCCAGGAAAGGATTCAATATAATCTTGGACAGTAAAAACAACCCAGTAGGTTAGAAAGAATAAAAGAAAAAAATGATTTTTAATCCCAAAAAAGGGTGGTAAGATGGCCATAACAGCCATGGAAACACCGGGCATCCCGGCCGTGGCTGTTCCGTATCGGACGCTCCAGCAAGAAGAAGCTCCAAAAAACAGATAACAAGAAAAGAACCAATGAAAAATAACACAAAAGGATTTGCAAAAAACAAAAAAAGATCGGACGAACCTCATTCGGCCGATCAAACCACCAACCTGAACGAGAAAGGCAGCGGCACAGACATGGGAGAAACATCGTCAAAAAAGATGTGGAGATGGTAACGGCCAGGCCTCCTCTCTCAATGAGGTGTAATGAGCGTGGTCACAGTCGGCCCCAAGAAACCGGGCGTGGTGGTCGCCGATCACAGGCAAGATGAAGACCAAGAAACTCTCATCCATCCACCACGGTGGAGACCCAAACAGACGGCCAAATCTAGGAAGGAAGGAGAGCACCAAGATACCGTGAAGGAACGACGGCGCCATAAAACCAAGGCCGAAATAGAAGATAATCGGAAGTGAAAGACGGCGGAAAGAAGGAGGAAAGAAAGAAGAAAGAGTTACGGAGAGAAAAGGAGAGAATTGAGAGAGGAGACAATAATATCCGTTCGAATTTTTCCGTTCGAATTTTAACTAAGTAAAAAGTTGAAAATTTTAGATTAATTTTATAATTTTGTTCAAAAGCCCATAATTAATTATTTGAACTCAAAAAATTTGATTTAATAACATATGATTTTTGTTTTGTTCGGATTAAAACGTCTACGTCTAAAAAGGCCTTATAGAGAATCCGTTGGAATATTAACCGAGTAAAAAGCTAAAAATTTTAGATTAATCTGTATAATTTTGGTTAATAGACCATATTCAACTATTTGAACTCATAAAATTTGATTTAATAACATCTATTTTTCGTTTTGGTGGGATTAAAACTTGCATGTCTAAAATTGTTTTATTGAGAATCCGTTCGAACTTTAACCAAGTAAAAAGCTGAAAATTTTAGATTTATCTATATAATTTTGTTCAAAATCCCATAATTAACTATTTGGACTCATAATTTTTTTTTAATAACATCTACTTTTTGTTTTGTTCGGATTAAAACGTCCATGTCTAAAAAGGCTTTATAGAGAATCCGTTCGAATTTTAACCGAGTAAAAAGCTGAAAATTTTAGATTTATCTGTATAATTTTGTTCAAAATCCCATAATTAACTATTTGAACTCATAAAATTTGATTTAATAACATCTGATTTTCGTTAATTTTAGATTAATCTGTATAATTTTGTTCAAAATTTCAAAATTAAATATTTGAACTCATAAAATTTTATTTAATAAAATCTTGTTTTCATTTTGTTGGGATTAAAATGTGCATGTATAAAAAGGCTTTATAGAGAATCGGTTTGAATTTTAACAGAGTAAAAAGCTGAAAATTTTAGATTAATCTGTATAATTTTGTTCAAAAGCTCAAAATTAAATATTCGAACTCATAAAATTTCATTTAATAAAATCTTGTTTTCATTTTGTTGGGATTAAAATGTGCATGTCTAAAAATGCTTTATAGAGAATCCGTTCAAATTTTAACCTAGTAAAAAGCTAAAAATTTTAGATTAATCTGTATAATTTTGTTTAAAAGACCATATTCAACTATTTGAACTCATAAAATTTGATTTAATAACATCTGGTTTTTGTTTTGGTGGGATTAAAACTTGCATGTCTAAAATTTCTTTATAGAGAATCAGTTCGAATTTTAATCGAGTAAAAAGCTAAAAATTATCGATTTATCTATACAATTTTGTTCAAAATCCGATAATTACCTATCTGAACTCATAAAATTTTATTTAATAACATATGGTTTTTGTTTTGTTCGGATTAAAACGTGCAAGTCGAAAAAGGCTTTATAGAGAATCCGTTCAAATTTTAACCGGGTAAAAAGCTGAAAATTTTAGATTTATCAGTACAATTTTATTCAAAATCCTATAATTAACTATCGGAACTCATAAAATTTTATTTAATAATATCTAATTTTTGTTTTGTTGGGATTAAAACTTGCTTGTCTAAAATTTGCTTTATAGAGAATCCGTTCGAATTTTAACCAAGTAAAAAGCTAAAAATTTTAGATTTATCTGCATAATTTTGTTCAAAATCTCATAATGAACTATTTAAACTCTTAAAATTTGATTTAATAACATCTGGTTTTGTTTTGTTCGGATTAAAACGTGCAAGTCTAAAAAGGCTTTATAAAGAATCCTTTCAGATTTTAACCGAGTAAAAAGCTAAAAATATTAGATTAATCTGTATAATTTTATTCAAAAGCTCAAAATTAAATATTTGATTTAATCTTTATAATTTTGTTCAAAAGCCCATAATTAATTATTTGAACTCAAAAAATTTGTTTTAATAAAATCTAGTTATCGTTTTGTTCTGATTAAAATGTTCATGTCTAAAAAGGCTTTATAAAGAATCTGTTCGAATTTTAATAGAGTAAAAAGTTGAAAATTTTAGATTAATCTGTATAATTTTGTTTAAAAGACCATATTCAACTATTTGAACTCATAAAATTTGATTTAATAACATCCGGTTTTCGTTTTGTTGGGATTAAAACTTGCTTGTCTAAAATTACTTTATAGAGAATCCGTTTGAATTTTAACCGAGTAAAAAGCTAAAAATTTTAGATTTATCTGTATAATTTTGTTTAAAATCACATAATTAACTATTTGAACTCATAAAATTTAATTTAATAACATTTGGTTTTTGTTTGGTTCGGATTAAAACGTGCATGTCTAAAAAGGCTTTATAGAGAATTCGTTCGAATTTTAACCGAGTAAAAAGCTAAAAATTTTAGATTAATCCTTATAATTTTGTTCAAAAGCCCATAATTAATTATTTGAACTCAAAAAATTTGATTTAATAACATCTAGTTATCATTTTGTTCGTATTAAAATGTGTATGTCTAAAAAGGCTTTATAGAGAATCTGTTCGAATTTTAACAGAGTAAAAAGTTGAAAATTTTAGATTAATCTGTATAATTTTGTTCAAAAGCACATAATTAACTATTTGAACTCATAAAATTTAATTTAATAACACCTGGTTTTTGTTTTGTTGGGATTAAAATGTGCATGTCTAAAAAGGCTTTTTAGAGAATCCATTCGAATTTTAACAGAGTAAAAAGCTAAAAATTTTAGATTAATCTGTATAATTTTATTCGAAAGCTCAAAATTAAATATTTGAACTCATAAAATTTAATTTAATAAAATTTTGTTTTTGTTTTATTGGGTTTAAAACTTGCATGTCTAAAATTGTTTTATAGAGAATCCGTTCGAATTTTAACCGAGTAAAAAGTTGAAAATTTTAGATTAATCTATATAATTTTGTTCAAAAGCCTATAATTAACTATTTGAACTCGTTAATTTTGATTTAATAACATCTTATTTTCGTTTTGTTTTGATTAAAACGTGCATGTCTAAAAAGACTTTATAGAGAATCCGTTCGAATTTTAACCGAGTAAAAAGCTAAAAATTTTAGATTAATCTCTATAATTTTGTTTAAAAGACCATATTCAACTATTTGAACTCATAAAATTTGATTTAATAACATCCGGTTTTCGTTTTGTTGGGATTAAAACTTGCTTGTCTAAAATTACTTTATAGAGAATCGGTTTGAATTTTAACCGAGTAAAAAGCTGAAAATTTTAGATTTATCTGTATAATTTTGTTTAAAATCACATAATTAACTATTTGAACTCATAAAATTTAATTTAATAACATTTGGTTTTTGTTTGGTTCGGATTAAAACGTGCATGTCTAAAAAGGCTTTATAGAGAATCCGTTCGAATTTTAACCGAGTAAAAAGCTAAAAATTTTAGATTAATCCTTATAATTTTGTTCAAAAGCCCATAATTAATTATTTGAACTCAAAAAATTTGATTTAATAACATCTAGTTATCATTTTGTTCGTATTAAAATGTGTATGTCTAAAAAGGCTTTATAGAGAATCTGTTCGAATTTTAACAGAGTAAAAAGTTGAAAATTTTAGATTAATCTGTATAATTTTGTTCAAAAGCACATAATTAACTATTTGAACTCATAAAATTTAATTTAATAACACCTGGTTTTTGTTTTGTTGGGATTAAAATGTGCATGTCTAAAAAGGCTTTTTAGAGAATCCATTCGAATTTTAACAGAGTAAAAAGCTAAAAATTTTAGATTAATCTGTATAATTTTATTCGAAAGCTCAAAATTAAATATTTGAACTCATAAAATTTAATTCAATAAAATTTGGTTTTTGTTTAATTGGGTTTAAAACTTGCATGTCTAAAATTGTTTTATAGAGAATCCGTTCGAATTTTAACCGAGTAAAAAGTTGAAAATTTTAGATTAATCTATATAATTTTGTTCAAAAGCCTATAATTAACTATTTGAACTCGTTAATTTTGATTTAATAACATCTTATTTTCGTTTTGTTTGGATTAAAACGTGCATGTCTAAAAAGACTTTATAGAGAATCCGTTCGAATTTTAACCGAGTAAAAAGCTAAAAATTTTAGATTAATCTGTATAATTTTGTTTAAAAGACCATATTCAACTATTTGAACTCATAAAATTTGATTTAATAACATCTGGTTTTCATTTTCGTGGGATTAAAACTTGCATGTCTAAAATTGCTTTATAGAGAATCCGTTCGAATTTTAAACGAGTAAAAAGATGAAAATTTTAGATCTATCTGTATAATTTTGTTCAAAATCCCATAATTAACTATTTGAACTCATAAAATTTTATTTAATAACATCTGGTTTTTGTTTTGCTCGGATTAAAACGTGCATGTCTAAAAAGGCTTTATAAAGAATCCTTTCAGATTTTAACCGAGTAAAAAGCTAAAAATATTAGATTAATCTGTATAATTTTATTCAAAAGCTCAAAATTAAATATTTGATTTAATCTTTATAATTTTGTTCAAAAGCCCATAATTAATTATTTGAACTCAAAAAATTTGTTTTAATAAAATCTAGTTATCGTTTTGTTCTGATTAAAATGTTCATGTCTATAAAGGCTTTATAAAGAATCTGTTCGAATTTTAATAGAGTAAAAAGTTTAAAATTTTAGATTAATCTGTATAATTTTATTGAAAAGCCCATATTCAACTATTTGAACTCATAGAATTTGATTTAATAACATCCGGTTTTCGTTTTGTTGGGATTAAAACTTGCTTGTCTAAAATTACTTTATAGAGAATCCGTTTGAATTTTAACCGAGTAAAAAGCTGAAAATTTTAGATTTATCTGTATAATTTTGTTTAAAATCACATAATTAACTATTTGAACTCATAAAATTTAATTTAATAACATTTGGTTTTTGTTTGATTCGGATTAAAACGTGCATGTCTAAAAAGGCTTTATAGAGAATCCGTTCGAATTTTAACCGAGTAAAAAGCTAAAAATTTTAGATTAATCCTTATAATTTTGTTCAAAAGCCCATAATTAATTATTTGAACTCAAAAAATTTGATTTAATAACATCTAGTTATCATTTTGTTCGTATTAAAATGTGTATGTCTAAAAAGGCTTTATAGAGAATCTGTTCGAATTTTAACAGAGTAAAAAGTTGAAAATTTTAGATTAATCTGTACAATTTTGTTCAAAAGCACATAATTAACTATTTGAACTCATAAAATTTAATTTAATAACATCTGGTTTTTGTTTTGTTGGGATTAAAATGTGCATGTCTAAAAAGGCTTTATAGAGAATCCATTCGAATTTTAACAGAGTAAAAAGCTAAAAATTTTAGATTAATCTGTATAATTTTATTCGAAAGCTCAAAATTAAATATTTGAACTCATAAAATTTAATTTAATAAAATTTGGTTTTTGTTTAATTGGGTTTAAAACTTGCATGTCTAAAATTGTTTTATAGAGAATCCGTTCGAATTTTAACCGAGTAAAAAGTTGAAAATTTTAGATTAATCTATATAATTTTGTTCAAAAGCCTATAATTAACTATTTGAACTCGTTAATTTTGATTTAATAACATCTTATTTTCGTTTTGTTTGGATTAAAACGTGCGTGTCTAAAAAGACTTTATAGAGAATCCGTTCGAATTTTAACCGAGTAAAAAGCTAAAAATTTTAGATTAATCTGTATAATTTTGTTTAAAAGACCATATTCAACTATTTGAACTCATAAAATTTGATTTAATAACATCTGGTTTTCATTTTCGTGGGATTAAAACTTGCATGTCTAAAATTGCTTTATAGAGAATCCGTTCGAATTTTAAACGAGTAAAAAGATGAAAATTTTAGATCTATCTGTATAATTTTGTTCAAAATCCCATAATTAACTATTTGAACTCATAAAATTTTATTTAATAACATCTGGTTTTTGTTTTGTTCGGATTAAAATGTGCATGTCTAAAAAGGCTTTATAGAGAATCCATTCGAATTTTAACAGAGTAAAAAGCTAAAAATTTTAGATTAATCTGTATAATTTTATTCGAAAGCTCAAAATTAAATATTTGAACTCATAAAATTTAATTTAATAAAATTTGGTTTTTGTTTAATTGGGTTTAAAACTTGCATGTCTAAAAATGTTTTACAGAGAATCCGTTCGAATTTTAACCGAGTAAAAAGTTGAAAATTTTAGATTAATCTATATAATTTTGTTCAAAAGCCTATAATTAACTATTTGAACTCGTTAATTTTTATTTAATAACATCTTATTTTCGTTTTGTTTGGATTAAAACGTGCATGTCTAAAAAGACTTTATAGAGAATCCGTTCGAATTTTAACCGAGTAAAAAGCTAAAAATTTTAGATTAATCTGTATAATTTTGTTTAAAAGACCATATTCAACTATTTGAACTCATAAAATTTGATTTAATAACATCTGGTTTTCATTTTCGTGGGATTAAAACTTGCATGTCTAAAATTGCTTTATAGAGAATCCGTTCGAATTTTAAACAAGTAAAAAGATGAAAATTTTAGATCTATCTGTATAATTTTGTTCAAAATCCCATAATTAACTATTTGAACTCATAAAATTTTATTTAATAACATCTGGTTTTTGTTTTGCTCGGATTAAAACGTGCATGTCTAAAAAGTCTTTATAAAGAATCCTTTCAGATTTTAACCGAGTAAAAAGCTAAAAATATTAGATTAATCTGTATAATTTTATTCAAAAGCTCAAAATTAAATATTTGATTTAATCTTTATAATTTTGTTCAAAAGCCCATAATTAATTATTTGAACTCAAAAAATTTGTTTTAATAAAATCTAGTTATCGTTTTGTTCTGATTAAAATGTTCATGTCTATAAAGGCTTTATAAAGAATCTGTTCGAATTTTAATAGAGTAAAAAGTTGAAAATTTTAGATTAATCTGTATAATTTTATTGAAAAGCCCATATTCAACTATTTGAACTCATAGAATTTGATTTAATAACATCCGGTTTTCGTTTTGTTGGGATTAAAACTTGCTTGTCTAAAATTACTTTATAGAGAATCCGTTTGAATTTTAACCGAGTAAAAAGCTGAAAATTTTAGATTTATTTGTATAATTTTGTTTAAAATCACATAATTAACTATTTGAACTCATAAAATTTAATTTAATAACATCTGGTTTTTGTTTGGTTCGGATTAAAACGTGCATGTCTAAAAAGGCTTTATAGAGAATCCGTTCGAATTTTAACCGAGTAAAAAGCTAAAAATTTTAGATTAATCCTTATAATTTTGTTCAAAAGCCCATAATTAATTATTTGAACTCAAAAAATTTGATTTAATAACATCTAGTTATCATTTTGTTCGTATTAAAATGTGTATGTCTAAAAAGGCTTTATAGAGAATCTGTTCGAATTTTAACAGAGTAAAAAGTTGAAAATTTTAGATTAATATGTATAATTTTGTTCAAAAGCACATAATTAACTATTTGAACTCATAAAATTTAATTTAATAACATCTGGTTTTTGTTTTATTGGGATTAAAATGTGCATGTCTAAAAAGGCTTTATAGAGAATCCATTCGAATTTTAACAGAGTAAAAAGCTAAAAATTTTAGATTAATCTGTATAATTTTATTCGAAAGCTCAAAATTAAATATTTGAACTCATAAAATTTAATTTAATAAAATTTGGTTTTTGTTTTATTGGGTTTAAAACTTGCATGTCTAAAATTGTTTTATAGAGAATCCGTTCGAATTTTAACCGAGTAAAAAGTTGAAAATTTTAGATTAATCTATATAATTTTGTTCAAAAGCCTATAATTAACTATTTGAACTTGTAAATTTTGATTTAATAACATCTGATTTTCGTTTTGTTTGGATTAAAACGTGCATGTCTAAAAAGACTTTATAGAGAATCTGTTCGAATTTTAACTGAGTAAAAAGCTAAAAATTTTAGATTAATCTGTATAATTTTGTTTAAAGACCATATTCAACTATTTGAACTCATAAAATTTGATTTAATAACATCTGGTTTTCATTTTCGTGGGATTAAAACTTGCATGTGTAAAATTGCTTTATAGAGAATCCGTTCGAATTTTAAACGAGTAAAAAGATGAAAATTTTAGATCTATTTGTATAATTTTGTTCAAAATCCCATAATTAACTATTTGAACTCATAAAATTTTATTTAATAAAATCTGGTTTTCGTTTTATTGGAATTAAAACTTGCATGTCTAAAATTGCTTTATAGAGAATCCGTTCGAATTTTAACCGAGTAAAAAGATGAAAATTTTAGATTAATCTGTATAATTTTATTCAAAAGCCCTTAATTAACTATTTGAAATGATAAAATTTGATTTAATAACATCTGATTTTCGTTTTGTTGGGATTAAAACGTGCATGTCTAAAAAGGCTTGATAGAGAATCCGTTTGAATTTTAACCGAGTAAAAAGCTTAAAATTTTAGATTGAAAAGTATAATTTTTTTCAAAATCTCAACATTAACTATTTGAACTCATAAAATTTCATTTAATAAAATCTGGTTTTCGTTTTGTAGGGATTAAAACGTGCTTGTGTAAATGGGCTTTAAAGAGAATCTGTTCGAATTTTATCCGACTAAAAAGCTAAAAATTTTAGATTAATCTGCATAATTTTTTTGAAAAGCCCATAAATAATTATTCGAAGTCAAAAAATTTGATTTAATAAGAACTACTTATCATTTTGTTCGGATTAAAACGTGCATGTCTAAAAAGGCTTTATAGAGAATCCGTTCGAATTTTAACCGAGTAAAAAGCTGAAAATTTTAGATTAATCTGCATAATTTTTTTCAAAAGCCCATAATTAATTATTATTTTGTTCAAAAGCCCATAATTAATTATTTGAACTCAAAAAATTTAATTTAAAAACATCTAGTAATTGTTTTGTTCGGATTAAAATGTGCATGTCTAAAAAGGCTTCATAGAGAATCTGTTCGAATTTTAACCGACTAAAAAGTTGAAAATTTTAGATTAATCTGTATAATTTTGTTTAAAACCACATAATTAACTATTTGAAATCATAAAATTTGATTTATTAATATCTAGTTTTCGTTTTGTTGGGATTAACCGAGTAAAAAGCCTTTAGAATTTTAACCGAGTAAAAAGCTAAAAATTTTAGATTAATCTGTATAATTTTATTCAAAAACTCAAAATTAAATATTTGAACTCATAAAATTTCATTTAACGAAATTTGGTTTTCGTTTTGTTGAGATTAAAATGTGCATGTCTAAAAAGGCTTTATAGAGAATCCGTGTGAATTTTAACTGAGTAAAAAGCTAAAAATTTTAGATTAATCTACATAATTTTGTTCAAAACCCATAATTAGTTATTTAAACTCAAAAAAGTTGATTTAATAACATCTAGTTATCGTTTTGTTCGGATTAAAACGTTCATGTCTAAAAAGGCTATATAGAGAATCTGTTTGAATTTTAACCGAGTAAAAAGGTGAAAATTTTATATTTATCTGTATAATTTTGTTCAAAATCTCATAATTAACTATTTGAACTCATCAAATTTTATTTAATAACATCTCGTTTTGTTTTGTTCCGATTAAAACGTCCACATCTAAAAAGGCTATATAGAGAATCCGTTCAAATTTTAATCGAGTAAAAAGGTAAAAATTTTAGATTAATCTGTATAATTTTGTTCAAAAGCCCATAATTAACTATTTGAACTCGTAAAATTTTATTTAATAAGATATGATTTTTGTTTTGTTCAGATTAAAACGTCTACGTCTAAAAAGGCTTTATAGAGAATCGGTTCGAATATTAACTGAGTAAAAAGCTAAAAATTTTAGATTAATATGTATAATTTTGTTCAAAAGACCATATTCAACTATTTAAACTTATAAAATTTGATTTAATAACATGTGGTTTTCGTTTTGGTGGGATTAAAACTTGTATGTCTAAAATTTCTTTATAGAGAATACGTTCGAATTTTAATCGAGTAAAAAGCTGAAGATTTTAGATTTATCTGTATAATTTAGTTCAAAATCCCATAATTAAATATTTGAACTCATAAAATTTGATTTAATAACATTTGATTTTTATTTTGTTAGGATTAAAACGTGCATGTCTAAAAAGGCTTTATAGAGAATCCGTTCGAAATTTAACCGAGTAAAAAGCTGAAAATTTTAGATTAATCAGTATAATTTTGTTCAAAAGCTCAAAATTAAATATTTGAACTCATAAAATTTCTTTTAATAAAATATAGTGTTCGTTTTGTTGGGATTAAAACGTGTATGTCTAAAAAGGTTTATAGAGAATTTGTTCGAATTTTAACCGAGTAAAAAGCTAAAAATTTTAGATTAATCTGTATAATTTTGTTAAAAAGCTCAAAATTAAATATTTGAACTTATAAAATTTCCTTTACTAAAATCTTGTTTTCGTTTTGTTGGGATTAAAATGTGTATGTCTAAAAAGTCTTTGTAGGGAATTCGTTCGAATTTTAACCGAGTCAAAAGCTAAAAATTTTAGATTAATCTGTATAATTTTATTTAAAAGACAATATTCAACTATTTGAACTCATAAAATTTGATTTAATAACATCTGGTTTTCGTTTTGGTGGGATTAAAACATGCATTTCTAAAATTGCTTTATAGAGAATCCGTTCGAATTTTAATCAAGTAAAAAGCTAAAAATTTTAGATTTATCTGTATAATTTTATTCAAAATCCCATAGATAACTATTTGCACTTATAAAATTTTATTTTATAACATCTTTTTTTTGTTTTGCTCGGATTAAAACGTGCATATCTAAAAAGGCATTATAATGAATCCTTTCAGATTTTAACCGAATAAAAAGCTAAAAATATTAGATTAATCTGTATAATTTTATTCAAAAGCTCAAAATTAAATATTTGATTTAATCTTTATAATTTTGTTCAAAAGCCCATAATTAATTATTTGAACTCAAAAAATTTGTTTTAATAACATCTAGTTATCGTTTTGTTCTGATTAAAATGTTCATGTCTAAAAAGGCTTTATAAAGAATCTGTTCGAATTTTAATAGAGTAAAAAGTTGAAAATTTTAGATTAATCTGTATAATTTTGTTGAAAAGCACATATTCAACTATTTGAACTCATAAAATTTGATTTAATAACATCCGGTTTTCGTTTTGTTGGGATTAAAACTTGCTTGTCTAAAATTACTTTATAGAGAATCCGTTTGAATTTTAACCGAGTAAAAAGCTGAAAATTTTAGATTTATCTGTATAATTTTGTTTAAAATCACATAATTAACTATTTGAACTCATAAAATTTAATTTAATAACATTTGGTTATTGTTTGGTTCAGATTAAAACGTGCATGTCTAAAAAGGCTTTATAGAGAATCCGTTCGAATTTTAACCGAGTAAAAAGCTAAAAATTTTAGATTAATCCTTATAATTTTGTTCAAAAGCCCATAATTAATTATTTGAACTCAAAAAATTTGATTTAATAACATCTAGTTATCATTTTGTTCGTATTAAAATGTGTATGTCTAAAAAGGCTTTATAGAGAATCTGTTCGAATTTTAACAGAGTAAAAAGTTGAAAATTTTAGATTAATCTGTATAATTTTGTTCAAAAGCACATAATTAACTATTTGAACTCATAAAATTTAATTTAATAACATCTGGTTTTTGTTTTGTTGGGATTAAAATGTGCATGTCTAAAAAGGCTTTATAGAGAATCCATTCGAATTTTAACAGAGTAAAAAGCTAAAAATTTTAGATTAATCTGTATAATTTTATTCGAAAGCTCAAAATTAAATATTTGAACTCATAAAATTTAATTTAATAAAATTTGGTTTTTGTTTTATTGGGTTTAAAACTTGCATGTCTAAAATTGTTTTATAGAGAATCCGTTCGAATTTTAACCGAGTAAAAAGTTAAAAATTTTAGATTAATCTATATAATTTTGTTCAAAAGCACATAATTAACTATTTGAACTCATAAAATTTAATTTAATAACACCTGTTTTTTGTTTTGCTGGGATTAAAATGTGCATGTCTAAAAAGGCTTTATAGAGAATCCATTCGAATTTTAACAGAGTAAAAAGCTAAAAATTTTAGATTAATCTGTATAATTTTATTCGAAAGCTCAAAATTAAATATTTGAACTCATAAAATTTAATTTAATAAAATTTGGTTTTTGTTTTATTGGGTTTAAAACTTGCATGTCTAAAATTGTTTTATAGAGAATCCGTTCGAATTTTAACCGAGTAAAAAGTTGAAAATTTTAGATTAATCTATATAATTTTGTTCAAAAGCCTATAATTAACTATTTGAACTCGTTAATTTTGATTTAATAACATCTTATTTTCGTTTTGTTTGGATTAAAACGTGCATATCTAAAAAGACTTTATAGAGAATCCGTTCGAATTTTAACCGAGTAAAAAGCTAAAAATTTTAGATTAATCGGTATAATTTTGTTTAAAAGACCATATTCAACTATTTGAACTCATAAAATTTGATTTAATAACATCTGGTTTTCATTTTCGTGGGATTAAAACTTGCATGTGTAAAATTGCTTTATAGAGAATCCGTTCGAATTTTAAACGAGTAAAAAGATGAAAATTTTAGATCTATTTGTATAATTTTGATCAAAATCCCATAATTAACTATTTGAACTCATAAAATTTTATTTAATAAAATCTGGTTTTCGTTTTATTGGAATTAAAACTTGCATGTCTAAAATTGCTTTATAGAGAATCCGTTCGAATTTTAACCGAGTAAAAAGATGAAAATTTTAGATTATTTTGTATAATTTTATTCAAAAGCCCTTAATTAACTATTTGAAATGATAAAATTTGATTTAATAACATCTGATTTTCGTTTTGTTGGGATTAAAACGTGCATGTCTAAAAAGGTTTGATAGAGAATCCGTTTGAATTTTAACCGAGTAAAAAGCTTAAAATTTTAGATTGAAAAGTATAATTTTTTTCAAAATCTCAACATTAACTATTTGAACTCATAAAATTTCATTTAATAAAATCTGGTTTTCGTTTTGTTGGGATTAAAACGTGCTTGTGTAAATGGGCTTTAAAGAGAATCTGTTCGAATTTTATCCGACTAAAAAGCTAAAAATTTTAGATTAATCTGCATAATTTTTTTGAAAAGCCCATAAATAATTATTCGAAGTCAAAAAATTTGATTTAATAAGAACTACTTATCATTTTGTTCCGATAAAAACGTGCATGTCTAAAAAGACTTTATAGAGAATCTGTTCGAATTTTAACCGAGTAAAAAGCTAAAAATTTTAGATTAATCTGTATAATTTTGTTTAAAAGACCATATTCAACTATTTGAACTCATAAAATTTGATTTAATAACATCTGGTTTTCATTTTCGTGGGATTAAAACTTGCATGTCTAAAATTGCTTTATAGAGAATCCGTTCAAATTTTAAACGAGTAAAAAGATGAAAATTTTAGATCTATCTGTATAATTTTGTTCAAAATCCCATAATTAACTATTTGAACTCATAAAATTTTATTTAATAACATCTGGTTTTTGTTTTGTTCGGATTAAAAGGTGCATGTCTAAAAAGGCTTTATATAGAATCCTTTCAGATTTTAACCGAGTAAAAAGCTAAAAATATTAGATTAATCTGTATAATTTTATTCAAAAGCTCAAAATTAAATATTTGATTTAATCTTTATAATTTTGTTCAAAAGCTCATAATTAATTATTTGAACACAAAAAATTTGTTTTAATAACATCTAGTTATCGTTTTGTTCTGATTAAAATGTTCATGTCTAAAAAGGCTTTATAAAGAATCTGTTCGAATTTTAATAGAGTAAAAAGTTGAAAATTTTAGATTAATCTGTATAATTTTGTTGAAAAGCACATATTCAACTATTTGAACTCATAAAATTTGATTTAATAACATCCGGTTTTCGTTTTGTTGGGATTAAAACTTGCTTGTCTAAAATTACTTTATAGAGAATCCGTTTGAATTTTAACCGAGTAAAAAGCTGAAAATTTTAGATTTATCTGTATAATTTTGTTTAAAATCACATAATTAACTATTTGAACTCATAAAATTTAATTTAATAACATTTGGTTTTTGATTGGTTCGGATTAAAACGTGCATGTCTAAAAAGGCTTTATAGAGAATCCGTTCGAATTTTAACCGAGTAAAAAGCTAAAAATTTTAGATTAATCCTTATAATTTTGTTCAAAAGCCCATAATTAATTATTTGAACTCAAAAAATTTGATTTAATAACATCTGGTTATCATTTTGTTCGTATTAAAATGTGTATGTCTAAAAAGGCTTTATAGAGAATCTGTTCGAATTTTAACAGAGTAAAAAGTTGAAAATTTTAGATTAATCTGTATAATTTTGTTTAAAAGTACATAATTAACTATTTGAACTCATAAAATTTAATTTAATAACACCTGGTTTTTGTTTTGTTGGGATTAAAATGTGCATGTCTAAAAAGACTTTATAGAGAATCCATTCGAATTTTAACAGAGTAAAAAGCTAAAAATTTTAGATTAATCTGTATAATTTTATTCGAAAGCTCAAAATTAAATATTTGAACTCATAAAATTTAATTTAATAAAATTTGGTTTTTGTTTTATTGGGTTTAAAACTTGCATGTCTAAAATTGTTTTATAGAGAATCCGTTCGAATTTTAACCGAGTAAAAAGTTGAAAATTTTAGATTAATATATATAATTTTGTTCAAAAGCCTATAATTAACTATTTGAACTCGTTAATTTTGATTTAATAATATCTTATTTTCGTTTTGTTTGGATTAAAACGTGCATGTCTAAAAAGACTTTATAGAGAATCCGTTCGAATTTTAACCGAGTAAAAAGCTAAAAATTTTAGATTAATCTGTATAATTTTGTTTAAAAGACCATATTCAACTATTTGAACTCATAAAATTTGATTTAATAACATCTGGTTTTCATTTTCGTGGGATTAAAACTTGCATGTCTAAAATTGCTTTATAGAGAATCCGTTCGAATTTTAAACGAGTAAAAAGATGAAAATTTTAGATCTATCTGTATAATTTTGTTCAAAATCCCATAATTAACTATTTGAACTCATAAAATTTTATTTAATAACATCTGGTTTTTGTTTTGTTCGGATTAAAATGTGCATGTCTAAAAAGGCTTTATAGAGAATCCATTCGAATTTTAACAGAGTAAAAAGCTAAAAATTTTAGATTAATCTGTATAATTTTATTCGAAAGCTCAAAATTAAATATTTGAACTCATAAAATTTAATTTAATAAAATTTGGTTTTTGTTTAATTGGGTTTAAAACTTGCATGTCTAAAATTGTTTTACAGAGAATCCGTTCGAATTTTAACCGAGTAAAAAGTTGAAAATTTTAGATTAATCTATATAATTTTGTTCAAAAGCCTATAATTAAATATTTGAACTCGTTAATTTTGATTTAATAACATCTTATTTTCGTTTTGTTTGGATTAAAACGTGCATGTCTAAAAAGACTTTATAGAGAATCCGTTCGAATTTTAACCGAGTAAAAAGCTAAAAATTTTAGATTAATCTGTATAATTTTGTTTAAAAGACCATATTCAACTATTTGAACTCATAAAATTTGATTTAATAACATCTGGTTTTCATTTTCGTGGGATTAAAACTTGCATGTCTAAAATTGCTTTATAGAGAATCCGTTCGAATTTTAAACGAGTAAAAAGATGAAAATTTTAGATCTATCTGTATAATTTTGTTCAAAATCCCATAATTAACTATTTGAACTCATAAAATTTTATTTAATAACATCTGGTTTTTGTTTTGCTCGGATTAAAACGTGCATGTCTAAAAAGGCTTTGTAAAGAATCCTTTCAGATTTTAACCGAGTAAAAAGCTAAAAATATTAGATTAATCTGTATAATTTTATTCAAAAGCTCAAAATTAAATATTTGATTTAATCTTTATAATTTTGTTCAAAAGCCCATAATTAATTATTTGAACTCAAAAAATTTGTTTTAATAAAATCTAGTTATCGTTTTGTTCTGATTAAAATTTTCATGTCTATAAAGGCTTTATAAAGAATCTGTTCGAATTTTAATAGAGTAAAAAGTTGAAAATTTTAGATTAATCTGTATAATTTTATTGAAAAGCCCATATTCAACTATTTGAACTCATAGAATTTGATTTAATAACATCCGGTTTTCGTTTTGTTGGGATTAAAACTTGCTTGTCTAAAATTACTTTATAGAGAATCCGTTTGAATTTTAACCGAGTAAAAAGCTGAAAATTTTAGATTTATCTGTATAATTTTGTTTAAAATCACATAATTAACTATTTGAACTCATAAAATTTAATTTAATAACATTTGGTTTTTGTTTGGTTCGGATTAAAACGTGCATGTCTAAAAAGGCTTTATAGAGAATCCGTTCGAATTTTAACCGAGTAAAAAGCTAAAAATTTTAGATTAATCCTTATAATTTTGTTCAAAAGCCCATAATTAATTATTTGAACTCAAAAAATTTGATTTAATAACATCTAGTTATCATTTTGTTCGTATTAAAATGTGTATGTCTAAAAAGGCTTTATAGAGAATCTGTTCGAATTTTAACAGAGTAAAAAGTTGAAAATTTTAGATTAATCTGTACAATTTTGTTCAAAAGCACATAATTAACTATTTGAACTCATAAAATTTAATTTAATAACATCTGGTTTTTGTTTTGTTGGGATTAAAATGTGCATGTCTAAAAAGGCTTTATAGAGAATCCATTCGAATTTTAACAGAGTAAAAAGCTAAAAATTTTAAATTAATCTGTATAATTTTATTCGAAAGCTCAAAATTAAATATTTGAACTCATAAAATTTAATTTAATAAAATTTGGTTTTTGTTTTATTGGGTTTAAAACTTGCATGTCTAAAATTGTTTTATAGAGAATCCGTTCGAATTTTAACCGAGTAAAAAGTTGAAAATTTTAGATTAATCTATATAATTTTGTTCAAAAGCCTATAATTAACTATTTGAACTCGTTAATTTTGATTTAATAACATCTTATTTTCGTTTTGTTTGGATTAAAACGTTCATGTCTAAAAAGACTTTATAGAGAATCCGTTCGAATTTTAACCGAGTAAAAAGCTAAAAATTTTAGATTAATCTGTATAATTTTGTTTAAAAGACCATATTCAACTATTTGAACTCATAAAATTTGATTTAATAACATCTGGTTTTCATTTTCGTGGGATTAAAACTTGCATGTCTAAAATTGCTTTATAGAGAATCCGTTCGAATTTTAAACGAGTAAAAAGATGAAAATTTTAGATCTATCTGTATAATTTTGTTCAAAATCCCATAATTAACTATTTGAACTCATAAAATTTTATTTAATAACATCTTGTTTTTGTTTTGCTCGGATTAAAACGTGCATGTCTAAAAAGGCTTTATAAAGAATCCTTTCAGATTTTAACCGAGTAAAAAGCTAAAAATATTAGATTAATCTGTATAATTTTATTTAAAAGCTCAAAATTAAATATTTGATTTAATCTTTATAATTTTGTTCAAAAGCCCATAATTAATTATTTGAAGTCGAAAAATTTGTTTTAATAAAATCTAGTTATCGTTTTGTTCTGATTAAAATGTTCATGTCTATAAAGGCTTTATAAAGAATCTGTTCGAATTTTAATAGAGTAAAAAGTTGAAAATTTTAGATTAATCTGTATAATTTTATTGAAAAGCCCATATTCAACTATTTGAACTCATAGAATTTGATTTAATAACATCCGGTTTTCGTTTTGTTGGGATTAAAACTTGCTTGTCTAAAATTACTTTATAGAGAATCCGTTTGAATTTTAACCGAGTAAAAAGCTGAAAATTTTAGATTTATCTGTATAATTTTGTTTAAAATCACATAATTAACTATTTGAACTCATAAAATTTAATTTAATAACATTTGGTTTTTGTTTGGTTCGGATTAAAACGTGCATGTCTAAAAAGGCTTTATAGAGAATCCGTTCGAATTTTAACCGAGTAAAAAGCTAAAAATTTTAGATTAATCCTTATAATTTTGTTCAAAAGCCCATAATTAATTATTTGAACTCAAAAAATTTGATTTAATAACATCTAGTTATCATTTTGTTCGTATTAAAATGTGTATGTCTAAAAAGGCTTTATAGAGAATCTGTTCGAATTTTAACAGAGTAAAAAGTTGAAAATTTTAGATTAATCTGTACAATTTTGTTCAAAAGCACATAATTAACTATTTGAACTCATAAAATTTAATTTAATAACATCTGGTTTTTGTTTTGTTGGGATTAAAATGTGCATGTCTAAAAAGGCTTTATAGAGAATCCATTCGAATTTTAACAGAGTAAAAAGCTAAAAATTTTAAATTAATCTGTATAATTTTATTCGAAAGCTCAAAATTAAATATTTGAACTCATAAAATTTAATTTAATAAAATTTGGTTTTTGTTTTATTGGGTTTAAAACTTGCATGTCTAAAATTGTTTTATAGAGAATCCGTTCGAATTTTAACCGAGTAAAAAGTTGAAAATTTTAGATTAATCTATATAATTTTGTTCAAAAGCCTATAATTAACTATTTGAACTCGTTAATTTTGATTTAATAACATCTTATTTTCGTTTTGTTTGGATTAAAACGTTCATGTCTAAAAAGACTTTATAGAGAATCCGTTCGAATTTTAACCGAGTAAAAAGCTAAAAATTTTAGATTAATCTGTATAATTTTGTTTAAAAGACCATATTCAACTATTTGAACTCATAAAATTTGATTTAATAACATCTGGTTTTCATTTTCGTGGGATTAAAACTTGCATGTCTAAAATTGCTTTATAGAGAATCCGTTCGAATTTTAAACGAGTAAAAAGATGAAAATTTTAGATCTATCTGTATAATTTTGTTCAAAATCCCATAATTAACTATTTGAACTCATAAAATTTTATTTAATAACATCTTGTTTTTGTTTTGCTCGGATTAAAACGTGCATGTCTAAAAAGGCTTTATAAAGAATCCTTTCAGATTTTAACCGAGTAAAAAGCTAAAAATATTAGATTAATCTGTATAATTTTATTTAAAAGCTCAAAATTAAATATTTGATTTAATCTTTATAATTTTGTTCAAAAGCCCATAATTAATTATTTGAAGTCAAAAAATTTGTTTTAATAAAATCTAGTTATCGTTTTGTTCTGATTAAAATGTTCATGTCTATAAAGGCTTTATAAAGAATCTGTTCGAATTTTAATAGAGTAAAAAGTTGAAAATTTTAGATTAATCTGTATAATTTTATTGAAAAGCCCATATTCAACTATTTGAACTCATAGAATTTGATTTAATAACATCCGGTTTTCGTTTTGTTGGGATTAAAACTTGCTTGTCTAAAATTACTTTATAGAGAATCCGTTTGAATTTTAACCGAGTAAAAAGCTGAAAATTTTAGATTTATCTGTATAATTTTGTTTAAAATCACATAATTAACTATTTGAACTCATAAAATTTAATTTAATAACATTTGGTTTTTGTTTGGTTCGGATTAAAACGTGCATGTCTAAAAAGGCTTTATAGAGAATCCGTTCGAATTTTAACCGAGTAAAAAGCTAAAAATTTTAGATTAATCCTTATAATTTTGTTCAAAAGCCCATAATTAATTATTTGAACTCAAAAAATTTGATTTAATAACATCTAGTTATCATTTTGTTCGTATTAAAATGTGTATGTCTAAAAAGGCTTTATAGAGAATCTGTTCGAATTTTAACAGAGTAAAAAGTTGAAAATTTTAGATTAATCTGTACAATTTTGTTCAAAAGCACATAATTAACTATTTGAACTCATAAAATTTAATTTAATAACATCTGGTTTTTGTTTTGTTGGGATTAAAATGTGCATGTCTAAAAAGGCTTTATAGAGAATCCATTCGAATTTTAACAGAGTAAAAAGCTAAAAATTTTAAATTAATCTGTATAATTTTATTCGAAAGCTCAAAATTAAATATTTGAACTCATAAAATTTAATTTAATAAAATTTGGTTTTTGTTTTATTGGGTTTAAAACTTGCATGTCTAAAATTGTTTTATAGAGAATCCGTTCGAATTTTAACCGAGTAAAAAGTTGAAAATTTTAGATTAATCTATATAATTTTGTTCAAAAGCCTATAATTAACTATTTGAACTCGTTAATTTTGATTTAATAACATCTTATTTTCGTTTTGTTTGGATTAAAACGTTCATGTCTAAAAAGACTTTATAGAGAATCCGTTCGAATTTTAACCGAGTAAAAAGCTAAAAATTTTAGATTAATCTGTATAATTTTGTTTAAAAGACCATATTCAACTATTTGAACTCATAAAATTTGATTTAATAACATCTGGTTTTCATTTTCGTGGGATTAAAACTTGCATGTCTAAAATTGCTTTATAGAGAATCCGTTCGAATTTTAAACGAGTAAAAAGATGAAAATTTTAGATCTATCTGTATAATTTTGTTCAAAATCCCATAATTAACTATTTGAACTCATAAAATTTTATTTAATAACATCTTGTTTTTGTTTTGCTCGGATTAAAACGTGCATGTCTAAAAAGGCTTTATAAAGAATCCTTTCAGATTTTAACCGAGTAAAAAGCTAAAAATATTAGATTAATCTGTATAATTTTATTTAAAAGCTCAAAATTAAATATTTGATTTAATCTTTATAATTTTGTTCAAAAGCCCATAATTAATTATTTGAAGTCAAAAAATTTGTTTTAATAAAATCTAGTTATCGTTTTGTTCTGATTAAAATGTTCATGTCTATAAAGGCTTTATAAAGAATCTGTTCGAATTTTAATAGAGTAAAAAGTTGAAAATTTTAGATTAATCTGTATAATTTTATTGAAAAGCCCATATTCAACTATTTGAACTCATAGAATTTGATTTAATAACATCCGGTTTTCGTTTTGTTGGGATTAAAACTTGCTTGTCTAAAATTACTTTATAGAGAATCCGTTTGAATTTTAACCGAGTAAAAAGCTGAAAATTTTAGATTTATCTGTATAATTTTGTTTAAAATCACATAATTAACTATTTGAACTCATAAAATTTAATTTAATAACATTTGGTTTTTGTTTGGTTCGGATTAAAACGTGCATGTCTAAAAAGGCTTTATAGAGAATCCGTTCGAATTTTAACCGAGTAAAAAGCTAAAAATTTTAGATTAATCCTTATAATTTTGTTCAAAAGCCCATAATTAATTATTTGAACTCAAAAAATTTGATTTAATAACATCTAGTTATCATTTTGTTCGTATTAAAATGTATATGTCTAAAAAGGCTTTATAGAGAATCTGTTCGAATTTTAACAGAGTAAAAAGTTGAAAATTTTAGATTAATCTGTACAATTTTGTTCAAAAGCACATAATTAACTATTTGAACTCATAAAATTTAATTTAATAACATCTGGTTTTTGTTTTGTTGGGATTAAAATGTGCATGTCTAAAAAGGCTTTATAGAGAATCCATTCGAATTTTAACAGAGTAAAAAGCTAAAAAATTTAGATTAATCTGTATAATTTTATTCGAAAGCTCAAAATTAAATATTTGAACTCATAAAATTTAATTTAATAAAATTTGGTTTTTGTTTTATTGGGTTTAAAACTTGCATGTCTAAAATTGTTTTATAGAGAATCCGTTCGAATTTTAACCGAGTAAAAAGTTGAAAATTTTAGATTAATCTATATAATTTTGTTCAAAAGCCTATAATTAACTATTTGAACTCGTTAATTTTGATTTAATAACATCTTATTTTCGTTTTATTTGGATTAAAACGTGCATGTCTAAAAAGACTTTATAGAGAATCCGTTCGAATTTTAACCGAGTAAAAAGCTAAAAATTTTAGATTAATCTGTATAATTTTGTTTAAAAGACCATATTCAACTATTTGAACTCATAAAATTTGATTTAATAACATCTGGTTTTCATTTTCGTGGGATTAAAACTTGCATGTCTAAAATTGCTTTATAGAGAATCCGTTCGAATTTTAAACGAGTAAAAAGATGAAAATTTTAGATCTATCTGTATAATTTTGTTCAAAATCCCATAATTAACTATTTGAACTCATAAAATTTTATTTAATAACATCTGGTTTTTGTTTTGTTCGGATTAAAACGTGCATGTCTAAAAAGGCTTTATAAAGAATCCTTTCAGATTTTAACCGAGTAAAAAGCTAAAAATATTAGATTAATCTGTATAATTTTATTCAAAAGCTCAAAATTAAATATTTGATTTAATCTTTATAATTTTGTTCAAAAGCCCATAATTAATTATTTGAACTCAAAAAATTTGTTTTAATAAAATCTAGTTATCGTTTTGTTCTGATTAAAATGTTCATGTCTAAAAAGGCTTTATAAAGAATCTGTTCGAATTTTAATAGAGTAAAAAGTTTAAAATTTTAGATTAATCTGTATAATTTTGTTGAAAAACCCATATTCAACTATTTGAACTCATAAAATTTGATTTAATAACATCCGGTTTTCGTTTTGTTGGGATTAAAACTTGCTTGTCTAAAATTACTTTATAGAGAATCCGTTTGAATTTTAACCGAGTAAAAAGCTGAAAATTTTAGATTTATCTGTATAATTTTGTTTAAAATCACATAATTAACTATTTGAACTCATAAAATTTAATTTAATAACATCTGGTTTTTGTTTGGTTCGGATTAAAACGTGCATGTCTAAAAAGGCTTTATAGAGAATCCGTTCGAATTTTAACCGAGTAAAAAGCTAAAAATTTTAGATTAATCCTTATAATTTTGTTCAAAAGCCCATAATTAATTATTTGAACTCAAAAAATTTGATTTAATAACATCTAGTTATCATTTTGTTCGTATTAAAATGTGTATGTCTAAAAAGGCTTTATAGAGAATCTGTTCGAATTTTAACAGAGTAAAAAGTTGAAAATTTTAGATTAATATGTATAATTTTGTTCAAAAGCACATAATTAACTATTTGAACTCATAAAATTTAATTTAATAACATCTGGTTTTTGTTTTATTGGGATTAAAATGTGCATGTCTAAAAAGGCTTTATAGAGAATCCATTCGAATTTTAACAGAGTAAAAAGCTAAAAATTTTAGATTAATCTGTATAATTTTATTCGAAAGCTCAAAATTAAATATTTGAACTCATGAAATTTAATTTAATAAAATTTGGTTTTTGTTTTATTGGGTTTAAAACTTGCATGTCTAAAATTGTTTTATAGAGAATCCGTTCGAATTTTAACCGAGTAAAAAGTTGAAAATTTTAGATTAATCTATATAATTTTGTTCAAAAGCCTATAATTAACTATTTGAACTTGTAAATTTTGATTTAATAACATCTGATTTTCGTTTTGTTTGGATTAAAACGTGCATGTCTAAAAAGACTTTATAGAGAATCTGTTCGAATTTTAACTGAGTAAAAAGCTAAAAATTTTAGATTAATCTGTATAATTTTGTTTAAAGACCATATTCAACTATTTGAACTCATAAAATTTGATTTAATAACATCTGGTTTTCATTTTCGTGGGATTAAAACTTGCATGTGTAAAATTGCTTTATAGAGAATCCGTTCGAATTTTAAACGAGTAAAAAGATGAAAATTTTAGATCTATTTGTATAATTTTGTTCAAAATCCCATAATTAACTATTTGAACTCATAAAATTTTATTTAATAAAATCTGGTTTTCGTTTTATTGGAATTAAAACTTGCATGTCTAAAATTGCTTTATAGAGAATCCGTTCGAATTTTAACCGAGTAAAAAGATGAAAATTTTAGATTAATCTGTATAATTTTATTCAAAAGCCCTTAATTAACTATTTGAAATGATAAAATTTGATTTAATAACATCTGATTTTCGTTTTGTTGGGATTAAAACGTGCATGTCTAAAAAGGCTTGATAGAGAATCCGTTTGAATTTTAACCGAGTAAAAAGCTTAAAATTTTAGATTGAAAAGTATAATTTTTTTCAAAATCTCAACATTAACTATTTGAACTCATAAAATTTCATTTAATAAAATCTGGTTTTCGTTTTGTAGGGATTAAAACGTGCTTGTGTAAATGGGCTTTAAAGAGAATCTGTTCGAATTTTATCCGACTAAAAAGCTAAAAATTTTAGATTAATCTGCATAATTTTTTTGAAAAGCCCATAAATAATTATTCGAAGTCAAAAAATTTGATTTAATAAGAACTACTTATCATTTTGTTCGGATTAAAACGTGCATGTCTAAAAAGGCTTTATAGAGAATCCGTTCGAATTTTAACCGAGTAAAAAGCTGAAAATTTTAGATTAATCTGCATAATTTTTTTCAAAAGCCCATAATTAATTATTATTTTGTTCAAAATCCCATAATTAATTATTTGAACTCAAAAAATTTAATTTAAAAACATCTAGTAATTGTTTTGTTCGGATTAAAATGTGCATGTCTAAAAAGGCTTCATAGAGAATCTGTTCGAATTTTAACCGACTAAAAAGTTGAAAATTTTAGATTAATCTGTATAATTTTGTTTAAAACCACATAATTAACTATTTGAAATCATAAAATTTGATTTATTAATATCTAGTTTTCGTTTTGTTGGGATTAACCGAGTAAAAAGCCTTTAGAATTTTAACCGAGTAAAAAGCTAAAAATTTTAGATTAATCTGTATAATTTTATTCAAAAACTCAAAATTAAATATTTGAACTCATAAAATTTCATTTAACGAAATTTGGTTTTCGTTTTGTTGAGATTAAAATGTGCATGTCTAAAAAGGCTTTATAGAGAATCCGTTTGAATTTTAACTGAGTAAAAAGCTAAAAATTTTAGATTAATCTACATAATTTTGTTCAAAACCCATAATTAGTTATTTAAACTCAAAAAAGTTGATTTAATAACATCTAGTTATCGTTTTGTTCGGATTAAAACGTTCATGTCTAAAAAGGCTATATAGAGAATCTGTTTGAATTTTAACCGAGTAAAAAGGTGAAAATTTTATATTTATCTGTATAATTTTGTTCAAAATCTCATAATTAACTATTTGAACTCATCAAATTTTATTTAATAACATCTCGTTTTGTTTTGTTCCGATTAAAACGTCCACATCTAAAAAGGCTATATAGAGAATCCGTTCAAATTTTAATCGAGTAAAAAGGTAAAAATTTTAGATTAATCTGTATAATTTTGTTCAAAAGCCCATAATTAACTATTTGAACTCGTAAAATTTTATTTAATAAGATATGATTTTTGTTTTGTTCAGATTAAAACGTCTACGTCTAAAAAGGCTTTATAGAGAATCGGTTCGAATATTAACTGAGTAAAAAGCTAAAAATTTTAGATTAATATGTATAATTTTGTTCAAAAGACCATATTCAACTATTTGAACTTATAAAATTTGATTTAATAACATGTGGTTTTCGTTTTGGTGGGATTAAAACTTGCATGTCTAAAATTTCTTTATTGAGAATACGTTCGAATTTTAATCGAGTAAAAAGCTGAAGATTTTAGATTTATCTGTATAATTTAGTTCAAAATCCCATAATTAAATATTTGAACTCATAAAATTTGATTTAATAACATTTGATTTTTATTTTGTTAGGATTAAAACGTGCATGTCTAAAAAGGCTTTATAGAGAATCCGTTCGAAATTTAACCGAGTAAAAAGCTGAAAATTTTAGATTAATCAGTATAATTTTGTTCAAAAGCTCAAAATTAAATATTTGAACTCATAAAATTTCTTTTAATAAAATATAGTGTTCGTTTTGTTGGGATTAAAACGTGTATGTCTAAAAAGGTTTATAGAGAATTTGTTCGAATTTTAACCGAGTAAAAAGCTAAAAATTTTAGATTAATCTGTATAATTTTGTTAAAAAGCTCAAAATTAAATATTTGAACTTATAAAATTTCCTTTACTAAAATCTTGTTTTCGTTTTGTTGGGATTAAAATGTCTATGTCTAAAAAGTCTTTGTAGGGAATTCGTTCGAATTTTAACCGAGTCAAAAGCTAAAAATTTTAGATTAATCTGTATAATTTTATTTAAAAGACCATATTCAACTATTTGAACTCATAAAATTTGATTTAATAACATCTGGTTTTCATTTTCGTGGGATTAAAACTTGCATGTCTAAAATTGCTTTATAGAGAATCCGTTCGAATTTTAAATGAGTAAAAAGATGAAAATTTTAGATCTATCTGTATAATTTTGTTCAAAATCCCATAATTAACTATTTGAACTCATAAAATTTTATTTAATAACATCTGGTTTTTGTTTTGTTCGGATTAAAACGTGCATGTCTAAAAAGGCTTTATAAAGAATCCTTTCAGATTTTAACCGAGTAAAAAGCTAAAAATATTAGATTAATCTGTATAATTTTATTCAAAAGCTCAAAATTAAATATTTGATTTAATCTTTATAATTTTGTTCAAAAGCCCATAATTAATTATTTGAACTCAAAAAATTTGTTTTAATAACATCTAGTTATCGTTTTGTTCTGATTAAAATGTTCATGTCTAAAAAGGCTTTATAAAGAATCTGTTCGAATTTTAATAGAGTAAAAAGTTGAAAATTTTAGATTAATCTGTATAATTTTGTTGAAAAGCCCATATTCAACTATTTGAACTCATAAAATTTGATTTAATAACATCCGGTTTTCGTTTTGTTGGGATTAAAACTTGCTTGTCTAAAATTACTTTATAGAGAATCCGTTTGAATTTTAACCGAGTAAAAAGCTGAAAATTTTAGATTTATCTGTATAATTTTGTTTAAAATCACATAATTAACTATTTGAACTCATAAAATTTAATTTAATAACATTTGGTTTTTGTTTGGTTTAGATTAAAACGTGCATGTCTAAAAAGGCTTTATAGAGAATCCGTTCGAATTTTAACCGAGTAAAAAGCTAAAAATTTTAGATTAATCCTTATAATTTTGTTCAAAAGCCCATAATTAATTATTTGAACTCAAAAAATTTGATTTAATAACATCTAGTTATCATTTTGTTCGTATTAAAATGTGTATGTCTAAAAAGGCTTTATAGAGAATCTGTTCGAATTTTAACAGAGTAAAAAGTTGAAAATTTTAGATTAATCTGTATAATTTTGTTCAAAAGCACATAATTAACTATTTGAACTCATAAAATTTAATTTAATAACATCTGGTTTTTGTTTTGTTGGGATTAAAATGTGCATGTCTAAAAAGGCTTTATAGAGAATCCATTCGAATTTTAACAGAGTAAAAAGCTAAAAATTTTAGATTAATCTGTATAATTTTATTCGAAAGCTCAAAATTAAATATTTGAACTCATAAAATTTAATTTAATAAAATTTGGTTTTTGTTTTATTGGGTTTAAAACTTGCATGTCTAAAATTGTTTTATAGAGAATCCGTTCGAATTTTAACCGAGTAAAAAGTTAAAAATTTTAGATTAATCTATATAATTTTGTTCAAAAGCACATAATTAACTATTTGAACTCATAAAATTTAATTTAATAACACCTGTTTTTTGTTTTGCTGGGATTAAAATGTGCATGTCTAAAAAGGCTTTATAGAGAATCCATTCGAATTTTAACAGAGTAAAAAGCTAAAAATTTTAGATTAATCTGTATAATTTTATTCGAAAGCTCAAAATTAAATATTTGAACTCATAAAATTTAATTTAATAAAATTTGGTTTTTGTTTTATTGGGTTTAAAACTTGCATGTCTAAAATTGTTTTATAGAGAATCCGTTCGAATTTTAACCGAGTAAAAAGTTGAAAATTTTAGATTAATCTATATAATTTTGTTCAAAAGCCTATAATTAACTATTTGAACTCGTTAATTTTGATTTAATAACATCTTATTTTCGTTTTGTTTGGATTAAAACGTGCATATCTAAAAAGACTTTATAGAGAATCCGTTCGAATTTTAACCGAGTAAAAAGCTAAAAATTTTAGATTAATCGGTATAATTTTGTTTAAAAGACCATATTCAACTATTTGAACTCATAAAATTTGATTTAATAACATCTGGTTTTCATTTTCGTGGGATTAAAACTTGCATGTGTAAAATTGCTTTATAGAGAATCCGTTCGAATTTTAAACGAGTAAAAAGATGAAAATTTTAGATCTATTTGTATAATTTTGATCAAAATCCCATAATTAACTATTTGAACTCATAAAATTTTATTTAATAAAATCTGGTTTTCGTTTTATTGGAATTAAAACTTGCATGTCTAAAATTGCTTTATAGAGAATCCGTTCGAATTTTAACCGAGTAAAAAGATGAAAATTTTAGATTATTTTGTATAATTTTATTCAAAAGCCCTTAATTAACTATTTGAAATGATAAAATTTGATTTAATAACATCTGATTTTCGTTTTGTTGGGATTAAAACGTGCATGTCTAAAAAGGTTTGATAGAGAATCCGTTTGAATTTTAACCGAGTAAAAAGCTTAAAATTTTAGATTGAAAAGTATAATTTTTTTCAAAATCTCAACATTAACTATTTGAACTCATAAAATTTCATTTAATAAAATCTGGTTTTCGTTTTGTTGGGATTAAAACGTGCTTGTGTAAATGGGCTTTAAAGAGAATCTGTTCGAATTTTATCCGACTAAAAAGCTAAAAATTTTAGATTAATCTGCATAATTTTTTTGAAAAGCCCATAAATAATTATTCGAAGTCAAAAAATTTGATTTAATAAGAACTACTTATCATTTTGTTCCGATAAAAACGTGCATGTCTAAAAAGGCTTTATAGAGAATCCGTTCGAATTTTAACCGAGTAAAAAGCTGAAAATTTTAGATTAATCTGCATAATTTTTTTCAAAAGCCCATAATTAATTATTATTTTGTTCAAAAGCCCATAATTAATTATTTGAACTCAAAAAATTTAATTTAAAAACATCTAGTAATTGTTTTGTTCGGATTAAAATGTGCATGTCTAAAAAGGCTTCATAGAGAATCTGTTCGAATTTTAACCGACTAAAAAGTTGAAAATTTTAGATTAATCTGTATAATTTTGTTTAAAACCACATAATTAACTATTTGAAATCATAAAATTTGATTTAATAATATCTAGTTTTCGTTTTGTTGGGATTAACCGAGTTAAAAGCTAAAAAGTTTAGATTAATCTGTATAATTTTATTCAAAAACTCAAAATTAAATATTTGAACTCATAAAATTTCATTTAACAAAATTTGGTTTTCGTTTTGTTGAGATTAAAATGTGCATGTCTAAAAAGGCTTTATAGAGAATCCGTTTGAATTTTAACTGAGTAAAAAGCTAAAAATTTTAGATTAATCTACATAATTTTGTTCAAAACCCATAATTAGTTATTTAAACTCAAAAAAGTTGATTTAATAACATCTAGTTATCGTTTTGTTCGGATTAAAACGTTCATGTCTAAAAAGGCTTTATAGAGAATCCGTTTGAATTTTAACCGAGTAAAAAGGTGAAAATTTTATATTTATCTGTATAATTTTGTTCAAAATCTCATAATTAACTATTTGAACTCATCAAATTTTATTTAATAACATCTCGTTTTGTTTTGTTCCGATTAAAACGTCCACATCTAAAAAGGCTATATAGAGAATCCGTTCAAATTTTAATCGAGTAAAAAGGTAAAAATTTTAGATTAATCTGTATAATTTTGTTCAAAAGCCCATAATTAACTATTTGAACTCGTAAAATTTTATTAAATAACATATGATTTTTGTTTTGTTCAGATTAAAACGTCTACGTCTAAAAAGGCTTTGTAGAGAATCGGTTCGAATTTTAACCGAGTAAAAAGCTAAAAATTTTAGATTAATATATATAATTTTGTTTAGAAGACCATATTCAACTATTTGAACTCATAAAATTTGATTTAATAACATCTAGTTTTTATTTTGGTGGGATTAAAACTTGCATGTCTAAAATTTCTTTATAGAGAATCCGTTCGAAATTTAATCGAGTAAAAAGCTGAAGATTTTAGATTTATCTGTATAATTTAGTTCAAAATTCCATAATTAAATATTTGAACTCATAAAATTTGATTTAATAACATCTGATTTTTATTTTGTTAGGATTAAAACCTGCATGTCTAAAAAGGCTTTATAGAGAATCCATTCGAAATTTAACCGAGTAAAAAGCTGAAAATTTTAGATTAATCAGTATAATTTTGTTCAAAAGCTCAAAATTAAATATTTGAACTCATAAAATTTCTTTTAATAAAATATAGTGTTCGTTTTGTTGGGATTAAAACGTGTATGTCTAAAAAGGTTTATAGAGAATTTGTTCGAATTTTAACCGAGTAAAAAGCTAAAAAATTTAGATTAATCTGTATAATTTTGTTAAAAAGCTCAAAATTAAATATTTGAACTTATAAAATTTCCTTTACTAAAATCTTGTTTTCGTTTTGTTGGGATTAAAATGTGTATGTCTAAAAAGTCTTTGTAGAGAATTCGTTCGAATTTTAACCGAGTAAAAAGCTAAAAATTTTAGATTAATCTGCATAATTTTATTTAAAAGACCATATTCAACTATTTGAACTCATAAAATTTGATTTAATAACATCTGGTTTTCGTTTTGGTGGGATTAAAACATGAATTTCTAAAATTGCTTTATAGAGAATCCGTTCGAATTTTAACCAAGTAAAAAGCTAAAAATTTTAGTTTTATTTGTATAATTTTATTCAAAATCCCATAGATAACTATTTGCACTAATAAAATTTTATTTAATAACATCTTTTTTTTGTTTTGTTCGGATTAAAACGTGCATGTCTAAAAAGCTTTATAGAGAATCCGTTCAAATTTTCACTGAGTAAAAAGCTGAAAATTTTAGATTAATCTATATAATTTTGTTCAAAAGCTCATAATTAATTATTTGAACTCAAAAAATTGGATTTAATAACATCTAGTTATCGTTGTGTTCGGATTAAAACGTGCATGTCTAAAAAGGCTTTCTAGAAAATCTGTTTGAATTTTAACCGACTAAAAAGTTGAAAATTTTAGATTAATCTATATAATTTTGTTCAAAAGCCCATAATTAACTATTTGAAATCATAAAATTTGATTTAATAACATCTGGTTTTTGTTTTATTGAGATTAAAACGTGCATGTATAAAATGGCTTTATAGAGAATCCGTTCGAATTTTAACCGAGTAAAAAGCTAAAAATTTTAGATTAATCTGTATAATTTTGTTCAAAAGCCCATGTTCAACTATTTGAACTCATAAAATTTGATTTAGTAAAATCTAATTTTCGTTTTGTTGGGATTAAAACTTGCTTGTCTAAAATTGGTTTATAGAGAATCCGTTCGAATTTTAACCGAGTAAAAAGCTGAAAATTTTAGATTTATCTATAATTAACTATTTGAACTCGTTAATTTTGATTTAATAACATCTTATTTTCGTTTTGTTTGGATTAAAACGTGCATGTCTAAAAAGACTTTATAGAGAATCCGTTCGAATTTTAACCGAGTAAAAACCTAAAAATTTTAGATTAATCTGTATAATTTTGTTTAAAAGACCATATTCAACTATTTGAACTCATAAAATTTGATTTAATAACATCTGGTTTTTATTTTCGTGGGATTAAAACTTGCATGTCTAAAATTGCTTTATAGAGAATCCGTTCGAATTTTAAATGAGTAAAAAGTTGAAAATTTTAGATTAATTTGTATAATTTTGTTTAAAAGCCCATAATTAATTATTTGAACTCAAAAAATTTGATTTAACAACATCTGTTTTTTGTTTTGTTTGGATTAAAACGTCTACGTCTAAAAAGGCTTTATAGAGAATCCGTTCGAATATTAACCGAGTAAAAAGCTAAAAATTTTAGATTAATCTGTATAATTTTGTTTAAAAGACCATATTCAACTATTTGAACTCATAAAATTTGATTTAAAAACATCTGGTTTTCATTTTCGTGGGATTAAAACTTGCATGTCTAAAATTGCTTTATAGAGAATCCGTTCGAATTTTAACCGAATAAAAAGTGAAAATTTTAGATTTATCTGTATAATTTTGTTCAAAATCCTATAATTAACTATTTGAACTCATAAAATTTTATTTGAAAACATTTGGTTTTTGTTTTGTTCGGATTAAAACTTGCATGTCTAAAAAAGCTTTATAGAAAATTCGTTCCAATTTTAACCGCGTAAAAAGCTGAAAATTTTAGATTAATCTTTATAATTTTGTTCAACAGCCCATATTCAACTATTTCAACTCATAAAATTTGATTTAATAACATCTAATTTTCGATTTATTGGGACTAATACTTGCTTGTCTAAAATTGTTTTATAGAGACTCCATTCGAATTTTAACGGAGCAAAAAGTTGAAAATTTTAGATTTATCTGTATAATTTTGTTCAAAATTCCAGAATTAACTATTTGAACTCATAAAATTTGATTTAATAACATCTGTTTTTTGTTTTGTTCGGATTAAAACGTCTACGTCTAAAAAGGCTTTATAGAGAATCCGTTCAAATTTTAACCGAGTAAAAAGCTAAAAAATTTAGATTAATTTGTATAATTTTTTTCAAAAACCCATAATTAATTATTTGAAATCGTAAAATTTGATTTAATAACATCTACTCTTGATTTTGTTGGGATTAAAACGTGCATGTCTAAAAAGGCTTTATAGAGAATCCGTTCATATTTTAACTCAGTAAAAAGTTGAAAATTTTAGATTAATCTATATAATTTTGTTCAAAAGCTCAAAATTAAATATTTGAACTCATAAAATTTCATTTAATAAAATCTTGTTTTTGTTTTGTTGGGATTAAAATGTGCATGTCTAAAAAGGCTTTGTAGAGAATTCGTTCGAATTTTAACCGAGTAAAAAGCTAAAAATTTTAGATTAATATATATAATTTTGTTTAGAAGACCATATTCAACTATTTGAACTCATAAAATTTGATTTAATAACATCTAGTTTTTATTTTGGTGGGATTAAAACTTGCATGTCTAAAATTGCTTTATAGAGAATCCGTTCGAATTTTAACTGAGTAAAAAGCTGAAAATTTTAGATTTATTTGTATAATTTTGTTAAAAATCCTATAATTAACTATTTGAACGCTTAAATTTTTTTAATAACATCTGGTTTTTATTTGTTCGTATTAAAACGTGCATGTGTAAAAAGGCTTTATAGAGAATCCGATCGAATTTTAACCGAGTAAAAAGCTGAAAATTTTAGATTAATTTGTATAATTTTGTTCAAAACCCCAAAATTAATTATTTGAACTAAAAAAAATTTTATTTAATAAAATCTAGTTATCGTTTTGTTCGGATTAAAATGTGCATATCTAAAAAGATTTTGTAGAGAATCCATTCAAATTTTAACCGAGTAAAAAGCTAAAAATTTTAGATTAATATTTATAATTTTGTTCAAAAGTCCATAATTAATTATTTGAACTCAAAAAAATTGATTTAATAAAATCTAGTTATCGTTTTGTTCGGATTAAACGTGCATATCTAAAAAGGCCTTATGGAGAATCTGTTCGAATTTTAATCGAGTAAAAAGTTGAAAATTTTAGATTAATTTGTATAATTTTGTACAAAAGCACATAATTAACTATTTAAAATCATAAAATTTGATTTAATAACATCTTGTTTTTGTTTTGTTGGGATTAAGACGTGCATGTCTAAAAAGGCTTTATAGAGAATCTGTTCAAATTTTAACCGAGTAAAAAGCTGAAAATTTTAGATTAAGCTGTATAATTTTGTTCAAAAGCTCAAAATTAAATATTTCAACTCATAAAATTTCATTTTATAAAATCTGGTTTTCGTTTTGTTGGGATTAAAATGTGCATGTCTAAAATGGCTTTGTAGAGAATCCATTCGAGTTTTAACCGAGTAAAAAGCT
This sequence comes from Abelmoschus esculentus, assembly GCA_035048815.1. NCBI lineage: Eukaryota > Viridiplantae > Streptophyta > Magnoliopsida > Malvales > Malvaceae > Abelmoschus > Abelmoschus esculentus. The sequence goes on along the minus strand of JAUCBN010000008.1, from coordinate 17,288,132 downwards.
AAAATTTTTAGATTAATCTGTATAATTTTATTCGAAACCTCAAAATTAAATATTTGAACTCATAAAATTTAATTTAATAAAAATTGGTTTTTGTTTTATTGGGTTTAAAACTTGCATGTCTAAAATTGTTTTATAGAGAATCCGTTCGAATTTTAACCGAGTAAAAAGTTGAAAATTTTAGATTAATCTATATAATTTTGTTCAAAAGCCTATAATTAACTATTTGAACTCGTTAATTTTGATTTAATAACATCTTATTTTCGTTTTGTTTGGATTAAAACGTGCATGTCTAAAAAGACTTTATAGAGAATCCGTTCGAATTTTAACCGAGTAAAAACCTAAAAATTTTAGATTAATCTGTATAATTTTGTTTAAAAGACCATATTCAACTATTTGAACTCATAAAATTTGATTTAATAACATCTGGTTTTTATTTTCGTGGGATTAAAACTTGCATGTCTAAAATTGCTTTATAGAGAACCCGTTCGAATTTTAAACGAGTAAAAAGTTGAAAATTTTAGATTAATTTGTATAATTTTGTTTAAAAGCCCATAATTAATTATTTGAACTCAAAAAATTTGATTTAACAACATCTGTTTTTTGTTTTGTTTGGATTAAAACGTCTACGTCTAAAAAGGCTTTATAGAGAATCCGTTCGAATATTAACCGAGTAAAAAGCTAAAAATTTTAGATTAATCTGTATAATTTTGTTTAAAAGACCATATTCAACTATTTGAACTCATAAAATTTGATTTAATAACATCTGGTTTTCATTTTCGTGGGATTAAAACTTGCATGTCTAAAATTGCTTTATAGAGAATCCGTTCGAATTTTAACCGAATAAAAAGTGAAAATTTTAGATTTATCTGTATAATTTTGTTCAAAATCCCATAATTAACTATTTGAACTCATAAAATTTTATTTGAAAACATTTGGTTTTTGTTTTGTTCGGATTAAAACTTGCATGTCTAAAAAAGCTTTATAGAAAATTCGTTCCAATTTTAACCGCGTAAAAGCTGAAAATTTTAGATTAATCTTTATAATTTTGTTCAACAGCCCATATTCAACTATTTGAACTCATAAAATTTGATTTAATAACATCTAATTTTCGATTTATTGGGACTAATACTTGCTTGTCTAAAATTGTTTTATAGAGACTCCATTCGAATTTTAACGGAGCAAAAAGTTGAAAATTTTAGATTTATCTGTATAATTTTGTTCAAAATTCCATAATTAACTATTTGAACTCATAAAATTTGATTTAATAACATATGTTTTTTGTTTTGTTCGGATTAAAACGTCTACGTCTAAAAAGACTTTATAGAGAATCCGTTCAAATTTTAACCGAGTAAAAAGCTAAAAAATTTAGATTAATTTGTATAATTTTTTTCAAAAACCCATAATTAATTATTTGAAATCGTAAAATTTGATTTAATAACATCTACTCTTGATTTTGTTGGGATTAAAACGTACATGTCTAAAAAGGCTTTATAGAGAATCCGTTCATATTTTAACTGAGTAAAAAGTTGAAAATTTTAGATTAATCTATATAATTTTGTTCAAAAGCTCAAAATTAAATATTTGAACTCATAAAATTTCATTTAATAAAATCTTGTTTTTGTTTTGTTGGGATTAAAATGTGCATGTCTAAAAAGGCTTTGTAGAGAATTCGTTCGAATTTTAACCGAGTAAAAAGCTAAAAATTTTAGATTAATATATATAATTTTGTTTAGAAGACCATATTCAACTATTTGAACTCATAAAATTTGATTTAATAACATCTAGTTTTTATTTTGGTGGGATTAAAACTTGCATGTCTAAAATTGCTTTATAGAGAATCCGTTCGAATTTTAACTGAGTAAAAAGCTGAAAATTTTAGATTTATTTGTATAATTTTGTTAAAAATCCTATAATTAACTATTTGAACGCTTAAATTTTTTTTAATAACATCTGGTTTTTGTTTTGTTCGTATTAAAACGTGCATGTGTAAAAAGGCTTTATAGAGAATCCGATCGAATTTTAACCGAGTAAAAAGCTGAAAATTTTAGATTAATTTGTATAATTTTGTTCAAAACCCCAAAATTAATTATTTGAACTAAAAAAAATTTTATTTAATAAAATCTAGTTATCGTTTTGTTCGGATTAAAATGTACATATCTAAAAAGATTTTATAGAGAATCCATTCAAATTTTAACCGAGTAAAAAACTAAAAATTTTAGATTAATATTTATAATTTTGTTCAAAAGCCCATAATTAATTATTTGAACTCAAAAAAATTGATTTAATAAAATCTAGTTATCGTTTTGTTCGGATTAAACGTGCATATCTAAAAAGGCCTTATGGAGAATCTGTTCGAATTTTAATCGAGTAAAAAGTTGAAAATTTTAGATTAATTTGTATAATTTTGTTCAAAAGCACATAATTAACTATTTAAAATCATAAAATTTGATTTAATAACATCTTGTTTTTGTTTTGTATGGATTAAGACGTGCATGTCTAAAAAGGCTTTATAGAGAATCCGTTCAAATTTTAACCGAGTAAAAAGCTGAAAATTTTAGATTAAGCTGTATAATTTTGTTCAAAAGCTCAAAATTAAATATTTCAACTCATAAAATTTCATTTTATAAAATCTGGTTTTCGTTTTGTTGGGATTAAAATGTGCATGTCTAAAAAGGCTTTGTAGAGAATCCATTCGAATTTTAACCGAGTAAAAAGCTAAAATTTTTAGATTAATCTGTATAATTTTGTTCAAAAGCCTATATTCAACTATTTGAACTCATAAAATTCGATTTAATAACATATGGTTGTTGTTTTTTGGGGATTAAAACGTGCATGTCTAAATGAGATTTATAGAGAATCCGATCGAATTTTAACCGAGTAAAAAGCTGAAATTTTTAGATTAATCTATATAATTTTGTTCAAAAGCTCAAAATTAAATATTTGAACTCATAAAATTTAATTTAATAAAATCTTGTTTTCGTTTTGTTGGGATTAAAATGTGCATGTCTAAAAAGGCTTTGTAGAGAATTCGTTCGAATTTTAACCGAGTAAAAAGCTAAAAATTTTAGATTAATCTGTATAATTTTGTTTAAAAGACCATATTCAATTATTTGAACTCATAAAATTTGATTTAATAGCATCTGGTTTTCGTTTTGGTGGGATTAAAACTTGCATGTGTAAAATTGCTTTGTAGAGAATTCGTAAGAATTTTAACCTAGTAAAAAGCTGAAAATTTTAGATTTATCTGTTTAATTTTATTAAAAATCCCATAATTAACTATTTGAACTCATAAAATTTTATTTAATAACATTAGTTTTTTGTTTTGTTCGGATTAAAACGTGTATGTCTAAAAAGGCTTTATAGAGAATCCGTTCGAATTTTAACCGAGTAAAAAGCTGAAAATTTTAGATTAATGTGTATAATTTTGTCAAAAGCCCGTAATTAACTATTTCAACTCATAAAATTTGATTCAATAACATCTGGTTTTCGTTTTGTTGGATTAAAACGTGCATGTCTAAACAGGCTTTGTAGAGAATCTGTTCGAATTTTAACCGATTAAAAAGTATAAAATTTTAGATTAATCTGTATGATTTTGTTAACAAACCAATAATTAACTATTTCAACTCATAAAATTGGATTTAATAACATTTGGTTTTCGTTTTGTTGGGATTAAAACGTGCATGTCTAGAAAGGCTTTGTAGAGAATCCGTTGGAATTTTAACCGAGTAAAAAGTTAGAGATTTTAGATTAATTTGTATAATTTTATTCAAAATCCATAGTTAACTATTTCAACTCATAAAATTTAATTTAATAACATCTTGTTTTCGTTTTGACGGTATTAAAACGTGCATGGCTAAAATGGCTTTATAGTAAATCTGTTCGAATTTTAACCGAGTAAAAAGCTAAAAATTTTAGATTAATTTGTATAATTTTGTTCAAAAGCCAATATTTAACTATTTGAACTCATAAATTTGATTTAATAACATCTTGTTTTCATTTTGTTGGGATTAAAACGTGAATGTCTAAAAAGGCTTTATAGTGAATCCGCTCGAATTTTAATCGAGTAAAAAGCTGAAAATTTTAGATTAATATGTCTAACATCTAGTTTTTGTTTTGTTGGGATTAAAATGTGCATGTCTAAAAAGGCTTTATAGAGCATCTGTTCGAATTTTAACCGAGTAAAAAGTTGAAATTTTAGATTAATCTGTATAATTTTATTCACAAACCCATAATTAACTATTTGAACTCGTAAAATTTGATTTAATAACATCTAATTTTTGTTTTGTTAGGACTAAAACTTGCTTGTCTAAAATTGCTTTATAGAGAATCCGTTCGTATTTTAACCGAGTAAAAAGCTACAAATTTTAGATTTATCTGTATAATTTTGTTCATAATCCTATAATTAACTATTTGAACTCATAAAATTTCATTTAATAACATCTGGTTTTTGTTTTATTCGAATTAAAACGTCCACGTCTAAAAACGGCTTTATAGAGAACCCGTCAAATTTTAACGAAGTAAAAAGCGGAAAATATTCGATTAATCTGTATAATTTTATTCAAAACCCCATAATTAATTATTTGAACTCAAAAAATTTTATTTGATAACATCTAGTTTTCATTTTGTTCGGATTAAAACGTGCATGTCTAAAAAGGCTTTATAGAGAATCCGTTCAAATTTTAACCGAGTAAAAATTTGAAAATTTTAGATTAATCTGTATAATTTTGTTCAAAAGCCCATAATTAACTATTTGAACTCGTAAAATTTGAGTTAATAACATCTGATTTTCGTTTTGTTGGGATTAAAACGTGCATGTCTAAAAAGTCTTTATAGAGAATCCGTTTGAACTTTAACCGAGTAAAAAACTGAAAATTTTAGATTAATCTGTATAATTTTGTTCAAAAGCTCAAAATTAAATATTTGAACTCATAAAATTTTATTTAATAAAATCTTGTTTTTGTTTTGTTCGGATTAAAACGTGCATGTCTAAAAAGGCTTTATAGAGAATCCGTTCGAATTTTAGTCGAGTAAAAAGCTGAAAATTTTAGATTTATTTGTATAATTTTGTTCAAAATCTCATAATTAACTATTTGAACTCATAAAATTTGATTTAATATCATCTGGTTTTGTTTTGTTCGGATTAAAACGTTCGCGTCTAAAAAGGCCTTATAGAGAATCCGTTTGAATTTTAACCGAGTAAAAAGCTAAAAATTTTAGATTAATCTGTATAATTTTGTTCAAAAGCTCAAAATTAAATATTTGAACTCATAAAATTTCATTTAATAAAAGCTGGTTTTGGTTTTGTTGGGATTAAAACGTGCATGTCTAAAAAGGCTTGATAGAGAATCTATTCGAATTTTAACCGAGTAAAAATCTGAAAATTTTAGATTAATCTGTATAATTTTTTTCAAAAGCTCAAAAGCTCAAAATTAAATATTTGAACTAATAAAATTTCATTCAATAAAATCTGGTTTTCGTTTTGTTGCGATTAAAATGTGTAAATGGGCTTTAAAGAGATTCTGTTCGAATTTTAATCGAGTAAAAACCTGAAAATTTTAGATTAATCTGCATAATTTTGTTGAAAAGCCCATAATTAATTATTTGAAATCAAATAACTTGATTTAATAACGTCTAGTTATCGTTTTATTTGGATTAAAACGTGCATGTCTAAAAAGGCTTTATGGAGAATCCGTTTGAATTTTAACCGAGTAAAAAGCTGAAAATTTTAGATTAATCTGTATAATTTTGTTCAAAAGCCCATAATTAATTATTTGAAATCAAATAACTTGATTTAATAACGTCTAGTTATCGTTTTATTTGGATTAAAACGTGCATGTCTAAAAAGGCTTTATGGAGAATCCGTTTGAATTTTAACCGAGTAAAAAGCTAAAAATTTTAGATTAGTCTGTATAATTTTATTCAAAAGCTCAAAATTAAATATTTGAACTCATAAAATTTCATTTAATAAAATCTGGTTTTGTTTTGTTCAAAATCTCATAAGATTAAATATTTGAACTCATAAGATTAATTTGTATAATTTTGTTCAAAATCTCATAATTAACTATTTGAACTCATCAAATTTGATTTAATAACATCTGGTTTTGTTTTGTTCGGATTAAAACATCCACGTCTAAAAAGGCTTTCTAGAGAATCCGTTCAAATTTTAAACGAGTAAAAAGATGAAAATTTTAGATTAATCTGTATAACTTTGTTCCAAAGCCCTTAATAAATTATTTGAACTCAAAAAATTTGATTTAATAACAAATAGTTATCATTTTGTTCGGATTAGAACGTGCATGTCTTAAAAGGCTTTATAGAGTATCCGTTCTAATTTTAACCGAGTAAAAAGCTGAAAATTTTAGATTAATCTGTATAATTTTATTCAAAAGATCAAAATTAAATATTTGAACTCATAAAATTTTATTTAGTAAAATCTGGTTTTGTTTTGTTCAAAATCTCATAAGATTAAATATTTGAACTCATAAGATTAATCTGTATAATTTTGTTCAAAATCTCATAATTAACTATTTGAACTCATCAAATTTGATTTAATAACATCTGGTTTTGTTTTGTTCGGATTAAAACATCCACGTCTAAAAAGGCTTTCTAGAGAATCCGTTCAAATTTTAAACGAGTAAAAAGATGAAAATTTTAGATTAATCTGTATAACTTTGTTCCAAAGCCCTTAATAAATTATTTGAACTCAAAAAATTTGATTTAATAACAAATAGTTATCATTTTGTTCGGATTAGAACGTGCATGTCTTAAAAGGCTTTATAGAGTATCCGTTCTAATTTTAACCGAGTAAAAAGCTGAAAATTTTAGATTAATCTGTATAATTTTATTCAAAAGCCCATAATTAACTATTTGAACTCGTAAAATTTGATTTAATAACATCTGGTTTTTGTTTTGTTCGGATTAAAATGTCTATGTCTAAAAAGGCTTTATAGAGAATCTATTCAAATTTTAACCGAGTAAAAAGCTGAAACTTTTAGATTAATCTGCATAATTTTTTTCAAAAGCTCATAATTAATTATTTGAACTCAAAAAATTTGATTTAATAAGATCTAGTTATCGTTTTGTTCGGATTAAAAAGTGCATGTCTAAAAAGGATTTATAGAGAATCTGTTCGAATTTTAACCGAGTAAAAAGTTGAAAATTTTAGATTAATTTGTATAATTTTGTTTAAAAGCCCATAATTAATTATTTGAACTCAAAAAATTTGATTTAACAACATCTGGTTTTTGTTTTGTTTGGATTAAAACGTCTACGTCTAAAAAGGCTTTATAGAGAATCCGTTCGAATATTAACCGAGTAAAAAGCTAAAAATTTTAGATTAATCTGTATAATTTTTTAATAGACCACATTCAACTATTTGAACTCATAAAATTTGATTTAATAACACCTGGTTTTCGTTTTGGTAGGATTAAAACTTGCATATCTAAAATTGCTTTATAGAGAATCCGTTCGAATTTTAACTGAGTAAAAAGTTGAAAATTTTAGATTTATCTGTATAATTCTTTTCAAAATACCATAATTAACTATTTGAACTCATAAAATTTTATTTAATAACCTCTAGTTTTTGTTTTGTTCGGAATAAAACGTGCATGTCTAAAAAGACTTTATAGAGAATCCATTCAAATTTTAACCGAGTAAAAAGCTGAAACTTTTAGATTAATCTGTATAATTTTGTTCAAAAGCCCATAATTAATTATTTGAACTCAAAAAATTTTATTTAACAACATCTAGTTATTGTCTTGTTTGGAATAAAACGTGCATGTCTAAAATTGCTTTATAGAGAATCCGTTCGAATTTTAACCGAGTATAAAGCTGAAAATTTAAGATTTATCTGTATAATTTTGTTCGGATTGAAACGTGCATGTCTAAAAAGGCTTTATAGAGAACCCGTTTGAATTTTAACCGAGTAAAAAGCTGAAAATTTTAGATTTATCATTATAATTTTGTTCAAAATCTCATAATTAACTATTTGTTCAAATATTTTAGATTAATTTGTATAATTTTTTTAAAAGCCCGTAATTAATTATTTGAACTCAAAAAATTTGATTTAATAACATCTACTTATCATGTTGTTCGGATTAAAACGTGCATGTCTAAAAAGGCTTTATAGAGAATCCATTCGAATTTTAACCGAGTAAAAAGCTGAAAATTTTAGATTAATCTTCATAATTTTGTTCAAAAGCCCTTAATTAACTATTTGAGCTCATAAAATTTGATTTAATAACATCTGGTTTTCGTTTTGTTAGGATTAAAACGTGCATGTGTAAATGGGCTTTAAAGGGAATCTCTTTGAATATTAACCGAGTAAAAAGCTGAAAATTATAGATTAATCTGCATAATTTTGTTTAAAATCCCATAATTAACTATTTCAACTCATAAAATTTGATTTAATAACATCTAGTTATCGTTTTATTCGGATTAAAATGTGCATGTCTAAAAAGGCTTTATGGAGATTCCGTTTGAATTTTAACCGAGTAAAAAGCTGAAAATTTTAGATAAATCTGTATAATTTTGTTCAAAAGTCCTTAATTAACTATTTGAACTCATAAAATTTGATTTAATAATATCTGGTTTTTGTTTTGTTCAGATTAAAACGTGCATGTCTAAAAAGGTTTTATAGAGTATCCGTTCTAATTTTAACCGAGTAAAAAGCTGAAAATTTTAGATTAATCTGTATAATTTTTTTCAAAAGCCCATAATTAACTATTTGAACTCGTAAAATTTGATTTAATAACATCTGATTTTCGTTTTGTTGGATTAAAGTGTGCATGTCTAAAAAGGCTTTATAGAGAATCCGTTGGAATTTTAACAAAGTAAAAAGATGAAAATTTTAGATTAATCTGTATAATTTTGTCCAAAAGGTCAAAATTAAATATTTGAACTCATAAAATTTCATTTAATAAAATCTTGTTTACGTTTTGTTTGGATTAAAATGTGTATGTCTAAAAAGGCTTTGTAGAGAATTCGTTGGAATTTTAACCGAGTAAAAAGCTAAAACTTTTATATTAATTTGTATAATTTTCTTTAAAAGACCATATTCAACTATTTGAACTCATAAAATTTGATTTAATAACATCTATTTTTCGTTTTGGTAGGATTAAAACATGCATATCTAAAATTGCTTTATAGAGAATCCGTTAGAATTTTAACCGAGTAAAAAGATGAAAATTTTAGATTAATCTGTATAATTTTGTTCAAAAGCCCATAATTAATTATTTGAACTCAAGAAATTTGATATAATAACATCTAGTTATCATTTTGTTCGGATTAAAACGTGCATGTCTAAAAACGATTTATAGAGAATCCGTTCGAATTTTAATCGATCAAAACGCTAAAAATTTTAGATTTATCTGTATAATTTTGTTCAAAATCCCATAATTAACAATTTGAACTCATAAAATTTGATTTAATAACATCTATTTTTTGTTTTGTTCGGATTAAAACGTGTATGTCTAGAAAGGCTTTATAGAGAATCCGTTCGAATTTTAACCGAGTAAAAAGCTAAAAATTTTAGATTTATCTATATAATTTTGTTCAAAATGTCATAATTAACTATTTGAACTCATAAAATTTGATTTAATATCATCTAGTTTTGTTTAGTTCGGACTAAAATGTCCACGTCTAAAAAGCCTTTATAGAGAATCCGTTCAAATTTTAAAAGAGTAAAAAGCTAAAAATTTTATATTAATTTGTATAAGTTTTTTAAAAGCCCGTAATTAAATATTTGAACTCAAAAAATTTGATTTGATAACATCTACTAATCATTTTGTTCGGATTAAAAAGTGCTTGTCTAAAAAGGCTTAATAGAGAATCCGTTTGAATTTTAACCGAGTAAAAAGCTGAAAATTTTAGATTAATCTGCATAATTTTGTTCATAAGCCCTTAATTAACTATTTGAACTCATAAAATTTGATTTAATAACATCTGGTTTTCGTTTTGTTGGGATTAAAACGTGCATGTGTAAATGCGCTTTAAAGGGAATTTGTTCGAATTTTAACCAAGTAAAAAGCTGAAAATTATAGATTAATCTGCATAATTTTGTTTAAAATCCCATAATTAACTATTTGAACTCATAAAATTTGATTTAATAACATCTAGTTATCGTTTTATTCGGATTAAAATGTCGATGTCTAAAAAGTCTTTATGGAGATTCCGTTTGAATTTTAACCGAGTAAAAAGCTGAAAATTTTAGATAAATCTATATAATTTTGTTCAAAAGCCCTTAATTAACTATTTGAACTCATAAAATTTGATTTAATAATATCTGGTTTTTGTTTTATTCGGATTAAAGTGTGCATGTCTAAAAAGGCTTTATAGAGAATCCGTTCAAATTTTAACCGAGTAAAAAGCTGAAAATTTTAGATTAATCTGTATAATTTTGTTCAAAAGCCCATAATTAATTATTTGAACTCAAAAAAATTGATTTAATAACATCTAGTAATTGTTTTGTTCGTATTTAATCTGATTTTCATTTTGTTGGGATTAAAACGTGCATGTCTAAAAAGGCTTGATAGAGAATCCGTTGGAATTTTTACCGAGTAAAAAGCTAAAAATTTTAGATTAATAAGTATAATTTTGTTCAAAAGCTCAAAATTAACTATTTGAACTCATAAATTTTATTTAATAAAATCTAGTTTTCGTTTTATTGGGATTAAAACGTGGATGTGTAAATGGGATTTAAAGAGAATCTGTTCGAATTTTAATCGTGTAAAAAGCTGAAAATTTTAGATTAATCTGTATAATTTTGTTCAAAAGCCCATAATTAATTATTTGAAATCAAAAAATTTCATTTAATAACATCTAATTATCGTTTTATTCGGATTAAAACGTGCATGTCTAAAAAGGCTTCATGGAGAAACCGTTTGAATTTTAACCGTGTAAAAAGTTGAAAATTTTAGATTAATTTGTATAATTTTGTTCAAAAGCCCTTAATTAACTATTTGAACTCATAAAATTTGATTTAATAACATCTTGTTTTGGTTTTGTTCGTATTAAAACGTGCATGTCTAAAAAGGCTTTATAGAGAATCCGTTCAAATTTTAACCGAGTAAAAAGCTGAAAATTTTAGATTAATCTGTATAATTTTGTTCAAAAGCCCATAATTAATTATTTGAACTCAAAAAATTTGATTTTATAACATCTAGTAATTGTTTTGTTCGGATTAAAACGTACATGTCTAAAAAGGTTTTATAGAGAATCTGTTCGAATTTTAACTGACTAAAAAGTTGAAAATTTTAGATTAATCTGTATAATTTTGTTTAAAAGCCCGTAATTAACTATTTGAACTCATAAAATTTGATTTAATAACATCTGGTTTTCGTTTTGTTGGGATTAAAACGTGCATGTCTATAAAGGCTTTGTAGAGAATCTATTCGAATTTTAACCAAGTAAAAAGCTGAAAATTTTAGATTAATCTGTATAATTTTATTCAAAAGCTCAAAATTAAATATTTGAACTCATAAAATTTCATTTAATAAAATCTAGTTTTCGTTTTGTTGAGATTAAAATGTGCATGTCTAAAAAGGCTTTATAGAGAATCCGTTTGAATTTTAACCGAGTAAAAAGCTGAAAATTTTAGATTAATCTACATATTTTTGTTCAAAAGCCCATAATTAATTATTTGAACTCATCAAATTTGATTTAATAACATCTAGTTATCGTTTTGTTCGGATTAAAACGTGCATATCTAAAAAGGCTTTATAGAGAATCCGTTTGAATTTTAACCCAGTAAAAAGCTGAAAATTTTAGATTTATCTGTAAAATTTTGTTCAAAAGCCCATAATTAATTATTTGAAGTCAAAAAATTTGATTTAATAACATCTAGTTATCGTTTTATTCGGATTAAAACGTGCATGTCTAAAAAGGCTTTATGGAGAATACGTTTGAATTTTAACCGAGTAAAAAGCTGAAAATTTTAGATTAATCTGTATAATTTTGTTCAAAAGCCCTTAATTAACTATTTGAACTCATAAAATTTAATTTAATAACATCTGGTTTTTGTTTTTTCGGATTAAAATGTGCATGTCTAAAAAGGCATTATAGAGAATCCGTTCGAATTTTAACCGAGTAAAAAGATGAAAATTTTAGATTAATCTGCATAATTTTGTTCAAAAGCCCATAATTAATTATTTGAACTCAAAAAATTTATTTAAAAAAATCTAGTAATTGTTTTGTTCGGATTAAAACGTGCATGTCTAAAAAGGCTTTATAGAGAATCTGCTCGAATTTTAACCAACTAAAAAGTTGAAAATTTTAGATTAATCTGTATAATTTTGTTTAAAAGCTCATAATTAACTATTTGAATTCATAAAATTTGATTTAATAACATCTGATTTTCATTTTGTTGGGATTAAAACGTGCATGTCTATAAAGGCTTTATAGAGAATTCTTTCGAATTTTAACCGAGTAAAAAGCTAAAAGTTTTAGATTAATCTGTATAATTTTATTCAAAAGCTCAAAATTAAATATTTGAACTCATAAAATTTCATTTAATAAAATCTGGTTTTCGTTTTGTTGAGATTAAAACGTGCATGTCTAAAAAGGCTTTATGGAGGATCCGTTTGAATTTTAACCGAGTAAAAAGCTGAAAATTTTAGATTGATCTGTATAATTTTGTTCAAAAGCCCTTAATTAACTATTTGAACTCATAAGATTTGAGCTAATAAAATTTGGTTTTTGTTTTGTTCGGACTAAAGCGTGCATGTCTAAAAAGGCTTTATAGAGAATCCGTTCAAATTTTAACCGAGTAAAAAGCTGAAAATTTTAGATTAATCAGTATAATTTTGTTCAAAAGCTAATAATTAATTATTTGAACTCAAAAAAATTGATTTAATAACATCTAGTAATTGTTTTGTTCGGATTAAAATGTGCATGTCTAAAAAGGCTTTATAGAGAATCTGTTCGAATTTTAACCGACTAAAAAGTTGAAAATTTTAGATTAATCTGAATAATTTTATTTAAAAGCTCATAATTAACTATTTGAACTCATAAAATTTGATTTAATAACATATGGTTTTCGTTTTGCTGGGATTAAAACGTGCATGTCTATAAAGGCTTTATAGAGAATCCGTTAGAATTTTAACCGAGTAAAAAGTTAAAAATTTTAGATTAATCTATATAATTTTATTCAAAAGCTCAAAATTAAATATTTGAACTCATAATATTTCATTTAATAAAATCTGGTTTTCGTTTTGTTGGGATTAAAACGTGCATGTCTATAAAGGCTTTATAGAGAATCCGTTCAAATTTTAACCGAGTAAGAAGCTAAAAATTTTAGATTAATCTGTATAATTTTATTCAAAAGCTCAAAATTAAATATTTGAACTCATAAAATTTCATTTAATAAAATCTGGTTTTCGTTTTGTTGAGATTAAAACGTGCATGTCTAAAAAGGCTTTATGGAGGATCCGTTTGAATTTTAACCAAGTAAAACGCTGAAAATTTTAGATTAATCTAAATAATTTTGTTCAAAATCCCTTAATTAACTATTTGAACTCATAAAATTTGAGCTAATAACATCTGGTTTTTGTTTTATTCGGATTAAAATGTGCATGTCTAAAAAGGCTTTATAGAGAATCCGTTCAAATTTTAACCGAGTAAAAAGCTCAAAATTTTAGATTAATCTGTATAATTTTGTTCAAAAGCCCATAATTATTTATTTGAACTCAAAAAAATTGATTTAATAAAATCTAGTAATTGTTTTGTTCGGATTAAAATGTGCATGTCTTAAAAGGCTTTATAGAGAATCTGTTCGAATTTTAACCGACTAAAAAGATGAAAATTTTAGATTAATCTGTATAATTTTATTTAAAAGCTCATAATTAACTATTTGAACTCATAAAATTTGATTTAATAACATTTGGTTTTCCTTTTGCTGGTATTAACACGTGCATGTCTATAAAGGTTTTATAGAGAATCCGTTTGAATTTTAACCGAGTAAAATGTTAAAAATTTTAGATTAATCTGTATAATTTCATTCAAAAACTCAAAATTAAATATTTGAACTCATAATATTTCATTTAATAAAATCTGGTTTTCGTTTTGTTGAGATTAAAATGTGCATATCTTAAAAGGCTTTATAGAGAATCCGTTTGAATTTTAACCGAATAAAAAGTTGAAAATTTTAGATTAATCTACATAATTTTGTTAAAAAGCCCATAATTAATTATTTGAACTCAAAAAATTTGATTTAATAACATCTAGTTATTGATTTGTTCGGATTAAAACGTTCATGTCTTAAAAGGCTTTATAGAGAATCCGTTTGAATTTTAACCGAGTAAAAAGCTGAAAATTTTAGATTAATCTGTATAATTTTGTTCAAAAGCCCATAATTAATTATTTGAACTCAAAAAATTTGATTTAATAACATCTAGTTATCATTTTGTTCGGATTAAAACGTTCATGTCTAAGAAGGCATTATTGAGAATCTGTTTGAATTTTAACCGAGTAAAAAGCTGAAAATTTTAGATTAATCTATATAATTTTGTTCAAAAGCCCATAATTAATTATTTGAACTCAAAAAATTTGATTTAATAACATCTAGTTATCGTTTGGTTCGGATTAAAACGTTCATGTCTAAAAAGGCTTTATAGAGAATCCGTTTGAATTTTAACCGAGTAAAAAGAATAAAATTTCAGATTAATCTGCATAATTTTGTTCAAAAGCCCATAATTAATTATTTGAACTCAAAAAATTTGATTTAATAACATCTAGTTATCGTTTTGTTCGTATTGAAACGTTCATGTCTAAGAAGGCTTTATTGAGAATCTGTTTGAATTTTAACCGAGTAAAAAGCTAAAAATTTTAGATTAATCTGCATAATTTTGTTCAAAAGCCCATAATTAATTATTTGAACTCAAAAAATTTGATTTAATAACATCTAGTTATCGTTTGGTTCGGATTAAAACGTTCATATCTAAAAAGGCTTTATAGAGAATCCGTTTGAATTTTAACCGAGTAAAAAGCAGGAAATTTCAGATTAATCTGCATAATTTTGTTCAAAAGCCCAAAATTAATTATTTGAACTCAAAAAATTTGATTTAATAACATCTAGTTATCGTTTTGTTCGTATTAAAACATTCATGACTAAAAAGGCTTTATAGAGAATCTATTTGAATTTTAACCGAGTAAAAAGCTGAAAATTTTAGATTAATCTGCATAATTTAGTTCAAAAGCCCATAATTAATTATTTGAACTAAAAAAATTTGATTTAATAACATCTAGTTATCGTTTTGTTCAGATTAAAACGTGCATGTCTGAAAAGGCTTTATAGAGAATCTGTTCGAATTTTAATCAACTAAATAGTTGAAAATTTTAGATTAATCTGTATAATTTTGTTTAAAAACTCATTATTAACTATTTGAACTCATAAAATTTGATTTAATAACATCTAGTTTTCGTTTTGCTGGGATTAAAACGTGCATGTCTATAAAGGCTTTATAGAGAATCCGTTCGAATTTTAACCGAGTAAAAAGCTAAAAATTTTAGATTAATCTGTATAATTTTATTCAAAAGCTCAAAATTAAATATTTGATCTCATAAAATTTCATTTAATAAAATATGGTTTTCGTTTTGTTGAGATTAAAACGTGCATGTCTAAAAAGGCTTTATGGAAGATCCGTTTGAATTTTAACCGAATAAAAAGCTAAAAAATTTAGATTAATATGTATAATTTTATTCAAAACCTTAAAATTAAATATTTGAACTAAAAAAATTTGATTTAATAACATCTAGTTATCGTTTTGTTCAGATTAAAACGTGCATGTCTGAAAAGGCTTTATAGAGAATCTGTTCGAATTTTAATCAACTAAATAGTTGAAAATTTTAGATTAATCTGTATAATTTTGTTTAAAAGCTCATAATTAACTATTTGAACTCATAAAATTTGATTTAATAATATCTGGTTTTCGTTTTGTTGGGATTAAAATGTGCATGTCTATAAAGGCTTTATAGAGAATCCGTTCGAATTTTAACCGAGTAAAAAGTTAAAAATTTTAGATTAATCTGTATAATTTTATTCAAAATCTCAAAATTAAATATTTGAACTCATAAAATTTCATTTAATAAAATCTGGTTTTCGTTTTATTGAGATTAAAATGTGCATGTCTAAAAAGGCTTTATAGAGAATCCGTTTGAATTTTAACCGAGTAAAAAGTTGAAAATTTTAGATTAATCTGAATAATTTAATTTAAAAGCTCATAATTAACTATTTGAACTCATAAAATTTGATTTAATAATATCTGGTTTTCGTTTGTTGGGATTAAAATGTGCATGTCTATAAAGGCTTTATAGAGAATCCGTTCGAATTTTAACCGAGTAAAAAGTTAAAAATTTTAGATTAATCTGTATAATTTTATTCAAAACCTTAAAATTAAATATTTGAACTCATAAAATTTGATTTAATAAAATATGGTTTTCGTTTTGTTGAGATTAAAACGTGCATGTCCAAAAAGGCTTTATGGAGGATCTGTTTGAATTTTAACCGAATAAAAAGCTGAAAAATTTAGATTAATATGTATAATTTTGTTCAAAAGCCCTTAATTAACTATTTGAACTCATAAAATTTGAGTTAATAACATTTGGTTTTTGTTTTGTTCGGATTAAAACATGCATGTCTAAAAAGGCTTTATAGAGAATCCAATTGAATTTTAACTGAGTAAAAAGCTGAAAATTTTAGATTAATCTGTATAATTTTGTTCAGAAGCCCATAATCAATTATTTGAACTCAAAAAATTTGATTTAATAACATCTAGTAATTGTTTTGTTCGGATTAAAACGTGCATGTCTAAAAAGGCTTTATAGAGAATCTGTTCGAATTTTAACCGACTAAAAAGTTGAAAATTTTAGATTAATCTGAATAATTTTATTTAAAAGCTCATAATTAACTATTTGAACTCATAAAATTTGATTTAATAATATCTGGTTTTCGTTTTGTTGGGATTAAAATGTGCATGTCTATAAAGGCTTTATAGAGAATCCGTTCGAATTTTAACCGAGTAAAAAGTTAAAAATTTTAGATTAATCTGTATAATTTTATTCAAAACCTCAAAATTAAATATTTGAACTCATAAAATTTTATTTAATAAAATCTGGTTTTCGTTTTATTGAGATTAAAATGTGCATGTCTAAAAAGGCTTTATAGAGAATCCGTTTGAATTTTAACCGAGTAAAAAGTTGAAAATTTTAGATTAATCTGAATAATTTAATTTAAAAGCTCATAATTAACTATTTGAACTCATAAAATTTGATTTAATAATATCTGGTTTTCGTTTGTTGGGATTAAAATGTGCATGTCTATAAAGGCTTTATAGAGAATCCGTTCGAATTTTAACCGAGTAAAAAGTTAAAAATTTTAGATTAATCTGTATAATTTTATTCAAAACCTTAAAATTAAATATTTGAACTCATAAAATTTGATTTAATAAAATATGGTTTTCGTTTTGTTGAGATTAAAACGTGCATGTCTAAAAAGGCTTTATGGAGGATCTGTTTGAATTTTAACCGAATAAAAAGCTGAAAAATTTAGATTAATATGTATAATTTTGTTCAAAAGCCCTTAATTAACTATTTGAACTCATAAAATTTGAGTTAATAACATTTGGTTTTTGTTTTGTTCGGATTAAAACATGCATGTCTAAAAAGGCTTTATAGAGAATCCAATTGAATTTTAACTGAGTAAAAAGCTGAAAATTTTAGATTAATCTGTATAATTTTGTTCAGAAGCCCATAATCAATTATTTGAACTCAAAAAATTTGATTTAATAACATCTAGTAATTGTTTTGTTCGGATTAAAACGTGCATGTCTAAAAAGGCTTTATAGAGAATTTGTTCGAATTTTAACCGACTAAAAAGTTGAAAATTTTAGATTAATCTGAATAATTTTATTTAAAAGCTCATAATTAACTATTTGAACTCATAAAATTTGATTTAATAATATCTGGTTTTCGTTTTGTTGGGATTAAAATGTGCATGTCTATAAAGGCTTTATAGAGAATCCGTTCGAATTTTAACCGAGTAAAAAGTTAAAAATTTTAGATTAATCTGTATAATTTTATTCAAAACCTCAAAATTAAATATTTGAACTCATAAAATTTTATTTAATAAAATCTGGTTTTCGTTTTGTTGAGATTAAAATGTGCATGTCTAAAAAGGCTTTATAGAGAATCCGTTTGAATTTTAACCGAGTAAAAAGTTGAAAATTTTAGATTAATCTGAATAATTTAATTTAAAAGCTCATAATTAACTATTTGAACTCATAAAATTTGATTTAATAATATCTGGTTTTCGTTTGTTGGGATTAAAATGTGCATGTCTATAAAGGCTTTATAGAGAATCCGTTCGAATTTTAACCGAGTAAAAAGTTAAAAATTTTAGATTAATCTGTATAATTTTATTCAAAACCTTAAAATTAAATATTTGAACTCATAAAATTTGATTTAATAAAATATGGTTTTCGTTTTGTTGAGATTAAAACGTGCATGTCTAAAAAGGCTTTATGGAGGATCTGTTTGAATTTTAACCGAATAAAAAGCTGAAAAATTTAGATTAATATGTATAATTTTGTTCAAAAGCCCTTAATTAACTATTTGAACTCATAAAATTTGAGTTAATAACATTTGGTTTTTGTTTTGTTCGGATTAAAACATGCATGTCTAAAAAGGCTTTATAGAGAATCCAATTGAATTTCAACTGAGTAAAAAGCTGAAAATTTTAGATTAATCTGTATAATTTTGTTCAGAAGCCCATAATCAATTATTTGAACTCAAAAAATTTGATTTAATAACATCTAGTAATTGTTTTGTTCGGATTAAAACGTGCATGTCTAAAAAGGCTTTATAGAGAATCTGTTCGAATTTTAACCGACTAAAAAGTTGAAAATTTTAGATTAATCTGAATAATTTTATTTAAAAGCTCATAATTAACTATTTGAACTCATAAAATTTGATTTAATAATATCTGGTTTTCGTTTTGTTGGGATTAAAATGTGCATGTCTATAAAGGCTTTATAGAGAATCCGTTCGAATTTTAACCGAGTAAAAAGTTAAAAATTTTAGATTAATCTGTATAATTTTATTCAAAATCTCAAAATTAAATATTTGAACTCATAAAATTTCATTTAATAAAATCTGGTTTTCGTTTTATTGAGATTAAAATGTGCATGTCTAAAAAGGCTTTATAGAGAATCCGTTTGAATTTTAACCGAGTAAAAAGTTGAAAATTTTAGATTAATCTGAATAATTTAATTTAAAAGCTCATAATTAACTATTTGAACTCATAAAATTTGATTTAATAATATCTGGTTTTCGTTTGTTGGGATTAAAATGTGCATGTCTATAAAGGCTTTATAGAGAATCCGTTCGAATTTTAACCGAGTAAAAAGTTAAAAATTTTAGATTAATCTGTATAATTTTATTCAAAACCTTAAAATTAAATATTTGAACTCATAAAATTTGATTTAATAAAATATGGTTTTCGTTTTGTTGAGATTAAAACGTGCATGTCTAAAAAGGCTTTATGGAGGATCTGTTTGAATTTTAACCGAATAAAAAGCTGAAAAATTTAGATTAATATGTATAATTTTGTTCAAAAGCCCTTAATTAACTATTTGAACTCATAAAATTTGAGTTAATAACATTTGGTTTTTGTTTTGTTCGGATTAAAACATGCATGTCTAAAAAGGCTTTATAGAGAATCCAATTGAATTTTAACTGAGTAAAAAGCTGAAAATTTTAGATTAATCTGTATAATTTTGTTCAGAAGCCCATAATCAATTATTTGAACTCAAAAAATTTGATTTAATAACATCTAGTAATTGTTTTGTTCGGATTAAAACGTGCATGTCTAAAAAGGCTTTATAGAGAATCTGTTCGAATTTTAACCGACTAAAAAGTTGAAAATTTTAGATTAATCTGAATAATTTTATTTAAAAGCTCATAATTAACTATTTGAACTCATAAAATTTGATTTAATAATATCTGGTTTTCGTTTTGTTGGGATTAAAATGTGCATGTCTATAAACGCTTTATAGAGAATCCGTTCGAATTTTAACCGAGTAAAAAGTTAAAAATTTTAGATTAATCTGTATAATTTTATTCAAAACCTCAAAATTAAATATTTGAACTCATAAAATTTCATTTAATAAAATCTGGTTTTCGTTTTGCTGAGATTAAAATGTGCATGTCTAAAAAGGCTTTATAGAGAATCCGTTTGAATTTTAACCGGGTAAAAAGTTGAAAATTTTAGATTAATCTGAATAATTTTATTTAAAAGCTCATAATTAACTATTTGAACTCATAAAATTTGATTTAATAATATCTGGTTTTCGTTTTGTTGGGATTAAAATGTGCATGTCTATAAAGGCTTTATAGAGAATCCGTTCGAATTTTAACCGAGTAAAAAGTTCAAAATTTTAGATTAATCTGTATAATTTTATTCAAAACCTTAAAATTAAATATTTGAACTCATAAAATTTCATTTAATAAAATCTGGTTTTCGTTTTGTTGAGATTAAAATGTGCATGTCTAAAAAGCCCATAATTAATTGTTTGAACTGAAAAAAATTGATTTAATAACATCTAGTGATCAATTTGTTCGGATTAAAACGTTCATGTCTAAAAAGGCTTTATAGAGAATCTGTTTGAATTTTAACCGAGTAAAAAGCTAAAAATTTTAGATTAATCTGCATAATTCTATTCAAAAGCCCATAATTAATTATTTGAACTCAAAAAATTTGATTTAATAACATCTAGTAATTGTTTTGTTCGAATTAAAACGTACATGTCTAAAAAGGCTTTATAGAGAATCTGTTCGAATTTTAACCAACAAAAAGTTGAAAATTTTAGATTAATCTGTATAACTTTGTTTAAAAGCTCATAATTAAGTATTTGAACTCATAAAATTTGATTTAATAACATCTGGTTTTCGTTTTGTTGGGATTAAAACGTGCATGTCTATAAAGGCTTTATAGAGAATCCGTTCGAATTTTAACCGAGTAAAAAGCTAAAAATTTTAGATTAATCTGTATAATTTTATTCAAAAGCTCAAAATTAAATATTTGAACTCATAAAATTTCATTTAATAAAATTTGGTTTTTGTTTTGTTGAGATTAAAACGTGCATATCTAAAAAGGCTCTATGGAGGATCCGTTTGAATTTTAACCGAGTAAAAAGCTGAAAATTTTAGATTAATCTGTATAATTTTTTTCAAAAGCCCTTAATTAACTATTTGAACTTATAAAATTTGAGTTAATAACATCTGGTTTTTGTTTTGTTCGAATTAAAACGTGGTTGTCTAAAAAGGCTTTATAGAGAATCTGTTCAAATTTTAACCAAGTAAAAAGCTGAAAATTTTAGATTAATCTGTATAATTTTTTTCAAAAGCCCATAATTAATTATTTGAACTCAAAAAATTTGATTTAATAACATCTAGTAAATGTTTTGCTCGGATTAAAACGTGCACGTCTAAAAAGACTTTATAGAGAATCTGTTCGAATTTTAACCAACTAAAAAGCTGAAAATTTTATATTAATCTGTATAATTTTGTTCAAAATCTTATAATTAACTATTTGAACTCATAAAATTTGATTTAATAGCATCTGGTTTTGTTTTGCTCGGATTAAAATGTCCACGTCTAAAAAGGCTTTATAGAGAATCTGTTCAAATTTTAAACGAGAAAAAAGCTAAAAATTTTAAATTAATCTGTATAATTTTATTCAAAAGCCCATAATTAAATATTTGAACTCAAAAAATTGGAATTTATAACATCTATTTATCGTTTTGTTCGGATTAAAACGTCCTTGTCTAAAAAGGCTTTATAGAGAATCTGTTTGAATTTTAATCGAGTAAAAAGTTGAAAATTTTAGATTAATTTGTATAATTTTGTTCAAAAGCCCAAAATTAACTATTTGAACTCAAAAAATTTGATTTAATAACATCTGGTTTTTGTTTTGTTCGGATTAAAACGTCTACGTCTAAAAAGGCTTTATAGAGAATCCTTATGAATATTAACCGAGTAAAAAGCTATAGATTTTAGATTAATTTGTATAATTTTGTTTAAAAGACCATATTCAACTATTTAAACTCATAAAATTTGATTTAATAACATGTGGTTTTCGTTTTGGTGGGATTAAAACTTACATGTCTAAAATTGCATTATAGAGAATCAGTTCGAATTTTAACCGAGTAAAAAGCTGAAAATTTTAGATTATTCTGTATAATTTTGTTCAAAAGCTCAAAATTAAATATTTGAACTCATAAAATTTCATTTAATAAAATCTTGTTTTCATTTTGTTGGGATTAAAATGTGCATGTCTAAAAAGTCTTTGTATAGAATTCGTTCGAATTTTAACCGAGTAAAAAGCTAAAAATTTTAGATTAATCTGTATAATTTTGTTTAAAAGGCCATATGCAACTATTTGAACTCATAAAATATGATTTAATAACATCTGGTTTTCGTTTTGGTGGGATTAAAACATGCATTTCTAAAATTGCTTTATAGAGAATCCGTTCGAATTTTAAGCGAGTAAAAAGCTAAAAATTTTAGATTTATCTGTATAATTTTATTCAAAATCCCATAATTAACTATTTGAACTTATAAAATTTTATTTAATAACATCTTGTTTTTGTTTTGTTCGGATTAAAACGTGCATGTCTAAAAAGCTTTATAGAGAATCCGTTCAAATTTTAACCGAGAAAAAAGCTGAAAATATTAGATTTATCTATATAATTTTGTTCAAAAGCCCATAATTAATTATTTGAACTCAAAAAATTGGATTTAATAACATCTAGTTATCGTTGTGTTCGGATTAAAACGTGCATGTCTAAAAAGGCTTTACAGAAAATCTGTTCGAATTTTAACCGAGTAAAAAGCTAAAAATTTTAGATTAATCTGAATAATTATATTCAAAAGCTCAAAATTAAATATTTGAACTCATAAAATTTAATTTAATAAAATCCGGTTTTCGTTTTGTTGAGATTGAAATATTCATGTCTAAAAAGGCTATGTAGAGAATCCGTTCGAATTTTAACCGATTAAAAAGCTAAAAATTTTAGATTAATATGTATAATTTTGTTCAAAACCCCATTTTTAACTATTTGAACTCATAAAATTTGATTTAGTAAAATCTAATTTTCGTTTTCTTGGGATTAAAACTTGCTTGTCTAAAATTAGTTTATAGAGAATCGATTCGAATTTTAATCGAGTAAAAAGATGAAAATTTTAGATTTATCTGTATAATTTTGTTCAGAAGCCCATGATTAACTATTTGAACTCATAAAATTTGATTTAATAACATCTGTATTTATTTTGTTCGGATTAAAACGTCTACGTCTAAAAAGGCTTTATAGAGAATCCGTTCAAATTTTAACCGAGTAAAAAGCTGAAAATTTTAGATTAATCTGTATAAATTTGTTCAAAAGACCATAATTAATTATTTGAACTCAAAAAATTTGATTTAATAACATCTAGTTATCATTTTGTTCGGATTAAAACATGCATGTCTAAAAAGGCTTTATAAAGAATCCGTTCAAATTTAACCGAGTAAAAAGCTGAAAATTTTAGATTAATCTGTATAATTTTGTTCAAAAAACCATAATTAATTATTTGAACTCAAAAATTTTGATTTAATAACATCTAGTTATTGTTTTGTTCGGATTAAAACGTGCATGTCTAAAAATTCTTTATAGAGAATCTGTTCAAATTTTAATCGAGTAAAAAGTTGAAAATTTTAGATTAATCTGTAAAATTTTGTTCAAAAGCCCAAAATTAACTATTTGAACTCTTAACATTTGATTTAATAACATTTGGTTTTCGTTTTGTCGGGATTAAAACCTTCATGTCTAAAAAGGCTTTATAGAGAATCCGTTCGAATTTTAATAGAGTAAAAACCAGAAAATTTTAGATTAATCTATATACTTTTGTTCGAAAGCTCAAAATTAAATATTTGAACTCATAAAATTTAATTTAATAAAATCTGGTTTTTGTTTTATTGGGATTAAAATGTGAATGTCTAAAAAGGCTTTGTAGAGAATCTGTTCGAATTTTAACTAAGTAAAAAGCTACAAAATTTAGATTAATCTATATAATTTAGTTCGATAGTCCATATTCAACTATTTGAACTCATAAAATTAGATTTAATAACATCTTGTTTTGGTTTTGTTGGGGCTAAAACTTGCTTGTCTAAAATTGCTTTATAGAGAATTCGTTCCAATTTTAACCGAGTAAAAAGCTAAAAAATTTAGATTTACGTGTATAATTTTGTACAAAATCCCATAATTAACTATTTGAACTCATAAAATTTAATTTAATAACATCTGGTTTTTGTTTTGTTCGGATTAAAACGTGCATGTCTAAAAAGGTTTTATAGAGAATCCGTTCAAATTTTAACCGAGTAAAAAGCTGAAAATTTTAGATTAATCTGTATAATTTTGTTCAAAAGCCCATAATTAGCTATTTGAACTCATAAAATTTGATTTAATAACATCTGGTTTTTGTTTTGTTTGGATTAAAATGTGCATGTCTAAAAAGGCTTTATAGAGAACCGTTCGAATTTTAACCATGTAAAAAGCTAAAAGTTTTAAATAAATCTGTATAATTTTATTCAAAAGCTCAAAATTAAATATCTGAACTCATAAAATTTCATTTAATAAAATCTTGTTTTCGTTTTGTTGAGATTAAAATGTGCATGTCTAAAAAGGCTTTGTAGAGAATCTCTTTGAATTTTAACCGAGTAAAAAGCTAAAAATTTTAGATTAATCTGTATAATTTTGTTCAGAAACCCATATTCAACTATTTGAACTCATAAAATTTAATTTAATAACATCTAATTTTCGTTTTGTTGGGATTAAAACTTGCTTGTCTAAAATTGCTTTATAGAGAATCCGTTCGAATTTTAACCGAGTAAAAAGCTGAAAATTTTAGATTTATCTGTATAATTTTGTTCAAAATCTCATAATTAAATATTTGAACTCATAAAATTTGATTTAATAACATCTGTTTTTTTTTTGTTAGGATTAAAACGTCTACGTCTAAAAAGGCTTCATAGAGAATTCGTTCAAATTTTAACCGAGTAAAAAGCTGAAAATTTTAGATTAATCTGTATAAATTTGTTCAAAAGCCCATAATTAATTATTTAAACTCAAAAAATTTGATTTAATAACATCTAGTTATCATTTTGTTCGGATTAAAACGTGCTTGTCTACAAACGCTTTATAGAGAATCCATTCAAATTTAACCGAGTTAAAGCTGAAAATTTTATATTAATCTTGTTTAATTTTTTTCAAAATCCCAAAATTAACTATTTGAACTCGTAAAATTTGATTTAATAACATCTGGTTTTGTTTTGTTGTGATTAAAACGTGCATGTCTAAAAAGGCTTTATAGAGAATCACGTTCGAATTTTAACCAAGTAAAAAGCTAAAAATTTTAGATTAATCTGTATAATTTTGTTTAAAAGCCCATATTCAACTATTTGAATTCATAAAATTTGATTTAATAACATCTAATTTTCGTTTTGTTGGGCTAAAACTTGCTTGTCTAAAATTAATTTATAGAGAATCCGTTCGAAATTTAAACGAGTAAAAAGTTGAAAATTTTAGATTTATCTGTATAATTTTGTTTAAAAGACCATATTCAACAATTTGAACTCATAAAATTTGATTTAATAACATCTGATTTTCGTTTTGGTGGGATTAAAAATTGCTTGTCTAAAATTGCTTTATAGAGAATCCGTTCGAATTTTAACCGAGTAAAAAGTTGAAAATATTAGATTTATCTGTATAATTTTGTTCAAAATCTCATACCTAACTATTTGAAATCGTAAAATTTTATTTAATTACATCTGTTTTTTGTTTTGTTCGGATTAAAACGTGCATGTCTAAAAAGCCTTTATAGAGAATATGTTCAAATTTTAACCGAGTAAAAATCTGAAAATTTTAGATTAATCTGTATAATTTTGTTCAAAAGCCCATAATTAATTATTTGAACCCAAAAAATTTGATTTAATAACATCTAGTTATCATTTGGTTCGGATTAAAACGTGCATGTCTAAAAAGGCTTTATAGAGAATCCGTTCAAATTTAACCGAGTAAAAAGCTGAAAATTTTAGATTAATCTGTATAATTTTGTTCAAAAGACCATAATTAATTATTTGAAATCAAAAAATTTTATTTAATAACATCTAGTTATCGTTTTGTTCGGATTAAAACATGCACGTCTAAAAAGGCTTTATAGAGAATCTGTTCAAATTTTAATCGAGTAAAAAGTTGAAAATTTTAGATTAATTTGTATAATTTTGTTCAAAAGCCCAAGATTAACTATTTGAACTCGTAATATTTGATTTAATAACATCTGGTTTTCGTTTTGTTGGGATTAAAACCTTCATGTCTAAAAAGGCTTTATAGAGAATCCGTTCGAATTTTAATAGAGTAAAAAGCAGAAAATTTTTTATTAATCTATACACTTTTGCTCGAAAGATCAAAATTAAATATTTAAACTCACAAAATTTAATTTAATAAAATCTGGTTTTCGTTTTATTGGGATTAAAATGTGCATGTCTAAAAATGCTTTGTAGAGAATCTGTTCGAATTTTAACCAAGTAAAAAGCTAAAAATTTTAGATTAATCTGTATAATTTCGTTTTGTTGGGGCTAAAACTTGCTTGTCTAAAATTGCTTTATAGAGAATCGGTTCGAATTTTAATCGAGTAAAAAGCTAAAAAATTTAGATTTATCTGTATAATTTTGTACAAAATCCCATAATTATCTATTTGAACTCTTAAAATTTAATTTAAAAACATCCGGTTTTTGTTTTGTTCGGATTAAAACGTACATGTCTAAAAAGGCTTTACAGAGAATCCGTTCAAATTTTAACCGAGTAAAAAGCTGAAAATTTTAGATTAAACTGTACAATTTTGTTCAAAAGCCCATAATAAACTATTTGAACTCATAAAATTTGATTTAATAACATCTGGTTTTTGTTTTGTTGGGATTAAAATGTGAATGTCTAAAAATGCTTTATAGAGAATCCGTTCGAATTTTAACCTAGTAAAAAGCTAAAAGTTTTAGATGAATCTATATAATTTTATTCAAAAGCTCAAAATTAAATATCTGAACTCATAAAATTTCATTTAATAAAATCTTGTTTTCGTTTTGTTGAGATTAAAATGTGCATGTCTAAAAAGGCTTTGTAGAGAATCCGTTCGAATTTTAACCGAGTAAAATGTTGATAATTTTAGATTAATTTGTATAATTTTGTTCAAAAGCCCATAATTAATTATTTGAACACAAAAAATTTGATTTAATAACATATGGTTTTTGTTTTGTTTGGATTAAAACGTCTACGTCTAAAAAGGCTCTATATAGAATCTGTTCGAATATTAATCGAGTAAGAAGCTAAAAATTTTAGATTAATCTGTATAATTTTGTTTAATAGACCATATTCAACTATTTAAACTCATAAAAGTTGATTTAAAAACATCTGGTTTTCGTTTTGTTGGGATTAAAACTTGCATGTCTAAAATTGCTTTATAGAGAATCAGTTCGAATTTTAACCAAGTAAAAAGCTGAAAATTTTAGATTTATCTGTACAATTTTGTTCAAAATCCCATAATTAACTATCTGAAGTCATAAAATTTTATTTAATAACATCTGGGTTTTTTTTGTTCGGATTAAAACGTGCATGTCTAAAAAGGCTTTATAGAGAATCCGTTCAAATTTTAACCAAGTAAAAAGCCTTAACTTTTAGATTAATCTATATAATTTTGTTCAAAAGCCCATAATTAATTATTTGACTCAAAAAAATTGATTTAATAACATCTTGTTAACATTTTATTCGGATTAAAACGTGCATGTCTAAAAAGGGTTTATAGAGAATCCGTTCAAATTTTAACCGAGTAAAAACTGAAAATTTTAGATTAATCTGTATAATTTTCTTCAAAAGCCCTTAATTAACTATTTGAACTCATAAAATTTGATTTAATAACATCTGATTTTCGTTTTGTTGGGATTAAAACGTGCATGTCTAAAAAGGCTTGATAGAGAATCCGTTCGAATTTTAACTAAGTAAAAAGCTAAAAATTTTAGATTAATAAGTATAATTTTATTCAAAAGGTCAAAATTAACTATTTGAACTCATAAAATTTCATTTAATAAAATGTGGTTTAAGTTTTGTTGGAATTAAAACGTGCATGTGTAAATGGGCTTTAAAGAGAATCTGTTCGAATTTTATCGAGTAAAAAGCTAAAAATTTTAGATTAATCTGCATAATTTTGTTCAAAAGCCCATAATTAATTATTTGAACTCAAAATATTTGATTTAATAACATCTAGTTACCGTTTTGTTGGGATTAAAACGTGCATATCTAAAAAGGCTTTATAGAGATTCCTTTTGAATTTTAATCGAGTAAAATGCTGAAAATTTTAGATTAATCTGTATAATTTTGTTCAAAAGCCCATAATTAATTATTTAAACTCAAAAAATTTGATTTAATAACATCTCGTTATCGTTTTGTTTGGATTAAAACGTGCAAGTCTAAAAAGGCTTTATAGAAAATCTGTTCGAATTTTAACCGACTAAAAAGTTTAAAATTTTTGATTAATCTGTATAATTTTGTTCAAAAGCCCATAATTAACTATTTGAACTCATAAAATTTTATTTAATAACATATGATTTTCGTTTTGTTGGAATTAAAACGTGCATGTCTATAAAGACTTTATAAAGAATCCGTTCGAATTTTAACCGAGTAAAAAGCTAAAAATTTTAGATTAATCTATAAAATTTTAATCAAAAGCTCAAAATTATATATTTGAACTCATAAAATTTCATTTAATAAAATATGGTTTTCGTTTTGTTGAGATTAAAATGTGCAAGTCTAAAAAGGCTTTGTAGAGAATTCGTTCGAATTTTAACCGAGTAAAAAGCTAAAAAATTTATATTAATCTGTATAATTTTGTTTAAAAGACCATAATTAATTATTTGAAATCTTAAAATTTGATTTAATAACATCTGATCTTAGTTAATTTTAACCGAGTAAAAAGCTGAAAATTTTAGATTTATTTGTATAATTTTGTTCAAAATCCCATAATTAACTATTTGAACTCATAAAATTTTATTTAATAACATCTGGTTTTTGTTTTGTTCGGATTAAAACGTGCATGCCTAAAAAGGCTTTATAGAGAATCCGTTCAAATTTTAACCGAGTAAAAAGCTGAAACTTTTATATTAATTTGTATAATTTTGTTCAAAAGCCCATAATTAATTATTTGAATTCAAAAAATTTGATTTAATAATATCTACTTATCCTTTTGTTCGATTTAATACGTGCATGTCTAAAAAGGCTTTATAGAGAATCTATTCGAATTTTAATCGAGTAAAAAGTTGAAAATTTTAGATTAATTTGTATAATTTTGTTCAAAAGCCCATAATTAATTATATGAACTCAAAAAAGTTGATTTAATAACATCTAGTTATCTTTTTGTTCGGATTAAAACGTACATGTCTAAAATGGCTTTATAGAGAATCTATTCGAATTTTAGTCGAGTAAAAAGTTGAAAATTTTAGATTAATTTATATAATTTTGTTCAAAAGCTCATAATTAACTATTTGAACTCATAAAATTTGATTTAATAATATCTAATTTTCGTTTTGTTGGGATTAAAACGTGCATGTCTAAAAAGGCTTTACAGAGAATTCGTTCTAATTTTAACCGAATAAAAAGCTAAAAATTTTAGAATAATCTGTATAATTTTGTTCAAAAGCTTAAAATAAAATATTTGGACTCATAAAATTTCATCTAATAAAATCTTGTTCTCATTTTGTTGGAATTAAAATGTGCATTTCTAAAATGGCTTTGTAGAGAACTCGTTCAAATTTTAACCGAGTAAAAAGCTAAAAATTTTATATTATTCAGTATAATTTTGTTTAAAAGATCATATTCAACTATTTGAACTCATCAAATTTGATTTAATAACATCTGGTTTGGTTTTGTTCGGATTAAAATGTGCATGTCTAAAAAGGCTTTATAGAGAATCCGTTCAAATTTTAACCGAGTAAAAAGCTGAAACTTTTAGATTAATTTGTATAAATTTGTTCAAAAGCCCATAATTAATTACTTGAACTCAAAAAATTTGATTTAATAAAATCTACTTATCGTTTTGTTCGATTTAATACGTGCATGTCTAAAAAGGCTTTATAGAGAATCTATTCGAATTTTAACTGAGTAAAAAGTTGAAAATTTTAGATTAATTTGTATAATTTTGTTCAAAAGCCCATAATTAATTATTTGAACTCAAAAAAGTTGATTTAATAACATATAGTTATCTTTTTGTTCGGATTAAAATGTACATGTCTAAAAAGGCTTTATAGAGAATCTGTTCGAATTTTAATCGAGTAAAAAGTTGAAAATTTTAGATTAATTTGTATAATTTTGTTCAGAAGCACATAATTAACTATTTGAAATCATAAAATTTGATTTAATAACATCTAATTTTCGTTTTGTTGGGATTAAAACGTGCATGTCCAAAAAGGCTTTATATAGAATCCGTTCGAATTTTAACCGAGTAAAAAGTTGAAAATTTTAGATTAATCTGTATAATTTTGTTCAAAAGCACAATATTAAATATTTGAACTCATAAAATTTCATTTAATAAAATCTTGTTTTCGTTTTGTTGGGATTAAAATGTGCATGTCTAAAAAGGCTTTATAGAGAATTCATTCGAATTTTAACCGAGTAAAAAGCTAAAAATTTTATATTAATCTGTATAATTTTTTTTAAAAGACCATATTCAACTATTTGAACTTATAAAATTTGATTTCATAATATCTGGTTTTTGTTTTGTTGGAATTAAAACGTGTATTTCTAAAATTGCTTTATAGAGAATCCGTTCGAATTTTAACCGAGTAAAAATCTAAAAATTTTAGATATATTTGTATAATTTTATTGAAAATCCCATAATTAACTATTTGAACTCATAAAATTTTATTTAATAACATCTAGTTTTTGTTTTATTCGGATTAAAACGTGCATGTCTAAAAAGGCTTTATAGAGAATCCGTTCAAATTTTAACCGAGTAAAAAGCAGAAACTTTTAGATTAATTTGTATAATTTTGTTCAAAAGTACATAATTAATTATTTGAACTCAAAAAATTTGATTTAATAACATCTACTTATCGTTTTGTTCGGTTTAGTACGTGCATGTCTAAAAAGGCTTTATAGAGAATCTGTTCGAATTTTAACCGAGTAAAAGTTGAAAATTTTAGATTAATTTATATAATTTTGTTTAAAAGCACATAATTAACTATTTGAACTCATAAAATGTGATTTAATAACATCTGATTTTCGTTTTGTTGGGATTAAAATGTGCATGTCTAAAAAGGCTTTATAAAGAATCCGTTCGAATTTTAATCGAGTAAAAAGCTGAAAATTTTAGATTAATCTTTATAATTTTGTTCAAAAGCTCAAAATTAAATATTTGAACTCATAAAATTTCATTTAATAAAATCTTGTTTTCGTTTTGTTGGGATTTAAATGTGCATATCTAAAAACGCTTTGTAGAGAATTCGTTCGAATTTTAACCGAGTAAAAAGCTAAAAATTTTATATTAATCTGTATAATTTTTTTTAAAAGACTATATTCAACTATTTGAACTCATAAAATTTGATTTAATAACATATGATTTTGTTTTGTTCGGATTAAAATGTGCATGTCTAAAAAGGCTTTATAGAGAATCCGTTCAAATTTTAACCGAGTAAAAAGCTAAAAATTATAGATTTATCTGTATAATTTTATTCAAAATCCCATAATTAACTATTTGAACTTATAAAATTTTATTTAATAACATATGGTTTTCATTTTGTTGGAATTAAAACGTGCATGTCTATAAAGACTTTATAAAGAATCCGTTCGAATTTTAACCGAGTAAAAAGCTAAAAATTTTAGATTAATCTGTAAAATTTTAATCAAAAGCTCAAAATTATATATTTGAACTCATAAAATTTTATTTAATAAAATATGGTTTTCGTTTTGTTGAGTTTAAAATGTGCAAGTCTAAAAAGGCTTTGTAGAGAATTCGTTCGAATTTTAACCGAGTAAAAAGCTAAGAAATTTATATTAATCTATATAATTTTGTTTAAAAGACCATAATTAATTATTTGAAATCTTAAAATTTGATTTAATAGCATCTGATCTTAGTTAATTTTAACCGAGTAAAAAGCTGAAAATTTTAGATTTATCTGTATAATTTTGTTCAAAATCTCATAATTAACTATTTGAACTCATAAAATTTTATTTAATAACATCTGGTTTTTGTTTTGTTCGGATTAAAACGTGTATGTCCAAAAAGGCTTTATAGAGAATCCGTTTAAATTTTAACCGAGTAAAAAGCTGAAACTTTTAGATTAATTTGTATAATTTTGTTCAGAAGCCCATAATTTATTATTTGAACTCAAAAAATTTGATTTAATAACATCTACTTATCGTTTTATTCGATTTAATACGTGCATGTCTAAAAAGGCTTTATAGAGAATCTATTCGAATTTTAATCGAGTAAAAAGTTGAAAATTTTAGATTAATTTGTATAATTTTGTTCAAAAGCCCATAATTAATTATATGAACTCAAAAAAGTTGATTTAATAACATCTAGTTATCTTTTTGTTCGGATTAAAACGTACATGTCTAAAAAGGCTTTATAGAGAATCTGTTCGAATTTTAATCGAGTAAAAAGTTGAAAATTTTAGATTAATTTGTATAATTTTGTTCAGAAGCACATAATTAACTATTTGAAATCATAAAATTTGATTTAATAACATCTAATTTTCGTTTTGTTGGGATTAAAACGTGCATGTCAAAAAAGGCTTTATATAGAATCCGTTCGAATTTTAACCAAGTAAAAAGCTGAAAATTTTAGATTAATCCGTATAATTTTGTTCAAAAGAACAATATTAAATATCTGAACTCATAAAATTTCATTTAATAAAATTTTGTTTTCGTTTTGTTGGGATTAAAATGTGCATGTTTAAAAAGGCTTTGTAGAGAATTCATTCGAATTTTAACCGAGTAAAAAGCTAAAAATTTTATATTAATCTGTATAATTTTTTTTAAAAGACCATGTTCAACTATTTGAACTCATAAAATTTGATTTCATAACATCTGGTTTTCGTTTTGTTGGAATTAAAACGTGCATTTCTAAAATTGCTTTATAGAGAATACGTTCGAATTTTAACCGAGTAAAAATCTAAAAATTTTAGATATATTTGTATAATTTTTTTCAAAATCCCATAATTAACTATTTGAACTCATAAAATTTTATTTAATAAGATCTAGTTTTTGTTTTATTCGGATTAAAACGTGCATGTCTAAAAAGGCTTTATAGAGAATCCGTTCAAATTTTAACTGAGTAAAAAGCTGAAACTTTTAGATTAATTTGCATAATTTTGTTCAAAAGCACATAATTAATTATTTGAACTCAAAAAATTTGATTTAATAACATCTACTTATCGTTTTGTTCGGTTTAGTACGTGCATGTCTAAAAAAAACCCTATAGCTAACAACTCTCCGGCGGTGGTTGACGATGATCAACCCCGCCTAGAGAAATGAAAATCTTTTGTTGGAACTGTCAGGGTCTTGGCAACGCCCAGGCTGTTCTTGCTTTGCAACGTGCTGTCTCCAAGCATGATGCTGATTGTCTCTTTCTCTGTGAGACCAGATTAAACAGACAAAACATGGATCGTATTAAGCTCAAACTTAGTATGCACGGTTGTCTAGCCATTGATCCCAGGCCTTCCTGCACAGGACTTGCCATCATATGGAAGAACAATTCTTCTGTTGATCTCCTCTCGTATTCAGATTGACATATTGATGTTCTTGTTACATTTGAACAAATTCAATTCCACTTTACTAGCATACACGGCTTTCCTGAAACTGCGAACAAAACACAAGACTTGGCAATTAATAGATTTCCTGAATGTAGCCAGTTCTCTTCCCTGGCTTTTAGGGGGGGACTTTAATGAAATCCTTTACGACAACGAAAAACAAGGTGGTTCTCGCCGTGCTCGTTCACAAATTAATAATTTTCAAGAGTGCCTTGATAATAATGATCTTTTCGACTGTAAACCAAAGTCTGGATGGTTCACTTGGACCAGATCGGGATGCAACTCGGTAACCATTATGGAAAGACTAGACAGATTTCTTGGTAATTCAACCTGGTTCAATACTTTCCCTAGTTGCCAAGCTATCTCTTTCTTTCAGGCGCGTTCTGACCACTGTCCTATTTTAATGGATACTAGGCCTGTACTGGGTCCTTCAATTGTGCGGACCAGCACCTTGTTCCGCTATGAGAACTGCTGGGCTGATAATCCTAAGGTTCTTTTACGTATTAAAGAGCTATGGTCTACTCCATCTCGATCGACTCTAAGTAAACTACACGACATTAGACACTTCCTTGCTACTTGGCAAACTAACAAACGATTGAAATCCAATAAGCATATCTCCCAGTTGAATGACTTCATTAACCTATGTCTTACGCGACATCTCTCCGACTCTGAAATCAATGGTCTTCTCTCTGCTAAACGCGAGCTCGATAGTTTACTTAATGCGAAGGAAATCTATTGGGCTCAACGCGCTCGAACTCTCTGGTTAGAGCACGGTGACAAAAACACTTCCTTCTTTCATGCCAGAGCGACTAGCCGACGGAGGAAAAACCAGATTGTTGGTCTCTTCAACGGTCAAAATATTTGGCAAACTAATTCAAATGATATTATGACTACCGCTGTTACATACTTTCAAAATCTTTTTTCATCATCCTCTCCTATAATAGATTCATCAATTTTGAACAATATTCCCACAGTTGTTACTGATTCAATGAATAATGAACTTAATAAGGATTTCACTCCAGATGAAATTCATACTGCTTTTCGTGATATCGATCCGAGGAAGGCCCCGGGGGTTGACGGTTTCCCAAGCAGTTTCTTCCGGAAGCATTGGGATATCCTTGGCCATGAATTTATATCTCTCTGCCTCGGGATTCTTCGAGGGTCCATTAATATGGAAGAAGTCAATCGTACCATTATTGTGCTTATCCCTAAAATTGATGAACCCTACTACAATGCGTCATCTTAGACCTATTAGTCTCTGTACAGTTATTTATAAAACTGTCTCGAAAGTACTTGTTAACCAGCTAAAATCTATCATACCCATTTGTATTAGTGGCAACTAAGCTGCTTTTGTTCACGACAGAAACATTACGGATAATATTCTTATAGCCCACGAACTCATCCATACCCTTAATATTGATGCTACATCCCTTGCGAAAGGGGCTAGATTAAAGTTAGATATGGAAAAGGCCTTCGACCGTGTTGAATGGACTTTTTTAGAACATATTATGATTCGTCTAGGCTTTAACTCCAACTGGGTGTCCCTTATTATGAGGTGTATATCCTCAGTTACCTTTCAAGTTCGAGTGAATGATTCTCTTTCTCGGTCTTTTAAGTCCTTTAAAGGTTTACGACAAGGGGACCCACTCTCCCCTTTTTTGTTTCTTTTCTGTACGCAGGGTCTTTATGCCTTGCTTAATGCTGAGCAATCCTCTGGTGACCTCCCGGGGCTTTACGCTAGCAGAAATGGACCACGTGTCAATCATCTTCTTTTTGTAGATGATTGTGTTGTTTTTATCAAGACCAAAATGGCAGAAGTGCAGCGCCTTCGGGACGTTCTGCACATTTATGCCACTTCGTCCGGGCAAGCAGTGAACTTTGAGAAATCTACTATTTTCTATTCTCGGAAAACCCCCTTGTCACTTCGAATAGCCATCAATGACATACTGCATGTTAGGGAGGTGAATGATCCTGGGCTTTACTTAGGAGTCCCTCTTCTCATTGGAAAGAATAAAACTGCTGCTCTGGGATTTACCAAAGATAAAATGATTGCCAGAATGAACAGCTGGGACAAGCATCTCCTCTCTTTTAGTCGGAGAGAAGTCTTCATCAAATCTGTTCTACAATATATGCCTCAATATGTAATGTCTTGCTACCTTCTACCACTCAATATTATTGATGACATGACTACTTCCATACGCCGTTACTGGTGGTCTGGAAAATCTGGCAAAAAAGGATGGCACATGCTTCCCTGGGATACTGTCTGTCTCCCGAAAGCGGCTGGGGGAATCGGCTTTCGTGACCTACACCATTTTAATATTGCTTTACTCGGTAAGCAGATTTGGCGCCTTGTGTGTACTCCTGGGAGCCCTCTTAGTCAAATTTACAAATGTAAGTACTACCCGACTGGTTCTTTACTAGACTCTGTTTCTTCACAGAGTTCCTCCTTTGCTTGGAAAGGGCTCAGTGTAGCTATTTCTAAGCTTCGTGATGGATTTTTTATACGTCCAGGTATGAATAGTACTATCCAGATCCACTTTGACAATTGGGGTGGCTCTCAGCCTTTACGCCTTTATGGTGATTATGAGATCAATGATGAAGTGCCTTTGCGCGCTGGCACTTTTATGATACCTAACTTACCCCGATAGGATGAATCCAAAGTTAGAAATTACTTTACACATGAGGATGCTAATACTATCCTTAATGTTCCGATTATTAATGATACAAAGGATACCACCCTCTGGGGTAACCATGATTCTGGTATCTATTCTGTACGATCGAGCTATCAATTTTTGAAGCTTCAGCCAGGTCCAGTTAACAGGCCCTCTAAACTTTGGAAAATTCTCTCTAAATTACCCACTCTTCCCAAGGTACGTTCTTTTGCTTGGCGTTTGTGCCACAATGCACTACCGTCTGGTCACAAAATCCTTCAGGCCAATCTAGGTTCGGGGATTTGCCCTATATGCAATTTGGCCATTGAAACCACCATCCATGCTATAAGGGACTGCCCTTGCACTAGGGAGGCGTTTCAGTTGGCAGGACTCCCATCTCGACTTCTTTCTCCTGTTTATACCTCCCCTCATCAGTGGCTTTCTGCGGCAGCTGGCTTTCTTTCTCTTCAGCAATTCTCTTTATTTCTTACGATCTTATGGAATCTCTGGAACCGTCGTAATGACTTTGTCCATAATAACCATCTTCAACCGGTTTGGTTAACCGTTACTAATGCTCTCAGCCTTTTACATGATTACACCTCAGCTAACAATGCCTCCCGTCTACATTCTCGGCTAGCTGAGCCCACTTTTGCTCTTGCTAGATGGACGAAACCAGACCCTGGTTACGTCAAGATTAACACGGATGGTGCTTTCGACCCCGTGTTAAAAGGAGTAGCAGCTGGTGTCATTGTTAGGGATTCCTCTGGCATTGTCCTTGGCGGTTGTTCTTTGCCTCTCCTCTGTCCGGATCCTTCCTCTGCTGAAGCTCTTGCCCTCCTGGAAGGTCTGAAGCTTGCCATTTCTAATGGCTGGACCCGTGTTGTCTTCGAGACTGACTCCGCTTCCATTGCTAATAAGGTCAACGATCCCCTTTACCAGGACCGTTCCTCTATGCAACCTTTGGTGTCTCGTATCCGTTCCACTCTTGGTACTTTGCCTGACTGTAAGATTTGTTATGTACCTAGAGAGGCTAATGTTGTAGCCCATGTGTTAGCTACTAGGGCTTTGCGTTCCTTTTCTTCTTGCTTTTTCTCCTGTGACTTTCCCGATTTTATTCGGGCTTCTGTAAACTCGGAGAGATTCTCCTCCCCTTCGCAATAAGATCTTGGGTACTCTTTTCCCCATAGGGGCCTTCCTGCCCCTCGGGGTGGTTGGCTATAGGGGTTTTTTAATGAGGCCCTTTTCTCAAAAAAAAAATCGAACAAAATCTCTATAAAGTCCATTTAGACATGCACGTTTTAATCGCATCAAAACGACAACCAAATTTTATTAAAATCAAATTTTATGATTTCAAATATTTAATTATTAGCTTTTAAACAAAATTATACAGATTAATATGAAATTTTTAGAATTTTACTCGGTTAAAATTAGAACAGAATCTCTATAAAGCCCATTTAGACATGCACGTTTTAATCCCAACAAAACGACAACCAAATGTTATTTAATCAAATTTTATGAGTTTAAATATTTAATTATGGGCTTTTGAACAAAATTATACAGATTAATCTCAAATTTTAAGGTTTTTACTCGGTTAAAATTCGAACGGATTCTCTATAGAGCACATTTAGACATGCTCGTATTAATCACATGAAAACGACAACCAAATATTATTAAATTAAATTTTATGAGTTCAAATAGTTAATTATAGGCTTTTGAACAAAATTATACAAATTAATCTCAAATTTTCAGCTTTTTACTCGGTTAAAATTCGAACGGAATCTCAATAAAGCCCATTTAGATATACACGTTTTAATCGCATCAAAACGACAACCAAATTTTATTAAAATCAAATTTTATGATCTCAAATATTTAATTATTAGCTTTTGAAAAAAATTATACAGATTAATATGAAATTTTTAGAATTTTACTCGGTTAAAATTAGAACGGAATCTCTATAAAGACCATTTAGACATGCACGTTTTAATCCCAACAAAACGACAACCAAATGTTATTTAATCAAATTTTATGAGTTTAAATATTTAATTATGGGATCTTGAACAAAATTATGCAGATTAATCTCAAATTTTAAGGTCTTTACTCGGTTAAAATTCGAACGGATTCTTTATAGAGCACATTTAGACATGCTCGTATTAATCGCATGAAAACGACAACCAAATGTTATTAAATTAAATTTTATGAGTTCAAATAGTTAATTATAGGCTTTTGAACAAAATTATACAGATTAATCTCAAATTTTTAGCTTTTTACTCGGTTAAAATTCGAACGGAATCTCTATAAAGTCCATTTAGACATACACGTTTTAATCGCATCCAAACGACAACCAAATTTTATTAAAATCAAATTTTATGATTTCAAATATTTAATTATTAGCTTTTAAACAAAATTACACAGATTAATCTAAAATTTTTAGAATTTTACTCGGTTAAAATTAGAACGGAATCTCTATAGTGAACTTTGAGAAATCTACCATCTTCTACTCTCGGAAAACTCCCTTGTCACTCCGCATAGCCATCAATGACATTTTGCATGTCAGGGAGGTGAATGATCCTGGGCTTTATTTAGGGGTCCCCCTTCTCATTGGAAAGAATAAAACTGCTGCTCTGGGTTTTACCAGAGATAAAATGACTGCCAGAATGAACAGTTGGGATAAGCATCTCCTCTCTTTCAGTGGGAGAGAAGTCTATCAAATCTGTTCTTCAATCTATGCCTCAATATGTTATGTCTTGCTACCTTCTGCCACTCAACATTATTGATGACATGACTACTTCCATACGCCGTTACTGGTGGTCTGGAAAATCTGGCAAAAAAGGTTGGCATATGCTTCCCTGGGATACTGTCTGTCTCCCAAAAGCAGTTGGGGGTATCGACTTTCGTGACCTGCACCATTTTAATATCGCTTTACTCGGTAAGCAGATCTGGCGCCTTGTGTGTACTCCGGGGAGCCTTCTTAGTCAAATTTACAAATGCAAGTACTACCCGACTGGTTCTCTATTAGACTCTGTTTCCTCACGGAGTTCCTCCTTTGCTTGGAAAGGGCTCAGTGTAGCTATCTCTAAACTTCGTGAGGGCTTTTTTATACGTCCAGGTATGAATAGCTCTATCCGAATCCACTTTGACAATTGGGGAGGCTCTCAGCCTTTACGCCTTTATGGTGATTATGAGATCAATGATGAAGTGCCTTTGCGCGCTGGCACTTTTATGTTATCTTCCTTACCCCGATGGGATGAATCCAAAGTTCGGAATTACTTTACCCATGAGGATGCTAACACTATCCTTAATGTTCCTATTATTAATGATACCAAGGATACTACCCTCTGGGGTAACCATGATTCTGGTATTTATTCTGTACGATCGGGCTATCAATTTTTGCAGCTTCCGCCAGGTCCAGTTAATAGACCCTCTAAACTTTGGAAAATTCTCTCTAAATTACCCACTCTTCCCAAGGTACGCTCCTTTGCTTGGAGGTTATGCCACAATGCACTTCCGTCTGGTCACAAAATCCTTCAGGCCAATCTAGGCTCGGGGATTTGCCCTTTATGCAATTTAGCCATTGAAACCACTATCCAAGCTTTAAGGGACTGCCCTTGCACTAGGGAGGCGTTTGAGTTAGCAGGACTCCCATCCCGGCTTCTTTCTCCTGTTTATACCTCCCCTCATCAGTGGCTCTCTGCGGCAGCTGGCTTTCTTTCTCTTCAGCAATTTTCTTTATTTCTTACGATCTTATGGAATCTCTAGAACCGTCGTAATGACTTTGTCCATAATAGCCATCTTCAACCGGTTTCGTTAACCATTACTAATGCTTTCAGCCTTTTACATGATTATACCTCTGCAAACACTGCCTCCTGTCTACATTCCCGGCTAGCTGAGCCCACTTTTGCTCTTGCTAGATGGACGAAACCAGACCCTGGTTGCGTCAAGATTAACACGGATGGTGCTTTCGACCCCGTGTTAAAAGGAGCTGCAGCTGGTGTCATTGCTAGGGATTCCTCTGGCATTGTCCTTGGCGGTTGTTCTTTGCCTCTCCTCTGCCCTGATCCTGCATCTGCTGAAGCTCTTGCCCTCCTGGAAGGTCTGAAGCTTGCCTCTTCTAATGGTTGGTCCCGTGTTGTCTTCGAGACTGACTCCGCTTCCATTGCTAATAAGGTCAACGATCCCCTTTATCAAGACCGTTCCTCTGTGCAACCTTTGGTGTCTCGTATCCGTTCCATTCTTGGTACTTTGCCTGATTGTAAGATTTCTTATGTACCAAGAGAGGCTAATGTTGTAGCCCAAGTGTTAGCTTCTAGGACTTTGCGTTCCTTTTCTTCTTGCTTTTTCTCCTGTTACTTTCCCGATTTTATTCGGGCTTCTATAAACTCTAAGAGGTTCTCCTCCTCTTCGCAATAAGATCCTGGGTACTCTTTTCCCCATAGGGGCTTTCCTCCCCCCGGGGGGGTTGGCTATAGGGGGTTTTTAACGAGGCCCTTTTCAAAAAAAAAATTTGAACAAAATCTCTATAAAGTCCATTTAGACATGCACGTTTTAATCGCATCAAAACGACAACCAAATTTTATTAAAATCAAATTTTATGATTTCAAATATTTAATTATTAGCTTTTAAACAAAATTATACAGATTAATATGAAATTTTCAGAATTTTACTCGGTTAAAATTAGAACGGAATCTCTATAAAGCCCATTTAGACATGCACGTTTTAAACCCAACAAAACCACAACCAAATGTTATTTAATCAAATTTTATGAGTTTAAATATTTAATTATGGGATTTTAAACAAAATTATACAGATTAATCTCAAATTTTAAGGTCTTTACTCGGTTAAAATTCGAACGGATTCTCTATAGAGCACATTTAGACATGCTCGTATTAATCGCATGAAAACGACAACCAAATGTTATTAAATTAAATTTTATGAGTTCAAATAGTTAATTATAGGCTTTTGAACAAAATTATACAGATTAATCTCAAATTTTTAGCTTTTTACTTGGTTAAAATTCGAACGGAATCTCTATAAAGTCCATTTAGACATACACGTTTTAATCGCATCCAAACGACAACCAAATTTTATTAAAATCAAATTTTATAATTTCAAATATTTAATTATTAGCTTTTAAACAAAATTACACAGATTAATCTGAAATTTTTAGAATTTTACTCGGTTAAAATTAGAACGGAATCTCTATAAAGCCCATTTAGACATGCACGTTTTAATCCCAACAAAACGACAACCAAATGTTATTTAATCAAATTTTATGAGTTTAAATATTTAATTATGGGCTTTTGAACAAAATTATACAGATTAATCTCAAATTTTAAGGTCTTTACTCGGTTAAAATTCGAACGGATTCTCTATAGAACACATTTAGACATGCTCGTATTATTCGCATCAAAATGACAACCAAATTTCATTAAAATCAAATTTTATGAGTTCAAATAGTTAATTATAGGCTTTTGAACAAAATTATACAGATTAATCTCAAATTTTTAGCTTTTTACTCGTTTAAAATTCGAACAAAATCTCTATAAAGCCCGTTTAGACATGCACAGTTTAATCGCATCAAAATGACAACCAAATTTTACTAAAATCAAATATTATGATTTCAAATATTTAATTATTAGCTTTTGAACAAAATTATACAGATTAATCTGAAATTTTAGAATTTTACTCGGTTAAAATTAGAACGGAACCTCTATAAAGTCCATTTAGACATGCAAGTTTTAATCCCAACAAAACGATAACCAAATGTTATTTAGTCAAATTTTATGAGTTTAAATATTTAATTATGGGCTTTTGAACAAAATTATATAGATTAATCTCAAATTTTAAGGTTTTTACTCGGTTAAAATTCGAAAGGATTTTCTATAGAGCAAATTTAGACATGCTCGTACTAATCGCATGAAAACGACAACCAAATTTTATTAAAATCAAATTTTATGAGTTCAAATAGTTAATTATAGGCTTTTGAACAAAATTATACAGATTAATCTCAAATTTTCAGCTTTTTACTCGTTTAAAGTTCGAACAAAATCTCTATAAAGCCCGTTTAGACATGCACAGTTTAATCGCATCAAAATGACAACCAAATTTTACTAAAATCAAATTTTATGATTTCAAATATTTAATTATTAGCTTTTAAACA
Source organism: Abelmoschus esculentus (assembly GCA_035048815.1). Classification (NCBI taxonomy): domain Eukaryota; kingdom Viridiplantae; phylum Streptophyta; class Magnoliopsida; order Malvales; family Malvaceae; genus Abelmoschus; species Abelmoschus esculentus. Next base: position 17,245,447 of record JAUCBN010000008.1, on the reverse strand, counting down.
AAATTATACAGATTAATCTGAAATTTTAGAATTTTACTCGGTTAAAATTAGAACGGAATCTCTATAAAGCCCATTTAGACATGCACGTTTTAATCCCAACAAAACGACAACCAAATGTTATTTAGTCAAATTTTATGAGTTTAAATATTTAATTATGGGCTTTTAAACAAAACTATACAGATTAATCTCAAATTTTAAGGTCTTTACTCGGTTAAAATTCGAACGGATTCTCTATAGAACACATTTAGACATGCTCGTATTATTCGCATCAAAACGACAACCAAATTTCATTAAAATCAAATTTTATGAGTTCAAATAGTTAATTATAGGCTTTTGAACAAAATTATACAGATTAATCTCAAATTTTCAGCTTTTTACTCGTTTAAAGTTCGAACAAAATATCTATAAAGCCCGTTTAGACATGCACAATTTAATCGCATCAAAAGGACAACCAAATTTTACTGAAATCAAATTTTATGATTTCAAATATTTAATTATTAGCTTTTGAAAAAAATTATACAGATTAATATGAAATTTTCAGAATTTTACTCGGTTAAAATTAGAACAGAATCTCTATAAAGCCCATTTAGACATGCACGTTTTAATACCAACAAAACGACAACCAAATGTTATTTAGTCAAATTTTATGAGTTTAAATATTTAATTATGGGATTTTGAACAAAATTATACAGATTAATCTCAAATTTTAAGGTTTTTACTCGGTTAAAATTCGAACAGATTCTCTATAGAACACATTTAGACATGCTCGTATTAATCGAATGAAAAAGACAATCAAATTTTACTAAAATCAAATTTTATGATTTCAAATAGTTAATTATAGGCTTTTGAACAAAATTATACAGAGTAATCTCAAATTTTTAGTTTTTTACTCGGTTAAAATTCGAACAAAATCTCTATAAAGTCTATTTAGACATGCACGTTTTAAATCGCATCAAAACGAAAACCAAATTTTATTAAAATCAAATTTTATGATTTCAAATATTTAATTATTAGCTTCTGAAAAAAATTATACGGATTAATATGAAATTTTCAGAATTTTACTCGGTTTTTACTCAGTTAAAATTCGAAAGGATTCTTTATAGAGAACATTTAGACATGCTTTTGAATAAAATTATACAGATTAATCTGAAATTTTTAGAATTTTACTCGGTTAAAATTAGAACGGAATTTCTATAAAGCCCATTTAGACATGTTCGTTTCAATTCCAATAAAACGACAACCAAATGTTATTTAGTCAAATTTTATGAGTTTAAATATTTATTTATGGGCTTTTGAACGAAATTATACAGATTAATCTCATATTTTAAAGTTTTTACTCGGTTAAAATTCGAACGGATTCTCTATAGAGCATATTTAGACATGCTCGTATTAATCGCATGAAAACGACAACCAAATTTTATTAAAATCAAATTTTATGAGTTCAAATAGTTAATTATAGTCTTTTGAACAAAATTATACAGATTAATCTCAAATTTTCAGCTTTTTACTCGGTTAAAATTCGAACAAAATCTCTATAAAGCCCATTTAGACATGCACTGTTTAATCGCATCAAAAGGACAACCAAATTTTATTAAAATCAAATTTTATGATTTCAAATATTTAATTATTAGCTTTTGAATAAAATTATACAGATTAATCTGAAATTTTTAGAATTTTACTCGGTTAAAATTAGAACGGAATTTCTATAAAGCCCATTTAGACATGCACGTTTTAATCCCAACAAAACGACAACCAAATGTTATTTAGTCAAATTTTATGAGTTTAAATATTTAATTATGGGCTTTTGAACAAAATTATACAGATTAATCTCATATTTTAAGTTTTTTACTAGGTTAAAATTCGAACGGATTCTCTATAGAGCACATTTAGACATGCTCGTATTAATCGCATCAAAACGACAACCAAATTTTATTAAAATCAAATTTTATGAGTTCAAATAATTAATTATAAGCTTTTGAACAAAATTATACAGAGTAATCTCAAATTTTTAGTTTTTTACTCGGTTAAAATTCGAACAAAATCTCTATAAAGTCTATTTAGACATGCACGTTTTAAATCGCATCAAAACGAAAACCAAATTTTATTAAAATCAAATTTTATGATTTCAAATATTTAATTATTAGCTTCTGAAAAAAATTATACGGATTAATATGAAATTTTCAGAATTTTACTCGGTTTTTACTCAGTTAAAATTCGAAAGGATTCTTTATAGAGAACATTTAGACATGCTTTTGAATAAAATTATACAGATTAATCTGAAATTTTTAGAATTTTACTCGGTTAAAATTAGAACGGAATTTCTATAAAGCCCATTTAGACATGTTCGTTTCAATTCCAATAAAACGACAACCAAATGTTATTTAGTCAAATTTTATGAGTTTAAATATTTATTTATGGGCTTTTGAACGAAATTATACAGATTAATCTCATATTTTAAAGTTTTTACTCGGTTAAAATTCGAACGGATTCTCTATAGAGCATATTTAGACATGCTCGTATTAATCGCATGAAAACGACAACCAAATTTTATTAAAATCAAATTTTATGAGTTCAAATAGTTAATTATAGTCTTTTGAACAAAATTATACAGATTAATCTCAAATTTTCAGCTTTTTACTCGGTTAAAATTCGAACAAAATCTCTATAAAGCCCATTTAGACATGCACTGTTTAATCGCATCAAAATGACAACCAAATTTTATTAAAATCAAATTTTATGATTTCAAATATTTAATTATTAGCTTTTGAATAAAATTATACAGATTAATCTGAAATTTTTAGAATTTTACTCGGTTAAAATTAGAACGGAATTTCTATAAAGCCCATTTAGACATGCACGTTTTAATCCCAACAAAACGACAACCAAATGTTATTTAGTCAAATTTTATGAGTTTAAATATTTAATTATGGGCTTTTGAACAAAATTATACAGATTAATCTCATATTTTAAGTTTTTTACTAGGTTAAAATTCGAACGGATTCTCTATAGAGCACATTTAGACATGCTCGTATTAATCGCATCAAAACGACAACCAAATTTTATTAAAATCAAATTTTATGAGTTCAAATAATTAATTATAAGCTTTTGAACAAAATTATACAGAGTAATCTCAAATTTTTAGTTTTTTACTCGGTTAAAATTCAAAAAAAATCTCTATAAAGTCTATTTAGACATGCACGTTTTAAATCGCATCAAAACGAAAACCAAATTTTATTAAAATCAAATTTTATGATTTCAAATATTTAATTATTAGCTTTTGAATAAAATTATACAGATTAATCTGAAATTTTCAGAATTTTACTCGGTTAAAATTAGAACGGAATCTCGATAAACCCATTTAGACATGCACGTTTTAATCCCAACAAAACGACAACCAAATGTTATTTAGTCAAATTTTATGAGTTTAAATATTTGATTATGGGCTTTTGAACAAAATTATACAGATTAATCTCAAATTTTAAGGTTTTTACTCGATTAAAATTCGAACGGATTCTCTATAGAGCACATTTAGACATGCTCGTATTAATCGCATCAAAACGACAACCAAATTTTATTAAAATCAAATTTTACGATTTCAAATAGTTAATTATAGGCTTTTGTACAAAATTATACAGATTAATCTCAAATTTTCAGCTTTTTACTCGGTTAAAATTCGAACAAAATCTCTATAAAGCCCATTTAGACATGTACAGTTTAATCGCATCAAAAGGACAACCAAATTTTATTAAAATCAAATTTTATGATTTCAAATATTTAATTATTAGCTTTTGAATAAAATTATACAGATTAATCTGAAATTTTTAGAATTTTACTCGGTTAAAATTAGAACGGAATTTCTATAAAGCCCGTTTAGACATGCACGTTTTAATCCCAACAAAACGACAACCAAATGTTATTTAGTCAAATTTTATGAGTTTAAATATTTAATTATGGGCTTTTGAACAAAATTATACAGATTAATCTCATATTTTAAGGTTTTTACTAGGTTAAAATTCGAACGGATTCTCTATAGAGCACATTTAGACATGCTCGTATTAATCGCATGAAAACGACAACCAAATTTTATTCAAATCAAATTTTATGAGTTCAAATAATTAATTATAAGCTTTTGAACAAAATTATACAGATTAATCTCAAATTTTTAGTTTTTTACTCGGTTAAAATTCGAACAAAATCCCTATAAAGTCTATTTAGACATGCACGTTTTAAATCGCATCAAAACAAAAACCAAATTTTATTAAAATAAAATTTTATAATTTCAAATATTTAATTATTAGCTTTTAAACAAAATTATATAGATTAATCTGAAATTTTTAGAATTTTACTCGGTTAAAATTAGAACGGAATCTCTATAAACCCATTTAGACATGCACGTTTTAATCCCAACAAAACGACAACCAAATGTTATTTAGTCAAATTTTATGAGTTTAAATATTTGATTATGGGCTTTTGAACAAAATTATAAAGATTAATCTCAAATTTTAAGGTTTTTACTCGGTTATAATTCGAACGGATTCTCTATAGAGCACATTTAGACATGCTCGTATTAATCGCATCAAAACGACAACCAAATTTTATTAAAATCAAATTTTACGATTTCAAATAGTTAATTATAGGCTTTTGTACAAAATTATACAGATTAATCTCAAATTTTCAGCTTTTTACTCGGTTAAAATTCGAACAAAATCTCTATAAAGCCCATTTAGACATGCACGTTTTAATCGCATCAAAACGACAACCAAATTTTATTAAAATCAAATTTTATGATTTCAAATATTTAATTATTAGCTTTTGAACAAAATTATACAGATTAATATGAAATTTTCAGAATTTTACTCGGTTAAAATTAGAACAGAATCTCTATAAAGCCCATTTAGACATGCACGTTTTAATCCCAACAAAACGACAACCAAATGTTATTTAATCAAATTTTATGAGTTTAAATATTTAATTATCGACTTTTGAATAAAATTATACAGATTAATCTCAAATTTTAAGGTTTTTACTCGGATAAAATTCGAACGGATTCTCTATAGAGCACATTTAGACATGCTCGTATTAATCGCATCAAAACGAAAACCAATTTTAATTAAAATCAAATTTTATGAGTTCAAATAGTTAATTATAGGCTTTTGAACAAAATTATACAGATTAATCTCAAATTTTCAGCTTTTTACTCGGTTAAAATTCGAACAAAATCTCTATAAAGCCCATTTAGACATGCACGGTTTAATCGCATCAAAATGACAACCAAATTTTATTAAAATCAAATTTTATAATTTCAAATATTTAATTATTAGCTTCTGAAAAAAATTATACGGATTAATATGAAATTTTCAGAATTTTACTCGGTTTTTACTCAGTTAAAATTCGAAAGGATTCTTTATAGAGAACATTTAGACATGCTCGTATTAATCGCATCAAAACGACAACCAAATTTTATTAACACAAATTTTATGAGTTCAAATAGTTAATTATAGACTTTTAAACAAAATTATACAGATTAATCTCAAATTTTCAGCTTTTTACTCGGTTAAAATTCGAATGGAATCTCTATAAAGCCCATTTAGACATGCACGTTTTAATCGCATCAAAACGACAACCAAATTTTATTAAAATCAAAATTTATGATTTCAAATAGTTAATTATTAGACTTTTTACAAAATTATACAGATTAATCTGAAATTTTTAGAATTTTAATCGGTTAAAATTAGAACGGAATCTTTATAAAGCCCATTTAGACATGCACGTTTTTGTCCCAACAAAACGACAACCAAATGTTATTAAATCAAATTTTATGAGTTCAAATATTAAATTATGGGATTTTGAACAAAATTATACAGAATAATCTCAAATTTTAAGGGTTTTACTCGGTAAAAATTCGAACGGATTCTCTATAGAACACAGTTAGCATGCACGTTTTAATCGCATCAAAACAACAACAAAATTTTATTAAAATCAAATTTTATGAGTTCAAATAGTTAATTATGGGCTTTTGAACAAAATTATACAGATTAATCTAAAATTTTTCAACTTTTTACTCGGTTAAAATTCGAACGGATTCTCTATTAAGCCTTTTTAGACATGTACGTTTTAATCCGAACTAAACGATAACTAGATGTTATTAAATAATATTTTTTGAGTTCAAATAATTAATTATGGGGTTTTGAAAAAAATTATACATATTAATCTAAAATTTTCAGCTTTTTACTCGGTTAAAATTTGAACGGGTTCTCTATAAAGCCTTTTTTGACGTGGACGTTTTAATCCGAACAAAACAAAAACCAGATTTTATTAAATGAAATTTTATGAGTTCAAATAGTTAATTATTGGATTTTGAATAAGATTATACAGATAAATCTAAAATTTTCCGCTTTTTACTCGGTTAAAATTCGAACGGATTCTCTATAAACCAATTTTAGACAAGCAAGTTTTAGTCCTAACAAAACGAAAATTAGATGTTATTAAATCAAATTTTACGAGTTTAAATAGTTAATTATGGGGTTTTGAAAGAAATTATACAAATTAATATAAAATTTTCAACTTTTTACTCGGTTAAAATTTGAACGTATAAAACCTTTTTAGACATGCACGTTTTAATCCAAACAAAACGATAACTAGATGTTATTAAATCAAATTTTTTGAGTTTAAATAATTAATTATGGGGTTTTGAACAAAATTATACAGATTAATCTAAAATTTTCAGCTTTTTACTCGGTTAAAATTTGAACGGGTTCTCTATAAAGCCTTTTTAGACGTGGACGTTTTAATCCGAACAAAACAAAAACCAGATATTATTAAAAGAAATTTTATGAGTTCAAATAGTTAATTATTGGATTTTGAATAAAATTGTATAGATAAATCCAAAATTTTAATATTTTTACCCTGTTAAAATTCGAACGGATTCTCTATAAAGCAATTTTAGACAAGCAAGTTTTAGTCCTAACAAAACGAAAATTAGATGTTATTAAATCAAATTTTACGAGTTCAAATAGTTAATTATGGGCTTTTGAACAAAATTATACAGATTAATCTAAAATTTTCAACTTTTTACTCGGTTAAAATTCGAACGGATTCTCTATAAAGCCTTTTTAGACATGCACGTTTTAATCCAAACAAAACGATAAATAGATGTTACTAAATCAAATTTTTTGAGTTCAAATAATTAATTATGGGGTTTCGAACAAAATTATACAGATTAATCTAAAATTTTTTAGCTTTTTACTCGGTTAAAATTTGAACGGGTTCTCTAAAAAGCCTTTTTAGACGTGGACGTTTTAATCCAAACAAAACAAAAACCAGATGCTATTAAATGAAATTTTATGAGTTCAAATTGCTAATTATTGGATTTTGAACAAAATTATACAGATAAATCTAAAATTTTCAGCTTTTTACTCGGTTAAAATTCGAACGGATTCTCTATAAAGCAATTTTAGGCAAGCATGTTCTAGTCCCAAAAGACGAAAATTAGATGTTATTAAATCAAATTTTACGAGTTCAAATAGTTAATTATATGCTTTTGAACAAAATTATACAGATTAATCTAAAATTTTCAACTTTTTACTCGGTTAAAATTCGAACGGATTCTCTATAAAGCCTTTTTAGACATGCACGTTTTAATCCGAACATAACGATAACTACGTGTTATAATTCAAATTTTTTGATTTCAAATAATTAACTATGGGGTTTTGAACCAAATTATACAGATTAATCTAAAATTTTTAGGTTTTTACTCGGTTAAAATTTGTACGGGTTCTCTATAAAGCCTTTTTAGACGTGGACGTTTTAATCCGAACAAAACAAAAAATAAATGTTATTAAATTAAATTTTATGAGTTCAAATAGTTAATTATTGGATTTTGAACAAAATTATACAAATAAATCTAAAATTTCAGCTTTTTACTCAGTTAAAATTCGAACGGATTCTCTATAAAATAATTTTAGACTAGCAAGTTTTAGTCCCAACACAACAAAAATTAGATGTTATTAAATCAAGTTTTACGAGTTTAAATAGTTAACTATGTGGTTTTGAACAAAATTATATAGATTAATCTAAAATTTCCAACCTTTTACTCGGTTAAAATTCGAACGGATTCTCTATAAAGTCTTTTTAGACATGCACGTTTTAATCCCAACAAAACGAAAATTAGATGTTATTAAATCAAATTTTACGAGTTCAAATAGTTAATTATGGGCTTTTGAACAAAATTATACAGATTAATCTAAAATTTTCAACTTTTTACTCGGTTAAAATTCGAACGGATTCTCAATAAAGCCTTTTTAGACATGCACGTTTTAATCCGAATAAAACAACAATTAGATGTTACTAAACCAAATTTTTTGAGTTTAAATAATTAATTATAGGGTTTTGAACAAAATTATATAGATTAATCTAAAATTTTCAGCTTTTTACTCGGTTAAAATTTGAACGGGTTCTCTATGAAGCCTTTTTAGACGTGGACGTTTTAATCCGAACAAAACAAAAACCAGATGTTATTAAATGAAATTTTATGTGTTCAAATAGTTAATTATTGGACTTTGAACAAAATTATACAAATAAATCTAAAATTTTCAGCTTTTTACTCGGTTAAAATTTGAACGGAATCTCTATAAAACAATTTTAGACAAGAAAGTTTTAGTCCCAAAAAAACAAAAATTAGATGTTATTAAATCAAATTTTACGAGTTTAAATAGTTAATTATGGGGTTTTCAACAAAATTATATAGATTAATCTAAAATTTTCAACTTTTTACTCGGTTAAAATTCGAACGGATTCTCTATAATGCCTTTTTAGAATTGCACGTTTTGATCCGAACAAAACGATAACTTGATGTTATTAAGTCAAATTTTTTGAGTTCAAATAATTAATTATGGGCTTTTGAAAAAAATTATAAAAATTAATCTAAAATTTTTAGCTTTTTACTCGGTTAAAATTTGAAAAGATTCTTTATAAAGCCTTTTTAGACATGCACGTTTTAATCCCAACAAAACGAAAAACAGATATTATTAAATCAAATTTTACGAGTTCAAATAGTTAATTATGGGCTTTTGAACAAAATTATACAAATTAATCTAAAATTTTCAACTTTTTACTCGGTTAAAATTCGAACGGATTCTCTATAAAGACTTTTTAGACATGCACATTTTAATCCGAACATAACGATAACTACATGTTATTAAATCAAATTTTTTGAGTTAAAATAATTAACTATGGGGTTTTGAACAAAATTATACAGATTAATCTAAAATTTTTAGCTTTTTACTCGGTTCAAATTTAAATGGGTTCTCTATAAATCCTTTTTAGACGTGGACATTTTAATCCGAACAAAACAAAAAATAGATGTTATTAAACGAAATTTTATGAGTTCAAATAGTTAATTATTGGATTTTGAACAAAATTATACAAATAAATCTAAAATTTCAGCTTTTTACTCGGTTAAAATTTGAACGGATTCTCTATAAAGCAATTTTCACAAGCAAGTTTTAGTCCCAACACAACAAAAATTAGATGTTATTAAATCAAATTTTACAAGTTTAAATAGTTAATTATGTGGTTTTGAACAAAATTATACAGATTAATCTAAAATTTTTAGCTTTTTACTCGGTTAAAATTCGAACGGATTCTCTATAAAGTCTTTTTAGACATACACATTTTAATCCCAACAAAACGAAAATCAGATGTTATTAAATCAAATTTTATGAGATCAAATAGTTAATTATGAGCTTTTGAACAAAATTATAAAAATTAATCTAAACTTTTCAACTTTTTAGTTGGTTAAAATTCGAACAGATTCTTTATAAAGCCTTTTTAGACATGAACGTTTTAATCCAAACAAAACGATAACGAGATGTTACTAAATCAAATTTTTTGAGTTCAAATAATTAATTATGGGCTTTTGAACAAAATTATACAAATTAATCTAAAAGTTTCAGCTTTTTACTCGGTTAAAATTTGAACGGATTCTCTATAAAGCCTTTTTAGACATGCATATTTTAATCCGAACAAAACAAAATCTAAATGTTATTAAATAAAATTTTATGAGTTCAAATAGTTAATTATGGGATTTTGAACAAAATTATACAGATTAATCTAAAATTTTCAGCTTTTTACTCGGTTAAAACTCGAACGGGTTCTCTATAAAGCAATTTTAGACATGCAAGTTTTAATCCCACCAAAACGAAAACCAGATGTTATTAAATCAAATTTTATGTGTTCAAATAGTTGAATATGGTCTTTTAAATAAAATTATACAGATTAATCTTAAATTTTTAGCTTTTTACTCGGTTAAAATTCGAACGAATTCTCTATAAAGCCTTTTTAGACATGCACATTTTAATCCCAACAAAACGAAAACAAGATTTTATTAAATGAAATTTTATGAGTTCAAATATTTAATTTTGAGCTTTTGAAAAAAATTATACAGATTAATCTAAAATTTTAAGCTTTTTACTCAATTAAAAATCGAACGGATTCTCTATAAAGCCTTTTTAGACATACACGTTTTAATCCCAACAAAACAAAAATCAGATGTTATTAATATCAAATTTTACGAGTTCAAATAGTTAATTATGGTCTTTTGAATAAAATTATACATATTAATCTAAAATTTTCAGCTTTTTACTCGTTTAAAATTTGAACGGATTCTCTATAAAGCCTTTTTAGACGTGGAAGTTTTAGTCCGAACAAAACAAAACCAGATGTTATTAAATCAAATTTTAAGAGTTTAAATAGTTAATTATGAGATTTTGAACAAAATTATACAGATAAATCTAAAATTTTTAACTTTTTACTTGGTTAAAATTCGAACGGATTCTCTATAAAGCAATTTTAGACAAGCAAGTTTTAATCCCAACAAAACAAAAATTGGATGTTATTAAATCAAATTTTATGATTTCAAATAGTTGAATATGGGATTTTGAACAAAATTATATAGATTAATCTAAAATTTTTAGCTTTTTACTCGGTTAAAATTCGAACGGATTCTCTACAAAGCCTTTTTATACATGCACATTTTAATCTCAACAAAATGAAAACCAAATTTTATTGAATGAAATTTTATGAGTTCAAATATTTAATTTTGAGCTTTTGAATAAAATTTTACAGAGTAAACTAAAATTTTTAGCTTTTTACTCGGTTAAAATTCGAACGGATTCTCTATAAAACCTTTATAGACATGCATGTTTTAATACCAACAAAATGAAAATCATGTAACATCCCGATTTTGGGGTTAGTAGTTTGGAGAATTAGATTCGGGTCGAATCGAGTTCTCTGGTTCATTATTCCAAGGAAAAATAAATAAGAATATTTTAATTAGGAAAAATAATAATTTTGGAATATGGTTTAAAATATTGAAAATATGTTTCAAGATTAAAAGAAAATAATTTGGACTTTATATTGATTTTTAATTATGCTTAATTATGCATAAGTGACCAATTTGTAATTTTTGGAAAAATTGGAGGACTTATTTTGTAATTTTTGGAAAATATGTTGTTTTATTGACTAAATTGAAAAGCAAGCTAAACATAGAATCTTTAGAGGGCCATAAACCCATTTCTGATTTTTAAAAATGATTTATTCACCCAAATGTATTTTTATTATTTTAAATTGAGATTTTTAATCATTTTCTCTCAAAACCACTTTTCTCTCATTTTCTCTCATCTTTTTCTCTCATTTTCTCTCCACTTTCTCTTCATCTTTTCTCTTCAATTCCTTGCTGATTTTTGCATCTTTTTCAACAAAGATTACATCATTTGTATCATCTTTCCATCCTTTACAAAACCTAAGCATCAATTTCATCAAATCTACATCAAATTGCAAGGAATCAAGAAGAGGAAATTATATCTTTTTGGTGAATAGATCTTGAAGGTAATTTTCTGGATTTTTATTCTTTTCTAAGGTTGTTTATTGAAATTCTCAAGTATTAGCTTGCTAATCTTTTAATAAAAACTTAATTCTATGTTTTAATGTTAGATCTAGTGTTTTTATGGAAGTTTTTGTGAAATCTTTTTGGATCTCATTAAATGATAGAATTAGATGAATTCAATTATGTTTTTATGTTAATTAAATGATTAACTGAGTCTTGATTTGATAGCACATTAATTTAATCCCGGAATAATGCAATCGACGTAGTTTTAAGGTGCTTTTCGGTTGTTTTATGGGCTGTTTTAGATGCTTTAATATTGCTGGAGATATAAGGATGATTTGGATGTGTTTTTGGATCATAATTGAAGTGGATTAGATGTTAGATTCATTAGGTTTTGGGTTGTTGTTGTTCGGATGCGTTTCGGCTTAGTTTACAGTCTTTTCGGCTAAGTTTTCGGTAGTTTAATGGTGATCAGGTATGGCTGTTGGTTTGAGCATGTTATGATGTGAGAATGCTCTGTTTTTAATGTTGTAGAAGAGGTACAAGAAGGTGCTTGATTGCTGGTGTGTTGGTGCGATCATCGGATAGCGGCGAAAGCTCGTTTCGCTTGTTGGTGAGTGATTACGGATTTAAAGCGAATCGCGTTTGGTACGGTTCTGTTTTTGGGGACTATGGAAGAGTGTGAAAACCTTCCATAGTTTAAGAGTAAGTAAAGTAAATATTTTTGATAAACCGATATGAGTTTCGGCTACATTTGATAAAGGCATTATGTTGGTAATGCAATGAGATTTATGGAAATGCATGAGCATGTTTTGAAATGGTGCATACAAGAGAATTACTTGCTGAAATGCATAGCTTATTTAGCATCCATGATTATGAAAAATTATGAGAAATAATTTGGGATACAATATGGTTATTTTCCTTATATATGATGGTGCCTTTGGGCATGGCTTTGGTTCATTTGTTGAACATATTATGCATACCTTATGCGCAGCAAGTTATATGATTTGAAATACAATATGGTTAATTGCCTTATACATGATGGTGCCTTTGGGCATGGCTTTGGTTCATTTGTTGAACATATTATGCATGCATTATGAGCAACAAGTTATCATGCACATTTGATTATGATATTGGCTTAGTGACACTAACTTTAGATTCAAATACGAATGACATGTCATTAGGATTGAGTGCACTATAAAATAAACAGAATAATGATATTGCCTACACGTAAACAAGGGAGACTTTGTGTCCAACCGTGCGTGGTAGTGCCACCTACACGTAAACAAAGGTGACTTTGTGTCCAACCGTGTGTGTAGAGCTTGCCTATATGTAAACAAGGGTGACTTTGTGTCCGACCGTGCATATAGTTGACCCATACGTAAACAAGGGTGACTTTGTGTCCAACCGTGCGTAGTGGGGGATAACATGTATACAAGGGTGACTAAGTGTCCGACCGATGCATGTTGAAAAAAAGGATCCGTGTATTCGGTGAACCCAAGGTTCACATTAAGTGGTCACTAGAAAGCCAATATACATACATGAATTTGAAATGGACATTGTGCATCATTTATAAATTGATTTGATAAGATTATGTGAACTCAAGGAAGCATATGATTTAAAGAACATGAGCATGAGATGTTAGCATGCATGATTTAACAAAGCATTACAAATTATGGTTTCATCATGGTTTTAATTAGATGCATTGATGATTTGTGTAGAGCTTCCTCACTAAGCATGTTTGCTTAAGCTCTCTTTTCATCCATGCAGAGAAATAAAGGCACTTGGAGCTTCGTTCGAGGCAAGGAAACCAAGGGGAAGAATCACTTTGAATTTGGAATGTTTTTGGCAAACAAATTGGGCAAGACAATGTGTAACCCAACCTATGTGAGGAGTGTGTACTTATGCTTTGGTTTCTGTTGTAATAAGACCATTATTGTTTGATTGTTAATTGTTGAACTTTGGAATTGTTTGGATTATTGAAGCATGTACTAGCATGACTGATATGTTGTTAATCATTTCCTAGGGAGCATGCCTATAGCTTGATTGATGTACGTGTCGTTGTTGATTATGTGCCATATGTTACTAAATATGCCTAGGATTGATGCATTTAGTGGATCTAATTAATGGTTGAGTATTGAGTAATTGGTATGCACTTAGTGTAACGAAACTTTTGGTTCCAGACCCAAAGTTTCGAAACCTTTGGGTGAAGGTTCTGAAACCTTTGTCAAATAGTTTCGAAACCTTCACAAGGTTTCAAAACCTTGCGGGCAGTTTCAATTCTGGATAGCTACTGGACGCGAAAAGTTTCGAAACTTTCCAGGAAAGTTTCGAAACCTTTTACAAAAAGTTTTGGAACCTCTGGAAAGGTTTCGAAACCTTTGATCACCTAGAATTGAAAGTTGCTAGAAATTATATTTTAGTCCCGAATATCTTCTTTTGTTTGATTAAGGTATTTGCAGATGTGATTTTGAGCTGAAATTTTGCATGCATGCATAAAGTTGATTTAATTTTAAGATAGTTAATCTAATTCGGATGAAGTCCTCTTATTTTGGAAGATTTACATTTTGGTCCCTAAATTAGAGGAACATGCAATTGATGATGTTAGAATGATCCGTTTGAGTTGAAATTTGCTGTGAGGAACTCTTGTATGTTTAATTGAACTTGAATGAAGAGAAATTATATTTTGTTAATGGAATTTAAAAGTTTTACGTTTTAGTCCATAATCTATGTTAGTGTTTAAATCGGATGTTTGTTTTTAATTAATGTGGTACCAATAATGCTTTGAATAAGACCTTGACACATAGGAAAAAGATTGCGCATCTAGGCAAGATAAAATAAAAAAAATGTAATGGTTTTAGGGTTGTTTATCGAATCGAACCTTCGCAGGTTTGGTTTGATATTCCCTGTGTAACCCGTTAGTGTCGGTTTCGTCTAGGCCGGGCTAAGGGGGTTACAAACCAGATGTTATTAAATCAAATTTTATGATTTCAAATAGTTAATTATGGGCTTTTGAACAAAATTATACAGATTAATCTAAAATTTTCAACTTTTAGTCGGTTAAAATTCGAACAGATTCTCTATAAAGCCTTTTTAGACATGCACGTTTTAATCCCAAGAAAACGAAAATCAGATGTTATTAAATCAAATTTTATGAGTTCAAATAGTTAATTATGGTCTTTTGAATAAAATTATACATATTAATCTAAAATTTTTAGCTTTTTACTCGTTTAAAATTTGAACGGATTCTCTATAAAGCGTTTTTAGACGTAGACGTTTTAGTCCGAACAAAATAAAACCAGATGTTATTAAATCAAATTTTAAGAGTTTAAATAGTTAATTATGAGATTTTGAACAAAATATGCAGATAAATCTAAAATTTTTAGCTTTTTACTTGGTTAAAATTCGAATGGATTCTCTATAAAGCAAATTTTAGACAAGCAAGTTTTAATCCCAACAAAACAAAAATTAGATGTTATTAAATCAAATTTTATGATTTCAAATAGTTGAGTATGGGCTTTTGAACAAAATTATACAGATTAATCTAAAATTTTTAGCTTTTTACTCGGTTAAAATTCGAACGGATTCTCTACAAAGCCTTTTTACACATGCACATTTTAATCTCAACAAAACGAAAACCAAATTTTATTAAATGAAATTTTATGAGTTCAAATATTTAATTTTGAGCTTTTGAATAAAATTTTACAGATTAATCTAAAATTTTTCGCTTTTTACTCGGTTAAAATTTGAACGGACTCTCTAAAAAACCTTTGTAGACATGCATGTTTTAATACCAACAAAATGAAAACCAGATGTTATTAAATCAAATTTTATGATTTCAAATAGTTAATTATGGGCTTTTGAACAAAATTATACAGATTAATCTAAAATTTTCAATATTTTAGTCGGTTAAATTTCGAACGGATTCTCTATAAAGCCTTTTTAGACATGTACGTTTTAATCCGAACAAAACAAAAAACAGATGTTATTAAATAAAATTTTACGATTTCAAATAGTTAATTACTCGGTTAAAATCAGAACGGATTCTCTATAAAACCTTTATAGACATGCATGTTTTAATACCAACAAAATGATAACCAGATGTTATTAAATCAAATTTTATGAGTTCAAATAGTTAATTATGGGCTTTTGAACAAAATTATACAAATTAATCTAAACTTTTCAACTTTTTAGTCGGTTAAAATTCGAACAGATTCTCTATAAAGCCTTTTTAGACATGTACGTTTTAATCCAAACAAAACGATAACGAGATGTTATTAAATCAAATTTTTTGAGTTCAAAAAATTAATTATGGGCATTTGAACAAAATTATACAGATTAATCTAAAATTTTCAACTTTTTACTCGGTTAAAATTTGTACGGATTCTCTATAAAGCCTTTTTGGACATGCACGTTTTAATCCCAACAAAACGATAACTAGATGTTATTAAATCAAATATTTTGAGTTCAAATAATTAATTATGGGCTTTTGAAAAAAATTATGCAGATTAATCTAAAATTTTCAGCTTTTTACTCGGATAAAATTCAAACAGATTCTCTTTAAAGCCCATTTACACATGCACGTTTTAATTCCAACAAAACGAAAACCAGATTTTATAAAATGAAATTTTATGAGTTCAAATAGTTAATTTTGGGCTTTTGAACAAAACTATACTTATTAATCTAAAATTTTTAGCTTTTTACTCGGTTAAAATTCGAACGGATTCTCTATCAAGCCTTTTTAGACATGCACGTTTTAATCCCAACAAAATGAAAATCAGATGTTATTGAATCAAATTTTATGAGTTCAAATAGTTAATTAAGGGCTTTTGAACAAAATTATATAGATTAATCTAAAATTTTCAGCTTTTTACTCGGTTAAAATTTGAACGGATTCTCTATAAAGCCTTTTTAGACATGCACGTTTTAATCCCAAAAAAACAAAAACAAGATGTTATTAAATAAAATTTTATGAGTTCGGATAGTTAATTATGGGCTTTTGAACAAAATTGTACAGATAAATCTAAAATTTTTAGCTTTTTACTCGGTTAAAATTTGAACGGATTCTCTATAAAGCCTTTTTAGACTTGCACGTTTTAATACGAACAAAACAAAAACCAGATGTTATTAAATAAAATTTTATGAGTTCAGATAGTTAATTATGGGATTTTGAACAAAATTTTACAGATAAATCTAAAATTTTTAGCTTTTTATTCGGTTAAAATTCGAACTAATTCTCTATAAAGCAATTTTAGACATGCAAGTTTTAATCCCACCAAAACGAAAACCAGATGTTATTAAATAAAATTTTATGAGTTCAAATAGTTGAATATGGTCTTTTAAACAAAATTATACAGATTAATCTAAAATTTTCAGCTTTTTACTAGGTTAAAATTTTGAGTTCAAATATTTAATTTTGAGCTTTTGAACAAAATTATACAGATTAATCTAAAATTTTCAGCTTTTTACTCTGTTAAAATTCGAACCGATTCTTTATAAATCCTTTTTAGACATGCACATTTTAATCCCAACAAAAAGAAAACAATATTTTATTAAATAAAATTTTATGAGTTCAAATATTTAATTTTGAACTTTTGAACAAAATTATACAGATTAATCTAAAATTAACGAAAATTAGATGTTATTTAAATCAAATTTTATGAGTTCAAAAAGTTAATTATGGGATTTTGAACAAAATTATACAGATAAATCTAAAATTTTTAGTTTTTTACTCGGTTAAAATTCGAACGGATTCTCTATAAAGCCTTTTTAGACATGGACATTTTAATCCGAACAAAACAAAAACTAGATGTTATTAAAAAAAATTATGAGTTCAAATAGTTAATTATGGGATTTTGAACTAAATTATATAGATAAATCTAAAATTTTCAACTTTTTACTCGGTTAAAGTTTGAACGGATTCTCAATAAAGCAATTTTGGACATGCAAGTTTTAATCCCACCAAAACGAAAACTAGATGTTATTAAATCAAATTTTATGAGTTCAAATAGTTGAATATGGTCTATTAACCAAAATTATAAATATTAATCTAAAATTTTTAGCTTTTTACTCGGTTAATATTCCAACGGATTCTCTATAAAGCCTTTTTAGACGTAGACATTTTAATCCGAACAAAACAAAACCATATGTTTTTAAATCAAATTTTTTGAGTTCAAATAATTAATTATGGGATTTTGAACAAAATTATACAGATTAATCTAAAATTTTCAACTTTTTACTCGGTTAAAATTTGTACGGATTCTCTATAAAGCCTTTTTGGACATGCACGTTTTAATCCCAACAAAACGATAACTAGATGCTATTAAATCAAATATTTTGAGTTCAAATAATTAAATATGGGCTTTTGAACAAAATTATGCAGATTAATCTAAAATTTTCAGCTTTTTACTCGGATAAAATTCGAACAGATTCTCTTTAAAGCCCATTTACACATGCACGTTTTAATTCCAACAAAACGAAAACCAGATTTTATAAAATGAAATTTTATGAGTTCAAATAGTTAATTTTGGGCTTTTGAACAAAACTATACTTATTAATCTAAAATTTTTAGCTTTTTACTCGGTTAAAATTCGAACGGATTCTCTATCAAGCCTTTTTAGACATGCACGTTTTAATCCCAACAAAATGAAAATAAGATGTTATTGAATCAAATTTTATGAGTTCAAATAGTTAATTAAGGGCTTTTGAACAAAATTATATAGATTAATCTAAAATTTTCAGCTTTTTACTCGGTTAAAATTTGAACGAATTCTCTATAAAGCCTTTTTGGACATGCACTTTTTAATCCCAACAAAACGATAACTAGATGTTATTAAATCAAATATTTTGAGTTCAAATAATTAAATATGGGCTTTTGAACAAAATTGTACAGATAAATCTAAAATTTTCAGCTTTTTACTCGGTTAAAATTTGAACGGATTCTCTATAAAGCCTTTTTAGACTTGCACGTTTTAATACGAACAAAACAAAAACCAGATGTTATTAAATAAAATTTTATGAGTTCAGATAGTTAATTATGGGATTTTGAACAAAATTTTACAGATAAATCTAAAATTTTTAGCTTTTTATTCGGTTAAAATTCGAACTAATTCTCTATAAAGCAATTTTAGACATGCAAGTTTTAATCCCACCAAAACGAAAACCAGATGTTATTAAATAAAATTTTATGAGTTCAAATAGTTGAATATGGTCTTTTAAACAAAATTATACAGATTAATCTAAAATTTTCAGCTTTTTACTAGGTTAAAATTTTGAGTTCAAATATTTAATTTTGAGCTTTTGAACAAAATTATACAGATTAATCTAAAATTTTCAGCTTTTTACTCTGTTAAAATTCGAACCGATTCTTTATAAATCCTTTTTAGACATGCACATTTTAATCCCAACAAAAAGAAAACAATATTTTATTAAATAAAATTTTATGAGTTCAAATATTTAATTTTGAACTTTTGAACAAAATTATACAGATTAATCTAAAATTAACGAAAATTAGATGTTAGTTAAATCAAATTTTATGAGTTCAAAAAGTTAATTATGGGATTTTGAACAAAATTATACAGATAAATCTAAAATTTTTAGTTTTTTACTCGGTTAAAATTCGAACGGATTCTCTATAAAGCCTTTTTAGACATGGACATTTTAATCCGAACAAAACAAAAACTAGATGTTATTAAAAAAAATTATGAGTTCAAATAGTTAATTATGGGATTTTGAACTAAATTATATAGATAAATCTAAAATTTTCAACTTTTTACTCGGTTAAAGTTTGAACGGATTCTCAATAAAGCAATTTTGGACATGCAAGTTTTAATCCCACCAAAACGAAAACTAGATGTTATTAAATCAAATTTTATGAGTTCAAATAGTTGAATATGGTCTATTAACCAAAATTATAAATATTAATCTAAAATTTTTAGCTTTTTACTCGGTTAATATTCCAATGGATTCTCTATAAAGCCTTTTTAGACGTAGACATTTTAATCCGAACAAAACAAAACCATATGTTTTTAAATCAAATTTTTTGAGTTCAAATAATTAATTATGGGATTTTGAATAAAATTATACAAATTAATCTAATATTTTCAACTTTTTACTTAGTTAAAATTCGAACGGATTCTCTATAAAGGCTTTTTAGACATGCAAGTTTTAATCCGAACAAAACAAAAACCAGATGTTATTATATCAATTTTTATGATTTCAAATAGTTAATTATGGGCTTTTGAACAAAATTATACAGATTAATCTAAAATTTTCAACTTTTAGTCAGTTAAAATTCGAAGGGATTCTCTATAAACCCTTTTTAGACACGCAAGTTTTAATCCGAACAAAACAAAAACCAGATGTTATTATATCAATTTTTATGATTTCAAATAGTTAATTATGGGCTTTTGAACAAAATTATACAGATTAATCTAAAATTTTCAACTTTTAGTCGGTTAAAATTCGAACGGATTCTCTATAAAGCCTTTTTAGACATGCACGTTTTAATCCCAAGAAAACAAAAATCAGATGTTATTAAATCACATTTTATGAGTTCAAATTGTTAATTATGGTCTTTCGAATAAAATTATACATATTAATCTAAAATTTTCAGCTTTTTACTCGTTTAAAATTTGAACGGATTCTCTATAAAGCCTTTTTAGACGTAGACGTTTTAGTCCGAACAAAACAAAATCAGATGTTATTAAATCAAATTTTAAGAGTTTAAATAAAGCCTTTTTAGCCGTGGACGTTTTAATCTGAGTAAAACAAAATCAGATGTTATTAAATCTAATTTTATGAGTTCAAATAGTTAATTACGAGATTTGGAATAAAATTATACAGATTAATCTAAAATTTTCAGCTATTTACTCGGTTAATATTCGAACGGATTCTCTATAAAACCTTTCTAGACAATCACGTTTTAATCCCAACAAAACGAAAACCAGATGTTATTAAATCAAATTTTATGAGTTCAAATAGTTAATTACGGGCTTTTAAACAAAATTATACGGATTAATCTAAAATTTTCAATTTTTTAGTCGGTTAAAATTCAAACAGATTCTCTATAAAGCCTTTTTAGACATGCACATTTTAATCCGAACAAAAAAATTACTAGATGTTATTAAATCAAATTTGATGAGTTCAAATAGTTAATTACGAGATTTTGAACAAAATTATACAGATAAATCTAAAATTTTCAGCTTTTTACACGGTTAAAATTCAAACGGATTCTCTATAAAGCCTTTTTAGACATGCACGTTTTAATCCGAGCAAAACGATAACTAGATGTTATTAAATCAAATTTTTTAGTTCAAATAATTAATTATGGGCTTTTGAACAAAATTTTGTAGATTAATCTAAAATTTTCAGCTTTTTACTCGGTTAAAATTCGAACGGATTCTCTATAAAACCTTTTTAGACATGCACATTTTAATCTCAACAAAATGAAAACCAGATTTTTTTAAATGAAATTTTATGAGTTCAAATATTTAATTTTGAGCTTTTGAATAAAATTATATAGATTAATCTAAAGTTTTTAGCTTTTTACTCGGTTAAAATTCGAACGTATTCTCTATAAAGCCTTTATAGAAATGCACGTTTTAATCCCAACAAAACGAAAACCAGATGTTATTAAATAAAATTTTATGAGTTCAAATAGTTAATTACGGGCTTTTAAACAAAATTATACAGATAAGTCTAAAATTTTAAACTTTTTAGTCGGTTAAAATTCGAACAGATTCTCTATAAAGCCTTTTTAGACATGCACGCTTTAATCCGAACAAAACAATTACTAGATGTTATATCAAATTTTTTGAGTTCAAATAATTATTTATGGGCTTTTGATCAAAATTATACAAATTAATCTAAAATTTTCAGCTTTTTACTTAGTTAAAATTTGAACGGATTCTCTATAAAGCCTTTTTAGACATGCACGTTTTAATCGGAACAAAACCAAAACCAGATGTTATTAAATCAAATTTTATTAGTTCAAATAGTTAATTAAGGGCTTTTAAACAAAATTATATAGATTAGTCTAAAATTTTCAACTTTTTAGTCGATTAAAATTTGAACAGATTCTCTATAAAGCCTTTTTAGACATGCACGTTTTAATCTGAACAAAATGATAAGTAGATGTTATTAAATCAAAGTTTTTGAGTTCAAATAATTAATTACGGGCTTTTAAACAAAATTATACAGATTAATCTAAAAGTTTTAGGTTTTTACTCGTTTAAAATTTGAACGGATTCTCTATAAAGCCTTTTTAGACGTGGACGTTTTAATCCGAACAAAACAAAACCAGATGATATTAAATCATATTTTATGAGTTAAAATAGTTAATTATGAGATTTTGAACAAAATTATACAGATAAATCTAAAATTTTCAGCTTTTTACTCGGTTAAAATTCGAACGGATTCTCTATAAAGCCTTTTTAGACATGCACGTTTTAATCCTAAAAAAACAAAAACAAGATTTTATTTAATGAAATTTTATGAGTTCAAATAGTTAATTATGGGATTTTGAACAAAATTATACAGATAAATCTAAAATTTTTAGCTTTTTTCTCGGTAAAAATTCGAATGAATTCTCTATAAAGCCCTTTTAGACGTGGACATTTTAATCCGAACAAAATAAAACCAGATGTTATTAAATCAAATTTGATGAGTTCAAATAGTTAATTATGAGATTTTGAACAAAATTATACAGATAAATCTAAAATTTTCAACTTTTTACACGGTTAAAATTCAAACGGATTCTCTATAAAGCCTTTTTAGACATGCACGTTTTAATCGGAGCAAAACGATAACTAGATGTTATTAAATCAAATTTCTTAGTTCAAATAATTAATTATGGGCTTTTATACAAAATTATGTAGATAAATCTAAAACTTTCAGCTTTTTACTCGGTTATAATTCAAACGGATTCTCTATAAAGCCTTTTTAGACATGCACATTTTAATCTCAACAAAACAAAAACTAGATTTTATTAAATAAAATTTTATGAGTTCAAATATTTAATTTTGATCTTTTGAATAAAATTATACAGATTAATCTAAAATTTTTAGCTTTTTACTCGGTTAATATTCGAACGGATTCTCTATAAAGCCTTTATAGACATGCACGTTTTAATCCCAACAAAACGAAAACCAGATGTTATTAAATCAAATTTTATGAGTTCAAATAGTTAATTACGGGCTTTTAAACAAAATTATACGGATTAATCTAAAATTTTCAATTTTTTAGTCGGTTAAAATTCAAACAGATTCTCTATAAAGCCTTTTTAGACATGCACATTTTAATCCGAACAAAAAAATTACTAGATGTTATTAAATCAAATTTGATGAGTTCAAATAGTTAATTACGAGACTTTGAACAAAATTATACAGATAAATCTAAAATTTTCAGCTTTTTACACGGTTAAAATTCAAACGGATTCTCTATAAAGCCTTTTTAGACATGCACGTTTTAATCCGAGCAAAACGATAACTAGATGTTATTAAATCAAATTTTTTAGTTCAAATAATTAATTATGGGCTTTTGAACAAAATTTTATAGATTAATCTAAAATTCTCAGCTTTTTACTCGGTTAAAATTCGAACGGATTGTCTATAAAGCCTTTTTAGACATGCACATTTTAATCTCAATAAAACGAAAACCAGATTTTATTAAATGAAATTTTATGAGTACAAATATTTAATTTTGAGCTTTTGAATAAAATTATACAGATTAATCTAAAATTTTTAGCTTTTTACTCGGTTAAAATTCGAACAGATTCTCTATAAAGCCTTTTTAGGCATGCACGTTTTAATCCGAACAAAACAATTACTAGATGTTATTAAATCAAATTTTTTGAGTTCAAATAATTAATTATGGGCTTTTGAACAAAATTATACAGATTAATCTAAAATTTTTAGCTTTTTAGTCGGTTAAAATTTGAACGGATTCTCTATAAAGCGTTTTTAGACATGCACATTTTAAACCGAACAAAACCAAAACAAGATGTTATTAAATCAAATTTTATTAGTTCAAATAGTTAATTAAGGCTTTTGAACAAAATTATACAGATTAATCTAAATTTTTCAGCTTTTTACTCGGTTAAAATTCAAACTGGTTCTCCATAAAGCCTTTTTAGACATGAACGTTTTAATCCGAATAAAACGATAACTAGATGTTTTAAATCAAATTTTTTGATTACAAATAATTAATTATGGGCTTTTAACAAAATTATACAGATTAATCTAAAATTTTCAACTTTTTAGTCGGTTAAAATTCGAACAGATTCTCTATAAAGCCTTTTTAGGCATGCACGTTTTAATCCGAACAAAACAATTACTAGATGTTATTAAATCAAATTTTTTGAGTTCAAATAATTAATTATGGGCTTTTGAACAAAATTATACAGATTAATCTAAAATTTTTAGCTTTTTAGTCGGTTAAAATTTGAACGGATTCTCTATAAAGCCTTTTTAGACATGCACATTTTAAACCGAACAAAACCAAAACAAGATGTTATTAAATCAAATTTTATTAGTTCAAATAGTTAATTAAGGCTTTTGAACAAAATTATACAGATTAATCTAAAATTTTCAGCTTTTTACTCGGTTAAAATTCAAACGGATTCTCCATAAAGCCTTTTTAGACATGAACGTTTTAATCCGAATAAAACGATAACTAGATGTTTTAAATCAAATTTTTTGATTACAAATAATTAATTATGGGCTTTTAAAAAAATTATACAGATTAATCTAAAATTTTTATCTTTTTACTATGTTAAAATTCGAACAGATTATCTTTAAAGCCCATTTACACATGCACGTTTTAATCCCAACAAAACGAAAACCATATTTTATTAAATGAAATTTTATGAGTTCAAATAGTTAAATTTGAGCTTTTGAACAAAATTATACTTATTAATCTAAAATTTTCAGCTTTTTACTCGGTTAAAATTCCATCGGATTCTCTATCAAGCCTTTTTAGACATGCACGTTCTAATCCCAACAAAACGAAAACCAGATTTTATTAAATGAAATTTTATGAGTTCAAATATTTAATTTTGAACTTTTGAATAAAATTATACAAATCAATCTAAAATTTTTAGCTTTTTACTCGGTTAAAATTCGAACGTATTCTCTATAAAGCCTTTTTAGACATGCACCTTTTAATCCGAACAAAATGATAACTAGATGTTATTAAATCAAATTTTTTGAGTTCAAATAATTAATTATGGGCTTTTGAATAAAATTATGCAGATTAATCTAAAATTTTCAGCTTTTTACTTGGTTAAAATTCGAACGGATTCTCAATAAAGCCTTTTTAGACATGAACGTTTTAATCTGAACAAAATGATAAGTAGATGTTATTAAATCAAATTTTTTGAGTTCAAATAATTAATTATGGGCTTTTAAACAAAATTATAGAGTTAATCTAAAAGTTTCAGCTTTTTACTCGTTTAAAATTTGAACGGATTCTCTATAAAGCCTTTTTAGACGTGGACGTTTTAATCCGAACAAAACAAAACCAGATGATATTAAATCAAATTTTATGAGTTCAAATAGTTAATTATGAGATTTTGAACAAAATTATACAGATTAATCCAAAATTTTTAGCATTTCACTCTGTTAAATTTTGAACGAATTCTCTATAAAGCCTTTTTAGACATGCACGTTTTAATCCGAAAAAACGAAAACTAGATGTTATTAAATCAAATTTTATGAGTTCAAATCGTTAATTATGGGATTTTGAAAAAAATTATACAGATAAATCTAAAATTTTCTGGGTTTCACTCGGTTAAATTCGAACAGATTTTCTATAAAACCTGTTTAGAAATGCACGTTTTAATCCGAATAAAACAAAAACCAGATGTTTTTAAATAAAATTTTACGAGTTCAAATAGTTAATTATGGGATTCTGAGAAAATTATACAGATAAATCTAAATTTTTCAGCTTCAAACTCGGTTAAAATTCGAACGTATTCTTTATAAAGCAATTTTAGACACGTAAGTTTTAATCCCACCAAAATGAAAACTAGATGTTATTAAATCAAATTTAATGAGCTCAAATTGTTGAATATGGTATATTCGAACGGGTTCTCTATAAAGCCTTTTTAGACGTAGACGTTTTAATCCGAACAAAACAAAAACCAGATGTTATTAAATTAAATTTTTTGAGTTCAAATAATTAATTATGGGCTTTTGAACAAAATTATACAAATTAATCTAAAATTTTCAACTTTTTACTCTGTTACAATTCGAACGGATTCTCTATAAAGCCTTTTTATACATGTACGTTTTAATCCGAACAAAACTATAACTAGATGTTATTAGATCAAATTTTTTGAGTTCAAATAATTAATTATGAGCTTTTGAACAAAATTATATAGATTAATCTAAAAGTTTCAGCTTTTTACTCGGTTAAAATTTGAACGAATTCTCTATAAAGTCTTTTTCGACATGCACGTTTTAATCCGAACAAAACAAAAACCAGATTTAATTAAATAAAATTTTATGAGTTTAAATAGTTAATTATGGGATTTTGAACAAAATTATACAGATATATCTAAAATTTTCATCTTTTTACTCGGTTAAAATTCGAACGAATTCTCCATCAAGCAATTTTAGACATGCAAGTTTTAATCCTACCAAAACGAAAACCAGATGTTATTAAATCAAATTTTATGTGTTCAAATAGTTGAATATGGTCTTTTAAACAAAATTATACAAATTAACCTAAAATTTTTAGCTTTTTACTCGGTTAAAATTCCAATGAATTCTCCACAAAGCCTTTTTAGACATGCACATTTTAATGCAAACAAAACGAAAACAAAATTTTATTAAATGAAATTTTATGAGTTCAAATATTTAATTTTGAGCTTTTGAAAAAAATTATACAGATTAATCTAAAATTTTCAGCTTTTTACTTTGTTAAAATTCGAAAGGATTCTCTATAAAGCCTTTTTAGACATGCACATTTTAATCCCATCAAAACGAAAATCAGATGTTATTAAATCAAATTTTACAAATTCAAATAGTTAATTATGGACTTTTGAAAAAAATTATACAGATTAATCTAAAATTTTCAGCTTTTTACTCGGTTAAAATTCAAACAGAATCTCCATAAAGCCTTTTTATACATGCACATTTTAATCCGAATAAAACGATAACTAGATGTTATTAAATTAAATTTTATGAGTTCAAATAGTTAATTATGGGATTTTAAACAAAATTATGCAGATTAATCTACAATTTTCAGCTTTTTACTCGGTTAAAATTCGAACAGATTCTCTTTATAGCCCATTTACGCATGCACATTTTAATCCCAACAAAACGAAAACCAGATTTTATTAATTGAAATTTTATGAGTTCAAATAGTTAATTTTGAGCTTTTGAACAAAATTATACTTATTAATCTAAAATTTTCAGCTTTGTACTCGGTTAAAATTCTAACGGATTCTCTATCAAGCCTATTTAGACATGCACGTTTTAATCCTAACAAAACGAAAATCAGATGTTATTAAATCAAATTTTATGAGTTAAAATAGTTAATTTAGGGCTTTTGAACAAGATTATTTAGATTAATCTAAAATTTTCAGCTTTTTACTTGGTTAAAATTCGAACAAATTCTCTATAAAGCCTTTTTAGACATGCACGTTTTAATCCGAACAAAATGATAAGTAGATGTTATTAAATTAAATTTTTTGAGTTCAAATAATTAATAATGGGCTTTTAAAAAATTATACAGATTAATCTAAAATTTTTAGCTTTTTACACGTTTAAAATTTGAACGGATTCTCTATGAAGCCTTTTAGACGTGGACGTTTTAATCTGAACAAAACAAAACCAGATGATATTAAATCAAATTTTATGAGTTCAAATAGTTAATTATGATATTTTGAACAAAATTATACAGATAAATCTAAATTTTTTAGCTTTTTACTCGGTTAAAATTTGAACGGATTCTCTATAAAGCCTTTTTAGGCATGCACATTTTACTCCGAACAAAATGATAACTAGATGTTATTATATAAAATTTTTTGAGTTCAAATAATTAATTATGGTCTTTTGAACAAAATTAAACAGATTAATCTAAAATTTTTAGTTTTTTACTCGTTTAAAATTTGAACGGATTCTCTATAAAGTATTTTTAGACATGAACATTTTAATCCGAATAAAACAAAAACAAATGTTATTAAATCAAATTTTATGAGTTCAAATATTTAATTATGAGATTTGGAACAAAATTATACAGATTAATCTAAAATTTTCAGATTTTTACTCGGTTAATATTCGAATAGATTCTCTATAAAGCCTTTTTAGACATGCATGTTTTAATCCGAACAAAACAAAAACAAGATGTTCTTAAATCAAATTTTATTAGTTCAAATATTTAATTATGGAATTTTGAACAAAATTATACAGATAAATCTAAAATTTTCATGTTTTTACTCGGTTATATTCGAACGGATTCTCTATAAAGCATTTTTAGACATGCACGTTTTAATCCGAACAAAATGATAACTAGATGTTATTAAATCAAATTTTTTGAGTTCAAATAATTAATTATGGGCTTTAGAACAAAATTATATAGATTAATCTAAAATTTTCAGCTTTTTACTCGTTTAAAATTTGAACGGATTCTCTATAAAGCCTTTTTAGACGTGGACGTTTTAATCCGAACAAAACAAAACCATATGTTATTAAATAAAATTTTACGGGTTTAATAGTTAATTATGAGATTTGGAATTATACAGATTAATCTAAAATTTTTAGCTTTTTACTCGGTTAAATTTAAAAACGGATTCTCTATAAAGCAATTTTAGACATACAAGTTTTAATCCTACCAAAACGAAATCCAGATGTTATTAAATCAAATTTTATGAGTTCAAATAGTTGAATATGGTCTTTTAAACAAAATTATACAGATTAATATAAAATTTTTAGCTTTTTACTCGGTTAATATTCGAACGGATTCTCTATAAAGCCTTTTTAGACGTAGACATTTTAATCCGAACAAAACAAAAACTAGATTTTATTAAATCAAATTTTTTGAGTTCAAATAATTAATTATGGGCTTTTGAACAATATTATACAAATTAATCTAAAATTTTCAACTTTTTACTCTGTTAAAATTTGAACGGATTCTCTTTAAAGCCTTTTTAGACATGCACGTTTTAATCCGAACAAAATGATAACTAGATGTTATTAAATTAAATTTTTTGAGTTCAAATAATTAATAATGTGCTTTTGAATAAAATTATACAGATTAATCTAAAAGTTTCAGTTTTTTACTCGGTTAAAATTTGAACGGATTCTCAATAAAGTCTTTTTAGACATGCATGTTTTAATCTGAACAAAACAAAATCCAGATGTTATTAATTAAAATTTTATGAGTTCAAATAGTTAATTATGGGATTTTGAAAAAAATTATACAGATAAATCTAAAATTTTCAGCTTTTTACTTGGTTAAAATTTGAACGGATTCTCTATAAAGCAATTTTTGACGTGCAAGTTTTAATCCTACATTAACAAAAACCAGATGTTATTAAATCAAATTTTACGAGTTCAAATAGTTGAATATGGTCTTTTAAACAAAATTATACAGATTAACCTAAAATTTTTAGCTTTTTACTCGGTTAATATTCGAACGGATTCTCTATAAAGCCTTTTCAGACGTAGACGTTTTAATATGAACAAAACAAAAACCAGATGTTATTAAATCAAATTTTACGAGTTCAAATAGTTAATTATGAGATTTTGAACAAAATTATATAGATAAATCTAAAATTTTTAGCTTTTTACTCGGTTAAAATTCAAACAGATTCTCTATAAAGCGTTTTTAGACATGCACGTTTTAATCCGAACAAAACGATAACTAGATGTTATTAAATGAAATTTTTTGAGTTCAAATAATTAATTATGGGCTTTTGAAAAAAATTATCTAGATTAATCTAAAATTTTTAGCTTTTTACTAGGTTAAAATTAAAACGGATTCTCTATCAAGCCTTTTTAGACATGCACGTTTTAATCCCAACAAAACGAAAACCAGATTTTATTAAATGAAATTTTATGAGTTCAAATATTTAATTTTGAACTTTTGAATAAAATTATACAAATTAATCTAAAATTTTTAGCTTTTTACTCGGTTAAAATTCGAACGTATTCTCTATAAAGCCTTTTTAGACATGCACGTTTTAATCCGAACAAAATGATAACTAGATGTTATTAAATCAAATTTTTTGAGTTCAAATAATTAATTATGTGCTTTTGAACAAAATTATATAGATTAATCTAAAATTTTCAGCATTTTATTTGGTTAAAATTTGAACGGATTCTCTATAAAGCCTTTTTAGACATACACGTTTTAATCCGAACAAAACAAAAACCAGATATTATTAAATCAAATTTAATGAGTTCTAATAGTTAATTAAGGGCTTTTGAACAAAATTATATAGATTAATCTAAAATTTTCAGCTTTTTACTCGGTTAAAATTCAAACGGATTCTCCATAAAGACTTTTTAGACATGCACGTTTTAATCCGAATAAAACGATAACTAGACGTTATTAAATCAAATTATTTGATTTCAAATAATTAATTATGGGCTTTTGAAAAAAATTATGAAGATTAATCTTAAATTTTTAGCTTTTTACCCAGTTAAAATTCAAACAGATTCTCTTTAAAGCCCATTTAGACATGCACATTTTAATCCCAACAAAACGAAAATCAGATTTTATTGAATGAAATTTTATGAGTTCAAATAGTTAATTTTGAGCTTTTGAGCTTTTGAAAAAAATTATACAGATTAATCTAAAATTTTCAGCTTTTTACTCGGTTAAAATTTGAATGGATTCTCTATAAATCTCATTTAGACATGCATGTTTTAATCCCAAAAAACAATAACCATATGTTATTAAATCAAATTTTATGAGTTCAAATAGTTGATTATGGGATTTTGAACAAAATTATACAGATAAATCTAATATTTTCAGCTTTTTAGTCAGTTAAAATTCGAACAGATTTTCTATAAAGCAATTTTAGATAAGCAAGTTTTAATCCCAACAAAACGAAAACCGAATATTATTAAATTGAATTTTATGAGTTCAAATAGTTGAATATGGGCTTTTGAACAAAATTATACTGATTAATGTAAAATTTTTACCTTTTTACTCGGTTAAAATTCGAACGGATTCTCAACAAAGCCTTTTTAGACATGCACATTTTAATTCCAACAAAATGAAAACCATATTTTATTAAATGAAATTTTATGAGTTCAAATATTTAATTTTGAGCTTTTGAACAAAATTATACAGATTAATATAAAATTTTCAGCTTTTTACTCGGTTAAAATTCAAACGGATTCTCCATAAAGCCTTTTTAGACATGCACGTTTTAATCCGAATAAAACGATAACTAGACGTTATTAAATCAAATTATTTGATTTCAAATAATTAATTATTTACTTTTGAAAAAAATTATGCAGATTAATCTAAAATTTTCAGCTTTTTACTCGGTTAAAATTCGAACAGATTCTCTTTAAAGCCCATTTACACATGCACGTTTTAATCCCAACAAAACGAAAACCAGATTTTATTGAATGAAATTTTATGAGTTCAAATAGTTAATTTTGAGCTTTTGAACAAAATTATACAGATTAATCTAAAATTTTCAGCTTTTTACTCTGTTAAAATTCGAATGGATCCTCTATAAATCTCATTTAGACATGCACGTTTTAATCCCAAAAAGCAACAACCATATGTTATTAGATGAAATTTTATGATTTCAAATAATTAATTATGGGATTTTGAACAAATTTATACAGATAAATCTAAAATTTTCAGCTTTTTAGTCGGTTAAAATTCAAACGGATTCTCTATAAAGCAATTTTAGACAAGCAAGTTTTAATCCAACAAAACGAAAACCGAATATTATTAAATTGAATTTTATGAGTTCAAATAGTTAAATATGGGCTTTTGAACAAAATTATACAGATTAATATAAAATTTTTACGTTTTTACTCGGTTAAAATTCGAATGGATTCTCAACAAAGCCTTTTTAGACATGCACATTTTAATTCCAACAAAATGAAAACCAGATTTTATTAAATGAAATTTTATGAGTTCAAAAATTTAATTTTGAGCTTTTGAACAAAATTATACAAATTAATCTAAAATTTTCATCTTTTTACTCGGTTAAAATTCGAACGGATTCTTTATAAAGCCCATTTAGATATGCACGTTTTAATCCCATGAAAACAAAAATTAAATGTTATTAAATCAAATTTTACGAGTTCAAATAGTTAATTATGGTCTTTTGAACAAAATAATACAGATTAATCTAAAATTTTCAACATTTTACTCGGTTAAAATTTGAATAGATTCTCTATAAAGCCTTTTTAGACATGCACGTTTTAATCCGAACAAAACGATAACTAGATGTTATTAAATCAAATTTTTTGAGTTCAAATAATTAATTATAGGCTTTTGAAAAAAATTATATAGACTAATCTAAAATTTTCAGCTTTTTACTCGGTTAAAATTTGAACGGATTCTCTATAAAGCCTTTTTAGACGTGGACATTTTAATCTGAACAAAACAAAAACCAGATGTTATTAAATGAAATTTTATGAGTTCAAATAGTTAATTATGGGATTTTGAGCAAAATTATACAGATAGATTTCAAATTTTCAGCATTTTACTTGATTAAAATTCGAACGGATTCTCTATAAAGCAATTTTAGACAAGCAAGTTTTAATCCCTACAAAACGAAATCAAATTTTATGAGTTCAAATAGTTGAATATGGGCTTTTGAACAAAATTATACAGATTAATCTAAAATTTTTAGCTTTTTACTTGGTTAAAATACGAACAGATTCTCTTCAAAGCCTTTTTGGACATGCACGTTTTAATCCCAACAAAACGAAAATCAGATGTTATTAATGTTGGGACCGCCGGCACACCCCATAGCACAGCGGAACAAAATTACGACGGTCTTTCCAGTGATCCATGTACGTTTAATCCGAAATCGAGAGGAAGAGATACGATGACTTACATTGGGTTCCTTGATAGGCAGCAGAAACAGCAACTAGATTTGTGATAATCACGATTGTTCGATAATTCCAATCTTTAGCCTCCACGAATATCGTCTCAGTCTCTACTCAGTTCACCCGGTTAAGAGAGCAAATCTCGAAAAAACTGTTTCTCGTGATTCTAGGGTTTGGAATTCGGAATTCTCTATCTTGGCTACTAGACCAATTGATCCTTTATATAGGTGTAACCCTAGGTATAAGAGTTTGATTCTGATTTGGTTTATAGGAAATAATTACTTTAATTAATTGCTTAAATATCAGAATCTATATTTAATTCGAATTTAAAAGGTATATAATTACTTTAATTATATTCTTTATTTAAAATTCGGGATTAAATATAATCTACTTATACTTATATATTTTTGCTCTGTTTCAACCATTTGGTGTGACCCTGTAGGCTCATTGTAACGTTAGTAATAATATTAGAACTATTCTAATATTAAAAATAATGAGTGACATCTAGCAATATATCATTGTCATCTAAGTTACAAGAGATCATGATTCGATGTATTATGTCCGTGACCAACTCTTTTAATGTATTATATCCTTTTGTCCTTTTATATCTTTAATAGGCACAAGTCTTGGAATAGTCACACTTGTATAGCCTATTATTAGTGTTTCTTGATATCTAGAGTGGACTACTATTAATGAATAATTTGTGATATCTCATATCAACATATTCAAGCATGGCCATGCATTTTTAGTCTCACTCAATCAAGTGGCCTTTGATATATTTTCCTATTATGTAGGAAGGACAAATCCTATCTTGATTATTCACATCTCACTACATATATTGTAATATGTCCAATGTCAGTTTTTATAGTGTAACTAATTACGAAACACATTTAACTGCATCAAAACATAAAACAACATATGTTGAGATAGTAATAATCTCAAGTCTAAGGATTATACATATAGTTGTCACTATGAGCAATATCGTGACCGTCACATAATAATCCAAGATATATGCTCATAGTGGGTCAACCCAATATAATATTCTCTACTAATATATTCATGTATTAATTCTGACATCTTTATGTCAATGAAAACTCATTGTCATCAATTTATCACATGTTAGTCTTAAGCGTATTACTATTATCCATACCCATAATAATACTTGACTAAGGATCTTTTAATAATAATACATATATTATTATATGGACCTTATTGTTTCTTAGTTTATGTGACACATATATCTGAAAACAACAATGACAATGCCATTATTCAATAAAATTGGTAAATGAAAGTATCCATACAATCATCATATGATTGGTCTTTGGGCATACTCTAACAATTAAATCAAACTTTATGAGTTCAAATAGTTAATTATGGGCTTTTGAACAAAACTATACAGATTAATCTAAAATTTTCAACTTTTTACTCGGTTAAAATTCGAACAGATTCTATATAAAGCCTTTTTAGACATGCACGTTTTAATCCGAACAAAACGATAACTAGATGTTATTAAATCAAGTTTTTTGAGTTAAAATAATTAATTATGGGCTTTTGAACAAAATTATACAGATTAATCTAAAATTTTTAGCTTTTTACTAGGTTAAAATTTGAAAGGATTCTTTAGAAAGCCTTTTTAGACATGCACGTTTCAATCCAAACAAAACAAGAACCAGACATTTTTGAATAAAATTTTATGTGTTCAAATAGTTAATTATGAGATTTTGAACAAAATTATACAGATAGATCACAAATTTTCAGCATTTTACTCGGTTAAAATTCGAACGGATTCTCTATAAAGCAATTTTAGACAAGCAAGTTTTAATCCCTACAAAACGAAATCAAATTTTATGAGTTCAAATAGTTGAATATGGGCTTTTGAACAAAATTATACAGATTAATCTAAAATTTTTAGCTTTTTACTTGGTTAAAATATGAACGGATTCTCTACAAAGCCTTTTTGGAAATGCACGTTTTAATCCCAACAAAACGAAAATCAGATGTTATTAATGTTGGGACCGCCAGCACACCCCATGGCGCAGCGGAACAAAATTACGACAGTCTTTCCAGTGATCCATGTACGTTTAATCCGAAACTGAGAGGAAGAGATACGATGACTTACATTGGGTTCCTTGATAAGCAGCAAAAACAACAACTAGATTTGTGATAATCACGATTGTTCGATAATTCGAATCTTTAGCCTCCACGAATATCGTCTCGGTCTCTACTCAGTTCACCCGGTTAAGAGAGCAAATCTCGAAAAAACTGTTTCTCGTGATTCTAGGGTTTGGAATTCGGAATTCTCTATCTTGGCTACTAGACCAATTGATCCTTTATATAGGTGTAACCCTAGGTATAAGAGTTTGATTCTGATTTAGTTTATAGGAAATAATTACTTTAATTAATTCCTTAAATATCAGAATCTATATTTAATTCGAATTTAAAAGGTATATAATTACTTTAATTATATTCTTTATTTAAAATTCGGGATTAAATATAATCTACTTATACTTATATATTTTTGCTCTGTTTCAACCATTTGGTGTCACCCTGTAGGCTCATTGTAACGTTAGTAATAATATTAGAACAATTCTAATATTAAAAATAATGAGTGACATCTAGCAATATATCATTGTCATCTAAGTTACAAGAGATCATGATTCGATGTATCATGTCCGTGACCAACTCTTTAAATGTATTATATCCTTTTGTCCTTTTATATCTTTAATAGGCACAAGTCTTGGAATAGTCACACTTGTATAGCCTATTATTAGTGTTTCTTGATATCTAGAGTGGACTACTATTAATGAATAATTTGTGATATCTCATATCACAAATTACGAAACACATTTAACTAATTACGAAACGATAACTAGATGTTATTAAATCAAAACGATAACTAGATGTTATTAAATCAAAACGATAACTAGATGTTATTAAATCAAAACGATAACTAGATGTTATTAGATCTGGCGCCTTGTGTGTACTCCGGGGAGCCTTCTTAGTCAAATTTATAAATGCAAGTACTACCCGACTGGTTATCTTTTAGACTCTGTTTCCTCACGGAGTTCCTCCTTTGCTTGGAAAGGGCTCAGTGTAGCTATCTCTAAACTTCGTGAGGGCTTTTTTATACGTCCAGGTATGAATAGTTCTATCCGAATCCACTTTGACAATTGGGGAGGCTCTCAACCTTTACGCCTTTATGGTGATTATGAGATCAATGATGAAGTGCCTTTGCGCGCTGGCACTTTTATGTTATCTTCCTTACCCCGATGGGATGAATCCAAAGTTCGGAATTACTTTACCCATGAGGATGCTAACACTATCCTTAATGTTCCTATTATTAATGATACCAAGGATACTACCCTCTGGGGTAACCATGATTCTGGTATTTATTCTGTACGATCGGGCTATCAATTTTTGCAGCTTCTGCCAGGTCCAGTTAATAGACCCTCTAAACTTTGGAAAATTCTCTCTAAATTACCCACTCTTTCCAAGGTACGCTCCTTTGCTTGGAGGTTATGCCACAATACACTTCCGTCTGGTCACAAAATCCTTCAGGCCAATCTAGGCTCGGGGATTTGCCCTTTATGCAATTTGGCCATTGAAACCACTATCCATGCTTTAAGGGACTGCCCTTGCACTAGGGAGGCGTTTGAGTTAGCAGGACTCCCATCCCGGCTTCTTTCTCCTGTTTATACCTCCCCTCATCAGTGGCTCTCTGCGGCAGCTGGCTTTCTTTCTCTTCAGCAATTTTCTTTATTTCTTACGATCTTATGGAATCTCTGGAACCGTCGTAATGACTTTGTCCATAATAGCCATCTTCAACCGGTTTGGTTAACCATTACTAATGCTTTCAGCCTTTCACATGATTATACCTCTGCAAACACTGCCTCCTGTCTACATTCCCGGCTAGCTGAGCCCACTTTTGCTCTTGCTAGATGGACGAAACCAGACCCTGGTTGCGTCAAGATTAACACGGATGGTGCTTTCGACCCCGTGTTAAAAGGAGCTGCAGTTGGTGTCATTGCTAGGGATTCCTCTCGTATTGTCCTTGGCGGTTGTTCTTTGCCTCTCCTCTGCCCTGATCCTACATCTGCTGAAGCTCTTGCCCTCCTGGAAGGTCTGAAGCTTGCCTCTTCTAATGGCTGGTCCCGTGTTGTCTTCGAGACTGACTCCACTTCCATTGCTAATAAGGTCAACGATCCCCTTTATCAGGACCGTTCCTCTGTGAAACCTTTGGTGTCTCGTATCCGTTCCATTCTTGGTACTTTGCCTGATTGTAAGATTTGTTATGTACCAAGAGAGGCTAATGTTGTAGCCCATGTGTTAGCTTCTAGGGCTTTGCGTTCCTTTTCTTCTTGCTTTTTCTCCTGTGACTTTCCCGATTTTATTCGGGCTTTTGTAAACTCTGAGAGGTTCTCCTCCTCTTCGCAATAAGATCCTGTGTACTCTTTTCCCCATAGGGGCTTTCCTCCCCCCGGGGGGGTTGGCTATAGGGGGTTTTTAACGAGGCCCTTTTCAAAAAAAAAAAATCGAACGGATTCTCCATAAAGCCTTTTTAGACATGAACGTTTTAATCCTAAAAAAACAAAAACAAGATTTTATTAAATGAAATTTTATGAGTTCAAATAGTTAATTATGGTATTTTGAACAAAATTATACAGATAAATCTAAAATTTTTAGCTTTTTTCTCGGTTAAAATTAGAACGAATTCTCTATAAAGCCCTTTTAGACGTGGACATTTTAATCCGAACAAAATAAAACTAGATGTTATTAAATCAAATTTGATGAGTTCAAATAGTTAATTATGAGATTTTGAACAAAATTATATAGATAAATCTAAAATTTTCAGCTTTTTACACGGTTAAAATTCAAACGGATTCTCTATAAAGCCTTTTTAGACATGCACGTTTTAGTCGGAGCAAAATGATAACTAGATGTTATTAAATCAAATTTTTTAGTTCTAATAATTAATTATGGGCTTTTATACAAAATTATGTAGATAAATCTAAAATTTTTAGCTTTTTACTCGGTTACAATTCAAACGGATTCTCTATAAAGCCTTTTTAGACATGCACATTTTAATCTCAACAAAACAAAAACTAGATTTTATTAAATGAAATTTTATGAGTTCAAATATTTAATTTTGAGCTTTTGAATAAAATTATATAGATTAATCTAAAATTTTTAGCTTTTTACTCGGTTAATATTCGAACGGATTCTCTATAAAGCCTTTATAGACATGCACGTTTTAATCCCAACAAAACGAAAACCAGATGTTATTAAATCAAATTTTATGAGTTCAAATAGTTAATTACGGGCTTTTAAACAAAATTATACAGATTAATCTAAAATTTTCAATTTTTTAGTCGGTTAAAATTCAAACAGATTCTCTATAAAGCCTTTTTAGACATGCACATTTTAATCCGAACAAAACAATTACTAGATGTTATTAAATCAAATTTGATGAGTTCAAATAGTTAATTACAAGATTTTGAACAAAATTAAACAGATAAATCTAAAATTTTCAGCTTTTTACACGGTTAAAATTCAAACGGATTCTCTATAAAGCCTTTTTAGACATGCACGTTTTAATCCGAGCAAAACGATAACTAGATGTTATTAAATCAAATTTTTTAGTTCAAATAATTAATTATGGGCTTTTGAACAAAATTTTGTAGATTAATCTAAAATTTTCAGCTTTTTACTCGGTTAAAATACGGATTCTCTATAAAGCCTTTTTAGACGTAGACATTTTAATCCGAACAAAAGAAAAACTCAGATGTTACTAAGTCAAATTTTATGAGTTTAAATAGTTAATTATGAGATGTTGAACAAAATTATACAGATAAATCTAAAATTTTCAGATTTTTACTCGGTTAAAATTCAAATGTATTCTGTAAAAAGCCTTTTTAGACATGCACATTTTAATCCCAACAAAACGAAAACAAGATTTTATTGAATGGAATTTAATGAGTTCAAATATTTAATTGTGTGCTTTTGAACAACATTATACAGATTAATCTAAAATTTTCAACTTTTTACTCAGTTAAAATTCGAACGGATTCTCTAAAAAGCAATTTTAGACAAGCAAGTTTTAGTCCCAACACAACAAAAATTAGATGTTATTAAATCAAATTTTATGAGTTTAAATAGTTAATTATGTGGTTTTGAACAAAATTATACAGATTAATCTAAAATTTTCAACTTTTTACTCGGTTAAAATTCGAACGGATTCTCTATAAAGTCTTTTTAGACATGCACGTTTTAATCCCAACAAAAACAATATCAGACGTTATTAAATCAAATTTTACGAGTTCAAATAGTTAATTATGGTCTTTTGAACAAAATTATACAGATAAATCTAAATTTTACAGCTTTTTACTTGGTTAAAATTCGAACGGATTCTCTATAAAGCAATTTTAGACAAGCAAGTTTTAATCCCAACAAAACAAAAATTAGATGTTATTGAATCAAATTTTACGATTTCAAATAGTTGAATATGGGCTTTTGAACAAAATTATAGAGATTAATCTAAAATTTTTAGCTTTTTACTCGGTTAAAATTCGAACGGATTCTCTACAAAGCCTTTTTAGACATGCACATTTTAATCTCAACAAAACGAAAACCGGATTTTATTAAATTAAATTTTATGGGTTCAAATATTTAATTTTTAGCTTTTGAATAGAATTATACAGATTAATTTAAAATTTTTAGCTTTTTACTCGGTTAAAATTCGAACGGATTCTCTATAAAGCCATTTTAGACATGCACGTTTTAATCCCAATAAAAGTAAAACCAGATGCTATTAAATCAAATTTTATAAGTTCAAATAGTTAATTATGGGCTTTTGAACAAAATTATACAGATTAATCTAAAATTTTCAACTTTTTAGTCGGTTAAAATTCGAACAGATTCTCTATAAAGCCCTTTTAGACATGCACGTCTTAATCTGAATAAAATGATAACTAGATGTTATTAAATCAAATTTTTTAAGTTCAAATAATTAATTATGGGCTTTTGAACTAAATTATATAGATTAATCAAAAATTTTCAGCTTTTTACTCGGTTAAAATTTGAACGAATTCTCTATAAAGCTTTTTAAACATGTACGTTTTAATCCGAGTAAAACAAAAAACAGATGTTATTAAATAAAATTTTATGAGTTCAAATAGTTAATTATGGGATTTTGAATAAAATTATACAAATAAATCTAAAATTTTTAGCTTTTTACTCGGTTAAAATTCGAATGGATTCTCTATAAAGCAATTTTAGAAATGCACGTTTTAGTCCCAACAAAACGAAAACTAGATATTATTAAATCAAATTTTATGAGTTTAAATAGTTGAATATGGTCTTTTAAATAAAATTATACAGATTAATATAAAATTTTTAGCTTTTTACTCGACTAAAATTCGAACGAATTCTCTACAAAGCCTTTTTAGACATGCACATTTTAATCCCAACAAAACGAAAACAAGATTTTATTAAATGAAATTTTATGAGTTCAAATATTTAATTTTGAGCTTTTGAACAAAATTATACAGATTAATCTAAAATTTTCAGCTTTTTACTCGGTTAAAATTCGAACGGATTCTTTATAAAGCCTTTTTAGATAAGCACGTTTCAATCCCAATATAACGAAAATCAGATGTTATTAAATCAAATTTTACGAGTTCAAATAATTAATTATGTGCTTTTGAACAAAATTATATAAATTAATCTAAAATTTTCAACTTTTTACTCGATTAAAATTCTAACATATTCTCTATAAAGCATTTTTAGACATGCACGTTTTAATCCGAACAAAAAGATAACTAGATGTTATTAAATCAAATTTTTTGAGTTCAAATAATTAATTATGGGCTTTTAAATAAAATTATACAAATTAATCTAAAATTTTCAACTTTTTACTCGGTTAAAATTCGAATAGATTCTCTATAAAGCCTGAATTATTTTGTTCGAATTTTATCCGACTAAAAAGTTGAAAATTTTAGATTAATCTGTATAATTTTGTTTAAAAACCCATAATTAAGTATTTGAACTCATAAAATTTGATTTAATAACATCTGGTTTTCGTTTTGTTGAGATTAAAACGTGCATGTCTATAAAGGCTTTATAGAGAATCCGTTCGAATTTTAACCGAGTAAAAAGCTAAAAATTTTAGATTAATCTGTATAATTTTATTCAAAAGCTCAAAATTTAATATTTGAACTCATAAAATTTCATTCAATAAAATTTGGTTTTCGTTTTGTTGGGATTAAAACGTGCATGTCTAAAAAGTCTTGATAGAGAATCTGTTTTAATTTTAACCTAGTAAAAAGCTAAAAATTTTATATTAATCTACATAATTTTGTTCAAAAGCCCATAATTAATTTTTGGAAATCAAAAAATTTGATTTAATAAAATCCAGTTATCATTTTGTTCGGATTAAAACGTGCATGTCTAAAAAGGCTTTACAGAGAATCTGTTTGAATTTTAACCATGTAAAAAGCTGAAAATTTTAGATTTATCTGTATAATTTTGTTCAAAATCTCATAATTAACTATTTAAACTCATCAAATTTGATTTAATAACATTTGGTTTTGTTTTGTTCGTATTAAAACGTCCACGTTTAAAAAGGCTTTCTAGAGAATCCGTTCAAATTTTAAACGAGTAAATAGATGAAAATTTTAGATTAATCTGTATAACTTTGTTCAAAACCCATAATTAATTATTTGAAATCAAAAAATTTGATTTAATAACATATAGTTATCATTTTATTCGGATTAAAACGAACATGTCTAAAAAGGCTTTATAGAGTATCCGTTCTAATTTTAACCGAGTAAAAAGTTGAAAATTTTAGATTAATCTGTATAATTTTGTTAAAAAGCCCATAATTAACTATTTGAACTCGTAAAATTTAATTTAATAACATCTGGTTTTGTTTTGTTCGGATTAAAACGTCTACGTCTAAAAAGGCTTTATAGAGAATCTGTTCTAATATTAACCGAGTAAAAAGCTAAAAATTTTAGGTTAATCTGTACAATTTTGTTTAAAAGACCATATTCAACTATTTGAACTCATAAAATTTGATTTAATAACATCTGGTCTTCGTTTTTGTAGGATTAAATCTTGCATGTCAAAAATTGCTTTATAGAGAATCCGTTATAATTTTAACCGAGTAAAAAGCTGAAAATTTTAGATTTATCTGTATAATTTTTTTCAAAATCCCATAATTAACTATTTGAACTCATAAAATTTTATTTATAACATCTAGTTTTTGTTTTGTTCGGATTAAAACGTGCATGTCTAAAAGACTTTATATAGAATCCATTCAAATTTTAACCGAGTAAAAAGCTAAAACTTTTAGATTAATCTGTATAATTTTATTCAAAAGCCCATAATTAATTATTTGAACTCAAAAAATTTGATTTAATAACATCTAGTTATCGTTTTATTCGGATTAAAACGTGCATGTCTAAATAGGATTTATAGAGAATCCGTTCGAATTTTAACCGAGTAAAAAGTTGAAAATTTTAGATTAATTTATATAATTTTGTTTAAAAGCCCATAATTAATTATTTGAACTCAAAAAAATTTGATTTAATAACATCTGGTTTTTGTTTTGTTTGGATTAAAACGTCTACGTCTCAAAAGGCTTTATAGAGAATCCGTTCCAATATTAACCGAGTAAAAAGCTAAAAATTTTAGATTAATCTGTATAATTTTGTTTAATAGATCATATTCAACTATTTGAACTCATAAAATTTGATTTAATAACATCTGGTTTTCGTTTTGGTAGGATTAAAACTTGCATGTCTAAAATTGCTTTATAGAGAATCCGTTCGAAATTTAACCGAGTAAAAAGCTGAAAATTTTAGATTTATTTGTATAATTTTTTTCAAAATCCCATAATTAACTATTTGAACTCATAAAATTTTATTTAATAACCTTTAGTTTTTGTTTTGTTCGGATTAGAACGTGCATGTCTAAAAAGACTTTATAGAGAATCCATTCAAATTTTAACCGAGTAAAAAGCTGAAACTTTTAGATTAATCTGTATAATTTTATTCAAAAGCCCATAATTAATTATTTGAACTTAAAAAATTTGATTTAATAACATCTAGTTATCGTCTTGTTCGGAATAAAACGTGCATGTCTAAAAAGGCTTTATAGAGAATCCGTTCAAATTTTAACCGAGTAAAAAGTTGAAAATTTTAGATTAATTTGTTTAATTTTGTTCAAAAGCCAATAATTAATTATTTGAACTCAAAAAATTTGATTTAATAAAATTTGGTTTTTGTTTTGTTCGGATTAAAACATCTACGTCTAAAAAGGCTTTATAGAGAATCTGTTTGAATATTAACCGAGTAAAAAGCAAAAAATTTTAGATTAATGTGTATAATTTTGTTTAATATACCATATTCAACTATTTGAACTCATAAAATTTGATTTAATAACATCTGGTTTTCGTTTTGGTCGGATTAAAACTTGCATGTCTAAAATTGCTTTATAGAGAATCCGTTCGAATTTTAACCGAGTATAAAGCTAAAAATTAGATTTATCTATATAATTTTGTTCAAAATCCTATAATTAACTATTTGAACTCGTAAAATTTGATTTAATAACATCTGGTTTTTGTTTTGTTCAGATTGAAACGTGCATGTCTAAAATGGCTTTATAGAGAATCTGTTCGAATTTTAACCGAGTATAAAGCTGAAAATTTTAGATTTATCTTTATAATTTTGTTCAAAATCTCATAATTAACTTTTTGAAATCATCAAATTTGATTTAATAACATCTGGTTTTGTTTTGTTCGGATTAAAACGGCCACGTCTAAAAAGGCTTTATAGAGAATCCATTCAAAATTTTTTTTTTGAAGGAAAGGGCTTCATTAAAAAAACCCTATAGCCACCCACCCCGGGAGGTGGGAAGGCCCCTATGGGGAAAAGAGTATCTAAGATATTATTGAGAAGTAGAGGAAAACCTCTCCGAGTTTATAGAGACCCGAATAAAATCGGGAAAGAAACAATCGAAAGAACTAGAAGAAAAAGAACGCAAAGCCCTATTAGCCAAAGTATGGGTAACTATGTTTGCATCTCTAGGCACATAACAAATCTTACAATTAGGCATAGTACCCAGAGTGGCGCGGATGCGAGATACCAAGTGCTGCACTGTGGAAAGATCTCGAGTTGGAGCATTATTAACTTTGTTGGCAATGGACGCAGAGTCAGTTTCAAAGATCACATTAGACCAACCGTTGGCAACAGCAAGGCGTAAACCTTCCAGAAGAGCAAGAGCCTCTGCAGAGGCAGGATCCGGACAAAGAAGGGGCATAAAGCAGCCACCAAGCA
The DNA here is from genome assembly GCA_035048815.1 of Abelmoschus esculentus. NCBI lineage: Eukaryota > Viridiplantae > Streptophyta > Magnoliopsida > Malvales > Malvaceae > Abelmoschus > Abelmoschus esculentus. Next base: position 17,201,192 of record JAUCBN010000008.1, on the reverse strand, counting down.
CTGAGCCAGAAGAGTCACGAGTAATAACACCTGCAGTAGCCCCTCTCAAGACAGGGTCAAAAGCCCCATCCGTGTTAACTTTGACAAAACCTGGAGCCGGTTTCGTCCATCTAGCCGGAGCGAAGGTAGGCTCAGCTAGCCGGGAGGATTGGCGGGACTCATCATTAAAAGATGTATAATCGGAGAAGAGTTTTTGAGCAGAGGCAACAGTAAGCCAAATCGGTTGGATATGGTTATTATGAACAAAATCATTACGGCGGTTCCACAGGTTCCATAAAATGGTAAGAAGAAGAGAGAATTGGTGCAAGGAGAGGAAGCCAGCAGCATCAGAAAGCCACTGATGGGGGGAGGTGTAAGCATTGGACAACAGTCGATGGGGAAGGCCTGCCAGGAGGATTGCCTCCTGAGCACTAGGATAATCTGGCATAGCATAGAGAGAGGTTTCGACAGTCATGTTGCAAAATGGGCAAATCCCAGAACCAAGATTAGCCTGCAGAATTTTCTGACCAGAGGGTAACGCATCATGACATAAACGCCACCCAAAGGAACGAACTTTGGGCAGAGTAGGCAATTTAGACAAAATTTTCCATAGTTTAGAAGGCCTGTTAGCAGGACCTAGCTGCAACTGCAAAAATTGATAACCAGAGCGAACTGTATAAGTACCTGCATCATGGTGACCCCAAAGGGTAGAATCGTTTATATCATTAATAATTGGTACGTTAAGTATGGTATTAGCATCTTCATGGGAAAAATAATTTCTCACTTTTGCTTCATCCCAACGGGGGAATCATGGATCATAAAAGAACCTGCACGAAGAAGGACTTCGTCATTCATTTCATAATTACCATAAAGGTGAACAAGCTGTGAGCCACCCCACCTATCAAAGTGAATCTGAATGTTACTAGACATGCCAGGACGTTTGAAAAACCCGTTACGAATTTTAGAAATAGCAATGCTTAGACCTTTCTAAGCAAAGGAAGAACTCCGCGTATAAGCGGAATCTAGGACGGAGCCCGTAGGATAATACTTGCATTTATAGACCTGACTAAGAAGGTTATCAGGCTCGCAAATTAGCCGCCAAATTTGTTTGCCTAGCAAAGCGACGTTAAAATGGTGAAGATCACAAAAACCTATACCTCCAGCAGCTTTAGGGAGACAGAGAGTGTCCCAAGGGAGCATGTGTCACCCTCGTTTGCCAGCTTTCCTCGACCACCAATATCGGCGTATTACGGTAGTCATATCATCAATAATATTTTGTGGTAAAAGGTAACAAGACATGACATATTGAGGCATAGATTGTATAACCGCTTTAATGAAAACTTCACGACCACTAAAGGAAAGGAGATGTTTATCCCAAGTATTCAGGCGGGCATTCATGTTTTCCCTGGTGAAACCTAAGGCTACAATTTTGTTCTTTCTAATAAGGAGAGGAACCCCCAAATAAATACCAGGGTCATCCACTTCTCGTACACGAAGAATGTTATTAATCTCCGCCCGGAGCAAAGAGGAAGTTTTCCGTGAGAAAAAGATAGTAGACTTTTCAAAGTTCACCGTTTGTCCCGACGAGGAAGCGTAAGTCTGCAAAACATCCTTAAGTCGCTGAGCCTCTGTGGTTGTATTTTTGATAAAGACAACACAGTCATCCGTAAAAAGAAGGTGATTGATGCGAGGTCCATTCCTACTGGCACGGAGACCAGGGAGGTGGCCAGTGGCTTGTTCAGCATTGAGCAAGGCCGAGAGGCCTTGAGTGCAGAAAAGAAACAAAAAAGGAGAGAGGGGGTCACCTTGCCGCAACCCTCTACTGGGTTTAAAAGGCCTTGAAAGGGAGCCATTGATGCGAACTTGATAAGATACCGAGGAAACACACCTCATAATAAGAGAAACCCAGTCTGAGTTTAAGCCTAGACGAAGCATAACTTGTTCAAGAAAAGGCCATTCAACACGGTCGAAGGCTTTTTCCATATCCAGCTTTAGGCTGGCACCTTTGGCCAAAGAAGTAACATCAGTGTTGAGAGTATGGATAAGCTCATGAGCGATAAGAATGTTATCAGAAATATTCCGCCCACGAACGAACGCAACCTGATTACCACTAATGCATAAGGGCATGATAGATTTTAGCCGGTTGACTAAAACTTTCGATACAGTTTTATAAATGACTGTGCAAAGACTAATAGGTTGGAGATGTCTCATCGTAGTGGGGTCGCTTACTTTAGGAATAAGAACAATAATGTATCGATTGACCTCTTCTAAATTAACAGTCCCTCGTAAAAGCTCGAGGTAGAGATTTATAAATTCCTGACCAAGAATGTCCCAATACTTTCGAAAGAAGTCGCTCGGAAAGCCATCAACACTAGGTGCTTTCCTCGGGTCAATGTCACGAAAGGCAGCATAGACTTCATCTGCTGTGAAGGCCTTATTAAGGTCATTATTCATTGAATCAGAAACAATAGGGGGAATGTTGTCCAAGATGGAAAAAGCAATAGTAGGAGAGGAAGAAGCAAAGAGATGTTGAAAGTAACTAACAACAATAGACATTATGTCAGGCGTATTAGTTTGCCATAGATTCTGATTATTAAAAAGCCCAGCAATATGATTCTTCCGTCGCCGGTTGGTTTCCCTTGCATGAAAAAAGGAAGTATTCTTATCACCGTGAACTAACCAGTGTGCCCGAGCTCGTTGAGCCCAATAAATTTCCTTCTCATTAAGTAAGCGATCAAGCTCACTCTTAGCAGCAAGGAAGTTATGAGCATCCGTATCCGAGAGTTGACATTGAAAACACATATTGATAAAGTCAGTAAGCTGAGTGATGCGTTCATTAGATTTAAAACGCTTATTAGATTGCCATTTAGTCAAAAAGTGTCCAATCTCTTGAAGCTTCTGAAGAGTCGAGCAATAGCGGTTAGACCAAATCGCAGTAATTCGAGAAAGAACCTCTGGGTTGTCAGCCCAACAGTTCTCGTAGCGAAAAGGAATGTGAAGACACGTAGAACGTAGAATTTAAGAGGGGTTTGTATCCATTAAGATAGGACAGTGATTAGAACGCGCTTGAAAGAAGGACATAGCTTGACAATTAGGGAAAGCATGAAACCAAGCGGAGTTGCCTAGAAAACGATCAAGACGTTCCATGATGGTTTCGGCAACACAACCTGATCGAGATCAAGTGAACCAACCAGATGATGGTTTGCAATAAAAAAGATCATTCTTGTCGAGACAGTCCCGAAAGTTATTAATTTGTGATCTTGCGCGTCGAGGGTCGCCTTGCTTTTCATAATCATAAAGAATTTCATTAAAATCCCCCCTAAAAGCCAGGGGAGAGTTGAATTGGAATTAAGAGAATCTATTAGCTGCCAAGTTTTATGTTTGTTGGCAGTTTCAGGGAACCCATGTAACCCAGAAAAGTGAAAAGGCACTGCACCATAAGAAAGGATGACATCAATGTGACGATCGGAGTAAGAAAGCAAGTCGACTGAGACTTTGTTATTCCAAATAAAGGCAAGCCCAGTACAAGAGGGCCTGGAATTAACAGCTATGCATCCATGCATGCCAAGCTTGTGTTTAATTCTATCCATATTGGATTGATTCAATCTCGTCTCGCAAAGAAAGACACAATCAACATCATGCTTTGAAGTAGCACGTTGAAGTGCATGAACTGCCTGGGTGTTGCCAAGACCCTGACAGTTCCAACATAAGAGTTTCATTTATCTCGGCGGGGTTGATTCCTATCAACCTCCGCCGTAGAGTTTTTAATGCTGCTCATCCCAGCTAAGTATAAACTGGCCCAGTTCAAAGGACAACGCCTAATAAGTGTAAGTGTTGGAGAAGATAGAGAAATCGAATGAAAAGAAGTATAATACCCAAGAAATCGCAGGCATAAGCCGAAAATAAAGGTAAGAAATCGGAAAGGAACGACATCATTAGAGATGTTAGAGAATTCCCTAAAAAAGGGTGGAATAGTCAAAGTAGTTAAAAACTCCTTAAAAGGTAGATAGCAAACAGAATAGATAAGTAGAGGAAAAATAGTTGGACGTATCGCAATAAAAATGTCCAGAAAAATAAAAGAAAACGCAACAAAGAAACATGAAAAGTAAAAAAACAAAGCAAAAAGGATATTATTATTCCATAAATCAAAAGACAACAAAACCTGAAAAACAAAGCTAAGACAGCCAAAGGTTCCTAACATAAACGGAAAACGAAGAAATCTAAAACAAGGAAAAGAAAAAACAATAGATAATATGGCAACAAGCATGAAACTAGCAAGTTGTAGAACAGGAACTGTCAAAGCAATGCCAAAGCTCAGACAGTTCCAAGGTAAACAAATCATTTCTGTCGGCGGGGTTGATCAGAGTCAACCTCCGCCACAGAGTTTTTAACGCTGCTCATCCCAGCTTTCTCATTAGGCACAGTGCCAGCACGAGGACGCTTAACCCTAGCATTCTCATCAGAGGGAGGAGTTCGCTTCGTACCTCGACCTGAGGTTATCCGAGCAGCTCGCCGAGGAGTTGGAGCAGATTCGAGCCATTTAGTGGCCTCTTGGAAATCTTGATCATTGGCTAGACAACCTCCAAGTCTTGGAGTTCAGAATCCAGAATACTCACCTCCCCAGTGTTAACGTTGGACGATTGCCGAGAAGTAATATTAGAATTCTGATCAGGAAAAACCATTTGCAACGGCTGTGTAGGATAGCGTCGAGCAGTGAGCTTGCTAGGGACCGTTGGGAGGAATCTGGGCCCTTTGTAGAAAAGTGTCGGCTCATTACTTGGAGCAGATTCAGTGCCACTGTTCGAAAGTGAGGACATAACCCCTTTATCCTTCCCATTACTAGTAGTAGGATTGGTGGTTTGGGATGGCGTAGGCATTTGTTGAGCATTGGCGTCAGTAATGATATAGCGGATTCGTCCATGTTGAGTGGGTTGTTGATCCTTCTTTTTAGGAACATACCGTAGCCAATCACCAAAAGGAAGCTGTTCAGGTCGCGAATCAGCCGAAATGGAACAAGAGTCTAAAGAATGTCCAATACATCCACAGTAGTGGCAAAAAGTGGGAAGACGTTCATATTGAAGAGGATAGAATCTTGTGGAGGGCCCTCCCCTGATAGCAACACAACGCCTAATAGGCTGAGAGGCCTCTAAAGAAAAGCCAACCCGTAGGTAGTCAACCATGTTAGAGTCGATTTTCCTCGTATCAATTTTTGTGACTAAACCAATTAAAGATCCTAAGGATTTACCAATATCATGAGCAGATTCTTCAGTAGCCAGGAAAATATGTGGGATGTTGTAGATGCGGACCCAAATATTCATTGTAGTGAATGAATGTTCGTCAGGCGTGATAAAGGGTTATACTGGGAAAGAGCAAGCCATTCATCCTTGTAAGTCTAAGGTTCCCTTGATAGGATATCATCCTTAATCTTCTCGTCCCTAAACCGGATAAGGAACATGCGTGGCTTCAGAATACTCATAGGTAGCAGTTTGGCCGTAGTCCAGATACCAGTGAAAGCCTTGATGATCACCTGATCATCAATCTCCCTTGAGGAGATAAGTTTCCCGAGAATGGTAGAATGTGCATCCTCTTCAGGTATACCCCAAGAAGTACCGGGTTGGAAGACAGTTGCTTGTTCCTCGGCAGTAAATTGAATATTGCCAAATTGCTGGAGGAAGGACTTAGAATCCATTGAGAAAAGTACAAAAAAATCAAGTGAAAAATTGGTAGAAGAGAAGAGAAGGTGTCGAGTAGAGTAGATGACAGATGAAAAAATATGAAGGGAATGACCAGCTTTAAATAAGAATGGAGGAGTTTGAGGTAGAGCAGGAGTATAGTTTAAAGAAATAGATAGAGAAAGAAGGTAGGAAAGGTGGAATATAATATTAAAAAAGAATAAAATATTATTATTCCTTTGAAGAATGATAGAAAAAATAGGTGTTTGAGAACACATAGAATACATAAATAGATAAATTGTAAAAATAGAAGGAGTTTGGTATGTAGAAGGGAAGTAGGACAAGATAATAAATATCTCCAGAAAAACTAAAATTGGGGCAAGAGGGTGATTAGAGAGTAGAAAGAGTTTGGCAAAGACAAAAAGAAGTAGGACAAGATAATAAATATCTCCCGGCTAGCTGAGCCCACTCTTGCTCCAGCTAGATGGATGAAACCGGCTCCAGGTTTTGTCAAAATTAACACGGATGGGGCATTTGATCCTGTTATGAGAGGAGCTGCTGCTGGGGTTATTGCTCGCGATTCTTCTGGCTCCGTGCTTGGTGGCTGCTTCATTCCCCTCCTTTGCTCGGATCCTGCCTCTGCTGAGGCTCTTGCTATTCTGGAAGGCTTACGGCTTGCTGCTGCCAACGGATGGTCTAACGTGATTCTAGAAACTGACTCTGCGTCCATTGCCAACAAAGTTAATCATGCCCCGTCTCGAGATCTTTCCACAGTGCAGCACTTGATTGCTCGCATTCGTACCACCCTGGGTACTGTGCCTAATTGTAAGATTTGTTATGTACCTAGAGATGCAAACGTTGTTGCCCATACTTTGGCTAGTAGGGTTTTGCGTTCTTTTACCTCTTCTTCTTCTGATTGTTTGTTTCCCGACTTTATTTGGGCCTCTATAAACCTGGAGAGGTTCTCCTCTTCTTCTCAATAAAACTTTGGGTACTCTTTTCCCCATAGGGGCCTTTCCACCCCTCGGGGTGGTCGGGTATAGGGTTTTTTTAATGAGGCCCTTTTCTTCAAAAAAAATTTGAACGGATTCTCTATAAAGCCTTTTTAGATGTGGACGTTTTAGTCCGAACAAAACAAAACCAGATGTTATTAAATCAAATTTTAAGAGTTTAAATAGTTAATTATGATATTTTGAACAAAATTATACAGATAAATCTAAAATTTTTAGCTTTTTACTTGGTTAAAATTCGAACGGAATCTCTATAAAGCAATTTTAGACAAGCAAGTTTTAATCCCAACAAAACAAAAATTAGATGTTATTAAATCAAATTTTATGAGTTCAAATAGTTGAATATGGGCTTTTGAACAAAATTATACAGATTAATCTAAAATTTTTAACTTTTTACTCGGTTAAAATTCGAACGAATTTTAGATTAATCTACATAATTTTGTTCAAAAGCCCATAATTAATTATTGAAAATCAAAAAATTTGATTTAATAATATCCAGTCATCGTTTTGTTTGGATTAAAACGTGTATGTCTAAAAAGGCTTTATAGAGAATCCGTTTGAATTTTAACCAAGTAAAAAGCTAAAAATTTTAGATTTATCTATATAATTTTGTTCAAAATCTCATAATTAACTATTTGAAATCATCAAATTTGATTTAATAACATCTGGTTGTGTTTTGTTCGGATTAAAATGTCCACATTTAAAAAGGCTTTCTAGAGAATCCGTTCAAATTTTAAACGAGTAAAAAGTTGAAAATTTTAGATTAATTTGTATAATTTTGTTCAAAAGCCCATAATTAATTATTTGAACACCAAAAATTTGATTAATAACATTTGGTTTTTGTTTTGTTCAGATTAAAACATCTACGTCTAAAAAGGCTTTATAGAGAACCCGTTCGAATATTAACCGAGTAAAAAGCTAAAAATTTTAGATTAATCTGTATAATTTTGTTTAATAAACCATATTCAACTATTTGAACTCATAAAATTTGATTTAATAACAACTGGTTTTCATTTAGGTGGGATTAAACTTGCATTCTAAAATTGCTTTATAGAGAATCCGTTGGAATTTTAACCGAGTATAAAGCTGAAAATTAAATTTATCTGTATAATTTTGTTCAAAATCTCATAATTAACTATTTGAACTCGTAAAATTTGATTTAATAACATCTGGTTTTTGTTTTGTTCGGATTGAAATGTGCATGTCTAAAATGGCTTTATAAAGAATCTGTTCGAATTTTAACCGAGTAAAAAGCTGAAAATTTTAGATTTATCTTTATAATTTTGTTCAAAATCTCATAATTAACTATTTGAACTCATCAAATTTGATTTAATAACATCTGGTTTTGTTTTGTTTGGATTAAAACGGCCACATCTAAAAAGGCTTTATAGAGAATCCGTTCAAATTTTAAATGAGTAAAAAGCTTAAAATTTTAGATTAATCTATATAATTTTGTTCAAAAGCCCATAATTAAATATTTGAACTCAAAAAATTGATTTAATAACATCTAGTTATCATTTTGTTCGGATTAAAACGTGCATGTCTAAAAAGGCTTTATAGAGAATCCGTTTGAATTTAACTGAGAAAAAACCTGAAAATTTTAGATTTATTTGTATAATTTTGTTCAAAATCCCATAATTAACTATTTGAACTCATTAAATTTGATTTAATAACATCTGGTTTTTGCTTTGTTCGGATTAAAACGTGCATGTCTAAAATGGCTTTATAGAGAATCCGTTAGAATTTTAACCGAGTAAAAAGCAGAAAATTTTAGATTAATCTGTATAATTTTGTTCAAAAGCCCATAATTAATTATTTGAACTCAAAAAATTTGATTTAATAACATCTAGTTATCATTTTGTTAGGATTAAAACGTGCATGTCTAAAAAGGCTTTATAGAGAATCCGTTCGAATTTAATCGAGTAAAAACCTGAAAATTTTAGATTTATCTATATAATTTTGTTCAAAATCCCATAATTAACTATTTGAACTAATAAAATTTGATTTAATAACATCTGGTTTTTGTTTTGTTCGGATTAAAACGTGCATGACTAAAAAGGCTTTATAGAGAATCCGTTCGAATTTTAACCGAGTAAAAAGCTGAAAAGTTTAGATTAATCTGTATAATTTTGTCCCAAATCTCATAATTAACTATTTGAACTTATAAAATTTGATTTAATAACATCTGGTTTTGTTTTATTCGGATTAAAACGTTCACATCTAAAAAGGCTTTATAGAGAATCCGTTCAAATTTTAAACGAGTAAAAAGCTAAAAATTTTAAATTAATCTGTATAATTTTGTTCATAAGGCCATAATTAATTATTTGAACACAAAAAATTTGATATAACAACATCTAGTTATCATTTTGTTCGGATTAAAACGTGCATGTCTAAAAAGGCTTTATAGAGAATTCGTTTGAATTTTAACCGAGTAAAACACTAAAAATTTTAGATTTATCTGTATAATTTTGTTCAAAATCCCATAATTAACTATTTGAACTCATAAAATTTGATTTAATAACATCTGGTTTTTGTTTTGTTCGGAGTAAAACGTGCATGTCTAAAAAGGCTTTATAGAGAATCCGTTCGAATTTTAACCAAGTAAAAAGCTCAAAATTTTAGATTTATCTGTATAATTTTGTTCAAAATCTCATAATTAACTATTTGAACTCATAAAATTTGATTTAATATCATCTGGTTTTGTTTTGTTCGGATTAAAACGTCCACGTCTAGAAAGGCTTTATAGAGAATCCGTTCAAATTTTAAACGAGTAAAAAGCTAAAAATTTTAGATTAATCTGTATAATTTTTTTTAAAAGCCCATAATTAAATATTTGAACTCAAAAAATTTGATTTAATAACATCTACTTATCATTTTGTTCGGATTAAAACGCATATGTCTTAAAAGGCTTTATAGAGAATCCGTTCAAATTTGAACCGAGTAAAAAGCTGAAAATTTTAGATTAATCTGCATAATTTTGTTCAAAAGCCCTTAATTAACTATTTGAACTCATAAAATTTGATTTAATAACATCTGATTTTCGTTTTTTTGGGATTAAAACGTGCATGTCTAAAAAGGCTTGATTGAGAATCCGGTCGAATTTTAACCGAGTAAAAAGCTGAAAATTTTAGATTAATAAGTATAATTTTAATCAAAAGCTCAAAATTAACTATTTGAACTCATAAAGTTTCATTTAATAAAATCTGTTGTTCGTTTTGTTAGGATTGAAACGTGCATGTGTAAATGGGCTTTAAAGAGAATCTGTTCAAATTTTAACCGAGTAAAAAGCTGAAAATTGTAGATTAATCTGCATAATTTTGTTTAAAATCCCATAATTAACTATTTGAACTCATAAAATTTGATTTAATAACATCTAGTTATCGTTTTATTCGGATTAAAATGTGCAAGTCTAAAAAGGCTTTATGGAGATTCCGTTTGAATTTTAACCGAGTAAAAAGTTAAAAATTTTAGACAAATCTGTATAATTTTGTTCAAAAGCCCTTAATTAACTATTTGAACTCATAAAATTTGATTTAATAACATCTGGTTTTTGTTTTGTTCGGATTAAAACGTGCATGTGTAAAAAGGCTTTATAGAGTATCCGTTCTAATTTTAACCGAGTAAAAAGCTAAAAATTTTAGATTAATCTGTATAATTTTGTTCAAGAGCCCATAATTAACTATTTGAACTCGTAAAATTTGATTTAATAACATCTGATTTCCATTTTGTTGGGAAGGTGAAGAATCTGGGAAGGTTGGTGCCGGTTCTTGAGGGGCTTTCGGATTGGATTAGGTGGTTGAGTGTTTAGAGGGATGGGAGTTTGAGTTGAAGGAGGAGTTTTGGGATGTTAATTCTTTTTAAGGGGGTTCATTCGATCAGTTTAGGGGAGATTGGAATCGACTGAGATTTTGGCATTCGATCAGCAGAGGAAAATTTCTGGAGAGAAGCTTGAATCAGAGCAAACGGAGATTGAATCGGATTTAAAGCCAGAATCGGTGAGGTAAGGATTTTGTTTTGATTTCTTTAAACCCTCCTTTAGTTTTGGGTTGATTTTATGCCATGGATCTTGGTTCTAGGTTGATGTTGGCCAGTTAGTTTAGGGGTACTTTAGTTGGATTTTAGGGTGTTAGATCCGAAATAGGTTTGGATTCTGGTGTTTTCGGGCTTTTAGACATCACCGGACGGCTCACCGGCGTCAAAAACCATCTCCGGCGTTGAAAACAGCGTTAGAGGGACGACCGGAGTCTTCGCAGCGACGACCGGCAAACTCGCCGGAGCAGCGTTGCACGGTGGCGGGATGGATCGAACGGTGGTCGGCGCGGAGGACCAGGCAGCGTTGCTGGGGTGTTCTTGATGTTCGTCCTTGTTCATCAAGAACAAGGATGAACACCAACCCTTTTTTGTGCGTTTGATCCGTTTCTAGATGAGGTTCTGGGTTTTCGGCTGTTCGACTCAGAGGATTTCCTAATCCACTGAGTTGGACCGAGTCAAGACTCAGCACAAATGGCCGAGTCCACTCGACCTTGGGTTTTATGGTGCACCAAAACGTTGCCGTTTTGGCAGCTTGGTTGGGGCGGATCGGATCCGGGTCAACCCAGATCTGCGTTTTTTAGTTATTTAGGATAAATCACCCTTTAGGTCCCCCTTAGTTTAGCCTGGTTTACAATTAGGTCCCCCAGAACCTCCTTTTAGCCCCTAAAACCTTAGGATCAGTTCAATTAGGTCCCTGGTTCCTTAATTAAACCCCTAAATAGGCAATTAGGATTAAATTAATTTAATTTTTAGCCTTAATTAGGTTTTAAAAATTAATTTTAGAGATTAAAATTTTAATTAATTCTTAATTTAAGTTTTAATTTAATTTTTAATAAACTTTAAAATTAATTTAATCTAATTTAACTCTAATATAAATTAATTTAAGTCCTAAAATCTAAAGATTAGACTCTAATTAGGTTTAATTCAATTCTTGAATTTTAGAAAAAACTTTAATTAAATATTTTAATTAATATTAATTTCTAAAAATTAAGTTTTAAAATTAATCCAACTTAGGCCCCTTAAACTTTAAAACACATACCAAACTAGATTTTAATTAGGTCTTTAAAATTCTTAAAAATTAGAAGATAATTTAAATTAATTATTTTAATTAGGTCTACTTAGCCTTAAACCTCAAGACATTCACCCAACTTAGACTTTAATTAGATCTTTAATTCTTAAAAATTGGAAAGATAATTTTAATTAATTAATTTAATTAATTTAATTAATTTCTAAAATATTAAGATTTAAGATTAATTAAGTCTAATAAGTTCACCAAACTTTAATTAAGACAAAATTAGATTCTTAAAATTAGAGATTACTTTAATTAAAACTTTTAATTAATTTAAAATTTCTAAGTTAAGATTTAAAAATCAACTTAATTAAGTTTCACCCAGCATTAAACCTTTGAACCTAAAATTCACTAGACTTTAATTAAGATTTAATTAAAATTTGAAGTTAAGGAAAATTCAGTTAATTCAGTTAATTAAAATTTTCTAAAACTTTAAAATTAATTTCACTTAATTTAAGTCTTACATCTTTTGTTCAAGGTTTGTTCTCGAATCCTTTGTAATCTTTTTCATACAAGTCCCTTTTGTACTCATGTGGAGAGAAATTTTTGATGTATCATGATTCTAATAAAAATTGAAGTTCCTTCATTTTGTCCTTTTTATTTTATGTTTTGCATGGCATATTTAGGAAGGTCACCTAATAAACTTAGGTTAATTAATTTAGTGCCCTTTTTAGGATTAGTCACTTAAATTAATTAATTTATTTAATTAGGGAGAAAATCTAGTAACATAGCATGTGAATCTTATGTCTCGGATACACTAAAGAGGTTGGTGTTTTGACGCACTAAGATGCTGACTTAGAGAGTGTACCTTGGCATCGAATTCATGTGTTATTAAACCTAGAATTTTGAAAAAACTTAGGTTTAGAATTAAAATAGATAGGTAAATAACTAGTAAACGCTAGTAACTTAGGTTTTAAAAACTTAAGTAATGGAGCCTTTTTAGGATTAGAACTTAAAATGAACAAGATAAAAAATAATCATGCATTTTTACTTTAGCCTTTTGAGGCGGAAGTTACATTCTTTTAAATTTGGGTGGGGTTTCCTATCTAGAGGACGTCTCAATCAACTCAAGTTTAAAAGTGGTGTAACTTCTAAATCAAAAGGATATCCAAAATTCAAATAATGTTCGTTTAACAATAGAAAATTAAATTAATATCTTTCTTCAAAATATCAAATGCCACGTAATATTTTTCAAGGTACCAATTTTTGGGCGTTTGTAAGGGTCGTCCTTACACGTAACCGACTCCCGAACCCAATGTTTTTAAAATGAATCTCTAGTTTATTTTTTATGGTGTCTGGCCTACCTAAGTGGCCGGTGGCGATTCCAAGTCAAAATTTTTCAAATTTAATTAAGATTTTTCTAAAATTTGGGATTTTCAAGATTAAATTTGATAATTCATTTTTTTAAAAAACTTATCGTCGAACTATTTCACCTAAAAACCGCGTTTTTTAAGAGAGGTCGCGACAGCTTGGCGACTCCGCTGGGGATTTAAAAAATTATTTTTTTAGTGAGTCAGGCCTAATTGTTTTCAAACTTTACGTGGCATTTTGGTATTTTGGAGTTAGATATTAATTTAATTTTCTATTGTTAAGTGAACATTATTTGAATGAGGATAACTTTTTACTTTTATCTTGTCATTCATGCATAAGCTCTCGACCCGAGCTTTCACCCTTAAGTGGGAGTTAGATATTATCCGACGTGATGCTCTCCAGCTCCGAGTTTTGGATTTTTATCTGCTTCCGGTATACTAACCTTACGCATCGTGTGGTTTTCACCTCCGTTGTAAGGGACCTATACCACCGAATCGATGTCTTATCGTCGTAATAGACGGTAACGACAGTTCGGGAACCCAGTGTCTAGACCAAAAACCCGCATATAGAGTAGAAACCAACCCCTTCTAGAGCCAGACAGGAGCCGTAAGATAAGGCGGTATGCTGCCGAAATGCCGCCAAACTTAGGATTTCTCTGCTAACATGCTCTCTGGTTATTTTGCGTACTTTAGCATGCTCTCTGGTTATTTTTATGCAATTTAGCATGTTCTATGGTTATTTTTACGCATTTTTGGTTAACTTTATTTGCGTTATGTTTTTTTACCAGCACTTTCTTATTGCTTTATCTTTGTCTTTATTCTACTAACACTTTACTTTTTTTTGTTTTTCTTTCCTTTATGCATTTTATTTTTACTTGGCATATCATTCGCACGGGTATTAATTTGGAAAACAATAAAGTTATAAGTGTCCAAAAATGTCAGAAGGGATCATTATAGGCAAAGATAATACGGAAGTCTGGGCATGGTCAGAAGCAGTGATAGCTTGCCGTTAGGAGGAGAAGCATGGAAGACCAAGTATGAAGCAACATAGCGTATCATCCAGAATCAAAGCTGATCAATTTCAAAGGTCGGGAGCGTCCCATCTTACGTACAAATGTTATCGAGAGAAGCTACAACTCTTCTGAAGCAGCCGAACATCGAGCAAGAGCATGGAGAAGCCATCATTCGCCTGCTACATGAGTTGACCAACTTAGGGGCCAACAGTTCTCTGTAGGTTATCTTTAAAGTTGTAGTGATCCTTTTTGAACAGACGGATGTTTTTAAGAGATTGTTTTCCGAATTTAATACCCTCTTTCATTCATGCATCATAAAGTAGGTTTATATTTAGGTTGTTTGATTTCTATCTTATTTATGTTTTATTTTGTTTTTGCATCATCTTAACATGTCGATATTTTTGCATCACATCGCATAAAGGTATTGATCCAAAAGTGATTATCGAGATAGAAGGCGATCATAACAGTTAAAAGGATTTGTAGGTCAAAGACGAGGCTGAGCCAGAGCTTGAGAAGGATGGACAATTTACTTGAAGATTACTCGAACTCTAAAGACGCTGAAATGCAAGAGTTAAAAAGACAGATGAGTGAGCTGAAGACCATGATGATGAACATGACTAAAGGGAAGGGGCACATGAAAGAAGAGCAGAAAAAGGATCGGTACACATATAAATCACCACTTATAATTGGTGTGAGCAAACCAACCGAAAATGCACCAGACCTAAAACCAGAGAAAGTCGCAGCGGTCCATGGAAAATCAAAAATGAAAGAAGCGTTCTGTCCGATAAAGTCGGTCAAACATCCAGAGCAAAGTTCAGGTTCCAAGATCCTTTTTCCTAGTTCTCAGAAGATAGAAAGTGGCAAGGATCGGTTTGACCCAATTCCCATTTCATACAAAGAGTTATACCCACAGTTGCTAGAAGCTCGGCTAATAGCTCCGTATTTTATCTTACCATTACAACCGCCGTACCCAAAATGGTATGATGCCGATGCTTATTGTGAATTTCATGATGGAGTACAAGGACACTCGATTGAAAATTGCACGGCTTTGAAGCGTACAGTTCAGTGTCTGTTGAAATGCGGGAAGTTAAAGTTCGAGGAAAAAAGTCAACCTAATTCAGGGGGCAGACAAGAAGTCCAAGATGAGAATATTTTGAGGAAACAATATCAGTCCAAATACGAGGTTCAGGTAATGCAAGAGAGAGACAACTTGGAAGTAGAGTTACAAACCTTGCAATCAGATTACCAAGATCTCGCCAAGAAAGAGTGTGTAGAAAGCATAGATGGTGACATAAAAGCTGCAGCACGAGAGATAGCTCAAGAGATTGCAAGCTTAGCGGATATGGCAGCAGAATTGAGTCAAAACATCAACCCGGTGATAGGTCACAGTGGGAAGTTAGCAGGGTTCTTAGAGAAAGTCAAAAATTAGGGGTTAAGACTCGCAAATACCTTTAGTGTTTGATATTTGATGTAATAAATCTTTTACCTAAAATGAAAGTTATTCTACGATAATCACACTTGGGATCAATACCTTATTGCATTCATGCATATGTTTATTTTATATCATTATTATTTTATCAATATTGCATTAGCATACATGAATCTAAGGTGGTTGAGGGTTTCGATGACAGTTGCCACACATTAATAAAAATTCGAGAATCAGACATCATGGACGAGAATATGAGAGAAGTTGCAAGTATCCAAGAGCATATGACAAAGCCTCAACCAAAGGCAAACGATCAAATCTCGAAGCCATGTCTAACTACCTAACCGGGGGCATCAAGTTTGAGCATGAATACGTTCTCTCTTGAACGTGTTGTTCAATTGACAAATATGTGTACGGAACTCCAAAAGAAAATTGAGGCAAGTGAAAAAGGAGTGGACTCCGGGTTTAGTGCAAGGGAGTTTTGTCTGGTCCCTGATTTGGTTATTCCACCAAAATTCAAGATCCCTGTTTTTGAGAAGTATGACGGATCTAGTTGTCCTAAAATTCACTTGATGATGTATTGTCTAAAAATGGAAGGATATCTAGATAATGACCAAATGATGATTCACTACTTTCATGATAACCTGACCGGGCCTGCTGCAACATGGTACAACAGATTGAGTCGAGAGCAGATTCGAACATGGGTTGATTTGGCGAAAGAATTCTTGGGGCAATACAGGTATGTCATAGACTTAGCTCCAGATCGTCGGACTTTACAGAGTATGAGAATGAAGGATGATGAGAGCTTTAAAGACTATGCATTGAGATGGAGGGTGCTAGCATCTCAGGTGCAACCACCCATGATAGAAGGGGAATGACTGAAATGTTTCATCAAACTTTGCCGTCTCCTTTCTTCGATAAAATGCTTACGAATTCAAGGGGCAACTTTAAAGATTTTATGGCCCTTGGCGAAGTAATAGAGGTCGGAATCCAACAAGGGAAAATTGAACCCAGGCTCAAAAATTCCATAGAAGATAAGAAGCCGAAAGAGGTAAATGAGTGTAATGTTCAAGGTTCCCGAAGACGTAAAAGGGAAAGATCACCCAGTTCTTCAGGGCGACAACAAAAGATTCCCCGAAGAAATGCGGATCGGGAGATATTTGGAATGCCTATTGCCAATTTGTTTCCTTTTCTTGCTGAAGTTCAATATATTACTCCCAAACCAATGAAGAAAACGCCAAGCCCTTTCGCTCAAAGCTATGATGCCAACAATGTTTGTGAGTTTCATATGGGATTGTCAGGTCATGCTACTAATAAATGTAGGTCTTTACTAGAAGAAATCAAGAAATTGATCGATAAGGGAATTTTGATAGAGGAGTTGTTGCAACAATGGAAGACCGAAGAAAATGCTAAAGATGATGTGCTCATTGAAGATTCAGAACGTCAGGACTAGCTTTTCTAAGATTGTTCAGAGTTATGAAAAATCTGTCTTGTTCATGTCTAGGTATCAAGGAAAAGGTTGTTTTTGGGATCGGTTGCGGAGTAATGCCCTAAATCATCCCAGTTGCGTGTTTTATTCTATATGCATTGGGTGTCTTTTGTAAGGGAGTTTTTTTAATTCATTTGTCAATGATGCTTGTTTCATACGTGTTTTTTTAAATGGTAAACATGTCATATACTTTGATTCTTTGATTCTTTAACTTTTTTTGATTCTTTGATTCTTTTTATGGGTTAATTTTTGAACACCCATACATATATCATTGATTTCATTCTTTCAGATATTGAATATCAATTGTGAAATTGATATTAAATCAAATTCGGAGATCAACTTCACCAATGTGACTCGTTACCACTTTATTTAGGTCAAAAGGATGACATTAATGAGTGTTCAGGAATCACAGGAAAACCCTAGAGAAACTTTGAGTGAATTTCCTCTCAAGCATTGTTGAATAAGGTCTTTGAATGAAGTGATAACCCAAAACATCATCCAACTGAAGTCTGCTTTACTTTAAAGACATCCGAGTATGGGATGATATTTGGCATTCCTTGATTTCCCTTCTCAAAGAAAGAAAATAAGAAAAAATATCATTTGTTGTCCCCTTTGAGCCTGACGTTATTTTTCTTTCGATTCAACCCAAATCAAGGATCACCCCCACACTGGGGGCAAAAGAGGACGAAAATGTGTTTCAAAAAGAAATGCAAAACCAAGAAAAGAAGCCAAACTCAAATTGTTGGCGCAAAAAGCGAACATAAAGTTCAGTGAAAAATGTTGATGGGATGAACCACTGGAAAAAGTAGTGGTGAAAAGGAAATGACCTCTAGGGCGAAAGCCCAACAAAAAGGGTCAACCTAGAGTGATCCGCAAAAGAAAATTATTTCATCAGAGCATGTTCAGAACAGTACGACAATGATCTTTGATTTTTACCACCCTCGAATTAGTTGAGCCTATATATCCTTTCTTTGGTAGCCATAAACCATAACCCACATTACAAGCCACGAAAGACCATTTTGACCACACACGGATATTGGAACAAGGAGAGTTAGTCTTCAGAACATATCCCGCTTACCAGGGTTAACCTTTCTTCAAGGATTTTTAGTCTTCTAATGCTTGATTGAGATCAGAAAATAGAGGAAAATTGGGTATGAGAGCTAGTGAGAAAAAGAGTGTCACCTAAACGGGGTAGAATTAGAAAATGGGAATGTTTCTCCTGAAAGTCTGATAAATTGGAAAATGGTCACATCCGAGTTGATCTTTGCAAATTTGTTCGAACGCTTTGTTGCACTTGATTTTCAGAGGTCTAACTTTTGTTTTTGTTTGCCATGACAATCAAATTTTTCAATGTTTTCAAAATACTATTTTGAGCATTTTTTTTCGCTTGACAAGCATCCTGCAGATGAATTGATTAGATACAAAAAGTAAAAGATTTCATGGGAATTACTATGATGCAATTAATCCTTTAAGCGCGGACAGAACAAGAGGTGAATGATGAATGGCCCCAGAGGAACAAATGAAGCTTTGAAATGCCATAACATGGGGCATTTACGTACGGACTGTGTCATTGCCGAATTCCGTAGTTGTAAAGATGAATATTAGCCCAACTTGGTGAAAGTTCAGGGATTAAGAAAGGTTTAGAGAACAGGAGAAAATCCAGGGACCTATTTTGCACACACTAAATGGTGAAAGTAGGGCAAACTCAGTATGATAAGAGATCAACAAAGCATTATTTCAGATCAGAATGGACGAGGCAGGAATAAAGTTCATGAACTATTTGCTTCGAGAAACTGATAGCCCATGAGATGTGGGGCAGAATCCGAACTGATTGGGAAAATCAATGATGTTAATCTCAAATTGAGAAATAGAGCTCAAAAAGTTCAAGCAGAGTACAAAGCTGTCAATGTGAGATGTCGTTATGACAGAAAAAGGTCCAATGAAGAGGATCAATGAACATTCAAGTGTCCCTCAATGACCACGGTTCATGCATCATATGGTTAGGCATCCATAGGGTAAAACATGCTAACCCATGCATTCAAAACATTTTTTATAATTTTTACAGGAATTTCCAAGCAATCCAGATCAGGACAAGCGAAGATTTCAGAGGAAGGAAATTCGAGAAAAAACATTTCAGAACCTGCATATCTATTCGTGCATACGAAGAATGGAACCCTTTTTGAACCTGCTTATCTATTCGAGCATTCGGAGAATAGAACCTGCATATCCATTCGTGCGTACGGAGAATGGAACCCTTTTTGAACTTGCTTATCTATTCAAGCATTCGGAGAATAGAACCTGCATATCCATTTGTGCGTACGGAGAATGGAATCCTTTTTGAACCTGCTTAACCATTCGAGCACTCGGAGAATAGAACCTGCATATCCATTGGTGCATATGGAGAATGGAACCCTTTCTTTCATGCGTAAGGAGGATGAAGCATGAGTTCCATGAGAAATGATTCAAGAATCAATCAACAACAACGAGCATTACCGGCAGCCTTTTGGCGTGAGTCCAGTTCTGTTATTAAATCCTCCGGGTCATCAGTAAGTCCTCCGGGCATGATGTTAAATCCTCCGGGTCATCAGTAAGTCCTCCGGGCATGATGTTAAGTCCTCCGGGCCATCACCTTCGGGAGTGATGATATATCGTTTGCACAATCAAGGAGGCAATACGATCCTAAATCCTCCGGGTCATCATTAAGTCCTCCGGGCATGATGTTAAGTCCTCCGGGCCATCACCTTCGGGAGTGATGATATCGTTTGCACAATCTAGGAGGCAATACGATCCTAAATCCTCCGGGTCATCAGTAAGTCCTCCGAGCATGATGTCAAATCCTCCGGGTCATCAGTAAGTCCTCCGGGCATGATATTAAGTTTGAAGAATTTCTTCAAGCTTTAAGGTTTACAGTTTTCGTGTTTTTCAGTCTTTGCCCATCTCCTGCTCCGCAGCATTGAGCAAAGAGGGGCAGCTGTCAACACAAAAATAATTATATATAATAATAATATATAAATAAATAATATTTAATAATATAATTATTAAAATATTAAAAAAATCAAAAAAAGATGAAAAATTGAAAATTCGTGAATTCTGGAAACGTGAAGAATCTGGGAAGGTTGGTACCGGTTCTTGAGGGGTTTTCGGATTGGATTAGGTGGTTGAGTGTTTAGAGGGATGGAGTTTGAGTTGAAGGAGGAGTTTTGGGATGTGAATTCTTTTTAAGGGGGTTCATTCGATCAGTTTAGGGGAGATTGGAATCGACTAGGATTTTGGCATTCGATCAGCAGAGGAAAATTTCTGAAGAGGAGCTTGAATCGGAGCAAACGAAGATTGAATCGGATTTAAAGCCAGAATCGGTGAGGTAAGGATTTTGTTTTGATTTCTTTAAATCCTCCTTTAGTTTCGGGTTGATTTTATGCCATGGATCTTGGTTCTAGGTTGATGTTGGCCAGTTAGTTTAGGGGTACTTTAGTTGGATTTTAGGGTATTAGATCCGAAATAGGTTTAGATTCTGGTGTTTTCGGGCTTTTAGACATCACCGGACGGCGTCAAAAACCATCTCCGGCGTCGAAAACAGCGTCAGAGGGACGACCGTAGTCTTCGCAGCGACGGCCGGCAAACTCGCCAGAGCGGCGCTGCACAGCGGCGGGATGGATCGAACGGTGGTCGGCGCGGAGGACCAGGCGGCGTTGCTGGGGTGTTCTTGATGTTCATCCTTGTTCATCAAGAACAAGGATGAACACCAACCCTTTTTTGTGCGTTTGATCCGTTTCAAGATGAGGTTCTGGGTTTTAGGTTGTTCGACTCAGAGGATTTCCTAATCCACTGAGTTGGACCGAGTCAAGACTCAGCACAAATGGCTGAGTCCACTCGACCTTGGGGTTTTATGGTCCACCAAAACGCTGCCGTTTTGGCAGCTGGGTTGGGGTGGGTCGGATCTGGGTCAACCCGGATCCGCGTTTTTTAGTTATTTAGGGTAAATCACCCTTTAGGTCCCCCTTAGTTTAGCCTGGTTTACAATTAGGTCCCCCAGAACCTCCTTTTAGCCCCTAAAACCTTAGGATCAGTTCAATTAGGTCCCTGGTTCCTTAATTAAACCCCTAAATAGGCAATTAGGATTACATTAATTTAATTTTTAGCCTTAATTAGGTTTTAAAAATTAATTTTAGAGATTAAAATTTTAATTAATTCTTAATTTAAGTTTTAATTTAATTTTTAATAAACTTTAAAATTAATTTAATCTAATTTAACTCTAATATAAATTAATTTAAGTCCTAAAACCTAAAGATTAGACTCTAATTAGGTTTAATTCAATTCTTGAATTTTAGAAAAAACTTTAATTAAATATTTTAATTAATATTAATTTCTAAAAATTAAGTTTTAAAATTAATCCAACTTAGGCCCCTTAAACTTTAAAACACATACCAAACTAGACTTTAATTAGGTCTTTAAAATTCTTAAAAATTAGAAGATAATTTAAATTAATTATTTTAATTAATTTTAGTTAATTTCTAATGATTAAAAGTTAAACCCTTTAATTAGGTCTAGGTAGCCTTAAACCTCAAGACAGTCACCCAACTTAGACTTTAATTAGATCTTTAATTCTTAAAAATTGGAAAGATAATTTTAATTAATTAACTTAATTAATTTCTAAAATGTTAAGATTTAAGATTAATTAAGTCTAATAAGTTCACCAAACTTTAATTAAGACAAAATTAGATCCTTAAAATTAGAGATTACTTTAATTAAAACTTTTAATTAATTTAAAATTTTTAAGTTAAGATTTAAAAATCAACTTAATTAAGTTTCACCCAACATTAAACCTTTGAACCTAAAATTCACTAGACTTTAATTAATATTTAATTAAAATTTGAAGTTAAGGAAAATTCAGTTAATTCAGTTAATTAAAATTTTCTAAAACTTTAAAATTAATTTCACTTAATTTAAGTCTTACATCTTTTGTTCAAGGTTTGTTCTCGAATCCTTTGTAATCTTTTTCATACAAGTCCCTTTTGTACTCATATGGAGAGAAATTTTTGATGTAATATAATGTATCATGATTCTAATAAAAATTGAAGTTCCTTCATTTTGTCCTTTTTATTTTATGTTTTGCATGGCATATTTAGGAAGGTCACCTAATAAACTTAGGTTAATTAATTTAGTGCCCTTTTTAGGATTAGTCACTTAAATTAATTAATTTATTTAATTAGGGAGAAAATCTAGTAACATAGCATGTGAATCTTATGTCTCGGATACACTAAAGAGGTTGGTGTTTTGACGCACTAAGATGCTGACTTAGAGAGTGTACCTTGGCATCGAATTCATGTGTTATTAAACCTAGAATTTTGAAAAAACTTAGGTTTAGAATTAAAATAGATAGGTAAATAACTAGTAAACGCTAGTAACTTAGGTTTTAAAAACTTAAGTAATGGAGCCTTTTTAGGATTAGAACTTAAAATGAACAAGATAAAAAATAATCATGCATTTTTACTTTAGCCTTTTGAGGCGGAAGTTACATTCTTTTAAATTTGGGTGGGGTTTCCTATCTAGAGGACGTCTCAATCAACTCAAGTTTAAAAGTGGTGTAACTTCTAAATCAAAAGGATATCCAAAATTCAAATAATGTTCGTTTAACAATAGAAAATTAAATTAATATCTTTCTTCAAAATATCAAATGCCACGTAATATTTTTCAAGGTACCAATTTTTGGGCGTTTGTAAGGGTCGTCCTTACACGTAACCGACTCCCGAACCCAATGTTTTTAAAATGAATCTCTAGTTTATTTTTTATGGTGTCTGGCCTACCTAAGTGGCCGGTGGCGATTCCAAGTCAAAATTTTTCAAATTTAATTAAGATTTTTCTAAAATTTGGGATTTTCAAGATTAAATTTGATAATTCATTTTTTTAAAAAACTTATCGTCGAACTATTTCACCTAAAAATCGCGTTTTTAAGAGAGGTCGCGAC
Organism: Abelmoschus esculentus; assembly: GCA_035048815.1. NCBI lineage: Eukaryota > Viridiplantae > Streptophyta > Magnoliopsida > Malvales > Malvaceae > Abelmoschus > Abelmoschus esculentus. The sequence continues at coordinate 17,178,227 of JAUCBN010000008.1, read as the reverse complement.
AATGTCTAAAAAGGCTTTGTAGAGAATTCGTTGGAATTTTAACCGAGTAAAAAGCTAAAAATTTTAGGTTAATTTGTATAATTTTGTTTAAAAGACCATATTCAAATTTTTGAACTCATAAAATTTGATTTAATAACATCTGGTTTTCGTTTTGGCAGGATTAAAACTTGCATGTCTAAAATTGCTTTATAGAGAATCCGTTCGAATTTTAACTAAGTAAAAAGATGAAAATTTTAGATTTATCTGTATAATTTTGTTCAAAATCTCATAATTAACTATTTGAACTCATAAAATTTTATTTAATAACATCTGGTTTTTGTTTTGTTCGGATTAAAACGTGCATGTTTAAAAAGACTTTATAGAGAATCCGTTCAAATTTTAACCAAGTAAAATTCTGAAACTTTTAGATTAATCTGTATAATTTTGTTCAAAAGCCCATAATTAATTATTCGAACTCCAGAAATTTGATTTAATAACATCTAGTTATCGTTTTGTTCGAATTAAAACGTGCATGTCTAAAAAGGCTTTATAGAGAATCCGTTCGAATTTTAACGAGTAAAAAGCTGAAAATTTTAGATTTATCTGTCTAATTTTGTTCAAAATCCCATAATTAATTATTCGAAATCAAAAAATTTGATTTAATAACATCTAGTTATCGTTTTGTTCGAATTAAAACGTGCATGTCTAAAAAGACTTTATAGAGAATCCGTTCAAATTTTAAACGAGTAAAAAGCTTAAAATTTTAGATTAATCTATATAATTTTGTTCAAAAGCCCATAATTAATTATTTGAACTCAAAATTTGATTTAATAACATCTAGTTATCGTTTTGTTCGAATTAAAACGTCTACGTCTAAAAAGGCTTTATAGAGAATCCGTTCGAATATTAACCGAGTAAAAAGCTAAAAATTTTAGATTAATATGTATAATTTTGTTTCAAAGACCATATTCAAATATTTGACTCATAAAATTTGATTTAATAACATCTGGTTTTCGTTTTCGTAGGATAAAAAATTTTAGATTAATCTGTATAATTTTGTTCCAAATCTCATAATTAACAATTTGAACCCATAAAATTTTATTTAATAACATATGGTTTTGTTTTGTTGGAATTAAAACATCCACGTCTAAAAAGGCTTTACAGAGAATCCGTTCAAATTTTAAACGAGTAAAAAGCTTAAAATTTTAGATTAATCTATATAATTTTGTTCAAAAGCCCATAATTAATTATTTGAACTCAAAAAATTTTATTTAATTACATCTAGTTATCATTTTGTTTGGATTAAAACGTGCACATCTAAAAAGGCTTTATAGAGAATCCATTCGAATTTAACCGAGTAAAAATATGAAAATTTTAGATTTATATGTATAATTTTGTTCAAAATCCCATAATGAACTATTTGAACTTATAAAATTTTATTTAATTACATTTAGTTTTTGTTTTGTTCGGATTAAAACGTGCATGTCTAAAAAGGCTTTATAGAGAATCCGTTCGAATATTAACCGAGTAAAAAGCTGAAAATTTTACATCTAGTTATCGTTTTGTTTGGATTAAAACGTGCATGTCTAAAAAGGCTTTATAGAGAATCGGTTTGAATTTTAACCGAGTAAAAAGCTGAAAATTTTAGATTTATCTGTATAATTTTGTTTAAAATCTCATAATTAACTATTTAAACTCATCAAATCTGATTTAATAACATCTGGATTTGTTTTGTTTGGATTAAAACGTCCACGTCTAAAAAGGCTTTATAGAGAATCCGTTCAAATTTTAAACGAGTAAAAAACTAAAAATTTTAGATGAATCTATATAACTTGTCTAAAAGCCCATAATTAATTATTTGAACTCAAAATATTTGATTTAATAACGTCTAGTTATCATTTTGTTCGGATTAAAACGTGCATGTCTAAAAAGTCTTTATAGAGAATCTGTTCGAATTTTAACCGAGTAAAAAGCAGAAAATTTTAGATTTATCTATCTAATTTTGTTCAAAATCCCATAATTAACTATTTGAACTCATAAAATATGATTTAATAACATCTGGTTTTCGTTTTGTTCGGATTAAAATGTGCATGTCTAAAAAGGCTTTATAGAGAATTCGTTCGAATTTTAACCGAGTAAAATGCTGAAAATTTTAGATTAATATGTATAATTTTATTCATAATCTCATAATTAACTATTTTAACCCATAAAATTTGATTTAATATCATCTGGTTTTGTTTTGTTCGGATTAAAACGTCCTTGTCTAAAAAGGCTTTATAGAGAATCCGTTCAAATTTTAAACGAGTAAAAAGCTGAAAATTATATATTAATCTGTATAATTTTGGTTAAAGCCCATAATTAACTACTTGAACTCATAAAATTTGATTTAATAACATTTGGTTTTTGTTTTGTTCGGATTAAAACGTGCATGTTTATAAAGGCTTTATATAGAATCCGTTCGAATTTTAACCGAGTAAAAAGCTAAAAATTTTAGATTAATCTGTATAATTTTATTGAAAAGCTCAAAATTAAATATTTGAACTCATAAAATTTCATTTAATAAAATGTGGTTTACGTTTTGTTGAGATTAAAATGTGCATGTCTAAAACGGCTTTATAGAGAATCCGTTTGAATTTTAACCGAGTAAAAAGCTGAAAATTTTAGATTAATCTACATAATTTTATTCAAAAGACCATAATTAATTATTTGAACTCAAAAAATTTGATTTAATAATATCTAGTTATCGTTTTGTTTGGATTAAAACGTGCATGTCTAAAAAGGCTTTATAGAGAAACCGTTTGAATTTTAACCGAGTAAAAAGCTGAAAATTTTAGATTTATCTGTATAATTTTGTTTAAAATCTCATAATTAACTATTTAAACTCATCAAATCTGATTTAATAACATCTGGATTTGTTTTGTTTGGATTAAAACGTCCACGTCTAAAAAGGCTTTATAGAGAATCCGTTCAAATTTTAAACGAGTAAAAAACTAAAAATTTTAGATGAATCTATATAACTTGTCCAAAAGCCCATAATTAATTATTTGAACTCAAAATATTTGATTTAATAACATCTAGTTATCATTTTGTTCGGATTAAAACGTGCATGTCTAAAAAGTCTTTATAGAGAATCTGTTCGAATTTTAACCGAGTAAAAAGCAAAAAATTTTAGATTTATCTATCTAATTTTGTTCAAAATCCCATAATTAACTATTTGAACTCATAAAATATGATTTAATAACATCTGGTTTTCGTTTTGTTCGGATTAAAATGTGCATGTCTAAAAAGGCTTTATAGAGAATTCGTTCGAATTTTAACCGAGTAAAATGCTGAAAATTTTAGATTAATATGTATAATTTTATTCATAATCTCATAATTAACTATTTTAACCCATAAAATTTGATTTAATATCATCTGGTTTTGTTTTGTTCGGATTAAAACGTCCTTGTCTAAAAAGGCTTTATAGAGAATCCGTTCAAATTTTAAACGAGTAAAAAGCTGAAAATTATATATTAATCTGTATAATTTTGGTTAAAGCCCATAATTAACTACTTGAACTCATAAAATTTGATTTAATAACATTTGGTTTTTGTTTTGTTCGGATTAAAACGTGCATGTTTATAAAGGCTTTATATAGAATCCGTTCGAATTTTAACCGAGTAAAAAGCTAAAAATTTAGATTAATCTGTATAATTTTATTGAAAAGCTCAAAATTAAATATTTGAACTCATAAAATTTCATTTAATAAAATGTGGTTTACGTTTTGTTGAGATTAAAATGTGCATGTCTAAAACGGCTTTATAGAGAATCCGTTTGAATTTTAACCGAGTAAAAAGCTGAAAATTTTAGATTAATCTACATAATTTTATTCAAAAGACCATAATTAATTATTTGAACTCAAAAAATTTGATTTAATAATATCTAGTTATCGTTTTGTTTGGATTAAAACGTGCATGTCTAAAAAGGCTTTATAGAGAAACCGTTTGAATTTTAACCGAGTAAAAAGCTGAAAATTTTAGATTTATCTGTATAATTTTGTTTAAAATCTCATAATTAACTATTTAAACTCATCAAATTTGATTTAATAACATCTGGTTTTGTTTTGTTTGGATTAAAACGTCCATGTCTAAAAACGCTTTATAGAGAATCCGTTCAAATTTTAAAGAGTAAAAAACTAAAAATTTTAGATGAATCTATATAACTTGTCCAAAAGCCCATAATTAATTATTTGAACTCAAAATATTTGATTTAATAACATCTAGTTATCATTTTGTTCGGATTAAAACGTGCATGTCTAAATAGTCTTTATAGAGAATCCGTTCAAATTTTAACCGAGTAAAAAGCTGAAAATTTTATATTTATCTGTCTAATTTTGTTCAAAATCCCATAATTAACTATTTGAACTCATAAAATGTGATTTAATAACATCTGGTTTTCGTTTTGTTCGGATTAAAACGTGCATGTCTAAAAAGGCTTTATAGAGAATTCGTTCGAATTTTAACCGAGTAAAATGCTGAAAATTTTAGATTAATATGTATAATTTTATTCATAATCTCATAATTAACTATTTTAACCCATAAAATTTGATTTAATATCATCTGGTTTTGTTTTGTCCGGATTAAAACGTCCATGTCTAAAAAGGCTTTATAGAGAATCCGTTCAAATTTTAAACGAGTAAAAAGTTGGAAATTTTAGATTAATCTGTATAATTTTGGTTAAAGCCCATAATTAATTATTTGAACTCAAAAAATTTTATTTAATAACATCTACTTATCATTTTGTTCCGATTAAAGCGTTCTTGTCTAAAAAGGCTTTATAGAGAATCCGTTCAAATTTTAACCGAGTAAAAAGCTAAAAATTTTAGATTAATCTGTATAATTTTTTTTAAAAGCTCATAATTAATTATTTGAACTCAAAAATTTTGATTTAATAACATCTACTTATCATTTTGTTCAGATTAAAACGTTCATGTCTAAAAAGGCTTTAAAGAGAATCTGTTCGAATTTTAACCGAGTAAAAAGCGGAAAATTTTAGATTAATCTGCATAATTTTGTTCAAAAGCCCATAATTAATTATTTGAACTCAAAAAATTTGATTTAATAACATCTAGTTACCGTTTTGTTCGGATTAAAACGTGCATGTCTAAAAAGGCTTTATAGAGAATCCGTTTGAATTTTAATCGAGTAAAAGGCTGAAAATTTTAGATTAATCTGTATAATTTTGTTCAAAGGCCCTTAATTAACTATTTGAACTGATAAAATTTGATTCAATTACATCTGATTTTTGTTTTGTTGGGATTAAAACGTGTATGTCTAAAAACGCTTGATAGAGAATCCGTTGGAATTTTAACCGAGTAAAAAGCTAAAAATTTTAGATTAATAAGTATAATTTTGTTCAAAAGCTCAAAATTAACTATTTGAACTCATAAAATTTCATTTAATAAAATCTGGTTTTCGTTTTTTTGGGATTAAAATGTGCATGTGTAAATGGGCTTTATAGAGAATCTGTTCGAATTTTAACCGAGTAAAAAGTTGAAAATTTTAGATTAATCTGCATAATTTTGTTCAAAAGCCCATAATTAATTATTTGAACTCAAAAAATTTGATTTAATAACATCTAGTTACCGTTTTGTTGGGATTAAAACGTGCATGTCTAAAAAGGCTTTATAGAGAATCCGTTTGAATTTTAACCGAGTAAAAGGCAGGAAATTTTAGATTAATCTGTATAATTTTGTTCAAAGACCCATAATTAACTATTTGAACTGATAAAATTTGATTCAATAACATCTGATTTTCGTTTTGTTGGGATTAAAATGTGTATGTCTAAAAAGGCTTGATAGAGAATCCGTTCGAATTTTAACCGAGTAAAAGGCTAAAAATTTTAGATTAATAAGTATAATTTTGTTCAAAATCTCAAAATTAACTATTTGAACTCATAAAATTTCATTTAATAAAATCTGGTTTTCGTTTTTTTGGGATTAAAACGTGCATGTGTAAATGGGCTTTAAAGAGAATCTGTTCGAATTTTAACCGAGTAAAAAGCTGAAAATATTAGATTAATCTGCAGAATTTTGTTCAAAAGCCCATAATTAATTATTTGAACTCATAAAATTTTATTTAATAACATCTGGTTTTCGTTTTGTTCGGATTAAAACGTGCATGTCTAAAAAGGCTTTATAGAGAATCCGTCGAATTTTAACCGAGTAAAATGCTAAAAATTTTAGATTAATATGTATAATTTTCTTCAAAATCTCATAATTAACTATTTTAACCTATAAAATTTGATTTAATATCATCTGGTTTTGTTTTGTTCGGCTTAAAACGTCCATGTCTAAAAAGGTTTTATAGAGTATCCGTTCAAATTTTAAACGAGTAAAAAGTTGGAAATTTTAGATTAATCTGTATAATTTTGTTTAAAGCCCATAATTAATTATTTGAACTAAAAAAATTTGATTTAATAACATCTACTTATCATTTTGTTCCGATTAAAGCGTTCATGTCTAAAAAGGCTTTATAGAGAATCCGTTCAAATTTTAACCGAGTAAAAAGTAGAAAATTTTAGATTAATCTGTATAATTTTTTTAAAAGCTCATAATTAATTATTTGAACTCAAAAAATTTGATTTAATAATATCTACTTATCATTTTATTCAGATTAAAACGTTCGTCTAAAAAGGATTTATAGAGAATCCGTTCGAATTTTAACCGAGTAAAAAGCTGAAAATTTTAGATTAATCTGTATAATTTTGTTCAAAAGCCCATAATTAATTATTTGAACTCAAAAAATTTGATTTAATAACATCTAGTTACCGTTTTGTTCGGATTAAATCGTGCATGTCTAAAAAGGCTTTATAGAGAATTCGTTTGAATTTTAACCGAGTAAAAGGCTGAAAATTTTAGATTAATTTGTATAATTTTGTTCAAAGGCCCTTAATTAACTATTTGAACTGATAAAATTTGATTTAATGACATCTGATTTTCGTTTTGTTGGGATTAAAACGTGTATGTCTAAAAAGGCTTGATAGAGAATCCGTTGGAATTTTAACCGAGTAAAAAGCTAAAAATTTTAGATTAATAAGTATAATTTTGTTCAAAACCTCAAAATTAACTATTTGAACTCATAAAATTTCATTTAAAAAAATCTGGTTTTCGTTTTGTTGGGATTAAAACGTGCATGTGTAAATGGGCTTTAAAGAGAATCTGTTCGAATTTTAACCGAGTAAAAAGCTGAAAATTTTAGATTAATCTGTATAATTTTGTTCAGAAGCTCATAATTAAATATTTGAAATCAAAAAATTTGATTTAATAACATCTAGTTATCATTTTATTCGGATTAAAACGTGCATGTCTAAAAAGGCTTTATCGAGAATCCGTTTGAATTTTAACCGAGTAAAAAGCTAAAAATTTTAGATTAATCTGTATAATTTTGTTCAAAAGCCCTTAATTAACTATTTGAACTCATAAAATTTGATTTAATAACATATGGTTTTGGTTTTGTTCGGATTAAAACGTGCATGTCTAAAAAGGCTTTATAGAGAATCCGTTCAAATTTTAACCGAGTAAAAAGCTGAAAATTTTAGATTAATCTATAGAATTTTGTTCAAAAGCCCGTAATTAATTATTTGAACTCAAAAAATTTGATTTAATAACATCTAGTAATTGTTTTGTTCGGATTAAAATGTGCATGTCTAAAAAGGCTTTATAGAGAATCTGTTCGAATTTTAACCGACTAAAAAGTTGAAAATTTTAGATTAATCTGTATAATTTTGTTTAAAAGCCCGTAATTAACTATTTGAACTCATAAAATTTGATTTAATAACATCTGGTTTTCGTTTTATTGGGATTAAAACGTGCATGTCTATAAAGGCTTTATAGAGAATCCGTTCAAATTTTAACCGAGTAAAAAGCTAAAAATTTTAGATTAATCTGTATAATTTTATTCAAAAGCTCAAAATTAACTATTTAAACTCATAAAATTTCATTTAATAAAATCTGGTTTTCGTTTTGTTCAGATTAAAATGTGCATGTCTAGAAAGGCTTTATAGAAAATCCGTTTGAATTTTAACCGAGTAAAAAGCTGAAAATTTTAGATTAATCTACATAATTTTGTTCAAAAGCCCATAATTAATTATTTGAACTCAAAAATTTGATTTAATAACATTTGGTTTTGTTTTGTTCGGATTAAAACGTCCACGTCTAAAAAGGATTTATAGAGAATCCGTTCAAATTTTAAACGAGTAAAAAGCTAAAAATTTTTGATGAATCTATATAACTTGTTCAAAAGCACATAATTTATTATTTTAACTATAACGAGATGGACGACCCTTCTTTTTTAGCATATGTCGCGATGAATGACCCCTCTCTTCGAATTGCATGTCATAATGAATGGTCCCTTTCTTAGAGCATATACCGCGATGGATGATCCTTCTCTTTGAGCATATGTCGTGGTGAATGACCCCTCTCTTCGAGTGCATGTTATGGCGAACGGGTCCCTCTCTTTGAGCGTATACCATGATGGACGATCCCTCTATTTGAGCGTATGTCGTGATGAATGACCCCTCTCTTCAAGTGCATGACATGGGGAACGGTCCCTCTCTTTGAGCATATACGGTGATGGAAAACCCTTCTCTTTGAGCGTGTGTCACGATGAATGACCCTTCTCTTTCAGTACATGTCATAATAAATGGTCCCTCTCTTTAAGCGTATACCGTGATCGATGACCCCTCACTTTGAGCGTATGTTGCAATGTAAGACCCCTCTCTTCGAGGGCAAGTCATGGAGAAAGGTCCTTCTCTTTAAGAGTATACTGTGATGGATGACCCCTCTCTTTGAGCGAATGTCGCGACGAATGATCCTTCTCTTCGAGTGCACATCATAATGGACGGTCCCTCTCTTTGAGCTTATACCGTGATCGATGACTCTCTCTTTTAGCGTATGTCACGATAAATGAACCATCTATTCGAGTAAATGTCATGGAGAATGATCCCTCCCTTTGAGCGATACCATGATAGACGACCCCTCTCATTGAGCGTATCTCGCAACGAATGATCCCTCTCTTCGAGTACATGTCATAATGAACGGTACCTCTCTTTGAGTCTATACAATGATCGATGACCCTCTCTTTGAGCGTATGTGGCGATGAATGACCCGTCTATTCGAGTGCATGTCATGGTGAAGGGTCCCTCTCTTTGTGTGTATATCGCGATGAATGACCCCTCTCTTCGAGTGCATTTCTTAATGAATGGTCTCTTTCATAGAGCGTATACGTGATGGACGACCCTTCTCTTTGAGAATATGTTGCGATGAATGACTTCTCTCTTCGAGTGCATGTCATAATGAAAGGTCCCTTTCTTAGAGCGTATACCGTGATGGGTGACCCTTCTCTTTGAGCGTATGTCACGATGAATGACCCCTCTCTTTGAGTGCAAGTCATGGCGAAAGGTCCTTCTCATTAAGAGTATTCCGTGATGGATGACCTCTCTCTTTGAGCGAATGTCACGATGTATGATCCATCTCTTCGACTACATGTCATAATGAATGGTCCCTTTCTTAAAGTGTATACAGTGATGGATGACACCTCTCTTTGAGCGTATGTCGCGGTGAATGACCCTAACCTCAAGTGCATGTCATAATAAACGGTCCCTTTCTTAGAGCGTATATCGTGACAGACGACCCTTCTCTTTGAGCGTATGTTGTGATGAATGACCCCTCCATCGAGTGCATATAATAATGTAAGGTCCCTTTCTTAGAGCGTATACTGTGATGGATGACCCGTTTCTTTGAGCGTATGTCACAATAAATGACCCCTCTCTTTCAATGCATGTCATAATAAATAGTCCCTCTCTTTGAGCGTATACCGTGATCGATGACCCCTCTCTTTGAGCGTATGTCACGATTAAAGAACCCTCTCTTTGAGTGCAAGTCAAGGAAAAAGGTCCTCTTTAAGAGTATACCGTGATGGATGAGCGAATGTCGCATTGAATGACCTCTTTCTTCGAGTGTATGTCATAATGAATGGTCCCTTTCTTAGAGCATATACCGTGATGAACGGCCCTTCTCTTTGAGCATATGTTGCGGTGAATGACCCCTCTCTTCGAGTGTATGTCATAATGGACGGTCCCTCACATTGAGCTTATACCGTGATCGATGACTCTCTCTTTGTGCGTAAGTCACGATGAATGACATGTCTATTTGAGTGCATGTCATGGTGAACGATCCCTACCTTTTAGCGGATACTATGATGGACGACCCCTCTCATTGAGCTTATATCGCGATGAAAGATTCCTCTCTTCGAGTGCATGTCATAATGAACGGTTCCTCTCTTTGAGCGTATACGGTGATGGACTACCCCTCTCTTTGAGCGTATGTCGCGTTGATTGACCCCTCTCTTCAACCAACAAGAGTCCAGCCACCACGACACCCAAAAACTCCGCCATTGCCATCACCAAAGATGAAACAATCAGCAACAAGGCCTAGAAAATTGATTATCGACAATAGCTCTTTGGAGTCCATTTAATTATTTTTTTAATGTTTCTTTTATATAATTACTTGTTTCCTTTTCATATTTTGTTACATACTATGTGCCCCTAATATAAGCATTAAGGACAATGCTTGGTTCGAGTTTGGGGGTGTAGAGCCACTGTCGAGGCATTCCACTGTCGCGGCCTTGCCATAAAAATGAAGTATTTCAGTGATTTTTCAAAATTTTTCTATGTCCACCACCTTACATAAATTTGTTGCCCATACTTTTGCACTGCTTTTCATCAGTATTACCTTAGTTTATTCTTTTAAGGCAATAAAAATCTTTCTCCTTACCATGGTTAGATCCTATTTAGAGGACTTAACTCTAGAATACTTAAGGAAGACAACTAGAAGCTTGCTATAAGGTTGATCTTAAAAACACTTTTGGGACTTGTTTGACCATATGAATTCTTTTAATAAACTTAGGTGATAAAGACTTAGATTTTTGGAATTATGACTAGAGGTGCCTATCACCGGCTCTAGGAAGTACTCTTCTTCATGCTAGAGGTGTCTGAAATTGGCTATAGTATGCTTAAAAGAATAGTAAAAGAAATAAGAAAATATTAAGGAGAAAACACAATCCTTGAGGTGTCCGAAATTGGCTCAAGAAATTGATGTTTTTAAAGAAGAGAACATTAAATCCAAGTCTATTTGTCTTGAACTTAGAGTTTGTCTAAGAAGGCCTTTAATCAAACTTGTCCACAAAAATGCACACACTCACAAAATCTTATAACTTGGTTTCTAAGTAAACCCTTGGTTAACCGAAAGGTTAAGTCTAAAGAAGAGGCATAGTTATGGTGGGGAGAATAGATGAAAACATAAGACCAAGAAAGAATAAGATTTGTCAATTTGATGGTTTTCATTGCTTGAGGACAAGCAATAGTTCGAGTTTGGGGGTGTGATAAGTGCTCAACTCACTATCATTTTTTACACCTTTTGTGGGCATTAATCACCAAATCTACACCTACTTAGACCAATACATGTACTTAATGTGAAATATTTAGAGGCTATACTGTTAAAGATGATATTTACAGAAAAGACAAGTTTTACTGCATTTTTGTATCTTTGTAGGAAAAGCTATTTCCACGACAGCAAATGAGGCTGAGGTAGGACCTAATGCCGAGACAGCAGATAGGGACAAGTAGCGATATTGTAGGCAAGCTGATGAGAAAAATGAGGAGAACGTTGTTGGACAAGAAGCCCAAGGATCAGAGCTGGATACCACGTGGAAAGCCCAAGACAAAGGCCACACGGGAAAGCCTCCTAGTTGGAATAAACTTGGAAATATTTTATTTATGCACTTGACTTGTTCCTTACTCCAAGTTGTATTCCTACTTAGGAAAGGTTTACCCTAGGCCAAGCCTATATAAGACATAGCCGTCCAAGGAGAAGGGGATCATCAATCATCGATATTGGAGACTAGAGAGACGAATTAGGATTTAGAGTTTTCTTTGTTTTTATTTCTTTAGTCTTAGGTGAAGGTTGTAGAGTGTTAGTGTGAATAAGTTGAACTTTGTTTCTTGTTTTCAATGCAATAAAATATCAATGTTTGCTTATTCTTTGCCATTCATTGTTCTTGAATTCAAGCTCGGGAGAGAAGTTTGTGAGTAATCCATTTATCTAATATCGGGAGAGTTAGATTTACGAAAGGAATAAGTACGGTATTTCAATCAGGAAATACTAACTCGGCCTAGAGATAGGTTAAGATTTTCAGCGGCTAAAAGAAGTGTGAGATTGGTTGATGATTATAATTGATTCACAGCGGGAAGTATCATCAAGGACTGGTCATTAACAGTACTTCGACTTAGGGATAAGCGGACTCATCAAAGGATACTTTGTCGAACATTAGTAAAGTCCACCCAAGAGCAAGGGATTACCGCGGCGGGCGAGTATCATCACTGTCGAGGTAGTAATCTACAGTTCTGCCGAGGCAGTGTTGTACGATTGCATTGGACAAAAACAAGTCAATTGAATCCACTATAAAACACAATTGGATCCTAGCCACTTTCTCTTTTTGATTTTTCTATTATTATTTAGCGTTTTTTATTTAGTTTAATCACACCCAAAACTACTTGTGCTTTTATTTTATCTTACAGAGCAAGAAGGCATATTAAGTATAACAATCCCTGTGGAGACGATACACGATTTACTCATCACTTTCTTACTTGTGACGTGTTCACTTGCACTAATTATGCATATTTAACACGCATCACACCCCTCTTTTTTAGTATATGTCGCGATGAATGACCCCTCTCTTCGAGTGCATGTCATAATGAATGGTCCCTTTCTTAGAGCATATACTTTGATGGACGACTCTTCTCTTTGAGCATATGTCGCAGTGAATAACCCCTCTCTTTGTGTGCATGTTATATAGAACGGTCCCTCTCTTTGAGCTTATACCATGATGGATGACCCCTCTCTTTGAGCATATGTCGCGATGAATGATCCTCTCTTTGAGTGCATGACATGGTGAACGGTCTCTCTCTTTGAGCGTATACGGTGATGGAAAACCCCTTTCTTAGAGAATATACCGTGATGAACAACTTTCTCATTGAGCGTATGCCACGATGAATGACCCCTCTCTTTCGGTGCATGTCATAATATACAGTCCCTCTCTTTGAGCTATACCATGTGAGATAACCCCTCTCTTTGAGCGTATGTCGCGATGGAAGATCCCTCTCTTCGAGTGCAAGTCATGGTGAAAGGTCCTTCTCTTTAAGAGTATAACGTAATGGATGAACCCTCCCTTTGACTGCATGTCATAATGAATTGTCACTTTCTTAGAACGTATATCGTGATGGACGACACCTCTCTATGAGCATATATCACGGTGAATGACCCCTCTTCGAGAGTATGTCATAATAAATGGTCGCTTTCTTCGAGCATATATCACGGTGAATGACCCCTCTTCGAGAGTATGTTATAATGAATGGTCCCTCTCTTTGAGCGTATGCCGTGATGGACGACCTCTCTCTTTGAGCATATGTCGAGTTGAATGACCCCTCTCTTCGAGTGCATGTTTTGGTGAACGGTCTCTCTTTAAGCGTATAACGAGAAGGACGACCTTTTTTTTTAGCGTATGTCGGGATGAATGACCCTTCTCTTTGAGTGCATGTCATAATGAATGGCCCCTTTCTTAGAGCATATACCGTAATGGACGACCCTTCTCTTGGAGCATATGTAGCGGTGAATGACCTCTCTCTTCGAGTGCATGTCATAATGGATAGTCCCTCTTTGAGCGTATACGGTGATCGATGACTCTCTCTTTGAGCGTATGTCGCGATAAATGATCCGTCTATTCGAGTGCATGTCAAGGTGAACGATCCCTCCCTTTGAGCGAATACCGTGATGGACGACCCCTCTCATTGAGCGTATATAACGATTAATGACCTCTCTCTTCGAGTGCATGTCATAATGAACGGTCTCTCTCTTTGAGCGTATACCGTGATCGATGACCCTTTCTTTTAGCATATGTCGCGAAAAATGACCGGTCTATTCGAGTGCATGTCATGGTGAACGGTCCATCCCTTTGAGTGGATACCGTGATGGACGACCTCTCTCTTTGAGCATAAATCACGATGAATGACCCCTCTCTTCGAGTGCATGTGATAATGAATGGTCCCTTTCTTAGAGCGTATACCGTGAAGAACGACCCATCTCTTTGAGCGTATGTCGCGTTGAATGACCCCTCTCTTTGAGTGCATCTCATAATGAAAGGTCCTTTTCTTAGAGAATATACCGTGATGGATGACCCTTCTCTTTGACCGTATATCAAGATGAATGACCCCTGTCTTTCAGTGCATGTCATAATAAACGGTCCCTCTCTTTGAGCGTATATTGTGATCGATGACCCATCTCTTTGAGCGTATGTCGCGATGAAAGACCCCTCTCTTCGAGTGCAAGTCATGGTGAAAAGTCCTTCTCTTTAAGAGTATACCGTGATAGATGACCCCTCTCATTGAGCGAATGTCGCGATAAATGACCCCTCTCTTCGACTACATGTCATAATGAATGGTCCCTTGCTTAGAGCGTATACCGTGATGAACGACACCTCCTTTGAGCGTATATCGCGGTGAAAGACCCCACTCCTCAATAGTATTTCATAATAAATGGTCCCTCTCTTTGAGCGTATACCGTGATGGACGACCCCTCTCTTTAAGCATATGTCGCGTTGAATGACCCCTCTATTGAGTGCATGTTTTAGTGAACGGTACCACTCTTTGAGCATATAACGAGATGCATGACCCCTCTTTTTTAGCGTATGTCGCGATGAATGACCCCTCTCTTTGAGTGCATGTCATAATGAATGGTCCCTTTCTTAGAGCATATACCGTGATGGACGACCCTTCTTTTTGAGCATATGTCGTGGTGAATGACCATTCACTTTGAGTGCATGTCATAATGGTCGGTCCCTCTCTTTGAGCGTATACCGTGATCAATGACCCTCTTTTTGAGCGTATGCCGCGATGAATGACCCCTCTCTTCGAGTGCATGTCATACTAAACGGTTCCTTTCTTAGACCGTATACTGTGAGGGACGAGTTCTCTTTTTGAGCATATGTCACGATGAATGCACCTCTCTTCAAGTACATGTCATAATGAATGGACCATTTCTTAGAACGTATATCGTGATGGACGACCCCTGTCTTCAAGCGTATGTCGCTGTGAATGACCCCTTTCTTTGAGTGTATGTCATGTTGAATGGTTTCTCTCTTTGAGCATATAGCATGATGGACGACCCCTCTCTTTGAGCGTGTGTCGCGATTAATGACGCCTCTCTTCGAGTGCATGACATGATGAACGGTCCCTCTTTTTTAGCGTATACGGTAATGGAAAATCCCTCTGTTTGAGAGTATGTCACAATGAATGACCCCTCTCTTTCAGTGCATGTCATAATAAATGGCCCCTCTCTTTAAGCGTATACTGTGATCGATGACACCTCTCTTTGAGCATATGTCGCGATAAAAGACACCTCTCTTCGAGTGCAAGTTAAGGTGAAAGGTCATTCTCTTTAAGAGTATACCATGATAGATGACCCCTCTCATTGAGCGAATGTCGCGATGAAATACCCCTCTCTTCGACTACATGTCATAATGAATGGTCCCTTTCTTAGAGTGTATACGTGATGAACGGCACCTCCCTTTGAGCGTATATCGCGGTGAATGACCCCACTCCTCAATAGTATTTCATAATGAATGGTCTCTCTTTGAGCGTATACCGTGATGGACGACCCCTCTCTTTGAGCATATGTCGTGTTGAATGACCCCTCTATTCGAGTGCATGTTTTAGTGAATGGTACCACTCTTTGAGCGTATAACGAGATGCATGACCCCTCTTTTTTAGCGTATGTCGATGAATGACCCCTCTCTTTGAGTGCATGTCATAATGAATGGTCCCTTTCCTAGAGCATATACCGTGATGGACGACCCTTCTTTTTGAGTATATGTCGTGGTGAATGACCATTCACTTCGAGTGCATGTCATAATGGTCGGTCCCTCTCTTTGAGCGTATACTGTGATCAATGACCCTCTTTTTAAGCGTATGCCGCGATGAATGACCCCTCTCTTCGAGTGCATGTCATAATGAACGGTTCCTTTCTTAGACCGTATACTGTGAGGGACGAGTTCTCTTTTTGAGCGTATGTCGCGATGAATGCACCTCTCTTCGAGTACATGTCATAATGAATGGACCCTTTCTTAGAACGTATATCATGATGAACGACCCCTCTTATTGAGCATATGCCGTGATGGACGACCCCTCTCTTTGAGCGTAGGTCAAGATGAATGACCCCTCTCTTCGAGTGCTTTTCATAATGAATGGTCACATTCTAAGAGCGTATAACATGATAGACGTCTCCTCTCTTTGAGTGTATGTCGTGGTGAATGAACCCTCTCTTCGAGAGTATGTCATAATGAACGATACCTCTGTTTGAGCATATGCCGTGACAGACGGCCCCTCTCTTTGACCGTATGTCGCGATGAATGACCCCTCTCTTCGAGTGCATGACAAGGTGAATGATCCCTCTCTTTGAGCGTATACCGTGATGGACAACCCCTCGCTTGTAGTGCATGTCATAATGAACGGTCACTTTCCTATAGCACTTAACATGATGGATGTCCATTCTCTTTGAGCGTATGTCGCGGTGAATGACCCCTCTCTTCGAGGGTAGTTCATAATGAACGAACCCTTTCTTAGTGCGTCTACCTTGATGAATGACCCCTCTCTTTGAGCGTATGTCGTGGTGAAGACCCCTCTCTTCGAGCGTATTTCATAATGAACGGTATCTTTCTTAGAGCGTATACCGTGATGGACGACCCTTCTCATTGTGCATATGACGCGATAAATGACCCCTCTCTTCGAGTGTATGTTGTAATAAACAGTCCTTTTCATAGAGCATATACCTTGATAGACGACTCTTCTCTTTGAGCATATGTCGCGGTCAATGACCCCTCCTTTTGAGCGTATGTCATGATGAACGGTCCCTCTCTTTGAGCGTATGTCGTGATGGACGACTCCTCTCTTTGAGCGCATGTCGTAATAAATGACCCTTCTCTTTCAGTGCATATCATAATACACAACTCCTTTGAGTGTATGTCACGATGAATGACCCCTCTCTTCGAGTGCATGACAAGGTGAATGATCCCTCTCTTTGAGCGTATACCGTGATGGACAACCCCTCTCTTATAGTGCATGTCATAATGAACGGTCCCTTTCCTATAGCGTTTAACATGATGGATGTCCATTCTCTTTGAGCGTATGTCGCGGTGAATGACCCCTCTCTTCGAGGGTATTTCATAATGAACAAACCCTTTCTTAGTGCGTCTACCTTGATGAATGACCCCTCTCTTTGAGCGTATGTCGTGGTGAATGACCCATCTCTTCGAGCGTATTTCATAATGAACGATATCTTTCTTAGAGCGTATACCGTGATGGGCGACCCTTCTCATTTTGCAAATGACACGATAAATGACCCCTCTCTTCGAGTGCATGTCATAAAAAACAGTCCTTTTCATAGAGCATATACCTTGATAGACGACTCTTCTCTTTGAGCATATGTTGCGGTGAATGACCCCTCCCTTTGAGCGTATGTCATGATGAACGGTCCCTCTCTTTGAGCGTATGTCGTGATGGACGACTTCTCTCTTTGAGCGCATGTCGTGATGAATGACCCTTCTCTTTTAGTGCATATCATAATACACAATGCCTTTGAGTGTATGTCACGATGAATGACCCCTCTCTTCGAGTGCATGACAAGGTGAATGATCCCTCTCTTTGAGCGTATACCGTGATGGACAACCCCTCTCTTATAGTGCATGTCATAATGAACGGTACCTTTCCTATAGCGTCTAACATGATGGATGTCCATTCTCTTTGAGCGTATGTCGCGGTGAATGACCCCTCTCTTCGAGGGTATTTCATAATGAACGAACCCTTTCTTAGTGCGTTTACCTTGATGGATGCCCCTCTCTTTGAGCGTATGTCGTGGTGAATGACCCATCTCTTCGAGCGTATTTCATAATGAACGGTATCTTTCTTAGAGCGTATACCGTGATGGGCGACCCTTCTCATTTTGCAGATGACGCGATAAATGACCCCTCTCTTCGAGTGCATGTCATAATAAATAGTCCTTTTCATAGAGCACATTCCTTGATAGACGACTCTTCTCTTTGAGCATATGTCGCGGTGAATGACCCCTCCCTTAGAGCGTATGTCATGATGAACGGTCCCTCTCTTTGAGCGTATATCGTGATGGACGACTCCTCTCTTTGAGCGCATGTCGTGATGAATGACCCTTCTCTTTCAGTGCATATCATAATACACAATGCCTTTGAGTGTATGTGGCGACGAATGACCCCTCTCTTCGAGTGCATGACAAGGTGAATGATCCCTCTCTTTGAGCGTATACCGTGATGGACAACCCCTCTCTTATAGTGCATGTCATAATGAACGGTCCCTTTCCTATAGCGTTTAACATGATAGATGTCCATTCTCTTTGAGCGTATGTTGCGGTGAATGACCCCTCTCTTCGAGGGTATTTCATAATGAACGAACCCTTTCTTAGTGCGTCTACCTTGATGGATGACCCCTCTCTTTGAGCGTATGTCATGGTGAATGACCCATCTCCTCGAGCGTATTTCATAATGAACGGTATCTTTCTTAGAGCGTATACCGTGATGGGCGACCCTTCTCATTGTGCATATGACGCGATAAATGACCCCTCTCTTCGAGTGCATGTCATAATAAACAGTCCTTTTCATGGAGCATATACCTTGATAGACGACTCTTGTCTTTGAGCATATGTCGCGGTGAATGACCCCTCCCTTTGGGCGTATGTCATGATGAACGGTCCCTCTCTTTGAGCGTATGTCGTGATGGATGACCCCTCTCTTTGAGAAAATGACGCGATGAATGACCCCTCTTCGAGTGCAAGTCATGGTGAAAGGATGACCCATCTCTTTGAGCCAATATCGCGAAGAATGACCCCTATATTCGACTACATGTCATAAAGAATGGTCGCTTTCTTAGAGCGTATACCGAGATGGACGACACCTCTCTTTGAGCGTATGTCTCAGTAAATGACCCCACTCGATAGTATGTCATAATGAATGGTCCTCTATTTGAGCATATTCCGTGATGAACGACCCCTCTCTTTGAGTGTATGTCGCGTTGAATGAGCCCTCTCTTTGAGTTCATGTTTTAGTGAATGGTCCCTCTCTTTGTGCGTATAACGAGATGGACGACCCCTCTTTTTTAGCGTATGTCGCGATGAATGACCCCTCTCTTCGAGTTTATGTCATAATTAATGGTCCCTTTCTTAGAGCATATATCGTGATGGAGGACCCTTCTCTTTGAGCATATGTCGCGGTGAATGACCCCTCCCTTCGAGTGCATGTCAGAATGGATGATCCCCCTCTTTGAGCGTATACCGTGATCGATGACCCTTTTTTTGAGCGTATGTCGCGTTGAATGACCACTCTCTTAGAGTGCATGTCATAATTTACGGTCCCTTTCTTAGACCGTATACTGTGAAGGACGAGTTCTCTTTTTAAGCGTATGTCGCGGTGAATGCCCCTTTCTTCGAGTGCATGTCATAATGAATGGTCCCCTTCATAGAACGTATAACGTGATGGATGACCCCTGTCTTCAAGCGTATGTCGTTGTGAATGACCCCTATCTTTGAGTGCATGTCATGCTAAACGGTCTCTCTCTTTGAGCGTATACCATGATGGTCGACCCCTCTCTTTCTGTATATGTTACGATGAATGACGCCTCTCTTCGAGTGCATGACATGGTGAACGGTCCCTCTCTTTGAGCGTATCTTAAGATGAATTACCCCTCTCTTTCGGTGTATGTCATAATAAACGACCCCTCTCTTTGAACGTATACCGTGATCGATGACCCCTCTCTTTGGGCGTATGTCGTGATGAAAGACCCCTCTCTTCGAGTGCAAGTTATGGTGAAAGGTCCTTCTCTTTGAGAGTATACCGTGAAGGATGAACCTTCTCTTTGAGAGTATACCGTGATGGATGAACCCTCTCTTTGAGAGTATACCATGATGGATGAACCCTCTCTTTGAGCGAATGTTGCGATGAATGACCCCTCTCTTCGACTGCATGTCATAATGAATGGTCCCTTTCAGCGTAAACCGTGATGGACAACACCTCTCTTTGAGTGTATGTCACGGTGAATGACCCCTCTATTCGAGAGTATGTCATAATGAATGGTCCCTCTCTCTGAGCGTAAGTCGTGTTGAATGACCCCTCTTTTTTAGCGTATGTCGCAGTGAACGACACCTCTCCTCGAGTGCATGTTATGGTGAACGATCCCTCTCTTTGAGCGTATAACGAGATGGACGATCCCTCTTTTTAAGCGTAAGTCGCGTTGAATGATCCCTCTCTTCGACTGCATGTCATAATTAACGGTCCCATTCTTAGATCGTATACTGTGGTGGACAACCCTTCTCAGTGAGCGTATGTGGCGATGAATGTTCCCTCTCTTCGAGTGCGTGTCATAATGAACGGACCCATTCTTAGAGAGTATACCGTGATGGACGACCCCTCTCTTTGAGCGTATGTAGCGGTGAATGACCCCTCTCTTCGAAAGTATATCGTAATGACCGATCCCTCTTTCTGAGAGTCTCCCGTGATGGACGACCCATCTGTTTGAGCGTACGTCACGATGAATGACCTCTCTCTTTGAGTGCATGTCATGGTAAATGGTCCCTCTCTTTGAGCGTATACCGTGATGGACGACTCCTCTCTTTGAACGTATGTCGCGATATAATAAATAGTCCCTTTCTTAGAGCGTATACCGTGATGGACGACCCTTCTCTATGAGCGTTTGTCGCGACAAATGACCCCTCTCTTCGAGTGCATGTCATAATGAACGGTCCCATTCTTAGAGAGTATATTGTGATGGACGACACCTCTCTTTCACTGTATGACGTGGTCAATGACCCCTCTCTTAGAGCATATGTCATAATGAACGGACCATCTCTCTGAGCGTATGCCGTAATGCACGACCCCTAACTTTGAGCATAAGTCACGATGAATGACCCCTCTATTCGAGTGCATGTCATGTTGCATGGTCCCTCTCTTTGGGCGTATACCGTAATGGACAACCCCTCTCTTTGAGCATATGTCTCAATGAATGACCCGTCTCTTTGAGAGCTTGTCATATTCATCGGTCGATCTCTTTGAGCGTATACTGTGATTGATGACCCTCTCTTTGAGCGTATGTCGCGATGAATGACCCCTCTCCTCGAGTGCATGTCATAATAAACGCTCCCTTTTTAGAGCATATACCGTGATGGACGACCCTTCTCTTTGAGCGTATGTCGAGATGAATGACCCTTCTTTTCGAGTGCAGGTCATTATGACCGGTCCCTTTCCTAGAGCGTATATCGTGATGGACGTCATCTCTCTTTGAGCGTACGTCATGGTGAATGACACCTCTCCTCGAGCGCATGTCATAATGATCGATCACTTTCCTAAAGCGTATTCCGTGATGGATGACCTTATCTTTGAATGTATGTCACGACGAATGACCTCTCTCTTCGAGCGCATGTCATAATGAATGGTCCCTTTCTTAGTGCGTATACCGTGATGGACGACCCTTCTCTTTGAGTGTATGTCACGACGAATGACCCCTCTCTTCGAGTGCATGTCATAATGAATGATCCCTTTCGTAAGAGCGTATATCGTGATGGATGACCCCTCTCTTTGAGCGTCTGTAGCGGTGAATGACCCCTATCTTCGAGTGTATGCCATAATGGACGACCCCTCTCTTAGAGCGCATGTCGTGTCGAATGACTCCTCTCTTGGAGTGCATGTTATGGTGAACGGTCCATCTCTTTGAGCGTATACTGAGATGGACAACCCCTCTTTTTTAGCGTTTGTCGAGATGAATGACCCCTCTCTTCGACTGCATGTGATAATAAACGGTCCCTTTCTTAGAGCGTATACCGTGATGGACAACCCTTCTCTTTGAGCGTATGTCGAGATGAATGACCCTTCTTTTCGAGTGCATGTCATAATGATCGGTCCCTTTCCAAGAGCGTACACTGTGATGGATGTCACCTCTCTTTGAGCGTATGTCGCGGTGAATGACCCTCTCTTCAAGCGTATGTTATAATGAATGGTCCCTCTGTTTGAGCGTATACCGTGGTGGAAGACCCCTTTCTTTTAACGTATGACGTGGTAAATGACCCTTCTCTTCGATAGTATGTCATTATGAACGGTCCCTCTCTTTGAGCGTATGCCATGATTGACGATCCCTCACTTTATGTGTATGTCGCGATGAATGACCCTATTCTTCGAGTGCATGTCATGGTGAATGGTCCCTATTTTTGAGCGTATACTGTGATGGACGACTCCTCTCTTTGAGTGTGTCGCGATGAATGACCCCTCTCTTCGAGGGCATGTCATAATGAATGATCCCTTTCTTAAAGCGTATAGCGTTCTGGATGACCCTTCTCTTTGAGTGGATGTCGCGGTGAATGACCCCTCTCTTTGAGTTCATCTCATAATGAAAGGTCCCTTTCTTATAGCGTATACCGCGATGACGATCCCTCTCCTTGAGCGTATGTCGCGATGAATGACCCCTCTCTTCGAGTGCATGACATGGTGAATAGTGTCTCTCTTTGAGCGTATATCGTGATAGACGACCTCTCTATGAGCGTATATCGCGATGAGTGACCTCTCTCGTTGAGTGCATGTCGTAATAAACGGTTACTCTCTTTGAGCGTATACCGTGATCGATGACACCTCTCTTTGGGCGTTTGTCGTGATGGATGACCCCTCTCTTTGAGCATATGTCACAATGAAAGGCCCCCTCATCGAGTGCATGTCATGGTGGAAGGTCCTTCTCTTTGATAGTATACTGTGATAGACGACACTTCTCTTTGAGCGAATGTCGCAATGAAAGACCCTTCTCTTCAACAACTTTTCATAATGAACGGTCCCTTTCAAATATCACATACAGTGATGGTTGACCCCTCTTCGAGTGCATGTCATAATGAAAGGTCCCTTTCTTATTGCGTATAATGTGATGATGATCCCTCTCCTTGAGCGTATGTCGTGATTAATGACCCCTCTCTTTGAGTACATGACATTGTGAATAATGTCTCTCTTTGAGCGTATACCGTTATAAACGACCTCTCTATGAGCGTATGTTGCGATGAGTGACCTCTCTCGTTGTGTGCATGTCATAATAAACGGTTAATCCCTTTGAGCGTATACCGTGATCGATGACCCCTCTCTTTGAGCGTTTATCGTGATGGATGACCCCTCTCTTTGAGCATATGTCGCGATGAAAGACCCCTCTCTTCGAGTGCATGTCATGGTGAATGGTCCTTCTCTTTGAGAGTATACCGTGATGGACGACCCTTCTCTTTGAGAGTATACCGTGATGGACGACCCTTCTCTTTGAGCGAATGTCGCGATGAAAGATCCTTCTCTTCGACTACTTTTCATATTGAACGGTCTCTTTCTTATATAATATACCGTGATGGATGACCCTTCCCATTGAGCAGATGTCGCGAATAATGACTGCTCTCTTCTAGTCCATCATGGTGAATGACCCCTCTCTTTGTGCGTATACCGTGATGGACGACCCCTCTCTTTGAGCGTATGTCGCGACGAACGACCCCTCTCTTGGAGTGTATGTCATAATAAACAATCCCTCTCTTTGAGCGTATGTTGCGATGAATGACCCCTCTCTTCGAGTGCATGACATGGTGAACTGTCCTTCTCTTTGAGCGTATACGGTGATGGTAACCTCTCTCTTTGAGCGTATGTCACGATGAATAACCCCTCTCTTTCAGTGCATGTCATAATAAATGGTCCCTCTCTTCGAGCGTATACTGTGATCGGTGACCCCTCTCTTTGAGCGTATGTCGTGATGAATGACCCTTCTCTTCGACTGTATGTCATAATGAATGGTCCCTCTCTTTGAGCGTATACCTTGATGGACGACCCCTCACTTTGAGCGTATGTCATGGTGAATGACCCCTCTCTTCGAGCATATGTCATAATGAACTGTCCCTCTCTTTGAGCGTATCCCATGATGGACGATCCATCTCTTTGAGCATATGTCGCGATGAATGACCCCTCTTCGAATGTATGTCTTAGTGGACGGTCCCTCTCTTTTAGCGTATACCATGGTGGATGACCCCTCTCTTTGAGCGTATGTCGCGATGAATGACCCGTCTCTTGGAGTGCATTACGTGGTGAACGGTCCCTCTATCTGAGCGTGTAGGATGGACGATCCATCTCTCTGAGCATATGTCGTGATGAATGACCCCTTTCTTCGAGTGCATGTCATGGTGAACGGTTCCTCGCTTTGAGTATATACTGTGATAAACGACCCCTCTTTTAACATATGTCGCGATGGATGACCCCTCTCTTCGAGTGTACGTCTTAATGGACGGTTCCTCTCTTTTAGCGTATACCATGATGGATGACCCCTCTCTTTGAGCATATGTCGCGATGAATGACCATTCTCTTGGAGTGCATGACATGGTGAACGACCCGTCTATCTGAGCATATACCAGGATGGACGACCCCTCTCTTTGAGCGTATGTCGTGATGAATGACCCCTCTCTTTGAACGTACGTCGCAAGGAATGATCCTTTTATTCGAGTGTACATCATAATGAACGGTCTCTCTCTGAGCGTATACTGTGATGGACAACCCTTTTCTTTGAGCATATATCGCTATTGATGACCCCTCTCTTTGAGTGCATGTCATAATGAACGGTCCCTTTCTTAGAGCGTATACCGTGATAGAGACCCCTCTCCTTTAGCGTATGTCGCGGTGAATAGTCCCTATCTCTGAGTGTTTACCGTATTGGACGACCGCTCTCATTGAGCGTATGGCGCGATAGAGGACCCTCTCTTCGAATGTAAGTCATAATGAACGATCCCTCTCTTTGAGCGTTTACCGTGATGGACGACCCCACTCTTTGAGCGTCTATCGTGATGAATAACCCCTCTCTTTGAGTGCATGTCATAATGAACGGTCCCTCTCTTTGAGCGTATACCGTGATCGATGACCCGTCTCTCTGAGTGTTTGTTGCGATGAATGACCTTCTCTTCGAGTGCATGTCATGGTGAACGGTTCCTCTCTTTAAGCGTATGTCGCGGTGAATGAACCCTCTCTTCGAGAGTATATAATAATGAATAGTCCCTCTCTTTGAGCGTATGCCGTGATGGACCACCACTCTCTTTGAGCGTATGTCGACACGAATGGACACTCTCTTTGAGTGCATGTCAAGGTGAATGGTCCCTCTTTTTGAGCGTATATTGTGATGGACAACACCTCTCTTTGAGCGTGTCGCGATGAATGACTCTTCGAGTGCATGTCATAATGAACGGTCCCTTTCTTAGAGCTTGATGGACGACCCTTCTCTTTGAGCGTATGTCGCTGTGAATGACCACTCTCTTTGAGTGTATGTCATGTTGAACGACCCCAGTCTTTGAGCATATACCGGGATGGATGACCCCTCTCTTTGTGCGTATGTCGTGATGAATGACCCTTCTCTTTGAGTGCATGTCATGCTAAATAGCCCCTCTCTTTGACCGCATACCGTGATGGATGACCCTTCCCGCAGAGTGTATGTCGTGATCAATGACCCTTCTATTCGAGTGCATCTCATAATGAACAATCCCTTTCCTAGAGCGTATACCGTGATGGACATCACCTTTCCTTGAGCGTATGTCGCTGTGACAGACTCCTCTCTTCGAGCGTATGTCATAATTAACGGGTCCCTCTCTTTGAGCGTATACGTGATGGACGACCCCTCTTTTAGCGTATGTCGCGGTGAATGACCCCTCACTTCTAGAGTATGTCATAATGAACGGCCCCTCTTTTTGAGCATATGCGCCATGATGGACGAGCCCTCTCTTTAAGTGTATGTCGCGATGAATGACCCCTCTCTTCGAGTGTATGTCATAATGAATGGTCCCTTTCTTAGAGCATATACCATGATTGACGACCCTTTCCTTTGAGCGTATGTCGCGATGAATGACCCCTCCCTTCGAGTGCATGTCATAATGAAAGGTCTCTTTCTTAGAACGTATACCATGGTGGATGACCCTTATTTTTGAGCGTATGTCGCATTTAATGACCCCTCTCTTCGAGCGTATTTCACAATGAACGGTCTCCTTCTTAGAGCGTACCCGTGATGGATGACCCCTCTCTTTGAGCGTATGTCGCGGTGAATGACCCCTCTCTTCGAGCGTGTTTCATAATAAATGGTCCCTCTCATTGAGCGTATGCCGTGATGGATGACCCCTCTCTTTGAGCATATGACGCGTTGAATGGCCCCTCTCGTCGAGTGCATGTCATAATGAACGGTCCCTTTCTTAGAGCGTATACCATGATGGACGACTGTAATCACCATTTTTATCCGGGTCTAACTCGTCACTTTTATGTTTAAAATAATGGGCTTGGACGCTTTAATTTCTGTACGGGTATTAATATTATGGTCATACATTTTACATTAATATTGCATGTTTGTACGTGTTTTTATTATAATAATATGTGTACTACGCATGTTAATATTCTACCTTACTATTTGTTTAAGTTTTATCGGTGTGTGTATATATATAATATGTACTTGTGGATATTATGAAATCATCAAATGTGATATATTATGTTGCATAACTATGTACTAATATTGTATGTAATCAAATATATATGTATATATCGTTAGTAATGTATACAGGCGTCCTTGTTTTATTTAATTTATTCCTAAGCGTGTCATTTTGTTTTATCCTTTATATATATATATATATATTACATGGTCTTTAAATCAAAATTAATTGTTGCTTGCATGTGTATTTATTTATGTTTAATCCTTCATATTATGGTAGAATAATAATGATATTTTATTTCTAGAATTTGTCTCACCATGTGCATGCGTTGAATCATTCGATTATTTACCTTTGGATTCGTATCACTAGACTATAATCATTCACATAATTTAGTATTATTTATTTAGGTCAGTTTCTATTTATTTAATTGATTAGATTCTAAGAAAAGAGGTAACCATTAGTTTTTATGCTCGTGTCATAACGGTCCGAATCATCGAACGTTGACCGAAATATTAAAATTATTTTTCACCATCTCTAGGTAATTAAAATTAAAAGCCGACAAGATCATGACATCATTTCTTTTTATGTTGCATCATTCATAAAGGTGACGTGCGGGATATGAACCCTAAACTAATGCGACGAACAATATTATTTGATGTTGATTTAGTCTTTGGTCCGGTGTATCGTCAACCTTATTAATTAAATGCTTTATTGATTTGAATTCACCAATTAAATTAAACCCGTTTAATTAAGGTCAATTTTGAATTTAGAAAACGATTTAAAATTAAGTTAAAGTTGAAACATGATTTTTAAAGAAAATATTTTTTGTACCGATTTTAGAGAGTGATGGGGGTGCTAATCCTTCCCCATGCATAACCAACTCCAAAAACCCTTTTCAAAATAAATCTTTGGTTTCCCTTTTAAGGTATCCGGTCTACCTTAATGACTGATGGCGACTCCAAATTTATTCTTCAAAAAGAATTTATATTTTTTAAATAACATTTTCGAAGGGGATTAAATCAATACCATCAAAGACCTTGTACTCCTTAATACTTTTTCAAACTAATTTCCCGTTTTCCATCTTTCAAACTGAAAAAGGTCGCTACAATGACCTTTCTCATTGTGTGTATGTCACGATGAATGTCCCCTCTCATCGAGTGCATGTCATAATGAACGGTCCCTTTCTTTGAGCGTATCCCGTGATGGACGATCCTTCTCTTTGAGCGTATGTCACGATGATTGACCCCTCTCTTCGAGTGAATGTCATAATAAACGGTCCCTTTCTTAAAGCGTATACCGTGATGGACGACACCTCTCTTTGAGCGTAAAACCCTTTCTTAGAGCGTATATCATGATGGACGACCCCTCTCTTTGAGCGTATGACGTGGTGAGTGACCCCTCTCTTCGAGTGCATTTCATGGTGAACGGTACCTCTCTTTGAGCGTATACCGTGATGGACGACCACTCTCTTTTAGCGTATGTCACGATGAATGACCCCTCTATTCGAGTGCATGTCATGGTAAACGATCCCCCTCTTTGATCGTATACCGTGACGGACGATCCCTCTCTTTGAGTGTATGTCGCGATGAATGGACCCCTCTCTTTGAGTGCATGTCATAATGAACGGTCCCTTTCATAGAGCGCATACCGTGATGGACGACCCCTCTCTTTGAGAGTATGTCGCGGTGAATGACCCCTCACTTCTAGAGTAAGCCGTAATGACCTGTCTCTCTCTTTGAGCATATCCCATGATGGACGACCCCTCTCTTTGAGCTTATGTCGCGATGAAAGACCCTTCGCTTTAAGTGCATGTCGTGGTGAATGGTCTCTCTCTTTGAGCATATGTCACGATGAACGACCCCTCTCTTTGAGTGTATGTCATAATTAATGGTCCCTTTCTTAGTGCGTATACCGTGATGGACGACCCTACTCTTTAAGCTTATGTCGCGATGAATGACTCCATTCTTCGAGTGCATGTCATAATGAACGGCCCCTTTCTTATAACGTATACTGTGATGGATGAACCTTCTCTTTGAGCGTATGTCGTAGTGATTGACCCCTCTCTTCGAGCGTATTTCGTAATGAACGATCCCTTTCTTAGAGCGCATACCGTGATGGATGACCCCTCTCGCTGAGCGTATGTCGCGGTAAATGACCCTCTCTTCGAGAGAATTTCATAATGAACGGTCCTTTTCTTTGAGCATATTCCATGATGGATGATCCCTCTCTTTGAGCATATGTCACAGTGAATGACCCATCTCTTCGAGCGTATTTCATAATAAACATTCCCTCTCTTTGAGCGTATGTCGTGATGGATGACCCCTCTCTTTGAGTGTATGTCGCATTGAATAACCCCTCTCTTCATGTGCATGTCATAATGAACGGTCTCTTTCTTAGAGTGTATATCGTGAAGGATGACCCTTCTCATTGTGCATACGTCGCGATGAATGACCCTTCTCCTCTAGTGCATGTCATAATGAACAGTACCATACTTTGAGCATATATCGCGATGTACGACCCTTATCTTTGAGGGTATGTTGCGGTGAATGACCCCTCCCTTCGAGAGTTTGTCGTAATAATTGGTCCCTCTATTTAATTGTATCTCGTGATGGACGACCCCTTTCTTTGAGCATATGTCTCGATGTGAATAACCCCTCTCTTTTAGTGCATGTCATGGCGAACGATCTGATGTGAGCACATCATGTTAAGTTCAACAGGTTGATCCGGAGGTGTTTTCATTAGGACCTATCACACGTTCTAAGGCAAAGAAATACAGTGAAGCTCTTTTCCTAGTGCTAACATTTCAGATTCATTTTGAGAATGTTCATGCCTTAGAATATGTTGTTTATAATATGTTGCATGCTGATATGTGACATATTTAGGTATATATATTAGTATGTGTGTTTACTTATGTATATACTATGTTAATTATGTTTGCATTTGGTTTTAAGTGTGTTTGTATGGTTAAAATAAGACTACAAGGCTTTTTAGATGTGTTTGCCTTGTTCTAATATAGGTACTTAGGAGAACCTTAGCTCAAGTGGGCATACTAAGCTCATCTCCAGCTCAAGAGAGCGTGCAGTTCAATACCAGCTCAAGCGGATTAAATTCAGCTCAGAAGAAGCTCAATGGTGTGCAGGCAGCTCAGCTTAGCTCGAGGCAGCTCAGAGGCTTAGCTCCCAGCTCCATTTAGCTCCTAACACTCTTAGCTAGTTCGTTTCAGCTCATCTCCATTTTCAGCTCAACTCAACTCAAGTTGAAGTGACCTACAGCAGCTGAAACCTGTCGTACACGAAGAGCAGGTGTCCTACGCATGTGCCATGCATGTGGGGCCCACATAGCACCCTTCTCCACAAGTTTGGGCGTCCAAAAGCAAGCAAGCCAAACAAGGCCCTTGCTTTGAAGACCAATTAGCAACATTGGATAAGAATGAGTGGTTTCTTATTCAAATTCAAACATTAAACGCATGTTTAATGTATTTTAAGTGCCAAAACATGTGGCTAAGGATATTAGGAGCCTAGGAGAAGTTATTTGAGCATTTAAATTTTAATTTTCGTTTGAATTAAGGCCACAAATTCAAATTTGGCCAACTTCTCCTTTATTCCTATATATTTACTTGATTTTGTAAAGACAAGGTTAGGCTATTTTATGAAACAATATTTTTGTGACAATTTCGCTCAATTTCAGTTCTTCATTGAACTTTTCTTGACATTTTCAGACTTTGTTTGAGTGTGTCAATTCCTTGATACTTCGGGTTCCTAGATCACTATCTAGAAGGTCCAAGTCCGTTGACAGAGAACATATTCGATTCGGGTCTGCTCAGTATATTGTTCGGGTTCTTTCGAGTTCAACGTCGTTATTATTTTTCCAGCAAATTCAACATTCAATTCTGCCATTTTGGATATTATAATGCAGCCATGAAAGCCCTTGAAGCATTTCATCTTCATTAAATCCTATAAACGCAGAATTCCTTCATCTTTTTCTTTCTTTGTTTTTTTTTAATATTCTTTGTTTTCTAGTAATTTTAACACCATTCTTACGTCTATAATCTTGCGTTTATTGCAGAGATATGCTTGCTACTATCCTAGATCCGTTTCAAACAAGGATGGTTGTTTTTGAAGCAACGTATCCGTTTATCACGATCCCTCTCTTTGAGCGTATACCATGATGGACAATCCCTCTCTTTGAATGTACGTCGTGACGAATGACCCCTCTCTTCAAGTGCATGTCATAATAAATAGTCACTTTCTTAGAGCGTATACCCTGATGGACGACCCTTCTCTTTGAGCGTATGTCGCGATGATTGACCCCTCTCTTTGAGTGCTTGTCATAATGAACAATCCCTTTCTTAGAGCGTATACAGTGATGGACGACACCACTCTCTGAGCGTATGACGCGGTGAATGACCCCTCTCTTCTAGCATATGTCGTAATGAATGTTCCCTCTCTTTGAGCGTATGCTATGATGGACGACCCATCTCTTTGACCGTATGTCACGATGAATAAAAACCCCTCTATTCGAGTGCAAGTCATGGTGAGCAGTCCCACTCTTTGGGCGTATACCGTGATGGACTCTTTGAGAATATGTCGCGATGAATAAAGACCCCTTTCTTTGAGCGTATGCCACGGTGAATGACCCCTCTCTTCGAGTGCATGCCATAATGAATGGTCCCCCTTTATGAGCGGATACCATGATGGACGACCCTTCTTTTTGAGCATATGTTGCATTGAATGACCCCTCTCATCGAGAGTAGGTCATAATGAATGGTCCCTTTCTTAGAGCATATACCGAGATGGACGACCCATCTCTTGAGCGTATGTCGCGGTGAATGTTCCCTCTCTTCGAGTGTTGGTCGTAATGAACGGTCCCTCTTTTTGTGCGTATATTGTGATGGACGACCCCTCTCTTCGAGTGCATGTCATAATGAACGGTCCCTCTTTGTGAGCAGATACCGTGATGGACGACCCTTCTCTTTGATCGTTTGTCGCGATGAATGACCCCACTCTTTGAGTGCATGTACAGATCCCTTCCTTAGAGGGTATACTGTGATAGACGACTCATCTTTTTGAGCGTATGTCACAATGAATGAGCCCTCTCTTCAAGTGCATGTTACAATGAAAGGTCCCTCTCTTTGAGCGTATACCGTGATGGATGACCCCTCTTTTTGAGCGTATATCGCGATGAATGACCTCTCTCTTCAAGTGCATGTCAAAATGAACGGTCCCTTTCTCAGAGCGTATACCGTGATGGACGACCCCTCTTGCTGAGCGTATGTCGCGGTCATTGACCCCTCTCTCCGAGAGAATTTCATAATGAACGGTCCTTTTCTTTGAGCGTATACCGTGATGGATGACCCCTCTTTTTTAGCGTAAGTCACAGTGAATTACCCCTCTCTTTGAGCGTATTACATACTGAACATTCCCTCTCTTTGAGTGTATGTCGGGATGGATGACCCCTCTCTTTGAGTGTATGTCGCGATGAATGACCCCTCTCTTCGAGTGCGTGTCATAATGAACGGTCTCTTTCTTAGAGCGTATACTGTGATGGACAACCCTTCTCATTGTGCATATGTCGCGATGAATGACCCTTCTCTTCGAGTGCATGTCATAATGAACGGTACCATACTTTGAGCGTATATCGCGATGTACGACCCCTCTCTTTGAGGGTATGTTGCGGTGAATGACCCCTCCCTTCGAGAGTTTGTCGTAATAATCGGTCCCTCTCTTTGATTGTATCCCGTGATAGACGACCCCTTTCTTTGAGCATATATCTTGATGTGAATGGCCCCTCTCTTTTATTGCATGTCATGGTGAACGATCCCTCTCTTTGAGCGTATACCATGATGGACGTCCCCTCTCTTTAAATGTGCTTCGTGATGAATGACCCCTCTCTTCAAGTGCATGTCATAATAAACAGTCCCTTTCTTAGAGCGTATTCCCTGATGGACGATCCTTCTCTTTGAGCGTATGTCGCGATGATTGATCCCTCTCTTTGAGTGCTTGACATAATGAACAATCCCTTTCTTAGAGCGTATACCGTGATGGACGACACCTCTCTTTGAGCGTATGACGCGGTGAATGACCCCTCTCTTCTAGCATATGTCATAATGAATGGTCCCTCTCTTTGAGCGTATACCGTGATGGACGACCCCTCTCTTTGACCGTATGTCGCGATGAATAAAACCCCCTCTATTCGACTGCATGTCATGGTGAGCAGTCCCACTCTTTGGGCGTATATCGTGGACACTTTGAGAGTATGTCATGATCAATGACACGTCTCTTTGAGTGCATGTCATAATCAACGGTCCCTCTCTTTAATCATATACCGTGATCGATGACCCTCTCTTTGAGCGTACGTTGCGATGAATGACTCCTCTCTTCGAGTGTATTTCATGGTGAAGAGTCTCTCTCTTTGAGTGTATACTGTGATGGACGGCCCCTCTCTTTGAGAGTAGGTCGCAATGAATGGCCCCTCTTCGAGGGCATGTCATAATGAAGGGTTCTTTGAGTGTATACCGTGATTGAGACCCCTCTTTTTGAGTGTATGTCGCGGTGGATTGCCCCTCTCTTCAAGTGCATGTTATGGTGAAAGATCCCTCTCTTTGAGCGAATACCGTGATGGACGACCCCTCTCTTTGAGCGTATGTCGCAATGAATGACCCCACTTTTCGAGTTCATGTTATAATGAATTGTCCCTTTCTTAGAGCGTATACCGTGATGGATGACCCCTCTCTTCGAGTGTATATCATAAATAACGATTACTTTCTAAAAGCGTAAATCGTGATGGACGATCCCTCTCTTTTGCGTATGTCACGGTGAATGACCGCTCTATACGAGCGTATTTCATAATAACCGGTCCCTCTCTTTGAACATATCCCATGATGGACATCCCCTCTCTTTGAGTATTTTTCGTAAGGAATGACCCCTCTCTTCGAGTGCATGTCATGGTGAATGGTCCCTCTCTATGAGCGTATCCCCTGATGGACGACGCCTCATTTTGAGCGTATGTCGCGATGAATGGCCCTTCTCTTTGAGTGCATGTCATGGTGAACGGTCCCTCTCCTTGAGTGTAGGGGTGAGCGTTCGATCGAGTCGAGTCGAGTTAAAAAATTTCGAGTTATTCGAGTTGACGAGTCCTATTTTTCAACTCAAACTTAATTTGAATTTTTTTCAATTCGAGTCGAGTTTATCGAGTTCGAGTCGAGTTTGAGTCGAGTCGATTTTTCGAGTTCATTCATAAATTTAATTATAACTATTTATAATGTTAAAAAGTACGATTTAATTCTAATTAAAACAAATTTCTTTAATTATATAAGATAACTGAAGCAAAAGAAGCAACATCAAAGATAGCAAAAGAAGGAAAAAGTGCCCTAAAATATATTAATAACTAAATCAAATAAAAACACAAGTTAGTTCAGAAAATCCAACATCACATGTCAAATGATACAACCAATGAAAAACAAAAACATAATAATTTAAAAGATAAATTGCAATAAACTTTTTCTCTAGCCGTCAAGTTATATTGCTAAATATTTTAGTCTTCTTCTTCGTGCAATACTGACATTTTTGAGGAAGTTTCTTGATTTTCGGGAATTCTTGACAAATCTAACAAAATCAAAAATAAATATATTAGTTAAATTATAAATAACATTATATGAGCAATGACATAAAAAATTTAACTTTATTAATTAAAATAAAACATTTCCATCTTCCATGTCTTGGAGTTCCGTAACATACCCGTCAAGGTTAATGGAATCTTTAGATTTTCGAAGCCAATCCTGAGTGCATATCAAAGCTTCAACCATAGTTGGAGTTAACGAACTTCGAAAACCATCTAGAACACGTCCACCGGTGCTGAATGCACTTTTTGAGGCAACTGTCGAGATAGGAGTAGAAAAAATATCTCGAGCTATTTGAGCAAGAATAGGGTATCTTGGACTATTAACTTTCCACCACAATAACAAATCAAATGAAGTCGAGTTATTTTTATCTTCTTCCTCATTCAAATATTTATCCAACTCAGATTTATTTTCTAAACCAACTCGTTGTTTTTTTAAAAGATACTGTTAAACGGCCAAACTTGTCTTTGATTGATGCAATTCTGTAGAAACTTTGGTCGGAACACTTGATAGATCATGATCTTGAACTCTCCCCGCAATAGAAGAGTATTCATCAAACAAACAATGCAAGTCTCTTTCAATCATCTTCATAACCTCACTAGCAACATTGGGGAAAAGTAGATGCACCCCAAAATCCACAAAGCCCATTTTACGTCGTGGGTCTAAGATAACTGCCAAGTAAACTAGAGAGTTTATGTTTGTGGCATCACCCCAATACTTGATGTACTTTTCCTTCATTTTAGAAGCCATGGAGACTATGTCTAAATCATCACATTTTAACCATTCATCAAGTAGCCAATGTATTTCTATCAATGTTTCCCAAAAGCAATTAACAGTGATATGCAATGATCCAGACACCTTCAATGTAAGATCATAAAAGGGTTGTAAAATCTTTGCAATTGTTCGAATATTTTCCCAATCATCAAATGTAGGGATCCCATCTCCAACTGTTAGGTCAAGAAAGAAGCTATTATCATCACGAGCATATGAATCAAAGGCATGTTCATATTTTATAGCCACGTCTAACATCATGTATGTCGAGTTCCACATAGTAGGCACATCTAATTGCAAACGAGCTTTAGTATCTATCATTTCTTCTTTCGCTCGATCGTAAAATTTCTTCATCCTTAATGGTGATGCTCTTATGTACCTCACAACTGCTCTAACTCGATCAACAGATACAGAAGCATACTTAACTCCTTCTTGCACAATAAGATTAATAACGTGTGCAACACATCTCACATGCATATATTTTCCATTTGCAATACATTTATTTCGATGATTCAATTTTTTTCTCAAATACTCGATACCAACACCATTAGCAGATGCATTGTCAACTGTAATAGTGAAGACTCTTTCAATTCCCCAATCCCGAATGCATTTTTCAAGGGCTTGGCCAATGCTTTCACCTCTATGAGCAGATATCGGACAAAAATTTATGATTCTCTTTTGTAACTTTCACTCATCATCTACCCAATGTGCTGTTAGAACCATGTATGATACTCTTTGAAGTGAAGTCCATGTGTCGGTTGTCAAACAAATTCTACTTGTCCCTCTTTCAAAAGAATTCTTCAACAATTTTTTCATTGAATTGAATAAATCGAGACAATCCCTTCTAACTGTAAAACGAGATGGGAGATAAAACCTTGGACAAGCAATAGAAAGAAATTGCTTAAATCCATCTCCCTCTACAATTCGAAACGGTAGCTCATCAACGACTATCATATGAATCAATGCCTTTTTAATGGCATCTCTGTCAAATTTCTAAGTTGAAAAAACTGTCGTTTCACTTTCAAAGCTAGATCCAACCTTAGTAAATACTAATTCCGATTGTTTGAGATCTGAAGTGTTACCTTTTGGTTTACGCAAGCATGTTTTCATATGGTTATTCAAACTGGTTGTAGAACCTCCAGTTTCCATGGTGTAAGTCGTGTCACAGTGATTGCACCTTGCCCTTTTCTCTCCATCTTCCGTTACATATTTGCTGAAATAGTTCCAACATGGTGCTCTTGGTTGTTGTTGCTTTCGAGTACTTTTGTTACGCGTTAATGTTGGTCCACTGACTTTAGAGGGAGAAGAATTTTGCGAGCTTTGATTCCCTTGTCCTTGTGATTCACTCATCTATAAAATTAAATGGAATTACAAGTTGTTATATGAATTTGTAAATGTTAAAAAAAAACATAATGTAAAGAAAAGTGCTACTGCCTATTTGCCAACATGAAAACAGTGTAACAAATGTGAAACATTCACCTAAGAACTCATGGAATATTAGAAAAGCAAGAGTAAAAAAAATAGATAAAATTCAGTTCAATAACGTGATAAAGAACTAATATTGAAATATTTTTATTGTCAACTATATATGTAATCGAGCATTAGAGAAGAGACTAAGTATCTTAGTTGGTTAATTTATATTTTTTCTTTGTTCACTCTGAATGTGCATTTTATAATTTATCTTGTTGATTGAATTCTGCATAGCATGCTTTTTGAATATGATTCAACAATTATAATTTCAATTAGTCATGAATGTATTTATTTAACTACAATCTCTATTAGTTAATAATTATCCTTTTAAGCACAGTCATGAATATACATGTTCAACTAAAATCTCTATCGGTTAAGAATTATCCTTTTAAGCAATATAAAAAGTAGTGATAAAGATTATTAGTATTGTCAATATAATTATGCCCTCGATTCCTAGACCTATCCTATGAAGATTATTCTAAAAAATTTAGTTTAACACTTATAGATCTTTCAAAAAATTACCATGAAACTAAATAAGACAAAAATAATTCTTGCAGATATGACAACATTGTTGTGTAGAATTACAATTACAATGTTTAAGATATATGTAATTTCAAGGAAAAGAATCAAAGAAACAGAGCAATCTAATCGACTAAACCTATTTGGATTTTAATTAAATATAAACAATCGATTAATAAAAAAAATAAGAAAATTAATTAATTACCTTGAAGTCTTGAACTTTGGAGAATCTTCAATGAATTTTGTGATGCCCAAACTTAAGATTAATAGAAAACCTAATTAAAGATTAAGAAAAATAAATAAATAGACCTAATCGATGGTTAATTTGAAAAACAAAAAAACAAAGATTAATAAAAAATAAAAAAACAATTAATTACCTTGAAGTCTTGAACTTTGAAGAATCTTGAATGAATTCTTTAATGCCCAAACTTAAGATTCAAAGTTGAATGCAGTAGAGATTGGAAATTTAGGTTATATGTCGAGAGAAAATTGGAGTACGCAGTGTGTTTGTCCTGAGAAGTGAGAAGGGAAAATTTTAGCCTTTAGCCTTTAAGGTTAAACGCGTATAATTTTATTTTATACATAAAACGACGTAGATTTATAATTTCGATTTTTCGGTTTTTCGGTTTTTCGAGTTTCTAAATTTCCAACTCGACTCGAACACGAAAATTTTACGAGTTATTCGAGTTGAGTCGAATAACTCGAATAACTCGACTCGAATAACTCGAAATTGAAAAAAAAATCAATTTTTTTGAGTCGAGTCGAGCTTTGCTCACCCCTACTTGAGTGTATACCATGATATACGACCCCTTGTGTTTATGCATATGTCGTGGTGAATGACTCCACTCTTCGAGTGCATGTCATAATGAATGGTTCCTCTCTTTGAGCGTATGCCACGGTGAATGACCCCTCTCTTCGAATGCATGCCATATTGAACGGTCCCACTTTGTGAGCAGATACCATGATGGTGAAAGATCCCTCTCTTTGAGTGAATACCGTGATGGACGATCCCTCACTTTTAGTATATGTCGCTATGAATGACCCCTCTCTTCGAGTGCATATCATAATGATCTGTCCCTTTCTTAGAGCGTATACCGTGATGGATGACCCCTCTCTCTGAGCGTATACCATGATGAATGACCCCTCTTTTTGGGTGCATGTCATAATGAACAGTGCCTTTCTTAGAGCGTATACCGCGATGAATGACCCCTCTCTTCAAGCGTATTCCATAATGAATGTTCCCTCTCTTTGAGCGTATGGTGTGATGGACGACCCCTCTCTTTGAGCGTATGTCGCGGTAAATGAACTGTTCCTCTCTTTAAGCGTAAATCATGATGGATGACCCCTCTCTTCCAGTGCATGTCATAACGAATGTTTCCTTTCTTAGAGCGTAAATCGTGATGGACAACCCCTCTCATTGAGCATATGTCACGGTGAATGACCGCTCTATTCGTGCGTATGTCATAATGACCGGTCCCTCTCTTTGAGCGTATCTCGTGATGGACGACTGCTCTCTTTGAGCTTTTTTCATGATGAAGGACCCCTTTCTTCGAGTGCATGTCATGGTTAATTGTCCCTCTCGTTGAGCGTATACCGTGATTGACGACCCCTCTCTTTGAGCGTATGTCACGATGAATGCCCCCTATCTTTGAGTGCAATTCATGGTGAACGGTCCCTCTCTTTGAGCGTATCCACGATGGACGATCCCTCTCTTTGAGCGTATGTCGCAGTGAATGACCCCTCTCTTCCAGTGCATGTCATAACGAATGGTTCCTTTCTTAGAGCGTAAATCGTGATGGACAACCCCTCTCATTGAGCGTATGTCGCGGTAAATGACCGCCCAATTCGAGCGTATGTCATATTGACCGGTCCCTCTCTTTGAGCGTATCTCGTGATGGACGACCGCTCTCTTTGTGTATTTGTCATGATGAATGACCCCTTTCTTCGAGTGCATGTCATGGTGAATTATCTCGCTCTTTGAGCGTATACCGTGATGGACGACCCCTCTCTTTGAGCGTATGTCGCGATGAATAGCCCCTATCTTTGAGTGCAATTCATGGTGAACGGTCCCTCTCTTTGAGCGTATACCGTGATAGACGACCCCTCTCTTTGAGCGTATGTCGTGATGGACGACCCCTCTCTTTGAGCATATGTTGTGTTGGACAATCACTCTCTTTGAGCGTAAGTCGTGATGAATGCTTCCTGTCTTCGACTTTATGTCTTGGTGAACAATCCTTCTCTTCTAGTGCATATCATAATTAACAGTCCATTTCTTAGCGCATATACCGTGATGGATGACCTTTTTCTTTGAGCATATGTCGCGGTGAATGACCCCTCTCATCGAGAGTAGAACATAATGAATGGTCTCTTTCTTAGTGCGTATGCCGTGATGGACGACCCTTCTCTTTGAGCTTTTATCACGGTGAATGACCCCTCTCTTCAAGTGCTGGTCGTAATGAATGGTCCCTCTCTTTAAGCGTATTTTGTGATGGACGACCCCTCTCTTTGAGCGTAAGCCACGGTGAATGTCCCCTCTCTTCGAGTGCATGACATAATGAACGATCCCTCTTTGTGAGTAGATACCGTGATGGACGACCCTTCTATTTTAGCATTTGTCGCGATTAATGATCCCTCTCTTTGAGTGCATGCAAGGATCCCTTTCTTATAGTGTATACTGTGATAGACGATCCATCTCTTTGAGCGTATATTGCGATGAATCAGCCCTCTCATCGAGTGCAAGTTAAAATGAAAGGTCCCTCTCTTTGAAAGTATACCGTGATGGACTATCCCTCTCTTTGAGCGTATATCGCGATGAATGACACCTCTCTTCGAGTGCATGTCATAATGAACGGTCTCTTTCTTAGAGCGTATATAGTGATGGACGACCTTTCTCAATGTGCGTATGTCGCGATGAATAACACCTCTCTTCGAGTGCATGTCATGGTGAATGGTTCCTCTCTTTATGCGTCTACCGTGATGGATGTACCCTCTCTTTGAGCGTATATCGCGATGAATAGCTCCTCTCTTTGAGTGCATGTCATGATGAACGGTCCCTCTCCTTGAGTGTATACCTTGATATACGACCCCTTGCGTTTATGCATAAGTCGCGGTGCATAACTCCTCTCTTCGAGTGCATGTCATAATGAATAGTTCCTCTCTTTGAGCATATTTTGTGATGGACGACCCCTCTCTTTCAGCTTATGCCACGGTGAATGACCCCTTTCTTCGAGTGCATGCCATAATGAACGGTCCCACTTTGTGAGCGGATAGCGTTATGGACGACCCTTCTCTTTGAGCGTTTGTCGCGATGAATGACCCCTCTCTTTGAGTGCATGTAATGATCCCTTTCTTTGAATGTATACTATCATGGACGACCCATCTCTTTTAGCATATGTCGCGGTGAATCAGCCCTCTCCTTGAGTGCATGTTAAAATGAAAGGTTCCTATCTTTGAGCGTATACCGTGATGGACGACCCCTCTTTTTGAGCGTATATCGCAATGAATGACCCCTCTCTTCTAGTGTATGTCATAATGAACGGTTCCTTTCTTAGAGAGTAAATCGTGATAACCCCTCTCGTTGAGCGTATGTCACGGTGAATGACCGGTCCCTCTCTTTGAGCGTATCTCGTGATGGACGACACCTCTCTTAGAGCATTTGTCATGATGAATGACCCCTTTCTTCGAGTGCATGTCATGGTGAATTGTCCCTCTCTTTGAGCTTATACCGTGATAGACGACCCCTCTCTTTGAGCGTATGTCGCGATGAATGGTCCCTATCTTTGAGTGCAATTCATGGTGAACGGGCCCTCTCTTTGAGCGTATCCGTGATGGATGACCCCTCTTTTTGAGCGTATGTCGCGGTGAATGACCCCTTTCTTTGAGTGTATGTCATAATGAACGGTTTCTCTCTTTTTGAGCGTATATCGCGGTGAATGATCCCTCTCTTCGAGTGCATGTCATACTGAATGGTCCCCTTCTTAGAACATATACCATGATCGACGACCCCTCTCTTTATGTGTATGTTGTTGTGAATGACCCCTCTTTGAGCGTATGTCACGATGAATGAACCCTCTCTTCGAGTGCATGTTGTAATAAATAGTCCCTTTCTTAGAACGTATACCGTGATGGATGACCCCTCTCATTGAGAGTATGCCGCGATGAATGAAACCTCTGTTTGAGTGCATGTCATAATCAATGATCCCTCTCTTTGAGCATATACCGTGATCGACGATCCTCTCTTTGAGCCTACGTTGCAATGAATGACCCCTCTCTTTGAGTGCATTTCATGGTGAACAATCCCTC
Organism: Abelmoschus esculentus; assembly: GCA_035048815.1. Taxonomy (NCBI): domain Eukaryota; kingdom Viridiplantae; phylum Streptophyta; class Magnoliopsida; order Malvales; family Malvaceae; genus Abelmoschus; species Abelmoschus esculentus. The sequence goes on along the minus strand of JAUCBN010000008.1, from coordinate 17,136,954 downwards.
TCTTTTAGCGTATACTGTGATGGGCGACCCCTCTCTTTGAGCGTATGTCGCAATGAATTACCCCTCTCTTCGAGGGAATATCATAATAAATGGTCGCACTCATTGACCGAATACCGTGATCGAGGCACTTCTTTTTGAGCGTATGTCGTGATGAATGACCCTCTCTTCGAGTGCATGTCATGGGGAAAGATCCCTCTCTTTGAGTGAATACCGTGATGGACGACCACCTACTTTTATCGTATGTCGCGAAGAATGACCCCTCTCTTCGAGTGCATGTCATAATAATCGGTCCCTTTCTTAGAGCGTATCCCGTGATAGGTGACCCCTCTCTCTGAGCGTATACCGCGATGAATGACCTCTCCTTTTGGGTGCATGTCATAATGAACAGTCCCTTTCTTAGAGCGTATACCATGATGGATGATCCCTCTCTCTGAGTGTATACCGCGATGAATGACCCCTCTCTTCAAGCGTATTCCATAATGAACCTCTCTTTGAGCTTATGGTGGGATGGACGACCTCTCTCTTTGAGCGTAAGTCGCGTTGAATGACCCCTCTCTTCCAGTGCATGTCATAACGAACGGTTCCTTTCTTAGAGCGTAAATCGTGATGGACAACCCCACTCAATGAGCATATGTCGTGGTGAATGACGCTCTATTCGAGCGTAAGTCATAATGACCGGTCCCTCTCTTTGAGCGTATCTCGTGATGGACGACCGCTCTCTTTGAGCATTTGCCATGATGAATGACACCTATCTTCGAGTGCATGTCATGGTGAATTGTCCCTCTCTTTGAGAATATACCGTGATAGACGACCCCTCTCTTTGAGCGTATGTCGCGATGAATATGCCCTATCTTTGAGTGCAATTCACGGTGAACGGTCCCTCTCTTTGAGCGTATACCGTGATGGACGACCCCTCTCTTTGGGCGTATGTCGTGATGGATGACCCCTCTCTTTGAGCGTATGTTGTGTTGGATGATCACTCTCTTTGAGCGTAAGTCATGATGAATGATTCCTGTCTTCGACTTTATGGCCCCTATCTTTGACTGCAATTCATGATGAACGGGCCCTCTCTTTGAGCGTATACCGTGATGGACAACCCCTCTCTTTGAGCGTATATCGCAGTGAAAGACCCATTTCTTTGATTGCATGTCAAAATGAACGGTTCCTCTCTTTGAGTGTATACCGTGATGGACGACCCCTCTATTTCAGCGTATGTCGCGATGAATGACCCTTCTCTTTGAGTGCATGTCATGCTGAACAGCCCCTCTCTTTGAGCGCATACCGTGATGGATGACCCTTCCCGTTGAGCGTATGTCGCGATCAATGACCCTTCTGTTTGAGTGCATCTCATAATGAACAATCCCTTTCCTAGAGCGTATACCGTGATGGACATCACCTTTCCTTGAGCGTATGTCGCTGTGACAGACCCCTCTCTTCAAGCGTATGTCATAATTAACGGGTCCCTCTCTTTGAGCGTATATCGTGATGGACAACCCCTCTCTTTTAGAGTATGTCGTGATGAATGACCCCTCACTTATAGAGTATGTCATAATGAACGACCCCACTTTTTGAGCATATGCGCCATGATGAACGAGCCCTCTCTTTAAGCGTATGTCGCGATGAATGACCCCTCTCTTCGAGTGCATGTCATAATGAATGATCACAATGTAAGAGCGTATACCGTGATAGACGACTACTCTCTTTGAGTGTATGTCGTGGTGAATGACCCCTCTCTTCGAGTGCATGTCATAATGAACGGTTCCTCTCTTTGAGCGTATACCGTGATGGGCGACCCCTCTCTTTGAGCGTATGTCGCGATGAATGACCCATCTATTATAGTGCATGTCATAGTGAACGATCCCTATCTTTGAGCAGATACCGTGATGGATGATCCTTCTCTTTGAACGTATATCGCGATGAATGACCCCTCTCTACGAATGCATGTAATAATGAACGGTCTCTTTCTTAGAGCGCATACTGTGATGGACGACCTCTCTTTTTTAGCGTATGTCGCGGCGAATGATGCCTCTCTTCGGTGAATGATCCCTCGCTTTGAGTGCATGTAATGATCCCATTCTTAGAGTGTATAACGTGATGGACAACCCATCTCTTTGAGCGTATGTCGAGATGAATGTGCCCTCTCTTCAATTGCATGTTACAATGAAAGGTCCCTCTCTTTGAGAGAATACCATGATGGACAACCCCTCTCTTTGAGCGTATATCGCGATGAATGACCCCTCTCTTCGAGAGTAGGTCATAATGAATGGTCCCTTTCTTAAAGCGTATACTGTGATGGACGACCCTTCTCTTCGAGCGTATATCACTGTGAATGACCCCAATCTTCAAGTGCTGGTCGTAATGAACGATCCCTCTCTTTGAGCGTATTTTGTGATGGACGACCCCTCTCTTTGAGCGTATTTTGTGATGGACGACCCCTCTCTTTGAGCATATGCCACAGTGAATGACCTCTCTCTTCGAGTGCATGTGATAATGAACGGTCCCTCTTTGTGAGCAGATATCGTGATGGACGGCCCTTCTCTTTGAGCGTTTGTCGCGATGAATGATCCCTCTCTTTGAGTGCATGCAATGATCCCATTCTTAGAATGTATACTGTGATGGAAGACCCATCTATTTGAGCGTATATCGCGATGAATCAGCCCTCTCCTCGAGTGCATGTTAAAATGAAAGGTCCCTCTCTTTGAGCGTATACTGTGATGGACGACCCCTCTCTTTGAGCGTATATCATGATGAATGACCCCTCTCTTCGAGTGTATGTCAAAATGAATGGTCCCTTTCTTAGAGCGTATTGATGGATCACCTTTCTCAATGTGCGTATGTTGCGATGAATAACACCTCTCCTCGAGTGCATGTCATGGGGAATGGCTCCTCTCTTTGTACGTCTACCGTGATGGACGCCCCCTCTCTTTGAGCGTATATCGTGATTGATGACCCCTTTCTTCGATTGCATGTCATAATGAACGTTCACTTTCGTAGAGCGTATACCGTGATGGACGACCCCTCTTTTTGAGCGTATATCGCGGTGAATGACCCCTGTCATTGAGCATATGTTGTTACAGACAAACCCACCCTTTAAGACTATGTCGCGATGAATGACCCCTCTCTTTGAGCATGACATTGTGAACGATTCCTATCTTTGAGCGTAAACCATGGACGACCCCTCCATTTGAGCGTAAACCATGGACGACCCCTCCATTTGATCGTAGGTCGCGATGAATGACCCCTCTCTTTGAGTGCATGTCATAATGAACGGTCCCTTTCTTAGAGCGTATACCGTGATGGATGACCCTTCTCTTTGGCGTATATCACGATGAATGACCCCTCTCTTTGAGGGTTTGTCATAATGAAAGACCCTTCTCTTTAAGAGTATACCGTGATCGATGACCCCTCTTTTTGAGTGTATGTCGCAGTGAAGGACCCCTCTCTTCGAGTCCATGTCATGGTGAACAATCCCTCTCCTTGAGCATATACTGTGATGGACGACCCCTCTCTTTGAGCGTATATCGCGATGAGTGACCCCTCTCTTCGAGTGCATGCCATAATGAACGGTCCTTTTCTTGGAGCGTATACCATGATGAACGACCCTTCTCGCTGAGCGTATGTCGCAGTAAATGACCCCTCTCTTCGAAAGAATTTCATAATGAACGGTCGTTTTCTTTGATAGTATATTGTGATTGATGACCCCTCTCTTTGAGCGTATGTCACAGTGAATGACCCTTCTCTTTGAGGGTATTTCATAAGGAACGTTCCCTCTCTTTGAGCGTGTGTCGTGATGGATGACCTCTCCCTTTGAGTGTATGTCGCGTTGAATGACCACTCTCTTCGAGTGCTTGTAATAATGAACGGTCTCTTTCTTAGAGCGTATACCGTGATGGACGACCCTTCTCATTGTGCATATGTCGCGATGAATGACCCTTCTCTTTGAGTGCATGTCATAATGAACGGTACCATACTTTGAGCGTATATCGCGTTGTACGATCCCTCTCTTTGAGGGTATGTTGCGGTGAATGACCCCTCCCTTCGAGAGTTTGTTGTAATAATTGGTCCCTCTCTTTGATTGTATCCCGTGATGAACAAACCCTTTCTTTGAGCATATGTCTCGATTTGAATGACCCCTGTCTTTTAGTGCATGTCATGGTGAACGATCCCTCTCTTAGAGCGTATACCATGCTGGACGACCCCTCTCTTTGAACGTATGTCGTGATGAATGACCCCTCTCTTCAAGTACATGTCATAATATACAGTCCCTTTCTTAGAGAATATACCCTGATGGACGACCCTTCTCTTTGAGTGTATGTCGCAACGATTGACCCCTCTCTTTGAGTGCTTGTCATAATGAACAATCCCTTTCTTAGAGCGTATACCGTGATGGACGACAGCTCTCTTTGAGCGTATGACACGGTGAATGACCCCTCTCTTCTAGCATATGTCATATTGAATGGTCCCTCTCTTTGAGCGTATATCGTGATGGATGACCCCTCTGTTTGACCATATGTCGCGATGAATAAAAACCCCTCTATTCGAGTGCTTGTCATGGTGAACAGTCCCACTCTTTGGGCGTATAACGTGATGGACTCTTTGAGAGTATGTCGCGATGAATGACACGTGTCTTTGGGTGCATGTCATAATCAACGGTCCTTCTCTTTGAGCGTATACCGTGATCTATGACCCTCTCTTTGAGCGTACGTTTCGATGAATGACTGCTATCTTCGAGTGCATTTCATGGTGAACAGTCCCTCTCTTTGAGTGTATACTGTGATGGACAACCCCTCTCTTTGAGAGTAGGTCACAATGAATGACCTCTCTTCGAGGGAATGTCATAATTGAGGATCCCTCTTTTTGAGCGTATGTCACGATGGATGACCCCTCTCTTCAAGTGCATGTCATGGTGAAAGATCCCTCTCTTTGAGCGAATACCGTGATGGATGGCCCCTCTCCTTGAGCGTATGTCGCGATGAATGATCCCTTTTTCGAGTTCATATCATAATGAACCGTCTCTTTCTTAGAGCGTATACCGTGATGGATGACCCCTCCCTTTGAGTGTATGTCACGGTGAATGACCCCTCTCTTCGTGTCAATGTCAAAATGAATGGTTCCTTTCTAAGAGCGAAAATCATGATGGACGATACCTCTCTTTTGAGTATGTCATGGTGAATGAACGCTCTATATGAGCGTATGTCATAATGACTGATCCCTCTCTTTGAGCGTATCCTGTGATGGACATCCCCTCTCTTTGTGTGTTTTTCGTAATGAATTACCCCTCTCTTCGAGTGCATGTCATGGTGAACGGTCCCTCTCTATGAACGTATCCCGTGATAGACGACTCCTCTCTTTAAGCTTATGTCGTGATGAATGGCCCCTCTCTTTGAGTGCAAGTCATGGGGAAAGGTCCCTCTCCTTGAGCGTATACCATGATATACGACCCTTGTCTTTGAGCATATGTCGCGGTGAATGACTCCTCTCTTCGAGTGCATGTCATAATGAACGGTCCCTCTATTTGAGCGTATTTTGTGATGGACGACACCTCTCTTTGAGTGTATTCCACGATGAACGACCCCTTTCTTCGAGTGCATGTCATAATGAACGGTCCCTCTTAATTTGTGAGCAGATTCCATGATGGACGACCCTTCTCTTTGAGCGTTTGTCGCGATGAATGACCCCTCTCTTCGAGTGCATGTAATGATCCCTTTCTTTGAGTGTATATTGTGATGGACGACCCATCTCTTTGAGCGTAAGTCGCGATGAATCAGCCCTCTCCTCAAGTGCATGTTAAAATGTAAGGTCCCTCTCTTTGAGCGTATACCATGATGGACGAACCCTCTCTTTGAGCGTATATCGCGATGAATGACCCCTCTCTTCAAGTGTATGTCATAATGAACGGTTCCTTTCTCAGAGAGTAAATTGTGATGGACAAACCCTCTCATTGAGCGTATGTCGCTGTGAATGACCGTTCCATTCGAGCGTATGTCATAATGACCGGTCCCTCTCTTTGAGCGTATCTCGTAATGGATGACACCTCTCTTTGAGCATTTGTCATGATGAATGACCCCTTTCTTCGAGTGCATGTCATGGTGAATTGTCCCTCTCTTTGAGCGTATACCGTGATGGACGACCCCTCTCTTTAAGCGTATGTCGCGATGAATGACCCCAATCTTTGAGTGCAATTCATGGTGAACGTTCCCTCTCTTTCAGTGTATACCGTGATGGACAACCCCTCTCTTTGAGCGTATGTCGCGGTAAATGAACTGTTCCTCTCTTTAAGCGTAAATCATGATGGATGACCCCTCCCTTTGATCGTACGTCGCGATGAATGACCCCTCTCTTCGAGTGTATCTCATAATGAACGGTCCCTTTCTTAGAGCGTATACCGTGATGGATGACCCTTTTCTTTGGCATATATCGTGATGAATGACCCCTCCCTTTAAGGGTTTGTCATAATGAAAGACCCTTCTCTTTAAGCGTATACCGTGATCGATGACCCCTCATTTTGAGTGTTTGTCGCATTGAAGGACCCCTCTCTTCGAGTGCATGTCATGGTGAACAGTCCCTCTCTTTGAGCATATACCGTAATGGACGACCCTTGTCTTTGAGTGTATCTCAAGATGAGTAACCCCTCTCTTCGAGTGCATATCATAATGAATATTCTCTTTCTTAGAGCGTATACCGTGATGCACGACTCCTCTCTTTTAGCGTATGTCACGGTGAATGCACCTCTGTTCGAGAGTATTTCATAATGATCGATCCCTCTCTTTGAGCGTATGTCGTGATGGACGACCCCTCTCTTTGAGCGTATATCATGTTGGACGACCAATCTCTTTGAGTGTAAGTCACGATGAATGATTCCTGTCTTCGACTGTATGTCCTGTGAACAGTCCTTCTCTTCTAGTGCATGCCATAACTAATAGTCTCTTTCTTAGAGCATATACCGCGATGGTCGGCCTTGGTCTTTGAGCATATGTCACGGTGAATGACCCCTCTCATCGAGAGTAGGTCATAACGAATGGTCCCTTTCTTAGAGCGTATACCGTGATGGACTACCCTTCTCTTTGAGCGTATGTCACGGTGAATGACCCCTCTCTTCGAGTGCTGGTCATAATGAACAGTCCCTCTCTTTGAGCATATATTGTATTGGACGACTCCTCTCTTTGAGCGTATGCCACGGTGAATGACCCTCTCTTCGAGTGCATGTCATAATCAACGGTCCCTTTTTATGAGCGGATACCGTGATGGACGACCCTTCTCTTTGAGCGTTTCTTGCGATGAATGACCCCACTCTTTGAGTGCATGTAATGATCCCTTTCTTAGAGTGTATATCGTGATGGACAACCCTTCTCTTTGAGCGTTTCTTGCAATGAATGACCCCTCTCTTCGATTGCATGTTACAATGAAAGGTCCCTCTCTTTAAGCGTATACCATGATGGACGACCCCTCTCTTTGAGCGTATATCGCGATAATGACCCCTCTCTTCTAGAGTAAGTCATAATGAATGGTCCCATTCTTAGAGCGTATACTGTGATGGACGACCCTTCTCTTTGAGCGTATGTCGCGGTGTATGACTCATCTCTTCGAGTGCTGGTCGTAATGAACGGTCTCTCTTTATGAACGTATTTTGTGATGGACGACTGTAGAACTAAGGTTTTAATATAATAATTGAAAAATAGTTTTGGACTAATTTGAAAAGATTTCAAAAATGGTTCTTATGTCCAAACTACTTGAAAATATATTTAAGATGTTTTTGAGTGATTTTAGATATGGTTTAAACGATTTAAAGAAACCAAATAAGTGTTTTTAACCCAGGTGTTTCGAAACAACCTTAAGGTGTTTCGATACCTGTTCTTCAATATCATGGTTTCAAAGGCAAAACCACAGTGGTATCGATACTGGTATTGATATCTTTTTGCCACTGTGATGCTCTATTTCGAACCCTATTTCGAAACACCCCAACGTTTTCGAACCCTGTTTCGAAATACCCCCAACTGTCAAAACGGTTTTATAAAAAAAAAAATGGCTAGGACCGGTATCGATACTGGCATCGATACCTGTTCATAAATGCAGGTCAACGACTATTTCCTAAAGCAACTGTTTCGAACCCTGGTTACATACCGCATGCACCAGAAGAGGAAATAAGCCTTGTAATCAGCTCCAAACGGCTCCAAACCAATCCCAACGGTCACCAACAACTAGAAGCTCATTTGGGATGATAAAAGGAAGTCTCAAGCATCAAGAGAAGACTAATGCTTCAATTATAACAACATTATGATCAAAAAATTGTCTTGGAGCATAATTCTCATCTTTTGGGTAGACAACACTTGTGAGCTAAATGTTAATGTATGCTCAAGTGTAATTAGGAATTGGGTGAGTGCTTAGATTGCAAGCATTAGCCTTATTAGAAGGATTAAACAAGTTTGCTAAGTTTTCTCTTTGTTGAGTGAATTCCCAAAGTTCGGGTTGTGAACTTTGGATGCTAGATTCGGGTTTGAGTCTAGGATTGTAAGGTTATCCCTTTGGCCTCAAAAGGTTGAAATTCTTAGTGAATTTGGAAAATCCTTAGTGGGAAGCTAAGGTAGTGGATGTAGGCGAGGCCGAACCACTATAAATCCTTGTGTCATTGTCTATATTTTTGCTTCCACACATATCCACCCAAATTGGCCAATTCTCCATCATTTGTAAAGTAAATTCGGTTGTGCATCGAGCCACTCCAAGTCTAACAACGACCCCTTTCTTTGGGCGTATGCCACGGTGAATGACTCCTCTCTTCGAGAGCATGTCATAATGAACGGTCCCTCTCTTTGAACGTATTTTGTGATGGACGAACCTTCTTTTTGAGCGTATGCCACGGTGAATGACCCCTTTCTTCAAGTGCATGTCATAATGAACGGTCCCTCTTTGTGAGTCGATACCGTGATGGACGACCCTTCTCTTTGAGCGTTTGTCGCGATGAATAACCCCTCTCTTTGAGTGCATGTAATGATCCCTTTCTTAGAGTGTATATTGTGACGGACGACCCATCTCTTTGAGCGTATGTTGCGATGAATCAGCCCTCTCCTCGAGTGCATGTTAAAATGAAAGGTCCCTCTCTTTGAGTGTATACCGTGATGGACAACCCCTCTCTTTGAGTGTATATCGCGATGAATAACCCCTCTCTTCTAGTGTATGTTATAATGAACGGTTCCTTTCTTAGAGAGTAAATCGTGATGGATAACCCCTCTCATTGAGCGTATGTCGCGGTGAATGACCGCTCTATTTGAGCGTATGTCATAATGCTCGGTCCCTCTCTTTGAGCGTATCTCGTGATGGACGACACCTCTCTTTGAGCATTTGTCATGATGAATGACCCCTTTCTTCGAGTGCATGTCATGGTGAATTGTCCCTCTCTTTGAGCGTATACCGTGATGGACGACCCCTCTCTTTGAGCGTATGTCGTGATGAATGACCCCTATCTTTGAGTGCAATTCATGGTGAACATTCCCTCTCTTTCAGTGTATACCGTGATGGACGACCCCTCTCTTTGAGCGTATATCACGGTGAATGACCCTGATAGGATGTGACAGCGGAATAAAGATAAAATGCAATAACAAAAGAAAAATATTAGAATAAATGGACAATGGTATAAAGAAGATGATTAAAAAAAACAAACTTATTTGAAAATGGATTGTGGACTTGCTGTGAATAGGATGGATTATGGAATATATTTATATCCTAGGAACCCTCTTGATCGCAATTGATCAAGCAAACTCCACGATAGGCTCTAACCGACCCTCCAAGAATTGATTATCTTGGCAACCAGAGTGTGAAGATGGTTTTTTCCATGAAAACTAGAAGGAAATTGTGTTGAACACAAGCTTCGAAGGCACAAGCAACAATACTTGCAAAAATGTACTCAATAACATTTATGCTCCAAAAGAAATATTCAAATTGTGTGTCTTACAAGAGAATAGGCTGCCTCCTTTTATAGCCTAAAGGAGACAGCAAAACACCCTAAGAAATAGCTATTTCATCCCTAAAAATATGCACATAGATAGCTAATTAGAAGGGATCAATAATTATTTAGGAAAATATGAATTAAAACATATGAAAAGTTGAATAAAAAGATTCATAAAATAAGCACATAGAGCTGATCATTCCAGATTTTATTTATTTAATATATATAATTTATTTGGGCCTCAAATATGTTTTAAGGCATTTGGGCTTCTTGGACCATCAATGTAGCTTTTGTCACCCATGTGTTCTTGAGAGCTTGAGGACATAGGATTTTTTCATTAAATGCTTGATTCGTCAACAAGGCTTGCAAACCCTTGCTTACAAAATCTTGGACTGTTGAATGTATCTTGTCTTTGAGTTGCCTTGATTTTGTTCTTGTCATCGGGCCATATGGTAATGTAAGCCCATCAGATGTAAGGGTCTTAGTGCATGCATCAGACCCATTTCTTTGAGTGCATGTCATAATGAACGGTTCCTCTCTTTGAGCGTATACTGTGATAGACGACCCCTCTATTTGAGCGTATGTCGCGATGAATGACCCCTCTATTCTAGTGCATGTCATGTGAACGATCCCTATCTTTGAGCGGATACCGTGATAAATGATCCCTCTCTTTGAGCGTATATCGCGATGAATGACCCATCTCTAATGCATGTAATAATGAACGGTCCCTTTCTTAGAGCGCATACTGTGATGGACGACCCCTCTTTTTGAGCGTATATCGCGCTGAACGGTCCCTCTCTTTGAGTGCATGTCATATTCAACGGTCCCCTTCTTAGAACATATACCGTGATGGATGGCCCCTCTCTTTGAGAGTATGTCGCGATGAATGACACCTCTCCTTGAGTGCATATCATAATTGATGGTCTCTCTCTTTGTGCGTATACAGTGATCGATGACCATATCTTTGAGCGTACATTTCGATGAATGACCCCTCTCTTCGAATACATTTCATGGTGAACAGTCCCTCTTTGAGCGCATACTGTGATGGACGACTCCACTCTTTGAGCGTATGCCGTGACGGACAAAGCCTCCCTTTGAGACTATGTCGCGATGAATGACCCCTCTCTTCGAGTGTATGTCATAGTGAACGGTCCCGTTCATAGAGAGTATATCGTGATGGATGACCCTTCTCTTTGGCATATATCGCGATGAATGACCCCTCTCTTTGAGGGTTTGTCATAATGAAAGACCCTTCACTTTAAGCGTATACCGTGATCGATGACCCCTCTTTTTGAGTGTATGTTGCAATGAATGACCCCTCTTTTGGAGTGCATGTCATGGTGAACAATCCCTCTCTTTGAGCGTATACCGTAATTGACGACCCTTGTCTTTGAGTGTATCTCGCGATGAATAACCCCTCTCTTTGAGTGCATATCATAATGAACATTCCCTTTCTTAGAGCGTATACTGTGATGTACGACTCCTCTCTTTTAGCGTATGTCACGGTGAATGACACCTCTGTTCGAGAGTATTTCATAATGGTCGGTGCCTCTCTTTGAGCGTATGTCGTGATGGACGACCCTCTCTTTGAGCGTATGTCGTGTTGGATGACCCCTCTCTTTGAGCGTATGTCGTGTTGGACGACCCCTCTCTTCGAGTGGTGGTCGTAATAAACAGTCCCTCTCTTTGAATTTATATTGTGATGGACGACCTCTCTCTTTGAGCGTATGCCACGGTGAATGACCCCTATCTTCGAGTGCATGTCATAATGAACGGTCCCTCTTTATGAGTAGATACCGTGACGGACGACCCTTCTCTTTGAGCGTTTTTCGCAATGAATGACCCCTCTCTTTGAGTGCATGTAATGATCCCATTCTTAGAGTGTATACTGTGATGGACGACCCATCTCTTTGAGCGTATGTCGGGATGAATCAGCCCTCTCCTCTAGTGCATGTTAAAATGAAAGGTCCTTATGTTTGAAAGTATACTGTGATGGACGACCCCTCTCTTTGAGCGTATATCGCGATGAATAACCCCTCTCTTTGAGTGTATGTCATATTAAACGGTCCCTTTCTTAGAGCGTATATGGTGATGGATGACCTTTTTCAATGTGCGTATGTCGCGGTGAATAACACCTCTCTTCGAGTGCATGTCATGGTAAATGGTTCCTCTCTTTGTGCGTCTACCATGATGGACGTCCCCTCTCTTTGAGCGTATGTCGCGATTGATGATCCCTTTCTTCGATTGCATGTCAAAATGAACATTCATTTTCATAGAGCGTATATCGTGATGGACGACCCCCCTCTCTTTGAGCGTATGTTGCGGTGAATGACCCATCTCTTTGAGCGTATGCCATTACTGACAAACCCTCCCTTTGAGACTATGTAGTGATGAATGACCCCTCTCTTTGAGCATGACATTGTGAACGATTCCTCTCTTTGAGCATAAACCGTGGACGACCCCTCCGTTTGATCGTACGTCGCAATGAATGACCCCTCTCTTTGAGTGCATGTCATAATGATCGGTCCTTTTCTTAGAGCGTATACCGTGATGGATGACCCTTCTCTTTGGCGTATATCGCAATGAATGACCCCTCTCTTTGAGGGTTTGTCAAAATGAAAGACCCTTCTCTTTAAGCGTATACCATGATCGATGACCCCTCTTTTCGAGTGTATATCGCAATGAAGGACCCCTCTCTTCGAGTCCATGTCATGGTGAACAATCCCTCTCTTTGAGCGTATATCGTAATGGACGACCCTTCTCTTTGATTGTATCTCACGATGAATAACCCCTCTCTTCGAGTGCATATCATATGAACATTCTCTTTCTATACCGTGATGCACGACTCCTCTCTTTTAGCGTATGTCACGGTGAATGACACCTCTGTTCGAGAATATTTCATAATGATCGGTCCCTCTCTTTGAGCGTATGTCGTGTTGGACGACCACTCTCTTTGAGCGTAAGTCACGATGAATGATTCTTGTCTTCGACTGTATGTCCTGGTGACAGTTCTCTTCTAGTGCATGTCATAATTAATGGTCCCTTTCTTAGAGCATATACCATGATGGACGATCCTTCCCTTTGAGCATATGTCGCAGTGAATGACCCCTCTCATCGAGAGTAGGTCATAATGAATGGTCCCTTTCTTAGAGTATATACCGAGATGGACTGATACGTGCATGAGAGAGCTAAAGTAATGCATATTGAGCATAAATATGAATCTGTTGGTAAAGTCTGGAAAGCCAGCCAACTTGCCTTGACGTTTTGGATGTGTTCCGTGCATTTATGGGCAGAGTTGTCTTCTAATAAATTGACCGTTATTCAGTTACCTTTTCAACGCATCTTGAAACGCATCAATTGTATATCGGGAGCTCAAGATATGTTTGTTTTACCGAAGATTGCGCGTGCAGAAAACTAGATACAGGATTATTATGAGATTTTGTAAAATTCATCTCAAAAGCTAATATATAAAGTTTTTGGATGAATTAGACATTAAATAAATTAATTCAAAGTTGAATTATAAAGTTTTGACCATTATTATTAGTATTTTATTTTATTACTTAGGATTCCTTTTAATGAGCTATTCATATGCTGATTTTAGGGGATTTATTTTATCAAGATATCAATATGCTGATGTTTAGGGATTGATTAGTTATCTATTAGGCAATTCTAAGGTCTCCTCTAGACTATAAAAGGGGACAATTATTTTCTTGTAAACACATGAATAATATGAATTTCTGAGTTATAAAAACTCTTGGCCTTGGGCCATTTTATTTGCAAGGTTGTAACCTTGATATTTTTCTTATCAGAAGTCTTTTTCAACATAACTACTTCAAGTTTTTATGAGGGAGAATTTCTTCACACTCTCGCTTGCCTAAGCAATCGCGTTTAGGAGGGTGCCTAGGACAACGGCATATCATCAATTTATTGGAGAGATTCATTTCGTTTGCAGGTGTTTGCCTATTCAATTGCGATTAGGAGGGTGCCAAGGACAAATCTATCCAACATCATACCACCACCACCATCTATCCTGTTGTATTTTAAATCACTCTTTAAGCGTATATCGTGACCGATGACCCCCCATTTTGAGTGTTTGTCGCAATGAAGGACCTTCTCTTCCAGTGCATGTCATGGTGAACAATCCATCTCTTTGAGCGTAAACCGTAACTGACGACCCTTCTCTTTGAGTGTATCTCGCGTTGAATAACCCCTCTCTTCGAGTGCATATCATAATGAACATTCCTTTTAGAGCGTATACTGTGATGCACGACTCCTCTCTTTTAGCGTATGTCGCGGTGAATGACCCCTCTGTTTGAGAGTATTTCATAATGGTCGGTCCCTTTCTTTGAGCGTATGCCGTGATGGGCGACCACTCTCTTTGAGCGTATGTCGTGCTGGACAACCACTCTCTTTGAGCGTAAGTCGCGATGAATGATCCCTGTCTTAGACTGTATGTCCTGGTAAACAGTCCCTCCCTTCTAGTGCATTTCATAATTAACGATCCATTTTTTAGAGCGTATACCGTGATGGACGACCCCTCTCTTTGAGCGTATGTCACGGTGAATGACCCCTCCCTTCGAGAGTATGTCATAATTAATGGTCCCTCTCTTTAAGCGTATGTCGCGAAGGATGACCCCTCTCTTTGAGCGTATATTGCGATGAAAGACCCCTTCTTCGAGTGCATGACATGGTGAACAGTCACTTTCTTTGAGTGTATGTTGTTATATACGATCCTCTCTTTAAGCGTATGTCGCGATGAATAACATCTCTTTTCGAGTGCAAGACATGGTGAACGATCCCTCTCTTTGAGCATATATCGTGATGGACAAACCTCTCTTGCAGGATATGGTGAACGGTCCCTCTCTTCGATAGTATGTCGTAATGAACGGTCCCTCTCTTTGAGCGTATGTCATAACGGACGACCCCTCACTTTCAGCATATATCGCGATGAATGACCCCTTTATTAGAGAGTATACCGTGATGGATGACCCCTCTCTTTGAGCATTTGCTGTGATGGGTGATACCTCTGTTTGAGCGTATGTGGCGTTGAATGACCCCTTTCTTCCAGTTTATTTGAAATGAACGGTCCATTTCTTAGAGCGTATCCCGTGAAGGACGACCCCTCTCTTTGAGCGTATGTCGCGATGAATGACCTCTATCTATGAGTGTATGTCATAATGAACGGTCCCTTTCTTAGAGGGTATACCGTGATAGATGACACCTCTCTTTGATTGTATGTCGTGAAGAATTACCCATCTCTTCGACCGTATATCATAATGACCGGTCTCTCTCTTTGAGCGTATCACATGATGGACGACCCCTCTCTTTAAGTGTATGTCGCGATGAATAACCGCTCTCTTTGAGTGCTTGTTATAAAGAATGGTCCCTTTCTTATAGCTTATGTCGTGATGGATGACCCCTCCTTTGAGTGTATGTCGAGATGAATGACCCCTCTCTTCGAGTGCATGTCATAATGATCGGTCCCTCTCTTTAAGCGTATACTGTGATCGATGACCACTCTCTTTGAGCGTATGTCGCGTTGAATGATCCCTTTCTTCGAGTTTTTGTCATAACGAACGGTCTATTTCTTAGAGCATGTCCCGTGATGGACGACCATTCTCTTTGAGCGTATGTCGCAATGAATGACCCCTCTCTACGAATGCATGTCATAATGAACGAACCCATTCTTATAGGGTATACCGTGATGGACGACCTCTCTCTTTGAGTGTATGACGGGAGAATGGCCCATCTCTTCGAGCGAATATCATAATGACCGATCCCTCTCTTTGAGCGTATCACATGATGGACGACCCCTCTCTTTGAGCTTATGTCGCGATGAACGACCCCACTCTTTTGAGTGCATGTCATGGTGAACGATCCCCCTCTTTGAGATTAGTCGTGATAGACGACCACTCTCTACGAGTGCATATCATAATGAACAGTCCCTTTTTTGAGTGTATACCGTGATGGACGACCACACTCTTTAAGTGTATGTTGCGGTGAATGACCCTTGTCTTTGAGTGCATGTCATGGTGAACGTTCCCTCTCTTTGAACGTATATCGCGATGAATGACCCCTCTCTTCCAGTGCATGTCACAACGAAAGGTCCCTTTCTTAGAGTGTATACCGTGATGGACGACTCTTCTATTTGAGCGTTTGTCACGATGAATGACCCATCTGTTCGAGTGCATGTCATAATGAATGGTCCCTTTCTTAGAGCGTATACCGTGATGAATGACCCTTCTCTTTGAGCGTATGTCACGATGAATGACCCCTCTCTTAGAGTGCATGTCATAATGACCGGTCCCTCTCTTTGAGCATATATCATGATCGATGACCACTCTTTTTGAGCGTATGTCGCGATGAATGACCCCTCTCTTCGAGTACATGTCATGGTGAACGATCCCTTTCTTTGAGCGTATCCCATGATGAACGAAACCTCTTTTTGAACGTATGTCGCAATGAATGACCGCTCTCTTCTAGTGCATGTCATACATAATGAACGGTCCCTTTCTTAGAGCGTATACCGTGATGGACGACCCTTCTCTTTGAGCGTTTGTCATGATGAATGACCCCTCTATTCGAGTGCATGTCATAATGAATGGTCCAATTCTTAGAGCGTATACCGTGATGAACAACCCTTCTCTATGAGTGTATGTCGCGACGAAGGACCCGCCTCTTCGAGTGCATGTCAAAATGAAACGGTCCCTTTCTTTTAGCGTATACCGTGATGGACGACCCTCCTCTTTGAGCGTATGTCGTGATGAATGAGCCACTCTTTTAGTGTATGTCATAATGAACGGTCCCATTCTTAGAGCATATACCGTGATGGACGACCCTTCTCCTTGAGCGTAACTCACGATGAATGACCCCACTCTTCGAGTGTATATCATAATGAACGGTCCCTTTAGTTGAGCGTATGTCGTGATGAATGAGCCACTCTTTTAGTGTATGTCGCATTGGATGACCTCTCTCTTTAAGTGTATGTCGCATTGAATGACCCCTCTAGTTGAGTGCATGTCATTATGAACGATCCCTTTCTTAGAGTGTATACCATGATGAACGACCCTCTCTTTGAATGTATGTCGCGATGAATGACCCCTCTCTTTGAGTGCATGTCATAATGAACGATCCCTCTCTTTGAGAGTATACCGTGATGGACAATCCCTCTCTTTGAGCATATTGCGCGATGAATGACCCCTCTTTGACTGTATGTCGTAATGAATGATCCCTCTCTTTGAGCGTATACCGTGATGGACAACCCCTCTCTTTGAGCGTATGTCGCGATGAATGTCCCCTCTCTTCGAGTGCATATCATAATGAACGGTCCCTTTCTTATAGCGTATACCATTGTGGACGACCCATCTCTTTGAGCGTATGTCGTGATGAATAACCCCTCTCTTTGAGTGCATATCATGGTGAACGGTCCCTCTTTTTGAGCGTATACCATGATGGACGACACCTCTCTTTGAGCGTATGACACGATGAATGACCTCTCTCTTTGAGTGCATATCATAATAAATATTTCCTTTCTTAGAGCGTATATCGTGATGGACGACCCCTCTCTTTGAGCGTATGTCACGATGAATAACCCCTCTCTTCGAGTGCATGTCATAATGATCGTTCCCTCTCTTCGAGCATATACCGTGATCGATGATCCCTCTTTTTGAGCATATGTTGCGTTGAATGACCCCTCTCCTCGAGTGCATGTCTTGCTGAATGATCCCTCTCATTGAGCGTATACCGTGATGGACAATCCCTCTTTTTGACCGTATGTCACAACGAATGATCCTTCTCTTCTAGTAAATGTCATAATGAACGGTCGCTTTCTTAGAGTGTATACCGTGATGGACGATGCTTCTCTTTGAGCGGAATAACCCCTCTTTTCGAGTGCATGATATAATGAATGGTCACTTTCTTAGAGAGTATATTCTGATGGACGACCCCTCTCTTTGAGCGTATGTCTTCGTGAATGACCCATCTCTTCGAGTACATGTCATAATGAACGGTCCTTTCTTAGAGCGTATATCGTGATGGACGACCCGTCTCTTTG
This sequence comes from Abelmoschus esculentus, assembly GCA_035048815.1. NCBI lineage: Eukaryota > Viridiplantae > Streptophyta > Magnoliopsida > Malvales > Malvaceae > Abelmoschus > Abelmoschus esculentus. The sequence continues at coordinate 17,118,961 of JAUCBN010000008.1, read as the reverse complement.
AGCGGTGTCGGAGTGAATGACCCTTCTCTTCGAGTGTATATCATGGTGAACGGTCCCTCTTTTTGAGCGTATGTCGTGATGGACGACACCTCTCTTTGAGTGTATGTCACGATGAATGACCTAACTCTTTGAGTGCATATCATAATAAATATTTCCATTCTTAGAGCGTATACAGTAATGGATGACCCCTCTCTTTAAGTGTATGTCACGATGAATAACCCCTCTCTTCGAGTGCATGTCATGACGATCCGTCCCTCTCTTCGAGCCTATGTATCGATAAATAACCTTTCTCTTTGAGTGAATATCATAACGAAAAGTCCCTTTCGTAGAGCGTATAACGTGATGGAAGACCCCTCTTGGAGCGTATGTCGCGGTGAATAACCCCTCTCTTCGAGAGTATGTGATAATGAACAGTCCCTCTCTTTGGACGTATGTCGTGATGGACGACCCTCTTTTTGAGCGTATGTCACGACGAATGACCCCTGTCTTCGAGTGCATGTCATGGTGAAGGGTCCATCTCTTTGAGCGTATACCGTGATGGACGACCCCTCTCGTTGAGCGTATGTCGCATTGAATGACCCCTGTCTTCGAGTGCAAGTCATAATGAATGATCTATTTTTTGGAGCGTATACCGTTATGGACGACCCTTCTCTTTGAGAGTATGTCGCGATGAATGACCCCTCTCTTCGAGTACATGTCATGGTGAACGATCCCTCTCTTTGAACGTATACCATGATGAACAAAACCTCTTTTTGAACGTATGTCGCAATGAATGACTCCTCTTTTCTATGCATGTCATAATGAAAGGTCCCTTTCTTAGAGCGTATATCGTGATGGACGACCTTTCTCTTTGAGCGTTTGTCACGATGAATGACCCCTCAATTCGAGTGCATGTCAGAATGAATGGTCCAATTCTTAGAGCGTATACCGTGATGGACAACCCTTCTCTTTGAGTGTATGTCGCGAAGAAGGACCCGTCTCATCTAGTGCATGTCATAATGAACGGTTCCTTTCTTTTAGCTTATGTCGCGGTGAATGACCCCACTCTTTGAGTGTATGTCATAATGAACGGTCCCATTCTTAGAGCGTATACCGTGATGGACGACCCTTCTCCTTGAGCGTATCTCACGATGAATAACCCCGCTCTTCGAGTGTATGCCATAATGAACGATTTCTTTCTTAGAGCATATACCGTGATGAGCGACCCCACTCTTTAAGTGCATGTCGCGGTGAATGACCCCTCTCTTCGAGAGTATACCATAATGAATGGTCCCTCTCTTTGAGCATATGTCGTGGTGGATGACCCCTCTCTTTGAGCATATATCGCGATGAATGACCCCTCTCTTCGAGTGCATGTTATGCTGAATGGTCCCTCTCCTGAAGGGTATTTCGTAATGGACGACCCCTCTCTTTGAGCGTATGTCGTGATGAATAACCCCTCTCTTCGAGTTCATGTCATGTTGAACGATCCCTCTCTTTGAGCTTATGTCGTGATGGACGACCCCTCTTTTGAGCCTATGTCATGATGAGTAACCCCTCTCTTCGAGTTCATGTCATGTTGAATGATTGCTCTCTTTGAGCTTATGTCGTGATGGATGACCCCTCTCTTTGAGTTTATGTCGCATTGAATGACCCCTCTCTTCGAGTTCATGTCATTATGAACAATCTGATTCTTAGAGTGTATACCGTGGTGGATGACCTCTCTCTTTGAGCGTATGTCGCGATGAATTTCCCCTCTTTGAGTGCATGTCATTGTGAATGGTCCCTCTCATCGTGCGTATACCATGATGGACGACCCCTCTCTTTGAGCGTATGTTGCAATGAATAACCCATCTCTTCGAGTGCTTGTCATAACGAACGGTCCTTTTCTTAGAGCGTATACCGTGATGGACGACCCTTCTCTTTGAGCGTATATCGTGATGAATGACCCCACTCTTTGAGGTTATGTCATAATGAATGGTCAATTTTTTAGAGCGTACATCGTGGTGGACGACCTCTCTTGTTAAGCGTATGTCGTGGTGAATGACCCCTTTCTTCGAGAGTATGCCATAATGAATGGTCCCTCTCTTTGAGTGTATGCCGTGATAGACGACCCCTCTCTATAAGCGTATATCGTGATGAATGACCCCTGTCTTAGAGTGCAGGTCACGGTGAACAGTCCCTGTTTTTGAGAGTATGTCGTGATGGACGACCCCGCTCTTTGAGCATATGTCGCGATGTATAACCCCTCTCTTCGAGTACATGTCCTGTTGAACGATCCCTGATACATACTTTAGAGGGCTAAAGTAATGCACATTGAGCATAAATATGAATCTGTTGGTAAAGTCTGGAAAGTCAGCCAACTTGCCTTGACTTTTTGGTTGTGTTCCGTGCATTTATGGGCAGAGTTGTCTTCTAATATATTGACCGTTATTCAGTTACCTTTTCAATGCATCTTGAAACGTATCAATTGGATATCGGAAGCTCAAGATATGTTTGTTTTACCGAAGATTGCGCGTGCAGAAAACTAGATACGAGATTATTATGAGATTTTATAAAATTCATCTCAAAAGCTAATATATAAAGTTTTTGGATGAATTAGACATTAAATAAATTAATTCAAAGGTGGATTATAAATCTTTGACCATTATTATTAGTATTTTATTTTATTACTTAGGATTCCTTTTAATTAGCAATCCATATGCTGATTTTAGGGGATTTATTTTATCAAGATATTAATATGTTGATATTTAGGGATTGATCAGCTATCTATTAGGCAATTCTAAGGTCTCCTCTAGACTATAAAAGGGGATAACTCTTTTCCTATAAACACATGAAGAGTATGAATTTTTGAGTTATAAAAACTCTTGGCCTCGGGCCATTTTATTTGCAAGGTTGCCACCTTGCTATTTTTCTTATCAGAAGTCTTCTTCAACATAAGTATTTCAAGTTTTTATGAGGGAGATTATCTTCACACTCTCGCTTGCCTAAGCAATCGCGTTTAGGAGGGTGAGTTATAGCCGATTATGGTGTTTGCCTATCTAATTACGGATAGGGGGTGCCTAGGACAAAAACATATCATCAATTCATCGGAGAGATTCGTTTCGTTTGCAGGTGTTTGCCTATTCAATTGCGATTAGGAGGGTGCCAAGGACAAATCAATCCAACATCATACCACCCCCACCACCATCTATACTACTGTATTTAATATCAATCCCTCTGTTTGAGCGTATGTCGTGATGGATGACCTCTCCCTTTAAGTGCATATCGCATTGAATGACCCCTCTTGTTGAGTGCATGTCATTGTGAACGATCCCTTTCTTAGAGTTTATACCGTGATGGACGACCCTCTCTTTGAACGTAGGTCGCGATGAATGAGCCCTCTCTTCGAGTGCATGTCATAATGAACGATCGCTATCTTTGAGAGTATACCGTGATGGGCAACCCCTCTCTTTGAGCGCATTGCGCAATGAATGACCCCTCTGTTTGAGTGTATGTCATAATGAATGATCCCTCTCTTTGAGTGTATACCGTGATGGACAAACCCTCTCTTTGAGCGTATGTCGCGATGAATGCCCCTCTCTTCGAGTGCATATCATAATGAACGGTCTCATTCTTATAGCGTATACCGTTATGGACGACCCATCTCTTTGAGCTTATGTCGCGGTGAAAGACTCCTTTCTTTGAAGGTATGTTGTAGTGACCGGTCCCCCTCTTTGAGCGTATCCTATGATGGACGACCCGTCTTTGACCGTATGTCGCAACGAATGACCCTTCTCTTCTAGTAAATGTCATAGTGAACAGTCACTTTCTTAGAGCGTATCTCGTGATGGACGACCCTTCTCTTTAAGCGGAATGACCCCTCTTTTCTAGTGTATGATATAATGAATGGTCATTTTCTTGGAGAGTATATTGTGAGGACGACCCCTCTCTTTGAGCGTATGTCGCCGTGAATGACCCCTCTCTTCGAGTACATGTCATAATGAACGGTCCTTTCTTAGAGCGTATATCATGATGGACGACCCGTCTCTTTGAGCAATGTCGTGGTGAATGACCCTTCTCTTTGAGCGTATTTCATAATCACCGGTCTCTCCTTTAGCGTATCCCGTGATGGACGACCCCTCACTTTGAGCGTATGTCTCTATGAATGACCCCTCTCTTCGAGTGCATGTCATGGTGAATGTTCCCTCTCTTTGTGCGTATACTGTGATGACGTCCCCTCTTTTGGAGCGTAAGTTGCGATGAATGACCCCTCTCTTCGAATGCATGTCATAATGAACGGTCTCTTTCTTAGAGAATATACCGTAATGGACAACCCTTCTCTTCGAGCGTATGTGTCGATGAATAACCCTTCTCTTTGAGTGCATATCATAATGAACAGTCCCTTAGTTAGAGCATATACTGTGATGGACGACCCCTCTCGGAGCGTACGTTGCGGTGAATAACCCCTATCTTCGAGAGTATGTCATAATGAATGGTCCCTCTCTTTGAACGTATGTCGTGATGGACGACCCCTCTCTTTGAGCGTATGTCGCGATGAATGACCCCTCTCTTCGAGTGCATGTCATGGTGAAGGGTCCATCTCTTTGAGTGTATACCATGATGGACGACCCCTCTCATTCAGCGTATGTCGTATTGAATGACCCCTTTCTTCGAGTGCAAATCATAATGAATGATCTATTTTTTGGAGCGTACACCGTTATTGACGACCCTTCTCATTGAGGGTATGGTGCGATGAATGACCCCTCTCTTTGATCGTTTGTCGCGGTGAATGACCCCTCTCTTCGAGTGTAGGTCATAATGAATGGTCCCTCTCTTTGAGCATTTGCCATGATGGACGACCCCTCTCTTTGAGCGTATGTCGCGATGAATGACCCCTCTCATCGAGTGCATGTCATAACGAACGGTCCCTTTCTTAGACCGTATATTGTGATGGACAACCCCTCTATTTGAGCATATGTCCCAGTGAATGACCCCTCTTTTCGAGTGTATGTCATAATGAACGGTCCCTTTCTTAGAGCGTATACCGTAATGGACGACCCCTCTCTTTGAGCGTATGTCACTGTGAATGACCCTTCTCTTTGAGTGCATGTAATAATAATTAGCCCCTTTCTTAGAACGTCTACCATGATGGACGATCCTCCTCTTTGAGCGTATGTCGTAATGAATGACTTATAACACCCAACCTGGATGTCACACTGGGCCTCCGGCCCAAAACCCATATTTAAAATTTTCCTTTAAAAGTCCAATCACATAGAGTTCAAAACCAATTTCCATAAAATCCACTTAAATTAAAACAAGCCCAAAATAGTTTAAAAAAATTCGGTGCTCCAAAATTATTACAGACCCGTTAAAACATTCGACCCAAATTTAATAAATAGAGTTACAATTACATATAGGGTTCAACATAGTACTATGCCCACTATATCTATAAGTGTACTCTGACAACTCGGTTGATGCTGAAGTCCGAACCTTGATGGCACTCCCCGGAACCCACTTCACCTAACCTACGCACGAAAACAGATTTCGAACGCTGAGCCACACAAGCTCAGTGGATACGCTGAACTCGGCCAACATCATGCATATCAAAGCAGTAAAGCATGACATATAAATCACATGCATGGTATGATGGTCTAGCATGCTTGCCTAACACATGGCATAAATGAGATGTATATTATCGCACACAGCATATACAATCAGCAAAACACACAAGGTAGTGAGGCCCGCATCCACACAACATCGGGATCCTACACTATGAGTAGGGCCCGCGTCCACACAGCATCGGGATCCCTTACTCAAGGATGAGGACGCGTCCACACAGCATCAGGATCCTACATCCGGGATTGAGGCACACATCCACACAACATCGGGATCCTACACTTGGGATAGTCGTCAAATCATCATCCAGAATGTTACATCGGATGGCCTTCGACGTGTTGCAACACTTATAGATATTCGGATTTCTAACGCTCAAGGACTCAAACCACACAAACGATCCACTTAGGATCTTATCACAACAAGGCATGTTAAGTCTTGTCGTTCTTAAGCCTTTCGAGGTTATAATTATCAATCATAGATTAAAATTCCTTTCATAGCTTTTAAGATTAATGGAAGTATTAATTAAATCTCCGAGCCCCAAAACTCTACTCAAACTTAGCCAAAAACACAGGGGTATCGATACCCCATATTGGGGTATTGAAACACCCAGCATCGATGCCCACCCAAAAAGGGTATCGGAACAAGGGTATCGATGCCAGTATCGATACTCTTTGACCACTTCAAAAGTCAACAAAAGGGGAAAGGACCGTTTCGATATAGGTATTGATACAAAAAGTTATTGGAAGCCTCAGTGTCGAACCATGGTTCGATACCCCTAAACGGTAAGCCAAAACACACTCATGGGTATCGACCGGTATCGATACCCATGCACAAAATGTAGGTATGCACTTAGAATTTCTAGATTTCCATCCCCAAACTTAATCTAACTAATTCTAAAGTCTTCCTACTCATTTTTAATAGTGATTAGGATGTTTTAACACCAATTTCCAACCATTGAACACATAAACTCGTATTTCATCATTAATGACCCATTTTCAAGCAAACCAAGCAAGACAACACACATACATGATTTCTCTATATGCTATGCATTCTACCATGAATGGATGATGAAGAAAGAGTTGGGAGTACCAACCTCTTAGCAAAACAACAGCAAACCGAGCTTCCTCTAGTCAAACTCTTCCTCTACCCAAGCTTGTTGATGGCTCACCACCTTCTTTCTCTACAAGAGAAAGATGAAGAACAGTTTAGGAAGAACTTAGGATGATTCCTCAAAGTCTAAGAACACAAAAAGGGACTGAGATTAAAGCTCAAAAACTCAATCCTGAGCTCCACCCAAAACCCCACAAGAACCTCCATCTAACACCAAAACCACACATCCTTACCTTGTTTTATAGATCCTTTACTGCTCTACAACCTTTCTTCAAGCATAAAAACGAGATTCCCACTAAGATTCTTAAAGATCAAACCTTTTACCTTACCTTTTTCTTGCTTCTATGATGGGAGAGGATGGAGAGTGAAGAGAGAAAAAAAATGAGGTCATTCCTCTGCAGAAATTAAACCCCCAGACCCCTTTCTTCTCATCTCTATTTGGTAATTACCAAATCACCCCCAACCCAACAACCAGACCAGCCCTAAAGCCTAAGGCCTAACAACCTAAGGTCCAAACTGTACAAACCCGGGGCCCAATACTTCGGGTTAACCTGACTCTCGGATATGGGAAATTCGGGTCGTTACAACTCTCCCCTCCTTGAGCGAATGTCGCAATGAATGACCACTCTCTTCGATTGCATGTCATAATGAATGGTCCCTTTCTTAAAGCGTATACCGTGGTGGACAACACCTCTCTTTGAGCGTATGTCGCGGTGAATGACCCCTCTCTTCGAGAGTTCGGTCATAATGAATGGTCCCTCTCCTTGAGTGTATGTCATGATGGACGACCCTTCTCTTTAAGCGCATGTTGCATTGAATGACCCCTCTCTTCGACTGCATGTTATGGTGAACGGTCCATCTCTTTGAGCGTACAACGAGATGGACGACACCTCTTTTTTAGTGTATGTCGCGATGAATGACCCCTCTCTTCGAGTGTATGTCATAATGAATGGTCCCTTTCTTAGAATATATACCGTGATGGATGACCCTTTTCTTTGAGCATATGTTACGGTGAATGACCCCTATCTTCGAGTGCATATTGTGGTAAACGGCCCCTCTCTTTGACCGTATACCGTGATAGACAATCCCTCTTTTTGAGCGTATACCGTGATGGACGACCCCTCTCTTTGAACGTATGTCGTGATGAATGACCCCTATCTTCGAGTGCATATCATGGTAAACGGTCCCTCTCTTTGAGCGTATACCATGATGGACAACCCCTCTTTATGAGCGTATGTCTCAATGAATAATCCCTCTCTTCGAGTGCATGTCATGCTGAAAGGTCCTTCTCTTTGAGAGTATACCGTGACGGACAGTCCCACTCTTTGAGCGAATGTCACGATGAATGAACCCTCCCTTCGACTGCATGTCATAATGAATGGTACCTTTCTTAGATCTTATACTGTGATGGACGACCCCTCTCTTTGAGCGTATTTGGCGATGAATGAACCCTCTCTTCGAGTGCATCATGGTGAACGATCCTTCTATTTGAGCGTATACCGTGATGGATGAGCCCTCTCTTTGAGCGTATGTCGCGACGAATGATCCCTCCCTTCGATTGTATGTCATAATAAACGATCCCTCTCTTTGAGCGTATGTCGCGTTGAATGACCCCTCTCTTCAAGCGCATGACATGGTGAACGGTCCCTCTCTTTAAGCGTATACGGTGATGAACAACCCCTCTCTTTGAGCGTATGTCACGATGAATGACCCCTCTCTTTCAGTGCATGTCCTAACAAACGGTCCCTCTCTTTTAGCGTATACCATGATGGACGACCCCTCTTTTTTATTTATGTCGCAGTGAATGACCCCTCTTTTCGAGTGCATGTCATAATGAACGGTCCCTTTCTTATAGCGTATACCGTGATGACAACCCCTCGCTTTGAGCGTATGTCGCGGTGAATGACCCCTCTCCTCGAGTGCATGTCATAATGAACGATCCCTTTCTTATAGCGTATACCGTGAAGACGATCCCTCTCTTTGAGTGTATGTCGCGATGAATGACCCCTCTCTTCGAGTGTATGACATGGTGAATAGTGCCTCTCTTTGGACGTATACTTGTTCCTGCATAGATATGAAAATGCAGTAAAGTACGCCTTTTCTACAAATATTATCTTCAACGGTATAATCCCTAAATATATCACATTAACCACATGCATTGGTTCAAGTAGCTGTAGATTTGATGATAAGTGCCCATGAAAAGTGTAGAAAGTGATAGTGAGTCGAGCACTTATCACCTCTCTTTGGGCATATACCGTGATGGACGTCCACTCTCTTTGAGAGTATGTCACGATGAATGACACCACTCTTTGAGTGCATGTCATGGTGAACGGTCCCTCTCTTTGAGCGTTTACCGTAATGGACGACTCCTCTCTTTGAGAGTATGTCGCGGTGAATGACCCCTCTCTTCGAGTGCATGTCATAATGAACGGTCCCTATCTTTGAGCGTATACCGTAATGGACGACCCCTCTCTTTGAGCGTATATCGCGATGAATGACCCCTCTATTCTAGTGAATGTCATGGTGAACGGTCCCTCTCTTTGAGCGGATACCGTGATGGATGACCCCTCTCTTTGAGCGTATATCGCGACGAATGACCCCTATCTTCGAGTTCATGTCATAATGAATGGTCTATTTCTTAGAGCGTATACTGTGATGGATGACCCCTTTTTTTGAGTTACGTCGCAATGATTGACCCCTCTCTTCGAGTGTGTGTCATAATGAACGGTCCCCTTCTTATAACGTATACTGTGATTGACGACCCCTCTTTGAGCGTATGTCACTGTGAATGACCCCTTTTGATTGAGTGCATGGCATGTTGAATGGTCCCTCTCTTTGAGCGTATACCATTATGGATGACCCCTTTCTTTGACCGTATGTCGCGATGAATGACCCCTTTCTTTGAGTGCTTTTCATAATAAATAGTCCCTTTCTTAGAATGTATACCTTGATGGGCGACCCTTCTCATTGAGTGCATGTCATAATCAACGGTCCCACTCTTTGAGCGTATACAGTGATCGATGACCACACTCTTCGAGTGCATTTCATGGTGAATAATCCATCTCTTTGAGTGTATACTGTGATGGACGACCCCTCTCTTTGAGCGTATGTTGCGGTGAATGATATATGGATCCAAAGGATCCAAAGGGAACTTGTTATGAATGACTATCTCGAAAAGGGATATTTGGAAGATCTCTTTGAAAATGACCCTCTTGGAGGCCTCTACTTCAAGCAAAAGTTTCATCAGCTTGTTCCATCATTGAAGCAATTGGCTGCCACTACATCAAGGATATATTCTTTAAAAAACCCTTTTGACTTGAGGGGATGATATGTGCACGCCCAACTGTAGTTTCTTCCCATACATAATATTAAGCTACTTCCTTTCACACATGGGATCAAAGGGGAGTTATCTTGTTGATCTTCGTATTTATTACTTTTATATACTTTATATTAAGCTACTTAAGAGTTATATTACTTAAGCTATAAAAATAAATAGTTATTATAACCACATTGGTTAAAGTTTTAGCTTAGTTCTAAACTCATCTTAAGTTATTTTAAGTATTCTCATTATTTCCATCATTATTTTTTCTTCATAGGACTTACCTACAGCTCAAGGAGTAAATATTAACTCGGTGTCAACTCAATCAGCTTAGAAGAAGTTAAACGGAAGGCAATGCTAGAAACACAAGGAGCCAACTACAGAATAGCTTGGAAATGCATGGAACACTCCTACTGTACTTAAAGGACTAAAGGATAGCTCCATGTCAGCTCACAAGTCCCATACGAGCTCAAATGAAGCACAATTCAAAACAAGGCCTTAGGAGATTCGGATCAGCTACAAAACACTCCTCACACTAGAAGAGAGTATAAGGAAGCTAATGGACCAGCTCACTTTGCTAAAGGCAGCTTGGATTAACTTATTTCAGCTTCAAGCTTTAGCTAAGTCTTTTTGCTAGATAGCTCAGTTCAATCTAGCTCACTCCCAGCTCAATTAGCTTACCTCAACTCTTGCTATCACTCCCAGCTCAACAACCGAAGGTCACCTACCCTTCACCAAGCATCATGTCCGTCCACTATCCACATTGGCGCCAAGATTATGGAGGGAAAGGAAGTGGGCGCCGAAACAAAGAGGTAGCACTTTTCATTGGACAAATTCATAATGGTTCAGTTGTTTGCCATTTTTGAGAAGGATACAAACAGAAATGGGCTTCGGTGTCTTCATGCAAGTTGTTCTCCTATCACTTATCTTTCCAACACATTTTCAATTGCATCAATCCGATGTCAGGAGCTCGAGATATGGCCAAATTACTGAAGCCAGTGCAGACTGGACCAAGAAGTTACATCTTTTCAAATAGATTTGGAGGGAGACACCATTCAAATGAATTGTTATCCGAATAGTTGAAGGTCATTTTGGCCAAACATCTTAAAAAACTATAAATAGGAATTAAATTACAATCACATATTTGATCAATACAAAATTACTATGTGAGTTTACTTTCAAACTTGTTCTTTTTAGAACTATATCGACTTATCAAATCTATTATATGGGTTTGTGGCGTCTCCTATCTCTTCCATCCATACTTAGGATTCTAGGAACTTATTTCCTAAGGGTCTAAGTCTTATACCACTCTCAAAGCATACTATAAGTTAGGTTTATGCTTTCATATCATAAGTTCTACTTTTGTTACCTTTAAATACTATTTCTTTATCATCTTACATACATTCCATCCTTACCATTTCATCCATCAACATATCCGACTTTCTTAGCCTTCACTATCACCTTTTCCATTATTTCCTAACCAAAATATCACCTAACCATCCCTTACCAATTATACATATAACCTATACTTCCGCAGCCCTCTTTACACCATTTCACCATCTTTTCTTCCTCAAATAACAAAGAACGCGTACGAGGATCAAGGCTTGGTTGCAATCACGGTCGGGACAATCAAAGCTTCTCTACAACAACAATTGGAGAGTTGAAGCGTATCATATGGTATAAGAGCAAAGGAAGATTCAAGTAAGCCTCCTTCTTGTGAATTTCAGTTCAAAATTTTTTTTCGAAATTTGTACAAAAAATAAAAGTTCCAAATTCATGTTTCTCTCCTCTCAAAGAGTCTGAATTAATAAAAAAAAGTTCAAAAAAATCATATTCACATTTGAAGTGAAGGCAAGAAGCACAAAACAAGCAAATGACTAACTCGGACAAGTTCCTCAAGTTTGGTTGTTCACGATTGGTTTGTAAGTATGTTTTGTAGTAACGTACTATCTATCCTTTGTTATTTCATTCTATTCTTATACCATTTTCATATTAGTCCCTACACTTTTCTATTTTTATTTTATTTCTTCTTTCTCTTTCTTTTCCTTAACCTAGCCCTTATCTTGTAGCCCAAACGCCAACAACATTTATACTAATGTTTTGATAGGTTTTGAGTTAGTTTTATTAAGAATTTGTGACGAGAGGTCGAGTGATAAAAGGCAAGAGAGTTGTTAGATCAGAAGAGGACAGTAAAAGCCATTCTGTCTTAGAGTGCAAACACGAGTGATTTAAGTAACAACTTCTTTTCCTTGGAGTGGCAGTGAGGATTTTTTTGAGTGTATTATGAGGTTTATATTTTTTTTCTTTTATTTTCACTAACCGTGTATCAGAATTCTTAGAACAATCCATATCTCGATGTAATGTAAATGGTAAAGTGTGCTCTGTTATCATAGACAATGAAAGTTGTACAAACATTGCTAGCACTTATTTGGAGGAAAAGTTAGGACTCAAGGCAACCAATCATTCAAGCCCCTATTATTTGCAATGGTTAAACGATAAAGAATCATTCCTGGTCAAAGAACAAGTATTTGTACCATTCTCAATTGGAAGGTACAAAGATGAAATTATGTGTGACATAATGCTTATGAATACAAGTCATCTTCTTCTCGGACGAGCATGACAATTCGACAAGCGGGCCATCCATGATAGATTCACCAATCGGTTTTCATCTTCCTTTGAAGGCAGAAATATCACCTTAGCGCCTTTATCTCCAGAACAAGTGAAGGAAGATCAAATGCAATTGAAAAAGAACATTGAAACCATGAAAGGAATTGAGAAAATTGAACAAAAAGAAGTGGATGATAGAATTGTTGGAGTTGAAAATAAAAGAATGGTTGACAAAAATTATGGGGTTGAAAATGATAAAATCAAAACGAAAAAAGAAGTTAGAGTCGAAAAAGAAAAAAAGGAAAAAAACATATTTTATGACGTGTGCATATTTCTGCTCATTTATCTCATGCTTTCATGCTTCATTTCACGCATGGGATCAAAGGGGAGTTATCTTACCGATCTTAGTATTTATTACTTTTATATACTATATAGTAAACCACTTAAGAGTTATATTAATTAAGCTATAAACATGACTAGTCAATATGACCAAATTATTAAGTTTTAGCTTAGATCTAAATTTATATTAAGTTATTTTAAGTATTCCCATTATTTTCATTATTATGTTTTTCTTCATAGGACTTACTTACAACACAAGGAGTAAATAGTAACTCGGTGTCAACTCAGTCACCACAAAAGAAGCAAAACAGAAGACAATACTAGAAACACAAGGTGCCAACTTTAGAATAGCTTGGAAATGCATGGAACACTCCTACAGTACTTAAAGGACTAAAGGATAGCTCCATGTCAACTCACAAGTCCCATACGAGCTCAAATGAAGCATAATTCGAAACGAGGCCTTAGGAGATTCGGATTAGCTCCAAAACACTCCTCACACTAGAAGGGAGTATAAGGAAGCTCATGGACCAGATCAGTTTGCTAAATGCAACTTGGATTAGCTTATTTCAACTTCAAACTTTAGCTAAGTCTTTCAGCTAGATAGCCCAGTTCAATCCAGCTTACTACCAGCTCAATTAACTCACCTCAACTCTAGATATCACTCCCACCTCAACACTCGAAGGTCACCTACCCTTCACCAAGCATCATGTCTATCCATTATCCATATTGGGCACCAAGATCATGGAGGGAAAGGAAGTGGACGCCAAAACAAAGAGATAGCACTTTTCATTGGACAAATTCATAATGGTCCACTTGTTTTCCATTTTCGAACAGGATACAAGCAGAACTGAGTTTCGGAGTCTTCATGAAAGTTGTTCCCCTATCTCTTATCTTTCCAGCGCATATTTAATCGCATCAATTCGATATCGGGATCTAGAGATATGACCAAATTACTGAAGACAGTGCAGGCTGAACCGATAATTTACATCTTTTCGAATAGTTTTGGAGGGAGACACTAGTCAAATGAATGGTTATCCGAATAGTTAAAGGCCATTTCGGCCAAATCCCTTAGAAAACTATAAATAGGACTTGGATTTCATTTTGTAAACACACCATTCAGATTATACAAAATTACTTGTGAGATTTTTCTCTCGTTTAGTTTTTCTTAGAACTTTATCGACTTATCAAGTACTTTTGTACTTGTGGCGTCAACCCTTTTCTATCCATTTTGATACTTCGGGTTCTTTTAGTTTAATATACTAAAAGGTTCAAAGTCCGTTTATCACCATCCCTTAAATATCGATATAAGGTTTAGGATTAGGTTTTCTATAACCTAGTTTCTTCCTTGAGTATCTTTAAGATATTATTTTCATTTTACCATTCCTTACATTTCCTCTCATTCCATTCATCATTCTCAATCATGTGTCATCCCCACAAAATATCCTAAACATTCATTCACCCTTATCAACACCACACATCCTTCCGCTTCCATATCAGTCCCTAAACTATTCCTTTCATTCATTTCACCTATTCCTTTCATTCCTTATCCTTAATTCTCTATTTTGCAGCCACTTCTTGCGAGAGACTTGTTTCCTTCCTAGGTCCTACAATCAAAGTGTATCGTTCAGCATCCTCAGCAAGATCGGCACATATCCTTTTATTTAACTCTACTTTTTCTATTCCTTCTTTTGTTTTGCAGGGCAATCCAAGAGTCTTATTTTTCAAAGAGATGATCTAGTAATCATGCCTTTTGGAGAACTAAAGGATGTGTCCTTTGAAGCGTCAATAGCCACGACTTTTGGAGACACACAAGACAAATCTTTTGATGTTTCAAAAGTTCTGACATATGAAGTTCCAATAGTTCAAATCTTTGACACTCCAAGTGTCTTGCAGATCGTGAAGAAAATTCAACAACCAGTGCCCAATAAACATCTACCATGGTTTGCAAATTCTTTTCATCTTGTTATAGGTTCATTCTCTACTAAATATGGTTCATTTTGCAGTAAATTCATAAGTCTACATGGAATTGTACTTGCTTGTGAAGACCAATTCAAGGAGATGAAACAGACACTATCAATCTATTCTAGAATGATAATATGGAAAGGCACAAGGATTAAAGTTGGAAAAACATACCTACTTGAAATATTCCAAAGGAAATATCTATATGCCAATGGTTATGATGATTCAGAACGACACATCCAATAGATAAGTCTCTAAACCCAGGGGTATAAAGATTCCAAGAGGTACGAGAGAAAGATCCAAAGGGAACATGTTGTGAATGGCTATCTCAAAAAAGAATATTTGGAAGATCTCTTTGAAAATGACCCTTTTGGAGGCCTATACTTCAAGCAAAAGTTTCATCAACTTGTTCTATCATGGAAGCAATTGACCGCCCCTGCATCGAGGAATTACTCGTTGGAAGACCCTTTCGATTTGAGGACAAATCGCCTAAAAGATGGGGGGAATGATGCGTTCACATTTCTGCTCATTTATCTCATGCATTCATACTTCATTTCACGCATGGGATCAAAGGGGAGTTACCCTACAGATCTTAGTATTTATTACTTTTATATACTTTATAGTAAGCTACTTAAGAGATATATTAATTAGGCTATAACTATGAATAGTCAATATAAGCACATCATTAAGTTTCAGCTTAGATAAAAATTTATATTAAGTTATTTTAAGTATTCTCATTATTTCCATTATTATGTTTTCTTCATAGGACTTACCTACAGCTCCAGGAGTAAATATTAGCTCGGTGTCAGCTCAGTCAGCTCAAAAGATGCTAAACGGAAGACAATGCTAGAAACACAAGGAGCCAATTTCAGAATAGCTTGAAAATGCATGGAACACTCTAATACTACTTAAAGGACTAACGGCTAGCTCCATGTCAGCTCACAAATCCCATATGAGCTCAAATGAAGAATAATTCAAAACAAGGCTTTAGGAGATTCGGATCAGCTCTAAAACACTCCTCACACTGTAAGAGACTATAAGGAAGCTAATGGAGTAGCACACTTTGCTAAAAGCAACTTGAATTAGATTATTTTAGCTTTAAACTTTAGCTAAGTCTTTCAGCTAGATAGCTTAGTTCAACCCAGCTCACTTCCAGCTCGATTAGGTCACCTCAGCTCCAACTATCACTCCCAACTCAATACCCGAAGGTCACCAACCCTTCACCAAGTATCATGACCGACCATAATCCACATTGGACACCAAGATCATGGAGGGAAAGCAAGTGGGCGCGAAAACAAAGAGATAACACTCTTCATTGGGCAGATTCATAATGGTCCACTTGTTTGCCAATTTCGAGCAGGATACAAGTCTAATTGGGTTTCGGTGTCTCCTGAAAGTTGTTCCTCTATCTCTTATATTTTCAACACATGTTTAATCGGATCAATCTGATATCGAGATCTCGAGATATAGCCCAATTATTGAAGACTGTGCAGGCTGAACCGAAAAGTTACAACTCTTCTAATATATTTGGAGGGAGACGCCATTCAAATGAATGATTATCCGAATAGTTAAATTCTATTTCGTCTAAACCCCTTAGAAAACTATAAATAGGACTTAGATTAAATTTTGTAAACACATCATTCAGATTATATAAAATTACTTGTAAGATTTTTCTCTCGTTTAGTTCTTCGTAGAACTTTATCGACTTCTCAAGTACGTTTGTACTTGTGGCGTCAAACCCTTTCTACCCATCTTGATACTTCGGGTTCTTTTAGTTTAGTATACTAAAAGGGTCCAAGTTCGTTTATCACCACCCCTTAAAGATCAATATAAGGTTCAGGATTAGGTTTTTTATAACCTAATTTCAACCTTGAGTATCTTTAAGATACTATTTTCATTTCACCATCCTTATATACCATCTTATTCCATTCTCCATTCCCATCCTTTATCATCATCATAAAACGTCCTAAGCATCCATTCACCCTTCCTTATCAACACCGCACATCCTTCCACTTCCAAATCAGTCCCTAAACTATTCTCTTCATTCATTTCACCTATTCCTTTCCTCCATTATCCTTAATTCTTCATTTTAGCAGCCACTTCTTGCAAGAGACTTCATTCCTTCCTAGGTTCTACAATCAAAGTTTGCCGTTCAGCATCTTCAAGAAGATCGGCACATATCACACCTTCATTTCCTTCCCTAATCAACCATCAACATACCCCACGCCATAACCTCTTCTTAAATTATTCTTATCTTATTTCCAACATCCTTTAACATTCTTTGTTCAGGATACAAGCATGATACAAGGCTTGCTTGCATTCTAAGGTCCGGGCAATTAAAGCTTCTCTCTACAAGCATCTTTGGAGAGTTAGAGCATATCAAATGGTATCAGAGCAAAGGAAAAATCAAGTAAGCCCTATTATTATTTGTTATTTCAATTTTGATCAAAAAAAAGAAGAAAAGAGAAGAAAGAAAAGCAAAAAAAATCTATAGGAAGGTGTGATGTATTACAAGTGCCAATTTCCATAGGAAGTTACAAGGATGAAATCTTGTGTGATGTGTTGTTACCCATGAACTCCTGTCATATCATCTTTGAGAGGCCCTAACAATTTGATAAGAAGGCAATGTATGATGGTCACTTAAACCATTATGTTTTCAAGTTTGAAGGCTGGAAGATCACGTTGACACCTTCGATGCCAAAACAAGTGAGGAATGATCAAGATGCCTTGACAGAAAGCCTAGCGGCATGGAAGAAGTCCTCCAAAGAAGACACTAAGAAGATGACCTTTTATGCTCGTGGGAGGGACATTCTGAGGACCTTTCCACACGACAAAACGTGCTTGTACTTATGTACAAGGAAAGTTGTTTTAACACTAACACCCTTGAAGGTTTACCTTCAAATATTTCTCAACTTTTGCAGGAACTGAAGGATATGTTCCCTGATGATCTTCTTAGTGGGTTGCCTCCCGACAAATAAGGGAACTTACAGAGAAGGGCTATATTAGAGAAAGCTTGAGTCCTTAGGCCGTGTCAGTTTTGTTAGTTCCAAAAAAGGATGGTTCATGGAGGATGTGTGTGGACATGTTACGTGCAGAAAGAGTTGCACAATTTGTGCAAGTGTACACTTCGCAAGTAATAATATAATGAATATAGAGTATCATCTCCACAGGGATTGGTGTACTTAATATGTTTCTTTCTCTTCTCGCTCTGCAAAAGAAATTAAATAAAAACACAGATCAATTTGATTATTCTGAATTAAACTAAAGTAACGTAAATAATAAAAAGCCAGAGAATGAAAAGAAAATCAGATTGAGAGAATGGGCAGGATCCAGTTGAGTCGTATTGTAGGTTTAATTAACTTGTTTCTGTCTGATGTAATTATACAACACTACCCCGACAGAACTGCAGTTTTACTGCCCTGACAGTGAAGGGTTACGTCCGCCGCGACAATCTCTTGCTCTTGGGTGGACTCACCAAGGTTCGACAAAGTGTCCTCTGATGACTCCGCTTATCCCTAAGTCAAAGTACTGTTGATGACTAGTCCTTAATGATACCTCCCGGTGTGAATCAACTATAACCACCAACCAATCTCACACTTCTTTTAGCCGCTGAAACTCTAACCTATCCGTAGGCCGAGTTAGTATTTTCCATCTAGAAAAATACCATACTTATTTATTTTGTGAATCTAACTCGCTCGATATTAGATAAATAAATCTCTCACAAACTTCTCTCTCGAGCTTGAATGCAAGAACAATGAAGGGAAAAAAATAAGCAAACCTCAATATTTTATTGCATGAAACAAGAAAGCAAATACAATTTTCTCCCACAAGTGCTCTACAACTTTCACCTAAACCCTAGAAGAATTTAGAACATAATGAAAATAAAAAAATCTCTAAGATCTATCGTGAACTCCCCTCCTCTTTCTTCTTGAACGTCACATCCTTTGTATAGGTTAAAATTAGGGCGACATCAGCCTTGGAGAACAGGTAAAGTTGGTTTGGACGTTGCTTACCATAAAGAGGTAAGTCTCTTTAATTTAATGTAATTTAATGATTTTTGACCAAAACAAACTTTAACTTCTTTTCAACTTTTCACTGCCTTCCCAAACTCTAACTGCCATGTAGAGTGTCTAGAAAAATCCAGCTCTTTTTTGCTCTTCAAGTCGATCACCACTTTGACTTTTGATATTATGGAGATCTAAGTTTGAGTCTGCTCAGCTTCCATCAGTAGAAGCTCTCATCTGTGGCTGGTTCGATCGAGATCTACTTCATAGTTCATTGCCCTATTTTCGCTCATTATCCTTCGCTACTTTCTAGGCTTTCTTATCATGCTACCGCGACCTTAGAGTTCAGTTACTGCCCCGACCCACAAATACCTGCAAATGCACAAAGATGTATTAAAGCTTACATTTTCGATAATTATAATCCTTATATGTCACGAAGGCAAAGCATCAAAATATCACACATTAAGCTCATGCATTAGTCTAAGTAGGTGTAGATTAAGTAATTATTGTTCATGAAAAGTGTGAAAAATAATAGTCTTTTGAGCACTTATCGCACCCCCAAACTCGAACTATTGCTTTTCCTCAAGCAATGCAAACCATCAAATTGCCAAATCTTATTCTCTATCGGTCTTACTTTTTCATCTATTCTTCCCACCATGACTATGCCTATTCTGGGTCTTAACCTTTCGGCTACCCAAGGTCTTACCCGGAATCAAGCTATAAGATTTTTTGAGTGTGTGAGTTCTTGTGGACAAGTTTGATTAAAGGCTTTCTTAGATAAACTCTAAGTTCAAGACAAATAGACTTGGAATTAATGTTCTCTTCTTATAACAACAACTACTTGAGCCAATTTCGGGCTTCTCAAGGATTATGTTTTATCATCAAGATTTTTTTTGCATACTAGAGCCAATTTTGGGCACCTCTAGCATGAAGAAGATACTCGTCCTAGAGCCGGTGATAGGCACCTCTAGCTAACATTCCCAAAAAATCTAAGCCTTTATCACCTAAGTTCATTAAAAGAATTCCTATAATCAAACAAGTCCCAAAAGTGTTTTTAGAGTCAATCCTATAGCATCCTTCTAAATTTTTATCCTTAAGTATCCTAAAGTTAATCCTTCTAAATAGGACCTATCCATGGTAAGGAGAAAGATTTCTATAGCCTAAGGAGAATAAACTGAAGCAATAATGAAGTAAAGCAGTGCAAAAGTATGGACGATAATATAAGTAGGGTGGTAGATGAAAATCTTTAATATAAACTTAAATTGCGACTTTTCATGGCAGGGTCGCGGTAATGAACTACCTCGGTAGTGAATCTACACCCCCAAACTCAGATCGAGCATTGCCCTCAATACCTATATATATAGCAGAAAACAGGAAACAAAAATTAACAAGTGAAGAAAAGAGATAAAAATAGGATAGAGGTATAAAAAGATTAAAGATCCTCCGAGAACTGCTATGAATGATTAGTTTTCTTGGCCTTGCTGCTGACAGTTTAGTTTTCATTTTTTCTACTGGTGATTACTAAGCTTTGGCTGTTCTGGTGGGTGGTGTCCTTTGCAAAGGGGCGTTGACTTCTTCTCCTTCTTTCTCATCACCAATTTCTTCGGTGGGCATTATTTTTGTCCCGCCCTCATCTTCAACTTCCATTGCATCTGCCCAAGCGTGCTGAGTGCTTGGCCCGGCGATGGAATGAAGATGCTTCTTGACAAAGTCCATCTCCGACGAGAAACTCCTCATGATTATAGGAGAACCTGCTGGAGTGCTGAAGGTCGCTCTCCACCTGGATGGCCTTCGGCTGGCTGATGATGCCGCGGCAGGCTTTGGTGGCTGAGATGGGTCTAATGCATGGAATGGTTGTGATGGTCCAGTAGCATAAAATGGTTGTGATCCTCCTGGAACCGGAGTTGTTTCGGTGTATGGTGCAGCTGTGACAAACATATCAAGAGGGAATTCTGGGAACTGCACCCCTTGGTTCTGAAAATTGGTGATCATCATCTGAGCTAATGTAGTGTTGAAATTTCTTTGGTACTCCATGTACCATTGTTGTCTTATATCTATGGCCGCGATCCTCTAGAGTATCTCCTGGTAAGTATCCGCTGTGGTAGTGCTGTGGGAAGCAGCAGGCATGTCCGCCGTGTATTGGGCCTCGATAATTGTATCGGTAGTGCCTGATTGTGGAGTTGCTTGGACTGGTTCCGCTTGTGTTATTTGCATGACTTTGTGACAAAACTCCCTTGTTCAACCGCGCCTTTGGACAATAATTTCGTCTATATCCTCGATTGGGACACCTGCGGCTGTGCAAAGACCCGTGATTAAACATGGAAAGCACAAAGGCCCTTTGTCCTTCTTACCACATTCGTAAATTTCCTGTAGAATCAGCTCTCCCACATTTATGATTCTTTTATTGATAATGGATTGGATGAGAGCTAATCTTGTTTTGTCGACTATGTTGTTATGGGACGTTGGGATGAGGCGTCATTTTACGAACGTGGTCCACAACTTGGCCTCGGGCCTTAGGTTCTGTCTTGCCACGGAACCTTTGTGGGATCCGGTTTCCCAATGGGTGTTATCATAATAGAGATCATATTTTATGAGTTCGTAGTCCTCGTTGTTGATATCCTCCATAAATAATCATGATTAGGGTGGAGGCCATAGAACAAGTTGATGGTGTCGACATCATTTCTAACTGGTCTGCCCCAACAGTGGACATAAAGTGAATCTTTGCTTGGCCCATGAGCGTAAAATTCTCTCACAATCGTTGCATTGGCCTGGGCGGGTTGGAAGCAAAAGATTTTTCGCTCTTGATACACTATTTCATTGAACAAATAGTGCTCGATTCCATAGTTTTCCTCGTCTGAAAGCTGGAATTCTTTCTCTTCCCATAATTGCCTTGCAATAAAGGATCTGTTGAAGCATTCTTCAATAGCAGCGGGTGCAAATCTCATGTAATATGCCATGGGGAATTGGTGAAAGTTTTTAAGAAATTTGAGAAAAACAAGCAACGAATTCTATGAAATCAAGAATGTAAGAGTGAATAGTTCAAGGTGAGAAAGTGTTTATATAGATCTCGACCCTGTATTGCCGTGTTGATTCCGTTAACCCAACTAGCCATTTTTAGCTGTTGGCATTTACTGCCACGTCTGAAATTTCGCCCGACTAGCCGTTATGCTGTTCTACCTGTTGGTAATTATGGCGACCCTAACACTGTGCACTACCACGGCAACGGATTTTCTGTCATGAATGACTTCACCTTCATTCTTGATTCTTTTCCTAAAAATAAACAACAAGAAAAGATAAAAAAATTCTGAACTAAAACTAATCCTAAAAGTACAATAAAACAAAGATAAGATGATGAAATTATGTCACGATAGGAGTGCATGCAAGTGCATCTCCTAAGGTGATGGTCTCCATAGTCCTCATATCATGTAGGCTAGAATAGTGCTTCAAACGTTGGCCATTCACTTTGAACTCATGTCCATCCCTTTGTGATTTGATCATTACTGCACCATGTGGGTAAGCTTGAACAACTTCAAATGGGCCTGACCATCTGGACCTGAGTTTGCCTGGGAATAATTTGAGTCTGAAATTGAAAAGGAGGACTTGTTGCCCCGGCAGTAGCTTACGGTCATGCCATCTTTTAGTCTTCTCTTTGTAAATCTTGGCATTTTCATAGGCTGTTGGTCAGAGTTCTTCTATCTCATTGAGGTCTAGCAATCTTTTCTGGCCAGATTTCTCTCATTCTATGTTCAAAATTTTTACTGCCCAATAGGCTTTATACTCAATTTCTAGGAGCAAATGACACGCTTTTCCAAATACAAGCCTGTATGGAGATGTTCCCAATGGGGTCTTGTATGCTGTCCTATATGCCCAGAGGGCATCGTCGAGACAATGAGACCAATCCTTTCGAGATGGGTTTACCACCTTTTCAAGGATTTGCTTTAATTTCTTATTTAATATTTCAGCCTGCCCATTTATCAGTGGGTGATAGGCCGTAGTAATTCTGTTTGTGACGCTTAATTTCTTCAAGGCCGCGACAATGATTCTATTGTCAAAGTGTTTGCCTTCATCACTAATTATCGCTCTAGGCACTCCAAATCCAATGAAGATATTTTTCATGAGAAATTTCTGAATAATCTTGGAATCATTATATGGTGTGGCAATTGCTTCGGCCCATGTTAACACGTAATCCACCACTACTAGGATGTAGAGATTGCTTTGAACGTATATCACGATGAATTACCCCTCTGTTTGAGTGCATGTCATAATAAACGGTCCCTCTCTTTGAGCGTATACCGTGATGGACGACCCCTCTCCTTGAGCGTATGTCACGGTGAATGACCCCTCTCTTTGAGTGCAGGTCATAATAAACCGTCCCTCTCTTTAAACGTATACCGTGATGGACGACCCTTCTCCTCGAGAGTATGTCGCGGTGAATGTCCCCTCTCATTGAGTACATGTCATAATAAACGATCCTTCTCTTTGGGCGTAAACCGTGATGGACGACCCTTCTCTTTGAGAGAATTTTACGATGAATGATTCCTCTCTTCGAATACATGTCATAATAAACAATCCCTTTCTTAGAGCGTATAGCATGATGGACGACCCTTCTCTTCGAGCATATGTCGCGATGAATGACTCGTCTCTTCTAGTGCATGTTATAATGAGCGATCACATTCTTAGAGCATATAACGTGATGGTCGACACCTCCCTTGAAGCGTATGTCACGGTGAATGACCCCTCTCTTCGAGTGTATGTCATAATAAACGGTCCCTCTCTTTGAGCGTATGCCATGATGTACGACCCCTCTCCTTGAGCGTATGTCGCGGTGAATGACCCCTCTCTTCGAGAGTATATCATAATGAATGGTCCCTTTCTTTGATCGTATATTGTGTGGACGACCCCTCTCTTTGTGCGTATGCCGCGTTGAATGAACCCTCTCTTCTAGTGCAAGTTATGGTGAACAGTCCCTCTCTTTGATTATTTACCGTGATGGACGACCCCTCTCTTTTACCGTATGTCGTGATGAATAACCCATCTCTTTGAGTGCATGTCATAATAAACGACACCTCTCTTTGATGTATACCGTGATGGACGATCCATCTCTTTGAGTACATGTCATAATCAACGGTCCCTCTCTTTAAGCGTATATCGTGATGAACGACCCTCTACTTGAGAGTATGTCACGAAAAATGACGCCTCTCTTCGAGTGCATGTCATAATAAATGGTCCCTCTCTTTGAGCGTATACCGTGATGGACGACCCCTCTCCTTGAGCGTATGTGGCGGTGAATGACCCCTCTCTTCGTGAGTATGTCGTGATGGATGACCCCTCTCCTTGAGCGTATGTCGCGGTGAATGACCCCTCTCTTTGAGTGCATGTCATAATAAACGGTCCTTCTCTTTGAGCGTATACCGTGATGGACGACCCCTCTCTTTGAACACATGTCGCGATGAATAACCTCTCTCTTCGAATGCATGTCATAATGAGCAGTCCGCTTCTTAGAGCGTATACCATGATGGATGACCCTCTCTTTGAGCGGATATCACGATGAATGACCTCTCTCTTCGAGTACATATCATGGTGAGCGGTCTCTCTCTTTGAGCGTATACCGTGATGGACGACCCCTCTCTTTGAGCGCATGTCACGATGAATGATCTCTCTCTTCGAGTACATATCATGGTGAGCGGTCTCTCTCTTTGAGCGTATACCATGATGGACGACCCCTCTCTTTGAGCGTAGGTCGCGATGAATGCCCCTCTCTTTGAGCGTATACCGCGATGGACGACCCCTCTCTTTTTATGTATGTCGCGATGATTGACCCCTTTCCTCGAATGCATGTCATAATAAATAGTCCTTTTCTTAGAGCGTATACTGTGATGGACGCCCCTTCTCTTCGACCATATGTCGCAATTCAATGACCCCTCTCTTCGAGTACATGTCATAATGATCGGTCCCTTTCTTAGAGCGTTAAACGTGATGGTCGATACCTCCCTTAAAGCGTACTTCGCGGTGAATGATGACCCCTCTCTTCAAGTGTATGTCATAATAAATGGTCCCTCTCTTTGATCGTATACGGTGATGGACGACCCTTCTCCATGAGCGTATGTCGCGGTGAATGGCCCTTGTCTTCGAGAGTATGTCATAATGAATGGTCCCTCTCTTTGAGCATATACTGTGATGGACGACCCCTCTCTTTAAGTATATGTCGCGTTGAATGACCCCTCTCTTTGAGCCATGTCGCGATGACCGATCCCTCTCTTTGAGCCTATATCATGTTGGACGACCCTTGTCCTTGAGCATATGTCGCGTTGAATGACCCCTCTCTTCGTGAGTATGTCAAAATGAATGGTCACTGTGTTTGAACGTATGTGGTGAATGACGACCCCTCTCTTTGTGCGTCTGTCGCGTTGAATGACCCCTCTCTTCGATTGCATATCATGGTGAATCGTCCCTCTCTTTGAGCGTATATCGTGATGGACAACCCCTCTCCCTGAGCATATGTCACGATGGACAACCCCTCTCTTTGAGCGTATGTCACAATAAATGACCCCTCTTTTTAAGTGCACGTCATAATAAATGATACCTCTCTTTGAGAATATACCGTGATAGACGACCCCTCTCCTTGAGTGCATTTCATAATCAAAGATCCCTCTCTTTGAGCGAATACCGTGATGGACGACCCCACTCCTTGAGCGTATGTCGCGGCGAATGACACCTCTTTTTGAGTACAAGTCATAATAAACGGCCCCTATCTTTCTGAGTATACCGTGATGGACGATGCCTCTCCTTGAGCGTATGTCGCGGCAAATGACCCCTCTCTTTGAGTGCATGTCATAATGAATGGTCTTTATCTTTGAGCGTATATCGTGATGGACGACCCCTCTCTTTGTGTGTATGTCGCGTTGAATGAACCCTCTCTTCTACTGCATGTTACGGAGAACGATCCCTCTCTTTGAGCGTATACCGTGATGGATAATCCCTCTCTTTGAGTATATGTCGCGTTGAATGACCCCTATCTTCGAGTGCATGTCATGGTGAACGGTCCCACTCTTTGTGCATATACCGTGATGGATGACCCCTCTCCTGGAGCGTATGCCGCGATGAATGATCGCTCTCTTCGAGTGCATGTCATAAAGAACGATCCCTTTCTTAGAGCGTATTCCGTGATGGACGACCCCTCTCTTTGAGCGTATGTCACGGTGAATGACCCCTCTCTTCGAGCCTATGTCGCGATGACCGGTCCCTCTCTTTGAGCCTATATCGTGATGGACGACCCCTGTCCTTGAGCATTTGTCGCGGTGAATGACCCCTCTCTTCGTGAGTATGTCATAATGAATGGTCCTTGTGTTTTAGCGTATGTTGCGTTGAATGACCCCTCTCTTCGATTGCATGTCATGGTGAATCGTCCCTCTCTTTGAGCGTATATAGTGATAGACAACCCCTCTCTTTGAGAATATGTCACGATGAATGACCTCTCTCTTTAAGTTCACGTCATAATAAATGGTACCTCTGTTTGAGCATATACCGTGATGGATGACCCCTCTCCTTGAGCATATGTCGCGATGAATCACCACTCTCCTTGAGTGCATGTCATAATCAGAGGTCCTTCTCCTTGAGCGTATACCGTGATGGACAACCACTCTCCTTTAGCGTATGTCGCGGCGAATGGCCCCTCTCTTTGAGTGCATGTCATAATAAACGGTCCCTCTCTTTCAGAGTATACCGTGATGGACGACGCCTAAACTTGAGGGTATGTCGCGGTGAATGACCCCTCTCTTCGTGAGTATTTCATAACGAATGGTCTTTCTCTTTGAGCGTATGTCATAATGGACGACCCCTCTCTTAGTGTGTACGTCGCGTTGAATGAACCCTCTCTTCTAGTGCATGTTACGGAGAATGATCTCTCTCTTTGAGCGTATACTGTGAAGGACGACCCCTCTGTTTTAGCGTATGTCGTGATGATTGACCCCTCTCTTTGAGTGCGTGTAAAAATAAACGGTAACTCTATTTGAGCGTATATCGTGATAGACAACCCCTCTCCTTGAGCGTATGTCGCGGCGAATGACCCCTCTCTTTGAGTGCAAGTCATAATAAACGTCCCTTTCTTAGAGCGTATACCGTGATGGACAGTCCTTCTCATTGAGCATATGTCGCGATGAATGACCCTCTCTTCGAGTGCATGTCATAATGAACGATCCTATTCTTAGAGCGTATACCGTGAAGGACGACACCTCCCTTTTAGCATATGTTGCGGTGAATGACCCCTCTCTTTGAGAGTATGTCATAATGAATGGTCCCTCTCTTTGAGCGTATGTCATGATGAACGACCCCTCTCTTTGAGCGTATGACGCATTGAATGACCCCTCTCTTCGAGTGCATATTATGGTGAACGATCCCTCCCTTTGAGGATATACCGAGATGGTGACCCCTCTTTTCTAGCGCATGTCGCGATAATTTACCTCTCTTCGAGTGCATGTCATAATAAAGGGTCCCTTTCTTAGAGTGTATACCGTGATGGACGACCCCTCTCATGGAGCATATGTCGCAGTGTGTGACTGCTCTATTCAAGTGTATATCATAATGATCGGTCCCTCTCTTTGAGCGTATCACGTGATGGACGACTCCTCTCTCTGAGCGTATGTCATGATGAGTGATCCCTCTCTTTGAGCGTATACTGTGATGGACGACCCCTTTCTTTGAGCGTATGTCGCGATGAATGACCCCTTTTTTCGAGTGCATGTCATAATGAACGGTCACTTTCTAAGAGCGTATACCTGGATGGACGACTCCTCTCTTTGAGCGTATGTCGCGATGAATGACACCTCTCTTCGAGTGCATATCATAATGAACGGTCACTTATACGCTAAGGACGACGACACCTCTCTTTGAGCATATGACGTGGTGAATTACCTCTCTCTTCGAGAGTATGTCATAATGAACGGTCTCTCTGTTTAAGCGTATGCCGTGACGGACGACTCCTCTCTTTGACCGTATGTCGCTATGAATGATCCCTCTCTTCGACTGCATGACATGGTGAATGATCTCTCTCTTTAAGCGTATACCGTGATGGACGTCTCCTCTATTTCAACGCATGTCGCGATGAATGACCCTCTCTTCAAGGGAATGTCATAATGAACAGTCCCTTTCTTAGTGCGTATACCATGATGGACGACACTTCTCTTTGAGCGTATGTCGCTATGAATGACCCCTCTCTTCGAGGGTATTTAATAACGAACGGTCCCCTTCTTGAGCATATCCCATGATGGACGACCCCTCTCCTTGAGCGTATGTCGCGATGAATGACCCATCTCTTCTAGTTCATGTCATAATTAACGGTCCCTATCTTAGAGCGTATACCGTGATGGACCTTTCTCTTTGAGCATATGTCGCGCTGAATGACCCCATTCTTCGAGTGCATGTCATAATGAACAGTCCCTTTCTTTGAGCATATACCGTGATGGACGACCCCTCTCTTTGAGCGTATGTCGCAGTGAATGCCCCCTCTCTTTGAGAGTATGTCGCAGTGAATGCCCCCTCTCTTTGAGAGTATGCCGTAATAATCGGTCTCTCTTTGAGCGTATATCGTGATGGACGACCCCCTCTCTTTGAACGTTTGTCGCGATGAATGACCCATCTCGTCGGGTGCATGTCATAATAAATAGTCCATTTCTAAGAGTGTATCCCGTGATGGACAATCCTTCTCTTTGAGCGTATGTCGCGATGATTGACCCCCCTCTCTTTGAGTGCGTGTGATAAAGAACGGTCCCTTTCTTAGAGCATATACCGTGATGGATGACACCTCTCTTTTAGAGTATAACCCTTTCTTAGTGCGTACATCGTGGTGGACGACCCCTCGCTTTGAGCGTATGACGCAGTCAGTGACCGCTCTCTTAGAGAATATGTCGTAATGGTTGGTCCTTCTCTTTGAGCGTATCCCGTGATGGAATGACCCCTCTCTTTGAGTGCATGTTACTGTGAACGGTCCCCATCTTTGAGCGTATACCGTGATGGACGACCCCCCTCTTTGAGTGTTTGTCGCGATGAATAACCCATCTCTTCGAGTTCATGTCATAATGAATGGTCCTTTCTTAGTGCATATACCGTGATGAATAACCCTTCCCTTTCAGCGTATGTCGCGATGAATGACCGTTCACTTCGAGTGCATGTCATAATGAACGGTCCCATTCTTAGAGTGTATACCGTGATGGACGAGCCCTCTCTTTAAGCGTATGTCGCAGTGAACGACCCCTTCTCTTTGAGCATATGCCGTGATGGACGACCCCTCTCTTTGGGAGTATCTCGCGATGAATGACCCCACTCTTTGAGTGCATGTCATGGTGAACGGTCCCTCTCTTTGAGCATATACTGTGATGGACGACCCCTCGCTTTGAGCGTATGTCGCGATGATTGACCCCTCTCTTCGAGGGCATGTCATACTAAATCGTTCGTCTCTTTTAGCGTATACCGTGATCTATGAACCATCTTTTTGAGCGTATGTTGCGATGAATGACCCCTCTCTTCGAGTACAAGTCATGGTGGCAATCCCTCTCTTTGAGCATATACCGTGATGGATGACCCTTCTCTTTCAACGTATATCACGATGAATGACACCTCTCTTGGTGTGCTTGTCATAATAAACAATCCCATTTTTGGAGCGTACTCCGTGATGGACGACCCTTCTCTTTTAGCGTATGTCACGATGATTAACCCTCTAATCGAGTGCATGTCATAATGAACGGTCCCTTTCTTAGAGCGTATATCGTGATGGACGACACCTCTCTTTGAGCGTATACCACTCTCTTTGAGTGCATGCCATAATGAACGGTCCCTTTCTTTGAGCATATACCATGATGACGACCCCTCTCTTTGAGCGTATGTCGCGGTGAATGATCCCTCTCTTTGAGAGTATTCCGTAATGATCGGTTTCTCTCTTTGAGCGTATACCGTGATGGATGACCCCCTCTCTTTGTACGTATGTTGCGATGAATGACCCCTCTTCATGTGCATGTCATAATAAACGCTCCATTTCTTAGAGCGTACCCGTGATGGCCGATCCTTCTCTTTGAGCGTATGTCGCGATGACTGACCCCTCTCTTCGAGTGTATGTCATAATGAACGGTCCCTTTCTTCGAGTGTATATCGTGATGGATGACACCTCTTTTTGAGCGTATAATAATTTCTTAGAGTGTATATCATGATGGACGACCCCTCTCTTCGAGAGTATGTCGTAATGACTGATCCCTCTCTTTGAGCGTATCCCGTGATGGAATACCCCTCTCTTTGAGTGCATATCATGGCGAACGATCTCTCTCTTTTGGCGTATACCGTGATTGATGACCCCTCTCTAAACGTATGTTGCAATGAATGATCCCTTTCTTCGAGTGCATGTCATAATAAATAGTCCCTTTCTTAGAGTGTATCCCATGATGGACGACCCCTCTCTTTGAGTGTATATCCCGATGGATGACCCCTCTCTTTGACTGCATGTATGTGTGAACGGTCCCCAACTTTGAGTGTATACCGTGATGGACGACCCCTCTCCTTGAGTGTATGTCGCGATGAATGACCCATCTCTTCGATTGCATGTCATAATGAACAGTCGTTTCTTAGAGCGTATACCGTGATGGACGACCCTTCTATTTGAGCGTATGTCGCGATGAATGACTGCACACTTCGAGTGCATGTCATAATGAACGATCCATTTCTTAGAGTGTATACCGTAATGGACGACCCCTCTCTTTAAGCGTATGTCGCGGTGAATAACCCCTCTCTTCGATTGCATGTCATGGTGAATCGTCCCTCTCTTTGAGTGTATATCGTGATGGACAACCCCTCTCTTTGAGCGTATGTCAGATAAATGATCCCTCTTTTTAAGTGCACGTCATAATAAATGGTACCTCTCTTTGAGAATATACCGTGATGGACGACCCCTCTCCTTCAGCGTATGTCGCGATGAATGCCCCCTCTCCTTGAGTGCATGTCTTAATCAGAGGTCCCTCTCTTTGAGCGTATACCGTAATGGACGACCCCTCTCCTTGAGCGTATGTCGCGGCGAATGACACCTCCCTTTGAGTTCATGTCATAATAAACGACCCCTATCTTTCTGAGTATCCCGTGATGGACGACGCCTCTCCTTAAGCGTATGTCGTGGTGAATGACCCCAATCTTCGTGAGAATGTCATATTGAATGGTTTTTTTTCTTTGAGCATATGTCGTGATGGACAACCCCTCTCTTTGTGTGTATGTCGCGTTGAATGAATCCTCTGTTCTAGTGCATGTTACAGAGAACGATCCCTCTCTTTGAGCGTATACCGTGATGGACGACCCCTCTCTTTTAGCGTATGTCGTGATGATTGACCCCTCTCTTTGAGTGCATGTCATAATAAACGGTAACTCTATTTGAACGTATACCATGATGGACGACCCCTCTCCTTGAGCGTATGTCGCGGCAAATGACCCCTCTCTTTGAGTGCATGTCATAATAAACGTCCCTCTCTTTCAGCGTATACCATGATGGACGACCCCTCTCCTTGAGCGTATCTCGTGGTGAATGATCCCTGTCTTCGAGAGCATGTCATAATGAATGGTCCCTCTCTTTGAACATATTCCGTGATGAACAACCCCTCTCTTTGAGTATATGTCGCGTTGAATGACCCCTATCTTCGAGTGCATGTCATGGTGAACGGTCCCACTCATTGAGCATATATCGTGATGGATAACCCCTCTCCTTGAGCGCATGTCGCGATGAATGACCGCTCTCTTCGAGTTCATGTCATAACGAACGATCCCTTTCCTAGAGCGTTTACCGTGATGGACGACCCCTCTCTTTGAGGGTATGTCGCGGTGAATGACCCCTCTCTTCGAGCCTATGTCACGATGACCGGTCCCTCTCTTTGAGCCTATATCATGATGGACGACCCCTGTCCTTGAGCATATGTCACGGTGAATGACCCCTCTTTTCGTGAGTCTGTCATAATGAATGGTCCTTGTGTTTGAGCGTATGTCGCGTTGAATGACCCATCTCTTCTTCGATTGCATGTCATGGTGAATCGTCCCTCTCTTTGAGCGTATATAGTGATGGACAACCCCTCTCTTTGAGAGTATGTCACGATGAATGACTTCTCTTTGAATGCATGTACGTGTGAACGGTCCCCAACTTTGAGCGTATACCGTGATGGGCGACCCCTCTCCTTGAGTGTATGTCGCGATGAATGACTTCTCTCTTCGAGTGCATGTCATAATAAATGGTCCTTTCTTAGAGCGTATACCGTGATGGACGACCCTTCTCTTTGAGCGTATGTCACGATGAATGACCGCACACTTTGAGTGCATGTCATAATGAACGATCCCTTTCTTAGAGTGTATACCGTGATGGACGACCCCTCTATTTAAGCGTATGTCGCGGTGAATAACCCCTCTCTTCTAGAGTATGCCATAATGAAAGGTCACTCTCTTAGGGTATATGCCGTGATAAACGACCCCTCTCATTAAACGTACGTCGCAATGAAGGAACCCTCTATTCGAGTGCATGTCACGGTGAGCGGTCCCTCTCTTTTGGCGTATACCATGATGGACGACCCCTCGCTTTGAGCGTATGTCGCGATGAATGACCCCTGTCTTTGAGAACTTGTCATACTAAACGATTCCTTTCTTTGAGCGGATAACGTGATCGATGACCCCTCTTTTTGAGGAAATGTCGCGATGAATGACCCCTCTCTTCGAGTGCATGTCATGGTGAACAATCCCTCTCTTTGAGCGTATACCGTGATGGATGACCCCTCTCTTTGATTGTATGTCGCGTTGGATGACCCCATCTCTTATAGTGCATGTCATAATGAACGGTCCCTTTCTTAGAGCGTATGTCGTGATGGACGACCCTTCTCTTTGAGTGTATGTCACGATGAATGACCCCTCTCTTCAGGTGCATGTCATAATTAATGGTCCCTTTCTTAGTGCGTATACCGTGATGGACGACCATTCTCTTTGAGCATATGTCGCGATGAATGCCCTCTCTCTTCGAGTGCATGTCATAATGAAAAGTCCCTTTCTTAGAGCGTATACTGTGATGGATGACCCTTCTCTTTGAGCGTATGTTGCGGTGAATGACCACTCTCTTCGAGCGTATTTCATAATGAACGGTCCCTTTCTTAGAGAGTATCCCGTGATGGATGACGTTTCTCTTTGAGCGTATGTCGTGGTGAATGACCCCTCTCTTCAAGCGTATTTCATAATGAACGGTCCCTCTCTTTGAGCGTACGTCGTGATGGATGACCCCTCTCTTTGAGTGTATGCCGCGATGAATGACCCATTTCTTCGAGTTAATGTCATAATGAACGGTCCCGTTCTTAGAGCGTATTCCGTGATGGACGATTGTAATCACCATTTTTATCCGGGTCTAACTCGTCACTTTTATGTTTAAAATAATGGGCTTGGACGCTTTAATTTTTGTACGGATATTAATATTATGGGCATATATTTTACATTAATATTGCATGTTTGTACGTGTGTTTATCATAATAATGTGTACTATGCATGGTAATATTCTACCTTACTATTTGTTTAAGTTTTATCGGTGTGAGTATATATATAATATGTACTTGTAGATATTATGAAATCATCAAATGTGATATATTATGTTGCATAAGTATGCATTAATAATGTATGTAATATATTTATGTTTGCATGTGCATCATGTTTGTTTTATTTTGCAGATATTAAATACGTATTGAGTCATGTATATATATTGTATGGCAATTAATGGTGTTACTAATATTCATGTATAATATTATTATAATAATAAACCCAATCTAAAATATAAAAATTATTATTATAAAATTAAAAAAAGCCTAATAATGTTAATTGTCCATGTTCAATTAACAACCCACATTAAAGCCCAATATAATAAAACCCTAACTAATTTGCCCTACCTTTGCAGCCGCCTTCCAAATCTGTGCCATTGGATTAGATTATGATCAACGGCCAGATTGAAGAAGAAAGAGACCATTCAGCTCCCCAAGGCGAGTACCAAGCACGCTACTGCCGTTCCATCATTCCTTATGGCCGTTCAAGTCCCCACGCACCCAACACTCGAGGTGTTGACCGTTGACCTCTCAGATAGAACCACCAGAAGAGAGGATATTTCTTATTGAACGATCTCTCTCTCTCTTTGAGAGTATGCCGTGATGGATAACCGCTCTCTTTGAGAATATATCGCTGTGAATGACCCCTCTCTTTGAGCGTATGTCGTGGTGAATGACCCCTCTCTTCGAGCGTATTTCATAATGAATGTTCTCTCTCTTTGAGCGTATGCCATGATGGATGACCCCTCCCTTTGAGTGTATGATGCATTGAATGACCCTTGTATTCGAGTGCTTGTCATAATGAACAGTCTCTTTCTTAGAGCGTATACCGTGATGGAAGACCCTTCTCATTATGCATAAGTCGCGATGATTGACCCTTCTCTTTGAGTGCATGTCATAATGAACGGTCCTTTCATAGAGCGTACATCGCGATGGACAACCTCTTTCTTTGAGCGTATGTCGCGGAGAATGACCCTCTCTTCGGGAGTCTGTCGTAATGACCGGTCCCTCTCTTTGAGCGTATTCTGCAATGGACGACCCCTCTCTTTGAGCGTATGTCGCGATGAATGAACCCTCTCTACGCTTTTCTCAACAACTTGCCACCCATAAACAGATGGTCAAACTAAAGTAGTCAACCGAGTGTTATCTACGCTTCTAAGGTTCATCATCCAAAAGAACACCAGAACGTGGGAGGAATGCTTACCACATGTGGAATTTGCCTACAATCGAGCACTTCATTCAGCCACTAAATACACCCCGTTTGAGGTAGTATATGGATTTAACCCTCTTACTCCTTTGGATCTTTTAACCTTGCCACATGAACAAATCCTTAATAAGGATGGCAAGAACAAGGCAGAATTTGTCAAGAAGCTTCAACAAAAGGTACGAGACAACATAGAGCGACGAACTAAGCAATATGAGTACCAAGCAAACAAAGGAAGGAAGAATGTCATATTTGAGGTAGGAGATTGAGTGTGGGTTCATTTTCGTAAAGAAAGGTTTCCTAATCAAAGAAGGTCTAAACTAGTACCAAGGGGAGATGGACCATTTCAAGTAGTAAAAAAGATAAATAACAATGCCTATAAAATTGACCTTCCTGGAGACTACAAGGTGAGTGCTACCTTCAACGTTTCTGATTTATCCCTATATGAAGACAATGATTTTTTGGGACAAATCGTCAAAAAAGAAGGGATGGATGATATGTGCACGCCTCCGAAAGACAATGACCATGTTCAGATTAATCAAGACCCAGAAGTGCTACCATCAGGTCCTATCAGCGTTCTAAGGCCAAACAACTTAAGGAGGCATATACTCACAAGTGCATTACAGCCTTTGGAGTTCAAATGGCACTAAAAGGGAAGTTATACAATGTATTACATGTAACACATTGAATAAGCACCACGAGTTTATTTAATTTCAGCTTTTAAATTCGTTTCAATAGTTATGTCGTTCATTTTAATTCGTTATATTTATTTCTTTGCAAGGTATGTTGAACACAACTTAATGTACTGTTGGCCAGCTCCGTTTTAGCTCAAATGCACCATTTGAGCACAAAACAAAGAATCGTTGTTTGAGGCACTTATCAGCTTCCGATCAGTACTAAAATGTACCAAACACTCCTAGGCAGCGCAATAAAGTGGATGATAGCTTCATTCCAGTTCACGAATCTAGAATGAGCTCAAAATGACAAATGGTGAATTTCCATCCATATGGGATTCAGATCAGCTCCTACACACTCTTATGGATTGAGGAGAGTATTATGGCTATAAGGATAAGTTCACTCAGCTAGGGGGTTAGCCGTTCAGCTCAAATCATCACTCAAAGAGATACAACCGACCAACATGGAGGGAAACATGCTTTGGGTGCCAAAACAAAGTGATAGCACTCTTCATTGGACAGATTCATGATGATCCACTTGTGTACCGATTTCGAGAAAGATACGAGTAGAATTGGACTTTTGTATCTTCATGAAAGTTGTTCTTCTGTCTCTTATCTTTCCAGCGCATGTTGAATCTCATCAATCCGATTTCGGGAACTTGCGATATGTCCAATTTACTGAAGACTGTGCAGGCTGGAATTTTAAATCGAAAAGTTACAACAATTATTGGGAGGAGGCACCATACAACCGAACGGTTAAAGAGGGAGACACCACCAATTGAACAGACACCAAGGTCACTATTTGGCCACCCTTTCAAAGGGAAATTCCCCTTGTCCACACCCTTTCATTTCCTACAAATATGTTGCCATTTTTGCATTTCAAACAACAAAATTGAATTAGATTATCTAGTTTGTGAGTTAATCTCTCATTCTTGTTCCTTTTAGAACTTTATCGATTTATAAAATCATCTCTTTAATTTGTGGCATCACCCTCCATCCTTTATACTTTAGGTTTCTGAAATTACATTTCCAAGAGGTCTAAGTGCATCTACCACCCTCAGAGTTGCAACTAGATTGAGTTTATGTTCCTATAACATAAGTTCAACCTTTGCCCATTTGAATACTATCATTTCAACACCCTATAATCACCATCCATCTTCCAATTTTCGTCCATCATTCTTCACCAGCCCTTTACATATCCTTTCATATCATTTATATCACTTAAACACCTCTATTTCCTTCCTTAATCAACCATCAACATCCAACGCACCATAACCTCTTCTTGAATCATCCTTATCTTTTTTCCAGCATCTCTTAACATTATTTTGTTCAGGAAACAAGCGTGATACAAGGCTTGCCTGCATTCTAAGGTCCAAGCAATCGAAGCTTCTCTCTACAAGCATCTTTGAAGAGTTGGAGCATATCAAAAGAGATTCCTTGTATTTCTTTGCCTTAGAACGTGTGATAGGTCCTAATGGTAAGACCTCCGAATCAACTTGTTGGACTTGACATGATGTTCTCACATCATCCCCCCTTCTTGAAAAGGATTTGACCTCAAATCTGCAGAATCATCATAAGGGGTTAAATCAGAAACATTATTAGCACTTATATTATACTCGCTCGGTAAGTCTATCTTATAGGCATTGTCATTGACTTTCGCCAACACCTGAAAAGGACCATCTCCTCATGGTAACAACTTTAATCGTTGTTGTGCTGGAAAACATTCCTTCCGGAAATGAACCCAAACCCAATCACCAACATCGAAGGTGACTCCATTCCTTCCTTTGTTTGCTTGCTTTTCATACTATTAAGTCCTTCGTTCTAAATTTTCCTTCACTCGTTGATGCAACTTCTTCACAAATTCTGCTTTCGCTTGACCGTCCATGTTCGTCACTTGTTCCTATGGCAAAGGTAACAAATCTAGAGGCGTAATAGAGTTAAAACCATAAACAACCTCAAATGGCTACATCTTTGTTGCAGAATGTACAACATGATTGAGAGGGCTAAAGTAATGCACATTGAGCATAAATATGAATCTGTTGGTAAAGTCTGAAAAGCCAGCCAACTTGCCTTGACTTTTTGGATGGGTTCCGTGCATTTATGGGCAGAGTTGTCTTCTAAGAAATTGACCGTCATTCAGTTACATTTTCAACGGATCTTGAAACGCATCAATTGGATATCGGGAGCTCATGATATACTTGATTTACCAAAGATTGCGCCAGAAAACTAGATACAGGATTATTATGAGATTTTGTAAAATTCATCTCAAAAGCTAATATATAAAGCTTTTGGATGAAATAGACATTAAATAAATTAATTCAAAGTTGAATTATAAAGCTTTGACCATTATTATTAGTATTTTATTTTATTACTTAGGATTCCTTTTAATTAGCTATTCATATGCTGATTTTATGGGATTTATTTTATCAAGATATCAATATGCTGATATTTAGGGATTGATTAGCTATATATTAAGCAATTCTAAGGTCTCCTCTAGACTATGAAAGGGGACAATTATTTTCTTGTAAACACATGAATAATATGAATTTCTGGGTTATAAAAACTCTTAGCCTTGGACCATTTTATTTGCAAGATTGTCACCTTGCTATTTTTCTTATCAGAAGTCTTCTTCAACATAACTACTTTTTTTATGAGGGAGAATATCTTCACACTCTCGGTTGCCTAAGCAAATGCGTTTTGGAGGGTGAGTTAGAGTCGATTATGGTGTTTGCCTATCTAATTACGAATAGGAGGGTGCCTTGGACAACGACATATCATCAATTCATTGGAGAGATTCGTTTCGTTTGCAAGTCTTTGTCTATTCAATTGCGATTAGTAGGGTGCCAAGGACAAATCTATCCAACATCATACCACCACCACCATCTATCCTACTGTATTTTAAATCATTTGGTATAAGATTCAATTCGATTCCTTGGAATTGAGTTTGTTTGTTTTTTTTCTTTTTTTATTCTTGTTAAATTTCCAAGTCTACTTCTCTTCCATGGTTTGATGAACTTCCTCCAATCATTAGTTTAGATTTGAGGGCGAATCTTTTTGAGTAGTGGGGGAATGATACATGCCTGAGAGGGCTAAAGTAATGCACATTGAGCATAAATATGAATCTGTTGGTAAAGTCTAGAAAGCCAGCCAACTTGCCTTGACTTTTTGGATGGGTTCTGTGCATTTATGGGCAGAGTTGTCTTCTAAGAAATTGACCTCCATTCAGTTACCTTTTTAACGCATCTTGAAACGCATCAATTGGATATCGGGAGCTCATGATATGCTTGTTTTACCGAAGATTGCGGGTGCAGAAAACTGGAAACGGGATTATTATGAGATTTTGTAAAATTCATCTCAAAAGCTAATATGTAAAGTTTTTGGATGAATTAGACATTAAATATATTAATTCAAAGTTAAATTATAAAGCTTTGACCATTTTTATTAGTATTTTATTTTATTACTTAGGATTCCTTTTAATTAGCTATTCATATGCTGATTTTAGGGGATTTATTTTATCAAGATATCAATATACTGATATTTAGGGATTGATTAGCTATCTATTAGGCAATTCTAAGGTCTCCTCTAGACTATAAAAGGGGACAATTATTTTCTTGTAAATACATGAATAATATGAATTTCTGAGTTTTAAAAACTCTTGGCCTTGGGCCATTTTATTTGCAAGGTTGTCACCTTGCTATTTTTCTTATCAGAAGTCATCTTCAACATAATTACTTCAAGTTTTTATGAGGGAGATTATCTTCACACTCTCGCTTGCCTAAGCAATCGCGTTTAGGAGGGTGAGTTAGAGCCGATTATGGTGTTTGCCTATATAATTACGTATAGGAGGGTGCCTAGGACAACAACATATCACCAATTCACCGGAGAGATTCGTTTCGTTTGCAGGTGTTTGCCTATTCAATTGCGATTAAGAGGATGCCAAGGACAAATCTATCCAACATCATACCACCACCACCATCTATCCCGCTATATATTTTATATCAATGATTATATGCAACTCAACATGTGGCAAACAATCTTCCCGAGTCCTAATATTCTTTTTAATGATGGAATGCAACAAAGTAGATAAAACACGATTAACAACCTCAGTTTGTCCATCAGTTTGAGGATGACAAGTTGTAGAAAACATGAATTTTGTACCTATTTTGCTCCAAAGAGTCCTCCAGAAATGACTTAGAAACTTAACATCCCTGTCAGAAACAATTTACCTAGGAATACCATGTAATTGAACAATCTCCCTAAAGAACAAGTTAGCAAATTAACAGTATCATCAGTCTTATGGCATGCAATGAAATGTTCCATCTTAGAGAATCTATCAACCACAACAAAGACATTATCTCTACCATTTCTAGTTCGAGGCAATCCCAAAACAAAATCCATTGAAATATCAGTCCAAGGGGAATCAGGAATAGTTAGAGGTAAGTACATACCATGTGGTGAAACCTCCGATTTCGCTTTCCTGCATGTCACACAATGTTCACAATACCTTTCGACATCTCTACGCATCTTTGGACAAAACAGATTCCCCTTCAATGTGTGTAACGTCTTAGTGACACCAAATTGACCCATCAATCCACCTTCATGTGCCTCACGAAGCAGAATATCACGCATCGAACCCTGGGCAATGCATATCCTATTTTCTTTGAAAAGATAGCCATCATGCCTGTAAAACTTTTCATTTGTGCCTTTCTTACAAGCATTAAACTTATCTCTAAAATCAGGATCATCAGGGTATAAATCACGAATATACACAAAACCAATCAAATGTGAATCAAGATAACTCAACAATGTATATCTACGTGATAAAGCATCAGCAACTACATTTTCTTTCTCTTTTCTGTAACAAATGACATAAGGAAAAGATTCTAAGAATTCAACCCACTTAGCATGCCGTTTATTCAACTTATGCTGACCTGTTATGTAACGTAAGGCCTCGTGGTCAGTATGGATCACAAACTCCTTAGCCAACAAGTAATGCTGCCACGTCTTCAAAGCCCGAATTAGTGCATACATCTCTTTGTCATAAAACAGATAATTCAATGTAACACCACTCAATTTCTCACTGAAATAGGCAACGGGTCTCTTTTCCTGCATCAAAACAGCACCTATACCAATTCTAGAAGCATCACATTCAATTTCAAATGTTTTATCAAAATCAGGTAATGCTAGCACAGGTGCTCGAGTCAAACAGTCTTTTGTTTTGAGAAAGGCATCTTCTTGTTCCTTACCCCAAAAGAAGCTAGAATTCTTCTTAATAATCCCAGTTAAGGGGAAGTAATAGAACTGAAGTTAGGAATAAACCGTCGATAAAAACTCGCTAAACCATAAAACGATCTAACCTGAGTAATCGATGTCGGTTGTGGCCATTCCTGAATTGCCTTTATCTTCTCAGGATCAACTTCAACTCCTTGAGAACCGACAATGTAACCAAGAAATGTGAGTTTGTTTGTACAAAATACACATTTCTCCATGTTACCAAACAATCTTTCTTCTTGCAAAACCTGCAAAATAGCTCGCAAATGTTCTACATGATCCTATAAAGACATGCTATAAATCAAGATATCATCAAAGTAGACAACACAAAATTTACATGTAAATGATCGTAGAACATGGTTCATCAATCGCATAAAAATACTAGGTGCATTTGTTAATCCAAAAGGCATCACTAACCATTCATACAAACCTAGCTTCGTCTTGAAGGCTGTCTTCCACTCATCACCTTCTCTCATGCGAATCTGATGATAACCACTTTTAAAATCAATTTTGGAGAAGATGACGGCTCCGCAAAGCTCATCCAACATGTCATCAATTCGTGGAATGGGATGACGATACTTAATTGTAATTTGATTCATAGCTCTACAATCTATGCACATCCTCCAAGATTCATCTTTCTTCGGCACTAATAGCACCGGAATAGCACACAGACTCAAACTTTCTCGAATGTAACCCATGTCCATTAACTCAATAACTTGGCGTTGAAGCTCCTTAGTTTCTTCGGGGTTAGTTCGGTAAGCTGGTCGGTTTGGGATAGTAGCACCTGGAATAAAGTCAATCCGATGCTCAATGCCACGAAGAGGGGCCAATCCCTTTGGTGTTTCATCCGGAAACACGTCCTCAAATTCCTACAAAAGTGACAAAATCGGTGCAGGTAGATCAATAGGAAAATCTGCTAACAAACAATAATCTTTAAACATCAAAATAAGAATATGATGTGTCGGTCTTGCTGATGATGTTGAACGGTACACTTTGATTGTAGGACCTAGGAAGGAAGCAAGTCTCTCGCAAGAAGTGGCTGCAAAATAGAGAATTAAAGATAAGGAAAGAAAGGAATAGTTTAGGGACTGATATGGAAGCGGAAGGATGTGTGGTGTTGATAAGGGTGAACGGATGTTTAAGACACTTTGTGGGGATGACAAAGCATTAAGAATGATGAATGGAATAGAGAGGATATATAAGGAATGGTGAAATGGAAATAATATCTTAAAGATACCGTTTTGGACAACCCCTCTCGTTGAGCGTATGTCATGATGAATGACCCCTCTTTTTGAGTTGATGTCATAATTAATGGTCCCTTTCATAGAGCGTATACCGAGATGTTTAACCCCTCTCTTTAAGCGTATGTCACGGTGAATAAACCCTCTCTTCGAGTACATGTCATAATGAACGATTCCTTTCTTAGAGCGTAAATCGTGATGGACGACCCTTCTCTTTGAGCGTATGTCGCGGTGAATTACCGCTCTATTCGAGCGTATGTCATAATGATCAGTCCGTCTCTTGTAGCGTATCCCGTGAAGGAAGACCCCTCTCTTTGAGCGTTTGTCATGATGAATGACTCCTCTCTTCGAGTGCATCTCATGGTGAACGGTCCCTCTCTTTGAGAAGATACCGTGATGGAAGACCCCTCTCTTCGAGTGCATGTCATAATGAACGGTCTCTTTCTTAGAATGTATACCATGATG
Organism: Abelmoschus esculentus; assembly: GCA_035048815.1. Classification (NCBI taxonomy): domain Eukaryota; kingdom Viridiplantae; phylum Streptophyta; class Magnoliopsida; order Malvales; family Malvaceae; genus Abelmoschus; species Abelmoschus esculentus. Next base: position 17,076,612 of record JAUCBN010000008.1, on the reverse strand, counting down.
GATGACCCCTCTCTTTCTGCATATGTCGCTGTGAATGACTTCTTTCCTTGAGTGCATGTCATGCTGAACGGTCCCTCTCTTTGAGCGTATATCGCGATGAGAGTGCATGTCATGGTAAACGGTCCATCTCTTTGAGCGTATACCGTGGTGGACGACCCCTCTCTTTGAGCGTATGTCGCAATGAATAACCCCTCTCTTCAAGTATATGTCATAATCAACGGTCCCTCTCTTTAAGCGTATACTGTGATTGATGACCTTCTCTTTGAGCGTACGTTGCAATGAATGACCCCTCTCTTCGAGTGCATTTCATGGTGAATAGTTCCCGTCTTTGAGCATATGCTGTGATGGATGACCCCTCTCTTTGAGCATATGTCGCAATGAATGACTCCTCTCTTCGAGGGCATATCATAATAAATGGTCCCTCTATTTGAGCGAATTCCGTGATCGAGACTCCTCTTTCGAGTGTATGTCGCGATGAATGACCCCTCTCTTCGAGTACATGTCTTGGTGAAAGTTCCCTTTCTTTGAGCGAATACCATGATGGACGATCTCTTTCTTTTAGCGTATGTCACGATGAATAACCCTACTCTTCGAGTGCATGTCATAATGGTCGGTCCCTTTCTTAGAGTGTATACCGTGATGGATGACCACTCTCTTTGAACATATTTCGCGATGAATGACCCCCTCTTTTTGAGTGCATGTCATAATGAACAGTCCCTTTCTTAGAGCGTCTACCGTGATGGATGACTCCTCTCTTAGAGCGTAGATCATGATGAATGACCCCTCTCTTCGAGAACATGTCATAATGAACGACGTATATTGTGATTGATGACCCCTTTTTTTGAGCGTATGTCAATGTGAACGACCCTTTTCTTCGACTGCATGTCATAATGAACGGTCCCCTTCTTAGAACATATACCGTTATGGATGACCCCTCTCTTTCTGCGTATGTCGCTGTGAATGACCCCTTTCTTTGAGTGCATGTCATGTTGAACGATCCCACTCTTTGAGTGTATACCTTGATGGACGACCCATGTCTTTGAGTTTATGTCACGATGAATGACCCTTATCTTTGAGCGTATACCGTGATGGACGACCCCTCTCTTTTTTCGTATGTCGCGATTATTGACCACTCTCTTTGAATACATGTCATAATAAATACTCCCTTTCTTAGAGCGTATACTGTGATGGACGATCCTTCTCTTTGAGCATATGTCGCGATGGATGACCCTTCTCTTTGAGTGCATGTCATAATGAACGGTCCCTTTCTTAGATCATATAACGTGATGGTCGACACCTCCCTTGAAGCGTATGTCCCGGTGAATGACCCCTCTCTTCGAGTGTTTGTCTTAATAAATTGTCCCTTTGTTTGAGTGTATACCGTTATGGACGACCCCACTCCTTGAGCGTATGTCGCCGTAAATGACCCCTCTTTTAGAGAGTATGTCATAATGAGTGGTCCCTCTCTTTGAGCGTATGCCGTGATGAACGTCCCCTCTCTTTGAGTGTATGTCGCATTGAATGACCCCTCTCTTCAAGCGTATGTCGTAATGGACGGTCCCTCTCTTCGAGCATATGCCGAGATGCACAACCTTTCTCTTTGAGCATATGTCGCGATAAATGACTCGGCTCTTCGAATTTATGTCATAATAAATAGTCCCTTTCTTAGAGCGTATACCGTGATGAACGACCCTTCTCTTTGAGCATATGTCGCGATGAATGACCCCTCTCTTCGAGTGCATGTCATAATGAACGATCCCTTTCTTAAAGCGTATAACGTGATGGTCGACACCTCCCTTGAAGCGTATGTCACAGTGAATGACCCCTCTCTTCGAGTGTATGTAATAATAAACAGTCCCTCTCTTTGAACGTTTACCTTGATGGACGACCCCTCTCCTTGAGCGTATGTCGCGGCGAATGACCCCTCTCTTCGAGAGTATGTCATAATCAATGGTCCCTTTCTTTGAGCGTATGTCGTGGTGGATGACCCCTCTCTTTGTGCGTATGGCGCGTTGAATGAACCCTCTCTTCTAGTGCATGTTATGGATGACCCCTCTCTATTAGCATATGTCGTGATGAATGACCCCTCTCTTTGAGTGCATGTAATAATAAATGGTACCTCTCTTTGAGCGTATACCGTGTTGGACGACCACTCTCTTTGTGCGTATGTCGCATTGAATGACCCCTCTCTTCGAGTGTATGTCATGGTGAATTGTCCCTCTCTTTGAGCGTATATCGTGATGGACAACCCTTCTCTTCGAGAGTATAACATAATGAATGGTCCTTCTCTTTGAGCGTATTCCGTGATGGGCGACTCCTCTCTTTGAGCGTATGTCGTGTTAAATGAACCCTCTCTTTGAGTGCATATCATGGGGAACGGTCCCTCTCTTTGAGCGTGTGCCATGATGGACGACCCCTCTCTTTGAGTGTATGTCACGTTAAATGAATCCTCTCTTTGAGTGCGTCATGGGGAACGGTCCCTCTCTTTGAGCGTATACCGTGATGGACGACCCCTCTCTTCGAGAGTATAACATAATGAATGGTCCTTCTCTTTGAGTGTATGCCGTGATGGGCGACTCCTCTCTTTGAGCGTATGTCATGTTAAATGAACCCTCTCTTTGAGTGCATATCATGGGGAACGGTCCCTCTCTTTGAGCGTATACCGTGAAGGACAACCCCTGTCTTTGAGCATATGCCGCGATGAATTACCCATCTCTTAGAGCGTTTGTCGCGATGAATGACCTCTATCTTCGAGTGCATATCATGGTGAGTGTTCCCTCTCTTTGAGAGTATACCATGATGGACGACCTCTCTCTTTGAGCGTATGTCGCGATTAATTACCCCTCTCTTTGAGAGTATACCGTGTAGGACAACCCCTCTCTTTTTGCGTATGTCGCGATGATTGACCCCTCTCTTCGAATGCATGTCATAATAACTAGTCCCTTTCTGAGAGCGTATACCATGATGGACGACCTTTCTCTTTGAGCATATGTCGTGATGAATGACCCCTCTCTTCGAGTGCATGTTATAATGAATGATCCCTTTCTTAAAGCGTATAACGTGATGGTCAACACCTCCCTTGAAGCGTATGTCGTAGTGAATGACCCCTCTCTTCGAGTGTATGTAATAATAAACGGTTCCTCTCTTTGAACGTATACCGTGATGGACGACCCCTCTCCTTGAGCGTATATCGCGGTGAATAACCCCTCTCTTCGAAAGTATATCACAATCAATGGTCCCTTTCTTTGAGCGTATGTCGTGATGGACGACCCCTCTCTTTGTGTGTATGGCGCGTTGAATGAACTCTCTCTACTAGTGCAAGTTTTGGATAAACCCCTCTCTTTTAGCGTATGTCGTGATGAATGACCCCTCTTTGAGTGCATGTAATAATAAATGGTACCTCTCTTTGAGCGTATACCGTGTTGGATGACCCCTCTCTTTGTGCGTATGTCGCGTTGAATGACCCCTCTATTCGAGTGCATGTCATGGTGAACTGTCCCTCTCTTTGAGCGTATATCATGATGGACAACCCCTATCTTTGAGCGTATGTCGTGATGAATGACCCCTCTCTTTGTGTGCATGTCATAATAAACGGCCCCTCTCTTTGAGCGTATAACGTGATGGACGACCCCTCTCCTTGAGCGTATGTTGCGGTGAATGACCCCTCTCTTTGAGTGCATGTCATAATAAACGGTCCAACTCTTTGAGCGTATACCGTGATGGACAACCTCTCTCTTTGAGTGTATGTCGCGGTGAATGATCCCTCTCTTCGAGTGCATGTCATAATAAACGGTCCCTCTCTTTGAGCGTATACCGTGATGGACGACCCCTCTCTTTGAGCGTATATCACGATGAGTGACCCCTCTATTCTACTACATGTCATGATGAACGGTCCCTCTCTTTGAGCAGATACCGTGATGGAAAACCCCTCTCTTCGAGTGCATGTCATAATGAACGGTCTCTTTCTTAGAACGTATACCATGATGGATAACCCCTCTCTTTCTGCGTATGTCGCTGTGAATGACCCCTCTCTTTGAATGCATGTCATAATAAACGGTCCCGCTCTTTAAGCGTATACCGTGATGGACGACCCCTCTTTTTGAGCATATGTCGCGATTAATGACCCCTCTCTTTGAGTGTATGTCATAATCAACGGTCCCTGATGTGAGCACATCTACACAAGCTCAAACAGCTGATCCGGAGGTCTTACCATCAGGACCCATCACTCGATCAAAGGCTAAGCAATTCAGGGAAGTTCTTATTCTTAAATGTTTACAAGTCTCAGAATCCCTTAATAATGCATATGCCTTAGAGAATAAACTTTACACTATGTTACATACTGATGTGTAACATCTTGTAACTATATAGTACTTAAGCTAGTATTGTGTTTATTAAGCATGTAAATAGGTGTGTTTTCAATAAGTTCAATAAGAACACAAGCTCATAATCATGTTTACCATGTTTCTTTAGCTTGTTACATGTTTTCCAATATGATAACTATGTTTTTCAGCTTGTTTTAACTTTCTTTAATAAGTTTACAATACTTATGATGGTATAACTTTTGTTTTCTCATAGGCACAAGGAAGAGTACCAAATGAAGGACTTCACCTTAGCTCGGGAAAAGCTCAATGGATTTCTAGCAGCTCGTTTCAGCTCAACTAATCCTCAACACTTCAGCTAGCTGAATTCAGCTCAACTCAGCTCCATTCAGCTCAACTCCAGCTCTACTAGCTCAACTCAAGCTGGTGAGTCCCGGGATAGCTCAAAGGTGTCCTCCACGTGGGAGAGTGTGTCATGGTCATGTGACCAGCATGAGGGGCGTCCACCATCCATTCCAAGCATGTGCATGTGCATGGCATGTGGCAGATTCAAATTTCAAGATTTCCCTCCTTGAAGTTGGCGTCAAAGTAAGATAAGGACAAGGAGTTATTTCCTTTGAATTTCACACATAAAACACATGTGTTAAATGTTTGAAATTCAGTCTTCCCTCCCTCCAAAACCAGCCGGCCACAAAGGATAAGGATGAGTAGTTTTCTCATCCACATTTAACATAATTAACACATGTTAATTGTGCTTACATTTCAGCCACTCATCTGAAACTTCCAATTCAATTCTGGCCAAGTATTCTAGGCGCCAACTCCCTTGTACTAGCCTATATATATGTATACTTTGTAATGTAAAAAAAAAAAAAGACAATTTGAATGAAATTTACTTTTGTGAGAATTTCTCTCATTTCGGTTCTTTTGAGAACTTTCTGACTTCTCAAGTTCGTTGCTTGCGTGGTCAACCCCTTTGATACTTTGGGTTCTCGGTTGTAGATAATCGAAGGGTCCAAGTCCGTCTGAAGCAAGTTCAAGATAAGGTTCGGGTTCGTTCAACAGATTGTTCGAGTTCATCCTTGGAGTTTGTTTCATTTTATTTCTTTTCCTTGTTTTTATTTCATTTTCGTACTACCCCTTGCATCCTATTTTTCAACCTTGTCAGAAACTTCATTTCTCACCAGTCACCTCACCAAAGACCAAACCTAGCCATAACCAAACCAATACTTTCAACGTTCCACCATTGTCAACTTCTCCGAGCCTTCATCTTCTACATTCTGTCTACCTAAATTTTTCAGCCCTTTTAAACACCAATTTGCAGCCATGCTTATTGCAGGAGACATCTTACTTCAATCCTAGATCCGAAACAATCAAGAAGGCGTCCTCAACAAGGAGCCCTCTTATCATGTGGTATCAGAGCCAGGTTGGATTACAAGTAAGAATCATCTTCGTGAGTGCAAAAACAATCAAAAAACAAAAAAAAAAGTCAAAAAAAAAAAGTCAAAGTCAACTCTAGTTAAAAAAAAAAAATTTCGAAAATTCAAAAAAAAATCAGAATATCAATAGTTGAAAGAAAAGCACTTCATGGTATTGAAAAGATGAAAGAAAATGCAAGTTTAATGTGTTCTACAGCATCAAACACTACCATAATCAACCGGGCATGAAGAATTGATTGTTCGGTGAAAGGAGAGTAGTAAGTGTTTCTTTGTAGTAAGTAATCCATTTTTTTTTTTTTTCTTTTTCTTTCTTTCTAACCTTTACCTTACTTTACATCACTTTTCTTTCCATTTAACACTAACCGAATTTGTTTTGGACAGAACCTTACATTTCGATTGTCACTAACCGTTGTTGTTAAAGACTAACACTTGTGACAGATTTGAAGAAAGTCTACGCTAGTCCTCTAAAGAACTTATAACGAGAGAAGGAGTGGTAAAAGGCATTTGTGTGTGTGAGATCAGAAGGGGAATCAAAAGAGCCATTCAAGTATTCCCGAGTGAAACACGAGTGTTGGAGTGCCATTTTTATTTTTCTTTGGAGTGAACTTGTGAGGATCTTGTGTGTGTACTTGTGAGGTCCATTTATCCTTATTTTATTTTGTGTTGTTTGTTCTTTACTAACAATGGCAGGTTCAAATGGAGATCGTGATGATCAACAACAAAACGACGTTCAACCAAGCCTTATGATGCAAGCCATGCTTCGAGAAGTCCGAAGAGTAGTGCAATCAGAGATTGAACAATTGCACGTGAGAATGGACAAGATCGAGGGATCTCAAAACAATTCCCATGATGACAACAATGATGACGTTGAAGAAGTGCAAGAACCGAGGCAGAATGCTCCTAGAACAAATGGGAGGCGTGTACAACACCAGGCACAACTGGATGACAATTTGAACAACATCAAAGTTGCCATACCCCCTTTTCAAGGACGATCAGATCCGGATGCATATCTTGCGTGGGAAAGCAAGGTGGAGCACGTCTTTGATTGCTACAATTATTCTGACCAGAAGAAGGTTCAATTGGCAGCGATGGAGTTCGTTGACTATGCCTTAATTTGGTGGGATCAATTGATTCTAAGTAGAAGACGAACCGGTGAAGGTCCAATCAATACATGGGCAGAGATGAAAAGAATTTTGAGAAAGAGATTCGTACCATCCCATTACCATCGAGACCTATTTCAAAGGTTACAAACTTTGAAACAAGGAAATCGAAGCGTCGAAGATTATTTTAAAGACATGGAGATGGCCATGATGCGTGCTAACATTGAGGAAGACCGAGAAGCAACCATGGCGCGATTCCTTTCAGGTTTGAACACCGACATTGCCAATGCTGTTGAATTGCAACATTACGTCGAATTAGACGAAATGGTGCAAATGGCAATTAAGGTTGAGAGGCAGCAACGAAGAAAGATGTCGTCATCCCGAGGTAATAATTCTTTCAGACCTCCTTCCAATTCTGTTTTCAATCCTTCTAACAATTTCAGGAAACAAGTACCGTTTCAAAACAAAGAGAAGGGTGAAACGAGCAAGCCAAAGGCCCCGATTGTAGATGTTGGGCGTGGGAAGCAAAATGCACAACCAGAACGTCCAGAACGCTCAAGGGATATTCAATGCTTTAAGTGTCTTGGAAGAGGACATATTGCAAGCCAATGTCCTAATCGGAAGACTATGTTGATGTTAGAAAACGGAGAGATTGAGTCTGAATCCGACAATGAAGAACATGAACCTTTACACGAGGAAGACAAGGATGATGCGGATGATGCCTTGGATACATACATGACCGGTGAAGCACTTGTCATAAAAAGAAGTCTAAATGCTACACCTACACAAGACGACCAGCAACGAGAAAACATCTTCCATACTAGATGCCTCATTAACGACAAGGTATGTGTTGTCATTATTGATGGTGGTAGTTGTACTAATGTTGCAAGTTCTTTCATGGTTGATAAGTTAGGCTTAAAGACGAAGAAGCATCCCAAACCATACCGTCTTCAATGGTTAAATGATGGCGGAGAAGTACGAGTTACTAGACAAGTTTCGGTACCATTTACCATAGGGAGGTATAAAGATGAAATCCTTTGTGATGTCGTCTCAATGGATGCGTGTCACCTACTTTTGGGACGTCCATGGCAATACGACAAAGGTACGTTGCATGATGGAATTACAAATCGATATTCTTTTACACATGCAGGTAAGAAGATCACCTTAGCACCTTTGACACCGAGTCAAGTGCAAGAAGATCAGGTTCGATTGAGAAAGAATGTCGAGGAAGCCAAAACAGAAAGGAAGAAGACGAACGTATATGCGAGCGGCAAGGATATCAGGAAATGTCTTTCCTCTCAACAAACTTTACTTATTTTAATGTATAAGGAGTATTGTTTGTTATCTGATATTCCTAATGATTTGCCTACATCTATTACGTCTCTTTTGCAGGAGTTTGAAGACGTGTTTCCGGATGAGACACCGAGTGGGTTGCCACCTATTCGAGGTATAGAACATCAAATTGATTTCATTCCGGGAGCTACCATTCCAAATCGGCCAGCATATCGAAGTAATCCAGAAGAAACAAAGGAACTTCAAAAACAAATCACCGAGTTGATGGAAAAGGGTTACATTCGGGAAAGTTTAAGTCCGTGCGCTGTACCAGTGCTTTTAGTACCCAAGAAAGACGGAACATGGAGAATGTGTGTTGATTGCCGAGCGGTGAATCAGATTACCATCAAGTATAGGCATCCCATTCCTCGTCTTGATGACATGCTAGATGAGTTGTGTGGTGCGACCATATTTTCCAAAATTGATTTAAAGAGTGGATATCATCAGATTCGGATGCGAGAAGGCGACGAATGGAAGACAGCCTTCAAAACGAAATTGGGTCTGTACGAGTGGTTAGTGATGCCTTTCGGTTTAACTAACGCACCTAGCACCTTTATGCGTCTGATGAATCATGTTTTACGATCTTACATTGGAAAATATTGTGTTGTGTACTTTGATGACATTCTTATATACAGCAAGTCTTTGCAGGATCACGAGGAACACTTGAGGAATGTTCTTGGCACATTGAGAAAAGAAAGGTTATTTGGTAATCTGAAGAAATGTATGTTTTGTACTGATAAGGTTACCTTTCTTGGTTTTATCGTGACTGCACAGGGTGTGGAAGTCGATCCAGAAAAGGTGAAGGCGATTCAGGATTGGCCTCGACCGACATCAATAAGTCAGGTTAGATCTTTTCATGGTTTAGCTAGTTTTTATCGTCGGTTTGTACCTAATTTCAGTTCCATTACCGCCCCCTTAACCGGGATTATAAAGAAGAATTCAGTCTTCAATTGGGGTGATGAACAGGAAGAAGCCTTCTTGAAAATTAAGGATTATTTGACTAAGGCCCCAGTGTTAGCCTTACCTAACTTTGATAAAATGTTCGAGATTGAGTGTGATGCTTCAGGAATAGGAATTGGAGCCGTTTTATCACAGGAGAAGCGACCTATTGCCTATTTCAGCGAGAAGTTAAGTGGTGCTACCTTGAATTATCCAGTGTACGACAAAGAGATGTATGCATTGATTCGAGCTCTTGAAACATGGCAGCACTATCTCTTACCGAAAGAATTCGTAATTCACACCGATCACGAAGCTTTGAAGCACATAACAGGTCAGCATAAGTTGAATAAAAGGCATGCTAAGTGGGTTGAATTTCTAGAATCTTTTCCTTATGTCATTCGATATAAGAAAGGTAAAGACAACGTTGTAGCAGATGCCTTATCCCGTAGGTATGCACTTCTGAATTACTTAGACTCTCATTTGATTGGGTTTGCCTATATCAAAGAATTATATGCTCCTGACCCTGATTTTGGAGAAAGATATACATTGTGTGAAAAGGGTGCAGATGAGAAATTTTATCGACATGATGATTATCTTTTCAAAGAAGGAAGACTCTGCATTCCTCAAGGGTCAATTCGAGAGGTCCTAATTCGAGAAGCTCATGAAGGAGGACTTATGGGACACTTTGGAGTCACCAAGACGTTACACATTCTCAAGGAGCACCTATTCTGGCCAAAGATGCGACGAGACGTCGAAAGGATGTGTGAACGATGCGTGACATGTAAGAAAGCAAAGTCGAAGGTATTACCACACGGTTTGTACTTACCTTTACCTATTCCCGACTCCCCCTGGACTGATATATCTATGGATTTTGTGTTGGGATTGCCTAGGACTAGGACAGGTAGAGATAGTATCTTTGTTGTGGTTGACAGGTTCTCAAAGATGGCACACTTCATTGCGTGTCATAAGACCGATGATGCTGTTAATGTGGCTAACTTGTTCTTTAAGGAAATTGTGCGTTTACATGGTATTCCTAGGTCGATTGTTTCTGACAGGGATGTAAAATTCTTGAGTCACTTCTGGAGGACTCTTTGGAGCAAATTAGGTACGAAACTTATGTTTTCTACTACTTGTCATCCCCAAACTGATGGACAAACTGAGGTTGTTAATCGTATTTTATCTACTTTACTCCGTTCCATCATCAAAAAGAATATTAAGACGTGGGAAGATTGTTTGCCGCATGTTGAATTTGCATATAACCATGCCGTTCATTCTGCTACTAAAATGTCACCTTTTGAGGTTGTTTATGGATTTAATCCTATCACTCCTCTCGATATGTTGCCTTTGCCATATGAACAAGTGACGAATAGGGACGGACAATCCAAGGCTGATTATGTAAAGAAGTTGCATCAACAGGTTAAAGATAACCTTGAACGAAGGACTCAACAATACGAGAAGCAAGCGAACAAAGGACGTAAGCGAGTTACCTTCGATGTTGGAGATTGGGTTTGGATTCACTTCCGAAAGGAACGTTTTCCAACCCAACGACGGTCCAAGCTGTTACCACGAGGAGATGGTCCTTTTCAAGTGGTTGAGAAAGTGAACGACAATGCTTACAAGTTGGACTTGCCGGGTGAATACAATGTAAGTGCTACATTTAATGTTTCCGACTTATCCCCTTTTAATGATTCTGCAGATTTGAGGACAAATCCTTTTCAAGAAGGGGGGGATGATGTGAGCACATCTACACAAGCTCAAACAGCTGATCCGGAGGTCTTACCATCAGGACCCATCACTCGATCAAAGGCTAAGCAATTCAGGGAAGTTCTTATTCTTAAATGTTTACAAGTCTCAGAATCCCTTAATAATGCATATGCCTTAGAGAATAAACTTTACACTATGTTACATACTGATGTGTAACATCTTGTAACTATATAGTACTTAAGCTAGTATTGTGTTTATTAAGCATGTAAATAGGTGTGTTTTCAATAAGTTCAATAAGAACACAAGCTCATAATCATGTTTACCATGTTTCTTTAGCTTGTTACATGTTTTCCAATATGATAACTATGTTTTTCAGCTTGTTTTAACTTTCTTTAATAAGTTTACAATACTTATGATGGTATAACTTTTGTTTTCTCATAGGCACAAGGAAGAGTACCAAATGAAGGACTTCACCTTAGCTCGGGAAAAGCTCAATGGATTTCTAGCAGCTCGTTTCAGCTCAACTAATCCTCAACACTTCAGCTAGCTGAATTCAGCTCAACTCAGCTCCATTCAGCTCAACTCCAGCTCTACTAGCTCAACTCAAGCTGGTGAGTCCCGGGATAGCTCAAAGGTGTCCTCCACGTGGGAGAGTGTGTCATGGTCATGTGACCAGCATGAGGGGCGTCCACCATCCATTCCAAGCATGTGCATGTGCATGGCATGTGGCAGATTCAAATTTCAAGATTTCCCTCCTTGAAGTTGGCGTCAAAGTAAGATAAGGACAAGGAGTTATTTCCTTTGAATTTCACACATAAAACACATGTGTTAAATGTTTGAAATTCAGTCTTCCCTCCCTCCAAAACCAGCCGGCCACAAAGGATAAGGATGAGTAGTTTTCTCATCCACATTTAACATAATTAACACATGTTAATTGTGCTTACATTTCAGCCACTCATCTGAAACTTCCAATTCAATTCTGGCCAAGTATTCTAGGCGCCAACTCCCTTGTACTAGCCTATATATATGTATACTTTGTAATGTAAAAAAAAAAAAAGACAATTTGAATGAAATTTACTTTTGTGAGAATTTCTCTCATTTCGGTTCTTTTGAGAACTTTCTGACTTCTCAAGTTCGTTGCTTGCGTGGTCAACCCCTTTGATACTTTGGGTTCTCGGTTGTAGATAATCGAAGGGTCCAAGTCCGTCTGAAGCAAGTTCAAGATAAGGTTCGGGTTCGTTCAACAGATTGTTCGAGTTCATCCTTGGAGTTTGTTTCATTTTATTTCTTTTCCTTGTTTTTATTTCATTTTCGTACTACCCCTTGCATCCTATTTTTCAACCTTGTCAGAAACTTCATTTCTCACCAGTCACCTCACCAAAGACCAAACCTAGCCATAACCAAACCAATACTTTCAACGTTCCACCATTGTCAACTTCTCCGAGCCTTCATCTTCTACATTCTGTCTACCTAAATTTTTCAGCCCTTTTAAACACCAATTTGCAGCCATGCTTATTGCAGGAGACATCTTACTTCAATCCTAGATCCGAAACAATCAAGAAGGCGTCCTCAACAAGGAGCCCTCTTATCAGTCCCTCTCTTTGAGCGTATAACGTGATGGACGACCCTTCTCTTTGAGTGCATGTCATAATAAACGGTCCCTCTCTTTCAGCTTATACAGTGATGGACGACCCCTCTCCTTCAGCGTATGTCGCAGTGAATGACCCCTCTCTTCTTGAGTATGTCATAATCAATGGTCCCTCTCTTTGAGCGTATGTCGTGATCAAGGAACCCTCTCTTGGAGTGCATGTCATGAGGAACGGTCCCTCTCTTAGAGAGTATACCGTGATGGACAACCCTTCTCTTTGAGCGTATGTCGCGAAGAATGACCCCTCTCATCGAGTGCATATCATAATGAAAGGTTCCATTCTTAGAGCGTATACCGTGATGGATGACCCTTGATATGATCACAACCAACAATGATTCAAAAGAATTTCCTATTGGACCTATGACGCGTGCTAAAGCCAAGAAATTCCAAGAGGCCATGGGAAATATATTTATTCAAGGCTGAAAATTAGATAATGCACCATCAACTTTGTTGGAACAATACAACCTCCTACTTGTGCATGAGTTTGCATGAGTTCTTTCTTAAGTTTTTAAATTTAATTTCAGCATGTGTGCATGAATAAATAATGCTTGATGTTCATTTAAGCATGTTAGTTTAATAAAGTTCATTTGCTTAATCAATGCATGATAGTTCACTTAAAGCATGTTAGTTTTCTTATGTTTATAAGTTCATTTAGTGTGTGAGTTATATAATTAATTAAACTAGATCATTCAATGAAACTTGTTTCATTAATTAAATTAACTCATTAAATCTGTTTCATACATTCACTTTTATTTTTATTGAATAAAGTTGTTATCTAATGGTTGCTTGATATTGGGGATTTGTTGCTTCAAAAATAACGATCCTTGTTTGAAACAGATCTAGGATAATAGCAAGCAAGTCTCTGCAATAAACACAACATTATGGATTTTAGAATGATGTTAAAACGATAAGAAAACAAAGAAAAAAACTAAAACAAAGAGAGAAAAGGGATGAAGGAATTCTGGCAGTTTCTGGAGGTTAATGAAGATGAAATGCTCCGAGGGCTTTCATGGAAGCATCAAAACGTCCAAAATGGCAGATTTGGATGTTTAAGTTGCTGGAAAATAACAACGACGTTGAACTCGAAAGAACCCAAACAATATACTGAGCGGACCCGAATCGAATACGTTCTTCGTCAACGGACTTGGACCCTCTAGATATCGATCTAGGAACCCGAAGTATCAAGGATTTGACACACTCAAACAAAGTCTGAATTTGTCAAGAAAAGTTCAATGAAGAACTGAAATTGAGAGAAAATCTCACAAGTGATTTTATTCATAAAATATCTAACCTTGTCTTTACAAAATTAAGTAAATATATAGGAATAAAGGAGAAGTTGGCCAAATTTGAATTTGTGGCCTTAATTCAAAGGAAAATTAGGGAGTTCTTCTTAATCCTCTTTATTTATTCAATTCATGTGCTACATTCGCTTGCTATCTCATATTATATAACTATAATGTTTATTTCCTTATGTTACTATTGATTACATTGTAATTGGTCAGCTTTGTTATTTCCTTATATTACTATTGATTACTTATTAGTTTAAGTTGTTTTTTGCAGGTTATGTTAAACACAGCTTAATGGACTATTGGCCAGCTCTGTTTTAGCTCGAATGCACCATTTGAACTCAAAACAAAGAATCGTTGTTTGAGGCACTTACCAGCTTCCGATCAACACTAAAATGTACCAAATACTCCTAGGCAGCACAATGAAATGGATGCTAGCTTCATTCCAGTTCACGAATTCAGAATGAGCTCAAAACGACAAATGGTGAATTTCCATCCATATGGGATTTAGATCAGCTCCTACACACTGTTATGGATTGAGAAGAGTATTATGGCCCTAAGGATAAGTTTACTCAGCTGGGGGTTAGCCGTTCAGCTCAAATCATCACTCAGAGATGGTGAACTTTCAGTTAGCTAAATCAGCTAGCTAGCCAGCTCATCCAGCTCATCTTAGCTCACCCTATAACCTTCAGCTAAAATATGGAAAGACATGTTCCCTCCCCAAGAGACACAACCGACCAACATGAAGGGAAACATGTTTTGGGCGCCAAACAAAGAGATAGCACTCTTCATTGGACAGATTCATGATGGTCCACTTGTGTGCCGATTTCGGGAAGGATACGAGTAGAATTGGACTTTGTTGTCTTCATGTAAGTTGTTCCTCTGTCTCGTATCTTTCTAGAGCATGTTGAATCTCATCTATCCGGTATCGGGAACTCGAGATATGTCCAATTTGCTGAAAACTATGCAAGCTGGAATTTTAAACCGAAAAGTTACAACAATTATTGGGAGGAGACACGATTCAATCGAACATTTAAAGAGGGAGACACCACCAATTGAACAGACACCAAGGCCACTATTCGGCCACCCTTTCAAAGGGAAATGTCCCTTGTCCACACCCTTTCATTTCCTATAAATATGTAGTCATTTTGGCATTTCAATCATAACTTTGAATCAGATTATTTAGTTTGTGAGTTAATCTCTCATTCTTGTTCTTTTTAGAACTCGACTTATCAAATCATCTCTTTAATTTGTGGCATCACCCTCTATCCTTTATACTTTAGGTTTCTGGAATTACATTTCCAAGAGGTCTAAGTGTATCTACCACCCTCAGAGTTGCAACTAGATTGGGTTTATGTTCTTATAACATAAGTTCAACCTTTGCCCCTTTGAATACTATCATTTCAACACCCATAATCACCATCCATCTTCCATTTTCTTCCCCCATTCTTCACCAACCCTTTACATATCCTTTCATATCATTTACATCACTTAAACACCTCTATTTCCTTCCTTTATCAATCATCAACATTCCCTACACTATAACCCCTTCTTGAATCATCCTTATCTTATATACAGCTTCTTTTAACATTTTTTTGTTTAGGAAACAAGCGTGATACAAGGCTTGCTTGCATTCTAAGGTTCGAGCAATCAAATCTTCTCTCTACAAGAATCTTTGGAGAGTTGGAGCGTATCAGCTTGTCATAATAAACGGTCCCTTTCTTAGAGTGTAAATCGTGATGGATGACCCCTCTCTTTGAGCGTATGTCGCGGTGATTGACCGCATTATTCGAGCGTATGTCATAATGACCGGTCCCTCTCTTTTGAGCGTATCCCATGATGGACGACCCCTCTCATTTAGCGTTTGTTGTGATGAATGACCCCTCTCTTCGAGTGCATGTCATTGTGAACGGTCCCTCTCTTTGAGCGTATCTCGTGATGGACGACCCCTCTCTTTGTGCGTATGTCACGATGAATGACCCCTTTCTTTGAGTGCATGTCAAGGTGATGGACGACCCTTCTCTTTGAGCGCATGTCGTGATGATTGATCCCTCTCTTTGAGTTCATGTCATAATGAATGATCCCTTTCTTAGAGCGTATACCGTGATAGAGGACCCCTCTCTTTGATCGTATGACGCAGTGAATGACCCATCCCTTCGAGCGTAAGTCATAATGAACGGTTCCTCTCTTTGAGCGTATGCCGTGATAGACGACCCCTCTCTTTGAGTGCACGTCGCGATGAAAAAAACCCTCTATTTAAGTGTATGTCATGGTGACCGGTCCCTCTCTTTGGGAGTATACCGTGATGGACGACCCCTCTCTTTGAGCGTATGTCGTGGCGAATGACCGCTCTATTCGAGCATATGTCATAATGACCAGTCCCTCTCTTGTTGCGTATCCCGTGATGGACGACCCCTCTCTTTGAGCGTTTGTCGTGATGAATGACCCCTCTCTTTGAGTGCACGTCATGGTGAACGGTCCCTCTCTTGGAGCGTATACCGTGATGGACGACCCCTCTCTTTGAGTGTATGTCTCGGTGAATGACCCCTCTCTTCGAGTGCATGTCATAATGAACGGTCCCTCTCTTGGAGCGTATGTCGCGATGAATGTACCATCTATTCTAGTGCATGTCATGGTGAACGGTCCCCCTCTTTGAGCAAATACTGTGATGGACGACTCCTCTCTTAGAGCGTAGATCATGATGAATGACCCCTCTCTTCGAGTGCATGTCATAATGAACGACGTATATTGTGATTGATGACCCCTTTTTTTGAGCATATGTCAATGTGAATGACCCTTTTCTTCGACTGCATGTCATAATGAACGGTCCCCTTCTTAGAACATATACCGTTATGGATGACCCCTCTCTTTCTGCGTATGTCGCTGTGAATGACCCCTTTCTTTGAGTGCATGTCAAGCTGAACGATCCATATCTTTGTGTGTATGTCACGATGAATGACCCTTATCTTTGAGCGTATACCGTGATAGACGATCCCTCTCTTTTTACGTATGTCGCGATGATTGACCACTCTCTTTGAATACATGTCATAATAAATACTCCCTTTCTTAGAGCGTATACTGTGATGGACGATCCTTCTCTTTGAGCATATGTCACGATGGATGACCCCTCTCTTTGAGTGCATGTCATAATGAACGGTCCCTTTCTTAGAGCATATAACGTTATGGTCGACACCTCCCTTGAAGCGTATGTCCCGGTGAATGACCCCTCTCTTCGAGTGTATGTCTTAATAAATTGTCCCTCTCTTTGAGTGTATACCGTTATGGACGACCCCACTCCTTGAGCGTATGTCGCCGTCAATGACCCCTCTTTTAGAGAGTATGTCATAATGTGTGGTCCTTCTCTTTGAGCGTATGCCGTGATGAACATACCCTCTCTTTGAGTGTATGTCGTGTTGAATGACCCCTCTCTTCATGCGTATATCGTAATGGACGGTCCCTCTCTTCGAGCATATGCCGAGATGCACAACCTTTCCCTTCGAGCATATGCTGAGATGCACAACCTTTCTCTTCGAGCATATATGCCGAGATGCACAACCTTTCTTTTTGAGCATATGTCGCGATAAATGACTCCGCTCTTTGAATGCATGTCATAATAAATAGTCCCTTTCTTAGAGCGTATACCGTGATGAACGACCCTTCTCTTTGAGCATATGTCGCGATGAATGACCCCTCTCATCGAGTGCATGTCATAATGAACGATCCCTTTCTTAAAGCGTATAACGTGATGGTCGACACCTCCCTTGAAGCGTATGTCGCAGTGAATGACCCCTCTCTTCGAGTGTATGAAATAATAACTGTCCCTCTCTTTGAACGTATACCGTGATGGACGACCCCACTCCTTGAGCGTATGTCGCGGCGAATGACCCCTCTCTTCGAGAGTATGTCATAATCAGTGGTCCCTTTCTTTGAGCGTATGTCGTAATGGATGACCCCTCTCTTTGTGCGTATGGCACGTTGAATGAACCCTCTCTTCTAGTGCATGTTATGGATGACCCCTCTCTATTAGCGTATGTCGTGATGAATGACCCCTCTCTTTGAGTGCATGTAATAATAAATGGTACCTCTCTTTGAGCGTATACCGTGTTGGACGACCCTCTCTTTGTGCGTATGTCGCATTGAATGACCCCTCTCTTCGAGTGTATGTCATGGTGAACTGTCCCTCTCTTTGAGCATATATCATGATGGACAACCTCTCTCTTTGAGCGTATGTCGTGATGAATGACCCCTCTCTTTGAGTGCATGTCATAATAAACGGTCCCTCTCTTTGAGCATATACCATGATGGACGACCCATCTCCTTGAGCGTATGTCGCGGTGAATGACCCCTCTCTTTGAGTGCATGTTATAATAAACGGTCCCGCTCTTTGAGCGTATACCGTGATGGACGACCTCTCTTTTTGACCGTATGTCACGATGCATGACCCCTCTCTTTGAGTGCATGTCATAGTCAATGGTCCCACTCTTACAGCGTATAACGTGGTGGACGACCCCTCACTTTGAGTGCATGTCATAATAAACGGTCCCTCTCTTTGAGCTTATACCATGATGGATGACCCCTCTCCTAGAGCGTATGTCGTAGTGAATGACCCCTCTCTTCATATGTCATAATGAATGGTCTATCTTTGAGCGTATGTCGTGATCGACGACCCCTCTCTTGGAGCGTATGTCGTGTTAAATTGACCCTCTCATTGAGTGCATGTCATGAGGAACGGTGTCTCTCTTTGAGCGTATATCGTGATGGACAACCCTCTCTTTCCGCACATGTCGCGATGAATGACCCTTGTCTTCGAATGTATGTCGTAATGAATGGTCCCTCTCTTTGAGCGTGTGCCGTGATGGACGATCCCTCTCTTTGAGTGTATGTCGCATTAAATGAATCCTCTCTTTGAGTGCGTCATGGGGAATGGTCCCTCTCTTTGAGCGTATACAGTGATGGACGACCCCTCTCTTTGAGCATATGCCGAGATGAATAACCCTACTCTTCGAGAGTATATCATAATGAATGGTCCTTCTCTTTGAACGTATGCCGTGATGGGCGACTCCTCTCTTTGAGCGTATGTCGTGTTAAATGAACCCTCTCTTTGAGTGCATATCATGGGGAACTGTCCCTCTCTTTGAGTGTATACCGTGAAGGACAACCCCTGTCTTTGAGCATATGTCGCGATGAATTACCCATCTCTTGGAGCGTTTGTCGCGATGAATGACCTCTCTCTTCGAGTGCATATCATGGTGAATGGTCCCTCTCTTTGAGCGTATACCATGATGGACGACCTCTCTCTTAGAGCGTATGTCGCGATTAATTACCCCTCTCTTTGAGAGTGTACTGTGTACGACAACCCCTCTCTTTTTGCGTATGTCGCGATGATTGACCCCTCTCTTCGAATGCATGTCATAATAACTAGTCCCTTTCTTAGAGCGTATACCATGATGGACGTCCTTTTCTTTGAGCATATGTCGCGATGAATGACCCCTCTCTTTGAGTACATGTCATAATGAATGGTCCCTTTCTTAGAGCGTATAACGTGATGGTCGACACCTCCCTTGAAGCGTATGTCGTGATGATTGACCACTCTTTTCGAATGCATGTCATAATAAATACTCCCTTTCTTAGAGCGTATACCGTGATGGACGATCCTTCTCTTTGAGCATAAGTCGCGATGGATGACCCCTCTCTTTGAGTGCATGTCATAATGAATGGTCCCTTTCTTAGAGCATATAACGTGATGGTCGACACCTCCCTTGAAGTGTATGTCGCGGTGAATGACCCCTCTCTTCATGTGTATGTCATAACAAACTGTAGCTCTCTTTGAGTGTATACCGTTATGGACGACCCCACTCCTTGAGCTTATGTCGCCGTAAATGACCCCTCTTTTAGTGAGTATGTCATAATGAATGGTCCCTCTCTTTGTGCGTATGCCGTTATGGACGTCCCCTCTCTTTGAGTGTATGTCGCGTTGAATGACCCCTCTTTTCAAGCGTATGCCGTAATGAACGGTCCCTCTCTTCGAGCATATGTCGAGATGCATAACCTTTCTCTTTGAGCATATGTCGCGATAAGTGACTCCGCTCTTCGAATGCATGTCATAATAAACAGTCCCTTTCTTAGTGCGTATACCGTGATGGACGACCCTTCTCTTTGAGCATATGTCGCGATGAATGACCCCTCTCTTCGAGTGCATTTCATAATGAACGATCCCTTTCTTAAAGCGTATAATATGATGGTCGACACCTCCCTTGAAGCGTATGTCGCGGTGAATGACCCCTCTCTTCGAGTGTATGTAATAATAAACGGTCCCTCTATTTGAACGTATACCATGATGGACGACCCCACTCCTTAACCGTATGTCGCGACGAATGACCCCTCTCTTCGAAAGTATGTCATAATCAATGGTCCCTTTCTTTGAGCGTATGTCGTGATGGACGACCCCTCTCTTTGTGTGTATGGCGCGTTGAATGAACCCTCTCTACTAGTGAATGTTTTGGACAAACCCCTCTCTTTTAGCGTATGTCGTGATGAATGACCCCTCTCTTTGAGTGCATGTAATAATAAATGGTACCTCTCTTTGAGCGTACACCGTGTTGGATGACCCCTCTCTTTGTGCGTATGTCGCGTTGAATGACCCCTCAATTCGAGTGCATGTCATGGTGAACTGTTCCTGTCTTTGAGCGTATATCATGATGGACAACCCCTATCTTTGAGCGTATGTCGTGATGAATGACCCCTCTCTTTGAGTGCATGTCATAATAAACGGTCCCTCTCTTTGAGCGTATACCGTGATGGACGACCCCTCTCCTTGAGCGTATGTTGCGGTGAATGACCCCTCTCCTTGAGTGCATACCATAATAAACGGTCCAGCTCTTTGAACGTATACCGTGATGGACGACCTCTCTCTTTGAGTGTATGTCGCGGTGAATGATCCCTCTCTTGGAGTGCATGTCATAATAAACGGTCCCTATCTTTGAGTGTATACCGTGATGGACGACCCCTCTCCTTGAGCGTATGTTGCGATGAATGACCCCTCTCTTTGAGTGGATGTCATAATAAACGGTCCCTCTCTTTGAGCGTATACCGTGATGGACGACCCCTCTCTTTGAGCGTATATCACGATGAGTGACCCCTCTGTTCTACTGCATTTCATGGTGAACGGTCCCTCTCTTTGAGCAGATACCGTGATGGAAGACCCCTCTCTTTGAGTGCATGTCATAATGAACGGTCTCTTTCTTAGAACGTATACCATGATGGATGACCCCTCTCTTTCTGCGTACGTCGCTGTGAATGAACCCTCTCTTTGAATGCATGTCATAATAAATGGTCCCGCTCTTTGAGCGTATACCGTGATGGACGACCCCTCTTTTTGAGCGTATGTCGCGATTAATGACCCGTCTCTTTGAGTGTATGTCATAATCAACGGTCCCTCTCTTTGAGCGTATAACGTGATGGACGACCCTTCTCTTTGAGTGCATTTCATAATAAACGGTACCTCTCTTTGAGCTTATACAGTGATGGACGACCCCTCTCCTTCAGCGTATATCGTAGTGAATGACCCCTCTCTTCGTGAGTATGCCATAATGAATGGTCCCTCTTTTTGAGCGTATGTCGTGATCAACGAACCCTCTCTTCGAGTGATTGTCATGAGGAATGGTCCCTCTCTTAGAGAGTATACCGTGATGGACAACCCTTCTCTTTGAGCGTATGTCGCGAAGAATGACCCCTCTCTTCGAGTGCATGTCATATTGAAAGGTTCCTTTCTTAGAGCGTATACCGTGAATGCATGTCATAATAAATGGTCCCGCTCTTTGAGCGTATACCGTGATGGACGACCCCTCTTTTTGAGCGTATGTCGCGATTAATGACCCGTCTCTTTGAGTGTATGTCATAATCAACGGTCCCTCTCTTTGAGCGTATAACGTGATGGACGACCCTTCTCTTTGAGTGCATTTCATAATAAACGGTCCCTCTCTTTGAGCTTATACAGTGATGGACGACCCCTCTCCTTCAGCGTATATCGTAGTGAATGACCCCTCTCTTCGTGAGTATGCCATAATGAATGGTCCCTCTTTCTGAGCGTATGTCGTGATCAACGAACCCTCTCTTCGAGTGATTGTCATGAGGAATGGTCCCTCTCTTAGAGAGTATACCGTGATGGACAACCCTTCTCTTTGAGCGTATGTCGCGAAGAATGACCCCTCTCTTCGAGTGCATGTCATATTGAAAGGTTCCTTTCTTAGAGCGTATACCGTGAATGCATGTCATAATAAATGGTCCCGCTCTTTGAGCGTATATCGTGATGGACGACCCCTCTTTTTGAGCGTATGTCGCGATTAATGACCCGTCTCTTTGAGTGTATGTCATAATCAACGGTCCCTCTCTTTGAGCGTATAACGTGATGGACGACCCTTCTCTTTGAGTGCATTTCATAATAAACGGTCCCTCTCTTTGAGCTTATACAGTGATGGACGACCCCTCTCCTTCAGCGTATATCGTAGTGAATGACCCCTCTCTTCGTGAGTATGCCATAATGAATGGTCCCTCTTTTTGAGCGTATGTCGTGATCAACGAACCCTCTCTTCGAGTGATTGTCATGAGGAATGGTCCCTCTCTTAGAGAGTATACCGTGATGGACAACCCTTCTCTTTGAGCGTATGTCGCGAAGAATGACCCCTCTCTTCGAGTGCATGTCATATTGAAAGGTTCCTTTCTTAGAGCGTATACCGTGAATGCATGTCATAATAAATGGTCCCGCTCTTTGAGCGTATACCGTGATGGACGACCCCTCTTTTTGAGCGTATGTCGCGATTAATGACCCGTCTCTTTGAGTGTATGTCATAATCAACGGTCCCTCTCTTTGAGCGTATAACGTGATGGACGACCCTTCTCTTTGAGTGCATTTCATAATAAACGGTACCTCTCTTTGAGCTTATACAGTGATGGACGACCCCTCTCCTTCAGCGTATATCGTAGTGAATGACCCCTCTCTTCGTGAGTATGCCATAATGAATGGTCCCTCTTTTTAAGCGTATGTCGTGATCAACGAACCCTCTCTTCGAGTGATTGTCATGAGGAATGGTCCCTCTCTTAGAGAGTATACCGTGATGGACAACCCTTCTCTTTGAGCGTATGTCGCGAAGAATGACCCCTCTCTTCGAGTGCATGTCATATTGAAAGGTTCCTTTCTTAGGGCGTATACCGTGATGGATGACCCTTGATATGATCACAAACAACAATGATTCAAAAGAATTTTCCTATTGGACCTATGACGCGTGCTAAAGCCAAGAAATTCCAAGAGGCCATGGGAAATATATTTATTCAAGGCTGAAAATTAGATAATGCAACATGAACTTTGTTGGAACAATACAGCCTCCTACTTGTGCATGAGTTTGCATGAGTTCTTTCTTAAGTTTTTAAATTTAATTTCAGCATGTGTGCATGAATAAATAATGCTTGATGTTCATTTAAGCATGTTAGTTCAATAAAGTTCATTTGCTTAATCAATGCATGATAGTTCACTTAAAGCATGTTAGTTTTCTTATGTTTATAAGTTCATTTAGTGTGTGAGATATAATTAATTAAACTATATCATTCAATGAAACTTGTTTCATTAATTAAATTAACTCATTAAATCTGTTTCATACATTCACTTTTATTTTTATTGAATAAAGTTGTTATCTAATGGTTGCTTGATATTGGGGATTCATTGCTTCAAAAACAACGATCCTTGTTTGAAACGGATCTAGGATAATAGCAAGTAAGTCTCTGCAATAAACACAACATTATGGATTTTAGAATGATGTTAAAACGATAAGAAAACAAAGAAAAAAACTGAAACAAAGAAAGAAAAGGGATGAAGGAATTCTGACAGTTCCTGGAGGTTAATGAAGATGAAATGCTCCGAGGGCTTTCATGGCAGCATTAAAACGTCCAAAATGGTAGATTTGGATGTTTAAGTTGCTGGAAAATAACAATGACGTTGAACTCGAAAGAACCCGAACAATATACTGAGCGGACCCGAATCGAATACGTTCTTCGTCAATGGACTTGGACCCTCTAGATAGCGACCTAGGAACCTGAAGTATCAAGGATTTGACACACTCAAACAAAGTCTGAATTTGTCAAGAAAAGTTCAATGATGAACTAAAATTGAGAGAAAATCTCACAAGTGATTTTATTCATAAAATATCTAGCCTTGTTTTTACAAAATTAAGTAAATATATAGGAATAAAGGAGAAGTTGGCCAAATTTGAATTTGTGGCCTTAATTCAAAGGAAAATTAAAATCTAAATGCTCAAATAACTTCTCCTAGGCTCCTAATATCCTTAGCCACATGTTTTGGCACTTAAAACACATTAAACATGTGTTTAATGTTTGAATTTGAATAAGAAACCACTCATTCTTATCCAATGTTGCTGATTGGTCTTCAAAGCAAGGGCCTTGTTTGGCTTGCTTGCTTTTGGACGCCCAAACTTGTGGAAAAGGGTGCTATGTGGGCCCCACATGCATGGCACATGCGTAGGACACCTGCTCTTTGTGTACGATAGGTTTTAGCTGGTGTAGGTCACTTCAACTTGAGTTGAGTTGAGCTAGAAATGGAGATGAGCTGAAACGAACTAGCTAAGAGTGTTAGAGCTAAATGGAGCTGGGAGCTAAACCTCTGAGCTGCCCCGAGCTAAGGTGAGCTGCGTGCACACCATTGAGCTTCTTTTGAGCGGAATATATTCCACTTGAGCTGGTATTGAACTGCATACGCTCTCCTGAGTTGGAGATAAGCTGAGTATGCCCACTTGAGCTAAGGTTTTCCTAAGTACCTATATTAGAACAAGGCAAACACATCTAAAAAGCCTTGTAGTCTTATTTTAACCACACAAACACACTTAAAACCAAATGCAAACATAATTAACATAGTATATACATAAGTAAACACACATACTATTATATATACCTAAATATGTCATATATCAGCATGCAACACATTATAAACAACATATTCTAAGGCATGAACATTCTCAAATGAATCTGAAATGTTAGCACAAGTAAGGAAAAGAGCTTCCCTGTATTTCTTTGCCTTAGAACGTGTGATAGGTCCTGATGGTAAGACCTCCGGATCAACCTGTTGAAGTTGACATGATGTGCTCACATCATTGCTTATATATTATTTTATTTAGGATATTCTTTTGGAGAGATGGTTGATCATATTCTCAGGAATGACAAGGCATTTACATCAATTAAAGTCCCTTGAAGACCCATCAAGGCTGATTGGTTATAATGCAATTCAATGGAGCAATTACACCACTTTAATGTTGTTATTTTCGGCCATGGTTTTAAGGTTTTTAAGAGAGTCTTTACATCACTTTAAGGCTGTCAATTTCAGCAAGAAAGAAAGAGAAGACATGCAATGAAAGCCTTCATTATCACCATTTAAGGGAGAGTAAAGGCAGGAGTTATAACAACACTTAAGGAGGGAATTCAAGGAATATCAGCCAACTTGTTCGCCATTTTTGGAATAGATACGAGCATATTTGAGTCTTGAGGTCTTGTTCAAACTTCCTCCCCTATTCCTTAGCTTTCCAACGCATTTTGAATCACCTCAATCCGATATCAGGAGCTTAAGATATATGATTAAATTATTGAAGACAGTACATACTGGAAATTCAATAGGGAATAGTTACAAGATGCTTCTTCCAAAAATTCAAGAGACCATTCAATTGCTGAATTCAATGTTTCATCAACAACCCATTAAAGGAGGATGAATGACAACTTAATCAAGCATCAGCCCAAGCGTTTCTACATGTGGATGATATGTATGTCAACATTCATTTTAAGAATGTCCACATTCATCCTTCTATATCAAAGTTTTGGATGTCAATTGGAGATGGGATAACCTACATATTAATAGGCCTTTAACACTAGAATAATTAGTCTTTAATCTTTGTCTAGGTGAATCAATTTGTTGTTGTCTTACACCTATAAATAGGCACTCATTCCATGGAAAAGATACAACTTTAGACATATATTATAACTTGAGAGTGTTTCTCTTTTATAGTTCTTTTTGAACTTTTTCGGATTGTAAGATTGTTCTTGTCGCATTCATCCCTATTTATTTTTTTATATTGCGGATTCCTAGTTCTTATAATTAGAGGGTCACAATCCCTTAACCTTTTACCCAAGTCACGATTTAAAAACTCTTAAGGAATGGGTTTTCACTTTTTAGTGTTGGTTCCATCTTTGTTTGCACCACACCATCAATTACATTTCTTATTTTCACTTCCATCATCCATACATCCATATTTTCAGTACTTCATCCTAAACACAACAACCATCTTATCATCATTTAATTTCACCATACTATCCATCCATTTCATATTATCTTATAAGTTTTATTTCAAAATTCTTATTTTTCATTTGATTCACTTACTAGAATCACGATTGGGCAATAAAAAATACAAATTAGGATATTCAGCAACCGGATTCGTACCAACCCTTCTCTTTGAGCGTATGCCACGATGAATGACCACTCTCTTTCAGTGCATGTCATAATATAAACTTCCTCTCTTTAAGCTATACCATGAGCGATGACCCCTCTCTTTGAGCGTATGTCGCGATGAAATACCCCTCTCTTCGATTGCAAGTCATGGTGAAAGGTCCTTCTCATTAAGAGTATACCGTAATGGATGACCCCTCCCTTCGACTGCATGTCATAATGAATGGTCACTTTCTTAGAGCGTATATCGTGATGGACGACACCTCTCTTTGAGCATTTGTCGGGTTGAATGACCCCTCTCTTCAAGTGCATGTTTTGGTGAACGGTCCCTCCCTTTAAGCGTATAACGGGATGGTCGACCACTCTTTTTTAGCATATGTCACGATGAATGACCCTTCTCTTTGACTGCTTGTCATAATGAATGGTCCCTTTCTTAGAGCATATACCGTAATGGACGACCCTTCTCTTGGAGCATATGTCGCGGTGAATGACCTCTCTTTTCGAGTGCATGTCATAATGGACGGTCCCTCTCTTTGAGTGTATACCGTGATCAATGACCCTCTCTTTGAGCGTATGTCGCGATGATTGACCGGTCTATTCGAGTGCAAGTCATGGTGAACGGTCCATCCCTTTGAGTGGATACCGTGATGGACGACCCCTCTATTTGAGCGTATATCGCGATGAATGACCCCTCTCTTCGAGTGCATGTCATAATCAATGGTCCCTTTCTTAGAGCGTATACCGTGATGGACGACACCTATCTTTGAGCGTATGTCGCGGTGAATGACCCCTCTTTTTCAGATCATCTCATAACGAAAGGTGCCTTTCTTAGAGCGTATACCGTGATGGATGACCCTTCTCTTTGACCGGATGTCAAGATGAATGACCCTTCTCTTTCAGTGCATGTCATAATAAACGGTCCCTCTCTTTGAGCATATACTGTGATCGATGACACATCTCTTTGAGCGTATGTCCCGATGAAACACCCCTCTCTTCGAGTGCAAGTCATGGTGAAAGGTCCTTGTCTTTAAGAGTATACCGTGATAGATGACCCCTCTCATTGAGCGAATGTCGCGATGAATGACCCCTCTCGTCGATTACATGTCATAATGAATGGTCCCTTTCTTAGAGCGTATACCGTGATGGACGACACCTCTCTTTGAGCGTATGTCGCGGTGAATGACTCCACTCCTCGATAGTACGTCATAATGAATGGTCCCACTCTTTGAGCGTATGCCCTGATGGACGACCCATCTGTTTGAGCATATGTCGTGTTGAATGACCCCTCTATTCAAGTGCATGTTTTAGTGAACGGTACCTCTCTTTGAGCCTATAACGAGATGGATGACCCCTCTTTTTTAGCTTATGTCGCGATGAATGACCCCTCTCTTCGAGTGCATGTCATAATAAATGGTCCATTTCTTAGAGCATATACTGTGATGGACGACCCTTCTTTTTCAGCATATGACGCGGTGAATGACCACTCTCTTTGAGTGCATGTCATAATGGTCGGTCGCTCTCTTTGAGCGTATACCGTGATCAATGATCCTCTTTTTGAGCGTATGTTGCGATGAATGACCCCTCTCTTCGAGTGCATGTCATAATGAACGGTTTCTTTCTTAGACCGTATAGTGTGAGGGACGAGTTCTCTTTTTGAGCGTATGTCGCGATGAATGCACCTCTCTTCGAGTGCATGTCATAATGAATGGTCACTTTCTTAGAACGTATATCTTGATGGACGACCCTTGTCTTCAAGCGTATATCGCTGTGAACGACCCCTTTCTTTGAGTGCATGTCATGTTGAACGATCCCTCTCTTTGAGCGTATACCATGATGGACGACCCCTCTCTTTGAGCGTGTGTCGCGATGAATGGCACCTCTCTTTGAGTGCATAACATGGTGAACGGTCCCTCTCTTTGAGCGTATACGGTGATGGAAAATCCCTCTCTTTGAGGGTATGTCACGATGAATGACCCCTCTCTTTCAGTGCGTGTCATAATAAATGGCCCCTCTCTTAAAGCGTATACCGTGATCGATAACACCTCTCTTTGAGCGTATGTCGCGATGAAAGACACCTCTCTTCGTGTGCAAGTTAAGGTGAAAGTTAATTCTCTTTGAAAGTATACCGTGATGGATGAACCCTCTCTTTGAGCGAATGTCGTGATGAATGACCCCTCTCTTTGACTGCATGTCATAATAAATGTTCCCTTTCTTAGAGCAAAAAGCGTGATGGACGATACCTCTCTTTGAGCGTATGTCGTGGTGAATGACCCCTCTCGTTGAGTGCATGTCAAGGTGAATGGTCCCTCTCTTTGAGCGTATACCGTGATGGACGACCTATTTTTTTGAACGTATGTCGCGATATAATAATCAGTCCCTTTCTTAGAGCATATAACGTGTTGGACGACCCATCTCTTTGAGCGTTTGTCGCGATGAATGACCCCTCTCTTCGAGTGCATGTCATAATGAACGATCCCATTCTTAGAGAGTATATTGTGATGGACGACACCTCTCTTTGAGCGTATGACGCGGATAATAACCCCTCTTTTCGAGCATATGTCATAATGAACAAACCATCTCTTTTAGCGTATAACATAATGGAATACCCTCTCTTTGAGATATGTCACGATGAATGACCCCTCTACTTGAGTGCATTACATAATAAACGGTCCCTTTCTTAGAGCTATATCGTGATGGACGACCTGACCCTTCTCTTAGAGCGTATGTCGAGATGAGTGACCCTTAATTTTGAGTGCAGGTCATAATGACCGTTCCCTTTCTTAGAGTGTATACCGTGATGGACGTCACCTCTCTGTGAGTGTATGTCACGGTGAATGACCCCTCTCTTCAAGCGTATGTTATAATGAATGGTCCTTCTGTTTGAGCGTATACTGTGGTGGATGACCCCTCTCCTTTAGCGTATGTCATGGTAAATGACCCCTCTCTTCGATAGTATGTCAAAATGAACGGTCCCTCTCTTTGAGCGTATGTCTCGATGAATGACCCCATTCTTGGAGTGCATGTCATGGTGAATGGTCCCTATTTTTGAGCGTATACTGTGATGGACGACTCCTCTCTTTGAGCGTATGTCGCGATGAATGACCCCTCTCATCGAGTACATGTCATAATGAATGGTCCCTTTCTTAAAGCGTATACCGTTGGGACGACCCATCTCTTTGAGCGTATGTCGCGGTGAATGACCCCTCTCTTCGAGTGAATGTCATGATGAAAGGTCCCTTTCTTATAGCGTATACCGTGATGACGATCCCTCTCCTTGAGCGTATGTCGCGAAGAGTGACCCCTCTCTTCGAGTGCATGACATGGTGAATAGTTCCTCTCTTTGAGCATATACCGTGATGGACGACCTCTCTATGAGCGTATGTCGCGATGAGTGACCTCTCTTATTGAGTGCATGTAATAATAAACGACTACTCTCTTTGAGCGCATACCGTGATCGATGACTCTCTCTTTGAGCGTATGTCGCGATAAATGACCCGTCTATTCAAGTGCATGTCAAGGTGAACGATCCCTCCCTTTGAGAGGATACCGTGATGGACGACCCCTCTCATTGAGCGTATATAACGATTAATGACATCTCTCTTCGAGTGCATGTCATAATGAACGGTCTCTCTCTTTGAGCGTATACCGTGATCGATGACCCTCTCTTTGAGCGTATGTCGCGTTGAATGATTGGTCTATTCGAGTGCATGTCATGGTGAACAGTCCATCCGTTTGAGTAGATACCGTGATGGACGACACCTCTATTTGAGCGTATATCGCGATGAATGATCCCTCTCTTCGAGTGCATATCATAATAAATGGTCCCTTTCTTAGAGCGTATACCGTGATGGACGACACCTCTCTTTGAGCGTATGTCGCGGTGAATGACCCCACTCCTCGATAGTACGTCATAATGAATGGTCCCACTCTTTGAGCGTAGGCCGTGATGCACGACCCCTCTCTTTGAGCATATGTCGTGTTGAATGACCCCTCTTTTCAAGTGCATGTTTTAGTGAACGGTACCTCTCTTTGAGCCTATAACGAGATGGATGACCCCTCTTTTTTAGCTTATGTCGCGATGAATGACCCCTCTCTTCGAGTGCATGTCATAAAAAATGGTCCATTTCTTAGAGCATATACCGTGATAGACGACCCTTCTTTTTGAGCATATGAAGCGGTGAATGACCACTCTCTTTGAGTGTATGTCATAATGGTCGGCCCCTCTCTTTGAGCGTATACCATGATCAATGAACCGCTTTTTGAGCGTATGTTGCGATGAATGACCCCTCTCTTTGAGTGCATGTCATAATGAACGGTTCCTTTCTTAGACCGTATAGTGTGAGGGACGAGTTCTCTTTTTGAGCGTATGTCGCAATGAATGCACCTCTCTTCGACTGCATGTCATAATGAATGGTCACTTTCTTAGAACGTATATCGTGATGGACGACCCTTGTCTTCAAGCGTATATCGCTATGAACGACCCCTTTCTTTGAGTGCATGTCATGTTGAACGGCCCCTCTCTTTGAGCGTATACCATGATGGACGGCCCCTCTCTTTGAGCGTGTGTCGCGATGAATGTCGCCCCTCTTCGAGTGCATGACATGGTGAACGGTCCCTCTCTTTGAGCGTATACGGTGATGGAAAATCCCTCTCTTTGAGTGTATGTCACAATGAATGACCCCTCTCTTTCAGTGCGTGTCATAATAAACGGCCCCTCTCTTAGAGCGTATACCGTGATCGATAACACCTCTCTTTGAGCGTATGTCGCGATGAAAGACACCTCTCTTCGTGTGCAAGTTAAGGTGAAAGTTAATTCTCTTTGAAAGTATACCGTGATGGATGAACCCTCTCTTCGAGCGAATGTCGTGATGAATGACCCCTCTCTTCGACTGCATGTCATAATGAATGGTCCCTTTCTTAGAGCGAGAAGCGTGATGGACGATACCTCTCTTTGAGTGTATGTCGTGGTGAATGACCTCTCTCGTTGAGTGCATGTCAAGGTGAATGGTCCCTCTCTTTGAGCGTATACCGTGATGGACAACCTATTTTTTTGAACGTATGTCGCGATATAATAATCAGTCCCTTTCCTAGAGCATATAACGTGATGGACAACCCATCTCTTTGAGCGTTTGTCGCGATGAATGACCTCTCTCTTCGAGTGCATGTCATGATGAACGGTCCTATTCTTAGAGAGTATATTGTGATGGACGATACCTCTCTTTGAGCGTATGACGCAAACAATAACCCCTCTCTTCGAGCGTATGTCGTGATGAATGACCCCTCTATTCGAGTGCATGTCATGGTGAGTGATCCCTCTCTTTGGGCGTATACCGTGATGGACGACCCTTCTCTTTGAGAATATTTCTCAATGAATGACCCCTCTCTTTGAGTGCATCTCATAATCAACGGTCGCTCTCTTTGAGCGTATACCGTGATCGATGACCCTCTCTTTGAGATATGTCGCAATGAATGACCCCTCTACTTGAGTGCATGTCATGATAAACGGTCCCTTTCTTAGAGCTATACCGTGATGGATGACCCGACCCTTCTCTTAGAGCGTATGTCGAGATGAATGACCCTTAATTTCGAGTGCAGGTCATAAT
The DNA here is from genome assembly GCA_035048815.1 of Abelmoschus esculentus. Taxonomy (NCBI): domain Eukaryota; kingdom Viridiplantae; phylum Streptophyta; class Magnoliopsida; order Malvales; family Malvaceae; genus Abelmoschus; species Abelmoschus esculentus. The sequence goes on along the minus strand of JAUCBN010000008.1, from coordinate 17,044,749 downwards.
GACCGGTCCCTTTCCTAGAGTGTATACCGTGATGGACGTCACCTCTCTTTGAGTGTATGTCACGGTGAATGACCCCTCACTTCAAGCGTATGTTATAATGAATGGTCCTTCTGTTTGAGCATATACCGTGGTGGATGACCACTCTCTTTTAGTGTATGTCATGGTAAATGACCCCTCTCTTCGATAGTATGTCATAATGAACGGTCTCTCTCTTTGAGCGTTTGTCTCGATGAATGACCCCATTCTTCGAGTGCATGTCATGGTGAACGGTCCCTATTTTTGAGCATATATTGTGATGGACGACTCCTCTCTTTGAGCGTATGTCGCGATGAATGACCCCTTTCATCGAGTACATATCATAAAGAATGGTCCCTTTCTTAAAGCGTATACTGTTGGGACGACCCTTCTCTTTGAGCGTATGTCACGATGAATAACCCATCTCTTCTAGTGCATCATGGTGAATGATCCCTCTCTTTGTGCGTATACCTTGATGGACGACCCCTCTCTTTGAGCGTATGTCACGGCGAACGACCCCTCTCTTCGAGCGTATATCATACTAAACAATCCCTCTCTTTGAGTGTATACGGTGATGGATAAGCCCTCTCTTTGAGTGTATGTCGCGAAGATTGACCCCTCTTTTCGAGTGCATGACATTGTGAATGGTCCCTCTTTGAGCGTATACGGTGATGGTAACCCCTCTCTTTGAGCGTATGTCATGATGAATTACCCCTCTCTTTCAGTGCATGTCATAATAAACGGTCCCTCTCTTTGAGCATATACCATGATCGATAACCCCTCTCTTTGAGCGTATGTCGTGATGAATAACCACTCTCTTCGACTGTATGTCATAATGAACGGTCCCTCTCTCTGAGTGTATACCATGATGGACGACCCCTCACTTTGAGCATATGTCTTGGTGAATGACCTCTCTCTTCAATCATATGTCATAATGAACGGTCCCCCTCTTTGAGCGTATCCCATGATGGACGACCCCTGTCTTTGAGCGTATGTCGTGATGAACGACCCCTCTCTTTGAGTGCATGTCATGGTGAATGGTCCTTCTTCTTGAGCGTATACCTTGATGGACGACCCCTCTGTTTGAGCGTATATCGCGATGAAGGACCCTTTTCTTGGAGTGCATGACATGGTGTACAGTCCCTCTATCTGAGCGTATACCAGGATGGACGACCCTTCTCTTTGAGCGTATGTCATGATGAATGACCCATCTCTTTGAGCGTACATTGCGAGGAATGACCCTTCTATTAGAGTGTACGTCATAATGAACGGTTTTTCTCTTTGAGCATATACCATGATGGACGACCCTTCTCTTTGAGCATATATCGCGATTAAAGACCCCTCTCTTCGAGTGCATGTCATAATGAATGGTCCCTTTCTTAGAGTGTTTACCGTGATAGACGACCCCTCTCATTGAGCGTATGTCGCGGTGAATGGTCCCTCTCTTTGAGTGTTTACCGTATTGGACGACCGCTCTCGTTGAGCGTATGCTGCGATAAATGACCCTCTCTTCGAGTGTATGTCATAATGAGCGATCCCTCTCTTTGAGCGTTTACTGTGATGGACGACCCAACTATTTGAGCGTCTGTCGCAATGAATAACACCTCTCTTTGAGTGGATGTCATAATGAACGGTCCCTCTCTTTGAGCGTATACCGTGATCGATAACCCCTCTCTTTGAGTGTATGTTGCGATGAATAACTTTCTCTTCGAGTGCATGTCATGGTGAACGGTTCCTCTCTTTGAGCGTATGTCGCGGTGAATGAACCCTCTCTTCGAGAGTATATAATAATGAACGGTCCCTCTCTTTGAGCCTATGCCGTGATGAACGAATGACCACTCTCTTCGAGTGCATGTCATGGTGAACAGTCCCTCTCTTTGAGTGTATACTGTTATGGACAACCCTTCTCTTTGAGCGTATGTCGCAATGAATGACTCTTCGAGTGCATGTCATAATGAACGGTCCCTTTCTTAGAGCATGATAGAGGTCCCTTCACTTTGAGCGTATGTCGCTGTGAAGGACCACTCTCTTTAAGTGCATGTCATGCCAAACGGCCCCTCTCTTTGAGCGTATACCGTGATGGACGACTCCTCTCTTTGAGTGCATATCGTGATGAATGACCCTTCTCTTTGAGTGCATGTCATAATACACAGTGCCTTAGAGCGTATACCGTGATGGACGACCCTTCCTTATGAGCGTATATCGCGATGAATGACCCTTCTCTTCGAGTGCATCTCATAATGAACAATCCCTTTCCTAGAGCGTATACCATGATTGATGTCACCTCTTTTTGAGCGTATGTCGCAGTGACAGACCCCTCTCTTCGAGCGTATGTCATAATTAACAGGTCCCTCTCTTTGAGCGTACACCGTTATTGACGACCCCTCTCTTTTAGCATATGTCGCGGTGAATGACCCCTCACTACTAGAGTATGTTATAATGAACGACCCCTCTTTTTGAGCATATGCCGTGATGGACGACCCATCTCCTTGAGCATAGGTCGAGATGAATGACCCCTCTATTCGAGTGCTTTTCATAATGAACGGTCACAATCTAAGAGCGTATAACATGATAGACGACTCCTCTCATTGATTGTATGTCGTGGTGAATGAACCCTTTCTTCGAGAGTATGTCATAATGAACGGTCCCTTTGTTTGAGCATATGCCGTGACGGACGACCCCTCTCTTTGAGCGTATGTCGCGATGAATGACCCCTCTCTTCGAGTGCATGACAAGGTGAATTATCCCTCTCTTTGAGCGTATACCGTGATGGACGACCCCTCTCGTTCACCTTATGTCGCGATAAATGACCTCTCACTTCGAGTGCATGTCATAATGAACGGTCCCTGTCCTATAGCGTTTGACATGATGAATGTCCCTTCTCTTTGAGCATATGTCACGGTGAATGACCCCTCTCTTTGAGCGTAGCTCATAATGAACGGACCCTTTCATAGTGCGTCTACCGTGATGGATGACCCCTCTCTTTGAGCGTATGTCATGGTGAATGACCCCTCTCTTCGAGCGTATTTCATAATGAACGGTCCCTTTCTTAGAGCGTATACCGTGATGGACGACCCTTCTCATTGTGCATATGTCGCGATGAATGACCCCTCTCTTCGAGTGCATGTTGTAATAAACAGTCCTTCTCATAAAGCATATACCTTGATAGACGACTCTTCTCTTTGAGCATATGTTGTGGTGAATGACCCCTCCCTTTGAGCGTAGGTCATGATGAACGATCCGTCTCTTTGAGCGTTTGTCGTGATGGATGACCCCTCTCTTTCAACGTATGTCGAGATGAATGTCCCCACTCTTCGAGTGCTTGTCATATTAAACAGTCCCTTTCTTAGAGTCTACGTACACCGTGATGGACAACCCTTCTCTTTAAACGTATGATGCGATTATTGAACCCTCTCTTCGAGTGCATGTCGTAATGAACGGTCCATTTCTTAGAGCGTATACCGTGATGGATGACACCTCTGTTTGAGCGTATACCCTTCTCTTCGAGTGCATGTCATAATGAATGGTCCCTTTCTTTGAGCGTATACCGTGATAGACGACCTCTCTCTTTGAGCGTATGTTGCGGAGAACGACCCCTCTCTTCGAGAGTATGCCGTAATGATCGGACCCTCTCTTTGAGCGTATATAGTGCGGGATGACCCTCTCTTTGAATGTATGTAGCGATGAATGACCCTTATCTTCGGGTGCATGTCATAATAAACAGTACATTTCTTAGAACGTATCTCATGATGGACGATCCTTCTCTTTGAGCGTATGTCACGATGATTGATCCCTCTCTTCGAGTGAATGTCATAAAAAATGGTCCCTTTCATAAGGCGTATACCGTGATGGACGACACCTCTCTTTGAACGTATAACCCTTTCTTTGAGCGTATATCGTGATGGACAATCCCACTCTTTGAGCGTATGATGCGGTGTGTGACCCCTCTCTTCGAGAGTATGTCGTAATGATCGGTCTTTGTCTATGAGCATATTCCGTGATGGAATGACCTCTCTCTTTGAGTACATGCCATTGTGAATGATCGCTCTCTTTCAGTCTATACCGTGATAGACGACCACTATCTTTGAATTTATGTCGCGATGAATGACCCCTCTCTTTGATTGTATCCCTTGATGGATGACCCCTCTCTTTGAGTGTATATCATGGTGAATGACCCTCTAATTGAGCGTATTTCATAATGAACATTCCCTCTCTTTGAGCGTATGTCATGATGGATGACCCCTCTCTTTAAGTGTATGTCGCGTTGAATGACCCCTCTCTTCGAGTGCATGTCATAATGAACGATCTCTTTCTTAGAGTGTATACCGTGATTGACGACCACTCTCATTGTGCATATGTCGTGATGAATGACCCTTCTCTTCGAGTGCATGTCATAATGAACGGTACCAAACTTTGAGCGTATGTCGCGGTGAATGACCCCTCTCTTCGATAGTCTGTCGTAATGATTGGTCCCTCTCTTTGATTGTATCCTATGACGGACGACCCCTTTCTCTGAGCGTATATCAGGATGAATGACCCTCTCTTTGAGCGTACGTTGTGATGAATGACTCCTCTCTTCGAGTGCATTTCATGGTGAACAAACTCTCTCTTTGAGTGTATACTGTGATGGACAACCCCTCTCTTTGAGTGTATACTGTGATGGACGACCCCTCTCTTTGAGTGTATGTCGCAATGAATGACCCCTCTTCAAGGGCATGTCATAATTAAGGTCTCTTTGAGCGTATACCATGATCGAGACCCCCCTTTTGAGTGTATGTCCCGATGGATGACCCTCTCTTCAAGTGCATGTCATGGTGAAGATCCCTCTCTTTGAGCGAATACTGTGATGGACGACCCCTCTCTTTGAGCGTATGTCACGATGAATGACCCCTTTATTCGAGTTCATGTCATAATGAACGGTCCCTTTCTTAGAGCGTATACCGTGATGGATGACCCCTCTCTTTGAGTGTATGTCGCGGTGAAGATCCCCTCTCTTCGTGTAAATGTCATAATGAATGGTTCCTTTCTAAGAGAGTAAATCGTGATGGACGACCCTCTCTTTGCGCGTATGTTGCGGTGAATGACCGCTCTATTCGAGCGTATGTCATAATGATCGGTCCCTCTCTTTGAGCGTATACCGTGATGGTCATCCCCTCTCTTTGAGCGTTTTTCATGATGAATGATCCCTCTCTTCGAGTGCATGTCATGGTGAACGGTCCCTCTCTATGAGCGTACCCCGTGATGGATGACCCCTCTCTTTGAGCGTATGTCGCGATGAATGGCCCCTCTCTTGAGTTCATGTCATGGTGAACGGTCTCTCTCTTTGAGCGTATACCATGATATATGAACCCTTCTCTTTGAGCGTATGTCGCGGTGAATGACCCCTCTCTTCGAGTGCATGTCATAATGAACGGTCCCTCTCTTTGAGTGTATACTGTGATGGACGACCCCTCTCTTTAAACATATGTGGCGATGAATAACCCCTCTATTCTAGTACATGTAATGGTGAACGGTCCCTCTCTTTGAGCGGATACCATGATGGACGATAACTCTTTTTGATGGACAACCCCTCTTCGAGTGCATGTCATAACAAAGGGTACCTTTCTTAGAGCGTATATTATGATTGATGACCCCTCTTTTTGAGCGTATATCGCGGTGAATGACTCCTCTCATCGAGTGCTTGTCATAATCACCCCTGTCTTTGTGTATATGTCGTTGTGAATGAACCCTCTCTATGAGCGTATGTCGCGATGAATGATACCTCTCTTTGAGTACATGTCATAATCAACGGTCCCTTTCTTTGAGCATATATCGTAATCGATGATCCTCTCTTTGAGCGTACGTTGCGATGAATGACCCCTCTCTTCGAGTGCATTTCATGGTGAACAGTCCCTCTCTTTGAGCGTATACTATGATGGTCGACCCCTGTCTTTGAGCGTATGTCGCAATGAATGACCCCTTTCTTTGAAGGTAGGTCATAGTAAATGGTCCCTCTCTTTATGCGAATACCGAGATCAAGACACCTCTTTTTGAGCGTATGTCGCGATGAATGACCCCTCCCTTCGAGTGAATGTCATGGTGAAATATCCCTCTCTTTGAGTGAATACCGTGATGGACGATCCCTCGCTTTTAGTGTATGTCGCGTTGAATGACCAATCTCTTCGAGTGCATGTCATAATGATCGGTCCCTTTCTTAGAGCGTATACCGTGATGGATGACCTCTCTCTTTGAGCATATTTCGCGATGAATGACCCTCTTTGAGCGTATGTTGCGTTGATTGACCCCTCTCTTCTAGTGCATGTCATAACGAACGGCTCCTTTCTTAGAGCGTAAATCGTGATAGACAACCCCTCTCATGGAGCGTATGTCGCGGTGAATGACCGCTCTATTCGAGCGTATGTCATAATGACCGGTCACTCTCTTTGAGCGTATCTCGTGATGGACAACCCCTTTGTTTTAGCATTTGTCATGACGAATGACCCCTTTCTTCGAGTGCATGTCATGGTGAATTGTCCCTCTCTTTGACTGTATACCGTGATGGACGACCCCTCTCTTGGAATGTATGTCGCGATGAATGGCATCTATCTTTGAGTGCATGCCATGGTGAATGGTCTCTCTCTTTGAGCGTATGTCGCGGTCAATGACCCCTTTCTTCGAGTGCATGTCATAATGAATGGTTCCTCTCTTTGAGCGTATACCGTGATGGACGACCCCTCTCTTGAAGCATGACCCCTCTATTCTAGTACATGTCATGGTGAACGGTCCGTCTCTTTGAGTGGATACCATGATGGACGACCCCTCTCTTTGAGCGTATATCGCGATGAATTACCCCTCTCTTTGTGTGCATGCCATAATGAACGGTCCCTTTCTTAAAGCGTATATTGTGATTGACGACCCCTCTGTTTTTGTGTATGTCACGGTGAATGCCCTCTCTTCGAGTGCATGTCATAATGAACGGTCCCCTTCTTAGAACATAAACCGTGATCGACGACCCCTCTCTTTGCGTGTATGTCATTGTGAGTGACCCCTATCTTTGAGCGTATGTCGCGATGAATGACCCCTCTCTTCGAGTGCATGTCGTAATAAATAGTCCCTTTCTTAGAGTGTATACCGTGATGGATGACCCCTCTGTTTGAGAGTATGTCGCGATGAATGACACCTCTCTTTGAGTGCATGTCATAATCAACGGTCCCTCTCTTTGAGCATATACTATGATCGATGATCCTCTCTTTGAGTGTACGTTGCGATGAATGACCCTCTCTTCGAGTGCATTTCATGGTGAATAGTCCCCTCTTTGAGCGTATATTGTGATGGACGACCCCTCTCTTTGAGCGTATATCGCAATAAATAACATGCCTGACACTGCCCACATCACTGCCGTAGCAGACCCGTACTAGGAAATACTATAGAGGATGGCAGCTATGGATCTTAGGCAGCAACAATACATGGAGTATCAGAGGGACTTCAACAACACACTTGCCCAAATGATGCCCATAACTTTCCCAACCAAGGGGTGCAGTTTTTAGAGTTCACAACTAATATGTTCGTAACGGCTGCACCCTACACAGAGACCACTCTAGCTCCAAGAGGACCGAGGCCATTCTTCCCCACTGACCCTCAACAACAATTTCATGCTGCTGGCCCATTTAAGGCAACAGATTCTGTCTCGGCATCATCTGCCAACAAACGGCCATTCAAAAGGAGGGCAGTCTTCAACACACCACCAAGATCCCCATCATCATGGGTAGTCTATCTGATGAGATAGATACCTATGTACATCAAAAGTTCAACCGCTGCTGGACGAAGCATCCACCATGCCTGGGCAGATACAGAGAATGATGGAGGAACAGATGTCATGATCACCGAGGAAGTTGCTGAAGATGAAGAAGGAGAAGAAGTGAACGCTTCCATGCAACGGACACCACCAGCAAGAGTCCAGCCACCACGACAACCAAAAACTCAGCTATTGCCATCACCAAAGATGAAGCAATCATCAACAAGGCCTAGAAAATTGATTGTTGACAACAGCTCTTCGGACTCCATTTAATTATTTTTTTAATGTTACTTTTGTATAATTACTTGTTTCCTTTTCATATTTTGTTGCCTACTATGTGCCCCTATAAGCATTGAGGGCAATGCTTGGTTTGAGTTTGGGGGTATAGAGCCACTACCGAGGCATTCCACTGCCGCGGCCTTGCCATAAAAAGGGAGTATTTCAGTGATTTTTCAAAATTTTTCTATGTCCACCACCTTACATAAATTTTTTGCCCATACTTTTGCACTGCTTTTCAGTAGTATTGCCTTAGTTTATTCTTTTAAGGCAATATAAATCTTTCTCCTTACCATGGTTAGATCCTATTTAGAGGAGTTAACTCTAGAATACTTAAGGAAGACAACTAGAAGCTTGCTATAAGGTTGATCTTAAAAATACTTTTGGGACTTGTTTGACTATAGGAATTCTTTTAATAAACTTAGGTGATAAAGACTTAGATTTTTGAAATTATGACTAGAGGTGCCTATCACCGGCTCTAGGAAGTACTCTTCTTCATGTTAGAGGTGCCCGAAATTGGCTTTAATGTGCTTAAAAGAATAGCAAAAGAAATAAGAAAATATTAAGGAGAAAACACAATCCTTGAGGTGCCCGAAATTGGCTCAAGAAATTGGTGTTTTTAAAGAAGAGAATATTAAATCCAAGTCTATTTGTCTTGAACTTAGAGTTTGTCTAAGAAGGCCTTCAATCAAACTTGTCCACAAAAACGCACACACTCACAAAATCTTATAGTTTGTTTTCTAGGTAAACCCTTGGGTAACCAAAAGGTTAAGTCTAAAGAAAAGTCATAGTTATGGTAGGGAGAATAGATGAAAACATAAGACCAAGAAAGAATAAGATTTGACAATTTGATGGTTTGCATTGCTTGAGGACAAGCAATAGTTCGAGTTTGGGGGTGTGATAAGTGCTCAAATCACTATCACTTTTTACACCTTTTGCGGGAATAAATCACCAAATCTACACCTACTTAGACAAATGCATGTACTTAATGTGAGATATTTAGAGGTTATACTGTTAAAGATGGTATTTACAGAAAAAGCAAGTTTTATTGTATTTTTGTATCTTTGCAGGAAAAGCTATTGCCACGACAACAAATGAGGAGGAGGCAAGACCTGATCCCGAGGCAGCAGATAGAGACAAGTAGCGATATTGTAGGCAAGCTGATGAGAAAAATGAGGAGAACGTTGTTGTGCGATTGCATTGGACAGAAACAAGTCAATTGAATCCAGTATACAACACAACTGCATCCTAACCACTTTCTCTTTTTGATTTTTCTATTATTATTTAGCGTTCGTTATTTAGTTTAATCACACCCAAAACTACTTGTGCTTTTATTTTATTTTATAGAGCAAGAAGACAAAAGAAGGTATATATAACAATCCGTGTGGAGATGATACATGACTTTCTCATCATTTTATTACTTGCGACATATTCACTTGCACTAATTACGCATATTTGACATGAATGACCCCTTTTTTTAGCGTATGTCGCAATGAATGACCCCTCTCTTCGAGTACATGTCACAATGAATGGTCCCTTAGAGCATATACCATGATGGGCGACCCTTCTCTTTGAGCATATGCCGTGGTGAATAACCCCTCTATTCATGATCATGTTAAGGTCAACGGTCCCTCTCTTTGAGCGTATACCATGATGAATGACCCCTCTCTTTGAGCGTATGCCGCAATGAATGACCCCTCTCTTCGAGTGCACAACATGGTGAATGGTCCCTCTCTTTGAGCGTATACGGTGATGGAAAACCCCTCTCTTTGAGCATATGTCACGATGAATGACCCCTCTCTTTGAGCATATACTTTGATAAATGACCCCTCTCTTCGAGTGTAAGTCATGGTGAAAGGTCCTTCTCTTTAAGAGTATATCGTGATGGATGACCCCTCTCTTTGAGCAAATGTCGCGATGAATGACCCCTCTCTTCGATTGCATGTCATAATCAATGGTCGCTTTCTTAGAGCGTATACCGTGATGGACGACACCTCTCTTTTAGCGTATGTCGTGGTGAATGACCCCTCTCTTCGAGAGTATGTCATAATGAATGGTCCCACTCTTTGAGCGTATGCCATGATGGACAACCCTCTCTTCGAGTGCATGTTATGCTAAACGGTCCCTTTCTTTGAGCGTATAACGACATGGACGATCCCTCTTTTTTAGCGTATGACATGATGAAAGACCGCTCTCTTCGAGTGCATGTCATAATGAATGGTCCCTTTCTTAGATCATATACCATGATGGACGACCCTACTCTTTGAGCATATGTCACGGTGAATGACCCCTCTCTTTGAGTGCATGTCACAATGGACGGTCCCTCTCTTTGAGCGTATGTTGCCATAAATGACCCGTCTATTCGAGTGCATGTCATGGTGAACTATCCTTCCCTTTGAGCGGATACCGTGGTGGGCGACCACTCTCATTGAGCATATATCGCGATGAATGACCTCTCTCTTCGATTGTATGTCATAATGAACGGTCTCTCTCTTTGAGCGTATACCATGATCGATGACCCTCTCTTTGAGCGTATGTCGCGTTGAATGACCCGTCTGTTCGAGTGCATGTAATGATGAATAGTCCCTCCCTTTGAGCGGATACCCTGATAGACGACCCCTCTCTTTGAGCGTATATCGTGATGAATGACGCCTCTCTTCGAGTGCATGTCATAATGAATGCTCCCTTTCTTAGAGCGTATACCGTGATGGACAACCCTTCTCTTTGAGCGTATGTCGCGATGAATGACCCCTCTCTTCGAGTACATGTCATAATGAAAGGTTCCTTTCTTAGAGCGTATACCATGATGGATGACCCTTGATATGATCACAACCAACAATGATTCAAAAGAATTTCCTATTGGACCTATGACGCGTGCTAAAACCAAGAAATTCCAAGAGACCATGGGAAATCTATTTATTCAAATCTGAAAATTAGAGAATGCAACATCAACTTTGTTGGAACAATAAAGCCTCCTACTTGTGCATGAGTTTGCATGAGTTCTTTCTTAAGTTTTTAAATTTAATTTCAGCATGTGTGCTTGAATAAATAATGCTTGATGTTCATTTAAGCGTGTTAGTTCAATAAAGTTCATTAGCTCAATTAATGCATGATAGTTCACTTAAAGCATGTTAGTTTTCTTATATTTATAAGTTCATTTAGTGTGCTAGTTATATAATTAATTAAACTAGATCATTCATTGAAACTAGTTTCATTAATTAAACTAACTCATTAAATTTGTTTCATGCATTCACTTTTATTTTTATTTAATAAAGTTGTTATTTACTGATTGCTTATATATTATTTCATCTAGGATATTCTTTTGGAGAAATGGTTGATCATATTCTAAGGAATGACAAGGCATTTACATCAATTAAAGTCCCTTGAAGGCCCATCAAGGCTGATTACAATGCAATTCAATGGAGCAATTACACCACTTTAATGTTGTTATTTCCAGCCATGATTTTAATGTTTTCAAGAGAGTCTTTACATCACTTTAAGGCTATTAGTTTCAGCAAGAAAGAATGAGAAGACATGCAATGAAAGCCTTCATTATCACCATTTCAGGGAGAGTAAAGGCAAGAGTTATAACAACACTCAAGGAGGGAATTCAAGGAATATCAGTCAACTTGTTTGGCATTTTATGATTAGATACGAGCATATTTGAGTCTTGAGAACTTGTTCAAACTTCTTCTTGTATTCCTTAGCTTTCCAACGCATTTTGAATCACCTCAATCCGATATCCGGAGCTTAAGATATGATTAAATTATTGAAGATAGTACATGCTGGAAATTCAATACAGGAATAGTTACAAGATGCTTCTTCCAAAAATTCAAGAGATCATTCAATTGCTGAATTCAATGTTTCATCAACAGCCCATTAAAGGAGGATGAATGACAACTTAATCAAGCATCAGCCCAAGGGTTTCTACATGTGGATGATATGTATGTCAACATTCATTCTAAGAATGACCACATTCATCCTTCTATATCAAACTTTTGGCAGTCAATTAGAGATGGGATAACCTACAAATTAATAGGCCTTTAACACTAGAATAATGAGTCTTTAGTCTTTGTCTAAGTTAATCAATTTGTTATTGTCTTACACCTATAAATAGGCACTCATTCCATTGTAAAAGATACAACATTTAACATATATTACAACTTGAGAGTGTTTCTCTTTTATAGTTCTTTTTGAACTTTATCGGATTGCAAGATTGTTCTTGTGGCATTATCTCTATTTATATTTTTATATTGATGGTTCCTAGTTCTTATAACTAGAGGGTCACAATCCCTTAACCTTTCACCCAAGTCACGGTTTAAAAACTCTTAAGGAACGAGTCTTCACTTTTTAGTGTTGGTTCCTCCTTTGTTTACAACGCACCATCAATTACATTCCTTATTTTCACTTCCATCATCCATACATCCATATTTTCCATACTTCATCTTAAACACAACAACCATCTTATCATCATTCCATATCACCATACTATTCATCCATTTCATATCATCTTGTAAGTTTTATTTCAAAATTCCTCTTTTTCATTTCAGTTACTTACTAGAATCACGACTGGGCAATCACAAGTACAAATTCGGATATTCTACAACAGGATTCATATCAACCTTCTTTTTTAGTGCATGTCATAATAAACGATCCCTCTCTTTGAGCGTATACCGTGATCGATGATCCCTCTCTTTGAGCGTATGTCACGATGAAAGACCCCTCTCTTCGAGTGCAAGTCATGGTGAAAGGTCCTCTTTAAGAGTATACCGTAATGGATGACCCCTCTCTTTGAGCGAATATCGCGTTGAATGACCCCTCTCTTCAACTGCATGTCATAATGGATGGTCCCTTTCTTAGAGCGTATATCGTGATGGACGACACCTCTCTTTGAGTGTATGTCGCGGTGATTGATCTCTCTTCGAGACTATATCATAATGAATGGTCCCTCTCTTTGAGCTTATGCCGTGATGGAAGACCCATCTCTTTGAGCATATGTCGCGTTGAATGACCCCTCTCTTCGAGTGCATGTTTTGGTGAACGGTCCCTCTCTTTAAGCATATAACGAGATGGACGAACCCTCTTTTTTAGCATATGTCACAATGAATGACCCGTCTCTTTGAGTGCAAGTCATAATGAATGGTCCATTTCTTAGAGCAAATACCGTAATGGACGACCCTTCTCTTGGAGCATATGTTGCAGTGAATGACTCGTCTATCCGAGTGCATGTCCAGGTGAACGGTTCCTCTGTTTGAGCGTATGCCGTGACAGACGACCCCTCTCTTTGAGTGTATGTCGCGATGAATGACCCCTCTCTCTGAGTGCATGACATGGTGAATGATCTCTCTTTGCGCGTATACCGTGATGGACGACTCAACTCTTTCACCGTATGTCGTGATGAATGACCCCTCTCTTTGAGTGTATGTCGCGATGAATGACCCCTCTCTTCGAGTGCAGGTCATAATGAATGACCCCTCTCTTTGAGTGCATGTCATGGTGAACGACCCCTCTCTTTGAGCATAAATCGTGATGAACGACCGCTCTCTTCGAGTGTATGTCATAACGAATGGTCCCTTTCCTAGAGCGTATACCGTGATCGACGACCCATCTGTTTGAGCGTATGTCGCGATGAATGACCCCTCTCTTTGAGTGTATCTCATAATGAAAGGTCCATTTCTTAGAGTGTATACTGTGATGGATGACCCTTCTCTTTGACCGTATGTCAAGATGAATGACCTGTAATATCCCGTTTTTGGGGTTATTAGTTTAGGCTTAGGGGAATTCGATTCGGGACGAATCGGGTTCTCCGGTTCATTAATTCCGGCAAAAATAAAATAAGGATATTTTAAATTAAGAAAAATAATAATTTGGAAGGTGGTTTGAAATATTAAAAATATGTTTCAAATTTAAAAGAAAATAATTTGGATTTATTTTTTATTTTTAATTATGCTTAATTATGCAGAAATGACCAATTTGTAATTTTTGGAAAAATTTGGAGGACCAATTTGGTGATTTTCGAAAATATGATGTTTTTAGTGACTAAATTGAAAAGCAAGCTAAACTTAGAATCCTTAGAGGGCCATAAACCCATTTTTAATTTTTAATGATGATTTATTCACGAAAATATATTTTTAATTACTTTAATTGGGTTTTTAATCATTTTCTCTCAAAACCACTTTTTTCTTATTTTTCTCTCATCTTTTTCTCTCATTTTCTCTCATTTTCTATCCATTTTCTCTTCATCTTTTCTCTTCAATTCCTTGCTGATTTTTGCATCTTTTTCAACAAAGATTACATCATTTGCATCATCTTTCCATTCTTTACAAAACCTAAGCATCAATTTCATCAAATCTACATCAAATTGCAAGGAATCAAGAAGGGGAAAATCTCATATTTTTGGTGAATAGATCTTGAAGGTAATTTTCTGGATTTTTATTCTTTTCTAAGGTTCTTTATTGAAATTCCCAAGTATTAGCTTGCTAATTTTTGAATAAAAACTTGATTATATGTTTTAATGTTAGATCTAGTGATTTTGTGATGTTTTTGTGAAATCTTTTTGGATCTCATTTAATGCTGGAAATTAGTTGAATTCAATCATGTTTTTATGTTGATTTAATGATTAATTGAGTCTTTATTTGATAGCACATTAATTTAATCCCGGAATAATGCAATCGGTGTAGTTTTAAGGTGCTTTTCGGTTGTTTTATGGGCTGTTTTAGATGCTTAAATGTTGCTGGAGATATAAGGATGGTTTGGATGTGTTTTTGGATCATAATTGAGGTGGATTAGATGTTAGATTCATTAGGTTTTGGGCTGGTGTTGTTTGGATGCGTTTCGGCTAAGTTTTTGGTAGTTTAATGGTGATCGGATATGGCTGTTGGTTTAAGCATGTTATGATGTGAGAATGCTCTATTTTTAATGTTGTAGATGAGGTACAAGAATAAGCTTGAGTGCTGGTGCGTTGGTGCGATCATCGGATAGCGGCGAAAGCTCGTTTCGCTTGTCGGTGAGTGATTTCGTATTTAAAGCGAATCGCGTTTGGTACGTTCTGTTTTTGTGAAAACCTTCCATAGTTCAAGAGTAAGTAAAGTATTTATTTTGATAAACCGGTATGAGTTTCAGCTACATTTTACAAAGGTATTTTGTTGGTAATGCAATGAGATTTATGGAAATGCATGAGCATGTTTTGAAATGGTGCATACATGAGAATTACTTGCTGAAATGCATAGCTTATTTAACATCCATGATTATGAAAAATTATGAGAAATGATTTGGGATACAATATGGTTATTTGCCTTATATATGATGGTGCCTTTGGGCATGACTTTTGGTTCATTTGTTGAACATATTATGCATGCATTATGAGCAACAAGTTATATGATTTGGAATACAATATGGTTATTTGCCTTATATATAATGGTGCCTTTGGGCATGGCTTTTGGTTCATTTGTTGAATATATTATGCTTGCATTATGAACAGCAAGTTATCATGCATATTTGATTATGATATTGGCTTAGTGACACTAACTTTAGATTCGAATACGAATGACATGTCATTAGAATTGTCTTAAGTGCACTATAATCAAAACTGAAAATATAGAATATTGCCTACACGTAACAAGGGTGACTTTGTGTCCAACCATACGTGGTAGAGCCACCTACACGTAACAAGGGTGACTATGTGTCCGATCATGCGTGGTAGTGCTAATGGTGGCTTCGTGTCATATCAATGGTGACTTATTGTCATGTCAATGGTGACTTCGTGTCATGTCAATGGTGACTTCGTGTCTTGACGAGACAAATGTCTCATGGATCCGTGTATTTGGTGAACTCAAGGTTCACATTAAGTGTTCACTAGAAAGCCAATATACATACATGAATTTGAGTAGAAGATTGAGCATCATTTATAAATTGTTTTGATAAGGATATATGAACTCAAGGATGCATTTGGTTAAAAGAACATGAGCATGAGATGTTAGCATGCATGATTTAACAAAGTATTGCAAATTATGGTTTTATCATGGTTTTAAATTGATGCATTGATGGTTTGTGTAGAGCTTCCTCACTAAGCATGTTTGCTTAAGCTCTCTTTTCATCCATGCAGAGAAATAAAGATCACTCTGAGACCAAGGGGAAAGATCACTTTGAATTTGGTATGTTTTTGGCCAATAAATTGGGCAAGGCAATGTGTAACACAACCTATGAGAGGAGTGTGTTCTTAAGCTTTGAATCATGTTGTAATAAGATCATTAATGTTTGATAGCTATTGTTGAACTTTGGAAATTATTTGAATTGTTGAAGCATGTACTATCATGATTGCTATGTTATTAATCTCTTCTTAGGGAGAATGCCTATAGCTTGAATGATGTCCATGACGTAGTTAATTATGTGCCATATGTTGTTAATCATGTTTAGAATTGAAAGTTGCTGGAAATTATATTTTAGTCCCGGATATCTTCCTTTGTTTGATTAAGGTACTTACAGATGTTATATTGAGCTGAAATTTTGCATGCATGATTAAAGTTGATTTAATTTCAAGATGGTTAACCTATTTCGGATGAAGTCCTTGTATTTTGGAATATTTACATTTTGGTCCCTAAAATAGAGAAACATGCAATTGATGATGTTAGAATAATCCGTTTGAGCTGAAACTTGTTGTGTAGTATACTTGGGTGTCTAATTGGAATTTGATGGAAAGAATTTCTACTTTGCTAATTGCATTTAAAAGTTTTACGTTTTAGTCCTTAATCCATGTTAGTGTTTAATTGGATGGTTGTTTTTAATTAATGTGTTACCGATAGTGCTTCGTATGAGACCATGACATGTAGTAGTAAGAATATGCATCTAGCTAAGATAAAATAAAAAAATATATAACGGTTTTAGGGTTGTTTTTCGGATCGGACCCTCACGGGTTTGGTTCGATATTCCCCGTGTAACCCGTTAGTACCGGTTTCGTCTGGGCCGGGCTAAGGGGGTTACATTTGGTGGTATCAGATCCGGGTTGAATAAAATGTGTAGTTGGTTTGAAAAGTGTGTTGTAAGGATTGTAAAATGTGTTGTTGATTTGTAAAGTGTGTAGTTGGTTGGTTAAAGCATGCATAGAATTGCTAAGTTATGTGCTTAAATGTGCGATTGATCATGATATGTGTGATTGAACATGATATGTTATTGGAGTGTGAAAATCTATTCTTGATGATTGTACTTTGAGTAATGATGGTTAAACTGGGGTTATTGGTTACACATTGCCAATACCAACATGTTTTTAGATGCTCTCATATTTCCCTTGGTTCTTGCCCGAATGTAAGTTTGTTTTATTTGAACATTATGTTTTAAACTGCATGTTTAAAGTTTTTGAATATGTTTCTGAGACGTAAGTCACTAGATACTGTTGATATAAACTTTGATGGTCAAGATTGAAGATGAAACGACTGTTAGGGAAGAGTAAATTCTTCCTCCTCTGTAAGTGTGCCTTCGGTTAGGCCGGAAGGTTAGTTTATGGTGTTGCACCGTTCTTTCGAGTATGTTTTAGTTTGCTGAAGCTGGTACAGATATTGCTAATCTGACTTAGGAGTTGTCAATAAGATGGTAGTTGAGGTTGTTGGAATTGAGGATGTTATTTGTGAGTGTGAACAATAATCATGTTTAGATTAAGAGCACATATATGTATATATTTATAGATAATGTAGGACATGCATGCATTCTTGAGCATGACATTAGAAATTACATTTACATGCCTATGCACTTGCATAGGCATTTATGAGGGCATACATGAAATCATGCATATATTTGTTCACACTTGCGAGTAGCTCCTTGAGGGTGTAAGTGGAGTGTGGTTAGTTCTTTTAAGATGAAGGTATGGAAAAAAAAGAGGTTGAAAGAATTTTCTTATGGTGTTAAGCTGAATGTGTAGTGGGCAAACTACCCTTTCGGTTAGGGAATGGTCTTAGATGAACAATGAATAGTTGGTCTCAGAGTTGTGAATGTTTGAAACCAAGGTAAATACCCTGAGTTATGGTTAGTTTGAGTTGGTCATTACTAAAGGAAGTGCTGAGTTTTACGGATTCTTTCTAGTTAAGATCTGGAGGTTGTAACAAGGTTGCAGCATGTTTTGTAGAGTAAGGCGAGTTGGTGTTTTTCTGAGTGATATGAAATTATTTTGTGGAAATTACATGGAGTTCATTGTAGTGTGGTTAGTGTGCAGTTAGATCGGAGGTTGTGACCAATTTGGTATGGTCAGGGTGGAAGTAAAATATGAGATACATGTTGGTATGAGAGTTGTGAAATCGGGGGTTTGAATCATAGATTGTTGTGACCTTTAGAGGTTTGGTTGTACTATAAAGGAGGAAAGTGTACACGTTGTGTTTACAGGATGTTAAGTTGGATATACTTCGGGTAAAGTTAGTTTTTGATGATGTCTGAAGTGGTGTAATGTGGATCGCTGGACAATTTATGGTTTGTATCCATTGTTCAGTCTTATGGTTTGCTTTTATCGAAAAGTGTTTTGAGGTTTTGTGTTTGGTGGGTTTGTGTTTGTGGATGTTTCATCATTATGGTTACCGCTCTGGCAAGGTATAAAATAAGAGATGTTGAAGCTAGTGGAAGGAATGGTTCTACAAGTTTGGATTTTGTTGTGGTATAGTTAATGTAGGAGTTGGTTTGTCGATGAGTTGATAATGAAAAAAAAGTTTTGGGTTAAGTGTCAAGTCACTTAATGATGTGTAGATTTTAAAGTTTGAACCATGGTGTTGAGTTGGTTGTGGTGGCTAAACCTTAAGTTGGAAATAATGTTGTTGTGATGAGTATAATGTTGAGGTTGACACAAAGTTGGTAAGTTTCTTGTATGATATGTTTTGTAGAATGTTAGCAACCGGGGATGACTTGGCTTATATAAGAATGCTTGCAATGGGAGTTTGTTATGTGGGATAAGCCTGGGTTGTTGAGTTACAAGGGAAGATGTTCGGTTAACCTATAGGGAGACCTAGTTATATGGTGGATCTATGAGCGAAATTCAACCTTGGTAAAGTTGATCGGGGACAAATCGTGGCAAAGTGTTTGTTGAGGGTCTAGTGGAGGATATGTTCTTGGCAAGGTTTAGTTTTGTGTTGAGAATCTTTTTGTGTTATGTTAACCGCATGGTTGCTACGGAAAGTGGCGAGATGGAATGGTATCTTGAGCAGGGCTTATGGTAATCTTATTCCATGGGTTTGGTGGTGAATGTTGTGGTAGGAGTTGGGGAAAAACATGTGTATTTGACTAAGCTGGTTTGGATTATGTTGAAATCATATGTAAATATTTGTCATGCTGATAAGCTAGGTGAGTATCAATTTTCTTTGGGTTATTAGTAGTAAGGGTGCCCAGGGTTGAAGTTGGGAAGAATCATCATAAGTTTGGTAGTAAGTTCTATCGATGATATGAAGTTTTCTTATGAGTTTTGTAGGATCAATCGTTTGTTGGAGTACGGTTTTTCTTGGGTTCCTAAGTTCCATTATAAGGGATGTGTGAGTGGTGTATATATAACATGATAAGATTTGAAAGTTTTTAAGACCGACATAGGTTGTTGTTTGGATGTTGGGTTTTATCATTAATAGGTAAATGGATGATATGTTGTGACGTTGTGATATGATTAATATGACTCATAATAAAGTTGTTGTTGGTGGTGGTGTTTGCTTAAGACACTGTTGGCAGTTTTGTACAAGTTAGTCTGAAGTTTGTTGTGTGGAGTGGAGGTTGGTGAAAGGTTTAGTTGGTTACCTGGTATGTGGGAGGATGTCGAAAGTAAGGTTAGTTCGATGGTGATGGTATGGAAATCGTTGCGGTTATCAAGAGTTGGTTATCAACCTTATGGGGTTTTCTTTTGAGTTATGTTTTCTATAGAGGTTGAGATGGTATGGTGGTTTGTGTATTGTTGCTTAGGTGTGAGGAAGAAATTGGTTGGTTGTCCGAAGAGGGTAAGTGTGGGTTGCTTGTTGTATATCATCCGGGGAAAGCCAATGTAGTGGCCGATGCTTTGAGCCGTAAGGCGGCGGTTGAGTTGAGAGCAATATTTGCTAAGTTGAGTATTTCTAAGGAGGGTGGTTTAGTGGCGGAGTTGTAAGTAAAGCCTAACTTGGTTGAGAAGATAAGGTGAAACAGTTAGAGGATGAGACGTTGGTACCTTTTGTGAAGGATATTGCTGAAAGTAGATCGACCGAGTATCGTTTTGATGTGGATGAGATGCTGTGGTTTGGGGGTCAGATTATGGTGCCGGATGATGTTGAGTTGAGGTAAACTATTTTTAGCAGAAGCACATACTAGTCCGTTTGCTATGCACCCGGGTAGAGTGAAGATGTATAGTGATGTTGAGGGTGTGTACTTTTGGGTTGGTTTAAAGAGAGATGTGACGGAGTTTGTTTCTCGTTGCATAGTGTGTCAGCGGGTGGAAGCTGAACATCAGTTCCCTGCAGGTTTGTTGCAACCTGTTCAGGTTCCGGAGTGGAAATGGGAGAGAGTTACCATGGATATTGTGACGGGGTTACCTTTAACACCGTCCAAGAAGGATTCTATATGGGTGATTGTTGATAGGTTTACGAAGTGTGCACATTTTCTTGCCGTGCATACAATGTGATCTATGGATAAGTTGGCAGATTTGTATATTTCTGAGGTGGTGAGATTGCATGGTGTACCTAAGTCGATCATATCAGATAGGGATCCGCGGTTTACATCCATGTTTTGGAGGAGTTTGCAGACAACTTTAGGTACGAGGCTTAGCTTTAGTACGGCTTATCATCCACAGACGGATGGACAGTCTGAGCTTGTTATTCAGACTTTGGAGGATATGTTGAGGTGTTGTATCATCGAGTTTCAAGGTTCTTGGGAGAAGCAATTGCCGTTGGAAGAGTTTGCTTACAGTAATAGTTTTCAGACGAGTATACGGATGGCACCGTTTGAGGCTTTATACGGGCATAGGTGTTGTATACCTTTGTGTTGGAAAGAAGTTGGGCAAAAGTATGTTTCTTTGCCTCAAGTTTTAAAGATGCGGATGAAAAGGTTAAGTTGATATGTACTGAACTTAAGGAGGCTTCGGATAGGCAGAAGTCCTATGCCGATTTGAAGCGTAGGGAGATAGAGTATGATGTTGGGGACAAAGTGTTTCTTAGGGTTTCTCCGTGAAAGAAGGTGATGAGGTTTGGACGTAAGAGTGAGTTGGGTCATCATTTTATTGGGCCATATGAGGTGTTAGAGCCAATTGGTTGTTATCGGTTGAGGATGTTGGTGGAGTTGAGTAAGATGCATTATGTGTTTCCATGTATTGATGCTTCGTAAGTATCGTTCAGATCCTTTTCATGTTGTTCTAGTTGAGGAATCTGAGTTAAGAGCGGATGCGAGTTATGAGGAAGAACCGGTGAGGATTTTGGATGTGGACACAAAAGTTCTTCGAGGAAGAACCATAGGTTTGGTTAAAGTGCTTTGGAAGCACCGAGGGGGCGAAGAGGTAACTCAGGAGACATGGAAAAGTATGGAGGAGTAGTTTCCTCACTTATTTACTTGAGGTAAATTTCGAGGACGAAATTTTCTTAAGAGGGGGAGAGTTGTAACATCCCGTTTTTGGGGTTATTAGTTTAGGCTTAGTTAGGAGAATTCGATTCGGGACGAATCGGGTTCTCCGGTTTATTAATTCTGGGAAAAATAAAATAAGGATATTTTTAATTAAGAAAAATAATAATTTGGAAGGTGGTTTGAAATATTTAAAATATGTTTCAAATTTAAAAGAAAATAATTTGGATTTATTTTTGATTTTTAATTATGCTTAATTATGCATAAATGACCATTTGTAATTTTTGGAAAAATTTGGAGGACCGATTTGGTGATTTTCGAAAATATGATGTTTTTAGTGACTAAATTGAAAAGCAAGCTAAACTTAGAATCCTTAGAGGGCCATAAACCCATTTTTAATTTTTAATGATGATTTATTCACCAAAATATATTTTTAATTACTTTAATTGGATTTTTAATCATTTTCTCTCAAAACCACTTTTTCCTCATTTTTCTCTCATCTTTTTCTCTCATTTTCTCTCCACTTTCTCTTCAATTCCTTGCTGATTTTTGCATCTTTTTCAACAAAGATTACATCATTTGCATCATCTTTCCATTCTTTACAAAACCTAAGCATCAATTTCATCAATTCTACATCAAATTGCACGGAATTAAGAAGGGGAAAATCTCATATTTTTGGTGAATAGATCTTGAAGGTAATTTTCTAGATTTTTATTCTTTTCTAAGGTTCTTTATTGAAATTCCCAAGTATTAGCTTGCTAATCTTTGAATAAAAACTTGATTCTATGTTTTAATGTTAGATCTAGTGATTTTGTGATGCTTTTGTGAAATCTTTTTGGATCTCATTTAGTGCTGGAAATTAGATGAATTCAATCATGTTTTTAAGTTGATTTAATGATTAATTGAGTCTTGATTTGATAGCACATTAATTTAATCCCGGAATAATGCAATCGGTGTAGTTTTAAGGTGCTTTTCGGTTGTTTTATGGGCTGTTTTAGATGCTTAAATGTTGCTGGAGATATAAGGATGGTTTGGATGTGTTTTTGGATCATAATTGAGGTGGATTAGATGTTAGATTCGTTAGGTTTTGGGCTGGTGTTGTTTGGATGCGTTTCGGTTAAGTTTTTGGTAGTTTAATGGTGATCGGATATGGCTGTTGGTTTAAGCATGTTATGATGTGAGAATGCTCTATTTTTAATGTTGTAGATGAGGTAAAAGAATAAGCTTGAGTGCTGGTGCGTTGGTGCGATCATCGGATAGCGGCGAAAGCTCGTTTCGCTTGTAGGTGAGTGATTTCGGATTTAAAGCGAATCGCGTTTGGTACGTTCTGTTTTTGGGAACTATGGAAGAGTGTGAAAACCTTCCATAGTTCAAGAGTAAGTAAAGTATTTATTTTGATAAACCGGTATGAGTTTCGGCTACATTTTACAAAGGTATTTTGTTGGTAATGCAATGAGATTTATGAAAATGCATGAGCATGTTTTGAAATGGTGCATACATGAGAATTATTTGCTGAAATGCATAGCTTATTTAACATCCATGATTATGAAAAATTATGAGAAATGATTTGGGATACAATATGGTTATTTGCCTTATATATGATAGTGCCTTTGGGCATGGCTTTTGGTTCATTTGTTGAACATATTATGCATGCATTATGAGCAGCAAGTTATATGATTTGGAATACAATATGGTTATTTGCCTTATATATAATGGTGCCTTTGGGAATGGCTTTTGGTTCATTTGTTGAACATATTATGCATGCATTATGAGCAGCAAGTTATCATGCATATTTGATTATGATATTGGCTTAGTGACACTAACTTTAGATTCGAATACGAATGACATGTCATTAGGATTGTCTTAAGTGCACTATAATCAAAACTGAAAATATAGAATATTGCCTACACGTAACAAGGGTGACTTTGTGTCCAACCGTGCGTGGTAGAACCGCCTACACGTAACAAGGGTGACTATGTGTTCGATCATGCGTGGTAGTGCTAATGGTGACTTAGTGTCATGGCAATGGTGACTTAGTGTCATGGCAATGGTGACTTCGTGTCATGTCAATGGTGACTTCGTGTCATGACGAGACAAATCTCTCATGGATCCGTGTATTCGGTGAACTCAAGGTTCACATTAAGTGTTCACTAGAAAGCCAATATACATACATGAATTTGAGAAGAAGATTGAGCATCATTTATAAATTGTTTTGATAAGGATATATGAACTCAAGGATGCATTTGGTTAAAAGAACATGAGCATGAGATGTTAGCATGCATGATTTAACAAAGTATTGCAAATTATGGTTTTATCATGGTTTTAAATTGATGCATTGATGGTTTGTGTAGAGCTTCCTCACTAAGCATGTTTGCTTAAGCTCTCTTTTCATCCATGCAGAGAAATAAAGGCACTTGGAGCTTCGTTCGAGGCAAGGAGACCAAGGGGAATGATCACTTTGAATTTGGTATGTTTTTGGCCAATAAATTGGGCAAGGCAATGTTTAACACAACCTATGAGAGGAGTGTGTTCTTAGGCTTTGAATCATGTTGTAATAAGACCATTAAGGTTTGATTGCTATTGTTGAACTTTGGAAATTGTTTGAATTGTTGAAGCATGTACTATCATGATTGCTATGTTATTAATCTCTTCTTAGGGAGAATGCCTATAGCTTGAATGATGTCCATGACGTAGTTAATTATGTGCCATATGTTGTTAATCATGTTTAGAATTGAAAGTTGCTGGAAATTATATTTTAGTCCCGAATATCTTTCTTTGTTCGATTAAGGTACTTACATATGTTATATTGAGCTGAAATTTTGCATGCATGATTAAAGTTGATTTAATTTCAAGATGGTTAACCTATTTCGGATGAAGTCCTTATATTTTGGTCCCTAAAATAAAGAAACATGCAATTGATGATGTTAGAATAATCCGTTTGAGTTGAAACTTGTTGTGTAGTATACTTGGGTGTCTAATTGGAATTTGATGGAAAGAATTTCTACTTTGCTAATCGCATTTAAAAGTTTTACGTTTTAGTCCTTAATCCATGTTAGTGTTTAATCGGATGGTTGTTTTTAATTAATGTGTTACCGATAGTGCTTCGTATGAGACCATGACATGTAGTAGTAAGAATATGCATCTAGCTAAGATAAAATAAAAAAAATATAACGGTTTTAGGGTTGTTTATCGGATCGGACCCTCACGGGTTTGGTTCGATATTTCCCGTATAACCCGTTAGTACCGGTTTCGTCTGGGCCGGACTAAGGGGGTTACATGACCCCTCTCTTTCAGTGCATATCATAATAAACGGTCCCTCTCTTTGAGCGTATACCGTAATCGATGTCCCATCACTTTGAGCGTATGTCACGATGAAAGACTCCTCTCTTCGAGTGCAAGTCATAGTGAAAGGATGACCCCTCTCTTTGAGCGAATGTCGCGATGAATGACCCCTCTATTCGACTACATGTCATAATGAATGGTCCCTATCTTAGAGCGTATACCGTGATTATCGACACCTCTTTTTGAGCGTATGTCACAGTGAATGACCCCTCTCCTCGATAGTATGTCATAATGAATGGTCCTCTCTTTGAGCGTATGCCGTGATGAACGACCCCTCTCTTTGAGCGTATGTCGCATTGAATGACTCCTCCCTTCGAGTTCATATTTTAGTGAACAGTCCCTCTCTTTGAGCATATAACGACATGGACGACCCCTCTTTTTTAGCGTATGTCGCGATGAATAACCCCTCTCTTTGAGTGAATGTCATAATGAATAGTCCCTTTCTTAGAGCATATACCATGATGGATGACCCTTCTCTTTGAGCATATGTCGCTGTGAATGACCCCTCCCTTCGAGTGCATGTCATAATGGACGAACCCTCTCTTTGAGTGTATACCGTGATCGATGACCCTGTTGTTGAGTGTATGTCACGATGAATGACCCCTGTCTTCGAGTGCTTGTCATAATGAACGGTCCCTTTCTTAGACCGTATACTGTGAGGGACGAGTTCACATTTTGAGCGTTTGTCGCGGTGAATTCCCCTCTCTTCGAGTGCATGTCATAATGAATGGTACCCTTCTTGGAACGTATAACGTGATGGACGACCCCTGTCTTCAAGCGCATGTCGCTGTGAATGACCCCTATCTTTGAGTGCATGTCATCCTGAACGGTCTCTCTCTTTAAGCGTATACCATGATGGTTGACCCCTCTCTTTGCGCGTATGTCGCGATGAATGACGCCTCTCATCGAGTGTGACATGGTGAACGGTCCCTCTCTTTGAGCATATACGGTGATGGAAAATCCCTTTATTTGAGCGTATGTCATAATGAATGGTCCCTCTCTTTGAACGTATGTCACGTTAAATGACCCCTCTTTTTTAGCGTATGTCGCAGTGAACGACCCCTCTCTTCAAGTGCATGTTATGGTGAACGGTCCCTCTCTTTGAGCGAATAACGAGATGGACGACCCCTCTTTTTTAGCGTATGTCGCGTTGAATGACCCCTCTCTTCGAGTGCATGTCATAATTAATGGTCCCATTCTTAGATCGTATACTGTGATGGACAACCCTTCTCAGTGAGCGTATGTTGCGATGAATGACCCCTCTCTTCGAGTGCGTGTCATAATGAACGGTCCCATTCTTAGAGAGTATACCGTGATGGACGACCCATCTCTTTGAGCGTATGTAGCGGTGAATGACCCCTCTCTTCGAGAGTATATCGTAATAACCGGTCCCTCTTTTTGCGAGTCTCCCATAATGGACAACCCATCTCTTTGAGTGTATGTCGCGATGAATGACCGCTCTCTTTGAGTGCATGTCATGGTAAATGGTCCCTCTCTTTGAGCGTATACCATGATGGACGACTCCTCTCTTTGAACGTATGTCGCGATATAATAAACAGTCCCTTTCTTAGAGCATATACCGTGATGGACGACCCATCTCTTTGAGCGTTTGTCACGATGAATGACCCCTCTCTTCGAGTGCATGTCATAATGAACGGTCCCATTCTTAGAGAGTATATTGTGATGGACGAGACCTCTTTTTGACCGTATGACGTGGTCAATGACCCCTCTCTTCGAGCATATGTCATAATGAACGGACCATCTCTCTGAGCGTATGCCATAATGCACGACCCCGATCTTCGAGCGTATGTCGCGATGAATGACCCCTCTATTCGAGTGCATGTCATGGTGAGTGGTCCCTCTCTTTGGGCGTATACCGTAATGTACGACCCCTCCCTTTGAGCATATGTCTCAATGAATGACCCATCTCTTTGAGTGCATGTCATAATCAACGGTCGATCTCTTTGAGAGTATACCGTGATGGACGATCCATCTCTTTGAGCATATGTCGCGATGAATGACCCCTCTCTTCGAGTGTATGTCTTAATGGACGATCCCTCTCTTTTAGCGTATACCATGGTGGATGACCCCTCTCTTTGAGCGTATGTCGCGATGAAAGACCCTTCTCTGTGAGTGCAATACATGGTGAACGGTCCCTCTATTTGAGCGTATACTAGGATGGACGATCCATCTCTCTGAGCGTATGTCGTGATGAATGACCCCTCTCTTCGATTGCATGTCATGGTGAACGGTTCCTCGCTCTGAGTATATACCGTGATAAACGACCCGTCTTTTAAGATATGTCGTGATGAATGACCCCTCTCTTCGAGTGTATGTCTTAATGGACGGTTCCTCTCTTTTAGCGTATACCATGATGGATGACCCCTCTCTTTGAGCATATGTCGCGATGAATGACCATTCTCTTGGAGTGCATGACATGGTGAACGGTGCATCTATCTGAGCGTATGCCAGTATGGACGACCCCTTTCTTTGAGCGTATGTCGTGATGAATGACACCTCTCTTTGAGCGTACATCGCGAGGAATAATCCTTCTATTTGAGTGTACATCATAATGAACGGTCTCTCTCTTTGAGTGCATGTCATTATGAACGGTCCCTCTCTTTGAGCGTATACCGTGATCGATGACCCGTCTCTTTGAGCGTATGTTGTGATGAATGACCTTCTCTTCAAGTGTATGTCATGGTGAATGGTTCTTCTCTTTGAGCGTATGTCGTAGTGAATGAACCCTCTCTTCGAGAGAATATAATAATGAACGGTCCCTCTCTTTGAGCGTATGCCGTGATGGACCACCCCTCTTTTTGAGCGTATGTCTCCACGAATGATCACTCTCTTCGAGTGCATGTCAAGGTGAACGGTCCCTCTCTTTGAGAGTATACTGTGATGGACATCACCTCTCTTTGAGCTTATGTCACGATGAATGACTCTTCGAGTGTATGTCATAATGAACGGTCCCTTTCTTAGAGCGTGACGGACGACCCTTCTCTTTGAGCGTATGTAGCTCAGAATGACCGCTCTCTTTGAGTGCATGTCATGCTAAACGACCCCTCTCTTTGAGCGTATACCGTGATGGAGGACCCCTCTCTTTGAGCGTATGTCGTAATGAATGACCCTTCTCTTTGAGTGCATGTCATGCTGAACAACCCCTCTCTTTGAGCGCATACTGTGATGGATGACCTTTCCCTTTGAGCATATGTCGCGATCAAGGATCCTTCTGTTCGAGTGCATCTCATAATGAACAATCCCTTTCCTAGAGCGTATACCGTGATGAACATCACCTTTCCTTGAGCGTATGTCATAGTGACAAACCCCTCTCTTCGAGCGTATGTCATAATTAACGGGTCCCTCTCTTTGAGCGTATACCGTATGGACGACCCCTCTCTTTTAGCGTATGTCGCGGTGAATGACCCCTCACTACTAGAGTATGTCATAATGAACGGCCCCTCTTTTTTAGCATATGCCGTGATGGACGAGCCCTCTCTTTGAGCGTAAGTCGCGATGAGTGACCCCTCTCTTCGAGTGCATATCATAATGAACAATCACATTGTAAGAGCGTATACCGTGATAGACGACTCCTCTCGTTGAGTGTATGTCGTGGTGAACTACCCCTCTCTTCTAGAGTATGTCATAATGAACGGTTCCTCTATTTGAGCGTATGCCGTGAAGGACGACCCCTCTCTTTGAGCGTATGTCGCGACGAATGACCTCTCTCTCCGAGTGCATGACATGGTGAATGATCTCTCTCTTTGAGCGTATACCGTGATGGACGACCCAACTCTTTCACCGAATGTCGCGATGAATGACCCCTCTCTTGAAGTGCAATTCATAATGAACGGTCCCTTTCCTATAGCGTATAACATGATGGATGTCCTTCTTTTTGAGCGTATGTCGCGGTGAATGACTCCTGTCTTTGAGGGTAGTTCATAATTAACGAACCCTTTCTTAGTGCATCTACCATGATGGATGACCCCTCCCTTTGAGCGTATGTCGCGGTTAATGACCCCTCTCTTCAAGCGTATTTCATAATGAACAATCCCTATCTTAGAGCGTATACCGTGATGACCCTTCTCATTGTGCATGTGTCGCGATGAATGACCCCTCTCTTCGACTGCACGTCATAATGAAATGTCCCTTTCTTAGAGCGTATATCGTGATGGACGACCCTTCTCTTCAAGAGTATGTTGCGGTGAATGACCCCTCTCTTCGAGAGTATGTCGTAATGATCGGTCCCTCTCTTTGAGCGTATCCCGTGATGGATGACCCCTCTCTTTGGGCATATGTGGCGATGAATGACCTCTCTCTTTTTGTGCATGTCATGGTGAACGGTACCTCTCTTTGAGCGTGTACCGTGATGGACGACCCCTATCTTTGAGCGTATACAGTGATGGACGACCCCTCTCTTCAAGCATATGTCACGATGAATGTCCCCTCTCTTTGAGTGCATGTCATGGTGAACGATCCCTCTCTTTGAGCGTATACCGTGATGGATGACCCCTCTCTTTCAACGTATGTCGCGATGAATGACCCCTCTCTTTGAGTGCATGTCATGGTGAACGATCCCTCTCTTTGAGCGTATACCGTGATGGATGACCCCTCTCTTTCAACGTATGTCGCGATGAATGACCCCTCTCTTTGAGTGCATGTCATGGTGAACGATCCCTCTCTTTGAGCGTATACCGTGATGGATGACCCCTCTCTTCGAGTGCTTGCCATAATGAACACTCCCTTTCTTAGAGCGTACATCGTGATGGAAGACCCTTTCTCTTTGAGCGTATGACGCGATGATTGAATCCTCTCTTTGAGTGCATATCGTAACGATCGGTCCATTTCTTAGAGGTAATACCGTGATGGACGACACCTCTCTTTGAGCGTATTCCCCTCTCTTTGAGTGCATGTCATAATGAACGGTCCCTTTCTTTGAGCGTGTACTGTGATAGACGACCTCTCTCTTTGAGCGTATGTTGCGGCGAACAATCCCTCTCTTCGAGAGTATGCCGTAATGATCGGTCCCTCTCTTTGAGCGTATACCGTGATGGACGATCCTTCTGTTTGAGCGTATGTCGCGATGATTGACCCCTCTCTTCGAGTGAATGTCATAATAAATGGTCCCTTTCTTAAAGCGTATACCGTGATGGACGACCCCTCTCTTTGAGCGTAAAACCCTTTCTTAGAGCGTATATCGTGATGGACGACCCCTCTCTTTGAGCGTATGACGTGGTGAGTGACCCCTCTCTTCGAGAGTTTGTCGTAATGACCAGTCCTTGTCTATGAGCGTATTCCGTGATGGAATGACCCCTCTCTTTAAATATATATCGCGATGAATGGCCCCTTTCTCCGAGTAAATGTCATAATAAATAGTCTTTTTCTTAAAGCGTATCCTGTAATGGACAACCCCTCTCTTTGAGCATATGTCACGACGAAAGAACCCTCTCTTTGAGTGCATGTCAGGATGAACGGTCCCCCTCTTTGAGCGTATGTCGTGATGGATGACCCCGCCAGGACCCATCTCTTCGGGTTAATATCATAATGAATGGTCCATTTCTTAGAGCGTATACCGTGATGGACGACCCTTCTGTTTGAGCTTATGTCGCGATGAATGACTGCACACTTCGAGTGCATGTCATAATGAACGGTCCCTTTCTTATAGTGTATACCATGATGGACGATCCCTCTCTTTAAGCGTATGTCGCGGTGAATGACGCCTCTCTTTGAGAGTACGCCAAAATGAAAGGTCCCTCTCTTTGTGCATACACCGTGATGGACGACCCCTCTCTTCGAGTGCATGTCATGGTGAACGGTCCCTCTCTTTGAACGTATACCGTGATGTACGACCCCTCTCATTGAGCGTAGGTCGCGATGAATGAACCCTCTCTTCAAGGGCATGTCATACCGAATGGTTCCTCTCTTGGAGCCTACATCGTGATCGATGACCCCTCTTTTTGAGCGTATGTTGCGATGAATGACCCCTCTCATCGAGTTCAAGTCATGGTGAATAATCCCTCTCTTTAAGCGTATACCGTGATGGATGACCCCTCTCTTTGAGCGTATATCGCGTTGGATGACCCCTCTCTTCTAGTGCATGTCATAATGAACGTCCCTTTCTTTGAGCGTATACCATGATGGACGACCCTTTTCTTTGAGCGTATGTCACGATGAATGACCCCTCTCTTCGAGTGCATGTCATAATGAATGGTCCCTTTCTTATAGCGTATACCATGATTGACGACCCTTTTCTTTGAGCGTATGTCGCGATGAATGACCCCTCTCTTCGAGTGCATGTCACAATGAAAGGTCCCTTTCTTAAAGCATATACCATGATGGATGACCCTTATTTTTCAACGTATGTCGCGTTTAATGACCCGTCTCTTCGAGTGTATTTCACAATGAACGGTCTCTTTCTTAGAGCGTACCTGTGATGGATGACCTTTTTCTTTGAGCGTATGTCGCGGTGAATGACCCCTCTCTTCGAGCGTATTTCATAATAAATGATCCCTCTCTGATAAGAGGGCTCCTTGTTGAGGACGCCTTCTTGATTGTTTCGGATCTAGGATTGAAGTAAGATGTCTCCTGCAATAAGCATGGCTGCAAATTGGTGTTTAAAAGGGCTGAAAAATTTAGGTAGACAGAATGTAGAAGATGAAGGCTCGGAGAAGTTGACAATGGTGGAACGTTGAAAGTATTGGTTTGGTTATGGCTAGGTTTGGTCTTTGGTGAGGTGACTGGTGAGAAATGAAGTTTCTGACAAGGTTGAAAAATAGGATGCAAGGGGTAGTACGAAAATGAAATAAAAACAAGGAAAAGAAATAAAATGAAACAAACTCCAAGGATGAACTCGAACAATCTGTTGAACGAACCCGAACCTTATCTTGAACTTGCTTCAGACGGACTTGGACCCTTCGATTATCTACAACCGAGAACCCAAAGTATCAAAGGGGTTGACCACGCAAGCAACGAACTTGAGAAGTCAGAAAGTTCTCAAAAGAACCGAAATGAGAGAAATTCTCACAAAAGTAAATTTCATTCAAATTGTCTTTTTTTTTTTTTACATTACAAAGTATACATATATATAGGCTAGTACAAGGGAGTTGGAGCCTAGAATACTTGGCCAGAATTGAATTGGAAGTTTCAGATGAGTGGCCTGAAATGTAAGCACAATTAACATGTGTTAATTATGTTAAATGTGGATGATAAAACTACTCATCCTTATCCTTTGTGGCCGGCTGGTTTTGGAGGGAGAGAAGACTGAATTTCAAACATTTAACACATGTGTTTTATGTGTGAAATTCAAAGGAAATAACTCCTTGTCCTTATCTTACTTTGACGCCAACTTCAAGGAGGGAAATCTTGAAATTTGAATCTGCCACATGCCATGCACATGCTTGGAAGGATGGTGGACGCCCCTCATGCTGGTCACATGACCATGACACACTCTCCCACGTGGAGGACACCTTTGAGCTATCCCGGGACTCACCAGCTTGAGTTGAGCTAGTAGAGCTGGAGTTGAGCTGAATGGAGCTGAGTTGAGCTGAATTCAGCTAGCTGAAGTGTTGAGGATTAGTTGAGCTGAAACGAGCTGCTAGAAATCCATTGAGCTTTTCCCGAGCTAAGGTGAAGTCCTTCATTTGGTACTCTTCCTTGTGCCTATGAGAAAACAAAAGTTATACCATCATAAGTATTGTAAACTTATTAAAGAAAGTTAAAACAAGCTGAAAAACATAGTTATCATATTGGAAAACATGTAACAAGCTAAAGAAACATGGTAAACATGATTATGAGCTTGTGTTCTTATTGAACTTATGGAAAACACACCTATTTACATGCTTAATAAACACAATACTAGCTTAAGTACTATATAGTTACAAGATGTTACACATCAGTATGTAACATAGTGTAAAGTTTATTCTCTAAGGCATATGCATTATTAAGGGATTCTGAGACTTGTAAACATTTAAGAATAAGAACTTCCCTGAATTGCTTAGCCTTTGATCGAGTGATGGGTCCTGATGGTAAGACCTCCGGATCAGCTGATTGAGCTTGTGTAGATGTGCTCACATCATCCCCCCCTTCTTGAAAAGGATTTGTCCTCAAATCTGCAGAATCATTAAAAGGGGATAAGTCGGAAACATTAAATGTAGCACTTACATTGTATTCACCCGGCAAGTCCAACTTGTAAGCATTGTCGTTCACTTTCTCAACCACTTGAAAAGGACCATCTCCTCGTGGTAACAGCTTGGACCGTCGTTGGGTTGGAAAACGTTCCTTTCGGAAGTGAATCCAAACCCAATCTCCAACATCGAAGGTAACTCGCTTACGTCCTTTGTTCGCTTGCTTCTCGTATTGTTGAGTCCTTCGTTCAAGGTTATCTTTAACCTGTTGATGCAACTTCTTTACATAATCAGCCTTGGATTGTCCATCCCTGTTCGTCACTTGTTCATATGGCAAAGGCAACATATCGAGAGGAGTGATAGGATTAAATCCATAAACAACCTCAAAAGGTGACATTTTAGTAGCAGAATGAACGGCATGGTTATATGCAAATTCAACATGCGGCAAACAATCTTCCCACGTCTTAATATTCTTTTTGATGATGGAACGGAGTAAAGTAGATAAAATACGATTAACAACCTCAGTTTGTCCATCAGTTTGGGGATGACAAGTAGTAGAAAACATAAGTTTCGTACCTAATTTGCTCCAAAGAGTCCTCCAGAAGTGACTCAAGAATTTTACATCCCTGTCAGAAACAATCGACCTAGGAATACCATGTAAACGCACAATTTCCTTAAAGAACAAGTTAGCCACATTAACAGCATCATCGGTCTTATGACACGCAATGAAGTGTGCCATCTTTGAGAACCTGTCAACCACAACAAAGATACTATCTCTACCTGTCCTAGTCCTAGGCAATCCCAACACAAAATCCATAGATATATCAGTCCAGGGGGAGTCGGGAATAGGTAAAGGTAAGTACAAACCGTGTGGTAATACCTTCGACTTTGCTTTCTTACATGTCACGCATCGTTCACACATCCTTTCGACGTCTCGTCGCATCTTTGGCCAGAATAGATGCTCCTTGAGAATGTGTAACGTCTTGGTGACTCCAAAGTGTCCCATAAGTCCTCCTTCATGAGCTTCTCGAATTAGGACCTCTCGAATTGACCCTTGAGGAATGCAGAGTCTTCCTTCTTTGAAAAGATAATCATCATGTCGATAAAATTTCTCATCTGCACCCTTTTCACACAATGTATATCTTTCTCCAAAATCAGGGTCAGTAGCATATAATTCTTTGATATAGGCAAACCCAATCAAATGAGAGTCTAAGTAATTCAGAAGTGCATACCTACGGGATAAGGCATCTGCTACAACGTTGTCTTTACCTTTCTTATATCGAATGACATAAGGAAAAGATTCTAGAAATTCAACCCACTTAGCATGCCTTTTATTCAACTTATGCTGACCTGTTATGTGCTTCAAAGCTTCGTGATCGGTGTGAATTACGAATTCTTTCGGTAAGAGATAGTGCTGCCATGTTTCAAGAGCTCGAATCAATGCATACATCTCTTTGTCGTACACTGGATAATTCAAGGTAGCACCACTTAACTTCTCGCTGAAATAGGCAATAGGTCGCTTCTCCTGTGATAAAACGGCTCCAATTCCTATTCCTGAAGCATCACACTCAATCTCGAACATTTTATCAAAGTTAGGTAAGGCTAACACTGGGGCCTTAGTCAAATAATCCTTAATTTTCAAGAAGGCTTCTTCCTGTTCATTACCCCAATTGAAGACTGAATTCTTCTTTATAATCCCGGTTAAGGGGGCGGTAATGGAACTGAAATTAGGTACAAACCGACGATAAAAACTAGCTAAACCATGAAAAGATCTAACCTGACTTATTGATGTCGGTCGAGGCCAATCCTGAATCGCCTTCACCTTTTCTGGATCGACTTCCACACCCTGTGCAGTCACGATAAAACCAAGAAAGGTAACCTTATCAGTACAAAACATACATTTCTTCAGATTACCAAATAACCTTTCTTTTCTCAATGTGCCAAGAACATTCCTCAAGTGTTCCTCGTGATCCTGCAAAGACTTGCTGTATATAAGAATGTCATCAAAGTACACAACACAATATTTTCCAATGTAAGATCGTAAAACATGATTCATCAGACGCATAAAGGTGCTAGGTGCGTTAGTTAAACCGAAAGGCATCACTAACCACTCGTACAGACCCAATTTCGTTTTGAAGGCTGTCTTCCATTCGTCGCCTTCTCGCATCCGAATCTGATGATATCCACTCTTTAAATCAATTTTGGAAAATATGGTCGCACCACACAACTCATCTAGCATGTCATCAAGACGAGGAATGGGATGCCTATACTTGATGGTAATCTGATTCACCGCTCGGCAATCAACACACATTCTCCATGTTCCGTCTTTCTTGGGTACTAAAAGTACTGGTACAGCGCACGGACTTAAACTTTCCCGAATGTAACCCTTTTCCATCAACTCGGTGATTTGTTTTTGAAGTTCTTTTGTTTCTTCTGGATTACTTCGATATGCTGGCCGATTTGGAATGGTAGCTCCCGGAATGAAATCAATTTGATGTTCTATACCTCGAATAGGTGGCAACCCACTCGGTGTCTCATCCGGAAACACATCTTCAAACTCCTGCAAAAGAGACGTAATAGATGCAGGCAAATCATTAGGAATATCAGATAACAAACAATACTCCTTATACATTAAAATAAGTAAAGTTTGTTGAGAGGAAAGACATTTCCTGATATCCTTGCCGCTCGCATATACGTTCGTCTTCTTCCTTTCTGTTTTGGCTTCCTCGACATTCTTTCTCAATCGAACCTGATCTTCTTGCACTTGACTCGGTGTCAAAGGTGCTAAGGTGATCTTCTTACCTGCATGTGTAAAAGAATATCGATTTGTAATTCCATCATGCAACGTACCTTTGTCGTATTGCCATGGACGTCCCAAAAGTAGGTGACACGCATCCATTGAGACGACATCACAAAGGATTTCATCTTTATACCTCCCTATGGTAAATGGTACCGAAACTTGTCTAGTAACTCGTACTTCTCCGCCATCATTTAACCATTGAAGACGATATGGTTTGGGATGCTTCATCGTCTTTAAGCCTAACTTATCAACCATGAAAGAACTTGCAACATTAGTACAACTACCACCATCAATAATGACAACACATACCTTGTCGTTAATGAGGCATCTAGTATGGAAGATGTTCTCTCGTTGCTGGTCGTCTTGTGTAGGTGTAGCATTTAGACTTCTTTTTATGACAAGTGCTTCACCGGTCATGTATGTATCCAAGGCATCATCCGCATCATCCTTGTCTTCCTTGTGTA
Source organism: Abelmoschus esculentus (assembly GCA_035048815.1). Lineage (NCBI taxonomy): Eukaryota > Viridiplantae > Streptophyta > Magnoliopsida > Malvales > Malvaceae > Abelmoschus > Abelmoschus esculentus. Next base: position 17,008,422 of record JAUCBN010000008.1, on the reverse strand, counting down.
AAGGTTCCTGTTCTTCATTGTCGGATTCAGACTCAATCTCTCCGTTTTCTAACATCAACATAGTCTTCCGATTAGGACATTGGCTTGCAATATGTCCTCTTCCAAGACACTTAAAGCACTGAATATCCCTTGAGCGTTCTGGACGTTCTGGTTGTGCAATTTGCTTCCCACGCCCAACATCTACAATCGGGGCCTTTGGCTTGCTCGTTTCACCCTTCTCTTTGTTTTGAAACGGTGCTTGTTTCCTGAAATTGTTAGAAGGATTGAAAACAGAATTGGAAGGAGGTCTGAAAGAATTATTACTTCGGGATGACGACATCTTTCTTCGTTGCTGCCTCTCAACCTTAATTGCCATTTGCACCATTTCGTCTAATTCGACGTAATGTTGCAATTCAACAGCATTGGCAATGTCAGTGTTCAAACCTGAAAGGAATCGCGCCATGGTTGCTTCTCGGTCTTCCTCAATGTTAGCACGCATCATGGCCATCTCCATGTCTTTAAAATAATCTTCGACGCTTCGATTTCCTTGTTTCAAAGTTTGTAACCTTTGAAATAGGTCTCGATGGTAATGGGATGGTACAAATCTCTTTCTCAAAATTCTTTTCATCTCTGCCCATGTATTGATTGGACCTTCACCGGTTCGTCTTCTACTTAGAATCAATTGATCCCACCAAATTAAGGCATAGTCAACGAACTCCATCGCTGCCAATCGAACCTTCTTCTGGTCAGAATAATTGTAGCAATCAAAGACGTGTTCCACCTTGCTTTCCCACGCAAGATATGCATCCGGATCTGATCGTCCTTGAAAAGGGGGTATGGCAACTTTGATGTTGTTCAAATTGTCATCCAGTTGTGCCTGGTGTTGTACACGCCTCCCATTTGTTCTAGGAGCATTCTGCCTCGGTTCTTGCACTTCTTCAACGTCATCATTGTTGTCATCATGGGAATTGTTTTGAGATCCCTCGATCTTGTCCATTCTCACGTGCAATTGTTCAATCTCTGATTGCACTACTCTTCGGACTTCTCGAAGCATGGCTTGCATCATAAGGCTTGGTTGAACGTCGTTTTGTTGTTGATCATCACGATCTCCATTTGAACCTGCCATTGTTAGTAAAGAACAAACAACACAAAATAAAAATAAGGATAAATGGACCTCACAAAGTACACACACAAGATCCTCACAAGTTCACTCCAAAGAAAAATAAAAATGGCACTCCAACACTCGTGTTTCACTCGGGAATACTTGAATGGCTCTTTTGATTCCCCTTCTGATCTCACACACACAAATGCCTTTTACCACTCCTTCTCTCGTTATAAGTTCTTTAGAGGACTAGCGTAGACTTCTTCAAATCTGTCACAAGTGTTAGTCTTTAACAACAACGGTTAGTGACAATCGAAATGTAAGGTTCTGTCCAAAACAAATTCGGTTAGTGTTAAATGGAAAGAAAAGTGATGTAAAGTAAGGTAAAGGTTAGAAAGAAAGAAAAAGAAAAAAAAAAAAAAATGGATTACTTACTACAAAGAAACACTTACTACTCTCCTTTCACCGAACAATCAATTCTTCATGCCCGGTTGATTGTGGTAGTGTTTGATGCTGTAGAACACATTAAACTTGCATTTTCTTTCATCTTTTCAATACCATGAAGTGCTTTTCTTTCAACTATTGATATTCTGATTTTTTTTTTTTTTGAATTTTCGGATTTTTTTTTTTTTTAACTAGAGTTGACTTTTTTTTTTTTTTTTTTTTTTTTTTTTTTTGACTTTTTTTTTTTTTTGATTGTTTTTGCACTTACGAAGATGATTCTTACTTGTAATCCAACCTAGGCTCTGATTACCACATGATAAGAGGGCTCCTTGTTGAGGACGCCTTCTTGATTGTTTCGGATCTAGGATTGAAGTAAGATGTCTCCTGCAATAAGCATGGCTGCAAATTGGTGTTTAAAAGGGCTGAAAAATTTAGGTAGACAGAATGTAGAAGATGAAGGCTCGGAGAAGTTGACAATGGTGGAACGTTGAAAGTATTGGTTTGGTTATGGCTAGGTTTGGTCTTTGGTGAGGTGACTGGTGAGAAATGAAGTTTCTGACAAGGTTGAAAAATAGGATGCAAGGGGTAGTACGAAAATGAAATAAAAACAAGGAAAAGAAATAAAATGAAACAAACTCCAAGGATGAACTCGAACAATCTGTTGAACGAACCCGAACCTTATCTTGAACTTGCTTCAGACGGACTTGGACCCTTCGATTATCTACAACCGAGAACCCAAAGTATCAAAGGGGTTGACCACGCAAGCAACGAACTTGAGAAGTCAGAAAGTTCTCAAAAGAACCGAAATGAGAGAAATTCTCACAAAAGTAAATTTCATTCAAATTGTCTTTTTTTTTTTTTTACATTACAAAGTATACATATATATAGGCTAGTACAAGGGAGTTGGAGCCTAGAATACTTGGCCAGAATTGAATTGGAAGTTTCAGATGAGTGGCCTGAAATGTAAGCACAATTAACATGTGTTAATTATGTTAAATGTGGATGATAAAACTACTCATCCTTATCCTTTGTGGCCGGCTGGTTTTGGAGGGAGAGAAGACTGAATTTCAAACATTTAACACATGTGTTTTATGTGTGAAATTCAAAGGAAATAACTCCTTGTCCTTATCTTACTTTGACGCCAACTTCAAGGAGGGAAATCTTGAAATTTGAATCTGCCACATGCCATGCACATGCTTGGAAGGATGGTGGACGCCCCTCATGCTGGTCACATGACCATGACACACTCTCCCACGTGGAGGACACCTTTGAGCTATCCCGGGACTCACCAGCTTGAGTTGAGCTAGTAGAGCTGGAGTTGAGCTGAATGGAGCTGAGTTGAGCTGAATTCAGCTAGCTGAAGTGTTGAGGATTAGTTGAGCTGAAACGAGCTGCTAGAAATCCATTGAGCTTTTCCCGAGCTAAGGTGAAGTCCTTCATTTGGTACTCTTCCTTGTGCCTATGAGAAAACAAAAGTTATACCATCATAAGTATTGTAAACTTATTAAAGAAAGTTAAAACAAGCTGAAAAACATAGTTATCATATTGGAAAACATGTAACAAGCTAAAGAAACATGGTAAACATGATTATGAGCTTGTGTTCTTATTGAACTTATGGAAAACACACCTATTTACATGCTTAATAAACACAATACTAGCTTAAGTACTATATAGTTACAAGATGTTACACATCAGTATGTAACATAGTGTAAAGTTTATTCTCTAAGGCATATGCATTATTAAGGGATTCTGAGACTTGTAAACATTTAAGAATAAGAACTTCCCTGAATTGCTTAGCCTTTGATCGAGTGATGGGTCCTGATGGTAAGACCTCCGGATCAGCTGATTGAGCTTGTGTAGATGTGCTCACATCACTCTCATTGAACGTATGCCGTGATGGATGACCCCTCTCTTTGAGCATATGATGCGTTGAATGGCCCCTCTCTTTGAGTGCATGTCATAATGAATGGTTCCTTTCTTAGAGCATATAGCATGATGGACGACTGTAATCACCATTTTATCTGGGTCTAACTCGTCACTTTTATGTTTAAAATAATGGGCTTGGGCGCTTTAATTTCTGTACGAGTATTAATATTATGGTCATATATTTTACATTAATATTGCATGTTTGTATGTGTGTTTATTATAATAATATGTGTACTACGCATGCTAATATTCTACCTTAGTATTTGTTTAAGTTTTATCGGTGTGTGTATATATATAATATGTACTTGTGGATATTATGAAATCATCAAATGTGATATATTATGTTGCATAACTATGTATTAATAATGTATGTAATCAAATATATATGTATATATCGTTAGTTATGTATACAGGCGTCCTTGTTTTATTTAATTTATTCCTAAGCATGTCATTTTGTTTTATCCTTTATATATATATATATATATATTATATATTACATGGTCTTTAAATCAAAATCAATAGTTACTTGCATGTGTATTATTTATGTTTAATTCTTCATATTGAGGTAGAATAATAATGATATTTTATTTCTAGAATTTGTCTCACCAAATGCATGCGCTGAATCATTCAATTTTTTACCTTTGGATTCGTATCACTAGACTATAATCATTCACATAATGTAGTATTATTTATTTAGGTCAGTTTCTATTTATTTAATTGATTAGATTCTAAGAAAAGAGGTGATCATTAGTTTTTATGCTCGTGTCATAATGGTCCGAATCATCGGACGTTGAGCAAAATATTAAAATTATTTTTCACCATCTCTAGGTAATTAAAATTAAAAGATGACAAGATTATGACATCATTTCTTTTTATGTTGCATCATTCATAAGGTGACGTGCGGGATGTGAACCCTAAACTAACGCGACGAACAATATTATTTGACGTTGATTTAGTCTTCGGTCCGGTGTATCGTCAACCTTATTAATTAAATGCTTCATTGATTTAAATTCACCAATTAAATTAAACAAATTTAATTAAGGTCAATTTTGAATTTAGAAAAGGATTTAAAATTAAATTAAAGTTGAAACATGATTTTTAAAGAAAATATTTTTGGTACCGATTTTAGAGAGTGATGGGGTTGCTAATCCTTCCCCATGCATAACCAACTGCAAAACCCTTTTTCAAAATAAATCTTTGATTTTCCTTTTAAGGTGTCCGATCTACCTTAGTGACCGATGGCGGCTCCAAATTTATTTTTCCAAAAGAATTTATATTTTTTAAATAACATTTTCGAAGGGCATTAAATCAATACCACCAAAGATCTTGTCTCCTTAATACTTTTCAAACTAATTTTCCGTTTTCCATCTTTCAACCTGAAAAAGGTCGCTTCAATGACCTTTCTCATTGTGTGTATGTCGCGATGAATGTCCCCTCTCATGGAGTGCATGTCATAATGAACAGTCCCTTTCTTTGAGCGTATACCGTGATGGACGACCCTTCTCTTTGAGCGTATGTCGCGGTGAATGACCCTTCTCTTCGAGAGTGTGTCGTAGTGACCGGTCCCTCTCTTTGAGCGCATCCAGTGATGGATGATCTCTCTCTTTGAGCGTATGTCGCGATGAATGTCCCCTCTCTTTGAGTCAATATCATGGTGAACGGTCATTCTCTTTAATCGTATACCGTGATGGACGACCCCTCTTCCTGAACGTATGTCACGATGAATGACCCCTCTCTTTGAGTGCATGTCATAATTAACAGTCCCTTTCGTAGTGCGTATACAGTGATGGACGACCCTTATCTTTGAGCGTATGTCGCGATGACCCCTCTCTTCGAGTGCATGTCATAATGAACGGTCCCTTTCTTAAAGCGTATAACGTGATGAATGAACCAACTCTTGGAGTGTATGTCGCGGTGAATGACCCCTCTCTTCGAGTGTACTTCATAATGAATGGTCCTTTTCTTAGACCGTATACTGTGATGGATGACCCCTCTCTTTGAGCCTATGTCGCAGTGAATGATCCCTCTCTTCGAGCGTATTTCATAATGAACAGTCCCTCTCTTTGAGCGTATGACGTGATGGATAACCCTCTCTTTAAGCATATGTGGATATAAATGACCCCTCGCTTCGAGCGTATTTTGTAATGAACGATCCCTTTCTTAGAGCGTATACCGTGAAGGCTGACCCCTCTCTTTGAGCGTATGTCGCGTTGAATGACCCCTCTCTTCGAGTGCATTTCATGGTGAACGGTACCTCTCTTTGAGCGTATATCATGATGGACGACCACTCTCTTTTAGCGTATGTCACGATGAATGACCCCTCTATTCGAGTGCATGTCATGGTAAATGATCCCCCTCTTTGATCGTATACCGTGATGGACGATCCCTCTCTTTGAGTGTATGTCGCGATGAATGGACCCCTCTCATCGAGTGCATGTCATAATGAACAGTCCTTTTTATAGAGCGTATACCGTAATGTACAACCCCTCTCTTTGAGAGTATGTCGTGGTGAATGGCCCCTCACTTCTAGAGTATGTCGTAATGACTTGTCCCTCTCTTTGAGCGTATCCCATGATGGACGATCCCTCTCTTTGAGCATATGTCGCGATGAAAAAACTCTCTCTTTGAGTGCATTTCGTGGTGAACGGTCCCTCTCTTTGAGCATATGTCGCGGTGAATAACCCCTCTCTTTGAGTGTATGTCATAATTAATGGTCCCTTTCTTAGTGCGTATATCGTGATGGACGACCATACTCTTTGAGCGTATGTCGCGATAAATGACTCCACTCTTTGAGTGCATGTCATAATGAACGAACCCTTTCTTAGAGCGTATACCGTGATGGATGAACCTTCTCTTTGAGTGTATGTCATAGTGACTGACCCCTCTCTTCGAGCGTATTTCCTTATGAATGGTCCCTTTCTTAGAGCGTATACCGTGATGGATGCCCCTCTCGCAGAGCATATGTCGCGGTAAATGACCCCTCTCTTCGAGAGAATTTCATAATAAACGGTCTTTTTCTTTGAGCGTATTCCGTGATGGATGACCCCTCTCTTTGAGCATATGTCACAGTGAATGACCCCTCTCTTCGAGCGTATTTCCTTATGAATGGTCCCTCTCTTAGAGCGTATACCGTGATGGATGCCCCTCTCGCAGAGCGTATGTCGCGGTAAATGACCCCTCTCTTCGAGAGAATTTCATAATGAACGGTCCTTTTCTTTGAGCGTATTCCGTGATGGATGACCCCTCTCTTTGAGCATATGTCACAGTGAATGACCCCTCTCTTCGAGCGTATTTCATAATGAACATTCGCTCTATTTGAGCGTATGTCGTGATGGATGACCCCTCTCTTTGAGTGTATGTCGCATTGAATGACCACTCTCTTCGAGTGCTTGTAATAATGAACGGTCTCTTTCTTAGAGTGTATACCGTGATGGACGCCCTTCTCATTGTGCATACGTCGCGATGAATGACCCTTCTCTTCGAGTGCATATCATAATGAACTGTACCATACGTTGAGCGTATATCGTGATGTCCGACCCCTCTCTTTGAGGGTATGTTGCATTGAATGACCCCTCCCTTCGAGAGTTTGTCGTAATAATCGGTCTGTCTCTATGATTGTATCCCGTGATGGACGACCCCTTTCTTTGAGCATATGTCTCGATGTGAATGACCCCTCTCTTTTAGTGCATGTCATGGTGAACGATCCCTGTCTTTGAGCGTATACCATGATGGACGACCCCTCTGTTTGAACGTACGTCGTGATGAATGACCCTTATCCTCAAGTGCATGTCATAATAAACAGTCCCTTTCTTAGAGCGTATACCCTGATGGACGACCATTCTCTTTGAGCGTATGTCGCGATGATTGACCCCTCTCTTTGAGTGCTTGTCATAATGAACAATCCCTTTCTTAGAGCGTATACCATGATGGACGACACCTCTCTTTGAGCTTATGACGCGGTGAATGACCCCTCTCTTCTAGCATATGTCATAATGAATGTTCCCTCTCTTTGAGCGTATACTGTGATGGACGACCCCTCTCTTTGACCGTATGTCGCGATGAATAAAAACCCCTCTATTCGAGTGCATGTCATGGTGAGCAGTCCCACTCTTTGGGCGTATGTCGTGATGAACTCTTTGAGAGTATGTCGCCATGAATAAAGACCCCTCTGTTTGAGCGTATGCCACGGTAAATGACCCCTCTCTTCGAGTGTAAGTCATAATGAACGGTCCCTCTTTATGAGCGGATACCGTGATGGACGACCCTTCTCATTGAGCATATGTCACGTTGAATGACCCCTCTCATCGAGAGTAGGTCATAATGAATGGTCCCTTTCTTAGAGCGTATATCGAGATGGACGACCTATATCTTTGAATGTATGTCGCGGTGAATGACCCCTCTCTTCGAGTGCTGGTCATAATGAACGATCCCTCTCTTTGAGCGTATATTGTGATGGATGACCCCTCTCATTGAGCGTATGCCACGTTGAATGACCCCTCTCTTCGAGTCCATGTCATAATGAACGGTCCCTCTTTGTGAGTAGATACCGTGATGGACGATCCTTCTCTTTGATCGTTTGTCGCGATGAATGACCCCTCTCTTTGAGTGCATGTATTGATCCCTTTCTTAGGGTGTATACGGTGATGGACGACCCATCTCTTTGAGCGTATGTCGCGATGAATGAGCCCTCTATTCGAGTGCATGTTACAATGAAAGGTCCCTCTCTTTGAGCATATACCGTGATGGACGACCCCTCTCTTTGAGCGTATATCGTGATGAATGACCCCTCTCTTCGAGTGGATGTCATAATGAATGGTCTCTTTCTTAGAGCGTATACCATGATGGACGACCCCTCTCGCTGAGCGTATGTCGCGGTAAATGACCTCTTTCTTCGAGAGAATTTCATAATGAACGGTCCTTTTCTTTGAGCGTATACCGTGATGGATGACTCCTCTCTTTGAGCGTATGTCACAGTGAATGACCCCTTTCTTAGAGCGTATTTCATAATGAACGTTCCCTCTCTTTGAGAGTATGTCATGATGGATGACCCCTCTATTTGAGTGCATGTCGCGTTGAATGACCCCTCTCTTCGAGTGCATGTCATAATGAACGGTCTCTTTCTTAGAGCGTATACCGTGATGGACGACCCTTCTCATTGTGCATATGTCGCGATGAATGACTCTTCTCTTCGAGTGCATGTCATAATGAACGGTACCATACTTTGAGCGTATATTGCAATGTACGATCCCTCTCTTTGAGGGTATATTGCGGTGAATGACCCTCCCTTCGATAGTTTGTGTAATCACCGGTCCCTCTCTTTGATTGTATCCCGTGATGGACGACCCTTTCTTTGAGCATATATCTTGATGTGAATAACCCCTCTCTTTTAGTGCATGCCATGGTGAACGATCCCTCTCTTTGAGCGTATACCATGATGGACAACCCCTCTCTTTGAACGTACGTCGTGATGAATGACCCATCTCTTCAAGTGCATGTCATAATAAACAGTCCCTTTCTTTGAGCGTATGTTGCGATGATTGACCCCTCTTTTTGATTGCTTGTCATAATGAACCATCCCTTTCTTAGAGCGTATACCGTGTTGGACGACACCTCTCTTTGAGCATATGACGCGGTGATTGACCCCTCTCTTCTAGCATATGTCATAATGACTGGTCCCTCTCTTTGAGCGTATGACGCGGTGATTGACCCCTCTCTTCTAGCATACGTCATAATGAATGGTCCCTCTCTTTGAACGTATACCATGATGGACGACCCCTCTGTTTGACCGTATGTCGAGATGAATAAAACCCCCTCTATTCGACTGCATGTCATGGTGAGCAGTCCCACTCTTTGGGCGTATATCGTGATGGACTCTCTGAGAGTATGTCGCGATGAATGACACGCCTCTTTGAGTGCATGTCATAATCAACGGTCCCTCTCTTTGAGCGTATACCGTGATCGATGACCCTCTCTTTGAGAGTACGTTGCGATGAATGACTCCTCTCTTTGAGTGCATTTCATGGTGAACAGTACCTCTCTTTCAGTGTATACTGTGATGGACGACCCCTCTCTTTGAATGTAGGTCGCAATGAATGATCCCTCTTCGAGGGCATGTCATAATGAAGGTTCCCTCTCCTTAAGCAAATATTGTGATCGAGACCAACTTTTTGAGCGTACGTTGCGATGAATGACCCCTCTTTGAGCGTATATCGTGGTCGAGACCTACTTTTTGAGCATATATCGCGATGGATGACCCCTCTCTTCAAGTGCATGTCATGGTGAAAGTTCCCTCTCCTTAAGCGAATACCGTGATGGACGACCCCCCTCTTTGAGCGTATGTCGCGATGAATGACCCCTCTTTTCGAGTTCATGTCATAATGAACCGTCCCTTTCTTAGAGCGTATACCGTGATGGATGACCCCTCTCTTTGAGTGTATGACACGGTGAATGACCCCTTTCTTCGTGTCAATGTCATAATGAACGGTTCCTTTCTAAAAGCGTAAATCGTGATGGACGACCCCTCTCTTTTGCGTATATCGCGGTGAATGACCGCTCTATACAAGCGTATGTCATAATAACCGGTCCCTCTCTTTGAGCGTATCCCGTGATGGACATCCCCTCTTTTTGAGTGTTTTTCGTAATGAAGGACCCCTCTCTTTGAGTTCAGGTCATGGTGAACGGTCCCTCTCCTTGAGCGTATACCATGATATACGATCCTTTGTGTTTGAGCATATGTCGCGGTGAAGGACTCCTCTCTTCGAGTGCATGTCATAATGAACGGTTCCTCTCTTTGATAGTATTTTTTGATGGACGACCCCTCTCTTTGAGCTTATGCCACGGTGAATGAACCCTTTCTTCGAGTACATGCCATAATGAACGGTCCCTCTTTGTGAGCAGATACTGTAATGGATGACCCTTCTCTTTGAGCGTTTGTCGCGATGAATGACCCTTCTTCTTGAGTGCATGTAATGACCCCTTTCTTAGAGTGTATACTGTGATGGACTGCCCATCTCTTTGAGCGTATGTCGCGATGAATCAGCCCTCTCCTCGAGTGCATGTTAAAATGAAAGGTTCATAACTTTGAGCGTATACTGTGATGGACCATCCCTCTCTTTTAGTGTATATCGCGATGAATGACCCCTCTCTTCGAGTGTATGTCGTAATGAACGGTTCCTTTTTTAGAGAGTAAATCGTGATGGACAACCCCTCTCATTGAGTGTATGTCACGAGGAATGACCGCTCTATTCGAGCGTAGGTCATAATGATCGATCCCTCACTTTAAGTGTATCTCGTGTTGGACGACACCACTCTTTGAGCATTTGTCATGATGAATGACCCCTTTATTCGAGTGCATGTCATGGTGAATTTTCTCTCCCTTTGAGCGTATACCGTGATGGACGACCCCTCTCTTTGAGCGTATGTCGCAAATGGCCACTATCTTTGAGTGCAATTCATGGTGAACGGTCCCTCTCTTTAAGCGTATCCGTGACGGACGACCCCTCTCATTGAGCGTATGTTACGGTGAATGACCCCTTTCTTCGAGTGCATGTCATAATGAACGGTTCCTCCCTTTTGAGCGTATGTCACGGTGAATGACCCCTCTCTTTGAGCTTATGTTGCGATGATTGACCCGTCTCTTTGAGTGCATTTCATGGTGAACAGTCCATCTCTTTTAGCGTATACTGTGTCTCCAGACCCCTCTCTTTGAGCATATGTCGCAATGAATTACCCTCTCTTCGAGGGAATGTAATAATAAATGGTCCCTCTCTTTGAGAGAATACTGTGATCGAGACACCTCTTTTTGAGCGTATGTCGTGATGAATGACCCCTCTCTTCGAGTGCATGTCATGGTGAAAGATCCCTCTCTTTGAATGAATACCGTGATGGACGACCCCTCGCTTTTAGTGTATGTCGCTATGAATGACCCCTCTCTTCGAGTGCATGTCATAATGATCGGTCCCTTTCTTAAAGCGTATACCGTGATGGATGACCGCTCTCTCTGAGCGTATACCGCGATGAATGACCCCTCTCTTAAAACGTACTCCATAATGAACGTTCCCTCTCTTTGAGCGTATGGCGTGATGGCCGACCCCTCTCTTTGAGCGTATGTCGCGTTGAATGACCCCTCTCATCCAGTGCATGCCGTAACGAATGGTTCCTTTCTTAGAGCATAAATCGTAGTGGACAACCCCTCTCATTGAGCGTATGTCGCAGTGAATGACCGCCCAATTCGAGCGTATGTCATAATGACTGGTCCCTCTCTTTGAGGGTATCTCATGATGGATGACCACTCTCTTTGAGCGTTTGTCATGATGAATGACCCCATTCTTCGAGTGCATGTCATGGTGAATTGTCCTGCTCTTTGAGCGTATACCATGATGGACGACCCCTCTCTATGAGCGTATGTCGCGAAGAATGGCCCCTATCTTTGAGTGTAATTTATGGTGAACGACCCCTCTCTTTGAGCGTATACCGTGATGGACGACCCCTCTCTTTGAGCGTATATTCTGATGAATGACCCATTTCTTCGAGTGCATATCATAATGAACGGTTCCTCTCTTTGAGCGTATACTGTGATGAACGACCCCTCTCCTAGAGCGTATGTCACGATGAATGACCCCTCTATTCTAGTGCATGTCATGGTGAACGATCCCTATCTTTGAGCGGATATCGTGATGGATGATCCCTCTTTTTGAGCGTATATCGCGATGAATGACCCCTCTCTACGAATGCATGTAATAATGAACGGTCCCTTTCTTAGAGCACATACAGTGATGGACGACCCCTTTTTTTTATCGTATGTCGCGGTGAATGATCCCTCTCTTCGAGTGCATGTCATATTGAACGGTCCCCTTCTTAGAACATATACCGTGATGGATGACCACTCTCTTTGAGAGTATGTCTCGATGAATGACACCTCTCCTTGAGTGCATATCATAATCAACGGTCCCTCTCTTTGAGCGTATACCGTGATCGATGACCCTATCTTTGAGCGTAAGTTGCGATGAATGACCCTCTCTTCTAGTACATTTCGTGGTGAACAGTCCCTCTTTGAGCGTATACTGTGATGGATGACCCCAATCTTTGAGTGTATGCCGTGACGGAGAAACCCTCTATTTGAGACTATGTCGCGGTGAATGACCCCTCTCTTTGAGCGTATGCCGTTACAGACAAACCCTCCCTTTGAGACTATGTCGCGTGAATGACCCCTCTCTTTGAGCATGACATTGTGAACGATTCCTCTCTTTAAGCGTAAACCATGATGGACGACCCCTCCGTTTGATCGTACGTCGCAATGAATGACCCCTCTCTTCGAGTGAATGTCATAATGAACAGTCACTTTCTTAGAGCGTATACCGTGATAGATGACCCTTCTCTTTGGAATATATCGCGATGAATGACCCCTCTCTTTGAGGGTTTGTCATAATGAAAGACCCTTCTCTTTAAGCGTATACCGTGATCGATGACCCCTCTTTTTGAGTATATGTTGCAATGAAGGACCCCTCTCTTCGAGTGCATGTCATGGTGAACAATCCCTCTATTTGAGCGTATACCGTCATGGACGACCCTTATCTTTGAGTGTATCTCGCGATGAATAACCTCTCTCTTCGAGTGCATATCATAATGAACATTCACTTTCTTAGAGCGTATACCGTGATGCACGTCTACTCTTGTTTAGCGTATGTCATGGTGAATGACACCTCTGTTCGAGAGTATTTCATAATGATCGGTTCCTCTCTTTGAGCGTATGTCCTGATGGACGACCCTCTCTTTAAGCGTATGTCGTGTTGGACGACCACTCTCTTTGAGCATAAGTCGTGATGAATGATTTCTGCCTTCTAGTGCATGTCATAACTAACTGTCCCATTCTTAGAGCATATACCGTGATGGATGATCGTTCTATTTGAGCATATGTCACGGTGAATGACCCCTCACATCAAGAGTAGGTCATAATGAATGGCCCCTTTGACCCATCTCTTTGAGCGTATGTCAAGGTGAATGACCCATCTTTGAGCGTATACCGTGATGGACGACCCCTCTCTATGAGCGTATATCGCGATGAATGACCCATCTCTTCGAGTGTATGTCATAATGATCGGTCCCTTTCTTAGAGCGTATATAGTGATTGATGACCTTTCTCAGTGTGCGTATGTCGCAATGAATAACCCCTCTCTTCGAGTGCATGTCATGGTGAATGGTTCCTCTCATTGTGCGTCTACCGTGATAGACGTCCCTCTTTTTGAGCGTATGTCGCGATGAATGACCCCTCTCTTTGAGTACATGTCATGGTGAACGGTCCCTCTCCTTGATGATATATCATGATATACGACCCGTTGTGTTTGAGCATATGTCGCGGTGAATGACTCCTCTCTTCGAGTGCATGTCATAATGAACGGTTCCTCTCTTTGAGCGTATTTTGTGATGGACGACCCCTCTCTTTGAGTGTATGCCGCGGTGAATGACCCCTTTCTTTGAGTGCATGCCATAATGAACGGTCCCTCTTTGTGAGCAGATACCGTGATGGACGACCCTTCTCTTTGAGCGTTTGTCGCGATGAATGACCCCTCTCTTTTTGTGCATGTAATGATCCCTTTCTTAGAGTGTATACTGTGATGGACGACCCATCTCTTTGAGCATATGTTGCGGTGAATCAGCCCTCTCCTCGAGTGCATGTTAAAATGAAAGGTCCCTATCTTTGATCGTATACCGTGATGGACGACCCCTCTCTTTGAGCGTAGATCGCAATGAATGATCCCTCTCTTCGAGTGTATGTCATAATAAACAGTTCCTTTCTTAGAGAGTAAATTTTGATGGACAACCCCTCTCATTGAGCGTATGTTGCGGTGAATGACCGCTCTATTCGAGCGTATGTCATAATGACCGATCCCTCTCTTTGAGCGGTCCCTCTCTTTGAGCGTATGTCATAATGATCGGTCCCTCTCTTTGAGCGGTCCCTCTCTTTGAGCGTATCTTGTGATGGACGACACCTCTCTTTGAGCATTTGTCTTGATGAATGACCCCTTTCTTCGAGTGCATGTCATGGTGAATTGTCCCTCTCTTTGAGCGTACACCGTGATGGACGACACCTCTCTTTGGGCATATGTCGCGATGAATGGCCCTTATATTTGAGTGCAATTCATGGTGAACGGTCCCTCTCTTTGAGTGTATCCGTGATGGACGACCCCTCTCTTTGAGCGTATGTCACGGTGAATGATCCCTTTCTTTGAGTGCATGTCATAATGAATGGTTCCTCCCTTTTGGAGCGTATGTCGCGGTGAATGACTCCTCTCTTCGAGTGCATGTCATACTAAACGGTCCCCTTCTTAGAACATATACCGTGATCGATGACCCCTCCTTTTGCGCATATGTCGTTGTGAATGACCCCTCTCTTTGAGCATATGTCGTGATGAATGACCCCTTTCTTCGAGTGCATGTCATAATAAATAGTCCCTATCTTAGAGCGTATACCATGACGGATGAGCCCTCTCTTTGAGAGTATGTCCCGATGAATGACACCTCTCTTTGAGTGCATATCATAATCAACGATCCCTCTCTTTGAGCATATACCGTGATCGACGATCCTCTCTTTGAGCATATGTCGCGATGAATGACCCCTGTCTTCGAATGCATGTCATAATAAATAGTTCCTTTCTTAGAGCGTATACCGTGATTGATGACCCCTCTCTTTGAGAGTATGTCGCGATGAATGACACTTCTCTTTGAATGCATTCATAATCAACGATCCCTCTCTTTGAGCGCATGTCTCGGTGAATGACCCCTCTCATCGAGAGTAGGTCATAATGAATGGTCCCTTTCTTAGAGCGTATATCGTGATGGACGACCCTTCTCTTTGTGCGTATGTCACAGTGAATGACCCCTCTCTTCAATGCTGGTCGGAACGAACGGTCACTCACTTTGAGCGTATATTGTGATGGTTCTCTTTGAGCGTAAGCCACAGTGAATGACCCCTCTCTTCGAGTGCATGTCATAATGAACGGTCCCTCTTTATGAGCAGATTCCGTGATGGACGACCCTTCTCTTTGAGCGTTTGTCGCGATGAATGACCCCTCTCATGGAGTGCATGTAATGGTCCCATTCGTAGAGTGTATACTGTGATAGACGACCCATCTCTTTGAGCGTATGTCGCGATGAATGAGCCCTCTCTTCGATTGCATGTTACAATGAAAGGTCCCTCTCTTTGAGCGAATACCATGATGGATGACCCCTCTCTTTGAGCGTATATCGTGATGAATGACCCCTCTCTTCGAGAGTAGGTCATAATGAATGGTCCCTTTCTTAGAGCGTATACTGTGATGGACAATCCTTCTCTTTGATCGTCTGTCGCGGTGAATGACCCCTCTCTTTCAGTGCTGGTCGTAATAAACGGTCTCTCTCTTTGAGCGAATTTTGTGATGGACGACCCCTCTCTTCGAGTGCATGTCATAATGAATGGTCCCTCTTTGTGAGTAGATACCGTGATGGACGACCCTTCTCTTTGAGCGTATCCCGTGATGGACATCCCCACTCTTTGAGTGTTTTTCGTAATGAATGACCCCTCTCTTCGACTGGATGTCATGGTGAGCAGTCCATCTCTATGAGCGTATCCCCTGATCGACGACTCCTCTCTTTGAGCGTATGTCGCGATGAATGGCCCCTCTCTTTGAGTGCATGTCATAGTGAACGGTCCCCCTCCTTGAGCGTATACCATGATATACGACCCTTGTCTTTGAGCATATGTCGCGGTGAATGACTCCTCTCTTCGTGTGCATGTCTTAATGAACGGTCCCTCTCTTTGAGCGTATTTTGTGATGGACGGCCCCTCTCTTTGAGCGTATGCCACGGTGAACGATCCCTTTCTTCGAGTGCATGTCATAATGAACGGTCCCACTTTGTGAGCAGATACCATGATGGACGACCCTTCTCTTTGAGCGTTTGTCGTGATGAATGACCCCTCTCTTCGAGTGCATGTAATGATCCCTTTCTTAGAGTGTATACTATGGTGGACGACCCATCTCTTTGAGCATACGTCGCGATGAATGAGCTCTCTCCTCGAGTGCATGTTAAAATGAAAGGTCCCTCCCTTTGAGCGTATACCATGATGTACGACCCCTCTCTTTGAGCGTATATCGCGATGAATGACCCCTCTCTTCGAGTGTGTCATAATGAATGGTCCCTTTCTTAGAGCGTATATAGTGATGGACGACCTTTATCAATGTGCGTATGTTACGATGAATAACACCTCTCCTCGAGTGCATGTCATGGTGAATGGTTCCTCTCTTTGTGCGTCTACCGTGATGGACGTCCCCTCTCTTTGAGCGTATGTCGCGTATGATGACCCCTTTCTTCGGTTGAATGTCATAATGAACGTTCACTTTCATAGGGCGTATACCGTGATGGACGGTCCCTCTCTCTGAGCGTATGTCGCGGTGAATGACCCCTCTCTTTGAGCGTATGCCATTACAGACAAACCCTCCCTTTGAGACTACGTCGCGATGAATGACCCCTCTCTCTGAGCATGACATTGTGAACGATTCCGCTCTTTGAGCATAAACGTTGGACGACCCCTCCATTTGATCGTACGTCGCGATGAATGACCCCTCTCTTTGAGTATATGTCATAATGAACGGTCACTTTCTTAGAGCGTATACCATGATGGATGACCCTTCTCTTTGGCGTATATCGCGATGAATGACCCCTCTCCTTGAGGGTTTGTCATAATGAAAGACCCTTCTCTTTAAGCGTATACCGTGATCGATGACCCCTCTTTTGAGTCTATGTCCATTGAAGGACCCCTCTCTTCGAGTCCATGTCATGGTGAACAATCCCTCTCTTTGAGCATATAACGTAATGGACGACCCTTCTCTTTGAGTGTATCTCGCGATGAATAATCCCTCTCTTCGAGTGCATATCATAATGAACATTCACTTTCTTAGAGCGTATAACGTGATGCATGACTCCTATCTTTTAGCGTATGTCACAGTGAATGACACCTTTGTTCGAGAGTATTTCATAATGATCGGTCACTCTCTTTGAGCGTATGTCGTGATGGACGATCCCTCTCTTTGAGCGTATGTCGTGTTGGACGACCACTCTCTTTGAGCGTATGTCGTGTTAGATGACCACTCTCTTTGAGCGTATGTCGTGTTGGACGACCACTCTCTCTGAGCGTATGTCGTGTTGGACGACCACTCTCTTTGAGCGTAAGTCGCGATGAATGATTCTTTTCTTCGACTATATGTCCTGGTGAACAGTCCCTCTCTTCTAGTGCATGTCATAATTAACAGTCCCTTTCTTAGAGCATATACCGTGATGGATGACCCTTCTCATTAAGCGTATGTCGCGGTATGCCATAATGAATGATCCATCTCTTTGAGTGTATGCCATGATGAACGACCCCTCTCTTTAAGCGTATATCGTGATGAATGGCCCCTCTCTTATAGTGCATGTAACATTGAATAATCCCTCTTTTTGAGCATATGTCGTGATGGACGACCCCGCTCTTTGAGCATATGTCGCGATGTGTAACCCCTCTCTTCGAGTGCATGTCTTGTTGAACGATCCCTCTGTTCGAGCGTATGCGGTGATGGACGACCTCTCTCTTTAAGTGTATGTCGCATTGAATGACCCCTCTAGTTGAATGCATGTCATTATGAACGATCCCCTTCTTAGAGTGTATACCGTGATGGACGACCCTCTCTTTGAACGTATGTCGCGATGAATGACCCCTCTCTTCGAGTGCATGTCATAATGAACGGTCCCTCTCTTTGAGAGTATACCGTGATGGAAAATCCCTCTCTTTGAGCGTATTGTGAGATGAATGACCCCTCTCTTTGAGTGTATGTCATAATGAACAATCCCTCTCTTAGAGTGTATACCGTGATGGACAACCCCTCTCTTTGAGCGTATGTCACGATGAATGTCCCCTCTCTTCGAGTGCATATCATAATGAACGGTCCCTCTCTTATTGCGTATACCGTTATGGACGAACCATCTCTTTGAGCGTATGTCGCGGTGAATGACCCCTTTCTTTGAAGGTATGTTGTAGTGACCGGTCCCCCTCTTTGAGCGTATCCCGTGATGGACGACCCCAGTCTTTGAGCGTATGTCATGATGAACGACCCCTCTCTTTGAGTGCATGTCATGGTGAACGGTCCTTCTTTTTGAGCATATCCCGTGATGGACATCCCCTCTCTTTAAGTATTTTTCGTAATGAATGACCCCTCTCTTCGAGTGCATGTCATGGTGAACGGTCCCTCTCTATGAGCGTATCCCGTTGTGGACGGCTCCTCACTTTGATCGTATGTCGCGATGAATGGCTCCTCTCTTTGAGTGCATGTCATGGTGAACGGTCCCTCTCCTTGAGCGTATACCATGATGTACGAACCTTGTCTTTGAGCGTATGACACGGTGAACGACCCCTCTTCGAGTGCATGTCAAAATGAACGGTCCCTCTTTGTGAGAAGGTACCGTGATGGACGACCCTTCTCTTTGAGCGTTTGTCGCAATGAATGACACCCCTCTCTTCGAGTGCATGTAATGATACCTTTCTTAGAGTGTATATCGTGATGGACAAACCCTCTCTTTGAGCGTATATCGCGATGAATGACCCCTCTCTTCGAGTGTATGTCATAATGAACGGTTCCTTTCTCAGAGAGTAAATCGTGATGGACAACCCCTCTCATTGAGCATATATCGCAATGAATGACGGCTCTATTCTAGCGTATGTCATAATGAACGATTCCTTTCTCAGAGAGTAAATCGTGATGGACAACCCCTCTAATTGAGCGTATGTCGCTGTGAATGACCGCTCTATTCGAGCGTATGTCATAATCACCGGTCCCTCTCTTTGAGCGTATCTCGTGATGGATGACACCTCTCTTTGAGCATTTGTCATGATGAATGACCTCTTTCTTTGAGTGCTTATCATGGTGACTTGCCCTTCTTTGAGCGTATACCATGATAGACGACCCCTCTCTTTGAGCGTATCTTGCGATGAATGACCCCTATCTTTGAGTGCAATTCATGTTGAACAGTCTCTCTCTTTGAGTGTATGTCGCGGTGAATGGACCCTATCTTTGAGTGCAATTCATGGTGAACGGTCCCTCTCTTTGAGCGTATACCATGATGGACGACCCCTCTCTTTGAGCGTATATTGCGTTGAATGGCCCTTTTCTTCGAGTGTATGTCATAATGAACGGCTCCTCTCTTTGAGCGTATATCGTGATGGACGACCCCACTCTTTGAGCGTATGTCGCGATGAATGATCCCTATCTTTGACTGCAATTCATTTTGAACGGTCCCTCTCTTTGAGTGTATACCGTGATGGACGACCCTTCTCTTTGAGCGTTTGTAGCGATGAATGACCCTCTCTTTGAGTGCATGTAATGATCCCTTTCCTAGAGAGTATACTGTGATGGACGACCCATCTCTTTGAGCGTATGTCGCGATGAATGATCCCTTTCTTCGAGTGCATGTTACAATGAAAAGGTCCCTCTCTTTGAGCGTATAACGTGATGGAAGACCCCTCTCTTTGAGCGTATATCGCGACGAATGACCCCTCTCTTTGAGTGCATGTTATAATGAACGGTCCCTTTCTTAGAGCGTATATCGTGATGGACGACCTTTCTCAATGTGCGTATGTTGCGATGAATAACCCCTCTCTTTGAGTGCATGTCATGGTGAATGGTTCCTCTCATTGTGTGTCTACCGTGATGGACGTAGCCTCTCTTTGAGCGTATGTCTCGATTGATCACCCTTTTCTTCGAGTGCATGTCATAATGAATGTTCACTTTCATAGAGCGTACACCGTGATAGACGACCCCTCTCTTCGAGCGTATGTCGCGGAGAATAACCCTCTCTTCGAGTGTATGTCATAATGAACGGTCACTCTCTTTGAGCGTATGCCGTGACAGACAAACCCTCCCTTTGAGAATATGTCGCGATGAATGACCCCTGTCTTCGAGTGCATGACATGGTGAACGATTCCTCTCTTTGAGCATAAACCATGATGGGAGACCCTTCCATTTGATCGTACGTCGCGATGAATGACCCCTCTCTTCGAGTGCATGTCATAATGGACGGTCCCTTTCTTAGAGCATAAACCGTGATGGATGACCCTTCTCTTTGAGCTTATATCGCGATGAATGACCCCTCTCTTTGAGGGTTTGTCATAATGAAAGATCCTTCTCTTGAAGCGTATATCCTGACCGATGACCCCTCTTTTTTAGTGTTTGTCGCAATGAAGGACCCTCTCTTCCAGTGCTTGTCATGGTGAGCAATCCATCTCTTTGAGCGTATACTGTAATGGAAGACCCTTCTCTTTGAGTCTATCTCGCAATGAATAAACACTCTCTTCGAGTGCATACCATAATGAACATTCCCTTCCTTAGAGCGTATACCGTGATGCACGACTCCTCTCTTTTAGCGTATGTTGCGGTGAATGACCCCTCTGTTCGAGAGTATTTCATAATCGTTGGTCCCTCTCTTTGAGCGTATTCTGTGATGGACGACAACTCTCTTTGAGCGTATGTCGTGTTGGACGACCACACTATTTGAGTGTAAGTCACGATGAATGATCCTTGTCTTAGACTGTATGTCCTGGTGAACAATCTCTCCCTTCTTGTGCATGCCATAATTAACGGTCCTTTTTTTAGAGTGTATACTGTGATGGACGACCCCTCTCTTTGAGCGTATGTCGCGGTGAATGACCCCTCTCTTCGAGAGTTTGTCACAATTAATTGTCCCTCTCTTCAAGCGTATGCCGCGAAGGATGACCCCTCTCTTTGAGCGTATATTGCGATGGAAGACCTCTCTCTTCGAGTGCATATCATGGTGAACAGTCACTCTCTTTGAGTTTATGCTGTTATATAAGATCCTCTCTTTAAGCGTATATCACGATGAATAACATCTCTCTTCGAGTGCAGGACATGGTGAACGGTCCCTCTCTTTGAGCATACACCGTGATGGACGAGCCTCTCTTGCAAGATATGGTGAACGATCTATCTCTTCGATAGTATTTCAGAATGAACGGTCCCTCTCTTTGAGCGTAGGTCATAACGAACGACCACTCTCTTTGAACGTATATGGCGATGAATGACCCCTTTCTTAGAGAGTATACCGTGATGGATGACCCCTCTCTTTGAGCGTTTGCTGTGATGGATGATGCCTCTGTTTGAGCATATGTGGCGTTGGACGACCCCTTTCTTCGAGTTTATTTGAAATGAATGATCCATTTCTTAGAGCGTATCCCGTGATGGACGACCCCTCTCTTTGAGCATATGTGGTGATGAATGACCTCTCTCTACGAGTGTATGTCATAATGAACGGTCCCTTTTTTAGAGGGTATACCGTGATAGACGACACCTCTCTTTGATTGTATATCACGAAGAATTACCCATCTCTTCAACCGTATATCATAATGATCGGTCCCTCTCTTTGAGCGTATCACATGATGGACAACCCCTCTCTTTAAGCGTATGTCGCGATGAATGACCGCTCTCTTCAAGTGCTTGTCATAAAGAATGGTCCGTTTCTTATAGCGTATGCCGTGATGGATGGCCCCTCCTTTGAGCGTATATCGAGATGAATGACCCCTCTCTTCGAGTGCATGTCATAATGATCGGTCCCTCTCTTTAAGCTTATACCGTGATCGATGACCACTCTCTTTGAGGGTATGTCACACTGAATGATCCTTTTCTTCTAGTTTTTGTCGTAATGAACGGTATATTTCTTAGAGCATGTCCCGTGATGGACGACCATTCTCTTTGAGCGTATGCAGCAATGAATGACTCCTCTCTACGAGGGCATGTCATAATGAACGATCCCATTCTTATAGGGTATACCGTGATGAACGACCTCTCTCTTTGAGTGTATGTCGGGAGAATGACCCATCTCTTCGAGCGTATATCATAATGACCGGTCCCTCTATTTGAGCGTATCACGTGATGGACGACCCCTCTCTTTGAGCTTATGTCGCGATGAATGACCCCACTCTTTCGAGTGCATATTATGGTGAACGATCCCCCTCTTTGAGCTTAGTCGTGATAGACGACCACTCTCTACGAGTGCATGTCATAATGAACAGTCCCTTTCTTTGAGCGTATACCGTGATGGACGACCCCACTCTTTAAGTGTATGTTGCAGTGAATGACCCCTGTCTTCGAGTGCATGTCATGGTGAACGTTCCCTCTGTTTGAACGTATGTCGCGATGAATGACCCCTCTCTCCGAGTGCATGTCATAATGAATTGTCCCTTTCTTAGAGTGTATACCGTGATGGATGACCCTTCTATTTGAGCATTTGTCACGATGAATGACCCATCTGTTCGAGTGCTTGTCATAATGAATGGTCCCATTCTTAGAGCGTATGCCGTGATGAATACCACTCTCTTTGAGCATTTGTCACGATGAATGACCCATCTGTTCGAGTGCATGTCATAATGAATGGTCCCATTCTTAGAGCGTATGCTATGATGAATACCACTCTCTTTGAGCGTATGTCGTGATGAATGACCCCTCTCTTCGAGTGCATGTCATAATGATCGATCCCTCTCTTTGAGCGTATATCGTGATCGATGACCACTATTTTTTAGCGTATATCACGATAAATGACCCCTCTCTTCGAGTACATGTCATGGTGAACTATCCCTCTCTTTGAGCATATACCATGTTGAACGAAACCTATTTTTGAACGTACGTTGCAATGAATGACCCCTCTCTTCTAGTGCATGTCATAATGAACTGTCCCTTTCTTAGAGCGTATACCATGATGGACGACCCTTCTCTTTTAGCGTATGTCACGATGAATGACCCCACTCTTCGAGGTTATGTCATAATAAATGGTCACTTTAATTGAGCGTACACCGTGATGGACGACCCCTCTCATTAAGCGTATGTCGCGGTGAATGACCCCTCTCTTCGAGAGTATGCCATAATGAATGGTCCATCACTTTGAGTGTATGCCGTGATGAACGACCCCTCTCTTTAAGCGTATATCATGAGGAATGACCCCTCTCTTAGAGTGCATGTCACGTTGAACAATCCCTCTTTTTGAGCATATGTCGTGATGGACGACCCCGCTCTTTGAGCATATGTCGCTATGTATAACCCCTCTCTTTGAGTGCATGTCCTGTTGAACGATCCCTCTGTTCGAGCGTATACGGTGATGGATGACCTCTCTCTTTAAGTGTATGTCGCATTGAATGACCCCTCTAGTTGAGTGAATGTCATTATGAGCGATCCCTTTCTTAGAGTGTATACCGTGATGGACGACCCTCTCTTTGAACGTATGTCGCGATGAATGACCCCTCTCTTCGAGTGCATGTCATAATGAACGGTCCCTCTCTTTGAGAGTATACCGTGATGGAAAATCCCTCTCTTTGAGCGTATTGCGCGATGAATGACCCCTCTCTTTGAATGTATGTCATAATGAACAATCCCTCTCTTAGAGCGTACACCGTGATGGACAACACCTCTCTTTGATTGCATGTCACGATGAATGTCCACTCTCTTCGAGTACATATCATAATGAACGGTCCCTTTCTTATAGCGTATACCGTTATGGACGACCCATCTCTTTGAGCGTATGTCGCGGTGAATGACCCCTTTCTTTGAAGGTATGTTGTAGTGACCGGTCCCCCTCTTTGAGCGTATCCCGTGATGAACGACTCCTGTCTTTGAGCGTATGTCGTGATGAATGATCCCTCTCTTTGAGTGCTTGTCATGGTGAATGGTCCTTCTTCTTGAGCGTATACCGTGATGGACGACCCCTCTCTTTGAGCGTATGTCACGATAAATGACCTCTCTCTTTGAGTGCACATCATAATAAATATTTCCTTTCTTAGAACGTATACCGTGATGGACCACCCCTCGCTTTGAGCGTATGTCACGATGAATAACCCCTCTCTTCGAGTTCATGTCATAATGATCGTTCCCTCTCTTTGAGCGTATACCGTGATCGATGACCCCTCTTTTTGAGCATATGTCGCGTTGAATGACCACTCTCTTCGAGTGCATGTCATGCTGAACGATCTCTCCCTTTGAGCGTATACCGTGATGGATGACCCCTCTCTTTGAGCGTATGTCACGATGAATAACCCCACTCTTTGAGCGTATGTCACGACGAATAACCCCACTCTTCGAGTGCATATCGTAATGAACATTCACTTTCTTAGAGCGTATACCATGATGCACGACTCCTATCTTTTAGCGTTTGTCACGATGAATGACACCTTTGTTCGAGAGTATTTCATAATGATCGGTCCCTCATTTTGAGCATATGTCGTGTTAGACGACCACTCTCTTTGAGCGTATGTCGTGTTGGACGACCTCTCTCTTTGAGCGTAAGTCGCAATGAAATGATTCATGTCTTCGACTGTATGTCCTGGTGAACAGTCCTTCTCTTCTAGTGCATGTCATAATTAATAGTCCCTTTCTTAGAGCATATACCGTGATGGATGACCCTTCTCTTTGAGCATATGTCGCGGTGAATGACCCCTCTCATCGAGAGTAGGTCATAATGAATGGTCCCTTTCTTAGAGCGTATACCGTGATGGATGACCCTTCTCTTTGAGCGTATGTCACAGTGAATGACCCCTCTCTTCGAGTGCTGGTCGTAATGAACGTATATTGTGATGGACGACCCCTCTCTGTGAGCGTATGCCACGGTGAATGACCCCTCTCTTCGAGTGCTTGTCATAATGAATGGTCGCTCTTTATGAACGGATACCGTGATGGACGACCCTTCTCTTTGAGCGTTTGTCGCGATGAATGACCCCTCTCTTTGAGTGCATGTAATGATCCCTTTCTTAGAGTGTATACTGTGATAGAGGACCCATCTCTTTGAGCGTATGTCGCGATGAATGAGCCCTCTCTTCGAGTGCATGTTACAATGAAAGGTCCCTCTCTTTGAGCATTTACCGTGAAGGACAACCCCTCTCTTTGAGCGTATATCGCGATGAATGACCCCTCTCTTCGAGTGCATGTCATAATGAATGGTCTTTTTCTTAAAGGCTTACCGTGATGGACGACCCCTCTAGCTGAGCGTATGTCGTGGAAAATGACCCCTCTCTTCGAGAGAATTTCATAATGAACGGTCCTTTTCTTTGAGCGTATACCGTGATGGATAACCCCTCTCTTTGAGCGTTTGTCACAGTGAATGACCCCTCTCTTCGAGCATATTTCATAATGAACGTTCCCTCACTTTGAGCGTATGTCGTGATGGATGACCCCTCTCTTTGAGTGTATGTCGCGTTGAATGACCACTCTCTTCGAGTGCTTATCATAATGATAGGTCTCTTTCTGAGAGCGTATATCGTGATAGACGACCCTTCTGATTGTGCATATGTCGCGACGAATGACCCTTCTCTTTGAGTGCATGTCACAATGAATGGTACCATACTTTGAGTGTATATCGCGAAGTACGACCCATGTCTTTGAGGGTATGTTGCGGTGAATGACCCCACCCTTCAAGAGTTTGTCATAATAATCGGTCCCTCTCTTTAATTGTATCCCGTGATGAACGACCCCTTTCTATGAATATGTCTCGATCTGAATGATCCCTGTCTTTTAGTGCATGTCATTGTGAACAATCCCTCTATTTGAGCGTATACCATGCTGGACGACCCCTCTCTTTGAACGTACGTCGTGATGAATGACCCCTCTCTTCATGTGCATGTCATAATAAACAGTCCCTTTCTTAGAGCGTATACCCTGATAGACAACCCTTCTCTTCGAGTGTATGTCGCGATGATTGACCCCTCTCTTTGAGTTCTTGACATAATGAACAATCCCTTTCTTACAGAGTATACCTTGACGGACGACACCTCTCTTTGAGCGTATGTCGCGATGAATGACCCCTCTTTTCGAGTTCATGTCATAATGAACTGTCCCTTTCTCAGAGCGTATACCGTGATGGATGACCCCTCTTTTTGAGTGTATGCCGCGGTGAATGACCCCTCTCTTCGTGTTAATGTCATAATAAACGGTTCCTTTCTAAGAGCGTAAATCGTGATGGACGACACCTCTCTTTGTCTATGTCGCGGTGAATGACTGCTCTATACGAGCGTATGTCATAATGACCGGTCCCTCTCTTTGAGCGTATCTCGTGTTGGACATCCCCTCTCTTTAAGTGTTTTTCGTAATGAATGACCCCTCTCTTCGAGTGCATGTCATGGTGAACGGTCTCTCTCTATGAGCGTATCCCGTGATGGACGACTCCTCTCTTTGAGCGTATGTCGCGATGAATGGCTCCTCTCTTTGAGTGCATGTCATGGTGAACGGTCCCTCTCCTTGAGCGTATACCATGATGTACGAACCTTGTCTTTGAGCATATGCCACGGTGAACGACCCCTCTTCGAGTGCATGTCATAATGAACGGTCCCTCTTTGTGAGAAGATACCGTGATGGACGATTATTCTCTTTGAGCGTTTGTCGCGATGAATGACCCCTCTCTTCGAGTGCATGTAATGATCCCTTTCTTAGAGCGTATACCGTGATGGACAAACCCTCTCTTTATCACGATGAATGACCCCTCTCTTCGAGTGTATGTCATAATGAACGGTTCCTTTCTCAGAGAGTAAATCGTGATGGACAACCCCTCTCATTGAGCGTATGTCGCGGTGAATGACCGCTCTATTCTAGCGTATGTCATAATCACCGGTCCCTCTCTTTGAGTGTATCTCGTGATGGATGACACCTCTCTTTAAGCATTTGTTATGATGAATGACCTCTTTCTTCGAGTACATGTCATGGTGAATTGCCCCTCTCTTTGAGCGTATACCGTGATAGACGACCCCTCTCTTTGAGTATATGTCGCGATGAATGACCCCTCTCTTTGAGCGTATATCACGATGAATGACCCCTCTTCGAGTGCATGTCGTAATAAATAGTCCCTTTCTTAGAGCGAATACCGTGATGGATGACCCCTTTCTTTGAGAGTATGTCACGATGAATCACTCCTCTCTTTGAGTGCATGTCATAATCAAAGATCCCTCTCTTTGAGCATATACCGTGATCGATGATCATCTCTTTGAGCGTACGTTGCGATGAGTGACCCCTCTCTTTGAGTGCATTTCATGGTGAACAGTCCCTCACTTTTAGCGTATACTGTGATGGACGACCCCTATTTTTGAGCGTATGTCACAATGAATTACCCCTCTCTTCGAGGGAATGTCAAAAAAGTAGTCCCTCTCTGTGAGCGAATACCGTGAATGAGACACCTCTCTTTAAGCATATGTCGCGATGAATGATCCCTCTCTTCGAGTGCATGCCATGGTCAAAGATCCCTCTCTTTCAGTGAATACCGTGATGGACGACCCCTCACTTTTAGCGTATGTCGCGATGAATGACCCCTCCCTTCGAGTTCATGTCATAATGATCGGTCCCTTTCTTAGAGCGTATATCGTGATGGATGACCCCTCTCTTTGAGCATATTTCGCGATGAACGACCCCTCTTTTTAGGTGCATTTCATAATGAACAATCCCTTTCTTAGAGCGTATACCGTGATGGAAGACCCTCTCTCTGAGCGTATACCGCGATGAATGAGCCCTCTCTTCAAGCATATTCCATAATGAACGGTCGCTCTCTTTGAGCGTGTGGCGTAGTGGGCGACCCCTCTCTTTGAGCGTATACCGTGATGGACAATCCCTCTCTTTGAGCGTATGTCGCGTTGAATGACCCCTCTCTTCCAGTGCATGTCATAATAAACGGTTCCTTTCTTAGAGTGTAAATCGTGATGGACAACTCCTCTCATTAGGCGTATGTCGCGGTGAATGACCGCTCTATTCGAGCGTATGTCATAATGACCGGTCCCTCTCTTTGAGCGTATCTCGTGATGGACGAACTCTCTCTTTGAGCATTTGTCATGATGAATGAACCCTTTCTTCGAGTGCATGTCATGGTGAATTGTACCTCTCTTTGAGCGTATACCGTGATGGACAACCCCTCTCTTTGAGCGTATGTCGCGATGAATGGCCCCTATCTTTTTGTGCAATTCATGGTGAACGGTCCCTCTCTTTGGGCGTATACCATGATGGACGATCCCTCTCTTTGTGCGTATATCACGTTGAATGACCCATTTCTTCGAGTGTATGTCATAATGAACGGCTCCTCTCTTTGAGCGTATACCGTGATGGACGACCCCTCTCTTTGACCGTATGTCGCTATGAATGAACCCTTTATTCTAGTGCATGTCATGGTGAATGATCCCAATCTTTTAACGGATACCGTGATGGATGATCCCTCTCTTTGAGCTTATATTGCCATGAATGACCCCTCTCTACGAATGCATGTAATAATGAACGATCCCTTTCTTAGAGAGTATATTGTGATGGACGACCCCTCTCTTTGAGCGTATGTCGCGGTGAATGATCCCTCTCTTCGAGTGCATGTCATACTGAAGGGTCCCCTTCTTAGAACATATACCGTGATGGATGACCCATCTCTTTGAGAGTATGTCGCGTGAATGAAACCACCCCTTGAATGCGTATCATAATCAATGGTCCCTCTCTTTGACCGTATACCATGATCGATGACCCTATCTTTGAGCGTACATTGCGATGAATGACCCCTCTCTTCGAGTACATTTCGTGATGAACAGTCCCTCTTTGAGCGTATACTGTGATGGACGACCCCACTCTTTGAGCGTATATCGTGACAGACAAACCCTCCCATTGAGACTATGTCGCGATGAATGACCCCACTCTTTGAGCATTACATTGTGAACGATTCCTCTCTTTAAGCGTAAACCATGATGGACGACCCCTCCATTTGATTGTACGTCGCGATAAATGACCACTCTCTTCGAGTGTATGTCATAATGAACGGTCCCTTTGTTAGAGCGTATACCGTGATGGATGATTCTTCTCTTTGGCATATATCGCAATGAATGACCCGTCTCTTTGAGGTTTTGTCATAATGAAAGACCATTTTCTTTAAGCGTATACCGTGATCGATGACCCCTCTTTTTGAGTGTATGTCGCAATGAAGGACACCTCTCTTCGAGTGCATGTCATGGTGAACAATCCCTCTCTTTGAGCATATACCGTAAAGGACGACCCTTGTCTTTGAGTGTATCTCGTGGTGAATAACCCCTCTCTTCGAGTGCATATCAAAATGAATATTCCCTATCTTAGAGCGTATACCGTGATACACGACTCTTCTCTTTTAGCGTATGTCACAGTGAACGCACCTCTTTCGAGAGTATTTCATAATGATCGGTCCCTCTCTTTGAGAGTATTTCATGATGGACGACCCCTCTCTTTGAGCGTATGTCGTGTTGGACGACCACTTTCTTTCAGCGTAAGTCGAGATGAATGATTCTTGTCTTCGACTGTATGTCCTGTGAAAAGTCCTTCTTTTCTAGTGCATGTCATAATTAACAGTACCTTTCTTAGAGCATATACTGCAATGGGTGACCTTTCTCTTTGAGCATATGTCGCGGTGAATGACCCCTCTCATCGAGAGTAGGTCATAACGAATGATCCCTTTCTTAGAGTATATACCGTTATGGACGACCCTTCTCTTTAAGCTTATGTCACGCTGAATGACCCCTCTCTTCGAGTGCTGGTCGTAATGAACGGTCCCTCTCTTTGAGCGTATATTGTGATAGATGACCCCTCTCTTTGAGCATATGCCACGGTGAATGATCCCTCTCTTCGAGTGCATGTCATAATGAACGGTCCCTCTTTATGAGCGGATACCGTGATGAACGACCCTTCTCTTTGAGTGTTTGTAGCGATGAATGACCCCTCTCTTTGAGTGCATGTAATGATCCCTTTCCTAGAGTGTATACTGTGATGGACGACCCATCTCTCTGAGCGTATGTCGCGATGAATAAGCCCTTTCTTCGAGTGCATGTTACAATGAAAGGTCCCTCTCTTTGAGCATATAACGTGATGGAAGACCCCTCTCTTTGAGCGTATATCGCGATGAATGACCCCTCTCTTTGAGTGCATGTTATAATGAACGGTCCCTTTCTTAGAGCGTATATCGTGATGGACGACCTTTCTCAATGTGCGTATGTCGCGATGAATAACACCTCTCTTCGAGTGCATGTCAAGGTGAATGGTTCCTCTCATTGTGCGTCTACCGTGATGGACGTAGCCTCTCTTTGAGCGTGTGTCTCGATTGATCACCCTTTTCTTCGAGTGCATGTCATAATGAACGTTCATTTTCATAGAGCGTACACCGTGATGGACGACCCCTCTCTTCGAGCGTATGTCGCGGTGAATAACCCCTCTCTTCGAGAGTACGTCATAATGAACGGTCACTCTCTTTGAGCGTATGCCGTGACAGACAAACCCTCCCTTTAAGACTATGTCGCGATGAATGACTCCTCTCTTCGAGTGCATGACATGGTGAACGATTCCTCTCTTTGAGCATAAACCATGATGGGCGACCCTTCCATTTGATCGTACGTCGCGATGAATGACCCCTCTCTTCGAGTTCATGTCATAATGGACGGTCCCTTTCTTGGAGCGTAAACCGTAATGGATGACCCTTCTCTTTGAGCTTATATCGTGATGAATGACCCCTCTCTTTGAGGGTTTGTCATAATGAAAGATCCTTCTCTTTAAGCGTATATCCTGACCGATGACTCCTCTTTTTGAGTGTTTGTTGCAATGAAGGACCCTATCTTCCAGTGCTTGTCATGGTGAACAATCCATCTCTTTGAGTGTATACCGTAATGGACGACCCTTCTCTTTGAGTGTATCTCGCGATGAATAACCACTCTCTTCAAGTGCATATCATAATGAACATTCCCTTCCTTAAAGCGTATACCGTGATGCACGACTCCTCTCTTTTAGTGTATGTTGCGGTGAATGACCCCTCTGTTCGAGAGTATTTCATAATGGTCGCTCCCTCTCTTTGAGCGTATGCTGTGATGGACGACCACTCTCTTTGAGCGTATGTCGTGTTGGACGACCACTCTCTTTGAGTGTAAGTCAGGATGAATGATCCTTGTCTTAGACTGTATGTCCTGGTGAACAATCCCTCCCTTCTAGTGCATGTCATAATTAACGGTCCTTTTTTTAGAGCGTATACCGTGATGGACGACCCCTCTCTTTGAGCGTATGTCACGGTGAATGACCCCTCTCTTCGAGAGTATGTCATAATTAATGGTCCCTCTCTTTAAGCGTATGCCGCGAAGGATGACCCCACTCTTTGAGCGTATATTGCGATGAAAGACCCCTCTCTTCGAGTGCATGTCATGGTGAATAGTCACTTTCTTTGAGTGTATGCTGTTATATAAGATCCTCTCTTTAAGCGTATATCACGATGAATAACATCTCTCTTCGAGTGTAGGACATGGTGAACGGTCCCTCTCTTTGAGCATATGCCGTGATGGACGAGCCTCTCTTCCAGGATATGGTGAATGGTCCATCTCTTCGATAGTATGTCAGAATGAACGGTCCCTCTCTTTGAGCGTATGTAATAACGGACGACCCCTCTCTTTGAATGTATATGGAGATGAATGACCCCTTTCTTAGAGAGTATACCTTGATGGATGACCCCTCTCTTTGAGCATTTGCGGTGATGGATGACGCCTCTGTTCGAGCATATGTGGCATTGGATGACCCCTTTCTTCGAGTTTATTTGAAATGAATGATCCATTTCTTAGAGCGTATCCCGTGATGGACGACCCCTCTCTTTGAGCGTATGTCGTGATGAATGACCTCTCTATGAGTGCATGTCATAATGAACTGTCCCTTTCTTAGAGGGTATACCGTGATAGACGACATCTCTCTTTGATTGTATATCGCGAAGAATTACCCATCTCTTCGACCGTATATCATAATGATCGGTCCCTCTCTTTGAGCGTATCACATGATGGACAACCCCTCTCTTTAAGCGTATGTCGCGATGAATGACCGCTCTCTTCGAGTGCTTGTCATAAAGAATGGTCCCTTTCTTATAGCGTATGCCGTGATGGATGACCCCTCCTTTGAGCGTATATCGAGATGAATGACCCCTCTCTTTGAGTGCATGTCATAATGATCAGTCCCTCTCTTTAAGCTTATACCGTGATCGATGACCACTCTCTTTGAGGGTATGTCGCATTGAATGATCCTTTTCTTCTAGTTTTTGTCGTAATGAACGGTATATTTCTTAGAGCATGTCCCGTGATGGACGACCATTCTCTTTGAGCGTATGCCGTAATGAATGACCCCTCTCTACGAGGGCATGTCATAATGAACGATCCCATTCTTATAGGGTATACCGTGATGAACGACCTCTCTCTTTGACTGTATGTCGGGAGAATGACCCATCTCTTTGAGCGTATATCATAATGACCGGTCCCTCTCTTTGAGCGTATCACGTGATGGACGACCCCTCTCTTTGAGCTTATGTCGAGATGAATGACCCCACTCTTTCAAGTGCATATTATGGTGAACGATCCCCCTCTTTGAGCTTAGTCGTGATAGACGACCACTCTCTATGAGTGCTTGTCATAATGAACAGTCCCTTTCTTAGAGTGTATACCGTGATTGACGACCCTACTATTTGAGCATTTATCACGATGAATGACCCATCTGTTCGAGTGCATGTCATAATGAATGGTCCCATTCTTAGAGCGTATGCCGTGATGAATACCACTCACTTTGAGCGTATGTTGCGATGAATGAACCCTCTCTTCGAGTGTATGTCATAATGATCGATCCCTCTCTTTGAGCGTATATCGTGATTGATGACCACTCTTTTTTAGCGTATATCACGATGAATGACCCCTCTCTTTGAGCTTATACCATGTTGAACAAAACCTCTTTTTGAACGTATGTTTCAATGAATGACCCCTCTCTTCTAGTGCATGTCATAATGAACGGTCCCTTTCTTAGAGCGTATACCGTGATGGACGACCCTTTTCTTTGAGCGTATGTCACGATGAATGACCCCACTCTTTGAGGTTATGTCATAATAAATGGTCATTTTCTTAGAGCGTACACCGTTATGGACGACCCCTCTCATTAAGCTTATGTCGCGGTGAATGACCCTTCTCTTCGAGAGTATGCCATAATGAATGGTCCATCTCTTTGAGTGTATGCCGTGATAAACGACCCCTCTCTTTAAGCGTATATCATGATGAATGACCCCTCTCTTAGAGTGCATGTCACGTTGAACAATCCCTCTTTTTGAGCATATGCCGTGATGGACGACCCCGCTCTTTGAGCATATGTCGCGATGTATAACCCCTCTCTTCGAGTGCATGTCCTGTTGAACGATCCCTTTGTTCGAGCGTATGCGGTGATGGATGACCTCTCTCTTTAAGTGTATGTCGCATTGAATGACCTCTCTAGTTGAGTGCATGTCATTATGAACGATCCCTTTCTTAGATTGTATACCGTGATGAATGACCCTCTCTTCGAGTGCATGTCATAATGAACGATCCCTCTCTTTGAGAGTATACCGTGATGGAAAATCCCTCTCTTTGAGCGTATTGCAAGATAAATGACCCCTCTCTTTTAGTGTATATCATAATGAACAATCCCTCTCTTAGAGCGCATACCGTGATGGACAACCCCTCTCTTTGAGCATATGTCGCGATGAATGTCCCCTCTCTTCGAGTGTATATCATAATGAACGATCCCTTTCTTATAGCGTATACCGTTATGGACGACCCATCTCTTTGAGCGTATGTCGCGGTGAATGACCCCTTTCTTTGAAGGTATGTTGTAGTGACCGGTCCCCCTCTTTGAGCGTATCCCGTGATGGACGACCCCTGTCTTTGAGCGTATGTTGTGATGAAAGACCCCTCTCTTTGAGTGCATGTCATGGTGAACGGTCCTTCTTTTTGAGCGTATACCTTGATGGACGACCCCTCTCTTTGAGCGTATGTCACGATGAATGACCTCTCTTCTAGTGTACGTCATAATGAATGGTCCCTCTCTTTGAGCATTTGCCATAATGGACGATCCCTCGCTTTGAGCGTATGTCACGATGAATAACCCCTCTCTTCGAGTTCATGTCATAATGATCGTTCCCTCTCTTTGAGCGTATACCGTGATCGATGACCCCTCTTTTTGAGCATTTGTCGCGTTGAATGACCACTCTCTTCGAGTGCATGTCATGCTGAACGATCCCTCTCTTTGAGCGTATACCGTGATGGACGACCCCTCTTTTTGAGAGTATGTCGCAACGAATGACCCTTCTCTTCTAGTAAATGTCATAATGAACGCTCACTTTCTTAGAGCGTATACCGTGATGGACGACCCTTCTCTTTGAGCGGAATGACCCCTCTTTTCGAGTGCATGATATAATGAATGGTCACTTTTTAAGAGAGTATATTGTGATGGATGACCCCTCTCTTTGAGCGTATGTCGCCGTGAATGACCCCTCTCTTTGAGCGTATGTCGCCATGAATGACCCCTCTCTTCGAGTACATGTCATAATGAATGGTCCCTTTCTTAGAGTGTATATCGTGATGGACGACCCGTCTCTTTGAGCGATATCGCAGTGAGTGACCCCCTTCTCTTCGAGCGTATTTCATAATCATCGGTCTCTCTCTTTTAGCGTATCCCGTGATGGACGACCCCTCACTTTGAGCGTATGTGTCTATGAATGACCCCTCTCTTCGAGTGCATGTCATGGTGAACGGATTCTCTATAAAGCATTTTTAGACATGGACGTTTTAATCCGAACAAAACAAAAACCAGATGTTATTAAATCAAATTTTATGAGTTCAAATAGTTAATTATAAGCTTTTAAACAAAATTATACAGATTAATCTAAAATTTTCAACTTTTTAGTCTGTTAAAATTCGAACAGGTTCTCTATAAATCCTTATTAGACATGCACGTTTTAATCCGAACAAAACAATTACTAGATGTTATTAAATCAAATTTTTTGAGTTCAAATAATTAATTATGGGCTTTTGAACAAAATTATACAAATTAGTCTAAAATTTTCAGTTTTTTACTCGGTTAAAATTTGAACGGATTCTCTATAAAGCCTTTTTAGACATGCACGTTTTAATCCGAACAAAACAAAAACCAGATGGTATTAAATCAAATTTTATGAGTTCAAATAGTTAATTAAGGGCTTTTGAACAAAATTATACAGATTAATCTAAAAATTTTAGCTTTTTACTCGGTTAAAATTCAAACGGATTCTTCATAAAGTATTTTTAGACATGCACATTTTAATACGAACAAAACGATAACTAGATGTTATTAAATCAAATTTTTTGAGTTCAAATAATTAATTGTGGGCTTTTGAACAAAATAATAATTAATTATGGGCTTTTGAACAAAATTATGCAGATTAATCTAAAATTTTCAACTTTTTACTCGGTTAAAATTCTAACGGATTCTCTATAAAGCCTTTTTAGACATGCACGTTTTAATCCGAACAAGATGATAAGTAGTTGTTATTAAATCAAAGTTTTTGATTTCAAAGAATTAATTATGTTTTTTTGAACAAAATTATGCAGATTATTCTAAAATTTTCAGCTTTTTACTCGGTTAAAATTCGAACAGATTCTCTTTAAAGCCCATTTACACATGCACGTTTTAATCCCAAAAAAACAAAAACTGGATTTTATTAAATGAAATTTTATGAGTTCAAATAGTTAATTTTGAGCTTTTGAACAAAATTATATTTATCAATCTAAAATTTTTAGCTTTTTACTTGGTTAAAATTCCAACAGATTCTCTATCAAGCCTTTTTAGACATGCACGTTTTAATCCCAACAAAACGAAAATCAGATGTTATTAAATCAAATTTTATCAGTTCAAATAGTTAATTAAGGGCTTTTGAATAAAATTATATAGATTAATCTAAAATTTTCAGCGTTTTACTCGGTTAAAATTTGAACGGATTCTCTATAAAGCCTTTTTAGACATGCACGTTTTAATCCGAACAAAACGATAACTAGATGTTATTAAATCAAATTTTTTGAGTTCAAATAATTAATTATGGGCTTTTGAACAAAATTATGCAGATTAATCTAAAATTTTCAGCTTTTTACTCGGTTAAAATTCGAATGGATTCTCTATAAAGCCTTTTTAGACATGCACGTTTTAGTCCGAACAAAACAAAAACCATATGTTATTAAATCAAATTTTATGTCTTCAAATAGTTAGTTATGAGATTTTGAACAAAATTATACAGATAAATCTAATATTTTTCAGGTTTTTACTCGGTTAAATTCGAACGGATTCTCTATAAAGCCTTTTTAGATATGCACGTTTTAATCCGAACAAAATGATAACTAGATGTTATTAAATCAATTTTTTTAGTTCAAATAATTAATTATAGGCTTTTGAACAAATTTATACAGATTAATCTAAAATTTTTAGCTTTTTACTCGTTTAAAATTTGAACGGATTCTCTGTAAAGCATTTTTTAGATATGGTCGTTTTAACCCGAACAAAACAAAATGATATGTTATTAAATAAAATTTGATAATTTCAAATAATTAATTATGAGATTTTGAATAAAATTATACAGATAAATCTAAAATTTTCTTCTTTTGACTCGGTTAAAATTCAAATGGATTCTCTATAAAGCCTTTTTAGACATGAACATTTTAATCCGAACAAAACGATACTAGATGTTATTAAATCAAAATTTTTGAGTTCAAATAATTAATTATGGGATTTTGAACAAAATTACGTAGATTAATCTAAAATTTTTAGCTTTTTATTCGGTTAAAATTCAAACGGATTCTCTATAAAGCCTTTTTAGACATGCATATTTTAATCTCAACAAAACGAAAACCAGATTTTATTAAATGAAATTTTATGAGTTCAAATATTTAATTTTAAGCTTTTGAATAAAATTATATAGATGAATCTAAAATTTTTAGCTTTTTACTCGGTTAAAATTCGAACGGATTCTCTATAAAGCCATTATAGACATGCACGTTTTAATCCCAACAAAACGAAAACCAGATATTATTAAATCAAATTTTATGAGTTCAAATAGTTAATTATGAGCATTTAAACAAAATTATACAGATTAATCTAAAATTTTTAAATTTTTATTCGGTTAAAATTCGAACAGATTCTCCATAAAGCCTTTTTAGACATGCACGTTTTAATCCGAACAAAACGATAACTAGATGTTATTAAATCAAATTTTTGAGTTCAAATAATTAATTATGGCCTTTTGAACAAAATTGTACAGATTAATCTACAATTTTTAACTTTTTACTTGGTTAAAATTTGAATGGATTCTCTATAAAGCCTTTTTAGACATGTACGTTTTAATACGAACAAAACAAAAACCAGATGTTACTAAATCAAATTTTATGAGTTCAAATAGTTAATTAAGGGCTTTTGAACAAAATTATACAGATTAATCTAAAATTTTCAGATTTTTACTCAGTTAAAATTCGAACGGATTATTTATAAAACAATTTTAGACAAGCAAGTTTTAGTCCCAACAAAACGAAAATCAGATGTTATTAAATCAAATTTTACGAGTTCAAATAATTAATTATGGTCTTTTGAACAAAATTATACAGATAAATCTAAAATTTTCAGCTTTTTTACTCGGTTAAAATTCGAACGGAATCTCTATAAAGCCTATTTAGACATGCACGTTTTAATCAGAACAAAACAAAAACCAGATGTTATAAAATCAAATTTTATGAGTTCAAATAGTTAATTATGGGATTATGAACAAAATTATACAAATTAATCTAAAATTTTCAGCTTTTTACTCGGTTAATATTCGAACAGATTCTCTATAAAGCCTTTTTAGACATGAATGTTTTAATCTGAACAAAATGATAAGTAGATGTTATTAAATCAAACTTTTTGAGTTCAAATAATTAATTATGGGCTTTTAAACAAAATTATATAGATTAATCTAAAATTTTCAGATTTTTACTCGGTTAAAATTCGAACGAATTCTCTATAAAGCCTTTCTAGACATGCACGTTTTAATACGAATAAAATGATAAGTAGATGTTATTAAATAAAATTTTTTGAGTTCAAATAATTAATTATGGGCTTTTAAATAAAATTATATAGATTAATCTAAAAGTTTTAGCTTTTTTCTCGTTTAAAATTTGAACGGATTCTCTATAAAGCCTTTTTAGACGTGATTGTTTTAATCCGAACAAAACAAAACCAGATGATATTAAATAAAATTTTATGAGTTCAAATAGTTAATTATGAGATTTTGAACAAAATAATACAGATAAATCTAAAATTTTCAGCTTTTTAGTCGGTTAAAATTCGAATGGATTCTCTATAAAGCACTTTTAGACAAGCAATTTTTAATCCCAACAAAACGAAAACCGAATATTACTAAATCGAATTTTATGAGCTCAAATAGTTTAATATGGGCTTTTGAAAAAATTATATAGATTAATCTAGAATTTTTACCTTTTCACTCGGTTAAAATTCGAACGGATTCTCAACAAAGCCTTTTTAAACATGCACATTTTAATTCCAACAAAACGAAAACCAAATTTTATTAAATGAAATTTTATGAGTTCAAATATTTAATTTTGAGCTTTTGAACAAAATTATACAGATTAATCTAAAGTTTTCAGATTTTTAATCGGTTAAAATTCGAACGGATTCTTTATAAAACCTTTTTAGATATGCACGTTTTAATCCCAACAAAACGAAAATCAGATGTTATTAAATCAAATATTACGAGTTCAAATAGTTAATTATGGTCTTTTGAACAAAATTATACAGATTAATCTAAAATTTTTAACATTTTTCTCGGTTAAAATTTGAACGGATTCTCTATAAAGCCTTTTTAGACATGCACGTTTTAATCCGAGCAAAATAATAACCAGATGTTATTAAATGAAATTTTATGAGTTCAAATAGTTAATTATTGGATTTTTAACAAAATTATACAAAGGAAGAATCCGCACAAATCGGATTTTTTGAGATTCTCTATAAAGCCTTTTTAGACATGAACGTTTTAATCTGAACAAAATGATAAGTAGATGTTATTAAATCAAACTTTTTGAGTTCAAATAATTAATTATGGGCTTTTAAACAAAATTATATAGATTAATCTAAAATTTTCAGCTTTTTACTCGGTTAAAATTCGAACGAATTCTCTATAAAGCCTTTTTAGACATGATCTTTTTAATCTGAACAAAATGATAAGTAGATGTTATTAAATAAAATTTTTTGTGTTCAAATACTTAATTATGGGCTTTTAAACAAAATTATATAGATTAATCTAAAAGTTTCAGCTTTTTTCTCGTTTAAAATTTGAACGGATTCTCTATAAAGCCTTTTTAGACGTGGTTGTTTTAATCCGAACAAAACAAAACCAGATGATTTTAAATAAAATTTTATGAGTTCAAATAGTTAATTATGAGATTTTGAACAAAATAATACAGGTAAATCTAAAATTTTTAGCTTTTTAGTCGGTTAAAATTCGAATGGATTCTCTATAAAGCACTTTTAGACAAGCAATTTTTAATCCCAACAAAACGAAAACCGAATATTACTAAATCGAATTTTATGAGCTCAAATAGTTGAATATGGGCTTTTGAACAAAATTATATAGATTAATCTAGAATTTTTACCTTTTCACTCGGTTAAAATTCGAACGGATTCTCAACAAAGCCTTTTTAAACATGCACATTTTAATTCCAACAAAACAAAAACCAAATTTTATTAAATGAAATTTTATGAGTTCAAATATTTAATTTTGAGCTTTTGAACAAAATTATACAGATTAATCTAAAGTTTTCAGATTTTTACTCGGTTAAAATTCGAACGGATTCTTTATAAAACCTTTTTAGATATGCACGTTTTAATCCCAACAAAACGAAAATCAGATGTTATTAAATCAAATATTACGAGTTCAAATAGTTAATTATGGTCTTTTGAACAAAATTATACAGATTAATCTAAAATTTTCAACATTTTTCTCGGTTAAAATTTGAACGGATTCTCTATAAAGCCTTTTTAGACATGCACGTTTTAATCCGAACAAAATAATAACCAGATGTTA
Organism: Abelmoschus esculentus; assembly: GCA_035048815.1. NCBI lineage: Eukaryota > Viridiplantae > Streptophyta > Magnoliopsida > Malvales > Malvaceae > Abelmoschus > Abelmoschus esculentus. Next base: position 16,968,032 of record JAUCBN010000008.1, on the reverse strand, counting down.
TTAAATGAAATTTTATGAGTTCAAATAGTTAATTATTGGATTTTTAACAAAATTATACAAATAAATCTAAAATTTTCAGCTTTTTACTCGGTTAAAATTCGAACGCATTCTCTATAAAACAATTTTAGATAAGCAAGTTTTAGTCCCAACAAAACGAAAATTAGATGTTATTAAATCAAATTTTACGTGTTCAAATAATTAATTATGGTCTTTTGAACAAAATTATACAGATAAATCTAAAATTTTCAGCTTTTTTACTCGGTTAAAATTCGAACGGATTCTCTAGAAAGCCTATTTAGACATGCACGTTTTAATCCGAACAAAACAAAAACCAGATGTTATAAAATCAAATTTTATGAGTTCAAATAGTTAATTATGGGATTTTGAACAAAATTATACAAATTAATCTAAAATTTTCAGCTTTTTACTCGGTTAATATTCGAACAGATTCTCTATAAAGCCTTTTTAGACATGAACGTTTTAATCTGAACAAAATGATAAGTAGATGTTATTAAATCAAACTTTTTGAGTTCAAATAATTAATTATGGGCTTTTAAACAAAATTATATAGATTAATCTAAAATTTTCAGCTTTTTACTCGGTTAAAATTCGAACGAATTCTCTATAAAGCCTTTTTAGACATGATCTTTTTAATCTGAACAAAATGATAAGTAGATGTTATTAAATAAATTTTTTTGAGTTCAAATACTTAATTATGGGCTTTTAAACAAAATTATATAGATTAATCTAAAAGTTTCAGCTTTTTTCTCGTTTAAAATTTGAACGGATTCTCTATAAAGCCTTTTTAGACGTGGTTGTTTTAATCCGAACAAAACAAAACCAGATGATTTTAAATAAAATTTTATGAGTTCAAATAGTTAATTATGAGATTTTGAACAAAATAATACAGGTAAATCTAAAATTTTTAGCTTTTTAGTCGGTTAAAATTCGAATGGATTCTCTATAAAGCACTTTTAGACAAGCAATTTTTAATCCCAACAAAACGAAAACCGAATATTACTAAATCGAATTTTATGAGCTCAAATAGTTGAATATGGGCTTTTGAACAAAATTATACAGCTTAATCTAAAATTTTTAGCTTTTTACTTGGTTAAAATTCGAACGGATTCTCAACAAAGCCTTTTTAAACATGCACATTTTAATTCCAACAAAACAAAAACCAAATTTTATTAAATGAAATTTTATGAGTTCAAATATTTAATTTTGAGCTTTTGAACAAAATTATACAGATTAATCTAAAGTTTTCAGATTTTTACTCGGTTAAAATTCGAACGGATTCTTTATAAAACCCTTTTAGATATGCACGTTTTAATCCCAACAAAACGAAAATCAGATGTTATTAAATCAAATATTACGAGTTCAAATAGTTAATTATGGTCTTTTGAACAAAATTATACAGATTAATCTAAAATTTTCAATATTTTACTCGGTTAAAATTTGAACGGATTCTCTATAAAGCCTTTTTAGACATGCACGTTTTAATCCGAACAAAACGATAACTAGATGTTATTAATTCAAATTTTTTGAGTACAAATAATTAATTATGGGTTTTTGAACAAAATTATACATATTAATCTAAAATTTTCAACTTTTTACTCGGTTAAAATTTGAATGGATTCTCAATAAAGCCTATTTAGACATGCACGTTTTAATCCGAACAAAACAAAAACCAGATGTTATTAAATAAAATTTTATGAGTTCAAATAGTTAATCATGGGATTTTTAACAAAATTATACAGATAGATCTAAAATTTTCAGCTTTTTACTCGGTTGAAATTCGAACGGATTCTCTATAAAACAATTTTAGATATACAAGTTTTAATCCCACCAAAACGAAAAACAGATGTAATTAAATGAAATTTTATGACTTCAAATAGTTGAATATGGTCTTTTAAACAAAATTATACAGATTAATCTAAAATTTTTAGCTTTTTACTCGGTTAGAATTTGAACGAATTCTCTACAAAGCCTTTTTAGACATGCACATTTTAATCACAACAAAATTAAAAACCGTATTTTATTAAATGAAATTTTATGAGTTCAGATATTTAATTTTGAGCTTTTGAACAAAATTATACAGATTAATCTAAAATTTTCAGCTTTTTACTCGGTTAAAATTCGAACGGATTCTGTATAAAGCAATTTTAGACAAGCAAGTTTTAGTCCCAACAAAACGAAAATTAGATGTTATTAAATCAAATTTTATGAGTTCAAATAGTTAATTATGGGGTTTTGAACAAAATTATACAGATTAATCTAAAATTCTCAACTTTTTACTCCGTTGAAATTCGTACGGATTCTCTTTAAAGCCTTTTTGAACAAGTACGTTTTAATTCGAACAAAACAATAACTAGATGTTATTAAATCAAGTTTTTTGAGTTCAAATAATTAATTATGGGGTTTTGAACAAAATTATACAGATTAATCTAAAATTTTCAGCTTTTTACTCGGTTAAAATTTGAACAGGTTCTCTATAAGGCTTTATAGACGTGGACGTTTTAATCCGATCAAAATAATAACCAGATGTTATTAAATGAAATTTTATGAGTTCAAATAGTTAATTATTGGATTTTGAACAAAATTATACAAATAAATCTAAAATTTTCAGCTTTTTACTCGGTTAAAATTCGAACGGATTCTCTATAAAGCAATTTTAGACAAGCAAGTTTTAGTCCCAACAAAACGAAAATTAGATGTTATTAAATCAAATTTTACGAGTTCAAATAATTAATTATGGTCTTTTGAACAAAATTATACAAATAAATATAAAATTTTCAGCTTTTTACTCGGTTAAAATTCAAACGGATTCTCTATAAATCTTATTTAGACATGCACATTTTAATCCGAACAAAACAAAAACCAGATGTTATAAAATCAAATTTTATGAGTTCAAATAGTTAATTATGGGATTTTGAACAAAATTATACAGATAAATATAAAATTTTTAGCTTTTTACTCGGTTAAAATTCGAACGGATTCTCTATAAAGCCTTTTTAGACATGCACGTTTTAATCCAAAAAAAAATGATAACTAGATGTTATTAAATCAAATTTTACGAGTTCAAATAGTTAATTATGGGATTTTGAATAAAATTATACAGATAAATCTAAAATTTTCAGCTTTTTACTCGGTTAAAATTCGAACAGATTCTCTATAAATCAATTTTAGACATGCACGTTTTAATCCGAACAAAACGATATCTAGATGTTATTAAATCAAATTTGATGAGTTCAAATAATTAATTATGGGCTTTTGAACTAAATTATGTATATTAATCTAAAATTTTTAGCTTTTTACTCGGTTAAAATTCAAATAGTTAATTACGGGATTTTAAACAAAATTATATAGATTAGTCTAAAATTTTCAACTTTTTAGTCGGTTAAAATTCGAACAAATTCTATATAAAGCCTTTTTAGACATGCACGTTTTAATCCGAACAAAACAATTATTAGATGTTATTAAATCAAATTTTTTGAGTTCAAATAATTAATTATGGGCTTTTGAACAAAATTATACAGATTAATCTAAAATTTTCAACTTTTTAGTCAATTAAAATTCGAACAGATTCTCTATAAAGCCTTTTTAGATATGCACGTTTAAATCTGAACAAAATGATAAGTAGATGTTATTAAATCAAATTTTTTGAGTTCAAATAATTAATTTTGGGCTTTTAAAAAAATTATACAGATTAATCTAAAAGTTTCAGGTTTTTCCTCGTTTAAAATTTGAACGGATTCTCTATAAAGCCTTTTTAGACGTGGACGTTTTAATCCGAACGAAACTGAACCAGATGATATTAAATCAAATTTTATGAGTTCAAATAGTTAATTATTGGATTTTGAACAAAATTATACAGATAAATCTAAAATTTTCAGCTTTTTACTCGGTAAAAATTCGAACGGATTCTCTATAATGCAATTTTAGACAAGAAAGTTTTAGTCCTAACAAAACGAAAATTAGATGTTATTAAATCAAATTTTACGAGTTCAAATAATTAATTATGGGCTTTTGAACAAAATTATACAGATTAATCTAAAATTTTCAACTTTTTACTCGGTTAAAATTCGAACGGATTCTCTATAAAGCCTTTTTAGACATGCACGTTTTAATCCGAACAAAACGATAACTAGATGTTATTAAATCAACTTTTTACTCGGTTAAAATTCGAACGGATTCTCTATAAAACAATTTTAGACAAGCAAGTTTTAGTCCCAATAAAACGAAAATTTGATGTTATTAAATCAAATTTTACGAGTTCAAATAGTTAATTATGGGATTTTGAACAAAATTATACAGATTAATCTAAATTTTTTAGCTTTTTACTCGGTTAAAATTTGAAAGGATTCTTTATAAAGCCTTTTTGGACATGCACGTTTTAATCCGAACAAAACAAAAACCAGATGTTATTAAATAAAATTTTATGAGTTCAAATAATTAATTATAGGATTTTTAACAAAATTATACAAATAGATCTAAATTTTTTAGCTTTTTACTCGGTTAAAATTCGAATGGATTCTCTATAAAGCAATTTTAGACATGCAAGTTTTAATCCCACCAAAATGAAAACCAGATGTTATTAAATAAAATTTTATGAGTTCAAATAGTTGAATATGGTATTTTAAACAAAATTATACAGGTTAATCTAAAATTTTTAGCTTTTTACTCGGTTAAAATTCGAACGGATTTTCTATAAAGCCTTTTTAGACATGCACGTTTTAATCCGAACAAAACGATAACTAGATGTTATTAAATCAACTTTTTACTCGGTTAAAATTTGAACGGATTCTCTATAAAGCAATTTTAGACATGCAAGTTTTAATCCCACCCAAACGAAAACCATATGTTATTAAATCAAATTTTATGAGTTCAAATAGTTGAATATGGTCTTTTAAACAAAATTATACAGATTAATCTAAAATTTTTAGCTTTTTCCTCGGTTAAAATTCGAACGAATTCTTTACAAAGCCTTTTTAGAGATGCACATTTTAATCCCAACAAAAAGAAAACAAGATTTTATTAAATAAAATTTTATGAGTTCAAATATTTAATTTTGAGCTTTTGAACAAAATTATACAAATTAATCTAAAATTTTCAGCTTTTTACTCGGTTAAAATTCAAACGGATTCTCTATAAAGCCTTTTTAGACATGCATGTTTTAATCCCAACAAAACGAAAATTAGATGTTATTAAATCAAATTTTACGAGTTCAAATAGTTAATTATAGGCTTTTGAACAAAACTATACAGATTAATCAAAAATTTTCAACTTTTTACTTGGTTAAAATTCGAACGGATTCTCTAAAAAGCCTTTTTAGACATGCACGTTTTAATCCGAACAAAATGATAACTAGATGTTATTAAATCAAATTTTTTGAGTTCAAATAATTAATTATGGGATTTTGAATAAAATTATACAGATTAATCTAAAATTTTCAGCTTTTTACACAGTTAAAATTTGAACCGATTCTCTATAAAGCCTTTTTAGACATGCACGTTTTAATCCGAACAAAACAAAAAACAGATGTTATTAAATAAAATTTTATGAGTTCAAATAGTTAATTATGGGATTTTTAACAAAATTAAACAGATAAATCTAAAATTTTCATCTTTTTACTGGGTTAAAATTCGAACGAATTCTCTATAAAGCAATCTTAGACATGCAAGTTTTAATCCCACCAAAACGAAAACCAGATGCTATTAAATGAAATTTTATGATTTCAAATAGTTGAATATGGTCATTTAAACAAAATTATACAGATTAATCTAAATTTTTTAGCTTTTTACTCGGTTAAAATTCGAACGAATTCTCTACAAAGCCTTTTTATACATGCACATTTTAATCCCAACAAAACGAAAACAAGATTTTATTAAATTAAATTTTATGAGATCAAATATTTAATTTTGAGTTTTTGAACAAAATTATACAGATTAATTTAAAATTTTCAGCTTTTTACTCGGTTAAAATTCGAACGGATTCTCTATAAATCTCATTTAGACATGTACGTTTTAATCCCCAAAAAACAACAACCATATGTTATTAAATCAAATTTTATGAGTTCAAATAGTTAATTATGTGATTTTGAACAAAATTATACAGATAAATCTAAAACTTTCAGCTTTTTAGTCGGTTAAAATTCGAACAGATTCTGTATAAAGCAATTTTAGACAAGAAAGTTTTAATCCCAACAAATCGAAAAATGAATGTCATTAAATCGAATTTTATGAGTTCAAATAGTTGAATATAGGCTTTCGAACAAAATTATACAGATTGATCTAAAAATTTTAGCTTTTTACTCGGTTAAAATTAGAATGGATTCTCTACAAAGCCTTTTTAGACATGCACTTTTTAATCCCAACAAAATGAAAATTAGATTTTATTAAATGTAATTTTATGAGTTGAAATATTTAATTTTGAGCTTTTGAACAAAATTATACAGCTTAATCTAAAATTTTTAGCTTTTTACTTGGTTAAAATTTGAACGGATTCTCTATAAAGCCTTTTTAGACATGTACGTCTTAATCCCAACAAAACAAAAACAAGATGTTATTAAATCAAATTTTATGATTTTAAATAGTTAATTATGTGCTTTTGAACAAAATTATATCTATTAATTTAAAATTTTCAACTTTTTACTCGATTAAAATTCGAACAGATTCTCTATAAAGCCTTTTTAGACATGCACGTTTTAATCCGAACAAAACGATAACTAGATGTTATTAAATCAAATTTTTTGTGTTCAAATAATTAATTATGGGATTTTGAACAAAATTATACAGATTAATCTAAAAGTTTCAACTTTTTACTCGGTTAAAATTTGAACAGATTCTATATAAAGTCTTTTTAGATCTGCACGTTTTAATCCGAACAAAACAAAAAACAGATGTTATTAAATAAAATTTTATGAGTTCAAATAGTTAATTATGAGATTTTGAACAAAATTATACAGATAAATCTAAAATTTTCAGCTTTTTACTCGGTTAAAATTCGAACGGATTCTCAATAAAGCCTTTTTAGACATGCACGTTTTAATCCGAACAAAACAAAAATCAAATGTTATTAAATAAAATTTTATAAGTTCAAATAGTTAATTATGGGATTTTGAACAAAATTATACAGATAAATCTAAAATTTTCAGCTTTTTACTCGGTTAAAGTTCGAACGGATTCTCTATAAAGCAATTTTAGACATGCAAGTTTTAATCCCACCAAAACGAAAAACAGATGTTATTAATTCAAATTTATGAGTTCAAATAGTTGAATATGGTCTATTAAACAAAATTATATAGATTAATCTAAAATTTTTAGCTTTTTACTCGGTTAAAATTCGAACGGATTCTCTATAAAGCCTTTTTAGATATACAAGTTTTAATCCGAACAAAACGATAACTAGATGTTCTTAAATCAAATTTTTTGAGTTCAAATAATTAATTATGGGCTTTTGAACTAAATTATACATATTAAAGTCTTTTTACTCGGTTAAAATTTTGAACTAAATTATTGGCTTTTGACAAAATTATACAGATTAGTCTAAAAGTTACAGCTTTTTACTCGGTTAAAATTTGAACGGATTCTCAATAAAGTCTTTTAGACATGCACGTTTTAATCCGAACAAAACAAAAACCAGATTTTATTAAATAAAATTTTATGAGTTCAAATAGTTAATTATAGGATTTTGAACAAAATTCTACAGATAAATCTAAAATTTTTAGCTTTTTACTTAGTTAAAATTCGAACGGATTCTCTATAAAGCAATTTTAGACATACAAGTTTTAATCCCACCAAAACGAAAACCAGATGTTTTTAAATCAAATTTTTTGAGTTCAAATAGTTGAATATGGTCTTTTAAACAAAATTATACAGAGTAAACTAAAATTTTTAGATTTTTACTCGGTTAAAATTCCAACGAATTCTCTACGAAGCCTTTTTAAAAATGTACATTTTAATCCAAACAAAACGAAAACAAGATTTTATTAAATTAAATTTTATGAGTTCAAATATTTAATTTTATGCTTTTGAACAAAATTATACAGATTAATCTAAAATTTTCAGCTTTTTACTCGGTTAAAATTCAACGGATTCTCTAAAAAACCTTTTTAGACATGCACGTTTTAATCCGAACAAAACAAAAACAGATGTTATTAAATAAAATTTTACGATTTCAAATAGTTAATTATGGGATTTTGAACAAAATTATACAGATAAATCTAATATTTTCAACTTTTTAGTCGGTTAAAATTCGAACGGATTCTCTATAAAGCAATTTTAGACAAGAAAGTTTTAATCTCACCAAAACGAAAATCAGATGTTATTAAATCAAATTTTATGAGTTCAAATAGTTGAATATGGTCTTTCAAACAAAATTATACAGATAAATCTAAAATTTTCAGCTTTTTACTCGTTTAAATTTCGAACGGATTCTCTATAAAGCAATTTTAGACAAGCATGTTTTAGCCCCAACAAAATGAAAATTAGATATTATTAGATCAAATTTTATGAGTTCAAATAGTTTAATATGGGCTTTTAAAAAAAATTATACAGATTAATCTATAATTTTTAGATTTTTACTTGGTTAAAATTCGAACGTGATTCTCTACAAAGCCTTTTTAGACTTGCACATTTTAATCCCAACAAAACGAAACCAGATGTTATTAAATCAAATTTTACGAGTTCAAATAGTTAGTTATGGGATTTTGAACAAAATTATACAGATTTATCTAAAATTTTCAGCTTTTTACTCGGTTAAAATTTGAACGGATTCTCTATAAAGCCTTTTTAGACATGTACGTTTTAATCCGAACAAAACAAAAACCAGATGTTATTAAATTAAATTTTATGAGTTCAAATAGTTAATTATGGGATTTTGAACAAAATTATACAGATTAATCTAAAATTTTCAGCTTTTTACTAGTTAAAATTTGAACGGATTCTCTATAAACCCTTTTTAGACGTAGACGTTTTAATCCGATCAAAACAAATCCAGATGTTATTAAATCAAATTTTATGAGATCAAATAGTTAATTATTGGATTTTGAACAAAATTATACAGATAAATCTAAAATTTTCAGCTTTTTACTCGGTTAAAATTCGAACGGATTCTCTATAAACCAATTTTAGTCAAGCAAGTTTTAATCCCATCAAAACGAAAACCAGATGTTATTAAATCAAATTTTATGAGTTCAAATAGTTGAATATGGTCTTTTAAAGAAAATTATACAGATTAATCTAAAATTTTTAGCTATTTACTCGGTTAAAATTCGAACAGATTATCTATAGAGCCTTTTAAAACATGCACCTTTTAATCCCAACAAAACAAAAACATGATTTTATTAAAAGAAATTTTATGAGTTCAAATATTTAATTTTGAGCTTTTGAACAAAATTATACTGATTAATCTAAAATTTTCAGCTTTTTACTCGGTTAAATTTCGGACGGATTCTCTGTAAAGCCTTTTTCGACATACACGTTTTAATCCAAACAAAACGAAAATCAGATGTTATTAAATTAAATTTTATGAGTTCAAATATTTAATTATGGGATTTTGAACTAAATTATACAGATAAATCTAAAATCTTCAACTTTTTACTCGGTTAAAATTCGAACGGATTCTCTATAAAGCCTTTTTAGACATGCACGTTTTAATCCAAACAAAATAATAACTAGATGTTATTAAATCAAATTTTTGAGTTCAAATACTTAATTATGGGCTTTTGAACAAAATTATACAGATTAATCTAAAATTTTCAACTTTTTACTCGGTTAAAATTCGAACAGATTCTCTGTAAAGTCTTTTTAGACATGCACGTTTTAATCCAAACAAAACAAAAACCAGATGTTATTAAATAAAATTTTACGAGTTCAAATAGTTAATTATGGGATTTTGAACAAAATTATACAGATAAATCTAAAATTTTCAGCTTTTTACTCGGTTAAAGTTCGAACGGATTCTCTATAAAGCAATTTTAGACATGCAAGTTTTAATCCCACCAAAACGAAAAACAGATGTTATTAATTCAAATTTATGAGTTCAAATAGTTGAATATGGTCTATTAAACAAAATTATACAGATTAATCTAAAATTTTTAGCTTTTTACTCGGTTAAAATTCGAACGGATTCTCTATAAAGCCTTTTTAGATATACAAGTTTTAATCCGAACAAAACGATAACTAGATGTTCTTAAATCAAATTTTTTGAGTTCAAATAATTAATTATGGGCTTTTGAACTAAATTATACATATTAAAGTCTTTTTACTCGGTTAAAATTTTGAACTAAATTATTGGCTTTTGACAAAATTATACAGATTAGTCTAAAAGTTACAGCTTTTTACTCGGTTAAAATTTGAACGGATTCTCAATAAAGTCTTTTAGACATGCACGTTTTAATCCGAACAAAACAAAAACCAGATTTTATTAAATAAAATTTTATGAGTTCAAATAGTTAATTATAGGATTTTGAACAAAATTCTACAGATAAATCTAAAATTTTTAGCTTTTTACTTAGTTAAAATTCGAACGGATTCTCTATAAAGCAATTTTAGACATACAAGTTTTAATCCCACCAAAACGAAAACCAGATGTTTTTAAATCAAATTTTTTGAGTTCAAATAGTTGAATATGGTCTTTTAAACAAAATTATACAGAGTAAACTAAAATTTTTAGATTTTTACTCGGTTAAAATTCCAACGAATTCTCTACGAAGCCTTTTTAAAAATGTACATTTTAATCCAAACAAAACGAAAACAAGATTTTATTAAATTAAATTTTATGAGTTCAAATATTTAATTTTATGCTTTTGAACAAAATTATACAGATTAATCTAAAATTTTCATCTTTTTACTCGGTTAAAATTCAACGGATTCTCTAAAAAACCTTTTTAGACATGCACGTTTTAATCCGAACAAAACAAAAACAGATGTTATTAAATAAAATTTTACGATTTCAAATAGTTAATTATGGGATTTTGAACAAAATTATACAGATAAATCTAATATTTTCAACTTTTTAGTCGGTTAAAATTCGAACGGATTCTCTATAAAGCAATTTTAGACAAGAAAGTTTTAATCTCACCAAAACGAAAATCAGATGTTATTAAATCAAATTTTATGAGTTCAAATAGTTGAATATGGTCTTTCAAACAAAATTATACAGATAAATCTAAAATTTTCAGCTTTTTACTCGTTTAAATTTCGAACGGATTCTCTATAAAGCAATTTTAGACAAGCATGTTTTAGCCCCAACAAAATGAAAATTAGATATTATTAGATCAAATTTTATGAGTTCAAATAGTTTAATATGGGCTTTTAAAAAAAATTATACAGATTAATCTATAATTTTTAGATTTTTACTTGGTTAAAATTCGAACGTGATTCTCTACAAAGCCTTTTTAGACTTGCACATTTTAATCCCAACAAAACGAAACCAGATGTTATTAAATCAAATTTTACGAGTTCAAATAGTTAGTTATGGGATTTTGAACAAAATTATACAGATTTATCTAAAATTTTCAGCTTTTTACTCGGTTAAAATTTGAACGGATTCTCTATAAAGCCTTTTTAGACATGTACGTTTTAATCCGAACAAAACAAAAACCAGATGTTATTAAATTAAATTTTATGAGTTCAAATAGTTAATTATGGGATTTTGAACAAAATTATACAGATTAATCTAAAATTTTCAGCTTTTTACTAGTTAAAATTTGAACGGATTCTCTATAAACCCTTTTTAGACGTAGACGTTTTAATCCGATCAAAACAAATCCAGATGTTATTAAATCAAATTTTATGAGATCAAATAGTTAATTATTGGATTTTGAACAAAATTATACAGATAAATCTAAAATTTTCAGCTTTTTACTCGGTTAAAATTCGAACGGATTCTCTATAAACCAATTTTAGTCAAGCAAGTTTTAATCCCATCAAAACGAAAACCAGATGTTATTAAATCAAATTTTATGAGTTCAAATAGTTGAATATGGTCTTTTAAAGAAAATTATACAGATTAATCTAAAATTTTTAGCTCTTTACTCGGTTAAAATTCGAACAGATTATCTATAGAGCCTTTTAAAACATGCACCTTTTAATCCCAACAAAACAAAAACATGATTTTATTAAAAGAAATTTTATGAGTTCAAATATTTAATTTTGAGCTTTTGAACAAAATTATACTGATTAATCTAAAATTTTCAGCTTTTTACTCGGTTAAATTTCGGACGGATTCTCTGTAAAGCCTTTTTCGACATACACGTTTTAATCCAAACAAAACGAAAATCAGATGTTATTAAATTAAATTTTATGAGTTCAAATATTTAATTATGGGATTTTGAACTAAATTATACAGATAAATCTAAAATCTTCAACTTTTTACTCGGTTAAAATTCGAACGGATTCTCTATAAAGCCTTTTTAGACATGCACGTTTTAATCCAAACAAAATAATAACTAGATGTTATTAAATCAAATTTTTGAGTTCAAATACTTAATTATGGGCTTTTGAACAAAATTATACAGATTAATCTAAAATTTTCAACTTTTTACTCGGTTAAAATTCGAACAGATTCTCTGTAAAGTCTTTTTAGACATGCACGTTTTAATCCAAACAAAACAAAAACCAGATGTTATTAAATAAAATTTTACGAGTTCAAATAGTTAATTATGGGATTTTGAACAAAATTATACAGATAAATCTAAAATTTTTAGCTTTTTACTCGGTTAAAATTCGAACTGATTCTCTATAAAGCAATTTTAGATATGCAAGTTTTAATCCCACCAAAACGAAAACCACATGTTATTAAATCAAATTTTGTGAGTTCAAATAGTTGAATATGGTCTTTTAAACAAAATTATATAGATTAATCTAAAATTTTTAGCTTTTTACCCAGTTAATATTCGAACGGATTCTCTATAAAGCCTTTTTAGACGTAGACGTTTTAATCCAAACAAAACAAAAACCAGATGTTATTAAATCAAATTTTATGAGTTCAAATAGTTGAATATGGTCTTTTAAACAAAATTATACAGATTAATCTAAAATTTTTAGCTTTTTACCCAGTCAATATTCGAACGGATTCTCTATAAAGCCTTTTTAGACGTAGACGTTTTAATCCAAACAGAACAAAAACCAGATGTTATTAAATCAAATTTTTTGAGTTCAAATAATTAATTATGGGCTTTTGAAATAAATTATACATATTAATCTAAAATTTTTAACTTTTTACTCGGTTAAAATTCGAACAGATTCTCTATAAAGCCTTTTTAGACATGTACGTTTTATTCCGAACAAAACGATAACTAGATGTTATTAAATCAAATTTTTTGAATTCAAATAATTAATTATGGGCTTTTGAACAAAATTATACAGATTAATCTAAAATTTTTAGCTTTTTTCTCGTTTAAAATTTGAACGGATTCTCTATAAATCCTTTTTAGACGTGGACGTTTTAATCCGAGCAAAACAAAACCAGATGTTATTAAATTAAATTTTATGAGTTCAAATAGTTAATTAAGGGATTTTGAACAAAATTATACAGATAAATCTAACATTTTCAGGTTTTTACTCGGTTAAGTTCGAACGGATTCTCTATAAAGCCTTTTTAGATATAGACGTTTTAATCTGAACAAAATGATAATTAGATGTTATTAAATCAATTTTTTTTGAGTTCAAATAATTAATTATGGGATTTTGAACAAAATTATGCAGATTGATCTAAAATTTTCAGCTTTTTACTCGTTTAAAATTTGAACGGATTCTCTATAAAGCCTTTTTAGATGTTGACGTTTTAATCAGAACAAAACAAAACGAGATGTTATTAAATAAAATTTGATGAGTTCAAATAGTTAATTGTGAGATTTTGAACAAAATTATATAGATAAATCTAAAATTTTCATCTTTTTACTCGGTTAAAATTCAAACAGATTCTCTATAAAGCCTTTTTAGATATGAACGTTTTAAACCGAACAAAACGATAACTAGATGTTATTAAATCAAATTTTATGAGTTCAAATAGTTAATTATGGGATTTTGAACAAAATTATACAAATAAATCTAAAATTTTCAACTTTTTACTCGGTTAAAATTTGAACGGATTCTCTATAAAGCCTTTTTAGACGTAGATGTTTTAATCCGAACAAAACAAAAACCAGATGTTATTAAATCAAATTTTATGAGTTCAAATAGTTAATTATGGGCTTTTGAACAAAATTATATAGATTAATCTAAAATTTTCAGTGTTTTACTCGGTTAAAATTTGAACAGATTCTCTATAAAGCCTCTTTGGACATGCACGTTTTAATCCGAACAAAACGATAACTAGATGTTATTAAATCCAATTTTTTGAGTTCAAATAATTAATTATGGGCTTTTAAAAAAAATTATGCAGATTAATCTAAAATTTTCAGCTTTTTACTCGGTTAAAATTCGAACAGATTCTCTTTAAAGCCCATTTACACAAGCACGTTTTAATCCCAACAATACAAAAACCAGATGTTTTATTAAATTAAATTTTATGAGTTCAAATAGTTAATTATGTGCTTTAAAACAAACAAAACGATAACTTTTTGAGTTATCAACTTTTTACTCTGTTAAAATTCGAACAGATTCTCTATAAAGCCTTTTTAGACATACATGTTTTAAAACAAACAAAACGATAACTAGATGTTATTAAATCAAATTTTTTGAGTTCAAATAATTAATTATGGGGTTTTGAACAAAATTATAAGGATTAATCTAAAATTTTTAGCTTTTTACTCGGTTAAAATTCGAACGGATTCTCTATAAAGCCTTTTTAGACATGCACGTTTTAATCCGAACCAAACAAAAACCAAATGTTATTAAAAATTAAATTTTATCAGTTCAAATAGTTAATTATAGGATTTTAAACAAAATTATACAGATAAATCTAAAATTTGCAGCTTTTTACTCGGTTAAAATTTGAACGGATTCTCTATAAAGTAACTTTAGACAAGCAAGTTTTAATCCCAACAAAAAAACGGATGTTATTAAATCAAATTTTATGAGTTCAAATAGTTGAATATGGGCTTTTGAACAAAACTATAAAGATTAATCTAAAATTTTCAACTTTTTACTCGATTAAAATTCGTACAGATTCTTTATAAAGCCTTTTTAGACATGCACATTTTAATCCGAACAAAACGATAACTAGATGTTATTAAAACAAATTTTTTGAGTTCAAATAATTAATTATGGGCTTTTGAACAAAATTATAAAGATTAATCTAAAATTTTCAGCTTTTTACTCAGTTAAAATTTGAACGGATTCTCTCTAAAGCCTTTTTAGATATGCACGTTTTAATCCGAACAAAACGATAAATAGATGTTATTAAATAAAATTTTTTGAGTTCAAATAATTAATTTTGGGCTTTTTAACAAAATTATACAAATTAATCTAAAATTTTCAGCTTTTTACTCGGTTAAAATTTGAACGGATTCTCTATAAAGCCTTTTTAAACATGCACGTTTTAATCCGAGCAAAACATAAATCAGATGTTATTAAATAAAATTTTATGAGTTCAAATAGTTAATTATGGGATTTTCAACAAAATTAAACATATAAATTTAAAATTTTTAGCTTTTTACTCGGTTAAAATTCGAACGGATTCTCTATAAAGCAATGTTAGACATGCAAGTTTTAATCCCACCAAAACGAAAACCAGATGTTGTTAAATCAAATTTCATGAGTTCAAATAGTTGAATATGGTCTTTTGAACAAAATTATACAGATTAATTTAAAATTTTTAGCTTTTTACTTGTTTAAAATTTGAACGAATTCTCTACAAAGCCTTTTTAGATATGCACGTTTTAATTTGAACAAAACGAAAACAAGATTTTATTAAATCAAATTTTTTGAGTTCAAATAATTAATTATGGGCTTTTGAACAAAATTATACAGATTAATCAAAAATTTTCAACTTTTTACTCGGTTAAAATTTGATCGGATTCTCTATAAAGCCTTTTTAGACGTGGACGTTTTAATCTGAACAAAACAAAAACCAGATGTTATTAAATGAAATTTTATGAGTTTAAATAGTTAATTATAGCATTTTGAACAAAATTATACAGATAGATCTAAAATTTTTAACTTTTTACTAGGTTAAAATTCGAACGGATTCTCTATAAAGCAATTTTAGACAAGGAAGTTTTAATCCCTACAAAACGAAATCTAATTTTATGAGTTCAAATAGTTGAACATGGGCTTTTGAACAAAATTATACAGATTAATCTAAAATTTTTAGCTTTTTACTAGGTTAAAATACGAACGGATTCTCTATAAAGCCTTTTTGGACATGCACGTTTTAATCCCAACAAAACAAAAACCAGATGTTATTAAATCAAATTTTATGATTTCAAATAGTTAATTATGGGATTTTGAACAAAATTATACAGATAAATCTAAAATTTTCAGCTTTTTAGTCGGTTAAAATTCGCACGGATTCTCTATAAAGCAATTTTAGACAAGCAAGTTTTAATCCCAACAAAACGAAAAACGAATATTATTAAATTGAATTTTATGTGTTCAAATAGTTGAATATAGGCTTTTAAACAAAATTATACAGATTAATCTAAAATTTTTAGCTTTTTACTCAGTTAAAATTTGAACGGATTCTTTATAAAGCCTTTTTAGATATGCACGTTTTAATCCCAACAAAACGAAAATCAAAGTTATTAAATCAAATTTTATGAGTTCAAATAGTTAATTATGGTCTTTTGAATAAAATTATATTGATTAATCTAAAATTTTCAATATTTTACTCGGTTAAAATTTGAACGATTCTCTATAAAGCCTTTTTAGACATGCACGTTTTAATCCGAACAAAACGATAACTAGATGTTATTAAATCAAATTTTTTGAGTTCAAATAATTAATTATGGGCTTTTGAATAAAATTATACAGATTAATCTAAAATTTGTAGCTTTTTACTCGTTTAAAATTTGAACGGATTCTCTATAAAGCCTTTTTAGACGTGGACGTTTTAATCTGAACAAAACAAAAACCAGATGTTATTAAATGAAATTTTATGAGTTCAAATAGTTAATTATGGGATTTTGAAAACAATTATACAGATAGATCTAAAATTTTCACGTTCCCTCTGTTTGAACGTATGTCGCGATGAATGACCCCTCTCTCCGAGTGCATGTCATAATGAATGGTCCCTTTCTTAGAGTGTATACCGTGATGGACGACCCTTCTATTTCAGCATTTGTCACGATGAATGACCCATCTGTTTGAGTGCATGTCATAATGAATAGTCCTATTCTTAGAGCGTATGCCGTGATGAATACCACTCTCTTTGAGTGTATGTCGCGATGAATGACCCCTCTCTTCGAGTGCATGTCATAATGATTGATCCCTTTCTTTGAGCGTATATCGTGATCGATGACCACTCTTTTTTAGCGTATATCACGATAAATGACCCCTCTCTTCGAGTACATGTCATGGTGAACTATCTCTCTCTTTGAGCGTATACCATGTTGAAGGAAACCTCTTTTTTGAATGTATGTTGCAATGAATGACCCCTCTCTTCTAGTGCATGTCATAATGAACAGTCACTTTCTTAGAGTGTATACCATGATGGACAACCCTTCTCTTTGAGCATATGTCACGATGAATGACCCCACTCTTCGAGGTTATGTCATAATAAATGGTCACTTTCTTAGAGCGTACACCGTGATGGACGACCCCTCTCATTAAGCGTATGTCGCGGTGAATGACCCCTCTCTTCGAGAGTATGCCATAATGAATGGTCCATCTCTTTGAGTGTATGTCGTGATGAACGACCCCTCTCTTTAAGCGTATATCGTGATGAATGACCCCTCTCTTAGAGTGCATGTCGCGTTGAACAATCCCTCTTTTTGAGCATATGTCGTGATGGACGACCCCGCTCTTTGAGCATATGTCGCGATGTATAACCCCTCTCTTCGAGTGCATGTCTTGTTGAACGATCCCTCTGTTCGAGCGTATGCGGTGATGGATGACCTCTCTCTTTAAGTGTATGTCGCATTGAATGACCCCTCTAGTTGAGTGCATATCATTATGAACGATCCCTTTCTTAGAGTGTATATCGTGATGGACGACCCTCTCTTTGAACGTATGTCGCGATGAATGACCCCTCTCTTCGAGTGTATGTCATAATGAATTGTCCCTCTCTTTGAGAGTATACCGTGATGGAAAATCCCTCTCTTTGAGCGTATTACGTGATGAATGACCCGTCTCTTTGAGTGTATGTCATAATGAACAATCCCTCTCTTAGAGCGTATACCGTGATGGACAACCCCTCTCTTTGAGCGTGTGTCGCGATGAATGTCCCCTCTCTTCGAGTGCATATCATAATGAACAGTCCCTTTCTTATAGCGTTTACCATTATGGACGATCCATCTCTTTGAGCGTATGTCGCGGTGAATGACCCCTTTCTTTGAAGGTATGTTGTAGTGATCGGTCCCCCTCTTTGAGTGTATCAAATGATGGACGACCCCTGTCTTTGAGCGTATGTCGGGATGAACGACCCCTCTCTTTGAGTACATGTCATGGTGAACGGTCCTTCTTTTTGAGCGTATACCGTGATGGATGACCCCTCTCTTTGAGCGTATGTCACGATGAATGACCTCTCTCTTTGAGTGCATATCATAATAAATATTTCCTTTCTTAGAACGTATATCGTGATGGACGACCCCTCTCTTTGAGCGTATGTCACGATGAATAACCCCTCTCTTCGAGTTCATGTCATAATGATCGTTCCCTCTCTTTGAGCGTATACCGTGATCGATGACCCCTCTTTTTGAGCATATGTCGCGTTGAATGACCACTCTCTTCGAGTGCATGTCATGCTGAACGATCCCTCTCTTTGAGCATATACCGTGATGGACGAACCCTCTCTTTGAGCGTATGTCACAATGAATAACCACTCTCTTCGAGTGCATATCATAATGAACATTCACTTTCTTAAAGCGTATACCGTGATGCACGACTCCTATCTTTTAGCGTATGTCAAGGTGAATGACACCTTTGTTCGAGAGTATTTTATAATGATCGGTCTCTCTCATTGAGCGTATGTCGTGATGGACGACCCCTCTCTTTGAGCGTATGTCGTGTTGGACGACCACTCTCTTTGAGCGTATGTCGTGTTAGACGACCACTCTCTTTGAGCGTATGTCGTGTTAGACGACCACTCTCTTTGAGGGTATGTCGTGTTGGACAACCTCTCTCTTTGAGCGTAAGTCGCGATGAATGATTCTTGTCTTCGACTGTATGTCCTGGTGAACAGTCCTTCTCTTCTAGTGCATGTCATAATTAACAGTCCCTTTCTTAGGGCATATACCGTGATGGATGACCATTCTCTTTGAGCATATGTCGCGATGAATGACCCCTCTTATCGAGAGTAGGTCATAATGAATGATCCCTTTCTTAGAGCGAATACCGTGATGGACGACCCTTCTCTTTGAGCGTATGTCACAGTGAATGACCCCTCTCTTCGAGTGCTGGTCGTAATGAACGGTCCCTCTCTTTGAGCGTATATTGTGATGGACGACCCCTCTCTATGAGCGTATGCCACGGTGAATGACCCCTGTCTTGGAGTGTATGTCATAATGAATGGTCGCTCTTTGTGAACGGATACCGTGATGGACGACCCTTCTCTTTGAGCGTTTGTTGCGATGAATGACCCCTCTCTTTGAGTGCATGTAATGATCCCTTTCTTAGAGTGTATACTATGATAGAGGACCCATCTCTTTGAGCGTATGTCGCGATGAATGAGCCCTCTCTTCGAGTGCATGTTACAATGAAAGGTCCCTCTCTTTGAGCAATTACCGTGAAGGACGACCCCTCTCTTTAAGCATATATCGCGATGAATGACCCCTCTCTTCGAGTGCATGTCATAATGAATGGTCCCTTTCTTAGAGCGTTACTGTGATGGACGACCCCTCTCGCTGAGCGTATGTCGTGGAAAATGAACCCTCTCTTCGAGAGAATTTCATAATGAAACGATCCTTTTCTTTGAGCGTATACCGTGATGGATGACCCCTCTCTTTGAGCGTATGTCACAGTGAATGACCCCTCTCTTCGAGCGTATTTCATAATGAACGTTCCCTCACTTTGAGCGTATGTCACAGTGAATGACCACTCTCTTCGAGTGCTTATTATAATGAACGGTCTCTTTCTAAAAGCGTATATCGTGATGGACGACCCTTCTTATTGTGCATATGTCACGACGAATGACCCTTCTCTTTGAGTGCGTGTCATAATAAACGGTACCATACTTTGAGTGTATATCGCGAAGTACGACCCATGTCTTTGAGGGTATGTTGCGGTGAATGACCCCTCCCTTCAAGAGTTTGTCATAATAATCGGTCCCTCTCTTTGATTGTATCCCGTGATAAACGAACCCTTTCTATGAATATGTCTCGATCTGAATGATCCCTGTCTTTTAGTGCATGTCATTGTGAACGATCCCTCTATTTGACCGTATACTATGCTGGACGACCCCTCTCTTTGAACGTACGTCGTGATGAATGATCCCTCTCTTCATGTGCATGTCATAATAAACAGTCCATTTCTTAGAGAGTATACCCTGATAGACAACCCTTCTCTTCGAGTGTATGTCGCGATGATTGACCCCTCTCTTTGAGTGCTTGTCATAATGAACAATCCCTTTCTTACAGTGTATACCGTGACGAACGACACCTCTCTTTGAGCGAATGTCGCGATGAATGACCCCTCTTTTCGAGTTCATATCATAATGAACTGTCCCTTTCTCAGAGCGTATACCGTGATGGATGACCCCTCTCTTTGAGTGTATGCCGCGGTGAATGACCCTCTCTTCGTGTCAATGTCATAATGAACGGTTCCTTTCTAAGAGCGTAAATCGTGATGGACAACACCTCTCTTTTGTGTATGTCGCGGTGAATGACTGCTCTATACGAGCGTATATCATAATGATCGGTCCCTCTCTTTGAGCATAACCCAAGATGGACATCCCCTCTCTTTAAGTATTTTTCGTAATGAATGACCCCTCTCTTTGAGTGCATGTCATGGTGAACGGTCCCTCTCTTTGAGCGTATGTCGCGATGAATGACCCCAATCTTTGAGTGCAATTCATGTTGAACGGTCCCTCTCTTTGAGTGTATGTCGCGGTGAATGGCCCCAATCATTGAGTGCAATTCATGGTGAACGGTCCCTCTCTTTGAGCGTATACCATGATGGACAACCCCTCTCTTTGAGCGTATATCGTGTTGAATGACCCATTTCTTCGAGTGTATGTCATAATGAACGGCTCCTCTCTTTGAGCATATGTCGTGATGGATGACCCCTCTCTTTTAGCGTATGTCGCGATGAATGACCCCTATCTTTGAGTGCAATTCATGTTGAACGGTCCCTCTCTTTAAGTGTATACCGTGATGGACGACCACTCTCTTTGAGCGTATGTCACGGTAAATGACCCCTTTCTTTGAGTGCATGTCATAATGAATGGTTCCTCCCTTTTTGAGCGTGTGTCGCGGTGAATGACCCCTCTGTTCGAGTGCATGTCATAATGAACGGTTCCCTTCTTAGAACATATACTGTGATCGACGACCCCTCTCTTTGTGCGTATGTCGTTGTGAATTACCCCTCTCCTTGAGCATATGTCACGATGAATGACCCCTCTTCGAGTGCATGTCGTAATAAAAAGTCCCTTTCTTAGAGCGTATACCGTGATGGATGATGACCCCTTTCTTTGAGAGTATGTCACGATGAATGACTCCTCTCTTTGAGTGCATGTCATAATCAATAATCACTCTCTTTGAGCATATACCATGATCGATGATCATCTCTTTGAGCATACGTTGCGATGAATGACCCCTCTCTTTAAGTGCATTTCATGATGAACAGTCCCTCACTTTTAGCGTATACTATGATGGAGGACCCTATCTTTGAGCGTATGTCGCAATGAATTACCCCTCTCTTCGAGGGAATGTTATAAAAAATAGTCCCTCTTTGTGAGTGAAAACCGTGATCGAGACACCTCTCTTTAAGCATATGTCGCAATGAATGACCCCTCTCTTCGAGTGCATGTCATGGTGAAAGATCCCTCTCTTTGAGTGAATACCGTGATGGACGACCCCTCGCTTTTAGCGTATGTCGCGATGAATGACCCCTCCCTTCGATTTCATGTCATAATGATCGGTCCCTTTCTTAGAGCGTATACCGTGATGGATGACCCCTGTCTTTGAGTATATTTCGCGATGAATGACCCCTCTTTTTGGGTGCATTTCATAATGAACAGTCCCTTTCTTAGAGCGTATACCGTGATGGATGACCCCTCTCTCTGAGCGTATACCGCGATGAATGAGCCCTCTCTTCATGCGTATTCCATAATGAACGGTCCCTCTCTTTGAGCATGTGGCGTGATGGACGACCCCTCTCTTTGAGTGTATACTGAGCGTATGTCGCGTTGAATGACCCCTCTCTTCTAGTGCATGTCATAATGAACGGTTCCTTTCTTAGAGCATAAATCGTGATGGACAACCCCTCTCATTAGGCGTATGTCGCGGTGAATGACCGCTCTATTCGATCGTATGTCATAATGACCGGTCCCTCTCTTTGAGCGTATCTCATGATGGACGACCGCTCTCTTTGAGCATTTGTCATGATGAATGACCCCTTTCTTCGAGTGCATGTCATGGTGAATTGTACCTCTATTTTAGCATATACCGTGATGGACGACCCCTCTCTTTCAGCGTATGTCGCGATGAATGGCCCCTATCTTTGAATGCAATTCATGGTGTACGGTCCCTCTCTTTGAGCGTATACCATGATGGACGACCCCTCTCTTTGAGCGTATATCGCATTGAATGACCAATTTCTTCATATTTATGTCATAATGAACGGCTCCTCACTTTGAGCGTATATCTTGATGGACGACCCCACTCTTTTAGCGTATGTCGCTATGAATGATCCCTCTATTCTAGTGCATGTCATGGTGAACGATCCAAATACTTGAGCGGATACCGTGATGGATGATCCCTCTCTTTGAGCTTATATTGCGATGAATGACCCCTCTCTACGAATGCATGTAATAATGAACGGTCCCTTTCTTAGAGAGCATACTGTGATGGACGACCCCTCTCTTTGAGCGTATGTCGCGGTGAATGATCCCTCTCTTCGAGTGCATGTCATACTAAAGGGTCCCCTTCTTAGAACATATATCGTGATGGATGACCCATCTCTTTGAGAGTATGTCGCGATGAAAGAAACCTCCCCTTGAGTGCGTATCATAATCAATGGTCCCTCTCTTTGAGCGTATACCGTGATCGATGACCCTATCTTTGAGCGTATGTTGCGATGAATGACCCCTCTCTTCGAGTACATTTCATGGTGAACAGTCCCTCTTTGAGCGTATACTATGATGGACGACCCCACTCTTTGAGCGTATATCGTGACGGACAAACCGTCCCATTGAGACTATGTCGCGCTGAATGACCCCACTCTTTGAGCATTACATTGTGAACGATTCCTCTCTTTAAGCGTAAACCATGATGGACGACCCCTCTATTTGATTGTACGTCGCGATAAATGACCCCTCTCTTCGAGTGTATGTCATAATGAACGGTCCCTTTCTTAGAGCGTATACCGTGATGGATGACCCTTCTCTTTGGCATATATCGCAATGAATGACCCCTCTCTTTGAGGTTTTGTCATAATGAAAGATCCTTTTCTTTAAGCGTATACCATGAACGACTCTTCTCTTTTAGCGTATTTCACAGTGAACACACCTCTGTTCGAGAGTATTTCATAATGATCGGTCCCTCTCTTTGAGAGTATTTCATGATGGACGACCCCTCTCTTTGAGCTTATGTCGTGTTGGACGACCACTTTCTTTCAGCGTAAGTCGAGATGAATGATTCCTATCTTCGACTGTATGTCTTGTGAAAAGTCCTTCTTTTCTAGTGCATGTCATAATTATAGTACCTTTCTTAGAGCATATACTGCGATGGGCGACCTTTCTCTTTGAGCATATGTCGCGGTGAATGACCCTTCTCATCGAGAGTAGGTCATAACGAATGGTTCCTTTCTTAGAGCGTATACCGTGATGGACTTTCCTTTTCTTTAGGCTTATGTCACGGTGAATGACCCCTCTCTTCGAGTGCTGGTCGTACTGAACGGTTCCTCTCTTTGAGCGTATATTGTGATGGACGACCGCTCTCTTTGAGCGTATGCCACGGTGAATGACCCCTCTCTTCGCGTGCATGTCATAATGAACGGTCCCTCTTTATGAGCGGATACCGTGATGGACGACCCTTCTCTTTGAGCGTTTGTAGCGATGAATGACCCCTCTCTTTGAGTGCATGTAATGATCCCTTTCTTAGAGTGTATACTGTGATGGACGACCCATCTCTTTGAGCGTATGTCGCGATGAATGATCCCTTTCTTCGAGTGCATGTTACAATGAAAAGGTCCCTCTCTTTGAGCGTATAACGTGATGGAAGATCCCTCTCTTTGAGCGTATATCGCGACGAATGACCCCTCTCTTAGAGTGCATGTTATAATGAATGATCCCTTTCTTAGAGCGTATATCGTGATGGACGACCTTTCTCAATGTGCGTATGTTGCGATGAATAACCCCTCTCTTCGAGTGCATGTCAAGGTGAATGGTTCCTCTCATTGTGTGTCTACCGTGATAGACGTAGCCTCTCTTTGAGCGTATGTCTCGATTGATCACCCTTTTCTTCTAGTGCATGTCATAATGAACGTTCACTTTCATAGAGCGTACACCGTGATGGACGACCCCTCTCTTCGAGTGTATGTCACGGTGAATAACCCCTCTCTTCGAGAGTATGTCATAATGAACGGTCACTCTCTTTGAGCGTATGCCGTGACAGACAAACCCTCCCTTTGAGACTATGTCGCGATGAATGACCCCTCTCTTCGAGTGCATGACATGGTGAACGATTCCTCTCTTTGAGCATAAACCATGATGGGCGACCCTTCTATTTGATCGTACGTTGAGAATGAATGACCCCTCTCTTCGAGTGCATGTCATAATGGACGGTCCCTTTCTTAGAGCGTAAACCGTGATGGATGACCCTTCTCTTTGAGCTTATATCGCGATGAATGACCCCTCTCTTTGAGGGTTTGTCATAATGAAAGATCCTTCTCTTTAAGCGTATATCCTGACCGATGACCCCTCTTTTTGAGTGTTTGTTGCAATGAAGGACCCTATCTTCCAGTGCTTGTCATGGTGAACAATCCATCTCTTTGAGTGTATACCGTAATGGACGACCCTTCTCTTTGAGTGTATATCATAATGAACATTCCCTTCCTTAGAGCGTATACCGTGATGCACGACTCCTCTCTTTTAGCGTATGTTGCGGTGAATGACCCCTCTGTTCGAGAGTATTTCATAATGGTCGGTCCCTCTCTTTGAGCGTATGCTGTGATGGATGACTACTCTCTTTGAGCGTATGTCGTGTTGGACGACCACTCTCTTTGAGTGTAAGTCACGATGAATGATCCTTGTCTTAGACTGCATGTCCTGGTGAACAATCCCTCCCTTCTTGTGCATGCCATAATTAATAGTCCTTTTTTTAGAGCGTATACCGTGATGGACGACCCCTCTCTTTGAGCGTATGTCGCGGTGAATGACCCCTCTCTTCGAGAGTATGTCATAATTAATTGTCCCTCTCTTTAAGCATATGCCGCGAAGGAGGACCCCTCTCTTTGAGCGTATATTGCGATGAAAGACCTCTCTCTTCGAGTGCATGTCATGGTGAACAGTCACTCTCTTTGAGTTTATGCTGTTATATAAGATCCTCTCTTTAATCGTATATCACGATGAATAACATCTCTCTTCGAGTGCAGGACATGGTGAACGGTCCCTCTCTTTGAGCATATACCGTGATGGATGAGCCTCTCTTGCAGGATATGGTGAACGATCCATCTCTTCGATAGTATGTTAGAATGAACGGTCCCTCTCTTTGAGCGTATGTCATAACGAACGACCACTCTCTTTGAACGTATATGGCGATGAATGACCCCTTTCTTAAAGAGTATACCGTGATGGATGACCCCTCTCTTTGAGCGTTTGCTGTGATGGATGACGCCTCTGTTTGAGCATATGTGGCGTTGGATGACCCCTTTCTTCGAGTTTATTTAAAATAAATGATCCATTTCTTAGAGCGTATCCGGTGATGGACGACCCCTCTCTTTGAGCGTCTGTCGTGATGAATGACCTCTCTCTACGAGTGCATGTCATAATGAACGGTCCCTTTCTTAGAGGGTATACCGTGATATACGACACCTCTCTTTGATTGTATATCACAAAGAATTACCCATCTCTTCAACCGTATATCATAATGATTGGTCCCTCTCTTTGAGCGTATCACATGATGGACGACCCCTCTCTTTAAGCGTATGTCGCGATGAATGATCGCTTTCTTCGAGTGTTTGTCATAAAGAATGGTCCCTTTCTTATAGCGTATGCCTTGATGGATGGCCCCTCCTTTGAGCGTATATCGAGATGAATGACCCCTCTCTTCGAGTGCATGTCATAATGATCGGTCCCTCTCTTTAAGCGTATACCGTGATCGATGACCACTCTCTTTGAGGGTATGTCGCACTGAATGATCCTTTTCTTCTAGTTTTTGTCGTAATGAACGGTATATTTCTTAGAGCATGTCCCGTGATGGACGACCATTCTCTTTGAGCGTATACAACAATGAATGACCCCTCTCTACGAGGGCATGTCATAATGAACGATCCCATTCTTATAGGGTATACCGTGATGAACGACCTCTCTGTTTGAGTGTATGTCGGGAGAATGACCCATCTCTTCGAGCGTATATCATAATGACCGGTCCCTTTATTTGAGCGTATTACGTGATGGACGACCCCTCTCTTTGAGCTTATGTCGCGATGAATGACCCCACTCTTTCGAGTGCATATTATGGTGAACGATCCCCCTCTTTGAGCTTAGTCGTGATAGACGACCACTCTCTACGAGTGCATGTCATAATGAGCAGTCCCTTTCTTTGAGCGTATACCGTGATGGACGACCCCACTCTTTAAGTGTATGTCGCAGTGAATGACCCCTGTCTTCGAGTGCATGTCATGGTGAACGTTCCCTCTGTTTGAACGTATGTCGCGATGAATGACCCCTCTCTCCGAGTGCATGTCATAATAAATTGTCCCTTTCTTAGAGTGTATACCGTGATGGATGACCCTTCTATTTGAGCATTTGTCACGATGAATGACCCATCTGTTCGAGTGCTTGTCATAATGAATGGTCTCATTCTTAGAGCGTATGCCGTGATGAATACCACTCTCTTTGAGCATTTGTCACGATAAATGACCCATCTGTTTGAGTGCATGTCATAATGAATGGTCCCATTCTTAGAGCGTATGCCATGATGAATATCACTCTCTTTGAGCGTATGTCGTGATGAATGACCCCTCTCTTCGAGTGCATGTCATAATGATTGATCCCTTTCTTTGAGCGTATATCGTGATCGATGACCACTCTTTTTTAGCGTATATCACGATGAATGACCCCTCTCTTCGAGTACATGTCATGGTGAACTATCCCTCTCTTTGAGCGTATACCATGTTGAACGAATCCTCTGTTTGAACGTATGTTGCAATGAATGACCCCTCTCTTCTAGTGCATGTCATAATGAACGGTCTCTTTCTTAGAGCGTATACCGTGATGGACGACCCTTCTCTTTTAGCGTATGTCACGATGAATGACCCCACTCTTCGAGGTTATGTCATAATAAATGGTCACTTTAATTGAGCGTACACCGTGATGGACAACCCCTCTCATTAAGCGTATGTCGTGGTGAATGACCCCTCTCTTCGAAAGTATGCCATAATGAATGGTCCATCAGTTTGAGTGTATGCCGTGATAAACGACCCCTCTCTTTAAGCGTATATCATGATGAATGACCCCTCTCTTAGAGTGCATGTCACGTTGAACAATCCCTCTTTTTGAGCATATGTCGTGATGGACGACCCCGCTCTTTGAGCATATGTCGCGATGTATAACCCCTCTCTTTGAGTGCATGTCCTGTTGAACGATCCCTCTGTTCGAGCGTATGCGGTGATGGATGATCTCTCTCTTTAAGTGTATGTCGCATTGAATGACCCCTCTAGTTGAGTGAATGTCATTATGAACGATCCCTTTCTTAGAGTGTATACCGTGATGGACGACCCTCTCTTTGAACGTATGTCGCGATGAATGACCCCTCTCTTCGAGTGCATGTCATAATGAACGGTCCCTCTCTTTGAGAGTATACCGTGATGGAAAATCCCTCTCTTTGAGCGTATTGCGCGATGAATGACCCCTCTCTTTGAGTGTATGTCCTAATGAACAATCCCTCTCTTAGAGCGTATACCGTGATGGACAACCCCTCTCGTTGATCGCATGTCACGATGAATGTCCACTCTCTTCGAGTGCATATCATAATGAACGGTCCCTTTCTTATAGCGTATACCGTTATGGACGACCCATCTCTTTGAGCGTATATCGCGGTGAATGACCCCTTTCTTTGAAGGTATGTTGTAGTGACTGGTCCCCCTCTTTGAGCGTATCCCGTGATGGACGACTCCTGTCTTTGAGCGTATGTTGTGATGAATGACCCCTCTCTTTGAGTGCATGTCATGGTGAATGGTCCTTCTTCTTGAGCGTATACCGTGATGGACGACCCCTCTTTGAGCGTATGTCACGATGAATGACCTCTCTCTTTGAGTGCATATCATAATAAATATTTCCTTTCTTAGAACGTATACCGTGATGGATGACCCCTCGCTTTGAGCGTATGTCACGATGAATAACCCCTCTCTTCGAGTTCATGTCATAATGATCGTTCCCTCTCTTTGAGCGTATACCTTGATCGATGACCCCTCTTTTTGAGCATATGTCGCGTTGAATGACCACTCTCTTCGAGTGCATGTCATGCTGAACGATCCCTCCCTTTGAGCGTAGATCATGATGCACGACCCCTCTCTTTGAGCGTATGTCACGATGAATAACCCCTCTCTTTGAGCGTATGACACGATGAATAACCCCTCTCTTCGAGTGCATATCATAATGAACATTCACTTTCTTAGAGCGTATACCGTGATGCACGACTCCTATCTTTTAGCGTTTGTCACGGTGAATGACACCTTTGTTCGAGAGTATTTCATAATGATCGGTCCCTCTCTTTGAGCGTATGTCGTGTTAGACGACCACTCTCTTTGAGCGTATGTCGTGTTGGACGACCACTATCTTTGAGCGTATGTCGTGTTGGACGACCTCTCTCTTTGAGCGTAAGTTGCGATGAATGATTCCTGTCTTCGACTGTATGTCCTGGTGAACAGTCCTTCTCTTCTAGTGCATGTCATAATTAACAGTCCCTTTCTTAGAGCATATACCGTGATGGATGACCCTTCTCTTTGAGCATATGTCGCGGTGAATGACCCCTCTCATCGAGAGTAGCTCATAATGAATGGTCCCTTTCTTAGAGCGTATACCGTGATGGACGACCCTTCTTTTTGAGCGTATGTCACAGTGAATGACCCCTCTCTTCGAGTGCTGGTCGTAATGAACGGTCCCTCTCTTTGAGCGTATATTGTGATGGACGACCCCTCTCTGTGAGCGTATGCCACGGTGAATGACCCCTCTCTTCGAGTGCTTGTCATAATGAATGGTCGCTCTTTATGAACGGATACCGTGATGGACGACCCTTCTCTTTGAGCGTTTGTCGCGATGTATGACCCCTCTCTTTGAGTGCATGTAATGATCCCTTTCTTAGAGTGTATACTGTGATAGAGGACCCATCTCTTTGAGTGTATGTCGCGATGAATGAGCCCTCTCTTCGAGTGCATGTTACAATGAAAGGTCCCTCTCTTTGAGCATTTACCGTGAAGGATAACCCCTCTCTTTGAGCGTATATCGCGATGAATGACCCCTCTCTTCGAGTGTATGTCATAATGAATGGTCCCTTTCTTAGAGGCTTAGCGTGATGGACGACCCCTTTGGCTAAGCGTAAGTCGTGGAAAATGACCCCTCTCTTCGAGAGAATTTCATAATGAACGGTCCTTTTCTTTGAGCGTATACTGTGATGGATAACCCCTCTCTTTGAGCGTTTGTCACAGTGAATGACCCCTCTCTTCGAGCGTATTTCATAATAAACGTTCCCTTACTTTGAGCGTATGACATGATGGATGACCCCTCTCTTTGAGTGTATGTCGCGTTGAATGACCACTCTCTTCGAGTGCTTATCATAATGATAGGTCTCTTTCAGAGAGCGTATATCGTGATGGACGATCCTTCTCATTGTGCATATGTCGCGACGAATGACCCTTCTCTTATGTTGCGACAAATGACCCCTTTCTTCGAGTTCATGCTATGGTGAATAGTGTCTCTCTTTGAGCGTATACTGTGATGGACAACCACTCTATAAGCGTATGTCGCGATGAATGACCTCTCGTTGAGTGCATATCATAATAAATGGTTACTCTCTTTGAACGTATATCGCGGTGAATGACCCCACTCCTCAATAGTATTTCATAATGAATGGTCCCTCTCTTTGAGCGTATACCGTGATGGACGACCCCTCTCTTTGAGCATATGTCGCGTTGAATGACCCCTCTATTCGAGTGCATGTTTTAATGAACGGTACCACTCTTTGAGCGTATAACGAGATGCATGACCCCTCTTTTTAGCGTATGTCGCGATGAATGACCCCTCTCTTTGAGTGCATGTAATAATGAATGGTCCCTTTCTTAGAGCATATACCGTGATGGACGACCCTTCTTTTTGAGCATATGTCGCGGTGAATGACCATTCACTTTGAGTGCATGTCATAATGGTCGGTCCCTCTCTTTGAGCGTATACCGTGATCAATGACCCTCTTTTTGAGCGTATGCCGTGATGAATGACCCCTGTCTTCGAGTGCATGCCAAAATGAACGGTTCCTTTCTTAGACCGTATACTGTGAGGGACGAGTTCTCTTTTTGAGCGTATGTCGCAATGAATGCACCTCTCTTCGAGTACATGTCATAATGAATGGACCCTTTCTTAGAACGTATATCGTGATGGACGACCCCTGTCTTCAAGCGTATGTCGCTGTGAATGACCCCTTTCTTTGAGTGCATGTCATGTTGAATGGTCTCTCTCTTTGAGCGTATAGCATGATGGACGACCCCTCTCTTTGAGCGTGTGTCGCGATGAATGACGTCTCTCTTCGAGTGCATGACATGGTGAACGATCCCTATTTTTGAGCGTATACGGTGATGGAAAATCCCTCTCTTTGAGGGTATGTCACAATGAATGACCCCTCTCTTTCAGTGCATGTCATAATAAATGGCCACTCTCTTTGAGCGTATACCGTGATCGATGACACCTCTCTTTGAGCGTATGTCGCGATGAAAGACACCTCTCTTCGAGTGCTAGTTAAGGTGAAAGGTCCTTCTCTTTGAGAGTATACCGTGATAGATGAACCCTCTCTTTGAGAGAATGTCGCGATGAATGACCCCTCTCTTCGACTGCATGTCATAATGAATTGTCCCTTTCTTAGAGCGTAAATCGTGATGGACGACACCTCTCTTTGAGCGTATGTCATGGTGAATGACCCCTCTTTTCGAGAGTATGTCGTAATGAATGGTCCCTCTCTTTTTCAGCGTATGTCACATTGAATGATCCTTCTATTTTAGCGTATATCGCGTTGAATGACCCCTCTCTTCAAGTGCATGTTATGGTGAATGGTCCCTCTCTTTGAGCGTATAATGAGATGGTCGACTCCTCTTTTTTACCGTATATCGCGTTGAATGACCCCTCTCTTCAAGTGCATATAATATTTAACGGTCTCATTCTAAGATCGTATACGGAGATGGACAACCCTTCTTAGGGAGCGTATTTCGCGATGAATGATCCCTCTCTTCGAGTGCGTGTCATAATGAAAGGTCTAATTCTTAGGGAGTATACCGTGATGGACGACCTCTCCCTCTGAGCGTATGTAGCGGTGAATGATCCCTCTCTTCGAGAGTATATCGTAATGACCGGTACCACTTTTTTAGAGTATCCCGTGATGGACGACCCATCTCTTTGAGCATGTGTCGCGATGAATGACCCCTCTCTTTGAGTGCATGTCATGGTGAATGGTCCCTCTCTTTGAGCGTATACCGTGATGGACGACCTCTTTCTTAGAATGTATGTCGCGATACAATAATCAGTCCCCTTCTTAGAGCGTATAACGTGATGGATGACCCATCTCTTTGAGCGTTTGTCGCAACGAATGACCCCTCTCTTCGAGTGCATGTCGTAATGAACGGTCCCATTCTTAGAGAGTATATTGTGATGGACGACACCTCTCTTTGAACGTATGACACAAACAATAACCCCTCTCTTCTAGCGTATGTCATAATAAACAGACCATCTCTTTGAGCGTATGCTGTTATTGACAACCCCTATCTTCGAGCGTATATCGCGATGAATGACCCCTCTATTCGAGTGCATGTCATGGTGAGTGGTCCCTCTCTTTGGGTGTATACCGTGATGGACAACCTTTCTCTTTGAGCATATTTCTCAATGAATGACCCCTCTCTTTGAGTGCATGTCATAATCAACGGTCGCTCTCTTTGAGCATATACCATGATCGATGACCCTCTCTTTGAGCGTATGTCGCAATGAATAACCCCTCTCCTCGAGCGTATATCATAATAAACGGTCCCTTTCTTAGAGCGTATACTGTGATGGACGACCCTTCTCTTAGAGCGTATGTCGAGATGAATGACCCTTTTTTCGAGTGTAGGTCATAAAGACCGGTCCCTTTCCTATAGCGTAAATTGTGATGGACGTCACCTCTTTTTGAGCGTATGTCGCGGTGAATGACCCCTCTCTTCAAGCGTATGTTATAATGAATGGTCCTTTTGTTTGAGCGTATACCGTGGTGGACGACCCCTCTCTTTTAGCGGTAAATGACCCCTCTCTTCAATAGTATGTCATAATGAATGGTCACTTTCTTAGAGCATATACTGTGATGGACGACTCCTCTCTTTGAGTGTATGCTGCGATGAATGACCCCTCTCTTTGAGGGCATGTCATAATGAATGGTCCCTTTCTTAAAGCGTATACCGTTGTGGGCGACCCTTCTCTTTGAGCGTATGTCGCGGTGAATGACCCCTCTCTTCGAGTGTATGTCATGATGAAACGTCCCTTTCTTATAGCGTATACCGTGATGACGATCCCTCTACTTGAGCGTATGTTGCGATGAATGACCCCTCTCTTCGAGTTCATGCCATGGTGAATAGTGTCTCTCTTTGAGCGTATGTTGCGATGAATGACCCCTCTCTTCTAGTTCATGCCATGGTGAATAGTGTCTCTCTTTGAGCGTATACCGTGATGGACAACCTCTCTATAAGCGTATGTCGCGATGAGTGACCTCTCTCGTTGAGTGCATGTCATAATAAATGGTTACTCTCTTTGAACGTATATCGCGGTGAATGATCCCACTCCTCAATAGTATTTCATAATGAATGGTCCCTCTCTTTGAGCATATACCGTGTTGGACAACCCCTCTCTTTGAGCATATGTCGCGTTGAATGACCCCTCTATTCGAGTGCATGTTTTAGTGAACGGTACTACTCTTTGAGCGTATAACGAGATGCATGACCCCTCTTTTTTAGCGTATGTCGCGATGAATGACCCCTCTCTTTGAGTGCATGTCATAAAGAATGGTCCCTTTCTTAGAGCATATACCGTGATGGACGACCCTTCTTTTTGAGCATATGTCGCGGTGAATGACCATTCACTTCGAGTGCATGTCATAATGGTCGGTCCCTCTCTTTGAGCGTATACCGTGATCAATGACCCTCTTTTTGAGCGTATGCCGCGATGAATGACCCTATCTTCGAGTGCATGCCAAAATGAACGGTTCCTTTCTTAGACCGTATACTGTGAGGGACGAGTTCTCTTTTTGAGCGTTTGTCGCGATGAATGCACCTCTCTTCGAGTACATGTCATAATGAATGGACCCTTTCTTAGAACGTATATCGTGATGGACGACCCCTGTTGATATGGGGGATTCGTTGCTTCAAAAACAACGATCCTTGTTTGAAACGGATCTAGGATAATAGCAAGCAAGTCTCTGCAATAAACACAACATTATGGATGTTAGAATGATGTTAAAACAATAAGAAAACAAAGAAAAAAAACTAAAACAAAGAAGAAAAGGGATGAAGGAATTCTGGCAGTTTCTGGAGGTTAATGAAGATGAAATGCTCCGAGGGCTTTCATGGAAGCATTAAAACGTCCAAAATGGCAGAATTGGATGTTTAAGTTGCTGGGAAATAACAACGACGTTGAACTCGAAAAAACCCGAACAATATACTGAGCGGACCCGAATCGAATACGTTCTTCGTCAACGGACTTGGACCCTCTAGATAGCGATCTAGGAACCCGAAGTATCAAGGATTTGACATACTCAAACAAAGTCTGAATTTGTCAAGAAAAGTTCAATGAAGAACTGAAATTGAGAGAAAATCTCACAAGTGATTTTATTCATAAAATATCTACCCTTGTCTTTACAAAATTAAGTAAATATATAGAAATAAAGGAGAAGTTGGTCAAATTTGAATTTGTGGCCTTAATTCAAACGAAAATTAAAATTTAAATGCTCAAATAACTTCTCCTAGGCTCCTAATATCCTTAGCCACATGTTTTGACACTTAAAACACATTAAACATGTGTTTAATGTTTGAATTTGAATAAGAAACCACTCATTCTTATCCAATGTTGCTGATTGGTCTTCAAAGCAAGGGCCTTGTTTGGTTTGCTTGCTTTTGGACGCCCAAACTTGTGGAAAAGGGTGCTATGTGGGCCCCACATGCATGGCACATGCGTAGGACACCTGCTCTTCGTGTATGATAGGTTTCAGCTGCTGTAGGTCATTTCAACTTGAGTTGAGTTGAGTTGAGCTGGAAATGGAGATGAGCTGAACGAACTAGCTAAGAGTGTTAGGAGCTAAATGGTGCTGGGAACTAAGCCTCTGAGCTGCCCGAGCTAAGGTGAGTTGCGTGCACACCATTGAGCTTCTTCTGAGCTAAATATAATCCACTTGAGCTGGTATTGAACTGCATACGCTCTCCTGAGCTGGAGATGAGCTGGGTATGCCCACTTGAGCTAAGGTTCTCCTAAGTACCTATATTAGAACAAGGCAAACACATCTAAAAAGCCTTGTAGTCTTATTTTAACCACACATACACACTTAAAACCAAATGCAAACATAATTAACATAGTATATACATAAGTAAACACACATACTAATATATATACCTAAATATGTCACATTTCAGCATGCAACACATTATAAACAACATATTCTAAGGCATGAACATTCTCAAATGAATCTGAAATGTTAGCACAAGTAAGGAAAAGAGCTTCCTTGTATTTCTTTGCCTTAGAACGTGTGATAGGTCCTGATGGTAAGACCTCCGGATCAACCGGTTGAACTTGACATGATGTGCTCACATCATCCCCCCTTTCTTGAAAAGGATTTGACCTCAAATCTACAGAAATATCATACGGGGTTAAATCAGAAACATTAAATGTGGCACTTACAGTGTACTCGCCCGGTAAGTCTATCTTGTAGGCGTTGTCATTCACTTTCTCCAACACATGAAAAGGACCATCTCCTCGCGGTAACAACTTAGACCGCCTTTGGGCTGGAAATCATTCCTTTCGGAAGTGAACCCAAACCCAATCACCAACATCAAAGGTGACTCGCTTTCTTCCCTTATTTGCTTGCTTTTCGTACTATTGAGTCCTTCGTTCTAAATTCTCCTTCACCTGTTGATGCAACTTCTTCACATATTCTGCTTTCGCTTGACCGTCTCTGTTCGTCACTTGTTCCTGTGGCAAAGGTAACAAATCTAGAGGCGTAATAGGGTTAAAACCATAAACAACCTCAAATGGTGACATCTTAGTAGTAGAATGTATAGCACGATTATACGCAAACTCAACATGTGGCAAACAATCTTCCCAAGTCCTAATGTTCTTTTTAATGATGGAACGCAACAAAGTAGATAAAACACGATTAACAACCTCAGTTTGTCTATCAGTCTGGGGATGACAAGTAGTAGAAAACATGACTTTTGTACTTATTTTGCTCCAAAGAGTCCTCCAGAAATGACTCAGAAACTTAACATCCCTGTCAGAAACAATTGACCTAGGAATACCATATAATCGAACAATCTCTCTAAAGAATAAGTTAGCCACATTAACAACATCATCAGTCTTATGGCATGCAATAAAATGTGCCATCTTAGAGAATCTATCAACCACAACAAAGACACTATCTCTACCATTTCTAGTTCGAGGCAATCCCAAAACAAAATCCATTGAAATATCAGTCCAAGGGGAATCAGGAATAGGTAGAGGTAAGTACATACCATGTGGTGAAACCTTCGATTTTGCTTTCTTACATGTCACACAACATTCACAGTACCTTTCTACGTCTCTACGCATCTTAGGCCAAAATAGATGTTCTTTCAATGTCTGTAACGTCTTGGTGACTCTAAAGTGACCCATCAATCCACCCTCATGTGCTTCACGGATCAGAATATCACGCATTGAACCTTGTGGAATGCATATCCTATTTTCTTTGAAAAGATAACCATCATGCCTGTAAAACTTTCCATCTGCACCTTTCTCACAAGCATTATACTTATCTCTAAAATCAGAATCATCAACATACAAGTCACGTATATATGCAAATCCAATCAAATGTGAGTCAAGGTAATTCAAAATCACATATCTACGTGATAAAGCATCAGCAACGACATTATCTTTACCCTTTTTGTAACGAATGACATAAGGAAAAGACTCTAAAAATTCAACCCATTTAGCATGTCGTTTATTCAATTTATGCTGACCTGTGATATATCGTAAAGCCTCATGATCAGTGTGAATCACAAACTCCTTAGGCAACAAGTAATGTTGCCATGTCTCCAATGCCCGAATTAGTGCATACATCTCCTTGTCGTAGACTGGATAATTCAATGTTGCTCCACTAAGCTTTTCACTAAAATATGCAATGGGCCTTTTTTCCTGCATTAGCACAGCGCCTATACCAACTCCAGAAGCATCACATTCAATTTCAAAAGTTTTATCAAAGTTAGGTAAGGCTAACACAGGTGACTTCGTTAAACAATCCTTAATTTTCAAAAAGGCATCTTCTTGTTTTTTACCCCATAAGAAGCTAGAATTCTTCTTAATAATCCCTGTTAAGGGTGCGGTAATAGAACTGAAGTTAGGAACAAACCGACGATAGAAACTAGCTAAGCCATGAAAAGATCTAACCTGAGTAATCGATGTCGGTTGTGGCCATTCCTGAATTGCCTTTATCTTCTCAGGATTGACTTCAACACCCTGTGCACTAACAATGTAACCAAGAAATGTAAGTTTGTCAGTACAAAACACACATTTCTCTATGTTACCAAACAATCTTTCTTCTCGCAAAGTTTGTAAAACAACTCTCAAATGTTCTACATGATCCTGCAAAGTCTTGCTATAAATCAAAATATCGTCAAAATATACAACACAAACTTTCCAATAAAAGATCGCAGAACATGATTCATCAATCGCATAAAAGTACTAGGTGCATTAGTTAAGCCAAAAGGCATTACTAACCATTCGTACAAACCTAGCTTCGTTTTGAAGGCTGTCTTCCATTCATCGCCTTCTCGCATGCGAATCTGATGATATCCACTCTTTGGGTCAATTTTGGAGAAGATGACGGCTCCACAAAGCTCGTCCAACATATCATCAAGTCTGGGAATAGGATGACGATACTTAATTGTAATCTGATTCACAGCTCTACAATCTACGCACATCCTCCAAGACCCATCTTTCTTCGGCACTAACAGTACCGGAACAGCACACAGACTTAGACTCTCTCGAATATAACCCTTGTCCATTAATTCTGTCACTTGCCTTTGAAGCTCTTTCGTCTCTTCGGGGTTAGTTCGATAAGCTGGTCGATTTGGAATAGTAGCACCTGGGATAAAGTCAATCTGGTGCTCAATGCCACGAAGAGGTGGCAATCCCCTCAGTGTTTCTTCCAGAAACACATCCTTAAATTCCTGCAAAAGGGAAACAATTGATGCAGGCAAATCAGAAGGAAAGTCAGTCAATAAACAATAATCTTTAAACATTAAAATAAGCAAAGATTGGTGAGAGGAAAGACATTTCTTGATTTCTCGATTGCTTGCATAAACATTCATCTTTTTCTTCTCCTTTGCAGCTTCCTTACTCTTTTTTAAGCTTGCTTGATCTTCCACCACTTGACTCGGTGTCAAAGGAGCCAAAGTAATCTTCTTACCTGCATGCATAAAAAAGTATCGATTTGTAAAACCATCATGCATTACCTTCTTGTCATATTGCCAAGGGCGTCCCAAAAGAAGGTGAGTAGCATCCATCGACACAACATCACAAAGGACCTCGTCCTTATAACTTCCGATCGAAAATGGTATAACAACTTGTTTTGTTACTTTAAGTTCTCCCCCGTCATTCAACCATTGCAATTTGTACGGATTCGGATGCTTTATTGTCTTGAGACCTAACCTATCAACCATCACTGAACTAGCAACATTAGTACAACTGCCGCTATCAATAATAACAACACATACCTTATCTTGAATTTTGCATCGCGTATGAAAGATATTCTCGCGTTGTTGTTCATCCTGAACCTGTTGCACACTCAGACTACGTTCAACAACCATAATTTCCATTACCTTACCAGTCTCAACAACTTCTAGGACATCCTCTTTATCATCTTCATCAGGGATCTCATGTGGTTCTTCTTCAGAATCTGACTCAATCTCTCCTTCATCTCACATCAACATAACCCTACGATTAGGACACTGGCTAGCAACATGTCCTCGACCAAGGCACTTAAAACATTGAATATCTCTCGATCTCTCTCGTACAACCACTTTTTGTTTACCATGCCCATTATCAGCAACAGGAGGCTTTGGCTTGCTGGACTCGCCTTGTTCTTGAATCCGAAGTGGCGCTTGTGGTGCTTGTTTCCTAGCATGGTTAGGGGTATATAATGGATTCGTAAAAGATTTAAATGGAGTAGTATTACCTCGAGTAGAAACTTTTCTACGTTGTTGCCGCTCAATTTTCATCGCCATATGCACCATGTCATCCAATTCGATATAATGCTGCAATTCAACAACGTTAGCAATTTCAGAATTCGAACCTGCCATAAACCGAGCCATAGTCACCTCACGATCCTCAACTATGTTCGCACGCATCATGGACATCTTCATTTCCTTGAAATAGTCCTCGACGCTCCTATTCCCTGTTTCAAAGTTTGTAATTTCAGAAATAATTCACGATGATTGTGAGAAGGAACAAACCGTTTCCGCATGATACGCTTCATTTCGTCCCATGTTCTCACTGGTCCTTCACCCGCACGTCGTCGACTAACCAGTAATTGATCCCACCGCAATAGTGCATAGTCAACAAACTCCAAAGTTGCTAGTCGTACTTTCTTTTGTTCCGAGTAATTGTAACACTCAAAAACGTGTTCAACTTTACTTTCCCATGTTAGATAAGCATCTGGATCTGAACGTCCCTGAAAAGAAGGTATAGCAACTTTTATGTTAGAAATATTATCATCAACTGTACGTCCTGGTCGTTGATTCGTCCGTGGTGATTGTTCGACGTCGTTTTCATCAAAATTCTCATTTTGGACAGATTGGGAACCACCCCCAGCTATTCTATCCAAACGAGACTGAATAGGCTCCAATGCTTGGTCTAAAAGGCGTTGCAAGGTTCGAGTAAAAGCCTGCATTTGCAAATCTGGTGGATTACTTCCACCGGGACTACGATCGTCATTACCTGTCATTGCAGCAACGAAAAACAAGAAAAGAAAACTATTATGTTAAATAAACGAAATTTTAAAGTCCCTCACTGCACACACAACAAATTCTCACAGATCACTCCAAAAGAACAATGCACTCAACAAAGTAACACTCAGCGCTCATGTTTCACTTGGGAATACTTGAATGGCTCTTTTGATTCCCCTTCTGTGCTCACACTCTCAAATGCCTTTTCCTCTCGTTCTCTTGCAAACAACTCTTTAAGGAACTAATCTGATCCTTCAAACTTGTTATCTGTGTCAAACTCCAAGATATATGTAATGGTGGTACAAACAAGAGTTAAAAGTGAATTAGGGTTTGTTTAGATGACACAAAGGCTGGAAAATAAAGAAAACAAACAAAAAGCAAGGTTGGATAGTAAAACAAAAGAAAAACAATGCTAGAAAGTAAAAAAGAAAGAAAAACAAGGCTGCAAAAAAAACAAAAGGAAAACAAGAATAAGACTGGAATTAATGAAGAACAAAGTGAATTAAGGCTGGAAATGAAGTACTTACTGCATTAGAATTGCTTACCACAATCCTATCACCGAACAAACAAGAACACGTCGTTTTAAGTGATTTAGAAGCATTCCATGGTAAACGTAAGCATCCTTCATCATTTTTGTGGTCAAACAACACATATAAACATAAAAATACACTAAATATTCAAATGTGATTTTTTTTTTCAAATTTTTCGAATTTCTTTTGTTGACTTTGACTTTTCTGATCAAACTTTGACTTTGACTTTGACTTTCTTTTTTTGTAGAATTTCGATTTTTTTTCTTTTTTTTTTCTTTTGTTGTTTTTGATATATGTAGTGTAGAAAGTGCTAATATCCAACCAAAGCTCTGATTACCATATGATATGGGGGATTCGTTGCTTCAAAAACAACGATCCTTGTTCGAAACGGATCTAGGATAATAGCAAGCAAGTCTCTGCAATAAACACAACATTATGGATGTTAGAATGATGTTAAAACAATAAGAAAACAAAGAAAAAAAACTAAAACAAAGAAGAAAAGGGATGAAGGAATTCTGGTAGTTTCTGGAGGTTAATGAAGATGAAATGCTCTGAAGGCTTTCATGGAAGCATTAAAACGTCCAAAATGGCAGAATTGGATGTTTAAGTTGCTGGGAAATAACAACGACGTTGAACTCGAAAAAACCCGAACAATATACTGAGCGGACCCGAATCGAATACGTTCTTCGTCAACGGACTTGGACCCTCTAGATAGCGATCTAGGAACCCGAAGTACCAAGGATTTGACACACTCAAACAAAGTCTGAATTTGTCAAGAAAAGTTCAATGAAGAACTGAAATTGAGAGAAAATCTCACAAGTGATTTTATTCATAAAATATCTACCCTTGTCTTTACAAAATTAAGTAAATATATAGAAATAAAGGAGAAGTTGGTCAAATTTGAATTTGTGGCCTTAATTCAAACGAAAATTAAAATTTAAATGCTCAAATAACTTCTCCTAGGCTCCTAATATCCTTAGCCACATGTTTTGACACTTAAAACACATTAAACATGTGTTTAATGTTTGAATTTGAATAAGAAACCACTCATTCTTATCCAATGTTGCTGATTGGTCTTCAAAGCAAGGGCCTTGTTTGGTTTGCTTGCTTTTGGACGCCCAAACTTGTGGAAAAGGGTGCTATGTGGGCCCCACATGCATGGCACATGCGTAGGACACCTGCTCTTCGTGTATGATAGGTTTCAGCTGCTGTAGGTCATTTCAACTTGAGTTGAGTTGAGTTGAGCTGGAAATGGAGATGAGCTGAACGAACTAGCTAAGAGTGTTAGGAGCTAAATGGTGCTGGGAACTAAGCCTCTGAGCTGCCCGAGCTAAGGTGAGCTGCGTGCACACCATTGAGCTTCTTCTGAGCTAAATATAATCCACTTGAGCTGGTATTGAACTGCATACGCTCTCCTGAGCTGGAGATGAGCTGGGTATGCCCACTTGAGCTAAGGTTCTCCTAAGTACCTATATTAGAACAAGGCAAACACATCTAAAAAGCCTTGTAGTCTTATTTTAACCACACATACACACTTAAAACCAAATGCAAACATAATTAACATAGTATATACATAAGTAAACACATATACTAATATATATACCTAAATATGTCACATATCAGCATGCAACACATTATAAACAACATATTCTAAGGCATGAACATTCTCAAATGAATCTGAAATGTTAGCACAAGTAAGGAAAAGAGCTTCCCTGTATTTCTTTGCCTTAGAACGTGTGATAGGTCCTGATGGTAAGACCTCCAGATCAACCTGTTGAACTTGACATGATGTGCTCACATCACCTGTCTTCAAGCGTATGTCGCTGTGAATGACCCCTTTCTTTGAGTGCATGTCATGTTGAATGGTCTCTCTCTTTAAGCGTATAGCATGATGGACGACCCCTCTCTTTGAGCGTGTGGCAATGAATGACGCCTCTCTTCAAGTGCATGACATGGTGAACGGTACCTGTTTTTGAGTGTATACGGTGATGGAAAATCCCTCTCTTTGAGGGTATGTCACAATGAATGACCCCTCTCTTTCAGTGCATGTCATAATAAATGGCCACTCTCTTTGAGCGTATACCGTGATCGATGACACCTCTCTTTGAGCGTATGTCGTGATGAAAGACACCTCTCTTCGAGTGCAAGTTAAGGTGAAAGGTCCTTCTCTCTGAGAGTATACCGTGATAGATGAACCCTCTCTTTGAGAGAATGTCACGATGAATGACCCCTCTCTTCGACTGCATGTCATAATGAATTATCCCTTTCTTAGAGCGTAAACCGTGATGGACGACACCTCTCTTTGAGCGTATGTCGTGGTGAATGACCCCTCTTGTCGAGAGTATGTCGTAATGAATGGTCCCTCTCTTTTCAGCGAATGTCGCATTGAATGATCTCTCTGTTTTAGCGTATATCGCGTTGAACGACCCTTCTCTTCAAGTGCATGTTATGGTGAATGGTCCCTCTCTTTGAGCGTATAATGAGATGGTCGACTCCTCTTTTTTACCGTATATCGCGTTGAATGATCCCTCTCTTCGAGTACATGTCATATTTAACGGTCCCATTCTAAGATCGTATATGGAGATGGACAACCCTTCTTAGGGAGCGTATTTCGCGAAGAATGACCCCTCTCTTCGAGTGCGTGTCATAATGAAAGGTCTCATTCTTAGGGAGTATACCGTGATGGACGACCTCTCCCTCCGAGCGTATGTAGCGGTGAATGATCCATCTCTTCGAGAGTATGTTGTAATGACCGGTCCCTCTTTTTTAGAGTTTCCCGTGATGGACGACCCATCTCTTTGAGCATGTGTCGCGATGAATGACCCCTCTCTTTGAGTGCATGTCATGGTGAATGGTCCCTCTCTTTGAGCGTATACCGTGATGGACGACCTCTTTCTTAGAATGTATGTCGCGATACAATAATCAATCCCTTTCTTAGAGCGTATAACGTGATGGATGACCCCTCTCTTTGAGCGTTTGTCGCGATGAATGACCCCTCTCTTCGAGTGCATATTGTGATGGACGATACCTCTCTTTGAGCGTATAACACGGACAATAACCCCTCTCTTCTAGCGTATGTCATAATAAACAGACCATCTCTTTGAGCGTATGCCGTTATTGACAACCCCTATTTTCGAGCGTATGTCGCGATGAATGACCCCTCTATTCGAGTGCATGTCATGGTGAGTGGTCCCTCTCTTTGGGCGTATACCGTGATGGACAACCTTTCTCTTTGAGCATATTTCTCAATGAATGACCCCTCTCTTTGAGTGCATGTCATAATCAACGGTCGCTCTCTTTGAGCATATACCATGATCGATGACCCTCTCTTTGAGCGTATGTCGCAATGAATAACCCCTCTCCTCGAGTGCATGTCATAATAAACGGTCCCTTTCTTAGAGCGTATACTGTGATGGACGACCCTTCTCTTAGAGCGTATGTCGAGATGAATGACCCTTTTTTCGAGTGTAGGTCATAAAGACCGGTCTCTTTCCTAGAGCATAAACCGTGATGGACGTCACCTCTTTTTGAGCGTATGTCGCGGTGAATGACCCCTCTCTTCAAGCGTATGTTATAATGAATGGTCCTTTTGTTTGAGTGTATACCGTGGTGGACGACCCCTCTCTTTTAGCGATAAATGACCCCTCTCTTCGATAGTATGTCATAATGAATGGTCCCTTTCTTAGAGCATATACTGTGATGGACGACTCCTCTCTTTGAGCGTATGTTGCGATGAATGACCCCTCTCTTCGAGGGCAGGTCATAATGAATGGTCCCTTTCTTAAAGCGTATACCGTTGTGGGTGACCCTTCTCTTTGAGCGTATGTCGCGGTGAATGACCCTCTCCTCGAGTGCATGTCATGATGAAACGTCCCTTTCTTATAGCGTATACCGTGATGACGATCCCTCTCCTTGAGCGTATGTTGCGATGAATGACCCCTCTCTTCGAGTTCATGCCATGGTGAATAGTGTCTCTCTTTGAGCGTATACCGTGATGGACAACCTCTCTATAAGAGTATGTCGCGATGAGTGACCTCTCTCGTTGAGTGCATGTCATAATAAATGGTTACTCTCTTTGAACGTATATCGCGGTGAATGACCCCACTCCTCAATAGTATTTCATAATGAATGGTCCCTCTCTTTGAGCGTATACCGTGATGGACGACCCCTCTCTTTGAGCATATGTCGCGTTGAATGACCCCTCTATTCGAGTGCATGTTTTAGTGAACGGTACCACTCTTTGAGCGTATAACGAGATGCATGACCCCTCTTTTTTAGCATATGTCGCGATGAATGACCCCTCTCTTTGAGTGCATGTCATAATGAATGGTCCCTTTCTTAGAGC
The DNA here is from genome assembly GCA_035048815.1 of Abelmoschus esculentus. NCBI lineage: Eukaryota > Viridiplantae > Streptophyta > Magnoliopsida > Malvales > Malvaceae > Abelmoschus > Abelmoschus esculentus. Next base: position 16,923,261 of record JAUCBN010000008.1, on the reverse strand, counting down.
ATATACCGTGATGGACGATCCTACTTTTTGAGCATATGTCGCGGTGAATGACCATTCACTTCGAGTGCATGTCATAATGGTCGGTCCCTCTCTTTGAGCGTATACCGTGATCAATGACCCTCTTTTTGAGCGTATGCCGCGATGAATGACCCCTATCTTCGAGTGTATATCAAAATGAACGGTTCCTTTCTTAGACCGTATACTGTGAGGGACGAGTTCTCTTTTTGAGCGTATGTCGCGATGAATGCAGCTCTCTTTGAGCGTATAATGAGATGGTCGACTCCTCTTTTTTACCGTATATCGCATTGAATGATCCCTCTCTTCGAGTGCATGTCATATTTAACGGTCCCATTCTAAGATCGTATATGGAGATGGACAACCCTTCTTAGGGAGCGTATTTCACGAAGAATGACCCCTCTCTTCGAGTGCGTGTCATAATGAAAGGTCTCATTCTTAGGGAGTATACCGTGATGGACGACCTCTCCCTCTGAGCGTATGTAGCGGTGAATGATCCATCTCTTCGAGAGTATGTTGTAATGACCGGTCCCTCTGTTTTAGAGTTTCTCGTGATGGACGACCCATCTCTTTGAGCATGTGTCGCGATGAATGACCCCTCTCTTTGAGTGCATGTCATGGTGAATGGTCCCTCTCTTTGAGCGTATACCGTGATGGACGACCTCTTTCTTAGAATGTATGTCGCGATACAATAATCAATCCCTTTCTTAGAGCGTATAACGTGATGGATGACCCCTCTCTTTGAGCGTTTGTCGCGATGAATGACCCCTCTCTTCGAGTGCATGTCGTAATGAACGGTCCCATTCTTAAAGAGTATATTGTGATGGACGACACCTCTCTTTGAGCGTATAACACGGACAATAACCCCTCTCTTCTAGCGTATGTCATAATAAACAGACCATCTCTTTGAGCGTATGCTGTTATTGACAACCCCTATCTTCGAGCGTATATCGCGATGAATGACCCCTCTATTCGAGTGCATGTCATGGTGAGTGGTCCCTCTCTTTGGGTGTATACCGTGATGGACAACCTTTCTCTTTGAGCATATTTCTCAATGAATGACCCCTCTCTTTGAGTGCATGTCATAATCAACGGTCGCTCTCTTTGAGCATATACCATGATCGATGACCCTCTCTTTGAGCGTATGTCGCAATGTATAACCCCTCTCCTCGAGTGTATATCATAATAAACGGTCCCTTTCTTAGAGCGTATACTGTGATGGACGACCCTTCTCTTAGAGCGTATGTCGAGATGAATGACCCTTTTTTCGAGTGTAGGTCATAAAGACCGGTCCCTTTCCTAGAGCATAAACCGTGATGGACGTCACCTCTTTTTGAGCGTATGTCGCGCTGAATGACCCCTCTCTTCAAGCGTATGTTATAATGAATGGTCGTTTTGTTTGAGTGTATACCGTGGTGGATGACCCCTCTCTTTTAGCGATAAATAACCCCTCTCTTCGATAGTATGTCATAATGAATGGTCCCTTTCTTAGAGCATATACTGTGATGGATGACTCCTCTCTTTGAGCGTATGTTGCGATGAATGACCCCTCTCTTCGAGGGCATGTCATAATGAATGGTCCCTTTCTTAAAGCGTATACCGTTGTGGGTGAGCCTTCTCTTTGAGCGTATGTCGCGGTGAATGACCCCTCTCCTCGAGTGCATGTCATGATGAAACGTCCCTTTCTTATAGCGTATACCGTGATGACGATCCCTCTCCTTGAGCGTATGTTGCGATGAATGACCCCTCTCTTCGAGTTCATGCCATGGTGAATAGTGTCTTTCTTTGAGCGTATACCGTGATGGACAACCTCTCTATAAGAGTATATCGAGATGAGTGACCTCTCTCGTTGAGTGCATGTCATAATAAATGGTTACTCTCTTTGAACGTATATCGCGGTGAATGACCCCACTCCTCAATAGTATTTCATAATGAATGGTCCCTCTCTTTGAGCGTATACCGTGATGGACGACCCCTCTCTTTGAGCATATGTCGCGTTGAATGACCCCTCTATTCGAGTGCATGTTTTAGTGAACGGTACCACTCTTTGAGCGTATAACGAGATGCATGACCCCTCTTTTTTAGCGTATGTCGCGATGAATGACCCCTCTCTTTGAGTGCATGTCATAATGAATGGTCCCTTTCTTAGAGCATATACCGTGATGGACGATCCTTCTTTTTGAGCATATGTCGCGGTGAATGACCATTCACTTCGAGTGCATGTCATAATGGTCGGTCCCTCTCTTTGAGCGTATACCGTGATCAATAACCCTCTTTTTGAGCGTATGCCGCGATGAATGACCCCTATCTTCGAGTGTATGTCAAAATGAACGGTTCCTTTCTTAGACCGTATACTGTGAGGGACGAGTTCTCTTTTTGAGCGTATGTCGCGATGAATGCACCTCTCTTTGAGTGTATAATGAGATGGTCGACTCCTCTTTTTTACCGTATATCGCGTTGAATGACCCCTCTCTTCGAGTGCATGTCATATTTAACGGTCCCATTCTAAGATCGTATACGGAGATGGACAACCCTTCTTAGGGAGCGTATTTCGCGAAGAATGACCCCTCTCTTTGAGTGTGTGTCATAATGAAAGGTCTCATTCTTAGGGAGTATACCGTGATGGACGACCTCTCCCTCTGAGCGTATGTAGCGGTGAATGATCCCTCTCTTCGAGAGTATGTCGTAATGACCGGTCCCTCTTTTTTAGAGTATCCCGTGATGGACGACCTATCTCTTTGAGCATGTGTCGCGATGAATGATCCCTATCTTTGAGTGCATGTCATGGTGAATGGTCCCTCTCTTTGAGCGTATCCCGTGATGGACGACCTCTTTCTTAGAATGTATGTCGCCATATAATAATCAGTCCCTTTCTTAGAGCGTATAACGTGATGGATGACCCCTCTCTTTGAGCGTTTGTCGCGATGAATGACCCCTCTCTTTGAGTGCATGTCGTAATGAACGGGCCCATTCTTAGAGAGTATATTGTGATGGACGACACCTCTCCTTGAGCGTATGACACGGACAATAACCCCTCTCTTCTAGCGTATGTCATAATAAACAGACCATCTCTTTGAACGTATGTCCTTATTGACAACCCCTATCTTCGAGCGTATGTCGCGATGAATGACCCCTCTATTCGAGTGCATGTCATGGTGAGTGGTCCCTCTCTTTGGGCGTATACCGTGATGGACAACCCTTCTCTTTGAGCATATTTCTCAATAAATGACCCCTCTCTTTGAGTGCATGTCATAATCAACGGTCACTCTCTTTCAGTGTACACCGTGATCGATGACCCTCTCTTTGAGCGTATGTCGCAATGAATGACCCCTCTCCTCGAGTGCATGTCATAATAAACGGTCCCCTTCTTAGAGCGTATGTCGAGATGAATGACCCTTTTTTCGAGTGTAGGTCATAAAGACCGGTCCCTTTCCTAGAGCGTAAACCGTGATGGACGTCACCTCTTTTTGAGCGTATGTCGCGGTGAATGACCCCTCTCTTCAAAGTGTATGTTATGATGAATGGTCCTTTTGTTTGAGCGTATACCGTGGTGGACGACCCCTCTCTTTTAGCGGTAAATGACCCCTCTCTTCGATAGTATGTCATAATGAATGGTCCCTTTCTTAGAGCATATACTGTGATGGACGATTCCTCTCTTTGAGCGTATGTTGCGATGAATGACCCCTCTCTTCGAGGGCATGTCATAATGAATGGTCCCTTTCTTAAAGCGTATACCGTTGTGGGCGACCCTTCTCTTTGAGCGTATGTCGCGTTGAATGACCCCTCTCTTCGAGTGCATATCATGATGAAACGTCCCTTTCTTATAGCGTATACCGTGATGACGATCCCTCTCCTTGAGCGTATGTTGCGATGAATGACCCCTCTCTTCGAGTTCATGCCATGGTGAATAGTGTCTCTCTTTGAGCGTATACCGTGATGGAGAACCTCTCTATAAGCGTATGTCGCGATGAGTGACCTCTCTCGTTGAGTGCATGTCATAATAAATGGTTACTCTCTTTGAACGTATATCGTGATTGATGACCCCTCTCTTTGAGCTTTTGTCGTGATGGATGACCTCTCTCCTTGAGCATATGTCACGATGAAAGACCCCTCTCTTCGAGTCCATGTCATGGTGAAAGGTCCTTCTCTTTGAGAGTATACCGTGATGGATGACCCTTCTCTTTGAGCGAATGTCGCGATGAAAGACCCTTCTCTTTGACTACTTGTCATAATGAACGGTCCCTTTCTTATATTATATGCCGTGATGGACGACCCTTCCCATTGAGCATATGTCGAGATGAATAACCCCTCTCTTCTTGTGCGTAATGGTGAATGATCCATCGCCTTGTGCGTATACCTTAATGGATGACCTATCTCTTTGAGCGTAGGTCGCGACGAACGACCCCTCTCTTCGAGTGTATATCATAATAAACAATCCCTCTCTTTGAGCGTATACCGTGATGGATAAGCCCTCTCTTTGAGTGCATGACATGATGAACGGTCCCTCTCTTTAAGCGTAAACGGTGATGGTAACCCCTCTCTTTGAGCGTATGTCACATTGAATTACCCCTCTCTTTCGGTGCATGTCATAATAAACGGTCCCTCTCTTTGAGCGTATACCATGATCGATGACCCCTCTCTTTGAGCGTATGTCATGATGAATGACCCCTCTCTTCGACTGTACGTCATAATGAACGGTCCCTCGCTTTGACCGTATACCATGATGGACGACCCCTCACTTTGAGCGTATGTCATGGTGTATGACTCCTCTCTTTGAGCATATGTCATAATCAACGGTCCCTCTCTTCGAGCGTATCCCGTGATGGACGATCCATCTCTTTAAGCGTATGTCGCGATGAATGCCCCTCTCTTTGAGTGTTTGTCTTAGTGGACGTTCACTCTTTTAGCGTATACCATGATGGATGACCCCTCTCTTTGAGCGTATATCGCGATGAATGACCCTTCTCTTAGAGTGCATGACATGGTGAACGGTCCCTCTATCTGAGCGTATATTAGGATGGACAACCCCTCTCTTTGAGCGTATGTCATGATTAATGACCCCTCTCTTTGAGCATACATCGCGAGGAATGACCCTTCTATTCGAGTGTACATCATAATGAACGGTCTCTCTCTTTGAGCATATACCGTGATGGACGACCCTTCTCTTTGAGCATATATTGCGATTAAAGACCCCTCTCTTCGAGTGCATGTCATAATGAACGGTCCCTTTCTTAGAGCGTATACCGTGATAGACGACCCCTCTCCTTAAGCATATGTCGCGGTGAATGGTCCCTCTCTTAGAGTGTTTACTGTATTGGATGACCGCTCTCTTTGAGCGTATGTCGCGATAAATGACCCTCTCTTCGAGTGTATGTCATAATGAAGGATCCCTCTCTTTGAGCGTTTACCGTAATGGACGACCCAACTCTTTGAGCGTCTGTCGCGATGAATAACCCCTCTCTTTGAGTGCATATCATAATGAACGATCCCTCTCTTTGAGTGTATGTCATAATGAACGGTCCCTCTCTTTGAGCGTATACCATGATCGATGACCCCTCTCTTTGAGTGTATGTTGCAATGAATGACTTTATCTTCGAGTGCATGTCATGGTGAACGGTTCCTCTCTTTGAGCGTATGTCGTGGTGAATGAATCCTCTCTTTGAGAGTATATAATAATGAACGGTCCCTCTCTTTGAGCCTATGCCGTGATGGACGACCCCTCTCTTTGAGCGTATGTCGCCACGATTGACCACTCTCTTCGAGTGCATGTCATGGTGACCGATCCCTCTCTTTGAGCGTATACTGTTATGGACAACCCCTCTCTTTGAGCGTTTGTCGCGATGAATGACTCTTCGAGTGCATGTCATAATGAACGGTCCCTTTCTTAGAACGTGATGGACGACCCTTCTCTTTGAGCGTATGTCGCTGTGAATGACCACTCTCTCTCTTTGAGTGCATGCATGCTGAACGGTCCCACTCTTTAGGCGTAATGATCTGTCCCTCTCTTTGAGCGTATACCGTGATTGACGAGCCCTCTCTTTTAGCATATGTCAAGGTGAATAACCCCTCACTACTAGAGTATGTAATAATGAACGACCCCTCTTTTTGAGCGTAGGTTAAGATGAATGACCCCTCTCTTCGAGTGCTTTTCATAATGAATGGTCACATTCTAAGAGTGTATAACATGATAGATGACTCCTCTCTTTGAGTGTATGTCGTGGTGAATGAACCCTCTCTTCGAAAGTATGTCGTAATGAACGATCCCTCTGTTTGAGCATATGCCGTAACGGACGACCCCTCTCTTTGAGCGTATGTCGCGATGAATGACCCCTCTCTTCGAGTGCATGACAAGGTGAATGATCCCTCTCTTTGAGCGTATACCGTGATGGACAACCCCTCTCTTATAGTGCATGTCATAATGAACGGTCCGTTTCCTATAGCGTTTAACATGATGGATGTCCATTCTCTTTGAGCGTATGTCGCGGTGAATGACCCCTCTCTTCGAGGGTATTTCATGATGAACGAACCCTTTCTTAGTGCGTCTACCTTGATGGATGATCCCTCTCTTTGAGTGTATGTCGTGGTGAATGATCCATCTCTTCGAGCGTATTCCATAATGAACGGTATCTTTCTTCGAGCGTATACCGTGATGGGTGACCCTTCTTATTGTGCATATGACGCGATAAATGACCCCTCTCTTCGAGTACATGTCGTAATAAACAGTCCTTTTCATAGAGCATATACCTTGATAGACAACTCTTGTCTTTGAGCATATGTCGCGGTGAATGACCCCTCTCTTTGGGCGTATGTCATGATGAACGGTCCCTCTCTTTGAGCGTATGTCGTGATGGATAACCCCTCTCTTTGAGCAAATGACGCGATGAATGACCCCTCTTCGAGTGCAAGTCATGGTGAAAGGATGACCCCTCTCTTTGAGCCAATATCGCGATGAATGACCCTTCTTTTCGAGTGCATGTCATAATGATCGGTCCCTTTCCAAGAGCGTATACCGTGATGGATGTCACCTCTCTTTGAGCGTATATCGCGGTGAATGACCCCTCTCTTCAAGCGTATGTTATAATGAATGGTCCCTCTGTTTGAGCGTATACCGTGGTAGACGACCCCTTTCTTTTAGCGTATGTTATAATGAGGGGTCATTATGAACGGTCTCTCTCTTTGAGCGTATGTCGTGATTGACGATCCCTCACTTTATGTGTATGTCGCGATGAATGATCTTATTCTTCGAGTGCATGTCATGGTGAATGGTCCTTATTTTTGAGCGTATACTGTGATGGACGACTCCTCTCTTTGAGCGTATGTCGCGATGAATGACCCCTCTCTTCGAGGACATATCATAATGAATGGTCCCTTTCTTAAAGCGTATACCGTTCTGGACGACCCTTCTCTTTGAGTGTATGTCGCGGTGAATGACCCCTCTCTTTGAGTGCATGTCATAATGAAAGGTCCCTTTCTTATTGCGTATACCGTAATGACGATCCCTCTCCTTGAGTGTATGTCGCAGTGAATGACCCCTCTCTTTGAGTGAATGTCATAATGAAGGGTCCCTTTCTTATACTGTATACCGTGATGATGATCCCTCTCCTTGAGCGTATGTCGCGATGAATGACCCCTCTCTTCGAGTGCATGACATGGTGAATAGTGCCTCTCTTTGAGCGTATATCGTGATAGACGACCTCTCTATGAGCGTATATCGCGATAAGTGATCTCTCTCGTTGAGTGCATGTCATAATAAACGGTTACTCTCTTTGAGCGTATACCGTGATCGATGACCCCTCTCTTTGAGCGTTTGTCGTGATGGATGACCCCTCTCCTTGAGCATATGTCACAATGAAAGACCCCCTCATCGAGTGCATGTCATGGTGGAAGGTCCTTCTCTTTGATAGTATACCGTGATGGACGACACTTCTCTTTGAGCGAATGTCGCAATGAAAGACCCTTCTCTTCAACAACTTTTCATAATGAATGGTCCCTTTCAAATATCACATACCGTGATGGTTGACCCCTCTTCGAGTGCATGTCATAATGAAAGGTCCCTTTCTTATAGCGTATAATGTGATGATGATCCCTCTCGTTGAGCGTATGTCGTGATTAATGACCCCTCTCTTCGAGTGCATGACATGGTGAATAGTGCCTCTCTTTGAGCGTATACCGTTATAAACGACCTCTCTATGAGCGTATGTCGCGATGAGTGACCTCTCTCGTTGTGTGCATGTCATAATAAACGGTTAATCCCTTTGAGCGTATACCGTGATCGATGACCCCTCTCTTTGAGCGTTTATCGTGATGGATGACCCCTCTCTTTGAGCATATGTCGCAATGAAAGACCCCTCTCTTCGAGTGCATGTCATGGTGAATGGTCCTTCTCTTTCAGAGTATACCGTGATGGACGACCCTTTTCTTTGAGCGAATGTCGCGATGAAAGACCCTTCTCTACGACTACTTTTCATATTGAACGGTCTCTTTCTTATATAATATACCGTGATGGATGACCCTTCCCATTGAGCACATGTCGCGAATAATGACCGCTCTCTTCTAGTCCATCATGGTGAATGACCCCTCTCTTTGTGCGTATACCGTGATGGACGACCCTCTCTTTGAGCGTATGTCGCGACGAACGACCTCTCTCTTGGAGTGTATGTCATAATAAACAATCCCTCTCTTTGAGCGTATGTCGCGATGAATGACCCCTCTCTTTGAGTGCATGACATGGTGAACTGTCCTTCTCTTTGAGCGTATACGGTGATGGTAACCTCTCTCTTTGAGCGTATGTCACGATGAATGACCACTCTCTTTCAATGCATGTCATAATAAAGGTCCCTCTCTTCAAGCGTATACCGTGATCGGTGACCCCTCTCTTTGAGCGTATGTCGTGATGAATGACCCTTCTCTTCGACTGTATGTCATAATGAATGGTCCCTCTCTTTGAGCGTATACCTTGATGGATGACCCCTCACTTTGAGCGTATGTCATGGTGAATGACCCCTCTCTTCGAGCATATGTCATATTGAACGGCCCCTCTCTTTGAGCGTATCCCGTGATAGACGATCCATCTCTTTGAGCATATGTCGTGATGAATGACCCCTCTTTGAGTGTATGTCTTAGTGGACGGTTCCTCTCTTTTAGCGTATACCATGGTGGATGACCCCTCTCTTTGAGCGTATGTCGCGATGAATGACCCGTCTCTTGGAGTGCATTACATGGTGGACGGTCCCTCTATCTGAGCGTATACTAGGATGGACGATCCATCTCTCTGAGCATATGTCGTGATGAATGACCCCTCTCTTCGAGTGCATGTCATGGTGAACGGTTCCTCGCTTTGAGTATATACCGTGATAAACGACCCCTCTTTTAACATATGTCGTGATGAATGTCCCCTCTCTTCGAGTGTATGTCTTAATGAACGGTTCCTCTCTTTTAGCGTATACCATGATGGATGACCCCTCTCTTTGAGCATATGTCGCGATGAATGACCATTCTCTTGGAGTGCATGACATGGTGAATGGTCCGTCTATCAGAGCGTATACCAGGATGGACGACCCCTCTCTTTGAGCGTATGTCGTGATGAATGATCCCTCTCTTTGAGCGTACGTCGCAAGGAATGATCCTTTTATTCGAGTGTACATCATAATGAACGGTCTCTCTCTTTGAGCATATACTGTGATGGACAACCCTTTTCTTTGAGCATATATCGCTATTGATGACCCTTCTCTTTGAGTGCATGTCATAATGAACGGTCCCTTTCTTAGAGCGTATACCGTGATAGAGACCCCTCTCCTTTAGCGTATGTCGCGGTGAATAATCCCTATCTCTGAGTGTTTACCGTATTGGACGACCGCTCTCATTGAGCGTATGGTGCGATAAAGGACCCTCTCTTCGAATGTATGTCATAATGAACGATCCCTCTCTTTGAGCGTTTACCGTGATGGACGACCCCACTCTTTGAGCCTCTATCGCGATGAATAACCCCTCTCTTTGAGTGCATGTCATAATGAACGGTCCCTCTCTTTGAGCGTATACCGTGATCGATGACCCGTCTCTCTGAGTGTATGTTGCGATGAATGACCTTCTCTTCGAGTGCATGTCATGGTGAACGGTTCCTCTCTTTAAGCGTAAGTCGCGGTGAATGAACCCTCTCTTCGAGAGTATATAATAATGAACAGTCCCTCTCTTTGAGCGTATGCCGTGATGGACCACCACTCTCTTTGAGCGTATGTCGACACGAATGGACACTCTCTTTGAGTGCATGTCAAGGTGAACGGTCCCTCTTTTTGAGCGTATACTGCGATGGACAACACCTCTCTTTGAGCGTGTCGCGATGAATGACTCTTCGAGTGCGTGTCATAATGAACGGTCCCTTTCTCAGAGCTTGATGGATGACCCTTCTCTTTGAGTGTATGTCGCTGTGAATGACCACTCTCTTTGAGTGCATGTCATGTTGAACGACCCCTGTCTTTGAGCATATACCGTGATGGATGACCCCTCTCTTTGTGCGTATGTCGTGATGAATGACCCTTCTCTTTGAGTGCATGTCATGCTGAACAGCCCCTCTCTTTGACCGCATACCGTGATGGATGACCCTTTCCGTTGAGTGTATGTCGCGATCAATGACCCTTCTATTCGAGTGTATCTCATAATGAACAATCCCTTTCCTAGAGCGTATACCGTGATGGACATCACCTTTCCTTGAGCGTATGTCGCTATGACAGACTCCTCTCTTCGAGCGTATGTCATAATTAACGGGTCCCTCTCTTTGAGCGTATACCGTGATGGACGACCCCTCTCTTTTAGCGTATGTCGCGGTGAATGACCCCTCACTTCTAGAGTATGTCATAATGAACGACCCCTCTTTTTTAGCATATGCGCCATGATGGACGAGCCCTCTCTTTAAGCGTATGTCACGATGAATGACCCCTCTCTTCGAGTGCATGTCATAATGAATGGTCCCTTTCTTAGAGCGTATACCATGATTGACGACCCTTTCCTTTGAGCGTATGTCGCGATGAATGACCCCTCCCTTCGAGTGCATGTCATAATGAAAGGTCTCTTTCTTAGAACGTATACCATGGTGGATGACCCTTATTTTTGAGCGTATGTCGCATTTAATGACCCCTCTCTTCGAGCGTATTTCACAATGAACGGTCTCTTTCTTAGAGCGTACCCGTGATGGATGACCCCTCTCTTTGAGCGTATGTCGCGGTGAATGACCCCTCTCTTCGAGCGTGTTTCATAATAAATGGTCCCTCTCATTGAGCGTATGCCGTGATGGATGACCCCTCTCTTTGAGCATATGACGCGTTGAATGGCCCCTCTTGTCGAGTGCATGTCATAATGAACGGTCCCTTTCTTAGAGCGTATACCATGATGGACGACTGTAATCACCATTTTTATCCGGGTCTAACTCGTCACTTTTATGTTTAAAATAATGGGCTTGGACGCTTTAATTTTTGTACGGTTATTAATATTATGGTCATACATTTTACATTAATATTGCATGTTTGTACGTATTTTTATTATAATAATGTGTACTACGCATGTTAATTAATATTCTACCTTACTATTTGTTTAAGTTTTATCGGTGTGTGTATATATATAATATGTACTTGTGGATATTATGAAATCATCAAATGTGATATATTATGTTGCATAACTATGTATTAATATTGTATGTAATCAAATATATATGTATATATCGTTAGTAATGTATACAGGCGTCCTTGTTTTATTTAATTTATTCCTAAGCGTGTCATTTTGTTTTATCCTTTATATATATATATATATATATTACATGGTCTTTAAATCAAAATTAATTGTTGCTTGCATGTGTATTTATTTATGTTTAATTCTTCATATTGTGGTAGAATAATAATGATATTTTATTTCTAGAATTTGTCTCACCAAGTGCATGCGCTGAATCATTCGATTATTTACCTTCGGATTCGTATCACTAGACTATAATCATTCACATAATTTAGTATTATTTATTTAGGTCAGTTTCTATTTATTTAATTGATTAGATTCTAAGAAAAGAGGTGACCATTAGTTTTTATGCTCGTGTCATAACGGTCCGAATCATCGAACGTTGACCGAAATATTAAAATTATTTTTCACCATCTCTAGGTAATTAAAATTAAAAGCCGACAAGATCATGACATCATTTCTTTTTATGTTGCATCATTCATAAAGGTGACGTGCGGGATATGAACCCTAAACTAATGCGACGAACAATATTATTTGACGTTGATTTAGTCTTTGGTCCGGTGTATCGTCAACCTTATTAATTAAATGCTTTATTGATTTGAATTCAACAATTAAATTAAACCCGTTTAATTAAGGTCAATTTTGAATTTAGAAAACGATTTAAAATTAAGTTAAAGTTGAAACATGATTTTTAAAGAAAATATTTTTGGTACCGATTTTAGAGAGTGATGGGGGTGCTAATCCTTCCCCATGCATAACCAACTCCAAAAACCCTTTTCAAAATAAATCTTTGGTTTCCCTTTTAAGGTGTCCGGTCTACCTTAGTGACTGATGGCGGCTCCAAATTTATTCTTCAAAAAGAATTTATATTTTTTAAATAACATTTTCGAAGGGGATTAAATCAATACCACCAAAGGCCTTCTACTCCTTAATACTTTTTCAAACTAATTTCCCGTTTTCCATCTTTCAAACTGAAAAGGTCGCTACAATGACCTTTCTCATTGTGTGTATGTCGCGATGAATGTCCCCTCTCATCGAGTGCATGTCATAATGAACGGTCCCTTTCTTTGAGCGTATCCCGTGATGGACGATCCTTCTCTTTGAGCATATGTCGCGATGATTGACCCCTCTCTTCGAGTGAATGTCATAATAAACGGTCCCTTTCTTAAACCGTATACCGTGATGGACGACACCTCTCTTTGAGCGTAAAACCCTTTCTTAAAGCGTATATCATGATGGACGACCCCTCTCTTTGAGCGTATGACGTGGTGAGTGACCCCTCTCTTCGAGTGCATTTCATGGTGAACGATACCTCTCTTTGAGCGTATACCGTGATGGACGACCACTCTCTTTTAGCGTATGTCATGATGAATGACCCCTCTATTCGAGTGCATGTCATGGTAAACGATCCCCCTCTTTGATCGTATACCGTGATGGACAATCCCTCTCTTTGAGTGTATGTCGCGATGAATGGACCCCTCTCTTTGAGTGCATGTCATAATGAATGGTCCCTTTCATAGAGCGTATACCGTGATGGACGACCCCTCTCTTTGAGAGTATGTCGCGGTGAATGACCCCTCACTTCTAGAGTAAGCCGTAATGACCTATCTCTCTCTTTGAGCGTATCCCATGATGGACGACCCCTCTCTTTGAGCATATGTCGCGATGAAAGACCCTTCGCTTTAAGTGCATGTCGTGGTGAACGGTCTCTCTCTTTGAGCATATGTCACAATGAATGACCCCTCTCTTTGAGTGTATGTCATAATTAATGGTCCCTTTCTTAGTGCGTATACCGTGATGGACGACCCTACTCTTTAAGCTTATGTCGCGATGAATGACTCCATTCTTCGAGTGCATGTCATAATGAACGGCCCCTTTCTTAGAGCGTATACTGTGATGGATGAACCTTCTCTTTGAGCGTATGTCATAGTGATTGACCCCTCTCTTCGACCGTATTTCGTAATGAACGGTCCCTTTCTTAGAGCGCATATCGTGATGGATGACCCCTCTTGCTGAGCGTATGTCGCGGTAAATGACCCCTCTCTTCGAGAGAATTTCATAATGAACGGTCCTTTTCTTTGAGCATATTCCGTGATGGATGACCCCTCTCTTTGAGCATATGTCACTGTGAATCACCCCTCTCTTCGAGCGTATTTCATAATGAACATTCCCTCTCTTTGAGCGTATGTCATGATGGATAACCCCTCTCTTTGAGTGTATGTCGCATTGAATAACCCCTCTCTTCGAGTGCATGTCATAATGAACGATCTCTTTCTTAGAGTGTATATCGTGAAGGATGACCCTTCTCATTGTGCATACGTCGCGATGAATGACCCTTCTCCTCTAGTGCATGTCATAATGAACAGTACCATACTTTGAGCATATATCGCGATGTACGACCCTTATCTTTGAGGGTATATTGAGGTGAATGACCCCTTCCTGCGAGAGTTTGTCGTAATAATCGGTCCCTCTGTTTGATTGTATCCCATGATGGACGACCCCTTTCTTTGAGCATATGTCTCGATGTGAATGACCCCTCTTTTAGTGCATGTCATGGTGAACGATCTGATGTGAGCACATCATGTTAAGTTCAACAGGTTGATCCGGAGGTCTTGCCATTAGGACCTATCACACGTTCTAAGGCAAAGAAATACAGTGAAGCTCTTTTCCTTGTGCTAACATTTCAGATTCATTTTGAGAATGTTCATGCCTTAGAATATGTTGTTTATAATATGTTGCATGCTGATATGTGACATATTTAGGTATATATATTAGTATGTGTGTTTACATATGTATATACTATGTTAATTATGTTTATATTTGGTTTTAAGTGTGTTTGTATAGTTAAAATAAGACTACAAGGCTTTTTAGATGTGTTTGCCTTGTTCTACTATAGGTACTTAGGAGAACCTGAGCTCAAGTGGGTATACTAAGCTCATCTCCAGCTCAGGAGAGCGTGCAGTTTAATACCAGCTCAAGCGGATTAAATTCAGCTCAGAAGAAGCTCAATGGTGTGCACGCAGCTCAGCTTAGCTCGAGGCAGCTCAGAGGCTTAGCTCCCAGCTTCGTTTAGCTCCTAACACTCTTAGCTTGTTCGTTTTAGCTCATCTCCATTTTCAGCTCAACTCAACTCAAGTTGAAGTGACCTACAGCAGCTGAAACCTGCCGTACACGAAGAGCAGGTGTCCTACGCATGTGCCATGCATGTGGGGCCCACATAGCACCCTTCTCCACAAGTTTGGGCGTCCAAAAGCAAGCAAGCCAAACAAGGCCCTTGCTTTGAAGACCAATTAGCAACATTGGATAAGAATGAGTGGTTTCTTATTCAAATTCAAACATTAAACGCATGTTTAATGTATTTTAAGTGCCAAAACATGTGGCTAAGGATATTAGGAGCCTAGGAGAAGTTATTTGAGCATTTAAATTTTAATTTTCGTTTGAATTAAGGCCACAAATTCGAATTTGACCAACTTCTCCTTTATTCCTATATATTTACTTGATTTTGTAAAGACAAGGTTAGGCAATTTTATGAAACAATATTTTTGTGAGAATTTCGCTCAATTTCAGTTCTTCATTGAACTTTTCTTGACATTTTCAGACTTTGTTTGAGTGTGTCAATTCCTTGATACTTCGGGTTCCTAGATCACTATCTAGAAGGTCCAAGTCCGTTGACAGAGAACATATTCGATTCGGGTCTACTCAGTATATTGTTCGGGTTCTTTCGAGTTCAACGTCATTATTATTTTTCCAGCAACTTCAACATTCAATTCTACCATTTGGGATATTATAATGCAGCCATGAAAGCCCTTGAAGCATTTCATCTTCATTAAATCCTATAAACGCAGAATTCCTTCATCTTTTTCTTTCTTTGTTTTTTTTTAATTTTCTTTGTTTTCTAGTAATTTTAACACCATTCTCACGTCTATAATCTTGTGTTTATTGCAGAGATATGCTTGCTACTATCCTAGATCCGTTTCAAACAAGGATGCTTGTTTTTGAAGCAACGTATCTGTTTATCACAATCCCTCTCTTTGAGCGTATACCATGATGGACAACCCCTCTCTTTGAACGTACGTCGTCATGAATGACCCCTCTCTTCAAGTGCATGTCATAATAAATAGTCATTTTCTTAGAGCGTATACCCTGATGGACGACCCTTCTCTTTGAGCGTATGTCGCGATGATTGACCCCTCTCTTTGAGTGCTTGTCATAATGAACAATCCCTTTCTTAGAGCGTATACAGTGATGGACGACACCACTCTCTGAGCGTATGATGCGGTGAATGACCCCTCTCTTCTAGCATATGTCATAATGAATGTTCCCTCTCTTTGAGCGTATGCTGTGATGGACGACCCCTCTCTTTGACCGTATGTCACGATGAATAAAACCCCCTCTATTCGAGTGCAAGCCATGGTGAGCAGTCCCACTCTTTGGGTGTATACCGTGATGGACTCTTTGAGAATATGTCGCGATGAATAAAGACCCCTCTCTTTGAGCGTATGCCACGGTGAATGACCCCTCTCTTCAAGTGCATGCCATAATGAATGGTCCCCCTTTATGAGCGGATACCGTGATGGACGACCCTTCTTTTTGAGCATATGTTGCATTGAATGAACCCTCTCATCGAGAGTAGGTCATAATGAATGGTCCTTTTCTTAGAGCATATACCGAGATGGACGACCCATCTCTTGAGCGTATGTCGCGGTGAAAGTCCCCTCTCTTCGAGTGTTGGTCGTAATGAACGGTCCCTCTCTTTGTGCGTATATCGTGATGGACGACCCCTCTCTTTGAGTGTATGCCACGCTGAATGACCCCTCTCTTCGAGTGCATGTCATAATGAACGGTCCCTCTTTGTGAGCAGATACCGTGATGGACGACCCTTCTCTTTGATCGTTTGTCGCGATGAATGACCCCACTCTTTGAGTGCATGTATAGATCCCTTCCTTAGAGGGTATACTGGAAGGACGACTCATCTTTTTGAGCGTATGTCGCGATGAATGAGCCCTCTCTTCAAGTGCAAGTTACAATGAAAGGTCCCTCTCTTTGAGAGTATACCGTGATGGATGACCCCTCTTTTTGAGCGTATATCGCGATGAATGACCCCTCTCTTCAAGTGCATGTCACAATGAACGGTCCCTTTCTCAGAGTGTATACCGTGATGGACGACCCCTCTCGCTGAGCGTATGTCGCGGTCATTGACCCCTCTCTTTGAGTGCTTGACATAATGAACAATCCCTTTCTTAGAGCGTATACCGTGATAGATGACACCTCTCTTTGAGCGTATGACGCGGTGAATGACCCCTCTCTTCTAGCATATGTCATAATGAATGGTCCCTCTCTTTGAGCGTATACCGTGATGGACGACCCCTCTCTTTGACCGTATGTCGCGATGAATAAAACCCCCTCTATTCGACTGCATGTCATGGTGAGAAGTCCCACTCTTTGGGCGTATATCGTGGACACTTTGAGAGTATGTTACGATCAATGACACGTCTCTTTGAGTGCATGTCATAATCAACGGTCCCTCTCTTTAATCATATACCGTGATCGATGACCCTCTCTTTGAGCGTACATTGCGATGAATGACCCCTCTCTTCGAGTGTATTTCATGGTGAAGAGTCTCTCTCTTTGAGTGTATACTGTGATGGACGGCCCCTCTCTTTGAGAGTAGGTCGCAATAAATGGCCCCTCTTCGAGGGCATGTCATAATGAAGGGTTCTTTGAGTGTATACCGTGATTGAGACCCCTCTTTTTGAGTGTATGTCGCGATGGATTGACCCTCTCTTCAAGTGCATGTCATGGTGAAAGATCCCTCTCTTTGAGCGAATACCGTGATGGACGACCCCTCTCTTTGAGCGTATGTCGCAATGAATGACCAAACTTTTCGAGTTCATGTTATAATGAACTGTCCCTTTCTTAAAGCGTATACCGTGATGGATGACCCCTCTCTTCGAGTGTATGTCATAAATAACGGTTACTTTCTAAAAGCGTAAATCGTGATGGACGATCCCTCTCTTTTGCGTATGTCGCGGTGAATGACCGCTCTATACGAGCGTATGTCATAATAGCTGGTCCCTCTCTTTGAACATATCCCATGATGGACATCCCCTCTCTTTGAGTATTTTTCGTAAGGAATGACCCCTCTCTTCGAGTGCATGTCATGGTGAACGGTCCCTCTCTATGAGCGTATCCCCTGATGGACGACGCCTCATTTTGAGCGTATGTCGCGATGAATGGCCCTTCTCTTTCAGTGCATGTCATGGTGAACGGTCCCTCTCCTTGAGTGTATACCATGATATACGACCCCTTGTGTTTATGCATATGTCGCGGTGAATGACTCCACTCTTCGAGTGCATGTCATAATGAATGGTTCCACTCTTTGAGCATATGCCACGGTGAATGACCCCTTTCTTCGAATGCATGCCATATTGAACGATCCCACTTTGTGAGCAGATACCGTGATGGTGAAAGATCCCTCTCTTTGAGTGAATACCGTGATGGACGACCCCTCGCTTTTAGTATATGTCGCTATGAATGACCCCTCTCTTCGAGTGCATATCATAATGATCTGTCCCTTTCTTAGAGCATATACTGTGATGGATGACCCCTCTCTCTAAGCGTATACCACGATGAATGACCCCTCTTTTTGGGTGCATGTCATAATGAACAGTGCCTTTCTTAGAGCGTATATCGTGATGGATGACCCATCTCTCTGAGCGTATACCGCGATGAATGACCCCTCTCTTCAAGCGTATTCCATAATGAACGTTCCCTCTCTTTGAGCGTATGGCGTGATGGACGACCCCTCTCTTTGAGCGTATGTCGCGTTGAATGACCCCTCTCTTCCAGTGCATGTCATAACGAATGTTTCCTTTCTTAGAGCGTAAATCGTGATGGACAACCCCTCTCATTGAGCATATGTCGCGGTGAATGACCGCTCTATTCGTGCGTATGTCATAATGACCGGTCCCTCTCTTTGAGCGTATCTCGTGATGGACGACTGCTCTCTTTGAGCATTTGTCATGATGAATGACCCCTTTCTTCGAGTGCATGTCATGGTGAATTGTCCCTCTCTTTGAGCGTATACCGTGATTGACGACCTCTCTCTTTGAGTGTATGTCGCGATGAATGCCCCCTATCTTTGAGTGCAATTCATGGTGAATGGTCCCTCTCTTTGAGCGTATCCATGATGGACGATCCCTCTCTTTGAGCGTATGTCGTAGTGAATGACCCCTCTCTTCCAGTGCATGTCATAACGAACAGTTCCTTTCTCAGAGAGTAATTTGTGATGGACAACCCCTCTCATTGAGCGTATGTCGCGGGAAATGACCGCCCAATTCGAGCGTATGTCATATTGACCGGTCCCTCTCTTTGAGCGTATCTCCCGATGGACGACCACTCTCTTTGTGTATTTGTCATGATGAATGACCCCTTTCTTCGAGTGCATGTCATGATGAATTATCCCGCTCTTTGAGCGTATACCGTGATGGACGACCCCTCCATTTGACCGTATGTCACGATGAATAGCCCCTATCTTTGAGTGCAATTCATGGTGAACGGTCCCTCTCTTTGAGCGTATACCGTGATGGACGACCCCTCTCTTTGAGCGTATGTTGTGATGGACGGCCCCTCTCTTTGAGCGTATGTTGTGTTGGACGATCACTCTCTTTGAGCGTAAGTCATGATGAATGATTCCTGTCTTTGACTTTATGTCCTGGTGAACAATCCTTCTCTTCTAGTGCATGTCATAATTAACAGTCCATTTCTTAGAGCATATACCGTGATGGATGACCTTTTTCTTTGAGCATATGTCGCGGTGAATGACCTCTCTCATCGAGAGTAGAACATAATGAATGGTCTCTTTCTTAGTGCGTATACCGTGATGGACGACCCTTCTCTTTGAGCGTATATCACGGTGAATGACCCCTCTCTTCGAGTGCTGGTCGTAATGAATGGTCCCTCTCTTTAAGCGTATTTTGTGATGGACGACCCCTCTCTTTGAGCGTAAGCCACGGTGAATGACCCCTCTTCGAGTGCATGACATAATGAACGATCCCTCTTTGTGAGCAGATACCGTGATGGACGACCCTTCTATTTGAGCGTTTTTCGCGATTAATGATCCCTCTCTTTGAGTGCATGTAAGGATCCCTTTCTTATAGTGTATACTGTGATGGACGACCCATCTATTTGAGCGTATTTCGCGATGAATCAACCCTCTCATCGAGTGCAAGTTAAAATGAAAGGTCCCTCTCTTTGAGCGTATACCGTGATGGACGACCCCTCTCTTTGAGCGTATATCGCGATGAATGACCCCTCTCTTCGAGTGCATGTCATAATGAACGGTCCCTTTCTTAGAGCGTATATAGTGATGGATGACCTTTCTCAATGTGCGTATGTCGCGATGAATAATACCTCTCTTCGAGTGCATGTCATGGTCAATGGTTCCTCTCTTTATGCGTCTACCGTGATGGATGTCCCCTCTCTTTGAGCGTATGTCGCGATGAATAGCTCCTCTCTTTGAGTGCATGTCATGGTGAACGGTCCCTCTCCTTGAGTGTATACCATGATATACGACCCCTTGCATTTATGCATAAGTCGCGGTGCATAACTCCTCTCTTCGAGTGTATGTCATAATGAACGGTTCCTCTCTTTGAGCATATTTTGTGATGGACGACCCCTCTCTTTCAGCTTATGCCACGGTAAATGACCCCTTTCTTCGAGTGCATGCCATAATGAACGGTCCCACTTCGTGAGCGGATACCGTTATGGACGACCCTTCCCTTTGAGCGTTTGTCGCAATGAATGACCCCTCTCTTTGAGTGCATGTAATGATCCCTTTCTTTGAATGTATACTATCATGGACAACTCATCTCTTTGAGCGTATGTCGCGGTGAATCAGCCCTCTCCTTGAGTGCATGTTAAAATGAAAGGTTCCTATCTTTGAGCGTATACCGTGATGGACGACCCCTCTTTTTGAGCGTATATCGCAATGAATGACCCCTCTCTTCGAGTGTATGTCATAATGAACGGTTCCTTTCTTAGAGAGTAAATAGTGATGAACAACCCCTCTCGTTGAGCGTATGTCACGGTGAATGACCGCTCCATTCGAGCGTATGTCATAATGACCGGTCCCTCTCTTTGAGCGTATCTCGTGATGGACGACACCTCTCTTTGAGCATTTATCATGATGAATGGCCCCTTTCTTCGAGTACATGTCATGGTGAATTGTCCCTCTCTTTGCGCTTATACCGTGATAGACGACCCCTCTCTTTGAGCGTATGTCGCGATGAATGACCACTATCTCTGAGTGCAATTCATGGTGAACGGGCCCTCTCTTTGAGCGTATCCGTGATGGACGACCCCTCTTTTTGAGCGTATGTCGCGGTGAATGACCCCTTTCTTTGAGTCCATGTCATAATGAACGGTTTCTCTCTTTTTGAGGGTATATCGCGGTGAATGACCCCTCTCTTCGAGTGCATGTCATACTAAACGGTCCCCCTTCTTAGAACATATACCATGATCAACGACCCCTCTCTTTGTGCGTATGTTGTTGTGAATGACCCCTCTCTTTGAGCATATGTCACGATGAATGAACCCTCTCTTCGAGTGCATGTCGTAATAAATAGTCCCTTTCTTAGAACGTATACCGTGATAGATGACCCCTCTCATTGAGAGTATGCCGCGATGAATGAAACCTCTGTTTGAGTGCATGTCATAATCAGTGATCCCTCTCTTTGAGCATATACCGTGATCGACGATCCTCTCTTTGAGCCTACGTTGCGATGAATGACCCCTCTCTTTGAGTGCATTTCATGGTGAACAATCCCTCTCTTTTAGCGTATACTGTGATGGGCGACCCCTCTCTTTGAGCGTATGTTGCAATGAATTACCCCTCTCTTCGAGGGAATGTCATAATAAATGGTCGCACTTATTGACCGAATACCGTGATCGAGACACTTCTTTTTGAGCGTATGTCGCGATGAATGACCCTCTCTTCGAGTGTATGTCATGGTGAAAGATCCCTCTCTTTGAGTGAATACCGTGATGGTCGACCACTTGCTTTTATCGTATATCGCGATGAATGACCCCTCTCTTCGAGTGCATGTCATAATAATCGGTCCCTTTCTTAGAGCGTATCCCCTGATGGGTGACCCCTCTCTCTGAGCGTATACCGCGATGAATGACCCCTCTTTTTGGGTGCATGTCATAATGAACAGTCCCTTTCTTAGAGCGTATACCATGATGGATGATCCCTCTCTCTGAGTGTATACCGCGATGAATGACCCCTCTCTTCAAGCGTATTCCATAATGAACGTTCCCTCTCTTTGAGCTTATGGCGTGATGGACGACCCCTCTCTTTAAGCGTAAGTCGCGTTGAATGACCCCTCTCTTCCAGTGCATGTCATAACGAACGGTTCCTTTCTTAAAGCGTAAATCGTGATGGACAACCCCTCTCGATGAGCATATGTCGTGGTGAATGACGCTCTATTCGAGTGTATGTCATAATGATCGGTCCCTCTCTTTGAGCGTATCTAGTGATGGACGACCACTCTCTTTGAGCATTCATCATGATGAATGATATCTATCTTCGAGTGCATGTCATGGTGAATTGTCCCTCTCTTTAGCATATACCGTGATGGACGACCCCTCTCTTTGAGCGTATGTCGCGATGAATAGGCCCCATCTTTGAGTGCAATTCATGGTGAACGGTCCCTCTCTTTGAGCGTATACCGTGATGGACGACCCTCTCTTTGGGCGTATGTCGTGATGGATGACCCCTTTCTTTGAGCGTATGTTGCGTTGGACGATCACTCTCTTTGAGCGTAAGTCGTGATGAATGATTCCTGTCTTCGACTTTATGGCCCCTATCTTTGACTGTAATTCATGGTGAACGAGCCCTCTCTTTGAGCGTATACCGTGATGGACAACCCCTCTCCTTGAGCGTATATCGCAGTGAAAGACCCATTTCTTCGATTGCATGTCAAAATGAACGGTTCCTCTCTTTAAGCGTATACCGTGATGGACGACCCCTCTCTTTCAGCATATGTCGCGATGAATGACCCTTCTCTTTGAGTGCATGTCATGCTGAACAGCCCCTCTCTTTGAGCGCATACCGTGATGGATGACCCTTCCCGTTGAGCGTATGTCGCGATCAATGACCCTTCTGTTCGAGTGCATCTCATAATGAACAATCCCTTTCCTAGAGCGTATACCGTGATGGACATCACCTTTCCTTGAGCGTATATCGCTGTGACAGACCCCTCTCTTCAAGCGTATGTCATAATTAACGGGTCCCTCTCTTTGAGCGTATACCGTGATGGACGACCCCTCTCTTTTAGCGTATGTCATGATGAATGACCCCTCACTTCTAGAGTATGTCATAATGAACGACCCCTCTTTTTGAGCATATGCGCCATGATGGACGAGCCCTCTCTTTAAGCGTATGTTGCGATGAATGACCCCTCTCTTCAAGTGCATGTCATAATGAACGATCATAATGTAAGAGCGTATACCATGATGGACGACCCCTCTCTTTGAGCGTATGTCGCGATGAATGACCCCTCTATTATAGTGCATGTCATGGTGAACGATCCCTATCTTTGAGCAGATACCGTGATGGATGATCCTTCTCTTTGAACGTATATCGCGATGAATGACCCCTCTCTACGAATGCATGTAATAATGAACGGTCTCTTTCTTAGAGCGCATACTATGATGGACGACCCCTCTTTTTCAGCGTATGTCGTGGTGAATGATGCCTCTCTTCGGTGAATGATCCCTCGCTTTGAGTGCATGTAAGTATCCCTTTCTTAGAGTGTATACCATGATGGACAACCCATCTCTTTGAGCGTATGTCGAGATGAATATGCCCTCTCTTCAATTGCATGTTACAATGAAAGGTCCCTCTCTTTGAGAAAATACCATGATGGACAACCCCTCTCTTTGAGCGTATATCGCGATGAATGACCCCTCTCTTCGAGAGTAGGTCATAATGAATGGTCCCTTTCTTAAAGCGTATACTGTGATGGACGACCCTTCTCTTCGAGCGTTTGTCACTGTGAATGACCCCAATCTTCGAGTGCTGGTCGTAATGAACGATCCCTCTCTTTGAGCGTATTTTCTGATGGACGACCCCTCTCTTTGAGCATATGCCATAGTGAATGACCTCTCTCTTCGAGTGCATGTCTTAATGAACGGTCCCTCTTTGTGAGCAGATATCGTGATGGACGGCCCTTCTCTTTGAGCGTTTGTCGCGATCATTGACCCCTCTCTTTGAGTGCATGCAATGATCCTATTCTTAGAATGTATACTGTGATGGAAGACCCATCTCTTTGAGCATATGTCGCGATGAATCAACCCTCTCCTCGAGTGCATGTTAAAATGAAAGGTCCCTCTCTTTGAGCGTATACTGTGATGGACGACCCCTCTCTTTGAGCGTATATCGCGATGAATGACCACTCTCTTCGAGTGTATGTCAAAATGAATGGTCCCTTTCTTAGAGCGTATATAGTGATGGATCACCTTTCTCAATGTGCGTATGTCGCGATGAATAACACCTCTCCTCGAGTGCATGTCATGAGGAATGGTTCCTCTCTTTGTACGTCTACCGTGATGGGCGCCCCCTCTCTTTGAGCGTATATCGCGATTGATGACCCCTTTCTTCGATTGCATGTCATAATGAACGTTCACTTTCGTAGAGCGTATACCGTGATGGACGATCCCTCTCTTTGAGCGTATATCGCGGTGAATGACCCCTGTCTTTGAGCGTCTGTCGTTACAGACAAACCCACCCTTTAAGACTATGTCGCGATGAATGACCCCTCTCTTTGAGCATGACATTGTGAACGATTCCTATCTTTGAGCATAAACCATGGACGACCCCTCCATTTGATCGTAGGTCGCGATGAGTGACCCCTCTCTTTGAGTGCATGCCATAATGAACGGTCCCTTTCTTAGAGCGTATACCGTGATGGATGACCCTTCTCTTTGGCGTATATCACGATGAATGACCCCTCTCTTTGAGGGTTTGTCATAATGAAAGATCCTTCTCTTTAAGAGTATACCGTGATCGATGACCCCTCTTTTTGAGTGTATGTCGCAATGAAGGACCCCTCTCTTCGAGTCCATGTCATGGTGAACAATCCCTCTCTTTGAGCATATACTATGATGGACGACCCCTCTCTTTGAGCGTATATCGCGATAAGTAACCCCTCTCTTCGAGTGCATGTAATAATGAACGGTCCTTTTCTTGGAGCGTATACCATGATAGACGACCCCTCTCGCTGAGCGTATGTCGCGGTAAATGACCCCTCTCTTCGAAAGAATTTCATAATGAACGGTCGTTTTCTTTGATAGTATATTATGATGGATGACCCCTCTCTTTGAGCGTATGTCAAGTGATTGACCCCTCTCTTTGTGCGTATTTCATAATGAATGTTCCTTCTCTCTGAGCGTGTGTCGTGATGGATGACCCCTCCCTTTGAGTGTATGTCGCGTTGAATGACCACTCTCTTCGAGTGCTTGTAATAATGAACGGTCTCTTTCTTAGAGCGTATACCGTGATGGACGACCCTTCTCTTTGTTCATATGTCGCGATGAATGACCCTTCTCTTCGAGTGCATGTCATAATGAACGGTACCATACTTTGAGCGTATATCGCATTGTACGATCCCTCTCTTTGAGGGTATGTTGCGGTGAATGACCCCTCCCTTCGAGAGTTTGTTGTAATAATCAGTCCCTCTCTTTGATTGTATCCCGTGATGAACGAACCCTTTCTTTGAGCATATGTCTCGATTTGAATGACCCCCGTCTTTTAGTGCATGTCATGGTGAACGATCCCTCTCTTAGAGCGTATACCATGCTGGACGACCCCTCTCTTTGAACGTACGTCGTGATGAATGACCCCTCTCTTCAAGTGCATGTCATAATATACAGTCCCTTTCTTAGAGAATATACCCTGATGGACGACCCTTCTCTTTGAGTGTATGTCGCAATGATTGACCCCTCTCTTTGAGTGCTTGTCATAATGAACAATCCCTTTCTTAGAGCGTATACCGTGATGGACGACACCTCTCTTTGAGCGTATGACGCGGTGAATGATCCCTCTCTTCTAGCATATATCATAATGAATGGTCCCTCTCTTTGAGCGTATACCGTGATGGATGACCCCTCTCTTTGACCATATGTCGCGATGAATAAAACCCCCTCTATTCGAGTGCTTGTCATGGTGAGCAGTTCCACTCTTTGGGCGTATAACGTGATGGACTCTTTGAGAGTATGTCGCGATGAATGACACGTCTCTTTGAGTGCATGTCATAATCAACGGTCCTTCTCTTTGAGCATATACCGTGATCTATGACCCTCTCTTTGAGCGTACGTTTCGATGAATGACTGCTATCTTCGAGTGCATTTCATGGTGAACAGTCCCTCTCTTTGAGTGTATACTGTGATGGACAACCCCACTCTTTAAGAGTAGGTCACAATGAATGACCTCTCTTCGAGGGAATGTCATAATGGAGGATCCCTCTTTTTGAACGTATGTCGCGATGGATGACCCCTCTATTCAAGTGCATGTCATGGTGAAAGATCCCTCTCTTTGAGCGAATACCATGACGGACGCCCCTCTCCTTGAGCGTATGTCGCGATGAAAGATCCCTCTTTCGAGTTCATATCATAATGAACCGTCCCTTTCTTAGAGCGTATACCGTGATGGATGACCCCTCCCTTTGAGTGTATGTCACGGTGAATGACCCCTCTCTTCGTGTCAATTTCAAAATGAACGGTTCCTTTCTAAGAGCGAAAATCATGATGGACGACACCTCTCTTTTGAGTATGTCACGGTGAATGACCGCTCTATATGAGCGTATGTCATAATGATTGATCCCTCTCTTTGAGCGTATCCCGTGATGGACATCCCCTCTCTTTGTGTGTTTTTCGTAATGAATGACCCCTCTCTTCGAGTGCATGTCATGGTGAACGGTCCCTCTCTATGAACGTGTCCCGTGATAGACGACTCCTCTCTTTGAGCTTATGTCGTGATGAATGGACCCTCTCTTTGAGTGCATGTCATGGGGAAAGGTCCCTCTCCTTGAGCGTATACCATGATATACGACCCTAGTCTTTGAGCATATGTCGCGGTGAATGACTCCTCTCTTCGAGTGCATGTCATAATGAACAGTCCCTCTGTTTGAGCGTATTTTGTGATGAATGACACCTCTCTTTGAGTGTATTCCACGGTGAACGACCCCTTTCTTCGAGTGCATGTCATAATGAACGGTCCCTCTTAATTTGTGACCAGATACCATGATGGACGACCCTTCTCTTTGAGCGTTTGTCGCGATGAATGACCCCTCTCTTCGAGTGCATATAATGATCCCTTTCTTTGAGTGTATACTGTGATGGACGACCCATCTCTTTGAGCGTAAGTCGCGATGAATCAGCCCTCTCCTCAAGTGCATGTTAAAATGTAAGGTCCCTCTCTTTGAGCGTATATCGCGACGAATGACCCCTCTCTTCAAGTGTATGTCATAATGAACGGTTCCTTTCTCAGAGAGTAAATTGTGATGGACAACCCCTCTCATTGAGCGAATGTCGCGGTGAATGACCGTTCCATTCGAGCGTATGTCATAATGACCGGTCCATCTCTTTGAGCGTATCTCGTGATGGATGACACCTCTCTTTGAGCATTTGTCATGATGAATGACCCCTTTCTTCGAGTACATGTCATGGTGAATTGTCCCTCTCTTTGAACGTATACCGTGATGGACGACCCCTCTCTTTGAGCGTATACCGTGATGGACGACCCCTCTCTTTGAGTGTATGCCGCGATGAATGACCCCTATCTTTGAGTGCAATTCATGGTGAACGTTCCCTCTCTTTCAGTGTATACCGTGATGGACGACCCCTCTCTTTGAGCGTATGTCGCGGTAAATGAACGGTTCCTCTCTTTAAGCGTAAATCATGATGGACGACTCCTCCCTTTGATCGTACGTCGCGATGAATGACCCCTCTCTTCGAGTGTATCTCATAATGAACGGTCCCTTTCTTAGAGCGTATACCGTGATGGATGACCCATCTCTTTGGCATATATCGCGACGAATGACCCCTCTCTTTAAGGGTTTGTCATAATGAAAGACCCTTCTCTTTAAGCGTATACCGCGATCGATGACCCCTCATTTTGAGTGTTTGTCGCATTGAAGGACCCCTCTCTTCGAGTGCATGTCATGGTGAACAGTCCCTCTCTTTGAGCATATACCGTAATGGACGACCCTTGTCTTTGAGTGTATCTCGTGATGAGTAACCCCTCTCTTCGAGTGCATATCATAATGAATATTCTCTTTCTTAGAGCGTATACCGTGATGTACGACTCCTCTCTTTTAGCGTATGTCACGGTGAATGCACCTCTGTTCGAGAGTATTTCATAATGATCGGTCCCTCTCTTTGAGCGTATGTCGTGATAGACGACCCCTCTCTTTGAGCGTATATCGTGTTGGACGACCAATCTCTTTGAGTGTAAGTCACGATGAATGATTCCTGTCTTCGACTGTATGTCCTGTGAACAGTCCTTCTCTTCTAGTGCATGCCATAACTAACAGTCTCTTTCTTAGAGTATATACCGCGATGGTCGACCTTTCTCTTTGAGCATATGTCACGGTGAATGACCCCTCTTATCGAGAGTAGGTCATAACGAATCGTCCCTTTCTTAGAGCGTATACCATGATGGACGATCCTTCTCTTTGAGCGTATGTCACGGTGAATGACCCCTCTCTTCGAGTGCTGGTCGTAATGAAAATGAACGGTTCCTCTCTTTGAGCGTATATTATATTGGACGACTCCTCTCTTTGAGCGTATGCCACGGTGAATGACCCTCTCTTCGAGTGCATGTCATAATCAACGGTCCCTTTTTATGAGCGGATACCGTGATGGACGACCCTTCTCTTTGAGCGTTTCTTGCGATGAATGACCCCACTCTTTGAGTGCATGTAATGATCCCTTTCTTAGAGTGTATACCGTGATGGACAACCCTTCTCTTTGATCGTTTCTTGCAATGAATGACCCCTCTCTTCGATTGCCTGTTACAATGAAAGGTCCCTCTCTTTGAGAAAATACCATGATGGACGACCCCTCTCTTTGAGCGTATATAGCGATGAATGACCCCTCTCTTCTAGAGTAGGTCATAATGAATGGTCCCATTCTTAGACCGTATACTGTGATGGACGATCCTTCTCTTTGAGCGTATGTCGTGGAGTATGACCTATCTCTTCGAGTGCTGGTCGTAATGAACGGTCTCTCTCTATGAGCTTATTTTGTGATGGACGACTATAGAACTAATGTTTTGATATAATAATTGAAAAATAGTTTTGGACTAATTTGAAAAGATTTCAAAAATGGTTCTTATGTCCAAACTACTTGAAAATATATTTAAGATGTTTTTGACTGATTTTAGATATGGTTTAAACGATTTAAAGAAACCAAATAAGTGTTTTTAACCCAGGTGTTTCGAAACAGCCTTAAGGTGTTTCGATACCTGTTCTTCAATATCATGGTTTCAAAGGCAAAACCACAATGGTATCGATACTGGTATCAATATCTTTTTGCCATTGTGATGCTCTATTTCGAACCCTGTTTCGAAACACCTCAACGTTTTCGAACCCTGTTTCGAAACACCCCCAACTGTCAAAACGATTTTATAAAAAAACCCAATGGCTAGGAGCGGTATCGATACTGGTATCGATACTTGTTCATAAATGCAGGTCAACGGCTATTTCTCAAAGCAGCTGTTTCGAACCCTGGTTCGATACCGCCTGCACCAGAAGAGGAAATAAGCCTTGTAATCAGCTCCAAACGGCTCCAAACCAATCCCAACGGTCACCAATAGCTAGAAGCTCATTTGTGATGATAAAAGGAAGCCTCAAGCATCAAGAGAAAACTAATGCTTCAATTATAACAACATTATGATCAAGAAATTGTATTAGAGCATAATTCTCATCTTTTGGGTAGACAACACTTGTGAGCTCAATGTTAATGTATGCTCAAGTGTAATTAGGAATTGGGTGAGTGCTTAGATTGCAAACATTAGCCTTATTAGAAGGATTAAACAAGTTTGCTAAGTTTTCTCTTCGTTGGGTGAATTCCCAAAGTTCGGGTTGTGAACTTTGGATGCTAGATTCGGGTTTGAGACTAGGAATGTAAGGTTATCCCTTTGGCCTCAAAAGGTTGAAATTCTTAGTGAATTTGGAAAATCCTTAGTGGGAAGCTAAGGTAGTGGATGTAGGCGAGGCCGAACCATTATAAATCCTTGTGTCATTGTCTATATTTTTGCTTCCACACATATCCACCCAAATTGGCCAATTCTACATCACTTGGAAAGTAAATTCGGTTGTGCATCGAGCCACTCCAAGTCTAACAACGACCCCTCTCTTTGGGCGTATGCCACGGTGAATGACTCCTCTCTTCGAGAGCATGTCATAATGAACGCTCCCTCTCTTTGTGCGTATTTTGTGATG
The DNA here is from genome assembly GCA_035048815.1 of Abelmoschus esculentus. Taxonomy (NCBI): domain Eukaryota; kingdom Viridiplantae; phylum Streptophyta; class Magnoliopsida; order Malvales; family Malvaceae; genus Abelmoschus; species Abelmoschus esculentus. Next base: position 16,893,022 of record JAUCBN010000008.1, on the reverse strand, counting down.
GACGAACCTTCTTTTTGAGCGCATGCCACGGTGAATGACCCCTTTCTTCGAGTGCATGTCATAACGAACGGTCCCTCTTTGTGAGCAGATACCGTGATGGACGACCCTTCTCTTTGAGCGTTTGTCGCGATGAATGACCCCTCTATTTGAGTGCATGTAATGATCCCTTTCTTAGAGTGTATATTATGACGAACGACCCATCTTTTTGAGCGTATGTCGCGATGAATCAGCCCTCTCCTCGAGTGCATGTTAAAATGAAAGGTCCCTCTCTTTGAGTGTATACCGTGATGGACAACCCCTCTCTTTGAGCGTATATCGCGATGAATAACCCCTCTCTTCGAGTGTATGTTATAATGAACGGTTCCTTTCCTAGAGAGTAAATCGTGATGGATAACCCCTCTCATTGAGCGTATGTCGCGGTGAATGACCGCTCTATTCGAGCGTATGTCATAATGATTGGTCCCTCTTTTTGAGCGTATCTCGTGATGGACGACACCTCTCTTTGAGCATTTGTCATGATGAATGACCCCTTTCTTCGAGTGTATGTCATGGTGAATTGTCCCTCTCTTTGAGCGTATACCGTGATGGACGACCTCTCTTTTTGAGCGTATGTCACGATGAATGGCCCCTATCTTTGAGTGCAATTCATGGTGAACGGTCCCTCTCTTTTAGCGTATACCGCGAAGGACGACCCCTCTCTTTGAGCGTATATCACGGTGAATGATCTTGATAGGATGTGACAGCGGAATAAAGATAAAATGCAATAACAAAAGAAAAATATTAGAATAAATGGACAATGGTGTAAAGAAGATGATTAAAAAAAACAAACTTATTTGAAAATGGATTGTGGACATGCTGTGAATAGGATGGATTATGGAATAGATTTATATCCTAGGAACCCTCTTGATCGCAATTGATCAAGCAAACTCCATGATAGGCTCTAACCGACCCTCAAGAATTGATTATCTTGGCAACCGGAGTGTGAAGATGGCTTTTTCCATGAAAACTAGAAGGAAATTGTGTTGAAGACAAGCTTCGAAGGCATAAGAAACAACACTTGCAAAAATGTACTCAATAACATTTATTCTCCAAAAGAAATATTCAAATTGTGTGTCTTACAAGAGAATAGGCTGTCTCCTTTTATAGCCTAAAGGAGACAGAAAAACACCCTAAGAAATAGCTATTTCATCCCTAAAAATAAGCACATAGATAGCTAATTAGAAGGGATCAATAATTATTTAGGAAAATATGAATTAAAACATATGAAAAGTTGAATAAAAAGATTCATAAAATCAGCACATGGAGCTGATCATTCCAGATTTTATTTATTTAATATATATAATTTATTTGGGCCTCAAATATGTTTTAAGGCATTTGGGCTTCTTGGACCATCAATGTAGCTTTTGTCATCCCATGTGTTCTTGAGAGCTTGAGGACATAGGATTTTTTCATTAAATGCTTGATTCGTCAAGAAGGCTTGCAAACCCTTGTTTACAAAATCTTGGACTGCTGAATGTATCTTGTCTTTGAGTTGCCTTGATTTTGTTCTTGTCATCGGGCCATGTGGTAATGTAAGCCCATCAGATGTAAGGGTCTTAGTGCATGCATCAGACCCATTTCTTTGAGTGCATGTCATAATGAACGGTTCCTCTCTTTGAGCGTATACCGTGATGGACGACCCCTCTATTTGAGCGTATGCCGCGATGAATGACCCCTCTATTCTAGTGTATGTCATGGTGAACGATCCCTATCTTTGAGCGGATACCGTGATAGATGATCCCTCTCTTTGAGCGTATATCGTGATGAATGACCCCTCTCTAATGCATGTAATAATGAACGACCCCTTTCTTAGAGCGCATACTGTGATGGACGACCCCTCTTTTTGAGCGTATATCGCGCTGAACGGTCCCTCTCTTTGAGTGCATGTCATATTGAACGGTCCCCTCCTTAGAACATATACCATGATGGATGGCCCCTCTCTTTAAGAGTATGTCGCGATGAATGACACCTCTCCTTGAGTGCATATCATAATCGATGGTCTCTCTCTTTGTGCGTATACAGTGATCGATGACCATATCTTTGAGCGTACGTTTTGATGAATGACCCCTCTCTTCGAATACATTTCATGGTGAACAGTCCCTCTTTGAGCGCATACTGTGATGGACGACTCCACTCTTTGAGCGTATGCCATGACGAACAAAGCCTCCCTTTGAGACTATGTCGCGATGAATGACCCCTCTCTTCGAGTGTATGTCATAATGAACGGTCCCGTTCATAGAGAGTATACCGTGATGGATGACCCTTCTCGTTGGCATATATCACAATGAATGACACCTCTATTTGAGGGTTTGTCATAATGAAAGACCCTTCTCTTTAAGCGTATACCGTGATCGATCACCCCTCTTTTTGAGTGTATGTTGCAATGAATGACCCCTCTCTTGGATTGCATGTCATGGTGAACAATCCCTCTCTTTCAGCGTATACCGTAATTGACGACCCTTGTCTTTGAGTGTATCTCGCGATGAATAACCCCTCTCTTCGAGTGCATATCATAATGAACATTCCCTTTCTTAGAGCGTATACTGTGATGCACGACTCCTCTCTTTTAGCGTATGTCACGGTGAATGACACCTCTGTTCGAGAGTATTTCATAATGTCCGGTGCCTCTCTTTGAGCGTATGTCGTGATGGACGACCCCTCTCTCTGACCGTATGTCGTGTTGGACGACCCCTCTCTTTGAGCGTATGTCGTGTTGGACGACCCTCTCTTCGAGTGGTGGTCGTAATAAACAGTCCCTCTCTTTGAACTTATATTGTGATGGACGACCCCTCTCTTCGAGTGTATGTCATAATGAACGATCCCTCTTTATTAGTAGATACCGTGATGGACGACCCTTCTCTTTGAGCGTTTGTCGCGATGAATGACCCCTCTCTTTGAGTGCATGTAATGATCCCATTCTTAGAGTGTATACTGTGATGTACGACCCATCTCTTTGAGCGTATGTCGAGATGAATCAGCCCACTCCTCGAGTGCATGTTAAAATGAAAGGTGGATCCTTGAAAGTATACCGTGATGGACGACCCCTCTCTTTGAGCGTATATCGTGATTAATAACCCCTCTCTTCGAGTGTATGTCATATTGAACGGTCCCTTTCTTAGAGCGTATATGGTGATGGACGACCTTTTTCAATGTGCGTATGTCACGGTGAATAACACCTCTCTTCGAGTGCATGTCATGGTGAATGGTTCCTCTCTTTGTGCGTCTACCGTGATGGACGTCCCCTCTCTTTGAGCGTATGTCGCGATTGATGACCCCTTTCTTCGATTGCATGTCAAAATGAACATTCATTTTCATAGAACGTATATCGTGATGGACGACCCTTCTCTTTGAGCGTATGTTGCGGTGAATGACCCCTCTCTATGAGCGTATGCCGTTACTGACAAACCCTCCCATTGAGACTATGTAGTGATGAATGACCCCTCTTTTTGAGCATGACATTGTGAACGATTCCTCTCTTTGAGCATAAACTGTGGACGACCCCTCCGTTCGATCGTACGTCGCAATGAATGACCCCTCTCTTTGAGTGCATGTCATAATGATCGGTCCTTTTCTTAGAGCGTATACTGTGATGGATGACCCTTCTCTTTGGCGTATATCACAATGAATGACCCCTCTCTTTGAGGGTTTGTCAAAATGAAAGACCCTTCTCTTTGAGCGTATACCGCGATCGATGACCCCTCTTTTTGAGTGTATATCGCAATGAAGGACCCCTCTCTTCGAGTCCATGTCATGGTGAACAATCCCTCTCTTTGAGCGTATATCGTAATGGACGACCCTTCTCTTTGATTGTATCTCACGATGAATAACCCCTCTCTTCGAGTGCATATCATATGAATATTCTCTTTCTATACCGTGATGCACGACTCCTCTCTTTTAGCGTATGTCACGGTGAATGACACCTCTGTTCGAGAATATTTCATAATGATCGGTCCCTCTCTTTGAGCGTATGTCGTGTTGGACGACCACTCTCTTTGAGCGTAAGTCACGATGAATGATTCTTGTCTTCGACTGTATGTCCTGGTGACAGTTCTGTTCTAGCGCATGTCATAATTAACGGTCTTTTTCTTAGAGCATATACCATGATGGACGACCCCTCTCTTTGAGCGTATATCGCGATGAATAACCCCTCTCTTCGAGTGTATGTCATATTGAACGGTCCCTTTCTTAGAGCGTATATGGTGATGGACGACCTTTTTCAATGTGCGTATGTCGCGGTGAATAACACCTCTCTTCGAGTGCATGTCATGGTGAATGGTCCTCTCTTTGTGCGTCTACCGTGATGGACGTCCTCTCTCTTTGAGCGTATATCGCGATTGATGACCCCTTTCTTTGATTGCATATCAAAATGAACATTCATTTTCATAGAACGTATATCGTGATGGATGACCCCTCTCTTTGAGCGTATGTTGCGGTGAATGACCCCTCTCTTTGAGCGTATGCCGTTACTGACAAACCCTCCCTTTGAGACTATGTAGTGATGAATGACCCCTCTCTTTGAGCATGACGTTGTGAATGATTCCTCTCTTTGAGCATAAACCGTGGACGACCCCTCCGTTTGATCGTATATCGCAATGAATGACCCCTCTCTTTGAGTGCATGTCATAATGATCGGTACTTTTCTTAGAGCGTATACTGTGATGGATGACCCTTCTCTTTGGCGTATATCGCAATGAATGACCCCTCTCTTTGAGGGTTTGTCAAAATGAAAGACCCTTCTCTTTAAGCGTATACCGTGATCGATGACCTCTCTTTTTGAGTGTATATCGCAATGAAGGACCCCTCTCTTCGAGTCCATGTCATGGTGAACAATCCCTCTCTTTGAGCGTATATCGTAATGGACGACCCTTCTCTTTGATTGTATCTCGCGATGAATAACCCCTCTCTTTGAGTGCATATCATATGAATATTCTCTTTCTATACCGTGATGCACGACTCCTCTCTTTTAGCGTATGTCACGGTGAATGACACCTCTGTTCGAGAATATTTCATAATGATCGGTCCCTCTCTTTGAGCGTATGTCGTGTTGGACGACCACTCTCTTTGAGTGTAAGTCACGATGAATGATTCTTGTCTTCGATTGTATGTCCTGGTGACAGTTCTCTTCTAGTGCATGTCATAATTAACGGTCCCTTTCTTAGAGCATATACCATGATGGACGACCCTTCCCTTTGAGCATATGTCGCGGTGAATGACCCCTCTCATCGAGAGTAGGTCATAATGAATGGTCCCTTTCTTAGAGTATATACCGAGATGGACTGATACGTGCATGAGAGAGCTAAAGTAATGCATATTGAGCATAAATATGAATCTGTTAGTAAAGTCTGGAAAGCCATCCAACTTGCCTTGACGTTTTGGATGTGTTCCGTGCATTTATGGGCAGAGTTGTCTTCTAATAAATTGACCGTTATTCAGTTACCTTTTCAACGCATCTTGAAACGCATCAATTGTATATCGGGAGCTCAAGATATGTTTGTTTTACCGAAGATTGCGCGTACAGAAAACTAGATACAGGATTATTATGAGATTTTATAAAATTCATCTCAAAAGCTAATATATAAAGTTTTTGGATGAATTAGACATTAAATAAATTAATTCAAAGTTGAATTATAAAGCTTTGACCATTATTATTAGTATTTTATTTTATTACTTTGGATTCCTTTTAATGAGCTATTCATATGCTGATTTTAGGGGATTTATTTTATCAAGATATCAATATGCTGATATTTAGGGATTGATTAGCTATCTATTAGGCAATTCTAAGGTCTCCTCTAGACTATAAAAGGGGACAATTATTTTCTTGTAAACACATGAATAATATGAATTTCTGAGTTATAAAAACTCTTGGCCTTGGGCCATTTTATTTGCAAGGTTGTAACCTTGCTATTTTTCTTATCAGAAGTCTTTTTCAACATAACTACTTCAAGTTTTTATGAGGGAGAATATTTTCACACACTCGCTTGCCTAAGCAATCGCGTTTAGGAGGGTGCCTAGGACAACGACATATCATCAATTTATTGAATAGATTCGTTTCGTTTGCAGGTGTTTGCCTATTCAATTGCGATTAGGAGGGTGCCAAGGACAAATCTATCCAACATCATACCACCACCACCATCTATCCTGTTGTATTTTAAATCACTCTTTAAGCGTATATCGTGATCGATGACCCCCCATTTTGAGTGTTTGTCGCAATGAAGGACCCTCTCTTCCAGTGCATGTCATGGTGAACAATCCATCTCTTTGAGCGTAAATCGTAACTGATGACCCTTCTCTTTGAGTGTATCTCGCGATGAATAACCCCTCTCTTCGAGTGCATATCATAATGAACATTCCTTTTTTATAGCGTATACTGTGATGCACGACTCCTCTCCTTTAGCGTTTGTCGCGGTGAATGACCCCTCTGTTTGAGAGTATTTCATAATGGCCGGTCCCTTTCTTTGAGTGTATGCCGTGATGGGCGACCACTCTCTTTGAGCGTAGGTCGTGCTGGACGACCACTCTCTTTGAGCGTAAGTCACGATGAATGATTCTTGTCTTCGACTGTATGTCCTGGTGACAGTTCTCTTCTAGCGCATGTCATAATTAACGGTCCTTTTCTTAGAGCATATACCATGATGGACGACCGCTCTCTTTGAGCGTATATCGCGATGAATAACCCCTCTCTTCGAGTGTATGTCATATTGAACGGTCCCTTTCTTAGAGCGTATATGGTGATGGACGACCTTTTTCAATGTGCGTATGTCGCGGTGAATAACACCTCTCATCGAGTGCATGTCATGGTGAATGGTTCCTATCGTTGTGCGTCAACCGTGATGGACGTCCCCTCTCTTTGAGCGTATGTCGCGATTGATGACCCCTTTCTTCGATTGCATGTCAAAATGAACATTCATTTTCATAGAACGTATATCGTGATGGACGACCCTTCTCTTTGAGCGTATGTTGCAGTGAATGACCCCTCTCTATGAGCGTATGCCGTTACTGACAAACCCTCCCATTGAGACTATGTAGTGATGAATGACACCTCTTTTTGAGCATGACATTGTGAACGATTCCTCTCTTTGAGCATAAACCGTGGACGACCCCTCCGTTCGATCATACGTCGCAATGAATGACCCCTCTCTTTGAGTGCATGTCATAATGATCGGTTCTTTTCTTAGAGCGTATACTGTGATGGATGACCCTTGTCTTTGGCGTATATCACAATGAATGACCCCTCTCTTTGAGGGTTTGTCAAAATGAAAGACCCTTCTCTTTAAGCGTATACCGTGATCGATGACCCCTCTTTTTGAGTGTATATTGCAATGAAGGACCCCTCTCTTCGAGTCCATGTCATGGTGAACAATCCCTCTCTTTGAGCGTATATCGTAATGGATGACCCTTCTCTTTGATTGTATCTCGCGATGAATAACCCCTCTCTTTGAGTGCATATCATATGAATATTCTCTTTCTATACCGTGATGCACGACTCCTCTCTTTTAGCGTATGTCACGGTGAATGACACCTCTGTTCGAGAATATTTCATAATGATCGGTCCCTCTCTTTGAGCGTATGTCGTGTTGGACGACCACTCTCTTTGAGCTTAAGTCACGATGAATGATTCTTGTCTTCGATTGTATGTCCTGGTGACAGTTCTCTTCTAGTGCATGTCATAATTAACGGTTCCTTTCTTAGAGCATATACCATGATGGACGACCCTTCCCTTTGAGTATATGTCGCGGTGAATGACCCCTCTCATCGAGAGTAGGTCATAATGAATGGTCCCTTTCTTAGAGCATATACCGAGATGGACTGATACGTGCATGAGAGAGCTAAAGTAATGCATATTGAGCATAAATATGAATCTGTTGGTAAAGTCTGGAAAGCCATCCAACTTGCCTTGACGTTTTGGATGTGTTCCGTGCATTTATGGGCAGAGTTGTCTTCTAATAAATTGACCGTTATTCAGTTACCTTTTCAACGCATCTTGAAACGCATCAATTGTATATCGGGAGCTCAAGATATGTTTGTTTTACCGAAGATTGCGCGTACAAAAAACTAGATACAGGATTATTATGTGATTTTATAAAATTCATCTCAAAAGCTAATATATAAAGTTTTTGGATGAATTAGACATTAAATAAATTAATTCAAAGTTGAATTATAAAGCTTTGACCATTATTATTAGTATTTTATTTTATTACTTTGGATTCCTTTTAATGAGTTATTCATATGCTGATTTTAGGGGATTTATTTTATCAAGATATCAATATGCTGATATTTAGGGATTGATTAGCTATCTATTAGGCAATTCTAAGGTCTCCTCTAGACTATAAAAGGGGACAATTATTTTCTTGTAAACACATGAATAATATGAATTTCTGAGTTATAAAAACTCTTGGCCTTGGGCCATTTTATTTGCAAGGTTGTAACCTTGCTATTTTTCTTATCAGAAGTCTTTTTCAACATAACTACTTCAAGTTTTTATGAGGGAGAATATCTTCACACTCTCGCTTGCCTAAGCAATCGCGTTTAGGAGGGTGCCTAGGACAACGACATATCATCAATTTATTGGAGAGATTCGTTTCGTTTGCAGGTGTTTGCCTATTCAATTGCGATTAGGAGGGTGCCAAGGACAAATCTATCCAACATCATACCACCACCACCATCTATCCTATTGTATTTTAAATCACTCTTTAAGCGTATATCGTGACCGATGACCCCCCATTTTGAGTGTTTGTCGCAATGAAGGACCCTCTCTTCTAGTACATGTCATGGTGAACAATCCATCTCTTTGAGCGTAAATCGTAACTGATGACCCTTCTCTTTGAGTGTATCTCGCGATGAATAACCCCTCTCTTCGAGTGCATATCATAATGAACATTCCTTTTTTAGAGCGTATACTGTGATGCACGACTCCTCTCCTTTAGCGTTTGTCGCGGTGAATGACCCCTCTGTTTGAGAGTATTTCATAATGGCCGGTCCCTTTCTTTGAGCGTATGCCGTGATGGGCGACCACTCTCTTTGAGCGTATGTCGTGCTGGACGACCACTCTCTTTGAGCGTAAGTCACGATGAATGATCCCTGTCTTAGACTGTATGTCCTGGTAAACAGTCCCTCCCTTCTAGTGCATTTCATAATTAACGATCCGTTTTTTAGAGCGTATACCGTGATGGACGACCCCTCTCTTTGAGCGTATGTCACGGTGAATGACCCCTCTCTTTGAGAGTATGTCATAATTAATGGTCCCTCTCTTTAAGCATATGCCGCGAAGGATGACCCCTCTCTTTGAGCGTATATTGCGATGAAAGACCCCTTTCTTCGAGTGCATGACATGGTGAACAGTCACTCTCTTTGCGTGTATGTTGTTATATACGATCCTCTCTTTAAGCGTATGTCGCGATGAAAAACATCTCTCTTCGAGTGCAAGACATGGTGAACGGTCCCTTTCTTTTAGCATATACCGTGATGGACGAACCTCTCTTGCAGGATATGGTGAACGGTCCCTCTCTTCGATAGTATGTCGTAATGAACGGTCCCCTCTCTTTGAGCGTATGTCATAACGGACGACCCCTCACTTTGAGCAGATATCGCGATGAATGACCCCTTTATTAGAGAGTATACCGTGATGGATGACCCCTCTCTTTGAGCATTTGCTGTGATGGATGATACCTCTGTTTGAGCATATGTGGCGTTGAATGACCCCTTTCTTCCAGTTTATTTGAAATGAACGGTCCATTTCTTAGAGCGTATCCCGTGAAGGACGACCCCTCTCTTTGAGCGTATGTCGCGAGGAATGACCTCTATCTATGAGTGTATGTCATAATGAACGGTCCCTTTCTTAGAGGGTATACCGTGATAGATGACACCTCTCTTTGATTGTATGTCGCGAAGAATTACCCATCTCTTCGACTGTATATCATAATGACCGGTCCCTCTCTTTCAGCGTATCACATGATGAATGACCCCTCTCTTTAAGTGTATGTCGTGATGAATAACCGCTCTCTTTGAGTGCTTGTTATAAAGAATGATCCCTTTCTTATAGCGTATGCCGTGATGGATGACCCCTCCTTTAAGTGTATGTCGAGATGAATGACCCCTCTCTTCGAGTGCATGTCATAATGATCGGTCCCTCTCTTTAAGCGTATACTGTGATCGATGACAACTCTCTTTGAGCGTATGTCGCGTTGAATGATCCCTTTCTTCGAGTTTTTGTCATAACGAACGGTCTATTTCTTAGAGCATGTCCCGTGATAGACGACCATTCTCTTTGAGCGTATGTCGCGATGAATGACCCCTCTCTATGAGTGCATGTCATAATGAACGAACCCATTCTTATAGGGTATACCGTGATGGACGACCTCTCTCTTTGAGTGTATGATGGGAGAATGACCCATCTCTTCGAGCGTATATCATAATGACCGATCCCTCTCTTTGAGCGTATCACATGATGGACGACCCCTCTCTTTGAGCTTATGTCGCGATGAATAACCCCACTCTTTCGAGTGCATATCATGGTGAACGATCCCCCTCTTTGAGCTTAGTCGTGATAGACGACCACTCTCTACGAGTGCATGTCATAATGAACAGTCCCTTTCTTTGAGTGTATACCGTGATGGACGACCCCACTCTTTAAGTGTATGTTGCTGTGAATGACCCTTGTCTTTGAGTGCATGTCATGGAGAACGTTCCCTCTCTTTGAACGTATGTCGCGATGAATGACCCCTCTCTTCCAGTGCATGTCACAATTAAAGGTCCCTTTCTTAGAGTGTATATCGTGATGGACGACTCTTCTATTTGAGCGTTTGTCACGATGAATGACCCATCAGTTCGAGTGCATGTCATAATGAATGGTCCCTTTCTTAGAGCGTATACCGTGATGAATGACCCTTCTCTTTGAGCGTATGTCACGATGAATGACCCCTCTCTTAGAGTGCATGTCATAATGATCGGTCCCTCTCTTTGAGCGTATATCATGATCGATGACCACTCTTTTTGAGCGTATGTCGCGATGAATGACCCCTCTCTTCGAGTACATGTCATGGTGAACGATCCCTTTCTTTGAGCGTATACCATGATGAACGAAACCTCTTTTTGAACGTATGTCGCAATGAATGATCGCTCTCTTCTAGTGCATGTCATAATGAACGGTACCTTTCTTAGAGCGTATACCGTGATGGACGACCCTTCTCTTTGAACGTTTGTCACGATGAATGACCCCTCTATTCGAGTGCATGTCATAATGAATGGTCCAATTCTTAGAGCGTATACCGTGATGGACAACCCTTCTCTATGAGTGTATGTCGCGACGAAGGACCCGCCTCTTCGAGTGCATGTCAAAATGAAACGGTCCCTTTCCTTTAGCGTATACCGTGATGGACGACCCTCCTCTTTGAGCGTATATCGCGATGAATGAGCCACTCTTTTAGTGTATGTCATAATGAACGGTCCCATTCTTAGAGCGTATACCGTGATGGACGACCCTTCTCCTTGAGCGTAACTCGCGATGAATGACCCCACTCTTCAAGTGTATGTCATAATGAACGGTCCCTTTCTTAGAGAATATACCGTGATGGACGACCCCACTCTTTAAGTGGATGTCGCGGTGAATGATCCCTCTCTTCGAGAGTATACCATGATGAATGGTCCCTCTCTCTGAGCGTATGTCGTGATTAATAACCCTTCTCTTTGAGCGTATGTCGTGATTAATAACCCCTCTCTTCGAGTGCATATCCTGTTGAACGATCCCTCTGTTCGAGCGTATGGGTTGATGGATGACCTCTCTCTTTAAGTGTATGTCGCATTGAATGACCCCTCTAGTTGAGTGCATGTCATTATGAATGATCCCTTTCTTAGAGTGTATACCATGATGGACGACCCTCTCTTAGAATGTATGTCGCGATGAATGACCCCTCTCTTTGAGTGCATGTCATAATGAACGATCCCTCTCTTTGAGAGTATACCGTGATGGATAATCCCTCTCTTTGAGCGTATTGCGCGATGAATGACCCCTCTTTGAGTGTATGTCATAATGAATGATCCCTCTCTTTGAGCGTATACCGTGATGGACAACCCTCTCTTTAAGCGTATGTCGCGATGAATGTCCCCTCTCTTCGAGTGCATATCATAATGAACGGTCCCTTTCTTATAGTGTATACTGTTGTGGACGACCCATCTCTTTAAGCGTATGTCACGGTGAATGACCCCTTTCTTTGAAGGTATGCTGTAGTGACCGGTCCCCCTCTTTGAGCATATCCTGTGATGGACGACCCCTGTCTTTGAGCGTATGTCGTGATGAATGACCCCTCTCTTTGAGTGCATATCATGGTGAACGGTCCCTCTTTTTGAGCGTATACCATGATGGACGACACCTCTCTTTGAGCGTATGACACGATGAATGACCTCTCTCTTTGAGTGCATATCATAATAAATATTTCCTTTCTTAGAGCGTATATCGTGATGGACGACCCCTCTCTTTGAGCGTATGTCACGATGAATAACCCCTCTCTTCGAGTGCATGTCATAATGATCGTTCCCTCTCTTCGAGCATATACCGTGATCGATGATCCCTCTTTTTGAGCATATATTGCGTTGAATGACCCCTCTCTTCGAGTGCATGTCATGCTGAATGATCTCTCTCATTGAGCATATACCATGATGGACAATCCCTCTTTTTGACCGTATGTCGCAACGAATGATCCTTCTCTTCTAGTAAATATCATAATGAAAGGTCACTTTCTTAGAGTGTATACCGTGATGGACGATGCTTCTCTTTGAGCGGAATGACCCCTCTTTTCGAGTGCATGATATAATGAATGGTCACTTTCTTAGAGAGTATATTGTGATGGACGACCCCTCTCTTTGAGCGTATGTCACCGTGAATGACCCCTCTCTTCGAGTACATGTCATAATGAACAGTCCTTTCTTAGAGCGTATATCGTGATGGACGACCCGTCTCTTTGAGCGGTGTCGCAGTGAATGACCCTTCTCTTCGAGTGTATATCATGGTGAACGGTCCCTCTTTTTGAGTGTATATCGTGATGGACGACACCTCTCTTTGAGTGTATGTCACGATGAATGACCTATCTCTTTGAGTGCATATCATAATAAATATTTCCTTTCTTAGAGCGTATACAGTAATGGACGACCCCTCTCTTTAAGTGTATGTCACGATGAATAACCCCTCTCTTCGAGTGCATGTCATAACGATCGGTCCCTCTCTTCTTGCATATGTATCGATGAATAACCTTTCTCTTTGAGTGAATATCATAACGAAAAGTCCCTTTCGTAGAGCGTATACCGTGATGGACGACCCCTCTTGGAGCGTATGTCACGGTGAATAACCCCTCTCTTCGAGAGTATGTGATAATGAACAGTCTCTCTCTTTGAACGTATGTCGTGATGGACGACCCTCTCTTTGAGTGTATGTCACGACGAATGACCCCTGTCTTCGAGTGCATGTCATGGTGAAGGGTCCATCTCTTTGAGTGTATACTGTGATGGACGACCCCTGTCGTTGAGCGTATGTCGCATTGAATGACCCCTGTCTTGGAGTGCAAGTCATAATGAATGATCTAGTTTTGGAGCGTATACCGTTATGGACGACCCTTCTCTTTGAGCGTATGTCGCGATGAATGACCCCTCTCTTCGAGTACATGTCATGGTGAACGATCCCTCTCTTTGAGCGTATCCCATGATGAACGAAACCTCTTTTTGAACGTATGTCGCAATGAATGACTCCTCTTTTTTATGCATGTCATAATGAACGGTCCCTTTCTTAGAGCGTATACCGTGATGGACGACCCTTCTCTCTGAGCGTTTGTCACGATGAATGACCCCTCTATTCGAGTGCATGTCATAATGAATGCTCCAATTCTTAGAGCGTGTACCGTGATGGACAACCCTTCTCTTTGAGTGTATGTCGCGATGAAGGACCCCACTCTTTGAGTATATGTCATAAAGAACGGTCCCATTCTTAGAGCGTATACCGTGATGGATGACCCTTCTCCTTGAGCGTATCTCACGATGAATAACCCCGCTCTTCGAGTGTATGCCATAATGAACGATCTCTTTCTTAGAGCATATACCGTGATGAGCGACCCCACTCTTTAAGTGTATGTCGTGGTGAATGACCCCTCTCTTCGAAAGTATACCATAATGAATGGTCCCTCTCTTTGAGCATATGTCGTGGTGGATGACCCCTCTCTTTCAGCATATATCGCGATGAATGACCCCTCTCTTCGAGTGCATGTCATGCTGAATGGTCCCTCTCCTTAAGGGTATTTCGTAATGGACGACCCCTCTCTTTGAGCGTATGTCGTGATGAATAACCCCTCTCTTCGAGTTCATGTCATGTTGAACGATCCCTCTCTTTGAGCTTATGTCGTGATGGACGACCCCTCTTTTGAGCGTATGTCGTGATGAGTAACCCCTCTCTTCGAGTTCATGTCATGTTGAACGATTGCTCTCTTTGAGCTTATGTTGTGATGGATGACCCCTCTCTTTGAGTGTATGTCGCATTGAATGACCTCTCTCTTCGAGTTCATGTCATTATGAACAATCTGATTCTTAGAGTGTATACCGTGGTGGATGACCTCTCTCTTTGAGCGTATGTCGCGATGAATTTCCCCTCTCTTTGAGTGCATGTCATTGTGAATGGTCCCTCTCATCGTGCGTATACCATGATGGATGACCCCTCTCTTTGAGCGTATGTTGCAATGAATAACCCATCTCTTCGAGTGCTTGTCATAACGAATGGTCCTTTTCTTAGAGCGTATACCGTGATGGACGACCCTTCTCTTTGAGCGTATATCGCGATGAATGACCCCACTCTTCGAGGTTATGTCATAATGAATGGTCACTTTTTTAGAGCGTACACCGTGGTGGACGACCTCTCTTGTTAAGCGTATGTCGCGGTGAATGACCCCTTTCTTCGAGAGTATGCCATAATGAATGGTCCTTCTCTTTGAGTGTATGCCGTGATAGACGACCCCTCTCTATAAGCGTATATCGTGATGAATGACCCCTCTCTTAGAGTGCAGGTCACGGTGAACAGTCCCTCTTTTTGAGAGTATGTCGTGATGGACGACCCCGCTCTTTGAGCATATGTCGCGATGTATAACCCCTCTCTTCGAGTACATGTCCTGTTGAACGATCCCTGATACATGCATTAGAGGGATAAAGTAATGCACATTGAGCATAAATATGAATCTGTTGGTAAAGTCTGGAAAGCCAGCCAACATGCCTTGACTTTTTGGTTGTGTTTCGTGCATTTATGGGCAGAGTTGTCTTCTAATATATTGACCGTTATTCAGTTACCTTTTCAATGCAGCTTGAAACGTATCAATTGGATATCGTGAGCTCAAGATATGTTTGTTTTACCGAAGATTGCGCGTGCAGAAAACTAGATACGAGATTATTATGAGATTTTTATAAAATTCATCTCAAAAGCTAATATATAAAGTTTTTGGATGAATTAGACATTAAATAAATTAATTCAAAGGTAGATTATAAATCTTTGACCATTATTATTAGTATTTTATTTTATTACTTAGGATTCCTTTTAATTAGCAATCCATATGTTGATTTTAGGGGATTTATTTTATCAAGATATTAATATGTTGATATTTAGGGATTGATCAGCTATCTATTAGGCAATTCTAAGGTCTCCTCTAGACTATAAAAGGGGATAACTCTTTTCTTGTAAACACATGAAGAGTATGAATTTTTGAGTTATAAAAACTCTTGACCTCGAGCCATTTTATTTGCAAGGTTGCCACCTTGCTATTTTTCTTATCAGAAGTCTTCTTCAACATAAGTATTTCAAGTTTTTATGAGGGAGATTATCTTCACACTCTCGCTTGCCTAAGCAATCGCGTTTAGGAGGGTGAGTTAGAGCCGATTATGGTGTTTGCCTATCTAATTACGGATAGGGGGGGTCTAGGACAACAACATATCATCAATTCACCGGAGAGATTTGTTTCGTTTGCAGGTGTTTGCCTATCTAATTGCGATTAGGAGGGTGCCAAGGAAAAATCAATCCAACATCATACCACCACCACCACCATCTATACTACTTTATTTAATATCAATCCCTCTGTTTGAGCGTATGTCGTGATGGATGACCTCTCCATTTAAGTGCATATCGCATTGAATGACCCCTCTTGTTGAGTGCATGTCATTATGAACGATCCCTTTCTTAGAGTTTATACCGTGATGGACGACCCTCTCTTTGAATGTAGGTCGCGATGAATGAGCCCTCTCTTAGAGTGCATGTCATAATGAACGATCGCTATCTTTGAGAGTATACCGTGATGGGCAACCCCTCTCTTTGAGCGTATTGCGCAATGAATGACCCCTCTCTTTGAGTGTATGTGATAATGAATGATCCCTCTCTTTGAGGGTATACCGTGATGGACAACCCCTCTCTTTGAGCGTATGTCGCGATGAATGTCCCCTCTCTTCGAGTGCATATCATAATGAACGGTCTCTTTCTTATAGCGTATACCGTTATGGACGATCCATCTCTTTGAGCGTATGTCGTAGTGAAAGACCCCTTTCTTTGAAGGTATGTTGTAGTGACAGGTCCCCCTCTTTGAGCGTATCCTATGATGGACGACCCGTCTTTGACTGTATGTCGCAACGAATGACCCTTCTCTTCTAGTAAATGTCATAATGAACGGTCATTTACTTAGAGCGTATACCGTGATGGACGACCCTTCTCTTTAAGCGGAATAACCCCTCTTTTCGAGTGTATGATATAATGAATGGTCATTTTCTTGGAGAGTATATTGTGATGGACGATCCCTCTCTTTGAGCGTATGTCGCCGTGAATGACCCCTCTCTTCGAGTATATGTCATAATGAATGATCCTTTCTTAGAGCGTATATCATGATGGACGACCCGTCTCTTTGAGCGATGTCGCGGTGAATGACCCTTCTCTTTGAGCGTATTTCATAATCACCGGTCTCTCTTTTAGCGTATCCCGTGATGGACGACCCCTCACTTTGAGCGTATGTCTCTATGAATGACCCCTCTCTTCGAGTGCATGTCATGGTGAACGTTCCCTCTCTTTGTGCGTATACCGTGATGACGTCCCCTCTTTTGGAGCGTAAGTCACGATGAATGACCCCTCTCTTCGAATGCATGTCATAATGAACGGTCTCTTTCTTAGAGAATATACCGTAATAGACAACCCTTCTCTTCGAGCGTATGTGTCGATGAATAACCCTTCTCTTTAAGTGCATATCATAATGAACAGTCCCTTAGTTAGAGCATATATCGTGATGGACGACTCCTCTCGGAGCGTACGTTGCGGTGAATAACCCCTATCTTCGAGAGTATGTCATAATGAATGGTCCCTCTCTTTGAACGTATGTCGTGATGGACGACCCCTCTCTTTGAGCGTATGTCGCGATGAATGACCCCTCTCTTCGAGTACATGTCATGGTCAAGGGTCCATCTCTAAGTGTATACCGTGATGGACGACCCCTCTCATTCAGCGTATGTCGTATTGAATGACCCCTTTCTTCGAGTGCAAGTCATAATGAATGATCCATTTTTTGGAGCGTATACCGTTATTGACGACCCTTCTCAATGAGCGTATGGTGCGATGAATGATCCCTTTCTTAGAGACTATACCATGATGGACGACCCCTCTCTTTGATCGTTTGTCGCGGTGAATGACCCCTCTCTTCGAGTGTAGGTCATAATGAATGGTCCCTCTCTTTGAGCATTTGCCATGATGGACAACCTCTCTCTTTGAGCGTATGTCGCGATGAATGACCCCTCTCATCGAGTGCATGTCATAACAAACGGTCCCTTTCTTAGACCGTATATTGTGATGGACGACCCCTCTATTTGAGCATATGTCCCAGTGAATGACCCCTCTCTTCGAGTGCATGTCATAATGAATGGTCCCTTTCTTAGAGCGTATACCGTAATGGATGACCCCTCTCTTTGAGCGTATGTCACGGTGAATGACCCTTCTCTTTGAGTGCATATAATAATAATCAGCCCCTTTCTTAGAACGTCTACCGTGATGGACGATCCTCCTCTTTGAGCGTATGTCGTGATGAATGACTTATAACACCCAACCTGGATGTCACACTGGGCCTCCGGCCCAAAACCCGTATTTAAAATTTTCCTTTAAAAGTCCAATAATAAAATCACATAGAGTTCAAAACCAATTTCCATAAAATCCACTTAAATTAAAACAAGCCCAAAATAGTTTAAAGAAATTTGGAGCTCCAAAATTATTACAGACCCGTTAAAACATTCGACCCAAATTTAATAAACAGAGTTACAATTACATATAGGGTTCAACATAGTACTATGCCCACTATATCTATAAGTGTACTCTGACAACTCGGTCGATGCTGAAATCCGAACCTTGATGGCACTCCACGGAACCCGCTTCACCTAACCTACGCACGAAAACAGATTTCGAATGCTGAGCCACACAAGCTCAGTGGATACGATGAACTCGGCCAACATCATGCATATCAAAGCAGTAAAGCATGACATATAAATCACATGCATGGTATGATGGTCTAGCATGCTTGCCTAACACATGGCATAAATGAGATGTATATTATCGCACACAGCATATACAATCAGCAAAACACACAAGGTAGTGAGGCCCGCATCCACACAGCGTCGGGATCCTACACTATGAGTAGGGCCCGCATCCATACAGCATCGGGATCCCTTACTCAAGGATGAGGCACGCGTCCACACAGCATCGGGATCCTACATCCAGGATTGAGGCACACATCCATACAACATCGGGATCCTACACTTGGGATAGTCGTCAAATCATCATCCAGAATGTTATATCGGATGGCCTTCGACGTGTTACAACACTTATGGATATCCGGATTTCCAACGCTCAAGGACTCAAACCACACAAACGATCCACCTAGGATCTTATCACAACAAGGCATGTTAAGTCTTGTCGTTCTTAAGCCTTTCGAGGTTATAATTATCAATCATAGATTAAAATTCCTTTCATAGCTTTTAAGATTAATGGAAGTATTAATTAAATCTCCGAGCCCCAAAACTCTACTCAAACTTAGCCAAAAACACAGGGGTATCGATACCCCATATTGGGGTATCGAAACACCCAGCATCGATGCCCACCCAAAAAGGGTATCGGAACAAGGGTATCGATGCCAGTATCGATACTCTTTGACCACTTCAAAAGTCAACAAAAGGGGAAAGGACCGTTTCGATATAGGTATTGATACAAAAAGTTACTGAAAGCCTCGGTGTCGAACCATGGTTCGATACCCCTAAACGGCAAGCCAAAACACACTCATGGGTATCGACCGGTATCGATACCCCTGCACAAAATGCAGGTATGCACTTAGAATTTCTAGATTTCCATCCCCAAACTTAATCTAACTAATTCTAAAGTCTTCCTACTCATTTTTAATAGTGATTAGGATGTTTTAACACCAATTTCCAACCATTGAACACATAAACTCGTATTTCATCATTAATGACCCATTTTCAAGCAAACCAAGCAAGACAACACACATACATGATTTCTCTATATGCTATGCATTCTACCATGAATGGATGATGAAGAAAGAGTTGGGAGTACCAACCTCTTAGCAAAACAACAACAACCCGAGCATCCTCTAGTCAAACTCTTCCTCTACCCAAGCTTGTTGATGGCTCACCACCTTCTTTCTCTATAAGAGAAAGATGAAGAACAGTTTAGGAAGAACTTAGGATGATTCCTCAAAGTCTAAGAACACAAAAAGGGACTGAGATTAAAGCTCAAAAACTCAATCCTGAGCTCCACCCAAAACCCCACAAGAACCTCCATCTAACACCAAAACCACACATCCTTACCTTGTTTTATAGATCCTTTACTGCTCTACAACCTTTCTTCAAGCATAAAAACGAGATTCCCACTAAGATTCTTAAAGATCAAGCCTTTTACCTTACCTTCTTCTTGCTTCTATGATGGGAGAGGATGGAGAGTGAAGAGAGAAAAGAAATGAGGTCATTTCTCTGCAGAAATTAAACCCCCAGACCCCTTTCTTCTCATCTCTATTTGGTAATTACCAAATCACCCCCAACCCAACAACTAACAAGCCCAACAACCAGACCAGCCCTAAAGCCTAAGGCCCAACAACCTAAGGTCCAAACTGTACAAACCCGGGGCCCAACACTTCGGGTTAACCCGACTCTCGGATATGGGAAATTCGGGTCCTTACAACTCTCCCCTCCTTGAGCGAATGTCGCAATGAATGACCCCTCTCTTCGACTGCATGTCATAATGAATGGTCCCTTTCTTAGAGCGTATACCGTGATGAACGACACCTCTCTTTGAGCGTATATCACGGTGAATGACCCCACTCCTCAATAGTATTTCATAATGAATGGTCTCTCTTTGAGCGTATACCGTGATGGACGACCCCTCTCTTTGAGCATATTTCGCGTTGAATGACCCCTCTATTCGAGTGCATGTTTTAGTAAACGGTACCACTCTTTGAGCGTATAACGAGATGCATGACCCCTCTTTTTTAGCGTATGTCGCGATGAATGACCCCTCTCTTTGAGTACATGTCATAATGAATGGTCCCTTTCTTAGAGCATATACCGTGATGGACGACCCTTCTTTTTGAGCATATGTCGTGATGAATGACCATTCACTTCGAGTGCATATCATAATGGTCGGTCCCTCTCTTTGAGCGTATATCGTGATCAATGACCCTCTTTTTGAGCGTATGCCGTGATGAATGACCCCTCTCTTCGAGTGCATGTCATAATGAACGGTTCCTTTCTTAGACCGTATACTGTGAGGGACGAGTTCTCTTTTTGAGCGTATGTCGCGATGAATGAACCTCTCTTCGAGTAAATGTCATAATGAATGGACCCTTTCTTAGAACGTATATCGTGATGGACGATCCCTGTCTTCAAGCATATGTCGCTGTGAATGACCCCTTTCTTTGAGTGCATGTCATGTTGAATGGTCTCTTTCTTTGAGCGTATAGCATGATGGACAACCCCTCTCAACTCGTTTAAATTTCGAACGGATACTCTATAAAGCAATTTTAGACAAGCAAGCATTAGCCCCAACAAAACAAAAATTAGATGTTACTAAATCAAATTTTATGAGTTCAAATAGTTGAATATGGGCTTTTGAACATAATTATACAAATTAATCTAAAATTTTTAGCTTTTTACTAGGTTAAAATTCGAACGGGATTCTCTACAAAGCCTTTTTAGACATGCACGTTTTAATCCAACAAAACGAAACCAGATGTTATTAAATCAAATTTTACGAGTTCAAATAGTTAATTATGGGATTTTGAACAAAATTATATAGATAAATCTAAAATTTTCAGCTTTTTACTAGGTTAAAGTTCGAACGGATTCTCTATAAAGCAATTTTAGACATGCAAGTATTAATCCCACCAAAACGAAAACCAGATGTTATTAAATCAACTTTTATGAGTTCAAATAGTTGAATATGTTGTATTAAACAAAATTATACAGATTAATCTAAAATTTTTAGCTTTTTACTCGGTTAATATTCAACGGATTCACTATAGAGCCTTTTTAGACGTAGACATTTTAATCCGAACAAAACAAAAACCATATGTTATTAAATCAAATTTTTTGAGTTCAAATAGTTAATTATAGGCTTTTGAACAAAATTATACAGATTAATCTAAAATTTTCAGTTTTTACTCGGTTAAAATTTGAACGGATTCTCTATAAAGCCTTTTTAGACATGCACGTTTTAATCCGAATAAAATGTTAATTAGATGTTATTAAATCAAATTTTTTGAGTCAAATAATTAATTATAGTCTTTTGAACAAAATTATATAGATTAATCTAAAAGTTTCAGCTTTTTACTCAGTTAAAATTTGAACGGATTCTCTATAAAGCCTTTTTAGACATGCACGTTTTAATCCGAACAAAACAAAAACCAGATGTTAATAAATAAAATTTTATGACTTCAGATCGTTAATTATGGGATTTTGAACAAAATTGTACAGATAAATCTAAATTTTTTAGCTTTTTACTCGGTTAAAATTCGAACTGATTCTCTATAAAGCAATTTTAGACATGCAAGTTTTAATCCCACCAAAACGAAAACCAGATGTTATTAAATCAAATTTTATGAGTTCAAATAGTTGAATATGGTCTTTTAAACAAAATTATACAGATTAACCTAAAATTTTTAGATTTTTACTCGGTTAAAATTCCAACGAATTCTCTACCAAGCCGTTTTAGAAATGCACATTTTAATCCAAACAAAACGAAAACAAGATTTTAGTAAATGAAATTTTATGAGCTCAAATATTTAATTTTGTGCTTTTGAACAAAATTATAGAGATTAATCTAAAATTTTCAGCTTTTTACTCGTTTAAATTCGAACGAATTCTATATAAAGCCTTTTTAGACAAGCACGTTTTAATCCGAACAAAACAAAAAACATATATTACTAAATAAAATTTTACGACAGTTAATTATAGGATTTTGAACAAAATTATACAGATAAATCTAATATTTTCAACTTTTTACTGGATTAAAATTCGAACGGATTCTCTATAAAGCAATTTTAGACAAGCAAGTTTTAATCCCACCAAAACAAAAATCAGATGTTATTAAATCAAATTTTATGAGTTCAAATAGTTGAATATAGTCTTTTAAACAAAATTATATAGATAAATCTAATATTTTCAGCATTTTACTCATTTAAATTTTGAACGGATTCTCTATAAAGCAATTTTAGATAAGTAAGTTTTAGCCCTAACAAAACGATAACTAGATGTTATTAAATCAAATATTTTGAGTTCAAATAATTAATTATTGGCTTTTGAACAAAATTATACAGATTAGTCTAAAAGTTTCATCTTTTTACTCAGATGAAATTCGAACGGATTCTCAATAAAGTCTTTTTAGACATGCACATTTTAATCCGAACAAAACAAAACCCAGATGTTATTAAATAAAATTTTATGAGTTCAAATAGTTAATTATGAGATTTTGAAAAAAATTATACAGATAAATCTATAATTTTTACCTTTTTACTCGATTAAAGTTTGAACGGATTCTCTATAAACCAATTTTAGACATACAAGTTTTAATCCCACCAAAACGAAAAGCAGATGTTATTAAATCAAATTGTATGAGCTCAAATCAGATGTTATTAAACCAATTTTCTGCTTTTTACTCGGTTAAAATTTGAACGGATTCTCTATAAAGCCTTTTTAGACATGCACGTTTTAATCCGAACAAAACAAAAAACAGATGTTATTAAATTAAATTTTATGAGTTGAAATAGTTAATTATGGGATTTTGTACAAAATTATACACATAAATCAAATTTTTTTAGCTTTTTACTCGGTTAAAATTCGAACGAATTCTCTATAAAGCAATTTTAGACAAGCAAGTTTTAGCCCCAACAAAACGAAAATCAGATGTTATTAAATCTAATTTTATGAGTTCAAATAGGTGAATATGGGCTATCGAACTAAATTATTCAGATTAATCTAAAATTTTTAGCTTTTTACTTGGTTAAAATTCGAACATATTCTCTACAAAACCTTTTTAGACATGCACATTTTAATCCAGTAAAATGAAAACCAGATTTTATTAAATTAATTTTTATGATTTCAAATATTTAATTTTGAGCTTTCGAACAAAAGTATATAGATTAATCTAAAATTTTCAACTTTTTACTCTATTAAAATTCGAACGGATTCTCTATAAAGCCTTTTTAGACATGAAGGTTTTAATCCCAACAAAACGAAAACCAGATGTTATTAAATCAAATATTACGAGTTCAAACAGTTAATTTTAGGCTTTTGAACAAAATTATACAGATTAATCTAAAATTTTTAGTTTTTTACTCGTTTAAAATTTGAACGGATTCTCTATAAAGCCTTTTTAGACGTGGACGTTTTAATCCGAACAAAATAATAACTAGATGTTTTTAAATCAAATTTTTTGAGTTCAAATACTTAATTATGAGCTTTTGAACAAAATTATACAGATTAATCTAAAATTTTCAGCTTTTTACTCGGTTAAAATTTGAACGAATTCTCTATAAAACCTTTTTAGACGTAGACGTTTTAATCCTAACAAAAAAAAACCCAGATGTTATTAAATCAAATTTTATGAGTTCAAATATTTAATTATGATATTTTAAAAAAAATTATACAGATAAATCTAAAATTTTAAGCTTTTTATTTGGTTAAAATTCGAACGGATTCTCTATAAAGCAATTTTAGACAAGCAAGTTTTAATCTCAACAAAACGAAAATTAGATGTTATTAAATCAAATTTTATGAGTTCAAATAGTTGAATATGGGTTTTTGAACTAAATTATACCGATTAATCTAAAATTTTTAGCTTTTTACTTGGTTAAAATTCAAAGGAATTCTCTACAAAGCCTTTTTAGACATGCATATTTTAATCTCAACAAAACGAAAACAAGATTTTATTAAATGAAATTTTATGAGTTCAGATATTTAATTTTAAGCTTTTGAATAATATTATACAGATTAATCTAAAATTTTCAGCTTTTTACTCGGTTAAAATTTGAACGGATTCTCTATAAAGCCTTTTTAGATATGCACGTATTAAACCAAACAAAACGATAACTAGATGTTATTAAATCAAATTTTTTGAGTTCAAATAATTAATTATGGTCTTTTAAACAAAATTATACAGATTAATCTAATATTTTTAGCTTTTTACTCGGTTAAAATTTGAACGGATTCCCTATAAAGCCTTTTTAGACGTAGACGTTTTAATCCCAACAAAACGAAAATCAGATGTTATTAAATCAAATTTTATGAGTTCAAATAGTTAATTATGGGATTTTGAACAAAATTATACAGATAAATCTAAAATTTTCATCTTTTTACTCGGTTAAAATTCAAACAGATTCTCTATAAACTAATTTTAGACAAACAAGTTTTAATCCCATCAAAACGAAAATTAGATTTTACTAAATCAAATTTTATGAGTTCAAATAGTTGAACATGGGCTTTTGAACAAAATTATACAGATTAATATAAAATTTTTAGCTTTTTAATCGGTTAAAATTCGAACAGATTCTCTACAAAGCTTTTTTAGACATGAACATCTCAATCTCAACAAAACTAAAACCGGATTTTATTAACTTAAATTTTATGAGTTCAAATATTTAATTTTGAGCTTTTGAATATAATTATACAGATTAATCTAAAATTTTTAGCTTTCTACTCGGTTAAAATTCGAACGGATTCTCTATAAAGCCATTTTGGACATGCACGTTTTAATCCCAACAAAACAAAAACCAGATGTTATTAAATCAAATTTTATGAGTAAAAATAGTTAATTATGGGCTTTTGAATAAAATTATATAGATAAATCTAAAATTTTTAGCTTTTTACTCGGTTAAAATTCGAACGGATTCTCTATAAAGAAATTTTAGAAATGCATGTTTTAATCCCATCACAACGAAAACCAGATGTTATTAAATCAAATTTTATGAGTTCAAAAAGTTGAATATGGTCTTTTAAACAAAATTATACAGATTAATCTAAAATTTTTAGCTTTTTACTCGTTTAAAATTCGAACGAATTCTCTATAAAGACTTTTTAGACATGCACATTTTAATCCCAACAAAACGAAAACAAGATTCTCTTAAATGAAATTTTATGAGTTCAAATATTTAATTTTGAGCTGTTGAACAAAATTATACAGATTAATCTAAAATTTTCAGCTCTTTACTCTTTTAAAATTCGAACAGATTCTCTATAAAGCCTTTTTAGACATGCACGTTTTAATCCCAACAAAACGAAAACAAGATTTTATTAAAAGAAATTTTATGAGTTCAAATATTTAATTTTGAGCTTTTGAACAAAATTATAATGATTAATCTAAAATTTTCATCTTTTTACTCGGTTAAATTTCGAACGGATTCTCTATAAAGCCTTTTTAGACATGCACGTTTTAATCCGAACAAAATAATAACTAGATGTTTCTAAATCAAATTTTTTGAGTTCAAATACTTAATTATGAGCTTTTGAACAAAATTATACAGATTAATCTAAAATTTTTAACTTTTTACTCGATTAAAATTCGAACAGATTCTCTATAAAGCCTTTTTAAAAATGCACGTTTTAATCCGAACAAAACAAAAAACAGATGTTATTAAATAAAATTTTACGAGTTCAAATAGTTAATTATAGGATTTTAAACAAAATTATATAGATAAATCTAAAATTTTCAGCTTTTTACTCGGTTAAAATTCGAACTGATTCTCTATAATGCAATTTTAGACATGCAAGTTTTAATCCCACCAAAACAAAAACCACATGTTATTAAATCAAATTTTATGAGTTCAAATAGTTGAATATGGTCTTTTAAACAAAATTATACAGATTAATCTAAAATTTTTAGCTTTTTACTCGGTTAATATTTGAACAGATTCTCTATAAAGCTTTTTTAGACATAGACGTTTTAATCCGACAAAACAAAAACCAGATGTTATTAAATCAAATTTTTTGAGTTCAAATAATTTAATTATGGGCTTTTAAACTATATTATACAAATTAATCTAAAATTTTCAACTTTTTACATGTTTAAAATTTGAACAAATTCTCTATAAAGCCTTTTTAGACATGGACGTTTTAATCCGAACAAAACGATAACTAGATGTTATTGAATCAAATTTTTTGAGTTCAAATAATCAATTATGGGCTTTTGAACAAAATTATGTAGATTAATCTAAAATTTTTAGCTTTTTACTCGGTTAAAATTCAAACGGATTCTCTATAAAGCCTTTTTAGACATGAACGTTTTAATCCGAACAAATCGATAGCTAGATGTTATTAAATCAAATTTATTGAGTTCAAATACTTAATTATCGGCTTTTGAACAAAATTATGTAGATTAATATAAAATTTTCAGCTTTTTACTCGGTTAAAATTCAAACGTATTCTCTATAAAGCCTTTTTAGACATGCATATTTTAATCTCAACAAAATGAAAACCAGATTTTATTAAATGAAATTTTATGAGTTCAAATATTTAATTTTAAGCTTTTGAATAAAATTATACAGATTAATCTAAAATTTTTAACTTTTTACTCGGTTAAAATTCGAACGGATTCTCTATAAAGCCTATATAGACATGCACGTTTTAATCCCAACAAAACGAAAACTATATGTTATTAAATCAAATTTTATGAGTTAAAATAGTTAATTATGAGCTTTTAAACAAAATTATACAGATTAATCTAAAATTTTCAACTTTTTTGTTGGTTAAAATTCGAACAGATTCTCTATATAGCCTTTTTAGACATGCACGTTTTAATCCGAACAAAACGATAACTAGATGTTATTAAATCAAATTTTTTGTGTTCAAATAATTAATTATGGGCTTTTGAACAAAATTATGCAGATTAATCTAAAATTTTAAGCTTTTTACTCGGTTAAAATTCAAACGGATTCTCTATAAAGCCTTTTTAGACATGAACGTTTTAATCCGAACAAAACGATAACTAGATGTTATTAAATCAAATTTTTTGAGTTCAAATAATTAATTATGGGCTTTTGAACAAAATTATGCAGATTAATCTAAAATTTTTAGCTTTTTACTCGGTTAAAATTCAAACGGATTCTCTATAAAGACTTTTAAGACATGAACGTTTTAATCCGAACAAATCGATAACTAGATGTTATTAAATCAAATTTTTTGAGTTCAAATAATTAATTATGGGCTTTTGAACAAAATTATGTAGATTAATCTAAAATTTTCAACTTTTTACTCGGTTAAAATTCAAACAGATTCTCTATAAAGCCTTTTGGGACATGCACATTTTAATCTCAACAAAACGAAAACCAGATTTTATTAAATGAAATTTTATGAGTTCAAATATTTAATTTTGAGCTTTTGAATAAAATTATACAGATTAATCTAAAATTTTTAACTTTTTATTCTGTTAAAATTCGAACGGATTCTCTATAAAGCCTTTATAGACATGCACGCTTTAATCCCAACAAAACGAAACCAGATGTTATTAAATCAAATTTTATGAGTTCAAATAGTTAATTATGATCTTTGAAATAAAATTGTACAGATTAATCTAAAATTTTCAACTTTTAATCGGTTAAAATTCGAACAGATTCTCTATAAAGCCTTTTTAGACATGCACGTTTTAATCCGAACAAAACAATTACTAGATGTTATTAAATCAATTTTTTTGAGTTCAAATAATTAATTATGGGCTTTTGAACAAAATTATACAAATTAATCTAAAATTTCCAGCTTTTTACTCGGTTAAAATTTGAACATATTCTCTATAAAGCCTTTTTAGACATGCACGTTTTAATCCGAACAAAACAAAAACCAGATGTTATTAGAGAAAATTTTATGAGTTCAAAGAGTTAATTAAGGGCTTTTGAACAAAATTATAAAGATTAATCTAAAATTTTCAGCTTTTTACTCGGTTAAAATTCAAACGGATCCTCCATAAAGCCTTTTTAGACATGCACGTTTTAATCTCAACAAAACGAAAACCAGATTTTATTAAATGAAATTTTATGAGTTTAAATATTTAACTTTGAGCTTTTGAATAAAATTATACAGATTAATCTAAAATTTTTAGCTTTTTACTCGGTTAAAATTCGAACGGATTCTCTATAAATCCTTTATAGGCATGCACGTTTTAATCCCAACAAAACCAAAACCATATGTTATTAAATCAAATTTTATGAGTTCAAATAGTTAATTATGAGCTTTTAAACAAAATTATACAGATTAATCTAAAATTTTCAACTTTTTAGTTGGTTAAAATTCGAAAAGATTTTCTATAAAGCCTTTTTAGACATGCACGTTTTAATCCGAACAAAACAATTACTAGATGTTATTAAATCAAATTTTTTGAGTTCAAATAATTAATTATGGGCTTTTGAACAAAATTATACAGATTAATCTAAAACTTTCAGCTTTTTACTTGGTTAAAATTTGAACGGATTCTCTATAAAGCCTTTTTAGACATGCATGTTTTAATCTGAACAAAACAAAAACTAGATGTTATTAACTCAAATTTTATGAGTTCAAAGAGTTAATTAAGGGCTTTTAAACAAAATTATACAGATTAATCTAAAATTTTCAGCTATTTACTCGGTTAAAATTCAAACGGATCCTCCATAAAGCCTTTTTAGACATGCATGTTTTAATCCGAATAAAACGATAACTAGATGTTATTTAATCAATTTTTTTGATTTAAAATTATTAATTATGGCTTTTGAACAAAATTATGCAGATTAATCTAAAATTTTCATCTTTTTACTCGGTTAAAATTCGAACAAATTCTTTTTAAAGCCCATTTACACATGCACGTTTTAATCCCAACAAAATGAAAACAAGATTTTATTAAATAAAATTTTATGAGTTCAAATAGTTAATTTTAAGCTTTTGAACAAAATTATACTTATCAATCTAAAATTTTCAGCTTTTTACTAGGTTAAAATTCCAACGGATTCTCTATCAAGCCTTTTTAGACATGCACGTTTTAATCCCAAAAAACGAAAATCAGATGTTATTAAATCAAATTTTATCAGTTCAAATAGTTAATTAAGGTCTTTTGAATAAAATTATACAGATCAATCTAAAATTTTTAGCTTTTTACTTGGTTAAAATTTGAACGGATTCTCTAGAAAGCCTTTTTAGACATGCACGTTTTAATCCGAACAAAATGATAACTAGATGTTATTAAATCAAATTTTTTGAGTTTAAATAATTAATTATGAGCTTTTGAACAAAATTATGCAAATTAATCTAAAATTTTTAGCTTTTTACTCGGTTAAAATTCAAACGGATTCTCTATAAAGCCTTTTTAGACATGAACGTTTTAATCCGAACAAATCGATAACTAGATGTTATTAAATCAAATTTTTTAAGTTCAAATAATTAATTATGGGCTTTTGAACAAAATTATGTAGATTAATCTAAAATTTTCAACTTTTTACTCAGTTAAAATTCAAACAGATTCTCTATAAAGCCTTTTTAGACATGCACATTTTAATCTCAACAAAACGAAAACCAGATTTTATTAAATGAAATTTTATTAGTTCAAATATTTAATTTTGAGCTTTTGAATAAAATTATACAGATTAATCTAAAATTTTTAGCTTTTTACTCGGTTAAAATTCGAACGAATTCTCTATAAAACCTTTATAGACATGCACGTTTTAATCCCAACAAAACGAAAAACAGATGTTATTAAATAAAATTTTATGTGTTCAAATAGTTAATTATGAGCTTTTAAATAAAATTATACAGATTAATCTAAAATTTTCAACTTTTTAGTCGGTTAAAATTCGAACAGATTCTCTATAAAGCCTTTTTAGACATGCACGTTTTAATCCGAACAAAACGATAACTAGATGTTATTAAATCAAATTTTTTGATTTCAAATAATTAATTATGGGCTTTTGAACAAAATTATACAAATTAATCTCAAATTTTCAGCTTTTTACTCGGTTAAAATTTGAACGGATTCTCTATAAAGCCTTTTTAGACATGCACGTTTTAATCCGAACAAAACAAAAACTAGATGTTATTAACTCAAATTTTATGAGTTCAAATAGTTAATTAAGGGCTTTTCAACAAAATTATACAAATTAATCCAAAATTTTCAGCTTTTTACTCGGTTAAAATTCAAACGGATCCTCCATAAAGCATTTTTAGACATTTACGTTTTAATCTCAACAAAACGAAAACCAGATTTTATTAAATGAAATTTTATGAGTTCAAGTATTTAATTTTGAGCTTTTGAATAAAATTATAAAGATTAATCTAAAATTTTCATCTTTTTACTCGGTTAAAATTCGAACGGATTCTCTATAAAGCCTTTTTAGACATGCACGTTTTAATCCCAACAAAACGAAAAGCAGATGTTATTAAATCAAATTTTATGAGTTCAAATATTTAATTATGAGCTTTTAAATAAAATTGTACAGATTAATCTAAAATTTTCAACTTTTTAGTCCGTTAAAATTCGAACAGATTCTCTATAAAGCCTTTTTAGACATGCACGTTTTAATCCGAATAAAACAATTACTAGATGTTATTAAATCAAATTTTTTGAGTTCAAATAATTAACTATGGGCTTTTGAATAAAATTATACAGATTAATCTAAAATTTTTAACTTTTTACTCGGTTAAAATTTAAACGGATTCCCTATAAAGCCTTTTTAGACATGCACATTTTAATCCGAAAAATCAAAAACCAGATGTTATTAGAACAAATTTTATGAGTTCAAAAAGTTAATTAAGGGCTTTTGAACAAAATTATACAAATTAATCTAAAATTTTCAGCTTTTTACTCGGTTAAAATTCAATCGGATTCTCCGTAAAGCCTTTTTAGATATGCACGTTTTAATCCGAATAAAACGATAACTAGATGTTATTAAATCAAATTTTTTGAATTCAAATAATTAATTATGGGCTTTTAAACAAAATATGCAGATTAATCTAAAATTTTCAACTTTTTACTCTATTAAAATTCGAACAGATTCTCTTTAAAGCCCATTTACACATGCACGTTTTAATCCCAACAAAATGAAAACCAGATTTTATAAAATGAAATTTTATGAGTACAAATAGTTAATTTTGTGCTTTTGAACAAAATTATACTTATCAATCTAAAATTTTCAGCTTTTTACTCGGTTAAAATTCCAACGGATTCTCTATCAAGCCTTTTTAGACATGCACATTTTAATCCCAACAAAACAAAAATCAGATGTTATTAAATCAAATTTTATTAGTTCAAATAGTTAATTAAGGGCTTTTGAATAAAATTATACAGATTAATCTAAAATTTTTAACTTTTTACTCGGTTAAAATTCGAACGGATTCTCTATAAAGCCTTTATAGACATGCACGTTTTAATCCCAACAAAATGAAAACCAGATGTTATTAAATCAAATTTTATGAGTTCAAATAGTTAATTATGAGCTTTTAAATTAAAATTATACAGATTAATCTAAAATTTTCAGCTTTTTACTCGGTTAAAATTCGAACGGATTCTCTATAAAGCCTTTTTAGACATGCACGTTTTATTTCGAACAAAATGATAAGTAGATGTTATTAAATCAAATTTTTTAATTTCAAATAATTAATTACGGGCTTTTAAACAAAATTATACAGATTAATCTAAAATTTTTAGCTTTTTACTCGTTTAAAATTTGAACGGATTCTCTATAAAGCCTTTTTAGACGTGGACATTTTAATCCGAACTAAACAAAACTAGATGATATTAAATCTAATTTTATGAGTTCAAATAGTTAATTATGAGATTTTGAACAAAATTATATAGATAAATCTAAAATTTTCAGCTTTTTACTTGGTTAAAATTCGAACGGATTCTCTATAAAGCCTTTTTAGACATACACGTTTTACTCCGAACAAAACAAAAACCAGATGTTATTAAATCAAATTTTATGAGTTCAAATTGTTAATTATGGGATTTTGAACAAAACTATTCAGATAAATCTAAAAGTTTTAGCGTTTTACTCGGTTAAAATTTGAACGGATTCTCTATAAAGTCTTTTTAGACATGCACGTTTTAATCCGAACAAAATGATAACTAGATCTTATTATATCAAATTTTTTGAGTTCAAATAATTAATTATGGGCTTTTGAACAAAATTATACAGATTAATCTAAAATTTTTAGTTTTTTACTCGTTTAAAATTTGAACGGATTCTCTATAAAGCCTTTTTAGACGTGGACGTTTTAATCCGAACAAAATAAAACCAGATGTTATTAAATCAAATTTTATAAGTTCAAATAGTTAAGTATGAGATCTAGAACAAAATTATACATATTAATCTAAAAAATTCAGCTTTTTACTCGGTTAATATTCGAACGAATTCTCTATAAAGCCTTTTTAGACATGCACATTTTAATCCGAACAAAACAAAAATCAGATGTTATTAAATCAAATTTTATTATTTCAAATATTTAATTATGGGATTTTGAACAAAATTATACAGATAAATCTAAAATTTTCAGGTTTTTACTCGGTTAAATTCGAACGGATTCTCTATAAAGCCTTTTTAGACATGCACGTTTTAATCCGGAAAAAATGATAACTAGATGTTATTAAATCAAATTTTTTGAGTTCAAATAATTAATTATGGGCTTTTGAAAAAAATTGTATAAATTACTCTAAAATTTTCAGCTTTTTACTCGGTTAAAATTTGAACGGATTCTTTATAAAGTCTTTTTAGACATGCACGTTTTAATCCGAACAAAACAAAAATCAGATGTTATTAAATCAAATTTTATGAGTTCAAATAGTTGAATATGGTCTTTTAAACAAAATTATACAAATTAACCTAAAATTTTTAGCTTTTTATTCGGTTAAAAATCCAACGAATTCTCTACAAAGCCTTATTAGACATGCACATTTTAATCCAAACAGAACGAAAACATGATTTTATGAAATCAAATTTTATGAGTTCAAATATTTAATTTTGAGCTTTTGAACAAAATTATACAGATTAATTTAAAATTTTCAGCTTTTTACTTTGTTAAAATTTGAACGGATACTCTATAAAGCCTTTTTAGACATGCATGTTTTAATCCGAACAAAACAAAAAACAGATGTTATTAAATTATATTTTATGAGTTCAAATAGTTAATTAAGGGCTTTTGAACAAAATTATACAGATTTATCTAAAATTTTTCTGCTTTTTACTCGGTTAAAATTCAAACAGAATCTCCATAAAGACTCTTTAGACATGCACATTTTAAACCGAATAAAACGATAACTAGATGTTATTAAATTAAATTTTATGAGTTCAAATAGTTAATTATGGGACATTAAACAAAATTATGGAGATTAATCTACAATTTTCAGCTTTTTTCTCGGTTAAAATTTGAACAGATTCTCTTTAAAGCCCATTTACACATGCACGTTTTAATACCAACAAAACGAAAACAAGATTTTATTAAATAAAATTTTATGAGTTCAAATAGTTAATTTTGAGCTTTTGAACAAAATTATACTTATTAATCTAAAATTTTCAGCTTTTTATTCGGTTAAAATTCGAACGGATTCTCTATAAAGCCTTTTTAGACATGCACATTTTAATCCAAACAAAACAAAAACCAGATGTTATTAAATCAAATTTTATTAGTTCAAATAGTTAATTATGGAATTTTGAACAAAATTATAATGATAAATCTAAAATTTTCAGGTTTTTAATCGGTTAAATTCGAACGGATTCTCTAGAAAGCCATTTTAGACATGCACGTTTTAATCCGAACAAAATGATAACTAGATGTTATTAAATCAAACTTTTTGAGTTCAAATAATAAATTATGGGCTTTTGAACAAAATTATGTAGATTAATCTAAAATTTTTAGCTTTTTACTCGTTTAAAATTTGAACGGATTCTCTATAAAGCCTTTTTAGAAGTGGACGTTTTAATCCAAACAAAACAAAACCAGATGTTATTAAATAAAATTTTATGAGTTAAAATAGTTAATAATGAGATTTCAAACAAAATTATATAGATTAATCTAAAATTTTCAACTTTTTAGTCGGTTAAAATTTGAACGGATTCTCTATAAAGCAATTTTAGACATGCAAGTTTTAGTCCTACCAAAACGAAAACCAGATGTTATTAAATCAAATTTTATGAGTTCAAATAGTTGAATATGGTCTTTTAAACAAAATTATCCAGATTAATCTAAAATTTTTAGCTTTTTACTCGGTTAATATTCGAACGGATTCTCAACAAATCCTTTTTAGACGTATACGTTTTAATCCGAACAAAACAAAAACCAGATGTTATTGAATCAAATTTTTTGAGTTCAAATAATTAATTATGGGGTTTGAACAAAATTTTACAAATTAGTCTAAAATTTTCAACTTTTTACTCGATTAAAATTCGAACGAATTCTCTATAAAGCCTTTTTAGACATGCACTTTTTAATCCGAATAAAACGATAACTAGATGTTATTAAATCAAATTTTTTGAGTTTAAATAATTAATTATGGGCTTTTGAACCAAATTATACAGATTAATCTAAAATTTTTAGCTTTTTACTCGTTTAAAATTTGAACGGATTCTCTATAAAGCCTTTTTAGACGTGGACGTTTTAATCCGAACAAAATAAAACCAGATGTTATTAAATCAAATTTTATAAGTTCAAATAGTTAAGTATGAGATCTAGAACAAAATTATACATATTAATCTAAAAAATTCAGCTTTTTACTCGGTTAATATTCGAACGAATTCTCTATAAAGCCTTTTTAGACATGCACATTTTAATCCGAACAAAACAAAAATCAGATGTTATTAAATCAAATTTTATTATTTCAAATATTTAATTATGGGATTTTGAACAAAATTATACAGATAAATGTAAAGTTTTCAGGTTTTTACTCGGTTAAATTCGAACGGATTCTCTATAAAGCCTTTTTAGACATGCACGTTTTAATCCGGAAAAAATGATAACTAGATGTTATTAAATCAAATTTTTTGAGTTCAAATAATTAATTATGGGCTTTTGAAAAAAATTGTATAAATTACTCTAAAATTTTCAGCTTTTTACTCGGTTAAAATTTGAACGGATTCTTTATAAAGTCTTTTTAGACATGCACGTTTTAATCCGAACAAAACAAAAATCAGATGTTATTAAATCAAATTTTATGAGTTCAAATAGTTGAATATGGTCTTTTAAACAAAATTATACAAATTAACCTAAAATTTTTAGCTTTTTATTCGGTTAAAAATCCAACGAATTCTCTACAAAGCCTTATTAGACATGCACATTTTAATCCAAACAGAACGAAAACATGATTTTATGAAATCAAATTTTATGAGTTCAAATATTTAATTTTGAGCTTTTGAACAAAATTATACAGATTAATTTAAAATTTTCAGCTTTTTACTTTGTTAAAATTTGAACGGATACTCTATAAAGCCTTTTTAGACATGCATGTTTTAATCCGAACAAAACAAAAAACAGATGTTATTAAATTATATTTTATGAGTTCAAATAGTTAATTAAGGGCTTTTGAACAAAATTATACAGATTTATCTAAAATTTTTCTGCTTTTTACTCGGTTAAAATTCAAACAGAATCTCCATAAAGACTCTTTAGACATGCACATTTTAAACCGAATAAAACGATAACTAGATGTTATTAAATTAAATTTTATGAGTTCAAATAGTTAATTATGGGACATTAAACAAAATTATGGAGATTAATCTACAATTTTCAGCTTTTTTCTCGGTTAAAATTTGAACAGATTCTCTTTAAAGCCCATTTACACATGCACGTTTTAATACCAACAAAACGAAAACAAGATTTTATTAAATAAAATTTTATGAGTTCAAATAGTTAATTTTGAGCTTTTGAACAAAATTATACTTATTAATCTAAAATTTTCAGCTTTTTATTCGGTTAAAATTCGAACGGATTCTCTATAAAGCCTTTTTAGACATGCACATTTTAATCCAAACAAAACAAAAACCAGATGTTATTAAATCAAATTTTATTAGTTCAAATAGTTAATTATGGAATTTTGAACAAAATTATAATGATAAATCTAAAATTTTCAGGTTTTTAATCGGTTAAATTCGAACGGATTCTCTAGAAAGCCATTTTAGACATGCACGTTTTAATCCGAACAAAATGATAACTAGATGTTATTAAATCAAACTTTTTGAGTTCAAATAATAAATTATGGGCTTTTGAACAAAATTATGTAGATTAATCTAAAATTTTTAGCTTTTTACTCGTTTAAAATTTGAACGGATTCTCTATAAAGCCTTTTTAGAAGTGGACGTTTTAATCCAAACAAAACAAAACCAGATGTTATTAAATAAAATTTTATGAGTTAAAATAGTTAATAATGAGATTTCAAACAAAATTATATAGATTAATCTAAAATTTTCAACTTTTTAGTCGGTTAAAATTTGAACGGATTCTCTATAAAGCAATTTTAGACATGCAAGTTTTAGTCCTACCAAAACGAAAACCAGATGTTATTAAATCAAATTTTATGAGTTCAAATAGTTGAATATGGTCTTTTAAACAAAATTATCCAGATTAATCTAAAATTTTTAGCTTTTTACTCGGTTAATATTCGAACGGATTCTCAACAAATCCTTTTTAGACGTATACGTTTTAATCCGAACAAAACAAAAACCAGATGTTATTGAATCAAATTTTTTGAGTTCAAATAATTAATTATGGGGTTTGAACAAAATTTTACAAATTAGTCTAAAATTTTCAACTTTTTACTCGATTAAAATTCGAACGAATTCTCTATAAAGCCTTTTTAGACATGCACTTTTTAATCCGAATAAAACGATAACTAGATGTTATTAAATCAAATTTTTTGAGTTTAAATAATTAATTATGGGCTTTTGAACCAAATTATACAGATTAATCTAAAATTTTTAGCTTTTTACTCGTTTAAAATTTGAACGGATTCTCTATAAAGCCTTTTTAGACGTGGACGTTTTAATCCGAACAAAATAAAACCAGATGTTATTAAATCAAATTTTATAAGTTCAAATAGTTAAGTATGAGATCTAGAACAAAATTATACATATTAATCTAAAAAATTCAGCTTTTTACTCGGTTAATATTCGAACGAATTCTCTATAAAGCCTTTTTAGACATGCACATTTTAATCCGAACAAAACAAAAATCAGATGTTATTAAATCAAATTTTATTATTTCAAATATTTAATTATGGGATTTTGAACAAAATTATACAGATAAATGTAAAGTTTTCAGGTTTTTACTCGGTTAAATTCGAACGGATTCTCTATAAAGCCTTTTTAGACATGCACGTTTTAATCCGGAAAAAATGATAACTAGATGTTATTAAATCAAATTTTTTGAGTTCAAATAATTAATTATGGGCTTTTGAAAAAAATTATATAAATTACTCTAAAATTTTCAGCTTTTTACTCGGTTAAAATTTGAACGGATTCTTTATAAAGTCTTTTTAGACATGCACGTTTTAATCCGAACAAAACAAAAATCAGATGTTATTAAATCAAATTTTATGAGTTCAAATAGTTGAATATGGTCTTTTAAACAAAATTATACAAATTAACCTAAAATTTTTAGCTTTTTATTCGGTTAAAAATCCAACGAATTCTCTACAAAGCCTTATTAGACATGCACATTTTAATCCAAACAGAACGAAAACATGATTTTATGAAATCAAATTTTATGAGTTCAAATATTTAATTTTGAGCTTTTGAACAAAATTATACAGATTAATTTAAAATTTTCAGCTTTTTACTTTGTTAAAATTTGAACGGATACTCTATAAAGCCTTTTTAGACATGCATGTTTTAATCCGAACAAAACAAAAAATAGATGTTATTAAATTAAATTTTATGAGTTCAAATAGTTAATTAAGGGCTTTTGAACAAAATTATACAGATTTATCTAAAATTTTTCTGCTTTTTACTCGGTTAAAATTCAAACAGAATCTCCATAAAGACTCTTTAGACATGCACATTTTAAACCGAATAAAACGATAACTAGATGTTATTAAATTAAATTTTATGAGTTCAAATAGTTAATTATGGGACATTAAACAAAATTATGGAGATTAATCTACAATTTTCAGCTTTTTTCTCGGTTAAAATTTGAACAGATTCTCTTTAAAGCCCATTTACACATGCACGTTTTAATACCAACAAAACGAAAACAAGATTTTATTAAATGAAATTTTATGAGTTCAAATAGTTAATTTTGAGCTTTTGAACAAAATTATACTTATTAATCTAAAATTTTCAGCTTTTTATTCGGTTAAAATTCGAACGGATTCTCTATAAAGCCTTTTTAGACATGCACATTTTAATCCAAACAAAACAAAAACCAGATGTTATTAAATCAAATTTTATTAGTTCAAATAGTTAATTATGGAATTTTGAACAAAATTATAATGATAAATCTAAAATTTTCAGGTTTTTAATCGGTTAAATTCGAACGGATTCTCTAGAAAGCCATTTTAGACATGCACGTTTTAATCCGAACAAAATGATAACTAGATGTTATTAAATCAAACTTTTTGAGTTCAAATAATAAATTATGGGCTTTTGAACAAAATTATGTAGATTAATCTAAAATTTTTAGCTTTTTACTCGTTTAAAATTTGAACGGATTCTCTATAAAGCCTTTTTAGAAGTGGACGTTTTAATCCAAACAAAACAAAACCAGATGTTATTAAATAAAATTTTATGAGTTAAAATAGTTAATAATGAGATTTCAAACAAAATTATATAGATTAATCTAAAATTTTCAACTTTTTAGTCGGTTAAAATTTGAACGGATTCTCTATAAAGCAATTTTAGACATGCAAGTTTTAGTCCTACCAAAACGAAAACCAGATGTTATTAAATCAAATTTTATGAGTTCAAATAGTTGAATATGGTCTTTTAAACAAAATTATCCAGATTAATCTAAAATTTTTAGCTTTTTACTCGGTTAATATTCGAACGGATTCTCAACAAATCCTTTTTAGACGTATACGTTTTAATCCGAACAAAACAAAAACCAGATGTTATTGAATCAAATTTTTTGAGTTCAAATAATTAATTATGGGGTTTGAACAAAATTTTACAAATTAGTCTAAAATTTTCAACTTTTTACTCGATTAAAATTCGAACGAATTCTCTATAAAGCCTTTTTAGACATGCACTTTTTAATCCGAATAAAACGATAACTAGATGTTATTAAATCAAATTTTTTGAGTTTAAATAATTAATTATGGGCTTTTGAACCAAATTATACAGATTAATCTAAAATTTTTAGCTTTTTACTCGTTTAAAATTTGAACGGATTCTCTATAAAGCCTTTTTAGACGTGGACGTTTTAATCCGAACAAAATAAAACCAGATGTTATTAAATCAAATTTTATAAGTTCAAATAGTTAAGTATGAGATCTAGAACAAAATTATACATATTAATCTAAAAAATTCAGCTTTTTACTCGGTTAATATTCGAACGAATTCTCTATAAAGCCTTTTTAGACATGCACATTTTAATCCGAACAAAACAAAAATCAGATGTTATTAAATCAAATTTTATTATTTCAAATATTTAATTATGGGATTTTGAACAAAATTATACAGATAAATGTAAAGTTTTCAGGTTTTTACTCGGTTAAATTCGAACGGATTCTCTATAAAGCCTTTTTAGACATGCACGTTTTAATCCGGAAAAAATGATAACTAGATGTTATTAAATCAAATTTTTTGAGTTCAAATAATTAATTATGGGCTTTTGAAAAAAATTATATAAATTACTCTAAAATTTTCAGCTTTTTACTCGGTTAAAATTTGAACGGATTCTTTATAAAGTCTTTTTAGACATGCACGTTTTAATCCGAACAAAACAAAAATCAGATGTTATTAAATCAAATTTTATGAGTTCAAATAGTTGAATATGGTCTTTTAAACAAAATTATACAAATTAACCTAAAATTTTTAGCTTTTTATTCGGTTAAAAATCCAAC
Organism: Abelmoschus esculentus; assembly: GCA_035048815.1. Classification (NCBI taxonomy): domain Eukaryota; kingdom Viridiplantae; phylum Streptophyta; class Magnoliopsida; order Malvales; family Malvaceae; genus Abelmoschus; species Abelmoschus esculentus. Next base: position 16,852,452 of record JAUCBN010000008.1, on the reverse strand, counting down.
GAATTCTCTACAAAGCCTTATTAGACATGCACATTTTAATCCAAACAGAACGAAAACATGATTTTATGAAATCAAATTTTATGAGTTCAAATATTTAATTTTGAGCTTTTGAACAAAATTATACAGATTAATTTAAAATTTTCAGCTTTTTACTTTGTTAAAATTTGAACGGATACTCTATAAAGCCTTTTTAGACATGCATGTTTTAATCCGAACAAAACAAAAAATAGATGTTATTAAATTAAATTTTATGAGTTCAAATAGTTAATTAAGGGCTTTTGAACAAAATTATACAGATTTATCTAAAATTTTTCTGCTTTTTACTCGGTTAAAATTCAAACAGAATCTCCATAAAGACTCTTTAGACATGCACATTTTAAACCGAATAAAACGATAACTAGATGTTATTAAATTAAATTTTATGAGTTCAAATAGTTAATTATGGGACATTAAACAAAATTATGGAGATTAATCTACAATTTTCAGCTTTTTTCTCGGTTAAAATTTGAACAGATTCTCTTTAAAGCCCATTTACACATGCACGTTTTAATACCAACAAAACGAAAACAAGATTTTATTAAATGAAATTTTATGAGTTCAAATAGTTAATTTTGAGCTTTTGAACAAAATTATACTTATTAATCTAAAATTTTCAGCTTTTTATTCGGTTAAAATTCGAACGGATTCTCTATAAAGCCTTTTTAGACATGCACATTTTAATCCAAACAAAACAAAAACCAGATGTTATTAAATCAAATTTTATTAGTTCAAATAGTTAATTATGGAATTTTGAACAAAATTATAATGATAAATCTAAAATTTTCAGGTTTTTAATCGGTTAAATTCGAACGGATTCTCTAGAAAGCCATTTTAGACATGCACGTTTTAATCCGAACAAAATGATAACTAGATGTTATTAAATCAAACTTTTTGAGTTCAAATAATAAATTATGGGCTTTTGAACAAAATTATGTAGATTAATCTAAAATTTTTAGCTTTTTACTCGTTTAAAATTTGAACGGATTCTCTATAAAGCCTTTTTAGAAGTGGACGTTTTAATCCAAACAAAACAAAACCAGATGTTATTAAATAAAATTTTATGAGTTAAAATAGTTAATAATGAGATTTCAAACAAAATTATATAGATTAATCTAAAATTTTCAACTTTTTAGTCGGTTAAAATTTGAACGGATTCTCTATAAAGCAATTTTAGACATGCAAGTTTTAGTCCTACCAAAACGAAAACCAGATGTTATTAAATCAAATTTTATGAGTTCAAATAGTTGAATATGGTCTTTTAAACAAAATTATCCAGATTAATCTAAAATTTTTAGCTTTTTACTCGGTTAATATTCGAACGGATTCTCAACAAATCCTTTTTAGACGTATACGTTTTAATCCGAACAAAACAAAAACCAGATGTTATTGAATCAAATTTTTTGAGTTCAAATAATTAATTATGGGGTTTGAACAAAATTTTACAAATTAGTCTAAAATTTTCAACTTTTTACTCGATTAAAATTCGAACGAATTCTCTATAAAGCCTTTTTAGACATGCACTTTTTAATCCGAATAAAACGATAACTAGATGTTATTAAATCAAATTTTTTGAGTTTAAATAATTAATTATGGGCTTTTGAACCAAATTATACAGATTAATCTAAAATTTTTAGCTTTTTACTCGTTTAAAATTTGAACGGATTCTCTATAAAGCCTTTTTAGACGTGGACGTTTTAATCCGAACAAAATAAAACCAGATGTTATTAAATCAAATTTTATAAGTTCAAATAGTTAAGTATGAGATCTAGAACAAAATTATACATATTAATCTAAAAAATTCAGCTTTTTACTCGGTTAATATTCGAACGAATTCTCTATAAAGCCTTTTTAGACATGCACATTTTAATCCGAACAAAACAAAAATCAGATGTTATTAAATCAAATTTTATTATTTCAAATATTTAATTATGGGATTTTGAACAAAATTATACAGATAAATGTAAAGTTTTCAGGTTTTTACTCGGTTAAATTCGAACGGATTCTCTATAAAGCCTTTTTAGACATGCACGTTTTAATCCGGAAAAAATGATAACTAGATGTTATTAAATCAAATTTTTTGAGTTCAAATAATTAATTATGGGCTTTTGAAAAAAATTATATAAATTACTCTAAAATTTTCAGCTTTTTACTCGGTTAAAATTTGAACGGATTCTTTATAAAGTCTTTTTAGACATGCACGTTTTAATCCGAACAAAACAAAAATCAGATGTTATTAAATCAAATTTTATGAGTTCAAATAGTTGAATATGGTCTTTTAAACAAAATTATACAAATTAACCTAAAATTTTTAGCTTTTTATTCGGTTAAAAATCCAACGAATTCTCTACAAAGCCTTATTAGACATGCACATTTTAATCCAAACAGAACGAAAACATGATTTTATGAAATCAAATTTTATGAGTTCAAATATTTAATTTTGAGCTTTTGAACAAAATTATACAGATTAATTTAAAATTTTCAGCTTTTTACTTTGTTAAAATTTGAACGGATACTCTATAAAGCCTTTTTAGACATGCATGTTTTAATCCGAACAAAACAAAAAATAGATGTTATTAAATTAAATTTTATGAGTTCAAATAGTTAATTAAGGGCTTTTGAACAAAATTATACAGATTTATCTAAAATTTTTCTGCTTTTTACTCGGTTAAAATTCAAACAGAATCTCCATAAAGACTCTTTAGACATGCACATTTTAAACCGAATAAAACGATAACTAGATGTTATTAAATTAAATTTTATGAGTTCAAATAGTTAATTATGGGACATTAAACAAAATTATGGAGATTAATCTACAATTTTCAGCTTTTTTCTCGGTTAAAATTTGAACAGATTCTCTTTAAAGCCCATTTACACATGCACGTTTTAATACCAACAAAACGAAAACAAGATTTTATTAAATGAAATTTTATGAGTTCAAATAGTTAATTTTGAGCTTTTGAACAAAATTATACTTATTAATCTAAAATTTTCAGCTTTTTATTCGGTTAAAATTCGAACGGATTCTCTATAAAGCCTTTTTAGACATGCACATTTTAATCCAAACAAAACAAAAACCAGATGTTATTAAATCAAATTTTATTAGTTCAAATAGTTAATTATGGAATTTTGAACAAAATTATAATGATAAATCTAAAATTTTCAGGTTTTTAATCGGTTAAATTCGAACGGATTCTCTAGAAAGCCATTTTAGACATGCACGTTTTAATCCGAACAAAATGATAACTAGATGTTATTAAATCAAACTTTTTGAGTTCAAATAATAAATTATGGGCTTTTGAACAAAATTATGTAGATTAATCTAAAATTTTTAGCTTTTTACTCGTTTAAAATTTGAACGGATTCTCTATAAAGCCTTTTTAGAAGTGGACGTTTTAATCCAAACAAAACAAAACCAGATGTTATTAAATAAAATTTTATGAGTTAAAATAGTTAATAATGAGATTTCAAACAAAATTATATAGATTAATCTAAAATTTTCAACTTTTTAGTCGGTTAAAATTTGAACGGATTCTCTATAAAGCAATTTTAGACATGCAAGTTTTAGTCCTACCAAAACGAAAACCAGATGTTATTAAATCAAATTTTATGAGTTCAAATAGTTGAATATGGTCTTTTAAACAAAATTATCCAGATTAATCTAAAATTTTTAGCTTTTTACTCGGTTAATATTCGAACGGATTCTCAACAAATCCTTTTTAGACGTATACGTTTTAATCCGAACAAAACAAAAACCAGATGTTATTGAATCAAATTTTTTGAGTTCAAATAATTAATTATGGGGTTTGAACAAAATTTTACAAATTAGTCTAAAATTTTCAACTTTTTACTCGATTAAAATTCGAACGAATTCTCTATAAAGCCTTTTTAGACATGCACTTTTTAATCCGAATAAAACGATAACTAGATGTTATTAAATCAAATTTTTTGAGTTTAAATAATTAATTATGGGCTTTTGAACCAAATTATACAGATTAATCTAAAATTTTTAGCTTTTTACTCGTTTAAAATTTGAACGGATTCTCTATAAAGCCTTTTTAGACGTGGACGTTTTAATCCGAACAAAATAAAACCAGATGTTATTAAATCAAATTTTATAAGTTCAAATAGTTAAGTATGAGATCTAGAACAAAATTATACATATTAATCTAAAAAATTCAGCTTTTTACTCGGTTAATATTCGAACGAATTCTCTATAAAGCCTTTTTAGACATGCACATTTTAATCCGAACAAAACAAAAATCAGATGTTATTAAATCAAATTTTATTATTTCAAATATTTAATTATGGGATTTTGAACAAAATTATACAGATAAATCTAAAATTTTCAGGTTTTTACTCGGTTAAATTCGAACGGATTCTCTATAAAGCCTTTTTAGACATGCACGTTTTAATCCGGAAAAAATGATAACTAGATGTTATTAAATCAAATTTTTTGAGTTCAAATAATTAATTATGGGCTTTTGAAAAAAATTATATAAATTACTCTAAAATTTTCAGCTTTTTACTCGGTTAAAATTTGAACGGATTCTTTATAAAGTCTTTTTAGACATGCACGTTTTAATCCGAACAAAACAAAAATCAGATGTTATTAAATCAAATTTTATGAGTTCAAATAGTTGAATATGGTCTTTTAAACAAAATTATACAAATTAACCTAAAATTTTTAGCTTTTTATTCGGTTAAAAATCCAACGAATTCTCTACAAAGCCTTATTAGACATGCACATTTTAATCCAAACAGAACGAAAACATGATTTTATGAAATCAAATTTTATGAGTTCAAATATTTAATTTTGAGCTTTTGAACAAAATTATACAGATTAATTTAAAATTTTCAGCTTTTTACTTTGTTAAAATTTGAACGGATACTCTATAAAGCCTTTTTAGACATGCATGTTTTAATCCGAACAAAACAAAAAACAGATGTTATTAAATTAAATTTTATGAGTTCAAATAGTTAATTAAGGGCTTTTGAACAAAATTATACATATTTATCTAAAATTTTTCTGCTTTTTACTCGGTTAAAATTCAAACAGAATCTCCATAAAGACTTTTTAGACATGCACATTTTAAACCGAATAAAACGATAACTAGATGTTATTAAATTAAATTTTATGAGTTCAAATAGTTAATTATGGGACATTAAACAAAATTATGGAGATTAATCTACAATTTTCAGCTTTTTTCTCGGTTAAAATTTGAACAGATTCTCTTTAAAGCCCATTTACACATGCACGTTTTAATACCAACAAAACGAAAACAAGATTTTATTAAATGAAATTTTATGAGTTCAAATAGTTAATTTTGAGCTTTTGAACAAAATTATACTTATTAATCTAAAATTTTCAGCTTTTTATTCGGTTAAAATTCGAACGGATTCTCTATAAAGCCTTTTTAGACATGCACATTTTAATCCAAACAAAACAAAAACCAGATGTTATTAAATCAAATTTTATTAGTTCAAATAGTTAATTATGGAATTTTGAACAAAATTATAATGATAAATCTAAAATTTTCAGGTTTTTAATCGGTTAAATTCGAACGGATTCTCTAGAAAGCCATTTTAGACATGCACGTTTTAATCCGAACAAAATGATAACTAGATGTTATTAAATCAAACTTTTTGAGTTCAAATAATAAATTATGGGCTTTTGAACAAAATTATGTAGATTAATCTAAAATTTTTAGCTTTTTACTCGTTTAAAATTTGAACGGATTCTCTATAAAGCCTTTTTAGAAGTGGACGTTTTAATCCAAACAAAACAAAACCAGATGTTATTAAATAAAATTTTATGAGTTAAAATAGTTAATAATGAGATTTCAAACAAAATTATATAGATTAATCTAAAATTTTCAACTTTTTAGTCGGTTAAAATTTGAACGGATTCTCTATAAAGCAATTTTAGACATGCAAGTTTTAGTCCTACCAAAACGAAAACCAGATGTTATTAAATCAAATTTTATGAGTTCAAATAGTTGAATATGGTCTTTTAAACAAAATTATCCAGATTAATCTAAAATTTTTAGCTTTTTACTCGGTTAATATTCGAACGGATTCTCAACAAATCCTTTTTAGACGTATACGTTTTAATCCGAACAAAACAAAAACCAGATGTTATTAAATCAAATTTTTTGAGTTCAAATAATTAATTATGGGGTTTGAACAAAATTTTACAAATTAGTCTAAAATTTTCAACTTTTTACTCGATTAAAATTCGAACGAATTCTCTATAAAGCCTTTTTAGACATGCACTTTTTAATCCGAATAAAACGATAACTAGATGTTATTAAATCAAATTTTTTGAGTTTAAATAATTAATTATGGGCTTTTGAACCAAATTATACAGATTAATCTAAAATTTTTAGCTTTTTACTCGTTTAAAATTTGAACGGATTCTCTATAAAGCCTTTTTAGACGTGGACGTTTTAATCCGAACAAAATAAAACCAGATGTTATTAAATCAAATTTTATAAGTTCAAATAGTTAAGTATGAGATCTAGAACAAAATTATACATATTAATCTAAAAAATTCAGCTTTTTACTCGGTTAATATTCGAACGAATTCTCTATAAAGCCTTTTTAGACATGCACATTTTAATCCGAACAAAACAAAAATCAGATGTTATTAAATCAAATTTTACGAGTTCAAATAGTTAATTATGGGATTTTGAACAAAATTATACAGATAAATCTAAAATTTTCAGCTTTATACTCGGTTAAAATTTGAACGGATTCTCTATAAAGCAATTTTAGACATGCAAGTTTTAATCCCACCAAAACGAAAACCAGATGTTATTAAATCAAATTTTCTGAGTTCAAATAGTTGAATATGATCTATTAAACAAAATTATACAGATTAATCTAAAATTTTTAGCTTTTTACTTAGTTAATATTCGAACGGATTCTCTATAAAGCCTTTTTAGATATAGAAGTTTTAATCCGAACAAAACAAAAACCAGATGTTATTAAATCAAATTTTACGAGTTTAAATAGTTAATTATGGGCTTTTGAACAAAATTATACATATTAATCTAAAATTTTCAGCTTTTTAATCGGTTAAATTAGAACGGATACTCTATAAAGCCTTTTTTGAGATGCATGTTTTAATCTGAACAAAATGATAACTATATTTTATTAAATCAAATTTTTTGATTTCAGATAATTTATTATGGGCCTTTGAACAAAGTTATACAGATTAATCTAAAATTTTCATCTTTTTATACGTTTAAAATTTGAACGGATTCTCTAGAAAGCCTTTTTAGACATGGACGTTTTAATCCAAACAAAACAAAACCAGATGTTATTAAATCAAATTTGATGAGTTCAAATAGTTAATTATGAGATTTTGAACAAAATTATACAGATTAATCTTATGAGATTTTGAACAAAACAAAACCAGATTTTATTAAATGAAATTTTATGAGTTCAAATATTTAATTTTGAGCTTTTGAATAAAATTATACAAATTAATCTAAAATTTTTAGCTTTTTACTCGTTTAAAATTTGAACGGATTCTCTATAAAGCCTTTTTAGACGTGGATGCTTTAATCCGATCAAAACAAAACCTGATGTTATTAAATCAAATTTGATGAGTTCAAATAGTTAATTATGGGGTATTGAACAAAATTATACAGATTAATCTAAAATTTTTAACTTTTTACTCGGTTAAAATTCGAACGGATTCTCTATAAAGCCTTTTTAGACATGCACATTTTAATCCGAGCAAAACGATAACTAGATGTTATCAAATCAAATTTTTTGAGTTCAAATAATTAATTATGGGGTTTTGAACAAAATTATACAGATTAATCGAAAATTTTCAGCTTTTTACTTGGTTAAAATTTGAACGGGTTCTCTATAAAGCCTTTTTATACGTGGACGTTTTAATCCGAACAAAACAAAAACCAGGTGTTATTAAATGAAATTTTATGAGTTCAAATAGTTAATTATGGGATTTTGAACAAAATTATACAGATAAATCTAAAATTTGTAGCTTTTTACTCGGTTAAAATTCGAACGGATTAGCTATAAAGCAATTTTAGACAAGCTAGTTTTAGTCCTAACAAAACGAAAATTAGATGTTATTAAATCAAATTTTACGAGTTCAAATAGTTTATTATGGGCTTGTGAACAAAATTATACAGATTAATCTAAAATTTTCAACTTTTTACTCTATTAAAATTCGAACAGGTTCTCTATAAAGCCTTTTTAGACATGCACATTTTAATCCCAACAAAACAAAACCTAGATGTTATACACATTAATCTAAAATTTTCAACTTTTTACTCGATTAAAATTCGAGCGGATTCACTATAAAGCCTTTTTAGACATTCACGTTTTAATCCCAACAAAACTAAAACAAGATGTTATTAAATAAAATTTATGAGTTCAAATAGTTAAATATTGGCTTTTGAACAAAATTATACAAATTAATCTAAAATTTTTAGCTTTTTACTCGGTTAAAATTCGAACGGATTTACTATAAAGCCTTTTTAGACATGCACGTTTTAATCCCGTCAAAACGAAAACAAGATGTTATTAAATTAAATTTTATGAGTTGAAATAGTTAACTATGGATTTTGAACAAAATTATATAAATTAATCTAAAATCTCTAACTTTTTACTCGGTTAAAATTCCAACGGATTCTCTACAAAGCATTTCTAGACATGCACGTTTTAATCCCAACGAAACGAAAACCAAATGTTATTAAATCCAATTTTATGAGTTGAAATAGTTAATTACTGGTTTGTTAACAAAATTATACAGATTAATCTAAAATTTTATACTTTTTAATCGGTTAAAATTCGAACGGATTATCTACAATGCCTGTTTAGGCATGCACGTTTTAATCCAACAAAACGAAAACCAGATGTTATTGAATCAAATTTTATGAGTTGAAATAGTTAATTAGGGGCTTTTGATAAAATTCTACAGATTAATCTAAAATTTACAGCTTTTTACTCGGTTAAAATTCGAACGGGTTCTCTATAAAGCCTTTTTAGACATGCACGTTTTAATCCGAACAAAACAAAAAGCAGATGTTATTAAATAAAATTTTATGAGTTCAAATAGTTAATTATGGGATTTTTAACAAAATTAAAGAGATAAATCTAAAATTTTCAGCTTTTTACTAGGTTAAAATTCGAAAAAATTCTCTATAAAGTAATTTTAGACATGCAAGTTTTAATCCCACCAAAACGAATACCAGATGCTATTAGATCAAATTTTATGAGTTCAAATAATTGAATATGGTCTTTTAAACAAAATTATACAGATTAATCTAAAATTTTTGGCTTTTTACTCGGTTAAAATTCGAACGAATTCTCTACAAAGCCTTTTTAGACTTGCACATTTTAATCCCAACAAAAAAAAACAAGATTTTATTAAATTAAATTTTATGAGTTCAAATATTTAATTTTGAGCTTTTGAACAAAATTATACAGCTTAATCTAAAATTTTCAGCTTTTTAATCGGTTAAAATTTGAACGGATTCTCTATAAAGCCTTTTTAGACATGCACGTCTTAATCCCAACAAAAAGAAAACATGATGTTATTAAATCAAATTTTATGATTTTAAATAGTTAATTATATGCTTTTGAACAAAATTATACAAATTAATCTAAAATTTTCAACTTTTTACTCGATTAAAATTCGAACATATTCTCTATAAAGCCTTTTTAGACATGCACGTTTTAATCCGAACAAAATGATAACTAGATGTTATTAAATCAAATTTTTTGAGTTCAAATAATTCATTATGGGCCTTTGAACAAAATTATAAAGATTAATCTAAAATTTTTAGCTTTTTACTCGGTTAAAATTTGAACGGATTCTCTATAAAGCATTTTTAGATATGCAAGTTTAAATCCAAACAAAACTATAACTAGATGTTATTAAATAAAATTTTTTGAGTTCAAGTAATTAATTTTGGGCTTTTGAACAAAATTATACAAATTAATCTAAAATTTTCAGCTTTTTACTCGGTTAGAATTTGAACGGATTCTCTATAAAGCCTTTTTAGACATGCACATTTTAATCCGAATAAAACAAAAACTAGATGTTATTAAATAATATTTTATGAGTTTAAATAGTTAAATATTGGATTTTTAACAAAATTATACAGATAAAGCAATTTTAGACATGCAAGTTTTAATCCCATCAAAACAAAAACTATAGGTTATTAAATCAAATTTTATGAGTTCAAATAGTTGAATATGGTCTTCTAAACAAAATTATACATATTAATCTATAATTTTTAACTTTTTACTCCGTTAAAATTCGAACGAATTCTGTTTAAAGCCTTTTTAGATATGCACATTTTAATCCCAACAAAACGAAAACAATATTTTATTAAATATTTAATTTTGATCTTTTGAACAAAATTTTGCAGATTAATTTAAAATTTTTAGCTTTTTACTCGGTTAAAATTCAAACGGATTCTCTATAAAGCCTTTTTAGTCATGCACGTTTTAATCCCAACAAAACCAAGATCAGATGTTATTAAATTAAATTTTACGATTTTAAATAATTAATTATAGGCTTTTGAACAAAATTTACAGATTAATCTAAATTTTTTAGCTTTTTACTCGGTTAAAATTTGAAAGGATTCTCTATAAAGCCTTTTTAGACGTGGACGTTTTAATCCGAACAAAACAAAAAACATATATTATTAAATCAAATTTTATGAGTTCAAATAGTTAATTATGGGATTTTGAACAAAATTATACAGATAAATCTAAAATTTTCAACTTTTTACTCTGTTAAAATTCGAACGGAGTCTCTATAAAACAATTTATATGGACTTTTGAACATGGGCTTTTGAAAAAAATTATACAGATTAATCTAAAATTTTATGAGTTCAAATAGTTGAATATGGGCTTTTGAACAAAATTATAAAGATTAATCTAAAATTTTCAGCTTTTTACTCGGTTAAAATTCGAACGAATTCTCTATAAAGCCTTTTAAGACATGCACGTTTTAATCCGAACAAAACAAAACCCAAATGTTTTTAAATAAAATTTTATGAGTTCAAATAGTTAATCATGGGATTTTGAACAAAATTATACAGATTAATCTAAAATTTTTAGCTTTTTACTCGGTTAAAATTCGAACGGATTCTCTATAAAGCCTTTTTAGACTTGCACGTTTTTATCCCAATAAAACAAAAACCACATGTTATTAAATCAAATTTTATGAGTTCAAATAGTTAATTATGGGCTTCTGAACAAAATTATACAGAATAATCTAAAATTTTCAACTTTTTTCGATTAAAATTCAAACAGATTCTCTATAAAGCCTTTTTAAATATGCTCATATTAATCCGAGTAAAACGATAACTAGATGTTATTAAATCAAATTTTTTGAGTTCAAATAATTAATTATGGGCTTTTGAGCAAAATTATATAGATTAATCTAAAATTTTCAGCTTTTTACTCGGTTAAAATTTGAACGGATTCTCTATAAAACCTTTTTAGATATGAACGTTTTAATCCCAACAAAACAAAAATCATATGTTATTAAATCAAATTTTACGAGTTCAAATAATTAATTATGGGCTTTTGAACAAAATTATAGAAATTAATCTAAAATTTTCAGCTTTTTACTCGGTTAAAATTTGAACAGATTCTCTATAAAGCCTTTTTAGACATGCACGTTTTAATCCGAACAAAACAAAATCAGGATGTTATTAAATAAAATTTTATGAGTTCAAATAGTTAATTATGAGATTTTGAACAAAATTATACAGATAAATCTAAAATTTTCAGCTTTTTACTCGGTTAAAATTTGTACGGATTCTCTATAAAGCAATTTTAGACATGCAAGTTTTAATCCCACAAAAACGAAAACCAGAAGTTATTAAATCAAATTTTATGAGTTCAAATAGTTGAATATGGTCTTTTAAACAAAATTATACTGATTAATCTAATATTTTTAGCTTTTTACTCTTTTAAAATTCAAACGAATTCTCTACAAAGCCATTTTAGACATTCACATTTTAATCCAACAAAACGAAAATAAGATTTTATTAAATGAAATTTTATGAGTTCAAATATTTAATTTTGAGCTTTTGAACAAAATTATACAGATTAATCTAAAATTTTCTGCTTTTTACTCAGTTAAAATTCGAACGAATTCTCTATAAAGCCTTTTTGGACTTGCACGTTTTAATCGAAATAAAACAAAAAACAGATGTTATTAAATCAAATTTTATGAGTTTAAATAGTTAATTATGAGATTTTTAACTAAATTATACAGATAAATCTAAAATTTTCAGCTTTTTACTCGATTAAAATTCGAACGGATTCTCTATAAAACCTTTTTAGACGTTAACGTTTTAATACAAACAAAACAAAACCAGATGTTATTAAATCAAGTTTTATGAGTTCAAATCGTTAATTATAGGATTTTGAACAAAATTATACAGATAAATCTAAAATTTTCAGCTTTTTACTGGGTTAAAATTCAAACGGATTCTCTATAAAGCAATTTTAGACAAGCAAGTTTTAATCTCAACAAAACGAAAATTAGATATTATTAAATCAAATTTTATGAGTTTAAATTAGATATTATGGACAAAATTATACAGATTAATCTAAAATTTTTAGCTTTTTACTCAGTTAAAATTCGATTCGATTCTCTACAAAGCCTTTTTAGACATGCACATTCTAATCTCAACAAAAGGAAAACCAGATTTTATTAAATGAAATTTTATGAGTTCAAATATTTAATTTTGAGCTTTAGAATATAATTATACATATTAATCTAAAATTTTTAGCTTTTTACTCGGTTAAAATTCGAACGGATTCTATATAAAGCCTTTTTAGACATGCACGTTTTAATCCCAACAAATCAAAAACCAGATGTTATTAAATCAAATTTTATGAGTTCAAATAGTTAATTATGGGCTTTTGAACAAAATTATATACGTTAATCTAAAATTTTAAACTTTTTTAATCGGTTAAAATTCGAACAGACTCTCTATAAAGCCTTTTTAGACGTGCACGTTTTAATCCGAACAAAACAAAAACCAGATGTTATTAAATAAAATTTTATGTATTCAAATAATTAATTATGGTGTTTTGAACAAAATTATACAGATTAATCTAAAATTTTGAGCTTTTTACTCGGTTAAAATATGAACGGATTCTCTATAAAGCCTTTTTAGACATGTACGTTTTAATCCGAATAAAACAAAAACTAGATGTTATTAAATAAAATTTTATGAGTTCAAATAGTTAATTATGAGATTTTGAATAAAATTATACAAATAAATCTAAAATTTTTAGCTTTTTACTCGGTTAAAATTCGAACGGATTCTCTATAAAGTAATTTTAGAAATGCATGTTTTAATCCCAACAAAAACGAAAACCAGATGTTATTAAATCAAATTTTATGAGTTCAAATAGTTGAATATGGTCTTTTAAACAAAATTATACAGATTAATATAAAATTTTTAGCTTTTTACTCGGTTAAAATTCGAACGAATTCTCTACAAAGCCTTTTTAGACATGCGCATTTTAATCCCAACAAAACGAAAACCATATTTTATTAAATGAAATTTTACGAGTTCAAATATTTAATTTTGAGCTTTTGAATAAAATTATACAGATTAATCTAAAATTTTTAGCTTTTTGCAAGGTTAAAATTCGAAAGGATTCTCTATAAAGCATTTATAGACATCACGTTTTAGTCCCAACAAAACGAAAAACAGATGTTATTAAATCAAATTTTATGAGGTCAAATAGTTAATTATGGGCTTTTGAACAAAATTATACAAATTAATCTAAAATTTTCAACTTTTTAGTCGGTTAAAATTCGAACAATTCCTTATAAAGCCTTTTTAGACATGCACGTTTTAATCCAAACAAAACGATAATGAGATGTTACTAAATCAAATTTTTTGAGTTCAAATAATTAATTATAGGCTTTTGAACAAAATTATATAAATTAATCTAAATGTTTCAGCTTTTTACTCAGTTAAAATTTGAACAAAATCTCTATAAAGCCTTTTTAGACATGCACGTTTTAATCCGAATAAAACAAAAACTAGATGTTATTAAATAAAATTTTATGAGTTCAAATAGTTAATTATGGGATTTTGAACAAAATTATACAGATAAATCTAAAATTTTTAGCTTTTTACTCGGTTAAAATTCGAACGAATTCTCTATAAAGCAATTTTAGATATGCAAGTTTTAATCCCACCAAAACGAAAACCAGATGTTATTAAATCAAATTTTATGAGTTCAAATAGTTGAATATGGTCTTTTAAACAAAATTATACAGATTAATATAAAAATTTTAGCTTTTTACTCGGTTAAAATTCGAACGAATTCTCTATAAAGTCTTTTTAGACATGCACGTTTTAATCCCAATGAAACGAAAATCAGATGTTATTAAATCAAATTTTATGTGTTCAAATAGTTAATTAAGGGCTTTTGAACAAAATTATATAGATTAATCTAAAATTTTCAACTTTTTAGTCTGTTAAAATTCGAAAGGATTCTCTATAAAGCCTTTTTAGACATGCATGTTTTAATCCAAACAAAAAAAAACAAATTTTATTAAATGAAATTTTATGTGTTCAAATACTTAATTTTGAGCTTTTGAATAAAATTTTATAGATTAATCTAAAATTTTTAGCTTTTTACTCGGTTAAAATTTGAACGGATTCTCGATAAAGCCTTTATAGACATGCACGTTTTAATCCAAACAAAACAAAAACCAGATGTTATTAAATCAAATTTTATGAGTTCAAATAGTTATTATGGGCTTTTGAACAGAATTATACAGATTAATCTAAAATTTTCTACTTTTAAGTCGGTTAAAATTCGAACAGATTCTCTATAAAACCTTTTTAGACATGCACGTTTTAATCCAAACAAAACGATAACGAGATGTTATTAAATCAAATTTTTTGAGTTCAAATAATTAATTATGGGCTTTTGAAAAAAATTATACAGATTAATCTAAAATTTTCAGCTTTTTACTCGGTTAAAATTTGAACGGATTCTCTATAAAGTCTTTTTAGACATGCACGTTTTAATCCCAACAAAACGATAACTAGATGTTATTAAATAAAATATTTTGAGTTCAAATAATTAATTATGGGCTTTTGAACAAAATTATGCAGATTACTCTAAAATTTTCAGCTTTTTACTCGGATAAAATTCGAACAGATTCTCTTTAAAGCCCATTTACACATGCACGTTTTAATTTGAACGGATTTTCTATAAAGCCTTTTTATACATGCAAGTTTTAATCCGAACAAAATGATAACTAGATGATATTAAATCATATTTTTTGAGTTTAAATAATTAATTATTGGCTTTTGAACAAAATTATACAGATTAGTCGAAAAGGTTCAGCATTTTACTCGGTTAAAGTTCGAACGGATTCTCTATAAAGCAATTTTAGACATGCAAGTTTTAATCCCACCAAAATGAAAACCAGATGTTATTAAATAAAATTTTATGAGTTCAAATAGTTGAATATGGTCTATTAAACAAAATTATATACATTAATCTAAAATTTTTAGCTTTTTACTCGGTTAATATTCCATTGGATTCTCTATAGAGCCTTTTTAGACGTAGACATTTTAATACGAACAAAACAAAAATCATATGTTATTAAATCAATTTTTTTGAGTTCAAATAATTAATTATGGGCTTTTGAACAAAATTATACAAATTAATCTAAAATTTTCAACTTTGTGCTCGGTTAAAATTCGAATGGATTCTCTATAAAGCCTTTTTAGACATACAAGTTTTAATCCGAACAAAACTACAACTAGATATTATTAAATCAAATTTTTTGAGTTCAAATAATTAATTATTGGCTTTTGAACAAAATTATACAGATTAGTCTAAAAGTTTCAGCTTTTTACTCGGATAAAATTCAAACGGATTCTCAATAAAGTCTTTTTAGACATGCACGTTTCAATCCAAACACAACAAAAACCAGATGTGTTTAAATAAAATTTTATGAGCTCAAATAGTTAATTATGAGATTTTGAAAAAAATTATACAGATAAATCTAAAATTTTTAGCTTTTTACTCGGTTAAAATTCGAACGGATTCTCTATAAAGCAATTTTAGACATGCAAGTTTTAATCCCACCAAAACGAAAACCAGATGTTATTAAATCAAATTTTATGATTTCAAATAGTTGAATATGGTCTTTTAAACAAAATTATTCAGATTAACCTAAAATTTTAGATTTTTACTCGGTTAAAATTCCAACGAATTCTCTACAAAGCCTTTTTAGAAATACACATTTTAATCCAAACAAAACGAAAACAAGATTTTATTAAATGAAATTTTATGAGTTCAAATATTTAATTTTATGCTTTTGAACAAAATTATACAGATTAATATAAAATTTTCAACTTTTTACTCGGTTAAAATTCGAACGGATTCTCTATAAAGCCTTTTTAGACATGCACATTTTAATCCGAACAAAAGAAAAAACAAATATTATTACATAAAATTTTACGATTTCAAATAGTTAATTATGGGATTTTGAACAAAATTATACAGATAAATATAATATTTTCAACTTTTTACTCGGTTAAAATTCGAACGGATTCTCTATAAAGCAATTTTAGACAAGCAAGTTTTAATCCCACCAAAACGAAAATAAGATGTTATTAAATCAAATTTTATTTTTTCAAATAGTTGAATATAGTCTTTTAAATAAAATTATACAGATAAATCTAAAATTTTCAGCTTTTTACTCGTTTAAATTTCGAACGGATTCTCTATAAAGAAATTTTTGACAAGCAAGTTTTAGCCCCAACAAAACGAAAATTAGATGTTATTAAATCAAATTTTATGAGTTCAAATAGTTGAATATGGGCTTTTGAAAAAAATTATATAGATTAATCTAAAACTTTTAGCTTTTTACTTGGTTAAAATTCGAACGTGATTCTCTACAAAGCCTTTTTAGACATGCACGTTTTAATCCCCAAAAAACGAAACCAGATGTTATTAAATCAAATTTTACGAGTTCAAATAGTTAATTATGGGATTTTGAACAAAATTATACAGATTAATGGAAAATTTTCAGCTTTTTACTCGGTTAAATTTAAACGGATTCTCTATAAAGCCTTTTTAGAAATACACGTTTTAATCCGAACAAAATGATAACAAGATGTTATTAAATCAATTTTTTTGAGTTCAAATAATTAATTATGGGCTTTTGAACAGAATTATACAGATTAATCTAAAATTTTTAGCTTTTTACTCGGTTAAAATTCAAACGGATTCTCTATAAAGGCTTTTTAGACATGCACATTTTAACCTCAACAGAACGAAAACCAGATTTTATTAAATGAAATTTTATGAGTTTAAATATTTAATTTTGAGCTTTTGAATAAAATTATACAGATTAATCTAAAATTTTTAGCTTTTTACTCGGTTAAAATTCGAACAAATTCTCTATAAAACCTTTATAGACATGCACGTTTTAATCCCAATAAAACGAAAACCAAATTTTATTAAATCAAATTTTATGATTTCAAATAGTTAATTATGAGATTTTAAACAAAATTATACAAATTAATCTAAAATTTTCAACTTTTTAGTCGGTTAAAATTCGAACAGATTCTCTATAAATCCATTTTAGACATGCATGTTTTAATCCGAACAAAACAATTACTAGATGTTTTTAAATCAATTTTTTTGAGTTCAAATAATTAATTATGGGCTTTTGAACAAAATTATACAGATTAATCTAAAATTTTCAGCTTTTTAAAAGGTTAAAATTTGAACGGATTCTCTATAAAGCCTTTTTAGACATGCACGTTTTAATCCGAACAGAACAAAAACCAGATATTATTAATTCAAATTTTATGAGTTCAAATAGTTAATTAAGGGCTTTTGAATAAAATTATACAGATTAATCTAAAATTTTTAGCTTTTTACTCGGTTAAAATTCAAACGGATTCTCCATAAAGCCTTTTTAGACATGCACGTTTTAATCCGAACAAAACGATAACTAGATGTTATAAAATCAAATTTTTTGAGTTCAAATAATTAATTATGGGCTTTTGAACAAAATTATGCAGATTAATTTAAAATTTTCATCTTTTACTCGATTAAAATTCGAACAGATTCTCTTTAAATCCCATTTACTATTAAATGAAATTTTATGAGTTCAAATAGTTAATTTTGAGCAGATTAATCTAAAATTTTTATCTTTTTATTTAATCCCAACAAAACGAAAACCAGATTTTATTAAATGAAATTTTATGAGTTCAAATAGTTAATTTTGAGCTCTTGAACAAAATTATACTTATCAATCTAAAATTTTCAGCTTTTTACTCAGTTAAAATTCCAACGGATTCTCTATCAAGCCTTTTTAGACATGCACGTTTTAATCCCAATAAAATGAAAATAAGATATTATTAAATCAAATTTTATCAGTTCAAATAGTTAATTAAGGGCATTTGAATAAAATTATACTGATTAATCTAAAATTTTTAGCTTTTTACTTGTTTAAAATTTGAATGGATTCTCTATAAAGCCTTTTTAGACGTGGACGTTTTAATCCGAACAAAACGACAACTAGATGTTATTAAATTAAATTTTTTGAGTTCAAATAATTAATTATGGGCTTTTGAACAAAATTATACAGATCAATCTAAAATTTTTAGCGTTTTACTCGGTTAAAATTTGAACGGATTCTTTATAAAGCCTTTTTAGACATGCACGTTTTAATCCGAGCAAAACGATAACTAGATGTTATTAAATAAAATTTTTTGAGTTCAAATAATTAATTATGGGCTTTTGAACAAAATTATGCAGATTAATCTAAAATTTTCAGCTTTTTACTCGGTTAAAATTCGAACGGATTCTCTATAAAGCCTTTTTAGACATGCACGTTTTAATCCGAACAAAAAAAAATCATATATTATTAAATCAAATTTTACGAGTTTAAATAGTTAATTATGAGATTTTGAACAAAATTATATAGATAAATCTAACATTTTCAGGTTTTTACTCGGTTAAATTCGAACGGATTCTCTATAAAGCATTTTTAGACATACACGTTTTAATCCGAACAAAATGATAACTAGATGTTATTAAATCAATTTTTTGAGTTCAAATAATTAATTATAGGCTTTTGAAAAAATTTATACAGATAAATCTAAAATTTTTAGCTTTTTACTCGGTTAAAATTTGAACGGATTCTCTATAAAGCCTTTTTAGATGTGGACATTTTAATCCGAACAAAACAGAACGAGATGTTATTAAATAAAATTTGATGATTTCAAATAGTTAATTATGAGATTTTGAACAAAATTTTACAGATAAATCTAAAATTTTCATCTTTTTACTCGGTTAAAATTCAAACGGATTCTCTATAAAACCTTTTTAGACATGAACGTTTTAATCCGAACAAAACGAAAACTAGATGTTATTCAATCAAATTTTTTGAGTTCAAATAATTAATTATGGGCTTTTTGAACAAAATTATGTAGATTAATCAAAAACTTTTAACTTTTTACTCTGTTAAAATTCAAACGGATTCTCTATAAAGCCTTTTTAGACATGCACATTTTAATCTCAACAAAAGGAAAACCAGATTTTATTAAACGAAATTTTATGAGTTCAAATATTTAATTTTGAGCTTTTGAATAAAATTATACAGAATAATCTAAAATTTTTAGTTTTTTACTCGATTAAAATTCGAACAGATTCTCTATAAAGCCTTTACAGACATGCACGTTTTAATCCCAACAAAACAAAAACCAGATGGTATTAAATCAAATTTTATGAGTACAAATAGTTAATTATGAGCTTTTAAACAAAATTATACAGATTAATCTAAAATTTTCAACTTTTTAGTCGGTTAAAATTCGAACAGATTCTCTATAAAGCCTTTTTAGACATGCACGTTTTAATCCGAATAAAACAATTACTAGATGTTATTCAATAAAATTTTTTAAGTTCAAATAATTAATTATGGGCTTTTGAACAAAATTATACAGATTAATCTAAAATTTTTAGCTTTTTACTCTGTTAAAATTTCCTATAAAGCCTTTTTAGACATGCACGTTTTAATCCGAACAAAACAAAAAACGATAACTAGATGTTATTAAATCAAATTTTTTTATTTCAAATAATTAATTATGGGCTTTTGAACAAAATTATGCAGATTAATCTAAAATTTTCATCTTTTTACTCGGTTAAAATTCGAACAGATTCTCTATAAAGCAATTTTAGACAAGCAAGTTTTAATCCCAACAAAACGAAAACCAGATGTTATTAAATCAAATTTTATGAGTTCAAATAGTTGAATATGGTCTTTTAAACAAAATTATACAGATTAATTTGAACGGAATATGGATTATCGAATGTTTCCTTTTCTCTCTTCTCTCTCCTATCTCCTTCTCATTCTCCTAGCCGCCGCCTTTTCAACCGGTTCCCATGCCGTGCCGTTCACCAATCTTTCTCTGCCCTTCCACCATCTGAGAGAGGAAGAAACATTCGCCGGTCTCACCACCGCATTCAAGACGGACGGATCTCTTGTCGATCTCACCGCCATCTTTATGACGGAAGCTTCTATTGCTGATATGGCCTCTCCGGTTTTCACACTCCTTTTGTTAGCTGATCTCTTACGCTTCTTTATACCAACGACTCCTCTTGGATTCGTTTTCCGACTCGGATTCCACCCACCTCTGTGTGAGGATTCTTGGCCAATCTCTTGGCCTCGTTTCAGTTTCTGTTTCTTGACGCGTCTTCGTTTTTGTTTTAGGCAGAACCCTTCCTTGTTGCTCTCGATCAGTATATGGTTTCCTGGGTGTGGTGGTGTTCCCACTCTTGACGGTGTTTTACCGCGTCTATATTATCGGCGATGTAACTCTCATGTTTTACTGGTCGAGGACGTTGACCCGATCGGCCGTAGGAAGGTTGAATCTTCCGTGGTTGGGATGAACGACCTTTCCATGGCTTTCATGGCTCTCCTACCTCCCTCTTTAGGTCCTAAACCCTATATTTCATCGTTATTTTTTCATCTTACCGCCCGAGACCTTCAACAGCCCTTCTCTGGTGTTTCTCAGTTTCCCATCCGAGCCTGGGTTTCTTTGGTTGGTGCAGAGTCCTTCTCCTGGATGGTTTGCTCTTTCTCTTGCTATATATCTCTATTCTTTAGCTCTTTGTTTCTGTCTCTTCTTAACACGGGTTGTGGACGATTGAGGTGCCTCTCTCTTTGGTTCGTTGTTGTGTTTCTCCCTTCTCCCTCCATGTCTTGGCGTTGCTTGATCCAGAGGTTGGCTCCACCATGCTGGCTCGTTGTCGTACCACTGTATATACTCCGGTACAGTCTCGGTTCTTTGCGGTGCAGGCTTTGAACGCTCCCCAGATGTACCGGATCTCGTCGCTATCTTTGTTGCTGCTCTATCTTGATGAGAGGCATCACCGACGTCGAAAACAGCGGTTCTCCTTACTGCTTTGCTTTAACTCGAACATCTTGCTATCCACGTTTGTCTCCTGGTTTTTACAGGTCGCGATCCGACGGCTATGGTGGATTTACATCGCCGTTCTGTTTTTGCTGCTGTGATCTTGGCCGCGTCTATTTCATGATGGTCTTCTTGGCCGTGTCTGTGAGGGTGGTCCTCGGCACCGTTGCATTTGTCCTTTTCATCGGCGGCCTCGTCCTGTCGAGATCTCTTCTATCCAGTGGTCGTTCGGGTCGGTTGCGATCCGACGGTTATAGTGGCTTCGTTTCCTCTCCATCGTCGATCTGTCTTTGCTGCTGCGGCCTTGGCTACGTCTGATTCTTGTTGGTGTTCTTGGCCGTGCCTGCGAGGGGTATCCTCGACGCCGGAGTTCTTTCCAGTGGCCGCTCGAGTCCTTTCGCTGCTGGAAGCCTGCTTGGTTGGGGCGGGGTGCGCAGCTGTTGGAGACCCATGCATTGTACGTGCATGCGGCTCCTGCTGCTCACGTCCTTTGCGATGCTCGGGCGGGTTCAGCTCTAATACGGTATCGTTTTGCCCTTATGTGCCGAGAAAGGTTTGATATTTTCTTGATGGTGTCTTTTTTACTCATATATTATCGACTGTTCTCTTCATGGTTACGTTTTACAGGGCCTATGATCCATCGAATTGTATATATTATCGTCTTTTCTCTTGCTTTATTGTTTGTTTTTGTCTTTCTTATATTCTCTTTAATGTTTTTGTTCTTGGTACTGCTTCTGTTCATGTCAATGTTATTCGTGATATCAATGTTATGTTGTGATCACTTTTGTTTACCAACCTTTTATAAGGCTCATACCAACACCTCTCACGGTGTTTTGCTTAAACATTGGTCTGCTCACCAGACTTTTATGCCAACTATTATTGTTATTCTAATGGTCTTCACAATCCTTCCATACTATAATTTTGTTCTTTATGGTCTCCTATTTTATTTCATTCAAAATATAATTCCCACTCCTTTTCAAATTCTTATTTCTTTTTTTAATTACAATCTTTATCTCTTTTCAACCTATTCTATTATTTTTAATAGATTTTTGGTCTTCTCTTTCCAGCGTTTTTATCTCTTCTTTATAAGATATTCTATTCCTTTTCAAACTCTTATTTTCTTTCTTACTCTTGATAAAACTGTTCCTCTCTTTATACTTTATTCTTTCCCATACTTTACTCCCATTGCCGCCCATCCTCTCCTTTCTTTATCCTAATGGATTCCAAAACTTTTCTCCAACAACTCGGGAATATTCAATTCACTGAGGAAGAGCAATCTACCATCTTTCAAACCAACCTACCTTGGGACGCAGCTGAAGCTGACTCTCATACGACCCTTCTAGGGAATATGATCACCTCTAAGGACCTTGATGATCAGATTATTATTAAAGCTTTCACCGGAATTTGGACCCCGGCTAAACTTTCCTCTATGCGTTTACTGCGGCCACGACTGTTTCTTATCTGCTTCAAGGATGAGAGGATTAAGGATGATATCCTTTCTAGGGGACCATGGACATACAAAGATGAGTGGCTTTCTCTCACCCAATATGACCCTTCTATTAGCATTGATGATCATTCCTTCCTAACAATGAATGTGTGGGTGCGGATTTATAATATTCCGCCTATCCTTCTTACTTCGGAAGAATCTGCTAACAATACTGGTGAGTCCCTTGGAGCTCTCATTGGCTCTGTGACAAAGATTGATACAAGGAAAATGGATCTCAATATGGTTGACTATCTTCGGGTAGAAGTATCTCTAGATGCCTCTAAACCAGTTCGACGTTGTGTTGCTATTGGTGGAGGGTCTTCTACCCGGTTTTGTCCTCTGCAATATGAACGCCTTCCTACTCTCTGCCACTGTTGTGGTCGTGTTGGCCATTCTCTTGATTTTTGCTCTATCCCGGTCGAGCAGAGGCCTGAACAACTTCAATATGGTGACTGGCTCCGCTATCTCCCTAAGAAGAAGATTTCTCAACCTCTGCAGAGAGGTCGCATCCGTTACATTACGCAAAGCTCTCAGGCATCTCCTTCCACGGGTTCTAATGATAAGGGCAAAGCTCCGGTGATTGATCTGTCCGCCCAGGAGAACGCCCCTCCTTCTGAATCTTTGCCTGTCTTCTCACAGGGCCCTCGTACTCTTCCAACTGTCCCAAGTAAACTATCTGCTCGGCGTGGCCCTACTCAGCCCTTGCAAACGGTTTTTCCGGATTTGGAACCCAATATAACTACTCGGTCTAAGATTCCCGATGGTGATGGTGTTGCTGATGATAGTCTGTCGGCGCCAGAACTCCAAGAACTAGAGCTTGACCTTGCCAATGATGTCGCTTTCCAGGAAACTGCTGACTGGATTGAACATGCGCCACCAACCAAGAGAATTGCTCGTGCAGTTGCCACTAGGGGATCTAAGAGAACTCCACCATCTGATGAGGGCTCTCGACCTAAACGCCCTCGGCCACCTCCTAAAGGTTCTGCAGAAAAAGATGGGATGAGCAGCACAAACAACTCTCCGGCGGAGGTTGACAGTGGTCAACCCCGCCGAGCCCAATGATTGATCTACTTTGGAACTGTCATGGCTTCTTTTCCATGGCAGTTCTCTCTTTAGTTTATCTTTTTTCTTTCTTCGTTGTTTTTAGTTTCTTGAGTTTTTTAGGACAGTTTTCTTTTTTCGCTTTGTTTTTTAGGCTTGTCTTTTGGTTTAATAATATTTCCTTTTCTTTGTTTTTTTACTTTGGCTCTTTCTCTTCTCTTCTTCTTTTTTGCTCTTCTTTTTTCTTTTCTTTTTTCTTTTTTACTTATGTTATTCTACGATTCCATATACCACCCTTTGAAAGGGATCTTTCCAACGTCTCCCTTGACGTTTCTTTGCCTTTTAAGAGGAGTTACTCTCCTTCTCTACTTTCTTTCTACTTACATTATTGGTTAGCTGGGATGAGCAGCGTTAACAACTCTCCGGCGGTGGTTGATAGTGATCAACCCCGCCGTGAGCAATGAAAATATTATGTTGGAACTGCCAGGGTCTTGGCAACGCCCAGGCAGTTCTTGCTTTAAAACGAGCTGTCTCCAAGCATGATGTTGATTGTCTCTTTCTGTGTGAGACCAGATTGAACAGACAAAACATGGATCGTATTAAGCTCAAACTTGGCATGCACGGTTGTCTAGCTGTTGATCCCAGGCCTTCCTGTACAGGGCTTGCCATCATATGGAAGAATAATTCTTCTATTGATCTTTCTTATTCAGATCGACATATTGATGTTCTTGTTACATTTGAACAACTTCAATTCCACTTTACTGGCATACACGGTTTCCCTGAAACTGCGAACAAACACAAGACTTGGCAATTAATAGACTCCCTGAATGTAGCCGGCTCTCTTCCTTGGCTTCTAGGGGGGATTTTAATGAAATCCTTTATGACAACGAAAAACAAGGCGGTTCTCGCCGTGCTCGTTCACAAATTAACAATTTTCAAGAGTGCCTTGATAATAATGATCTCTTCGATTG
Source organism: Abelmoschus esculentus (assembly GCA_035048815.1). Taxonomy (NCBI): domain Eukaryota; kingdom Viridiplantae; phylum Streptophyta; class Magnoliopsida; order Malvales; family Malvaceae; genus Abelmoschus; species Abelmoschus esculentus. Next base: position 16,827,430 of record JAUCBN010000008.1, on the reverse strand, counting down.
CAAACCAAACTCTGGATGGTTCACTTGGACCAGATCGGGACGCAACTCGGTAACCATTATGGAAAGGCTTGACAGATTTCTTGGTAATTCAACCTGGTTCAATACTTTCCCTAATTGTCAAGCTATCTCTTTCTTTCAGGCGCGTTCTGACCATTGTCCTATTTTAATGGACACTAGGCCTGTACTGGGTCCCCCATTTGTGCGGCCCTGCACAGTGTTCCGTTATGAGAACTGTTGGGCTGATAATCCTGAAGTTCTTTTACGTATTAAAGAGCTATGGTCTTCTCCATCTCGATCGACTCTAAGTAAACTGCACGATATCGGGCTCTTCCTTGCTAATTGGCAAACTACCAAACGGCTGAAGTCCAATAAGCGTATCTCCCAGTTGAATGACTTTATTAACCGGTGTCTTGCGCGCCATCTATCCGACTCTGAAATCAATAGCCTTCTCTCTGCTAAACGCGAGCTCGATAGCTTACTTACTGCGAAGGAAATCTATTGGGCTCAACGAGCTCGAACTCTCTGGTTAGAACACGGTGATAAAAATACATCCTTTTTCCACGCCAGAGCGACTAGCCGTCGGCGAAAAAACCAGATTGTTGGTCTCTTTAACGGTCAAAATATTTGGCAAACTAATTCCAATGATATTATGACTACCACGGTTACATACTTCCAAAATCTTTTTGCTTCATCCTCTCCTATGATAGATTCATCAATTTTGAATAATATTCCCACCGTTGTTACGGATGCAATGAATAACTAACTTAACAAGGACTTCACTCCGGATGAAATTCATACTGCTTTTCGTGATATCGATCCAAGGAAGGCCCCGGGGGTCGACGGTTTTCCCAGCAGTTTCTTCCGGAAACATTGGGATATTCTTGGCTCGGAGTTTATATCTCTTTGCCTTGGGCTTCTTCGAGGGTCCATTAATATGGAAGAGGTCAATCGTACCATTATTGTGCTTATTCCCAAAATTGATGAACCTACTACAATGCGTCATCTTCGACCTATTAGTCTCTGTACAGTTATTTATAAAACTGTCTTGAAAGTTCTGGTTAACCAGCTAAAATCTATCATACCCATTTGTATTAGTGGTAACCAAGCTGCTTTTGTTCACGGTAGGAACATTACGGATGATATTCTTATAGCCCATGAACTCATTCATACCCTTAATACTGATGCTACTTCCATCGCGAAAGGGGCTAGTTTAAAATTAGATATGGAAAAGGCCTTCGACCGTGTTGAATGGACTTTTCTAGAACATATTATGCTTCGTTTAGGCTTTAACTCCAACTGGGTGTCCCTTATTATGAGGTGTATATCCTCAGTCACCTTTCAAGTTCGAGTGAATGATTCTCTTTCTCGGCCTTTTAAGCCTTCTCGAGGTTTACGATAAGGAGATCCTCTCTCCCCTTTTCTGTTTCTGTTCTGTACGCAGGGTCTTTCTGCCTTGCTCAATGCTGAGAAATCTTCGGGTGCTCTCCCGGGGCTTTGCGCTAGTAGAAATGGACCACGTGTCAATCACCTTCTTTTTGCAGACGACTGTGTGGTTTTTATCAAGACCAATATGGCAGAAGTGCAACGCCTTCGGGACGTTCTGCACATTTATGCCACTTCGTCTGGACAAGCAGTGAACTTTGAGAAATCTACCATCTTCTACTCTCAGAAAACTCCCTTGTCACTCCGCATAGCCATCAATGACATACTGCATGTCAGGGAGGTGAATGATCCTGGGCTTTACTTAGGGGTCCCCCTTCTCATTGGAAAGAATAAAACTGCTGCTCTGGGTTTTACCAGAGATAAGATGACTGCCAGAATGAACAGTTGGGATAAGCATCTCCTCTCTTTCAGTGGGAGAGAAGTCTTTATCAAATCTGTTCTTCAATCTATGCCTCAATATGTTATGTCTTGCTACCTTCTGCCACTCAACATTATTGATGACATGACTACCTCCATACGCCGTTACTGGTGGTCTGGAAAATCTGGCAAAAAAGGTTGGCATATGCTTCCCTGGGATACTGTCTATCTCCCAAAAGCGGCTGGGGGTATCGGCTTTCGTGACCTGCACCATTTTAACATTGCTTTACTCGGTAAGCAGATCTGGCGCCTTGTGTGTACTCCGGGGAGCCTTCTTAGTCAAATTTACAAATGCAAGTACTACCCGACTGGTTCTTTATTAGACTCTGTTTCCTCGCGGAGTTCCTCCTTTGCCTGGAAAGGGCTCAGTGTAGCTATCTCTAAACTTCGTGAGGGTTTTTTTATACGTCCAGGTATGAATAGTTCCATCCGAATCCACTTCGACAATTAGGGAGGTTCTCAGCCTTTACGCCTTTATGGTGATTATGAGATCAATGATGAAGTGCCTTTGCGCGCTGGCACTTTTATGCTATCTACCTTACCCCGATGGGATGAATCCAAAGTTCGGAATTACTTTACCTATGAGGATGCCAACATCATCCTCAATGTCCCTATTATTAATGATACCAAGGATACTACCCTCTGGGGTAACCATGATTCTGGTATTTATTCTGTACGATCGGGCTATCAATTTTTGCAGCTTCCGCCAGGTCCAGTTAATAGACCCTCTAAGCTTTGGAAAATTCTCTCTAAGTTACCCACTCTTCCTAAGGTACGCTCCTTTGCTTGGAGGTTATGCCACAATGCACTTCCGTCTGGTCACAAAATCCTTCAGGCCAATCTAGGCTCGGGGATTTGCCCTTTATGCAATTTGACCATTGAAACCACTATCCATGCTTTAAGGGACTGCCCTTGCACTAGGGAGGCGTTTGAGTTGGCAGGACTCCCTTCCCGGGTTCTTTCCCCTGTTTATACCTCCCCTCTTCACTGGCTCTCTGTGGCAGCTGGCTTTCTTTCTCTTCAGTAATTCTCTTTATTTCTTACGATCTTATGGAATCTCTGGAACCGTCGTAATGACTTTGTCCATAATAGCCATCTTCAACCGGTTTGGTTAACCGTTACTAATGCTTTCAGCCTTTTACATGATTATACCTCTGCAAACACTGCCTCCTGTCTACATTCCCGGCTAGCTGAGCCCACTTTTGCTCTTGCTAGATGGACGAAACCAGACTCTGGTTGCGTCAAGATTAACACGGATGGTGCTTTCGACCCCGTGTTGAAAGGAGCTGCAGCTGGTGTCATTGCTAGGGATTCCTCTAGCATTGTCCTTGGCGGTTGTTCTTTGCCTCTCCTCTGCCCTGATCCTGCGTCTGTTGAAGCTCTTGCCCTCCTGGAAGATCTGAAGCTTGCCTCTTCTAATGGTTGGTCCCGTGTTGTCTTCGAGACTGACTCCGCTTCCATTGCTAATAAGGTCAACGATCCCCTTTATCAGGACCGTTCCTCTGTGCAACCTTTGGTGTCTCGTATCCGTTCCATTCTTGGTACTTTGCCTGATTGTAAGATTTGTTATGTACCAAGAGAGGCTAATGTTGTAGCCCATGTGTTAGCTTCTAGGGCTTTGCGTTCCTTTTCTTCTTGTTTTTTCTCCTTTGACTTTCCCGATTTTATTCGGGCTTCTGTAAACTCTGAGAGGTTCTCCTCCTCTTTGCAATAAGATCCTGGGTACTCTTTTCCCCATAGGGGCTTTCCTCCCCTAGGGGGGTTGGCTATAGGGGGTTTTAACGAGGCCCTTTTCAAAAAAAAAAAAATTCAAACAGATTCTCTTTAAAGCCCATTTACACATGCACGTTTTAATCCCAATAAAACGAAAACCAGATTTTATTAAATAAAATTTTATGAGTTCAAATAGTTAATTTTGAGCTTTTGAACAAAATTATACTTATCAATCTAAAATTTTCAGCTTTTTACTCGTTTAAAATTCCAACGGATGGTTTCTTTCTTTTCTCTCTTCTCTCTCTTTTTCCTCCTTCTCATGTTCTTACTCTTAGCCGTCTTCTTCTTCCTCACAACCGGTTCCCATGCTGCGCCGTTCTCCAGCCTACCTCCACCCTACCACCGCCTGAGAGAGGAAGGAACATTCGTCGTTCTTACCACCGCATTCACGACGGACGAAACTTTTGCCGATCTCACCACCATCTTTACGACGGAAGCCAAATTTGCTGGTATGATCTCTTCAGTTTCCATACTAACTTTAAGGGCCAATTGTTTCTTCCTCCTCTCGACTACCACCTTGGTGGTTCCTTTTCTTTTTCCGTTCTTTATACCAACGAATCCTTATGGATTCGTATTCCGATTCGGTTTCCACCCACCGTTGTGTGCGGATTCTTGTTTCCAAGGGCCTTCTTGGTCTCGGTTTCTTCCGACGTTGTTTCTTGGCTTAAGGAATCTTCATTCATCTACACTTGAGAGGACTCTGAGATCTAAGTCTGGGATGGAGTCTCAGCGTCAGGAGATGTCGCTCTTTTATGGTGTTTTGGTGCTCTCCTTTATTCCCGGATCTGGTTTGTTCTGGTTGTTTCCATTGTTGTGGATAGAAGAGAGCTTCTTGAAGCGTTCTCATTACTGTTTTTTGCAGGACTCCACCTTGATGCCTCCGATCAGCGATAACCACGCCCGATTTCCTGGGGGTGAATGCGTCCACACTCTCGACGGTATCATACCACGTCTCTTTCGATGACGTTCCTTCCACGACTGCGCTGCTGTTTTCCTCGTCGAGGACGTTGACTTGATTGGCCGTATGAGGTCCATACTATTCACTTTTTGTCGATCCTTTCACGGTGTTTTTCCGTTGATCTTCTCCTGTTATTTGCTCTCTGGAGCTTTATCTTGCTGGTGCTTCCAATCCTTCCTACGTCACAAGGAGGATGAAACAGCCACGACCGGGATGCCCGGTGTTTCCATGGCCAATATGGCTCTCTTACCACCCTTTTTTTGGTTTAAAATCTATACTCTTTTTCTGTTCTTTAGCTTTACTGTCCGAGACTATCGTCAATCCTTCCCTGGTGTTTCCCAGCTTCCTACCCGACCCTGGGCTTCCTTGTTTGGTGCGGAGTCACACTCCTGGGAGGATTTCTTTTTTTCTTTTTATATTTCTTTATCCTTTAGTTGTTTGTTTATGCTTCTCTTTACCACTGGTAGTGGACGGACGAGGTGGCTCCTTTCTCGGTTCGTTGCTGTATACTGAACATCTCCTCCGTCTTCTTCTCTTTGGTCTCTTGTTTGGGTTCTTTGCTTTTGGCGTTATGATACCACCATTTATGGTGTTTGCTCTCGGCTCTTCTCTAGTGCCACTTATGCCTTCTTGTTATCATCTGGGATTCAATATTGTCAAGGTGCCCTCTTCTTCACTTCCGGTGCATGGCTTCTCCCTTTCTCCTTTACATCATGGCGACGCTTGGTCCAGAGAAGGGCTCTTCGCACGTTGTCTGGATTGGCTCGTCAGTCTAGTCCTCGGGGCATCATAGTTGGCCCTTTGTGGTCTTCTCTTTCGTTCTTTATTATACTCAGTATACCATCCTGCGGCTGGGTTATTTCCTACTTCTTCTATGGTGCAAACAACCTGTGCGTCACTGTATATACTCCGGTAAGGTCTTGCTTTTCTACAGTGTTGGTTTTGAATGTCTCCCAGACGTATCTTGCTCGTATGTGCCCCTCTGTTCGATCGGATCTCTCCTTCCTTGTTTCTTGGAGGCTACGGCTATGCTCTCTTCTTCTTGTTCGTGACCCTGTTATGTGTGCTTTCTTTCATATTCAACGTTGGAATCATCCTGGTTTGGTGCCGTCAGTCTCCCAGTCGTTTGCTAGGGGTACGGTGCTTTGCTCGCTCCATGTTTCTCTCTGATCTCGGCGTTGGGGTTGAATCTTGTTGCTTATCCACTGGTCGCTTCTGGGTCTTGGAGCTTCGGCCTCCTTTTACATGTGAGGTTTTCCCTCCGACTCTACCCTCCTTGGTGTTGATCTCTACTGCTGCTATTGCATGCTCCCTCCGACTCTTCTTTGTTCGTTTGGTGCAAGGATGATCCCGTTAGCTCTGGTTTCTGTTTTACTTTGGGTTCGTATCGTTACTGCATTCAGTTCTTCCCTTTTCGTGTATTGTTTTTCATGTTATTCTATGTTCCTCGGTTCCAGCTTCTTTTATTCGTCTTGTTATGGTATATTAGGGCTGCTTCTTTTATTCTTTGACATTACTTTTCGATTTAGTTCTCTTCATATACCACCCTTCTTTGGGGATTTCTCTAACACCTTTAATGGTGTCTTTTTCTTCCTAACCGTTTTTCGGTTCCATAGCTCCATCTTTTATAGCTTGACTCTCTATGACTTTATTCGTCTTCTTTGTTCTCACTTTCCTCTCCTAAACCAAACTCCTCTCTATCATCCTAATCCTCATTTGTTTCCTTCTATAAGGGTCACGATATTTTTTACAATTTTTTATTCCATATTTTACAATATCTTACTTTTACCTCTTTTCAAACTCTACCACTTTTACTTTTTATCTACTTTTTATTATCCTAATTTATTTATTTTCATCAGTGATAAGCTATCTTTGTCTATCTCTCCTTTAATTTATATTAATCTTTACCTCTTTTATCTATTATCTCTTTTTACCCTTTTCAGCTGTAATTCTATTTTATTTCAAACTCTTCCCTTCCTATATAAATTTGGCCCTAAGCTACACATTTTCTCATTCTCTACTCTTCTCACACGCTATTCTCTTTGTCTTTCTCTTAGCTTTTCTTTTGGTCTTTCCAAACTTTTTACAATGGATTCTAAGTCATTCCTACAACAACTTGGCAATATTTACTTTACCGTTGATGAACAGGCAACCATCTTCCAACCCTCTATGTCTTGGGGTATATCAGAAGAAGATACACAATCTTCTCTTCTTGGGAAGCTTATTACTTCAAAGGAGATTGATGATCAGGTGATTATCAAGGCGTTCACTGGCATTTGGACTTCGTCCAAACTTGTCTCTATGAGAATCTTGAAGCCACATATGTTTCTTATCCGTTTCAAGGATGAAAGAATTAAGGATGATATACTTTCTAGAGGTCCTTGGACATACAAAGATGAATGGCTTGCTCTCACTCAATACAATTCTGCTATCACTCCTGATGAACATTCCTTTTCTATAATGAACATCTGGGTGCGTATTTATAACATCCCGCACATCTTTCTGGCCTCGGAAGATTCAGCTAATGATATTGGCATGTCCCTTGGAACCATTATTGGATCAGTAACAAAAATTGATACGAGGAAAATTGATCTTAACATAGTTGACTACTTGCAGGTGGGCTTATCGATTGATGCCACGCAACCAATTCGGCGCTGTATTGCTCTTGGGGGTGGTCCTTCTCCAAGGTTCTGTCTGCTCCAATATGAACGGCTGCCTCTCATTTGTTACTGTTGTGGCCGAATTGGCCATTCCCTCGACTTTTGTTCCGTCCCGAAAGAATCGCGTCCTGAACAACTTCCTTTTGGTGACTGGTTAAGGTTTCTTCCCAAGAAGAAAGATTCACAACCCACCCAAAGAGGTCGTATCCACTACATTACCAATGATAATAATGCTCAGCAAGTGCCTTCGTCATCCCAAACATCCAACACCAATGCCAGCATTGATAAGGGTAAATCTAAAGTTTCTTCGACATCTCTTCCGACCAACGGCAATAAGCCTGTATCGATCACTAAGCCCCCACTTCCCAAATTCCCTCGCCAACTCCCAACGGTTCCTAGCAAGCTCTCTGCTCGTCGATATCCTTCGCAGCCGCTGCAAATGGTTTTTCCTGACCAAGGCCCTAATATTACTACTAGGCAACAATCCAACGCCAATGCAGGAGAGGTGAGTCTCTCTGATCCTGATCTCCAAGAGCTTGAGGCTGATCTCGCAAATGATCATGATTTCTAGGAAGCAGCTAATTGGTTAGATTTTATGCCAACGCCTAAGCGTACTGCCCGACCAACCTCAAGTCGAGGTGCTAAAAGAACTCCTCCCTCCGGTGAATCTACTAGGGTCAAACGATCACGAGCCAGCATGGCACCGATGGAGAAAGCTGGGATGAGCAGCGCTAAAAACTCTGCGGCGGAGGTTGATTCTGATCAGCCCCGCCGAGCAAAATGATCAATCTCTTTTGGAACTGTCTGGGCCGGGGCAACGCTCTGACAGTTCCTCTTTTACAACATGTTGTTTTCTTGCATGTTGCTTTTCTGTTTTTGGTTTTTTCGTTTCTTTTTACTAGTGTCTTCTCCGCTTTCCTGCCTGTGTTAGGATCATGTGGTCATTTAGGCTTTGTTTTTGTTTTTAGGGCTTTGATGTTCTTCATTGGAATTAATAATACTATTCTTGTTTTCCTTTTTTATTTTTTCTGTTTTTCTTCTACGTTCTTTTTTGTTGTGGTTGTTTTTGTTTTAGTTTGTTATTCTAAGATATACCAAACTATATCTCGCATATCTATCTATTTTGTTTGTTATCTATTTCTTCCACACTCTGTGTTGACTATACCACCCTTATATAGGGATTATTCCAACATCTTTCATAATGGCACTATCATCTTTCATGGTGTTTTTTGTATGAACCGCTTGTGGTTTATGCTTCGCAATACTTCTCCTTTACCTTTTTTTACCAGATTGGCTATGGCTGGGATGAGCAGCGTAAAAAACTCTGCGGCGGAGGTTGGCTTTGATCAACCCCGCCGGGAGGAATGAAACTCTTATGTTGGAACTGTCAGGGTCTTGACAATACCCAGGCAGTTCGTGCACTACAACATGTTACCTCTAAGCATGATGTCGATTGTCTCTTTCTTTGCGAGACTAGATTGAACACACATAATATGGAACGGATTAAGCATAAGCTGGGTATGCATGGCTGTTTAGCTGTTGATCCCAGGCCTTCTTGTACTGGGCTTGCTATAATTTGGAATACCAATACCTCAATTGATTTGCTTTCCTTTTCGGATCGTCATATTGATGTCATTATTTCCTTTGGGTCCATCCGCATCCATTTTTCCGGTTTACATGGTTTCCCCAAAACTGCAAATAAATACAAAACTTGGCAGCTCATAAGTTCTCTCAACTCATCCTCAACCCTTCCTTGGCTCTTAGGGGGAGACTTTAATGAAATTCTTCACAACTATGAAAAACAAGGAGGTTCTCGACGCGCTCGATCGCAAATTAATAACTTTCGAGATTGTCTTGCTCAGAATGATCTTTTTGACTGTAAACAAACTTCTGGCTGGTTCACTTGGACTCGATCAAGTCGTACTACCGGAACTATCTTGGAAAGAATTGACAGATTCATTGGTAACTCTGATTGGTTTCACTCCTTTCCTAATTGTCGAGCTATTTCTTTCTTTCAGATGCGTTCTGATCACTGCCCTATTTTAATGGATACCAACCCCTCTCCACTTTTGCGCTCTACACGTACAAATACTCAGTTTCGTTATGAGGCCTGTTAGGCTAACAATCCAACTGTTTTATCCCGTATCACGGACATTTGGTCCAACCATCCTGGCCTGACCATTGAGAAGCTTCGAGCTATTGGACGATTCTTAGCTACTTGGCAATCTAATAAGAGCATCCAATCAAATGCGCGTATTACCCAACTGACTGACTTTATCAATATGTGTCTCAAGCGTCAACTTTCAGATCCGGATATTCAAAATCTTATTTCAGCTAAAGGAGAGCTGGATAGCTTGCTTAATGCGAAGGAAATTTATTGGGCTCAACGAGCTCGGACACACTGGTTGGAATATGGTGACAAAAACACTTCTTTCTTTCATGCCAGGGCGAATACCCGTCGGCGGAAGAATAACATTGTTGGTCTCTTTAACCACCAGAATGTATGGCAAACCAACATGGCTGACATTATGACTACTGCTATTAATTACTTTCAAACTCTTTTTACTTCCTCCTCCCCTACCATAGCATCTTCCATATTGGATAATATTCCTTTTATTGTTACTGAATCGATGAACCATGATCTGAATAAGGATTTTACAGCAGACGAAGTCTCTGTTGCATTTCGTGATATTGACCCGAGGAAAGCTCCAGGAGTCGATGGCTTCCCGAGTGGTTTCTTCAGGAAGTATTGGCACATCCTTGGACAGGATTTTACAAATCTTTGCCTCAGTCTCCTGAATGGGTCTGTTAGTATGGACGAGGTCAATCGTTCCATCATTGTTCTTATTCCCAAAATTAGCAACCCTACTACGATGCGGCATCTACGCCCTATTAGTCTTTGTACAGTTATCTATAAAACTGTGTCGAAAGTTTTAGTTAACCGTTTAAAATCTATTATTCCATTATGTATTAGTGGTAATCAGGCTGCTTTCATCCATGGACGGAGCATTACTGATAATATTCTTATTGCTCATGAGCTCATCCATACGTTAAATACAGATGTCACCTTGTTGGCAAAAGGTGCTAGCCTCAAGCTCGACATGGAAAAAGCCTTTGACCGTGTTGAATGGCCCTTTCTTGAGCAAATTATGTCTCGCCTAGGCTTCAACTCCAGCTGGGTTTCACTCATTATGAGGTGTGTCACCTCTGTTTCATTCCAAGTCCGCATTAACGATTCCCTCTCGCATCCTTTCAAGCCTAACAGAGGTCTACGGCAAGGGGACCCTCTCTCTCCTTTTCTCTTTCTCTTCTGTACTCAAGGGCTTTCTGCGCTGCTTAACTTTGAACAAACTAATGGTCACCTCCCCGGGCTTTGTGCCAGCAGAAATGGACCTCGGGTTAATCACCTTCTCTTTACAGATGATTGTGTTGTTTTCTTTCGGAACACAACTATAGAAGCTCAACGCCTTAAGGATGTTTTGTATACTTATGCCCTCTCATCGGGGCAGGCGGTGAATTTTGAGAAATCCACTATCTTCTTCTCACGGAGAACACCTACTCCGCTTCGGTCGGATATCAGTGCTATTCTCCATGTTCGTGAGGTGGATGATCCTGGTATCTATTTAGGAGTTCCTCTCCTTATTGGAAAGAACAAAACTGTAGCTCTGGGGTTCACAAGAGAAAAAATGAATGCCCGTCTTAATACTTGGGATAAACATCTTCTTTCCTTTAGTGAGAGGGAAATTTTCATTAAATCTGTTATACAATCTATGCCTCAATATGTTATGTCTTGTTACCTTTTACCACAAAACATTATTGATGACATGACCACCGCGATACGTCGGTACTGGTGGTCTGGGAAAGCTGATAAACGTGGATGGCATATGCTTCCTTGGGACACCATATGCCTACCAAGAGCAGCGGGCGGTGTTGGTTTTAGGGACCTTCACCATTTTAGTGTTGCTTTACTCGGTAAACAAATCTGGAGGTTGATTTGCGATCCTGATAATCTTCTTTGCCAGGTCTACAAGTGCAAATATTTCCCGACAGGCTCTGTCCTTGATTCTAGCTATACTCGGAGCTCCTCCTTTGCTTGGAAGGGTCTTAGCATTGCTATTTCTAAGCTTCGTCATGGTTTCTTTAAACGCCCTGGCATTTCCAGTAACATTCGGATTCATTTTGATAGATGGGGTGGTTCTCAGCCTGTAACCCTTTACGATGATTATGAGGTGAATGATGAAGTCCCCCTTCGTGCAAGTACTTTTATGCTGCGTAACTCGCCTCGTTGGGATGAACCAAAGGTGCGTGAGTATTTTTCTCATGAAGACGTTAATACTGTTCTTAATGTCCCAATTATTAATGACGTGAAAGACACCATACTTTGGGGACACCATGATGCTGGTATATATTCTGTTTGGTCCGGTTATCAATTCCTGCAGTTCCAGCCAAGGCCTATTCACATGCCTTCCAAGCTTTGGAAGATTTTATCTAAATTGCCTACTTTACCTAAAGTTCGTTCCTTTGGCTGGCGGTTATGTCATGATGCACTTCCCTCTGGGCAGAAGATCTTTCACGCCAATCTCAGGCCAGGTGTTTGCCCTATCTGTAATGTGGCCATTGAGTCTTCCCTCCATGCTTTGAGGGGCTGTCCTAGCGCCAAGGAGGCACTCCTTCTGTCTGGACTCCCCTCTCGGATTCTATCCACTGTTTTCTCTTCTCCCCATCAGTGGCTTTCTAATGTTGCTGGTTTCCTCTCTTTGCACCAATTCTCGCTTCTTGTCACAGTTTTATGGAACTTATGGAATCGTCGTAATGACTTTGTCCATACTAATCATCTTCAAACGGTCTGGTTGACTGTTGCCAATGCCTAGAAACTTTTCTCTGATTATACATCACTTAAGGATGTGTCCCTCTCGTGCTCTCGACTAGCTGAGCCCATTTTTGCTCACGCTAGATGGATGAAACAGGCTCCGGGTTTCGTCAAAATTAACACGGACGGGGCCTTTGACCCTGTCTTAAAAGGGGCCGCGGCAGGCGTCATTGCTCAAGACTCTGCTGGCTCGGTGCTCGGGGGTTGCGCCATGCCTCTCATTTGTCCGGATCCTGCTTCTGCTGAGGCTCTTGCCATCCTGGAAGGCTTGCGTCTTGCTGCTAACAATGGTTGGTCTAATGTGGTAATTGAAACGGACTCTGCTTCCATTGCCAACAAAGTAAATAATGCTCCTTCCCAAGATCTTTCCACAGTGCAACACTTGGTTACTCGCATCCGCACCACTCTTGGTACCTTGCCTGATTGTCAGATTTGTTATGTACCTCGAGCTGCTAATGTTGTAGCCCATATTTTGGCTACTAGGGCTTTACGTTCGTTTTCCTCTTGTTCTTTTGACTGTTTCTTTCCCGACTATATTCGGGCTTCTGTACTCTCGGAGAGGTCTTCCTCTTCTTCTCAATAATAACCTGGGTACTCTTTTCCCCATAGGGGCCTTACTCCTCTCGGGGTGGTTTGGCTATAGGGGTTTTTTAATGAGCCCTTTCTTTCAAAAAAATTCCAGCGGATTCTCTATCAAGCCTTTTTAGACATGCACGTTTTAATCCCAACAAAACGAAAATCAGATGTTATCAAATCAAATTTTATCAGTTTAAATAGTTAATTAAGGGCTTTTGAATAAAATTATACAGATTAATCTAAAATTTTCAGCTTTTTACTCGGTTAAAATTTGAACGGATTCTCTATAAAGCCTTTTTAGACATGCACATTTTAATCCGAACAAAACGATAACTAGATGTTATTAAATCAAATTTTTTGAGTTCAAATAACTAATTATGGGCTTTTGAACAAAATTATGCAGATTAATCTAAAATTTTCAGCTTTCTACTCGGTTAAAATTCAAACGGATTCTCTATAAAGCCTTTTTACACATGAAGTTTTTAATCCGAACAAAACGATAACTAGATGTTATTAAATCAAATTTTTTGAGTTCAAATAACTAATTATGGGCTTTTGAACAAAATTATGTAGATTAATCTAAAATTTTCAGTTTTTTACTCGGTTAAAATTCAAACGGATTCTCTATAAAGCCTTTTTAGACATGAACGTTTTAATCCGAACAAAACGATAACTAGATGTTATTAAATCAAATTTTTTGAGTTCAAATAATTAATTATTGGCTTTTGAACAAAATTATGTAGATTAATCTAAAATTTTCACCTTTTTACTCGGTTAAAATTCGAACGGATTCTCTATAAAGCCTTTTTAGACATGCACGTTTTAATCCGAACAAAATGATAAGTAGATATTATTAAATCAAATTTTTTGAGTTCAAATAATTAATTATGGTCTTTTAAACAAAATTATACAAATTAATCTAAAATTTTCAGCTTTTTACTCGTTTAAAATTTTAACGGATTCTCTATATAGCCTTTTTAGACGTGGACGTTTTAATCCGAACAAAACAAAACTAGATGATATTAAATCAAATTTTATGAGTTCAAATAGTTAATTATGAGATTTTGAACAAAATTATACAGATTAATCTAAAATTTTTAGCTTTTTACTTTGTTAATATTCGAACGGATTCTCTATAAAGCCTTTTTAGACATGAACGTTTTAATCCGAACAAAATGACAAGTAGATGTTATTAAATCAAATTTTTTGAGTTCAAATAATTAATTATGGGCTTTTAAACAAAATTATACAGATTAATCTAAAATTTTCAACTTTTTACTCAATTAAATTTTGAACGGATTCTCACATTTTAATCCGAACAAAACGATAACTAGATGTTATTAAATTAAATTTTATGAGTTCAAATAGTTAATTATGGTCTTTCGAACAAAATTATACAGATTAATCTAAAATTTTCAACTTTTTACTCGGTTAAAAGTCGAACAGATTCTCTTTAAAGCCCATTTACACATGCACGTTTTAATCCCAACAAAACGAAAACTAGATTTTATTAAATGAAATTTTATGAGTTCAAATAGTTAATTTTGAGCTTTTGAAGAACATTATAAGGATTAATCTAAAATTTTCAGTTTTTTACTCAGTTAAAATTCGAACGGATTCTCTATAAAGCCTTTTTAGACATGCACGTTTTAATCTGAACAAAACAAAAACCAAATGTTATTAAATAAAATTTTATGAGTTCAAATATTTAATTATGGGATTTTGAATAAAATTATACAGATAAATCTAAAATTTTCAGCTTTTTACTGGGTTAAAATTCGAACGGATTCTCTATAAAGGAATTTTAGACAAGCAAGTTTTAATCCCAACAAAACGAAACCGGATGTTATTAAATCGAATTTTATGAGTTCAAATAGTTGAATATGGGCTTTTGAACAAAATTATACAGATTAATCTAAAATTTTCAACTTTTTACTCGATTAAAATTCGAACAGATTCTCTATAAAGCCTTTTTGGACATGCACGTTTTAATCCGAATAAAATGATAACTAGATGTTATTAAATCAAATTTTATGAGTTCAAATAGTTAATTATGAGCTTTTGAATAAAATTATACAGATTAATCTAAAATTTTCAACTTTTTACTCGGTTAAAATTTGAACAAATTCTCTATAAAGCCTTTTTAGACATGCACGTTTTAATCCGAATAAAACGATAACTAGATGTTATTAAATCAAATTTTTTGAGTTAAAATAATTAATTATGAGCTTTTGAACAAAATTATACAGATTAATCTAAAATTTTCAGCTTTTTACTCGGTTAAAATTTGAATGGATTCTCTATAAAGCCTTTTTAGAGATACACGTTTTAATCCGAATAAAACAAAAACAAGATGTTATTAAATAAAATTTTATGAGTTCAAATAGTTAATTATGGGATTTTGAAAAAAATTATTCAAATAAATCTAAAATTTTTAGCATTTTACTCGGTTAAAATTTGAACGGATTCTCTATAAAGCAATTTTACAAATGCACATTTTAATCCCAACAAAAAAAAACAGATGTTATTAAATCAAATTTTATGAGTTCAAATAGTTGAATATGGTCTTTTAAACAAAATTATACAGATTAATATAAAATTTTTAGCTTTTTACTCGGTTAAAATTCGAATGAATTCTCTATAAAGCCTTTCTAGACATGTACATTTTAATCCAACCAAAACAAAAACAAGATTTTATTAAATGAAATTTTTTGAGTTCAAATATTTAATTTTGAGCTTTTGAACAAAATTATACAGATTAATCTAAAATTTTATGCTTTTTACTCGGTTAAAATTCGAACGGATTCTCTATAAAGCCTTTTTAGACATGCACGTTTTAATCCCAACAAAACGAAAATCAGATGTTATTAAATCAAATTTTATGAGTTCAAATAGTTAATTATGTGCTTTTGAACAAAATTATACAAATTAATCTAAAATTTTCAACTTTTTACTCGATTAAAATTCGAACAGATTCTCTATAAAGCCTTTTTAGACATGCATGTTTTAATCCGAGCAAAACGATAAGTAGATGTTATTAAATTAAATTTTTTGAGTTCAAATAATTAATTATGGGCTTTTAAACAAAATTATACAAATTAATCTAAAAGTTTCAGCTTTTTACTCGGTTAGAATTTGAACGGATTCTCTATAAAGCCTTTTTAGACATGCACGTTTTAATCCGAATAAAACAAAAACTAGATGTTATTAAATACAATTTTATGAGTTCAAATAGTTAATTATGTGATTTTGAATAAAATTATACAAATAAATCTAAAATTTTTAGCTTTTTTTACTCGGTTAAAATGTGAAAGGATTCTTTATAAAGCCTTTTTAGACATGCATGTTTTAATCCAAACAAAACAAAAACCAAATGTTATTAAATAAAATTTTTTGATTTCAAATAGTTAATTATGGGATTTTTAACAAAATTATACAGATAGATCTAAAATTTTCAGCTTTTTACTCGGTTAAAATTCGAGCGGATTCTCTATAAAGCAATTTTAGACATCCAAGTTTTTATCCCATCAAAATGAAAACAGATGTTATTAAATCAAATTTTATGAGTTCAAATAGTTGAATATGGTCTTTTAAACAAAATTATACATATTAATCTAAAATTTTTAGCTTTTTACTCGGTTAAAATTCGAACGAATTCTCTACAAAGCCTTTTTCGACATGCACATTTTAATCCCAACAAAACGAAAACAAGATTTTATTAAATGAAATTTAATGTTTTAAAATATTTAATTTTGAGCTTTTGAACAAAATTATACAGATTAATCTAAAATTTTTAGCTTTTTACTCAGTTAAAGTTCGAACGGATTCTTTATAAAGCCTTCTTAGACATGCACGTTTTAATCCGAATAAAACAAAAACTAGATGTTATTAAATAAAATTTTATGAGTTCAAATAGTTAATTATAGGATTTTGAATAAAATTATACAAATAAATCTAAAATTTTTAGCTTTTTACTCTGTTAAAATTCGAACGGATTCTCTATAAAGCAATTTTAGAAATGCACGTTTTAATACCAACAAAACGAAAACCAGATGTTATTAAATCAAATTTTATGAGTTCAAATAGTTGAATATGGTCTTTTAAAAAAATTATACGGATTAATATAAAATTTTCAACTTTTTACTCGATTAAAACTCGAACAGATTCTCTATAAAGCCATTTAAACATGCTCGTTTTAATCCGAACAAAACGATAATTAGATGTTATTAAATCAAATTTGTGATTTCAAATAATTAATTATGGGCTTTTGAACAAAATTCTACAGATTAATCTAAAATTTTTAGCTTTTTACTCGGTTAAAATTCGAACGAATTCTCTATAAAGCCTTTTTAGACATGCACGTTTTAATCCGAACAAAACGATAACTAGATGTTATTAAATCAAATTTTTTGAGTTCAAATAATTAATTGTGGGGTTTTGAACAAAATTATATAGATTAATCTAAAATTTTCAGCTTTTTACTCAGTTAAAATTTAAACGGATTCTCTATAAAGCCTTTTTAGACATGCACATTTTAATCCGAACAAAACAAAAAACAGATGTTAGTAAATAAAATTTTATGAGTTCAAATAGTTAATTATGGGATTTTTAACAAAATTAAACAGATAAATCTCAAATTTTCAGCTTTTTAGTAGGTTAAAATTCGAACGAATTCTCTATAAAGCAATCTTAGACATACAAGTTTTAATCCCACCAAAACGAAAACCAGATGCTATTAAATCAAATTTTATGAGTTCAAATAGTTGAATATGGTATTTTAAACAAAATTATACAGATTAATCTAAAATTTTTAGCTTTTTACTCGGTTAAAATTCGAACGAATTCTCTACAAAGCCTTTTAGACATGCACATTTTAATCCCAACAAAACGAAAACAAGATTTTATTAAATTAAATTTTATGAGTTCAAATATTTAATTTTGAGCTTTTGAACAAAATTATACAGATTAATCTAAATTTTTCAGCTTTTTACTTGATTAAAATTCGACGGATTCTCTATAAATCTCATTTAGACATGCACGTTTTAATCCCGAAAAAACAACAACCATATGTTATTAAATCAAATTTTATGAGTCCAAATAGTTAATTATGTGATTTTGAACAAAATTATACAGATAAATTATACAGATAAATCAAATGGACCCTCCATAAAGCCTTTTTAGACATGCACGCTTTAACTCTCAACAAAACGAAAACCAGATTTTATTAAATGAAATTTTATGAGTTCAAATAGTTAATTTTGAGCTTTTGAACAAAATTATACTTATTAATCTAAAATTTTCCGTTTTTTGCTCGGTTAAAATTCGAACGGATTCTCTATAAAGCTTTTTTATACATGCACATTTTAATCCGAACAAAACAAAAACCATATGTTATTAAATCAAATTTTATGTTATTAAAATTCGAAAGGATTCTCTATAAAGCAATTTTAGACATGCAAGTTTTAATCCCACCAAAACGAAACCTAGATGTTATTAAATCAAATTTTATGAGTTCAAATACTTGAAAATGGTCTTCTAAATAAAATTATACATATTAATCTAAAGTTTTTAGCTTTTTACTCGGTTAAAATTCGAACGAATTCTCTACAAAACCTTTTTAGACATGCATATTTTAATCCCAACAAAACGAAAACAAGATTTTATTAAATGAAATTTTATGAGTTCAAATATTTAATTTTGAGCTTTTGAACAAAATTATACAGATTAATCTTAAATTTTCAGCTTTTTACTCGGTTAAAATTCAAACGGATTCTCTGTAAAGCCTTTTTAGACATGCACGTTTTAATCCCAACAAAACGAAAATCAGATGTTATTAAATCAAATTTTATGAGTTCAAATAGTTAATTATATGCTTTTGAACAAAATTATACAAATTAATCTAAAATTTTCAACTTCTTACTCGATTAAAATTCGAACAGATTCCCTATAAAGCCTTTTTAGACATGCACGTTTTAATCCGAACAAAAAGATAACTAGATGTTACTAAATCAAAACTTTTGAGTTCAAATAATTAATTATGTAAGTAAATCTAAAATTTTTAACTTTTTACTCTGTTAAAATTCGAACAGATTCTCTATAAAGCCTTTTTAGATATGCACGTATTAAACCGAACAAAACGATAAGTAGATATTATTAAATCAAATTTTTTGAGGTCAAATAATTAATTATGGGCTTTTGAACAAACTTATACAAATTAATCTAAAAGTTTCAGCTTTTTACTCGGTTAAAATTTGAACGGATTCTTTATAAAGCCTTCTTAGACATGCACGTTTTAATCCGAATAAAACAAAAACTAGATGTTATTAAATAAAATTTTATGAGTTCAAATAGTTAATTATAGGATTTTGAATAAAATTATACAAATAAATCTAAAATTTTTAGCTTTTTACTCTGTTAAAATTCGAACGGATTCTCTATAAAGCAATTTTAGAAATGCACGTTTTAATACCAACAAAACGAAAACCAGATGTTATTAAATCAAATTTTATGAGTTCGAATAGTTGAATATGGTCTTTTAAAAAAATTATACAGATTAATATAAAATTTTCAAATTTTTACTCGATTAAAACTCGAACAGATTCTCTATAAAGCAATTTAAACATGCTCGTTTTAATCCGAACAAAACGATAATTAGATGTTATTAAATCAAATTTGTGATTTCAAATAATTAATTATGGGCTTTTGAACAAAATTATACAGATTAATCTAAAATTTTTAGCTTTTTACTCGGTTAAAATTCGAACGGATTCTATATAAAGCCTTTTTAGACATGCACGTTTTAATCCCAACAAAACGAAAATTAGATGTTATTAAATCAAATATTATGAGTTCAAATAGTTAATTATGTGCTTTTTGAACAAAATTATACAAATTAATCTAAATTTTTCAACTTTTTACTCGATTAAAATTCGAACAAATTCTCTATAAAGCCTTTTTAGACATGCACGTTTTAATCCGAACAAAAACATAACTAGATGTTATTAAATCAACTTTTTTGAGTTCAAATAATTAATTATGGGCTTTTGAACAAAATTATACAAATTAATCTAAAATTTTCAACTTTTTACTCGGTTAAAATTCGAATAGATTATCTATAAAGCCTTTTTAGTCATGCACGTATTAAATCGAACAAAACGATAAGTAGATGTTATTAAATCAAATTTTTTGAGTTAAATTAATTAATTATGGTCTTTTAAACAAAATTATACAAATTAATCTAAAAGTTTCACCTTTTTACTCGGTTAGAATTTGAACGGATTCTCTATAAAGCCTTTTTAGACATGCACATTTTAATCCGAATAAAACAAAAACTAGATGTTATTAAATAAAATTTTATGAGTTCAAATAGTTAATTATGTTATTTTGAATAAAATTATACAAATAAATCTAAAATTTTTAGCTTTTTACTTGGTTAAAATTCGAACGGATTCTCTATAAAGCAATCTAAGAAATGCACGTTTTAATCCCAACAAAACGAAAACCAGATATTATTAAATCAAATTTAATGAGTTCAAATAGTTGAATATGGTCTTTTAAACAATATTATACAGATGAATATAAAATTTTTAGCTTTTTACTCGGTTAAAATTCGAACGAATTCTCTACAAAGCCTTTTTAGATATGCACATTTTAATCCCAACAAAACGAAAACAAGATTTTTTTAAATGAAATTTTATGAGTTCAAATATTTAATTTTGAGGTTTTGAACAAAATTATACAGATTAATCTAAAATTTTTAGCTTTTACTCGGTTAAAATTCGAACGGATTCTCTATAAAGCCTTTTTAGACATGCACGTATTAAATTGAACAAAACGATAAGTAAATGTTATTAAATCAAATTTTTTGAGTTCAAATAGTTAATTATGTGCTTTTGAACAAAATTATACAAATTAATCTAAAATTTTCAACTTTTTACTCGATTAAAATTCGAACAGATTCTCTATAAAGCCTTTTTAGACATGCACGTTTTAATCCGAACAAAAAGATACCTAGATGTTATTAAATCAACATTTTTGAGTTCAAATAATTAATTATATGCTTTTGAACAAAATTATATAAATAAATCTAAAATTTTTAACTTTTTACTCGGTTAAAATTCGAACAGATTCTCTATAAAGCCTTTTTAGACATGCACGTATTAAACCGAACAAAACGATAAGTAGATATTATTAAATCAAATTTTTTGTGTTCAAATAATTAATTATGGGCTTTTGAACAAAATTATACAAATTAATCTAAAAGTTTCAGCTTTTTACTCGGTTAAAATTCGAACGGATTCTCTACAAAGCCTTTTTAGAAATGCACATTTTAATCTCAACAAAACGAAAACCATATTTTATTAAATGAAATTTTATGAGTTCAAATATATAATTTTGAGCTTTTAAATAAAATTTTATAGATTAATCTAAAATTTTCAGCTAATGGATTCTCTATAAAACCTTTATAGACATGCACGTTTTAATCCAACAAAACGAAAACCAGATGTTATTAAATAAATTTTATGAGTTCACATAGTTAATTATGAGCTTTTCAATAAAATTATACAGATTAATCTAAAATTTTCAACTTTTTAGTCGGTTAAAATTCGAACAGATTTTCTATAAAGCCTTTTTAGACTTGCACGTTTTAATCCAAACAAAACGATAACGAGTTGTTATTAAATCAAATTTTTTGAGTTCAAATAATTAATTATGGGCTTTTGAACAAAATTATACAGATTAATCTAAATTTTTCAGCTTTTTACTCTGTTAAAATTTGAACGGATTCTCAATAAAACCTTTTTAGATATGCACGTTTTAATCCCAACAAAGCGATAACTAGATGTTATTAAATCAAATATTTTGAGCTCAAATAATTAATTATGGGCTTTTGAACAAAATTATGCAGATTTATCTAAAATTTTCAGCTTTTTACTCAGATAAAATTCGAATAGATTCTCTTTAAAGCCCATTTACACATGCACGTTTTAATTCCAACAAAACAAAAACCATATTTTATTAGATGAAATTTTATGAGTTCAAATAGTTAATTTTGAGCTTTTGAACAAAATTATACTTATTAATCTAAAATTTTTAGCTTTTTACTCGGTTAAAATTCGAACGGATTCTCTATCAAGCCTTTTTAGACATGCACGTTTTAATCCCAACAAAAGGAAAATCAGATGTTATTAAATCAAATTTCATGAGTTCAAATAGTTAATTAAGAGCTTTTGAACAAAATTATACAGATTAATCTAAAATTTTCAGTGTTTACTCGGTTAAAATTTGAACGGATTCTCTATACAGCCTTTTTAGACATGCACGTTTTAATCCGAATAAAATGTTAACTAGATATTATTAAATCAAATTTTTTGAGTCAAATAATTAATTATGGGCTTTTGAACAAAATTATATAGATTAATCTAAAAGTTTAAGCTTTTTACTCAGTTAAAATTTGAACGGATTCTCTATAAAGCCTTTTTAGACATGTACGTTTTAATCCGAACAAAACAAAAACGAGATGTTATTAAATAAAATTTTATGACTTCAGATAGTTAATTATGGGATTTTGAACAAAATTGTACAGATAAATCTAAAATTTTCAGCTTTTTAATCGGTTAAAATTCGAACTGATTCTCTATAAAGCAATTTTAGACATACAAGTTTTAATCACACCAAAACAAAAACCAGATGTTATTAAATCAAATTTTATGAGTTCAAATAGTTGAAAATGGTCTTTTAAACAAAATTATACAGATTAATCTAAAATTTTCAGTTTTTTACTCGGTTAAAATTTGAATGGATTCTCTAATAAGCCTTTTTAGATATGCACATTTTAATCCAAACAAAATGAAAACAAGATTTTATTAAATAAAATTTTATGATTTCAAATATTTAATTTTGTGCTTTTGAACAAAATTATATAGATTAATCTAAAATTAACGAAAATCAGATGTTATTAAATCAAATTTTATGAGTTCAAATAGTTAATTATGGGATTTTGAACAAAATTATACAGATAAATCTAAAATTTTCAGCTTTTTACTCGGTTAAAGTTCGAACGGATTCTCTATAAAGCAATTTTAGACTTGCAAGTTTTAATCCCACCAAAACGAAAATCATATGTTATTAAATCAAATTTTATGAGTTCAAATAGTTGAATATGGTCTTTTAAACAAAATTATATAGAGTAATCTAAAATTTTTAGCTTTTTACTCGGTTAATATTCCAACGAATTCTCTATAGAGCCATTTTAGACGTAGACGTTTTAATCCAAACAAAACAAAAACCATATGTTATTAAATCAAATTTTTTGAGTTCAAATAATTAATTATGGGCTTTTGAACAAAATTATACAAATTAATCTAAAATTTTCAACTTTTTACTCGGTTAAAATTCGAATAGATTATCTATAAAGCCTTTTTAGTCATGCACGTATTAAATCGAACAAAACGATAAGTAGATGTTATTAAATCAAATTTTTTGAGTTAAATTAATTAATTATGGTCTTTTAAACAAAATTATACAAATTAATCTAAAAGTTTCACCTTTTTACTCGGTTAGAATTTGAACGGATTCTCTATAAAGCCTTTTTAGACATGCACATTTTAATCCGAATAAAACAAAAACTAGATGTTATTAAATAAAATTTTATGAGTTCAAATAGTTAATTATGTTATTTTGAATAAAATTATACAAATAAATCTAAAATTTTTAGCTTTTTACTTGGTTAAAATTCGAACGGATTCTCTATAAAGCAATCTAAGAAATGCACGTTTTAATCCCAACAAAACGAAAACCAGATATTATTAAATCAAATTTAATGAGTTCAAATAGTTGAATATGGTCTTTTAAACAATATTATACAGATGAATATAAAATTTTTAGCTTTTTACTCGGTTAAAATTCGAACGAATTCTCTACAAAGCCTTTTTAGATATGCACATTTTAATCCCAACAAAACGAAAACAAGATTTTTTTAAATGAAATTTTATGAGTTCAAATATTTAATTTTGAGGTTTTGAACAAAATTATACAGATTAATCTAAAATTTTTAGCTTTTACTCGGTTAAAATTCGAACGGATTCTCTATCAAGCCTTTTTAGACATGCACGTTTTAATCCCAACAAAAGGAAAATCAGATGTTATTAAATCAAATTTCATGAGTTCAAATAGTTAATTAAGAGCTTTTGAACAAAATTATACAGATTAATCTAAAATTTTCAGTGTTTACTCGGTTAAAATTTGAACGGATTCTCTATACAGCCTTTTTAGACATGCACGTTTTAATCCGAATAAAATGTTAACTAGATATTATTAAATCAAATTTTTTGAGTCAAATAATTAATTATGGGCTTTTGAACAAAATTATATAGATTAATCTAAAAGTTTAAGCTTTTTACTCAGTTAAAATTTGAACGGATTCTCTATAAAGCCTTTTTAGACATGTACGTTTTAATCCGAACAAAACAAAAACGAGATGTTATTAAATAAAATTTTATGACTTCAGATAGTTAATTATGGGATTTTGAACAAAATTGTACAGATAAATCTAAAATTTTCAGCTTTTTAATCGGTTAAAATTCGAACTGATTCTCTATAAAGCAATTTTAGACATACAAGTTTTAATCACACCAAAACAAAAACCAGATGTTATTAAATCAAATTTTATGAGTTCAAATAGTTGAAAATGGTCTTTTAAACAAAATTATACAGATTAATCTAAAATTTTCAGTTTTTTACTCGGTTAAAATTTGAATGGATTCTCTAATAAGCCTTTTTAGATATGCACATTTTAATCCAAACAAAATGAAAACAAGATTTTATTAAATAAAATTTTATGATTTCAAATATTTAATTTTGTGCTTTTGAACAAAATTATATAGATTAATCTAAAATTAACGAAAATCAGATGTTATTAAATCAAATTTTATGAGTTCAAATAGTTAATTATGGGATTTTGAACAAAATTATACAGATAAATCTAAAATTTTCAGCTTTTTACTCGGTTAAAGTTCGAACGGATTCTCTATAAAGCAATTTTAGACTTGCAAGTTTTAATCCCACCAAAACGAAAATCATATGTTATTAAATCAAATTTTATGAGTTCAAATAGTTGAATATGGTCTTTTAAACAAAATTATATAGAGTAATCTAAAATTTTTAGCTTTTTACTCGGTTAATATTCCAACGAATTCTCTATAGAGCCATTTTAGACGTAGACGTTTTAATCCAAACAAAACAAAAACCATATGTTATTAAATCAAATTTTTTGAGTTCAAATAATTAATTATGGGATTTTGAACAAAATTATACAAATTAATCTAAAATTATCAACTTTTTACTCGGTTAAAATTCGAACGGATTCTCTATAAAGCCTTTTTAGACATGCAAGTTTTAATCCGAGCAAAACGATAACTAGATGTTATTAAATCAAATTTTTTGAGTTCAAATAATTTAATTATTGGCTTTTGAACAAAATTATACAGATTAGTCTAAAAGTTTTAACTTTTTACTCGGATAAAATTCGAACGGATTCTCAATAAAGTCTTTTTCGACATGCACGTTTTAATCCGAACAAAACAAAAACCATATGTTATTAAATCAAATTTTATGAGTTCAAATAGTTAATTATGAGATTTTGAACAAATTATACAGATCAATCTAAAATTTTTAGCTTTTTACTCGATTAAAGTTTGAACGGATTCTCTATAAAGCAATTTTAGACATGCAAGTTTTAATCCCACCAAAACGAAAACAAGATGTTATTAAATTAAATTTTATGAGTTCAAATAGTTGAATATGGTCTTTTAAACAAAATTATACAGATTAACCTAAAATTTTTAGATTTTTACTCGGTTAAAATTCCGACGAATTCTCTACAAAGCCTTTTTAGAAATGCACATTTTAATCCAAACAAAACGAAAACAAGATTTTATTAAATGAAATTTTATGAGTTCAAATATTTAATTTTATGCTTTTGAACTAAATTATACAGATTAATCTAAAATTTTCAGATTTTTACTCGTTTAAATTCGAACGAATTCTCTATAAAGCCTTTTTAGACATGCACGTTTTAATCCGAACAAAACAAAAAACATATGTTATTAAATAAAATTTTACGATTTCAAATAGTTAATTATGGGATTTTGAACAAAATTATACAGATAAATCTAATATTTTCTACTTTTTACTCGATTAAAATTCGAACAGATTCTCTATAAAGCAATTTTAGACGAGCAAGTTTTAATCCCACCAAAACAAAAATCAGATGTTATTAAATCAAATTTTATGAGTTCAAATAGTTGAATATGGGCTTTTAAACAAAATTATATAGATAAATCTAAAATTTTCAGCATTTTACTCGTTTAAATTTCGAACGAATTCTCTATAAAGCAATTTTAGACAAGCAAGTTTTAGCCCCAACAAAACGAAACCAGATGATATTAAATCAAATTTTACGAGTTCAAATAGTTAATTATGGGATTTTGAAAAAAATTATACAGATTAATCTAAAATTTTCAGCTTTTTACTCGGTTAAATTTGAACGGATTCTCTATAAAGCCTTTTTAGACATGCACGTTTTAATCCGAACAAAATGATAACTAGATGTTATTAAATCAAATTTTTTGAGTTCAAATAGTTAATTAAATGAACCAGATGTTATTATCTCAAATTTTATGAGTTCAAATAGTTAATTAAGGGCTTTTGAACAAAATTATACAGATTAATCTAAAATTTTCAGCTTTTTACTCGATTAAACTTCAAACGGATCCTCCATAAAGCCTTTTTAGACATGCACGTTTTAACTCTCAACAAAACGAAAACCAGATTTTATTAAATGAAATTTTAGGAGTTCAAATAGTTAATTCTGAGCTTTTGAATAAAATTATACTTATTAATCTAAAATTTTTAGGTTTTTACTCGGTTAAAATTCGAACGGATTTTCAATAAAGCCTTTATAGACATGCACGTTAATCCAAACAAAACGAAAACCAAATGTTATTAAATCAAATTTTATGATTTCAAATAGTTAATTATGAGCTTTTAAAGAAAATTATACAGATTAATCTAAAATTTTAAACTTTTTACTCGGTTAAAATTTGAACGGATTCTCTATAAAGCCTTTTTAGACATGCACGTTTTAATCCGATCAAAACAAAAACCAGATGTTATTAACTCAAATTTTATCAGTTCAAATAGTTGAATATGGTCTTTTAAACAAAATTATATAGATAAATCTAAAATTTTCAGCATTTTACTCGTTTAAATTTCGAACGAATTCTCTATAAAGCAATTTTAGACAAGCAAGTTTTAGCCCCAACAAAACGAAACCAGATGATATTAAATCAAATTTTACGAGTTCAAATAGTTAATTATGGGATTTTGAAAAAAATTATACAGATTAATCTAAAATTTTCAGCTTTTTACTCGGTTAAATTTGAACGGATTCTCTATAAAGCCTTTTTAGACATGCACGTTTTAATCCGAACAAAATGATAACTAGATGTTATTAAATCAAATTTTTTGAGTTCAAATAGTTAATTAAATGAACCAGATGTTATTATCTCAAATTTTATGAGTTCAAATAGTTAATTAAGGGCTTTTGAACAAAATTATACAGATTAATCTAAAATTTTCAGCTTTTTACTCGATTAAACTTCAAACGGATCCTCCATAAAGCCTTTTTAGACATGCACGTTTCAACTCTCAACAAAACGAAAACCAGATTTTATTAAATGAAATTTTAGGAGTTCAAATAGTTAATTCTGAGCTTTTGAATAAAATTATACTTATTAATCTAAAATTTTTAGGTTTTTACTCGGTTAAAATTCGAACGGATTCTCAATAAAGCCTTTATAGACATGCACGTTTTAATCCCAACAAAACGAAAACCAAATGTTATTAAATCAAATTTTATGATTTCAAATAGTTAATTATGAGCTTTTAAAGAAAATTATACAGATTAATCTAAAATTTTAAACTTTTTACTCGGTTAAAATTTGAACGGATTCTCTATAAAGCCTTTTTAGACATGCACGTTTTAATCCGATCAAAACAAAAACCAGATGTTATTAACTCAAATTTTATGAGTTCAAATAGTTAATTAAGGGCTTTTGAACAAAACTATATAGATTAATCTAAAATTTTTAGCTTTTTACTCGGTTAAAATTCAAACGGATCCTCCATAAAGCATTTTTAGACGTGCACATTTTAATCCAAATAAAACGATAACTAGATGTTATTAAATCAAATTTTTTGATTTCGAATTATTAATTATGGGCTTTTGAACAAAATTATGCAGATTAATCTAAAATTTTCATCTTTTTACTCGGTTAAAATTCGAACAAATTCTTTTTAAAGCCCATTTACACATGCACGTTTTAATCCCAACAAAATGAAAAAAGATTTTATTAAATGAAATTTTATGAGTTCAAATAGTTAATTTTGAGCTTTTGAACAAAATTATACTTATCAATATAAAATTTTCAGTTTTTTACTAGGTTAAAATTCCAACGGATTCTCTATCAAGCCTTTTTACACATACACGTTTTAATCCCAACAAAACGAAAATCAGATGTTATTAAATCAAATTTTATCAGTTCAAATAGTTAATTAAGGGCTTTTGAATAAAATTATACAGATTAATCTAAAATTTTCAGCTTTTTACTCGGTTAAAATTTGAACGGATTCTCTATAAAGCCTTTTTAGACATGCACATTTTAATCCGAACAAATCAAAAACCAGATGTTATTATCTCAAATTTTAGGAGTTCAAATAGTTAATTAAGGGCTTTTGAACAAAATTATACAGATTAATCTAAAATTTTCAGCTTTTTACTCGATTAAACTTAAAACGGATCCTCCATAAAGCCTTTTTAGACATGCACGTTTTAACTCTCAATAAAACGAAAACCAGATTTTATTAAATGAAATTTTATGAGTTCAAATAGTTAATTCTGAGCTTTTGAATAAAATTATACTTATTAATCTAAAATTTTTAGCTTTTTACTCGGTTAAAATTCGAACGGATTCTCAATAAAGCCTTTATAGACATGCACGTTTTAATCCCAACAAAATGAAAACCAAATGTTATTAAATCAAATTTTATGATTTCAAATAGTTAATTATGAGCTTTTAAAGAAAATTATACAGATTAATCTAAAATTTTAAACTTTTTACTCGGTTAAAATTTGAACGGGTTCTCTATAAAGCCTTTTTAGACATGCACGTTTTAATCCGATCAAAACAAAAACCAGATGTTATTAACTCAAATTTTATGAGTTCAAATAGTTAATTAAGGGCTTTTGAACAAAACTATATAGATTAATCTAAAATTTTTAGCTTTTTACTCGGTTAAAATTCAAACGGATCCTCCATAAAGCATTTTTAGACGTGCACATTTTAATCCAAATAAAACGATAAGTAGATGTTATTAAATCAAATTTTTTGATTTCGAATTATTAATTATGGGCTTTTGAACAAAATTATGCAGATTAATCTAAAATTTTCATCTTTTTACTCGGTTAAAATTCGAACAGATTCTTTTTAAAGCCCATTTACACATGCACGTTTTTATCCCAACAAAATGAAAAAAGATTTTATTAAATGAAATTTTATGAGTTCGAATAGTTAATTTTGAGCTTTTGAACAAAATTATACTTATCAATATAAAATTTTTAGTTTTTTACTAGGTTAAAATTTCAACGGATTCTCTATCAAGCCTTTTTACACATACGCGTTTTAATCCCAACAAAACGAAAATCAGATGTTATTAAATCAAATTTTTTGAGTTCAAATAATTAATTATGGGCTTTTGAACAAAATTATGCAGATTAATCTAAAATTTTTAGCTTTTTTCTCGGTTAAAATTCGAATGAATTCTCTATAAAGCCTTTATAGACATGCACGTTTTAATCCCAACAAAACGAAAACCAGATGTTATTAAATCAAATTTTATGAGTTCAAATAGTTAATTATGAGCTTTTAAACAAAATTATACAGATTAATCTAAAATTTTCAACTTTTTAGTTGGTTAAAATTCGAACAGATTCTCTATGAAGCCTTTTTAGACATGAACGTTTTAATCCGAACAAAACGATAACTAGATGTTATTAAATCAAATTTTTTGAGTTCAAATAATTAATTATGGGCTTTTGAACAAAATTATGCAGATTAATCTAAAATTTTTAGCTTTTTACTCGGTTAAAATTCAAACAGATTCTCTATAAAGCCTTTTTAGACATGAACGTTTTAATCCGAACAAAACGATAACTAGATGTTATTAAATCAATTTTTTTGAGTTCAAATAATTAATTATGGGCTTTTGAACAAAATTATGCAGATTAATCTAAAATTTTTAGCTTTCTACTCGGTTAAAATTCAAACGGATTCTCTATAAAGCCTTTTTAGACATGAACGTTTTAATCCGAACAAATCGATAACTAGATGTTATTAAATCAAATTTTTTAAGTTCAAATAATTAATTATGGGCTTTTGAACAAAATTATGCAGATTAATCTAAACTTTTTAGCTTTTTTCTCGGTTAAAATTCAAACGGATTCTCTATAAAGCCTTTTTAGACATGCACATTTTA
Source organism: Abelmoschus esculentus (assembly GCA_035048815.1). NCBI lineage: Eukaryota > Viridiplantae > Streptophyta > Magnoliopsida > Malvales > Malvaceae > Abelmoschus > Abelmoschus esculentus. The sequence goes on along the minus strand of JAUCBN010000008.1, from coordinate 16,797,138 downwards.
ATCTCAACAAAACGAAAACTAGATTTTATTAAATGAAATTTTATAAGTTCAAATATTTAATTTTGAGCTTTTGAATAAAATTATACAGATTAATCTAAAATTTTTAACTTTTTACTCGGTTAAAATTCGAACGGATTCTCTATAAAGCCTTTATAGACATGCACGTTTTAATCCCAACAAAACGAAAACCAGATGTTATTCAATCAAATTTTTTGAGTTTAAATAGTTAATTATGATCTTTTAAATAAAATTATACAAATTAATCTAAAATTTTCAACTTTTTAGTCGGTTAAAATTCGAACAGATTCTCTATAAAGCCTTTTTAGACATGCACGTTTTAATCCGAACAAAACAATTACTAGCTGTTATTAAATCAAATTTTTTGAGTTCAAATAATTAATTATGGGCTTTTTAACAAAATTATACATATTAATCTAAAATTTTCAGCTTTTTACTCGGTTAAAATTTGAACGGATTCTCAATAAAACCTTTTTAGACATGCACGTTTTAATCCCAACAAAACGAAAACCAGATGTTATTAAATCAAATTTTTTGAGTTCAAATAATTAATTATGGGCTTTTGAACAAAATTATGCAGATTAATCTAAAATTTTTAACTTTTTACTCGTTAAAATTCAAACGGATTCTCTATAAAGCCTTTTTAGACATGAACGTTTTAATCCGAACAAATCGATAACTAGATGTTATTAAATCAAATTTTTTGAGTTCAAAAAATTAATTATGGGCTTTTGAACAAAATTATGTAGATTAATCTAAAATTTTCAACTTTTTACTCGGTTAAAATTCAAACGGATCGTCCATAAAGCCTTTTTAGACATGCACGTTTTAATCTCAACAAAACGAAAACCAGATTTTATTAAATGAAATTTTATGAGTTCAAATATTTAATTTTGAGCTTTTGAATAAAATTATACAGATTAATCTAAAATTTTTAACTTTTTACTAGGTTAAAATTCGAAAGAATTCTCTATAAAGCCTTTATAGACATGCACGTTTTAATCCCAACAAAAAGAAAACCAGATATTATTAAATCAAATTTTATGAGTTCAAATAGTTATTTATAAGCTTTTAAACAAAATTATACAGATTAATCTAAAATTTTCAACTTTTTAGTTGGTTAAAATTCGAACAGATTCTCTATAAAGGCTTTTTAGACATGCACGTTTTAATCCGAACAAAACGATAACTAGATGTTATTAAATCAAATTTTTTGAGTTCAAATAATTAATTATGGGCTTTTGAACAAAATTATGCAGATTAATCTAAAATTTTCAGCTTTTTACTCGGTTAAAATTCTAACGAATTCTCTATAAAGCCTTTATAGACATGCACGTTTTAATCCCAACAAAACGAAAACCAGATGTTATTAAATCAAATTTTATGAGTTCAAATAGTTAATTATGAGATTTTGAACAAATTATACAGATCAATCTAAAATTTTTAGCTTTTTACTCGATTAAAGTTTGAACGGATTCTCTATAAAGCAATTTTAGACATGCAAGTTTTAATCCCACCAAAACGAAAACAAGATGTTATTAAATTAAATTTTATGAGTTCAAATAGTTGAATATGGTCTTTTAAACAAAATTATACAGATTAACCTAAAATTTTTAGATTTTTACTCGGTTAAAATTCCGACGAATTCTCTACAAAGCCTTTTTAGAAATGCACATTTTAATCCAAACAAAACGAAAACAAGATTTTATTAAATGAAATTTTATGAGTTCAAATATTTAATTTTATGCTTTTGAACTAAATTATACAGATTAATCTAAAATTTTCAGATTTTTACTCGTTTAAATTCGAACGAATTCTCTATAAAGCCTTTTTAGACATGCACGTTTTAATCCGAACAAAACAAAAAACATATGTTATTAAATAAAATTTTACGATTTCAAATAGTTAATTATGGGATTTTGAACAAAATTATACAGATAAATCTAATATTTTCTACTTTTTACTCGATTAAAATTCGAACAGATTCTCTATAAAGCAATTTTAGACGAGCAAGTTTTAATCCCACCAAAACAAAAATCAGATGTTATTAAATCAAATTTTATGAGTTCAAATAGTTGAATATGGGCTTTTAAACAAAATTATATAGATAAATCTAAAATTTTCAGCATTTTACTCGTTTAAATTTCGAACGAATTCTCTATAAAGCAATTTTAGACAAGCAAGTTTTAGCCCCAACAAAACGAAACCAGATGATATTAAATCAAATTTTACGAGTTCAAATAGTTAATTATGGGATTTTGAAAAAAATTATACAGATTAATCTAAAATTTTCAGCTTTTTACTCGGTTAAATTTGAACGGATTCTCTATAAAGCCTTTTTAGACATGCACGTTTTAATCCGAACAAAATGATAACTAGATGTTATTAAATCAAATTTTTTGAGTTCAAATAGTTAATTAAATGAACCAGATGTTATTATCTCAAATTTTATGAGTTCAAATAGTTAATTAAGGGCTTTTGAACAAAATTATACAGATTAATCTAAAATTTTCAGCTTTTTACTCGATTAAACTTCAAACGGATCCTCCATAAAGCCTTTTTAGACATGCACGTTTTAACTCTCAACAAAACGAAAACCAGATTTTATTAAATGAAATTTTAGGAGTTCAAATAGTTAATTCTGAGCTTTTGAATAAAATTATACTTATTAATCTAAAATTTTTAGGTTTTTACTCGGTTAAAATTCGAACGGATTTTCAATAAAGCCTTTATAGACATGCACGTTAATCCAAACAAAACGAAAACCAAATGTTATTAAATCAAATTTTATGATTTCAAATAGTTAATTATGAGCTTTTAAAGAAAATTATACAGATTAATCTAAAATTTTAAACTTTTTACTCGGTTAAAATTTGAACGGATTCTCTATAAAGCCTTTTTAGACATGCACGTTTTAATCCGATCAAAACAAAAACCAGATGTTATTAACTCAAATTTTATCAGTTCAAATAGTTGAATATGGTCTTTTAAACAAAATTATATAGATAAATCTAAAATTTTCAGCATTTTACTCGTTTAAATTTCGAACGAATTCTCTATAAAGCAATTTTAGACAAGCAAGTTTTAGCCCCAACAAAACGAAACCAGATGATATTAAATCAAATTTTACGAGTTCAAATAGTTAATTATGGGATTTTGAAAAAAATTATACAGATTAATCTAAAATTTTCAGCTTTTTACTCGGTTAAATTTGAACGGATTCTCTATAAAGCCTTTTTAGACATGCACGTTTTAATCCGAACAAAATGATAACTAGATGTTATTAAATCAAATTTTTTGAGTTCAAATAGTTAATTAAATGAACCAGATGTTATTATCTCAAATTTTATGAGTTCAAATAGTTAATTAAGGGCTTTTGAACAAAATTATACAGATTAATCTAAAATTTTCAGCTTTTTACTCGATTAAACTTCAAACGGATCCTCCATAAAGCCTTTTTAGACATGCACGTTTCAACTCTCAACAAAACGAAAACCAGATTTTATTAAATGAAATTTTAGGAGTTCAAATAGTTAATTCTGAGCTTTTGAATAAAATTATACTTATTAATCTAAAATTTTTAGGTTTTTACTCGGTTAAAATTCGAACGGATTCTCAATAAAGCCTTTATAGACATGCACGTTTTAATCCCAACAAAACGAAAACCAAATGTTATTAAATCAAATTTTATGATTTCAAATAGTTAATTATGAGCTTTTAAAGAAAATTATACAGATTAATCTAAAATTTTAAACTTTTTACTCGGTTAAAATTTGAACGGATTCTCTATAAAGCCTTTTTAGACATGCACGTTTTAATCCGATCAAAACAAAAACCAGATGTTATTAACTCAAATTTTATGAGTTCAAATAGTTAATTAAGGGCTTTTGAACAAAACTATATAGATTAATCTAAAATTTTTAGCTTTTTACTCGGTTAAAATTCAAACGGATCCTCCATAAAGCATTTTTAGACGTGCACATTTTAATCCAAATAAAACGATAACTAGATGTTATTAAATCAAATTTTTTGATTTCGAATTATTAATTATGGGCTTTTGAACAAAATTATGCAGATTAATCTAAAATTTTCATCTTTTTACTCGGTTAAAATTCGAACAAATTCTTTTTAAAGCCCATTTACACATGCACGTTTTAATCCCAACAAAATGAAAAAAGATTTTATTAAATGAAATTTTATGAGTTCAAATAGTTAATTTTGAGCTTTTGAACAAAATTATACTTATCAATATAAAATTTTCAGTTTTTTACTAGGTTAAAATTCCAACGGATTCTCTATCAAGCCTTTTTACACATACACGTTTTAATCCCAACAAAACGAAAATCAGATGTTATTAAATCAAATTTTATCAGTTCAAATAGTTAATTAAGGGCTTTTGAATAAAATTATACAGATTAATCTAAAATTTTCAGCTTTTTACTCGGTTAAAATTTGAACGGATTCTCTATAAAGCCTTTTTAGACATGCACATTTTAATCCGAACAAATCAAAAACCAGATGTTATTATCTCAAATTTTAGGAGTTCAAATAGTTAATTAAGGGCTTTTGAACAAAATTATACAGATTAATCTAAAATTTTCAGCTTTTTACTCGATTAAACTTAAAACGGATCCTCCATAAAGCCTTTTTAGACATGCACGTTTTAACTCTCAATAAAACGAAAACCAGATTTTATTAAATGAAATTTTATGAGTTCAAATAGTTAATTCTGAGCTTTTGAATAAAATTATACTTATTAATCTAAAATTTTTAGCTTTTTACTCGGTTAAAATTCGAACGGATTCTCAATAAAGCCTTTATAGACATGCACGTTTTAATCCCAACAAAATGAAAACCAAATGTTATTAAATCAAATTTTATGATTTCAAATAGTTAATTATGAGCTTTTAAAGAAAATTATACAGATTAATCTAAAATTTTAAACTTTTTACTCGGTTAAAATTTGAACGGGTTCTCTATAAAGCCTTTTTAGACATGCACGTTTTAATCCGATCAAAACAAAAACCAGATGTTATTAACTCAAATTTTATGAGTTCAAATAGTTAATTAAGGGCTTTTGAACAAAACTATATAGATTAATCTAAAATTTTTAGCTTTTTACTCGGTTAAAATTCAAACGGATCCTCCATAAAGCATTTTTAGACGTGCACATTTTAATCCAAATAAAACGATAAGTAGATGTTATTAAATCAAATTTTTTGATTTCGAATTATTAATTATGGGCTTTTGAACAAAATTATGCAGATTAATCTAAAATTTTCATCTTTTTACTCGGTTAAAATTCGAACAGATTCTTTTTAAAGCCCATTTACACATGCACGTTTTTATCCCAACAAAATGAAAAAAGATTTTATTAAATGAAATTTTATGAGTTCGAATAGTTAATTTTGAGCTTTTGAACAAAATTATACTTATCAATATAAAATTTTTAGTTTTTTACTAGGTTAAAATTTCAACGGATTCTCTATCAAGCCTTTTTACACATACGCGTTTTAATCCCAACAAAACGAAAATCAGATGTTATTAAATCAAATTTTTTGAGTTCAAATAATTAATTATGGGCTTTTGAACAAAATTATGCAGATTAATCTAAAATTTTTAGCTTTTTTCTCGGTTAAAATTCGAATGAATTCTCTATAAAGCCTTTATAGACATGCACGTTTTAATCCCAACAAAACGAAAACCAGATGTTATTAAATCAAATTTTATGAGTTCAAATAGTTAATTATGAGCTTTTAAACAAAATTATACAGATTAATCTAAAATTTTCAACTTTTTAGTTGGTTAAAATTCGAACAGATTCTCTATGAAGCCTTTTTAGACATGAACGTTTTAATCCGAACAAAACGATAACTAGATGTTATTAAATCAAATTTTTTGAGTTCAAATAATTAATTATGGGCTTTTGAACAAAATTATGCAGATTAATCTAAAATTTTTAGCTTTTTACTCGGTTAAAATTCAAACAGATTCTCTATAAAGCCTTTTTAGACATGAACGTTTTAATCCGAACAAAACGATAACTAGATGTTATTAAATCAATTTTTTTGAGTTCAAATAATTAATTATGGGCTTTTGAACAAAATTATGCAGATTAATCTAAAATTTTTAGCTTTCTACTCGGTTAAAATTCAAACGGATTCTCTATAAAGCCTTTTTAGACATGAACGTTTTAATCCGAACAAATCGATAACTAGATGTTATTAAATCAAATTTTTTAAGTTCAAATAATTAATTATGGGCTTTTGAACAAAATTATGCAGATTAATCTAAACTTTTTAGCTTTTTTCTCGGTTAAAATTCAAACGGATTCTCTATAAAGCCTTTTTAGACATGCACATTTTAATCTCAACAAAACGAAAACTAGATTTTATTAAATGAAATTTTATAAGTTCAAATATTTAATTTTGAGCTTTTGAATAAAATTATACAGATTAATCTAAAATTTTTAACTTTTTACTCGGTTAAAATTCGAACGGATTCTCTATAAAGCCTTTATAGACATGCACGTTTTAATCCCAACAAAACGAAAACCAGATGTTATTCAATCAAATTTTTTGAGTTTAAATAGTTAATTATGATCTTTTAAATAAAATTATACAAATTAATCTAAAATTTTCAACTTTTTAGTCGGTTAAAATTCGAACAGATTCTCTATAAAGCCTTTTTAGACATGCACGTTTTAATCCGAACAAAACAATTACTAGCTGTTATTAAATCAAATTTTTTGAGTTCAAATAATTAATTATGGGCTTTTTAACAAAATTATACATATTAATCTAAAATTTTCAGCTTTTTACTCGGTTAAAATTTGAACGGATTCTCAATAAAACCTTTTTAGACATGCACGTTTTAATCCCAACAAAACGAAAACCAGATGTTATTAAATCAAATTTTTTGAGTTCAAATAATTAATTATGGGCTTTTGAACAAAATTATGCAGATTAATCTAAAATTTTTAACTTTTTACTCGGTTAAAATTCAAACGGATTCTCTATAAAGCCTTTTTAGACATGAACGTTTTAATCCGAACAAATCGATAACTAGATGTTATTAAATCAAATTTTTTGAGTTCAAAAAATTAATTATGGGCTTTTGAACAAAATTATGTAGATTAATCTAAAATTTTCAACTTTTTACTCGGTTAAAATTCAAACGGATCGTCCATAAAGCCTTTTTAGACATGCACGTTTTAATCTCAACAAAACGAAAACCAGATTTTATTAAATGAAATTTTATGAGTTCAAATATTTAATTTTGAGCTTTTGAATAAAATTATACAGATTAATCTAAAATTTTTAACTTTTTACTAGGTTAAAATTCGAAAGAATTCTCTATAAAGCCTTTATAGACATGCACGTTTTAATCCCAACAAAAAGAAAACCAGATATTATTAAATCAAATTTTATGAGTTCAAATAGTTATTTATAAGCTTTTAAACAAAATTATACAGATTAATCTAAAATTTTCAACTTTTTAGTTGGTTAAAATTCGAACAGATTCTCTATAAAGGCTTTTTAGACATGCACGTTTTAATCCGAACAAAACGATAACTAGATGTTATTAAATCAAATTTTTTGAGTTCAAATAATTAATTATGGGCTTTTGAACAAAATTATGCAGATTAATCTAAAATTTTCAGCTTTTTACTCGGTTAAAATTCTAACGAATTCTCTATAAAGCCTTTATAGACATGCACGTTTTAATCCCAACAAAACGAAAACCAGATGTTATTAAATCAAATTTTATGAGTTCAAATAGTTAATTATGAGATTTTGAACAAATTATACAGATCAATCTAAAATTTTTAGCTTTTTACTCGATTAAAGTTTGAACGGATTCTCTATAAAGCAATTTTAGACATGCAAGTTTTAATCCCACCAAAACGAAAACAAGATGTTATTAAATTAAATTTTATGAGTTCAAATAGTTAATTAAGAGCTTTTGAACAAAATTATACAGATTAATCTAAAATTTTCAGTGTTTACTCGGTTAAAATTTGAACGGATTCTCTATACAGCCTTTTTAGACATGCACGTTTTAATCCGAATAAAATGTTAACTAGATATTATTAAATCAAATTTTTTGAGTCAAATAATTAATTATGGGCTTTTGAACAAAATTATATAGATTAATCTAAAAGTTTAAGCTTTTTACTCAGTTAAAATTTGAACGGATTCTCTATAAAGCCTTTTTAGACATGTACGTTTTAATCCGAACAAAACAAAAACGAGATGTTATTAAATAAAATTTTATGACTTCAGATAGTTAATTATGGGATTTTGAACAAAATTGTACAGATAAATCTAAAATTTTCAGCTTTTTAATCGGTTAAAATTCGAACTGATTCTCTATAAAGCAATTTTAGACATACAAGTTTTAATCACACCAAAACAAAAACCAGATGTTATTAAATCAAATTTTATGAGTTCAAATAGTTGAAAATGGTCTTTTAAACAAAATTATACAGATTAATCTAAAATTTTCAGTTTTTTACTCGGTTAAAATTTGAATGGATTCTCTAATAAGCCTTTTTAGATATGCACATTTTAATCCAAACAAAATGAAAACAAGATTTTATTAAATAAAATTTTATGATTTCAAATATTTAATTTTGTGCTTTTGAACAAAATTATATAGATTAATCTAAAATTAACGAAAATCAGATGTTATTAAATCAAATTTTATGAGTTCAAATAGTTAATTATGGGATTTTGAACAAAATTATACAGATAAATCTAAAATTTTCAGCTTTTTACTCGGTTAAAGTTCGAACGGATTCTCTATAAAGCAATTTTAGACTTGCAAGTTTTAATCCCACCAAAACGAAAATCATATGTTATTAAATCAAATTTTATGAGTTCAAATAGTTGAATATGGTCTTTTAAACAAAATTATATAGAGTAATCTAAAATTTTTAGCTTTTTACTCGGTTAATATTCCAACGAATTCTCTATAGAGCCATTTTAGACGTAGACGTTTTAATCCAAACAAAACAAAAACCATATGTTATTAAATCAAATTTTTTGAGTTCAAATAATTAATTATGGGATTTTGAACAAAATTATACAAATTAATCTAAAATTATCAACTTTTTACTCGGTTAAAATTCGAACGGATTCTCTATAAAGCCTTTTTAGACATGCAAGTTTTAATCCGAGCAAAACGATAACTAGATGTTATTAAATCAAATTTTTTGAGTTCAAATAATTTAATTATTGGCTTTTGAACAAAATTATACAGATTAGTCTAAAAGTTTTAACTTTTTACTCGGATAAAATTCGAACGGATTCTCAATAAAGTCTTTTTCGACATGCACGTTTTAATCCGAACAAAACAAAAACCATATGTTATTAAATCAAATTTTATGAGTTCAAATAGTTAATTATGAGATTTTGAACAAATTATACAGATCAATCTAAAATTTTTAGCTTTTTACTCGATTAAAGTTTGAACGGATTCTCTATAAAGCAATTTTAGACATGCAAGTTTTAATCCCACCAAAACGAAAACAAGATGTTATTAAATTAAATTTTATGAGTTCAAATAGTTGAATATGGTCTTTTAAACAAAATTATACAGATTAACCTAAAATTTTTAGATTTTTACTCGGTTAAAATTCCGACGAATTCTCTACAAAGCCTTTTTAGAAATGCACATTTTAATCCAAACAAAACGAAAACAAGATTTTATTAAATGAAATTTTATGAGTTCAAATATTTAATTTTATGCTTTTGAACTAAATTATACAGATTAATCTAAAATTTTCAGATTTTTACTCGTTTAAATTCGAACGAATTCTCTATAAAGCCTTTTTAGACATGCACGTTTTAATCCGAACAAAACAAAAAACATATGTTATTAAATAAAATTTTACGATTTCAAATAGTTAATTATGGGATTTTGAACAAAATTATACAGATAAATCTAATATTTTCTACTTTTTACTCGATTAAAATTCGAACAGATTCTCTATAAAGCAATTTTAGACGAGCAAGTTTTAATCCCACCAAAACAAAAATCAGATGTTATTAAATCAAATTTTATGAGTTCAAATAGTTGAATATGGGCTTTTAAACAAAATTATATAGATAAATCTAAAATTTTCAGCATTTTACTCGTTTAAATTTCGAACGAATTCTCTATAAAGCAATTTTAGACAAGCAAGTTTTAGCCCCAACAAAACGAAACCAGATGATATTAAATCAAATTTTACGAGTTCAAATAGTTAATTATGGGATTTTGAAAAAAATTATACAGATTAATCTAAAATTTTCAGCTTTTTACTCGGTTAAATTTGAACGGATTCTCTATAAAGCCTTTTTAGACATGCACGTTTTAATCCGAACAAAATGATAACTAGATGTTATTAAATCAAATTTTTTGAGTTCAAATAGTTAATTAAATGAACCAGATGTTATTATCTCAAATTTTATGAGTTCAAATAGTTAATTAAGGGCTTTTGAACAAAATTATACAGATTAATCTAAAATTTTCAGCTTTTTACTCGATTAAACTTCAAACGGATCCTCCATAAAGCCTTTTTAGACATGCACGTTTTAACTCTCAACAAAACGAAAACCAGATTTTATTAAATGAAATTTTAGGAGTTCAAATAGTTAATTCTGAGCTTTTGAATAAAATTATACTTATTAATCTAAAATTTTTAGGTTTTTACTCGGTTAAAATTCGAACGGATTTTCAATAAAGCCTTTATAGACATGCACGTTAATCCAAACAAAACGAAAACCAAATGTTATTAAATCAAATTTTATGATTTCAAATAGTTAATTATGAGCTTTTAAAGAAAATTATACAGATTAATCTAAAATTTTAAACTTTTTACTCGGTTAAAATTTGAACGGATTCTCTATAAAGCCTTTTTAGACATGCACGTTTTAATCCGATCAAAACAAAAACCAGATGTTATTAACTCAAATTTTATCAGTTCAAATAGTTGAATATGGTCTTTTAAACAAAATTATATAGATAAATCTAAAATTTTCAGCATTTTACTCGTTTAAATTTCGAACGAATTCTCTATAAAGCAATTTTAGACAAGCAAGTTTTAGCCCCAACAAAACGAAACCAGATGATATTAAATCAAATTTTACGAGTTCAAATAGTTAATTATGGGATTTTGAAAAAAATTATACAGATTAATCTAAAATTTTCAGCTTTTTACTCGGTTAAATTTGAACGGATTCTCTATAAAGCCTTTTTAGACATGCACGTTTTAATCCGAACAAAATGATAACTAGATGTTATTAAATCAAATTTTTTGAGTTCAAATAGTTAATTAAATGAACCAGATGTTATTATCTCAAATTTTATGAGTTCAAATAGTTAATTAAGGGCTTTTGAACAAAATTATACAGATTAATCTAAAATTTTCAGCTTTTTACTCGATTAAACTTCAAACGGATCCTCCATAAAGCCTTTTTAGACATGCACGTTTCAACTCTCAACAAAACGAAAACCAGATTTTATTAAATGAAATTTTAGGAGTTCAAATAGTTAATTCTGAGCTTTTGAATAAAATTATACTTATTAATCTAAAATTTTTAGGTTTTTACTCGGTTAAAATTCGAACGGATTCTCAATAAAGCCTTTATAGACATGCACGTTTTAATCCCAACAAAACGTAAACCAAATGTTATTAAATCAAATTTTATGATTTCAAATAGTTAATTATGAGCTTTTAAAGAAAATTATACAGATTAATCTAAAATTTTAAACTTTTTACTCGGTTAAAATTTGAACGGATTCTCTATAAAGCCTTTTTAGACATGCACGTTTTAATCCGATCAAAACAAAAACCAGATGTTATTAACTCAAATTTTATGAGTTCAAATAGTTAATTAAGGGCTTTTGAACAAAACTATATAGATTAATCTAAAATTTTTAGCTTTTTACTCGGTTAAAATTCAAACGGATCCTCCATAAAGCATTTTTAGACGTGCACATTTTAATCCAAATAAAACGATAACTAGATGTTATTAAATCAAATTTTTTGATTTCGAATTATTAATTATGGGCTTTTGAACAAAATTATGCAGATTAATCTAAAATTTTCATCTTTTTACTCGGTTAAAATTCGAACAAATTCTTTTTAAAGCCCATTTACACATGCACGTTTTAATCCCAACAAAATGAAAAAAGATTTTATTAAATGAAATTTTATGAGTTCAAATAGTTAATTTTGAGCTTTTGAACAAAATTATACTTATCAATATAAAATTTTCAGTTTTTTACTAGGTTAAAATTCCAACGGATTCTCTATCAAGCCTTTTTACACATACACGTTTTAATCCCAACAAAACGAAAATCAGATGTTATTAAATCAAATTTTATCAGTTCAAATAGTTAATTAAGGGCTTTTGAATAAAATTATACAGATTAATCTAAAATTTTCAGCTTTTTACTCGGTTAAAATTTGAACGGATTCTCTATAAAGCCTTTTTAGACATGCACATTTTAATCCGAACAAATCAAAAACCAGATGTTATTATCTCAAATTTTAGGAGTTCAAATAGTTAATTAAGGGCTTTTGAACAAAATTATACAGATTAATCTAAAATTTTCAGCTTTTTACTCGATTAAACTTAAAACGGATCCTCCATAAAGCCTTTTTAGACATGCACGTTTTAACTCTCAATAAAACGAAAACCAGATTTTATTAAATGAAATTTTATGAGTTCAAATAGTTAATTCTGAGCTTTTGAATAAAATTATACTTATTAATCTAAAATTTTTAGCTTTTTACTCGGTTAAAATTCGAACGGATTCTCAATAAAGCCTTTATAGACATGCACGTTTTAATCCCAACAAAATGAAAACCAAATGTTATTAAATCAAATTTTATGATTTCAAATAGTTAATTATGAGCTTTTAAAGAAAATTATACAGATTAATCTAAAATTTTAAACTTTTTACTCGGTTAAAATTTGAACGGGTTCTCTATAAAGCCTTTTTAGACATGCACGTTTTAATCCGATCAAAACAAAAACCAGATGTTATTAACTCAAATTTTATGAGTTCAAATAGTTAATTAAGGGCTTTTGAACAAAACTATATAGATTAATCTAAAATTTTTAGCTTTTTACTCGGTTAAAATTCAAACGGATCCTCCATAAAGCATTTTTAGACGTGCACATTTTAATCCAAATAAAACGATAAGTAGATGTTATTAAATCAAATTTTTTGATTTCGAATTATTAATTATGGGCTTTTGAACAAAATTATGCAGATTAATCTAAAATTTTTAGCTTTTTACTCGGTTAAAATTCGAATGAATTCTCTATAAAGCCTTTATAGACATGCACGTTTTAATCCCAACAAAACGAAAACCAGATGTTATTAAATCAAATTTTATGAGTTCAAATAGTTAATTATGAGCTTTTAAACAAAATTATACAGATTAATCTAAAATTTTCAACTTTTTAGTTGGTTAAAATTCGAACAGATTCTCTATGAAGCCTTTTTAGACATGAACGTTTTAATCCGAACAAAACGATAACTAGATGTTATTAAATCAAATTTTTTGAGTTCAAATAATTAATTATGGGCTTTTGAACAAAATTATGCAGATTAATCTAAAATTTTTAGCTTTTTACTCGGTTAAAATTCAAACAGATTCTCTATAAAGCCTTTTTAGACATGAACGTTTTAATCCGAACAAAACGATAACTAGATGTTATTAAATCAATTTTTTTGAGTTCAAATAATTAATTATGGGCTTTTGAACAAAATTATGCAGATTAATCTAAAATTTTTAGCTTTCTACTCGGTTAAAATTCAAACGGATTCTCTATAAAGCCTTTTTAGACATGAACGTTTTAATCCGAACAAATCGATAACTAGATGTTATTAAATCAAATTTTTTAAGTTCAAATAATTAATTATGGGCTTTTGAACAAAATTATGCAGATTAATCTAAACTTTTTAGCTTTTTTCTCGGTTAAAATTCAAACGGATTCTCTATAAAGCCTTTTTAGACATGCACATTTTAATCTCAACAAAACGAAAACTAGATTTTATTAAATGAAATTTTATAAGTTCAAATATTTAATTTTGAGCTTTTGAATAAAATTATACAGATTAATCTAAAATTTTTAACTTTTTACTCGGTTAAAATTCGAACGGATTCTCTATAAAGCCTTTATAGACATGCACGTTTTAATCCCAACAAAACGAAAACCAGATGTTATTCAATCAAATTTTTTGAGTTTAAATAGTTAATTATGATCTTTTAAATAAAATTATACAAATTAATCTAAAATTTTCAACTTTTTAGTCGGTTAAAATTCGAACAGATTCTCTATAAAGCCTTTTTAGACATGCACGTTTTAATCCGAACAAAACAATTACTAGCTGTTATTAAATCAAATTTTTTGAGTTCAAATAATTAATTATGGGCTTTTTAACAAAATTATACATATTAATCTAAAATTTTCAGCTTTTTACTCGGTTAAAATTTGAACGGATTCTCAATAAAACCTTTTTAGACATGCACGTTTTAATCCCAACAAAACGAAAACCAGATGTTATTAAATCAAATTTTTTGAGTTCAAATAATTAATTATGGGCTTTTGAACAAAATTATGCAGATTAATCTAAAATTTTTAACTTTTTACTCGGTTAAAATTCAAACGGATTCTCTATAAAGCCTTTTTAGACATGAACGTTTTAATCCGAACAAATCGATAACTAGATGTTATTAAATCAAATTTTTTGAGTTCAAAAAATTAATTATGGGCTTTTGAACAAAATTATGTAGATTAATCTAAAATTTTCAACTTTTTACTCGGTTAAAATTCAAACGGATCGTCCATAAAGCCTTTTTAGACATGCACGTTTTAATCTCAACAAAACGAAAACCAGATTTTATTAAATGAAATTTTATGAGTTCAAATATTTAATTTTGAGCTTTTGAATAAAATTATACAGATTAATCTAAAATTTTTAACTTTTTACTAGGTTAAAATTCGAAAGAATTCTCTATAAAGCCTTTATAGACATGCACGTTTTAATCCCAACAAAAAGAAAACCAGATATTATTAAATCAAATTTTATGAGTTCAAATAGTTATTTATAAGCTTTTAAACAAAATTATACAGATTAATCTAAAATTTTCAACTTTTTAGTTGGTTAAAATTCGAACAGATTCTCTATAAAGGCTTTTTAGACATGCACGTTTTAATCCGAACAAAACGATAACTAGATGTTATTAAATCAAATTTTTTGAGTTCAAATAATTAATTATGGGCTTTTGAACAAAATTATGCAGATTAATCTAAAATTTTCAGCTTTTTACTCGGTTAAAATTCTAACGAATTCTCTATAAAGCCTTTATAGACATGCACGTTTTAATCCCAACAAAACGAAAACCAGATGTTATTAAATCAAATTTTATGAGTTCAAATAGTTAATTAAGGGCTTTTGAACAAAATTATACAGATTAATCTAGAATTTTTAGTTTTTTACTCGGTTAAAATTCAAACGGATCCTCCATCAAGCATTTCTAGACATGCACGTTTTAATCCGAATAAAATGATAACTAGATGTTATTAAATCAAATTTTTAGATTTCGAATTATTAATTATGGGCTTTTGAACAAAATTATGCAGATTAATCTAAAATTTTCATCTTTTTACTCGGTTAAAATTCGAACAGATTCTTTTTAAAGCCCATTTACACATGCATGTTTAAATCCCAACAAAATGAAAACAAAATTTTATTAAATGAAATTTTATGAGTTCAAATAGTTAATATTGAGCTTTTGAACAAAATTATACTTATCAATCTAAAATTTTCAGCTTTTTACTAGGTTAAAATTCCAACGGATTCTCTATCAAGCCTTTTTAGACATGAACGTTTTAATCCAAAAAAAGAAAATCAGGTGTTATTAAATCAAATTTTATCAGTTCAAATAGTTAATTAAGTGCTTTTGAATAAAATTATACAGATTAATCTAAAATATTCAGCTTTTTACTCGGTTAAAATTTGAACGGATTCTCTATAAAGCCTTTTTAGACATACACATTTTAATCCGAACAAAACAAAATTTTATGATTTCAAATATCTAATTTTGAGCTTTTGAACAAAATTATACAGATTAATCTAAAATTTTCAGCTTTTTACTCGGTTAAAATTCAAACGGAATTTTCATAAAGACTTTTTAGACATGCAAATTTTTTGAGTTCAAATAATTAATTATGGGCTTTTGAACAAAATTATATAGATTAATCTAAAAGTTTCAACTTTTTACTCGGTTAAAATTTGAACGGATTCTCTATAAAGTCTTTTTAGACATGTATGTTTTAATCCGAACAAAACAAAAACCAGATGTTATTAAATAAAATTTATAAGTTCAAATAGTTAATTATGGGATTTTGAACAAAATTATACAGATAAATATAAAATTTTCATCTTTTTACTCGGTTAAAATTAGAACGGATTCTCTATAAAGCAATTTTAGATATGCAAGTTTTAATCCTACCAAAACGAAAAACAGATGTTATTAAATCAAATTTTATGAGCTCAAATAGTTGAATATGGTCTTTTAAACAAAATTATACAAATTAACTTAAAATTTTTAGCTTTTTACTTAGTTAAAAATCCAACGAATTCTCTACAAAGCCTTTTTAGACATGCATATTTTAATCCAAACAAAACGAAAACAAGATTTTATTAAATCAAATTTTATGATTTCAAATATTTAATTTTGAGCTTTTGAACAAAATTATATAGATTAATCAAAAATTTTCAGCATTTTACTTTGTTAAAATTCGAATGGATTCTCTATAAAGCCTTTTTAGACATTCACATTTTAATCTCAACAAAACAAAAATCAGATGTTATTAAATCAAATTTGACGAGTTCAAATAGTTAATTATGGGCTTTTGAACAAAATTATACAGATTAATCTAAAATTTTAAGCTTTTTACTCGGTTAAAATTAGAACGGATACTCTATAAAGCCTTTTTAGACATGCACGTTTTAATCCGAGCAAAACAAAAACCAGATGTTATTAAATCAAATTTTATGAGTTCAAATAGTTAATTAAGGGCTTTTGAACAAAATTATACAGATTTATCTAAAATTTTCAGCTTTTTACTCGGTTAAAATTCAAACGGATCCTCCATAAAGCCTTTTTAGACATGCACGTTTTAACTCTCAACAAAACAAAAACCAGATTTTATTAAATGAAATTTTATGAGTTCAAATATTTAATTTTGAGCTTTTGAATAAAATTAAACAGATTAATCTAAAATTTTTAGCTTTTTACTCGGTTAAAATTTGAACGGATTCTCAATAAAGCCTTTATAGACATGCATGTTTCAATCCCAACAAAACGAAAACCAGATGTTATTAAATCAAATTTTATGAGTTCAAATAGTTAATTAAGGGATTTTAAGCAAAATTATACAGATTAATCTAAAATTTTAAACTTTTTACTCGGTTAAAATTTGAACGGATTCTCTATAAAGCCTTTTTAGACATGCACGTTTTAATCCGATCAAAACAAAAACCAGATGTTATTAACTCAAATTTTATGAGATCAAATAGTTAATTAAGGGCTTTTGAACAAAACTATATAGATTAATCTAAAATTTTTAGCTTTTTACTCGGTTAAAATTCAAACGGATCCTCCATAAAGCATTTTTAGACGTGCACATTTTAATCCAAATAAAACGATAACTAGATGTTATTAAATCAAATTTTTTGATTTCGAATTATTAATTATGGGCTTTTGAACAAAATTATGCAGATTAATCTAAAATTTTCATCTTTTTACTCGGTTAAAATTCGAACAGATTCTTTTTAAAGGCCATTTACACATGCACGTTTTAATCCCAACAAAATGAAAAAAAGATTTTATTAAATGAAATTTTATGAGTTCAAATAGTTAATTTTGAGCTTTTGAACAAAATTATACTTATCAATATAAAATTTTCAGTTTTTTACTAGGTTAAAATTCCAACGGATTCTCTATCAAGCCTTTTTTACATATGCACGTTTTAATCCCAACAAAACGAAAATCAGATGTTATTAAATTAAATTTTATCAGTTCAAATAGTTAATTAAGGGCTTTTGAATAAAATTATATAGATTAATCTAAAATTTTCAGCTTTTTACTCGGTTAAAATTTGAACGGATTCTCTATAAAGTCTTTTTAGACATGCATCTTTTAATCCCAACCAAACGTTTTAATCCGATCAAATCGATAACTAGATGTTATTAAATCAAATTTTTTGAGTTCAAATAATTAATTATGGGCTTTTGAACAAAATTATGTAGATTAATCTAAAATTCTCAACTTTTTACTCGGTTAAAATTCAAACGAATTCTCTATAAAGCCTTTTTAGACATGCACATTTTAATCTCAACAAAATGAAAACCAGATATTATTAAATGAAATTTTATTAGTTCGAATATTTAATTTTGAGCTTTTGAATAAAATTATATAGATTAATCTAAAATTTTTAACTTTTTACTCGGTTAAAATTCGAACGGATTCTCTATAAAGCCTTTATAGACATGCAAGTTTTAATCCCAACAAAAAGAAAACCAGATATTATTAAATCAAATTTTATGAGTTCAAATAGTTAATTATAAGCTTTTAAACAAAATTATACAGATTAATCTAAAATTTTCAACTTTTTAGTTTGTTAAAATTCGAATAGATTCTCTATAAAGCCTTTTTAGACATGCACGTTTTAATCTGAACAAAACAATTACTAGATGTTATTAAATCAAATTTTTTGATTTCAAATAATTAATTATGGGCTTTTGAATAAAATTATACAGATTAATTTAAAATTTTTAGCTTTTTCCTCGTTTAAAATTTGAACGGATTCTCTATAAAGCCTTTTTAGACATGCACATTTTAATCCGAACAAATCAAAAACCAGATGTTATTATCTCAAATTTTATGAGTTCAAATAGTTAATTAAGGGCTTTTGAACAAAATTATACAGATTAATCTAAAATTTTTAGCTTTTTACTCGGTTGAAATTCAAACGGATCCACCATAAAGCCTTTTTAGACATGCACGTTTTAACTCTCAACAAAACGAAAACCAGATTTTATTAAATGAAATTTTATGAGTTCAAATATTTAATTTTGTGATTTTTAATAAAATTATACAGATTAATCTAAAATTTTTAGCTTTTTACTCGGTTAAAATTTGAACAGATTCTCAATAAAGCCTTTATAGACATGCACGTTTTAATCCCAACAAAACGAAAACCAGATGTTATTAAATCAAATTTTATGAGTTCAAATAGTTAATTATGAGCTTTTAAACAAAATTATACAGATTAATCTAAAATTTTCAACTTTTTAGTTGGTTAAAATTCGAACAGATTCTCTATAAAGTCTTTTTAGATATGCACATTTTAATCCGAACAAAATAATTACTAAAATTTTCAGCTTTTTACACGGTTAAAATTTGAACGAATTTTCTATAAAGCCTTTTTAGACATGCACGTTTTAATCCAATCAAAACAAAAACCAGATGTTTTAATCCCAATAAAACGAAAACCAGATGTTATTAAATCAAAATTTATGAGTTCAAATTGTTAATTAAGGGCTTTTAAACAAAATTATACAAATTAACCTAAAATTTTAAACTTTTTACTCGGTTAAAATTTGAACGGATTCTCTATAAAGCCTTTTTAGACATGCACGTTTTAATCCGATCAAAACAAAAACCAGATGTTATTAACTCAAATTTTATGAGTTCAAATAGTTAATTAAGAGCTTTTGAACAAAACTATATAGATTAATCTAAAATTTTTAGCTTTTTACTCGGTTAAAATTCAAACGGATCCTCCATAAAGCATTTTTAGACATGCACATTTTAATCCAAATAAAACGATAACTAGATGTTATTAAATCAATTTTTTTGATTTCGAATTATTAATTAAGGGCTTTTGAACAAAATTATACAGATTAATCTAAAATTTTCAGCTTTTTACTCGATTAAAATTCAAACAGATCCTCCATAAAGCCTTTTTAGACATGCACGTTTTAATCCGAATAAAACAAAAACTAGATGTTATTAAATAAAATTTTATGAGTTCAAATAGTTAATTATGTGATTTCGAATAAAATTATACAAATAAATCTAAAATTTTTAGCTTTTTACTTGGTTAAAATTCGAGCGGATTCTCTATAAAGCAATCTTAGAAATGCACGTTTTAATCCCAACAAAACGAAAACCAGATACTATTAAATCAAATTTTATGAGTTAAAATAGTTGAATATGGTCTTTTAAACAATATTATACAAATTAATATAAAATTTTAAGCTTTTTACTCGGTTAAAATTCGAACGAATTCTCTACAAAGCTTTTTATTAAATCCCAACAAAACGAAAACAAGATTTTATTAAATGAAATTTTATGAGTTCAAATATTTAATTTTTAGCTTTTGAACAAAATTATACAGATTAATCTAAAATTTTTAGCTTTTTACTCGGTTAAAATTCGAACGGATTCTCTATAAAGCCTTTTTAGACATGCACGTTTTAATCCCAACAAAACGAAAATCAGATGTTATTAAATCAAATTTTATGAGTTCAAATAGTTAATTATGTGCTTTTGAACAAAATTATACAAATTAATCTAAAATTTTCAACTTTTTACTCGATTAAAATTCGAACAGATTCCCTATAAAGCCTTTTTAGACATGCACGTTTTAATCCGAACAAAAAGATAACTAGATGTTATTAAATCAACATTTTTGAGTTCAAATAATTAATTATGTGCTTTTGAACAAAATTATATAAATAAATCTAAAATTTTTAACTTTTTACTCGGTTAAAATTCGAACAGATTCTCTATAAAGCCTTTTTAGACATGCACGTATTAAAACGAATAAAACGATAAGTAGATATTATTAAATCAAATTTTTTGAGGTCAAATAATTAATTATGGGCTTTTGAACAAAATTATACAAATTAATCTAAAAGTTTCAGCTTTTTACTCGGTTAAAATTTGAACGGATTCTTTATAAAGCCTTTTTAGACATACACGTTTTAATCCGAATAAAACAAAAACTAGATGTTATTAAATAAAATTTTATGAGTTCAAATATTTTATTATAGGATTTTGAATAAAATTATATAAATAAATCTAAAATTTTTAGCTTTTTACTCGGTTAAAATTCCAACGGATTCTCTAGAAAGCAATTTTAGAAATACACGTTTTAATCCCAACAAAACGAAAACCAGATGTTATTAAATCAAATTTTATGAGTTTAAATAGTTGAATATGGACTTTTAAACAAAATTATACAGATTAATATAAAATTTTTAGCTTTTTACTCGGTTAAAATTCGAACGAATTCTCTACAAAGCATTTTTAGATATGCACATTTTAATCCCAACAAAACAAAAACAAGATTTTATTAAATGAAATTTTATGAGTTCAAATATTTAATTTTGAGCTTTAGAATAAAATTATACAAATTAATCTAAAATTTTTAGCTTTTTTCTCGGTTAAAATTCGAACGAATTCTCTATAAAGCCTTTTTAGACATGCACGTTTTAATCCCCAAAAAACGAAAATCAGATGTTATTAAACCAGATTTTATGAGTTCAAATAGTTAATTATGTGCTTTTGAACAAAATTATACAAATTAATCTAAAATTTTCAACTTTTTACTCGATTAAAATTCGAACAGATTCCCTATAAAGCCTTTTTAGACATGCACGTTTTAATCCGAACAAAAAGATAACTAGATGTTATTAAAGCAATAATTTTGAGTTCAAATAATTAATTATGTGCTTTTAAACAAAATTATATAAATAAATCTAAAATTTTTAACTTTTTACTCGGTTAAAATTCGAACAGATTCTCTATAAAGCCTTTTTAGACATTTACATATTAAAACGAACAAAACGATAAGTAGATATTATTAAATCAAATTTTTTGAGGTCAAATAATTAATTATGGGCTTTTGAACAAAATTATACAAATTAATCTAAAAGTTTCAGCTTTTTACTCGGTTAAAATTTGAACGGATTCTTTATAAAGCCTTTTTAGACATACACGTTTTAATCCGAATAAAACAAAAACTAGATGTTATTAAATAAAATTTTATGAGTTTAAATATTTAATTATAGGATTTTGAATAAAATTATACAAATAAATCTAAAATTTTTAGCTTTTTACTCGGTTAAAATTCCAACAGATTCTCTAGAAAGCAATTTTAGAAATGCACGTTTTAATCCCAACAAAACGAAAACCAGATGTTATTAAATCAAATTTTATGAGTTCAAATAGTTGAATATTGTCTTTTAAACAAAATTATATAGATTAATATAAAATTTTTAGGTTTTTACTCGATTAAAATTCCAACGAATTCTCTACAAAGCCTTTTTAGAAATGCACATTTTAATCCAAACAAAACGAAAACCAGAGTTTATTGAATGAAATTTTATGAGTTCAAATATTAAATTTTGAGCTTTTGAATAAAATTATACAGATTAATCTAAAATTTTAGCTTTTTACTCGATTAAAATTCGAAACTTTTTACTCGGTTAAAATTCGAACAGATTCTCTATAAAGCCTTTTTAGACATACACGTTTTAATCCCAGAAAAACGAAAACCAGATGTTATTAAATCAAATTTTATGAGTTCAAATAGTTAATTATGAGCTTTTAAATAAAATTATACAGATTAATCTAAAATTTTCAACTTTTTAGTCGGTTAAAATTCAAACGGATTCTCTATAAAGCCTTTTTAGACATGCACATTTTAATCCGAATAAAACGATAACTAGATGTTATTAAATCAAATTTTTTGAGTTCAAATAATTAATTATGGTCTTTTGAATAAAATTATACAGATTAATCTAAATTTTTTAGCTTTTTACTCGGTTAAAATTCAGACGGATACTCCATAAAGCATTTTTAGACATGCACGTTTTAATCCGAATAAAACGATAACTAGATGTTATTAAATCAAATTTTTTGATTTTGAATTATTAATTATGGGCTTTTGAACAAAATTATGCAGATTAATCTAAAATTTTCATTTTTTTACTCGGTTAAAATTCGAACAGATTCTTTTTAAAGCCCATTTACACATGCACGTTTTAATCCCAACAAAATGAAAACAAGATTTTATTAAATGAAAATTTATGAGTTCAAATAGTTATTATTGAGGTTTTGAACAAAATTATACTTATCAATCTAAAATTTTCAGCTTTTTACTAGGTTAAAATTCCAACGGATTCTCTATCAAGACTTTTTAGACATGCACGTTTTAATCCTAAAAAAAAAATAATATATTATTAAATCAAATTATATCAGTTCAAATAGTTAATTAAGGGCTTTTGAATAAAATTATAAAGATTAATCTAAAATTTTCAGCTTTTTACTCGGTTAAAATTTGAACGGATTCTCTATATAGCCTTTTTAGACATACACATTTTAATCCGAACAAAACGATAACTAGATGTTATTAAATCAAATTTTTTGAGTTCAAATAATTAATTATGGGCTTTTGAACAAAATTATACTTATCAATCTAAAATTTTCAGCATTTTACTAGGTTAAAATTTCAACGGGTTCTCTATCAAGCCTTTCTAGACATGCACGTTTTAATCCCAAAACGGATTCTCTATAAAGCCTTTTTAGACATGAACGTTTTAATCCGAACAAAACGATAACTAGATGTTATTAAATCAAATTTTTTGAGTTCTACTAATTAATTATGGGCTTTTGAACAAAATTATGTAGATTAATCTAAAATTTTCAGCATTTTACTCGGTTAAAATTCAAACGGAATCTCTATAAAGCCTTTTTAGACATGAACGTTTTAATCTGAACAAAACGATAACTAGATGTTATTAAATCAAATTTTTTGAGTTCAAAAAATTAATTATGGGCTTTTGAACAAAATTATGCAGATTAATCTAAAATTTTTAGCTTTTTACTCGGTTAAAATTCAAATCGATTCTCTATAAAGCCTTTTTAGATATGGACGTTTTAATCCGAACAAAACGATAACTAGATGTTATTAAATCAAATTTTTTGAGTTCAAATAATTAATTATGGGCTTTTGAATAAAATTATGGAGATTAATCTAAAATTTTCAACTTTTTACTCGGTTAAAATTCAAACGGATTCTCTATAAAGCCTTTTTAGACATGCATATTTTAATCTCAACAAAACGAAAACCAGATTTTATTAAATGAAATTTTATGAGTTCAAATATTTAATATTGATCTTTTGAATAAAATTATACAGATAAATCTAAAATTTTTAACTTTTTACTCGGTTAAAATTCGAGCGGATTCTCTATAAAGCCTTTATAGACATGCACGTTTTAATCCCAACAAAACGAAAACCAGATGTTATTAAATCAAATTTTATGAGTTCAAATAGTTAATTATGAGCTTTAAAATAAAATTATACAGATTAATCTAAAATTTTCAATTTTTTAGTCGGTTAAAATTCGAACAGATTCTCTATGAAGCCTTTTTAGACATGCACGTTTTAATCCGAACAAAACAATTATTTGATGTTATTAAATCAATTTTTTTGAGTTCAAATAATTAACTATGGTCTTTTGAACCAAATTATACAAATTAATATAAAATTTTCAGCTTTTTACTCGGTTAAAATTTGAACGGATTCTCTATAATGCCTTTTTAGACATGCACATTTTAATCCGAAAAAAACAAAAACCAGATGATATTAAATCAAATTTTATGAGTTCAAATAGTTAATTAAGGGCTTTTGAACAAAATTATACAGATTAATCTAAAATTTTAAGCTTTTTACTCGGTTAAAATTTAAACGGATTCTCCATAAAGCCTTTTTGGACATGCACATTTTAATCCGAATAAAACGATAAGTAGATGTTATTAAATCAAATTTTTTGAATTCAAATAATTAATTATGGTCTTTTGAACAAAATATGCAGATTAATCTAAAATTTTCATCTTTTTACTCGGTTAAAATTCAAACAGATTCTCTTTAAAGCCCATTTACACATGCACGTTTTAATCCCAACAAAACGAAAACCAGATTTTATTAAATGAAATTTTATGACTACAAATAGTTAATTTTGAGCTTTGGAACAAAATTATACTTATCAATCTAAAATTTTCAGCTTTTTACTAGGTTAAAATTCCAACGGATTCTCTATCAAGCCTTTTTAGACATGCACGTTTTAATCCTAAAAAAAAATAATATATTATTAAATCAAATTATATCAGTTCAAATAGTTAATTAAGGGCTTTTGAATAAAATTATAAAGATTAATCTAAAATTTTCAGCTTTTTACTCGGTTAAAATTTGAACGGATTCTCTATATAGCCTTTTTAGACATACACGTTTTAATCCGAACAAAAGGATAACTAGATGTTATTAAATCAAATTTTTTGAGTTCAAATAATTAATTATGGGCTTTTGAACAAAATTATACTTATCAATCTAAAATTTTCAGCATTTTACTTGGTTAAAATTTCAACGGGTTCTCTATCAAGCCTTTCTAGACATGCACGTTTTAATCCCAAAACGGATTCTCTATAAAGCCTTTTTAGACATGAACGTTTTAATCCGAACAAAACGATAACTAGATGTTATTAAATCAAATTTTTTGAGTTCTACTAATTAATTATGGGCTTTTGAACAAAATTATGTAGATTAATCTAAAATTTTCAGCATTTTACTCGGTTAAAATTCAAACGGAATCTCTATAAAGCCTTTTTAGACATGAACGTTTTAATCTGAACAAAACGATAACTAGATGTTATTAAATCAAATTTTTTGAGTTCAAAAAATTAATTATGGGCTTTTGAACAAAATTATGCAGATTAATCTAAAATTTTTAGCTTTTTACTCGGTTAAAATTCAAATCGATTCTCTATAAAGCCTTTTTAGATATGGACGTTTTAATCCGAACAAAACGATAACTAGATGTTATTAAATCAAATTTTTTGAGTTCAAATAATTAATTATGGGCTTTTGAATAAAATTATGGAGATTAATCTAAAATTTTCAACTTTTTACTCGGTTAAAATTCAAACGGATTCTCTATAAAGCCTTTTTAGACATGCATATTTTAATCTCAACAAAACGAAAACCAGATTTTATTAAATGAAATTTTATGAGTTCAAATATTTAATATTGATCTTTTGAATAAAATTATACAGATAAATCTAAAATTTTTAACTTTTTACTCGGTTAAAATTCGAACGGATTCTCTATAAAGCCTTTATAGACATGCACGTTTTAATCCCAACAAAACGAAAACCAGATGTTATTAAATCAAATTTTATGAGTTCAAATAGTTAATTATGAGCTTTAAAATAAAATTATACAGATTAATCTAAAATTTTCAATTTTTTAGTCGGTTAAAATTCGAACAGATTCTCTATGAAGCCTTTTTAGACATGCACGTTTTAATCCGAACAAAACAATTATTTGATGTTATTGAATCAATTTTTTTGAGTTCAAATAATTAACTATGGTCTTTTGAACCAAATTATACAGATTAATATAAAATTTTCAGCTTTTTACTTGGTTAAAATTTGAACGGATTCTCTATAATGCCTTTTTAGACATGCACATTTTAATCCGAAAAAAACAAAAACCAGATGATATTAAATCAAATTTTATGAGTTCAAATAGTTAATTAAGGGCTTTTGAACAAAATTATACAGATTAATCTAAAATTTTAAGCTTTTTACTCGGTTAAAATTTAAACGGATTCTCCATAAAGCCTTTTTGGACATGCACATTTTAATCCGAATAAAACGATAAGTAGATGTTATTAAATCAAATTTTTTGAATTCAAATAATTAATTATGGTCTTTTGAACAAAATATGCAGATTAATCTAAAATTTTCATCTTTTTACTCGGTTAAAATTCAAACAGATTCTCTTTAAAGCCCATTTACACATGCACGTTTTAATCCCAACAAAACGAAAACCAGATTTTATTAAATGAAATTTTATGACTACAAATAGTTAATTTTGAGCTTTGGAACAAAATTATACTTATCAATCTAAAATTTTCAGCTTTTTACTAGGTTAAAATTCCAACGGATTCTCTATCAAGCCTTTTTAGACATGCACGTTTTAATCCTAAAAAAAATAATATATTATTAAATCAAATTATATCAGTTCAAATAGTTAATTAAGGGCTTTTGAATAAAATTATAAAGATTAATCTAAAATTTTCAGCTTTTTACTCGGTTAAAATTTGAACGGATTCTCTATATAGCCTTTTTAGACATACACGTTTTAATCCGAACAAAAGGATAACTAGATGTTATTAAATCAAATTTTTTGAGTTCAAATAATTAATTATGGGCTTTTGAACAAAATTATACTTATCAATCTAAAATTTTCAGCATTTTACTAGGTTAAAATTTCAACGGGTTCTCTATCAAGCCTTTCTAGACATGCACGTTTTAATCCCAAAACGGATTCTCTATAAAGCCTTTTTAGACATGAACGTTTTAATCCGAACAAAACGATAACTAGATGTTATTAAATCAAATTTTTTGAGTTCTACTAATTAATTATGGGCTTTTGAACAAAATTATGTAGATTAATCTAAAATTTTCAGCATTTTACTCGGTTAAAATTCAAACGGAATCTCTATAAAGCCTTTTTAGACATGAACGTTTTAATCTGAACAAAACGATAACTAGATGTTATTAAATCAAATTTTTTGAGTTCAAAAAATTAATTATGGGCTTTTGAACAAAATTATGCAGATTAATCTAAAATTTTTAGCTTTTTACTCGGTTAAAATTCAAATCGATTCTCTATAAAGCCTTTTTAGATATGGACGTTTTAATCCGAACAAAACGATAACTAGATGTTATTAAATCAAATTTTTTGAGTTCAAATAATTAATTATGGGCTTTTGAATAAAATTATGGAGATTAATCTAAAATTTTCAACTTTTTACTCGGTTAAAATTCAAACGGATTCTCTATAAAGCCTTTTTAGACATGCATATTTTAATCTCAACAAAACGAAAACCAGATTTTATTAAATGAAATTTTATGAGTTCAAATATTTAATATTGATCTTTTGAATAAAATTATACAGATAAATCTAAAATTTTTAACTTTTTACTCGGTTAAAATTCGAACGGATTCTCTATAAAGCCTTTATAGACATGCACGTTTTAATCCCAACAAAACGAAAACCAGATGTTATTAAATCAAATTTTATGAGTTCAAATAGTTAATTATGAGCTTTAAAATAAAATTATACAGATTAATCTAAAATTTTCAATTTTTTAGTCGGTTAAAATTCGAACAGATTCTCTATGAAGCCTTTTTAGACATGCACGTTTTAATCCGAACAAAACAATTATTTGATGTTATTAAATCAATTTTTTTGAGTTCAAATAATTAACTATGGTCTTTTGAACCAAATTATACAAATTAATATAAAATTTTCAGCTTTTTACTCGGTTAAAATTTGAACGGATTCTCTATAATGCCTTTTTAGACATGCACATTTTAATCCGAAAAAAACAAAAACCAGATGATATTAAATCAAATTTTATGAGTTCAAATAGTTAATTAAGGGCTTTTGAACAAAATTATACAGATTAATCTAAAATTTTCAGCTTTTTACTCGGTTAAAATTTAAACGGATTCTCCATAAAGCCTTTTTGGACATGCACATTTTAATCCGAATAAAACGACAAGTAGATGTTATTAAATCAAATTTTTTGATTTCAAATAATTAATTATGGTCTTTTGAACAAAATATGCAGATTAATCTAAAATTTTCATCTTTTTACTCGGTTAAAATTCAAACAGATTCTCTTTAAAGCCCATTTACACATGCACGTTTTAATCCCAACAAAACGAAAACCAGATTTTATTAAATGAAATTTTATGAGTACAAATAGTTAATTTTGTGCTTTGGAACAAAATTATACTTATCAATCTAAAATTTTCAGCTTTTTACTCGGTTAAAATTCCAACGGATTCTCTATAAAGCCTTTTTAGACGTAGACGTTTTAATTCGAACAAAACAAAAACTATATGTTATTCAATCAAATTTTTTGAGTTCAAATAATTATTTATGGTCTTTTGAACAAAATTATACACATTAATCTAAAATTTTCAACTTTTTACTCGGTTAAAATTCGAACGGATTCTCTATAAAGCCTTTTTAGACATGCAAGTTTTAATCCTAACAAAACGATAACTAGATGTTATTAAATCAAATTTTTTGAGTTCAAATAATAAATTATTGGTTTTGAAAAACATTATACAGATTAGTCTAAAAGTTTTAGCTTTTTACTCGGTTAAAATTTGAACGGATTCTCAATAAAGTCTTTTTAGACATGAACGTTTTAATCCAAACAAAACAAAACCCAGATGTTATTAAATAAAATTTTATGAGTTCAAATAGTTAATTATGGTATTTTTAACAAAATTATACAGATAAATCTAAAATTTTTAGCTTTTTACTCGGTTAAAATTCAAACGAATTCTCTATAAAGCAATTTTAGACATGTAAGTTTTAATCCCACCAAAACGAAAATCAGATATTATTAAATCAAATTTTATGACTTCAAATAGTTGAATATGGTCCTTTAAACAAAATTATACAGATTAACCTAAAATTTTTAGATTTTTACTTAGTTAATATTCCTACGGATTCTATACAAAGCCTTTTTAGAAATACACATTTTAATCCAAACAAAACGAAAACAAGATTTTATTAAATGAAATTTTATGAGTTCAAATATTTAATTTTTTGCTTTTGAACAAAATTATAAAGATTAATCTAAAATTTTCAGCTTTTTACTCGATTAAAATTCGAATGGATACTCTATAAATCTTTTTTAAACATGCACGTTTTAATCCAAACAAAACAAAAAACAGATGTTATTAAATAAAATTTTACGATTTCAAATAGTTAACTATGGGATTTTGAACAAAATTATACAGATAAATCTAAAATTTTCAACTTTTTACTCGGTTAAAATTCGAACGGATTCTTTATAAAGCAATTTTAGACAAGCAAGTTTTAATCCCACCAAAACGAAAATCAGATGTTATTAAATCAAATTTTATGAGTTCAAATAGTTGAATATGGGCTTTTGAACATAATTATACAGATTAATCTAAAATTTTTAGCTTTTTACTAGGTTAAAATTTTACTTGCATGCCTAACGGATTCTACATAAAGCCTTTTTAGACGTAGACGTTTTAATCCGATCAAAACAAAAACCATATGTTATTAAATCAAATTTTTTGAGTTAAAATAATTAATTATGAGCTTTTGAACAAAATTATACAAATTAATATAAAATTGTCAACTTTTTACTTGGTTAAAATTCGAACGTGATTCTCTACAAAGCCTTTTTAGACATGCACGTTTTAATCCCAACGAAACGAAAACAGATGTTATTAAATCGAATTTTACGAGTTCAAATAATTAATTATTGGCTTTTGAACAAAATTATATAGATTAGTCTAAAAGTTTCAGCTTTTTACTCGGTTAAAGTTCGAACGGATTCTCTATAATGCAATTTTAGACTTGTAAATTTTAATCCCACCAAAACGAAAATCAGATGTTATCAAATCAAATTTTATGAGTTCAAGTAGTTGAATATGGTCTATTAAACAAAATTATACAGATCAATCTAAAATTTTTAGCTTTTTACTCGGTTAATATTCCAACGGATTCTCTATAAAGCCTTTTTAGACGTAGACATTTTAATCCGAACAAAACAAAAACCATATGTTATTAAATCAAATTTTTTGAGTTCAAATAATTAATTATGGGCTTTTGAACAAAATTATATAAATTAATCTAAAATTATCAACTTTTTACTCGGTTAAAATTCGAACGGATTCTCTATAATGCCTTTTTAGACATGCAAGTTTTAATCCGAACATAACGATAACTAGATGTTATTAAATCAAATTTTTTGAATTCAAATAATTAATTATTAGCTTTTGAACAAAATTATACTGATTAGTCTAAAAGTTTCAGCTTTTTACTCGGTTAAAATTTGAACGGATTCTCAATAAAGTCTTTTTAGACATGCACGTTTTAATCCGAACAAAACAAAAACCAAATGTTATTAAATAAAATTTTATGAGTTCAAATAGATAATTATGGGATTTTAAACAAAATTATACAGATAAATCTAAAATTTTTAGCTTTTTATTCGGTTAAAATTCGAACGGATTCTCTATAAAGCAATTTTAGACTTTCAAGTTTTAATCCCGCCAAAACGAAAACCAGATGTTATTAAATCAAATTTTCTGAGTTCAAATAGTTGAATATGGTCTTTTAAACAAAATTATACAGATTAACCTAAAAATTTTAGATTTTTACTCAGTTAAAATTCCAACGAATTCTCTATAAAGCCTTTTTAGAAATGCACATTTTAAGCCAAACAAAACGAAAAAAAGATTTTATTAAATGAAATTTTATGAGTTTAAATATTTAATTTTGTGCTTTTGAACAAAATTATACAGATTAATCTAAAATTTCAGCTTTTTACTCGGTTAAAATTCGAACGGATTTTCTATAAAGCCTTTTTAGACATGCAGTTTTAATCCGAACAAAACAAAAAATAGATGTTATTAAATAAAATTTTACGATTTCAAATAGTTAACTATTGAATTTTGAACAAAATTATACAGATAAATTTAAAATTTTCAACTTTTTACTCGGTTAAAATTCGAACGGATTCTCTATAAAGCAATTTTAGACAAGCAAGTCTTAATCCCACCAAAACGAAAATCAGATATTATTAAATGAAATTTTATGAGTTCAAATAGTTAAATATGATCTTTTAAACAAAATTATACAGATAAATCTAAAATTTTCAGCATTTTACTCGTTTGAATTTTGATCGGATTCTCTATAAAGCCTTCTTAGACATACACGTTTTAATCCGAACAAAACAAAAACCAGATGTTATTAAATTAAATTTTATGAGTTCAAATAGTTAATTATGGGATTTTGTACAAAATTATACAGATAAATCTAAATTTTTCAGCTTTTTACTCGGTTAAAATTTAAACGGATTCTCTATAAAGCAATTTTAGACAAGCAAGTTTTAGCCCCAACAAAACGAAAATTAGATGTTATTAAATCAAATTTTATGAGTTCAAATAGTTGAATATGGGCTTTGGAACAAAATTATACAGATAAATCTAAAATTTTCAGCATTTTACTCGTTTAAATTTTGATCGGATTCTCTATAAAGCCTTCTTAGACATACACGTTTTAATCCGAACAAAACAAAAACCAGATGTTATTAAATTAAATTTTACGAGTTCAAATAGTTAATTATGGGATTTTGAACAAAATTATACAGATAAATCTAAAATTTTCAGCTTTTTACTCGGTTAAAGTTCGAACGGATTCTCTATAAAGAAATTTTAGACTTGCAAGTTTTAATCCCACCAAAACGAAAATCAGAAGTTATTAAATCAAATTTTATGAGTTCAAATAGTTGAATATGGTCTTTTAAACAAAACTATACAGATTAATCTAAAATTTTTAGCTTTTTACTAGGTTAATATTCCAACGGATTCTCTATAGAGCCTTTTTAGATGTAGACGTTTTAGTCCGAACAAAACAAAAACCATATGTTATTAAATCAAATTTTTTGAGTTCAAATAATTAATTATGGGCTTTTGAACAAAATTATATAAATTAATCTAAAATTATCAACTTTTTACTCGGTTAAAATTCGAACGGATTCTCTATAATGCCTTTTTAGACATGCAAGTTTTAATCCGAACATAACGATAACTAGATGTTATTAAATCAAATTTTTTGAATTCAAATAATTAATTATTAGCTTTTGAACAAAATTATACTGATTAGTCTAAAAGTTTCAGCTTTTTACTCGGTTAAAATTTGAACGGATTCTCAATAAAGTCTTTTTAGACATGCACGTTTTAATCCGAACAAAACAAAAACCAAATGTTATTAAATAAAATTTTATGAGTTCAAATAGATAATTATGGGATTTTAAACAAAATTATACAGATAAATCTAAAATTTTTAGCTTTTTATTCGGTTAAAATTCGAACGGATTCTCTATAAAGCAATTTTAGACTTTCAAGTTTTAATCCCGCCAAAACGAAAACCAGATGTTATTAAATCAAATTTTCTGAGTTCAAATAGTTGAATATGGTCTTTTAAACAAAATTATACAGATTAACCTAAAAATTTTAGATTTTTACTCAGTTAAAATTCCAACGAATTCTCTATAAAGCCTTTTTAGAAATGCACATTTTAATCCAAACAAAACGAAAAAAAGATTTTATTAAATGAAATTTTATGAGTTCAAATATTTAATTTTGTGCTTTTGAACAAAATTATACAGATTAATCTAAAATTTCAGCTTTTTACTCGGTTAAAATTCGAACGGATTTTCTATAAAGCCTTTTTAGACATGCAGTTTTAATCCGAACAAAACAAAAAATAGATGTTATTAAATAAAATTTTAGGATTTCAAATAGTTAACTATTGAATTTTGAACAAAATTATACAGATAAATCTAAAATTTTCAACTTTTTACTCGGTTAAAATTCGAACGGATTCTCTATAAAGCAATTTTAGACAAGCAAGTCTTAATCCCACCAAAACGAAAATCAGATATTATTAAATCAAATTTTATGAGTTCAAATAGTTAAATATGATCTTTTAAACAAAATTATACAGATAAATCTAAAATTTTCAGCATTTTACGCGTTTAAATTTTGATCGGATTCTCTACAAAGCCTTCTTAGACATACACGTTTTAATCCGAACAAAACAAAAACCAGATGTTATTAAATTAAATTTTATGAGTTCAAATAGTTAATTATGGGATTTTGTACAAAATTATACAGATAAATCTAAATTTTTTAGCTTTTTACTCGGTTAAAATTTAAACGGATTCTCTATAAAGCAATTTTAGACAAGCAAGTTTTAGCCCCAACAAAACGAAAATTAGATGTTATTAAATCAAATTTTATGAGTTCAAATAGTTGAATATGGGCTTTGGAACAAAACTATACAGATTAATCTAAAATGTTTAGCTTTTTACTTGGTTAAAATTCGAACGTGATTCTCTACAAAGCCTTTTTAGACATGCACGTTTTAATCCCAACAAAACGAAACCAGATGTTATTAAATCGAATTTTACGAGTTCAAATAGTTAATTATGGGATTTTGAACAAAATTATACAGATAAATCTAAAATTTTCAGCTTTTTACTCGGTTAAAGTTCGAACGGATTCTCTATAAAGAAATTTTAGACTTGCAAGTTTTAATCCCACCAAAACGAAAATCAGAAGTTATTAAATCAAATTTTATGAGTTCAAATAGTTGAATATGGTCTTTTAAACAAAACTATACAGATTAATCTAAAATTTTTAGCTTTTTACTAGGTTAATATTCCAACGGATTCTCTATAGAGCCTTTTTAGACGTAGATGTTTTAATTCAAACAAAACAAAAACCATATGTTATTAAATCAAATTTTTTGAGTTCAAATGATTAATTATGGGCTTTTGAACAAAATTATATAAATTAATCTAAAATTATCAACTTTTTACTCGGTTAAAATTCGAACGGATTCTCTATAATGCCTTTTTAGACATGCAAGTTTTAATCCGAACATAACGATAACTAGATGTTATTAAATCAAATTTTTTGAATTCAAATAATTAATTATTAGCTTTTGAACAAAATTATACTGATTAGTCTAAAAGTTTCAGCTTTTTACTCGGTTAAAATTTGAACGGATTCTCAATAAAGTCTTTTTAGACATGCACATTTTAATCCGAACAAAACAAAAACCAGATGTTATTAAATAAAATTTTATGAGTTCAAATAGATAATTATGGGATTTTAAACAAAATTATACAGATAAATCTAAAATTTTTAGCTTTTTATTCGGTTAAAATTCGAACGGATTCTCTATAAAGCAATTTTAGACTTTCAAGTTTTAATCCCGCCAAAACGAAAACCAGATGTTATTAAATCAAATTTTCTGAGTTCAAATAGTTGAATATGGTCTTTTAAACAAAATTATACAGATTAACCTAAAAATTTTAGATTTTTACTCAGTTAAAATTCCAACGAATTCTCTATAAAGCCTTTTTAGAAAAGCACATTTTAATCCAAACAAAACGAAAAAAAGATTTTATTAAATGAAATTTTATGAGTTCAAATATTTAATTTTGTGCTTTTGAACAAAATTATACAGATTAATCTAAAATTTCAGCTTTTTACTCGGTTAAAATTCGAACGGATTCTCTATAAAGCAATTTTAGACAAGCAAGTCTTAATCCCACCAAAACGAAAATCAGATATTATTAAATGAAATTTTATGAGTTCAAATAGTTAAATATGATCTTTTAAACAAAATTATACAGATAAATCTAAAATTTTCAGCATTTTACGCGTTTAAATTTTGATCGGATTCTCTATAAAGCCTTCTTAGACATACACGTTTTAATCCGAACAAAACAAAAACCAGATGTTATTAAATTAAATTTTATGAGTTCAAATAGTTAATTATGGGATTTTGTACAAAATTATACAGATAAATCTAAATTTTTTAGCTTTTTACTCGGTTAAAATTTAAACGGATTCTCTATAAAGCAATTTTAGACAAGCAAGTTTTAGCCCCAACAAAACGAAAATTAGATGTTATTAAATCAAATTTTATGAGTTCAAATAGTTGAATATGGGCTTTGGAACAAAACTATACAGATTAATCTAAAATGTTTAGCTTTTTACTTGGTTAAAATTCGAACGTGATTCTCTACAAAGCCTTTTTAGACATGCACGTTTTAATCCCAACAAAACGAAACCAGATGTTATTAAATCGAATTTTACGAGTTCAAATAGTTAATTATGGGATTTTGAACAAAATTATACAGATAAATCTAAAATTTTCAGCTTTTTACTCGGTTAAAGTTCGAACGGATTCTCTATAAAGAAATTTTAGACTTGCAAGTTTTAATCCCACCAAAACGAAAATCAGAAGTTATTAAATCAAATTTTATGAGTTCAAATAGTTGAATATGGTCTTTTAAACAAAACTATACAGATTAATCTAAAATTTTTAGCTTTTTACTAGGTTAATATTCCAACGGATTCTCTATAGAGCCTTTTTAGACGTAGATGTTTTAATTCAAACAAAACAAAAACCATATGTTATTAAATCAAATTTTTTGAGTTCAAATGATTAATTATGGGCTTTTGAACAAAATTATATAAATTAATCTAAAATTATCAACTTTTTACTCGGTTAAAATTCGAACGGATTCTCTATAATGCCTTTTTAGACATGCAAGTTTTAATCCGAACATAACGATAACTAGATGTTATTAAATCAAATTTTTTGAATTCAAATAATTAATTATTAGCTTTTGAACAAAATTATACTGATTAGTCTAAAAGTTTCAGCTTTTTACTCGGTTAAAATTTGAACGGATTCTCAATAAAGTCTTTTTAGACATGCACATTTTAATCCGAACAAAACAAAAACCAGATGTTATTAAATAAAATTTTATGAGTTCAAATAGATAATTATGGGATTTTAAACAAAATTATACAGATAAATCTAAAATTTTTAGCTTTTTATTCGGTTAAAATTCGAACGGATTCTCTATAAAGCAATTTTAGACTTTCAAGTTTTAATCCCGCCAAAACGAAAACCAGATGTTATTAAATCAAATTTTCTGAGTTCAAATAGTTGAATATGGTCTTTTAAACAAAATTATACAGATTAACCTAAAAATTTTAGATTTTTACTCAGTTAAAATTCCAACGAATTCTCTATAAAGCCTTTTTAGAAAAGCACATTTTAATCCAAACAAAACGAAAAAAAGATTTTATTAAATGAAATTTTATGAGTTCAAATATTTAATTTTGTGCTTTTGAACAAAATTATACAGATTAATCTAAAATTTCAGCTTTTTACTCGGTTAAAATTCGAACGGATTTTCTATAAAGCCTTTTTAGACATGCAGTTTTAATCCGAACAAAACAAAAAATAGATGTTATTAAATAAAATTTTACGATTTCAAATATTTAACTATTGAATTTTGAACAAAATTATACAGATAAATCTAAAATTTTCAACTTTTTACTCGGTTAAAATTCGAACGGATTCTCTATAAAGCAATTTTAGACAAGCAAGTCTTAATCCCACCAAAACGAAAATCAGATATTATTAAATCAAATTTTATGAGTTCAAATAGTTAAATATGATCTTTTAAACAAAATTATACAGATAAATCTAAAATTTTCAGCATTTTACTCGTTTAAATTTTGATCGGATTCTCTATAAAGCCTTCTTAGACATACACGTTTTAATCCGAACGAAACAAAAACCAGATGTTATTAAATTAAATTTTATGAGTTCAAATAGTTAATTATGGGATTTTGTACAAAATTATACAGATAAATCTAAATTTTTCAGCTTTTTACTCGGTTAAAATTTAAACGGATTCTCTATAAAGCAATTTTAGACAAGCAAGTTTTAGCCCCAACAAAACGAAAATTAGATGTTATTAAATCAAATTTTATGAGTTCAAATAGTTGAATATGGGCTTTGGAACAAAATTATACAGATTAATCTAAAATGTTTAGCTTTTTACTTGGTTAAAATTCGAACGTGATTCTCTAGAAAGCCTTTTTAGACATACACGTTTTAATCCCAACGAAACGAAAACAGATGTTATTAAATCGAATTTTACGAGTTCAAATAATTAATTATTGGCTTTTGAACAAAATTATATAGATTAGTCTAAAAGTTTCAGCTTTTTACTCGGTTAAAGTTCGAAAGGATTCTCTATAATGAAATTTTAGACTTGCAAGTTTTAATCCCACCAAAACGAAAATCAGATGTTATCAAATCAAATTTTATGAGTTCAAGTAGTTGAATATGGTCTATTAAACAAAATTATACAGATCAATCTAAAATTTTTAGCTTTTTACTAGGTTAATATTCCAACGGATTCTCTATAGAGCCTTTTTAGACGTAGACGTTTTAATTCGAACAAAACAAAAACCATATGTTATTAAATCAAATTTTTTGAGTTCAAATAATTAATTATGGG
Organism: Abelmoschus esculentus; assembly: GCA_035048815.1. NCBI lineage: Eukaryota > Viridiplantae > Streptophyta > Magnoliopsida > Malvales > Malvaceae > Abelmoschus > Abelmoschus esculentus. The sequence continues at coordinate 16,758,997 of JAUCBN010000008.1, read as the reverse complement.
CTTTTGAACAAAATTATACAAATTAATCTAAAATTATCAACTTTTTACACGGTTAAAATTCGAACGGATTCTCTATAAAGCCTTTTTAGACATGCAAGTTTTAATCCGAACAAAACGATAACTAGATGTTATTAAATCAAATTTTTTGAGTTAGAATAATTAATTATTGGCTTTTGAACAAAATTATACAGATTAGTCTAAAAGTTTCAACTTTTTACTCGGATAAAATTCGAACGGATTCTCAATAAAGTCTTTTTAGACATGCACGTTTTAATCCGAACAAAACAAAAACCAGATGTTATTAAATAAAATTTTATGAGTTCAAATAGATAATTATGGGATTTTAAACAAAATTATACAGATAAATCTAAAATTTTTAGCTTTTTACTCGATTAAAGTTTGAATGGATTCTCTATAAAGCAATTTTAGACATGCAAGTTTTAATCCCACCAAAACGAAAACCAGATGTTATTAAATCAAATTTTATGAGTTCAAATAGTTGAATATGGTCTTTTAAACAAAATTATACAGATTAACCTAAAATTTTTAGATTTTTACTCGGTTAAAATTCCAACGAATTCTCTACAAAACCTTTTTAGAAATGCACATTTTAATCCAAACAAAACGAAAACAAGATTTTATTAAATGAAATTTTATGAGTTCAAATATTTAATTTTGTGCTTTTGAATAAAATTATACAGATTAATCTAGAATTTTCAGCTTTTTACTCGTTTAAATTCGAACGGATTTTCTATAAAGCCTTTTTAGACATGCACGTTTTAATCCGAACAAAACGAAAAACATATGTTATTAAATAAAATTTTACGATTTCAAATAGTTAATTATGGGATTTTGAACAAAATTATATAGATAAATCTAATATTTTCAACATTTTACTCGATTAAAATTCGAACAGATTCTCTATAAAGCAATTTTTGACAAGCAAGTTTTAATCCCACCAAAATGAAAATCAGATGTTATTAAATCAAATTTTATTAGTTCAAATAGTTGAATATGGTCTTTTAAACAAAATTATATAGATAAATCTAAAATTTTCAGCATTTTACTCGTTTAAATTTCGAACGAATTCTCTATAAAGCAATTTTAGACAAGCAAGTTTTAGACCCAACAAAACGAAAATTAGATGTTATTAAATCAAATTTTATGATTTCAAATAGTTGAATATGGGCTTTTGAACAAAATTATACAGATTAATCTAAAATTTTTAGCTTTTTACTTGGTTAAAATTCGAACGTGATTCTCTACAAAGCCTTTTTAGACATGCACGTTTTAATCCCAACAAAACGAAACCAGATGTTATTAAATCAAATTTTACGAGTTCAAATAGTTAATTATGGGATTTTGAACAAAATTATACAGATTAATCTAAAATTTTTAGCTTTTTACTCGGTTAAATTTGAACGGATTCTCTATAAAGCCTTTTTAGACATGCACGTTTTAATCCGAACAAAATGATAACTAGATGTTATTAAATCAAATTTTTTAAGTTCAAATAATTAATTATGGGCTTTTGAACAAAATTATACAGATTAATCTAAAATTTTCAGCTTTTTACTCGGTTAAAATTTGAACGGATTCTCTATAAAGCCTTTTTAGACGTAGACGTTTTAATCCGAACAAAACAAAAACCAGATGTTATTATCTCAAATTTTATGAGTTCAAATAGTTAATTAAGGGCTTTTGAACAAAATTATACAGATTAATCTAAAACTTTTAGCATTTTACTCGGTTAAAATTTAAACGGATCCTCCATAAAGCCTTTTTAGACATGCACGTTTTAACTCTCAACAAAACAAAAACCAGATTTTATTAAATGCAATTTTATGAGTTCAAATATTTAATTTTGAGCTTTTGAATAAAATTATACAGATTAATCTAAAATTTTTAGCTTTTTACTCGGTTAAAATTCGAACTGATCCTCAATAAAGCCTTTATATACATGCACGTTTTAATCCTAACAAAACGAAAACCAGATGTTATTAAATCAAATTTTCAGCTTTTTAGTTGGTTAAAATTCGAATAGATTCTCTATAAAGCCTTTATAGACGTGCACGTTTTAATCCGAACAAAACAATTACTAGATGTTATTAAATCAAATTTTTTGAGTTCAAATAATTAATTATGGGCTTTTGAACAAAATTATACAGATTAATCTAAAATTTTCAGCTTTTTACTCGGTTAAAATTTGAACGGAATCTCTATAAAGCCTTTTTAGACATGCACGTTTTAATCCGATCAAAATAAAAACCAGATGTTATTAACTCAAATTTTATGAGTTCAAATAGTTAATTAAGGGCTTTTGAACAAAATTATACAGATTAATCTAAAATTTTTAGCTTTTTACTCGGTTAAAATTCAAACGGATCCTCCATAAAGTATTTTTAGACATGAACGTTTTAATCCGAATAAAACGATAACTAGATGTTATTAAATCAAATTTTTTGATTTCAAATTATTAATAATGGGCTTTTGAACAAAATTATGTAGATTAATCTAAAATTTTCATCTTTTTACTCGGTTAAAATTCGAACAGATTCTTTTTAAAGCCCATTTACACATGCACGTTTTAATCCCCACAAAATGAAAACAACATTTTATAAAATGAAATTTTATGAGTTCAAATAGTTAATTTTGAGCTTTTGAACAAAATTATACTTATCAATATAAAATTTTAAGCTTTTTACTAAGTTAAAATTCCAACGGATTCTCTATCAAGCCTTTTTAGACATGCACGTTTTACTCCCAACAAAACAAAAATCAGATGTTATTAAATCAAATTTTATCAATTCAAATAGTTAATTAATGGCTTTTGAATAAAATTATACAGATTAATCTAAAATTTTTAGCTTTTTACTCAGTTAAAATTTGAACGGATTCTCTATAAAGCCTTTTTAGACATGCACGTTTTAATCCGAACAAAACGATAACTAGATGTTATTAAATCAAATTTTTTGAGTTCAAATAATTAATTATGGGCTTTTGAACAAAATTATGCAGATTAATCTAAAATTTTCAGCTTTTTACTCGGTTAAAATTTGAACGGATTCTCTATAAAGCCTTTTTAGACATGAACGTTTTAATCCGAACAAAACGATAACTAGATGTTATTAAATCAAATTTTTTGAGTTCAAATAGTTAATTATGGGCTTTTGAACAAAATTATGCAGATTAATCTAAAATTTTTAACTTTTTACTCGGTTAAAATTCAAACGGATTCTCTATAAAGCCTTTTTAGACATGAACGTTTTAATCCGAACAAAACGATAACTAGATGTTATTAAATCAAATTTTTTGAGTTCAAATAATTAATTATGGGCTTTTGAACAAAATTATGCAGATTAATCTAAAATTTTTAACTTTTTACTCGGTTAAAATTCAAACGGATTCTCTATAAAGCCTTTTTAGACATGAACGTTTTAATCCGAACAAATCGATAACTAGATGTTATTAAATCAAATTTTTTGAGTTCAAGTAATTAATTATGGGCTTTTGAACAAAATTATGTAGATTAATCTAAAATTTTCAACTTTTTACTCGGTTAAAATTCAAACGGATTCTCTATAAAGCCTTTTTAGACATACACATTTTAATCTCAACAAAACGAAAACCTGATTTTATTAAATGAAATTTTATGAGTTCAAATATTTAATTTTGAGCTTTTCAATAAAATTATAGAGATTAATCTAAAATTTTTAACTTTTTACTCGGTTAAAATTCGAACGAATTCTCTATAAAGCCTTTATAGACATGCACGTTTTAATACTAACAAAATAAAAACCAGATGTTATTAAATCAAATTTTATGAATTCAAATAGTTAATTATGAGTTTTTAAATAAAATTATACAGATTAATCTAAAATTTTCAACTTTTTAGTCGGTTAAAATTCTAACAGACTCTCTATAAAGCCTTTTTAGACATGCACGTTTTAATCCGAACAAAACAATTACTAGATGTTATTAAATCAAATTTTTTGAGTTCAAATAATTGATTATGGGCTTTTGAACAATATTATACAGATTAATCTAAAATTTTCAGCGTTTTACTCGGTTAAAATTTGAACGGAATCTCTATAAAGCTTTTTTAGACATGCATGTTTTAATCCGAATAAAACAAAAAACAAATGTTATTAACTCAAATTTTATGAGTTCAAATAGTTAATTAAGGGCTTTTGAACAAAATTATACAGATTAATCTAAAATTTTCAGCTTTTTACTCGGTTAAAATTCAAACGGATCCTCCATAAAGCCTTTTTAGACAAGCACGTTTTAATCTCAACAAAACGAAAACCAGATTTTATTAAATGAAATTTTATGAGTTCAAATATTTAATTTTGAGCTTTTGAAAAAAAATATACAGATTAATCTAAAATTTTTAGCTTTTTTCTCGGTTAAAATTCGAATGGATTCTCTATAAAGCCTTTATAGATATGCACGTTTTAATCCCAACAAAACGAAAACCAGATGTTATTAAATCAAATTTTATGAGTTCAAATAGGTAATTATGAGCTTTTAAACAAAATTATACAGATTAATCTAAAATTTTCAACTTTTTAGTTGGTTAAAATTCGAACAGATTCTCTATAAAGCCTTTTTAGACATGCACGTTTTCATCCGAGGAAAACTATAACTAGATGTTATTAAATCAAATTTTTTGAGTTCAAATAATTAATTATGGGCTTTTGAACAAAATTATGCAGATTAATCTAAAATTTTCAGCTTTTTACTCGGTTAAAATTTAAACGGATTCTCTATAAAGTCTTTTTAGGCATGAACATTTTAATCCGAACAAAACGATAACTAGATGTTATTAAATCAAATTTTATGAGTTCAAATAGTTAATAAAGGGCTTTTGAACAAAATTATACAGATTAATCTAAAATTTTTAGCTTTTTACTCGGTTAAAATTCAAACGGATCCTCCATAAAGCATTTTTAGACATGCACGTTTTAATCCGAATAAAACGATAACTAGATGTTATTAAATCAAATTTTTTGATTTCGAATTATTAATTATGGGCTTTTGAACAAAATTATGCAAATTAATCTAAAATTTTCATCTTTTTACTCGGTTAAAATTCGAACAGATTCTTTTTAAAGCCCATTTACACATGCACGTTTTAATCCCAACAAAATGAAAACAAGATTTTATTAAATGAAATTTTATGAGTTCAAATAGTTAATTTTGAGCTTTTGAAAAAAATTATACTTATCAATATAAAATTTTTAGCTTTTTACTAGGTTCAAATTCCAACGGATTATCTATCAAGCCTTTTAGACATGCACGTTTTAATCCTAACAAAACGTAAATCAGATGTTATTAAATCAAATTTTATCAGTTCAAATAGTTAATTAAGGGCTCTTGAATAAAATTATACAGATTAATCTAAAATTTTCAGCTTTTTACTCGGTTAAAATTTGAACGGATTCTCTATAAAGCCTTTTTAGACATGCACGTCTTAATCCGAGCAAAACGATAACTAGATGTTATTAAATAAAATTGTTTGAGTTCAAATAATTAATAATGGGCTTTTGAACAAAATTATACAGATTAATCTAAAATTTTTAGAATTTTACTCGGTTAAAATTTGAACGGATTCTCTATAAAGACTTTTTAGACATACACGTTTTAATTCGAACAAAACGACAACTAGATGTTATTAAATCAAATTTTTTGAGTTCAAATAATTAATTATGCGCTTTTGAACAAAATTATGCAGATTAATCTAAAATTTTCAACTTTTTACTCGGTTAAAATTCAAATAGTTTCTCTATAAAGCCTTTTTAGACAAGAACGTTTTAATCCGAACAAAACGATAACTAGATGTTATTAAATCAAATTTTTTGAGTTCAAATAATTAATTATGGGCTTTTGGACAAAATTATGCAGATTAATCTAAATTTTTTAGCTTTTTACTCGGTTAAAATTCAAACGGATTCTCTATAAAGCCTTTTTAGACATGAACGTTTTAATCCGAACAAAACGATAACTAGATGTTATTAAATCAAATTTTTTGAGTTCAAATAATTAATAATGGGCTTTTGAACAAAATTATACAGATTAATCTAAAATTTTTAGCTTTTTACTCGGTTAAAATTTGAACGTATTCTCTATAAAGACTTTTTAGACATACACGTTTTAATTCGAACAAAACGATAACTAGATGTTATTAAATCAAATTTTTTGAGTTCAAATAATTAATTATGCGCTTTTGAACAAAATTATGCAGATTAATCTAAAATTTTTAACTTTTTACTCGGTTAAAATTCAAACAGTTTCTCTATAAAGCCTTTTTAGACAAGAACGTTTTAATCCGAACAAAACGATAACTAGATGTTATTAAATCAAATTTTTTGAGTTCAAATAATTAATTATGGGCTTTTGAACAAAATTATGCAGATTAATCTAAATTTTTTAGCTTTTTACTCGGTTAAAATTCAAACGGATTCTCTATAAAGCCTTTTTAGACATGAACGTTTTAATCCGAACAAAACGATAACTAGATGTTATTAAATCAAATTTTTTGAGTTCAAATAATTAATTATGGGCCTTTGAACAAAATTATGCATATTAATCTAAAATTTTTAGCTTTCTACTCGGTTAAAATTCAAACGGATTCTCTATAAAGCCTTTTTAGACATGAACGTTTTAATCCGAACAAATCGATAACTAGATGTTATTAAATCAAATTTTTTGAGTTCAAATAATTAATTATGCGCTTTTGAACAAAATTATGCAGATTAATCTAAAATTTTCAACTTTTTACTCGGTTAAAATTCAAACGGATTCTCTATAAAGCCTTTTTAGACATGAACGTTTAAATCCGAACAAAACGATAACTAGATGTTATTAAAACAAATTTTTTGAGTTCAAATAATTAATTATGGGCTTTTGAACAAAATTATGCAGATTAATCTCAAATTTATAGCTTTCTACTCGGTTAAAATTCAAACGGATTCTCTATAAAGCCTTTTTAGATATGAACGTTTTAATCCGAACAAATCGATAACTAGATGTTATTAAATCAAATTTTTTGAGTTCAAATAATTAATTATGGGCTTTTGAACAAAATTATGTAGATTAATCTAAAATTTTCAACTTTTTACTCGGTTAAAATTCAAATGGATTCTCTGTAAAGCCTTTTTAGACATGCACGTTTTAATCTCAACAAAACGAATACCAGATATTATTAAATGAAATTTTATGAGTTCAAATATTTAATTTTGAGCTTTTGAATAAAATTATATAGATTAATCTAAAATTTTTAACTTTTTACTCAGTTAAAATTCAAACAGATTCTCTATAAAGCCTTTTTAGACATGAACGTTTTAATTCGAACAAAACGATAACTAGATGTTATTAAATCAAATTTTTTGAGTTCAAATAATTAATTATGGGCTTTTGAACAAAATTATGCAGATTAATCTAAAATTTTTAGCTTTTTTCTCGGTTAAAATTCAAACGGATTCTCTATAAAGCCTTTTTAGACATGCACATTTTAATCTCAACAAAACGAAAACTAGATTTATACAGATTAATCTAAAATTTTTAACTAAAATTATACAGATTAATCTAAAATTTTTAACTTTTTACTAGGTTAAAATTCGAAAGAATTCTCTATAAAGCCTTTATAGACATGCACGTTTTAATCCCAACAAAAAGAAAACCAAATATTATTAAATTAAATTTTATGAGTTCAAATAGTTAATTATAAGCTTTTAAACAAAATTATACAGATTAATCTAAAATTTTCAACTTTTTAGTTGGTTAAAATTCGAACAGATTCTCTATAAAGCCTTTTTAGACATGCACGTTTTAATCCGAACAAAACGATAACTAGATGTTATTAAATCAAATTTTTTGAGTTGAAATAATTAATTATGGGCTTTTGAATAAAATTATGCAGATTAATCTAAAATTTTCAGCTTTTTACTCGGTTAAAATTCGAACGAATTCTCTATAAAGCCTTTATAGACATGCACGTTTTAATCCCAACAAAACGAAAACCAGATGTTATTAAATCAAATTTTATGAGTTCAAATAGTTAATTAAGGGCTTTTGAACAAAATTATACAGATTAATCTAGAATTTTCTGTTTTTTACTCGGTTAAAATTCAAACGGATCCTCCATCAAGCATTTCTAGACATGCACGTTTTAATCCGAATAAAACGATAACTAAATGTTATTAAATCAAATTTTTAGATTTCGAATTATTAATTATGGGCTTTTGAACAAAATTATGCAGATTAATCTAAAATTTTCATCTTTTTACTCGGTTAAAATTCGAACAGATTCTTTTTAAAGCCCATTTACACATGCACGTTTTAATCCCAACAAAATGAAAACAAGATTTTATTAAATGAAATTTTATGAGTTCAAATAGTTAATATTGAGCTTTTGAACAAAATTATACTTATCAATCTAAAATTTTCAGCTTTTTACTAGGTTAAAATTCCAACGGATTCTCTATCAAGCCTTTTTAGACATGAACGTTTTAATCCAAAAAAAGAAAATCAGGTGTTATTAAGTCAAATTTTATCAGTTCAAATAGTTAATTAAGGGCTTTTGAATAAAATTATACAGATTAATCTAAAATATTCAGCTTTTTACTCGGTTAAAATTTGAACAGATTCTCTATAAAGCCTTTTTAGACATACACATTTTAATCCGAACAAAACAAAATTTTATGAGTTCAAATATCTAATTTTGAGCTTTTCAACAAAATTATACAGATTAATCTAAAATTTTCAGCTTTTTACTCGGTTAAAATTCAAACGGAATTTCCATAAAGACTTTTTAGACATGCAAATTTTTTGAGTTCAAATAATTAATTATGGGCTTTTGAACAAAATTATATAGATTAATCTAAAAGTTTCAGCTTTTTACTCGGTTAAAATTTGAACGGATTCTCTATAAAGTCTTTTTAGACATGTATGTTTTAATCCGAACAAAACAAAAACCAGATGTTATTAAATAAAATTTATAAGTTCAAATAGTTAATTATGGGATTTTGAACAAAATTATACAGATAAATATAAAATTTTCATCTTTTTACTTGGTTAAAATTAGAACGGATTCTCTATAAAGCAATTTTAGATATGGAAGTTTTAATCCTACCAAAACGAAAAACAGATGTTATTAAATCAAATTTTATGAGCTCCAATAGTTGAATATGGTCTTTTAAACAAAATTATAAAAATTAACTTAAAATTTTTAGCTTTTTACTCAGTTAAAAATCCAACGAATTCTCTACAAAGCCTTTTTAGACATGCATATTTTAATCCAAACAAAACGAAAACAAGATTTTATTAAATCAAATTTTATGATTTCAAATATTTAATTTTGAGCTTTTGAACAAAATTATACAGATTAATCAAAAATTTTCAGCATTTTACTTTGTTAAAATTCGAATGGATTCTCTATAAAGCCTTTTTAGACATTCACATTTGAATCTCAACAAAACAAAAATCAGATGTTATTAAATCAAATTTGACGAGTTCAAATAGTTAATTATGGGCTTTTGAACAAAATTATACAGATTAATCTAAAATTTTAAGCTTTTTACTCGGTTAAAATTAGAACGGATACTCTATAAAGCCTTTTTAGACATGCACGTTTTAATCCGAGCAAAACAAAAACCAGATGTTATTAAATCAAATTTTATGAGTTCAAATAGTTAATTAAGGGCTTTTGAACAAAATTATACAGATTTATCTAAAATTTTCAGCTTTTTACTCGGTTAAAATTCAAACGGAATCTCCATAAAGCCTTTTTAGACATGCACATTTTCATCCGAATAAAACGATAACTAGATGTTATTAAATTAAATTTTATGAGTTCAAATAGTTAATTATGGGACATTAAACAAAATTATGGAGATTAATCTATAATTTTCAGCTTTTTTCTCGGTTAAAATTTGAACAGATTCTCTTTAAAGCCCTTTTACACATGAACGTTTTAATACCAACAAAACGAAAACCAGATTTTATTAAATGAAATTTTATGAGTTCAAATAGTTAATTTTGAGCTTTTGAACAAAATTATACTTATTAATCTAAAATTTTCAGCTTTTTACTCGGTTAAAACTCGAACGGATTTTCTATTAAGCCTTTTTAGTCATGCACGTTTTAATCCCAACAAAACGAAAATCAGATGTTATTAAATCAAATTTTATGAGCTCAAATAGTTAATTAAGGGCTTTTGAACAAAATTATGCAGATTAATCTAAAATTTTCAGCTTCTTACTCGGTTAAAATTCGAACGGATTCTCTATAAAGCCTTTTTAGACATGCACGTTTTAATCCAAACAAAACAAAAACCAAATGTTATTAAATCAAATTTTATTAGTTCAAATAGTTAATTATGGAATTTTGAACAAAATTATACAAATTAACTTAAAATTTTTAGCTTTTTACTCGGTTAAAAATCCAACGAATTCTCTACAAAGCCTTTTTAGACATGCACATGTTAATCCAAACAAAACAAAAACAAGATTTTATTAAATCAAATTTTATGATTTCAAATATTTAATTTTGAGCTTTTGAACAAAATTATACAGATTAATCAAAAATTTTCAGCATTTTACTTTGTTAAAATTCGAACGGATTCTCTATAAAGCCTTTTTAGACATTCACATTTTAATCTCAACAAAACAAAAATCAGATGTTATTAAATCAAATTTGACGAGTTCAAATAGTTAATTATGGGATTTTGAACAAAATTATACAGATTAATCTAAAATTTTAAGCTTTTTACTCAATTAAAATTAGAACGGATACTCTATAAAGCCTTTTTAGACAAGCACGTTTTAATCCGAACAAAACAAAAACCAGATGTGATTAAATCAAATTTTATTAGTTGAAATAGTTAATTATGGAATTTTGAACAAAATTATACTGATAAATCTAAAATTTTCAGGGTTTTACTTGGTTAAATTTGAACGGATTTTCTATAAAGCCTTTTTAGACATGTACGTTTTAATCCGAACAAAATGAGAACTAGATGTTATTAAATCAAGTTTTTTAAGTTCAAATAATTAATTAGGGGCTTTTGAATAAAATTATATAGATTAATCTAAAATTTTTAGCTTTTTACTCGTTTAAAATTTGAACGGATTCTCTATAAAGCCTTTTTAGACGTGGACGTTTTAATCCAAACAAAAGAAAACCAGATGTTATTAAATAAAATTTTATGAGTTCAAAAAGTTAATTATGAGATTTGGAACAAAATTATATAGATTAATCTAAAATTTTTAGCTTTTTAGTCGGTTAAAATTCGAACGGATTCTCTATAAAGCAATTTTAGACTTGTAAATTTTAATCCCACCAAAACGAAAATCAGATGTTATTAAATCAAATTTTATGAGTTCAAATAGTTGAATATGGTCTTCTAAACAAAACTATACAGATTAATCTAAAATTTTTATCTTTTTACTCGGTTAATATTCGAACGGATTGTCTATAAAGCCTTTTTAGACGTAGACGTTTTAATCCGAACAAAACAAAAACCAGATGTTATTAAATCAAATTTTTTGAGTTCAAATAATTAATTATGGGCTTTTGAACAAAATTATACAAATTAGTCTAAAATTTTCAACTTTTCACTCGGTTAAAATTCGAACGAATTCTCTATAAAGCCTTTTTAGACATGCACGTTTTAATCCAAACAAAACGATAACTAGATGTTATTAAATCAAATTTTTTGAGTTCAAATAATTAATTATGGGCTTTTGAACCAAATTATACAGATTAATCTAAAATTTTCAGCTTTTTACTCGGTTAATATTCGAACGGATTCTCTATAAAGCCTTTTTAGACATAGAAGTTTTAATCCAAACAAAACAAAAACCAGATGTTATTAAATCAAATTTTACGAGTTCAAATAATTAATTATGGGCTTTTGAACAAAATTATACAGATTAATCTAAAATTTTCAGCTTTTTACTCCATTAAAATTAGAACATATACTCTATAAAGCCTTTTTTGACATGCACGTTTTAATCCGAACAAAATGATAACTATATGTTATTAAATCAAATTTTTTGAGTTCAAATAATTTATTATGGGATTTTGAACAAAATTATACAGATAAATCTAAAATTTTCAGCTTTATACTTGGTTAAAATTTGAACGGATTCTCTATAAAGAAATTTTAGACATGCAAGTTTTAATCCCACCAAAACGAAAACCAGATTTTATTAAATCAAATTTTCTGAGTTCAAATAGTTGAATATGGTCTATTAAACAAAATTATACAGATAAACCTAAAATTTTTAGCTTTTTACTCGGTTAATATTCGAACGGATTCTCTATAAAGCCTTTTTAGACATAGAAGTTTTAATCCGAACAAAACAAAAACCAGATGTTATTAAATCAAATTTTACAAGTTCAAATAGTTAATTATGGGCTTTTGAACAAAAATATACAGATTAATCTAAAATTTTCAGCTTTTTAGTCGGTTAAAATTAAAACGAATACTCTATAAAGCCTTTTTTGACATGCACATTTTAATCCGAACAAAACAAAAACTAGATGTTATCAAATCAAATTTTTTAAGTTCAAATAATTAATTATGGGGTTCTGAACAAAATTATACAGATTAATCAAAAATTTTCAGCTTTTTACTTGGTTAAAATTTGAACGGGTTCTCTATAAAGCCTTTTTAGTCGCGAACGTTTTAATCCGAACAAAACAAAACCAGATGATATTTAAATCAAATTTTATGAGTTCAAATAGTTAATTATGAGATTTTGAACAAAATTATACAGATAAATCTAAAATTTTTAGCTTTTTACTCAGTTAAAATTCGAACGGATTCTCTATAAAGCCTTTTTAGACATGCACGTTTTAATCCGAACAAAACAAAAACAAGATTTTATTAAATGAAATTTTATGAGTTCAAATATTTAATTTTGAGCTTTTGAACAAAATTATACAGATTAATCTAAAATTTTCAGCTTTTTACTCGGTTAAAGTTCAAACGGATTCTCTATAATGACGTTTTAGACATGCACGTTTTAATCCCAACAAAACGAAAATCAGATGTTATTAAATCAAATTTTACGAGTTCAAATAGTTAATTATGGGCTTTTGAACAAAATTATACACATTAATCTAAAATTTTCAAATTTTTACTCGGTTAAAATTCGAACAGATTCTCTATAAAGCCTTTTTAGACATACACGTTTTAATCCGAACAAAACAAAAACTAGATGTTATCAAATCAAATTTTTTGAGTTCAAATAATTAATTATGGGGTTTTGAACAAAATTATACAGATTAATCGAAAATTTTCAGCTTTTTACTTGGTTAAAATTTGAACGGGTTCTCTATAAAGCCTTTTTAGACGTGGACGTTTTAATCTGAACAAAACAAAAACCAGATGTTATTAAATCTAAAATTTTTAGCTTTTTACTCGGTTAAAATTCGAACGGATTCGCTATAAAGCAATTTTAGACAAGCAAGTTTTAGTCCTAACAAAACGAAAATTAGATGTTATTAAATCAAATTTTACGAGTTCAAAAAGTTAATTATGGGCTTGTGAACAAAATTATACAGATTAATCTAAAATTTTCAACTTTTTACTCGGTTAAAATTCGAACAGATTCTCTATAAAGCGTTTTTAGACATGCACATTTTAATCCTAACAAAACAAAAATAAGATGTTATTAAATCAAATTTATGAGTTCAAATAGTTAAATATTGGCTTTTGAACAAAATTATACAAATTAATCTAAAATTTTTAGCTTTTTACTCGGTTAAAATTCGAACAGATTTACTATAAAGCCTTTTTAGACATGCACGTTTTAATCCCGTCAAAACGAAAACAAGATGTTATTAAATTAAATTTTATGAGTTGAAATAGTTAACTACGGATTTTGAACAAAATTATACAAATTAATCTAAAATCTCTAACTTTTTACACGGTTAAAATTCCAACGGATTCTCTACAAAGCCTTTCTAGACATGTATGTTTTAATCTTAACAAAATGAAAACCAAATGTTATTAAATCCAATTTTATGAGTTGGAATAGTTAATTATTGGTTTGTTAACAAAATTATACAGATTAATCTAAAATTTTATACTTTTTAATCGGATAAAATTCGAACGGATTCTCTACAAAGCCTGTTTAGACATGCACGTTTTAATCCAACAAAACGAAAACCAGATGTTTTTGAATCAAATTTTATGAGTTGAAATAGTTAATTACGGGCTTTTGACAAAATTATACACATTAATCTAAAATTTTCATCTTTTTACTCGGTTAAAATTCGAATGGATTCTCTATAAAGCCTTTTTAGACATACACGTTTTAATCCGAACAAAACAAAAAACTGATGTTATTAAATAAAATTTTATGAGTTGAAATAGTTAATTATGGGATTTTTAACAAAATTAAACAGATAAATCTAAAATTTTCAGCTTTTGACTGGGTTAAAATTCGAACAAATTCTCTATAAAGCAATTTTAGACATGCAAGTTTTAATCCCACCAAAACGAAAACCAGATGCTATTAAATCAAATTTTATAAGTTCAAATAATTGAATATGGTCTTTTAAACAAAATTATACAGATTAATCTAAAATTTTTAGCTTTTTACTCGTTAAAATTCGAACGAATTCTCTACAAAGCCTTTTTAGACTTGCACATTTTAATCCCAACAAAACAAAAACATGATTTTATTAAATTAAATTTTATGAGTTCAAATATTTAATTTTGAGCTTTTGAATAAAATTATACAGATTAATCTAAAATTTTCAGCTTTTTACTCGGTTAAAATTCGATCGGATTCTCTATAAATCTCATTTAGACATGCACGTTTAATCCCCAAAAAACAACAACCATATGTTATTAAATCGAATTTTATGAGTTCAAATAGTTGAATATAGGCTTTTCAACAAAATTATAAAGATTAATCTAAAAATTTTAGCTTTTTACTCGGTTAAAATTCGAATGGATTCTCTGCAAAGCCTTTTTAGACATGCACATTTTAATCCCAACAAAACGAAAACCAGATTTTATTAAATGAAATTTTATGAGTTGAAATATTTAATTTTGAGCTTTTGAACAAAATTATACAGCTTAATCTAAAATTTTCAGCTTTTTACTCGGTTAAAATTTGAACGGATTCTCTATAAAGCCTTTTTAGACATGCACGTCTTAATCCCAGCAAAACAAAAACAAGATGTTATTAAATCAAATTTTATGATTTTAAATAGTTAATTATGTGCTTTTGAACAAAATTATACAAATTAATCTAAAATTTTTAACTTTTTACTCGATTAAAATTCGAACAGATTCTCTATAAGGCCTTTTTAGACATGTACGTTTAATCTGAACAAAACGATAACTAGATTTTATTAAATCAAATTTTTTAAGTTCAAATAATTAGTTATGGGCTTTTGAACAAAATTATAAAGATTAATCTAAAATTTTTAGCTTTTTACTCGGTTAAAATTTGAATGGATTCTCTATAAAGCCTTTTTAGATATACACGTTTTAATCCGAACAAAACGATAACTAGATTTTATTTAATAAAATTTTTTTAGTTCCAATAATTAATTTTGGGGTTTTGAACAAAATTACACAAATTAATCTAAAATTTTCAGCTTTTTACTCGGTTAAAATTCGAACGGATTCTATATAAAGCCTTTTTACACATGCATGTTTTAATACGAACAAAACAAAAACCAGATGTTATTAAAAAAAAATTTATGCGTTCAAATAGTTAATTATGGGATTTTTAACAAAATTATACAGATAGATCTAAAATTTTCAGCTTTTTACTCGGTTAAAATTCAAACCGATTCTCTATAAAGCCTTTTTAGACATGCCCGTTTTAATCCCAACAAAACCAAGATTAGATGTTATTAAATCATATTTTACGATTTCAAATAATTAATTATGGGATTTTGAATAAAATTATACAGATTAATCTAAATTTTTTAGCTTTTTACTCGGTTAAAATTTGAACGGATTCTCTATAAAGCTTTTTTAGACGTAGACGTTTTAATCCGAACAAAACAAAAAACAGATATTATTAAATCAAATTTTATGAGTTAAAATAGTTAATTATGAGATTTTGAACAAAATTATACAGATAAATCTAAAATTTTCAGCTTTTTACTCGGTTAATATTCGAACAGATTCTCTATAAAGCCTTTTTAGACATAGAAGTTTTAATCCAAACAAAACAAAAACCAGATGTTATTAAATCAAATTTTACGAGTTCAAATAATTAATTATGGGCTTTTGAACAAAATTATACAGATTAATCTAAAATTTTCAGCTTTTTACTCTGTTAAAATTAGAACATATACTCTATAAAGCCTTTTTTGACATGCATGTTTTAATCCGAACAAAATGATAACTATATGTTATTAAATCAAATTTTTTGAGTTCAAATAATTTATTATGGGATTTTGAACAAAATTATACAGATAAATCTAAAATTTTCAGCTTTATACTTGGTTAAAATTTGAACGGATTCTCTATAAAGAAATTTTAGACATGCAAGTTTTAATCCCACCAAAACGAAAACCAGATTTTATTAAATCAAATTTTATGAGTTCAAATAGTTAATTATAGGTTTCTGAACAAAATTATACAGATAAACCTAAAATTTTTAGCTTTTTACTCGGTTAATATTCGAACGGATTCTCTATAAAGCCTTTTTAGACATAGAAGTTTTAATCCGAACAAAACAAAAACCAGATGTTATTAAATTAAATTTTACAAGTTCAAATAGTTAATTATGGGCTTTTGAACAAAAATATACAGATTAATCTAAAATTTTCAGCTTTTTAGTCGGTTAAAATTAGAACGAATACTCTATAAAGCCTTTTTTGACATGCACATTTTAATCCGAACAAAACAAAAACTAGATGTTATCAAATCAAATTTTTTAAGTTCAAATAATTAATTATGGGGTTCTGAACAAAATTATACAGATTAATCGAAAATTTTCAGCTTTTTACTTGGTTAAAATTTGAACGGGTTCTCTATAAAGCCTTTTTAGTCACGAACGTTTTAATCCGAACAAAACAAAACCAGATGATATTTAAATCAAATTTTATGAGTTCAAATAGTTAATTATGAGATTTTGAACAAAATTATACAGATAAATCTAAAATTTTTAGCTTTTTACTCAGTTAAAATTCGAACGGATTCTCTATAAAGCCTTTTTAGACATGCATGTTTTAATCCGAACAAAACAAAAACAAGATTTTATTAAATGAAATTTTATGAGTTCAAATATTTAATTTTGAGCTTTTGAACAAAATTATACAGATTAATCTAAAATTTTCAGCTTTTTACTCGGTTAAAGTTCAAACGGATTCTCTATAATGACGTTTTAGACATGCACGTTTTAATCCCAACAAAACGAAAATCAGATGTTATTAAATCAAATTTTACGAGTTCAAATAGTTAATTATGGGCTTTTGAACAAAATTATACACATTAATCTAAAATTTTCAAATTTTTACTCGGTTAAAATTCGAACAGATTCTCTATAAAGCCTTTTTAGACATACACGTTTTAATCCGAACAAAACAAAAACTAGATGTTATCAAATCAAATTTTTTGAGTTCAAATAATTAATTATGGGGTTTTGAACAAAATTATACAGATTAATCGAAAATTTTCAGCTTTTTACTTGGTTAAAATTTGAACGGGTTCTCTATAAAGCCTTTTTAGACGTGGACGTTTTAATCCGAACAAAACAAAAACCAGATGTTATTAAATCTAAAATTTTTAGCTTTTTCCTCGGTTAAAATTCGAACGGATTCGCTATAAAGCAATTTTAGACAAGCAAGTTTTAGTCCTAACAAAACGAAAATTAGATGTTATTAAATCAAATTTTACGAGTTCAAAAAGTTAATTATGGACTTGTGAACAAAATTATACAGATTAATCTAAAATTTTCAACTTTTTACTCGGTTAAAATTCGAACAGATTCTCTATAAAGCGTTTTTAGACATGCACATTTTAATCCTAACAAAACAAAAATAAGATGTTATTAAATCAAATTTATGAGTTCAAATAGTTAAATATTGGCTTTTGAACAAAATTATACAAATTAATCTAAAATTTTTAGCTTTTTACTCGGTTAAAATTCGAACAGATTTACTATAAAGCCTTTTTAGACATGCACGTTTTAATCCCGTCAAAACGAAAACAAGATGTTATTAAATTAAATTTTATGAGTTGAAATAGTTAACTACGGATTTTGAACAAAATTATACAAATTAATCTAAAATCTCTAACTTTTTACACGGTTAAAATTCCAACGGATTCTCTACAAAGCCTTTCTAGACATGTATGTTTTAATCTTAACAAAATGAAAACCAAATGTTATTAAATCCAATTTTATGAGTTGGAATAGTTAATTATTGGTTTGTTAACAAAATTATACAGATTAATCTAAAATTTTATACTTTTTAATCGGATAAAATTCGAACGGATTCTCTACAAAGCCTGTTTAGACATGCACGTTTTAATCCAACAAAACGAAAACCAGATGTTATTGAATCAAATTTTATGAGTTGAAATAGTTAATTACGGGCTTTTGACAAAATTATACACATTAATCTAAAATTTTCATCTTTTTACTCGGTTAAAATTCGAATGGATTCTCTATAAAGCCTTTTTAGACATACACGTTTTAATCCGAACAAAACAAAAAACTGATGTTATTAAATAAAATTTTATGAGTTCAAATAGTTAATTATGGGATTTTTAACAAAATTAAACAGATAAATCTATAATTTTCAGCTTTTGACTGGGTTAAAATTCGAACAAATTCTCTATAAAGCAATTTTAGACATGCAAGTTTTAATCCCACCAAAACGAAAACCAGATGCTATTAAATCAAATTTTATAAGTTCAAATAATTGAATATGGTCTTTTAAACAAAATTATACAGATTAATCTAAAATTTTTAGCTTTTTACTCGTTAAAATTCGAACGAATTCTCTACAAAGCCTTTTTAGACTTGCACATTTTAATCCCAACAAAACAAAAACATGATTTTATTAAATTAAATTTTATGAGTTCAAATATTTAATTTTGAGCTTTTGAATAAAATTATACAGATTAATCTAAAATTTTCAGCTTTTTACTCGGTTAAAATTCGATCGGATTCTCTATAAATCTCATTTAGACATGCACGTTTAATCCCCAAAAAACAACAACCATATGTTATTAAATCGAATTTTATGAGTTCAAATAGTTGAATATAGGCTTTTCAACAAAATTATAAAGATTAATCTAAAAATTTTAGCTTTTTACTCGGTTAAAATTCGAATGGATTCTCTGCAAAGCCTTTTTAGACATGCACATTTTAATCCCAACAAAACGAAAACCAGATTTTATTAAATGAAATTTTATGAGTTGAAATATTTAATTTTGAGCTTTTGAACAAAATTATACAGCTTAAT
Organism: Abelmoschus esculentus; assembly: GCA_035048815.1. Lineage (NCBI taxonomy): Eukaryota > Viridiplantae > Streptophyta > Magnoliopsida > Malvales > Malvaceae > Abelmoschus > Abelmoschus esculentus. Next base: position 16,739,539 of record JAUCBN010000008.1, on the reverse strand, counting down.
CTAAAATTTTCAGCTTTTTACTCGGTTAAAATTTGAACGGATTCTCTATAAAGCCTTTTTAGACATGCACGTCTTAATCCCAGCAAAACAAAAACAAGATGTTATTAAATCAAATTTTATGATTTTAAATAGTTAATTATGTGCTTTTGAACAAAATTATACAAATTAATCTAAAATTTTTAACTTTTTACTCGATTAAAATTCGAACAGATTCTCTATAAGGCCTTTTTAGACATGTACGTTTAATCTGAACAAAACGATAACTAGATTTTATTAAATCAAATTTTTTAAGTTCAAATAATTAGTTATGGGCTTTTGAACAAAATTATAAAGATTAATCTAAAATTTTTAGCTTTTTACTCGGTTAAAATTTGAATGGATTCTCTATAAAGCCTTTTTAGATATACACGTTTTAATCCGAACAAAACGATAACTAGATGTTATTTAATAAAAATTTTTTAGTTCCAATAATTAATTTTGGGGTTTTGAACAAAATTACACAAATTAATCTAAAATTTTCAGCTTTTTACTCGGTTAAAATTCGAACGGATTCTATATAAAGCCTTTTTACACATGCATGTTTTAATACGAACAAAACAAAAACCAGATGTTATTAAAAAAAATTTATGCGTTCAAATAGTTAATTATGGGATTTTTAACAAAATTATACAGATAGATCTAAAATTTTCAGCTTTTTACTCGGTTAAAATTCAAACCGATTCTCTATAAAGCCTTTTTAGACATGCCCGTTTTAATCCCAACAAAACCAAGATTAGATGTTATTAAATCATATTTTACGATTTCAAATAATTAATTATGGGATTTTGAATAAAATTATACAGATTAATCTAAATTTTTTAGCTTTTTACTCGGTTAAAATTTGAACGGATTCTCTATAAAGCTTTTTTAGACGTAGACGTTTTAATCCGAACAAAACAAAAAACAGATATTATTAAATCAAATTTTATGAGTTCAAATAGTTAATTATGGGATTTTGAACAAAATTATACAGATAAATCTAAAATTTTCAACTTTTTACTCGGTTAAAATTTTAACAGAATCTCTATAAAGCCTTTTTAGACATGAAAGTTTTAATCCGAACAAAATGAATATTAGATATTATTAAATCAAATTTTATGAGTTCAAATAGTTGAATGTGGGCTTTTCAACAAAATTATACAGATTAATCTAAATTTTTTAGATTTTTACTCGATTAAAATTTGAACGGATTCTCTACAAAGCCTTTTTAGACATGTACATTTTAATCTCAACAAAACGAAAACCAGATTTTATTAAATGAAATTTTATGAGTTCAAATATTTAATTTTGAGCTTTTGATTAAAATTATACGGATTAATCTAAAATTTTTAGTTTTTTACTCGGTTAAAATTCGAACGAATTCTCTATAAAGCCTTTTTAGTCATGCACGTTTTAATCCCAATAAAACAAAAACCAGATATTATTAAATTAAATTTTATGAGTTCAAATAGTTAATTATAGGTTTCTGAACAAAATTATACAGATTAATATAAAATTTTCAACTTTTTACTCGATTAAAACTCGAACAGATTCTCTATAAAGCCATTTAAACATGCTCGTTTTAATCCGAACAAAACGATAATTAGATGTTATTAAATCAAATTTGTGATTTCAAATAATTAATTATGGGCTTTTGAACAAAATTATACAGATTAATCTAAAATTTTCAGCTTTTTACTTGGTTAAAATTTGAACGGATTCTCTATAAAGCCTTTTTAGATATGAACGTTTTAATCCCTATGAAACGAAAATCATATGTTATTAAATCAAATTTTACGAGTTCAAATAATTAATTATGGGATTTTGAACAAAATTATACAGCTTAATCTAAAATTTTCAACTTTTTACTCGATTAAAACTTGATCAAATTCTCTATAAACCCTTTTTAGACATGCACGTTTTAATCCGAACAAAACGATAACTAGATGTTATTAAATCAATTTTTTTGAGTTCAAATAATTAATTATGGGCTTTTGAACAAAATTATACAAATTAATCTAAAATTTTCAGCTTTTTACTGGGTTAAAATTTGAAAAGATTCTCTATAAATCCTTTTTAGACATGCACGTTTTAATAAGAACAAAACAAAAACAAGATGTTTTTAAATAAAATTTTATGAGTTCAAATAGTTAATTATGGGATTTTGAATAAAATTATACAGATAAATCTAAAATTTTTAGATTTTTACTCGGTTAAAATTCGAACGGATTCTCTATAAAGCAATTTTAGAAATGCACGTTTTAATCCCAACAAAACGAAAACCAGATGTTATTAAATCAAATTTTATGAGTTTAAATAGTAGAATATGGTCACTTAAATAAAATTATACAGATTAATATAAAATTTTTAGCTTTTTACTCGGTTAAAATTCGAACGAATTCTCTGCAAAGCATTTTTAGACATGCACATTTTAACAAAACGAAAATAAGATTTTATTAAATGAAATTTTATGAGTTCAAATATTTAATTTTGAGCTTTTGAACAAAATTATACAGATTAATCTAAAGTTTTTAGCTTTTTACTCGGTTAAAATTCGAACAGATTCTCTATAAAGCCTTTTTAGACATGCACGTTTTAATCCCAACAAAATGAAAATCATATGTTATTAAATCAAATTTTATAAGTTCAAATAGTTATTTATGTGCTTTTGAAAAAATTATACAAATTAATCTAAAATTTTCAGCTTTTTACTCGATTAAAATTCGATCAGATTCTCTATAAAGCCTTTTTAGACATGCACGTTTTAATCCGAACAAAAAGATAACTAGATGTTATTAAATCAACATTTTTGAGTTCAAATAATTAATTATGTGCTTTTGAACAAAATTATATAAATTAAATCTAAAATTTTTAACTTTTTACTCGGTTAAAATTCGAACAGATTCTCTATAAAGCCTTTTTAGACATGCACGTATTAAACCGAACAAAACGATAAGTAGATATTATTAAATCAAATTTTTTGAGGTCAAATAATTAATTATGGGCTTTTGAACAAAATTATACAAATTAATCTAAAAGTTTCAGCTTTTTACTCGGTTAAAATTTGAACGGATTCTCTATAAAGCCTTTTTAGACATGCACTTTTTAATCCGAACAAAAAAAAAACAGATTTTATTAAATAAAATTTTATGATTTCAAATAGTTAATTATGAGATTTTGAACAAAATTATACAGATAAATCTAAAATTTTCAGCTTTTTACTCGGTTAAAATTCGAACGAATTCTCTGCAAAGCATTTTTAGACATGCACATTTTAACAAAACGAAAATAAGATTTTATTAAATGAAATTTTATGAGTTCAAATATTTAATTTTGAGCTTTTGAACAAAATTATACAGATTAATCTAAAGTTTTTAGCTTTTTACTCGGTTAAAATTCGAACAGATTCTCTATAAAGCCTTTTTAGACATGCACGTTTTAATCCCAACAAAATGAAAATCATATGTTATTAAATCAAATTTTATAAGTTCAAATAGTTATTTATGTGCTTTTGAAAAAATTATACAAATTAATCTAAAATTTTCAGCTTTTTACTCGATTAAAATTCGATCAGATTCTCTATAAAGCCTTTTTAGACATGCACGTTTTAATCCGAACAAAAAGATAACTAGATGTTATTAAATCAACATTTTTGAGTTCAAATAATTAATTATGTGCTTTTGAACAAAATTATATAAATTAAATCTAAAATTTTTAACTTTTTACTCGGTTAAAATTCGAACAGATTCTCTATAAAGCCTTTTTAGACATGCAAGTATTAAACCGAACAAAACGATAAGTAGATATTATTAAATCAAATTTTTTGAGGTCAAATAATTAATTATGGGCTTTTGAACAAAATTATACAAATTAATCTAAAAGTTTCAGCTTTTTACTCGGTTAAAATTTGAACGGATTCTCTATAAAGCCTTTTTAGACATGCACTTTTTAATCCGAACAAAAAAAAAACAGATTTTATTAAATAAAATTTTATGATTTCAAATAGTTAATTATGAGATTTTGAACAAAATTATACAGATAAATCTAAAATTTTCAGCTTTTTACTCGGTTAAAATTCGAACGGGTTCTCTATAAAGCAATTTTAGACATGCAAGTTTTAATCCCACCAAAACGAAAACCAGATGTTATTAAATCAAATTTTATGAGTTCAAATAGTTGAATATGGTCTTTTAAGCAAAATTATTCAGATTAATATAAATTTTTTAGCTTTTTACTCGGTTAAAATTCGAACGAATTCTCTACAAAGCCTTTTTAGACATGTCCGTTTTAATCCCAACAAAACGAAAACAATATTTTATTAAATGAATTTTATCACTTCAAATATTTAATTTTGAGCTTTTGAACAAAATTATACAGACTAATCTAATATTTTAAGCTTTTTACTCAGTTGAAATTCGAACAGAATCTCTATAATGCCTTTCTAGACTTGCACGTTTTAATCCCAACAAAACGAAAATCAGATATTATTAGTATCAAATTTTACGAGTTCAAATAGTTAATTATGGTCTTTTGAACAAAATTATACATATTAAACTAAAATTTTCAGCTTTTTACTCGGTTAAAATTTGAAGGGATTCTCTATAAAGCCTTTTTAGACGTAGACGTTTTAGTCCGAACAAAACAAAACTAGATGTTATTAAATCAAATTTTAAGAGTTTAATTAGTTAATTATGAGATTCTAAACAAAATTATACAGATAAATCTAAAATTTTCAGCTTCTTACTTGGTTAAAATTCGAACGGATTCTCTATAAAGCAATTCTAAACAAGCACGTTTTAATCCCAACAAAACAAAAATTAGATGTTATTAAATCAAATTTTATGAGTTCAAATATTTGAATATGGGCTTTTGAACAAAATTATACAGATTAATCTAAAATTTTTAACTTTTTACTCGGTTAAAATTCGAACGGATTCTCTATAAAGCCTTTTTGGACATGCACGTTTTAATCCCAACAAAACGAAAAGCAGATGTTATTAAATCAAATTTTATGATTTCAAATAGTTAACATGTGCTTTTGAACAAAATTATGCAAATTAATCTAAAATTTTCAACTTTTTACTCGGTTAAAATTCGAACAGATTCTCTATAAAGTATTTTTAGACATGCACGTACTAAACCGAACGAAACGATAAGTAGATATTATTAAATCAAATTTTATGAGTTCAAATAGTTGAATATGGTCTTTTAAATAAAATTATACAGATTAATCTAAAATTTTTAGCTTTTTACTCGGTTAAAATTTGAACGGATTTTCTATAAAGCCTTTTTAGACATGCACATTTTAATCCCAACAAAATGAAAACAAGATTTTATTAAATGAAATTTTATGAGTTCAAATATTTAATTTTGAGCTTTTGAAAAAAATTATACAGATTAATCTAAAATTTTCAGCTTTTTACTCGGTTAAAATTCGAACAGATTCTCTATAAAGCCTTTTTAGACGTGCACATTTTAATCCCAACAAAATGAAAACAAGATTTTATTAAATGAAATTTTATGAGTTCAAATATTTAATTTTGAGCTTTTGAACAAAATTATACAAATTAATCTAAAATTAACGAAAATCAGATGTTATTAAATCAAATTTTATGAGTTCAAATAGTTAATTATGGGATTTTGAACAAAATTATACAGATTAATTATGGGCCTTTGAACAAAATTATACAGATAAAACTAAAATTTTCAGCTTTTTACTCGGTTAAAGTTCGAACGGATTCTCTATAAAGCAATTTTAGACATGCAAATTTTAATCCCATCAAAACGAAAACGAGAGGTTATTAAATCAAATTTTATGAGTTCAAATAGTTAAATATGGTCTTTTAAAAAAATTATACAAATTAACCTAAAATTTTTAGATTTTTACTCAGTTAAAATTCCAACGAATTCTCTACAAAGCCTTTTTAGAAATACACATTTTAACCCAAATAAATCGAAAACAAGATTTTATTAAATTTTTATCAGTTTAAATAGTTAATTAAGGGCTTTTCAAGAAAATTATACAGATTAATCTAAAATCTTCAGCTTTTTACTCGGTTAAAATTTGAACGGATTCTCTATAAAGCCTTTTTAGACATGCACGTTTTAATCCGAACAAAAAAAAATAGATGTTATTAAATTAAATTTTATGAGTTCAAATAGTTAATTATGGGATTTTGTACAAAATTATACAGATAAATCTAAATTTTTAAGCTTTTTACTCGGTTAAAATTCGAACGGATTCTCTATAAAGCAGTTTAGACAAACAAGTTTTAGCCCCAACGAAATGAAAATTAGATGTTATTAAATCTAATTTTATGAGTTCAAATAGTTGAATATGGGCTATCGAACTAAATTATACAGATTAATCTAAAATTTTTAGCTTTTTACTTGGTTAAAATTCGAACGGATTCTCTATAAAGCCTTTTTAGACATGCACATTTTAATCCCAACAAAACGAAAATCAGATTTTATTAAATTAAATTTTATGAGTTCAAATATTTAATTTTTAGCTTTCGAATAAAAGTATATAGAATAATCTAAATTTTTTTGCTTTTTACTCTATTAAAATTCGAACGGATTTTCTATAAAGCCTTTTTAGACATGAAGGTTTTAATACCAACAAAACGAAAACCAGATGATATTAAATCAAATATTACGAGTTCAAGTAGTTTATTTTGGGCTTTTGAACAAAATTATACAGATTAATCTAAAATTTTCAACTTTTTACTCGATTAAAATTAGAACAGATTCTCTATAAAGCCTTTTTAGACATGCACGTTTTAATCCGAACAAAACGATAACTAGATGTTATTAAATCAATTTTTTTAGTTCAAATAATTAATTATGGTCTTTTGAACAAAATTATACAAATTAATCTAAAATTTTCAACTTTTTACTTGGTTAAAATTTGAACGGATTCTCTATAAAGCCTTTTAGACATAGACGTTTTAATCCGAACAAAACAAATCTAGATGTTATTAAATCAAATTTTATGAGTTCAAATAGTTAATTATGGGATTTTGAACAAAATTATACAAATAAATCTAAAATTTTCAGCTTTTTACTCGGTTAAAATTCGAACGGATTCTCTATAAAACAATTTTAGACAAGCAAGTTTTAATCCCAACAAAACGAAAATTAGATTTTATTAAATCAAATTTTATGATTTCAAATAGTTGAACATGGGCTTTTGAACAAAATTATATAGATTAATCTACAAAGCCTTTTTATTAAATTAAATTTTATGAGTTCAAATATTTAATTTTGAGCTTTTGAATATAATTATACAGATTAATATAAAATTTTTAGCTTTTTACTCGGCTAAAATTCGAACGGATTCTCTATAAAGCCATTTTAGACATGCACGTTTTAATCCGAACACAACGATAGCTAGATGTTATTAAATCTAATTTTTTGAGTTCAAATAATTAATTATGGGCTTTTGAACAAAATTATATAGATTAATCTAAAATTTTCAGCTTTTTACTCGGTTAAAATTTGAACGGATTCTCTATAAAGCTTTTTAGACATGCACGTTTTAATCCGAACAAAACAAAACAAGATGTTATTAAATAAAATTTTATGAGTTCAAATAGTTAATTATGGGACTTTGAATAAAATTATACAGATTAATCTAAAATTTTTAGCTTTTTACTCGGTTAAAATTTAAGCGGATTCTCTATAACGCAATTTTAGAAATGCACGTTTTAATCCCACCAAAACGAAAATCAGATGATATTAAATCAAATTTTATGAGTTCAAATAGTTGAATATGAGCTTTTAAACAAAATTATACAGATTAATCTAAAATTTTCAACTTTTTAGTCGGTTAAAATTCGAACAGATTCTCTATAAAGCCTTTTTAGATATGCACGTTTTAATCCGAATAAAACAATTACTAGATGTTATTAAATCAAATTTTTTGAGTTCAAATAATTAATTATGGGCTTTTGAAAAAAATTATACTGATTAATCTAAAATTTTCAGCTTCTTACTCGGTTCGTATTTGAACGGATTCTCTATAAAGCCTTTTTAGACATGTACGTTTTAATCCGAATAAAATGATAAATAGATGTTATTAAATCAAATTTTTTGAGTTAAAATAATTAATTATGGGCTTTTGAACAAAATTATACAGATTAATCTAAAATTTTTCAGGTTTTTTTACTCGGTTAAAATTTGAACGGATTCTTTATAAAGCCTTTTTAGACATGCACGTTTTAATCCAAACAAAACAAAAACCAGATGTTATTAAATAAAATTTTTTGAGTTTAAATAGTTAATTATGGGATTTCTAACAAAATTATACAGATAGATCTAAAATTTTTAGCTTTTTGCTCGGTTAAAATTCGAACGAATTCTCTACAAAGCCTTTTTCGACATGCACGTTTTAATCCCAACAAAACAAAAACAAGATTTTATTAAATGAAATTTTTTGTGTAAAAATATTTAATTTTGAGCTTTTGAACAAAATTATACAGATTAATCTAAAATTTTCAGCTTTTTACTCGGTTAAAATTCGAACGAATTCTCTATAAAGCTTTTTTAGACATGCACATTTTAATCCCAACAAAATGAAAACAAGATTTTTTTAAATTAAATTTTATGAGTTCAAATATTTAATTTTGAGCTTTTGAACAAAATTATACAGATTAATCTAAAATTTTTAGCTTTTTACTCGATTAAAATTCGACGGATTCTCTATAAATCTCATTTAGACATGCACGTTTTAATCCCCAAAAAACAACAACCATATGTTATTAAATCAAATTTTATGAGTCTAAATAGTTAATTATGTGATTTTGAACGAAATTATACTGATAAATCTAAAATTTTCAGCTTTTTAGTCGGTTAAAATTCGAACGGATTCTCTATAAAGCAATTTTAGACAAGCAAGTTTTAATCCCAACAAATCGAAAACCGAATGTTATTAAATCGAATTTTGAACATAGGCTTTTGAACAAAATTATACAGATTAATCTAAAATTTTTAGCTTTTTACTCGGTTAAAATTCGATCGGATTCTCTATAAATCTCATTTAGACATGCACGTTTTAATCCCCAAAAAACAACAACCATATGTTATTAAATCGAATTTTATGAGTTCAAATAGTTGAATATAGGCTTTTCAACAAAATTATACAGATTAATCTAAAAATTTTAGCTTTTTACTCGGTTAAAATTTGAATGGATTCTCTGCAAAGCCTTTTTAGACATGCACATTTTAATCCCAACAAAACGAAAACCAGATTTTATTAAATGAAATTTTATGAGTTGAAATATTTAATTTTGAGCTTTTAAATAAAATTATACAGATTAATCTAAAATTTTCAACTTTTTACTCGATTAAAATTCGAACAGATTCTCTATTAAGCCTTTTTAGACATGCACGTTTTAATCCAAACAAAACGATAACTAAATGTTATTAAATCAAATTTTTTGAGTTCAAATAATTAATTATGGGCTTTTGAACAAAATTATAAAGATTAATCTAAAAGTTTTAGCTTTTTACTCGGTTAAAATTTGAACTGATTCTCTACAATGCCTTTTTAGACATACATGTTTTAATCCGAACAAAACGATAACTAGATGTTATTAAATAAATTTTTTGGAGTTCAAATAATTAATTATGGGCTTTTGAACAAAATTATGCAGATTAATCTAAAATTTTCAACTTTTTACTAGATTAAAACTTGAACAGATTCTCTATAAAGCCTTTTTAGACATACACGTTTTAATCCGAACAAAACAAAAACAAGATGTTATTAAATAAAATTTTATGAGTTCAAATAGTTAATTATAGGATTTTGAACAAAATTATACGGATAAATCTAAAATTTTCAGCTTTTTACTCGGTTAAAATTTTTACGGAGTCTCTATAAAGCAATTTTAGACATGCAAGTTTTAATCCCACCAAAACGAAAACCAGATGTTATTAAATCAAATTTTATGAGTTTAAATAGTTGAATATGGTCTTTTAAACAAAATTATACATATTAATTTAATATTTTTAGCTTTTTACTCTCTTAAAATTCAAACGAATTCTCTACAAAGCCTTTTTAAACATGCACATTTTAATCCAACAAAAGAAAAATAAGATTTTATTAAACGAAATTTTATGAGTTCAAATATTTAATTTTGAGCTTTTGAAAAAAATTATACAGATTAATCTAAAATTTTCAGCTTTTTACTTGGTTAAAATTCGAGCGGATTCTCTATAAAGCCTTTTTAGACATGCACATTTTAATCCCAACAAACGAAAATCAGATGTTATTAAATCACATTTTATGAGTTCAAATAGTTAATTATGTGCTTCTGAAAAAAATTATATAAATTAATCTAAAATTTTCAACTTTACTCGGTTAAAATTCGAACAGATTCTCTATAAAGCCTTTTTAGACATCACGTACTAAACCGAACAAAACGATAAGTAGATGTTATTAAATCAAATTTTTACTATTAATCTAAAAGTTTTAGCTTTTTACTCGGTTAAAATTTGAACGGATTGTTTATAAAGCCTTTTTAGACATGCACGTTTTAATCCGAATAAAACAAAAACTAGATGTTATTAAATAAAATTTTATGAGTTCAAATAGTTAATTATGGGATTTTGAATAAAATTATACAAATATATCTAAAATTTTTAGATTTTTACTCGGTCAAAATTCGAACGGATTCTCTATAAAGCAATTTTAGAAATGCACGTTTTAATTCCAACAAAACGAAAACCATATGTTATTAAATCAAATTTTATGAGTTCAAATAGTTGAATATGGTCTTTTAAAAAAAATTATACAGATTAATATAAAATTTTTAGCTTTTTACTCGGTTAAAATTCGAATGAATTCTCTACAAAGCCTTTTTAGACATGCACATTTTAATCCCAATAAAACGAAAAAAAGATTTTATTAAATTAAATTTTATGAGTTCAAATATTTAATATTGTGCTTTTGAACAAAATTATATAGATTAATCTAAAATTTTCAGCTTTTTACTCGGTTAAAATTCGAACAGATTCTATATAAAGCCTTTTTAGACATGCACGTTTTAATCCCAACAAAATGAAAATTAGATGTTATTAAATCAAATTTTATGATTTCAAATAGTTAATTATGTGCTTCTGAACAAAATTATACAAATTAATCTAAAATTTTCAACTTTTTACTCGATCAAAATTCAAACAGATTCTCTATAAAGCCTTTTTAGACATGCACGTTTTAATCTGAACAAAAAGATAACTAGATGTTATTAAATCAACTTTTTTGACTTCAAATAATTAATTATGGGTTTTTGAACAAAATTATACAAATTAATCTAAAATTTTCAACTTTTTACTCGGTTAAAATTCGAATAGATTCTCTATAAAGCTTTTTTAGACATGCACGTATTAAATCGAACAAGACGATAAGTAGATGTTATTAAATCAAATTTCTGGAGTTCAAATAATTAATTATGGGCTTTTGAACAAAATTATACAAATTAATCTAAAAGTTTAAGCTTTTTACTCGGTTAAAATTTGAACGGATTCTCTATAAAGCCTTTTTAGACATACACGTTTTAATCTGAACAAAACAAAACCAGATGTTATTAAATAAAATTTTATGAGTTCAAATAGTTAATTATGGGATTTTGAACAAAATTATACAGATAAATCTAAAATTTTCAGCTTTTTACTCGGTTAAAATTCGAACTGATTCTCTATAAAGCAATTTTAGACATATAAGTTTTAATCCCACCAAAACGAAAACCAGATGTTATTAAATCAAATTTTATGAGTTCAAATAGTTGAAATTGGTCTTTTAAACAAAATTATACAGATTAATCTAAAATTTTTAGCTTTTTACTCTGTTAAATTTTGAATGGATTCTCTATAAAGCCTTTTTAGATATACACATTTTAATCTAAACAAAACGAAAACAAGATTTTATTAAATAAAATTTTATGAGTTCAAATATTTAATTTTGTGCTTTTGAACAAAATTATACAGATTAATCTAAAATTAACGAAAATCAGATGTTATTAAATCAAATTTTATGAGTTCAAATAGTTAACTATGGGATTTTGAACAAAATTATACAAATAAATCTAAAATTTTCAACTTTTTACTCGGTTAAAATTCGAATGGATTCTCTATAAAGCAATTTTAGACAAGCAAGTCTTAGTCCCACCAAAACGAAAATCAGATGTTATTAAATCAAATTTTATGTGTTCAAATAGTTGAATATGGTCTTTTAAACAAAATTATACAGATAAATCTAAAATTTTCAGCTTTTTCTCGTTTAAATTTTGAACGGATTCTCTATAAAGCAATTTTAGACAAGCAAGTTTTAGCCCCAACAAAACAAAAATTAGATGTTATTAAATCAAATTTTATGAGTTCAAATAGTTGAATATGGGCTTTGGAACAAAATTATTCAGATTAATCTAAAATTTTTAGCTTTTTACTTGGTTAAAATTCGAACGTGATTCTCTACAAAGCCTTTTTAGACATGCACATTTTAATCCCAACAAAACAAAACCAGATGTTATTAAATCAAATTTTACGAGTTCAAATAGTTAATTATGGGATTTTGAACAAAATTATACATATAAATTTAAAATTTTCAGCTTTTTACAAGGTTAAAGTTCGAACGGATTCTCTATAAAGCAATTTTAGACATGCAAGTTTTAATCCCACCAAAACGAAAACCAGATGTTATTAAATCAACTTTTATGAGTTTAAATAGTTGAATATGGTCTATTAAACAAAATTATACAGATTTATCTAAAATTTTTAGCTTTTTACTCGGTTAATATTTCAACGGATTCTATATAGAGCCTTTTTAGATGTAGACGTTTTAATCCGAATAAAACAAAACCATATGTTATTAAATCAAATTTTTTGAGTTCAAATAATTAATTATGGGCTTTTGAACAAAATTATACAAATTAATCTAAAATTATCAACTTTTTACTCGGTTAAAATTCGAACGGATTCTCTATAAAGCCTTTTTAGACATGCAAGTTTTAATCCGAACAAAACGATAACTAGATGTTATTAAATCAAATTTTTTGAGTTCAAATAATTAATTATTGGCTTTTGAACAAAATTATACAGATTAGTCTAAAAGTTTCAGCTTTTTACTCGGATAAAATTCGAATGGATTCTCAATAATGTCTTTTTAGACATGCACGTTTTAATCCGAACAAAACAAAAACCAAATGTTATTAAATAAAATTTTATGAGTTCAAATAGTTAATTATGAGATTTTGAACAAAATTATACAGATAAATCTAAAATTTTTAGCTTTTTTCTCGATTAAAGTTTGAACGGATTCTCTATAAAGCAATTTTAGACATGCAAGTTTTAGTCCCACCAAAACGAAAACCAGATGTTATTAAATCAAATTTTATGAGTTCAAATAGTTGAATATGGTCTTTTAAACAAAATTATACTGATTAATCTAAAATTTTTAGATTTTTACTCGGTTAAAATTCGAACGAATTCTCTACAGAGCTTCTTTAGAAATGCACATTTTAATCCAAACAAAACGAAAACAAGATTTTATTAAATGAAATTTTATGAGTTCGAATATTTAATTTTGTGCTTTTGAACAAAATTATACAGATTAATCTAAAATTTTCAGATTTTTATTCGTTTAAATTTGAACGGATTCTCTATAAAGCCTTTTAATGCACAGTTTAATCCGAACAAAACAAAAAACATATGTTATTAAATAAAATTTTACGATTTCAAATAGTTAATTATGAGACTTTGAACAAAATTATATAGATAAATCTAATATTTTCAACTTTTTACTCGATTAAAATTCGAACGGATTCTCTATAAAGCAATTTTAGACAAGCAAGTTTTAATTCCACCAAAACGAAAATCTGATGTTATTAGATCAAATTTTATGAGTTCAAATAGTTGAATATGGTCTTTTAAACAAAATTATATAGATAAATCTAAAATTTTCAGGATTTTACTCGTTTAAATTTCGAACGGATTCTCTATAATACAATTTTAGACAAGCAAGTTTTAGCCCCAACAAAACGAAAATTAGATGTTATTAAATCAAATTTTATGATTTCAAATAGTTGAATATGGGATTTTGAACAAAATTATACAGATTAATATAAAATTTTTACCTTTTTACTTGGTAAAAATTCGAACGTGATTCTCTACAAAGCCTTTTTAGATATGCACGTTTTAATCCCAACAAAACGAAACCAAATGTTATTAAATCAAATTTTACGAGTTCAAATAGTTAATTATAGGATTTTGAACGAAATTATTCAAATTAATCTAAAATTATCAGCTTTATACTTGGTTAAATTTGAACGGATTCTCTATAAAGCCTTTTTAGACATGCACGTTTTAATCTTAACAAAATGATAATTAGATGTTATTAAATCAAATTTTTTGAGTTCAAATAATTAATTATGGCTTTTGAACAAAATTATACAGATTAATCTAAAATTTTTAGCTTTTTACTCGGTTAAAATTTGAACGAATTCTCTATAAAGCCTTTTTAGACGTAGATGTTTTAATCCGAACAAAAAAAACAGATGTTATTAAATCAAATTTTATGAGTTCAAATATTTAATTATGAGATTTTGAACAAAATTATATAGATAAATATAAAATTTTTAGCTTTTTACTCGATTAAATTTTGAACGGATTCTCTATAAAGCAATTTTAGACAAGCAACTTTTAATCCCAACAAAACGAAAACCAGATGTTATTAAATCAAATTTTATGAGTTCAAATAGTTGAATATGGTCTTTTAAAGAAAATTATACAGATTAACCTAAAATTTTTAGATTTTTACTCGGTTAAAATTCCAACGAATTCTCTACAAAGCCTTTTTAGAAATGCACATTTTAATCCAAAAAAAAAGAAAATAAGATTTTATTAAATGAAATTTTATGAGTTCGAATATTTAATTTTGTGCTTTTGAACAAAATTATACAGATTGATCTAAAATTTTCAGCTTTTTATTCGTTTAAATTCGAACGGATTCTCTATAAAGCCTTTTTAAACATGCACATTTTAATCCGAACAAAACAAAAAACATATGTTATTAAATAAAATTTTACGATTTCAAATAGTTAATTATGAGAATTTTAACAAAATTGTACAGATTAATCTAAAATTTTCAGCTTTTTACTCGGTTAAAATTTGAACGGATTCTCTATAAAGCCTTTTTAGACATGCACGTTTTAATCCGAACAAAACAAAAATCAGATGTTATTAAATTAAATTTTAAGAGTTCAAATAGATAATTATGGGATTTTGTACAAAATTATACAGATAAATCTAAATTTTTTAGCTTTTTACTCGGTTAAAATTCGAACGGATTCTCTATAAAGCAATTTTAGACAAGCAAGTTTTAGCCCCAATAAAACGAAAATTAGATGTTATTAAATCTAATTTTTTGAGTTCAAATAGTTGAATATGGGCTATCGAACTAAATTATACAGATTAATCTAAATTTTTTAGCTTTTTACTTGGTTAAAATTCGAACAGATTCTCTACAAAGTCTTTTTAGATATGCACATTTTAATCCCAATAAAACGAAAACCAGATTTTATTAAATTAAATTTTATGAGTTCAAATATTTAATTTTAAGCTTTCGAAAAAAAGTATATAGATTAATCTAAAATTTTCTGCTTTTTACTCTATTAAAATTCGAACGGATTCTTTATAAAGCCTGTTTAGACATGAAGGTTTTAATCCCAACAAAACGAAAACCATATGTTATTAAATCAAATGTTAAGAGTTCAAATAGTTAATTTTGGGCTTTTGAACAAAATTATACAGATTGATCTAAAATTTTCAACTTTTTACTCGATTAAAATTTGAATAGATTCTCTATAAAGCCGTTTTAGACGTGCACGTTTTAATCCGAACAAAACGATAACTAGATGTTATTAAATCAAATTTTTTGAGTTCAAATAATTAATTATGGTCTTTTGAACAAAATTATATAGATTAATCTAAAATTTTCAGCTTTTTACTCGGTTAAATTTGAACGGATTCTTTATAAAGCCTTTTTAGACATGCACGTTTTAATCCAAACAAAATGATAACAAGATGTTATTAAATCAAATTTTTTGAGTTCAAATAATTAATTATGGTCTTTTGAACAAATTTATACAGATTAATCTAAAATTTTCAGCTTTTTACTCGGTTAAAATTTGAACGGATTCTCTATAAAGTATTTTTAGACGTAGACGTTTTAATCCGAACAAAACAAATCAAGATGTTATTAAATCAAATTATATGAGTTCAAATAGTTAATTATGGGCTTTTGAACAAAATTATACAGATAAATCTAAAATTTTCATCTTTTTACTCGGTTAAAATTCGAACGGATTCTCTATAAACTAATTTTAGACAAGCCAGTTTTAATCCCAAGAAAACGAAAATTAGATTTTACTAAATCAAATTTTATGAGTTCAAATAGTTAAACATGGGGTTTTGAACAAAATTATACAGATTAATCTAAAATTTTTAGCTTT
This sequence comes from Abelmoschus esculentus, assembly GCA_035048815.1. Taxonomy (NCBI): domain Eukaryota; kingdom Viridiplantae; phylum Streptophyta; class Magnoliopsida; order Malvales; family Malvaceae; genus Abelmoschus; species Abelmoschus esculentus. The sequence continues at coordinate 16,723,013 of JAUCBN010000008.1, read as the reverse complement.
TTAATCGGTTAAAATTCGAACGGATTCTCTATAAAGCCTTTTTAGACATGAACATTTCAATCTCAACAAAATGAAAACCAGATTTTATTAACTTAAATTTTATGAGTTCAAATATTTAATTTTGAGATTTTGAATATAATTATTCAAATTAATCTAAAATTTTTAGCTTTTTACTCGGTTAAAATTCGAACAGATTTTCTATAAAGCCTTTTTAGACATGCACGTTTTAATCCGAACACAACGATAACTAAATGTTATTAAATCTAATTTTTTGAGTTCAAATAATTAATTATGGGCTTTTGAACAAAATTATATAGATTAATCTAAAATTTTCAGCTTTTTTCTCGGTTAAAATTTGAACGGATTCTCTATAAAGCTTTTTAGGCATGGACGTTTTAATTCGAACAAAACAAAAACAAGATGTTATTAAATAAAATTTTATAAGTTCATATAGTTAATTACGTGATTTTGAATAAAATTATACAGATAAATCTAAAATTTTTAGCTTTTTACTCGGTTAAAATTCGAACGGATTCTCTATAAAGCAATTTTAGAAATGCATGTTTTAATCCCACCAAAACGAAAACCAGATGTTATTAAATCAAATTTTATGAGTTCAAATAGTTGAATATGGCCTTTTAAACAAAATTATACAGATTAATATAAAATTTTTAGCTTTTTACTCGGTTAAAATTTGAACGAATTCTATACAAAGACTTTTTAGACATGCATATTTTAATCCCAACAAAACAAAAACAAGATTTTATTAAATGAAATTTTATGAGTTCAAATATTTAATTTTGAGCTTTTGAATAAAATTATACAGATTAATCTAAAATTTTCAGCTCTTTACTCTTTAAAAATTCGAACAGATTCTCTATAAAGCCTTTTTAGACATGCACGTTTTAATCCCAACAAAACGAAAACAAGATTTTATTAAAAGAAACTTTATGAGTTCAAATATTTAATTTTGAGCTTTTGAACAAAATTATACTATTTAATCTAAAATTTATAGCTATTTACTCGGTTAAATTTCGAACAGATTCTCTAGAAAGCCTTTTTATACATGCACGTTTTAATCCGAATAAAATAATAACTAGATGTTATTAAATCAAATTTTTTGAGTTTATATACTTAATTATGGGGTTTTGAACAAAATTATACAGATTAATCTAAAATTTTCAACTTTTTACTCGGTTAAAATTCGAACAGATTCTCTATAAAGCCTTTTTAGAAATGCACGTTTTAATCCGAACAAAACAAAAATAAGATGTTATTAAATAAAATTTTACGAGTTCAAATAGTTAATTATGGGATTTTAAACAAAATTATACATATAAATCTAAAATTTTCAGCTTTTTACTCGGTTAAAATTCGAACTGATTATCTATAATGCAATTTTAGACATGCAAGTTTTAATCCCACAAAAACGAAAACCACATGTTATTAAATCAAATTTTATGAGTTCAAATAGTTGAATATGGTCTTTTAAACAAAATTATACAAATTAATCTAAAATTTTTAGCTTTTTACTCTGTTAATATTCGAACGGATTCTCTATAAAGCCTTTTTAGACGTAGACATTTTAATCCGAACAAAACAAAAACCAGATGTTATTAAATCAAATTTTTTGAGTTCAAATAATTTAATTATGGGCTTTTGAACTATATTATACAAATTAATCTAAAATTTTCAACTTTTTACTCGGTTAAAATTCGAACAAATTCTCTATAAAGCCTTTTTAGACATGGACATTTTAATCCAAACAAAACGATAAATAGATGTTATTAAATCCAATTTTTTGAGTTCAAATATTTAATTATGGGCTTTTGAAAAAAATTATACAGATTAATTTAAAATTTTTAGCTTTTTTCTCGTTTAAAATTTGAACGGATTCTCTATAAAGCCTTTTTAGACGTGGACGTTTTAATCCGAGCAAAACAAAACCAGATGTTATGAAATCAAATTTTATGAGTTGAAATAGTTAATTATGAGATTTTGAACAAAATTATACAGATTAATATAAAATTTTCAGCTTTTTAGTTGGTTAAAATTCGAACAGATTCTCTATAAAGCCTTTTTAGACGTGCACGTTTTAATCCGAACAAAACAATTACTAGATGTTATTAAATCAAATTTTTTGAGTTCAAATAATTAATTATGGGCTTTTGAACAAAATTATACAGATTAATCAAAAATTTTCAGCTTTTTACTTGGTTAAAATTTGAACGGATTCTCTATAAAGCCTTTTTAGACAAGCACGTTTTAATCCGAACAAAACAAAAACCAGATGTTATTAACTCAAATTTTATAAGTTCAAATAGTTAATTAAGGGCTTTTGAACAAAATTATACAGATTAATCTAAAATTTTCAGCTTTTTACTCGGTTAAAATTCAAACGGATCCTCCATAAAGCCTTTTTAGACATGCACGTTTTAATCTCAACAAAACAAAAACCAGATGTTAAAATTATACAGATTAATCTAAAATTTTTAGCTTTTTACTCGGTTAAAATTCGAACGGATTCTCTATAAAGTCATTATAGACTTGCACGTTTTAATCCCAACAAAACGAAAACCAGATGTTATTAAATCAAATTTTATGAGTTCAAATAGTTAATTATGAGCTTTTAAACAAAATTATACAGATTAATCTAAAATTTTCAACTTTTTAGTTGGTTAAAATTCGAATAGATTCTCTATAAAGCCTTTTTAGACATGCACGTTTTAATCCGAACAAAACAATTACTAGATGTTATTAACTCAATTTTTTGAGTTCAAATAATTAATTATGGGCTTTTGAACAGAATTATGCAGATTAATCTAAAATTTTCAGCTTTTTACTCGGTTAAAATTCAAACGGGTTCTCTATAAAGCCTTTTTAGTCATGAAAGTTTTAATCCGAACAAAATGATAACTAGATGTTATTAAATCAAATTTTTTAAGTTCAAATAATTTATTATGGGCTTTTGAACAAAATTATGCAGATTAATCTAAAATTTACAGCTTTTTACTCGGTTAAAATTCAAACGGATTCTCTATAAAGCCTTTTTAGACATGAACGTTTTAATCCGAACAAAACGATAACTAGATGTTATTAAATCAAATTTTTTGATTTCAAATAATTAATTATGGGCTTTTGAACAAAATTATGCAGATTAATCTAAAACTTTTAGCTTTTTACTCGGTTAAAATTCAATCGGATTCTCTATAAAGCCTTTTTAGACATGAACGTTTTAATCCGAACAAATTGATAACTAGATGTTATTAAATCAAATTTTTTGAGTTCAAATAATTGATTATGGGCTTTTGAACAAAATTATACAGATTAATCTAATATTTTCAGCTTTTTACTCGGTTAAAATTTGAAGGGATTCTCTATAAAGCCTTTTTAGACATGCATGTTTTAATCCGAACTAAACAAAAACCAAATGTTATTAACTCAAATTTTATGAGTTCAAATTGTTAATTAAGGGCTTTTGAACAAAATTATACATATTAATCTAAAATTTTCAGCTTTTTACTCGGTTAAAATTCAAACGGATCCTCCATAAAGCCATTTTAGACATGCACGTTTTAATCTCAACAAAACGAAAAACATATTTTATTAAATGAAATTTTATGAGATCAAATATTATCTTTTGAATAAAATTATACAGATTAATCTAAAATTTTTAGCTTTTTACTCGGTTAAAATTCGAACGGATTCTCTATAAAACCTTTATAGACATGCACGTTTTAATCCCAACAAAACGAAAACTAGATGCTATTAAATCAAATTTTATGAGTTCAAATAGTTAATTATGAGCTTTTAAACAAAATTATACAGATTAATCTAAAATTTTCAACTATTTAGTTGGTTAAAATTCGAACAGAGTCTCTATAAATCCTTTTCAGACATGCACGTTTTAATCCGAACAAAACTATAACTAGAAGTTATTAAATCAAATTTTTTGAGTTCAAATAATTAATTATGGGCTTTTGAACAAAAATATGCAGATTAATCTAAAATTTTCAGCTTTTTACTCGGTTAAAATTCAAACGGATTCTCTATAAAGCCTTTTAAGACATGAACATTTTAATCCGAATAAAACGATAACTAGATGTTATTAAATCAAATTTTTTGAGTTCAAATAATTAATTATGGGCTTTTGAACAAAATTATGCAGATTAATCTAAAATTTTCAGCTTTTTACTCGGTTAAAATTCAAACGGATTCTCTATAAAGCCTTTTTAGACATGAACGTTTTAATCCGAACAAAACAATAACTAGATGTTATTAAATCCATTTTTTTGAGTTCAAATAATTAATTATGGGCTTTTGAACAATATTATGTAGATTAATCTAAAATTTTTAGCTTTTTACTCGGTTAAAATTCAAACGGATTCTCCATAAATCCTTTTTAGACATGAACGTTTTAATCCGAACAAATCGATAACTAGATGTTATTAAATCAAATTTTTTGAGTTCAAATAATTAATTATCGGCTTTTGAACAAAATTATGTAGATTAATCTAAAATTTTCAACTTTTTACTCGGTTAAAATTCGAACGGATTCTCTATAAAGCCTTTATAGACATGCACGTTTTATTCCCAACATACGAAAACCAGATGTTATTAAATCAAATTTTATGAGTTCAAATAGTTAATTATGAGCTTTTAAACAAAATTATACAGATTAATCTAAAATTTTCAACTTTTTAGTTGGTTAAAATTCAAACAGATTCTCTATAAAGCCTTTTTAGACATGCACGTTTTAATCCGAACAAAACGATAATTAGATGATATTAAATAAAATTTTTTGAGTTCAAATAATTAATTATGGGCTTTTGAACAAAATTATGCAGATTAATCTAAAATTTTTAGCTTTTTCCCCGGTTAAAATTCAAACGGATTCTCTATAAAGCCTTTTTAGACATGAACGTTTTAATCCGAACAAAACGATAACTAGATGTTATTAAATCAAATTTTTTGAGTTCAAATAATTAATTATGGGCTTTTGAACAAAATTATGCAGATTAATCTAAAATTTTCAGCTTTTTACTCGGTTAAAATTCAAACGGATTCTCTATAAAGCCTTTTTAGATATGAACATTTTAATCCGAACAAAACGATAACTATATGTTATTAAATCAAATTTTTTGAGTTCAAATAATTAATTATGGGCTTTTGAACAAAATTATGCAGATTAATCTAAAATTTTTAGCTTTTTACACGGTTAAAATTCAAACGGATTCTCTATAAAGCCTTTTAAGACATGAACGTTTTAATACGAACAAATCAATAACTAGATATTATTAAATCAAATTTTTTGAGTTCAAATAATTAATTATGGGCTTTTGAACAAAATTATGTAGATTAATCTAAAATTTTCAACTTTTTACTCGATTAAAATTCAAACAGATTCTCTATAAAGCCTTTTTAGACATGCACATTTTAATCTCAACAAAACGAAAACGAGATTTTATTAAATGAAATTTTATGAGTTCAAATATTTAATTTTGGGCTTTTGAATAAAATTATATAGATTAATCTAAATTTTTCAACTTTTTACTCGGTTAAAATTCAAACGGATTCTCTATAATGCCTTTATAGACATGCACGTTTTAATCCCAACATAACGAAAACCAGATGTTATTAAATCAAATTTTATGAGTTCAAATAGTTAATTATGAGCTTTTAAACAAAATTATGTAGATTAATCTAAAATTTTCAACTTTTTAGTTGGTTAAAATTCGAACATATTCTTTATAAAGCTTTTTTAGACATGCATGTTTTAATCCGAACAAAACGATAACTAGATGTTATTAAATCAAATTTTTTGAGTTCAAATAATTAATTATGGGCTTTTGAACAAAATTATGCAGATTAATCTAAAATTTTCAACTTTTTACTCGGTTAAAATTCAAACGGATTCTCTATAAAGCCTTTTTAGATATGAACGTTTTAATCTGAACAAAACGATAACTAGATGTTATTAAAGCAAATTTTTTGAGTTCAAATAATTAATTATGGGCTTTTGAACAAAATTATGCAGATTAATCTAAAATTTTAGCTTTTTACTCGGTTAAAATTCAAACGGATTCTCTATAAAGCCTTTTTAGACATGCACATTTTAATCTCAACAAAACGAAAACGAGATTTTATTAAATGAAATTTTATGAGTTCAAATATTTAATTTTGGGCTTTTGAATAAAATTATATAGATTAATCTAAATTTTTCAACTTTTTACTCGGTTAAAATTCAAACGGATTCTCTATAATGCCTTTATAGACATGCACGTTTTAATCCCAACATAACGAAAACCAGATGTTATTAAATCAAATTTTATGAGTTCAAATAGTTAATTATGAGCTTTTAAACAAAATTATATAGATTAATCTAAAATTTTCAACTTTTTAGTTGGTTAAAATTCGAACATATTCTTTATAAAGCTTTTTTAGACATGCACGTTTTAATCCGAACAAAACGATAACTAGATGTTATTAAATCAAATTTTTTGAGTTCAAATAATTAATTATGGTCTTTTGAACAAAATTATGCAGATTAATCTAAAATTTTCAACTTTTTACTCGGTTAAAATTCAAACGGATTCTCTATAAAGCCTTTTTAGATATGAACGTTTTAATCTGAACAAAACGATAACTAGATGTTATTAAAGCAAATTTTTTGAGTTCAAATAATTAATTATGGGCTTTTGAACAAAATTATGCAGATTAATCTAAAATTTTAGCTTTTTACTCGGTTAAAATTCAAACGGATTCTCTATAAAGTCTTTTTAGACATGAACATTTTAATCCGAACAAAACGATAACTAGATTTTATTAAATCAAATTTTTTGAGTTCAAATAATTAATTATGGGCTTTGGAACAAAATATGCAGATTAATCTAAAATTTTTATCTTTTTACACGGTTAAAATTTAAACGGATTCTCTATAAAGCCTTTTAAGACATGAACGTTTTAATACGAACAAATCAATAACTAGATGTTATTAAATCAAATTTTTTGAGTTCAAATAATTAACTATGGGCTTTTGAACAAAATTATGTAGATTAATCTAAAATTTTCAACTTTTTACTCAGTTAAAATTCAAACAGATTCTCTATAAAGCCTTTTTAGACATGCACATTTTAATCTCAACAAAACGAAAACCAGATTTTATTAAATGAAATTTTATGAGTTCAAATATTTAATTTTGAGCTTTTGAATAAAATTGTACAGATTAATCTAAAATTTTTAACTTTTTACTCGGTTAAAATTCGAACGGATTCTCTATAAAGCCTTTATAGACATGCACGTTTTAATCCCAACATACGAAAACCAGATGTTATTAAATCAAATTTTATGAGTTCAAATAGTTAATTATGAGCTTTTAAACAAAATTATACAGATTAATCTCAAATTTTCAGCATTTTACTCGGTTAAAATTCAAACGGATTCTCTATAAATCCTTTTTAGACATGCACGTTTTAATCCGAACAAAACGATAACTAGATGTTATTAAATCAAATTTTTTGAGTTCAAATAATTAATTATGGGCTTTTGAACAAAATTATGCAGATTAATCTAAAATTTTCAGCATTTTACTCGGTTAAAATTCAAACGGATTCTCTATAAAGCCTTTTTAGACATGAACGTTTTAATCCGAACAAAATGATAACTAGATGTTATTAAATCAAATTTTTTGAGTTCAAATAATTAATTATCGGCTTTTGAACAAAATTATGTAGATTAAACTAAAATTTTCAACTTTTTACTCGGTTAAATTTCAAACGGATTCTCTATAAAGCCTTTTTAGACATGCACATTTTAATCTCAACAAAACGTAAACCAGATTTTATTAAATGAAATTTTATGAGTTCAAATATTTAATTTTGAGCTTTTGAATAAAATTATACTGATTAATTTAAAATTTTTAACTTTTTACTCGGTTAAAATTCAAACAGATTCTCTATAAAGCCTTTATAGACATGCACGTTTTAATCCCAACATAACGAAAACCAGATGTTATTAAATCAAATTTTATGATTTCAAATAGTTAATTATGAGCTTTTAAACAAAATTATACAGATTAATCTAAAATTTTCAACTTTTTAGTTAGTTAAAATTCGAACAGATTCTTTATAAAGCTTTTTTAGACATGCACGTTTTAATCCGAACAAAACGATAACTAGATGTTATTAAATCAAATTTTTTGAGTTCAAATAATCAATTATGGGCTTTTGAACAAAATTATGCAGATTAATCTAAAATTTTCAGCTTTTTACTCGGTTAAAATTCAAACGGATTCTCTATAAAGCCTTTTTAGATATGAACGTTTTAATCCGAACAAAACGATAACTAGATGTTATTAAAGCAAATTTTTTGAGTTCAAATAATTAATTATGGGCTTTTGAACAAAATTATGCAGATTAATCTAAAATTTTAGCTTTTTACTCGGTTAAAATTCAAACGGATTCTCTATAAAGTCTTTTTAGACATGAACATTTTAATCCGAACAAAACGATAACTAGATTTTATTAAATCAAATTTTTTGAGTTCAAATAATTAATTATGGGCTTTGGAACAAAATATGCAGGTTAATCTAAAATTTTTATCTTTTTACACAGTTAAAATTTAAACGGATTCTCTATAAAGCCTTTTAAGACATGAACGTTTTAATACGAACAAATCAATAACTAGATGTTATTAAATCAAATTTTTTGAGTTCAAATAATTAATTATGGGCTTTTGAACAAAATTATGTAGATTAATCTAAAATTTTCAACTTTTTACTCAGTTAAAATTCAAACAGATTCTCTATAAAGCCTTTTTAGACATGCACATTTTAATCTCAACAAAACGAAAACCAGATTTTATTAAATGAAATTTTATGAGTTCAAATATTAATTTTGAGCTTTTGAATAAAATTGTACAGATTAATCTAAAATTTTTAACTTTTTACTCGGTTAAAATTCGAACGGATTCTCTATAAAGCCTTTATAGACATGCACGTTTTAATCCCAACATACGAAAACCAGATGTTATTAAATCAAATTTTATGAGTTCAAATAGTTAATTATGAGCTTTTAAACAAAATTATACAGATTAATATCAAATTTTCAGCATTTTACTCGGTTAAAATTCAAACGAATTCTCTATAAAGCCTTTTTAGACATGCACGTTTTAATCCGAACAAAACGATAACTAGATGTTATTAAATCAAATTTTTTGAGTTCAAATAATTAATTATGGGCTTTTGAACAAAATTATGCAGATTAATCTAAAATTTTCAGCTTTTTACTCGGTTAAAATTCAAACGGATTCTCTATAAAGCCTTTTTAGACATGAACGTTTTAATCCGAACAAAACGATAACTAGATGTTATTAAATCAAATTTTTTAAGTTCAAATAATTAATTATGGGCTTTTGAACAAAATTATGCAGATTAATCTAAAATTTTCAGCTTTTTACTCGGTTAAAATTCAAACAGATTCTCTATAAAGCCTTTTTAGACATGAACGTTTTAATCCGAACAAATCGATAACTAGATGTTATTAAATCAAATTTTTTGAGTTTAAATAATTAATTATGGGCTTTTGAACAAAATTATGTAGATTAATCTAAAATTTTCAACTTTTTACTCGGCTAAAATTCAAACGGATTCTAGATAAAGCCTTTTTAGACATGCACATTTTAATCTCAACAAAACGAAAACCAGATTTTATTAAATTAAATATTATGAGTTCAAATATTTAATTTTGAGCTTTTGAATAAAATTATACAGATTAATCTAAAATTTTTAAATTTTTACTCGGTTAAAATTCGAACGGATTCTCTATAAAGCCTTTATAGACATGCACGTTTTAATCCCAGCAAAACGAAAACCAGATGTTGTTAAATAAAATTTTATGCGTTCAAATAGTTAATTATGAGCTTTTAAATAAAATTATACAGATTAATCTAAAATTTTCAACTTTTTAGTTGGTTAAAATTCGAACAGATTCTTTATAAAGCCTTTTTAGACATACACGTTTTAATCCGAACAAAATGATAACTAGATGTTATTAAATCAAATTTTTTGAGTTCAAATAATTAATTATGGGCTTTTGAACAAAATTATGCAGATTAATCTAAAATTTTCAGCATTTTACTCAGTTAAAATTCAAACGGATTCTCTATAAAGCCTTTTTAGACATGAACGTTTTAATCCGAACAAAACGATAACTAGATGTTATTAAATCAAATTTTTTGAGTTCAAATAATTAATTATGGGCTTTTGAACAAAATTATGCAGATAAATCTAAAATTTTTAGCTTTTTACTCGGTTAAAATTCAAACGGATTCTCTATAAAGCCTTTTTAGACATGAACGTTTTAATCCAAACAAAACGATAACTAGATGTTATTAAATCAAATTTTTTGAGTTCAAATAATTAATTAAGGGCTTTTGAACAAAATTATGCAGATTAATCTAAAATTTTCAGCTTTTTACTCGGTTAAAATTCAAACAGATTCTCTATAAAGCCATTTTAGACATGAACATTTTAATCCGAACAAAATGATAACTAGATGTTATTAAATCAAATTTTTTGAGTTCAAATAATTAATTATGGGCTTTTGAACAAAATTATGCGGATTAATCTAAAATTTTTAGCTTTTTACTCGGTTAAAATTCAAACGGATTCTCTATAAAGCCTTTTAAGACATGAACGTTTTAATCCGAACAAATCGATAACTAGATGTTATTAAATCAAATTTTTTGAGTTTAAATAATTAATTATGGGCTTTTGAACAAAATTATGTAGATTAATCTAAAATTTTCAACTTTTTACTCGGTTAAAATTCAAACGGATTCTCTATAAAGCCTTTTTAGACATGCACATTTTAATCTCAACAAAACGAAAACCAGATTTTATTAAATGAAATATTATGAGTTCAAATATTTAATTTTGAGCTTTTGAATAAAATTATACAGATTAATCTAAAATTTTTAACTTTTTACTCGGTTAAAATTCGAACGGATTCTCTATAAAGCCTTTATAGATATGCACGTTTTAATCCCAGCAAAACGAAAATCAGATGTTTTTAAATCAAATTTTATGAGTTCAAATAGTTAATTATGAGCTTTTAAATAAAATTATACAGATTAATCTAAAATTTTCAACTTTTTAGTCGGTTAAAATTCGAATAGATTCTCTATGAAGCCTTTTTAGACGTGCACGTTTTAATCCGAACAAAACAATTATTAGATGTTATTAATTCAAATTTTTTGAGTTCAAATAATTAACTATGGTCTTTTGAACCAAATTATACAGATTAATATAAAATTTTCAGCTTTTTACTCGGTTAAAATTTGAACGGATTCTCTGTATTGCCTTTTTAGACATGCACATTTTAATCCGAAAAAAACAAAAACCAGATGTTATTAAATCAAATTTTATGAGTTCAAATAGTTAAGTAAGGGCTTTTGAACAAAATTATACAGATTAATCTAAAATTTTCAGTTTTTTACTCGGTTAAAATTCAAACGGATTCTCCATAAAACCTTTTTAGACATGCACGTTTTAATCCGAATAAAACGATAAATAGATGTTATTAAATCAAATTTTTTGAATTCAAATAATTAATTATGGGCTTTTGAACAAAATATGTAGATTAATCTAAAATTTTCATCTTTTTACTCGGTTAAAATTTGAACAGATTCTCTTTAAAGCCCATTTACACATGCACGTTTTAATCCCAACAAAACGAAAACCAAATTTTATTAAATGAAATTTTATGAGTACAAATAGTTAATTTTGAGCTTTTGAACAAAATTATACTTATCAATCTAAAATTTTCAGCTTTTTACTCGGTTAAAATTCTAACGGATTCTCTATCAAGTCTTTTTACACATGCACGTTTTAATCCCAACAAAACGAAAACCAGATGTTATTAAATCAAATTTTATCAGTTGAAATAGTTAATTAAGGGATTTTGAACAAAATTATACCGATTAATCTAAAATTTTCAACTTTTTACTCGATTAAAATTCAAACGGATTCTTTATAAAGCCTTTTTAGACATACACGTTTTAATCCGAAAGAAACGATATCTAGATGTTACTAAATCAAAATTTTTGAGTTCATATAATTAATTATGGGCTTTTGAACAAAATTATACAGATTAATCTAAAATTTTCAGCTTTTTACTCGGTTAAAATTCGATCGGATTCTCTATAAAGCCTTTTTAGAAATGCGCATTTTAATCCGAACAAAATGATAAGTAGATGTTATTAAATCAAATTTTTTGAGTTCAAATAATTAATTATGGGCTTTTAAACAAATTTATAAAGATTAATCTAAAATTTTCAGATTTTTACTTGTTTAAAATTTGAATGGATTCTCTATAAAGCCTTTTTAGACGTGGACGTTTTAATCCGAACAAAACCAAACCAGAAGATATTAAATCAAATTTTAAGAGTTCAAATAGTTAATTATGGAATTTTGAATAAAATTATACAGATAAATATAAAAGTTTTAGCTTTTTACTCGGTTAAAATTCGAACGGATTCTCTATTAAACCTTTTTAGACATGCACATTTTAGTCCGAATAAAACGATAACTAGATGTTATTAAATCAAATTTTAACAGTTCAAATAGTTAATTATGGGATTTTGAACAAAATTAGACAGATAAATATAAAATTTTCAGCTTTTTACTCAGTTAAAATTCGAACGGATTCTCTATAAAGCAATTTTAGACATGCACGTTTTAATCCGAACAAAACGATAACTAGATGTTATTAAATCAAATTTGATGAGTTCAAATAATTAATTATGGGCTTTTGAACAAAATTATCTAGATTAATCTAAAATTTTCAGCTTTTTACTCGGTTAAAATTCAAACGGATTCTCTATAAATCCTTTTTAGACATGCATATTTTAATCTCAACAAAATGAAAACCAGATTTTTTTAAATGAAATTTTATGAGTTCAAATATTTAATTTAGAGCTTTTGAATAAAATTATATAGATTAATCTAAAATTTTTAGCTTTTTACTCTGTTAATGTTCGAACGGATTCTCTATAAAGCCTTTATAGAACTGCATGTTTTAATCCTAACAAAACGAAAACCAGATGTTATTAAATCAAATTTTATGAGTTCAAATAGTTAATTACGGGCTTTTAAACAAAATTATACAGATTAGACTAAAATTTTCAACTTTTTAGTGGGTTAAAATTCGAACAGATTCTCTATAAAGCCTTTTTAGACATGTACGTTTTAATACGAACAAAACAATTACTAGATGTTATTAAATCAAAATTTTTGAGTTCAAATAATTAATTATGGGCTTTTGAATAAAATTATACAGATTAATCTAAAATTTTCAGCTTTTTACTTGGTTAAAATTTGAACGGATTTTCTATAAAGCCTATATAGACACGCACGTTTTAATCCCAACAAAACGAAAACCAGATGTTTTTAAATCAAATTTTAGGAGTTCAAATAGTTAATTATGATCTTTTAAACAAAATTATACAGATTAGACTAAAATTTTCAACTTTTTAGTGGGTTAAAATTCGAACAGATTCTCTATAAAGCCTTTTTAGACATGTACGTTTTAATACGAACAAAACAATTACTAGATGTTATTAAATCGAAATTTTTGAGTTCAAATAATTAATTATGGGCTTTTGAATAAAATTATACAGATTAATCTAAAATTTTCAGCTTTTTACTTGGTTAAAATTTGAACGGATTTTCTATAAAGCCTATATAGACACGCACGTTTTAATCCCAACAAAACGAAAACCAGATGTTTTTAAATCAAATTTTATGAGTTCAAATAGTTAATTATGATCTTTTAAACAAAATTATACAGATTAATCTAAAATTTTCAACTTTTTAGTTGCTTAAAATTCGAACAGATTCTCTATAAAGCCTTTTTAGACATGCATGTTTTAATCCGAACAAAACGATAAATAGAAGTTATTAAATCAATTTTTTTGAGTTCAAATAATTAATTATGGGCTTTTGAAAAAAATTATGCAGATTAATCTAAATTTTTTAGCTTTTTACTCGGTTAAAATTCAAAAAGATTCTCTATAAAGCCTTTTTAGACATGAACGTTTTAATCCGAACAAAACGATAACTAGATGTTATTAAATCAAATTTTTTGAGTTCAAATAATTAATTATGGGCTTTTGAACAAAATTATATAGATTAATCTAAAATTTTCAGCTTTTTACTCGGTTAAAATTCAAACGAATTCTCTATAAAGCCTTTTTAGACATGAACATTTTAATCCGAACAAAACGATAACTAGATGTTATTAAATCAAATTTTTTGAGTTCAAATAATTAATTATGTTCTTTTGATCAAAATTATGCAGATTAATCTAAAATTTTCAGCTTTTTACTTGGTTAAAATTCAAACGGATTCTCTATAAAGCCTTTTTAGACATGAACGTTTTAATCCCAACAAAATGAATACAAGATTTTATTAAATGAAATTTTATGAGTTCAAATAGTTAATATTGGCTTTTGAACAAAATTATACTTATCAATAAAAAATTTTCAGCTTTTTACTAGGTTAAAATTCCAACGGATTCTCTATCAAGCCTTTTTAGACATGCACCTTTTAATCCCAAAACGGATTCTCTCTAAAGCCTTTTTAGACATGAACGTTTTAATCCGAAGAAAACGATAACTAGATGTTAATAAATCAAATTTTTTGAGCTCAAATAATTAATTATGGGCTTTTGAATAAAATTATGCAGATTAATCTAAAATTTTTAGCATTTTACTCGGTTAAAATTTAAATGGAATCTCTATAAAGCCTTTTTAGACATGAACGTTTTAATCCGAATAAAACGATAACTAGATGTTATTAAATAAAATTTTTTGGGATCAAATAATTAATTATGGGCTTTTGAATAAAATTATGCAGATTAATCTAAAATTTTCAGCTTTTTACTCGGTTAAAATTCAAACGGATTCTCTATAAAGCCTTTTTAGACATGAACGTTTTAATCCGAATAAAAAGATAACTAGATGTTATTAAATAAAATTTTTTGGGATCAAATAATTAATTATGGTCTTTTGAACAAAATTATGTAGATTAATCTAAAATTTTTAGCTTTTTACTCGGTTAAAATTCAAATGGATTCTCTATAAATCCTTTTTAGACATGAACGTTTTAATCCGAACAAATCGATAACTAGATGTTATTAAATCAAATTTTTTGAGTTAAAATAATTAATTATCGGCTTTTGAACAAAATTATGTAGATTAATCTAAAATTTTCAACTTTTTACTCAGTTAAAATTCAAACGGATTCTCTATAAAGCATTTTTAGACATGCACATTTTAATCTCAACAAAACGAAAACCAGATTTTATTAAATGAAATTTTATGAGTTCAAATATTTAATTTTGAGCTTTTGAATAAAATTATACAGATTAATCTAGAATTTTTAACTTTTTACTTGGTTAAATTTCGAACGGATTCTCTATAAAGCCTTTATAGACATACACGTTTTAATCCCAATAAAACGAAAACCAGATGTTATTAAATCAAATTTTATGAGTTCAAATAGTTAATTATGAGCTTTTAAACAAAATTATACATATTAATCTAAAATTTTCAACTTTTTAGTTGGTTAAAATTCGAACAGATTCTCTATAAAGCCTTTTTAGACATGCACGTTTTAATCCGAACAAAACGATAACTAGATGTTATTAAATCAAATTTTTTGAGTTCAAATAATTAATTATGGGCTTTTGAACAAAATTATGCAGATTAATCTAAAATTTTCAGCTTTTTACTCGGTTAAAATTCAAACGAATTCTCTATAAAGCCTTTTTAGACATGAACGTTTTAATCCGAACAAAATGATAACTAGATGTTATTAAATCAAATTTTTTGAGCTCAAATAATTAATTATGGGCTTTTGAACAAAATTATGCAGATTAATCTAAAATTTTTAGCTTTTTACTCGGTTAAAATTCAAACAGATTCTCTATAAAGCCTTTTTAGACATGAACGTTTTAATCCGAACAAAATGATAACTAGATGTTATTAAATCAAATTTTTTGAGTTCAAATAATTAATTATGGGCTTTTGAACAAAATTATGCGGATTAATCTAAAATTTTTAGCTTTTTACTCGGTTAAAATTCAAACGGATTCTCTATAAAGCCTTTTAAGACATGAACGTTTTAATCCGAACAAATCGATAACTAGATGTTATTAAATCAAATTTTTTGAGTTTAAATAATTAATTATGGGCTTTTGAACAAAATTATGTAGATTAATCTAAAATTTTCAACTTTTTACTCGGTTAAAATTCAAACGGATTCTAGATAAAGCCTTTTTAGACATGCACATTTTAATCTCAACAAAACGAAAACCAGATTTTATTAAATGAAATATTATGAGTTCATGTCTAAAAAGGCTTTTTAGAGATTCTGTTTGAATTTTAACCGAGTAAAATTTTCAGCTTTTTACTCGGTTAAAATTCAAACGGATTCTCTATAAAGCCTTTTTAGACATGAACGTTTTTATCCGAATAAAATGATAACTAGATGTTATTAAATCAATTTTTTTGGGTTCAAATAATTAATTATGGTCTTTTGAACAAAATTATACAGATTAAACTAAAATTTTTAGTTTTTTACTCGGTTAAAATTCAAACGGATTCTCTATAAAGCCTTTTTAGACATGAACGTTTTAATCCGAACAAATCAATAACTAGATGTTATTAAATCAAATTTTTTGAGTTAAAATAATTAATTATTGGCTTTTAAAAAAAATTATGTAGATTAATCTAAAATTTTCAACTTTTTACTCGGTTAAAATTCAAACGGATTCTCTATAAAGCCTTTTTAGACATGCATATTTTAATCTCAACAAAACGAAAACCAAATTTTATTAAATGAAATTTTATGAGTTCAAATATTTAATTTTGAGCTTTTGAATAAAATTATACAGATTAATCTAAAATTTTTAACTTTTTACTCGGTTAAAATTCGAACGGATTCTCTATAAAGCCTTTATAGACATACACGTTTTAATCCCAATAAAACGAAAACCAAATGTTATTAAATCAAATTTTATGAGTTCAAATAGTTAATTATGAGCTTTTAAACAAAATTATACATATTAATCTAAAATTTTCAACTTTTTAGTTGGTTAAAATTCGAACAGATTCTCTATAAAGCCTTTTTAGACATGCACGTTTTAATCCAAACAAAACGATAACTAGATGTTATTGAATCAAATTTTTTGAGTTCAAATAATTAATTATGGGCTTTTGAAGAAAATTATGTAGATTAATCTAAAATTTTCAGCCTTTTACTCGGTTAAAATTCAAACAGATTCTCTATAAAGCCTTTTTAGACATGAACGTTTTAATCCAAACAAAATGAATACAAGATTTTATTAAATGAAATTTTATGAGTTCAAATAGTTAATATTGAGATTTTGAACAAAATTATACTTATCAATCTAAAATTTTCAGCTTTTTACTAGGTCAAAATTCCAACGGATTCTCTATCAAGCCTTTTCAGACATGCACGTTTTAATCCCAAAAAAACGAAAATCAGATATTTTTAAATCAAATTATATTAGTTCAAATAGTTAATTAAAGGCTTTTGAATAAAATTATACAGATTAATCTAAAATTTTCAGCTTTTTACCCGGTTAAAATTTAAACAGATTCTCTATAAAGCCTTTTTAGACACACACGTTTTAATCCGAACAAAATTATAACTAGATGTTATTAAATCAAATTTTTTGAGTTCAAATAATTAATTATTGACTTTTGAACAAAATTATACTTATCAATAAAAAAATTTTAGCTTTTTACTAGGTTAAAATTCCAACGGATTCTCTATCAAGCCTTTTTAGACATGCACGTTTTAATTCCAAAACGGATTCTCTATAAAGCCTTTTTAGACATGAACGTTTTAATCCGAAGAAAACGATAACTAGATGTTATTAAATCAAATTTTTTGAGTTCAAATAATTAATTATGGGCTTTTGAATAAAATTATGAAGATTAATCTAAAATTTTCAGCATTTTACTCGGTTAAAATTTAAACGGAATCTCTATAAAGCCTTTTTAGACATGAACGTTTTAATCTGAACAAAACGATAACTAGATGTTATTAAATCAAATTTTTTGAGTTCAAAAAATTAATTATGGGCTTTTGAACAAAATTATGCAGATTAATCTAAAATTTTCAGCTTTTTACTCGGTTAAAATTCAAACGAATTCTCTATAAAGCCTTTTTAGACATGAACGTTTTAATCCGAACAAAATGATAACTAGATGTTATTAAATCAAATTTTTTGAGCTCAAATAATTAATTATGGGCTTTTGAACAAAATTATGCAGATTAATCTAAAATTTTTAGCTTTTTACTCGGTTAAAATTCAAACAGATTCTCTATAAAGCCTTTTTAGACATGAACGTTTTAATCCGAACAAAATGATAACTAGATGTTATTAAATCAAATTTTTTGAGTTCAAATAATTAATTATGGGCTTTTGAACAAAATTATGCGGATTAATCTAAAATTTTTAGCTTTTTACTCGGTTAAAATTCAAACGGATTCTCTATAAAGCCTTTTAAGACATGAACGTTTTAATCCGAACAAATCGATAACTAGATGTTATTAAATCAAATTTTTTGAGTTTAAATAATTAATTATGGGCTTTTGAACAAAATTATGTAGATTAATCTAAAATTTTCAACTTTTTACTCGGTTAAAATTCAAACGGATTCTAGATAAAGCCTTTTTAGACATGCACATTTTAATCTCAACAAAACGAAAACCAGATTTTATTAAATGAAATATTATGAGTTCATGTCTAAAAAGGCTTTTTAGAGATTCTGTTTGAATTTTAACCGAGTAAAATTTTCAGCTTTTTACTCGGTTAAAATTCAAACGGATTCTCTATAAAGCCTTTTTAGACATGAACGTTTTTATCCGAATAAAATGATAACTAGATGTTATTAAATCAATTTTTTTAAGTTCAAATAATTTATTATGGGCTTTTGAACAAAATTATGCAGATTAATCTAAAATTTACAGCTTTTTACTCGGTTAAAATTCAAACGGATTCTCTATAAAGCCTTTTTAGACATGAACGTTTTAATCCGAACAAAATGAATACAAGATTTTATTAAATGAAATTTTATGAGTTCAAATAGTTAATATTGAGATTTTGAACAAAATTATACTTATCAATCTAAAATTTTCAGCTTTTTACTAGGTCAAAATTCCAACGGATTCTCTATCAAGCCTTTTCAGACATGCACGTTTTAATCCCAAAAAAACGAAAATCAGATATTTTTAAATCAAATTATATTAGTTCAAATAGTTAATTAAAGGCTTTTGAATAAAATTATACAGATTAATCTAAAATTTTCAGCTTTTTACCCGGTTAAAATTTAAACAGATTCTCTATAAAGCCTTTTTAGACACACACGTTTTAATCCGAACAAAATTATAACTAGATGTTATTAAATCAAATTTTTTGAGTTCAAATAATTAATTATTGACTTTTGAACAAAATTATACTTATCAATAAAAAAATTTTAGCTTTTTACTAGGTTAAAATTCCAACGGATTCTCTATCAAGCCTTTTTAGACATGCACGTTTTAATTCCAAAACGGATTCTCTATAAAGCCTTTTTAGACATGAACGTTTTAATCCGAAGAAAACGATAACTAGATGTTATTAAATCAAATTTTTTGAGTTCAAATAATTAATTATGGGCTTTTGAATAAAATTATGAAGATTAATCTAAAATTTTCAGCATTTTACTCGGTTAAAATTTAAACGGAATCTCTATAAAGCCTTTTTAGACATGAACGTTTTAATCTGAACAAAACGATAACTAGATGTTATTAAATCAAATTTTTTGAGTTCAAAAAATTAATTATGGGCTTTTGAACAAAATTATGCAGATTAATCTAAAATTTTCAACTTTTTACTCGGTTAAAATTCAAACGGATTCTCTATAAAGCCTTTTTAGACATGAACGTTTTAATCCGAATAAAACGATAACTAGATGTTATTAAATCAAATTCTTTGGGATCAAATAATTAATTATGGTCTTTTGAATAAAATTATGTAGATTAATCTAAAATTTTTAGCTTTTTACTCGGTTAAAATTCAAACGGATTCTCTATAAATCCTTTTTAGACATGAACATTTTAATCCGAACAAATCAATCACTAGATGTTAGTAAATCAAATTTTTTGAGTTATAATAATTAATTATCGGCTTTTGAAAAAAATTATGTAGATTAATCTAAAATTTTCAACTTTTTACTCAGTTAAATTCAAACGGATTCTCTATAAAGCCTTTTAAGACATGCACATTTTAATCTCAACAAAACGAAAACCAGATTTTATTAAATGAAATTTTATGTGTTCAAATATTTAATTTTGAGCTTTTGAATAAAATTATACAGATTAATCTAAAATTTTTAACTTTTTACTCGGTTAAAATTCGAACGGATTCTCTATAAAGCCTTTATAGACATACACGTTTTAATCCCAATAAAACGAAAACCAGATGTTATTAAATCAAATTTTATGAGTTCAAATAGTTAATTGTGAGCTTTTAAACAAAATTATACATATTAATCTAAAATTTTCAACTTTTTAGTTGGTTAAAATTCGAACAGATTCTCTATAAAGCCTTTTTAGACATGCACGTTTTAATTCGAACAAAACGATAACTAGATGTTATTAAATCAAATTTTTTGAGTTCAAATAATTAATTATGGTCTTTTGAACAAAATATGTAGATTAATCTAAATTTTTTTCTTTTTACTCGGTTAAAATTCAGACAGATTCTCTTTAAAGCCCATTTACACATGCACGTTTCAATCCCAACAAAACGAAAACCAGATTTTATTAAATGAAATTTTATGAGTACAAATAGTTAATTTTGAGCTTTTGAACAAAATTATACTTATCAATCTAAAATTTTCAGCTTTTTACTCGGTTAAAATTCAAACGGAATCTCTGTCAAGCCTTTTTAGACATGCACGTTTTAATCCCAACAAAACGAAAACCAGATGTCATTAAATCATATTTTATCAGTTCAAATAGTTAATTAAGGGCTTTTGAACAAAATTATGCAGATTAATCTAAAATTTTCAGCTTTTTACTCGATTAATATTCAAACAGATTCTTTATAAAGCCTTTTTAGACATACACGTTTTAATCCGAACGAAACGATATCTAGATGTTATTAAATCAAAATTTTTGAGTTGATATAATTAATTATGTGCTTTTGAACAAAATTATGCAGATTAATCTAAAATTTTAGACATGCACATTTTAATCCGAACAAAATGATAACTAGATGATATTAAATCAAATTTTTTTAGTTAAAATAATTAATTATGGGCTTCTGAACAAGTTATATAGATTCATCTAAAATTTTTAGCTTTTTACTCGTTTAAAATTTTAACGGATTCTCTATAAAGCCTTTTTAGATGTGGACGTTTTAATCCGAACAAAACAAAACTAGATGTTATTAAATCAAATTTGATGAGTTCAAATAGCTAATTATGAGATTTTGAACAAAATTTTATAGATAAATCTAAAATTTTCAGCTTTTTACTCGGTTAAAATTCAAACAGATTCTCTAAAAAGCCTTTTAAGACATGCACATTTTAATCTCAACAAAACGAAAACCAGATTTTATTAAATGAAATTTTATGAGTTCAAATATTTAATTTTGAGCTTTTGAATAAAATTATACAGATTAATCTAAAATTTTTAGCTTTTTACTCGGTTAAAATTCGAACAGATTCTCTACAAAGCCTTTATAGACATGCACGTTTTAATCACAACAAAACGAAAACCATATGTTATTAAATCAAATTTTATGAGTTTAAATAGTTAATTACGGGCTTTTAAACAAAATTATAAAGATTAATCTAAAATTTTCAACTTTTTAGTTAGTTAAAATTCGAACAGATTCTCTATAAAACCTTTCTAGACATGCACGTTTTAATCCGAACAAAACAAAAACAAGATTTCATTAAATGAAATTTTATGAGTTCAAATATTTAATTTTGAGCTTTTGAACAAAATTATACAGATTAATCTAAAATTTTCAGCTTTTTACTCGGTTAAAGTTCAAACGGATTCTCTATAAAGACTTTTTAGACATGCACGTTTTAATCCCAACAAAACGAAAATCATATGTTATTAAATCAAATTTTACGAGTTCAAATAGTTAATTATGGGCTTTTGAATAAAATTACACAGATTAATCTAAAATTTTCAAATTTTTACTCGGTTAAAATTCGAACGAATTCTCTATAAAGCCTTTTTAGACATGCACGTTTTAATCCGAACAAAACGAAAACCAGATGTTATTAAATCAAATTTTATGAGTTCAAATAGTTAATTACGGGCTTTTAAACAAAATTATAAAGATTAATCTAAAATTTTCAACTTTTTAGTTAGTTAAAATTCGAACAGATTCTCTATAAAACCTTTCTAGACATGCACGTTTTAATCCGAACAAAACGAAAACTAGATGTTATCAAATAAAATTTTTTTACTTCAAATAATTAATTATGGGGTTTTGAATAAAATTATACAGATTAATCGAAAATTTTCAGCTTTTTACTTGGTTAAAAATTGAACGGGTTCTCTATAAAGCCCTTTTAGACGTGGACGTTTTAATTCGAATAAAACAAAAACCAGATGTTATTAAATGAAATTTTATGAGTTCAAATAGTTAATTATAGGATATTGAACAAAATTATACAGATAAATCTAAAATTTTTAGCTTTTTACTCGGTTAAAATTCGAACGGATTCTCTATAAAGTAATTTTAGACAAGCAAGTTTTATTCCTAACAAAACCAAAATTAGATGTTATTAAATCAAATTTTACGAGTTCAAATAGTTAATTATGAGATTTTGAACAAAATTATACAGATTAATCTAAAATTTTCAACTTTTTACTCGGTTAAAATTCGAACAGATTCTCTATAAAGCCTTTTTAGACATGCACATTTTAATCCCAACAAAACGAAAACTAGATGTTATACACATTAATCTAAAATTTTCAGCTTTTTACTCGATTAAAATTCGAGCAGATTTACTATAAAACCTTTTTAGACATTCACGTTTTAATCCCAACAAAACAAAAACAAGATGTTATTAAATCAAATTTTATGATTTCAAAGAGTTAGTTATGGGATTTCGAACAAAATTATACAGATAAATCTAAAATTTTATTAAATGAAATTTTATGAGTTCAAATAATTGAATATGGTCTTTTAAATAAAATTATACAGATTAATCTAAAATTTTTGGCTTTTTACTCGGTTAAAATTCGAAAGAATTCTCTACAAAGCCTTTTTAGACTTGCACATTTTAATCCTAACAAAACGAAAACAAGATTTTATTAAATTAAATTTTATGAGTTCAAATATTTAATTTTGAGCTTTTGAACAAAATTATACAGATTAATCTAAACTTTTTAACTTTTTTCTCGGTTAAAATTCGAACGGATTCTCTATAAAGCCTTTATAGACATGCACGTTTTAATCCCAGCAAAACGAAAACCAGATGTTATTAAATCAAATTTTATGAGTTCAAATAGTTAATTACGGGCTTTTAAACAAAATTATAAAGATTAATCTAAAATTTTCAACTTTTTAGTTAGTTAAAATTCGAACAGATTCTCTATAAAACCTTTCTAGACATGCACGTTTTAATCCGAACAAAACAAAAACAAGATTTCATTAAATGAAATTTTATGAGTTCAAATATTTAATTTTGAGCTTTTGAACAAAATTATACAGATTAATCTAAAATTTTCAGCTTTTTACTCGGTTAAAGTTCAAACGGATTCTCTATAAAGACTTTTTAGACATGCACGTTTTAATCCCAACAAAATGAAAATCATATGTTATTAAATCAAATTTTACGAGTTCAAATAGTTAATTATGGGCTTTTGAACAAAATTACACAGATTAATGTAAAATTTTCAAATTTTTACTCGGTTAAAATTCGAACGAATTCTCTATAAAGCGTTTTTAGACATGCACGTTTTAATCCGAACAAAACGAAAACTAGATGTTATCAAATAAAATTTTTTGAGTTCAAATAATTAATTATGGGGTTTTGAATAAAATTATACAGATTAATCAAAAATTTTCAGCTTTTTACTTGGTTAAAATTTGAACGGGTTCTCTATAAAGCCCTTTTAGACGTGGACGTTTTAATTCGAATAAAACAAAAACCAGATGTTATTAAATGAAATTTTATGAGTTCAAATAGTTAATTATAGGATTTTGAACAAAATTATACAGATAAATCTAAAATTTTTAGCTTTTTACTCGGTTAAAATTCGAACGGATTCTCTATAAAGCAATTTTAGACAAGCAAGTTTTAGTCCTAACAAAACCAAAATTAGATGTTATTAAATTAAATTTTACGAGTTCAAATAGTTAATTATGAGATTTTGAACAAAATTATACAGATTAATCTAAAATTTTCAACTTTTTACTCGGTTAAAATTCGAACAGATTCTCTATAAAGCCTTTTTAGACATGCACATTTTAATCCCAACAAAACAAAAAACAAATTTTACTAAATGAAATTTTAAGAGTTCAAATATTTAATTTTGAGCTTTTGAATAAAATTTTACAGATTAATCTAAAATTTTTAGGTTTTTACTCGGTTAAAATTCGAACGGATTCTCTATAAAGCCTTTTTAGACATGTACGTTTTAAACCGAACAAAACAAGAACCAGATGTTTTTAAATAGAATTTATGAGTTTAGATAGTTAATTATGGGATTTTGAACAAAATTATACAAATAAATCTAAAATTTTCTGCTTTTTACTTGATTAAAATTCGAACTGATTCTCTATAAAGCAATTTTAGACATGCAAGTTTTAATCCCACCAAAACTAAAACCAGATGTTATTAAATCAAATTTTATGAGTTCAAATAGTTGAATATGGTCTTTTAAACAAAATTATATAGATTAATCAAAAATTTTTAGCTTTTTACTCGGTTAAAATTCGAACGGATTCTCTATAAGGCTTTTTAGACATGCATGTTTTAATCCGAACAAAACAAAAACAAGATGTTATTAAATAAAATTTTATAAGTGCAAATAGTTATCTATGGGATTTTGAATAAAATTATACAAATAAATCTAAAATTTTTAGCTTTTTACTTGGTTAAAATTCGAACGGATTCTCTATAAAGCAATTTTAGAAATGCATGTTTTAATCCCACCAAAACGAAAACCAGATGTTATTAAATCAAACTTTATGAGTTCAAATAGTTGAATATGGTCTTTTAAATAAAATTATACAGATTAATATAAAATTTTTAGCTTTTTACTCGGTTAAAATTCGAACGAATTCTCTACAAAGACTTTTTAGACATGCACATTTTAATCCCAACAAAACGAAAACAAGATTTTATTAAATGAAATTTTATGAGTTCAAATATTTAATTTTGAGCTTTTGAACAAAATTGTACAGATTAATCTAAAATTAACGAAAATCAAGTTTTAATCCGTTCAAATGGTTGAATATGATCTTTTAAAAAAAATTTAGAAATTAACCTAAAATTTTTCGATTTTTAATCAGTTTAAATTCCAACAAATTCTCTACAAAGCCTTTTTAGAAATGCATATATTAACCCAAACAAAACGAAAACAAGATTTTATTAAATGAATTTTATGAGTTCAAATATTTAATTTTGTGCTTTTGAACAAAATTATATAGATTAATCTAAAGTTTTCAACTTTATAGTTGGTTAAAATTCGAACAGATTCTCTATAAAGCCTTTTTAGACATGGACGTTTTAATCCGAACAAAACAAAAAACAGATGTTATTAAATTAAATTTTATGAGTTCAAATAATTAATTATGGGATTTTGAACAAAATTATACATATAAATCTAAAATTTTCAACTTTTTACTCGGTTAAAATTCGAACGGATTCTCTATAAAGCAATTTTAGACAAGCAAGTTTTAATCCCAACAAAACGAAAATTAGATTTTATTAAATCAAATTTTATGAGTTCAAATAGTTGAACATGGGCTTTAGAACAAAATTGTACAGATTAATCTAAAATTTTTAGCTTTTTACTCGGTTAAAATTCAAACAGATTCTCTACAAAGTCTTTTTATTAATTTCAATTTTATGAGTTCAAATATTTAATTTTGAGCTTTTAAATATAATTATACAGATTAATCTAAAATTTTTAGCTTTTTAGCTTTTGAATATAATTATACGTTTTAATCCCAACAAAACAAAAACCAGAAGTTATTAAATAAAATTTTACGAGTTCAAATAGTTAATTATAGGCTTTTGAACAATATTATATAGATTAATCTAAAATTTTCAACTTTTTAGTCGGTTAAAATTCGAACAGATTCTCTATAAAGCCTTTTTAGACATGCACGTTTTAATCCCAACAAAACAAAAAACAGATGTTATTAAATAAAATTTTACGAGTTCAAATAGTTAATTATGGGATTTTGAACAAAATTATACAGATAAATCTAAAATTCTCAGCTTTTTACTTGGTTAAGATTCGAATAGATTCTCTATAAAGCAATTTTAGACAAGCTAGTTTTAATCCCAACAAAACAAAAATTAGATGTTATTAAATCAAATTTTATGAGTTCAAATAGTTGAATATGGGCTTTTGAACAAAATTATACAGATTAATCTAAAACTTTTAGCTTTTTACTCGGTTAAAATTCAAACGGATTCTCTATCAAGCCTTTTTAGACATGCACGTTTTAATCCCAACAAAACGAAAATCAGATGTTATTAAATCAAATTTTATGAGTTCAAATAGTTAATTAAGGTCTTTTGAACTTATATAGATTAATCTAAAATTTTCAACTTTATAGTTGGTTAAAATTCGAACAGATTCTCTATAAAGCCTTTTTAGACATGCACGTTTTAATCCGAACAAAACAAAAAACACATGTTATTAAATAAAATTTTACGAGTTCAAATAGTTAATTATGGGATTTTGAACAAAATTATACAGATAAATCTAAAATTCTCAGCTTTTTACTTGGTTAAGATTCGAACAGATTCTCTATAAAGCAATTTTAGACAAGCTAGTTTTAATCCCAACAAAACAAAAATTAGATGTTATTAAATCAAATTTTATGAGTTCAAATAGTTGAATATGGGCTTTTGAACAAAGTTATACAGATTAATCTAAAATTTTTAGCTTTTTACTCGGTTAAAATTCAAACGGATTCTCTATCAAGCCTTTTTAGACATGCACGTTTTAATCCCAACAAAACGAAAATCAGATGTTAGTAAATCAAATTTTATGAGTTCAAATAATTAATTAAGGTCTTTTGAACAAAATTATATAGATTAATCTAAAATTTTCAACTTTTTAGTCGGTTAAAATTCGAACAGATTCTCTATAAAGCCTTTTTAGACATGCACGTTTTAATCCGAACAAAACAAAAACCAGATGTTATTAAATTAAATTTTATGAGTTCAAATAGTTAATTTTGGGATTTTGTACAAAATTATACAGATAAATCTAAATTTTTCAGCTTTTTACTCGGTTAAAATTCGAACGGATTCTCTATAAAGCTATTTTAGACAAGCAAGTTTTAGCCCCAACAAAACGAAAATTAGATGTTATTAAACCTAATTTTATGAGTTCAAATAGTTGAATATGGGCTATCGAACTAAATTATACAGATTAATCTAAAATTTTTAGCTTTTTACTTGGTTAAAATTTGAACAGATTCTCTACAAAGCCTTTTTAGACATACGTATTTTAATCCCAACAAAACAAAAACCAGATTTTATTAAATTAAATTTTATGAGTTCAAATATTTAATTTTGAGCTTTCGAACAAAAGTGTATAGATTAATGTAAAATTTTCTGCTTTTTACTCTATTAAAATTCGAACGGATTCTCTATAAAGCCTTTTTAGACATGAAGGTTTTAATCCCAACAAAACGAAAACCAAATGTTATTAAATCAAATATTACGAGTTCAAATAGTTAATTTTGGGCTTTTGAACAAAATTATACAGATTAATCTAAAATTTTCAACTTTTTACTCGATTAAAATTTGAATAGATTCTCTATAAAGCCTTTTTAGACATGCACGTTTTAATCCAAATAAAACGATAACTAGATTTTATTAAATCAAATTTTTTGAGTTCAAATAATTAATTATTGTCTTTTGAACAAAATTATACAGATTAATCTAAAATTTTCAGCTTTTTACTCGGTTAAAATTTGAACGGATTCTCTATAAAGCCTTTTTAGACGTAGACGTTTTAATCCGAACAAAACAAATCCAGATGTTATTAAATCAAATTTTATGAGTTCAAATAGTTAATTATGGGGTTTTGAACAAAATTATATAGATAAATCTAAAATTTTCAGCTTTTTACTCCATTAAAATTCAAACGGATTCTCTATAAACCAATTTTAGACAAGCAAGTTTTAATCCCAACAAAAAAAATATATTTTACTAAATCAAATTTTATGAGTTCAAATAGTTGAACGTGGGCTTTTGAACATAATTATACATATTAATCTAAAATTTTTAGCTTTTTACTCGGTTAAAATTCGAACAGATTCTCTACAAAGCCTTTTTGGACATGCACATTTTAATCTCAACAAAACGAAAACCGGATTTTATTAAATTAAATTTTATGAGTTCAAATATTTAATTTTGAGCTTTTGAATATAATTATACAGATTAATCTAAAATTTTTAGCTTTTTACTCGGTTAAAATTCGAACGGATTCTCTATAAAGCAATTTTAGACAAGCAAGTTTTAATCCCAACAAAACGAAAATTAGATTTTATTAAATCAAACTTTATGAGTTCAAATAGTTGAACATGGGCTTTAGAACAAAATTATACGGATTAATCTAAAATTTTTAGCTTTTTACTCGGTTAAAATTCAAACAGATTCTCTACAAAGTCTTTTTATTAAATCAAATTTTATGAGTTCAAATAGTTAATTATGGGCTTTTGAACAAAATTATATAGATTAATCTAAAATTTTCAACTTTTTAGTCGGTTAAAATTCGAACAAATTTTCTAGAAAGCCTTTTTAGACATGCACGTTTTAATCCGAACACAATGATAACTACATGTTATTAAATCCAATTTTTTGAGTTCAAATAATTAATTATGAGCTTTTGAACAAAATTATATAGATTAATCTAAAATTTTCAGCTTTTTACTCAGTGAAAATTCGAACGGATTCTCTATAAGGCTTTTTAGACATGCATGTTTTAATCCGAACAAAACAAAAACAAGATGTTATTAAATAAAATTTTATAAGTGCAAATAGTTATCTATGGGATTTTGAATAAAATTATACAAATAAATCTAAAATTTTTAGCTTTTTACTTGGTTAAAATTCGAACGGATTCTCTATAAAGCAATTTTAGAAATGCATGTTTTAATCCCACCAAAACGAAAACCAGATGTTATTAAATCAAACTTTATGAGTTCAAATAGTTGAATATGGTCTTTTAAATAAAATTATACAGATTAATATAAAATTTTTAGCTTTTTACTCGGTTAAAATTCGAACGAATTCTCTACAAAGACTTTTTAGACATGCACATTTTAATCCCAACAAAACGAAAACAAGATTTTATTAAATGAAATTTTATGAGTTCAAATATTTAATTTTGAGCTTTTGAACAAAATTATACAGATTAATCTAAAATTTTCAGCTTTTTACTCGGTTAAAATTCGAACGAATTCTCTATAAAGCCTTTTTAGACAAGCACGTTTTAATCCCAACAAAACGAAAATTAGATGTTATTAAATCAAATTTTATGAGTTCAAATAGTTAATTATGTGCTTTTGAACAAAATTATATAAATTAATCTAAAATTTTCAACTTTTTACTCGATTAAAATTCGAACATATTCTCTATAAAGCCTTTTTAGACATGCACGTTTTAATCCGAACAAAATGATAAGTAGATGTTATTAAATCAAATTTTTTGAGTTCAAATAATTAATTATGGGCTTTTGAAAAAAATTATACAAATTAATCTAAAAGTTTCAGCTTTTTACTCGGTTAGAATTTGAACGGATTCTCTATAAAGCCTTTTTAGACATGCACGTTTTAATCCGAATAAAACAAAAACTAGATGTTAATAAATAAAATTTTATGACTTCAAAAAGTTAATTATTTGATTTTGAATAAAATTATACAAATAAATCTAAAATTTTTAGCTTTTTACTCGGTTAAAATTCGAACGGATTCTCTATAAAGCAATTTTAGAAATGCACGTTTTAATCCCAACAAAACAAAAACAAGATTTTATTAAATAAAATTTTATAAGTTCAAATATTTAATTTTGAGCTTTTTAACAAAATTATACAGATTAATCTAAAATTTTCAGCTTTTTACTGGGTTAAAATTCGAACAGATTCTCTATAAAGCCTTTTAGACATACATGTTTTAAAACAAACAAAACGATAACTAGATGTTATTAAATCAAATTTTTTGAGTTCAAATAATTAATTATGGGCTTTTGAACAAAATTATAAGTATTAATCTAAAATTTTTAGCTTTTTACTCGGTTAAAATTCAAACGGATTCTCTATAAAGCCTTTTTAGACATGCACGTTTTAATCCGAACAAAACAAAAATCAGATGTTATTAAAAATTAAATTTTATCAGTTCAAATAGTTAATTATGGGATTTTAAACAAAATTATACAGATAAATCTAAAATTTTCAGCTTTTTACTCGGTTAAAATTCGAACGGATTCTCTATAAAGCCTTTTTAGACATGCACGTTTTAATCCGAACAAAACAAAAATCAGATGTTATTAAAAATTAAATTTTATCAGTTCAAATAGTTAATTACGGGATTTTAAACAAAATTATACAGATAAATCTAAAATTTTTAGCTTTTTACTCGGTTAAAATTCGGACGGATTCTCTATAAAGTAATTTTAGACAAGCAAGTTTTAATCCCAACAAAACGAAAACCGGATGTTATTAAATCAAATTTTATGAGTTCAAATAGTTGAATATGGGCTTTTGAACAAAATTATACAGATTAATCTAAAATTTTCAAGTTTTTACTCGATTAAAATTGGAACAGATTCTTTATAAAGCCTTTTTAGACATCCACATTTTAATCCGAACAAAACGATAACTAGATGTTATTAAAATAAATTTTTTGAGTTCAAATAATTAATTATGGGCTTTTGAACAAAATTATAAATATTAATCTAAAATTTTCAGCTTTTTACTCGGTTAAAATTTGAACGGATTCTCTCTAAAGCCTTTTTAGATATGCACGTTTTAATCTGAACAAAACGATAAAAAGATGTTATTAAATAAAATTTTTTGAGTTCAAATAATTAAATTTGGGCTTTTTAACAAAATTATACAAATTAATCTAAAATTTTCAGCTTTTTACTCGGTTAAAATTTGAACGTATTCTCTATAAAGCCTTTTTAAACATGCACGTTTTAATCCGAGCAAAACAAAAATCAGATGTTATTAAATAAAATTTTATGAGTTCAAATACTTAATTATGGGATTTTCAACAAAATTAAACAGATAAATCTAAAATTTTCAGCTTTTTACTCGGTTAAAATTCGAACGAATTCTCTATAAAGCAATTTTAGACATGCAAGTTTTCATCGCACCAAAACGAAAACCAGATGTTGTTAAATCAAATTTCATGAGTTCAAATAGTTGAATATGGTGTTTTGAACAAAATTATACAGATTAATTTAAATTTTTTAGCTTTTTACTTGTGTAAAATTCGAACGAATTCTCTACAAAGCCTTTTTAGATATGCACGTTTTAATCCGAACAAAACGAAAACAAGATTTTATTAAATTAATTTTTTGAGTTCAAATAATTAATTATGGGCTTTTGAACAAAATTATACAGATTAATAAAAAATTTTCAGCTTTTTACTCGGTTAAAATTTGATCGGATTCTCTATAAAGCCTTTTTAGACGTGGACGTTTTAATCTGAACAAAACAAAAGCCAGATGTTATTAAATAAAATTTTATGAGTTCAAATAGTTAATTATGGGATTTTGAACAAAATTATACAGATTAATATAAAATTTTCAGCTTTTTACTCGGTTAAAATTCGAACGGATTCTCTATAATGCAATTTTAGACATGCAAGTTTTAATCCAACCAAAACAAAAACCAGATGTTATTAAATCAAATTTTATGAGTTCAAATAGATGAATATGGTCTTTTAAACAAAATTATATAGATTAATCTAAATTTTTAGCTTTTTACTCGGTTAAAAATCGAACGAATTCTCTATAAAGCCTTTTTAGACATGCACATTTTAATCCCAACAAAACGAAAACAAGATTTTTTTAAATAAAATTTTATGAGTTCAAATATTTAATTTTGAGCTTTTAAACAAAATTATATAGATTAATCTAAAATTTTTAGCTTTTTACTCGGTTAAAATTCGAACGGATTCTCTATAAAGTCTTTTTAGACATGCACGTTTTAATCCCAACAAAACGAAAATCAGATGTTATTAAATAAAAATTTACGAGCTCAAATAGTTTATTATGGGTTTTTGAACAAAATTATACAGATTAATCTAAAATTTTCAACTTTTTACCCGGTTAAAATTCGAACGGATTCTCTATAAAACAATTCTAGACAAGCAAGTTTTAGTCCTAACAAAACGAAAATTAGATGTTATTAAATCAAATTTTATGAGTTCAAATAGTTAATTAAGGGCTTTTGAACAAAATTATACAGATTAATCTAAAATTTTTAGCTTTTTACTCGGTTAAAATTCAAACGAATTCTCTATAAAGTAATTTTAGACAAGCAAGTTTTAATCCCTACAAAACGAAATCAAATTTTATGAGTTCAAATAGTTGAATATGGGCTTTTGAACAAACTATACAGATTAATCTAAAATTTTTAGCTTTTTACTAGGTTAAAATATGAACGGATTCTCTACAAAGCCTTTTTGGACATCAACGTTTTAATCCCAACAAAATGAAAACCAGATGTTATTAAATCAAATTTTATGAGTTCAAATACTTAATTATGGGCTTTTGAACAAAATTATACAGATTAATCTAAAATTTTCAACTTTTTACTCGTTAAAAATTCGAACAAATTCTCTATAAAGCCTTTTTAGACATGCACATTTTAATCCGAACAAAATGATAACTAGATGTTATTAAATCAAAGTTTTTGAGTTCAAAAAATTAATTATGGGATTTTGAATAAAATTATACAGATTAATCTAAAATTTTCAGCTTTTTACTCGGTTAAAATTTGAAAGGATTTTATATAAAGCCTTTGTAGACATGCACGTTTTAATCCGAACAAAACAAAAATCAGATGTTATTAAATAAAATTTTATGAGTTCAAATAGTTAATTATGGGATTTTGAAGAAAATTATACAGATTAATCTAAAATTTTCAGCTTTTAACTCGGTTAAAATTCGAACGGATTCTCTATAAAGCAATTTTAGACATGCAAGTTTTAATCCAACCAAAACAATAACCAGATGTTATTAAATCAAATTTTATGAGTTCAAATAGATGAATATGGTCTTTTAAACAAAATTATACAGATTAATCTAAAGTTTTTAGCTTTTTACTCGGTTAAAATTCGAACGAATTCTCTATAAAGCCTTTTTAAACATGCACATTTTAATCCCAACAAAACGAAAACAAGATTTTTTTAAATAAAATTTTATGAGTTCAAATATTTAATTTTGAGCTTTTGAACAAAATTATACAGATTAATCTAAAATTTTCAGCTTTTTACTCGGTTAAAATTTGAACGGATTCTCTATAAATCTCATTTAGACATGCACGTTTTAATCCCCAAAAAAAACAACCATATGTTATTAAATCAAATTTTATGAGTTCAAATAGTTAATTATGGGATTTTGAACAAAATGATACAGATAAATCTAAAATTTTTAGCTTTTTATTCGATTAAAATTCGAACGGATTCTCTATAAAGCAATTTTAGACAAGCAAGTTTTAATCCCAACAAAACAAAAACTGAATATTATTAAATCGAATTTTATGAGTTCAAATAGTTGAGTATGGGCTTTTGAACAAAATTATACAGATTAATCAAAAATTTTTACCTTTTTACTCGGTTAAAATTCGAACGGATTTTCTACAATGCCTTTTTAGACATATACATTTTAATCCCAACAAAACGAAAACAAGATTTTATTAAATGAATTTTTAGGAGTTCAAATATTTAATTTTGAGCTTTTGAACAAAATTATACAGATCAATCTAAAATTTTTAGCTTTTTACTCGGTTAAAATTCGAACGGATTCTCTATAAAGTCTTTTTAGACATGCACGTTTTAATCCCAACAAAACGAAAATCAGATGTTATTAAATCAAATTTTACGAGTTCAAATAGTTTATTATGGGCTTTTGAACAAAATTATACAGATTAATCTAAAATTTTCAACTTTTTACTCGGTTAAAATTTGAACGGGTTCTCTATAAAGCCTTTTTAGACGTGGACGTTTTAATCCGAACAAAACAAGAAACAGATGTTATTAAATTAAATTTTATGAGTTCAAATAGTTAATTATTGGATTTTGAACAAAATTATACAGATTAATCTAAAATTTTCAGCTTTTTACTCGGTTAAAATTCGAACGGATTCTCTATAAAGCAATTCTAGACAAGCAAGTTTTAGTCCTAACAAAACGAAAATTAGATGTTATTAAATCAAATTTTATGAGTTCAAATAGTTAATTAAGGGCTTTTGAACAAAATTATACAGATTAATCTAAAATTTTTAGCTTTTTACTTGGTTAAAATTCAAACGGATCCTCCATAAAGCATTTTTAGACATGCACGTTTTAATCCGAATAAAACGATAACTAGATGTTATTAAATCAAATTTTTTGATTTCGAATTCTTAATTATGTGCTTTTGAACAAAATTATGCAGATTAATCTAAAATTTTCATATTTTTAGTCAGTTAAAATTCGAACAGATTCTTTTTAAAGCCCATTTACAAATGCACGTTTTAAAATTCGAACAGATTTACTATAAAGCCTTTTTAGACATGCACGTTTTAATCCCGTCAAAACGAAAACAAGATGTTATTAAATTAAATTTTATGAGTTAAAGTAGTTAATTATTGGTTTGTTAACAAAATTATATAAATTAATCAAAAATTTTATACTTTTTACTCGGTTAAAATTCGAACGGATTCTCTACAAAGCCTGTTTAGATATGCACGTTTTAATCCAACAAAACGAAAACCAGATGTTATTGAATCAAATTTTCTGAGTTGAAATAGTTAATTACGGGCTTTTGACAAAATTATACACATTAATCAAAAATTTTTAGCTTTTTACTCGGTTAAAATTCGAACGGATTCTCTATAAAGCCTTTTTAGACATGCACGTTTTAATCCGAACCAAACAAAAAACTAATGTTATTAAATAAAATTTTATGAGTTCAAATAGTTAATTATGGGATTTTTAAAAAAATTAAACAGATAAATCTAAAATTTTCTGCTTTTTACTGGGTTAAAATTCGAACAAATTCTCTACAAAGCAATTTTAGACATGCAAGTTTTAATCCCACCAAAACGATAACCAGATGCTATTAAATCAAATTTTATAAGTTCAAATAATTGAATATGGTCTTTTAAACAAAATTATACAGATTAATCTAAAATTTTTGGCTTTTTACTCGGTTAAAATTCGAACGAATTCTCTACAAAGCCTTTTTAGACTTCCACATTTTAATCCCAACAAAACGAAAACAAGATTTTATTAAATTAAATTTTATGAGTTCAAATATTTAATTTTAAGCTTTTGAACAAAATTATATAGATTAATCTAAAATTTTCTGTTTTTTACTCGGTTAAAATTCAATCGGATTCTCTATAAATCTCATTTAGACATGCAGGTATTAATCCTCAAAAAACAACAACCATATGTTATTAAATCGAATTTTATGAGTTCAAATAGTTGAATACAGGCTTTTGAACAAAATTATACAGATTAATCTAAAAATTTAAGCTTTTTACTCGGTTAAAATTCGAATGGATTCTCTACTAAGCCTTTTTAGACATACACATTTTAATCCCAAAAAAACAAAAACCAGATTTTATTAAATGAAATTTTATGAGTTGAAATATTTAATTTTGAGCTTTTGAACAAAATTATACAGCTTAATCTAAAATTTTCAGCTTTTTACTCGGTTAAAATTTGAACAGATTCTCTATAAGGCCTTTTTAGACATGCACGTTTAATCCGAACAAAACGATAACTAGATTTTATTAAATCAATTTTTTTGAGTTCAACTAATTAATTATGGGCTTTTGAACAAAATTATAAAGATTAATCTAAAATTTTTAGCTTTTTACTCGGTTAAAATTTGAATGGATTCTCTATAAAGCCTTTTTAGATATGCACGTTTTAATCCGAACAAAACGATAACTAGATGTTATTAAATAAAATTTTTTAGTTCAAATAATTAATTTTGGGGTTTTGAACAAAATTATACAAATTAATCTAAAATTTTCAGCTTTTTACTCGGTTAAAATTCGAACAGATTCTCTATAAATCCTTTTTACACATGCACGTTTTAATACGAACAAAACAAAAACCAGATGTTATTAAAAAGAAAATTATGCGTTCAAATAGTTAATTATGGGATTTTTAACAAAATTATACAGATAAATCTACAATTTTTAGCTTTTTACTCAATTAAAATTCGAACGGGTTCTCTATAAAGCAATTTTAGACATGCAAGTTTTAATCCCACCAAAATGAAAACTAGATGTTATTAAATCAAATTTTATGTGTTCAAATAGTTGAATATGGTCTTCTAAACAAAATTATACATATTAATCTAAAATTTTTAGCTTTTTACTCGGTTAAAATTTGAACGAATTCTCTACAAAGCCTTTTTAGACATGCACATTTTAATCCCAACAAAACGAAAACAAGAGGTTTTAATCTAAATTATGGGCTTTTGAACAAAATTATACAGATTAATCTAAATTTTTTAGCTTTTTACTCGGTTGAAATTTGAACGGATTCTCTATAAAGCCTTTTTAGACGTGGACGTTTTAATCCGAACAAAACAAAAAACAGATGTTATTAAATCAAATTTTATGAGTTCAAATAGTTAATTATGGGATTTTGAACAAAATTATATAGATTAATCTAAAATTTTCAACTTTTTACTCCGTTAAAATTCGAATGGAGTCTCTATAAAACAATTTTAGGCAAGCAAGTATTAGTCCCAATAAATCGAAAATTAGATGTTATTAAATCAAATTTTATGATTTCAAATAGTTGAATATAGGCTTTTGAACAAAATTATAAAGATTAATCTAAAATTTTCAACTTTTTACGCAGTTAAAATTGGAACGTATTTTCTATAAAGCCTTTTTAGACATACAAGTTTTAATCCGAACAAAACAAAAACAAAATATTTTCAAATAAAATTTTATGAGTTCAAATAGTTAATTATGGGATTTTGAACAAAATTATACAGATAAATCTAAAATTTTCACTTTTTACTCGGTTAAAATTCGAATTGATTCTCTATAAAGCAATTTTAGACAAGCAAGTTTTAATCCCAACAAAACAAATATTAGAAGTTATTAAATCAAATTTTATGAGTTCAAATAGTTGAATATGGGCTTTTCAACAAAATTATACAGATTAATCTAAATTTTTTAGCTTTTTACTCGATTAAAATTCGAACATATTCTCTACAAAGCCTTTTTAGACATGCACATTTTAATCTCAACAAAATGAAAACCAGATTTTATTAAATAAAATTTTATGAGTTCAAATATTTAATTTTGAGCTTTTGAATAAAATTATACGGATTAATCTAAAATTTTTAGCTTTTTACTCGGTTAAAATTTGAACGAATTCTCTATAAAGCCTTTTTAGACATGCACGTTTTAATCCCAATAAAACAAAAACCAGATGTTATTAAAATTCGAACATATTCTGTATAAAGCCTTTTTAAACATGCTCATTTTAATCCAAACAAAACGATAACTAGATGTTATTAATTCAAATTTTTGATTTCAAATAATTAATTATGGGCTTTTGAACAAAATTATACAGATTAATCTAAAATTTTCAGCTTTTTACTCGGTTAAAGTTTGAACGGATTCTCTATAAAGCCCTATTAGATATGAACGTTTTAATCCCAACAAAACAAAAATTAGATGTTATTAAATCAAATTTTACGAGTCCAAATAATTAATTATGGGATTTTGAACAAAATTATACAGATTAATCTAAAATTTTCAACTTTTTACACGATTAAAACTTGAACAGATTCTCTATAAACCCTTTTTAGACATGCACGTTTTAATCCGAACAAAATGATAACTAGATGTTATTAAATCAAATTTTTGAGTTCAAATAATTAAGTATGGGCTTTTGAACAAAATTATACAAATTAATCTAAAATTTTCAACTTTTTACTCGGTTAAAATTTGAACAGATTCTCTATAAAGCCATTTTAGACATGCACGTTTTAATACGAACAAAACAAAAACCAGATGTTATTAAATAAAATTTTATGAGTTCAAATAGTTAATTATGGAATTTTGAATAAAATTATATAAATAAATCTAAAATTTTTAGGTTTTTACTCGGTTAAAATTTGAACGGATTCTCTATAAAGAAATTTTAGAAATGCACGTTTTAATCCCAACAAAACGAAAACCAGATGTTATTAAATCAAATTTTATGAGTTTAAATAGTAGAATATGGTCTTTTAAATAAAATTATACAGATTAATATAAAATTTTTAGATTTTTACTCGGTTAAAATTCGAACGAATTCTCTACAAAACCTTTTTAGACATGCACATTTTAATCCCAACAAAACGAAAACAAGATTTTATTAAATGAAATTTTATGAGTTCAAATATTTAATTTTAAGCTTTTGAACAAAATTATACAGATTAATCTAAAATTTTCAGCTTTTTACTCGGTTAAAACTCGAACGAATTCTCTATAAAGCCTTTTTAGACAAGCACGTTTTAATCCCAACAAAACGAAAATTAGATGTTATTAAATCAAATTTTATGAGTTCAAATAGTTAATTATGTGCTTTTGAACAAAATTATATAAATTAATCTAAAATTTTCAACTTTTTACTCGATTAAAATTCGAACAGATTCTCTATAAAGCCTTTTTAGACATGCACGTTTTAATCCGAACAAAAAGATAACTAGATGTTATTAAATCAAAATTTTTGAGTTCAAATAATTAATTATGTGCTTTTGAACAAAATTATATAAATTAATCTAAAATTTTTGACTTTTTACTCGGTTAAAATTCGAATAGATTCTCTATAAAGCCTTTTTAGACATGCACGTATTAAACCGAACAAAACGATAAGTAGATATTATTAAATCAAATTTTTTGAGTTCAACTAATTAATTATGGGCTTTTGAACAAAATTATACAAATTAATCTAAAAGTTTCAGCTTTTTACTCGGTTAAAATTTGAACGGATTCTCTATAAATCCTTTTTAGACATGCACTTTTTAATCCGAACAAAACAAAAAACAAATTTTATTAAATGAAATTTTATGAGTTCAAATATTTAATTTTGAGCTTTTGATAAAACTTTACAGATTAATCTAAAATTTTTAGGGTTTTACTCGGTTAAAATTCGAACGGATTCTCTATAAAGCCTTTTTAGACATGCACGTTTTAATCCGAACAAAAAAAACTAGATGTTATTAAATAAAATTTATGAGTTCAGATAGTTAATTATGGGATTTTGAACAAAATTGTACAGATAAATCTAAAATTTTCAGCTTTTTGCTTGATTAAAATTCGAACTGATTCTCTATAAAGCAATTTTAGACATGCAAGTTTTAATCCCACCAAAACTAAAACCAGATGTTATTAAATCAAATTTTATGAGTTCAAATAGTTGAATATGGTCTTTTAAACAAAATTATACAGACTAATCTAAAATTTTTAGCTTTTTACTCGGTTAAAATTTGAACGGATTTTCTATAAAGCCTTTTTAGACATGCATATTTTAATCCCAACAAAATGAAAACAAGATTTTATTAAATGAAATTTTATGAGTTCAAATATTTAATTTTGAGCTTTTGAACAAAATTATACAGATTAATCTAAAATTAACGAAAATCAGATGTTATTAATTCAAATTTTATGAGTTCAAATAGTTAATTATGGGATTTTGAACAAAATTATACAGATTAATTATGGGCTTTTGAACAAAATTATATAGATAAATCTAAAATTTTCAGCTTTTTACTCGGTTAAAATTCGAACGGATTCTCTATAATGCTTATTTAGATTTGTACGTTTTACTCCGAACAAAACAAAATCCAGATGTTATTAAATAAAATTTTATGAGTTCAAATAGTTAATTATGGGATTTTGAACAAAATTATACAGATAGATCTAAAGTTTTTAGCTTTTTACTCGGTTAAAGTTCGAACAGATTCTCTATAAAGCAATTTTAGACATGCAAATTTTAATCCCAACAGAACGAAAACCAGATGTTATTAAATCAAATTTTATGAATTCAATTAGTTGAATATGGTCTATTAAACAAAATTATACAGGTTAATCTAAAATTTTTAGCTTTTTACTCGGTTAATATTCTAACGGATTCTCTATAAAGTCTTTTTAGAAGTAGACGTTTTAATCCGAACAAAACAAAAACGATAACAAGATGTTATTAAATCAAATTTTTTGAGTTCAAATAATTAATTATTGGCTTTTAAACAAAATTATACAAATTAGTCTAAAAGTTTCAGCTTTTTACTCGGTTAAAATTTGAACGGATTCTCAATAAAGTCTTTTTAGATATGCACGTTTTAATCCGAACAAAACAAAAACCAGATGTTGTTAAATAAAATTTTATGAGTTCAAATAGTTAATTATGGGATTTTGAACAAAATTATATAGATAAATCTAAAATTTTTAACTTTTTACTCGGTTAAAATTTGAATGGATTCTCTATGGGCTTTTGAACAAAATTATACAGATTAATATAAAATTTTTAGCTTTTTACTCGGTTAAAATTCGAACGAATTTTATTGGGCTCAACGAGTTTGGGCACACTGGTTAGTCCACGGTGATAAGAACACTTCCTTTTTTCATGCAAGGGCAACCAACCGGCAGCGAAAGAATCATATCGCTGGGCTTTTTAATAATCAGAATTTATGGCAAGCTAATACGCCTGACATAATGTCTATTGCTGTTAGTTACTTTCAACATCTCTTTGCTTCTTCCTCCCCTACTATTGCGTCTTCCATCTTGGACAACATTCCCCCTATTGTTTCTGCTTCAATGAATAATGACCTTAATAAGGCCTTCACAGCAGATGAAGTCTATGCTGCCTTTCGTGACATTGACCCGAGGAAAGCGCCTGGTGTTGATGGCTTTCCGAGCGGCTTTTTTCAAAAGTATTGGGACATTCTTGGTCAGGAATTTATAAGCCTCTGCCTCGGACTTTTACGAGGGACTATTAATTTAGAAGAGGTCAATCGATCCATTATTATTCTTATTCCTAAAGTAAGCGACCCCACTACGATGAGACATCTACGACCTATTAGTCTTTGCACAGTCATTTATAAAACTGTTTCGAAAGTTTTAGTCAACCGGCTAAAATCTATCATGCCCTTATGTATTAGTGGTAATCAGGCTGCATTTGTTCGTGGGCGGAATATTTCTGATAACATTCTTATCGCTCATGAGCTTATCCATACTCTCAACACTGATGTTACTTCTTTGGCCAAAGGTGCCAGCCTAAAGCTGGATATGGAAAAAGCCTTCGACCGTGTTGAATGGCCTTTTCTTGAACAAGTTATGCTTTGTCTGGGCTTCAACTCAGACTGGGTTTCTCTTATTATGAGGTGTGTTTCCTCGGTTTCTTTTCAAGTTCGCATCAATGACTCTCTTTCAAGGCCTTTTAAACCCAGTAGAGGATTGCGGCAAGGTGACCCCCTCTCCCCCTTTTTGTTTCTTTTTTGCACTCAAGGCCTCTCGGCCTTGCTCAATGCTGAACAAGCCACTGGTCACCTCCCTGGTCTTCGTGCCAGTAGGAATGGGCCTCGCATCAATCACCTTCTTTTTGCGGATGACTATGTTGTTTTTATCAAAAATACAACCACAGAGGCTCAACGACTTAAGGATGTTTTGCAGACTTATGCTTCCTCATCGGGACAAGCGGTGAACTTTGAAAAGTCTACTATCTTTTTCTCACGGAAAACTTCTTCTTTGCTCCAGGCGGAGATTAATGACATTCTTCGTGTACGAGAAGTGGATGACCCTGGTATTTATTTGGGGGTTCCTCTCCTTATTGGAAAGAACAAAACTGCAGCCTTAGGTTTTACCAGGGAAAACATGAATGCCCGCCTGAATACTTGGGATAAACATCTCCTTTCCTTTAGTGGTCGTGAAGTTTTTATTAAAGCGGTTATACAATCTATTCCTCAATATGTCATGTCCTGTTACCTTTTACCATAAAATATTATTGATGATATGACTACCGTTATACGCCGATATTGGTGGTCGAGGAAAGCTGGCAAACGAGGGTGGCACATGCTCCCTTGGGACACTCTCTGCCTCCCTAAAGCTGCTGGAGGTGTAGGGTTTCGTGATCTTCATCATTTTAGCGTCGCTTTGCTAGGCAAACAAATTTGGCGAATAATTTGCGAGCCTGATAACCTTCTTAGTTAGGTCTATAAATGCAAGTATTATCCTACGGGCTCCATCCTAGATTCCACTCATACGCGGAGTTCTTCCTTTGCTTGGAAAGGCCTAAGCATTGCTATTTCTAAGCTTCTTTACGGGTTTTTCAAACGCCCTGGCATGTCCAGTAACGTTCAGATTCATTTTGATAGGTGGGGTGGTTCTCAGCCCGTTCACCTTTATGGTAATTATGAAATAAATGACGAAGTCCCTCTTCGTGCAGGATCTTTCATGCTCCATAATTCACCCCGTTGGGATGAAGCAAAAGTGAGAGATTATTTTTCCCATGAAGATGCTAATACCATCCTTAACGTCCCAATTATTAACGATATTAATGACTCTACTCTTTGGGTTTACCATGATGTAGGTATCTATACGGTCCGCTATGGTTATCAATTTTTGCAGTCGCAATTAGGGCCTGTTAACAGGCCTTCTAAACTATGGAAAATCTTGTCTAAGTTACCTACTCTGCCCAAAGTTCGTTTCTTTGGATGGCGTTTATGTCATGATGCGTTACCCTCCGGTTAGAAAATTTTGCAGGCTAACCTTGGTCCTGGAGTTTGCCCTATTTGCAACCTAACTGTCGAATCTTCTATCCATGCTATGCGTGATTGTCCTAGTGCTAAGGAGGCGATCCTCTTGGCAGGCCTTCCCCATAGGTTGTTGTCCAATGTCTATACCTCTCCCCATCAGTGGCTTTCTAATGCTACTGGTTTCCTCTCCCTACACCAATTCTCTCTTCTTATCACAATTTTATGGAACCTTTGGAACCGCCGTAATGACTTTGTTCATAACAACCATATTCAACCGATTTGGTTAACTGTTGCCTCTGCCCAAAAACTTCTCACTGATTATACATCCTCTAATGATGAGTCCCGCCAATCCTCCCGGCTAGCTGAGCCCACTCTTGCTCTAGCTAGATGGATGAAACCGGCTCCCGGTTTTGTCAAAATTAACACGGATGGGGCTTTTGACCCTGTTCTGAGAGGAGCTACTGCTGGTGTTATTGCTCGTGATTCTTCTGGCTCCGTGCTTGGTGGCTGTTTCATGCCCCTTCTTTGTCCGGATCCTGCCTCTGCTGAGGCTCTTGCTATTCTAGAAGGTTTACAGCTTGCTGCCGCCAATGGATGGTCCAATGTGATCCTGGAAACTGACTCTGCGTCCATTGCCAACAAAATTAATAATGCTCCGCCTCGAGATTTTTCCACAGTGCAGCACTTGATATCTCGCATTCATGCCACTCTGGGTACTATACCTAATTGTAAGATTTGTTATGTGCCTAGAGATGCAAATGTTGTAGCCCATACTCTGGCTAGTAGGGCTTTGCGTTCCTTTTCTTCTTGTTCTTTTGATTGTTTCTTTCCCGATTTTATTCGGGCCTCTGTAAACTTGGAGAGGTTCTCCTCTTCTTCTCAATAATACATTGGATACTCTTTTCCCCATAGGGGCCTTCTCACCTCTCGGGGTGGTCGGCTATAGGGGTTTTTTAATGAGGCCCTTTCCTTCAAAAAAAAAATTCGAACAAATTCTCTACAAAGCCTTTTTAGACATGCACATTTTAATTCCAACAAAATGAAAACAAGATTTTATTAAATGAAATTTTACGAGTTCAAATATTTAATTTTGAGCTTTTGAACAAAATTATACAGATTAATCTAAAATTTTTAGCCTTTTACTCGGTTAAAATTCGAACGAATTCTCTATAAAGCCTTTTTAGACATGCACGTTTTAATCTCAACAAAATGAAAATCAGATGTTATTAAATCACATTTTATGAGTTCAAATAGTTAATTATGTGCTTTTGAACAAAATTATACAAATTAATCTAAAATTTTCAACTTTTTACTCGATTAAAATTCGAACAGATTCTCTATAAAGCCTATTTAGACATGCACGTTTTAATCCAAACAAAACGATAACTAGATGTTATTAAATCAAATTTTATGAGTTCAAATAGTTAATTATGAGCTTT
The DNA here is from genome assembly GCA_035048815.1 of Abelmoschus esculentus. Lineage (NCBI taxonomy): Eukaryota > Viridiplantae > Streptophyta > Magnoliopsida > Malvales > Malvaceae > Abelmoschus > Abelmoschus esculentus. The sequence continues at coordinate 16,678,278 of JAUCBN010000008.1, read as the reverse complement.
TGAATAAAATTATACAGATTAATCTAAAATTTTCAACTTTTCACTCGGTTAAAATTCGAACAGATTCTCTATAAAGCCTTTTTAGACATGCACGTTTTAATCCGAATAAAACGATAACTAGATGTTATTAAATCAAATTTTTTGAGTTAAAATAATTAATTATGGGCCTTTTAACAAAATTATACAGCTTAGTCTAAAAGTTTCAGCTTTTTACTCGGTTAAAATTTGAACGGATTCTCTATAAAGCCTTTCTAGACATGCACGTTTTAATCCGAACAAAACAAAAACCATATGTTATTAAATCAAATTTTATGAGTTCAAATAGTTAATTATGATATTTTGAACAAAATTATACAGATAAATCTAAAATTTTTAGCTTTTTACTCGGTTAAAATTCGAACGGATTCTCTATAAAGTAATTTTAGACATGCAAGTTTTAATCCCACCAAAACGAAAACTAGATGTTATTAAATCAAATTTTATGAGTTCAAATAGTTGAATATGGTCTTCTAAATAAAATTATACATATTAATCTAAAATTTTTAGCTTTTTACTCGTTTAAAATTCGAACGAATTCTCTACAAAACCTTTTTAGACATGCACATTTTAATCCCAACAAAACGAAAACAAGATTTTATTAAATGAAATTTTATGAGTTCAAATATTTAATTTTGAGCTTTTGAACAAAATTAGACAGATTAATCTATAATTTTCAGCTTTTTACTCGGTTAAAATTCAAACGGATTCTCTGTAAAGCCTTTTTAGAAATACACGTTTTAATCCCAACAAAACTAATATTAGATGTTATTAAATCAAATTTTACGATTTCAAATAATTAATTATGGGCTTTTGAACAAAATTATAAAGATTAATGTAAATTTTTTAGCTTTTTACTCGGTTAAAATTTGAACGGATTCTCTATAAAGCTTTTTTAGACGTTAACGTTTTAATCCGAATAAAACAAAAAAACATATGTTATTAAATAAAATTTTATGAGTTCAAATATTTAATTTTGAGCTTTTGAACAAAATTATACAGATAAAACTAAAATTTTCAACTTTTTACTCTGTTAAAATTAGAACGAAGTCTCTATAAAACAATTTTAGACAAGCAAGTATTAGTCCCAATAAATTGAAAATTAGATGTCATTAAATCAAATTTTTTGAGTTCAAATAGTTGAATATGGGCTTTCGAACAAAATTATAAAGATTAATCTAAAATTTTCAGCTTTGTACTCAGTTAAAATTCGAACAGATTCTCTATAAAGCCTTTTTAGACATGCACGTTTTAATCCGAACAAAACAAAAACAAAATGTTTTTAAATAAAATTTTATGAGTTCAAATACTAAATTATGGGATTTTGAACAAAATTATATAAATAAATCTAAAATTTCCACTTTTTACTCGGTTAAAATTCGAACGGATTCTCTATAAAGCAATTTTAGACAAGCAAGTTTTAATCCCAACAAAATGAAAATTAGATGTTATTAAGTCAAATTTTATGAGTTCAAATAGTTGAATATGGTCTTTTCAACAAAATTATACAGATTAATCTAAAATTTTTAGCTTTTTACTCGATTAAAATTCGAACGGATTCTCTGCAAAGCATTTTTAGACATGCAAATTTTAATCTCAACAAAACGAAAACTAGATTTTATTAAATGAAATTTTATGAGTTCAAATATTTAATTTTAAGCTTTTGAATAAAATTATACATATTAATCTAAAATTTTTAGCTTTTTACTCGGTTAAAATTCAAACGGATTCTCTATAAAGCCCTTTTAGACTTGCACGTTTTAATCCCATAAAACAAAAACCAGATGTTATTAAATCATATTTTATGAGTTCAAATTATGGGCTTCTGAACAAAATTATACAGATTAATCTAAAATTTTCAACTTTTTACTCGATTAAAATTCGAACAGATTCTTTGTAAAGCATTTTTAAACATGCTCGTTTTAATCCGAACAAACCGATAACTAGATGTTATTAAATCAAATTTTTTGAGTTCAAATAATTAATTATGGGCTTTTGAACAAAATTATACAGATTAATCTAAAATTTTCAGCTTTTTACTCGGTTAAAATTTGAACGGATTCTCTATAAAGCCTTTTTAGATATGAACGTTTTAATCCTAATAAAACAAAAATCAGATGTTATCAAATCAAATTTTACGTTTTCAAATAATTAATTATGGGCTTTTAAACAAAATTATACAGATTAATCTAAAATTTTCAACTTTTTACTCGATTAAAACTTGAATAGATTCTCTATAAAGCCTTTTTAGACATGCACGTTTTAATCCGAATAAAACGATAAAGAGATGTTATTAAATAAAATTTTATGAGTTCAAATAGTTAATTATGAGATTTTGAGCAAAATTATGCAGATTAATCTACAATTTTAAGCTTTTTACTCGGTTAAAATTTTTACGGATTCTCTATAAAGCAATTTTAGACATGCAAGTTTTAATCCCACCAAAACGAAAACCAGATGTTATTAAATCAAATTTTATGAGTTCAAATAGTTGAATATGGTCTTTTAAACAAAATTATACAGATTAATCTAATACTTTTAGCTTTTTACTCTGTTAAAATTCAAACGAATTCTCTATAAAGCCTTTTTAGACATGCACATTTTAATCCAACAAAACGAAAATAAGATTTTACTAAATGAAATTTTATGACTTCAAATATTTATTCTTGAGCTTTTTAACAAAATTATACAGATTAATCTAAAATTTTCAGCTTTTTACTCGGTTAAAATTCAAACGGATTCTCTAAAAAGGTTTTTGAGTTCAAATAATTAATTATGTGCTTTTGAACAAAATTATATAAATTAATCTAAAATTTTTAACTTTTTACTCGGTTAAAATTCGAACAGATTCTCTATTAAGCCTTTTTAGACATGCACGTATTAAACCGAACGAACAAAGCCTTTTTAGACATGCACGTTTTAATCCCAACAAAACGAAAATCAGATGTTATTAAATCACATTTTATGAGTTCAAATAGTTAATTATGTTCTTTTGAACAAAATTATATAAATTAATCTAAAATTTTCAACTTTTTACTCGGTTAAAATTTCAACAGATTCTCTATAAAGCCTTTTTAGACATGCACGTATTAAACCGAACAAAACGATAAGTAGATATTATTAATTCAAATTTTTTGAGGTTAAATAATTAATTATGGGCTTTTGAACAAAATTATACAAATTAATCTAAAAGTTTCAGCTTTTTACTCAGTTAAAATTTGAACGGATTCTTTATAATGCCTTTTTAGATATGCACGTTTTAATCCGAATAAAACCACAACTAGATGTTATTAAATAAAATTTTATGAGTTTAAATAGTTAATTATAGGATTTTGAATAAAATTATACAAATAAATGTAAAATTTTTAGCTTTTTACTCGGTTAAAATTCGAACGGATTCTCTATAAAGCAATTTTAGAAATGCACGTTTTAATCCCAACAAAATGAAAACCAGATGTTATTAAATCAAATTTTATGACTTCAAATAGTTGAATATGGTCTTTTAAAAAAAATTATACGGATTAATATAAAATTTTTAGCTTTTTACTCGGTTAAAATTCGAACGAATTCTCTACAAAGCCTTTTTAGACATGCACATTTTAATTCCAACAAAATGAAAACAATATTTTATTAAATGAAATTTTATAAGTTCAAATATTTAATTTTGAGCTTTTGAACAAAATTATACAGATTAATCTAAAATTTTTAGCTTTTTACTCGGTTAAAATTCGAACGAATTCTCTGTAAAGTCTTTTTAGACATGCACGTTTTAATCCCAAAAAAACGAAAATCAGATGTTATTAAATCAAATTTTATGAGTTCAAATAGTTAATTATGTTCTTTTGACCAAAATTATACAAATTAATCTAAAATTTTCAACTTTTTACTCGATTAAAATTCGAACAGATTCTCTATAAAGCCTTTTTAGACATGCACGTTTTAATCCGAACAAAAAGATAACTAGATGTTATTAAATCAACATTTTTGAGTTCTTATAATTAATTATGTGCTTTTGAACAAAATTATATAAATTAATCTAAAATTTTTAACTTTTTACTCGGTTAAAATTCGAACAGATTCTCTATAAAGCATTTTTAGACATGCACGTATTAAACCGAACAAAACGATAAATAGATATTATTAAATCAAATTTTTTGATGTCAAATAATTAATTATGGGCTTTTGAACAAAATTATACAAATTAATCTAAAAGTTTCAGCTTTTTACTCGGTTAAAACTTGAACGGATTCTTTATAAAGCCTTTTTAGATATGCACGTTTTAATCCGAATAAAACCAAAACTAGATGTTATTAAATAAAATTTTATGAGTTCAAATAGTTAATTATAGGATTTTGAATAAAATTATACAAATAAATGTAAAAATTTTAGCTTTTTACTCGGTTAAAATTCGAACGGATTCTCTATAAAGCACTTTTAGAAATGCACGTTTTAATCCCAACAAAATGAAAACCAGATGTTATTAAATCAAATTTTATGAGTTCAAATAGTTGAATATGGTCTTTTAAAAAAAATTATACGGATTAATATAAAATTTTTAGCTTTTTACTCGGTTAAAATTCGAACGAATTCTCTACAAAGCCTTTTTAGACATGCACATTTTAATTCCAACAAAATGAAAACAATATTTTATTAAATGAAATTTTATAAGTTCAAATATTTAATTTTGAGCTTTTGAACAAAATTATACAGATTAATCTAAAATTTTTAGCTTTTTACTCGGTTAAAATTCGAACGAATTCTCTGTAAAGTCTTTTTAGACATGCACGTTTTAATCCCAAAAAAACGAAAATCAGATGTTATTAAATCAAATTTTATGAGTTCAAATAGTTAATTATGTTCTTTTGACCAAAATTATACAAATTAATCTAAAATTTTCAACTTTTTACTCGATTAAAATTCGAACAGATTCTCTATAAAGCCTTTTTAGACATGCACGTTTTAATCCGAACAAAAAGATAACTAGATGTTATTAAATCAACATTTTTGAGTTCTTATAATTAATTATGTGCTTTTGAACAAAATTATATAAATTAATCTAAAATTTTTAACTTTTTACTCGGTTAAAATTCGAACAGATTCTCTATAAAGCATTTTTAGACATGCACGTATTAAACCGAACAAAACGATAAATAGATATTATTAAATCAAATTTTTTGATGTCAAATAATTAATTATGGGCTTTTGAACAAAATTATACAAATTAATCTAAAAGTTTCAGCTTTTTACTCGGTTAAAACTTGAACGGATTCTTTATAAAGCCTTTTTAGATATGCACGTTTTAATCCGAATAAAACCAAAACTAGATGTTATTAAATAAAATTTTATGAGTTCAAATAGTTAATTATAGGATTTTGAATAAAATTATACAAATAAATGTAAAAATTTTAGCTTTTTACTCGGTTAAAATTCGAACGGATTCTCTATAAAGCACTTTTAGAAATGCACGTTTTAATCCCAACAAAATGAAAACCAGATGTTATTAAATCAAATTTTATGAGTTCAAATAGTTGAATATGGTCTTTTAAAAAAAATTATACGGATTAATATAAAATTTTTAGCTTTTTACTCGGTTAAAATTCGAACGAATTCTCTACAAAGCCTTTTTAGACATGCACATTTTAATTCCAACAAAATGAAAACAATATTTTATTAAATGAAATTTTATAAGTTCGAACATTTAATTTTGAGCTTTTGAACAAAATTATACAGATTAATCTAAAATTTTTAGCTTTTTACTCGGTTAAAATTTGAACGAATTCTCTATAAAGTCTTTTTAGACATGCACGTTTTAATCCCAATAAAACAAAAACCAGATGTTTTTTAAATCAAATTTTATGAGTTCAAGTAGTTAATTATGGGTTTCTGAACAAAATTATACAGATTAATCTAAAATTTTCAACTTTTTACTCGATTAAAATTCGAACATATTCTCTATAAAGCCTTTTTAAACATGCTCATTTTAATCTGAACAAAACGATAATTAGATGTTATTAATTCAAATTTTTGATTTCAAATAATTAATTATGGGCTTTTGAACAAAATTATACAGATTAATCTAAAATTTTCAGCTTTTTACTCGGTTAAAGTTTGAACGGATTCTCTATAAAGCCCTTTTAGATATGAACGTTTTAATCCCAACAAAACAAAAATCAGATGTTATAAAATCAAATTTTACGAGTCCAAATAATTAATTATGGGATTTTGAACAAAATTATACATATTAATCTATAATTTTCAACTTTTTACTCGATTAAAACTTGAACAGATTCTCTATAAACCCTTTTTAGACATGCACGTTTTAATCCGAACAAAACGATAACTAAATGTTATTAAATCAAATTTTTGAGTTCAAATAATTAATTATGGGCTTTTGAACAAAATTATACAAATTAATCTAAAATTTTCAGCTTTTTACTCGGTTGAAATTTGAACAGATTCTCTATAAAGCCATTTTAGACATGCACGTTTTAATCCCAACAAAACGAAAATCAGATGTTATTAAATCATATTTTATGAGTTCAAATAGTTAATTATGTACTTTTGAACAAAATTATATAAATTAATCTAAAATTTTCAACTTTTTACTCGATTAAAATTCGAACAGATTCTCTATAAAGCCTTTTTAGACATGCACGTTTTAATCCGAACAAAAAGATAAGTAGATGTTATTAAATCAAATTTTTTGAGTTCAAATAATTAATTATGGGCTTTTGAAAAAAATTATACAAATTAATCTAAAAGTTTCAACTTTTTACTCGCTTAGAATTTCAACGGATTCTCTATAAAGCCTTTTTAGACATGCACGTTTTAATCCGAATAAAACAAAAACTAGATATTAATAAATAAAATTTTATGAGTTCAAAAAGTTAATTATTTGATTTTGAATAAAATTATACAAATAAATCTAAAATTTTTAGCTTTTTACTCGGTTAAAATTCGAACGGATTCTCTATAAAGCAATTTTAGAAATGCACGTTTTAATCCCAACAAAACGAGAACCAGATGTTATTAAATCAAATTTTATGAGTTCAAATAGTTGAATATGGTCTTTTAAACAAAATTATACAGATTAATATAAAATTTTTAGCTTTTTACTCGGTTAAAATTCGAACGAATTCTCTACAAAGCCTTTTTAGATATGCACATTTTAAACCCAACAAAACGAAAACAAGATTTTATTAAATGAAATTTTATGAGTTCAAATATTTAATTTTGAGCTTTTGAACAAAATTATACAGATTAATCTAAAATTTTTAGCTTTTTACTCGGTTAAAATTCGAACGCATTCTCTATAAAGCCTTTTCAGACATGCTCGTTTTAATCCCAAAAAAATGAAAATCAGATATTATTAAATCAAATTTTATGAGTTCAAATAGTTAATTATATGCTTTTGAACAAAATTATACAAATTAATCTAATATTTTCAACTTTTTACTCGATTAAAATTCGAACAGATTCTCTATAAAGCCTTTTTAAACATGCACGTTTTAATCCGAACAAAAAGATAACTAGATGTTATTAAATCAAAATTTTTGAGTTCAAATAATTAATTATGTGCTTTTGAACAAAATTATATAAATTAATCTAAAATTTTTAACTTTTTACTCGGTTAAAATTCGAACAGATTCTCTATAAAGCCTTTTTAGACATGCACGTATTAAACCGAACAAAACGATAAGTAGATATTATTAATTCAAATTTTATGAGGTTAAATAATTAATTATGGGCTTTTGAACAAAATTATACAAATTAATCTAAAAGTTTCAGCTTTTTACTCGGTTAAAATTTGAACGGATTCTTTATAAAGCCTTTTTAGATATACACGTTTTAATCCGAATAAAACCAAAACTAGATGTTATTAAATAAAATTTTATGAGTTTAAATAGTTAATTATAGGATTTTGAATAAAATTATACAAATAAATGTAAAATTTTTAGCTTTTTACTCGGTTATAATTCGAACGGATTCTCTATAAAGCAATTTTAGAAATGCACGTTTTAATCCCAACAAAATGAAATCCAGATGTTATTAAATCAAATTTCATGAGTTCAAATAGTTGAATATGGTCTTTTAAACAAAATTATACGGATTAATATAAAATTTTTAGCTTTTTACTCGGTTAAAATTCGAACAAATTCTCTACAAAGCCTTTTTAGACATGCACATTTTAATTCTAACAAAATGAAAACAAGATTTTATTAAATGAAATTTTATGAGTTCAAATATTTAATTTTGAGTTTTTGAACAAAATTATACAGATTAATCTAAAATTTTTAGCTTTTTACTCGGTTAAAATTCGAACGAATTCTCTATAAAGCCTTTTAGACATGCACGTTTTAATCTCAACAAAACGAAAATCAGATGTTATTAAATCACATTTTATGAGTTCAAATAGTTAATTATTTGCATTTGAACAAAATTATATAAATTAATCTAAAATTTTCAACTTTTTACTAGATTAAAATTCAAACAGATTCTCTATAAAGCCTTTTTAGACATGCATGTTTTAATCCGAACAAAACGATAAGTAGATGTTATTAACTCAAATTTTTTGAGTTCAAATAATTAATTATGGTCTTTTGAACAAAATTATACAAATTAATCTAAAAGTTTCAACTTTTTACTCGGTTAGAATTTGAAAGGATTCTCTATAAAGCCTTTTTAGACGTGCACGTTTTAATCCGAATAAAACAAAAACTAGATGTTATTAAATAAAATTTTATGAGTTAAAAAAGTTAATTATTTGATTTTGAATAAAATTATACAAATAAATCTAAAATTTTTAGCTTTTTACTCGGTTAAAATTCGAACGGATTCTCTATAAAGCAATTTTAGAAATACACGTTTTAATCCCAACAAAATGAAAACCAAATGTTATTAAATCAAATTTTATGAGTTCAAATAGTTGAATATGGTCTTTTAAACAAAATTATACAGATAAATCTAAAATTTTTAGCTTTTTACTCGGTTAAAATTCGAACGAATTCTCTACAAAGCCTTATTAGATATGCACATTTTAATCCCAACAAAACGAAAACAAGATATTATTTAATGAAATTTTATGAGTTCAAATATTTAATTTTGAGCTTTTGAACAAAATTATACAGATTAATCTAAAATTTTCAGCTTTTTACTCGGTTAAAATTCGAACAGATTCTCTATAAAGTCTTTTTAGACATGCACGTTTTAATCCCAACAAAACGAAAATCAGATGTTATTAAATCAAATTTTATGAGTTCAAATAGTTAATTATGTGCTTTTGAACAAAATTATACAAATTAATCTAAAGTTTTCAACTTTTTACTCGATTAAAATTCGAACAGATTCTTTATAAAGCCTTTTTAGACATGCACGTTTTAATCCGAACAAAAAGATAACTAGATGTTATTAAATCAATATTTTTGAGTTCAAATAATTAATTATGTGCTTTTGAACAAAATTATATAAATTAATCTAAAATTTTTAACTTTTTATTAGTTAAAATTCGAACAGATTCTCTATAAAGCCTTTTTAGACATGCACGTATTAAACCGAACAAAACGATAAGTAGATATCATTAAATCAAATTTTTTGAGGTCAAATAATTAATTATGGGCTTTTGAACAAAATTATACAAATTAATCTAAAAGTTTTAGCTTTTTACTCAGTTAAAATTTGAACGGATTCTTTATAAAGCCTTTTTAGATATGCACGTTTTAATCCTAATAAAACAAAAACTAGATGTTATTAAATAAAATTTTATGAGTTCAAATAGTTAATTATAGGATTTTGAATAAAATTATACAAATAAATGTAAAATTTTTAGCTTTTTACTCGGTTAAAATTCGAACGGATTCTCTATACAGCAATTTTAGAAATGCACGTTTTAATCCCAACAAAATGAAAACCAGATGTTATTAAATCAAATTTTATGAGTTCAAATAGTTGAATATGGTCTTTTAAAAAAAATTATACGGATTAATATAAAATTTTTAGCTTTTTACTCGGTTAAAATTCGAACGAATTCTCTACAAAGCCTTTTTAGACATGCACATTTTAATTCCAACAAAATGAAAACAATATTTTATTAAATGAAATTTTATAAGTTCAAATATTTAATTTTGAGCTTTTGAACAAAATTATACAGATTAATCTAAAATTTTTAGCTTTTTACTCGGTTAAAATTTGAACGAATTCTCTATAAAGTCTTTTTAGACATGCACGTTTTAATCCCAACAAAACGAAAATCAGATGTTATTAAATCAAATTTTATGAGTTCAAATAGTTAATTATGTTCTTTTGAACAAAATTATACAAATTAATCTAAAATTTTCAACTTTTTACTCGATTAAAATTCGAACAGATTCTCTATAAAGCCTTTTTAGACATGCACGTTTTAATCCGAACAAAAAGATAACTAGATGTTATTAAATCAACATTTTTGAGTTCTTATAATTAATTACGTGCTTTTGAACAAAATTATATAAATTAATCTAAAATTTTTAACTTTTTACTCGGTTAAAATTCGAACAGATTCTCTTTAAAGCCTTTTTAGACATGCACGTATTAAACCGAACAAAACGATAAGTAGATATTATTAAATCAAATTTTTTGATGTCAAATAATTAATTATGGGCTTTTGAACAAAATTGTACAAATTAATCTAAAAGTTTCAGCTTTTTACTCGGTTAAAATTTGAACGGATTCTTTATAAAGCCTTTTTAGATACGCACGTTTTAATCCGAATAAAACCAAAACTAGATGTTATTAAATAAAATTTTATGAGTTCAAATAGTTAATTATAGGATTTTGAATAAAATTATACAAATAAATGTAAAAATTTTAGCTTTTTACTCGGTTAAAATTCGAACGGATTCTCTATAAAGCAATTTTAGAAATGCACGTTTTAATCCCAACAAAATGAAAACCAGATGTTATTAAATCAAATTTTATGAGTTCAAATAGTTGAATATGGTCTTTTAAAAAAAATTATACGGATTAATATAAAATTTTTAGCTTTTTACTCGGTTAAAATTCGAACGAATTCTCTACAAAGCCTTTTTAGATATGATCATTTTAATTCCAACAAAATGAAAAAAATATTTTATTAAATGAAATTTTATGAGTTCAAATATTTAATTTTGAGCTTTTGAACAAAATTATACAGATTAATCTAAAATTTTTAGCTTTTTAGTCGGTTAAAATTAGAACGAATTCTCTATAAAGCCTTTTTAGACATGCACGTTTCAATCCCAACAAAACGAAAATCAGATGTTATTAAATCAAATTTTATGAGTTCAAATAGTTAATTATGTGCTTTTGAACAAAATTATACAAATTAATCTAAAGTTTTCAACTTTTTACTCGATTAAAATTCGAACAGATTCTTTATAAAGCCTTTTTAGACATGCACGTTTTAATCCGAACAAAAAGATAACTAGATGTTATTAAATCAATATTTTTGAGTTCAAATAATTAATTATGTGCTTTTGAACAAAATTATATAAATTAATCTAAAATTTTTAACTTTTTATTAGTTAAAATTCGAACAGATTCTCTATAAAGCCTTTTTAGACATGCACGTATTAAACCGAACAAAACGATAAGTAGATATCATTAAATCAAATTTTTTGAGGTCAAATAATTAATTATGGGCTTTTGAACAAAATTATACAAATTAATCTAAAAGTTTTAGCTTTTTACTCAGTTAAAATTTGAACGGATTCTTTATAAAGCCTTTTTAGATATGCACGTTTTAATCCTAATAAAACAAAAACTAGATGTTATTAAATAAAATTTTATGAGTTCAAATAGTTAATTATAGGATTTTGAATAAAATTATACAAATAAATGTAAAATTTTTAGCTTTTTACTCGGTTAAAATTCGAACGGATTCTCTATACAGCAATTTTAGAAATGCACGTTTTAATCCCAACAAAATGAAATCCAGATGTTATTAAATCAAATTTTATGAGTTCAAATAGTTGAATATGGCCTTTTAAACAAAATTATACCGAATAATATAAAATTTTTAGCTTTTTACTCGGTTAAAATTCGAACGAATTGTTTTTTGCCACCGTTCTTTCATGTTTCTTGCCCATCTTGCTTACTCTTGATCATTGCCCTGTCGATGGCTTCCTCCAATCGGTTCATCTACTATCTCCAACCCTTCCCAGGGTCTTTAACCACCGCAGTAATCTGCGGATCATATCACCCACTCGATACGTTCTGGAGATGGGTTCTCTTTTTCATGATTTTCCTTTTACTTCTCTTTTCTGGAAGGTGTTGTTGCTCCTGTTCTTGGAGGATTTGGAGGATCAGTCTCCATGGCGTTTTCATCCTCATCTGCGGCGTCTACATCTCCACCTCTGCTGAGGGATCCAACCACTGCAAGCCGTCATCGCTTCCATGTGAATCACCTTCAACGCGCTCTTCGCTGGTTTCTGTCCAGGCTCGGTTTCTGCCTGGCTCGGTTTGGTTCCCACTTCCTCTTAAACTCATGTTTTTATGTTCTACACGGTCTCTTACCCTCCGAACCCTGGTATGGAATGGTTTCTTCATCCTCCCTTCCAGGGGATGCGATGCTTGGAGTGGGGCTTGTTTTCTGCTCCTTTTTCCTGGGTTCATTCGAACCATCGTGCTTCTGTGGTACACCGGATCCACCACCATGACCGAACCCAATTTGGAGAACAGCACCAGCAACCGGATCGACTTTAACAAGTACGGGGATATCACCCAGTCCAAGAACCGAAAGCATATCGAGTGTTTTCTTATCAACTTCGATTTGATCAACCTTGATGGCAGATTCATCGGGGATGAAATCCATGTGACGTTCCCTCTCTTCCTCCTGAAGCTTCAGCGAAATTCCACGAACCGGACCCTTCTGGATACGCTTCATCAGGAGGGCTGCTTTCGCTCTTCACCTCCGTTGGCTCCGATCACCTTGCGTTTTGGCGTCCTCCTTGAAGGATCTTTTCAGAGTTATCTATGTGTTTGGCTGTCTCTCGCCGACCCTCTGTTTGGTTTCCGTCGGATTTGGCCGCGTCCGTCCGTCCGTTTTGGGCTTTCTCGTTGGCCCTCGCCCTCGCCCTCGATCTGTCTCCTTTGGAGGACAGGAGTTTGCTTTATATCGACGGTGGTGGAATCTGTTCGACGGTTTTACTGGTCGTTGTGCCTGCTTCGCCGGTTCTTGATCGCTTCTTGGCCGGCATGGAGGGTTGAACATCGCCTTGCGCCTACTCCTTGCTCCCGGGTTTTGAGTCGTCTGCGGCTGAGCCCATGCATGGTGTGGGATGTGGCCCTTCTACATGGTTTTGATGAAGGGCGGAATGGTTCGGATGTTTTTCCGGGCTCGTATGGGTGCGGAAAACGGGTTATCCTTTTGGATTCGATTTATCGTATTAGGTATGATATAACTCCAAATTATCGTATGTTCTCTTTATGGTTACAATATAAATTGGCTTTGGCTTATCAATTTACATGTTGCCCTGTTTTGTATCGTTATTTTATTAACCTACCTTCTCTTGTTGTTATTGTTTTCGTTTTTATTTTTACGTTTTTGTTTATACTGATGCGTTATTTATTTCTTTTGTGGCTTTTCCTTATGCCTTGTGTTTACTTTACCTTCTTTTATTTGTTACCAACCTTATATAAGGTTCCTACCAACACCTTACATGGTGTCCTTGTCAAACTTTGGTCTGGCTATCAGTCTTTTATACCAACTGCTACTTTGTGTCTCATCCTCTATATTATCTTAACTTTTTTCAGTTTTGGACTATTTATCCTTTTTATTAAAAATATAATATTTATTCTTTTCCTAACTCTTATACTTTCTTTACTAGTTTTTTGGTCTCTCTTTTCCAATTATTTTATCTTATTTTTTACAAGAAATTCTATTCCTTTCCAAACTCTTCCTCTCTTTCCTACTCCTAGTGAAATTCTTATTTCTTACATTCACATGGACTCTTCACCTATATATATGATCATATATTTCACTAGTGATTTATGCTTTCTCCTATTTTCCTCATCTTGCCGCCCTTACTCTCTTCTCCCTTCACTGATGGATTCCAAATCTTTTCTCCAACAACTCGGGAATATTCAATTTACTGAGGAAGAACAATCCACTATCTTTCAAACAAACCTTCCCTGGGATTCTACTGATGCTGATTCACATACAACTTTGCTAGGGAACATGATTACCTCGAAGGACATTGACGATCAAATTATCATTAAAGCTTTTACTGGTATTTGGACTCCGGCTAAATTTTCTTCTATGCGTGCCTTGCGACCACGGTTGTTCCTCATCTGCTTCAGGGATGAAAAGATTAAGGAGGATATTCTGTCCAGGGGGCCATGGACCTATAAGGATGAATGGCTTTCCCTCACTCAATATGATCCTGCTATTAGCCTTGATGACCATTCCTTTATGCTAATGAATGTGTGGGTACGAATCTATAATATCCCACCTATCCTTCTTGCTTTGGAGGAATCTGCTAACAATACTGGTGAGTCACTCGGAGCTCTCATTGGATCTGTTACAAAGACCGACACGAGGAAAATGGATCTCAATATGGTTGACTATCTTCGGGTAGGAGTTTCTCTATATGCCTCTAAACCAGTCCGACGGTGTGTTGCTATTGGTGGGGGGTCTTCTACCCGGTTTTACCCGCTGCAATATGAACGCCTTCCCACTCTCTGCCACTGTTGTGGTCGTGTTGGCCACTCTCTTGATTTTTGTACTATCCCGGTCGAGCAGAGGCCTGAACAACTTCAATATGGCGACTGGCTCCGCTATCTCCCTAAGAAGAAGATTTCTCAACCTTTGTAGAGAGGACGCATTCGTTACATTTTGCAAAGCTCTCAAGCATCTCCTTCCACGGGTTCTTTGCCTGTCTTTTCACAGGGTCCTCGCACTCTTCCAACTGTCCCAAGTAAACTATTTGCTCGGCGTGGCCCTACTCAGCTCTTGCAAACGGTTTTTCCGGATTTGGAACCCAATATAACTACTCGGTCTAAGATTCCTGATGGTGGTGTTGATGATAGCCTGTCGGCGCCGGAACTCCAGGATCTGGAGATTGATCTTGCTAATGATGCCGCTTTCCAGGAAGCTGCTGACTGGATTGAACATGCGCCACCACCGAAGAAACTTGCTCATGCAATCGTTACTAGGGGGTCTAAAAGAACTTCGCCATCTGATGAGGGCTCTCGACCTAAACGACCTCGGCCACCTCCTAAAGGATCTGCAGAAAAAGCTGGGATGAGCAGCACAAACAACTCTCCGGCGGAGGTTGACAGTGGTCAACCCCGCCGAGCCAAATGATCGATCTTTTTTGGAACTGTCATGGCTTTTCTACCATGGCAGTTCTACCTTTAGTTTTTTTCTTTCTTTTTTTCGTTTTTTTTCGTTTTTTGAGTTTTTTAGGAAAGTATTTTCCTTTTGTAGTTCCTTTTAGGTTTGTTTTCAGGTATAATAATTTTTCCTTTTTTTCGTTTTTTTACTTTGTTTCTTTCTCTATCCTTCCTCTCTCTTACTCTTCTTTTTTCTTTTCTTTTTTCTTTCGTACCTATGTTTTACTACGTTTACATATACCACCCTTTGTAAGGGATCTTTCCAACGTCTTCTTTGACGTATCTTTCTCTATGGAGAGGAATAGCTTTCTTCCTCTACTTCATGTCACTTTACATTATTGGCTAGCTGGGATGAGCAGCTTTAACAACTCTCCGGCGGTGGTTGACGTTGCTCAACCCCGCCGAGCGAAATGAAAATCTTATGTTGGAACTGTCAGGGCCTTGGCAACGCCCAGGCAGTTCTTGCATTACAACGTGCTGTCTCAAAGCATGATGTTGATTGTCTCTTTCTTTGTGAGACCAGATTAAACAGACAAAACATGGATCGTATTAAGCTTAGAATTGGTATGCATGGTTGTCTCGCCATTGATCCCAGGCCTTCATGTACAGGACTTGCCATCCTCTGGAAGAACAATTCTTTTGTTGATCTCATCTCATATTCAGATCGACATATTGATGTTCTTGTTACTTTTGAACAAATTCAATTCCACTTTACTGGCATACACGGTTTTCCTAAAACTGCAAACAAATACAAGACTTGGCAATTAATAGATTCCCTGAATGTAGCCAACTCTCTTCCTTGGCTTTTAGGGGGGGACTTTAATGAAATTCTTTATGACAACGAGAAACAAGGTGGTTCTCGCCGTGCTCGTTCACAAATTAACACTTTTCAGGAATGCCTTGATAATAATGATCTTTTCGATTGTAAACCAAAGTTTGGATGGTTCACTTGGACCAGATCGGGATGCAACTCGGTCACCATTATGGAAAGACTAGATAGATTTCTTGGCAATTCCGCCTGGTTCAATACTTTCCCTAGTTGCCAAGCCATCTCTTTCTTCCAGGCTCGCTCTGACCACTGTCCTATTTTAATGGATACTAGGCCTGTTTTGGGTCCCCCAGTTGCGCGGCCCAGCACCTTGTTCCGCTATGAGAACTGTTGGGCTGATAATCCTGAGGTTCTTTTACGTATTAAAGAACTATGGTCTACTCCATCTCGATCGACTCTAAGTAAATTGCATGACATTAGGCTCTTCCTTGCTACTTGGCAAACTAACAGACGATTGAAGTCCAATAAGCGTATCTCCCAATTAAATGATTTCATTAACCTCTGTCTCGCGCGCCATCTTTCCGACTCTGAAGTCAATGGCCTTCTCTCAGCCAAACGCGAGCTCGACAGCTTAATGAATGCGAAGGAAATCTACTGGGCTCAACGCGCTCGAACTCTCTGGCTAGAACACGGTGATAAAAACACCTCCTTCTTTCATGCCAGAACGACTAGCCGTCGGAGGAAAAACCAGATTGTTGGTCTATTCGATGATCAGAATACATGGCACACTAATTCAAATGACATTATGACTACCGCTGTTACATATTTTCAAACTCTTTTTTCGTCATCCTCTCCTATTATAGATCCATCAATTTTGAACAATATTCCCACAGTTGTTACTGATTCTATGAATAATGAACTTAATAAGGATTTCACTTCTGATGAAATTCATACTGCTTTTCGTGATATCAATCCGAGGAAGGCCCCGGGGGTTGACGGTTTCCCAAGCAGCTTCTTCCGGAAGCACTGGGATATCCTTGGCCATGAATTTACATCTCTATGCCTCGGGCTCCTTCGAGGGTCCATTAATATGGAGGACGTCAATCGTACCATTATTGTGCTTATCCCTAAAATTGATGAACCTACTACAATGCGTCATCTTCGACCTATTAGTCTTTGTACAGTTATTTATAAAACTGTCTCGAAATTTCTTGTTAATCGGCTAAAATCTATCATACCTATTTGTATTAGTGGCAACCAAGCTGCTTTTGTTCAAGGCAGGAATATTACGGATAATATTCTTATAGCTCATGAACTTATCCATACCCTTAATACTGATGCTACATCCCTTGCGAAAGGGGCTAGTTTAAAGCTAGATATGGAAAAGGCATTCGACCGTGTTGAATGGTCTTTTTTAGAACATGTCATGATTCGTCTAGGCTTTAACTCCAATTGGGTGTCCCTTATTATGAGGTGTGTATCCTCAGTCACCTTTCAAGTTCGTGTGAATGATTCTCTTTCTCGGCCTTTTAAGCCCTTTAGAGGTTTACGACAAGGGGACCCTCTCTCCCCCTTCTTGTTTCTTTTTTGTACACAGGGTCTTTCGGCCTTACTTAATGCTGCGCAATCCTCTGGTATCCTCCCGGGGCTTTGCGCTAGCAGAAATGGACCACGTGTCAATCATCTTCTTTTTGCCGACGACTGTGTTGTTTTTATCCGAACCAAAATGGCAGAAGTGCAGCGCCTTCGGGATGTTCTGCACACTTATGCCAATTCGTCTGGACAAGCAGTGAACTTTGAGAAATCTACTATTTTCTATTCTCGGAAAACCCCTTTGTCACTTCGAACAGCCATCAATGACATACTGCATGTCAGGGAGGTGAATGATCCTGGGCTTTACTTGGGAGTCCCTCTTCTCATTGGGAAAAATAAAACTGCTGCTCTGGGCTTCACCAGAGATAAAATGACTGCCAGAATGAACAGCTGGGACAAACATCTCCTCTCTTTTAGTGGGAGAGAAGTCTTCATCAAATCTGTTCTTCAATCTATGCCTCAATATGTGATGTCTTGCTACCTTCTGCCACTCAATATTATTGATGACATGACTACTTCTTTACGCCGCTACTGGTGGTCTGGGAAAGCTGGCAAAAAAGGATGGCACATGCTTCCCTGGGATACTGTCTGTCTCCCGAAAGCGGCTGGGGGAGTCGGCTTTCGTGATTTACACCATTTTAATATTGCTTTACATGGTAAGCAGATTTGGCGCCTTGTGTGTGCTCCTGGGATCCTTCTTAGTCAAATTTACAAGTACAAGTATTACCCGGATGGTTCTTTACTAGACTCTGTTTCTTCGCGGAGTTCCTCCTTTGCTTGGAAAGGGCTCAGTGCAGCTATTTCTAAACTTCGTGATGGATTTTTTCTACGTCCAGGCATGAATAGTACTATCCAGATCCACTTTGACAACTGGGGTGGCTCTCAGCCGTTGCATCTTTATGGTGATTATGAGATCAATGATGAAGTGCCTTTGCGCGCCGGCACTTTTATGCTACCTAACCTACCCCGCTGGGATGCGTCCAAAGTTCGGAATTACTTTACATATGAGGATGCTAATACTATCCTTAATGTTCCGATTATTAATGATACACAAGACACCACCCTCTGGGGTAACCATGATTCTGGTATCTATTCTGTACGTTCGGGCTATCAATTTTTGACACTTCAGCCAGGTCCAGTTAATAGGCCCTCTAAACTTTGGAAAGTCCTTTCTAAATTACCCACTCTTCCCAAGGTACGTTCTTTTGCTTGGCGTTTGTGTCACGATGCACTCCCCTCTGGTCACAAAATCCTTCAGGCCAATCTAGGTCCGGGGATTTGCTCTTTATGCAATTTGGCTATCGAAACTACCATCCATGCTATACGGGACTGCCCTTGCACTAGAGAAGCGTTCCAGTTGGCAGGTCTCCCATCTCGACTTCTTTCTCCTATCTATACCTCCCTTTATCAATGGCTTTCTGCGGCAGCTGGCTTTCTTTCTCTTCAGCAATTTTCTTTACTTTTCACGATCTTATGGAATCTTTGGAACCGTCGCAATGACTTTGTCCATAATAACCATCTTCAACCGGTGTGGTTAACGGTTTCTAATGCTCTAAGTCTTTTACATGATTACACCTCAGCTAACAGTGCCTCCCGCCTACATTCTCGGCTAGCTGAGCCCACTCTTGCTCTTGCTAGATGGACGAAGCCAGACCCTGGTTACGTCAAGATTAACACGAATGGTGCGTTCGACCCCGTGTTAAAAGGAGCAGCAGCTGGTGTCATTGTTAGGGATTCCTCTGGCATTGTCCTTGGCGGCTGTTCTTTGCCTCTCCTCTGTTCGGATCCTGCCTCTGCTGAAGCTCTTGCCCTTTTGGAAGGTCTGAAGCTTGCCTCTTCCAATGGCTGGACCCGTGTTGTCTTCGAGACCGACTCTGCTTCCATTGCTAACAAGGTCAACGACCCCCTTTACCAGGATCGTTCCTCGGTGCAACCTTTGGTGTCTCGTATTCGCTCAACTCTTGGTACTTTACCTGATTGTAAGATTTGTTATGTACCTAGAGAGGCTAATGTTGTAGCCCACGTGTTAGCTTCTAGGGCTTTGCGTTCCTTTTCTTCTTGTTTTTTCTCCTATGACTTTCCCGATTTTATTCGGGCTTCTGTAAATTCGGAGAGGTTTTCCTCCCCTTCTCAATAAGATCTTGGGTACTCTTGTCCCCATAGGGGCCTTCCTGCCCCCCGGGCGGTTGGCTATAGGGGTTTTTTAATGAGGCCCTTTCTCAAAAAAATTCGAACGAATTCTCTACAAAGCCTTTTTAGACATGCACATTTTAATTCCAACAAAATGAAAACAAGATTTTATTAGATGAAATTTTATGAGTTCAAATATTTTATTTTAAGCTTTTGAACAAAATTATACAGATTAATCTAAAATTTTCAGCTTTTTACTCGGTTAAAATTAGAACGAATTCTCTGTAAAGCCTTTTTAGACATGCACGTTTTAGTCCCAACAAAACGAAAATCATATGTTATTAAATCACATTTTATGAGTTCAAATAGTTAATTATGTGCTTTTGAACAAAATTATATAAATTAATCTAAAATTTTCAACTTTTACTCGGTTAAAATTCGAACCGAGTAAAAAGTTAAAAATTTGAGATTAATCTGTATAATTTTGTTCAAAAGCCTATAATTAACTATTTGAACTCATAAAATTTGATTTTAATAAAATTTGGTTGTCGTTTTCATGCGATTAATACGAGCATGTCTAAATATGCTCTATAGAGAATCCGTTCGAATTTTAACCGAGTAAAAACCTTAAAATTTGAGATTAATCTGTATAATTTTGTTCAAAAGCCCATAATTAAATATTTAAACTCATAAAATTTGACTAAATAACATTTGGTTGTCGTTTTGTTGGGATTAAAACGAGCATGTCTAAATGGGCTTTATAGAGATTCCGTTCTAATTTTAACCGAGTAAAATTCTAAAATTTCAGATTAATCTGTATAATTTTGTTCAAAAGCTAATAATTAAATATTTGAAATCATAAAATTTTATTTTAGTAAAATTTGGTTATCATTTTGATGCGATTAAACTGTGCATGTCTAAACGGGCTTTATAGAGATTTTGTTCGAATTTTAAACGAGTAAAAAGCTAAAAATTTGAGATTAATCAGTATAATTTTGTTCAAAAGCCTATAATTAACTATTTGAACTCATAAAATTTGATTTTAATGAAATTTGGTTGTCGCTTTGATGCGATTAATACGAGCATGTCTAAATGTGTTCTATAGAGAATCCGTTCGAATTTTAACCGAGTAAAGACCTTAAAATTTGAGATTAATCTGTATAATTTTGTTCAAAAGCCCATAATTAAATATTTAAACTCATAAAATTTGATTAAATAACATTTGGTTGTCGTTTTGTTGGGATTAAAACGTGCATGTCTAAATGGGCTTTATAGAGATTCCGTTCTAATTTTAACCGAGTAAAATTCTAAAAATTTCAGATTAATCTGTGTAATTTTGTTTAAAAGCTAATAATTAAATATTTGAAATCATAAAATTTGATTTTAATAAAATTTGGTTGTCGTTTTGATGCGATTAAAACGTGCATGTCTAAATGGACTTTATAGAGATTCCGTTCGAATTTTAATCGAGTCAAAAGCTGAAAATTTGAGATTAATCTGTATAATTTTGTTCAAAATCCTATAATTAACTATTTGAAAGCATAAAATTTAATTTAATAACATTTGGTTGTCATTTTCATGCGATTAATACGAGCATGTCTAAATGTGCTCTATAGAGAATCCGTTCGAATTTTAACCGAGTAAAAAACTTAAAATTTGAGATTAATCTATATAATTTTGTTCAAAATCCTATAGTTAACTATTTGAACTCATAAAATTTATGTTCATAAAATTTGATTATCGTTTTGATGCGATTATTACGAGCATGTCTAAATGTGCTCTATAGAGAATCCGTTCGAATTTTAACCGAGTAAAAACCTTAAAATTTGAGATTAATCTGTATAATTTTGTTCAAAAGCCCATAATTAAATATTTAAACGCATAAAATTTGATTTAATAATATTTGGTTGTCGTTTTGTTGGGATTAAAACGTGCATGTCTAAATGAGCTTTACAGAGATTCTGTTCTAATTTTAACCGAGTAAAATTCTGAAAATTTCAGATTAATCTGTATAATTTTATTCAAAAGCTAATAATTAAATATTTGAAATCATAAAATTTAATTTTAATAAAATTTTGTTGTCGTTTTGATGTGATTAAAACGTGCATGTCTAAATGGGCTTTATAGAGATTCCGTTTGAATTTTAACCGAGTAAAAAGTTGAAAATTTGAGATTAATCTGTATAATTTTGTTCAAAAGCCTATAATTAACTATTTGAACTCATAAAATTTAAGTTAATAACATTTGGTTGTCCTTTTGATGCGATTAATACGAGCTTGTCTAAATGTACTCTATAGATAATCCTTTCGAATTTTAACCAAATAAAAACCTTAAAATTTGAGATTAATCTGTATAATTTTGTTCAAAAGCCCATAATTAAATATTTAAACTCATAAAATTTGATTAAATTACATTTGATTGTCCTTTTGTTGGGATTAAAACGTGCATGTCTAAATGGGCTTTATAGAGATTCCGTTCTAATTTTAACCGAGTAAAATTCTGAAAATTTCAGATTAATCTGTATAATTTTTTTCAAAAGCTAATAATTAAATATTTGAAATCATAAAATTTTGTTTTAATAAATTTTTTTTTTCGTTTTGATGCGATTAAAACGTGCATGTCTAAATGGGCTTTATAGAGATTCCGTTCGAATTTTAACCGAGTAAAAAGCTGAAAAATTGAGATTAATCTGTATAATTTTGTTCAAAAGCCTATAATTAACAATTTTAACTCATAAAATTTAATTTAATAACACTTGGTTGTCGTTTTGATGCGATTAATACGAGCATGTCCAAATGTGCTCTATAGAGAATACGTTCGAATTTTACATGAGTAAAAACCTTAAAATTTGAGATTAATCTGTATAATTTTGTTCAAAAGCTAATAATTAAATATTTGAAATCATAGAATTTTATTTTAAAAAAAATTGGTTGTCGTTTTTATACGATTAAAACGTGCATGTCTAAATGGGCTTTATAGAGATTTCGTTTGAATTTTAACCGAATAAAAAGCTAAATATTTGAGATTAATAAGTATAATTTTGTTCAAAACCTATAATTAACTATTTGAACTCATAAAATTTAAGTTAATAAAATTTGGTTGTCGTTTTGATGCGATTAATACGAGCATGTCTAAATATGC
The DNA here is from genome assembly GCA_035048815.1 of Abelmoschus esculentus. NCBI lineage: Eukaryota > Viridiplantae > Streptophyta > Magnoliopsida > Malvales > Malvaceae > Abelmoschus > Abelmoschus esculentus. The sequence goes on along the minus strand of JAUCBN010000008.1, from coordinate 16,655,261 downwards.
TCTATAGAGAATCCGTTCAAATTTTAACCTAGTAAAAACCTTAAAATTTGACGTTAATCTGTATAATTTTGTTCAAAAGCCCATAATTAAATATTTAAACTCATAAAATTTGATTTAATAACATTTGGTTGTCGTTTTGTTAGTATTAAAACGTGCATGTCTAAATGGGCTTTATAGAGATTCCGTCTAAATTTTAACCGAGTAAAATTCTGAAAATTTTAGATTAATCTGTATAATTTTATTCAAAAGCTAATAATTAAATATTTTAAATCATAAAATTTGATTTTAATAAAATTTGGTTGTTGTTTTGATGCGATTAAAACATGCATGTCTAAATGGATTTTATAGAGATTTCGTTCGAATTTTAATCGAGTAAAAAGCTAAAAATTTGAGATTAATCTGTATAATTTTGTTCAAAAGCCTATAATTAACTATTTGAACTCATAAAATTTATGTTCATAAAATTTGGTTGTCGTTTTGATGCGATTAATACGAGCATGTCTAAATGTGCTCTATAGAGAATCCGTTCGAATTTTAACCGATTAAAAACCTTAAAATTTGTGATTAATCTGTATAATTTTGTTCAAAAGCCCATAATTAAATATTTAAACTCATAAATTCTGATTTAATGACATTTGGTTGTCGTTTTGTTGGGATTAAAACGTGCATGTCTAAATGGGCTTTGTAGAGATTCCGTTCTAATTTTATCCGAGTAAAATTCTAAAAATTTCAGATTAATCTGTATAATTTTGTTCAAAAGCTAATAATTAAATATTTTAAATCATAAAATTTGATTTTAATAAAATTTGGTTGTCGTTTTGATGCGATTACAACGTGCATGTCTAAATAGGCTTTATAGAGATTCCGTTCGAATTTTAACCGAGTAAAAAGCTAAAAATTTGAGATTAATCTGTATAATTTTGTTCAAAAGCCTATAATTAACTATTCAAACTCATAAAATTTAATTTAATAACATTTGGTTGTCGTTTTCATGCGATTAATACGAGCATGTCTAAATGTGCTCTATAGAAAATCCGTTTGAATTTTAACCGAGTAAAAACCTTAAAATTTGAGATTAATCTATACAATTTTGTTCAAAAGACCATAATTAAATATTTAAACTCATAAAATTTGATTTAATAACATTTGGTTGTCGTTTTGTTGGGATTAAAACGTGCATGTCTAAATGGGCTTTGTAGAGATTCCGTTCTAATTTTAACCGAGTAAAATTCTAAAAATCTCAGATTAATCTGTATAATTTTGTTCAAAAGCTAATAATTAAATATTTGAAATCATAAAATTTGATTTTAATAAAATTTAGTTGTCGTTTTGATGCGATTAAAACGTGCATGTCTAAATGGGCTTTATAGAGATTCCGTTCGAATTTTAACCAAGTAAAAAGCTGAAAATTTGAGATTAATCTGTATAATTTTGTTCAATATCCTATAAATAACTATTTGAACTCATAAAATTTAAGTTAATAAAATTTGGTTGTCGTTTTGATGCGATTAATACGAGCATGTCTAAATGTGCTCTATAGAGAATCCGTTCGAATTTTAACCGAGTAAAAACCTTAAAATTTGAGATTAATCTATACAATTTTGTTCAAAAGACCATAATTAAATATTTAAACTCATAAAATTTGATTTAATAACATTTGGTTGTCGTTTTGTTGGGATTAAAACGCACATGTCTAAATGGGTTTTATAGAGATTCCGTTCTAATTTTAACCGAGTAAAATTCTGAAAATTTCAGATTTATCTGTATAATTTTGTTCAAAATCGAATAATTAAATATTTGAAATAATAAAATTTGATTGTAATAAAATTCTGAAAATTTCATATTAATCTGTAGAATTTTGTTCAAAAGCTAATTAAATACGAGTACGTCTAAACCGGCTTTATAGAGATTCTGTTCGAATTTTAACTGAGTAAAAAGCTAAAAATTTGAGATTAATCTGTATAATTTTGTTCACAAGCCTATAATTAACTATTTCAACTCAAAATTTAATTTAATAACATTTGGTTGTCGTTTTGATGCGATTAAAACGAGCATGTCTAAATGTGCTCTATAGAGAATCTGTTCGAATTTTTACCGAGTAAAAACCTTAAAATTTGAGATTAATCTGTATAATTTTGTTCAAAAGCCCATAATTAAATATTTAAACTCATAAAATTTGATTTAATAACATTTGGTTGTCGTTTTGTTGGGATTAAAATGTGCATGTCTAAATGAGCTTTATAGAGGTTCCGTTCTAGTTTTAACCGAGTAGAATTCGTAAAATTTAAGATTAATCTGTATAATTTTGTTATAAATCTAATAATTAAATATTTGAAATCATAAAATTTGATTTTAAAAAAATTTGGTTGTCGTTTTTAAGCGATTAAAACGTGCATGTATAAATGGGCTTTATAGAGATTCCGTTCGAATTTTAACCGAGTAATAAGCTAAAAATTTGAGATTACTCTGTATAATTTTGTTCAAAAGCCTATAATTAACTATTTGAAAACATAAAATTTAATTTAATAAAATTTGGTTGTCGTTTTGATGCGGTTAATACGAGCATGTCTAAATGTGCTCTATAGAGAATCCGTTTGAATTTTAACCGAGTAAAAACCTTAAAATTTGAGATTAATCTGTATAATTTTGTTCAAAAGACCATAATTAAATTTTTAAACTCATAAAATTTGATTTAATAACATTTGGTTGTCGTTTTGTTGGGATTAAAACGTGCATGTCTAAATGGGGTTTATAGAGATTCCGTTCGAATTTTAACCGAGTTAAATTATGTAAATTTTAGATTAATATGTATAATTTTGTTCAAAAGCTAATAATTAAATATTTGAAATCATAAAATTTGATTTTAATAAAATTTGGTTGTCGTTTTGATGCGATTAAAACGGGCATGTCTAAATGGGCTTTATAGAGATTTCGTTCGAATTTTAACCGAGTAAAAAGCTAAAAATTTGAGATTAATCTGTATAATTTTTTTTACAAGCCTATAATTAACTTTTTGAACTCAAAATTTAATTTAATAACATTTGGTTGTCGTTTTGATGCGATTAATACGAGCATGTCTAAATGTGCTCTATAGAGAATCCGTTCGAATTTTAACCGAGTAAAAATCTTAAAATTTGAGATTAATCTGTATAATTTTGTTCAAAAGCCCATAATTAAATATTTAAACTCATAAAATTTAATTTAATAACATTTGGTTGTTGTTTTGTTGGGATTAAAACGTGCATGTCTAAATGGTCTTTATAGAGGTTCCGTTCTAATTTTAACACTGTAAAATGTGGAAAATTTAACCGAGTAAAAACCTTAAAATTTGAGATTAATCTGTATAATTTTATTCAAAAGCCCATAATTAAATATTTAAACTCATAAAATTTAATTTAATAAAATTTGGTTGTCGTTTTGATGCGATTAATACGAGCATGTCTAAATGTGCTCTATAGAGAATCCGTTTGAATTTTAACCGAGTAAAAACCTTAAAATTTGAGATTAATCTGTATAATTTTGTTCAAAAGACCATAATTAAATTTTTAAACTCATAAAATTTTATTTAATAACATTTGGTTGTCGTTTTGTTGGGATTAAAATGTGCATGTCTAAATGGGGTTTATAGAGATTCAATTCGAATTTTAACCGAGTTAAATTATGTAAATTTTAGATTAATCTGTATAATTTTTTTCAAAAGCAAATAATTAAATATTTGAAATCATAAAATTTGATTTTAATAAAATTTGGTTGTCGTTTTGATGCGATTAAAACGTGCATGTTTAAATGGGGTTTATAGAGATTTCGTTTGAATTTTAACCGAGTAAAAAGCTGAAAATTTGAGATTAATCTGTATAATTTTGTTCACAAGCCTATAATTAACTATTTGAACTCAAAATTTAATTTAATAACATTTGGTTGTCGTTTTGATGCGATTAGTACGAGCATGTCTAAATGTGCTCTATAGAGAATCCGTTTGAATTTTAACCGAGTAAAAACCTTAAAATTTGAGATTAATCTGTATAATTTTGTTCAAAAGACCATAATTAAATTTTTAAACTCATAAAATTTGATTTAATAACATTTGATTGTCGTTTTGTTGGGATTAAAACGTGCATGTCTAATTGTATAGAGAATCCGTTTGAATTTTAACCGAGTAAAAACCTTAAAATTTGAGATTAATCTGTATAATTTTGTTCAAAAGACCATAATTTAATTTTTAAACTCATAAAATTTGATTTAATAACATTTGATTGTCGTTTTGTTGGGATTAAAACGTGCATGTCTAAATGGGGTTTATAGAGATTCCGTTCGAATTTTAACCGAGTTAAATTATGTAAATTTCAGATTAATCTGTATAATTTTTTTCAAAAGCAAATAATTAAATATTTGAAATCATAAAATTTGATTTTAATAAAATTTGGTTGTCGTTTTGATGCGATTAAAACGTGCATGTCTAAATGGGCTTTATAGAGATTTCGTTCGAATTTTAACCGAGTAAAAAGCTAAAAATTTGAGATTAATCTGTATAATTTTTTTCACAAGCCTATAATTAACTTTTTGAACTCAAAATTTAATTTAATAACATTTGGTTGTCGTTTTGATGCGATTAATACGAGCATGTCTAAATGTGCTATATAGAGAATCCGTTTGAATTTTAACCGAGTAAAAACCTTAAAATTTGAGATTAATCTGTATAATTTTGTTCAAAAGACCATAATTAAATATTTAAACTCATAAAATTTAATTTAATAACATTTGGTTGTCGTTTTGTTGGGATTAAAACGTGCATGTCTAAATGGGCTTTATAGAGGTTCCGTTCTAATTTTAACACTGTAAAATGCGGAAAATTTAACCGAGTAAAAACCTTAAAATTTGAGATTAATCTGTATAATTTTGTTCAAAAGCCCATAATTAAATATTTAAACTCATAAAATTTAATTTAATAAAATTTGGTTGTCGTTTTGATGCGATTAATACGAGCATGTCAAAATGTGCTCTATAGAGAATCCGTTTGAATTTTAACCGAGTAAAAACCTTAAAATTTGAGATTAATCTGTATAATTTTGTTCAAAAGACCATAATTAAATTTTTAAACTCATAAAATTTGATTTAATAACATTTGGTTGTCGTTTTGTTGGGATTAAAACGTGCATGTCTAAATGGGGTTTATAGAGATTCCATTCGAATTTTAACCGAGTTAAATTATGTAAATTTCAGATTAATCTGTATAATTTTTTTCAAAAGCAAATAATTAAATATTTGAAATCATAAAATTTGATTTTCATAAAATTTGGTTGTCGTTTTGATGCGATTAAAACGTGCATGTCTAAATGGGGTTTATAGAGATTTCGTTCGAATTTTAACCAAGTAAAAAGCTGAAAATTTGAGATTAATCTGTATAATTTTATTCACAAGCCTATAATTAACTATTTGAACTCAAAATTTAATTTAATAACATTTGGGTGTCGTTTTGATGCGATTAGTACGAGCATATCTAAATGTGCTCTATAGAGAATCCGTTTGAATTTTAACCGAGTAAAAACCTTAAAATTTGAGATTAATCTGTATAATTTTGTTCAAAAGACCATAATTAAATTTTTAAACTCATAAAATTTGATTTAATAACATTTGATTGTCGTTTTGTTGTGATTAAAACGTGCATGTCTAAATGGGGTTTATAGAGATTCCGTTCGAATTTTAACTGAGATAAATTATGTAAATTTCAGATTAATCTGTATAATTTTTTTCAAAAGCAAATAATTAAATATTTGAAATCATAAAATTTGATTTTAATAAAATTTGGTTGTCGTTTTGATGCGATTAAAACTTGCATGTATAAATGGGCTTTATAGAGATTCCGTTCGAATTTTAACCGAGTAAAAAGCTGAAAATTTGAGATTAATCTGTATAATTTTGTTCAAAAGCCTATAATTAACTATTTGAACACATAAAATATAATTTAATAACATTTGGTTGTCGTTTTGATGCGATTAATACGAGCATGTCTAAATGTGCTCTATAGAGAATCTGTTCGAATTTTAACCGAGTAAAAACCTTAAAATTTGAGATTAATCTGTATAGTTTTTTTCAAAAGACCATAATTAAATATTTAAACTAATAAAATTTGATTTAATAACATTTGGTTCTCGTTTTGTCTGGATTAAAACGCGCATGTCTAAATGGGCTTTATAGAGATTCCGTTCTAATTTTAACCGAGTAAAATTCTAAAAATTTCAGATTTATCTGTATAATTTTGTTCAAAATCTAATAATTAAATATTTTAAATAATAAAATTTGATTTTAAGAAAATTTTGTTGTCGTTTTGATGCGATTAATACGAACATATCTAAACGGGCTTTATAGAGATTAATCTAAAAATTTTAACCGAGTAAAAAGCTAAAAATTTGAGATTAATCTATATAATTTTATTCACATGCCTATAATTAACTATTTGAACTCAAAATTTAATTTAATAACATTTGGTTGTCGTTTTGATGCGATTAATACGAGCATGTCTAAATGTACTCTATAGAGAATCTGTTTGAATTTTAACCGAGTAAAAACCTTAAAATTTCTGATTAATCTGTATAATTTTGTTCAAATGCTCATAATAAAATATTTAAACTCATAAAATTTAATTTAATAACATTTGGTTGTTGTTTTGTTGGGATTAAAACGTGCACGTCTAAATGGGCTTTATAGAGATTTCGTTCGAATTTTAACCGAGTAAAAAGCTGAAAATTTGAGATTAATCTGTATAATTTTGTTCAAAAGCCTATAATTAACTATTTGAACTCATAATATTTAAGTTAATAACATTTGGTTGTCGTTTTGATGCGATTAATACGAGCATATCTAAATGTGCTCTATAGAGAATCCGTTCGAATTTTAACCGAGTAAAAACCTTAAAATTTGAGATTAATCTGTATAATTTTGTTCAAAAGCCCATAATAAAATATTTAAACTCATAAAATTTTATTTAATAAAATTTGGTTTTCGTTTTGTTGGGATTAAAACGTGTATGTCTAAATGGGCTTTATAGACATTCCGTTCTAATTTTAACCGAGTAAAAATCTGAAAATTTCAGATTAATCTGTATAATTTTGTTCAAAAGCTAAAAATTTAATATTTGAAATCATAAAATTTGATTTTAATAAAATTTGGTTCTCGTTTTGATGAAATTAATATGAGCATGTTTAAATGGGCTTTATAGAGATTCCGTTCGAATTTTAACCGAGTAAAAAGCTAAAAATTTGAGATTAATCTGTATAATTTTGTTCAAAAGCCTATAATTAACTATTTGAACTCAAAATTTAATTTAATAACATTTGGTTGTCGTTTTGATGCGATTAATACGAGCATGTCTAAATGTGCTCTATAGAGAATCTGTTCGAATTTTAACCGAGTAAAAACCTTAAAATATGATATCAATCTGTATAATTTTGTTCAAAAGCCCATAATTAAATATTTAAACTCATAAAATTTGATTTAATAACATTTGGTTGTCGTTTTATTGGGATTAAAACGTGCATGTCTAAATTGACTTTATAGTCCGTTCAAATTTTAACCGAGTAAAATTCTGAAAATTTCATATTAATCTGTATAATTTTGTTCAAAAGCTAATAATTAAATATTTGAAATCATAAAATTTGATTTTAATAAAATTTGGTTGTCGTTTTGATGCGATTAAAACGTGCATGTCTAAATGGGCATTATAGAGATTCTATTATAATTTTAACCGAGTAAAAAGCTGAAAATTTGAGATTAATCTGTATAATTTTGTTCACAAGCCTATAATTAACTATTTGAACTCATAAAATTTAATTTAATAACATTTGGTTGTCGTTTTGATGCGATTAATACGAGCGTGTCTAAATTTGCTCTATAGAGAATCCGTTCAAATTTTAGCCGAATAAAAACCTTAAAATTTGAAATTAATCTGTATAATTTTGTACAAAAGCCCATGATTAAATATTTAAACACATAAAATTTGGTTTAATAATTTTTGGTTGTCGTTTTGTTGGGATTAAAACGTGTATGTCTAAATGGGCTTTATAGAGATTCCGTTCTAATTTTAATCGAGTAAAATTCTGAAAATTTCAGATTAATCTGTATAATTTGGTTCAAAAGCTAATAATTAAATATTTGAAATCATAAAATTTGATTTTAATAAAATTTGGTTGTCGTTTTGATGCGATTAAAACGTGCATGTCTAAATGTGCTTTATAGAGATTCCGTTTGAATTTTAACCGAGTAAAAAGCTGAAAATTTGAGATTAATCTGTATAATTTTGTTCAAAAGCCTATAATTAACTATTTGAAATCATAAAATTTAATTTAATAACATTTGGTTGTCGTTTTGATGCGATTAATACGAGCGTGTCTAAATGTGCTCTATAGAGAATCCGTTCGAATTTTAACCGAGTAAAAACCTTAAAATTTGAGATTAATCTGTATAATTTTGTTCAAAAGACCATAATTAAATATTTAAACTCATAAGATTTGATTTATTAACATTTGGTTGTCGTTTTGTTGGGATTAAAACGTGCATGTCTAAATGCGCTTTATAGAGATTCCGTTCTAATTTTAATTGAGTTAAATTATGAAAATTTCAGATTAATCTGTATAATTTTTTTCAAAAGCTAATTTTTAAAAATTTGAAATCATAAAACTTTATTTTAATAAAATTTGATTGTCATTTTGATGCGATTAAAACGTGTATGTTTAAATGGGCTTTATAGAGATTCCGTTTGAATTTTAACCGAGTAAAAAGCTGAAAAATTTGAGATTAATCTATATAATTTTGTTCACAAGCCTATAATTAACTATTTGAACTCATAAAATTTAATTTAATAACATTTGGTTGTCATTTTGATGCGATTAATACGAGCGTGTCTAAATGTGCTCTATAGGGAAACCGTTCGAATTTTAGCCGAGTAAAAACCTTAAAATTTGAGATTAATCTGTATAATTTTGTTCAAAAGCCCATGATTAAATATTTAAACACATAAAATTTGGTTTAATAATTTTTGGTTGCCATTTTGTTGGGATTAAAACGTGCATGTCTAAATGGGCTTTATAGAGATTCCGTTCTAATTTTAATCGAGTAAAATTCTGAAAATTTCAGATTAATCTGTATAATTTGGTTCAAAAGCTAATAATTAAATATTTGAAATCATAAAATTTGATTTTAATAAAATTTGGTTGTCGTTTTGATGCGATTAAAACGTGCATGTCCAAATGTGCTTTATAGAGATTCCGTTTGAATTTTAACCGAGTAAAAAGCTGAAAATTTGAGATTAATCTGTATAATTTTGTTCAAAAGCCTATAATTAACTATTTGAACTCATAAAATTTAAATTAATAACATTTGGTTATCGTTTTGATGCGATTAATATGAGCATGTCTAAATATGCTCTATAGAGAATCCGTTCGAATTTTAACCGAATAAAAATCTTATAATTTGAGATTAATCTATATAATTTTGTTCAAAAGCCCATAATTAAATATTTAAACTCATAAGATTTGATTTAATAACATTCGTTTGTCGTTTTGTTGGGATTAAAATGTGCATGTCTAAATTGGCTTTATAGAGATTCCGTTCTAATTTTAACCGAGTTAAATTATGAAAATTTCAGATTAATCTGTATAATTTTGTTCAAAAGCTAATTATTAAAAATTTGAAATCATAAAATTTTATTTTAATAAAATTTGGTTGTCATTTTGATGCGATTAAAACGTGCATGTTTAAATGGGCTTTATAGAGATTCCGTTTGAATTTTAACCGAGTAAAAAGCTGAAAAATTTGAGATTAATCTGTATAATTTTGTTCAAAAGCCTATAATTAACTATTTGAACTCATAAAATTTAATTTAATAACATTTGGTTGTCGTTTTGATGCGATTAAAACGAGCATGCCTAAATGTTCTCTATAGAGAATCCGTTCGAATTTTAACCGAGTAAAAACCTTAAAATTTGAGATTAATCTATATAATTTTGTTCAAAACCCATAATTAAATATTTAAACTCATAATATTTGATTTAGTAACATTTGTTTGTTGTTTTGTTGGGATTAAAACTTGCTGTCTAAATGGGCTTTATAAAGATTCCATTCTAATTTTAACCGAGTTAAATTATGAAAATTTCAGATTAATCTATATAACTTTGTTCAAAAGCTAATAATTGAATATTTTAAATCATAAAATTTTATTTTAATAAAATTTGGTTGTCATTTTGATGCGATTAAAACGTCCATGTCTAAATGGGATTTATAGAGATTCCGTTCTAATTTTAACCGATGTAAAAGGTGAAAATTTGAGATTAACCTGTATAATTTTGTTCAAAAGCCTATAATTAACTATTTGAACTCATAAAATTTAATTTAATAACATTTGGTTGTCGTTTTGATGCGATTATTACGAGCATGTCTAAATGTGCTCTATAGAGAATCCGTTCGAATTTTAACCGAATAAAAACCTTAAAATTTAAGATTAATCTGTATAATTTTTTTCAAAAGCCCATAATTAAATATTTAAACTCATAAAATTTGATTTAATAACATTTATACAAGGGGGATAACATGTATACAAGGGGGACTAAGTGTCCAACCGTGCATAGTGGGGGATAACATGTATACAAGGGGGACTAAGTGTCTGACCGATGCATGTTGAGAAAAAGGATTCGTGTATTCGGTGAACCCAAGGTTCACATTAAGTGGTCACTAGAATGCCAATATACATACATGAATTTGAGTATAAGATTGTACATCATTTACAAATTGTTTTGAAAAGGTTATGTGAATTTAAGGATGTATATGATTTTAAGAATATGAGCATGAGATGTTAGCATGCATGATTTAATAAAGTGTTTCAAGTTATGTTTTCAACATGGTTTTAAATAGATGCATTAATGATTTGTGTAGAGCTTCCTCACTAAGCAAGTTTGCTTAAGCTCTCTTTTCATCCTTGTAGAAAAATAAAGGCTATTGAGGCTTTGTTCGAGGCAAGGAACCAAGGGGAAGAAACACATTGAATTTGGTATGTTTTTGGCAAATAAATTGGGCAAGACAATGTGTAACACAACCTATGTGAGGAGTATGTTCTTAGGTTTTGAATCATGTTGTAACAAGACCATTAATGTTTGATTGCTATTGTTGAACTTTGGGAATTGTTGAATTGTTGAAGCATGTACTATCATGATTGCTATGTTGTTAATCTCTTCTTAGGGAGCATGCCTATAGCTTGAATGATGTCCATGACGTAGTTAATTATGTAACACAACCTATGTGAGGAGTATGTTCTTAGGTTTTGAATCATGTTGTAACAAGACCATTAATGTTTGATTGCTATTGTTGAACTTTGGGAATTGTTGAATTGTTGAAGCATGTACTATCATGATTGCTATGTTGTTAATCTCTTCTTAGGGAGCATGCCTATAGCTCGAATGATGTCCATGACGTAGTTAATTATGTGCCATAGGTTGTTAATCATGTTTAGGATTGATGCATTTAGTAGTTCTAATTAATGATTGAGTATTGAGCATTTGGTTTGTACTTAGTGAAATAAAATATTTGGCTCCAGAACCAAAGTTTCGAAACCTTTGATTGAAGGTTCCGAAACCATTGTCAAATAGTTTCGAAACCTTCCTAAGGTTTCGGAACCTTTCGGGTAGTTTCAATTTTAGGAAGTTACTGGACGCGATAAGTTTCGAAACTTTCCAAGAAAGTTTCGAAACCTTTTTCAAAATGTTTCAGAACCTCTGGGAAGGTTTCGAAACCTTTGATCTCCTAGAATTGAAAGTTGCTGGAAATTATATTTTAGTCCCAGATATCTTCCTTTATTCGATTAAGGTACTTGTAGATGTTATTTTGAGCTGAAATTTTACATGCATGCTTAAAGTTGATTTAATTTCAAGATGGTTAATTTAATTTGGTTGAAGTTCTTGTATTTTGGAAGATTTACATTTTGGTCCTTAAATTAGTGAAACGTGCAATTGACGATGTTAGAATAATCCGTTTGAGTTGAAACTTGCTCTGAAGTATGCTTGGGTGTTTGATTGAACATTGATGGAAAGAATTTCTACTTTGCTAATCGTATTTAAAAGTTTTACGTTTTAGTCCTTAATCCATGTAAGTGTTTAATCGGATGGTTGTTCTAACTAATGTGTTACCGCTATTGCTTTGTATGAGACCATGTCACGTAGGAGCAAGACTGTGCATTTAGTAAGATAAAATAAAAAAAGTAACGGTTTTAGGGTTGTTTATTAAATCGGACCTTCGCGGGTTTGGTTTGATATTCCCCGTGTAACCCGTTAGTGTCGGTTTCGTCTAGGCCGGGCTAAGGGGGTTACATTGGTTATCGTTTTGATGCGATTAAAACGTGCATGTCTAAATGGGCTTTATAGAGATTCCGTTCGAATTTTAACCGAGTAAAAAGCTGAAAATTTGATATTAGTCTGTATAATTTTGTTCAAAAACCTATAATTAACTATTTGATCTTATAAAATTTAAGTTAATAAAATTTGGTTGTCATTTTGATGCGATTAATACGAGCATGTCTAAATGGGCTTTATAGAGATTCCGTTCTAATTTTAATTGAGTTAAATTATGAAAATTTCAGATTAATCTGTATAATTTTTTTCAAAAGCTAATTTTTAAAAATTTGAAATCATAAAACTTTATTTTAATAAAATTTGATTGTCATTTTGTTGCGATTAAAACGTGCATGTTTAAATGGGCTTTATAGAGATTCCGTTTGAATTTTAACCGAGTAAAAAGCTGAAAAATTTGAGATTAATCTATATAATTTTGTTCACCAGCCTATAATTAACTATTTGAACTCATAAAATTTAATTTAATAACATTTGGTTGTCGTTTTGATGCGATTAATACGAGCGTGTCTAAATGTGCTCTATAGGGAAACCGTTCGAATTTTAGCCGAGTAAAAACCTTAAAATTTGAGATTAATCTGTATAATTTTGTTCAAAAGCCCATGATTAAATATTTAAACACATAAAATTTGGTTTAATAATTTTTGGTTGTCGTTTTGTTGGGATTAAAAAGTGCATGTCTAAATGGGCTTTATAGAGATTCCGTTCTAATTTTAATAGAGTAAAATTCTGAAAATTTCAGATTAATCTGTATAATTTGGTTCAAAAGCTAATAATTAAATATTTGAAATCATAAAATTTGATTTTAATAAAATTTGGTTGTCGTTTTGATGCGATTAAAACGTGCATGTCTAAATGTGCTTTATAGAGATTCCGTATGAATTTTAACCGAGTAAAAAGCTGAAAATTTGAGATTAATCTGTATAATTTTGTTCAAAAGCCTATAATTAACTATTTGAACTCATAAAATTTAAATTAATAACATTTGGTTATCGTTTTGATGCGATTAATACGAGCATGTCTAAATATGCTCTATAGAGAATCCGTTCGAATTTTAACCGAATAAAAACCTTATAATTTGAGATTAATCTATATAATTTTGTTCAAAAGCCCATAATTAAATATTTAAACTCATAAGATTTGATTTAATAACATTCGTTTGTCGTTTTGTTGGGATTAAAATGTGCATGTCTAAATTGGCTTTATAGAGATTCCGTTCTAATTTTAACCGAGTTAAATTATGAAAATTTCAGATTAATCTGTATAATTTTGTTCAAAAGCTAATTATTAAAAATTTGAAATCATAAAATTTTATTTTAATAAAATTTGGTTGTCATTTTGATGCGATTAAAACGTGCATGTTTAAATGGGCTTTATAGAGATTCCGTTTGAATTTTAACCGAGTAAAAAGCTGAAAAATTTGAGATTAATCTGTATAATTTTGTTCAAAAGCCTATAATTAACTATTTGAACTCATAAAATTTAATTTAATAACATTTGGTTGTCGTTTTGATGCGATTAAAACGAGCATGCCTAAATGTTCTCTATAGAGAATCCGTTCGAATTTTAACCGAGTAAAAACCTTAAAATTTGAGATTAATCTATATAATTTTGTTCAAAGCCCATAATTAAATATTTAAACTCATAATATTTGATTTAGTAACATTTGGTTGTCGTTTTGTTGGGATTAAAACTTGCTGTCTAAATGGGCTTTATAAAGATTCCATTCTAATTTTAACCGAGTTAAATTATGAAAATTTCAGATTAATCTATATAACTTTGTTCAAAAGCTAATAATTGAATATTTTAGATCATAAAATTTTATTTTAATAAAATTTGGTTGTCATTTTGATGCGATTAAAAAGTCCATGTCTAAATGGGATTTATAGAGATTCCGTTCTAATTTTAACCGAGTAAAAAGCTAAAAATTTTAGATTAGTCTGTATAATTTTGTTCAAAAGCCTATAATTAACTATTTGATCTCATAAAATTTAAGTTAATAAAATTTGGTTGTTGTTTTGATGCGATTAATACGAGCATGTCTAAATATGCTCTATAAAGAATCCGTTCGAAATTTAACCGAGTAAAAACCTTAAAATTTGAGATTAATCTGTATAATTTTTTTCAAAAGCCCATATTTAAATATTTAAACTCATAAAATTTGATTTAATAATATTTGGTTGTCGTTTTGTTGGGATTAAAACGTGCATGTCTAAATTGGCTTTATAGAGATTCCATTCTAATTTTAACCGAGTAAAATTCTGAAAATTTTAGATTAATCTGTATAATTTTGTTCAAAAGCTAATAATTAAATATTTTAAATCATAAAATTTGATTTTAATAAAATTTGGTTATCGTTTTGATACGATTAAAACGTGCATGTCTAAATGGGCTTTATAGAGATTCCGTTCGTTAACCAAGTAAAAAGCTGAAAATTTTAGATTAGTCTGTATAATTTTGTTCAAAAGCCTATAATTAACTATTTGATCTCATAAAATTTAAGTTAATAAAATTTGGTTGTCGTTTTGATGCGATTAATACGAGCATGTCTAAATGTGCTCTATAGAAAATCCGTTCAAATTTTAACCGAGTAAAACCCTTAAAATTTGAGATTAATCAGTATAATTTTGTTCAAAAGCCCATGATTAAATATTTAAACTCATAAAATTTGAATTAATAACATCTGGTTGTCCTTTTGTTGGATTAAATCGTGCATGTCTAAATGGGCTTTATAGAGATTCCGTTCTAATTTTAACCGAGAAAATTCTGAAAATTTCAGATTAATTTGTATAA
This sequence comes from Abelmoschus esculentus, assembly GCA_035048815.1. Lineage (NCBI taxonomy): Eukaryota > Viridiplantae > Streptophyta > Magnoliopsida > Malvales > Malvaceae > Abelmoschus > Abelmoschus esculentus. The sequence goes on along the minus strand of JAUCBN010000008.1, from coordinate 16,640,079 downwards.
TTTTGTTCAAAAGCTAATAATTAAATATTTTAAATCATAAAATTTGATTTTAATAAAATTTAGTTGTCGTTTTGATGCGATTAAAACGTGCATGTCTAAATGGGCTTTATAGAGATTCCGTTCGAATTTTAACCGAGTAAAAAGCTAAAAATTTGAAATTAATCTGTATAATTTTATTCGAAAGCCTATAATTAACTATTTGAACTCATAAAATTTAAGTTAATAAAATTTTGTTGTCGTTTTAATGCGATTAATACGAGCATGTCTAAATGTGCTCTATAAAGAATTCGTTTGAATTTTAACCGAGTAAAAACCTTAAAATTTGAGATTAATCTATATAATTTTATTCAAAAGCCCATAATTAAATATTTAAACTCATAAAATTTGATTTAATAACATTTGGTTATCGTTTTTTTGGGATTAAAACGTGCATGTCTAAATGGGCTTTATAGAGATTCCGTTCTAATTTTAACTGAGTTAAATTATGAAAATTTCAGATTAATCTGTATAATTTTTTTCAAAAGCTAATTTTTAAAAATTTGAAATCATAAAACTTTATTTTAATAAAATTTGATTGTCATTTTGATGCGATTAAAACGTGCATGTTTAAATGGGCTTTATAGAGATTCCGTTTGAATTTTAACCGAGTAAAAAGCTGAAAAATTTGAGATTAATCTATATAATTTTGTTCACAAGCCTATAATTAACTATTTGAACTCATAAAATTTAATTTAATAACATTTGGTTGTCGTTTTGATGCGATTAATACGAGCGTGTCTAAATGTGCTCTATAGGGAAACCGTTCGAATTTTAGCCGAGTAAAAACCTTAAAATTTGAGATTAATCTGTATAATTTTGTTCAAAAGCCCATGATTAAATATTTAAACACATAAAATTTGGTTTAATAATTTTTGGTTGTCGTTTTGTTGGGATTAAAACGTGCATGTCTAAATGGGCTTTATAGAGATTCCGTTCTAATTTTAATCGAGTAAAATTCTGAAAATTTCAGATTAATCTATATAATTTGGTTCAAAAGCTAATAATTAAATATTTGAAATCATAAAATTTGATTTTAATAAAATTTGGTTGTCGTTTTGATGCGATTAAAACGTGCATGTCTAAATGTGCTTTATAGAGATTCCGTTCTAATTTTAACCGAGTAAAATTCTGAAAATTTCAGATTAATCTATTTAATTTTGTTCAAAAGCTAATAATTAAATATTTAAAATCATAAAATTTGATTTTAAAACAATTTGGTTGTCGTTTTGATGCGATTAAAACTTGCAAGTCTAAATGGGCTTTATAGAGATTCCGTTTGAATTTTAATCGAGTAAAAAGCTGAAAAATTTGAGATTAATCTATATAATTTTGTTCACAAGCCTATAATTAACTATTTGAACTCATAAAATTTAATTTAATAACATTTGGTTGTCGTTTTGATGCGATTAATACGAGCGTGTCTAAATGTGCTCTATAGGGAAACCGTTCGAATTTTAGCCGAGTAAAAACCTTAAAATTTGAGATTAATCTGTATAATTTTGTTCAAAAGCCCATGATTAAATTTCTAAACACATAAAATTTGGTTTAATAATTTTTGGTTGTCGTTTTGTTGGAATTAAAACGTGCATGTCTAAATGGGCTTTATAGAGATTCCGTTCTAATTTTAATCGAGTAAAATTCTGAAAATTTCAGATTAATCTATATAATTTGGTTCAAAAGCTAATAATTAAATATTTGAAATCATAAAATTTGATTTTAATAAAATTTGGTTGTCGTTTTGATGCGATTAAAACGTGCATGTCTAAATGTGCTTTATAGAGATTCCGTTCTAATTTTAACCGAGTAAAATTCTGAAAATTTCAGATTAATCTATATAATTTTGTTCAAAAGCTAATAATTAAATATTTAAAATCATAAAATTTGATTTTAAAACAATTTGGTTGTCGTTTTGATGCGATTAAAACTTGCAAGTCTAAATGGGCTTTATAGAGATTCCGTTCAAATTTTAACCGAGTAAAAAGCTGAAAATTTGAGATTAATCTATATAATATTATTCAAAAGCCTATAATTAACTATTTGAACTCATAAAATTTAAGTTAATAAAATTTGGTTGTCGTTTTGATGCGATTAAAACGTGCATGTCTAAATGGGCTTTATAAAGATTCCGTTCGAATTTTAACCGAGTAAAAAGCTAAAAATTTGAGATTAATCTATATAATTTTATTCAAAAGCCTATAATTAACTATTTGAACTCATAAAATTTAAGTTAATAAAATTTGGTTGTCGTTTTAATGCGATTAATACGAGCATGTCTAAATGTGCTCTATAAAGAATCCGTTTGAATTTTAACCGAGTAAAAACCTTAAAAATTGAGATAAATCTATATAATTTTATTCAAAAGCCCATAATTAAATATTTAAACTCATAAAATTTGATTTAATAACATTTGGTTATCGTTTTTTTGGGATTAAAACGTGCATGTCTAAATGGGCTTTATAGAGATTCCGTTCTAATTTTAACTGAGTTAAATTATGAAAATTTCAGATTAATCTGTATAATTTTTTTCAAAATCTAATAATTAAATATTTAAAATCATAAAATTTGATTTTAAAACAATTTGGTTGTCGTTTTGATGCGATTAAAACTTTCATGTCTAAAGGGGCTTTATAGAGATTCTGTTCAAATTTTAACCGAGTAAAAAGCTGAAAATTTGAGATTAATCTATATAATATTATTCAAAAGCCTATAATTAACTATTTGAAATCATAAAATTTAAGTTAATAAAATTTGGTTGTCGTTTTGATGCGATTAAAGCGTGCATGTCTAAATGGGATTTATAGAGATTCCGTTCGAATTTTAACCGAGTAAAAAGCTGAAAATTTGAGATTAATCTGTATAATATTATTCAAAAGCCTATAATTAACTATTTGAAATCATAAAATTTAAGTTAATAAAATTTGGTTGTCGTTTTGATGCGATTAAAGCGTGCATGTCTAAATGGGATTTATAGAGATTCCGTTCGAATTTTAACCGAGTAAAAAGCTGAAAATTTGAGATTAATCTGTATAATTTTGTTAAAAAGCCTATAATTAACTATTTGAATTCATAAAATTTAATTTAATAAAATTTGGTTGTTGTTTTGATGCGATTAATACGAGCATGTCTAAATGTGCTCTATAGAGAATCCGTTCGTATTTTAACCGAGTAAAAACCTTAAAATTTGAGATTAATCTGTATAATTTTGTTCAAAAGCCCATAATTAAATATTTAAACTCATAAAATTTGATTTAATAACATTTGGTTGTTGTTTTGTTGGGATTAAAACGTGCATGTCTAAATGGGTTTTATAGAGATTCCGTTCTAATTTTAACCGAGTAAAATTCTGAAAATTTCAGATTAATCTATATAATTTTGTTCAAAATCTAATAATTAAATATTTGAAATCATAAAATTTGATTTTAAAAAAGTTTGATTGTCGTTTTGATGCGATTAAAACGTGCATGTCTAAATGGGCTTTATAAAGATTCCGAACAAATTTTAATCGAATAAAAAGCTGAAAATTTGAGATTAATCTGTATAATTTTGTTCAAAAGCCTATAATTAACTATTTGAACTCATAAAATTTATGTTCATAAAATTTGGTTGTCGTTTTGATGCGATTAATACGAGCATGTCTAAATGTGCTTTATAGAGAATCCGTTCGAATTTTAACCGAGTAAAAAGCTTAAAATTTGAGATTAATCTGTATAATTTTGTTTAAAAGCCCATAATGAAATATTTAAACTCATAAAATTTGATTTAATAACATTTGGTTGTCGTTTTATTGGGATTAAAACGAACATGTCTAAATTGGCTTTATAGAGATTCCATTTTAATTTTAACCGAGTAAAATTCTGAAAATTTTAGATTAACCTGTATAATTTTGTTCAAAAGCTAATAATTAAATATTTGAAATCATAAAATTTTATTTTAATAAAATTTAGTTGTCGTTTTGATGCGATTAAAATGTGCATGTCTAAATGGGCATTATAGAGATTCCGATCGAATTTTAACCGAGTAAAAAGCAGAAAATTTGAGATTAATCTGTATAATTTTGTTTACAAGCCTATAATTAACTATTTGAACTCATAAAATTTAATTTAATAACATTTGGTTTGTCGTTTTGATGCGATTAATACGAGCGTGTCTAAATGTGCTCTATAGAGAATCCGATTGAATTTTAACCGAGTAAAAACCTTAAAATTTGAGATTAATCAGTATAATTTTGTTCAAAAGCCCATAATTAAATATTTAAACTCATAAAATTTGATTTAAGAACATTTGGTTGTCGTTTTGTTGGGATTAAAACGTGCATGTTTAAATGGGCTTTATAGAGATTCCGTACTAATTTTAACCGAGTAAAATTTTGAAAATTTCATATTAATCTGTATAATTTGGTTCAAAAGCTAATAATTAAATATTTGAAATCATAAAATTTGGTTATCGTTTTGATGCGATTAAAACGTGCATAACTAAATGGGCTTTATAGAGATTCCGTTCGAATTTTAACCGAGTAAAAAGTTGAAAATTTGAGATTAATCTGTCTAATTTTGTTCAAAAGCCTATAATTAACTATTTGAACTCATAAAATTTATTTTAATAACATTTGGTTGTCGTTTTGATGCGATTAGTACGAGCATGTCTAAATGTGCTCTATAGAGAATCTATTCGAATTTTAACAGAGTAAAAACCTTAAAATTTGAGATTAATCTATATAATTTTGTTCAAAAGCCCATAATTAAATATTTAAACTCATAAAATTTTATTTAATAATATTTTGTTGTCGTTTTGTTGGGATTAAAACGTGCATGTCTAAATGAGCTCTATAGAGATTCCGTTCTAATTTTAACCGAGTAAAATTCTGTAAATTTCAGATTTATCTATATATTTTGTTCAAAAGCTAATAATTAATATTTGAAATCATAAAATTTGATTTAATAAAATTTGGTTATCATTTTGATGCAATTAAAATGTTCATGTCTAAATGAGCTCTATAGAGATTCCGTTCTAATTTTAACCGAGTAAAATTTTGAAAATTTCAGATTAATCTGTATAATTTTGATCAAAAGCTAATAATTAAATATTTGAAATAACAAAATTTGATTTTAATAAATTTGGTTGTCGTTTTGATGCGATTAAAACGTGCATATCTAAAGGGGCTTTATAGAGATTCCGTTCGAATTTTAACCGAGTAAAAAGCTGAAAATTTAAGATTAATATGTATAATTTTGTTCAAAAGCCTATAATTAACTATTTGAACTCATATAATTTAATTTAATAACATTTGGTTGTCGTTTTGATGCGATTAATACGAGCAAATCTAAATGTGCTCTATAGAGAATCCGTTCGAATTTTAACCGAGTTAAAACCTTAAAATTTGAGATTAATCTGTATAATTTTGTTTAAAAGCCCATAATTAATATTTGAACTTATAAAATTTGATTTAATAAAATCTGGTTATCGTTTTGATGCAATTAAAATGTGCATGTCTAAATGGGCTTTATAGAGATTCCGTTCGAATTTTAACTGAGTAAAAACCTTAAAATTTGAGATTAAAACGTGTATGTCTAAATGGGTTTTATAAAGATTCCGTTCGAATTTTAAACTCATAAAATTTCATTTAATAACATTTGGTTGTCGTTTTGTTGGGATTAAAACGTGTATGTCTAAATGGGATTTATAGAGATTCCGTTCGAATTTTAACCGAGTAAAAAGCTGAAAATTTGAGATTAATCTGTATAATTTTGTTCAAAATCCTATAATTAACTATTTGAACTCATAAAATTTAATTTAATAACACTTGGTTGTCGTTTTATTGGGATTAAAACGTGCATGTCTAAATTGGCTTTAAAGAGATTCCGTTCTAATTTTAACCGTGTAAAATTCTGAAAATTTCAGATTAATCTGTATAATTTTGTTCAAAAGCTAATAATTAAATATTTGAAATCATAAAATCTGATTTTAATAAAATTTGGTTGTCGTTTTGATGCGATTAAAACGTGTATGTTTAAATGGGCTTTATAGAGATTCCGTTCGAATTTTAAACTCATAAAATTTCATTTAATAACATTTGGTTGTCGTTTTGATGCGATTAATACGAGCATATCTAAATATGCTCTATAGAGAATCCGTTCGAATTTTAACCGAGTAAAAACCTTAAAATTTGAGATTAATCTGTATAATTTTGTTTAAAAGCCCATAATTAATATTTGAACTCATAAAATTTGATTTAATAAAATTTGGTTATCGTTTTGATGCAATTAAAACGTGCATGTCTAAATGGGCTTTATAGAGATTCCGTTCGAATTTTAACCGAGTAAAAAGCTGAAAATTTCAGATTAATCTGTAAAATTTTATTCAAAAGCTAATAATTAAGTATATGAAATCATAAATTTGATTTAAATAACATTTGGTTGTCGTTTTGATGCGATTAATACGAGCATGTCTAAATGTGCTCTATAGAGAATCTGTTCGAATTTTAACTGAGTAAAAACCTTAAAATTTGAGATTAATCTGTATAATTTTGTTCAAAAGCCGATAATTAAATATTTAAACTCATAAAATTTGATTTAATAACATTTGGTTGTCGTTTTATTGGGATTAAAACGTGCATGTCTAAATGGGCTTTATAGAGATTCTGTTCTAATTTTAACCGAGTAAAATTCTGAAAATTTAAGATTAATCTGTATAATTTTGTTCAAAAGCTAATAATTAAGTATATGAAATCATAAATTTGATTTAAATAAAATTTGGTTGTCGTTTTGAGGCAATTAAAACTTGCATGTCTAAATGGGCTTTATAGAGATTCCGTTCGAATTTTAACCGAGTAAAAAGCTGAAAATTTGAGATTAATCTATATAATTTTGTTCAAAAGCTAATAATTAAATATATGAAATCATAAAAGTTGATTTTAATAAAATTTGGTTGTCGTTTTGATGCGATTAAAACTTGCATGTCTAAATGGGCATTATAGAGATTCCGTTCGAATTTTAACCGAGTAAAAAACTGAAAATTTGAGATTAATCTGTGTAACTTTGTTCAAAACCCTATAATTAACTATTTGAACTCATAAAATTTAATTTAATAACATTTGGTTGTCGTTTTGATGCGATTAATACGAGCATATCTAAATGTGCTCTATAGAGAATCCTTTCGAATTTTAAACGAGTAAAAACCTTAAAATTTGAGATTAATCATTATAATTTTGTTCAAAACCCCATAATTAAATATTTAAACTCATAAAATTTGAATTAATAACATTTGGTTGTCGTTTTATTGGGATTAAAACGTGCATGTCTAAATGGGCTCTATAGAGATTCCATTCTAATTTTAACCGAGTAAAATTCTGAAAATTTCAGATTAATCTGTATAATTTTGTTCAAAAGCTAATAATTAAATATATGAAATCATAAAATTTGATTTTAATAAAATTTGGTTGTCGTTTTGATGCAATTAAAACTTGTATGTCTAAATGGGCATTATAGAGATTCCGTTCGAATTTTAACCGAGTAAAAAGCTGAAAATTTGAGATTAATATGTATAACTTTGTTCAAAAGCCTATAATTAACTATTTGAACTCATAAAATTTAATTTAATAACATTTGCTTGTCGTTTTGATTCGATTAATACGAGCATATCTAAATATGCTCTATAGAGAATCCGTTCGAATTTTAACCGAGTAAAAACCTTAAAATTTGAGATTAATCTGTATAATTTTGTTTAAAAGCCCATAATTAATATTTGAACTCATAAAATTTGATTTAATAAAATTTGGTTATCGTTTTGATGCAATTAAAACGTGCATGTCTAAATGGGCTTTATAGAGATTCTGTTCGAATTTTAACCGAGTAAAAAGCTGAAAATTTGAGATTAATCTATATAATTTTGTTCGAAAGCCTATAATTAACTATTTGAACTCATAAAATTTAGTTAAATATCATTTGGTTGTCGTTTTGATGCGATTAATACGAGCATGTCTAAATGTGCTCTATAGAGAATCTGTTCGAATTTTAACTGAGTAAAAACCTTAAAATTTGAGATTAATCTCTATAATTTTGTTCAAAAGCCCATAATTAAATATTTAAACTCATAAAATTTGATTTAATAATATTTGGTTGTCGTTTTGTTGGGATTAAAACGTGCATGTCTAAATGGCCTTTATAGAGATTCCGTTCTAATTTTAACCGAGTAAAATTCTAAAAATTTCAGATTAATCTGTATAATTTTGTTCAAAAGCTAATAATTAAATATTTGAAATAATAAAATTTGATTTTAATAAAATTTGGCTGTCGTTTTGATGCGATTAAAACCTGTATGTCTAAATGGGCTTTATAGAGATTCCGTTCGAATTTTAACCGAGTAAAATTTTGAAAATTTCAGATTAATCTATATAATTTTGTTCAAAAGCTAATAATTAAATATTTGAAATCATAAAATTTGATTTTAATAAAATTTGGTTGTCGTGTTGATGCGATTAATATGAGCATGTCTAAATATGCTCTATGGAGAATCCGTTCGAATTTTAACCAAGTAAAAACCTTAAAATTTGATATTAATCTGTATAATTTTGTTCAAAATCCCATAATTAAATATTTAAACTCATAAAATTTGATTTAATAACATTTGGTTGTCGTTTTGTTGGGATTAAAACGTGCATGTCTAATTGGGCATTATAGAGATTCCGTTCTAATTTTAACCGAGTAAAATTCTGAAAATTTCAGATTAATCTGTATAATTTTGTTCAAAAGCTAATAATTAAATATTTAAAATCATAAAATTTGATTTTAATAAAATTTGGTTGTCGTTTTAATGCGATTAAAATGTGCATGTCTAAATGGGCTTTATAGAGATTCCGTTCGAGTTTTAACCGAGTAAAAACCTTAAAATTTGAGATTAATCTATATAATTTTCATCGAAAGCCTATAATTAACTATTTTAACTCATAAAATTTAGTTAAATAACATTTGGTTGTCGTTTTGATGCGATTAATACGAGCATGTCTAAATGTTCTCTATAGAGAATCCGTTCGAATTTTGACCGAGTAAAAACCATAAAATTTGAGATTAATCTGTATAATTTTTTTCAAAAGCCCATAATTAAATATTTAAACTCATAAAATTTAATTTAATAACATTTGGTTGTCGTTTTTTTTTGGATTAAAACGTGCATGTCTAAATGGGCTTTATAGAGATTTTATTCTAATTTTAACCGAGTAAAATTCTAAAAATTTTAGATTAATCTGTATAATTTTGTTCAAAAGCTAATAATTAAATATTTGAAATCATAAAATTTTATTTTAATAAAATTTGGTTGTTGTTTTGATGCGATTAAAACGAGCATGTCTAAATGTGCTCTATAGAGAATCCGTTCAAATTTTAACCGAGTAAAAACCTTAAAATTTGAGATTAATCATTATAATTTTGTTCAAAAGCCCATAATTAAATATTTAAACTCATAAAATTTGATTTAATAACATTTGGTTGTCGTTTTGTTGGGATTAAAACGTGCATGTCTAGATGAGCTCTATAGAGATTTCGTTCTATTTTTAACCGAGTAAAATTCTGAAAATTTCAGATTAATCTGTATAATTTTGTTCAAAAGCTAATAATTAAATATTTGAAATCATCAAATTTAATTTTAATAAATTTGGTTGTCATTTTGATGCGATTAAAACGTGCATATCTAAATAGGCATTATAGAGATTCCGTTCGAATTTTATTGAGTAAAAAGCTGAAAATTTGAGATTAATCTGTATTATTTTGTTCAAAAGCCTACAATTAAATATTTAAACTCATAAAATTTGATTTAATAACATTTGGTTGTCTTTTTGTTGGCATTAAAACGTACATGTCTAAATGGGCTTTATAGAGATTCCGCTCTAATTCTAATCGAGTAAAATTCTGAAAATTTAAGATTAATCTATATAATTTTGTTCAAAGGCTAATAATTAAATATTTGAAAACATAAAATTTGATTTTAATAAAATTTAATTTTAATAAAATTTGGTTGTCGTTTTGATGCGATTAAAACGTGCATGTCTAAATGGGCTTTACTGAGATTCCGTTCGAATTTTAATCGAGTAAAAAGCTGAAAATTTGAGATTAATCTGTATAATTTTGTTCAAAAGCCTATAATTAACTATTTGAACTCATAAAATTTAGTTAAATAATAGTTGGTTGTCTTTTTGATGCGATTAATACGAGCATGTCTAAATGTGCTCTATAGAGAATCCGTTCGAATTTTAACCGAGTAAAAACCTTAAAATTTGAGATTAATCTGTATAATTTTGTTCAAAATCCTATAATTAAATATTTAAACTCATAAAATTTGATTTAATAACATTTGGTTGTCGTTTTGTTGGGATTAAAACGTGCATGTCTAAATGGGCTTTATAGAGATTCTATTCTAATTTTAACCGAGTAAAATTCTGAAAATTTCAGATTAATCTGTATAATTTTGTTTAAAAGATAATAATTAAATTTTTGAAATCATAAAATTTGATTTTAATAAAATTTTGTTGTCGTTTTGATGCGATTAAAACGTGCATGTCTTAATGGGCTTTATAGAGATTCCGTTCGAATTTTAACCGAGTAAAATTTTTAAAATTTCAAATTAATCTATATAATTTTGTTCAAAAGCTAATAATTAAATATTTGAAATCATAAAATTTGATTTTAATAAAATTTGGTAATCGTTTTGATGCAATTAAAACGTGCATGTCTAAATGGGCTTTATAGAGATTCTGTTCGAGTTTTAACTGAGTAAAAACCTTAAAATTTGAGATTAATCTATATAATTTTCTTCGAAAGCCTATAATTAACTATTAGAATTCATAAAATTTAGTTAAATATCATTTGGTTGACGTTTTGATGCGATTAATACGAGCATGTCTAAATGTTCTCTATAGATAATTCGTTCGAATTTTAACCGAGTAAAAACCTTAAAATTTGAGATTAATCTGTATAATTTTGTTCAAAAGCCCATAATTAAATATTTAAACTCATAAAATTTGATTTAATAACATTTGGTTATCGTTTTATTGGGATTAAAACGTGTATGTCTAAATGGGCATTATAGAGATTCCGTTCGAATTTTAACCGAGTAAAAAGCTGAAAATTTAAGATTAATCTATATAATTTTGTTCAAAGGCTAATAATTAAATATTTGAAAACATAAAATTTGATTTTAATAAAATTTGGTTGTCGTTTTGATGCGATTAAAACGTGCATGTCTAAATGGGTTTACTGAGATTCCGTTTGAGTTTTAACCGAGTAAAAACCTTAAAATTTGAGATTAATCTATATAATTTTCATCGAAAGCCTATAATTAACTATTTTAACTCATAAAATTTAGTTAAATAACATTTGGTTGTCGTTTTGATGCGATTAATACGAGCATGTCTAAATGTTGTCTATAGAGAATCCGTTCGAATTTTGACCGAGTAAAAACCATAAAATTTGAGATTAATCTGTGTAATTTTGTTCAAATACCCATAATTAAATATTTAAACTCATAAAATTTAATTTAATAACATTTGGTTGTCGTTTTTTTTGGTTTAAAACGTGCATGTCTAAATGGGCTTTATAGAGATTTTATTCTAATTTTAACCGAGTAAAATTCTAAAAATTTCAGATTAATCTGTATAATTTTGTTCAAAAGCTAATAATTAAATATTTGAAATCATAAAATTTTATTTTAATAAAATTTGGTTGTTGTTTTGATGCGATTAAAACGAGCATGTCTAAATGTGCTCTATAGAGAATCCGTTCAAATTTTAACCGAGTAAAAACCTTAAAATTTGAGATTAATCATTATAATTTTGTTTAAAAGCCCATAATTAAATATTTAAACTCATAAAATTTGATTTAATAACATTTGGTTGTCGTTTTGTTGGGATTAAAACGTGCATGTCTAGATGAGCTCTATAGAGATTCTGTTCTATTTTTAACCGAGTAAAATTCTAAAAATTTCAGATTAATCTGTATAATTTTGTTCAAAAGCTAATAATTAAATATTTGAAATCATACAATTTGATTTTAATAAATTTGATTGTCATTTTGATGCGATTAAAACGTGCATATCTAAATAGGCTTTATAGAGATTCCGTTCGAATTTTATCGAGTAAAAGGCTGAAAATTTGAGATTAATCTGTATAATTTTGTTCAAAAGCCTATAATTAAATATTTATACTCATAAAATTTGATTTAATAACATTTGGTTGTCTTTTTGTTGGGATTAAAACGTACATGTCTAAATGGGCTTTATAGAGATTCCGCTCTAATTCTAATCGAGTAAAATTCTGAATATTTAAGATTAATCTATATAATTTTGTTCAAAGGCTAATAATTAAATATTTGAAAACATAAAATTTGATTTTAATAAAATTTAATTTTAATAAAATTTCAGATTAATCTGTATAATTTTGTTCAAAAGCTAATAATTAAATATATGAAATCATAAAATTTGATTTTAATAAAATTTGATTGTCGTTTTGATGCAATTAAAACTTGTATGTCTAAATGGGCATTATAGAGATTCCGTTCGAATTTTAACCGAGTAAAAAGCTGAAAATTTGAGATTAATATGTATAACTTTGTTCAAAAGCCTATAATTAACTATTTGAACTCATAAAATTTAATTTAATAACATTTGCTTGTCGTTTTGATGCGATTAATACGAGCATATCTAAATATGCTCTATAGAGAATCCGTTCGAATTTTAACTGAGTAAAAACCTTAAAATTTGAGATTAATCTGTATAATTTTGTTTAAAAGCCCATAATTAATATTTGAACTCATAAAATTTGATTTAATAAAATTTGGTTATCGTTTTGATGCAATTAAAACGTGCATGTCTAAATGGGCTTTATAGAGATTCTGTTCGAATTTTAACCGAGTAAAAAGCTGAAAATTTGAGATTAATCTGTATAATTTTGTTCAAAAGCCTATAATTAACTATTTGAACTCATAAAATTTAGGTTCATAAAATTTGGTTTTTGTTTTGATGCGATTAATACGAGCATGTCTAAATGTGCTTTATAGAGAATCCGTTCGAATTTTAACCGAGTAAAAACCTTAAAATTTGAGATTAATCTGTATAATTTTGTTTAAAAACCCATAATTAAATCTTTAAACTCATAAAATTTGATTTAGTAACATTTGGTTGTCGTTTTGTTGGGATTAAAACGTGCATGTCTAAATGGGCTTTATAGAGATTCTGTTCTAATTTTAACCGAGTAAAATTCTGAAAATTTCAGATTAATCTGTATAATTTTGTTCAAAAGCTAATAATTAAATATTTGAAATCATAAAATTTGATTTTAATAAAATTTGGTTGTCGTTTTGATGCGATTAAAACCTGTATGTCTAAATGGGCTTTATAGAGATTCTGTTCGAATTTTAACCGAGTAAAAAGCTGAAAATTTGAGATTAATCTGTATAATTTTGTTCAAAAGCCTATAATTAACTATTTGAACTCATAAAATTTAGGTTCATAAAATTTGGTTTTCGTTTTGATGCGATTAATACGAGCATGTCTAAATGTGCTTTATAGAGAATCCGTTCGAATTTTAACCGAGTAAAAACCTTAAAATTTGAGATTAATCTGTATAATTTTGTTTAAAAACCCATAATTAAATCTTTAAACTCATAAAATTTAATTTAGTAACATTTGGTTGTCGTTTTGTTGGGATTAAAACGTGCATGTCTAAATGGGCTTTATAGAGATTCTGTTCTAATTTTAACCGAGTAAAATTCTGAAAATTTCAGATTAATCTGTATAATTTTGTTCAAAAGCTAATAATTAAATATCTGAAATCATAAAATTTGATTTTAATAAATTTGGTTGTCATTTTGATGCGATTAAAACGTGCATATCTAAATAGGCTTTATAGAGATTCCGTTCGAATTTTATCGAGTAAAAGGCTGAAAATTTGAGATTAATCTGTATAATTTTGTTCAAAAGCCTATAATTAAATATTTATACTCATAAAATTTGATTTAATAACATTTGGTTGTCGTTTTGTTGGGATTAAAACGTACATGTCTAAATGGGCTTTATAGAGATTCCGCTCTAATTCTAATCGAGTAAAATTCTGAATATTTAAGATTAATCTATATAATTTTGTTCAAAGGCTAATAATTAAATATTTGAAAACATAAAATTTGATTTTAATAAAATTTGGTTGTCGTTTTGATGCGATTAAAACGTGCATGTCTAAATGGGCTTTACTGAGATTCCGTTCGAATTTTAACCGAGTAAAAACCTTAAAATTTGAGATTAATCTGTATAATTTTGTTCAAAAGCCCATAATTAAATCTTTAAACTCATAAAATTTGATTTAGTAACATTTGGTTGTCGTTTTGTTGGGATTAAAACGTGCATGTCTAAATGGGCTTTATAGAGATTTTGTTCTAATTTTAACCGAGTAAAATTCTGAAAATTTCAGATTAATCTGTATAATTTTGTTCAAAAGCTAATAATTAAATATTTGAAATCATAAAATTTGATTTTAATAAAATTTGGTTGTCTTTTTGATGCGATTAAAACCTGTATGTCTAAATGGGCTTTATGGAGATTCTGTTCGAATTTTAACCAAGTAAAAAGCTGAAAATTTGAGATTAATCTGTATAATTTTGTTCAAAAGCCTATAATTAACTATTTGAACTCATAAAATTTAGGTTCATAAAATTTGGTTTTCGTTTTGATGCGATTAATACGAGCATGTCTAAATGTGCTTTATAGAGAATCCGTTCGAATTTTAACCGAGTAAAAACCTTAAAATTTGAGATTAATCTGTATAATTTTGTTTAAAAACCCATAATTAAATCTTTAAACTCATAAAATTTGATTTAGTAACATTTGGTTGTCGTTTTGTTGGGATTAAAACGTGCATGTCTAAATGGGCTTTATAGAGATTCTGTTCTAATTTTAACCGAGTAAAATTCTGAAAATTTCAGATTAATCTATATAATTTTTTTCAAAAGCTAATAATTAAATATCTGAAATCATAAAATTTGATTTTAATAAAATTTGGTTGTCGTTTTGATGCGATTAAAACGTGCATGTCTAAATGGGCATTATAGAGATTCCGTTAGAATTTTAACCGAGTAAAAAGCTGAAAATTTGAGATTAATCTGTATAATTTTGTTCAAAAGCCTATAATTAACTGTTTGAACTCATAAAATTTAGTTTAATAACATTTGGTTGTCGTTTTGATGCGATTAATAAGAGCATGTCTAAATGTCATCTATAGAGAATGCTTTCGAATTTTAGCTGAGTAAAAACCTTAAAATTTGAGATTAATATATATAATTTTGTTCAAAAGCCCATAATTAAATATTTAAACTAATAAAATTTGATTTAATAATATTTGATTGTCGTTTTGTTGGGATTAAAACGTTCATGTCTAAATGGGCTCTATAGAGATTCCGTTCTAATTTTAACCGAGTAAAATTCTGTAAATTTCAGATTAATCTGTATAATTTTGTTTAAAAGCTAATAATTAAATATTTGTAATCATAAAATTGGATTTTAATAAAATTTGGTTGTCGTTTTGATGTTGTTAAAACGTGTATGTCTAAATGGGCATTATAGATTTTCTGTTCGAATTTTAACCGAGTAAAAAGCTGAAAATTTGAGATTAATCTGTATAATTTTGTTCAAAAGCCTATAATTAACTATTTGAACTCATAAAAATTAGTTTAATAACATTTGGTTGTCATTTTGATGCGATTAATACGAGCATGTATAAATGTGCTATATAGAGAATCCGTTCGAATTTTAACCGAGTAAAAACCATAAAATTTGAGATTAATCTGTATAATTTTCTTTAAAAGCCCATAATTAAATATTTAAACTAATAAAATTTGATTCAATAACATTTGGTTGTCGTTTTGTTGGGATTAAATAGTGCATGTCTAAATGAGCTCTATAGAGATTCCGTTCTAATTTTAACAAAGTAAAATTCTGAAAATTTCAGATTAATCTGTATAATTTTTTTCAAAAGCTAATAATTAAATATCTGAAATCATAAAATTTGATTTTAATAAAATTTGGTTGTCGTTTTGATGCGATTAAAACGTGCATGTCTAAATGGGCTTTATAGAGATTCCGTTAGAATTTTAACCGAGTAAAAAGCTGAAAATTTGAGATTAATCTGTATAATTTTGTTCAAAAGCCTATAATTAACTATTTGAACTCATAAAATTTAGTTAAATAATAGTTGGTTGTCTTTTTGATGCGATTAATACGAGCATGTCTAAATGTGCTCTATAGAGAATCCGTTCGAATTTTAACCGAGTAAAAACCTTAAAATTTGAGATTAATCTGTATAATTTTGTTCAAAATCCTATAATTAAATATTTAAACTCATAAAATTTGATTTAATAACATTTGGTTGTCGTTTTGTTGGGATTAAAACGTGCATGTCTAAATGGGCTTTATAGAGATTCTATTCTAATTTTAACCGAGTAAAATTCTGAAAATTTCAGATTAATCTGTATAATTTTGTTTAAAAGATAATAATTAAATTTTTGAAATCATAAAATTTGATTTTAATAAAATTTTGTTGTCGTTTTGATGCGATTAAAACGTGCATGTCTAAATTGGCTTTATAGAAAATCCGTTCGAATTTTAACCGAGTAAAAATCTTAAAATTTGAGATTAATCTGTATAATTTTGTTCAAAGGCTAATAATTAAATATTTGAAAACTTAAAATTTGATTTTAATAAAATTTGTTTGTTGTTTTGATGCCATTAAAACGTGCATGTCTAAATGGGCTTTACTGAGATTCCGTTTGAATTTTAATCGAGTAAAAAGCTGAAAATTTGAGTTTAATCTGTATAATTTTGTCCAAAAGCCTATAATTAACTATTTGAACTCATAAAATTTAGTTTAATAACATTTAGTTGTCGTTTTGATATGATTAATACGAGCATGTCTAAATGTGCTCTATAGAGAATCTATTCGAATTTTAACCGAGTAAAAACCTTAAAATTTGAGATTAATCTGTATGATTTTGTTCAAAAGCCCATAATTAAATATTTAAACTCATAAAATTTGTTTTAATAACATTTGGTTGTCGTTTTTTTGGGATTAAAACGTGCATATCTAAATGGGCTTTATAGAGATTCCGTTCTAATTTTAACAGAGTAAAATTCTAAAATTTCAGATAAATCTATATAATTTTATTCAAAAGCTAATAATTAAATATTTGAAATCATAAAATTTGATTTTAATAAAATTTGGTTGTCGTTTTGATGCGATTAAAACATGCATATCTAAATGGGCTTTATAGAGATTTCGTTCGAATTTTAACCGAGTAAAAAGCTAAAAATTTGAGATTAATCTGCATAATTTTGTTCAAAAGCCTATAATTAACTATTTGAACTCATAAATTTTAGTTAAATAACATTTTGTTGCTGTTTTGGTGCGATTAATACGAGCATGTCTAAATGTGCTCTATAGAGAATCCGTTCGAATATTAACCGAGTAAAAACCTTAAAATTTGAGATTAATCTGTATAATTTTGCTCAAAAGCCCATAATTAAAAATTTAAACTCATAAAATTTGATTAAATAACATTTGGTTGTCGTTTTTTTGGGATTAAAACGTGCATGTCTAAATGGGCTTTATAGAGATTCCGTTCTAATTTTAAACGAATAAAATTCTAAAAATTTCAGATTAATCAGTATAATTTTGTTCAAAAGCTAATAATTAAATTTTTGAAATCATAAAATTTGATTTTAATAAAATTTGGTTGTCGTTTTGATGCGATTAAAACATGCATGTCTAAATGGGCTTTATAGAGATTCCGTTCGAATTTTAACCGAGTAAAAAGCTTAAAATTTGAGATTAATCTGTATAATTTTGCTCAAAAGCCTATAATTAACTATTTAAACACATAAAATTTAGTTAAATAATATTTGGTTGTCGTTTTGATGCGATTAATACGAGCATGTCTAAATGTGCTCTATAGAGAATCCGTTAGAATTTTAACCGAGTAAAAACCTTAAAATTTGAGATTAATCTGTATGATTTTGTTCAAAGGCCCATAATTAAAAATTTAAACAAAGAAAATTTGATTTAATAACATTTGGTTGTCGTTTTTTTTGGATTAAAACGTGCATGTCTAAATGGGCTTTATAGAGATTCCGTTCTAATTTTAACCGAGTAAAATTCAGAAAATTTCAGATTAATCTGTATAATTTTGTTCAAAAGCTAATAATTAAATTTTTGAAATCATAAAATTTGATTTTAAAAAAATTTGGTTGTCGTTTTGATGCGATTAAAACGTGCATGTCTAAATGTGCTTTATAGAGATTTACGTTCGAATTTTAACCGAGTAAAAAGCTGAAAATTTGAGATTAATCTGTATAATTTTGTTCAAAAGCCTATAATTAACTATTTGAACTCATAAAATTTAATTTAATAACATTTGGTTGTCATTTTGATGCGATTAATACGAGCATGTCTAATTGTGCTTTATAGAGAATCCGTTCGAATTTTAACCGAGTAAAAACCTTAAAATTTGAGATTAATCTGTATAGTTTTGTTCAAAAGCCCATAATTACATATTTAAACTCATAAAATTTGATTTAATAACATTTGGTTGTCGTTTTGCTGGGATTAAAACGTGCATGTCTAAATGGGCTTTATAGAGATTCTGTTCTAATTTTAATCGAGTAAAATTCTGAAAATTTTAGATTAATCTGTATAATTTTGTTCAAAAGCTAATAATTAAATATTTGAACTCATAAAATTTGATTTTAATAAAATTTGGTTGTCGTTTTTTTGGATTAAAACGTGCATGTCTAAATGGGCTTTATAGAGATTCTGTTTTAATTTTAACCGAGTAAAATTCTGGAAATTTCAGATTAATCTCTATAATTTTGTTCAAAAGCTAATAATTAAATTTTTGAAATCATAAAATTTGGTTGTCGTTTTGATGCGATTAAAACGTGCATGTCTAAATGGGCTTTATAGAGATTCCGTTCAAATTTTTACCGAGTAAAAAGCCGAAATTTTGAGATTAATCTGTACAATTTTGTCCAAAAGCCTATAATTAACTATTTGAACTCATAAAATTTAGTTTAATAACATTTAGTTGTCGTTTTGATATGATTTATACGAGCATGTCTAAATGTGCTCTATAGAGAATCTGTTCGAATTTTAACCGAGTAAAAACCTTAAAATTTGAGATTAATCTGTATGATTTTGTTCAAAAGCCCATAATTAAATATTTAAACTCATAAAATTTGTTTTAATAACATTTGGTTGTCGTTTTGTTGGGATTAAAACGTGCATATCTAAATGGGCTTTATAGAGATTCCGTTCTAATTTTAACAGAGTAAAATTCTAAAATTTCAGATAAATCTATATAATTTTGTTCAAAAGCTAATAATTAAGTATTTGAAATCATAAAATTTGATTTTAATAAAATTTGGTTGTCGTTTTGATGCGATTAAAACATGCATATCTAAATGGGCTTTATAGAGATTTCGTTCGAATTTTAACCGAGTAAAAAGCTAAAAATTTGAGATTAATCTGCATAATTTTGTTCAAAAGCCTATAATTAAGTATTTGAACTCATAAATTTTAGTTAAATATCATTTGGTTGTCGTTTTGATGCGATTAATACGAGCATGTCTAAATGTGCTCTATAGAGAATCCGTTCGAATATTAACCGAGTAAAAACCTTAAAATTTGAGATTAATCTGTATAATTTTGCTCAAAAGCCCATAATTAAAAATTTAAACTCATAAAATTTGATTAAATAACATTTGGTTGTCGTTTTTTTGGGATTAAAACGTGCATGTCTAAATGGGCTTTATAGAGATTCCGTTCTAATTTTAAACGAATAAAATTCTGAAAATTTCAGATTAATCAGTATAATTTTGTTCAAAAGCTAATAATTAAATTTTTGAAATCATAAAATTTGATTTTAATAAAATTTGGTTGTCGTTTTGATGCGATTAAAACATGCATGTCTAAATGGGCTTTATAGAGATTCCGTTCGAATTTTAACCGAGTAAAAAGCTTAAAATTTGAGATTAATCTGTATAATTTTGCTCAAAAGCCTATAATTAACTATTTAAACACATAAAATTTAGTTAAATAATATTTGGTTGTCGTTTTGATGCGATTAATACGAGCATGTCTAAAGGTGCTCTATAGAGAATCCGTTTGAATTTTAACCGAGTAAAAACCTTAAAATTTGAGATTAATCTGTATGATTTTGTTCAAAAGCCCATAATTACATATTTAAACTCATAAAATTTGATTTAATAACATTTGGTTGTCGTTTTGCTGGGATTAAAACGTGCATGTCTAAATGGGCTTTATAGAGATTCTGTTCTAATTTTAATCGAGTAAAATTCTGAAAATTTCAGATTAATCTGTATAATTTTGTTCAAAAGCTAATAATTAAATATTTGAACTCATAAAATTTGATTTTAATAAAATTTGGTTGTCGTTTTTTTGGATTAAAACGTGCATGTCTAAATGGGCTTTATAGAGATTCCGTTCTAATTTTAACCGAGTAAAATTCTGGAAATTTCAGATTAATCTCTATAATTTTATTCAAAAGCTAATAATTAAATTTTTGAAATCATAAAATTTGGTTGTCGTTTTGATGCGATTAAAACGTGCATGTCTAAATGGGCTTTATAGAGATTCCGTTCAAATTTTAACCGAGTAAAAAGCTGAAATTTTGAGATTAATCTGTACAATTTTGTTCAAAAGCCTATAATTAACTATTTGAATTCTTAAAATTTAATTTAATAACATTTGGTTGTCGTTTTGATGCCATTAATACGAGCATGTCTTAATGTGCTTTATAGAGAATCCGTTCGAATTTTAACCGAGTAAAACCCTTAAAATTTGAGATTAATATGTATAATTTTGTTCAAAACCCCATGATTAAATATTTGAACTCATAAAATTTGATTTAATAACATTTGGTTGTCGTTTTCTTGGGAAAAAAACGTGCATGTCTAAATGGGCTTTATAGAGATTCCGTTCTAATTTTAATCGAGTAAAATTCTGAAAATTTAAGATTAATCTGTATAATTTTGTTCAAAATCTAATAATTAAATATTTGAAACATAAATTTTTTTTTAATAAAATTTGATTGTCGTTTTGATGCGATTAAAACGTGCATGTCTAAATGAGCTCTATAGAGATTCCGTTTAAATTTTAACCGAGTAAAATTCTGAAAATTTCAGATTAATCTTTATAATTTTGTTCAAAAGCTAATAATTAAATATTTGAAATCATAAAATTTGATTTTATTAAATTTGGTTGTCGTTTTGATGCGATTAAAACGTGCATGTCTAAATGGGCTTTATAGAGATTCCGTTCGAATTTTAATCGAGTAAAAATCTGAAAATTTGAGATTAATCTGTACAATTTTGTTCAAAAGCCAATAGTTAACTATTTGAACTCATAAAATTTAATTTAATAACATTTGATTATCGTTTTGATGCGATTAATACGAGCATGTCTAATTGTGCTCTATAGAGAATCCGTTCCAATTTTAACCGAGTAAAAACCTTAAAATTTGAGATTAATCTGTATAATTTTGTTCAAAAGCCCATAATTAAATATTTAAACTCATAAAATTTGATTTAATAACATTTGGTTGTCTTTTTTTTTGGATTAAAACGTGCATGTCTAAATGGGCTTTATAGAGATTTCGTTCTAATTTTAACCGAGTAAAATTTTGAAAATTTTAGATTAATCTGTATAATATTGTTCAGAAGCGAATAATTAAATTTTTGAAATCATCAAATTTGATTTTAATAAAATTTGGTTGTCGTTTTGATTGGATTAAAACGTGCGTAGCTAAATGTGCTTTATAGAGATTTTGTTCGAATTTTAACCGAGTAAAAAGCTGAAAACTTGAGATTAATCTGTATAATTTTGTTCAAAAGCCTATAATTAACTATTTGAATTCATAAAATTTAATTTAATAATATTTGGTTGTCATTTTGATGCTATTAATACGATCATGTCTAAATGTGCTTTATAGAGAATCCGTTCGAATTTTAACTGAGTAAAACCCTTAAAATTTGAGATTAATCTGTATAATTAACTATTTGAATTCATAAAATTTAATTTAATAATATTTGGTTTACGTGTAAATGCATGAGCATGATTTGAAATGGTGCATACATGAGAATTACTTGCTGAAATGCATAGCTTATTTAGCATCCATGGTTATGGAAAATTATGAGAAATGATTTGGAATACAATGTGGTTAATTGCCTTATACATGATGGTACCTTTGGGCATGGCTTTGGTTCATTTGTTGAACATTTTATGCATGCATTATGAGCAGCAAGTTATCATGCACATTTGGTTATGATATTGGCTTAGTGACACTAACTTTAGATTCGAATACGAATGACATGTCATTAGGATTGAGTGCACTATAAAATAAAGAGAATATTGATATTGCCTACACGTAAACAAGGGTGACTTTGTGTCCAACCGTGCGTGGTAGTGTCGCCTACACGTAAACAAGGGCGACTTTGTGTCCAACCGTGCGTGTAGAGCTTGCCTATATGTAGACAAGGATGACTTTGTGTCCGACCGTGCATATAGTTGACCCATACGTAGACAAGGGCGACTTTGTGTCCAACCGTGCGTAATGGGGGATAACATGTATACAAGGGGGACTAAGTGTCCGACCGATGCATGTTGAGAAAAAGGATCCGTGTATTCGGTGAACCCAAGGTTCACATTAAGTGGTCACTAAAATGCCAATATACATACATGAATTTGAGAATAAGATTGTACATCATTTACAAATTGTTTTGAAAAGGTTATGTGAATTTAAGGATGCATATGATTTTAAGAATATGAGCATGAGATGTTAGCATGCATGATTTAATAAAGTGTTTCAAGTTATATTTTCAACATGGTTTTAAATAGATGCATTGATGATTTGTGTAGAGCTTCCTCACTAAGCAAGTTTGCTTAAGCTCTCTTTTCATCCTTGCAGAAAAATAAAGGCTATTGAGGCTTTGTTCGAGGCAAGGGAACCAAGGGGAAGAAACACATTGAATTTGGTATGTTTTTGGCAAATAAATTGGGCAAGGCAATGTGTAACACAACCTATGTGAGGAGTATGTTCTTAGGTTTTGAATCATGTTGTAACAAGACCATTAATGTTTGATTGCTATTGTTGAACTTTGGGAATTGTTGAATTGTTGAAGAATGTACTATCATGATTGCTATGTTGTTAATCTCTTCTTAGGGAGCATGCCTATAGCTTGAATGATGTCCATGACGTAGTTAATTATGTAACACAACCTATGTGAGGAGTATGTTCTTAGGTTTTGAATCATGTTGTAACAAGACCATTAATGTTTGATTGCTATTGTTGAACTTTGGGAATTGTTGAATTGTTAAAGCATGTACTATTATGATTGCTATGTTGTTAATCTCTTCTTAGGGAGCATGCCTATAGCTTGAATGATGTCCATGACGTAGTTAATTATGTGCCATAGGTTGTTAATCATGTTTAGGATTGATGCATTTAGTAGTTCTAATTAATGGTTGAGTATTGAGCATTTGGTTTGTACTTAGTGAAATGAAATATTTGGCTCCAGACCCAAAGTTTTGAAAACTTTGATTGAAGGTTCCGAAACCATTGTCAAATAGTTTCGAAACCTTTATAAGGTTTCGGAACCTTCCGGACAGTTTCAATTATAGGAAGTTACTAGACGCGATAAGTTTCGAAACTTTCCAAGAATGTTTCGAAACCTTTTTAAAAAAGTTTCGGAACCTCTGGGAAGGTTTCGAAACCTTTGATCACCTAGAATTGAAAGTTGCTGGAAATTATATTTTAGTCCCGGATATCTTCCTTTATTCGATTAAGGTACTTGTAGATGTTATTTTGAGCTGAAATTTTACATGCATGCTTAAAGTTGATTTAATTTCAAGATGATTAATTTAATTTGGTTGAAGTTCTTGTATTTTGGAAGATTTACATTTTGGTCCTTAAATTAGTGAAACGTGCAATTGACGATGTTAGAATAATCCGTTTGAGTTGAAACTTGCTGTGAAGTATGCTTGGGTGTTTGATTGAACATTGATGGAAAGAATTTCTACTTTGCTAATCGTATTTAAAAGTTTTACGTTTTAGTCCTTAATCCATGTAAGTGTTTAATCGGATGGTTGTTCTAACTAATGTGTTACCGGTATTGCTTTGTATGAGACCATGTCACGTAGGAGCAAGACTGTGCATTTAGTAAGATAAAATAAAAAAAGTAACAGTTTTAGGGTTGTTTATTGAATCGAACCTTCGCGGGTTTGGTTTGATATTCCCCGTGTAACCCGTTAGTGCCGGTTTCGTCTAGGCCGGGCTAAGGGGGTTACATTGGTTATTGTTTTGATGTGATTAAAACGTGCATGTCTAAATGGTCTTTATAGAGATTCCGTTCAAATTTTAACCGAGTAAAAAGCAGAAAATTTGAGATTAGTCAGTATAATTTTGTTCAAAAGCCTATAATTAACTATTTGATCTTATAAAATTTAAGTTAATAAAATTTGGTTGTCGTTTTGATGCGATTAATACGAGCATGTATAAATATGCTCTATAAAGAAACCGTTCGAAATTTAATCGAGTAAAAACCTAAAAATTTGAGATTAATCTGTATAATTTTTTTTCAAAAGCCCATAATTAAATATTTAAACTCATTAAATTTGATTTAATAACATTTGGTTGTCGTTTTGTTGGGATTAAAACGTGAATGTCTAAATGGGCTTTATAGAGATTCCGTTCTAATTTTAACCGAGTAAAATTCTAAATATTTCAGATTAATCTGTGTAATTTTGTTCAAAAGCTAATAATTAAATATTTGAAATCATAAAATTTGATTTCAAAAAAATTTGGTTGTCGTTTTGATGCGATTAAAACGTGCATGTCTAAATGGGCTTTATAGAGATTCCGTTCGAATTTTAACCGAGTAAAAAGCTGAAAATATGAGATTAATCAGTATAATTTTGTTCAAAAGCCTATAATTAACTATTTGAACTCATAAAATTTAATTTAATAACATTTGGTTGTCGTTTTGATGCGATTAATACGAGCATGTCTAAATATGCTCTATAGAGAATCCGTTCAAATTTTAACCGAGTAAAAACCTTAAAATTTGAGATTAATCAATATAATTTTATTCAAAAGCCCTTGATTAAATATTTAAACTCATAAAATTTGATTTAATAGCATTTTGTTATCATTATGTTGGGATTAAATCGTGCATGTCTAAATGGGCTTTATAGAGATTCCGTACTAATTTTAACCGAGTAAAATTTTGAAAATTTCAGATTAATCTGTGTAATTTTGTTTAAAAGCTAATAATTAAATATTTGAAATCATAAAATTTGATTTTAATAAAATTTGGTTGTCGTTTTGATGCGATTAAAACGTGCATGTCTAAATGGACTTTATAGAGATTCCGTTCGAATTTTAATCGAGTCAAAAGCTGAAAAATTGAGATTAATCTGTATAATTTTGTTCAAAAGCCTATAATTAACAATTTTAACTCATAAAATTTAATTTAATAACACTTGGTTGTCGTTTTGATGCGATTAATACGAGCATGTCCAAATGTGCTCTATAGAGAATACGTTCGAATTTTACATGAGTAAAAACCTTAAAATTTGAGATTAATCTGTATAATTTTGTTCAAAAGCATATAATTAAATATTTAAACTCATAAAATTTGATTTAATAATATTTGGTTGTCGTTTTGTTGGGATTAAAACGTGCATGTCTAAATGGGCTTTATAGAGATTCCGTTCTAATTTTAACTGATTGGTGATTTAAATTGTTACTTTTTAATTGTTAATTATCTTATTTTCATGAATTTATCACTACTAATTTGAGTGAATTTTGTATGTTTTATGTGCAGTGACCTGTTTCTATAATTGGTGATTAAAAAAGACAATTTCTGCATTTTCTAGAAGATTCTGGAGATAGTCCAGTCAGCGAGATTTGAGAGAATTCTGGAGACGGTTCAGCAACAAGATTTGAGAAGATTTTTAGGATAAGATATTTTGTTTTTAAATTTTAAACTCAAGAATTATCTTTTTATC
Source organism: Abelmoschus esculentus (assembly GCA_035048815.1). NCBI lineage: Eukaryota > Viridiplantae > Streptophyta > Magnoliopsida > Malvales > Malvaceae > Abelmoschus > Abelmoschus esculentus. Next base: position 16,613,933 of record JAUCBN010000008.1, on the reverse strand, counting down.
TTTTATTTTATTTTTGAATTAGTTTATTATTTTTAGGTTATTAGTAGCCTATTAATACCCTCTATGGGTAAGGCTTTAGATCATCCATCACTTTGTCTTTGAATTCTTGTCTTGCTTCTTTATTCTATAAAATTTCTTTTCGTTTCTTTATTTTTAGTCTTTTTAATATTTTGCAAAAATATGCTAAGTATGATAATTGATGTCATGCTTAGCTAATTTCTTTTAAGCCGAGAGCTAATAATGAATCAACTCAAAGCGTGAGAATTAAATAGTACTTAATTTCCTTCGGGAAACATTCTTATTTTTCTGTTTTATTAGTTTGACAATCGGTCTTACTTACAAAATTAAAACATTTTTCAAACCAAAAAGAGCTCGTTGGTCTGGATGTTGTTTTAATATATAGTGGGAGGAAGGATTTGCCTGTGGCAATTTTGACTTCCTGTGAACACACTTAGCGGCGGCCCGCTAAGCAAAAATAAGATCGGATTCGATTCTCGATGAGACAACATAATTCGAGTTGGGCTTTTCTAATACTTAATCTGATTGTTTTAACGACAATAGCTTTGGTTAATCCACTCAAGAATCATCTTTCAAAGATAGGCTTGGGAAGATTGGTTACAAGAGAGAAAGGCAAGTTACAATGGGTTGGTCCTTGTAGACTGTAACCGACATGAATCCCGAAGTAAAAATCATTTTCAGTGATCGACAGAATTGAAACAAAGTTAGATCGAGGTGATTTCTTCATTGTCATTTTCAACTATTATTTCTTTCTCTCAATTTTTATTTTTATATTTTATTTCTTATTTTATTTTATTTATTTTTTATTGCAATCTCATCAAACCCCCCCTTTTTAATTAATTATTTGCAGCATCCTGGACTGAAATCAGTACAGAATTACATCAGAAGTTCCAAATTTTCTATGGATCGACCCTCTTTACTATACTATCTTTTATTTATTTAATTTAAAGAGGAATATTTTATTTTGACTTGAAAAACGACGCTTGTAAATATTGGCGCCGTTGCCGGGGAATTTTCGGCAAATTACTGATTAAATTTTGTTTTGTTTTTATGACCAGGAGAAAACCGGGAAATCTTGTTGAACTTGACCCAGAAATTGAAGCAAGAGCTTGTAGAACTCACGGCGAAACACTTCGCAAGAAGAAATAACAAAGAGATCAAGGCAAGCAAGCTAGTTCGGAATCTAATTCTGAACCATTATCTCATACCCAATCCTATGGAGAGTTGAATTCGACATATATCCTATCTCATCAAACGCAAATTTTGAACCAAGACAGATGGCCAACCAAACGATTAGAGAGTTAAATGCAGCCCCCGAGATACAACAACCTCTTTGCATCACCTTTCCTAATGGCGAAACCCTATTTCAACTTAAGACAAGATTGATCCATCTCCTTCCTACTTATAATGGCCTTCCTAGTGAAAGTCCATATAAGCATCTCGTAGAATTTCATATGGTGTGCAGCAGTATGAAACAAAAAGAATACGAAACTCTTTATGATTACTGGGAGAGGTTTAAAAAATTGTGCGCCAGTTGTCCGTAGCATGGTCTTTCTGAGCAAACATTCCTTCAATATCTTTATGAAGGAATGCTTCCAGTTGATAGAAAAATGGTTGATGTCGCTAGTGGCGGTGCTCTCATTAACATGACAACCACGACAGCAAGAACGTTAATTTCCACTATGACGGCAAACTCATAACAATTTGGCTCAAGTGAACCTAGCCGACGGGTTCACGAGGTAAGTGCTATTTCAATTGAAAATAAACTCGACAAATTAACTAACATAGTTAATTTGTTTGTTTCAGGAAAAATTGGAATAACGAAAGCTTGTGGAATTTGCACAATGACAGATCATCCGACAGGCTGTTGTCCGTTGTTACAAGATGTATCCGAAGCAAATATTAATGCCATAGGAAATTTTCCGGGACCTCCTCAAAGAGCATATAACCCGTATGATAATACTTTTAATCCAGGATGGAGAGATCATCCAAACCTAAGATACGGTAACAATCAGAATTATCAAGCGAGGCCCCCTCCCTTCCCAACTCAAGCCCCACAGAAATCTTCCCTTGAGTCAATTATTGAAAAGTTAGCCACATCCCAAGAGAAGTTCCAATCTCAAACCCAACGAGAAATTCAAGAACTTGGAAAGCAATTAACACAATTAGCTCAGACAGTAGGCCGCTTAGAATCACAGGGTAGGTTGCCTTCGCAAACCGAATCAAATCCGAGAGAAAATGTGAGTTCAATTACTTTGCGAAGTGGCACCATCATCTCACCTGATCAACCGAACAAGTCCGCAAAAGAGACCGACGAACAAAAAAAGGATGCACCCCCAAAGGACTCAGAAAAAGAATCTTCACCCTCAAATGATTCTGGTAAAGTTGTTTCTCCCTCGTCTTTTCCTTCTACTTACAACACTTTGCCTCCTTTTCCTTCTAGGCTTGTGAAGCATGACAAGAAAGCAGAAGAGAAGGAAATTCTTGACGTCTTCAGAAAGGTGGAGATAAATATTCCTCTTCTCGATGTAATTCGAAAAATACCAAAGTATGCGAGGTTTCTCAAAGACCTCTATACAAACCGAAGACGATTGACTGGTCATGAAAAAGTAAACCTGGGCGAGAATATATCGACAATTTTTCAAAGGAAGCTACCTCCCAAATATAAAGATCAAGGTATGTTTTTCATACCGTACAAAATTGGTAATGTTGGAATTAAGCGTGCAATGTGTGACTTAGGCGCATCCATCAATGTAATGCCCCTTTCCGTCTACAACAAAATATCCAATGAAACTTTAAAAGAGACAAAGGTTACAGTTCAACTTGCTGATCGATCAATTATCTACCCTGAAGGAGTTCTAGAAAATGTTTTGGTAAAATGATCACAGTAATACTGGATCCGAAATACTTCTTGGTCGACCCTTCCTAAGTACAGCGCAAACGAAAATTGATGTCCGAAGCGGCATCTTAACTATGGAGTTTGACGGGGAAGTTGTTAAATTCGATGTATACAAAGCTATGAAATACCCAGATAGTGTGGCGAGTTAAAATTTCATAGATATTATTGATCCCTTGGCTAATGAATTTTTGGAATCTAATTTAATTCCTGATGTTGGCAGGGAAGTGGAAATAGAGGAGTTACATGATGATAAGGAGCTTGAAGAGATTTTTTCCTTTAATTTTTCTGCATCTAATTTTTGTTTAACACCTTCAAAAACTAAAATTTTTCCTTCGATATTGCAGGCGCCTCGACTCGAACTGAAGCAACTGCCGTCTCACCTTAAATATGCCTTTTTAGGAGAAAAGGATGCCTTACCGGTCATAATCTCAAGCAAGCTGTCAACGATGGAGGAAAAGGAGTTGGTTGCTATTTTACGCATGTATAAGGAAGCAATCGGTTAGACAATTGCTGATATTAAAGGTTTAAAACCATCCACATGCATGCACAAAATTAAGACGGAGGAAGGCGCAAAACCAACAAGGGAAGGATAAAGACGGTTGAACCCGCCAATGATGGAGGTTGTAAAAGAAGAAATCCAAAAGCTCTTTGACGCCGACATTATTTACCCAATCTCTGATAGTAATTGGGTAAGTCCAGTCCATGTCGTCCCAAAGATGACTGGAGTAACATTAGTTCAGAATACGGAAGGCGAAATGGTACCGACAAGAGTACAAAATGGATTGAGAGTTTGTATCGATTATAGGAAGCTTAATTCCTTTACCCGAAAAGACCATTTTCTATTACCTTTTATTGATCAAATGATAGAAAGATTAGCTGGAAAGTCTCACTATTGTTGCCTTGATGGATTTTCAGGATTTTTCCAGATTCTAGTGGCACCCGAGGACCAGGAAAAGATGATTTTTACTTGCCCTTTCGGAATATTCTCCTATCGTAGAATGCCCTTCGGATTGTGTAACGCTCCTGCAACATTTCAAAGGTGCATGATAAGTATATTTTCTGATCACATTGAAAAAGGTATCGAAGTGTTTATGGACGATTTCACCGTATACGGTAAGTCTTTTAATGAATGCCTTTCCAACCTTATGTTCTTAAACGATGAATTGAGTTTAAATTAGTACTTAACTATGAGAAGTTCCATTTCATGGTAAGAAAAGGTTTGGTTCTTGGGCATATCGTTTCATCTAAAAGAATTGTCGTTGATAAGGCAAAAATTGACGTAATTCGTTCACTACCATACCCCACTTCGGTGAGGGAAATTCGATCTTTTCTTGGCCATGCAGGTTTCTAAAGGCGATTCATAAAGGATTATTCTAAAGTAGCACAACCATTGTGTAGGCTCCTCCAAAAAGATGTTGCCTTTGATTTTGATGAAGCTTGTAAAAATTCTTTTGACACATTAAAAGAAAAGCTAATTTCCGCACTAATTGTGCAACCATCGGATTGGAGTCTTCCTTTCGAAATAATATGCGATGCTTCATATCTGAGTGTTGGAGCTGTTCTCGGCCAACGGAACGGGAAGGAACCGCACGTCATCGCTTATGCGTCAAAAACACTTGACCCGGCTCAACGCAATTATTCCACCACAGAAAAAGAATTGTTTGTTGTTATTTTTGCATTAGAGAAATTTCGCTCTTATTTACTTGGAACTAAAATTTATGTTTTTTCTGATCATGCAGCATTAAGGCACTTGATGAACAATAAAGAAGCGAAACCAAGGTTGATCCGCTGGATCCTATTGCTCCAGGAATTTAATCTCAAAATTAAAGACAAAAAGGGGAGTGAAAACTTAGTTACTGACCATTTAAGTCGATTGTCGATCACTACAGTTGAACCACCTATTTGTGAGCAATTTCCCGACGAAAGCTTAATGGCAGCACAAGTCTCTCATCCTTGGTTCGCCGATATAGCGAATTACCTAGCCACAGGTAAATTGTCAGTTAATTTGCCAAAATCCACGATTAAGAAGATAAAAAGGGACTCTGGCTATTATATTTGGGATGATCCTTACTTATGGAAGCACTGTTCGGACTTAATTATTAGACGTTGTGTCAGTGAAAGCGAGGTACAATCGATACTTACTTTTTGTCACTCATATTCATGTGGAGGTCACTTCAAACCTAAACAAACCGCTCATAAAATTCTTGAATGTGGTTTCTTTTGGCCTAATTTATTTCGTGATACTTATATTTTTTGTAAAGCATCTGACAGATGTCAACGAGTAGGCAATTTAAGCCGGAAAAGTGAAATGCCGCTCAACCCAATTCACATTTGTGAAATATTTAACGTTTAGGGATTAGACTATATGGGTCCATTTACTTCTTCTTTTGGGAATTTATATATTATCCTTGCAGTCGATTATGTCTCTAAATGGGTAGAGGTAAAAGCTACCCGAAATAATGATGCTAAGGCAACGACTAATTTTCTCTATGATACTATTTTTTCCAGGTTTGACACTCCAAGAGCAATTATATGTGATAGAGGAACACATTTTGTCAATCGAGTCATGGATGCATTAATGAAAAAATACGGTGTGACTCAACGAATATCTACCTCCTACCATCCACAAACAAATGGGCAAGCGGAGGTGTTGAATCGAGAGATTAAAACAATCATTGAAAAAATAGTTAAACCAAATCGGAAGGATTGGAGTTTGAAGTTAGTCGATGCTTTTTGGGCATATCGCACGGCATATAAAGGACCTATAGGAATGTCGCCATATCGACTTGTATTTGGCAAACCATGCCACTTACCGGTTGAGTTGGAACACAAGGCATATTGGGCTGTGAAAGAATGTAACATGGAGATGGATGCAGTCGGCGAAGCGAGAAAATTGAACATCCAAGAGCTTGAGGAAATTCGTAAAAATGCATATGATAGCGCACAAATTTTTAAAGAAAGAACCGAAGAGTTTCATGATCAAAGAATTTCGTTTAAGTCTTTTTCCATTGGGTAAAAAGTATTATTATTTAATTCAAAATTGAAATTTTTTGTAGGAAAGCTAAAATCGAAGTAGCTTGGACCATTGACGGTTACCAACGTTTTTCCTCATGTATAATTTTGAACTCATAAAATTTAGTTAAATATCATTTGGTTGTCGTTTTGATGCGATTAATACGAGCATGTCTAAATATGCTCTATAGAGAATCTGTTCAAATTTTAACTGAGTAAAACCTTAAAATTTGAGATTAATCTGTATAATTTTGTTCAAAAGCCCATAATTAAATATTTAAACTCATAAAATTTTATTTAATAACATTTGGTTGTCGTTTTGTTGGGATTAAAACATGCATGTCTAAATGGGCTTTATAGATATTCCGTTCTAATTTTAACCAAGTAAAATTCTCAAAATTTAAAATTAATCTGTATAATTTTGTTCAAAAGCTAATAACTAAATATTTGAAATCATAAAATTTGATTTTAATAAAATTTGGTTGTCGTTTTGATGCGATTAAAACGTGCATGTCTAAATGGGTATTATAGAGATTCCGTTCGAATTTTAACCGAGTAAAAAGATGAAAATTTGAGATTAATCTGTATAATTTTGTTCAAAAGCCTATAATTAATTATTTGAACTCATAAAATTTAGCTTAATAACATTTGGTTGTCGTTTTGATGCGATTAATACGAGCATGTCTAAATATGCTCTATAGAGAATCCGTTTGAATTTTAACTAAGTAAAAACCTTAAAATTTGAGATTAATCTGAATAATTTTATTCAAAAGCCCATAATTAAATATTTAAACTCATAAAATTTGATTTAATAACATTTGGTTGTCTTTTTGTTGGGATTAAAACGTGCATGTCTAAATGAGCTCTATAGAGATTCCGTTCTAATTTTAACCGAGTAAAATTCTAAAAATTTCAGATGAATCTGTATATTTTTTTTCAAAAGCTAATAATTAAATATTTGAAATCATAAAATTTGATTTTAGTAAATTTGGTTGTCGTTTTAATGCGATTAAAACGTGCATGTCTAAATGGGCTTTATAGAGATTTCGTTCTAATTTTAACCGAGTAAAAAGATGAAAATTTGAGATTAATCTGTATAATTTTGTTCAAAAGCCTATAATTAACTATTTGAACTCATAAAATTTAGTTACATAACATTTAGTTGTCGTTTTGATGCGATTAATACGAGTATGTCTAAATATGCTCTATAAAGAATTTGTTCGAATTTTAACCGAGTAAAAATCTTAAAATTTGAGATTAATCTGTATAATTTTGTTCAAAAGCCCATAATTAAATATTTAAACTCATAAAATTTGATTTAATAATATTTGGTTGTCATTTTGTTGGGATTAAAACGGGCATGTCTAAATTGGCTTTATAGAGATTCTGTTCTCATTTTAACCGAGTAAGATTCTAAAAATTTCAGATTAATCTATATAATTTTGTTCAAAAGCTAATAATTAAATATATGAAATCATAAAATTTTATTTTAATAAAATTTGGTTGTCGTTTTGATGCGATTAAAACGTGCATGTCTAAATGGGTATTATAGAGATTCCGTTCGAATTTTAACCGAGTAAAAAGATGAAAATTTGAGATTAATCTGTATAATTTTGTTCAAAAGCCTATAATTAACTATTTGAACTCATAAAATTTAGTTTAATAACATTTGGTTGTCGTTTTGATGCTATTAATACGAGCATGTCTAAATGTGCTCTATAGAGAATCCGTTCGAATTTTAACTGAGTAAAAACCTTAAAATTTGATATTAATCTGTATAATTTTGTTCATAAGCCCATATTTAAATATTTAAACTCATAAAATTTGATTTAATAACATTTGGTTGTCGTTCTGTTGGGATTAAAACGTGCATGCCTAAATGGGCTTTATAGAGATTCTAATCTAATTTTAATCGAGTAAAATTCTAAAAATTTCAGATTAATCTGTATAGTTTTGTACAAAATATAATAATTAAATATTTGAAATCATGAAATTTGATTTTAATAAAATTTGGTTGTCGTTTTGATGCGATTAAAACGTGCATGTCTAAATGGGCTTTATAGAGATTCCGTTCGAATTTTAACCGAGTAAAAAACTGAAAATTTGAGATTTATCTGTATAATTTTGTTCAAAAGCCTATAATTAACTATTTGAACTCATAAAATTTAGTTAAATAACAGTTGGTTGTCGTTTTGATGCGAATAATACGAGCATGTCTAAATATGCTCTATAGAGAATCTGTTCGAATTTTAACTCAGTAAAAACCTTAAAATTTTAGATTAATCTGTATAATTTTATTCTAAAGCCCATAATTAAATATTTAAAATCATAAAATTTGATTTAATAATATTTGGTTGTCGTTTTGTTGGGATTACAACGTGCATGTCTAAATCAGCTCTATAGCGATTCCGTTCTAATTTTAACCGAGTAAAATTCTGAAAATTTCAGATTAATCTGTATAATTTTTTTCAAAAGCTAATAATTAAATACTTGAAATCATAAAATTTGATTTTAGTAAATTTGGTTGTCGTATTGATGCGATTAAAACGTGCATGTCTAAATGGGCTTTATAGAGAATTCGTTCTAATTTTAACCGAGTAAAAAGATGAAAATTTGAGATTAATCTGTATAATTTTGTTCAAAATCTTATAATTAACTATTTGAACTCATAAAATTTAGTTAAATAACATTTGGTTATCGTTTTGATGCGATTAATACGAGCATGTCTAAATGTGCTCTATAGAGAATTCGTTCGTATTTTAACTGAGTAAAAACCTTAAAATTTGAGATTAATCTGTATAATTTTGTTCAAAAGCCCATAATTAAATATTTAAACTCATAAAATTTGATTTAATAACATTTGGTTGTCGTTTTGTTGGATTAAAATGTGCATGTCTAAATGGGCTTTATAGAGATTCTGTTCTAATTTTAACCGAGTAAAATTCTGAAATTTTCAGATTAATCTGTATAATTTTGTTCAAAAGCTAATAATTAAATATTTGAAATCATAAAATTTGATTTTAATAAAACTTGGTTGTCGTTTTGATGCTATTAAAACGTGCATGTCTAAATGGGCTTTATAGAAAATCCGTTTGAATTTTAACCGAGTAAGAAGCTGAAAATTTGAGATTAATCTATATAATTTTGTTCGAAGCCTATAATTAACTATTTAAACTCATAAAATTTAGTTAAACAACATTTGGTTGTCGTTTTGATGTGATTAATACGAGCATGTCTAAATGTGCTCTATAGAGAATCTGTTCAAATTTTAACTGAGTAAAAACCTTAAAATTTGAGATTAATCTGTATAATTTTGTTCAAAAGCCCGTAATTAAATATTTAAACTCATAAAATTTGATTTAATAATATTTGGTTGTTGTTTTGTTGGGATTAAAACCTGCACGTCTAAATGGGTTTATAGAGATTCTGTTCTAATTTTAACCGAGTAAAATTCTGAAAATTTCAGATTAATCTGTATAATTTTATTCAAAAGAAAATAATTAAATATATGAAATCATAAAATTTGATTTTAATAAAATTTAGTTGTCGTTTTGATGCGATTAAAACGTGCATGTCTAAATGGGCTTTATACAGATTCCGTTCTAATTTTAACCGAGTAAAAAGCTGAAAATTTGAGATTAATCTGTATAATTTTGTTCAAAAGCCTATGATTAACTATTTGAACTCATAAAATTTAGTTTAATAACATTTGGTTGTCGTTTTGATGCGATTAATAAGAGCATGTCTAAGTGTGCTCTATAGAGAATCCGTTCGAATTTTAGCTGAATAAAAACCTTAAAATTTGAGATTAATATGTATAATTTTATTCAAAAGCCCATAATTAAATATTTAAACTGATAAAATTTGATTTAATAACATTTGGTTATCCTTTTGTTGGGATTAAAACTTGCATGTCTAAATGGGCTTTATAGAGATTCCGTTCTAATTTTAACCGAGTAAAATTCTGTAAATTCCAGATTAATCTGTATAATTTTGTTCAAAAGCTAATAATCAAATATTTGAAATCATAAAATTTGATTTTAATAAATTTGGTTGTCTTTTAGATGCGATTAAAACGTGCATGTCTAAATGGGCTTTATAGAGATTCCGTTCTAATTTTAACCGAGTAAAAAGCTGAAAATTTGAGATTAACTTGTAGAATTTTGTTCAAAAGCCTATAATTAACTATTTGAACTCATAAAATTTAGTTAAATAACATTTGGTTGTCGTTTTGATACAATTAATACGAGCATGTCTAAATATGCTCTATAGAGAATCCGTTCGAATTTTAACCGAGTAAAAACCTTAAAATTTGATATTAATCTGTATAATTTTGTTTAAAAGCCCATAATTAAATATTTAAGCTCATAAAATTTGATTTAATAAAATTTGGTTGTCGTTTTTTTGGATTAAAACGTGCATGTCTAAATAGGCTTTATAGAGATTCCGTTCTAATATTAACCGAGTAAAATTCTGAAAATTTCAGATAAATCTGTATAATTTTGTTCAAAATCTAATAATTAAATTTTTGAAATCATAAAATTTGATTTTAATAAAATTTGGTTGTCGTTTTGATGCGATTAAAACGTGCATGTCTAAATGGGTATTATAGAGATTCCGTTCGAATTTTAACCGAGTAAAAAGATGAAAATTTGAGATTAATCTGTATAATTTTGTTCAAAAGCCTATAATTAACTATTTGAACTCATAAAATTTAGTTTAATAACATTTGGTTGTCGTTTTGATGCTATTAATACGAGCATGTCTAAATGTGCTCTATAGAGAATCCGTTCGAATTTTAACTGAGTAAAAACCTTAAAATTTGATATTAATCTGTATAATTTTGTTCATAAGCCCATATTTAAATATTTAAACTCATAAAATTTGATTTAATAACATTTGGTTGTCGTTTTGTTGGGATTAAAACGTGCATGCCTAAATGGGCTTTATAGAGATTCCATTCTAATTTTAATCGAGTAAAATTCTAAAAATTTCAAATTAATCTGTATAGTTTTGTACAAAATATAATAATTAAATATTTGAAATCATGAAATTTGATTTTAATAAAATTTCGTTGTCGTTTTGATGCGATTAAAACGTGCATGTCTAAATGGGCTTTATAGAGATTCCGTTCGAATTTTAACCGAGTAAAAAGCTGAAAATTTGAGATTAATCTGTATAATTTTGTTCAAAAGCCTATAATTAAATATTTAAACTCATAAAATTTGATTTAATAATATTTGATTGTCATTTTATTGGGATTAAAACGTCCATGTCTAAATGAGCTCTATAGAGATTCCGTTCTAATTTTAACCGAGTAAAAAGCTAAAAATTTGAGATTAATCTGTATAATTTTTTCAAAAGCCTATAATTAACTATTTGAACTCATAAAATTTAGTTTAATAACATTTGGTTGTCGTTTTGATGCGATTAATACGAGCATGTCTAAATATGCTCTATAGAGAATTCTTTCGAATTTTAACCGAGTAAAAACCTTAAAATTTGAGATTAATCACTATAATTTTGTTCAAAAGCCCATAATTAAATATTTAAACTCATAAAATTTGATTTAATAATATTTGGTTGTCGTTTTGTTGGGATTAAAACGTGTACGTCTAAATGGGCTTTATAGAGATTCCGCTCTAATTTTAATCGAGTAAAATTCAGAAAATTTAAGATTAATCTGTATAATTTTGTTCAAAGACAAATAATTAAATATTTGAAAATATAAAATTTGATTTTAATAAAATTTGGTTGTCGTTTTGATGCTATTAATACGAGCATGTCTAAATGTGCTCTATAGAGAATCCGTTCGAATTTTAACTGAGTAAAAACCTTAAAATTTGATATTAATCTGTATAATTTTGTTCATAAGCCCATATTTAAATATTTAAACTCATAAAATTTGATTTAATAACATTTGGTTGTCGTTTTGTTGGGATTAAAACGTGCATGCCTAAATGGGCTTTATAGAGATTCCATTCTAATTTTAATCGAGTAAAATTCTAAAAATTTCAAATTAATCTGTATAGTTTTGTACAAAATATAATAATTAAATATTTGAAATCATGAAATTTGATTTTAATAAAATTTGGTTGTCGTTTTGATGCGATTAAAACGTGCATGTCTAAATGGGCTTTATAGAGATTCCGTTCGAATTTTAATCGAGTAAAAAGCTGAAAATTTGAGATTAATCTATATAATTTTGTTCCAAAGCCTATAATTAACTATTTGAACTCATAAAATTTAGTTTAATAACATTTAGTTGTCGTTTTGATGTGATTAATACGAGCATGTCTAAATGTGCTCTATAGAGAATCTGTTCGAATTTTAACCGAGTAAAAACCTTAAAATTTGAGATTAATCTGTATGATTTTGTTCAAAAGCCCATAATTAAATATTTAAACTCATAAAATTTGATTTAATAACATCTGGTTGTCGTTTTGTTGGGATTAAAACGTGCATATCTAAATGGGCTTTATAGAGATTCCGTTCTAATTTTAACAGAGTAAAATTCTGAAAATTTCAGATTAATCTATATAATTTTGTTCAAAAGCTAATAATTTAATATTTGAAATCATAAAATTTGATTTTAATAAAATTTTGTTGTCGTTTTGCTACGATTAAAACGTGCATGTCTAAATGGGCTTTATAGAGATTCTGTTCGAATTTTAACCGATTAAAAAGCTGAAAATTTGAGATTAATCTGTATAATTTTGTTCAAAAGCCTATAATTAAATATTTAAACTCATAAAATTTGATTTAATAATATTTGATTGTCATTTTATTGGGATTAAAACGTCCATGTCTAAATGAGCTCTATAGAGATTCCGTTCTAATTTTAACCGAGTAAAAAGCTAAAAATTTGAGATTAATCTGTATAATTTTTTCAAAAGCCTATAATTAACTATTTGAACTCATAAAATTTAGTTTAATAACATTTGGTTGTCGTTTTGATGCGATTAATACGAGCATGTCTAAATATGCTCTATAGAGAATTCTTTCGAATTTTAACCGAGTAAAAACCTTAAAATTTGAGATTAATCTGTATAATTTTGTTCAAAAGCCCATAATTAAATATTTGAACTCATAAAATTTGATTTAATAACATTTGGTTGTCGTTTTGTTGAGATTAAAACGTACATGTCTAAATGGGCTTTATAGAGATTCTGTTCTAATTTTAACCGACTAAAATTCTAAAAATTTCAGATTAAACTGTATAATTTTGTTCAAAAGCTAATAATTAAATATTTGAAATCGTAAAATTTGATTTTAATAAAATTTGGTTGTCGTTTTGATGCGATTAAAACGTGCATGTCTAAATGGGCTTTATAGAGATTCCGTTCGAATTTTAACCGAGTAAAAAGCTGAAAATTTGAGATTAATCTGTATAATTTTGTTCAAAAGCCTATAATTAACTATTTGAACTCATAAAATTTAATTTAATAACATTTGATTGTCGTTTTGATGCGATTAATACGAGCATGTCTAAATGTGCTCTATAGAGAATCCGTTCGAATTTTTTTTGAAAGGAGAGCCTCATTAAAAAAACCCTATAGCCGACCACCACGAGAGGTGAGAAGGCCCCTATGGGGAAAAGAGTACCCAAAGTATTATTAAGAGGAAGAGGAGAACCTCTCCGAGTTTACAGAGGCCCGAATAAAATCGGGAGAAAAATAATCAAAAGAATAAGAAGAAAAGGAGCGCAAAGCCCTACTAGCCAGAGTATGGGCTACAACATTTGTATCTCTAGGCACGTAACAAATCTTACAATTAGGTATAGTACCCAGGGTGGCACGAATGCGAGATATTAAGTGCTGCACTGTGGAAAGATCTCGAGGCGGAGCATTATTAATTTTGTTGGCAATGGACGCAGAGTCAGTTTCCAGGATCACATTGGACCATCCACTGGCGGCAGCAAGCCGTAAGCCTTCCAGAATAGCAAGAGCCTCAGCAGAGGCAGGATCTGGATAGATAAGGGGCATGAAACAGCCACCAAGCACAGAGCTAGAAGAATCACGAACAATAACACCAGCAGCAGCTCCTCTCAGAACAGGGTCAAAAGCCCCATCCGTGTTAATTTTGACAAAACCGGGAGCCGGTTTTATCCATCTAGCTGGAGCAAGAGTGGGCTCAGCTAGCCGGGAGGATTGTCGGGCCTCATCATTAGAGGATGTATAATCAGCGAGAAGTTTTTGGGCAGAGGCAACAGTTAACCAAATCGGTTGAATATGGTTGTTATGAACAAAGTCATTACGGCAGTTCTAAAGGTTCCATAAAATTGTGATAAGAAGAGAGAATTGGTGTAGAGAGAGGAAACCAGCAGCATCAGAAAGCCACTGATGGGGAGAGGTATAGACATTGGACAACAACCTATGGGGAAGGCCTGCCAAGAGGATCGCCTCCTGAGCACTAGGACAATCACGCATAGCATGGATAGAAGATTCGACAGTCAGGTTGCAAATGGGGCAAACACCAGGACCAAGGTTAGCCTGCAAAATTTTCTGACCGGAGGGTAACGCATCATGACATAAACGCCATCCAAAGGAACGAACTTTGGGCAGAGTAGGCAACTTAAACAAGATTTTCCATAGTTTAGAAGGTCTGTTAATAGGCCCTAATTGCGACTGCAAAAACTGATAACCAGAGCGGACCGTATAGATACCTGCATCATGGTAACCCCAAAGAGTAGAGTCATCAATATCGTTAATAATTGGGACGTTAAGGACGGTATTAGCATCTTCATGGGAAAAATAATCTCTCACTTTTGCTTCATCCCAGCGGGGTAAATTATGGAGCATGAAAGATCCTGCATGAAGAGGGACTTCGTCATTTATTTCATAATTACCATAAAGGTGAACAGGCTGAGAACCACCCCACCTGTCAAAATGAATCTGAACGTTACTGGACATGCCAGGGAGTTTGAAAAACCTGTAACGAAGCTTAGAAATAGCAATGCTTAGGCCTTTCCAGGCAAAGGAAGAACTCCGCGTATGCGCGGAATCTAGGACGGAGCCCGTAGGATAATACTTGCATTTATAGACCTGACTAAGAAGGTTATCAGGCTCGCAAATTAGCCGCCAAATTTGTTTGCCTAGAAAAACGACATTAAAATGATGAAGATCACGAAACCCTACCCCTCCAACAGCTTTAGGGAGGTAGAGAATGTCCCAGGGGAGCATGTGCCACCCTCGTTTGCCAGCTTTCCTCGACCACCAATATCAGCGTATAACGGTAGTCATATCATCAATAATATTTTGTGGTAAAAGATAATAGGACATGACATATTGAGGAATAGATTGTATAACTGCTTTAATAAAGACTTCACAACCACTAAAGGAAAGGAGAAGTTTATCCCAAGTATTTAGGCGGGCAGTCATGTTTTCCCTGGTAAAACCTAAGGCTGCAGTTTTGTTCTTTCCAATAAGGAGAGGAACCCCCAAATAAATACCAGGGTCATCCACTTCTCGTACACGAAGAATGTCATTAATCTCCGCCCGGAGCAAAGAAGAAGTTTTCCGAGAGAAAAAGATAGTAGATTTTTCAAAGTTCACCGCTTGTCCCGATGAGGAAGCATAAGTCTGCAACACATCCTTAAGTCGCTGAGCCTCTGTGGTTGTATTTTTGATAAAAACAACACAGTCATCCGCAAAAAGAAGGTGATTGATACGAGGCCCATTCCTACTGGCATCTCAACTGGCAAAAGTCAGAGTGAAGGCACGAGCAGAACATTACAGCAAAGCAAAGGCCACCAAACACAGCACATAGAGGCGGCAGGGCGCAACCTAGTCCTCGCAAACAAACTCCCCCTTGATTTGCAGAGATTACAATAAGCAAACGTGGTAACAGATGAAGATAACGCGTGTTTAATGTAAACTGAAAGAAGACATCCATAAACATCAACAAAGAAATAACAAGAACCAGATCAAAGAGAGTAGAAGTATCAAGAACACATAACCATGGACACGTAGAAAATAATAGAATAACCAGGTTTAGAAAATATAAAGAAGATAGAACCCCATCTTTGAAAGGTGTCGGTAACCAAAGTTTGTTGAGTTGGTTGAAACCAAATCTTATACGAATCAAAATAGTATAACCAAGAGATGAAACCTGGATACTACGACAGCAGCGAGAAGGTGAGGTAGTAAAGTCAGATAAAGGAGCAAGAACTTGACGTAGAGAAGGCAATACACCATTAAAGGTGTTAGAAAGATCCCTTTGCAAGGGTTCTAGCAAATAAGCTGAAACTAAAACCCTAAGACCAAAGAACCAGACGTGAAACAGAAGAAAATGCTTCGGTCTAAGACCAAAGAAACAGACGTAAAACAGAAGAAAACACTTCGGTTGGAGATGTCTCACATGTCTGTGCAAAGGTAGGCTACTATAGAAATTGCTAGAGAAACAAAAAAGAAACGTAACAAGGGAGGAAAGATCTAGCGAAAAGAATAACATAGGAATAAACAAGAGATAGAGATGAAAGTTTAAAGTAAAAGAAAAAAACAAAACAACAGATTCAAAATAAAGCTGTAAACGATCGACAACGTCTAGAAGAGAGAAACTGGACGCCAGAAACTTCCTTGTTGAACCCATGAAGAGAAACGAAGCAACCACTGCACCAGTGAAGAAAAAGAGAAGGCCGCCAGAGACAAAAGGAGGCAGATTCAAGAAATAGATCCTGACACGAATGAATAAAGACCAAAGGAAGAAGAAACAGAAACAAACTTGAAGACTGAAAAAAAAAAAGAAAAACAATACCGAGTAAACTCGAAAAGATGACCACGTATGCTGCTTGGTTCGTCCTCTCCCTCGTTGTGGAAGATCGACAGTGGAAAGAGGTGAAGATAGAGTCGATCTCCAAAAAGGAGAAAAGTAGGAAGCGAAGGAGGAGAAGGGGAGGAGAGACGGAGAGAAAAGGGAGAGGAGAGAAAGCAAGCAGCAATCATCCGTTCGAATTTTAACCGAGTAAAAACCTTAAAATTTGAGATTAATCTGTATAATTTTGTAAAAAAGCTAATAATTAATTATTTGAAATCATTAAATTTGATTTTAATAAAATTTGGTTGTCCTTTTGATGTGATTAAATGGGGCATGTCTAAATGGGCTTTATAGAGATTCCGTTCGAATTTTCACCGAGTAAAAATCTTAAAATTTGAGATTAATTTGTATAATTTTGTTCAAGAGCCCATAATTAAATATTTAAACTCATAAAATTTGATTTAATAACATTTGGTTGTCGTTTTGTTGGGATTAAAACGTGCATGTCTAAATGGGCTTTATAGAGATTCCGTTCTAATTTTAACCGAGTAAAATTCTAAAAATTTCAGATTAATCTGTATAATTTTGTACAAAAGCTAATAATTAAATTTTTGAAATCATAAAATTTGATTTTAATAAAATTTTGTTGTCGTTTGGATACGATTAAAACGTGCATGTCTAAATGGGCTTTATAGAAAATCCGTTCGACTTTTAACCGAGTAAAAACCTTAAAATTTGAGATTAATCTGTATAATTTTGTTCAAAGGCTAATAATTAAATATTTGAAAACATAAAATTTGATTTTAATAAAATTTGGTTGTCGTTTTGATGCGATTAAAACGTGCATGTCTAAATAGGCTTTACTGAGATTCCGTTCGAATTTTAATCGAGTAAAAAGCTGAAAATTTGAGATTAATCGTATAATTATGTTCAAAAGCCTATAATTAACTATTTGAACTCATAAAATTTAGTGTAATAACATTTAGTTGTCATTTTGAAATGATTAATACGAGCATGTCTAAATGTACTCTATAGAGAATTTGTTCGAATTTTAACCGAGTAAAAACCTAAAATTTTAGATTAATCTGTATGATTTTGTTCAAAAGCCCATAATTAAATATTTAAACTCATACAATTTCATTTAATAACATTTGGTTGTCGTTTTGTTGGGATTAAAACGTGCATATCTAAATGGGCTTTATAGAGATTCCGTTTTAATTTTAATAGAGTAAAATTCTGAAAATTTCAGATTAATATGTATAATTTTGTTCAAAAGCTAATAATTAAATATTTGAAATCATAAAATTTGATTTTAATAAAATTTGGTTGTCGTTTTGATGCGATTAAAACGTGCATGTCTAAATGGGCATTATAGAGATTCTGTTCAAATTTTAACCGAGTAAAAAGCTGAATATTTGAGATTAATTTGTATAATTTTGTTCAAAAGCCTGTAATTAACTATTTGAACTGATAAAATTTAGTTTAATAACATTTGGTTATCGTTTTGATGCGATTAATACGAGCATGTCTAAATGTGCTCTATAGAGAATCCATTCGAATTTTAACCGAGTAAAAATTTCACATTAATTTGTATAATCTTGTTCAAAAGCCTATAATTAACTATTTGAACTCATAAAATTTAATTTAATAACATTTGATTGTCGTTTTGATGCGATTAATACGAGCATGTCTAAATGTGCTCTATAGAGAATCCGTTCGAATTTTCACCAAGTAAAATTCTGAAAATTTTAGATTAATCTGTATAATTTTGTTCAAAATCTAATAATTAAATATTTGAAAACATAAAATTTGATTTTAATAAAATTTGGTTGTCGCTTTGATGCGATTAAAAAGTGCATGTCTAAATGGGCTTTACTGAGATTCCGTTCGAATTTTAATCGAGTAAAAAGCTGAAAATTTGACATTAATCTGTATAATTTTGTTCAAAAGCTAATAATTAAATATTTGAAATCATAAAATTTGATTTTAATAAAATTTGATTGTCGTTTTGATGCGATTAAAACTTGCATGTCTAAATGGGCATTATAGAGATTCTGTTCGAATTTTAACCGAGTAAAAAGCCAAAAATTTGAGATTAATCTGTATAATTTTGTTCAAAATCCTATAATTAAATATTTGAAATCATAAAATTTGATTTTAATAAAATTTGGTTGTCGTTTTGATGCGATTAAAACGTGCATGTCTAAATGGGCATTATAGAGATTCCGTTCGAATTTTAACCGAGTAAAAAGCTGAAAATTTGAGATTAATCTGTATAATTTTGTTCAAAAGCCTATAATTAACTATTTGAATTCATGAAATTTATTTTAATAACATTTGGTTGTCGTTTTGATGCTATTAATACGAGCATGTCTAAATGTGCTTTATAGAGAATCCGTTCGAATTTTAACCATGTAAAAACCTTAAAATTTGAGATTAATCTGTATAATTTTGTTCAAAAGCCCATAATTAAATATTTAAATTCATAAAATTTGATTTAATAACATTTGGTTGTCGTTTTTTTTGATTAAAACGTGCATGTCTCAATGGGCTTTATAGAGATTCAGTTCTAATTTTAATCGAGTAAAATTCTGAAAATTTAAGATTAATTTGTATAATTTTGTTCAAAATATAATAATTAAATATATGAAAATATAAAATTTGATTTTAATAAAATTTGGTTGTCGTTTTGATGCGATTAAAAAGTGCATGTCTAAATGGGCTTTACTGAGATTCTGTTCGAATTTTAATCGAGTAAAAAGCTGAAAATTTAACATTAATCTGTATAATTTTGCTCAAAAGCTAATAATTAAATATTTTAAATCATAAAATTTGATTTTAATAAAATTTGGTTGTCGTTTTGATGCGATTAAAACGTGCATGTCTAAATGGGCATTATAGAGATTCCGTTCGAATTTTAACCGAGTAAAACCCTTAAAATTTGAGATTAATCTGTATAATTTTGTTCAAAACCCCATAATTAAATATTTGAACTCATAAAATTCGATTTAATAACATTTTGCTGTCGTTTTGTTGGGAAAAAAACGTGCATGTCTAAATGGGCTTTATAGAGATTCAGTTCTAATTTTAATCGAAAAAAATTCTGAAAATTTAAGATTAATCTGTATAATTTTGTTCAAAATCTAATAATTAAATATTTGAAAACATAAAATTTGATTTTATTAAAATTTGGTTGTCGTTTTGATGCGATTAAAACGTGCATGTCTAAATAGGCTTTACTGAGATTTCGTTCGAATTTTAATCGAGTAAAAAGCTTAAAATTTGACATTAATTTATATAATTTTGTTCAAAAGCTAATAATTAAATATTTGAAATCATAAAATTTGATTTTAATAAAATTTGGATTTCGTTTTGAAGCGATGAAAACGTGCATGTCTAAATGGACATTATAGAGATTCCGTTCGAATTTTAACCGAGTAAGAAGCTTAAAATTTGAGATTAATCTGTATAATTTTGTTCAAAAGCCTATAATTAAATATTTGAAATCATAAAATTTGATTTTAATAAAATTTGGTTGTTGTTTTGATGCGATTAAAACGTGCATGTCTAAATGGGCATTATAGAGATTCCGTTCGAATTTTAATCGAGTAAAAAGCTGAAAAATTGATATTAATCTGTATAATTTTGTTGAAAAGCCTATAATTAACTATTTGAACACATAAAATTTAGTTAAATAACATTTGGTTGTCGTTTTGATACGATTAATACGAGCATATCTAAATATGCTCTATAGAGAATCCGTTCGAATTTTAACCGAGTAAAAACCTTAAAATTTGAGATTAATCTGTATAATTTTGTTCAAAACCCATAATTAAATATTTAAACTCATAAAATATTATTTAATAACATTTGGTTGTCATTTTTTTTTTATTAAAACGTGCATGTCTAAATGGGCTTTATAGAGATTCCGTTCTAATTTTAACCGAGTAAAATTCTGAAAATTTCAGATTAATCTGTATAATTTTGTTCAAAAGCCTATAATTAACTATTTGAACACATAAAATTTAGTTAAATAACATTTGGTTATCGTTTTGATGCGATTAATACGAGCATGCCTAAATGTGCTCTATAGAGAATTTGTTCGAATTTTAACCGAGTAAAAAGCTTAAAATTTGAGATTAACCTGTATAATTTTGTTCAAAAGCCCATAATTAAATATTTAAACTCATAAAATTTGATTTAATAACATTTGGTTGTCGTTTTTTTTGGATTAAAATGTGCATGTCTCAATGGGCTTTATAGAGATTCCGTTCTAGTTTTAACCTAGTAAAATTCTGAAAATTTCAGATTAATCTGTATAATTTTGTTCAAAATCTAATAATTAAATATTTAAAAACATAAAATTTGATTTTAATAAAATTTGGTTGTCGTTTTGATGCGATTAAAAAGTGCATGTCTAAATGGGCTTTACTGAGATTCCGTTCGAATTTTAATCAAGTAAAAAGCTAAAAAATTGACATTAATCTGTATAATTTTGTTCAAAAGCTAATAATTAAATATTTGAAATCATAAAATTTGATTTTAATAAAATTTACTTGTCGTTTTGATGCGATTAAAACGTGCATGTCTAAATGGGCATTATAGAGATTCCGTTCGAATTTTAACCGAGTAAAAACCTTAAAATTTTAGATTAATCTGTATAATTTTGTTCAAAAGCCTATAATTAACTATTTAAATTCATAAAATTTAATTTAATAATATTTGGTTTTCGTTTTGATGCTATTAATACGAGCATGTCTAAATGTGGTCTATAAAGATTCCGTTCGAATATTAACAGAGTAAAACCCTTAAAATTTGAGATTAATCTGTATAATTTTGTTCAAAACTCCATAATTAAATATTTAAACTCATAAAATTTGATTTAATAACATTTGGTTGTCGTTTTTTTTGGATTAAAACGTTAATGTCTAAATGAGCTTTATAGAGATTCCGTTCTAATTTTAACCGAGTAGAATTCTGAAAATTTCAGATTAATCTGTATAATTTTGTTCAAAAGCTAATAATTAAATTTTTGAAATCATAAAATTTGATTTTAATAAAATTTGGGTGTCGTTTTGATGCGATTAAAACGTGCATATCTAAATGGGCTTTATAGAGATTCCGTTCTAATTTTAATAGAGTAAAATTCTGAAAATTTGACATTAATCTGTATAATTTTGTTCAAAATCTAATAATTGAATATTTGAAATCATAAAATTTGATTTTAACAAAATTTGGTTGTCGTTTTGATGCGATGAAAACGTGCATGTCTAAATGGGCATTATAGAGATTCCGTTCGAATTTTAACCGAGTAAAAAGCGGAAAATTTGAGATTAATCTGTATAATTTTGTTCAAAAGCGTATAATTAAATATTTAAAATCATAAAATTTGATTTTAATAAAAGTTGGTTGTCGTTTTGAAGCGATTAAAACGTGCATGTCTAAATGGGCATTATAGAGATTCCGTTCGAATTTTAACCGAGTAAAAAGCTGAAAATTTGAGATTAATCTGTATAATTTTGTTCAAAAGCCTATAATTAACTATTTGAATTCATGAAATTTATTTTAATAACATTTGGTTGTCGTTTTGATGCTATTAATACGAGCATGTCTAAATGTGCTTTATAGAGAATCCGTTCGAATTTTAACCATGTAAAAACCTTAAAATTTGAGATTAATCTGTATAATTTTGTTCAAAAGCCCATAATTAAATATTTAAACTCATAAAATTTGATTTAATAACATTTGGTTGTCGTTTTTTTTGATTAAAACGTGCATGTCTCAATGGGCTTTATAGAGATTCAGTTCTAATTTTAATCGAGTAAAATTCTGAAAATTTAAGATTAATTTGTATAATTTTGTTCAAAATATAATAATTAAATATATGAAAATATAAAATTTGGTTTTAATAAAATTTGGTTGTCGTTTTGATGCGATTAAAAAGTGCATGTCTAAATGGGCTTTACTGAGATTCTGTTCGAATTTTAATCGAGTAAAAAGCTGAAAATTTAACATTAATCTGTATAATTTTGCTCAAAAGCTAATAATTAAATATTTTAAATCATAAAATTTGATTTTAATAAAATTTGGTTGTCGTTTTGATGCGATTAAAACGTGCATGTCTAAATGGGCATTATAGAGATTCCGTTCGAATTTTAACCGAGTAAAACCCTTAAAATTTGAGATTAATCTGTATAATTTTGTTCAAAACCCCATAATTAAATATTTGAACTCATAAAATTCGATTTAATAACATTTTGCTGTCGTTTTGTTGGGAAAAAAACGTGCATGTCTAAATGGGCTTTATAGAGATTCAGTTCTAATTTTAATCGAAAAAAATTCTGAAAATTTAAGATTAATCTGTATAATTTTGTTCAAAATCTAATAATTAAATATTTGAAAACATAAAATTTGATTTTATTAAAATTTGGTTGTCGTTTTGATGCGATTAAAACGTGCATGTCTAAATGGGCTTTATAGAGATTCCGTTCTAATTTTAATAGAGTAAAATTCTGAAAATTTGACATTAATCTGTATAATTTTGTTCAAAATCTAATAATTGAATATTTGAAATCATAAAATTTGATTTTAACAAAATTTGGTTGTCGTTTTGATGCGATGAAAACGTGCATGTCTAAATGGGCATTATAGAGATTCCGTTCGAATTTTAACCGAGTAAAAAGCGGAAAATTTGAGATTAATCTGTATAATTTTGTTCAAAAGCGTATAATTAAATATTTAAAATCATAAAATTTGATTTTAATAAAAGTTGGTTGTCGTTTTGAAGCGATTAAAACGTGCATGTCTAAATGGGCATTATAAAGATTCCGTTCGAATTTTAACCGAGTAAAAAGCTGAAAATTTGAGATTAATCTGTATAATTTTGTTCAAAAGCCTATAATTAGCTATTTGAACACATAAAATTTAGTTAAATAAGATTTGGTTGTCGTTTTGATGCGATTAATACGAGCATGTCTAAATGTGCTCTATAGAGAATCCGTTCGAATTTTAACCGAGTAAAAACCTTAAAATTTGAGATTAATCTGTATAATTTTGTTCAAAAGCCCATAATTAAATATTTAAACTCATAAAATATTATTTAATAACATTTGGTTGTCGTTTTTTTTGGATTAAAACGTACATGTCTAAATGGGCTTTATAGAGATTCCCTTCTAATTTTAACCAAGTAAAATTCTGAAAATTTGAGATTAATCTGTATAATTTTGTTCAAAAGCCTATAATTAACTATTTGAACACATAAAATTTAGTTAAATAACATTTGGTTATCGTTTTGATGCGATTAATACGAGCATGTCTAAATGTGCTCTATAGAGAATCTGTTCGAATTTTAACCGAGTAAAAACCTTAAAATTTGAGATTAATCTGTATAATTTTGTTCAAAAGCCTATAATTAACTATTTAAATTCATAAAATTTAATTTAATAATATTTGGTTATCGTTTTGATGCTATTAATACGAGCATGTCTAAATGTGGTCTATAAAGATTCCGTTCGAATATTAACAGAGTAAAACCCTTAAAATTTGAGATTAATCTGTATAATTTTGTTCAAAACTCCATAATTAAATATTTAAACTCATAAAATTTGATTTAATAACATTTGGTTGTCGTTTTTTTTGGATTAAAACGTTAATGTCTAAATGAGCTTTATAGAGATTCCGTTCTAATTTTAACCGAGTAGAATTCTGAAAATTTCAGATTAATCTGTATAATTTTGTTCAAAAGCTAATAATTAAATTTTTGAAATCATAAAATTTGATTTTAATAAAATTTGGGTGTCGTTTTGATGCGATTAAAACGTGCATATCTAAATGGGCTTTATAGAGATTCCGTTCTAATTTTAATAGAGTAAAATTCTGAAAATTTGACATTAATCTGTATAATTTTGTTCAAAATCTAATAATTGAATATTTGAAATCATAAAATTTGATTTTAACAAAATTTGGTTGTCGTTTTGATGCGATGAAAACGTGCATGTCTAAATGGGCATTATAGAGATTCCGTTCGAATTTTAACCGAGTAAAAAGCGGAAAATTTGAGATTAATCTGTATAATTTTGTTCAAAAGCGTATAATTAAATATTTAAAATCATAAAATTTGATTTTAATAAAAGTTGGTTGTCGTTTTGAAGCGATTAAAACGTGCATGTCTAAATGGGCATTATAAAGATTCCGTTCGAATTTTAACCGAGTAAAAAGCTGAAAATTTGAGATTAATCTGTATAATTTTGTTCAAAAGCCTATAATTAGCTATTTGAACACATAAAATTTAGTTAAATAAGATTTGGTTGTCGTTTTGATGCGATTAATACGAGCATGTCTAAATGTGCTCTATAGAGAATCCGTTCGAATTTTAACCGAGTAAAAACCTTAAAATTTGAGATTAATCTGTATAATTTTGTTCAAAAGCCCATAATTAAATATTTAAACTCATAAAATATTATTTAATAACATTTGGTTGTCGTTTTTTTTGGATTAAAACGTACATGTCTAAATGGGCTTTATAGAGATTCCCTTCTAATTTTAACCGAGTAAAATTCTGAAAATTTGAGATTAATCTGTATAATTTTGTTCAAAAGCCTATAATTAACTATTTGAACACATAAAATTTAGTTAAATAACATTTGGTTATCGTTTTGATGCGATTAATACGAGCATGTCTAAATGTGCTCTATAGAGAATCTGTTCGAATTTTAACCGAGTAAAAACCTTAAAATTTGAGATTGATCTGTATAATTTTGTTCAAAAGCCCATAATTAAATATTTAAACTCATAAAATTTGATTTAATAACATTTGGTTATCGTTTTTTTGGATTAAAACGTGCATGTCTCAATGGGCTTTATAGAGATTCCGTTCTAGTTTTAACCGAGTAAAATTCTGAAAATTTCAGATTAATCTGTATAATTTTGTTCAAAATCTAATAATAAAATATTTAAAAACATAAAATTTGATTTTAATAAAATTTAGTTGTCGTTTTGATGCGATTAAAAAGTGCATGTCTAAATGGGCTTTACTGAGATTCCGTTCGAATTTTAATCAAGTAAAAAGCTAAAAAATTGACATTAATCTGTATAATTTTGTTCAAAAGCTAATAATTAAATATTTGAAATCATAAAATTTGATTTTAATAAAATTTACTTGTCGTTTTGATGCGATTAAAACGTGCATGTCTAAATGGGCATTATAGAGATTCCGTTCGAATTTTAACCGAGTAAAAACCTTAAAATTTTAGATTAATCTGTATAATTTTGTTCAAAAGCCTATAATTAACTATTTGAATTCATAAAATTTAATTTAATAATATTTGGTTATCGTTTTGATGCTATTAATACGAGCATGTCTAAATGTGCTCTATAGAGAATCCGTTCGAATTTTAACAGAGTAAAACCCTTAAAATTTGAGATTAATCTGTATAATTTTGTTCAAAACCCCATAATTAAATATTTGAACTCATAAAATTTGATTTAATAACATTTGGTTGTCGTTTTGTTGGGAAAAAAACGTACATGTCTAAATGGGCTTTATAGAGATTCAGTTCTAATTTTAATCGAGCAAAATTCTGAAAATTTAAGATTAATATGTATAATTTTGTTCAATATCTAATAATTAAATATTTGAAAACATAAAATTTGATTTTAATAAAATTTGGTTGTCGTTTTGATGCGATTAAAACGTGCATATCTAAATGGGCTTTATAGAGATTCCGTTCTAATTTTAATAGAGTAAAATTCTGAAAATTTGACATTAATCTGTATAATTTTGTTCAAAATCTAATAATTAAATATTTGAAATCATAAAATTTGATTTTAACAAAATTTGGTTGTCGTTTTGATGCGATTAAAACGTGCATGTCTAAATGGGCATTATAGAGATTCCGTTCGAATTTTAACCGAGTAAAGAGCAGAAAATTTGAGATTAATCTGTATAATTTTGTTCAAAAGCCTATAATTAAATATTTAAAATCATAAAATTTGATTTTAATAAAAGTTGGTTGTCGTTTTGATGCGATTAAAACGTGCATGTCTAAATGGGCATTATAAAGATTCCGTTCGAATTTTAACCGAGTAAAAAGCTGAAAATTTGTGATTAATCTGTATAATTTTGTTCAAAAGCCTATAATTATCTATTTGAACACATAAAATTTAGTTAAATAACATTTGGTTGTCGTTTTGATGCGATTAATACGAGCAAGTCTAAATGTGCTCTATAGAGAATCCGTTCGAATTTTAACCGAGTAAAAACCTTAAAATTTGAGATTGATCTGTATAATTTTGTTCAAAAGCCCATAATTAAATATTTAAACTCATAAAATTTGATTTAATAACATTTGGTTGTCATTTTTTTTGGATTAAAACGTGCATGTCTAAATGGGCTTTATAGAGATTTCGTTCGAATTTTAACCGAGTAAAAAGCTGAAAATTTCAGATTAATCTGTATAATTTTGTTCAAAAGCTAATAATAAAATTTTTGAAATCATAAAATTTGATTTTAATAAAACTTGGTTGTCGTTTTGATGCGATTAAAACGTGCATGTCTAAATGG
The DNA here is from genome assembly GCA_035048815.1 of Abelmoschus esculentus. Lineage (NCBI taxonomy): Eukaryota > Viridiplantae > Streptophyta > Magnoliopsida > Malvales > Malvaceae > Abelmoschus > Abelmoschus esculentus. The sequence goes on along the minus strand of JAUCBN010000008.1, from coordinate 16,586,688 downwards.
GCTTTATAGAGATTCCGTTCAAATTTTTTTTTGAGAAAAGGGACTCATTAAAAAAACCCTATAGCCAACCACCCCGAGGGGCAAGAAGGCCCTTATGGGGAAAAGAGTACCGAAGATCTTATTGAGTAGGGGAGGAGAACCTCTCCTAGTTTACAGAAACCCGAATAAAATCGGGAAAGTCATAGGAGAAAAAGCAAGAAGAAAAAGAACGCAAAGCCCTAGAAGCTAAGACATGGGCTACAACATTAGCCTCTCTTGGTACATAACAAATCTTACAGTCAGGCAAAGTACCAAGAGTGGAACGGATACGAGACACCAAAAGTTGCACAAAGGAAAGGTCTTGGTAAAGAGGATCGTTGACCTTATTAGCAATGGAAGTGGAGTCAGTCTCGAAGATGACGCGGGTCCAGCCATTGGAAATGGCAAGCTTCAGACCTTCCAAGAGGGCAAGAGCTTCGACAGAGTCAGGATCCGGACAGAGAAGAGGCAAAGAACAACCGCCAAGGACAATGCCGGAGGAATCCCTAGCAATGACACCAGCTGCTCCTCCTTTCAACACGGGGTCGAAAGCACCATCCGTGTTAATCTTGACGTAACTAGAAACTGGTTTTGTCCATCTAGCAAGAGCAAAGGTGGGCTCAGCTAGCCGGGAATGTAGATGGGAGGCATTGTTAGCTGAGGTGTAATCATTTAAAAGGCTGAGAGCATTAGTGACGGCTAACCAAACTGGTTGAAGATGGTTATTATGGACAAAGTCATTGCGACGGTTCTAAAGGTTCCATAAGATCGTAAGAAATAAAGAGAATTGATGAAGAGAAAGAAAGCCAGCTGCCGCAGAAAGCCACTGATGAGGGGAGGTATAAACAGGAGAAAGAATTCGAGATGGGAGTCCTGACAACTGAAACGCCTCCCTAGTACAAGGGCAGTCCCTTATAGCATGGATGGTGGTTTCAATGGCCAAATTGCATATAGGGCAAATCCCCGAACCTAGATTGGCCTGAAGGATTTTGTGACCAGACGGTAGTGCATTGTGGCACAACCGCCAACCAAAAGAACGTACCTTGGGAAGAGTGGGTAATTTAGAAAGAATTTTCCAAAGTTTAGAGGGTCTGTTAACTGGTCCTGGCTGAATCTTCAAAAATTGATAACCCGATCGTACGGAATAGATACCAGAATCATGGTTTCCCCAGAGGGTGGTATCCTTTGTATCATTAATAATTGGAACATTAAGGATAGCATTAGCATCTTCATGTGTAAAGTAATTCCTAACTTTTGATTCATCCCATCGGGGTAAGTTAGGCATCATGAAAGTGCCAGCGCGCAAATGAACTTCATCATTGATCTCATAATCACCATAAAGGTGTAAAGGCTGAGAGCCACCCTAATTGTCAAAGTGGATCTGGACAGTACTAGACATACCTGGACGTAGAAAAAATCCATCACAAAGTTTAGAAATAGCTACACTGAGACCTTCCAGGCAAAAGAGGAGTTCCGTGAAGAAACAGAATCTAGTATAGAACCAGTTGGGTAGTACTTGCATTTGTAAATTTGACTAAGAAGGTTCCCAGGAGTACACACAAGGCGCCAAATCTGCTTACCGAGTAAAGTAATATTAAAAAGGTGTAGGTCACGAAAGCCCACTTCCCCGGCCACTTTTGGGAGACAGACAGTATCCCAGGGAAGCATGTTCCACCCTTTTTTAGTAGATTTTCCAGACCACCAGTAACGGCGTATAGAAGTAGTCATGTCATCAATAATATTTAGTGGCAGAAGGTAGCAAGACATCACATATTGAGGCATAGATTGTATAACCGATTTGATGAAGATTTCTCTCCCACTAAAAGAGAGAAGATGCTTGTCCCAGCTAGTCATTCTGGCAATCATTTTATCTCTGGTAAACCCCAGAGCAGCAGTTTTATTCTTACCAATGAGAAGAGGGACTCCTAAGTAATGCCCAGGATCATTCACCTCCCGGACATGCAGTATGTCATTGATGGCCATTCGAAGTGACAAGGGGGTTTTCCGAGAATAGAATATAGTAGATTTCTCAAAATTCACTGCTTGCCCGAACGAAGTGGCATAAATGTGCAGAACATCCCGAAGGCGCTGCACTTCTGCACAATAATGGTACGATTAACTTCTTCCATATTAATGGACCCTCGGAGAAGCCTGAGGCAGAGAGATAAGAAATCATGGCCGAGGATATCCCAGTGCTTCCGGAAGTAACTGCTTGGGAATCCATCAAATCCCGGGGCCTTCCTCGGATCGATGTCACGAAAAGCAGTATGAATTTCATCAATAGTGAAATCCTTATTAAGTTCATTATTCATTGAATCAGTAACAACTATAGGAATGTTGTTCAAAATTGATGAATCTATAATAGGAGAGGATGATGAAAAAAGATTTTGAAAATAGGTAACAGCGAAAGCCATAATATCATTGGAATTAGTTTGCCAAATATTTTGACTGTTGAAGAGACCAACAATCTGGTTTTTCCGCCGTCGGCTAGTCGCTCTAGCATGAAAGAAGGAAGTGTTTTTGTCACCATGCTCTAACCAGAGTGTTCGAGCACGTTGAGCCCAATAGATTTCCTTCGCGTTAAGTAAACTATCGAGCTCGTGTTTAGCAGAAAGGAGGTCATTGATTTCAGAGTCGAAGAGATGTCGCGTGAGGCATAGGTTAATGAAGTCATTCAACTGGGAGATACGCTTATTGGATTTCAAACGTTTGTTAGTTTGCCAAGTAGCAAGGAAGTGTCTAATATCGTGTAGTTTACTTAGAGTCGATCGAGATGGAGTAGACCATAGCTCTTTAATACGCAGAAAAACCTCTGGATTATCAGCCCAGCAGCTCTCATAATGGAAGAAGGCGTTGGACCGTACAGTTGGAGGCCCCAGGACAGGCCTAGTATCCATTAGAATAGGACAGTGGTCAGAACGCGCCTGAAAGAAAGAGATAGCTTGACAACTAGGGAAAGTATTGAACCAGGCTGAATTACCAAGAAATCTGTCTAATCTTTCCATAATGGTTACCGAGTTACGTCCCGATCTGGTCCAAGTGAACCATCCAGACTTTGGTTTGCAGTCGAAAAGATCATTATCATCAAGGCACTCTTGAAAATTGTTAATTTGTGAACGAGCACGGTGAGAACCACCTTGTTTTTCGTTATCGTAAAGAATTTCATTAAAGTCCCCCCCTAAAAGCCAAGGAAAAGGACTGGCTACATTCAGAGAATCTATTAATTGCCAAGTTTTGTGTTTGTTCGCTGTTTCAGGGAACCCATGTATGCCAGTAAAGTGGAATTGAGTTTGATCAAATGTAACAAGAACATCAATATGTCAGTCTGAGTACGAGAGAAGATCAACAGAAGAATTGATGTTCCATATGATGGCAAGTCCCGTGCAGGAAGGCCTGGGATCAATGGCTAGACAACCATGCATACCATGTTTGAGCTTAATACGATCCATGTTCTATCTGTTTAATCTGGTCTCACAAAGAAAGAGACAATCAGCATCATGCTTGGAAACAGCACGTTGTAAAGCAAGAACTGCCTGGGTGTTGCCAAGACCCTGACAGTTCCAACATAAGATTTTCATTTCTCTCGGCGGGGTTGAACATCGTCAACCACCGCCGAAGAGTTGTTAAAGCTGCTCATCCCAGCTAACCAATAATGTATATTAAAATTAAGTAGAGCAGGAAAGCAAGTTCTCTGGTAAAGGAACAATACGCCAAAGTAGACGTTGGAGAAATCCCTTGTGAAGGGTGGTATATGTAGCCGGAGAATAGCAAAAGTACAACAGATAAAGAAACTCTTGTAAAGGAACGATACGCCAATGTAGACGTTGGAGAAATCCCTTGTGAAGGGTGGTATATGTAGCCGGAGAATAGCAAAAGTACTAAAGATAAAGAAAAAGAAGAAAGAAGAGCAAAAGAGATGTAAAGTAGAAATGGAAAAGATGCAGGTGAAAGTAAAAGAGAAAATAAAGGATTGCCCACGGAAAAACGAGGGAAAGAAAAAAAGATGATAAAAGATTAGAGCAGAGAAATAATCAAAGTAAAAAGACAATGTAAAAGAAATATTATTAATCCAGGAAAAAAGCCCAACAAGAGGTGCAATAGAAAGAAACTGTCCTAATATACTCAAAGAACTAAAAACATCGACATGCACGAAAAAAACATAAAGTAAATCTGGAACTGTCGTGGTGAAGAAGCCATGACAGTCCCATAAAAGATCGATCATTTGGCACGGCGGGGTTGACCACTGTCAACCTCCGCCGGAGAGTTGTTTGTGCTGCTCATCCCAGCTTTTTCTGCAGACCCTTTAGGAGGTGGCCGAGGGCGTTTAGGCCGAGAACCCTCATCGGATGGTGGAGTTCTTTTAGAGCCCCTAGTAGCAATTACACGAGCAATTCTCTTAGCTGTTGGTGCATTTTCAATCTAGTCAGCAGCCTCTTAGAAGGCGACGTCATTAGCAAGCTCGAGCTCCAGATCTTGGAGTTCTGGCGCCGACAAGCTATCATCAGCATCACCATCAGGGATCTTAGGTCGAGTAGTTACATTAGGTTCCAGATCCGGAAAAGACCGTTTGCAAGAGTTGAGTAGAGCCACGCCGAACAGATAATTTACTTGGAACAGTTAGAAGAGTGCGAGGGCCTTGTGAGAAAACAGGCGTAGACTCAGAAGGAAGGCGTTCTCCTAAGCTGGTAGGTTTGTCACAGGAGCCTTGTCTTTATCATTAGTACCCGTGGAAGGAGATGCCTGAGAGCTTTGCGAGATGTAACGGATGTGTCCTCTCTGCATAGGTTGAGTAACCTTTTTCTTAGGTAGATAGCGGAGCCAGTCGCCATATTGAAGTTGTTTAGGCCTCTCCTCAACTGGGATATTGCAGAAATCAAGAGAGTGGACAACACGACCACATCAGTGGCAGAGAGTGGGAAGGCATTCATACTGTAGAGGATAAAAATGGGTAGAAGAGCCCCCGCCGATAGCAAGACAACGTCGAACTGGTTTAGAAGCATCTAAAGTTAATCCTACTCGAAGATAGTCAACCATATTGAGATCCATTTTCCTCGTATCAATTTTTGTAACAGTTCCAATGAGAGCTTTGAGTGACTCACCAATATTGTTAGCAGATTCCTCCGAAGCAAGAAGGATAGGTGGAATATTATAAATTCGCACCCACACATTCATTGTCATGAATGAGTGATTATCAATGCTAATAGTAGGATCATATTGAGTAAAGGAAAGCCACTCATCCTTGTAGGTCCATGGTCCCCTGGACAAAATATCCTCTTTAATCTTTTCACCCTTAAAGCAGATTAGAAACAGCCGTGGTCGCAATGAGCGCATAGAAGATAATTTAGCCGGGGTCCAGATTCCGGTGAAGGCTTTAATAATAATCTGATCATCAATGTCTTTGGAGGTAATCATGTTCCCTAAAAGAGTTGTATGTGAATCAGCATCAGCAGAGTCCCAAGGTAGGCTTGTTTGAAAGATAGTGGATTGTTCTTCCTCGGTAAATTGAATATTCCCGAGTTGTTGGAGAAAAGATTTGGAATCCATCAGAAAAAGAAGAAGAGAGTATGGGCGGCAATATGAAGGAAATATGAGAAAGAATAAATCATGAGTAGAATATATGATCTTATATATAGGTGAAAAGTTCATATGAAGGTAAGATATAAGAATTTCACCAGGAGTAGAATAGAGGAAAAGAGTCTGGAAAGGAATAGAATATCTTTTAAAAAAGAAGATAAGATAGTTGGAAAAAAGAGGCCAAAAAACTATTAAAAAAGGTATAGGAGTTGGAAAAAGAATAAATATTGTATTTTTAATTAAAAGGAGAAAGAGTCCAAAATTGAAGAATATTAGAATAAAATAAAAGATGAGACACAAAGTAGTAGTTGGTATAAAAGTCTGATAGTCAGACCATTGTTTTAAGAGGACACCATGTAAGGTGTTGGTATGAACCTTATATAAGGTTGGTGAACAACAAGAGAATATGTAGTTATCACAAAGTATGAGAAAAAGCCACAAAATAACTAAATAACACATCAGTATTAACAGTAAAGAAAAGATAAAAAAGAAAACAACAACAGCAAAAAAAGATAGGTAGATAAAATAACGATACATAGCAGAACGACATGTAATTTGATGAGCCATAGACACTTTATACCATAACCATGATGAGAACATTCGATAATTTGGAAATATACCGTACCTAACACAATAATTCGAATCCAAATGGATAGCATAGCACCCAACCAGGCCAGAATAGCCTTTCGATGCAGGCAAAGGACTAAGCCCCAATTCATGCAAGAGCGCAGCTCACGTAGCGCTGGACAGAGTTGAAACAAGACCAGGGAATAGGGAATGAACGTAGCACTGAACCCGAACCCCCACCCTGGCCAAATAACAAACGAGGGTCTCAAGTATCGGCGAAGCAAGCACGGCGACCAACATTGCCGACAAGCATAAGTAGACTCCACCACCATCGATACACAGCGAGACCCTTTCCTCCAAAGTAGACTCCATAGTAAACAGTTCAGAGGCGAGAGCCGGCGGACGGTCGAACATGGCCAAGACTACAGTAAAAAGCAGGAGAAGCAAACCCGAACACGGAACCACCATTGTCGTCGTTGATGAGGTCCCTCATTAAGGGTAGGAAGCACACGTTCGCTGCCGGGCCAGAAGGTGGCCGAGCGAAACCAAGATCTCCAGAAACGATCAAGAATGGAAAGCCCAAAGCAGCGGTTGAAGATGAAACACAGTACCAGAAAGTCTCTGACGCAAGGGAGAAGAAGATCAAAGAAAAGAGAACTAGACCGAGCGGAAACAACACCAGAACTGGTTCGGTGGACGGCCAGACGTGGCCAAAACCGCAAGAAACAAAGAGGAGGGCCGACAAGGTAAAGAGAATCACTCCGAACCCAGAAACACCAATGCCGACATTGATAAAAGCCCTCATTGAGGTCGCCAGATCGATAGGTGGCCGAACGTAGCCAATCCTGCAGAAGCTGAGAGTAGATCGGAAACAAAAAAGATGAAAACCGAAAGCAACCCTCCTTGAACCGCGAAACCAAGGCACAGTCGAGAAACCTAATGAACCCACGAAAAAAGGACAGAATCCTTATCCCATGTCGAACATCACGATCACCGGAAGGGGTAAAATAAATAACATAGAACCCAGTCCAAACCAGGGGTCGGAGAAGGAGAAACCTTGCTGAACATAAAAACAGGAGTTTAAAAGAAAGTGGGAACCAAACCAAACCAGAGAGACATCGAGCCTGGATAGGAAACAGTAAGGAGAATAATATGACGAGCGAGTCATGATCAAAACATCGTGTGGACAGTCGGGGAGACACCGACGACAGTGGCTTCCAGGAAAGAATCAAAAGACGCATCGAAGCCAAGAAAACTGATCCGCATGGAAGCAGTGATGGCCACCATCGCCGGTGTTGGTGAGATCCCTCGTGAAGGGTGGAAAGCAAAATGGAAAACGAGTCGTAAACAAACCCGAGCAGATCGTTGCCAAGATAGATACCGATCAATTGGAAGAACGATGGGGATGTCGTCCTCACAAAGGAGGTGGAATGTAGCAGATTATGGATCCCTCCTTTCCAGGGACGGTCGATGGTGAAGACGCCAAGGGAGAGACTGATCCTCCAAAGGCGGTTGAAGGTGAAGAAAAGATTGATCCTCCAGAGGCGGTAGAAACAGCAACCATGAAGACGGTCTCCAAAAGCAAGAAGGAAAAGAAGAAGTGCATAAAGGAGAGAGGGGAGGAGAGGAGAGAAAGGATCCATAACAGTTCGATCCGTTCGAATTTTAACCGAGTAAAAAGCTGAAAATTTGAGATTAATCTGTAGAATTTTGTTCAAAAGCCTATAATTAACTATTTGAACTCATAAAATTTAGTTAAATAACATTCGGTTGTCGTTTTGATGCGATTAATACGAGCATGTCTAAATGTGCTCTATAGAGAATCCGTTCGAATTTTAATCGAGTAAAAACATTAAAATTTGAGATTAATCTGTATAATTTTGTTGAAAAGCCCATAATTAAATATTTAAACTCATAAAATTTGATTTAATAACATTTGGTTGTCGTTTTTTTGGATTAAAACGTGCATGTCTAAATGGGCTTTATAGAGATTCCGTTCTAATTTTAACCGAGTAAAATTCTAAAAATTTCAGATTAATCTCTATAATTTTGTTCAAAAGCTAATAATTAAATTTTTGAAATCATAAAATTTGATTTTAATAAAATTTGGTTGTCATTTTGATGCGATTAAAACGTGCATGTCTAAATGGGCTTTATAGAGATTCTGTTTGAATTTTAACCGAGTAAAAAGCTGAAAATTTGAGATTAATCTGTACAATTTTGTTCAAAAGCCTATAATTAACTATTTAAATTCTTAAAATTTAATAATATTTGGTTGTCGTTTTGATGCTATTAATACGAGCATGTCTAAATGTGCTTTATAGAGAATTCGTTTGAATTTTAACCGAGTAAAACCCTTAAAATTTGAGATTAATATGTATAATTTTGTTCAAAACCCCATAATTAAATATTTGAACTCATAAAATTTGATTTAATAACATTTGGTTGTCGTTTTGTTGGGAAAAAAACTTGCATGTCTAAATGGGCTTTATAGAGATTCAGTTCTTATTTTAATCGAGTAAAATTCTGAAAATTTAAGATTAATCTATATAATTTTGTTCAAAATCTAATAATTAAATATTTGAAAATATAAAATTTGATTTTAATAAAATTTGATTATCGTTTTGATGCGATTAAAACGTGCATGTCTAAATGAGCTCTATAGAGATTCCGTTCTAATTTTAACCAAGTTATATTCTGAAAATTTCAGATTAATCTGTATAATTTTGTTTAAAAGCTAATAATTAAATATTTGAAATCATAAAATTTGATTTTATTAAATTTGGTTGTTGTTTTGATGCGATTAAAACGTGCATGTCTAAATAGGCTTTATAGAGATTCCTTTCGAATTTTAATCGAGTAAAAATCTGAAAATTTGAGATTAATCTGTACAATTTTGTTCAAAAGCCTATAATTAACTATTTGAACTCATAAAATTTAATTTAATAATATTTGGTTTTCGTTTTGATGCGATTAATACGAGCATGTCTAAATGTGTCCTATAGAAAATCCGTTCGAATTTTAATCGAGTAAAAACCTTAAAATTTGAGATTAATCTGTATATTTTTGTTCAAAAGCCCATACTTAAATATTTAAACTCATAAAATTTGATTTAATAACATTTGTTTGTCGTTTTGTTGGGTTAAAACGTGCATGTCTAAATGGGATTTATATAGATTCCGTTCTAATTTTAACCGAGTAAAATTCTTAAAATTTTAGATTAATCTGTATAATTTTGTTTAGAAGCTAATAATTAAATTTTTGAAATCATCAAATTTGATTTTAATAAAATTTGGTTGTCGTTTTGATGCGATTAAGACGTGCATATCTAAATGGGCTTTATAGAGATTCCGTTCGAATTTTAACCGAGTAAAAAGCTGAAAATTTGAGATTAATCTATATAATTTTGTTCAAAAGCCTAAAATTATCTATTTGAATTCATAAAATTTAATTTAATAATATTTGATTGTAGTTTTGATGCTATTAATACGATCATGTCTAAATGTGCTTTATAGTGAATCCGTTCGAATTTTAACCGAGTAAAATCCTTAAAATTTGAGATTAATCTGTATAATTTTGTTCAAAACCCTATAATTAAATATTTGAACTCATAAAATTTGATTTAATAACATTTGGTTGTCGTTTTGTTGGGAAAAAAACGTGCATGTCTAAAAGGGCTTTATAGAGATTCAGTTCTAATTTTAATCGAGTAAAATTCTGAAAATTTAAGATTAATCTGTATAATTTTGTTCAAAATCTAATAATTAAATATTTGAAAACATAAAATTTGATTTTAATAAAATTTGGTTTTCGTTTTGATACGATTAAAACGTGCATGTCTAAATGGGCATTATTGAGATTCCGTTCGAATTTTAACCGAGTAAAAAGCTGAAAATTTGAGATTAATCTGTATAATTTTGTTCAAAAGCCTATAATTAACTATTTGAACACATAAAATTTAGTTAAATAACATTTGGTTGTCGTTTTGATGCGATTAATACGAGCATGTCTAAATGTGCTCTATAGAGAATCCGTTCGAATTTTAACCGAGTAAAAACCATAAAATTTGAGATTAATCTGTATAATTTTGTTCAAAAGCCCAGAATTAAATATTTAAACTCATAAAATTTGATTTAATAACATTTGGTTGTCGTTTTTTTTGGATTAAAACGTTAATGTCTAAATGAGATTTATAGAGATTCCGTTCTAATTTTAACAGAGTAGAATTCTGAAAATTTCAGATTAATCTGTATAATTTTTTTCAAAAGCAAATAATTAAATATATGAAATCATAAAATTTGATTTTAATAAAATTTGGTTGTCGTTTTGATGCGATTAAAACGTGCATGTCTAAATGGGCTTTATAGAGATTTCGTTCGAATTTTAACCGAGTAAAAACCTTAAAATTTGAGATTAATCTCTATAATTTTTTTCACAAGCCTATAATTAACTTTTTGAACTCAAAATTTAATTTAATAACATTTGGTTGTCGTTTTGATGCGATTAATACGAGCATGTCTAAATGTGCTCTATAGAGAATCCGTTCGAATTTTAACCGAGTAAAAACCTTAAAATTTGAGATTAATCTGTATAATTTTGTTCAAAAGCCCATAATTAAATATTTAAACTCATAAAATTTTATTTAATAACATTTGGTTGTCGTTTTGTTAGGATTAAAACGTGCATGTCTAAATGGGCTTTATAGAGGTTCTGTTCTAATTTTAACACTGTAAAATGCGGAAAATTTAACCGAGTAAAAACCTTAAAATTTGAGATTAATCTGTATAATTTTGTTCAAAAGCCCATAATTAAATATTTAAACTCATAAAATTTAATTTAATAAAATTTGGTTGTCGTTTTGATGCGATTAATACGAGCATGTCTAAATGTGCTCTATAGAGAATCCGTTTGAATTTTAACCGACTAAAAACCTTAAAATTTGAGATTAATATGTATAATTTTGTTCAAAAGACCATAATTAAATTTTTAAACTCATAAAATTTGATTTAATAACATTTGGTTGTCGTTTTGTTGGGATTAAAACGTGCATGTCTAAATGGGGTTTATAGAGATTCCGTTCGAATTTTAACCGAGTTAAATTATGTAAATTTCAGATTAATCTGTATAATTTTTTTCAAAAGCAAATAATTAAATATTTGAAATCATAAATTTTGATTTTAATAAAATTTGGTTGTCGTTTTGATGCGATTAAAACTTGCATGTCTAAATGGGCTTTATAGAGATTTCGTTCGAATTTTAACCGAGTAAAAAGCTGAAAATTTGAGATTAATCTGTATAATTTTGTTCAAAAGCCTATAATTAACTATTTGAACTCATAAAATTTAAGTTAATAAAATTTGGTTGTCGTTTTGATGCGATTAATACGAGCATGTCTAAATGTGCTCTATAGAGAATCCGTTCGAATTTTAACCGAGTAAAAACCTTAAAATTTGAGATTAATCTGTATAATTTTTTGTAAAAGCCCATAATTAAATATTTAAACTCATAAAATTTAATTTAATAACATTTGGTTGTCGTTTTGTTGGGATTAAAACGTGCATGTCTAAATGGGCTTTATAGAGGTTCCGTTCTAATTTTAACACTGTAAAATGCAGAAAATTTAACCGAGTAAAAACCTTAAAATTTAAGATTAATCTGTATAATTTTGTTCAAAAGCCCATAATTAAATATTTAAACTCATAAAATTTAATTTAATAAAATTTGGTTGTCGTTTTGATGCGATTAATACGAGCATGTCTAAATGTGCTCTATAGAGAATCCGTTTGAATTTTAACCGAGTAAAAACCTTAAAATTTGAGATTAATCTGTATAATTTTGTTCAAAAGACAATAATTAAATTTTTAAACTCATAAAATTTGATTTAATAACATTTGGTTGTCGTTTTGTTGGGATTAAAACGTGCATGTCTAAATGGGGTTTATAGAGATTCCGTTCGAATTTTAACCGAGTTAAATTATGTAAATTTCAGATTAATCTGTATAATTTTTTTCAAAAGCAAATAATTAAATATTTGAAATCATAAAATTTGATTTTAATAAAATTTGGTTGTCGTTTTGATGCGATTAAAACGTGCATGTCTAAATGGGCTTTATAGAGATTTCGTTCGAATTTTAACCGAGTAAAATGCTGAAAATTTGAGATTAATCTGTATAATTTTGTTCAAAAGCCTATAATTAACTATTTGAACACATAAAATTTAGTTAAATAACATTTGGTTGTCGTTTTGATGCGATTAATACTAGCATGTCTAAATGTGCTCTATAGAGAATCCGTTCGAATTTTAACCGAGTAAAAACCATAAAATTTGAGATTAATCTGTATAATTTTGTTCAAAAGCCCAGAATTAAATATTTAAACTCATAAAATTTGATTTAATAACATTTGGTTGTCGTTTTTTTTGGATTAAAACGTTAATGTCTAAATGAGCTTTATAGAGATTCCGTTCTAATTTTAACCGAGTAGAATTCTGAAAATTTCAGATTAATCTGTATAATTTTGTTCAAAAGCTAATAATTAAATTTTTGAAATCATAAAATTTGATTTTAATAAAATTTGGGTGTCGTTTTGATGCGATTAAAACGTGCATATCTAAATGGGCTTTATAGAGATTCTGTTCGAATTTTAACCGAGTAAAAAGCTGAAAATTTGAGATTAATCTGTATAATTTTGTTCAAAAGCCTATAATTAACTATTTGAATTCATAAAATTTAATTTAATAACATTTGGTTGTCGTTTTGATGCTATTAATACGAGCATGTCTAAATGTGCTTTATAGAGAATACGCTCGAATTTTAGCCGAGTAAAAACCTTAAAATTTGAGATTAATCTGTATAATTTTGTTCAAAAGACAATAATTAAATTTTTAAACTCATAAAATTTGATTTAATAACATTTGGTTGTCGTTTTGTTGGGATTAAAACGTGCATGTCTAAATGGGGTTTATAGAGATTCCGTTCGAATTTTAACCGAGTTAAATTATGTAAATTTCAGATTAATCTGTATAATTTTTTTCAAAAGCAAATAATTAAATATTTGAAATCATAAAATTTGATTTTAATAAAATTTGGTTGTCGTTTTGATGCGATTAAAACGTGCATGTCTAAATGGGCTTTATAGAGATTTCGTTCGAATTTTAACCGAGTAAAATGCTGAAAATTTGAGATTAATCTGTATAATTTTGTTCAAAAGCCTATAATTAACTATTTGAACACATAAAATTTAGTTAAATAACATTTGGTTGTCGTTTTGATGCGATTAATACGAGCATGTCTAAATGTGCTCTATAGAGAATCCGTTCGAATTTTAACCGAGTAAAAACCATAAAATTTGAGATTAATCTGTATAATTTTGTTCAAAAGCCCAGAATTAAATATTTAAACTCATAAAATTTGATTTAATAACATTTGGTTGTCGTTTTTTTTGGATTAAAACGTTAATGTCTAAATGAGCTTTATAGAGATTCCGTTCTAATTTTAACCGAGTAGAATTCTGAAAATTTCAGATTAATCTGTATAATTTTGTTCAAAAGCTAATAATTAAATTTTTGAAATCATAAAATTTGATTTTAATAAAATTTGGGTGTCGTTTTGATGCGATTAAAACGTGCATATCTAAATGGGCTTTATAGAGATTCTGTTCGAATTTTAACCGAGTAAAAAGCTGAAAATTTGAGATTAATCTGTATAATTTTGTTCAAAAGCCTATAATTAACTATTTGAATTCATAAAATTTAATTTAATAACATTTGGTTGTCGTTTTGATGCTATTAATACGAGCATGTCTAAATGTGCTTTATAGAGAATACGCTCGAATTTTAGCCGAGTAAAAACCTTAAAATTTGAGATTAATCTGTATAATTTTGTTCAAAAGCCCATGATTAAATATTTAAACACATAAAATTTGGTTTAATAATTTTTGGTTGTCGTTTTGTTGGGATTAAAACGTGCATGTCTAAATGGGCTTTATAGAGATTCCGTTCTAATTTTAATCGAGTAAAATTCTGAAAATTTCAGATTAATCTGTATAATTTGGTTCAAAAGCTAATAATTAAATATTTGAAATCATAAAATTTGATTTTAATAAAATTTGGTTGTCGTTTTGATGCGATTAAAACGTGCATGTCTAAATGTGCTTTATAGAGATTCCGTTTGAATTTTAACCGAGTAAAAAGCTAAAAATTTGAGATTAATCTGTATAATTTTGTTCAAAAGCCTATAATTAACTATTTGAACTCATAAAATTTAAATTAATAACATTTGGTTATCGTTTTGATGCGATTAATATGAGCATGTCTAAATATGCTCTATAGAGAATCCGTTCGAATTTTAACCGAACAAAAATCTTATAATTTGAGATTAATCTATATAATTTTGTTCAAAAGCCCATAATTAAATATTTAAACTCATAAGATTTGATTTAATAACATTCGTTTGTCGTTTTGTTGGGATTAAAATGTGCATGTCTAAATTGGCTTTATAGAGATTCCGTTCTACTTTTAACCGAGTTAAATTATGAAAATTTCAGATTAATCTGTATAATTTTGTTCAAAAGCTAATTATTAAAAATTTGAAATCATAAAATTTTATTTTAATAAAATTTGGTTGTCATTTTGATGCGATTAAAACGTGCATGTTTAAATGGGCTTTATAGAGATTCCGTTTGAATTTTAACCGAGTAAAAAGCTGAAAAATTTGAGATTAATCTGTATAATTTTGTTCAAAAGCCTATAATTAACTATTTGAACTCATAAAATTTAATTTAATAACATTTGGTTGTCGTTTTGATGCGATTAAAACGAGCATGCCTAAATGTTCTCTATAGAGAATCCGTTCGAATTTTAACCGAGTAAAAACCTTAAAATTTGAGATTAATCTGTATAATTTTGTTCAAAACCCATAATTAAATATTTAAACTCATAATATTTGATTTAGTAACATTTGTTTGTTGTTTTGTTGGGATTAAAACTTGCTGTCTAAATGGGCTTTATAAAGATTCCATTCTAATTTTAACCGAGTTAAATTATGAAAATTTCAGATTAATCTATATAACTTTGTTCAAAAGCTAATAATTGAATATTTTAAATCATAAAATTTTATTTTAATAAAATTTGGTTGTCATTTTGATGCGATTAAAACGTCCATGTCTAAATGGGATTTATAGAGATTCCGTTGTAATTTTAACCGATGTAAAAGGTGAAAATTTGAGATTAACCTGTATAATTTTGTTCAAAAGCCTATAATTAACTATTTGAACTCATAAAATTTAATTTAATAACATTTGGTTGTCGTTTTGATGCGATTATTACGAGCATGTCTAAATGTGCTCTATAGAGAATCCGTTCGAATTTTAACCGAGTAAAAACCATAAAATTTGAGATTAATCTGTATAATTTTGTTCAAAAGCTCAGAATTAAATATTTAAACTCATAAAATTTGATTTAATAACATTTGGTTGTCGTTTTTTTTGGATTAAAACGTTAATGTCTAAATGAGCTTTATAGAGATTCCGTTCTAAATTTAACCGAGTAGAATTCTGAAAATTTCAGATTAATCTGTATAATTTTGTTCAAAAGCTAATAATTAAATTTTTGAAATCATAAAATTTGATTTTAATAAAATTTGGGTGTCGTTTTGATGCGATTAAAACGTGCATATCTAAATGGGCTTTATAGAGATTCCGTTCGAATTTTAACCGAGTAAAAAGCTGAAAATTTGAGATTAATCTGTATAATTTTGTTCAAAAGCCTATAATTAACTATTTGAATTCATAAAATTTAATTTAATAACATTTGGTTGTCGTTTTGATGCTATTAATACGAGCATGTCTAAATGTGCTTTATAGAGAATACGCTCGAAATTTAACCGAGTAAAACCCTTAAAATTTGAGATTAATCTTTATAATTTTGTTCAAAACCCCATAATTAAATATTTGAACTCATAAAATTTGATTTAATAACATTTGTTTATAGTTTTGTTTGGAAAAAAACGTGCATGTTTAAATGGGCTTTATAGAGATTCAGTTCTAATTTTAATCGAGTAAAATACTGAAAATTTAAGATTAATCAGCATAATTTAGTTCAAAATCTAATAATTAAATATTTGAAAACATAAAATTTGATTTTAATAAAATTTGGTTGTCGTTTTGATGCGATTAAAAAGTGCATGTCTAAATGGGCTTTACTGAGATTCCGTTCGAATTTTAATCGTGTAAAAAGCTGAAAATTTGACTTTAATCTGTATAATTTTGTTCAAAAGCCTATAATTAACTATTTGGACTCATAAAATTTAATTTAATAACATTTGGTTGTCGTTTTGATGTGATTAATACGAGCTTGTCTAAATATACTCTATAGAGAATCCGTTCGAATTTTAACTGAGTAAAAACCTTAAAATTTGAGATTAATCTGTATAATTTTATTCAAAAGCCCATAATTAAATATTTAAACTAATAAAATTTTATTTAATAACATTTGGTAGTCGTTTTGTTGGGATTAAAACGTGCATGTCTAAATGAACTCTATAATGAACTCTATAGAGATTTCGTTCTAATTTTAACCGAGTAAAATTTAGAAAATTTCAGATTAATCTGTATAATTTTGTTCAAAAGCTAATAATTTAATTTTTGAGATCATAAAATTTGATTTTAATAAAATTTGGTTGTCGTTTTGATGCGATTAAAAGGTGCATGTCTAAAAAGGCTTTATAGAGATTCCAGACGAATTTTAACCGAGTAAAAACCTTAAAATTTGAGATTAATCTGTATAATTTTATTCAAAAGCCCATAATGAAATATTTAAACTAATAAAATTTGATTTAATAACATTTGGTTGTCGATTTGTTGGGATTAAAACGTGCATGTCTAAATGGGCTTTATAGAGATTCTGTTCTAATTTTAACCGAGTAAAATACTGAAAATTTTAGATTAATCTGTATAATTTTGTTCAAAAGCTAATAATTAAAAATTTGAAATCATAAAATTTGATTTTAATAAAATTTGGTTGTCGTTTTGATACGATTAAAACGTGCATGTCTAAATGGGCATTATAGAGATTCCGTTCGAATTTTAATCGAGTAAAAATCTAAAAATTTGAGATTAATCTGTACAATTTTGTTTAAAAGCCTATAATTAAATATTTGAAATCATAAAATTTGATTTTAATAAAATTTGGTTTTCGTTTTGATGCGATTAAAACGTGCATGTCTAAATGGGCTTTATAGAGATTTCGTTCGAATTTTAACCGAGTAAAATGCTGAAAATTTGAGATTAATCTGTATAATTTTGTTCAAAAGCCTATAATTAACTATTTGAACACATAAAATTTAGTTAAATAACATTTGGTTGTCGTTTTGATGCGATTAATACGAGCATGTCTAAATGTGCTCTATAGAGAATCCGTTCGAATTTTAACCGAGTAAAAACCATAAAATTTGAGATTAATCTGTATAATTTTGTTCAAAAGCCCAGAATTAAATATTTAAACTCATAAAATTTGATTTAATAACATTTGGTTGTCGTTTTTTTTGGATTAAAACGTTAATGTCTAAATGAGCTTTATAGAGATTCCGTTCTAATTTTAACCGAGTAGAATTCTGAAAATTTCAGATTAATCTGTATAATTTTGTTCAAAAGCTAATAATTAAATTTTTGAAATCATAAAATTTGATTTTAATAAAATTTGGGTGTCGTTTTGATGCGATTAAAACGTGCATATCTAAATGGGCTTTATAGAGATTCCGTTCGAATTTTAACCGAGTAAAAAGCTGAAAATTTGAGATTAATCTGTATAATTTTGTTCAAAAGCCTATAATTAACTATTTGAATTCATAAAATTTAATTTAATAACATTTGGTTGTCGTTTTGATGCTATTAATACAAGCATGTCTAAATGTGATTTATAGAGAATACGCTCGAAATTTAACCGAGTAAAACCCTTAAAATTTGAGATTAATCTTTATAATTTTGTTCAAAACCCCATAATTAAATATTTGAACTCATAAAATTTGATTTAATAACATTTGTTTATCGTTTTGTTTGGAAAAAAACGTGCATGTTTAAATGGGCTTTATAGAGATTCAGTTCTAATTTTAATCGAGTAAAATTCTGAAAATTTAAGATTAATCAGCATAATTTAGTTCAAAATCTAATAATTAAATATTTGAAAACATAAAATTTGATTTTAATAAAATTTGGTTGTCGTTTTGATGCGATTAAAAAGTGCATGTTTAAATGGGCTTTACTGAGATTCCGTTCGAATTTTAATCGTGTAAAAAGCTGAAAATTTGACTTTAATCTGTATAATTTTGTTCAAAAGCCTATAATTAACTATTTGGACTCATAAAATTTAATTTAATAACATTTGGTTGTCGTTTTGATGCGATTAATACGAGCTTGTCTAAATATACTCTATAGAGAATCCGTTCGAATTTTAACTGAGTAAAAACCTTAAAATTTGAGATTAATCTGTATAATTTTATTCAAAAGCCCATAATTAAATATTTAAACTAATAAAATTTTATTTAATAACATTTGGTAGTCGTTTTGTTGGGATTAAAACGTGCATGTCTAAATGAACTCTATAATGAACTCTATAGAGATTTCGTTCTAATTTTAACCGAGTAAAATTTAGAAAATTTCAGATTAATCTGTATAATTTTGTTCAAAAGCTAATAATTTAATTTTTGAGATCATAAAATTTGATTTTAATAAAATTTGGTTGTCGTTTTGATGCGATTAAAAGGTGCATGTCTAAAAAGGCTTTATAGAGATTCCAGACGAATTTTAACCGAGTAAAAACCTTAAAATTTGAGATTAATCTGTATAATTTTATTCAAAAGCCCATAATGAAATATTTAAACTAATAAAATTTGATTTAATAACATTTGGTTGTCGATTTGTTGGGATTAAAACGTGCATGTCTAAATGGGCTTTATAGAGATTCTGTTCTAATTTTAACCGAGTAAAATACTGAAAATTTTAGATTAATCTGTATAATTTTGTTCAAAAGCTAATAATTAAAAATTTGAAATCATAAAATTTGATTTTAATAAAATTTGGTTGTCGTTTTGATACGATTAAAACGTGCATGTCTAAATGGGCATTATAGAGATTCCGTTCGAATTTTAATCGAGTAAAAATCTAAAAATTTGAGATTAATCTGTACAATTTTGTTTAAAAGCCTATAATTAAATATTTGAAATCATAAAATTTGATTTTAATAAAATTTGGTTTTCGTTTTGATGCGATTAAAACGTGCATGTCTAAATGGGCTTTATAGAGATTTCGTTCGAATTTTAACCGAGTAAAATGCTGAAAATTTGAGATTAATCTGTATAATTTTGTTCAAAAGCCTATAATTAACTATTTGAACACATAAAATTTAGTTAAATAACATTTGGTTGTCGTTTTGATGCGATTAATACGAGCATGTCTAAATGTGCTCTATAGAGAATCCGTTCGAATTTTAACCGAGTAAAAACCATAAAATTTGAGATTAATCTGTATAATTTTGTTCAAAACTCCATAATTAAATATTTAAACTCATAAAATTTGATTTAATAACATTTGGTTGTCGTTTTTTTTGGATTAAAACGTTAATGTCTAAATGAGCTTTATAGAGATTCCGTTCTAATTTTAACCGAGTAGAATTCTGAAAATTTCAGATTAATCTGTATAATTTTGTTCAAAAGCTAATAATTAAATTTTTGAAATCATAAAATTTGATTTTAATAAAATTTGGGTGTCGTTTTGATGCGATTAAAACGTGCATGTCTAAATGGGCATTATAGAGATTTCGTTCGAATTTTAACCGAGTAAAAAGCTAAAAATTTGAGATTAATCTGTATAATTTTTTTCACAAGCCTATAATTAACTTTTTGAACTCAAAATTTAATTTAATAACATTTGGTTGTCGTTTTGATGCGATTAATACGAGCATGTCTAAATGTGCTCTATAGAGAATCCGTTCGAATTTTAACCGAGTAAAAACCTTAAAATTTGAGATTAATCTGTATAATTTTGTTCAAAAGCCCATAATTAAATATTTAAACTCATAAAATTTAATTTAATAACATTTGGTTGTCGTTTTGTTAGGATTAAAACGTGCATGTCTAAATGGGCTTTATAGAGGTTCTGTTCTAATTTTAACACTGTAAAATGCGGAAAATTTAACCGAGTAAAAACCTTAAAATTTGAGATTAATCTGTATAATTTTGTTCAAAAGCCCATAATTAAATATTTAAACTCATAAAATTTAATTTAATAAAATTTGGTTGTCGTTTTGATGCGATTAATACGAGAATGTCTAAATGTGCTCTATAGAGAATCCGTTTGAATTTTAACCGAGTAAAAACCTTAAAATTTGAGATTAATATGTATAATTTTGTTCAAAAGACCATAATTAAATATTTAAACTCATAAAATTTGATTTAATAACATTTGGTTGTCGTTTTTTTTGGATTAAAACGTTAATGTCTAAATGAGCTTTATAGAGATTCCGTTCTAATTTTAACCGAGTAGAATTCTGAAAATTTCAGATTAATCTGTATAATTTTGTTCAAAAGCTAATAATTAAATTTTTGAAATCATAAAATTTGATTTTAATAAAATTTGGGTGTCGTTTTGATGCGATTAAAACGTGCATATCTAAATGGGCTTTATAGAGATTCTGTTCGAATTTTAACCGAGTAAAAAGCTGAAAATTTGAGATTAATCTGTATAATTTTGTTCAAAAGCCTATAATTAACTATTTGAATTCATAAAATTTAATTTAATAACATTTGGTTGTCGTTTTGATGCTATTAATACGAGCATGTCTAAATGTGCTTTATAGAGAATACGCTCGAATTTTAGCCGAGTAAAAACCTTAAAATTTGAGATTAATCTGTATAATTTTGTTCAAAAGACAATAATTAAATTTTTAAACTCATAAAATTTGATTTAATAACATTTGGTTGTCGTTTTGTTGGGATTAAAACGTGCATGTCTAAATGGGGTTTATAGAGATTCCGTTCGAATTTTAACCGAGTTAAATTATGTACATTTCAGATTAATCTGTATAATTTTTTTCGAAAGCAAATAATTAAATATTTGAAATCATAAAATTTGATTTTAATAAAATTTGGTTGTCGTTTTGATGCGATTAAAACGTGCATGTCTAAATGGGCTTTATAGAGATTTCGTTCGAATTTTAACCGAGTAAAAAGCTGAAAATTTGAGATTAATCTGTATAATTTTGTTCAAAAGCCTATAATTAACTATTTGAACTCATAAAATTTAAGTTAATAAAATTTGGTTGTCGTTTTGATGCGATTAATACGAGCATGTCTAAATGTGCTCTATAGAGAATCCGTTCGAATTTTAACCGAGTAAAAACCTTAAAATTTGAGATTAATCTGTATAATTTTTTTTAAAAGCCCATAATTAAATATTTAAACTCATAAAATTTAATTTAATAACATTTGGTTGTCGTTTTGTTGGGATTAAAACGTGCATGTCTAAATGGGCTTTATAGAGGTTCCGTTCTAATTTTAACACTGTAAAATGCAGAAAATTTAACCGAGTAAAAACCTTAAAATTTAAGATTAATCTGTATAATTTTGTTCAAAAGCCCATAATTAAATATTTAAACTCATAAAATTTAATTTAATAAAATTTGGTTGTCGTTTTGATGCGATTAATACGAGCATGTCTAAATGTGCTCTATAGAGAATCCGTTTGAATTTTAACCGAGTAAAAACCTTAAAATTTGAGATTAATCTGTATAATTTTGTTCAAAAGACAATAATTAAATTTTTAAACTCATAAAATTTGATTTAATAACATTTGGTTGTCGTTTTGTTGGGATTAAAACGTGCATGTCTAAATGGGGTTTATAGAGATTCCGTTCGAATTTTAACCGAGTTAAATTATGTAAATTTCAGATTAATCTGTATAATTTTTTTTGAAAGCAAATAATTAAATATTTGAAATCATAAAATTTGATTTTAATAAAATTTGGTTGTCGTTTTGATGCGATTAAAACGTGCATGTCTAAATGGGCTTTATAGAGATTTCGTTCGAATTTTAACCGAGTAAAAAGTTGAAAATTTGAGATTAATCTGTATAATTTTGTTCAAAAGCCTATAATTAACTATTTGAACTCATAAAATTTAAGTTAATAAAATTTGGTTGTCGTTTTGATGCGATTAATACGAGCATGTCTAAATGTGCTCTATAGAGAATCCGTTCGAATTTTAACCGAGTAAAAACCTTAAAATTTGAGATTAATCTGTATAATTTTTTTTAAAAGCCCATAATTAAATATTTAAACTCATAAAATTTAATTTAATAACATTTGGTTGTCGTTTTGTTGGGATTAAAACGTGCATGTCTAAATGGGCTTTATAGAGGTTCCGTTCTAATTTTAACACTGTAAAATGCAGAAAATTTAACTGAGTAAAAACCTTAAAATTTAAGATTAATCTGTATAATTTTGTTCAAAAGCCCATAATTAAATATTTAAACTCATAAAATTTAATTTAATAAAATTTGGTTGTCGTTTTGATGCGATTAATACGAGCATGTTCAAATGTGCTCTATAGAGAATCCGTTTGAATTTTAACCGAGTAAAAACCTTAAAATTTTAGATTAATCTGTATAATTTTGTTCAAAAGACCATAATTAAATTTTTAAACTCATAAAATTTGATTTAATAACATTTGGTTGTCGTTTTGTTGGGATTAAAACGTGCATGTCTAAATGGGGTTTATAGAGATTCCGTTCGAATTTTAACTGAGTTAAATTATGTACATTTCATATTAATCTGTATAATTTTTTTCAAAAGCAAATAATTAAATATTTGAAATCATAAAATTTGATTTTAATAAAATTTGGTTGTCGTTTTGATGCGATTAAAACTTGCATGTCTAAATGGGCTTTATAGAGATTTCGTTCGAATTTTAACCGAGTAAAAAGCTGAAAATTTGAGATTAATCTGTATAATTTTGTTCAAAAGCCTATAATTAACTATTTGAACTCATAAAATTTAAGTTAATAAAATTTGGTTGTCGTTTTGATGCGATTAATACGAGCATGTCTAAATGTGCTCTATAGAGAATCCGTTCGAATTTTAACCGAGTAAAAACCTTAAAATTTGAGATTAATCTGTATAATTTTTTTTAAAAGCCCATAATTAAATATTTAAACTCATAAAATTTAATTTAATAACATTTGGTTGTCGTTTTGTTGGGATTAAAACGTGCATGTCTAAATGGGCTTTATAGAGGTTCCGTTCTAATTTTAACACTGTAAAATGCAGAAAATTTAACCGAGTAAAAACCTTAAAATTTAAGATTAATCTGTATAATTTTGTTCAAAAGCCCATAATTAAATATTTAAACTCATAAAATTTAATTTAATAAAATTTGGTTGTCGTTTTGATGCGATTAATACGAGCATGTCTAAATGTGCTCTATAGAGAATCCGTTTGAATTTTAACCGAGTAAAAACCTTAAAATTTTAGATTAATCTGTATAATTTTGTTCAAAAGACAATAATTAAATTTTTAAACTCATAAAATTTGATTTAATAACATTTGGTTGTCGTTTTGTTGGGATTAAAACGTGCATGTCTAAATGGGGTTTATAGAGATTCCGTTCGAATTTTAACCGAGTTAAATTATGTAAATTTCAGATTAATCTGTATAATTTTTTTCAAAAGCAAATAATTAAATATTTGAAATCATAAAATTTGATTTTAATAAAATTTTGTTGTCGTTTTCATGCGATTAAAACGTGCATATCTAAATGGGCTTTATAGAGATTTCGTTCGAATTTTAACCGAGTAAAATGCTGAAAATTTGAGATTAATCTGTATAATTTTGTTCAAAAGCCTATAATTAACTATTTGAACACATAAAATTTAGTTAAATAACATTTGGTTGTCGTTTTGATGCGATTAATACGAGCATGTCTAAATGTGCTCTATAGAGAATCCGTTCGAATTTTAACCGAGTAAAAACCATAAAATTTAAGATTAATCTGTATAATTTTGTTCAAAAGCCCAGAATTAAATATTTAAACTCATAAAATTTGATTTAATAACATTTGGTTGTCGTTTTTTTTGGATTAAAACGTTAATGTCTAAATGAGCTTTATAGAGATTCCGTTCTAATTTTAACCGAGTAGAATTCTGAAAATTTCAGATTAATCTGTATAATTTTGTTCAAAAGCTAATAATTAAATTTTTGAAATCATAAAATTTGATTTTAATAAAATTTGGGTGTCGTTTTGATGCGATTAAAACGTGCATATCTAAATGGGCTTTATAGAGATTCCGTTCGAATTTTAACCGAGTAAAAAGCTGAAAATTTGAGATTAATCTGTATAATTTTGTTCAAAAGCCTATAATTAACTATTTGAATTCATAAAATTTAATTTAATAACATTTGGTTGTCGTTTTGATGCTATTAATACGAGCATGTCTAAATGTGCTTTATAGAGAATACGCTCGAAATTTAACCGAGTAAAACCCTTAAAATTTGAGATTAATCTTTATAATTTTGTTCAAAACCCCATAATTAAATATTTGAACTCATAAAATTTGATTTAATAACATTTGTTTATCGTTTTGTTTGGAAAAAAACGTGCATGTTTAAATGGGCTTTATAGAGATTCAGTTCTAATTTTAATCGAGTAAAATTCTGAAAATTTAAGATTAATCAGCATAATTTAGTTCAAAATCTAATAATTAAATATTTGAAAACATAAAATTTGATTTTAATAAAATTTGGTTGTCGTTTTGATGCGATTAAAAAGTGCATGTCTAAATGGGCTTTACTGAGATTCCGTTCGAATTTTAATCGTGTAAAAAGCTAAAAATTTGACTTTAATCTGTATAATTTTGTTCAAAAGCCTATAATTAACTATTTGGACTCATAAAATTTAATTTAATAACATTTGGTTGTCGTTTTGATGCGATTAATACGAGCTTGTCTAAATATACTCTATAGAGAATCCGTTCGAATTTTAACTGAGTAAAAACCTTAAAATTTGAGATTAATCTGTATAATTTTATTCAAAAGCCCATAATTAAATATTTAAACTAATAAAATTTTATTTAATAACATTTGGTAGTCGTTTTGTTGGGATTAAAACGTGCATGTCTAAATGAACTCTATAATGAACTCTATAGAGATTTCGTTCTAATTTTAACCGAGTAAAATTTAGAAAATTTCAGATTAATCTGTATAATTTTGTTCAAAAGCTAATAATTTAATTTTTGAGATCATAAAATTTGATTTTAATAAAATTTGGTTGTCGTTTTGATGCGATTAAAAGGTGCATGTCTAAAAAGGCTTTATAGAGATTCCAGACGAATTTTAACCGAGTAAAAACCTTAAAATTTGAGATTAATCTGTATAATTTTATTCAAAAGCCCATAATGAAATATTTAAACTAATAAAATTTGATTTAATAACATTTGGTTGTCGATTTGTTGGGATTAAAACGTGCATGTCTAAATGGGCTTTATAGAGATTCTGTTCTAATTTTAACCGAGTAAAATTCTGAAAATTTTAGATTAATCTGTATAATTTTGTTCAAAAGCTAATAATTAAAAATTTGAAATCATAAAATTTGATTTTAATAAAATTTGGTTGTCGTTTTGATGCGATTAAAACGTGCATGTCTAAATGGGCTTTATAGAGATTTCGTTCGAATTTTAACCGAGTAAAAAGCTAAAAATTTGAGATTAATCTGTATAATTTTTTTCACAAGCCTATAATTAACTTTTTGAACTCAAAATTTAATTTAATAACATTTGGTTGTCATTTTGATGCGATTAATACGAGCATGTCTAAATGTGCTCTATAGAGAATCCGTTCGAATTTTAATTGAGTAAAAACCTTAAAATTTGAGATTAATCTGTATAATTTTGTTCAAAAGCCTATAATTAACTATTTAGACTCATAAAATTTAATTTAATAATATTTTGTTGTCGTTTTGATGCGATTAATACGAGCATGTCTAAATATGCTTTATAGAGAATCCGTTCGAATTTTAACGAAGTAAAAACCTTAAAATTTGAGATTAATCTCTATAATTTTGTTCAAAAGCCAAACATTTGATATTTAAACTCATAAAATTTTATTTAATAATATTTGGTTTTCGTTTTGTTCGGATTAAAACGTGAATGTCTAAATGGGCTTTATAGAGATTTCGTTCTAATTTTAACCGAATAAAATTCTAAAAATTTCAGATTAATCTGTATAATTTTGTTCAAAAGGTAATAATTAAATATTTGAAATCATAAAATTTGATTTTAATAAAATTTGGTTGTCGTTTTGATGCGATTAAAACGTGCTTGTCTAAATGGGCTTTATAGAGATTCCGTTCGAATTTTAACTGAGTAAAAAGCCGAAAATTTGAGATTAATCTATATAATTTTGTTCAGAAGCCTATAATTAACTATTTGAACTCATAAAATTTAATTTAATAACATTTGGTTGTCGTTTTGATGCGATTAATACGAGTATGTCTAAATGTGCTTTATAGAGAATCCTTTCGAATTTTAACCGAGTAAAACCCTTAAAATTTGGATTAATCTGTATAATTTTGTTCAAAACCCCATAATTAAATATTTGAACTCATGAAATTTGATTTGATAACATTTCGTTGTCGTTTTGTTGGGATTAAAACGTGCATGTCTAAATGGGCTTTATAAAGATTCTGTTCTAATTTTAACCGAGTAAAATTCTGAAAATTTCAGATTAATCTGTATAATTTTGTTCAAAAGCTAATAATTAATTATTTGAAATCATAAAATTTGATTTTAATAAAATTTGGTTGTCGTTTTGATGTGATTAAAATGTGCATGTCTAAATGGGCTTTATAGAGATTCCGTTCGAATTTTAACCGAGTAAAAAGCTGAAAATTTGAGATTAATCTGTAAAATTTTGTTCAAATGCCTATAATTAACTATTTAAACTCATAAAATTTAAGTTAATAACATTTGGTTGCCGTTTTGATGCGATTAATACGAGCATGTCTAAATGTGCTCTATAGAGAATCCGTTCGAATTTTAACCGAGTAAAAACTTTAAAATTTGTGATTAATCTATATAATTTTGTTTAAAAGCCCATAATTAAATATTTAAACTTATAAAATTTGATTTAATAACATTTGATTGTCGTTTTGTTGGGATTAAAACTTGCATGAGTAAATGGGCTTTATAGAGATTCCGTTCGAATTTTAACCGTGTAAAAAGCTAAAAATTTGAGATTAATCTGTCTAATTTTGTTCAATCTAATAATTAAATATTTGAAATCATAAAATTTGATTTTAATAAAATATGGTTATCGTTTTGATGCGATTAAAATGTGCGTGTCTAAATGGAGTTTATAGAGATTTCGTTCGAATTTTAACCGAGTAAAAAGCTGAAAATTTGAGATTAATCTGTATAATTTTGTTCAAAAGCCTATAATTAACTATTTGAACTCATAAAATTTAACTTAATAACATTTGGTTGTCGTTTTGATGCGATTAATAGGAGCATGTCTAAATATGCTCTATAGAGAATCCTTTCGAATTTTAACCGAGTAAAAACCATAGAATTTGAGATTAATCTGTATAATTTTGTTCAAAAGCCCATAATTAAATATTTAAACTCATAAAATTTGATTTAATAACATTTGGTTGTCGTTTTATTGGGATTAAAACGTGCATGTCTAAATGGGCTTTATAGAGATTCCGTTCTAATTTTAACCGAGTAAAATTCTAAAAATTTCAGATTAATCTGTATAATTTTGTTCAAAATCTAATAATTAATAATTTGAAATCATAAAATTTGATTTTAATAAAATTTGGTTGTCGTTTTGATGCGATTAAAACGTGCATGGCTAAATGGGCTTTATAGAGATTCCGTTCGAATTTTAACCGAGTAAAAAGCTGAAAATTTAATATTAATCTGTATAATTTTGTTCAAAAGCCTATAATTAACTATTTAAACTCATAAAATTTAATTTAATAACATTTAGTTTTCATTTTGATGCGATTAATACGAGGATGTCTAAATATGCTCTATAGAGAATCCGTTCGAATTTTAACCGAGTAAAAACCTTAAAATTTGAGATTAATCTGTATAATTTTGTTTAAAAGCCCATAATTAAATATTTAAACTCATAAAATTTGATTTAATAACCTTTGGTTGTCGTTTTGTTGGGATTAAAACGTGTATGTCTAAATGGGCTTTATAGAGATTCCGTTCTAATTTTAACCGAGTAAAATTCTGAAAATTTCAGATTAATCTGTATAATTTTGTAAAAAAGCTAATAATTAAATATTTGAAATCATAAAATTTTATTTTAATAAAATTTGGTTGTCGTTTTGATGCGATTAAAACGTGCATGTCTAAATGGGCTTTATAGAGATTCCTTTCGAACTTTTACCAAGTAAAAAGCCGAAAATTTGAGATTAATCTGTATAACTTTGTTCAAAAGCCTATAATTAACTATTTGAACTCATAAAATTTAATTTAATAACATTTGGTTGTCGTTTTGATGTGATTAATACGAGCATGTCTAAATATACTCTATAGATAATCCGTTCGAATTTTAACCGAATAAAAACCTTAAAATTTTAGATTAATCTGTATAATTTTGTTCAAAAGCCTATAATTAACTATTTGAACTCATAAAATTTAATTTAATAACATTTGGTTGTCGTTTTGATGCGATTAATACGAGCATGTCTAAATGTACTCTATAGATAATCCGATTGAATTTTAACCGAATAAAAACATTAAAATTTTTTATTAATATGTATAATTTTGTTTAAAAGCCCAAAATTAAATATTTAAACTCATAAAATTTGATTTAATAACATTTGGTTATCGTTTTGTTGGGATTAAAACATGCATGTCTAAATGGGCTTTATAGTGATTCCATTCTAATTTTAACCGAGTAAAATTCTGAAAATTTCATATTAATCTGTATAATTTTGTTCAAAAGCTAATTATTAAATATTTGAAATCATTAAATTTGATTTTAATAAAATTTGGTTGTCGTTTTTATACGACTAAAACGTACATGTCTAAATAGGCTTTATAGAGATTCTGTTCGAATTTGAATTGAGTAAAAACCTGAAAATTTGAGATTAATCTGTATAATTTTGTTCAAAAGCCTATAATTAACTATTTGAACTCATAAAATTTAATTTAATAACATTTGATTGTCGTTTTGATGCGATTAATACGAGCATGTCTAAATATGCTTTATAGAGAATCCGTTCGAATTTTATCCGAGTAAAAACCTTAAAATTTGAGATTAATCTGTATAATTTTGTTCAAAAGCCAAAAATTTGATATTTAATCTCATAAAATTTGATTTAATAATATTTGGTTTTCGTTTTGTTGGGATTAAAACGTGAATGTCTAAATGGGCTTTATAGAGATTTCGTTCTAATTTTAACCGAGTAAAATTCTAAAAATTTCAGATTAATCTGTATAATTTTGTTCAAAAGGTAATAATTAAATATTTGAAATCATAAAATTTGATTTTAATAAAATTTGGTTGTCGTTTTGATGCGATTAAAACGTGCATGTCTAAATGGGCTTTATAGAGATTCCGTTCGAATTTGAATTGAGTAAAAAGCCAAAAATTTAAGATTAATCTGTATAATTTTGTTCAGAAGCCTATAATTAACTATTTGAACTCATAAAATTTAATTTAATAACATTTGGTTGTCGTTTTGATGCGTCTAATAGGAGCATGTCTAAATGTGCTCTATAGAGAATCCTTTCGAATTTTAACCGAGTAAAACCCTTAAAATTTGAGATTAATCTGTATAATTTTGTTCAAAACCCCATAATTAAATATTTGAACTCATAAAATTTGATTTAATAACATTTGGTTGTCGTTTTGTTGGAATTAAAACGTGCATGTCTAAATGGGCTTTATAAAGATTCTGTTCTAATTTTAACCGAGTAAAATTCTGAAAATTTTAGATTAATCTGTATAATTTTGTTCAAAAGCTAATAATTAATTATTTGAAATCGTATGTAATATCCTGATTTTGGGGTTAGTAGTTTGGAGAATTCGATTCGGGTCGAATCGGGTTCTCCGGTTCATTATTCCAGGGAAAAATGAATAAGAATATTTTAATTATGAAAAATAATAATTTTGGAATATGGTTTAAAATATTGAAAATATGTTTCAAGATTAAAAGAAAATAATTTAGACTTTATATTGATTTTTAGTTATGCTTAATTATGCATAAATGACCAATTTGTAATTTTCGAAAAATTACATGTTTTAGTGACTAAATTGAAAAGCAAGCTAAACTTAAAATCCTTAGGGGGCCATAAACCCATTTCTAATTTTTAATAATGATTTATTCACCAAAATGTATTTTAATTATTTTAATTAGAGATTTTTAATCATTTTCTCTCAAAACTACTTTTTCCTCATTTTTTCTCATCTTTTTCTCTCATTTTCTCTCCACTTTCTCTCATCTTTTCTCTTCAATTCCTTGCTGATTTTTGCATCTTTTTCCATAAAGATTACATCATTTTCATCATCTTTCTATCCTTTACAAAACCTAAGCATCAATTTTATCAAATCAACATCAAATTGCAAGGAATCAAGAAGAGAAAATTACATCTTTTTGTTGAATAGATCTTGAAGGTAATTTTCTGATTTTTTTTATTCTTTTCTAAGGTTCTTTATTGAAATTCCCAAGTATTATCTTGCTAATCTTTTAATAAAAACTTGATTCTATGTTTTTAATGTTAGATCTAGTGATTTTGTGAATGTTTTTGTGAAATCTATTTGGATCTAATTCAATGCTGGAATTAGATGGATTCAATTGTGTTTTTATGTTAATTAAATGATTAATTGAGTCTTGATTTGATAGCACATTAATTTAATCCCAGAATAATGCAATCGGTGTAGTTTTAAGGTGCTTTTCGGTTGTTTTAGGGGCTGTTTTGGATGCTTTAATGTTTCTGGAGGTATAAGGATGGTTTGAATGTGTTTTTGGTTCATAATTGAAGTGGATTAGATGTTAGATTCATTAGGTTTTGGGCTGATGTTGTTCGGATGTGTTTCGGCTTAGTTTACGGTCTTTTCGACTAAGTTTTCGGTAGTTTAACGGTGATCGGTTATGGCTGTTGGTTTGAGCATGTTATGATGTGAGAATGCTCTGTTTTTAATGTTGTAGAAGAGGTACAAGAAGAAGCTTGATTGCTGGTGCGTTGGTGCGATCATCGGATAGCGACAAAAGCTCGTTTCGCTTGTTGTTGAGTGATTACGGATTTAAAGCGATCCGCGTTTGGTACGGTTCTGTTTTGGGGACTATGGAATAGTGTGAAAGCCTTCCATAGTTCAAGAGTAATTAAAGTAAATGTTTTTGATAAACCGATATGAGTTTCGACTACATTTGATAAAGGCATTATGTTGGTAATGCAATGAGATTTATGGAAATGCATGAGTATGTTTTGAAATAGTGCATACATGAGATTTACTTACTGAAATGCATAGCTTATTTAGCATCCATGATTATGAAAAATTGTGAGAAATGATTTGGGATACAATATGGTTATTTGCCTTATATATGATGGTGCCTTTGGGTATGGCTTTTGGTTCATTTGTTGAACATATTATGCATGCATTATGAGCAGCAAGTTATATGATTTGGAATACAATATGGTTAATTGCCTTATACATGATGGTGCCTTTGGGCATGGCTTGTGGTTCATTTGTTGAACATATTATGCATGCATTATGAGCAGCAAGTTATCATGCACATTTGATTATGATATTGGCTTAGTGACACTAACTTTAGATTCGAATACGAATGACATGTTATTAGGATTGTCTTAAGTGCACTATAAACAAAATTGATAATACAGAATATTGCCTACACGTAACAAGGGTGACTTTGTGTCCAACCGTGCGTAGTAGAGCCGCCTACACGTAACAAGGGTGACTATGTGTCCGATCGTGCGTGGTAGTGCTAATGGTGACTTAGTGTCATGTCAATGGTGACTTCGTGTCATGACGGGACTATGGTCTCTAACAATGGATCCGTGTATTCGGTGAACTCAAGGTTCACATTAAAGTGGTCACTAGAATACCAATATACATACATGAATTTGAGAAGAAGATTGTGCATCATTTATAAATTGTTTTGACAAGGTTATATAAACTCAAGGATGCATATGGTTTAAAGATTATGTGCACGAGATGTTAGCATGCATGTTTTGACAATGTATTGAAAATTATGGTTTCATCATGGTTTTAAATTGATGCATTGATGTTTTGTGTAGAGCTTCCTCACTAAGCAAGTTTGCTTAAGCTCTCTTTTCGTCCTTGTAGAAAAATAAAGGCACTTGAGGCTTCGTTCGAGGCAAGGAAACCAAGGGGAAGAATCACTTTGAATTTGGTATGTTTTTGGCAAACAAATTGGGCAAGGCAATGTGTAACCCAACCTATGTGAGGAGTGTGTACTTAGGCTTTGGTTTATGTTGTAATAAGACCATTATTGTTTGATTGTTAATTGTTGAACTTTGGAATTGTTTGGATTGTTGAAGCATGTACTAGCATGATTGATATGTTGTTAATCATTTCCTATGGAGCATGCCTATAGCTTGATTGATGTCCGTGTCATTGTTGATTATGTGCCATATGTTGCTAAATATTCCTAGGATTGATGTATTTAGTGGATCTAATTAATGGTTGAGTATTGAGTAATTGGTATGCACTTAGTGTAACGAAACTTTTGGTTCCAGAACCAAAGTTTCGAAACCTTTGGGTGAAGGTTCCGAAACCTTTGTCAAATAGTTTCGAAACCTTCACAAGGTTTCGAAACCTTGCGGGCAGTTTCAATTATGGATAGCTACTGGACGCGAAAAGTTTCGAAACTTTCCAGGAAAGTTTCGAAACCTTTTACAAAAAGTTACCAAACCTTTTGAAAGGTTTCGAAACCTTTGATCACCAAGAATTGAAAGTTGCTAGAAATTATACTTTAGTCCCAGATATCTTCCTTTGTTCGATTAAGGTGCTTACCGATGTTATTTTGAGCTAAAATTTTGCATGTAAGTATAAAGTTGATTTAATTTAAGATGGTAATCCTAATTTGGATGAAGTCCTTGTATTTTGGAAGATTTACATTTTGGTCCCTAAATTAGAAGAACATGCAATTGATGATGATAGAATGAATGATCCATTTAAGTTGAAATTTGCTATGAGGAACTCTTGTATGTTTAATTGAACTTTGATGAAAAGAATTTCTACTTTACTAATTGAATTTAAAAGTTTTACGTTTTAGTCCTTAATCTACTCAAGTATTTAATCGGATGTTTGTTTTTAGTTAATATGTTACCGATAATGCTTAGTGTGTGTAACCCCCTTAGCCCGGCCTGGACGGAACCAACACTAATAGGTTACACGGGGAATATCAAACCAAACCCGTAAGGGTCCGATCTGGTAAACAACCCTAAAAACGTTATATATATTTTTTATTTTATCTTGCCTAGATGCGCAAACGTATTCCTATGTGTCAAGGTCTCATACAAAGCATTATCGGTAACACTTTAATTAAAAACAAACATCCAATTAAACACTTGAGTAGATTAAGGACTAAAACATAAAACTTTTAAATTCAATTAGTAAAGTAGAAATTCTTTCCATCAATGTTCAATTAAACATACAAGAGTTCCTCATAGCAAATTTCAACTTAAACAGATCATTCTATCATCATCAATTGCATGTTCTTCTAATTTAGGGACCAAAATGTAAATTTTCTAAAATACAAGGACTTCATCCAATTTAGGATTACCATCTTGAAATTAAATCAACTTTATACTTGCATACAAAATTTCAGCTCAAAATAACATCGGTAAGTACCTTAATCGAACAAAGGAAGATATCTGGGACTAAAGTATAATTTCTAGCAACTTTCAATTCTTGGTGATTGGTATACTTAATTAGCAACATATGGCACATAATCAACAACGTCACGGACTTCAATCAAGCTATAGGCATGCTCCCTAGAAAAATGATTAACAACATAACAATCATGCTAGTACATGCTTCATCAATTCAAACCATTCCAAAGTTCAACAATTAGCAATCAAACCATAATGGTCTTATTACAACATAAACCAAAGCCTAAGTACACACTCCTCACATAGGTTGTCTTACACATTGCCTTGCCCATTTTATTTGCCAAAAACATACCAAATTCAAAGTGATTCTTCCCCTTGGTTTCCTTGCCCCGAACGAAGCTCCAAGTGCCTTTATTTCTCTGCATGGATGAAAAGAGAGCTTAAGCAAACATGCTTAGTGAAGAAGCTCTACACAAATCATCAATGCATCTTTTTTTTTTTAAAACTATGATGAAACCATAATTTGTAATACATTGTTAAATCATGCATGCTAACATCTCATGCTCATGTTCTTTAAATCATATGCTTCCTTGAGTTCACATAATCTTATCAAAACAATTTAAAAATGATGCACAATCTTCTTCTCAAATTCATGTATGTATATTGGCTTTCTAGTGACCACTTAATGTGAACCTTAAGTTCACCGAATACACGGATCCATGAGACCATTGTCTCGTCATGACACGAAGTCACCATTGACATGACATGAAGTCACCATTGACATGACACGAAGTCACCATTGACATGACACGAAGTCACCATTAGCACTACCACGCACGATCAGACACATAGTCACCCTTGTTACGTGTAGGCGGCTCTATCACGCACGGTTGGACACAAAGTCACCCTTGTTACGTGTAGGCAATATTCTATATTCTCAGTTTTGATTATAGTGCACTTAAGACAATCCTAATCACATGTCATTCGTATTCGATTCTAAAGTTAGTGTCACTAAGCCAATATCATAATCAAATGTACATGATAACTTGCTGTTCATAATGCATGCATAATATGTTCAACAAATGAACCAAAAGCCATGCCCAAAGGCACCATTATATATAAGGCAAATAACCATATTGTATTCCAAATTATATAACTTGCTACTCATAATGCATGCATAAATTGTTCAACAAATGAACCAAAAGCCATGCCCAAAGGCACCATTATATATAAGGCAATTAACCATATTGTATTCCAAATCATTTCTCATAATTTTTCATAATCATGGATACTAAATAAGCTATGCATTTCAGCAAGTAATTCTCATGTATGCTCCATTTCAAATCATACTTATGCATTTTCATAAATCGCATTGCATTACCAACATAATGCCTTTATCAAATGTAGCCAAAACTCTTATCGGTTTATCAAAAACAATTACTTTACTTACTCTTGAACTATGAAAGGTTTTCACACTCTTCCATAGTCTCCAAAAATAGAACCGTACCAAACGCGATTCGCTTTAAATCCGAAACCACTCACCAACAAGCGAAACGAGCTTTCGCCGCTATCCGATGATCGCACCAACGCACCAGCAATCAAGCTTCTTCTTGTACCTCTTCTACAACATTAAAAACAGAGTATTCTCACATCATAACATGCTCAAACCAACAGCCATATCCGATCACCATTAAACTATCAAAAACTTAGCTGAAAAGACCGAAAACTAAGCCGAAACGCATCCGAACAACATCAGCCCAAAACCTAACGAATCTAACATCTAATCCACCTCAATTATGATCCAAAAACACATCCAAACCATCCTTATACCTCCAGCAACATTTAAGCATCTAAAACAGACCATAAAACAACCGAAAAGCACCTTAAAACTACACCGATTGTATTATTCCGGGATTAAATTAATGTACTATCAAAAGAAGACTCAATTGATCATTAAATCAACATAAAAACATGATTGAATTCATCTAATTTCCAGCATTAAATGAGATCCAAAAAGATTTCACAAAAACATCACAAAATCACTAGATCTAACATTAAAAACATAGAATCAAGTTTTTATTCAAAGATTAGCAAGCTAATACTTGGGAATTTCAATAAAGAACCTTAGAAAAGAATAAAAATCTAGAAAATTACCTTCAAGATCTATTCACCAAAAATGTGTATTTTTCCCCTTCTTGATTCCTTGCAATTTGATGTAGATTTGATGAAATTGATGCTTAGGTTTTGTAAAGGATGGAAAGATGATGCAAGTGATGTAATCTTTATGGAAAAAGATGCAAAAATCAGCAAGGAATTGAAGAGAAAAGATGAAGAGAAAGTGGAGAGAAAATGAGAGAAAAAGATGAGAGAGAAAATGAGAGAAAAGTTGTTTTTGAGAAAAATGATTAAAAATCCAATTAAAGTCATTAAAAACACTTTTTGGTGAATAAATCATTATTAAAAATTAGAAATGGGTTTATGGCCCTCTAAGGATTCTAAGTTTAGCTTGCTTTTCAATTTAGTCACTAAAACATGTAATTTTTTGAAAATTATAAAATTAGTCCTCCAATTTTTCCAAAAATTACAAATTGGTCATTTATGCATAATTAAAAATCATTATAAAATCCAAATTATTTTCTTTTAAGTTTTGAAACATATTTTTTTTAATATTTCAAACAACCTTCCAAATTATTAGTTTTTTTAATTAAAAATATTCTTATTTTATTTTTCCCGGAATTATTGAACCGGAGAACCCGATTCGACCCAAATCGAATTCCCCTAACTAAGCCTAAACTAATAACCCCAAAAACGGGATGTTACAACTCTCCCCCTCTTAAGAAAATTTCGTCCACGAAATTTACCTAAAGTAAACAAGTGAGGAAACTGCTCCTCCATGCTTTTCCTTGTCTCCCAAGTTGCTTCTTCAACACCTCGGTGTTTCCAAAGCACTTTAACCAAATCTATGGTCTTCCCTCGAAGAACTCTGTATCCACATCCAAAACCCTCATCGGTTCTTCCTCATAACTCATATCCTCCCATAACTCAGACTCCTCAACTAGAACAACATGAAAAAGATCTGAACGATACTTACGAAGCATCGATACATTGAAACACATAATGCTTCTTACTCAACTCCACCAGCAACCTCAACCGATAACAACCAATTGGCTCTAACACCTCATATGGTCCAATAAAACGTGGAATACACTTACCCTTCCTTCCAAACCTCATCACTTTCTTCCATGGAGAAACCTTAAGAAACACTTTGTCCCCAACATCATACTCTATCTCCCTACGTTTCAAATCGGCATAGGACTTCTGCCTATCCGAAGCTTCCTTAAGTCTAGTACATATTAACTTAACCTTCTCATTCGTATCCTTCATCACTTGAGGCAAAGAAACAAACTTCTGTCCAACTTCCTTCCAACACAAAGGTGTACGACACTTACGCCCATATAACGCCTCAAACGGTGTCATCTGTATACTTGCCTGAAAACTATTATTATAAGCAAACTCTACCAACGGCAATTGCTTCTCCCAAGAACCCCGAAACTCGATGATACAACACCTCAACATATCCTCTAAAGTCTGAATAACACGCTCAGACTGTCCATCCGTCTGTGGATGATAAGCCGTACTAAAACTAAGCCTCGTACCCAAAGTTGTCTACAAACTCCTCCGAAACTTGGATGTAAACCGCGGATCTCTATCCGATATAATCAAATTAGGCACCCCATGCAATCTCACCACCTCAGAAACATACAAATCCGCCAACTTATCCATGGAGTACGTTGTATGCACGGCAAGAAAATGTGCACACTTTGTAAACCTATCAACAACCACCCATATAGAATCCTTTTTGGACGATGTTAAAGGTAACCCCGTCACAAAATCCATGGTAATTCTCTCCCATTTCCATTCCGGAACTTAACCCGGTTGCAACAAACCTGCAGGGAACTGATGTTCAGCTATCACCCGCTGACACACCATACACCGAGAAACAAACTCCGTCACATCTCTCTTTAAACCAACCCAAAAGTACATACTTTTGAGATCTCTATACATCTTCACACTACCCAGATGCATAGCAAACGGACTAGTATGAGCTTCCACCAAGATAACTTGCCCCAACTCCAGATCATCCGCCACCACAATCCGACCTCTAAAACACAACACCTCATCATCATCAAAATGATACTCGGTCGGTCTACCCTTAGCCATATCCTCCACAAAAGATACCAACGTCTCATCCTCTAACTATTTCATGTTATCATCACAACCAAGATAGGTTTTACTTACAACTCCACCACTCAACCACCTTTCTTTGAAATACTCAACTTAGCAAACATCACTCTCAACTCAACTGCCTTCCTACGACTCAAAGATTCAGCCATCACCTCAGTTTTCCCCGAATGGTAAGCAATAGACAACCCACACTTACCCTCTTCGGACAACCAATAAGTTTCTTCCTCACACCAAAGCAACAATGCACAAGCCACCACACCATCTCAACCTCTATAGAAAACATAACTCAAAAGAAAACCCCATAAGGTTGATAACCAACTCTTGATAACCACAACGGTTTCCATATCATTACCATCGAACTAACCTTAATTGACATCCTCCCATATACCAGGTAACCAACTAAGCCTTTCACCAACCTCCACTCCACACAATAAACTTCAGACTAACTTTGCACAAAACTGTCAACATTGTCTTAAGCAAACTCTACCACCACCAACAACTTCCTTATGAGTCATATTAACCATATCACAACGTCACAACATATCATCCATTTACCTATGAATGATAAAACCCAACATCCAAACAACAACCTATGTCGGTCCTAAAAACTTTCAAATCTTATCATGTTATAGATACACCACTCACACATCTTTCCAATGGGACTTAGAAACCCAAGAAAATCGTACTCAAACAAACGATTGATACAATAAACCTCATAAGAAAACTCTATACCATCGATAGAACTTACTACCAAACTTATGATGATTCTTCCCGACTTCAACCCTGTGCACCCTTACTACTAATAATAACCCAAAGAAAATTGATACTCACTTACCTTATCAGCATGATAAACATTTACATATGATTCAAACATAATCCAAACCAGCTTAGTCGAAAACACATGTTTTTCCCCAACTCCTACCACAACACTTACCACCAAACACATGGAAAAAGATTACCATAAACCCTGATCAAGGTACCATTCCATCTCAACTCCTTTCGAAACAACCATGCGGTTAACATAACACAAAAAGATTCTCAACACAAAACTAAACCTTGCCCAGAACATATCCTTCACTAGACCCTCAACAAACATTTTACCACGACTTATCCCCGATCAACTTCACCAAGTTTGAATTTCGCTCATGGATCCACCATTTAACTAGGTCTCCCTATAGGTTAACCGAACATCTTCCCTCGTAACTTCACAACAACCCTGGATTACCCCACATAACAAACTCTAATTGCAAGCATGCTTATGTAAGCCGAGTCATCCCCAGTTGCTAATATTCTAAAAAACATATCATACAAGAAACTCACCAAATTTGAGTCAACCTCAACATTATACTCATTATAATGGTAATATCTCCAACTTAAGGTTTAGCCACCATAACCAACTCCACCAAGGTACTACCTCGCTGGTGATCTAGCGATACACTGAAACGTGCCCCTACTCTGGTGGCCAGTGGTCTGACTCGCTCCACCCCTAGAGAACCCTCAACCACTCTAAACCGGATAGGAGGTTCTCTGAGTCCTTCACCCTGAGAACTCTCGGGACTCATCATGGATGCTGAAGGCCTTCTACAGCTAGCAGACTCTAACCTACGATCAGACCTCGAACTCTGATTCAAGCCTCCTCTTCCTTGGTTCCAACGGTTTTTGTCCCTCCTAGACTGAGACTAAGAGCTGTTAGAGGACTGATTCCTACCACTAGAATTTCCCGACCCTCCTGCTGAACTATACGTCAGACCTTGCACCTGCTCCAAGGCCTTAGCACTAGCCGTCAACTCAGAAAACAGTATTGGTGGGTTAGCTATCAAATAGGTCTGGATCTTCTTCCTCAAACCTCTAAGAAACCTCTTGCACCTCATCTTCTCGGTAGCTATCAACTCGGGTGCATACCTACTCAGCTGTAGGAATTCCTGCTCGTACTTGAAGATTGTATGGTTACCTTGCACAGGTGAGTGAACTGATCTCTCAACTGATCGATGTGATTCTCGCCCACATACTTCTTCTCAAACTCATCCAAGAAGTAATCCGATATTGGCATATCTGGGTACCACTCCATCTCAATAGTTTCCCACCATTCCCTTGCTTTCTCCTTGAGCAAAGAAAGAACACAAGACAACTTGTCCTCAGACCTTAATGTCAACTGCCTCATGATCCATCGAGTATCACGAAGCCACTAATCTACTCTCACAGGACTATCTTGGACAGAACCCAAGAAATCCGTAGCACCCTACCCACGAACCCTCTCGATATATGCATCATGTGGGGTAGGCGCATGCCTCAGAATAGCCTTC
This sequence comes from Abelmoschus esculentus, assembly GCA_035048815.1. Taxonomy (NCBI): domain Eukaryota; kingdom Viridiplantae; phylum Streptophyta; class Magnoliopsida; order Malvales; family Malvaceae; genus Abelmoschus; species Abelmoschus esculentus. The sequence goes on along the minus strand of JAUCBN010000008.1, from coordinate 16,546,102 downwards.
ACTATTCGATCCAAAGCACGGTGCAGATAGGTGAAGTAATTCACCCTAGGCCTAACCCCTTCATCGGACTCGTCCACATCATGCATACTATCCTCACCAATGCTCCCCTCGTGGGAACCTAAGCTCTCCTCAACGTCTCTGAACCTCCTAGGCATGATTCACTTCTACACAGTCAGACAAAAGGATTACACCATCGGAAATTGGATTTTCAAGTACCACTAAGATTCATGGGTATGTGTTTGCTAGACACTTATCACAACACCCGACTCTCATCCCCGGGGTCATCCTAGAACCAATTAAACCTAGGCTCTGATACCATTAAATGTAATACCCCGTACCTGGGTACCATGTTCGGGCCATAAGCCTAAACCCATATCCGTAAAATTTCAAATCAAATCCAAATCAATTCATGAAATATGACATAATTTAAAAACGATATTAAAATTCAAAGTGGTTTCATAATCCAAAATATTATTGGAGCTCCAAATACAAGTTTAATAAAACATTTGACCCTGATAAATTAAAATAAAATAGAGTTACAATTACAACAAATGGTCCTACGAATACGTAGCCCAATAATCTAGCAACTATACTCTACCAACCGGTCAATGCTGAAGTCCTTCGCTGATGGTTCTCTACAATGTCCACACGATCGTCGCCTACAAACCTAGCATGGAAACAAATTCCAAAATGCTAAGCTATGAAAACTCAGTGGGTACACAACTGATCGACTATGCTTTCAAGTGAATCATAACTTTATACATGAGAGATAAGATATTATGATGATATGACAAGTCAAATGCAACCAAATGCGTAAAATAAACAAATCAAGAGTGAGACCCACTGTCAACACGACACTAGGGAACTCACCCGGCCCAGAATCTCAAATCGGGTTATTTGGAATCTCACATCGAGCTAGTATACTTGGAATCTCGTATCGAGTCTTCACTCAGAATCTCTCATCGACTAGGGCACGAAATCTCGCATCAAGCAAAGTCATCACTCAGAATCTCACATCGGATGACTTTCGATACATCAACCGGAATCTCACATTGGATGGTCTTCATTGTGTTGCAAAACTATCACTCACTGTGTATCCGGATCCCATCAATCAAATGACTCATACCACACAAAGTGGTCCACCTAGGATATCACATCATAATAATACCACAACCAAACCAATACCGAACATGCAAGAATAATTTCTCATATCAAGTCTTATCACAACCCATCATAACTTAGTCTTTCGAGGTAAAATTATCAATATTGGTTTACGATTCATTTCATTGGTTTAAGATTCATTAGAACCTTTAATTTCCCTTAACGGACCTCGAAAATCACTTCTCTTGGCAAAAGTTCACATGGGTATCGGTACTCCTAGATAAGGTATCGAAACACCCTATATCGATACCCACCCAAAGAGCATATCTAAACATGAGTATCGGTAATGGCATCGATACCCTTTGACCACCAAAATGGTCAATTAAAGAGGCCCTCCAGATTCGATACCAGCATCAAACCCGAGATACCACTAGAGGGGTCGGTATCAAACTATGGTTCGATACCCCTGCCCATATAGCCTATTATTCTCTTAGGGGTATCGATATCGGTGGCCCGTGTATCGATACCCCTTGTACGAAACTCAGGTCTATTACTTCAAATTTTTAAGAATCTTAACCAAAACTAACCCAATCGATCTCAAATCGTTCCTACTCATTTATGAAGTAGTTTAAGTAAGTTTCTAACCATTTTTATTCATTTTCATCAACCATAAATCAAGTCACCATTAAAGCATGCAAAGGCTCTATCCTAGCCAAACCATCACACAATCAAACAATCATGCTAAAATGATGATGCACATGAAAATGCAAAGGATTTGGAAGTGTACCAACCTCCAAAACGAGCTGAAGAAGCCCCACAACCAGACCTCAAACCTTCTCCTTCCTAGTCTCCTTGATGGCTCTCCTTGCTCTCCAACTACAAGGAAGATGATTAAAGGATTACCACTCTATCTAGATGTGTTAAGGAAGCTAAAACAACCTTAAAAACATCCTAAAACCTTCCCAAAACTAAAAACTCATTCTTTCTTAAAACGCCACTAAAACCTTACCTCCACCTTCTTTAAGCAAACTTACCTTGCTAGAAAGATCTTCCAAGGCTGAACAAACTATCCTCTATGAAAAAAACGTTATTCCAACAGGCAACACATAAAAACTTCACCTTTGGTTGATGAACTAGGGAGAGAAAGATGAAAGAAGGAGATAAGGAAGACGATAAAAGTGGTGATTAAATCACCCTCTGCATAATGTAGAGAAAAGTCTCTCTTTCCCTATCATTTTTCTCCCAAAAATCCATTTACCAAAACATCCTTGGGCCACCCTTCAAAAACCAAACCAAACCACAAACCCCTAAGCCCAAATATGGCCCAATGAGCTTAACAAGAGGCCTACAACCTCGGGTTAACTCGAATACAAGTTTCGAAACTCGAGTCGTGACATTGAAGGTGATGAGTGGATTTTGTTCTTAGGTGGTATTGGTTGCAGAGGATTGTGTTTACTGTTTGAGGATGATTGTATTGGTGGTTCTGTTGTTTTGGGATTTTTCGTGGAGTGTTGTAGACGGAGGTTTGATGGTAATGTTATGTGTTTAGTTTTGGGGTTGATGTTTTGTTGGTGGTTATGGAAATGGAGGAGGAGGTTTCTGGTGGTGGAATGATGTTATTTTTTCTAGGAAGATTATGAATGGTGGTCGTGGAGGTTTGAGGGGGTGGAGGGATGGTTATGGAGGAAGGGGGTTAATAAGTGGGTGGTGATGGTTATGAGTTGTTATTCTTTGGATGGTTACTGGTTGCTAGTGGCGGTGGGGGTGTTGTAGAAGTTTTGTTTAGTAGCTCTGTTACAAGGCGAGAGGTAGAAGATGATGTGCTGGCATTGGATGATTGGCGCGTGTTTGTCTGGATTTATGATGCACGTGGTTCTTTTATCTTTTAGAGTTGTGTTAAATTGCGACGAGTGGGCGAAAATATTGACGATGCATGTGATTATCATTGGATCATGCTGGGCCTATGATTGAAGAATGTTTATGGCTTCAATCACTGCTGTATTATGGGTCAATGATTTCGGGTTGACTAAGGTTTTTATTATTGATATTTTATGGGCCAACGATTGGGATGTTAGAATGTTATTTTTTTGGCTGAATGGTTTTTCAAATGACTTTTATGTAGTTATGATATTTTTAAAGGTCTTTTACGTCTTTTACTTTGTTTCAAAGAGGTTATCGTTTTTCTCCTGTGCGGAGCAATTCTTCTTTCAATTTAGGGTTTTTTGTTCAAAGAGAGGAGGGTTGGGAGATTCATCGATTCATGGCAGAGGAGGTCATAAACCTGATGGAAAATTTGAGTTTTACTGAGAGGAAATGATCGATTTGGGTGAGAATTTTTTTAAAGAAAACAACAAGTTCTCTAGGTCGGATAAGTAGGTCGTAAGAAAGTTATTTTTGAGTAAAATTGTTGAAGGGGATAAGTTGATCAAGGCGTTCTTTGCTGTTTGGAAGGACACTCCTTTGGTCGTGGTTGTTTGATAGGGATCTTTTGGCGCTAAAATTGTTTGATGGATCGTTGAGTACACAAGAGTATGACTTTTCTCCTTTGCCTATTTGGATTTACATTTTTAATATTCTTTTGGGTTGTCTAAATTTGGCTGTGGGAGAGAGTATTAGGGACTCTTTTGGTTCTTATTTAGCTGTAGACTTGAGAGGGAATGAAGGGAACCAGGGTAGCTATTTACGAATTAGGGTTGAGATGGATATTAGGAAGCCGTTAAGAAGATGTGTTATAGTGGGAAAATAGAGAGATGGGAAGCCAAGGGTGTGTATGGTGAGGTATGAACGTCTTCCTAATTTTTGTTTTGGCTGTGGAGTTATTGGCCATTGTTTGGAGGATTGTGTGGCTGCTTCTGGAGAGGAAAGAGGGACTTTACAGTTTAGAAATTGGTTGAGGGTAGTTAATGAGAGGGAAAGAGTTAATGGACACAATAATAGGATATCGGGTATATCTTATTTTAGGAAGGGATGTGAGTCAAGTGTGGATGTGAGGAAAGTTTTTGTTAAAGGAGGAATGGATGCTGAGGTTTCTGGTAGGGTCTCTGTTAATGTTGATTCGTTTGAGAAGAGTTTTATTCATTCTTCTGAAAGGGGGAAGGGAATGGCGATGACAAATTTTAAAACTAGGAGTTCAAAAAGATTGTTACTGAGAAGGAATAAGGCTATAACTCCTTTTGTTTAAAAGAGGGTAGAAGCTTGATGAGCAGTACAATTGGAGAGGATGAGTTCGGGCAGAAAGTGGTTTCAAATTTAAATATATCGGTGGAGGCTGTTGGTCAACCCCGCCAGGAGCAATGAGGATCCTTTGTTGGAATTTTCGAGGGCTGGCCAACCCTGAGATAATTCGAATTTTGAAGGGCTTGGTGGCAAAAAATGATGCTTCTATAGTTTTCTTAAGTGAGTCTCGTTTGTATAAAAATAAGATGGATAATGTGAAGAGGAGGCTGGGTATGGATGGATATTTGGAGGTTGAGAGGGGGGCTGATTGTGTGGGTTTATTGATGTTATGGAAAGAACCTGTAAAGCTTAGGCTGTTATCTTTTTAAAAGAGTCATATTGATGTGGAGGTTAGTGAGGATGTTGCTTTATTCAGGTTCACTGGTTTTTATGGGATTTCTGATAGAATTAAAGATTGGTCTTTATTGGATAGGTTGAAAGAACAGTCCTCTATACCTTGGTTGGTGGAAGGTGATTTGAATGATATATTAAGTCTGAATGAGAAGGATGGTGGGAGGAGGAAAACAAGAGTGAAGATGAATAACTTTAAGGATGCTTTGAGAAGGAATGACTTATGGGATATTAGACCAAAGAGGGACTGTTATACTTGGTAAAGGGTGGATGAGTTATCTAACATTGTTAAGGAGAGGCTGGATCGTTTTGTTGCCAATATTCTCTAGTTGCGAAGATATGAGTAGTGTGAGGTATTCTCAGAGTTTACATTTGGTTCTGATCATTGTTTTGTTGTCTTGGATACAGAGTCTGTTGGAAAATACACTGGGAAAGGTAGAGATTATTTTAGTTTTGACAGTTACTAGTCTAAGGAGGAGGAGTGTATGAATATGGTTAAGAAATCTTGATTTTCTTGTGATGGTAGTCCACTGGATAAATTAAAGTCAGTAGGAGATATTTTGGAGGAGTGGTAGATGAAAAGGAGAAGAGATGATCAGGGAGAAAGAAGTTTTTGGAAAAAAGAATTGAGGAGATTATGGGAGAACAATCTAATGATTATGGGTTAAGGGAGTTAAAGGAGATTAAGAATGAGTTAAAACTTATCTTAGATAAGAATGAGATGTACTGGAGGCATAGGTTAACAAAGCAACCATCATTTCTACCTCATAAATCGAGAGTGCTTGGTATCTCACTCCCAATGTTTTGCTGTAAAAAGTCATTGGTTTCCCCAATTGTACTAACACCGCACCTACTCCCATATAGGAAGTATAGGTCTCCAATATGAATTGAATATTGAAGTCAGGCAATGCTAATATTGGTGTTGAACTCACACAAGCCTTAAGTTTGTTAAATGCAGTCTCCTCTTTTATCTCCCACTTCCACCCCTCCTTCAAAAATTTGTTAAAGGCCTTGCTATGGTGCCATAGCCTTGTACAAATCGCCTATAGTAACCCGAGAGCTCAAGGAATCCCTTTAACTCTTTCACAGATCGAGGAGGTGGCCACTCAGCAATGCAAATGACCTTGGATGGGTCTATAGCAATTGATCCCCGAGAGATAGTATACCCCAGATAGTCTACTTGTACCGCTCCAAAGCAACACTTGGATTGCTTAGCATAGAGTTGATTTGCTCTAAGGAGCTCTAAGAATTCTTTAAAATGCAATAAATGAGAGTTCCAGTCAGCAGAATACCCAAGTATATCATAAAAAAAACAAGTACGAACTTTCTCAATTGCTTTTTGAAGATTTTGTTCATGAGACTTTGGAAGGTGCAAGGGCATTAGTGAGTCCAAATGGCATAACGAGGAACTCATAATGTCCCTCATGAGTCCTGAAAGCCTCCTTTGAAATGTCTTCCTCCTTCATTCGAATTTGGTAGTACCCGAACCTTAAGTCCAATTTGGAGAAGTAGATGGCTGAACCAAGCTCATCTAAAAGCTCATCTAAAAGCTCTTCGATCACTGGCATGGGAAATTGATCTTTAATGGTTAATTGGTTGAGCTTCCTATAGTCGACACACATGCTCCAAGAACCATCTTTTTTCTTCATCATTACCATAGGGGAGGAAAATGAGCTGCTGCTATCTCGAATTATTCCAGTTGTCAACATTTCTCTTACCAGTTTTTCTATTTCGTCTTTCTAGTAAGTTAGATACCTATAGGGCCTCACTTTCACCACTGGACTTTCATCTATGAGCTTAATTTTGTGGTTCTGTCCCCTATCTAGTGGTAGTCCCTGAGGTTCCTCAAAAACCTCCTTGAAGTGATGAAGCAACTCAAGTATTTCTCTAGGATACTGTGCTGTTTTCTTTCGAATTCCCAGGTGTGGATTCACCAAGCAAAGTGCTGCAGTAAATGGGCTGTAGTGTGTCTTTAGAAGCTTGTGGCATTCCTTGGTATTCATGCATTGAAGAGTCCCAGCTTGCAAACCACTTAAAGTGACCTCTATCTCAGCATAGAAAAATTGCATTTATGACTTAGCAAAGTCCTATTTAACCGTGCCTAACGTGGAAAGCCACTATAACCCCAATACCACATCACAACTTTTTAAGGGAATGACCAAAAAATCTGAAGTGAATCAATTCCACTGGGTCTCCCATTCCAACCCATGATAGCTACCTAAGGTAATCAAAATATCTTCATTTGCTACTATTATTTTCAACTACTTATGTGGATTAATAGGGATTTTCATCATTTTTTCTAGTTTGTTGCTCAAGAAGTTGTGGGTACTCCCTGAGTCCAACAACCCAATGCATGATGTTCCACCAATGGTAATGGCCAGCTTCATAGTGTTTAATGTGGTTTCTCCCTACAAGGCATTTAGAGATAGCTTGGTAGTATCCTCTTGTATCGCCTAAGTTTGCTCCTTGCAATCTAGGAAGACCTCGACTTCAGTCTCTTCCTCAATTCCCTCAATCAAGATCTGATAAAGTCGTGTCTTAGAACATCGATGGCTTGGAACATACTTTGCAAAACACCAAAAATATAGTTACTGTCTCCTTCTATCTTCGATTTTGGCTGGCGAAAGAGGTTTTCTCTTGTCCCTTATGAGCTCCTGGAATATTAGCTTTCTTAATGGTAGGACTCAGGGTATTTGAACTGGAACCTTTAAGCACACTATGCCCTTGGGAACTCCCTGCTCAGTGGAACCCTTAGTCTGACTGAAATCTCCTCTGGTAGTAGGAATGGTCAAAGAGGTAGGGGCTGCATTTCTAATGGAACTCCAGGGTGGTTTCTTTGGAAATACCATAGCTTCCACATGCTTGGCCACATGGAAAGGTTCTACCAGAGTACGTGGTTTCAATAATTTAACTATGGGCCTAATTTCACTTCTAAGATGGTTTTGAAGATACTTAATACGTACTCATCTAGCAACTCAACTTGATTAAACAGATGTATAAATTTTTTATAGTATTGATCGATCGTGTCTACTTGTCTAAGAGTTACCAATTAAGCAAAGGGGTCTTCAAATCCAGTGGGTGCAAATCTCTCACGTAATAATTGTAAATAAGCTGGCTAACTAACCTGTGCCTATCCCCCTTGGATTTTTGAGACAAAGTGGTGCTATTCAAGAGCTCGACCCTCCAAGTGAAGCATCACAACCCTAACCTTAGCCGAAGCGGGCACTATCTCACCTTCGAAGTACTGTTCCAACTTCAAGAACCAGTCGGAGAAATTGGTCCCATCGAACTTAGGGCATAGGAGCTTGTACTCAAGATTCTGAGTCGGGGCTACCATTTCAGTGGTTACTGGCCCCATAAGTTCCACCCTCGAGCTCAGATTGATCATAGGAAGAATGGGTTCCTGACTCGTTGTCGCTTCTTGAGCCGCTGCAACTACTTGTGGCGAGTGAGGATGTCCAAGAATGCCCGAATGTTGGTTAAATAGGGCAGATGTGACAATGGTCTTTTCTAATCCAATTTCGAGTAGTTTGTGGATGTTGGCGAACATAGAGGCTTGCATATTCTGGAAACGGGTCCCAATCGAATCTTCCAACTTTTTGAAGTCCATTTGAAGCTTGTTTGTTTCCTGTTTCTACTCAGGGACCTCTAGAAGCATGTCGGTCTATCCAATGGTTGTCGATTGAGAGTCGACAACTAATATCTGAGAATTATTACGAGTTTCCACCATGGTCCAAGGAGCCTGAGGCTCTGATACCCTTATAAACGAACCAAATGAATCTGCACAAAAAGAACAAGAAAGACAGAGAATTGAGAGAAAGAGAATAGAGGAAGAAGACAATTCAATTCATCAATCTAGAATAATCGGGCGAAAATTACACTTCTCAGCTATTCAAAACCCTAGTCAGGCCGCTCCCCTAAAATGATCTCATTTTAATTAATTACAAAGGCCTCCAAACGCACTATATCATTAACTGGTAACCAGAAATTAAAACTTAACGAAAATTTAAACATCATAATGGTCACATTCTCTTTTGGTTGTTACAAAATGCTGGATGATCTTTAGTTCTTAACCATTGTTAGTATTCGAATGAACCAATTTTGGTGTAATCTTGAAGATTCGTCCTGTTTCCATCAATCAAGCTCCAAATTGAGATATTAATTCTTTTTTCCAGTTGATTTCGTTTCTTTTTATTTCTTTACAACTGGATTATATGGCCTACATTGTTGTCTGTAAATTTATGTTTTTATATTGTTCTATGTGATTTTTGTGTGATGTTGATTAAATGGATGAAAAACAGTAGCTAAAATGCGTAAATCAAAAATATTATCGTATGGACATGATTTAAAAATGGTAGGTGTTCTCAAACTTGTTTATTTGTATTAAAATACAATTATATATAAATAAATGAGGGAAAATTTGGGATTCAAAAAATATTCTTTACCGCTATTATGATCGTTATTTAACGGTAACGATGCTATCCGAAACCGTTATTCGTAAAAATAACCGTGAGATTTAAATTCACATTAATAACGGTCAATAACGATTATTATTTAATGGATAATGGTCGATAGCGACAATAATGATCTGTTATTATATCGTTATTGTATCTTTATTTTTAAAAAACTCCCATAATAAGTTGTATGAGTTTTAAAAAATCACGACTGCGTCTCCTGGAACGACTACGATAGCAATAATTATGTTTGCAACTGCGATAAACGGACGCAACCGAAAACGCGATTAAAAACGCTTTTTAAATCCCTAGAAAAACAATCCACTAAATAGACTAAAATGAACTTCTTTGCCCTTGTGTAGTCTATAGAGACATTGACCAAAGTTGACATCGTATAGGATTGAGACATCTCTACGCGATACATGTTACTATATATTGTTGGGTTTAAATGATACAAGTTTTGAGCTTTGGCTCATACTGTCATACATGATAAAAGAATTGAGCTTCAACTCTACATGAAGTGCATAAGAAGATTTGTGTCCGCTTGTGTTAAATAGGTGTAACATGAGCTTTAATTTGAAATGATATTTTCAAGTTGACTTAAATTACATATTTCATGGCTTATATGGAATAACATGATGACATAACTATACTATTCTATATTGGTGTTAATATGACAAGTTACACGTAAAAAGAATTCTCTGTGTGTGCTTTTAAAGGCGATTTATATATATATAAATATTTCTAATGCTTGGTATTAATTAAATTTACTTGAATTGTTATATTAACTCATTACTTGGGCTATATGTTTAATTTTAAAGATGACTTGAAATGTGTATTTGAAGCCTATATGAGTTATTAAGATGAAAAATAAAAATGTTGACCTTTATCATGCTTATGACATGAAATATGTTAAATTAGATAAATGGTTGATTAAAAGTAACAAGTGGCTATGGGTGAAATGTATAATTGAATAAATTACACCGTTGATCACTCAAATTTCTTTATACTCTAATTTCGTTCACTAAAAGTTAAAAGTTTTTAGTTTAATCATTAGACTTTCGAATTGGATCACTCTAAGTTGATATGGCTTATTAATATTTTGTTTGACATACATATTTTATTAATATTTTATTGTTATATCATATTTAAGATAAAAAAATAAAAAAAATTAAAATCTCTAAATCCTAGTCCTAATATTTTATTGTTATTCATTAAAATTTTTAAATTGGGTTGTCCCATGAACCAGAGTGCAAACGGGGCAAGTGAGGGTGAAGACTAGGGTTTAAGGTTTATAGATTTGGAATTAGGGTTTATAAATTAAGAATTGAGATTGAGGTTATGGTTTAAAGATTTTATTTTTTATTTTTATTTAAATTTGACATGATATTAAAATATTGATAAAATATTTTATGTCATACAAAAATATTAATAAAATAAGTTAAATCATTTTAGAGTGATTAAAATAAGAATAAATAAATTAATAATTTTTGAAATTTTATCGACCAAAATAGGAATGAGCAGTAAATTGAGTGAAGAACTGTATAATTTTATGGGTAAACTACATAAATGGTCCCTTGACTATACCTCAATTATATTTTACATCCTCTGACTATAAAAAATTATATATTAGTTCACTAACTATCTTTTTTGTTACAAAGTGATCCTCTACCGTAAAAAAGTAAGGGAATCTGACGTGGACATTAAAATGCTGAGTTGGATTACCATGTGACATCCTAATCTCTCTAATCCCCAACACACTGAAGAATTGGAATTCAAAAACCCTAATTTAAGAAATCCCTAAAATCTTTTTTCCCCTTAAATTTCAGTCTCAAAATTCTCTGAGTGAAGATGAAGCCTTTAAGGGAGATTCTGAAATATGCTTGTGGATTGGATGTTGATCTCAGAACATCATGGAGCATTGCTAACTCAGGTAGGAAATTTTTCGGTTACTCTAAGTATGGTGTTGATCGTAGTTGTCATTTTTTTCAGTGGTGTGATTCAAAAATTAAAAATCGAAAAAGGATTGTTCTGGTTGGATTGTTGAAGAAAATAAAAAAAATAGAAGAAGGAAGCAAGAAAGAATATTTTGGATTGCTTTTGTAGCTATATGTTTGCTAATCTTATGGTTTGTGGTTTAGTTCATGAAAGTAAAAGTTTAGTTTGGCTGTGTTTGGCTCTATGTTTGTTTATCTTATGGTCGTTGATGTTATGGAAAACTTTTTGTAATGGATCTTTGTATTGAAGTAATAAAATTGATAATGTTTATCTTATGGTTGTTTATCTTATGGTTTCATAGTATTATATAATTTAACAAAATAGAGTATCATTGAAAAAATACAGTGAACAAACTGTCATATAATACTTCTTTAAAGACTGTTTCATGATTCTACAAAATGAAAAATTGAACAAGCTGCCACAACATTACAAAAGATAATTCTAAAGAACAGTAACCATACAAAAGAGATTTATACTAATTCAAGTTAAGTAGAACAGATTTTCATGACATTAAAAATTAAAAAACAAATGAAAATCAGTTTTATGGCATGAGTCCACCCTATTGTTTGTTACATTGCTTGTGGTTGTGCTTGAGGTTGTACCCGTGAACACATTGGACTTCCTGGAACCTTGTGGACCTGCAGGTGGTTCCTTCCTCTTTATAGGCAACTTCTTCCTCTGTGGATATGGTTCTAGAATAGTTCTTGTCCTAGGTTGTTGAGTTATTGTCTGAGATTGTTGAGTTGTTTGAGATTCTTGAGTTGGATGGTGATCCTTGAAAGATCTTACAGATGGATGTTGAATCTTTGATGTAGGACCCTATAACACAATAATACAAAAATTATTAAGAAAATAAAAAAATGTATGACTTAAGTTATAATTTGTAAGTTATATTATCTTTTAAACATTTTTTACTTCCACCAATTTCTCCTTTGCATGTCCTCGTGTTATGAATAGGTTTACCACATTTAGTGTACTTCAATTTCACATATTTTTTGCTCAACCTTGTGGAATTAGTGGCACGTTCATCAGTTTCTTTTTTCTGGATTTATGAGGTCTTCCTAGTGACCTCCTCAATGTTGGTGGTAATATAGGTGGACAACCTTCTTGAGGAGTTCAGTGATTTGGTCCTCTAATTGGGTTGATAAACTTTGAATATATCATTTCTTGTGTTTTCTTGTTATAAAATTCATCAATATATGGTTCAGGCTTAACAACAGTCATGAATTACTAAGACAACATGGTGGCAAGAGATACCGGTTAGCTCCTATCTCCTACATGTACAAGTTAAAAGTTACATGCTGAAGACATGTTGGTTACCATATCCACATTAATTTGGTATTGTTGATCACCAACATTTTTCCGCCAGCACTTACATTGTAAATTAAAATGTTAAGAAGATAAAAAAATTAAAACATATTAGTACAATTTTGATTTACCTTTTTGAAAGCTCAATCATGATATCCAACTCTTATGTATTTTGGGATAAAGAGGCCCAACATATTTCTCAGTTGTTGATTATTTTTTTAGATATCCTTTTCATAATCTTAATCCTTTTGGTTTCTATCATGGTAAGGATAGGCTTATCTCTTGCTTTTAGTATAAACTACAAAAATAGATATAAAAAGTTAGTGTGAAATAATCTTTTCATCACGGTAAGAATAGGTTTCCATTATAGTAAGGATAAGTTTGTAACTTGTTGAAACATTCACAAAGATTAAATAATATGTCAGTCTTGCTTCTGCTTGTGAAATAAGCTTTACACCATTGTTCAGGATTGATCTTGATTAATCAATTATAAGACTTTGATGAGATAAATTTAATATCTTGCAATGTGTCTTTGAAATCTTGTATAGTGGTTGATCTTGCAGTTTTCTAGAAAAGATCTTTTAGTTGTTTTTTCTTGTTAAAATTGTGTGACTTAAAATTGGTGTATATATATCTAACACATGTCCTTTGTTGAGAATGTAGAAACAATTCTGCAATGGCATTCACTAAATCCTACAAACATATAAAATATTTGTTATTGGACATCCTCTAGTAACAAATATGAAAAGTATTATACTTAGCAAAAATTATCTTCTGTCTGTCAGACATGAAAGACATATGATAAGAGTTGATAATGTCTAAGTCATTCTTCATAATATCCAAGAACCATGCCCAAGAATCCCCTTCAAGTGACATCCATCATGACTGATTATTGATTTACAACCTGCTTTAAATCCATCTTTACATGCTTGTAGGCATATATACATCCTTTGAAAAATATATTCATTCAAATAGAAAATGGTAGTAGTTCCCTCATTGGTCTGTCTTAGCTCAATAAGATAATCATAAATCTTTTCATATTGTTGCTTTTGTCTTCCCATTATTTGTTCAAGTGCATAATCTCTAGTTCTTACACATTTAGTCAGAGGCATATGAACATGATAATCTTTGTAAACATCTTTTATTAAATATGTGGGTGGATAATTGAAATATGTCATAAATTTATAAAAGTATTCGCTTGCAATCCATTTAGATTTCACATGTTTGTTCTTAAGGTCTCTTGCACATCTATGTTGAGGAACATATATCTTAATTTGCCCTGATGTTTCTAATTGGTTACTTAAATTTTTGGGAGAAGCTTTTATTATTCATAGGCAACCTTGTTTACATGCTTCATCAGTCTTTTTTTTATCATTTTTCTTGAAACTAACATTGTACTTATTCAACCTTTCATACCAACTAATGGCTTCTTTCAGAATTTTTTTATCAGCAAACACTAAGCTAACTTGAAATTTAGGGTCAATCATATCAACAATACTATTAAGTTTTGGAAAATTTTCATCAACAGAGTTTGAATCATGAACACTGTTCAAGGAGTCAGATTTTTGACTCTTAGTGTCACTGTCCATCTACTCCCAATTCCTAAATCAGATAATCCTATGTCAAAATACTCTTTTTCAACCTCATTGGCCACATTCTCAGTACATGTTTCCTCTTCCACATCGCCAACATCATTATCATACTCAACAAATGAAGAACCAGAATTATTAGTTTCTACAAATACATAAACAGAATCTGCATCAGAATAAATATCTACATTCTCAGTTTGGTCTAAATTTGATTTCTCTCTAGTTTCAGTCTCAGCAATTTCAGGTTCATCCATCAGGTCATGTTGACCTAACCCTAAGTCAGGTTCATCCTCATTAGGTCCTGCTTCAACACCATATTTATTAAATTTCTCAACTACATACACATCTAGGTAATGGTCCCTAGGCATATTATTTATAAAATTGAGGACATCTTAATACGTTTTTAACTCCCTAATAGTTTCTCTAGTTAGGTTATATTCTTGTTTTTTTAGTATAAAATAACTAGACACCAGTAAACTAATATGTAAACCATATCAACAAACTCAAGCATGTTCATCATATCAATTTTACATCAATCATAATGAGCAACAATCTTTTCAGTATATCTAAAGACAGGATCTTCAACAAAAAATCATTGTGCTGTAAAACTGTTGTGCATAAGTCTAAATGTATTTTTATGATAAAATCAAGTAAACATTCATACAATATTAAAAATAGTAGATAGATTCAAGTACACACATATTAAATTAAAGATAATAATACATCAAAAACAATACAAACAACATAACACATTAAAAAAATATCAAACTTTAAACAAGCACAATAAAATAAAGATAACACTACATCAAAACTGTAAATATTCACACAATTCAAAGTCACTATTTCAGATATTAAAATGTTTTTATCATCGAGGCAATAAAATAATGGTTCAAGTGTAAAAAAGTTTGTTGACAAACATTAAGGAAATTTCAATACTACCATATTTGTTTAGGGAAAAATTTCATTGGAATAAATTATAACTAATCACCCCAAATAATCAAATAAAAAAGTTAAAGAATTTTAATCCAACACCTAACATCAATCATGAAAAGTAAATTAACGAAAGTGAAAGAAAATACCATAGTGAACGTATCCTCCTTCTCTTGACCGAATTTGGCGAGCAAACTTCTTTAATCATAAAAAAACCCAACATAATCAACAATGGAACCATGATTCAGCCTTAATCGATCAGATTGCTGAAGGTTTTTCCGACAGTAATACGTAGGGGATTTTTAATTTAAGGTAAAATAGAATTGGGATAAAACAAAATTAATCATATTTGTTAAATAAAAACGATGAGTTTTGATTAAATAGATTGGGATGCCACATCGTAATCCAACTTAGCATTTTAACATCCACATCAGATTTTCGTTATTTTTTTTAACGGCAGAGGACCACTTTGTAACAAAAAAGATAGTCAGTGGACCAATTTATAAGTTTTGATAGTCAGAGGATATAAAAGTTAACTGAGGTATAGATGAGGGACCATTTATGTAGTTTACCCCAATTTTATCTTATATATTTTAAAGATGACAATGGAAATGATACGGTTTATACAATACGTGATTTGTTTTTTTATTGTTTTTGTTTGTAAGAGAGTGAAAACTAATGTTTGCAACTTAGCATGTGTTTTTAACATGTGTTATACATAATTGACAAGAAGCTCGGAAGAAGAGGTCAATCATTGGAACTACTTGATTGTTTTGAATACTTTTATCATTTTTACTTGCAAATAAAGATAACATAGGAATTTTGTTAGGATTGTGCATAAGGATGTTATAATAGAAGGTCTATATGGTACTATCATCGATTGTGAATCTTTATTGTTAATTGTAATAAGGTCTATATGGATGTCATAATAAAAAGGTTATACGGTGTTATTGTCGATTTGGTATTTTTATTGTGATTTGTAATAATAATAAGGCATATATAAATTTTATATTAGAAGGCCTATACGTACTTTTAATTCCTATGATACAATTGTCTGTGAGTTGTTGATTTGGATTTGCAATGAAGCTGCCATTTATTTAGTTTAAGTAGGAAATGATTTACAAAGAAGCATAGTTGGTTGTAAGTTATCTAAGAAGTGTTAGAGCTTGAGGAGAAGTGTAAGTTAACGAGGAGTGTTAAGGGGTTTTATTTAATATATAATTAAATTTTATTCCTAATCAGTTTTTTAGATTTACTAAAATTCTTATTTAAATTAGGAATAAATATTTTTTAAATTAAAGAAAAATAGTATAATTTTAGTTATATTAGAACTCTATATCAACCTATTTAAAGGCTTACTATGTATACAGTTTATAGTAACGAAAAATAAGAAAATAAAGAAAAACAGATTGCTCTCTGGAAAATATCTATGTTCATCCTCTTCGAACAACAAATCCTTAACCACTGATCATACATAAACCACCATCATTTGTTGAATCTACGGTCACCATGGCCTCTTTCTCACATGGTGTCATGAGCCAACCATGATCTTGGTGTCATCTCTAATCTAAAACAACTCAATGATCTAACTTTTTAGATACACATAGTTTTTCTTTTTTACTGTTGTCATTAAACCACACACTCGTTCATTGACATCTCTCTTGTTGGAATCTTACAATTCTGGTGAAATTTTTACTCGTTTAATTTTGTTGCTTTGTTCATTATTTAATGGTTCTATCTTAGCCAATTAAAAAGATAGATGAAACGGTTATAATTTGACCTTAAAATCTTTTTTGTTCTATCTTAACCATCCATTTCAAAAAGGTAGGTGAAAACATTATAGTTTAGCATTAAAAACTATTTGGTTATATATTAACCATTGTCCTAAAAGATAAGAGAAGAGGTTATAATTTAACCTTAAAAACTAGATAATATTTTTAAAGAACTCCACATCAAAGATCCAAATTGAAACTGTAGTATGTTTAACTATCAGCTTGAGGGGAGTGTAGATTCCTTTGATCACTTTGTACATCGTCACATCAGATCTTTTAATCAAGAACTGCATGCTGGAGTATCTCAAATAAAAACTCACGAAAATAGGGAGAATTTTTCTCGAAGAAACAACATAAAAAAGGAGTAGGACATCACATCCAAGTTGGTTCTCTTCTACATTCGTTGCATCTATGACCACCATGGCCCTTTATCACATTGTGTTTTTTTAAATGAATCTCTATAGATAATTTTTCTAATGCATGCTAGTATTAATACTTATTAAATTACAAATGGTATCAGGGGTGGATGCATAAAGCCCCAGTAGAGAACATATGCATCGTTATTTTTAAATACTATCCAATCTAGTGTTTTTTTTCTAAATATATAATTTAGTGTGTTTTATACCCTTTTTTCTATTAGTCAAACCACTACCTGAAAGGCCTTTTGGAAGTTTCACCTTCAAGAAACTAAAAGATACTTTCTGCTCGACCCTAACCTTTAGAATCTTTTTACATATGGGTCTTACCCCTGAGGCTATCTCACACTTGCTTAAGATGATCAATAGCTTGATAAATCCAACATCAAGTATATCTACTTTACTAGATGAGTTTACCGTATGACACAAACTTATCTACAGGCCTAGCGCGCCAATAGACATAAATCATCCAAACCTAGCGTTGAAACGTGTCCATAAAGAACATCTTTTGATCATCCTTAAATACCCAAATTGGATCAACAAAGGGTATCCCAACCCATCTTTAATCTCTAACTTGAGCACTCTCATACTTGGTCGTATATCTCTTATATCTTCGTCATTAACATATTCCCCATTTATTTTGCGACTCTCCACCCAAATCATAACGAGTAAATCTCCTTAAATCATCACAACCACCTTTGTACAAGATCCTATTCGGTACTAGTTTATTTTTAACATCAATATGTCTATTTTTAACATCAACAAATAATGTGTTGAGTATGAATGAACTAATTAGACAAACGATATCAACCAAGATGAGTTTTCTTAGGTGATCCTCTTAAAAAGAACAATTTCAACCTTTACGAATTGGTATTTGACGTTTATCCTAGGTAGTGTAACCTGTAATATAAACTAATTCCTTAGATTAAAACTTAGGGATTACATTGAGAAAACATGTCTCACAAGTTAGGGTTCAAAAGAACAAAATAAAAAAATTGTTAAATCATCAAAACCAGGAATATCTAAAATAATGAAACATAACATTCATTACAGTCTGAAGGTTCATCTCAAATTCAAAATAAACATTAAAATCCTGAAAATCGAGTAAAAATTCAATACATAAAGTCCAAAGTCCATTACAAGAATAAATATATGAAATAAAAAGTATTAAATTTGAAATCCGTAAAAACATATGTAGAAAGTTATGAAACAATAGTTCTCCAAGTACCATAGCCTAAGTTTGAGAATCTGAAACAAAAACAAAAATGGTGTAAGCTAGGGAGCTTAGCGTATCTCTAGTATTCAGATATAGCACAATAACATCAATCCAAATATCATATGTATGTCATATGTAATCAGATATACCAACAAGACAAGATGTAATAAAATGCAGAAACATATGATGTAATGTCTAAATGCCATGCACCCATCACCAATACCATCTGAAGAGTAGGTTCCCTTGAACAATTTTATCTTTAACGTCACCATCTGAAGTGAAAACTAGACTCGAAGGTCGAGCCACTAATCTAAAGAGGAAACTCAATCCGAAGGTGAAGCCACTAATTCGATGTGATACTGACCTGAACGTGATATCATTGAACTTCCTCTAATAGAATATCTCAACATAATGCAATGTCATGATTCGATGTATGAGTATGAATGCATACCTTATAATCAATAGGAGGCATGCATAATAATTTTGAGCTTTTCATAAATTTTGAATCAGATAATGTATGTATAAATCACAGAACATGGCATGACATCATACAATTTAGTTTAGAAATCATAAAATCTAACTAGTCAACATAGATACTCAGAAGCAACAAAATATGCACGTAGAAGTATACATAAAGTAACAGGAGGTCATCCAAAAGGAGGAGGAAGGAATTTCGTATCCGAATCCATTTCACCTAAACTAAGAAATAAACCAATTTTAGATTTTGGTAAAGATAAACTTCAGATTAAACATTCATACAAAAATGCTACAAAAACATAACTTTATGTTTGAATTTTGAAAAACTAATAGCGTCATTGGACTTAGAATGTCTAAGAACATATAGTGGGCTCGGGTAAAAAAAAGTCGATAAGTGCTTAACTCACTATCACTTTCTACACTTTTCATGGACACTTATCATCAAATCTACACCTACTTGAACCATTGCATGTGCTTAATGTGATATATTTAGGGATTATGCCATTGAAGATTATATTTGTAGAAAAAGCATACTTTACTACATTTTCATATCTGTGCAGGAACAAGTATTGCCGAGGCAACAGAATGAGGCCGAGGCAGGACTTGATGCCGAGGCAGTAGAGGAGAAAAAGCAAGATGGCTGAAAATTGAAGAAGAAAATTATGAAGAACGTTGCTGAACAAGAAGCCCAAAAATCGGAGCTGAACAACACAAGAAAATCCCAAGGATAAGGCCACGCGGGAAGAAACCTTCTAGAAGATAAACTTTGAAATATTTACCCTATGTACGTAACTTGTTCCCTACTCTAAGTTGTACTCTAAGTAGGAAAGGTTTACCCTAGGCCAAGCCTATATAAGCCGTCCTAGGGATTAGGATACACATACATAGACCTTGAGAGCCGAATTTTGAGAGCTTTTACCTTAGGGACAATTCTTCCCATCATGTTCTAAGTTCTCTTGGAGTTTTGATGAAGGTTGTTGAGTATTTATGAGAGAAGATTGTATCTTATTTCTTGTTTCTATGCAATAAAATATCAAAGTTTGCTTACTCTTTTCCATTCTTTGTTCTTACATCCAAGCTCGGGAGGGAAGTTTGTAAGTAATCTATTTGTCTAGACACGGGAGAGTTAGACTCACGAAAGGAGTAAGTACGGTATTCGACTTGGTTGGAGGATACTAACTCGGCCTAGGAATAGGTTAGAGTTTTAGAGGCTAAAAGAAGTGTGAGATTCATTGTTGGTTATAATTGATTAACGCCGGGAGGTATCATCAAGGACTGACCTTCAACAATGTTTCGACTTAGGGATAAGCGGAGTCATTCAAGGATACTTTGTCGAACTTTGGTAACTCTACCCAAGAGCAAGGGATTGCCGCGGCAGAGAACATTGTCACTGCCGAAGACAGTATCTGTAGTACTACCGAGGTAGTGCGGTGCAATTGCAGTGGACAGAAACAGATCAATCGAATCCACTATACAACACAACTGGATCCTACCCTCTCTCTCTCATATTCGATCTCTCTTTAATTAGTTTAGTTTATTTAGTTTAATCAATACCCAAACTTATCTGTGTTTTTACTTTTATTTTTACAGAAGTAAGAAGACCGAAGGAAGCATATTAAGTACACCAATCCATGAGGAGACGATAACTCGATAAATACTTATCACTTATTACTTAACGTGTATACTTGCACTCCAATTGCGCATATTCAGCATGCATCATGTTTTTGGCGTCGTTACCGGGGATTGACAACTAAATTTTGTTTTTTTATTTTCTTGCTTTTATTTTAATTTTTCTTATTTTTATTTTTGTTTTATTTGATTTGATTTTTTGGTGTATGACCAGGGCACCCTAGCAATCCACTGTACGCGATAGACCCAGAAATCGAAAGAACCTACCAAGGGTTAAGAAGATGGATCCAAAGAGCCGTGACAGTAAATCAAGGAAATCAGAATCTACCTGTAGGCAATGGAGGCCATCAACAGCAACCACTATCGCAACCTCTACCGCGGTAGCTAACTGTCATAGATTTTCTTGTAACCCCCTTAGCCCAGCTTAGACGAAACCAGCACTAATGGGTCACACGGGGAATATCGAACCAAACCCGTGAGGGTCTGATCCGATAAACAACCCTGAAAACCGTAATACTTTTTTTTTATCTTACCTAGATGCACAATTATTCTCCTATGTGTAATTAACTCAAGTAAGACAGAGACGGATGCAGTTCAACCATTAAAAGCAAATCAATTAAACGCATACATGATTAGGGACCAAAATGTAAGAAACTAACATGTATCACCATATCCCGAAACAATCCACCGGATAACAATTAAGCAAGCTTAAAAACATTCATCACACAATTCAGATCAAATGAGGTATCTTAGTTTATCAATTTTACGTTCTAGCATTCATGGGCTTAATTGCAAAGTATGTAACATTAGGTATTTCTTCCATCTTATATCATACGATGTGTATTCGGGGTAAAACATGAATCATGGTGTCACAACATCTCCTAAACTACTCATAGATCCATTATTATCACTTACTAATTTTAATCCCACGTTTCATGCATTTAAAACTCTCGAATTGCCTTTTCCAGGACAGGTGTTTCGAAACAGCCCTTAGGGTGTTTCGGAACACGTGTGCCCAGGGAAACCATGGTTCGAACTATGGTCACCTGTTTCGAAACAGCCCATAGGGTGTTTCGAAACAGCCATGTCCAGTAGCATTTGGTACCGAACCCTGATTCGATACAATTGCTCAAATAGGCATAGGGGTATCGATACTGCCACAAGTTGTTTCGATACCCCCTGTATTTTGGAATGAGTGAGACGTATAAGCTCAACTAAACCAATCCAAACATAATCATTAATAACCCAAAACTATATACAACATTCCTAGGCATCCCATCATCATAATCACACCTTAAAACATTTGGAAAGATCACAAAGAGACCTATAGGCATGCTTCCTAAAGTATGAATAGCGACAACATATCAATCATACTATTACATGTTTCCACAACTCAAACAAAACAAAGTTCAACAATTAACATTCAATCAATAATGGTTTTATTACATCATAAACCAAAGCCTAAGTACATATTTCCCCTATAGATTGTGTTATACATTGCCTTGCCCAATTTATTTGCCAAAAACATACCAAATTCAATGTGATCTTCCCCTTGGTTTCCTTGCCTCGAACGAAGCTCCAAGTGCCCTTATTTTTCTGCAAAGATGAAAAGAGAGCTTAAGCAAACATGCTTAGTGAGGTAGCTCCACAAAAGATCATCAATGCATCTATTTAAAACCTTATTTAAACCATAATTTTGCAATACTTTGTTAAAACATGCATGCTAATATTTCATGCCCAAATTCATTAAATCATATGCATCCTTGAGTTCACATAACCTTGTCAAAACAATTCATAAGTGATGCTCAAACCTCATCTCAATTTCATGTATGTATATTGGCTTTCTAGTGACCACTTAATTTGAACCTTGAGTTCACCGAATACACGGATCCATGAGACATTTGTCTCGTCATGACACGAAGTCACCATTAGCACTACCACGCACGATTGGACACATAGTCACCCTTGTTACGTGTAGACAGCTCTACCACGCACGGTTGGACACAAAGTCACCCTTGTTACATGTAGGCAATATTCTGTATTTTCAGTTTTGATTATAGTGCACTTAAGACAACCCTAATGACATGTCATTCGTATTCAAATCTAAAGTTAGTGTCAGTAAGTCAATATTATAATTAAATGTGCATGATAACTTGCTGCTCATAATGCATGCATAAAATGTTCAATAAATGAACCAAAGCCATGCCCAAAGGCACCATCATGTATAAGGCAAATAACCATGTTGTATTCCAAAACATTTCTCATAATTTTCCATAATCATGGATGCTAAATAAGCTATGCATTTCAGCAAGTATCTCTCATGTATGCATCAATTCAAATCATGCTCATGCACTTCCATAAATTCCATTGCATTAACAATAAAATACCTTTGACGAAAATAGCCGAAACTCATATCGGTTCATTAAAACAAATACTTTACTTACTCTTGAACTGTGGAAGGTTTTCACACACTTCTATAGCCCCCAAAAACAGAACGTACCAAACGCGATTCGCTTTTAAATCCGTAACCACTCACCAACAAGCGAAACAAGCTTTCGCCGCTATCCGATGATCGCACCAACGCACTAGCAATCAAGCTTCTTCTTGTACCTCTTCTACAACATTAAAAACAGAGTATTCTCACATCATAACATGCTCAAACCAACAGCCATATCCGATCACCATAAAACTACCGAAAACTTAGCCGAAAAGATCGAAAACTAAGCCGAAACGTATCCGAACAATATCAGCCCAAAACCTAACGAATCTAACATCTAATCCACTTCAATTATGATCCAAAAACACATCCAAACCATCTTTATATCTCCAGCAACATTTAAGCATCTAAAACAACCTATAAAACAACCGAAAAGCACCTTAAAACTACACCGATTGCATTATTTCGGGATTAAATTAATGTGATAACAAATCAAGACTCAATTAATCATTAAATCAATATAAAAACATGATTGAATTCATTTAATTTCTAGCATTAAATAAGATCCAAAAAGATTTCACAAAAACATCACAAAATCACTAGATCTATCATTAAAAACATAGAATCAAATTTTTATCCAAAGATTAGCAAGCTAATACTTGGGAATTTCAATAAAGAACCTTAGAAAAGAATAAAAATCCAGAAAATTACCTTCAAGATCTATTCACCAAAAATATGAGATTTTCCCCTTCTTGATTCCTTGCAATTTGATGTAGATTTGATGAAATCAATGCTTAGGTTTTGTAAAGGATGGAAAGATGATGCAAGTGATGTAATCTTTATGGAAAAAGATGCAAAAATCAGCAAGGAATTGAAGAGAAAAGATGAAGAGAAAGTGGAGAGAAAATGAGAGAAAAAGATGAGAAAAATGGTTTTTGAGAAAAATGATTAAAAACCAAATTAAAGTAATTAAAAATATATTTTGGTGAATAAATTATCATTAAAAATTAGAAATGGGTTTATGGACCTCTAAGGATTCTAAGTTTAGCTTGCTTTTCAATTTAGTCACTAAAATACATTAATTGCCAAAAATCACCAAATTGGTCCTCCAATTTTTCCAAAAATTACAAATTGGTCATTTATGCATAATTAAGCATAATTAAAAATCATTATAAAATCCAAATTATTTTCTTTTAATTTGAAACATATTTTTAATATTTCAAACCACCTTCCAAATTATTATTTTTCTTAATTAAAAATATCCTTATTTTATCTTTCCCGGAATTAATGAACCGGAGAACCCGATTCGACCCGAATCGAATCCTCCTAACTATGCCTAAACTAATACCTCCCAAAACGGGATGTTACAACTCTCCCCCTCTTAAGAAAATTTCGTCCTCGAAATTTACCTAAAGTAAACAAGTGAGGAAACTGCTCCTCCATGCTTTTCCTTGTCTCCTAAGTTGCTTCTTCCATACCTCGGTGTTTCCAAAGCACTTTAACCAAGTCTATGGTCTTCCCTCGAAAAACCTTTGTATCCACATCCAAAACTCTCACCGGTTCTTCCTCATAACTCATATCCTCCCTTAACTCTATCTCCTCAACCGGAACAACATGAGAAGGATCCGATCTATATCTACGAAGCATCGATACATAAAAAATATCATGCATCTTACTCAACTCCTCCGGTAACCTCAACCTATAAGCAACAGGACCAACACGCTCCAACACCTCATATGGTCCAATAAAACGAGGACTCAACTTCCCCTTACGACCAAACCTCAACACCTTCTTCCATGGAGAAACCTTAAGGAACATTTTGTCCCCAACATCATACTCTATCTCCCTACGTTTCAATCGGCATAGGACTTCTGCCTATCCGAAGCTTCCTTAAGTTTAGCACATATCAACTTGACTTTCTCATCCGTATCCTTCAACACTTGAGGCAAAGAAACATACTTCTGTCCAACTTCCTTCCAACACAAAGGTGTACGACACTTACGCCCGTACAATGCCTCAAACGGTCTGAAAACTATTATTATAAGCAAACTCTACCAACGGCAATTGCTTCTCCCAAGAACCCTGAAACTCGATAACACAACACCTCAACATATCCTCCAAAGTCTGAATAACACGCTCAGACTGTCCATCCGTCTGTGGATGATAAGCCGTACTAAAACTAAGCCTCGTACCCAAAGCTGTCTGCAAACTCCTCCAAAACTTGGATGTAAACCGCGGATCTCTATCCGATATGATCGGCTTAGGCACACCAAGCAATCTCACCACCTCAGAAACATACAAGTCTGGCAACTTATCCATGGAGTACGTCGTATGCACGGCAAGAAAATGTGCACACTTCGTAAACCTATCAACAATCACCCATATAGAATCCTTCTTGGATGGTGTTAAAGGTAACCCCGTTACAAAATCCATGGTAACTCTCTCCCATTTCCATTCCGGAACTTGAACCGGTTGCAACAAACCTGCAGGGAAATGATGTTCAGCTTTCACCCGCTTACACACCATACACCGAGAAACAAACTCCGTCACATCTCTCTTCAAACCAACCCAAAAGTACACACTTTTGAGATCTCTATACATCTTCACACTACCTGGATGCATAGCAAACGGACTAGTATGAGCCTCCACCAAGATAGCTTGCCTCAACTCCTGATCATTCGGCTCCACAATCCGACCTCTAAAACACAACACTTCATCATCATCAAAATGATACTCGGTCGGTCTACCCTCGGCAATATCCTCCACAAAAGGTACCAAAGCCTCATCCTCCAACTGTTTCACTTTGATCATCTCAACCAAAACGGGTTTTACTTGCAACTCCGCCACTAAACCACCTTCCTTAGAAATACTCAGTCTAGCAAACATCGCTCTCAACTCAACAGCCGCCTTACGGCTCAAAGCATCGGCCACTACATTGGCTTTCCCCGGATGATACTCAATAGTTAAATCATAATCCTTAAGCAACTTCATCCATCTTCGTTGCCTAAGATTCAAATCCTTTTGTGACATGAGATATTTCAAACTATTATGATCCGTATATATAGTACACTTCTCTTCATAGAAGTAATGTCTCCAAATCTTCAAAGCAAAAACCACCGCCGCCAACTCCAAATCATGTGTCGGGTAATTCTTTTCATGCATCCTCAACTGTCTAGAAGCATAAGCTACAACTTTCCCCTCTTGCATCAAAACACACCCAAGACCAATGTATGATACATCACTATAAACCACAAAATCCTTACCGGATTCGGGTTGTACCAACATCGGTGCACTAGTCAACACTTCTTTCAACTTCTCAAAACTCTTTTGTTGACTTTCTTTCCACTCAAAAGGAACCTTCTTTTGCAACAACTTGGTCATAGAAGCAACAATGCTCGAAAAAACCTCAATGAACCTACGGTAATACTCAGCCAAACCTAGGAAACTCCGAACCTCCGACACAAACCTCAGTTGCTTCCAACCCATAACTGCCTCTATCTTCTTTGGATCAACACTAATACCCCTTTCTGACACCACATGACCAAGAAACACCACCTCTTTTAACCAAAACTCACACTTACTTAACTTAGCATACAACTGGTTCTCTTTCAACACTTGCAACACCAACCGCAAATGCCGGTCATGATCTTCCTCGGTACGTGAATACACGAGGATATCATCTATGAACACCACCACAAACCGATCCAAGTACTCATAAAACACCCGATTCATCACATCCATAAAAGCAGCAGGGGCATTCATCAAACCAAACGGCATCACCAAAAACTCATAATGACCATACCTTGTTCGAAAAGCCGTTTTCAACATATCATCCTCTTTCACTTTCAACTGATAGTACCCCGATCTCAAATCAATCTTCGAGAACACACTTGCTCCTCGAAACTGATCAAACAAATCATCAATCCTCGGCAAAGGATACTTATTCTTCACGGTCAACTTATTCAATTGTCGATAATCAATGCACATCCTCATTGTGCCATCTTTCTTCTTCACAAACAACACCGGTGCACCCCATGGTGAAACACTCGGTCGTATAAAACCACGGTCAAGTAACTCTTGCAACTGCATCTTTAACTCTTTTAACTCTTTAGGTGCCATGCGATAAGGAGCAATAGACACCGGATTAGTACCAGCATAATTCTCGATACTAAACTCCATATCACGTTCGGGAGGTAATCCTGGTAACTCCTCAGGAAAAACTTCCGGAAAGTCACATACTGTTCGAATGTCCTGCACCCGAACCTCTCCTATCCCCGGATTCATCACATAAGCTAGATATGCTACACCTCCATGTTGCATCAACTTTTCCGCTTGTAAGGCCGAAACCACATTAGACAAGAATTCCGTATACTCACTCTTAACTACCACCTCACTACCATCCAATAACTTCAAAGTAACCCGTTTCTTTTCAAAGTCCACCACGGCTCTATGCTACGTCAACCAATCAACCCCCAAGATAAGATCAAAACCATGAAACGGTAACTCTATCAAGTCAACCTCAAAGACATGCCCTTGCACCTCCAACGGACATCTCCTATATAACCTTTTTACGGTCACCGTCTCACCCAAAGAACTAGTAACCACAACTCCCACATCCAAAACATCAACAGGGGTATCCAACATATGTGCATGCTCACTCAAAACATAAGAATGCATAGATCCCGAATCTATCAAAGAAAACAACGGTACATTCCGTAAAGAAAAAGTACCTGCAACCACATCTGTAGCATTATGGGTCCCGCACTGAGCATAAACTCTACGGCCATCTCCCTATCTCTAGAAAGGACCTCTACCACCACCGCGTCCTCTGCCAGGTACCACGGCAACCTCAGCTCGGTTACCAGCCTCACCGGCAAACCTCAGACAATCCCTCTTCTGGTGTTCCTTAGATCCACAACAAATGTAGGCACTAATGGCCCACCAACACTCTCCCGGATGGCATCGAGAACACAAGTTACAAACTGCCACATCACCACCACCTCTACCATACTGCTGAGCATGACCACCGTGTCCAAAATCACCTCGGCGTCGATCAGCTCTATATCGGTTGTCCCGAAACCTCTTACCCTTACCACCTTGGGTACTAGCCTCATCAGGCCTCTTCCCAACATCGGAAGACTTCCGAGCCTCCCTCAGAGACTCCTCAACATCCTTAGCCCGATTAACGAGCACATCAAACTCAGTGTACTCCGCAGCCAACAAGTAAGTCTTGATCTCCAGATCCAAACCATATCAGAACCTATCACATCTCTTATGCTCCGTGGGAACCAACTCAGGAGCATAGTGGCTCAACCGGATAAACTGTATCTCATAATCAGCAACACTCTTAGTGCCCTGCACCAGAGACATAAACTCCCTCTTTCGCGCATCCTCGTACTGCAGACCCAAGAACTTTCGTACAAAGACGGTCTTGAAGTACTCCCAAGTCAGGTTAGCAACTGCCACACCCGCTCTCGTGGTAGTCCACCATCTATAAGCATCCCCCTGAAGCAGAGAGACCACACAGCCCAACCTACGGGCATCCTGACAGTCCATCTGATCCAAAATCCTCTCGGTACTAGCCAACCACTCCTCAGCTGCACTCGGTTCAGATCCATGAAACTCAACACCTCCCAAACTACGCAAACGCTCAAGCGTTAGCCTAGGGTAACTACATCGGCAGGTGCGGGAACTGGTACTTGCACTCCAGCCATAGCCGCCTGAAACGAACCCGTCATAGCCTGTATGAACGGGGCAAAGTCTCCGAACTGGCCTCCCACTGGAACTGGAGGCACACCAGCGGGTGGCACACCAACTGGTGGAGGAGGTGGAAGCGGTTCCTCCCTCACATTAGCCTCTCCCTCGGCTTGACCATCGGTGATCAAGCTCGCGGTAGAACGTGTCTCACGTCTCGGAGGCATTGTCTAGAAACTTCAAACATGCAATTTTAAAACATAATATCAAAACATAATAAACTTACATCCGGGTAAGATCCAAGGGAAAACGAAGAACATCTAAAAACATGTTGGCATAGGCAATGTGTAACTGACCACCTCTTATACTCATAATTATTCTAGATGCACTCTCAATCTATGCGTATACCCACAACAAAGCATGTCACACTCAATCTATCATCCCAACATATCAACACCAAACATGGCAAACCAATACATACTTGATAAACCAACAACGCATTTTACTCAACCTGACTCTGATACCACCAAATGTAACCCCCTTAGCCCGGCTTAGACAGAACCAACACTAATGGGTCACACGGGGAATATCGAACCAAACCCGTGACGGTCTGATCCGATAAACAACCATGAAAACCGTAATACTTTTTTTTATCTTACCTAGATGCACGATTATTCTCCTATGTGTAATTAACTCAAGTAAGACAGAGACGGATGCAGTTCAACCATTAAAAGCAAATCAATTAAATGCATACATGATTAGGGACCAAAATGTAAGGAACTAACATGTATCATCATATCCCGAAACAATCCACTAGATAACAATTAAGCAAGCTTAAAAACATTCATCATACAATTTAGATCAAATGAGGTATCTTAGTTTATCAATTTTACGTTCTAGCATTCATGGGCTTAATTGCAAAGTATGTAACATTAGGTATTTCTTCCATCTTATATCATACGATGTGTATTCGGGGTAAAACATGAATCATGGTGTCACAACATCTCCTAAACTACTCATAGATCCATTATTATCACTTACTAATTTTAATCCCACGTTTCATGCATTTAAAACTCTCGAATTGCCTTTTCCAGGACAGGTGTTTCGAAACAGCCCTTAGGGTGTTTCGAAACACGTGTGCCCAGGGAACCCATGGTTCGAACTATGGTCACCTATTTCGAAACAGCCCATAGGGTGTTTCGGAACAACCACGTCCAGTAGTATTTGGTATCGAACCCTGATTCGATACAATTGCTCAAATAGGCATAGGGGTATCGATACGGCCACAGGGTGTTTCGATACCCCCTGTATTCTGGAATGAGTGAGACGTATAAGCTCAACTAAACCAATCCAAACATAATCATTAATAACCCAAAACTACATGCAACATTCCTAGGCATCCCATCATCATAATCACACCTTAAAACATTTGGAAAGATCACAAAGAGACCTATAGGCATGCTTCCTAAAGTATGAATAGCGACAACATATCAATCATACTATTACATGTTTCCATAACTCAAACAAAACAAAGTTCAACAATTAACATTCAATCAATAATGGTTTTATTACATCATAAACCAAATCCTAAGTTCATATTTCGCCTATAGATTGTTTTACACATTGCCTTGCCCAATTTATTTGCCAAAAACATACCAAATTTAATGTGATCTTCCCCTTGGTTTCCTTGCCTCGAACGAAGCTCCAAGTGCCCTTAT
This sequence comes from Abelmoschus esculentus, assembly GCA_035048815.1. Classification (NCBI taxonomy): domain Eukaryota; kingdom Viridiplantae; phylum Streptophyta; class Magnoliopsida; order Malvales; family Malvaceae; genus Abelmoschus; species Abelmoschus esculentus. The sequence continues at coordinate 16,515,796 of JAUCBN010000008.1, read as the reverse complement.
TTTTCTGCAAAGATGAAAAGAGAGCTTAAGCAAACATGCTTAGTGAGGTAGCTCCACAAAAGATCATCAATGCATCTATTTAAAACCTTATTTAAACCATAATTTTGCAATACTTTGTTAAACCATGCATGCTAATATTTTATGCCCAAATTCATTAAATCATATACATCCTTGAGTTTACATAACCTTGTCAAAACAATTCATAAGTGATGCTCAAACCTCATCTCAATTTCATGTATGTATATTGGCTTTCTAGTGACCACTTAATGTGAACATTGAGTTCACCCAATACACGGATCCATGAGACATTTGTCTCGTCATGACACAAAGTCACCATTGACATGACACGAAGTCACCATTAACATGACACGAAGTCACCATTAGCACTACCACGCACGATTGGACACATAGTCACCCTTGTTACGTGTAGGCGGCTCTACCACGCACGGTTGGACACAAAGTCACCCTTGTTACGTGTAGGCAATATTTTTGTATTTTCAGTTTTGATTATAGTGCACTTAAGACAATCCTAATGACATGTCATTCGTATTCGAATCTAAAGTTAGTGTCACTAAGCCAATATCATAATCAAATGTGCATGATAACTTGCTGCTCATAATGCATGCATAAAATGTTCAACAAATGAACCAAAGCCATGCCCAAAGGCACCATCATGTATAAGGCAAATAACTATGTTGTATTCCAAAACATTTCTCATAATTTTCCATAATCATGGATGCTAAATAAGCTATGCATTTCAGCAAGTATCTCTCATGTATGCATCAATTCAGAACATGCTCATGCACTTCCATAAATTCCATTGCATTACCAATTAAATACCTTTGTCGAAAATAGTCGAAACTCATATCGGTTCATTAAAACAAATACTTTACTTACTCTTGAACTGTGGAAGGTTTTCACACACTTCCATAGCCCCCCAAAACAGAACGTACCAAACGCGATTCGCTTTTAAATCCGTAACCACTCACCAACAAGCGAAACAAGCTTTCGCCGCTATCCGATGATCGCACCAACGCACCAGCAATCAAGCTTCTTCTTGTACCTCTTCTACAACATTAAAAACAGAGTATTCTCACATCATAACATGCTCAAACCAACAGCCATATCCGATCACCATAAAACTACCAAAAACTTAGCCGAAAAGACCGAAAACTAAGCCGAAACGTATCCGAACAATATCAGCCCAAAACCTAACGAATCTAACATCTAATCCACTTCAATTATGATCCGAAAACACATCCAAACCATCCTTATATCTCCAGCAACATTTAAGCATCTAAAACAGCCCATAAAACAACCGAAAAGCACCTTAAAACTACACCGATTGCATTATTCCGGGATTAAATTAATGTGATAACAAATCAAGACTCAATTAATCATTAAATCAACATAAAAATATGATTGAATTCATTTAATTTCTAGCATTAAATAAGATCCAAAAAGATTTCACAAAAACATCACAAAATCACTAGATCTATCATTAAAAACATACAATCAAATTTTTATCCAAAGATTAGCAAGCTAATACTTGGGAATTTCAATAAAGAACCTTAGAAAAGAATAAAAATCCAGAAAATTACCTTCAAGATCTATTCACCAAAAATATGAGATTTTCCCCTTCTTGATTTCTTGCAATTTGATGTAGATTTGATGAAATCAATGCTTAGGTTTTGTAAAGGATGGAAAGATGATGCAAGTGATGTAATCTTTATGGAAAAAGATGCAAAAATCAGCAAGGAATTGAAGAGAAAAGATGAAGAGAAAGTGGAGAGAAAATGAGAGAAAAAGATGAGAAAAGTGGTTTTTGAGAAAAATGATTAAAAACCAAATTAAAGTAATTAAAAATATATTTTGGTGAATAAATTATCATTAAAAATTAGAAATGGGTTTATGGACCTCTAAGGATTCTAAGTTTAGCTTGCTTTTCAATTTAGTCACTAAAATACATTAATTGCCGAAAATCACCAAATTGGTCCTCCAATTTTTCCAAAAATTACAAATTGGTCATTTATGCATAATTAAGCATAATTAAAAATCATTATAAAATCCAAATTATTTTCTTTTAATTTGAAACATATTTTTAATATTTCAAACCACCTTCCAAATTATTATTTTTCTTAATTAAAAATATCCTTATTTTATCTTTCCCGGAATTAATAAACCGGAGAACCCGATTCGACCCAAATCGAATCCTCCTAACTATGCCTAAACTAATAACACCAAAAATGGGATGTTACATTTCTGGTGGAAGATCTGAATGGATTGAACCCTGGAGTTGTTATACCAGAGATAGAGGCAACCCACTTTGAACTTAAACCTGTGATGTTCAATATGCTTAATACTATTGGACAATTTAGTGGGGCTGCAACTGAAGATGTCAGGCAGTATCTCAAATCCTTCATGGAAGTATGCAACTCTTTCAAAATTCAAGGAGTCCATGAAGACATTTTGAGATTGAAATTTTTCCGCTATTCACTGAGGGATAGGGCCAAGACCTGGTTGAATAACATTTCGGCAGGATCTATTGGATCTTGGAGTGAACTCTACCGAGAATTTATTATGCGATTTAACCCTATAAATTTATATGATCGAATCTGTAATGAGATTACTTCTTTTAGACAGGCTGATGATGAACCTATGTACGAGGCTTAGGAACGCTAAAGAGAGTTGTTGAACAAATGTCCACTTCATGGATTTCTACTTTGGACTCAAGTAACCATGTTTTATAATTTCACCAATGCCCCGACAAGTATGATGTTGGATGCCTCGGCAAATGGAACACTTTTTGACAAGGCTCCGAAAGAAGCTATAGAGATTCTGAATAAACTCGCAAGGAACGATTTTCAATTCCTTACTTCTAGGCGAGGAGGATTAAGACGCCAAGTCACGGTGAATGAACTAGAAACCAACAATTTAGTGACAGCAAAGTTGGCATCTTTAACCAAGATGGTTCAGAACATACAAGTACAGCAAAATACTCACGAGGTAAAAGCGATGAATTCTTCTAAGTATATACAAGACGAGGAATCTGGTTTCTATGTGGGTAATTACAACCGGAACAACAACATGATATCAAACACATACAATCCGGCATGGAAAAGGCACTCAAACTTTTTATGGAGCAATCCCAATAATGCCTTGAACCCCACCAATCAGGCCTCAGGATACCAAAATTCACTGCCGCAACAGCAAGTGTAGCAGTCACTGCCGCAGAAGCAAGTGCTGCAGTCACTACCGCCGTCGCAGATACAGCAGCAGCAACCTATGAATTCTTTGGAAAACCTATGAATTCTTTGGAAAATACTCTCAAGGCCTTTATCATGAAAACAAAATCATATATAGCTGAGAATGACAGTTTCATGAAGAGGACTGATGACTTCATGAATAGAATAGAGATGAGGCTGCAAAACCAATAAGCTGCTATAAAATCACTAAAAACCCAAGTTGGTCAATTTGCTCAAAGACAAAATACTAGACCACAGGGGGGGACTACCTAGCAATACTGAAGTTGCTAAAGGAATGGGCCATGAACAATGCAAAGCAATCACTACAAGAAGTGACCTACAACTTAAGGAAACAATGGGCAAGTCAGCAACCAAAGTTCCACCTGCAACACAGGAGGAAACAAACAAGGAGGACTTAGATGCTGAACAGACTGAACACGAGGATACTGCCCCAATAGAGAGCTCGGCAGCACCTACACTTCTTGCCGAAACAGTGAAACACACAGTGGTTCCAGGTATTAAATTCCAAACCAATGAGACCCTAGACAAGATGCGACCACCACCACCTTTCTCACAAAGGTTGAAAAAATAAAAACATGATCATCAGTTTAAGAAGTTCCTAGATATTCTAAAGCAAATCCACATCAACTTGCCATTTGTTGAGGCAATTAAACAGATGTCCAACTATGCTAAATTCTTGAAAGACATTATGTCTAAGAGAAAGAAACTATCTGAGTTCGAGACAGTGGCAACAACTGAAGAGTGTATGGCAATGCTGCACAATCGTATACCACCCAAACTAAAGGATCCTGGATGCTTTACCATACCTTGTGCAATTGGTAATAATTTTGAAGGAAAGTCACTATGTGATTTAGGAGTAAGCATCAATCTCATGCCCAAATCAGTTTTTCAAAAGCTTGGAATAGGAAGGGCAAAGCCTACAACAGTGCTGCTCCAACTTATGGATAGATCTTATGTGCATCTTGAAGAAAAGATAGAGGACACTTTGGTAAGGTTAGACAAGTTTATTTTACCTGCCGACTTCCTTGTCCTCAACTGTGAAGCCGATGACAATGCACCGATCATCCTAGGAAGACCTTTCCTTGCTACTGGACAGACTTAATAGATGTGGAGAATGGAGAGTTGACAATGAGGGTCAATCAATGACCAGCAAGTCAAACTCGATGCATTCCATAATTTAAAGAAATTTGATGATCCAGAAGAGTGCAAAACCCCCCACACAACAGATGCAGACAACAAAGTATCCTTCCTAGGCAGCACGCTCGACAGATTATTTTGTAAGAGAATAAAGGCCATAGTGGAGGCAGAAATTATAGAAGGGTCTGGCCAAAACCTGAAGAAAAATCTAGGCCAGCAAGAGATGAGCAAATTGGGACATGCATTCACATGCAGTCCACCAGTAAATGCAGTAAAAGTGTAATAGTGATCTGCCAAGTTTTCCGCCGCGACAGTAAATGCTAACGGACAATAAATTCAAAATAGCTACAAAACGACTAGTGGTTAAAACGGTCACATTGCCGAAGCCTATATAAGAATCATCCTTTTGTTGAACTATTCACTCTTGTATTCTTGATTTCTTTAGAATTTTAGTCAATCTTGCTCTCACAATACTCTCACAAATCTTCTTGAAATTTTCAGAATTTTTCACCAAGACTCTCAATCTTTACAAATCATCAATGGCAGCATACACTCACTTTTCCCCCGCAACTGTTGCAGACCGATTCAATAGATCTTTTGTTGCTCGATAGTTATGAGAGGAGCAAGGATTTCAACAATCTGAGGAGGAAAATTTTGGCATTGAACACTATCTGTTCAACAAGATTCAACATCAAAAATGACAACTCTTCTGTCTACAACCTGATCAGGCTAATGTAACCATCGTGCGCAAGTTTTATGCACATGGGCCGAGCAGGGACAACCCTTATGTCCACTACCGAGGTAAACCTTTCTGCCTTGATGCTGAAATAATCAACGAGTTCTACGGTCTAGCACCAAAACGAAATAAGCATGCTGAATTCATGGATGACATCACCACCCAGGACTACGAATTGATTAAAGACGATCTTTGTTACAACAACACTCCTTGGGAAACCGTTGCCCACAGAGGTTCTATAACAAGGCAAAGCCTCAAGCCCGAGGCCAAATTGTGATGCACATTTGTCAAGATACGACTCATCCCTACCTCCCACAACAGCACAGTGGACCGCAAAAGACTAGTGCTGATCCAGTCCATCATCAACAAGAGGAGCATAAATGTTGGAGAGATTATTCTACGCGAAATTCATGATTGTGGTAAGAAGGAACATGGACCTTTATATTTCTCCTATTTAATATCTGGTTTGTATATTGCTGCAGGAGTACCAATCGAAGACACGGATGAATACACACCAATTCGGTAAGGATGAACTGGAGAATTCTGCCATAGAGTGATGCAGATCACGCAGGCAGAACCTGTCCAGGCAACCCCACAGCAGTTCACTACTGACTTCACTGCCGGCACTCAATACACGGCAAAGATGTCTGGCACTGGCAAAGCTCCTACCGCAGCAGACCCTTATCAAGAAATTCTTTAGAGGATGAAAGCTATGGACCTTCGCCAACAGAGATATATTGAATACCAAAGAGACTTCAGCAGCATCCTTACATAGATGATGATGCAGAACTTTTCTAACAAAGGGGCACAATTTCTAGAATTCCCTGCCAACATATTCGTAACGACAACACCTTATGCAGAGACTACTCCAGCCCCAGGGCCAAGACTATTTTTCACCTCCAAACCACAATAGTAGTTTAACGCAGCTAGCCCATCTAGGACAACAGACGCTGCCGCGGCATCATCCGCAAGCAGAAGACCTTCAAAGCGCAGGGGAGTCGTCAGCACTCCACCAAGATCTCCGATCCCAATGGGCAGTCTATCGACTGAGATAGATGCTTATGTTCATCAGAGCTCATCCACTGCCAAGCCTAGCATCTAGCATGTCAGGGCAAATCCAAAGAATGAAGGCGACATAGAGATCATGGACACTGAAGATGAAGGAGGAGAAGAAGTCAATGCCCCAATGAAATGAGCAACACCAAGGAGAGTTCAGCTGTCGAGAAGAGCAAAGCCATTGATGAGTGCCTAAAAGGCAGTTATTTACTACCCTTATCATGGTACTTTATACATCTATGATACACCAACTTAAGGTAAAATATGGACTCTTTGCATAATATTGGATATTCCGTTATCACTACCTATAAAGTCAAAATTTACAGAGAATGCAGATATTATTACATATTCTGTATATGCAAGAATATCCAGGGCCGAAGCAGTAGTGAAGCAGTGTTGAGGCCGAGGTAGTATCTAGAGTGTCAACATCAACATTGTAGACGAATGAAGGAAAAAAATATAGAGAATATTCTGGAAGATGCAGCGCACCAATTGGACCAGGCTAGTGTACTAAAAGCCCACGACAAAGACCGAACGGGAAAAACTTTCTAGAAGGTTACAAACTTGGAAATATCAGATGACTTGCTCCGTACTCCAAGTTAGAATCTATTTAGGAAAGATTTACCCTAAGTTAAGACTATATATAGCATAGCCGACCACATTGTTAAGGGAGCTGATTTTAGAGAAACCCTTCCCCTAAGATTTGTACCTATCGACATTATGTTCTAAATCTCTTAGGGATAGGTGAAGGTTGTAGATATTAGTGAGAGGAGATTGTTTCTTGTTTCTTAGTTCTAATGCAATAATAATATCAAAGTTTGCTTATCCTATTTCCATTCTTTGTTCTTGCATTCAAGCTCGAGAGAGAAGTTTGTAAGTAATCCATTTATCTAGCATCGAGAGAGTTAGATTCACAAAAGGGATAAGTACGGTGTCGACAACACTAACTCGGTCTAAAGATAGGTTAAGAGTTTCAGAAGCTAAAAGAAGTGTTAGATTGGTTGGTGATTATCGTTGATTCACGCCGAGAGGTATCGTCAAAGATCAGTCATCAACAACACTCTGACTTAGAGATAAGCGGAGTCAACTACGGACACTTTGCTGAACTTTGATGCATCTACCCAAGAGCAAGAGATTGCCGCGGCAGAAGACACTAACGCTGCCGAGGTTGTATCTGCAGTGCTGTCGAAGCAGTATTGTGTAATTGCATTGGACTAGAAGAAGATCAATCGAATCCACTAATTGACGCAGCTGGATCCTATCCACTTTCTCTATATCGTTCTCAATCCTTTATTTTATGTTTTGTTATTTAGTTAGTTAAACAAATCCACTTATCTGTGTTTTTACTTTATATTTCAGGAGCAAGGGAACAAAGGGAGACATATTACGTATACCAATCCATGTGGAGACGATACACGATATACTTATCACTTTATTACTTGCGACGTGTACACTGCACAGTTGCGCTATTATTACACGCAGTAAGTTTTTGGCATCGTTGCCGGAGATTGGCAACTAAATTTTATTTTCTTTATTATCTTGCTCTTTAACCATTCTTTATTTAACTTTAATTCTAATTATTCATTATTTATTTTTTATTATTAACTTTGACTTATCTGGTATATGACCAGGGAAAACCCGAGTGGTCCATTATACGAATTGGATCCTGAAATCGAACGCACAGGACACCATCTAAGACGCAACCTGTTTTAAGTCATGGATGATCCACCAAGAGGACAAATTCCACCTGTTGATCATAATGTACTGCCACCAGTAATGCCACAGCCACCGCCACGACCATTGCCCAGGCAGCTCACTGTTAGAGACTTTCTGGTGGAAGAATTAAACGGACTAAACCCTGACGTAGTCACCCCAGAGATTGAAGCAACTCACTTTGAGCTCAAACCTATGATGTTCAACATGTTGAACACAATTGGACAGTTTAGTGGGTCTGCTACTGAAGATGCAAGGCAGCATCTTAAATCTTTCATGGAAGTGTGCAATTCTTTCAAAATCCAAGGAGTTCATGAAGATATTTTAAGATTAAAGTTGTTCCCCTATTCACTGAGGGATAGGGCGAAAACTTGGTTAAATGGAATCCCAGTAGGTCCGTAGGATCTTGGGATGAGCTCTGCCGAGATTCATTATGAGGTTCAACCCGACAAATCTCTATGATCACATCCGTAATGAAATCACATCATTTCGGCAGGATGATGATGAACCAATGTATGAGGCGTGGGAACGCTACAGAGAATTGTTAAACAAATGCCCATTACATGGTTTTCCCTTATGGACACAAGTCTCCACATTCTATAATGCCACCAATGCGTCCATAAGGATGATGCTAGATGCTTCCGCAAATGGGACACTATTGGATAGAGCACCCGTGGAGGCCATTAAGATTCTGAACAAACTCGCAAGGAACGACTTCCAGTTTCCTACATCAAGGTGAGGAGGAATGAGACGCCATGCCACAGACTATAAATTAGACACAACCAGTTCGGTGGCATCACAATTGGCTACTCTGACCAAGATGGTTCAGAATATGCAAGCCCAGCGAAATATACATGAGGTTAAGGTAGTCAACTCATCTGATTATATGCAAGATGAGGAAACCAACCTATATGCTGGAAATTATAACAGAAACAATCATATGATGTCCAACAATTACAATCCATCCTGGAAAAGACATCCAAACTTTTCATGGAGTAACCCCAACAATGCCTTAAATCCAATCAACCAAGCCCCTGGATTCCAACATCAAAGTCAAAACCTACCGCAGCAGCACGCACAACAGTCCATGCCACAACAGCAGTCTTTGAACGCACTGGTAGATTCTCTCACGGCCTTCATATCAAAGACTGATTCATAAATGGCCGAGAATAGCCGCTTCATGAAGTGTACTGATGACTTCATGAATCGAACTGAGATGAGACTGCAGAACTAGGAGGCTGCAATCAAGTCTTTAGAAACCCAAGTTGGTCAATTTGCCTAACGATAAAATACTCGAACACTAGGGGGTTTACCTAGCAATATTGAGGTTGCAAAGGTGTTAGGCCACGAGCAATGCAAGGTAATTAAGACAAGAATTGGCCTACAATTAAAAGATAAAGAAGGGCCCTCAACCAATAGAGTCCAACCAGAAAAGCAACATTACGAAGACTCAGAAGCTGAGCAGGACCCTGCCGAAAGCACTGCCATGGTAGCAGAACCAGCAGTACCTAAAAATCCTGCCGAGGCAGCTGTAGATAAGTTCACCCTAGGTATTAAACTCAATATGCAAGGAAACCTAGAGGACATAAGACCACCACCTCCTTTCCCGCAGAGGTTAAAAAAGCATACAAAGGATCACCAATTTCGGAAATTCCTAGACATCTTAAAACAAGTCCATATCAACTTATCATTAGTTGAGGCTATTGAACAAATGCCCAACTATGACAAGTTCTTAAAGGACATAGTATCCAAACGACGAAGGCTAGGGGAATTTGAATCAGTGGCAGCCACTGAAGGTTGTATGGCCATGCTACATAATCGCATGCCGCCTAAGTTAAAGGATCCTGGATGCTTTACAATCCCTTGTGCGATTGGGAATGGTTATGAAGGAAAGACCCTATGCAACTTGGGAGCAAGCATCAATCTAATGCCCAAATCAGTTTTTCAAAAACTTGGAATAGGGCAAGCAAAACCAACAATAGTACTTCTCCAACTTGCGGATCGGTCCTATGTGCATCCTGAAGGCAAAATTGAGGATATTCTGGTAAAGGTCGACAAGTTTATATTTCCTGCCGACTTTCTCGTCCTTGATTATGAGGCTAACGATAATGCACCGATCATATTGGGTCGACCTTTCCTTACTATTGGATGTACCATCATCGATGTGGAAAATGGCGAGCTCACGATGCGGATAAACGATCAACAAGTCAAGTTGAACGCTTTCCACAATCTAACTAATTCAGACGCTCCAACAGAATGTAAGGCTCTCCATACACCAGACCATGGTACCAAAACATCCTGCCTGGGCAGCATGCTCGGCAGATTATTCGGTAAGCGAATAAAGCCCAAAGGAGAAGTCGAATGCACTGAAGGGACTGGCCAACATGCGAAGAAAGATACGAGCCAGAAAGAGATAAGCAAATTGGGAGATGCATTCACCTGCACTCCACAAGTAACATAATCTTTTTCCTTCCATTTTATTTATTATATTAGGACTAGTTTTATATATTGTAATGTTTTACTTTCAGTATTTTATGTTTTTAAGTTTTTTTTAGGATAAATAAAGCAACGAATGCAAAAAATTAGTCCACAGTAGGAAGTCTACTACCGCGACAGTGCACTGTGTCAGAGCCGCAAAAATCCTAACGGACAAAAATAGTGCAACGAAATCTCTGACGAGAAATCCGCCGTGGCAGTAACTGTTCAGCAAGGCAGTAAATGCCTAACGACTAATTTTTATCAGTCATATTTTTTACAGCCTATATAAACAGCTCTCTTGCTTAGAATTACCCACTCTTGAATTCTTGCTCATCTTCCTTTTTTCACAATCTTGCTCTTCATTACTTTAAGCTCTCATCTACCTCTTGAATTTTTAGCAATCTTTTCAAGTACTCCAGATTTCGCTCAAGTCATTCAATAACTACAATCATGGTCGCTTACAACCGCTTTTACCCTGTCACCATTGAAGAGCGATTCAACCATTCTTTTGTTGCACGGCAGCTATGGGAGGAGAAAGGATTTCAGTACTTGGATGAAGAAAACTACAACATCGAACAGTTCTTATTCGACAAAATCAAATACCAAGATTGGAAAATCTTTTGTCTCCAACCTCCCCCAGCGAATGCCATGATTGTCCGAGAGTTTTACGCCCACATGCCGAGCGAAGGAAATTTATATGTCCACTACCGAGGGAAGCCAATCTCCCTTAATGCCGAAGCAGTCAACCAACGATATGGCCTCACTCCGTTGTCAAATGCACATAGTGATTTTAAAACGGAGATCACCGATGTCGACTTCGAATTGATCAAAGATGATCTTTGTTACGGTGATACCCCTTAGGAGACCGGTAACCATAGAGGATCCGTAACAAGATTAAGCCTAAAACCCATGGCTAAGATGTGGTGCACCTTTGTCAAAAGACGTCTAATGCCCACGTCGCACAACAGCATAGTCGATAGGAGACGATTGGTGCTCATCCAGTCCATAATCAACAAGAGGACCATCAACATTGGAGAAATTATTCTCCAAGAAATTTATGATTGCGGTGTACCAGTCGAGGCTACAGACGAGTACACATCGAATCAGCCGGGATGGTCTACAGATTTTTGTCGCCGAGGCATGCAGATAACCCAGGCAGAACCTTTCCAAGCAACACCACAACAGTTCACTGCAGACTTTACTGCCGGAGGGCAGTACTCGATAGAAATACCCACATCTTCCCAGGTCCCTACCGTAGCAGACCCTTACCAAGAAATTCTATACAGGATGGCAGCCATGGACCGTTGCCAGCAACGCTACATGGAGTACCAGCACGACTTCAACATAGCTCTCGCCAACATGATGATGACAAGCTTCCAAAATCAAGGGGCGCAATTCCCAGAATTTCCAGCTAACATCTTTGTCATTGCCACCCCTTATACCGAAACAACACCTACCCCAGGGCCGCAAGCATTTTTCCAACCACGGCCGCCTCAACAATTTCATGCTTCCAGACCTTCTAGGCCGGCCAGGTCTGCTGGAGTATCCTCTACCAGCCAACGACCGTCCAAGAGGCGAGCTGTTTTTAACTCTCCTCAACGAGAACCAATCCCTATGCCTAGTCTCAGCAAAGACACTCTGTCTCGCGAGATTGATGAATACCATGGTCCGTCAAATGAACAAGCAATACATACTGCCACGGCAGGAGGCGGGACAGAAATCATGCACACAGAAAATATTGACGAAATGGAAGAGGGAGATGAAGTTACTACACCACCGTACCGCACACCGCCCAGTCGAGTTCAGCCACATCGGTAAGCCAAACAACAACAATCACAAGCACAAGGATCTAGATGGAAGGCGTCAATAGCATGGCCTAAGAGACTGCTCTGTACAACCAGCTTCTCGGAATCGTTATAAATAATTTTTATGCTTCTGTCTATTTCCTTATTGAAATTGTTGTTTGCCTTATATGTTAAACATTAAAGACAATGCTAGGTTTGAGTTTGCGGGTATTGTAGGTGCAGAAGCACTACCGAGGCAATCCACTGTCGCGATATTACCATGAAAAAAGGGAGTATTTTTTTGAAATTTTTGGCAACATTCTCTTTCTTGAATTACTGTTTTTAATCTTGCACTGCTCTACATCAGCTTTGCTTTAGTTTACTCCTTTAAGGCTATATAAATCTTTCTCCTTACCATGGCCAAGTTCTGTTTTGAAGGGATAACCATAGGATACTCAAGGAATAAAACTTAGAAGCTTGCTTTAGGGTTAGAAAGAAAATAAACACTTTTTGGACTTGCTTGATTTAGGAGTTCTTTTAATAAACTTAGGTGATAAAGACTTAGAATCTTTTGAAAAAAATAATTAGAGGTGCCTATCACTGGCTCTAGTTTTACTCTCCTTCATGCTAGATGTGCTCGAAATTGTCTATAGACTTGTTGTTTTAAGGAGATAACTTTAGTCCAAATTCTATTTGTCTTGAACTTAGAGTTTATCTAAGAAAGCTTTGAATCAACCTTGTCCATAAAACACACACACTCACCTAGTCTTATAGCTTGTTTCCTAGTAAAAGTCCTTGGGTAAACTAGTGGCTAAAATGGAGAGATAGACATGACCATGGTGGGGAGAATAGATGGAAAAGTAAGACCAAAGGGGAGTAAGGTTTGGCAATTTCATGTCTTGCATTGCTTGAGGACAAGCAATAGTTCGAGTTTGGGGCTATTTGATGAGTGCCTAAAAGGCAGTTATTTACTACCCTTATCATGGTCGTTTATGCATCTATTATACACCAACTTGAGCTGAAATATGGACTCTTTGCACAATATTGGATATTCTGTTATCACTACTTACAAAGTCAAAATTTATAGAGAATGCATATATTATTACATATTCTGTACATGCAGGAATATCCAGGGCCGAAGCAGCGGTGAAGCAGTGTTAAGGCAGCGGTAGAGACGAGGCGCGGCAGCATCCAGAGTGTCAACACAACATTATAGGCGAATGAAAGACAAAAATATAGAGAACATTCTGGAAGATGCAGCGCACCAATTGGATCAGGCTAGCACACTAAAAGTCCACGACAAAGACCGAACGGGAAAAGCTTTCTAGAAGGTTGCAAACTTGGAAATATTAGAAGACTTGCTCCTTACTCCAAGTTAAAATCTATTTAGGAAAGGTTTGCCAATATAGCTTAATTCGAGATTAAATACTTTAAAATTTGTTTTAACTCAAAATAAATTATTGAAAAATATCCTAAATTTCTTACTTGTTATATATTTTATTTTGGTAAACTCACTTTCAAAAATTGACCATTGAATGCCTAAGATTTTTAAATTAGTGATTATTTCGTAAAAAATGAAAACTTGAGGACAATTTTATAAAATAAGCAAAAACTTTGAATATTTAAGGGGATTTGATCCAATCTTAATCCTATCTGATATAAACCTTACAAGATCTTATATAAACAACCTTTAATACCTTATTTTAACCTAGACAATCAAAATTCCCTAATTTTTATCCAAAACTCAAAAATTCACCTTTTAAAAATAATCATTCTCCAAGATATTGGTTTCTTTCTTCCCAAGACATATTCTTCGTCATTTTTTCAAGGTAAATATCACTTCTTTTCAAATAAATTTCATTAGTTTAATTATCTATATTTTTCTTCTCCAAAATCTCCACATTTTTCTTCGATTTTACTCATTTTTAAACCTTGAAAGGAGGTTGGATCAATTTTGGGGGTGACAATCATTCAAACCCCTGAAATCTAAATTTTTTTATTGAAATTCCTAAGTTCTTGGCGGATTGAAACAATATTTAAAGTCTTGAATCAATAAAATCGATTTTCTTGATAAAAATTCTATTTTTTTCTTGATTTTCGTTCAAGGATTTTACATGGATTTTTTGATGCCTAAGTACATGAATCTTGAAGATCTTAGATTTAATTAAAATGAATTTTAAGTATCTAATCTAGGACATAAGGTTTGGGAGGTGTTTTGATGTGAGCACATCATGTCAAGTTCAACAGGTTGATCTGGTGGTCTTATTATCAGGACCTATCACACGTTCTAAGGCAAAGAAATACAGAGAAGCTATTTTCCTTACTTGTGCTAACATTTCAGATTCATTTAAGAATGTTCATGCCTTAGAATATGTTTTTATAATGTGTTGTATGCTGATATGTGACATATTTAGGTATATATATTAGTATGTGTGTTTACTTATGTATATACTATGTTAATTATGTTTGCATTTAGTTTTAAGTGTGTTTGTATGGTTAAAATAAGACTACAAGGCTTTTTAGATGTGTTTGCCTTGTTCTAATATAGGTACTTAGGAGAACCTTAGCTCAAGTGGGCATACTCAGCTCATCTCCAGCTTAGGAGAGCGTATGTGTAGCGATCCCTCTCTTGAAAAGGTTTAAATATTAGGTATAAATGAAAATAGGGGTCACTAATTTTAAAAATTAAGAATTAGGCTTTAAAAAAATGGAACCTTTTAAATTTAGGGTTTAAAAATTTAGAAATTAGGGTTTGGAAAACTTAAAAAGAAACTGAGAATTTTATTAAAATTAGGGATTAAAAAAAATGTTGGGGAATGTTTAAAAACTTTGGAGTCGCCACCGGTCACTTTTGGTAGACCGGACACCGTAAAAACCAGAGATTCAAAATGATTTGGGTTCGAGAGTCGGTTACGGTTAAAAACGGGTTTAGAGTTTTAAAACCGCCCAAAATTGGCACCTTTATAAATTACCGTTTAATTAATTTTGAATTTTGAATTAAGGTGGCATTTAAATTATTTTTTTGTTTAAAGCTCGAATCGTTTTTATTTTTATCGGGTCTCTATTCGAAGGCAACGCATACACCGCGACCATTGCATTGGAACGCGGGCCCGTTACGACCGAATAAAGATGTTTAAAATTAAATTCATTAATTATCGAAGTGAATGCGATATGAATTACAAAAGAAAACAATATATTCAAAAATATACATAACAAAAAGTATAACTAAAACGTAATCCGTAAGATAAGTACAATTAAAATTGACATGAACATTATGCACAAAACGCATAGAAAGGCTTTCATGAAAAGGACGTTATATATGAATAAAATAGCGTAAATAAATGAAATAAACATAAATATGCATAACCGATTAATAATATATGCATGATAAAATTAAAACAAAATGAAATAAAATAAAGTAAAAGGTACAAGCACATAAAACACATGGCCATAAAAGCGATAGCAACGATTAGATTCGCATACCGACAAGCAAACAAATATTATCACAACCTAATAATATACATAAGTACTAAGAAGGCGTAACATACATGTAACAAGACATAAATGACAAAATATAAATAAAAGTATGTCATGAATAAATGCGTACAATAATACAACATAAATGCTATAATCATAAAAACAAATAAAATAAATAACATATATAAAAGATAATAAAAGGGTGTAAAAAAAACAAAAGAAAAAAAAGAATTTCTGTAAATGACCATATTAAAAGAGAAAATATAATTCGAAGGACTAAAAGAAGAATTAGCCTAAGGGGAAGACCCTAAAAGAGAGCTCCCAAAGGCGGAGGGACTTAAAAATAATAAAACCATTTGAATAAAACGTTTATTAATGAAATCGGGACCAAAATGAAATTTATCCGAAACTTTTGGGGACCGAAAGAGGCATTAACTCGACACGGAGGGTTTTATAATGTGAATAACCCACTTTTAAAATCTGGGGGAGTATAAAACACAAAAAGAAATAAACCCCCCCCTTTAAACTCATTTCCCTCGGTCAAGGGAGAACTAAAATCCCTCATTCTCTCATTTGTTCATCCAAGAAGGATGAACATCAAGAATGTTCATCCTTAAATCCCAGATTCCGACCCAAAAACACCGCGAAACCCAGAATCCGGCCACCGTTGACGGTGGCCGATGAAACCAAAATAACTATCAAAACCCTATTTTTGAAATCGGAGCAACGAAGAGCCCTTACCCTTTTAAACTTTGAAATCAAAACTCGATCTAACACCTTCCTTTTCCCTTTTTTAGAAAACCGAAACCAAAAACTATGAGAGAAAAAGAAGGTTTTTTCGAACATGGCAAAGGAGGTCGCAGTTTCTCCTTCTCCTCGGCTCACCAACAACGGCCCGAAGGCATAAGGATTGTTGCCGGAGTAAGATCGGAGTGGCGCTACCGGACTTCGAAGGTAAAAAAAACTTTAAACCCTAAAAACTCTTTTTTATTAGTGCGAAAAAAAGCAAAAGCCCCCTTTTTTACCTTTGTAATAATGCGATTCTCTGTATTGATGATGATAGCCCAAATGTTCTTACAATATTCTCCTCTTTCTTATAGCACGAATACAAGAAAAAAAAACTATTTTTGCTGTATATATCTGTCTGGTTTTGCCTCTGAATACTTTTTTTGCCTCTCTGTCATGTACTGGTGCTGCTAAAAATGTCTCCTTTTTCGTCTGTTGAGTCTGAAATTCGTTGTGCTTTCACTCTGTAAACTGTACGATTTCTGACATCCCTTTTGTTTGTTTGTGTATGTGTGGCTCCTGGGCGAGTGATGAGATCACCGGAGGATCGTCGCCGATGATCGGAAACGAACGGACGGTTGCTGGGGAGGCGAAAGGTCATCTGTGAATCCGAAGGGTTCTTCGCGTGTTCGACACGCGCGCGTGGGAGACGGACAGTCGCTGTGCGTGGGCGCGTGCAGATATCCAGAAACTTCCCCCTGCTCGATCGTGGCCGTTAGATCTCAATCTGATCCAACGGCTCCTTGTTGGCTGCGCACAAGGATGAAAGTTAGGGTTAATTTGTTATCCGGGTTTGGATTAGGGTCAACCCGATTTGGGTCCATTAGACCCGGGCTTCGGTATTGGGCTTGTAATTTATTAAATTAGGGCTTGTATAATGGACTGTTGATTATTATTATCATTGGGCCGGTTCATTTGTTTTATTTTATTTATTTAATGTAACAATAATTATAATAATAATTATATATAAAAAACAAATAACAAAAATAATAATAATAATAATAAAAGCAATAATAATAATAATAATAATAATAATAATAAAAGTAAAAACAATAATAAAGATAAAAATAATAATAATAAAAATAATAATAATAATAAAAATAAAAACAATAATAAAGATAAAAATAATAATAATAATAAAAACAATAATAAAGATAAAAATAATAATAATAATAATAATAATAATAATAATAATAAAAAGATAATGATAGTAAAGGTAATAATAATAAAGAAATAAAAGAATAATAATATATATAAAAAAACTAGAAAACAAACTATATATATATATATGTATTATTTTAAAATAATAAGTTAATATTATTGCTTTTGTTTCAATAAAATTGAAGTATTGCAAGGTTTAAAGGGTAAACAAATATTATACATTTCTTTGTATTTTTGGTTACCAAATACAAGCCCATTATTCAAATTAAAGCTAAAATTAAAGCACAAGTTTAGACCGGATAAAATTAGTGATTACAGTTGCCCCTCTTTGCTTATCGTTGTAAAACAATGATGAAGCAAAGACAAAGAACACTAATTTTATCCGACTTCCCTGTTTGAAGACTAATTCGGAAGCCCTTTCTTGATTCTGATAGTCCTTTAATCCCCTGATCCCTTAATCCGCTTCGCCGTGAACAACATCCCGACTTAAGACCACCTGCACATATTAAAAGAGATTTATCAACAGCAAATTTCGATTTCCTTATTTAACTATTTGAACAAATTAAACGATCCTAAGCTATGGGTCCCCCTCTATGAGACTTTAAGCCCTGAACTGTTGAAGAAGTTGATCCTTCCTATATAGAACCGACTTCTAAAACTTCGAGTCTTCCCTATATAAAACTCTTCGCAATAGTCTTCGATCCGAGTTTCTCCTGTATGAAACCCCAAATCTAGAATTCTAACGATGTTGATCCCTTCTCTGTAGAATCCACATCTTCGAGATGCTCTGATTTCTGATCATTGCAGCATCTGACGGTCCCTCTCTTCAAGCGTATACCATGGTGGACGACCCCTCTCTTCGAGCGTATGTCGTAAAAACGATGTTGATCCCTTCTCTATAGAATCCACATCTTCGAGATGCTCTGATTTCTGATCATTGCAGCATTTGACGGTCCCTCTCTTCGAGCGTATACCGTAGTGGACGACCCCTCTCTTCGAGCGTATGTCGTAAAAACGATGTTGATCCCTTCTCTATAGAATCCACATCTTCGAGATGCTCTGATTTCTGATCATTGCAGCATCTGACGGTCCCTCTCTTCGAGCATATACCGTAGTGGACGACCCCTCTCTTCGAGCGTATGTCGTAAAAACGATGTTGATCCCTTCTCTATAGAATCCACATCTTCGAGATGCTTTGATTTCTGATCATTGCAGCATCTGACGGTCCATCTCTTCGAGCGTATACCGTAGTGGATGACCCCTCTCTTCGAGCGTATATCGTAAAAACGATGTTGATCCCTTCTCTATAGAATCCACATCTTCGAGATGCTCTGATTTCTGATCATTGCAGCATCTGACGGTCCCTCTCTTCGAGCGTATACCATAGTGGGCTAGCACTGAAATGCTAACGTTCTTCTTTCCTGTAAATGCATATGATATGACATAGTATGGGTTAGCATGCTCCTATTCTACATGATGCATGTTCGAGTCACAAACGAAAGTCATTCGGATCTAGCCTCTCTGGTTTCACATCTTCTCTGTAATCGCTCCCTATGTTAGGACCCAAGCCATCTTCTGACTTGAACAACGGGATTCCTAAATTTACTCCTTTCGGGACACCCGTTTGCAGACTTTCTTCTCCCTTATCCCTTCTTCTTTTCTCCCCCTTTTTCTTCTTTTTCTTCTTCTTCTTCTTTTTTCTTCTTCTTCTTCTTCTTCCCCTTTTTTTCTTTCTTTTTTCCTTCTTCTTTTTCTCTCTTTTTTTTTCTTCATTTTCTCTTTTTTTTCTTTTTTCTTTTTCTTATCTTTCTTCTTTCTTCTTATCTTTCTCAGGCGCCCTTTCGGGTTTTCACCTAGTAAAATTGAATCTTCGACGATCTCTATTGGTTACTGCGGATCGATTTGGACTCTGCTTCTCTCCGACCGGTAGCTGATGAGATAAGTCATAGCAACGTCGAAAAAACTTTGTTTATTGATGTTTCGGGTTGATTTATCTACGAATATACTAAAGGAATGAATATGATGCAAAATAGAAATATTTAATATAGCTATTATATTCCAAAAGTCATGGCAAACACGAAATATGCAAAAAAAGTAGAAGAATGAAACTCTAAACAGACTTCTCAATATTGAAGGTATGAATGATACGAGAACTCATCAACCGCATCAAATATCTCACTTCCCGACTTGATCACAGTAGCCTCCGAGAGAGTTGATGAAGTGTCGGACCTTACAAATATTTGAGCCGTCCTTTCGGGTTTTCAACTCAAAATCTCCTTCGGTTCTAAGGCATCCTTTCTGGATTTTCACCTTAAACCCTCCTGTGGTCCTAAGGTGCCCTTTTCGAGTTTTCACCCTAGACCCTCCGTTTTTTTTTTCTTTTTTTCTTTTCTTCTTTTTCCTTTTTTCTTTTTCTTCTCTTCTTCTCAAGCATAGTACCTCTTGATCAAATCAGAATTCACAGGATTATTCAACTCATTCCCGTCCATTTCTGCCAGAATGACAGCTCCCCCTGAAAAGACCTTCTTCACAACGTACGGTCCTTCCCAGTTAGGCATCCATTTCCCTCGGAAATCCTTTTGGATTGGTAGAACCCTTTTTAGCACCATATCCCCTTCCTGAAACTCACGAGGCCTAACCTTCTTATTATAGGCTCGCATCATTCTTTTCTGGTACATCTGGCCATGACAAATGGCATTCAGCCTCTTTTCCTCTATCAGGTTCAAATTATCTATCCTGACTTGTACCCATTCAGCGTCTTCCAATTTAGATTCACTCAGGATTCGGAGAGAGGGTATTTCAACTTCGAGTGGTAGGACTGCTTCCATACCGTAAACCAGTGAGTATGGAGTTGCCCCGGTCGAGGTTCGTATTGAGGTTCGATAAGCAAACAAGGCAAAGGGTAGCTTCTCATGCCAATCCCTAAAAGTATCTGTAGTTTTTGCTATGATCCTCTTAATGTTCTTATTAGCAGCCTCAACTGCCCCGTTCATCTTGGGTCGGTATGCGGTAGAGTTGTGATGCATGATCTTAAACTGTTCACACACCTCAGAAATCATCTTGTTGTTCAGATTAGTAGCGTTATCCGTAATGATTCTTTCTGGCAAACCATAACGACAGATGATCTCTTTTTTCAAAAACCTACAGACCGTGGCTCGCGTGATGTTGGCGTAGGAAGCAACCTCTACCCACTTAGTGAAATAATCAATTGCTACTAAAATGAAACGGTGTCCGTTAGATGCCTTAGGATGAATCTGTCCGATGACATCTATCCCCTAGGCAGCAAAGGGCCAAGGTGCGTTCAAAGTATGTAACGGCAATGGCGGGGAATGAATTTTATCCGCATAAATCTGACATTTGTGACATCTTCTGGCATAATTGATACAATCTCCTTCCATCGTTGACCAATAATAGCCACATCTCATGATTTTTCTAGCCATTGCAAAGCCATTGGCATGAGTCCCGCATACGCCTTCATGTATTTCTGTTATTGTAGTTTTAGCTTCTTGGGCACCAACACATCTCATTAGCACCTGATCACTCCCTCTTTTGTACAAGATATCCCCATCGAGGACATACCCTGCTGCCATTCTCCTAATAGTCCTTTTATCAACATCTGTGGCCCCCTCAGGATAAACTTGAGATTTGATGTACTGCAGAATATCATGATACCAAGGATTCCCATCTTTCTCCTCTTCTACTCCATAGCAGTGGGCAGGCAGTTCAATGCTTTGCATTTCTAGCGACCTCATTTGAGCCTTCGTGTTTGTCTTGAAAGTCGCGGCCAGAGTGGCCAAAGCATCAGCCATTTGGTTATCCTCCCTCGGTAGATATTCAAAACTGATTTTTTCAAAGCCCTGAATCAAATCTTGAATCAGATTATAATACTTGATCAACTTAGGGTCCTTGGTTTCCCATTCTTGTCGTAACTGATAAATGACTAGCGAAGAGTCTCCGAACACCTGAAGGACACGAACCTTGCGTTCGATAGCTGCGTACAAGCCCATTATGCAAGCTTCATATTCTGCCATATTATTAGTGCAAAAGAAATTTAATCTGCTCGTGAGCGGATAATGAATTTCTTCCGGAGAGACCAACATTGCCCCTATGCCGTGCTCGAGGGCATTAGAAGCCCCATCAAAATATAGTTTCCATGGCAATGCAGTCTCAGTTATTCCTCCCTCGACTGTGGCGGATATTAAATCTTCATCCGGGAAATCAAAGTTCAGGGGTTCATAATTATTTACAGCCCGACTTGCCAAGAAATCGGCCACTGCACTGCCCTTTACGGATTTTTGATTTACATACACAATATCGAATTCAGACAAAAGCATCTGCCATCGAGCCATCTTTCCTGTCAACGCCGGTGCTTCCATTAGGGCTTTTAAGGGATCAGACCGTGATATCAGATAGGTGGTGTGATACAACATATACTGTCTCAGCCTTTTAGTTGCCAAAACCAGGGCGCAACACAATTTTTGAGTTTGCGGATATCGAGTTTCGCCTTCTGTGAACTTCTTACTCAGATAGTAGATTGCCCTTTCCTTCCTACCTGACTCGTCTTGCTGACCTAACACACAGCCCATTGAGTTCTCAAAAACTGTTAGGTATAAAATCAACGGTCGATCAGGCACGGGAGCCACTAAAACTGGGGCTTTAGTTAGATACTCCTTAACTTTCTCAAATGCTGTCTGACAATCTTTATCCCAGGTTCCCGGGTCATTTTTACGGAGAAGTCTGAAAATGGGGTCACACTTATCCGTTAACTGAGATATGAAACGGGAGATGTAGTTTAGCCTCCCCAAGAAACCTCGAACTTCTTTTTGTGTTTGCGGTGGCGAGAGATCTCTTATGGCCTTGACTTTATCTGGATCGATTTCTATCCCTCTTCGGCTAACTACGAACCCGAGGAGCTTTCCGGATGTTACTGCGAAAGTACATTTGGCGGGATTGAGCTTCAACTGATATTTTCTTAACCTCAGAAACAACTTTTGCAGATTCTGAAGATGTTCATTCTCCGTCTTGGATTTGGCGATCATGTCATCCACATACACTTCAATTTCTTTATGCATCATGTCGTGAAAAAGAGTCACCATTGCTCTTTGATACGTGGCCCCGGCATTCTTCAATCCGAAAGGCATTACTCTATAGCAGAACGTGCCCCACAGTGTCACGAAGGTGGTTTTTTCCATGTCATTAGGGAACATCTTGATCTGATTGTATCCCGAAAAATCGTCCATGAAAGAAAACCATGAGTGCCCCGCAGTATTATCAACAAGGGTATCAATATGCGGGAGAGGAAAATTATCCTTAGGACTGGCCTTATTGAGATCACGATAATCTACACACATGCGTACTTTCTCATCCTTTTTAGGCACCGGCACGATATTCGCAACCCATTCTGGGTACTTTGCTACTTTCAAGAACCCGGCTTCGAACTGCTTTCTCACTTCTTCTCTTATTTTCAACAACATATCCGTTCTCAACCTACGGAGCTTTTGTTGGACGGGCTTGTTCTCCGGTCGTGTGGGTAGCTTGTGTACAACAATATCTGTATTTAGACCTGGCATATCTTGATACGTCCAAGCGAAAACATCTTTAAACTCTGAAAGCAACCCGATTAATTTTTCCCTTGAGTCTGACGCTAAAGTGGTGCCTATTTTAACTTCTCTTCTTTCTTCTTCGGACCCCAAATTTATTATCTCCAGATCCTCCTAATGGGGCAGTATCTGCTTTTCTTCACTGGCCATCAACCTTATTAACTCATCGGGGATCTCTAACTCTTCTTCCTCTTCTTCGGCTTCTGCGACAAGTACGGGTTGTTCGAAATTCGGTACAGGATTAAGTTCAGTATCATTCATACAATCGATATTATTGAACCTGCAAGAATTTAAATTTTCTATGTTGGGAAATAGTATACATATTTTACAAATAAAGAATAAAGAAATAAAGAATGCAAGAAACAAAATGTATGAAAAGAAGATTGTTTGCCATTTGAGAAAAAGAGCATGAAGCCCTCTGTTTTCATTGAAATGCAGATTAACATAGATGCCCTTTACAAAGAAATCCCATTGCTTTGGGAGAAAGCGAACGGGAGGTGTTTTTTAGACATTACTTTGATTCACTCTTAACAACTACAGGCAAATCGACGCTGGTCCAATTGTTGAGCTTTTCATCCGGGAGGCATGGACGAATGGCAAACAGAGTAGACTTTCCCTTGGCATTTTGAGAGATCATATTTACATCCATCATTTCGAAGATTTCACTCATGAGCTCAGCCTCGTAAAACTTCTGTCCTTCTAAATTGGCTTGGTGCACCTTCTCCCCAGAATTCTCAATTCCTCCGAAGGTGAAACTATTCTTGAGATCAGTCTTGACTATGGGTTTCCACGGGATATCCTCTCCTCTGAGTCGGGCTCTTCTTTGCTCTTCCTCCCTCTTTCTTTCCTGTTTCCTTTGCAGATAGGTAGGGTGAAACCCTAACCCAAACCTGTCCCTCTTATCAATGACACTTCTGACTTTCAGACATCCTTGCAAATTCTTTCCGAGTCCTTTCCCTTTCCTAGCCCCTTTTCCGACAGTCTCAATCACCACCATCTTAGTGCAATTCGAGTATCTCGGGGTTGGAATACGACTTCCCTCTGCCACAAAAGTGGCATTGATGAATTCCAAGGCCCGGAAAGAGCATTCTAAGGCATCTTCAGCAGGGGGCACATAGGGAACATCCGAAGTTACAACAGTAACAACGTCTTCTTCCGCTTTGACTGTCACAAGCTTTCCCTCCATCACATACTTCAGCTTCTGATAAAGAGAAGAAGGGACAGCCCCGGCTGCATGAATCCACGGCCTCCCTAATAAGCAATTGTATGACGGTCGGATGTCCATCACCACAAACTCTATGACATATTCAACTGGGCCTATAAGCAGGGGTATCTCAATTTTCCCGGCCACTTCCCTCTGAGTACCATCAAATGCCCGGACAGTATTCTGACAGAACTTCATATGAGAGCCATCAATAGGCAGTCGTTGTAAAGTAGCCATGGGCATAACATTGAGGGCAGATTCGTTGTCAATAAGTACTCCGAGCAAAACATGCCCCTTGCAGTGAGTTGTGATATTGAGGGCTTTAGTTGAACCTCTTCCTTCCTCTGGGATTTCATCATCACTGAAAGTGATATAATTATCGGCAGCTATATGATTCACAATCTGATCAAGCTTCTTGACAGTGATGTCTTGTTCTACAAAAGTTTGATTCAACACCTTTAACAATGCTTCTCGGTGTTTTTCCGAATTTAGCAACAGGTCAAGCACCGTGATTCTGGCCGGTTGTTTTCGGAGCTGATCAACCACATTGTACTCACTGTGCTTCAGGAACCTTAGAAACTCTTGGGCCTGAGCTTCAGTTACGGGCTCGAGAATCTTCGAGGGAGGATCATCCCCGAATACTTTTTCTGCCTCTGGCTCAACGAGTTTGCCCTTACCCTTTTGTTCGTCGGGTTTCTTCTCCTCTTGGGGAGAGTAACATCTCCCACTCCTCGTAAAGTGCCCCACTTCATTCACTATTTCAGGATTCTGCCCCAATGTATCACCTTCCTGAACTGGCCTCCCCTCCTCCGGAGTGACAGCTTTTTGCATTCCTGGATTTCTGGGTGTAGAGATATTGGCGGCGTAATTCCAAGGCACCCTCTGTGTGCTTTTAAAAGGGAAGGTTGATGGAGGAGAAATTATGAGCCTCGGAGCGTTTTGGCTAGCAGACCCCTCCTCGTCCACCCTACAACTGATGATGAAGGGTCTCTGAGCAGTGTATTTGTTACTTGGGATATCTGTCATACAGATTTCTGGATTTTCCTCCTCACATTTTGCGAAGAACTCAATTTCTTTAGTATCCATGAGTGTTTGCACCTTACTCCGAAACTCCATGCAAACCTGAATGTCATGATCACTAGATTGGTGATATTCGCAGTATCGACCACATCCCTCCTTCACAATTACCATTCCTCGGTCTATCAAACGGGCCATGCACAATTGTCGGAACACCCATCTCAAAGGGGATCGTATATCTGATACCGTAGATATGGCCTTCTTAGGGGATTCTTTCTCAACATTATTGATCCCCTGATTCCCGTGGTTAGGAAGTGGGTTGCTTGTGGTACTTGGTTCCCCCAACTGTAAGACTCCCGTATTTAACAAATTCTGAACAAGCTTTTTGAAGGCTATACAGTTCTCAATGTTATGACCCGGAACGCCGGCATGATATTCGCAATGTGCTTTCGCATCATACAATGCTGGATATGGTGGACTGAAAGGAGTCACATGAAAAGGTCGTACCAAATCAGCTTTGTGTAGCTGAGCGTACAACTCCTTGTACGGGATTGGGATCAGGGTGAAGGTCGTCTTCTCAAATTCCTTCTTCGGCTTCCTATCATCTCTTCTACCGCCTCCCTGAGTATTGCTAGCCGGCTGTGGCTGCGATATTGTTAAATTCTGACATGTTTCGAAAGTATTTACTTCATGTTCTTTTCTCTTGAATTGCTTTTTGAGCGATTCACCTCCCTCAATCCTGCCGCTTTTGATGGCCGCCTCAATGCGTTCGCCAGTCATTACTAATTCAGCAAAGTTACTTATCGGATTGCTGATGAGTCGGTCATATAGTACTCCTCTCAAAGTATCCACAAACATGGGTGCGATTTTATTCTCACGAAGTGGCGGTTGTACTTGTTCCGCAAGATCTCGCCATCGCTGAGCATATTCGCGAAGGCTGTCACTTTTCTTTTGTTCTAAATTTTGTAACATGAGTCTGTTGGGAATCATATCAGTAACATGCTTGTACTGATCAATAAAAGCTTTTGCTAAGTCCTTCCATGACTTAATCTGTGCACGAGTCAACTGATTGTACCACCTCGCCGCTGACCCTATCAAGCTATCCTGGAAGCAATGAATGAGAAGCTTTTCATTGCTGGTAAATCCTGCCATCTTTCGACAAAACATCGTCACATGTGCAGTGGGACATGTTGTGCCGTCGTACTTTTCGAACTCGGGTGCTCTGAACTTCGGGGGAATTTCTACATCGGGGACTAAGCTAAGGTCGCCCGCATTCAATCTAAGAGAATCCTCTTCTATTTCTCTAACCCGGAGCTTTTCTTCAAGGTCTTTCCTAGTCTCCTCAAGCTATTTAGAGAATTCTGCCTTTACTCTACTGAACTTTTCAAGTTCATCCAAATCAGGCACATTTTCGCCCGCATTCTCATCACTTTTAGCCGCCCCAAACAATGGATTCTGAATCGATGTTCCGGCCCGAAAACTAAATGTTGTTCCCTTCTGTGGGGCAGGGGCTGAGCCGATAACAATGGGAGAATATGCCTGTTCTACCCCAGTTTGAAACGGATTTTCCACCTTTCCTTTTCCTTTCGTATCATCTGATGGCTTGAGTCCCAACATCTGGGTGAGCTGTTCCAACATATCTTGCTGAGCTTTCAACATGGTTTCTTTCAATTCCAACTGCGATCTTTCTATCTAGGCTCTCAGATCTTCTTCTAACTTACTGAATTGTTCCTCCATCTTCCTCACTTGAGATCGAGTGCAGTATGGATGCGGAATGATTGCAGATTCTGTTTTACAATATTTCCTAAGTTAATTTTAATTGTATACATGGTTAATGCATATAAAATGCATGAATGGATGCATGTGAATGATGAAATGCTTCAAAAAGATAAGCAATGCAAATAAAGGTGTTGACTCATTTAGTGATCGTCCTTGAACCAACTTTCATTAAATTCTAAAAAGTCTTCATTACAAAGGGGAATAAAAACTACAGATAGGCATCAGCCCTAGTTCCTAAATCTTGAATTGCTTTGAGTAGTTGAGCGAAACGGGTTGCTTCTTTCATGTCTTGTGTCACAAAGGGGGTCAAGGCTTCAGCTTCCGCGGGTAGGTTTTTCACATACTGGGCCACTTCTTGTACTTGCACCATTAGAGTGGTGTTGTAATCATCACGATCTTGTATCATGCGAGTAGAATCACGAAGACGGCGCAACCAATAACTGTCTCCTCCTTGTGCAGCCCCCTCGAGGACCACTAGTCGTCCCAAATAGTCTTGAACCTTGGCTTCTAACTCTCCTATTCGTGCTTGAAGCGATGCATTTTCTTGTTGACTGAGCTGTAATTCCAAAAACCCATTTCTGGCCACATATTTCTCTAAAGAGCGGTCCAAATCCTCGACCTTGTGTTCCAATAGAGCATTCTGAGCTTGACATTGTTTCAGAGTTTCAGAAGTAGAGACATACAGACTTTGCATCTCACAAAAATGATTCTTATTTTCTTGAGCCCTTCTCTTCCATGCATTAGTGTTTTCCCTTTCCCACGCTACAGTTTGTTTTCCTTTCTCCTTCTCTTCCCGGTACCTTTCCTTCTCTTGACTGATTGCCCTTCTAGCATCCCTCTTTTCTTTCTCAATTTCAGCCTCTCGGATCTCTATTTCCCTATTCAGGGCTTGTTTACCCCTTTCCTTTTCTTCTTCTAGGATTCGAAGCCCGTTTATCCTTTCCTTTTCTACGGCGAGAAATTTCTTTCGGTTAGCAGTTTGCACCTTAGTATGCAGCTTGATGGTATCTTTCTGATAGAGGGCATTTTTCTCACTCAAGTCTTCATTATTCTTCTTTAGCTGTTTAATTGTCCCATCCTTGACATCGAGATCCAAACTTACTTTGTATAGTTCTTCCGCATACTGTGCCTTCATTTCCTCCATCTGTTTCCTGACCTCATCCATCTCACTCCTTAGTATATCGGCTTCAGAAGGGACGATGCGCATGTGTTCTTCCAACGTCATTGTAGGCTCATGGTCGGATATCGGGATTTTGTCGTTAACCCTGATACGTCTCCAAAGATCATAGTCCGGTGTGGTCATTCCTTGATTACTTCCTTCTACTCGAATGCGGTAACAGTAACCCCATGCCCTTGTTATTTTCTGAACCTTAGGTCGATACTCATTCTTAAAAGGGAACTCGGCTTCACTCAAACCTGCCATAAAAGGAACAAACTGGCGAGATCCAAACTGTCTAGATACAAGAAGAGGTGCACAGACAATTCCTCCGTGCAAGCCAATCATCATGACCCAATTGTAGTCTCCGATTCTGTAAAGGAAATGAAATTCATGACCCATCCATGGAACTCTCCACACAATATCATTATCCCGTAGATTCCTGAAGATTTCCGACCATTTTCTTTTATCGAGGTCCTCTCGCCATTTTCTAGCTAAATATTCTCGCACCGGGGAGAAACTTCCTTGAAATATACCGGACAAGACCTGAGTTGGCTCCTTCCAAAAGTGACTTTGTATCCATACCTGAAGAAGCTGTGCACACCCTCTGAAACGTCCCTCATCATGCTTCCGACAGGCATTCAAAGAAATGAAGGTTTCTGTTAGTATGGCCATTACCGGATTAGCCTTCTTCTTTAAACGATCGAACAAGTCGAGAATGGCCACATCTATATTGCCCAATACTCGAGGAAAAATAATCAATCCGTATATGCCTATAGCAAACAAGTCCATCTTCATTTCCTCATCCGGATGCACTGGTATTATGTCCCGGATACTCTCCCATGAAAATGCAATACTTTCTCCCCGAACCTGAATTATTCCTTTAGCCCACGCGTCACTCATTCCGGCTAGAGAACTCAACTTCGAATGGTAATTCTGAGACTTAGAAGGTTTTGAGTAGATCCAATCCTTGTTGACATTTCTTCTATTTATCAAGGCTGTGTATTCTTCTATTGTTGGCATTAAATCGTTCCCATTGAAGGTGAAACAACAAAAAGCGGGATTCCAGAACTGAAAAGCGGCTCTAAGCAAAGGCTGATTAATTCTAACATATATCAACTGAGCTATGTCCCCATAATTTTCACGGAATTGGTCTTGTACTCTCGCTTCCCAACTTTCCCATATCTCTTTTAGCTCATACAAATCATTCTGTTGTAAACTAACATACGTATACCCGGGCACAATGCGTTCACTTGGTTGACTGTCTCCAAAGACCTTTTGGTTGACTTCGGACCAATGTCGAATTGCTGAGTTCTTATCTTGATCACCTAGAAGACTTTTATCCATAATGAAAGCTCTCAAAGCGGGCAAACCACTCGAATCAACACCTTTAAAAAGGAATGCAAAAAGAATGCAAGAAAAAGAAAAAAGAAAACAAAAGAAAACAAAACAAACAAAAAGAAAAGGGAAACGTGTTAGCAAGGATGCCGTAAATAACAAAAGCAGAAATAAATGATGTAAACAAATGACATAGAAGAAGAGCAAGATAAACAAGATCTAGATATCATACCTAATTCACCTAGGATGTCCGCATGGCTCTAATGGGGTGGGTTTACTAGTTCTCTAAATGCAATTTTGGTTCTAGGAGGTACCCGAATTGTCCTTGCTGTCCTCTTCTAAGAGTAGCAAGGCCCCCGATCATCACCCATTATAGGCTCACCTCAATCGAGTTCAATTCGGGAGGACCCTTTCGCTATGCCCATACGAGGAAACAATATTCCTACGAAGACATAGGGTAGTTGAGCCCCGAAGGTACTTTACTAGGCCCCTACGAAGGAACAATATCCTTACGAAAGCCTTAGTATTTTCCCCCCACTTAAAAAGACGGGTTAAAATGATATAACTTCGAATTAATAAACAAAAAATAATTTAAATGCCACCTTAATTCAAAATATTAAGCGGTATTTAAAAACAAGGCTTGACTCGTTTTGAAAAAAAATTGTCCCCAGCGGAGTCGCCAACTGTAGCGATCCCTCTCTTGAAAAGGTTTAAATATTAGGTATAAATGAAAATAGGGGTCACTAATTTTAAAAATTAAGAATTAGGCTTTAAAAAAATGGAACCTTTTAAATTTAGGGTTTAAAAATTTAGAAATTAGGGTTTGGAAAACTTAAAAAGAAACTGAGAATTTTATTAAAATTAGGGATTAAAAAAAATGTTGGGGAATGTTTAAAAACTTTGGAGTCGCCACCGGTCACTTTTGGTAGACCGGACACCGTAAAAAACAGAGATTCGAAATGATTTGGGTTCGAGAGTCGGTTACGGTTAAAAACGGGTTTAGGGTTTTAAAACCGCCCAAAATTGGCACCTTTATAAATTACCGTTTAATTAATTTTGAATTTTGAATTTTGAATTAAGGTGGCATTTAAATTATTTTTTTGTTTAAAGCTCGAATCGTTTTTATTTTTACCGGGTCTCTATTCGAAGGCAACGCATACACCGCGACCATTGCATTGGAACGCGGGCCCGTTACGACCGAATAAAGATGTTTAAAATTAAATTCATTAATTATCGAAGTGAATGCGATATGAATTGCAAGAGAAAACAATATATTCAAAAATATACATAACAAAAAGTATAACTAAAACGTAATCCGTAAGATAAGTACAATTAAAATTGACATGAACATTATGCACAAAACGCATAGAAAGGCTTTCATGAAAAGGACGTTATATATGAATAAAATAGCGTAAATAAATGAAATAAACATAAATATGCATAACCGATTAATAATATATGCATGATAAAATTAAAACAAAATGAAATAAAATAAAGTAAAAGGTACAAGCACATAAAACACATGGCCATAAAAGCGATAGCAACGATTAGATTCGCATACCGACAAGCAAACAAATATTATCACAACCTAATAATATACATAAGTACTAAGAAGGCGTAACATACATGTAACAAGACATAAATGACAAAATATAAATAAAAGTATGTCATGAATAAATGCGTACAATAATACAACATAAATGCTATAATCATAAAAACAAATAAAATAAATAACATATATAAAAGATAATAAAAGGGTGTAAAAAAAACAAAAGAAAAAAAAGAATTTCTGTAAATGACCATATTAAAAGAGAAAATATAATTCGAAGGACTAAAAGTGGAATTAGCCTAAGGGGAAGACCTTAAAAGAGAGCTCCCAAAGGCGGAGGGACTTAAAAATAATAAAACCATTTGAATAAAACGTTTATTAATGAAATCGGGACCAAAATGAAATTTATCCGAATCTTTTGGGGACCGAAAGAGGCATTAACTCGACACGGAGGGTTTTATAATGTGAATAACCCACTTTAAAATCTGGGGGAGTATAAAACACAAAAAGAAATAACCCCCCCCCTTTAAACTCATTTCCCTCGGTCAAGGGAGAACTAAAATCTCTCATTCTCTCATTTGTTCATCCAAGAAGGATGAACATCAAGAATGTTCATCCTTAAATCCCAGATTCCGACCCAAAAACACCGCGAAACCCAGAATCCGGCCACCGTTGACGGTGGCCGATGAAACCAAAATAACTATCAAAACCCTATTTTTGAAATCGGAGCAACGAAGAGCCCTTACCCTTTTAAACTTTGAAATCAAAACTCGATCTAACACCTTCCTTTTCCCTTTTTTAGAAAACCGAAACCAAAAACTATGAGAGAAAAAGAAGGTTTTTTCGAACATGGCAAAGGAGGTCGCAGTTTCTCCTTCTCCTCGGCTCACCAACAACGGCCCGAAGGCATAAGGATTGTTGCCGGAGTAAGATCGGAGTGGCGCTACCGGACTTCGAAGGTAAAAAAAACTTTAAACCCTAAAAACTCTTTTTTATTAGTGCGAAAAAAAGCAAAAGCCCCCTTTTTTACCTTTGTAATAATGCGATTCTCTGTATTGATGATGATAGCCCAAATGTTCTTACAATATTCTCCTCTTTCTTATAGCACGAATACAAGAAAAAAAAACTATTTTTGCTGTATATATCTGTCTGGTTTTGCCTCTGAATACTTTTTTTGCCTCTCTGTCATGTACTGGTGCTGCTAAAAATGTCTCCTTTTTCGTCTGTTGAGTCTGAAATTCGTTGTGCTTTCACTCTGTAAACTGTACGATTTCTGACATCCCTTTTGTTTGTTTGTGTATATGTGGCTCCTAGGCGAGTGATGAGATCACCGGAGGATCGTCGCCGATGATCGAAAACGAACGGACGGTTGCTGGGGAGGCGAAAGGTCATCTGTGAATCCGAAGGGTTCTTCGCGTGTTCGACACGCGCGCGTGGGAGACGGACAGTCGCTGTGCGTGGGCGCGTGCAGATATCCAGAAACTTCCCCCTGCTCGATCGTGGCTGTTGGATCTCAATCTGATCCAACGGCTCCTTGTTGGCTGCGCACAAGGATGAAAGTTAGGGTTAATTTGTTATCCGGGTTTGGATTAGGGTCAACCCGATTTGGGTCCATTAGACCCGGGCTTCGGTATTGGGCTTGTAATTTATTAAATTAGGGCTTGTATAATGGACTGTTGATTATTATTATCATTGGGCCGGTTCATTTGTTTTATTTTATTTATTTCGGAAAGCACCGATTGGGTTTTTGAAAAGAAAAGAAAAATATTTCGGAAAAAAGAGTTAAGGTGTTGTGAGGGTTTGTGTTTGTCGAATTTTTCATTTATTGTTTTTCTTGTGTTTTTTGCTTAAAACTAAGGAGGATGTTAAGATGAGTTGACGGAAGAGTGACATTAAGTTTGAAAATGTTAAAGAGGCAGAAGTTTGGGCTTGGAAAAATCTAAGTGATATAATAATTGGTTGATCACAGTATCAGGTTATATGATGGTTCTGTTAGTGAGTTGTTATTTGGGAAAAATTGTGTATGTTATCATTATAGGTTGTGGTGGATATTTTAAGAGTGTTATGAAGTCAAGAGCAATGTTGGTTTGGTTAAGTTTATTGAGGAGTGTTGGTCTATTGAAAGAGTTATGGGTGAGATTTTTCATGGTTAAGATGTTCCGAGGTAAGATGCTAGCGGATGTTTGGTGAAGCCGCGTGTGCGGGGAACATTTGAGGTTGTGTTAATGGATTTCAGTTGTAATCTTGGATTTTAGTTATGTCTATGAGACACGTAGTAGTGTTGTATGGTGTTGAGTTACAATAGTATATTGATCAAAGTTTGTGATAATCTTTTGCTATGCATCTGGAAGTAAGAAGTTATGAAAGAAGTTTGAAAGCGGTTGATATTAAATTGACTTTTTTTGGATGTGGTTGAGTTGAAAGTGAATGGTTATTTTGTTGGTAAGTTGAGCTTGGGAGCCAAATTTTTTTTGGGAATGTTGTATTCGTTAAAGGTGTTAGAGTAAAGGTGTGTTAACCAATCTCTGTAAGTTTTGGGACGTGGGTTTTTGATAGTTAAGAGTGTGTTTCCTCTGAGAATGGTTGGAACTATTGAGCAATATGCTTTAACGTGGTAAGGTTTTTGAGACAAACGTTATGTTTCTGGTTAAGTTTTAAGTATTCTATCGTTAATAGGTATGTAATTAGCATAAGTGAGTTATCTAGGTCCGAAAAGGTATTTTAAGGTGTTGCGGCAAGAATCCTTTGGGTTCTTGGTAATGATATTGTCATTAGAAGAGTTTCTTATAGTTGTATTTAGAAGTTTTATGATCGAGTAGTACTATTTAAGGTTTTTGTTGGTGGAAGTTATTATATGTGTTGTTGTGTTGAGCGAGGCTCAGTGAAAAGTTTTGATTGTTGCTTTTATGTTGGAATATGTTTGAGAAAGTTAAGCTTATTTGTGGCAGTTGGAAATTTTTATAGTTTTTCGAGAGTTGGTTGCAAAACTTGAGTAAGGAGAGTTTATGTCGTTAGAAAAAGAAAAATGGTTTTGCTTTTGGTTTGAGGGTGCAATGAGTGTCGAGACAAACTATTGTGTTTTTGTGTGCCGTTGTTCTGTGAATCGTTACAAGTTGTGATGAAGGATGGTGTAATTATAAGACTGAATCTTGTCTTTATGAGATGTATGTTAAGATTTTGATTTTGGTAGCAAAGGTCCATTGTGGTAAGATCCTCGTGTGGGTCAAAGTATTTTAAGTGATATCTTGGTGTTTGGAAAGTCATGTGAGAGTGAGAGGAAATTATGAAGAACAATTTCCTTACCTCTTTCCACGTTGAAAATTTTAAGGACAAATTTTCTTAAGTGGGGAAGAGTTTTAGCGCCCTAAAATTGAGCCTAAAAGTTAGTGAATCGGTTTTGCTGGTATAGCCTGATTCGGGATTAAATAGTTAAAAAATAGTTTTAACACAAAATAAATTATGGAAAATATCCTAAAATCCTTACTTGATATATATTTGACTTTGGTAAACTCAATTTCTAAAATTGACCCTTGAATCCCTAAGATTTTGAAATTAGTGACTATTTTGTAAAAATTGAAAAGTTGAGGATAATTTTATAAACTAAGCCAAAACTTTGAATCCTTAAGGAGATTTGATCCAATCCTAATCCTAGCTGATCTAAACCTTCCAAAAGCCTATATAAACAACCTTTAATCCCTTGTTTTAACCTAAGTAATCAAAATTCCCTAATTTTGATCCAAAACCCAAAAGTTCACCTATGCAAAATAATCCTTCTCCAAGATTTCGGTTTCTCCTTCCCAAGACATATTTTTATCGTCTTTTGAAGGTAAATATAACTTCTTTTCAAATAAATGTCGTTAGGTTAATTATTTATATTTTTCTTCTTCAAAATCTCCTCGTTTTTCTTCATTTTTACTCATTTTTAAACTTGGAAGGGGGTTGGATCAATTTTGGAGGTGAGAATCATTCAAACCTATGAAACCTAAAGTTCTTTAATGAAACTCCTATGTTCTTGGCTTATTGAAATAATCTTTAAAGTCTTGAATCAATAAAATTGGTTTTCTTGATAAAAATTTCATTATTTTCTAGATTTCATTCAAGGATATACATGGCTGTTTTTGATGCCTAAGTACATGAATCTTGAATTGTTTATATGTAATTAAGATGGATTTTAAGTATCTAATCTTTAATATAAGGTTTAGGGGTGTTTAGAGAGGTTTTCAGTGAGTTTCAGTTAGGTTTTATGGTGGTTTTAGGGGATGACATGTATTGGTCCTACTTAAGGGATGTTTGGGTGCATTTTAATGCACTAAAACCACTAGTTTTGATGCTTGAATCAGGTCAAGAGGTATAGGAACAAGTTTGAAGGAGTTTGGAAAATCGAATCCCGTTTTCGGGTGACTTGTCGAGCAAGTTTCGGTAAATCTCTGAGTGAATTATGAGGGCTACCAATTTGGCATGGTTTTAAATGTGTTTTCAAAGGTTCAGGGGTGTAGAGAAGGTGTGAAAAACTTCTCTATACTCAAAAGCAAGCTTAAAGTATTGCTTTCTTGAAGGTCCCCATATTATGTCGTATTTTATTATGTGTTTTAGTCATGCTCATAGTGTTGTGCATATGTGACTATGCATGTGTTTTTAATGCTCATGAGATTGTTTTTACAAATGTTTTTATATGCATATGATGCTCCCACGGTTTTGTTTTGAAAACATGAAAAAAGTAGTTTTTACCGGTTTATGCATTTGATGCATGTGTTAGTGGGATGCATGTAGTTAATTTGCTATTTTTGACTTAAAACTTGAGCACTGGTTATGTTTTTGTATTGGTATTAAAAATTACAAAACATGGATAAGTTGATCGATCAATAGGATATGAATGCACTATAATTATAAAATGTGTACGTGTAAAATTCCTTACTGATGCATTAAAGTTGATGACTAGTGATGTGTGGTGTAATAATGACCTTATCACATTTGGGTATGGCGAACTATCCCGGATACTAAGGTGAGATTTTGTGATTGTGTTAGTCAATCACGGGCATGCTTGGCGGTATTGGCCACATGCGAGTTTCCGTTTATCCTAATGTTTAGTGATAATCTAAACGATTCACTAATATCAATACAATGTTATAAGCAAGTGGACGATACATTGCAACGAGTTTTGCATGTGTATTTCATAATTCAAAAGTGTTTCAATGAAGCTTTGCTATAGGCATGTAAGTCTTGTATTATGCTTGTAAAGAATGTGTTTTCAAAAGTTAATTAAAAAGGTTTTGTGGCTCTTGAGCCATGGTACACATGTTTTTCAATTAGTTTGACAGCCATGGACATTGTTTTTACTTAGAGCATGACTTGTTTTTAAATTGATTTTGATATATTATGGGCTGCATTGCAAGGTGTTTTTAGTTTTTTTTATTTACTCACTAAGCTTATACTTACCCTCTTAATTACCTTGCAATGTAAAGTATTTAATGTGGAGACAACAAAGAGAAGTAAGGATCCAGGTAACTGTCAAGTGAAAGCTCAAGTTTGTCTTTATAACATTATTAGTAGTGAGAGAATAATGGGGATAGGTTACCATGTTAAGAATATTGTTATATTGATGAGACTTGTAGTAGTCCTATGCATATACATGTTTGATGCTTATCTATGTTGATATTAGCTTTATGACTTTAACTTGATTGCCTATTGATATTCCTTTAGTTATAATATAGTTATTTTCAAATTTGATTCTTGATATCCCTATGTGTGAATTAGAGTATTGATGATGTTGAAGCATGCTCTTAGGTGTTGAATATTTTGTTGCTAACTAGGTTGTAATGTATCGAGTAAGTTGTATATGATATGTGGATAACGTGTATAGGGGATTGAAATTTGAGATGTAAGCATGTAATGAACTTAATTGATAACTTTAACTTCACAAATAGTCTTTAAATTTCTGGAAAATTACAATGAAGTCCCTATAACTTGTTCAGTTAAATTAGGACTCAATTCTTTTCGGTTTCCACTGTAAATAAATACAATCCTTGCATGAATATGTAGGATCTAATTGAAGCATCTAGATAAGATGAATAGATAAGTACTATTAAAGAAAAAAGAAAAAAATAGCACTAAAATTTAAGGTTTTTTATCGGGGCGAGTCTTTGGATTAGCCTCGATATTCTCCGTGTAGCTCGTTTGAGTCGAGTTGTGTCTAGACCGGGTCGAAGGGGTTACATACAAAAACACCATTTAATAACCAAACAACAAAAAAAAAGTCTCCTAACAAAATCCAGATCTAATTTCAAAATATTTTTCCACGATCCCTTATTGAAAATTGAAAATAACCAAAGATAAAGAATACATGATCTTACCAACACTCCAAAACGAAGTGAGGAATTTTACAGAGATGATTTTCAAAATTTAGACAAAGGGGAAAAAAGATGAAAGTGTCAGTTTAAGGGGGAAAGAAAATGAAGAGAAAGATGGGTTTGAAACCGATAGAGAATAAAAATATCATAAGGAAAAAGCGGTAAATTACCTAATAAGGGTCCCCTTTTTCTCAAATCTCGCAAAACACCCTTCAAACTTTTAGAAATTATAAAGTAGTCCCCAAATATCAATTAGGTTTAGAATCTGAAAATACTCAAATCTTAGGATTTTATAATTACAGATTAATAGAATATAGGGTTTATGAAAAGGGTAAAAACGGGGTGTTACAACTCTTCCCTCCTTATAAGAAATTTCGTTCTCGAAATATACCTGAGTCAAGGAGATGCGGCTAATGTGCCTTAATTATAGAATTTGGCTCCCACGTAGCCTCATTATGTTCACGATTATGCAATAAAACCTTAAACATTTTAATGCTTTTCCCCGAAGGACTTTTTGGTCCTAAGAAATTATCTCAACTAGTTCCTCGTCATAACATAAGTCCGGACGGATCTCAAAATCCTCAACTGACAAGACATAAGACAAATCAACCTGATAATGTCTTAATA
The DNA here is from genome assembly GCA_035048815.1 of Abelmoschus esculentus. Classification (NCBI taxonomy): domain Eukaryota; kingdom Viridiplantae; phylum Streptophyta; class Magnoliopsida; order Malvales; family Malvaceae; genus Abelmoschus; species Abelmoschus esculentus. Next base: position 16,477,585 of record JAUCBN010000008.1, on the reverse strand, counting down.
CAAAAAAATGAAAGACATCATGAATATGCTTAAGCTCTAACAGTAACTCAAGCTGATAAGCTATTGGTTCGACTTGTCGGATAATCCAATAAGGTCCGATGTAGCAAGGATTGAGCTTGCCCTTACGTCCGAAACGAAGTAACTTTCTCGACAAAGATGATTTTAAGAAAACATCATCTCCTACCTCAAACTCAAGATATTTAACTCTCAAATCAACATATGATTTTTGTCTATCGAAAGCAACTTTAAGCCGATGTCGATTCTACCTGATTGTTTGCTTAGTCTCATGAACAATATCTGATTCTAGTAATTTATGCTCATTAAGCTCAGTTAATCGATAGGGGTATGACACTTACACCCGTAAAGAGCCTCATAGGGTGACATCTTAATATTGGCCTGATAACTATTGTTATACGAAAACTATACAAGTGGTAAGTAATCCTCCCAAATACCTCTAAAATACAAAAACACCCTTTCAACATATCCTCTAAGATCTGAATCACCCGCTCAGACTAACCATCTGTCTTTGGATGATAAGAAGTCTTGAAGTTCAATCGAGTACTCAAATCAGATTGAAGTGATCCCCAAAACTTTAATGTGAACCATGGATCTCGATTATAAATAATATATAGAGGTACTCCATATAACCGAACAATCTTAGAGATATAAAACCGAGCTAACTTACTCAAGCGATAGTTAGTTCGAACTTGAATGAAATACGCGTACTTAATGACACGCTCCCACTTCTATTGAGGAATCTCTATATGCTGAAGAAGTCCAAACAGATGTTGATTCTATACTTTTACTTCTTGACATGTCAAACACATGGACACAAATCCGATAACATCCTTCTTGAGACCTTTCCGCAAGTATTTCTCACGAAGATTCTTATACATCTTATCCCTATCAGGGTGCATAAAATAGGGACTATCATGTACTTCTCGAAGAATAACTTATTTCAAATTAGAGTTTCTTGGAACACAATGCCAACCTTGGAAACATAAAACACAATCCTGATCAATAAAGAAATCCTGAGATGTACGATCATTAACCTCTTTAATACAGTGATCCAAGAAACGATTGTTGGGTTGTTCAGTCTGAATATAAAAAAAATTAGAGTAGGAATAACACGAAGCTCTACCAATAAACTACCATTATCAAACAAAATCATTTGAGTGAACAAAGCTCTCAAATCTGAAATAGCATTATGACCCAAAGCATGTGCAATCACATTACCCTCACCCAAATAGTACTCAATCTCACAATCATAATCCTTAAGAAGCTCTAATGAACATCATTGCCATAGATTAAGCTCATTCCGAGTACGAAGATACTTTAAGCTTTTATGATCAGTGAAGATATAACATTTATCTCCATAGGATAGTATCTCTAAATTTTTAGAGTGAAGATCACTGGTGAATGCTCGAAAGTCCTATGTTTTTCAACCTTTCGCCAAATTATAGTATTTAAGGTTATCAAACCCACAAGGACTGAATTGACTTCACTACTTCTTAAACCCACACTTATAAAAATAAAGAACCAAGTAATTGGATGAATTGAGATAACTGAATTAACTTAAAAACTAAGTAAAGAAAGAGGATAATATTAATAGAAGTGAAGCCAGGTTGAGTTCTTTGTAAAGGGTATCTAGTTGCACTATTTATACACTTATTAATGCAATGGGTTGATTTGCCGCCTCGGTGGGTCACACTAAGGGTCGCCACAACTTCCTAGGCGGGAATATGCCTTGTCGATAATTCAACTTTCCATAGTTCGACAGAGCATCCTTGTATATCTCCTCCTTATCCCTAAGCAAAGAGAACTATTGAAACTCACATTTTGATGATATCTCCCGACGTGAATCAAGGGTGAATAATAACCGATTGTATACTTCCTTTTAGTTGCTGAAATCCTAGGTGGTTTATCTCTAAACCGAACTAGTCAATAACCTTGTGGAAAGACCGTATTCTCTTGTTTCGTGAGCCTAACTCTCCCGATATCAGACAAATATATTTTTCTTTAAAAACTATCTTACCGAGCTCATATGCAAAGAAGAGTAATTGCCAAGAGAGAATAAACTATGAAAATAAGTTTGTATTAATAAATATCAATTATAATACAACTTTCTTCCCCAACTACTCCACAAACAACCTAACCTCGAGAAGGTTTTAGAACATCGTGTAGTCAGCGGCTTAAAGATTTTGCTATGAGAATCGAACTCCCTTGTTCCTAGCCCTAATGGGTCAAGCCTTAGGTTAAAGTCTTCCACATAAGGAAGGAGTTATACACTTAAAAGAATACAACTAATTATTAAACTATGACCTTTTATTCTATTTCCTAAAATAACTCTTTATTCCCGTGTTGACCTTTGACTAGAGCTTGACTCCTTTTATCTACTCTAACTTTCTTTCACTTTATGTCCGTTATAATAGATATCTTTTTCTATCTCTATCGAGCACCAGTTGTCATCTTTAATTTGCTGCCGCAACCTCTAAATTGTTGCTATGGCGGGTGGTTATCGGCGTTCTAGCTTCAGTTCCTACATCTATCCTCTTATTTAGCCATTTATATGATATAGTTTCCTGTCTAAGAAAGAAAACCATCAAATACATCTGTTTTTTGCCAAATAATAGATAAATTCATGATTTAAGTATTTGGATGCTGAAATATAGAATATAAGCAAAATTATCCAATATTGCCCTTAATTCTGTCATTTATCAGCAACAAACGAGTGAGAAAATGATATAAAAATAGGAATTTTATACACTTTTCAATCATCATAGTTAACTCAAGATCATGGATAGGATAGTTACATTCATTCGATTTCAATTGTCAAGAGGCATAAGGCACCATATTCTCATCCTGCATCAAAACACATCCCAAACCGGTGTATGAAACATCACTGTATACAATATAAGATTTCCCTAACTTTGGTTGTATCAAAATTGGTGCTTCTGTTAGTATAGACTTAAGTTTCTCAAAACTATCTTGTTGAGCCTCAAAATAGATAAACGAAATATATTTCCTCAGAAGTTTGGTCAACGATGCAACAATAGAAGAAAAATCCTCAACTAATCTCCGATAATAACCAGTCAACCCCAAAAAGCTATGAATCTCAAAACATTCTTAGGTTGTTTCCATTTTATAATAGCTTCAATTTTCATTGGATTAAATTGAATACCCTAGTTGAAATGATATATCCCCAAGAATACAACTTTAGATAGCCAAAACTCACACTGAATTTTGCATGGAATTGTTTCTCTCCCAGAATTTATAGAACAACATGAAGATATTCCTCATGCTCAAACTCGGTTTTAGAGTAGACCAGGATATCGTCAATAAAGACCACAACAAATTGATCCAAGTAAGGTAGAAACACCCTATTTATCATGTCCATGAAAACTGTAGGGGAATTAATGAGTCTAAAAGGCATCACAGGAAACTCGTAATGACCATAACGTGTTTGAAAGGTTGTTTTAAACACATAAGAATCCATAACCTTGAGTTGGTAATAGTTATATCTCAGGTTTATCTTAGAAAACAAAGAAGCTCCTCAGAACTGATCAAAGAGGTCATTAATACATGGAAAAGGGTATTTATTCTTAATCGTCAATTTATTCAACTTCTGTTGTTGATAAACGAAGCGATCCATCTTTTTTTCAAATAAAACAGGGGCTCTCCACGGAGAAACATTGGGTCTAATAAAACCTTTATCCAAAAGTTCTTGCAACTAAACCATTAACTAGTTAAGCTCTTTCGGAGCCATCCGATAAGGTGTCATAGACACAGGACTAGTCCCTAGATATAACTCAATGCCAAACTTAACCTCTTCACGCTTAGGTGGTACCCGGATAATTCTTTCAAGAATACATATGAAAAGTCGCTCAAAATACAGATTTTATCCATCCTAGAATCAGACTTTCTTGGGTCAAGGATGTAAGCAAGATAAGCCACTAACCCTTTTTTGATTATCTTTTCATCTTTTAGAGCCAAAATGATATTAGACAACAAATCTCTATGCTCACCAATAAGGGTCACCTCACGGTCACCGAGGGTCCTCAGAGTTTCCCTTTTTTATTTCGAGTAAGTCTTGAATGAGCCCCTCGAAAGCTTGATGCAAATAAACTAATTTTTGTTCGACGTCTCCGTTTAATTCTGGTCATTGAATAAAAGAAATTTTGATGAATAACTAATTCTTTCTTTCAGTTATTCTTTTCTAGTCTATTAATAACAAAATGGATTCTTCCAATGTATAAAATAAAAATTCCAAGCTTACAACCAATCCATATTGAGTATAAGATTGAACTCCCTAAATGGTAACTCCATCAGATTAGCTGAAAAGATTTCCCTTTGAACCTCAAGAGGACAATCTTTATAAACTTTTGTAACCATAAAAAGATTATCCAGAAGTGAAAAATATGAAATATCATGAATAAAAAAAGTACCAACAATCACATATGGCTAATCATGATCCTCATGCCTCCTAGTAGCATAAACCAACCGTGGTTAAGATGCCCCTGATCTAGTTGATCCTCTATACCGAGTAAATCTATCTCTACCACTGACACCTTAAGTAGAAGGTCTACCTTGACCTCGTCCCCCCAGTAGGGGTCAATAGTGAAGCCTGACACTTACCTGAAACATAAACAGACAAAGGTGAAATAAGACAGTCTTTGAAGTAATGCTTAAAAGATCTATACCGGAAATAAGATCCACTCTTCCTTCTACACTCACTAGAATGTCACTTCTTGCAAAAAAAAACATTATGACAACGCACGGGTACTATTGAACCACCACCACTAGTACTCGGTGCAACAAAAGCTATTGATCTATACCGAGAAGAACTCTAATACTGAAACTCATCTCTCCCCTATTTCTGGATTGATTTCCCTTAATATACTGAATATATGCAGTCGACTGTCGTCTACCTTAGTTTTCACCCTAAGATTCTTGTTGAATCTTAAAATTCTTATTATGCTCTGTTGTTCTGGCTCTTTAGGTGATCTATTTATACTCAGTATCATGATGCAAGGCTACTTCGATTTTAATCAATACCCAAAGTCCTCTCAAAAATCAATCACATTTATGTTTCTCTATAGCAACAAAACCCAAACATAGTGAAGAAGTCGAAGAAACTCAATTTCATAGTCATTCATAGACATATCATTTTGTTGTAAATTCAGGAAGTCCTCTTGGTACTTAACTATATATTTTGTTCTCATATAACGATCATAGAAGGCTTGGCGAAAAGACTCTCAAGTGATCTAACCAGCGGTAGCAAATCTCTCCTCTACCTCCCACCAGTTTGAGGCTTTCCAGAAGTAAGGACACCACTACTCTCAATTTCTTATCAACTTGATAATCTATCTTAATTAATAATCGTTGAAGTTTCTTCAACTAATACTCTATATTTATTGGATCAGTACTTGTCTTACTATCAAACATAGTCATGTCAGCCATTAAAAACTAAGTTGAATGTGTTTCCTAATACCCTTTAACAGACGAAGGTAATGAAGCAGCTCTTTCTGAACATTAGCTGAATCTAAACCCACTCTCTCACTGTCTCCCGAGGTATACGGTCCCCCATTTTGAGTCGGTTGATTAACTTCAGCCTGTTGTGCTTCAGTCAGATTTCCAAGTTGTTCCTCCTTTTTTATATTATTTGTCAAATTCTGATCCTATGGAAGATCCACATGAGTTGGAACATTACTAGAAGATAACAATACGACTATTCCTATCGTAAGTCGTGCACTCCTACGGGTGACATAGTAGTATATCTACAAAAGGATAAATAAAATCCTAAGTTAGACTCGGTACTTGAAGTATTGATAAAAATATATCTGAAAAATTTAAATGTAAGACGAAATGAAATTATGAAGTATCAAATATGTTTATAAAAGTGATCCTTTCGCTAATTTAATTAATTAAGTGTGGTAAAAATGTAAGTGATAAAAAGGGGAATTAGGTCTTGAAAAATTAAAAATTAGGTTTAAATTGAAAAGCGAAATTTAGACCTAAAAATTAGGGATTTTGAAAATTGGGATAAAAATTGAGAATTTTGAAAATAAGGGATTTTAGGAAATGAAAATTAGAGGTTTTAATTAAAAATTGGGATTAAAAAGAAGAATTTAAAAATTGGGGATTAGGTTAAAAATTAGGAATTTTGATTTAGAAATGGAAAATTAAGAATTAAAAAGAGTTAAAAAAGATTTTAAAATGATTTTAAAAAAAGTTGGGAGTCGCCACTGGCCACTTTGGTAGGCCGAATATCATAAAAATCAGAGATTCTAAGAAGACGGGTCTAAGAGTCGGTTATGGTTTAAAAACGGGTTTAGAGTTTAAAAACCGTCCAAAATTGGTACCTTTAAAATAACTACTTAATTAATTTTGAAATTTTTTTAAAGTGATATTTAAATTAGAATTTGTTTAATGTTCGACTTAAGTTTTATTTTTACCGTGTCTTTATTCGAATGTAACATATACACCGCCATCCTTATGTCGGATAATACGAGCCTGTTACGACCGAATAAAGGCATAATTAATTAAATTCATTAATTAGTGGTGTGATATGAGTTTGAGCAAAATAATATAACAATATATAAAAGAAGAACATTAAAGTCAAATGCATAAATAAAATGTAAATGAATATGCTTGGCAAAATAAATACAAGTGTATGACAAGAATACAACAAAGTGCAACAATACATATATACACAAATAAATAACATGCATGAATTAAAAACATGACATAATATAAAATAAATGAAGCATAAAATAAACATGCAAAAATAAGACATAATAAATTAAAAGCATCACAAAATAAAATAAATATATAACAAAGTACAAATATACAAATAATAAACAAGTAAAGAAATAAATACACAAATGTAAATAAACATATCAAACAAAAATAATAAAATACATAAATAATAAAAAGCTGCATGAAATAATACAATAATAAAAACTCAAAATAAATATGTAATAAAGTAAAAAGAAACAAATATCAACACTGTAAATGACTAAATTAAAAAACAAAAAACAATAAGGAGGACCATAAGAGTAAATTAACCAAGGGAAAAGGCTTAGGAAGAAACTCTCAAAACACGGAGGGATTGCGAAATAATAAAACCATTCAAAAATAATCAGATTTGTCCAAATCGGGACCAAATCGTGAACATTTGAAAACTTTGAAGGACTGTAGGGCGAGATTCCTTGAGACGGAGGGATTTATGACGTAAATACTCCATTTTAAAGCCAAGGACTTAGTATAAAGCACAAAAAAATAAACAAAAATCCTTTTCAGCTTATTGTTCCTTCAAATCGAAAATGAAATTCTTAAAACTCTCTGAAAACCTCTAAACACCTTCTGTTTAGCAAAATCAAGATCAAAATCCTCTATATTTCGGTAAAGCAAAACTGAAAAGCCCACATTTTAATGAAAATGGAAGAGTAAAGTCTCCTTTTCGGCCTCCCTCTCCTTACAACTGGCTCACCTTAATCGAACCCCAAAGAGAAGTCGAACGACTTATCACCAAGAAAGGAAAGACACGACGCGTTTGTTCAAAATCAAAGGTAAAAAACAAAACTCTAACTTCTATTGACTCGATGTAAAACTAAAAATCGGAAGAGGTTTCTACCTCTGAAATTTCTTTGGTTTCTATTGATATTCGAAAGATTGGGAAACCCCGATTACAATGTCTTGGCTTTTCTTTTATAGTCACTATTACATGGATGAAAAAAAGAAGATTAAAATTCCAATTGGCTTGCTGGAATATTACTTTTGTTCTGATTATTCTGCTCTGATTTTGATGTTCCGCCTCTGAAATTCTTCTGAAATTTAGGGACATTCCTCTGGGATTGTCGTGTTGTTTCCTCTGTAATATGGGCTCTGAAATATCTGGATTTATTATTGTAATTTCGTACAAAATTTGATATTTTGGCTCTGTTTGTACCGAATATTTCTGGCATCTGTTCCTTATTTTTGGTTGTATGTGATCGACAGAGAGACCATCGGACGATGACCGAACGACGACTAGAGGTGAAGAGGCGTCGAGAGTCTAAAGAAGCGTGCATGGACGTTATTCGTGCGTGTGGAGCACTGAACCGTCACGCGTGGCGCGTGTTGGATATCCAAAGGGTTTTCTGCCTTTGATCTGGACCGTTAGATTCGATCTGGATCCAACGGCTGTCCTTCAGCTGCGCTAGAAGAAAAAGGGAGCTGAGTGTTAGGTTTTTAGTGTAATTAAGGATGACCGGTTAGTTATCCGGTTTGGGCTAAATGGGTTAAGGCTAGTTCTAAGGGAGTGGGCTTGTAATTATTTATCCGGGTTTTTAAATAGTTTAGTGGGTTGTTGTTTTAATATTATTGGGCTTGTTTTTAATGCGTGGGCTGTAATATATATATATGGACCTTTAATAAATAAACATTGGGTTTTTACTTAAAATCTGATTTTATATTTATTTAACTTATAATATTAATATTAGTATCAATAATAATAATAAAACCAAAAATAATATGATAATAATATTTAAAAGTAATAAATAATAATAATATAAATAAATAACAATAATAAGTAAAATCGAATGATTATTTAAGAAGAAAAAGGTAAGAAATAGTATGTATTTTTTTTAATAATATAACAATAGTAGTTGTTGCGTGTAATAATAGTGCAACTGTGCAGTATACACGTCGCAAGTAATAAAGTAATAAGTATATCGTGTATCGTCTCCACAGGGATTGGTATACATAATATGTTTCCCTTTATTCCCATACTCCTCAAAGATAAAGTAAAAACACAGATAAGTAGATTTGTTTAACTAACTAAATAATAACAAAACATAAAATAGTGGATTGAGAACGATATAGAGAAAGTAGATAGAATCCAGCTGCGTCAATTAGTGGATTTGATTGATCTTCTTCTTGTCCAATACAATTACACAATACTGCTTCGGCAGTACTGCAGATACAACCTCGGTAGTGTTAGTATTCTCTACCGCGGCAATCTCTTGCTCTTGGGCAGATGCATCAAAGTTCAACAAAGTGTTCGGAGTTAACTCCACTTATCTCTAAGTCGGAGCGTTGTTGATGACTGGTCCTTGACGATACCTCTCGGCGTAAACCAACGATAATCACCAACCAATCTAACACTTCTTTTAGCTGCTGAAACTCTTAACCTATCTCTAGGCCGAGTTAGTGTCTACAACATCGTACTTATCCCTTTCGTGAATCTACACCTCTCGAAGCTAGATAAATATATTACATACAAACTTCTCTCTCGAGCTTGAATGCAAGAACAAGAAATGATAAAAGGATAAGCAAACTTTGATATTAATATTGCATTAGAACAAGAAACAAGAACAATCTCCTCTCACTAATATCTACAACCTTCACCTATCCCTAAGAAATTTAGAACATAATATCGATAGGTACAATCCTTAGGGGAAGGGTTTCTCTAAAATCGGCTCTCTTAACAATGTGGACGGCTAGGCTATATATAGTCTTAACCTAGGGCAAACCTTTCCTAAATAGATTCTAACTTGGAGTAAGGAACAAATCTTCTTCAAGAGATCTGATATTTCCAAGTTTGCCGCCTTCTAGAAGAATTTGTCGTTTGGTCGTTAACTTGGGCTTTTAGTGAGCTAGGCTGGTCCAATTGGTGCACTGTATCTTCTAGAATGTTATCTATATTTTTATCTTTCATTCGCCTACAATGTTGATGCTGCCACTCTAGATGTTGCCGCGGCCTTTGTCTCTGTCTCAGCCTCAATACTGCTTCACTGCTGCTTCGGTCCTGGATATTCCTGCATGTATAAAATATGTAATAATATCTGCATTCTTTATAAATTTCGTCTTTGTAAGTAGTGATAACGGAATATCCAATATTATGCAAAGATCCCATATTTCAGCTCAAGTTGGTGTATAATAGATGCATAAAGTACCATGAGAAGGGTAGTAAATAATTGCCTTTTAGGCACTCATCAAATACCCCCAAACTCGAACTATTGCTTGTCCTCAAGCAATGCAAGACATCAAATTGCCAAACCTTACTCCCCTTTGGTCTTAATTTTCTATCTATTCTCCCCACCATGGTCATGTCTATCTCTCCGTTTTAGCCGCTAGTTTACCCAAGGACTTTTACTAAGAAACAAGCTATAAGGCTAGGTGAGTGTGTGCGCTTTATGGACAAGGTTGATTCAAGGCTTTCTTAGATAAACTCTAAGTTCAAGACAAATAGAATTTGGACTAAAGCTGTCACCTTATAACAACAAGTCTTGAGCTAATTTCGGGCACCTCAAGATATGCATTTTCTATTTTCTTCTTTTTTCTTGTTGTTTTCTTTCTAACCGCCTATTTAGCATACTAGAGCCAATTTCGGGTACCTCTAGCATGAAGAAGAGCAAAACTAGAGCCAGTGATAGGTACCTCTAGTTATTTTTCCAAAAGGTTCTAAGTCTTTATCACCTAAGTTTATTAAAAGAACTCCTAAATCAAACAAGTCCAAAAAGTGTTTATTTTCTTTCTAACCCTAAAGCAAGCTTCTAATTTTATTCCATGAGTATCCTATGGTTATCCCTTCAAAATAGAACTTGGCCATGGTAAGGAGAAAGATTTCTATAGCCTTAAAGGAGTAAACTAAAGCAAAGCTGATGTAGAGCAGTGCAAGATTAAAAAACAGTAATTCAAGAAAAGAGAATATTGTAAAATATTTCAAAAAAATTACTCCCTTTTTATGGTAATGGCTCGGCAATGGTTTGCCTCGGTAGTGCTTCTGCACCTACAATACCCCTAAACTAAAACCGAGCATTGTCCTCAACGCTTAATATATAAGGTAAACAACAATTGCAATAAGGAAATAGGCAGAAGCATAAAAATTATTTATAACGATTTCGAGGAGCTGCTTGTACAGAGCAGTCTCTTAGGCCGTGCTGCTGACGCCTTTCGTCTAGATCCTTGTGTTGGTGATTGTTGTTCTTTGGCTTGCCGATGCGACTGAACTCGACTGGGCGTTGTGCGGTGCGTTGGTGCAGTAACTTCATCCCTTTCTTCCACTTCGTCCATATTTTTTGTTTGAATGATTTTTGTCCCGCCCCCTACCATGGCAGTGGGTATTGCTGATTCATATGACGAACTATGGTATTCGTCAATCTCGCGAGACAGCGTGTCTCTGCTGAGACTGGGCATAGGGATTGATTCCCTTTGAGGAGAGTTAAAAATAGCTCGCCTCTTGAATGGTTGTTGGCTGGTAGAGGATACTTCGACAAACCTGGCCGATCTGGAAGGTCCAACAACATGAAACTATTGTTGCGGCCGTGGTTGGAAAAATGGTTGTGACCCTGGGGTAGGTGTTGTCTCGATATAAAGGGCGATAGTGACGAATATGTTAGTTGGGAATTTTGGGAATTGCGCCCCTTGATTTGGAAAGCATGTCATCATCATGTTGGCGAGAGATGTGTTGAAGTCGCGCTGGTACTCCATGTAGCGTTGTTGGCGAAGGTTCATGGCTGCCATCCTTTGCAGAATTTCTTGGTACAGGTCTGCTGCGGCAGTTGGCTCGGCGGAGGCTGGTGCTTCTGCTGAGTACTATCCTCCGACAGTAAAGTATTCGTTGAACTGTTATGGTGTTGCCTAGATAAGTTCTGCATATGTGATCTGCATAACTCGTTGGTAGAAATCTTTTGTCTATCCCTGCTGAGTTGGCGTATATTCATCTGTGTCTACGACCGGGACTCCTGTATTAATACACAAGGCAGAGATTAAACATGGGAAATATAGCGGTCCACGTTCCTTCATACCACATTCATGAATCTGGTGCAGAATGATATCTCCAATTTTCATGCTTCTCTTTTTGATGATAGACTGGATCAACACTAGTCTTTTATGGTCCACTGTGTTGTTATAGGAGGTTGGGATAAGTCGTCTCTTGACAAAAGTACACCACATCTTGGCCTCTGGTTTAAGACTCTGCCTTGTTACTGAACCTTTATGGGCATCGGTTTCCCATGAGGTGTTACTGTAACAAAGCTCATCTTTAATCACTTCATAGTCTTGAGTGGTGATTTTGTCTACGAATTCGGCATGAACATCGCGTGTGGGGGTGAGACCATAAAATGCATTGATAACCTCGGCATCAAGTCGAACAAGCTTGCCTCGGTAGTGGACATAGAGGTTGTCCTTGCTCGGCCCATATGCGTAAAACTCTCACACAATGGTGGCGTTCGCCGGTGGACGTTGTAGGCAAAATGCCTCCCAATCTTGATATTGGATCTTGTTGAACAAGTATGATTCAATGCTAAAATATGCCTCATTGGTTTGGTGAAATCCTTGCTCTTCCCAAAACTACCGAGCAACGAACGAGCGGTTGAATCGGTCATCAACAATGGCCGGGGCGAATATTGTGTAGGAAGCCATTGATTGTTTGTGGAGAATGGTTTGAGAAAAAAAATTCTGGAGTAGTAGAGAGGGTTCTAAAAATTTCAAGAATTTTGAAAGATAGTGAGAGCAAGATTGTTAAAGAAAGCAAAAGTAGCAAGAATGCAAGAGTAAATAGTGCACAACAATGAAGCTGCTTATATAGGCTGTAAAAATATGACTGTTAGAAATTAGCCGTTAGGCATTTACTGCTTTTCTAAATAGTTACTGTCGTGGCGGATTTCTCAGTAGAGAGCCGTTACACTGTTTCTGTCCATTAGGACTTCTGCGGCTCTGACACAGTGCACTGCCACGGTAGTAGACTTCCTGCTGTGAAATAATTTTTGGTATTCGTTGCTCTATTTATTCTAAAAAACAAAACTAAAATGGAAGGGAAGATATTATGTTACTTGTGGAGTGTATGTGAATGCATCTCCCAATTTGATTATCTCTTTTTGGATCGTATCTTCCTTCACGTGTTGGCAAGTCCCTTCAGTGCATTTGACTTTTCCTTCGGGCTTTATTCGCTTACCGAACAGTCTGCCAAGTGTGCTGCCCAGGCAAGATGTTTTAGTACCCTAGTTTGATGTATGGAGAGCCTTACATTCTGCTGGAGCGTCTGAATTTTTTATATTGTGGAAGGCGTTCAACTTGACTTGTTGATCGTTTATCTGCATCGTGAGCTCGCCATTTTCCACATCGATGATGGTTCGTCCAGTAGCAAGGAAAGGTCGACCCAATATGATCGGTGCATTGTCGTCGGCCTCACAATCAAGGACAAGAAAGTCGGCAAGAAATATAAACTTGTCGACCCTAACCAGAATGTTCTCAATTTTGCCTTCAGGATGCACATAGGACCGATCCGCAAGTTGGAGCAGTACTGTTGTTGGTTTTACCCGTCCTATTCCAAGTCTTTGAAAAACTGATTTGGGCATTAGATTTATGCTTGCTACCAAGTCGCATAGGGTCTTTCCTTCGGAACCATCCCCAATCACACTGGGGATTATAAAGCATCCAGGATCCTTTAGCTTAGGCGGCATGCGATTATACAGCATGGCCATGCAACCTTCAGTGGCTGCTACCATTTCAAATTCCCCTAGCCTTCATCGTTTGGATACTATGTCCTTTAAGAACTTAGAATAGTTGGGCATTTGTTAAATAGCCTCAACTAATGGCAAGTTGATATGGACTTGTTTTAAGATGTCTAGGGATTTCTGAAATTGGTGATCCTGTTTGTGCTTTTTTAACCTCTACGAGAAAGGAGGTGGTGGTCTTATGTACTCCAGGTTTCCTTGGATATTGAGTTTAATACTTGGGGTGAACTTATCTGTAGCTGCCTCGACAGGTGTTTCTGGTTCTGTAGGTTCTGCTGGTTCTGCTGTCGTGGTTGTGCTTTCGGCAGGGTCCTGCTCAGCTTCTGAGTCCTCATGGTGTTGCTTTTCTGGTTGGACTCTATCGGTTGAGGTTCCTTCTTTATCCTTTAATTGTAGGCCACTTTTTGTTGTAATTACCTTGCATTACTCATGGCCTAACACCTTAGCAACCTCAGTATTGCTAGGTAACCCCCCTGGTGGTCGAGTATTTTGTCGTTGGGCAAATTAACCGACTTGGGTTTCTAAAGACTTGATTGCAGCCTCCTGGTTCTATAGTCTCATCTCAGTTCGGTTTATGAAGTCATCAGTACGCTTCATGAAGCGGCTATTCTCGGTCATGTATGAATCAGTCTTTGTCATGAAAGCCGTGAGAGAATCTGCCAATGCATTCAGAGACTGCTGCTGTTGTACCTGCTGTTGTGGCATGGACTGTTGAGTGTGCTGCTGCGGTAGGTTCTGACTTTGGTACTGGAATCCATGGGCTTGGTTGATTGGATTTAAGGTATTGTTGGGGTTACTCCATGAAAAGTTTGGATGCCTTTTCCAGGATGGGTTGTAATTGTTGGACATCATTTGATTGTTCCTGTTATAATTTCCAGCATACAAGCTGGTTTCCTCATCTTGCATGTAATCAGATGAGTTGACTACCTTAACCTCATGTATATTTCTCTAGGCTTGCATATTCTGATCCATCTTGGTCAGAGAAGCCAATTGTGTTGCCACTGAACTGGGTGTGTCTAATTCATGGGCCGTGGCATGGCATCTCATTCCTCCTCGCCTTAATGTGGGAAACTGGAAGTCGTTTCTTGCGAGTTTGTTCAGAATCTCAATTGCCTCCGCGGGTGCTCTATCCAAAAGTGTCCCATTTGTGGAAGCATCTAGCTTCATCCTTGTGGAGGCATTGGTAGCATTGTAAAACATGGAGACTTGCATCCACAAGGGAAAACCATATAGTGGGCATTTGTTTAACAATTCTCTGTAGCGTTCCCACGCCTCATACATCAGTTCATCATCCTCCTGCCGAAATAATGTGATTTCATTGCAGATACGATCTTAGAGATTTGTCGGATTAAACCTTGTAATGAATTCTCGGCAGAGTTCCTCCCAAGATCCTATGGATCCTGTTGGAATGCCATTTAACCAAGTTTTTTCCCTATCCCTCAGTGAATAGGGGAACAACTTTAATCGTAAAATATCTTCATGGACTCCTTGGATCTTGAAAGAATTGCACACTTCCATGAAAGATTTAAGATGTTGCCTTGTATCTTCAGTAGCAGACCCACTAAACTGTCCAATTGTGTTCAACATGTTGAACATCACAGGTTTGAGCTCAAAGTGAGTTGCTTCAATTTTTGGGGTGACTGTGTCAGGGTTTAGTCCGTTTAGGTCTTCCACTAGAAAGTCTCTAACAGTGAGCTGCCTCGGCAATGGTTGCGGCGGTGGCTACTGCGGCATTACTAGTGGCAGTACATTATGATCAACAGGTGGAATTTGTCCTCTTGGTGGATCATCCATGACTTGAAACAGATTGCGCCTTAGATGGTGTCCTGTGCGTTCGATTACAGGATCCAATTCGTACAATGGACCACTCGGGTTTGCCCTGGTCATATACCAGATAAGTCAAAGTTAATAATAAAAAATAAATAATGAATAATTAGAATTAAAGTTAAATAAAGAATGGTTAAAGAGCAAGAAAATAAAGAAAACAAAATTTAGTTGCCAATCTTCGGCAACGATGCCAAAAACATGCTGCGTGTAATAATAGCGCAACTATGCAGTGTACACGTCGCAAGTAATAAAGTGATAAGTATATCTTGTATCGTCTTCACAGGGATTGGTATACGTAATATGTGTCACTTTGTTCCCTTGCTCCTAAAATATAAAGTGAAAACACAGATAAATGGATTTGTTTAACTAACTAAATAATAACAAAACATAAAATAAAGGATTGAGAACGATATACAGAAAGTAGGTAGGATCCAGCTGCGTCAATTAGTGGATTCGATTGATCTTCTTCTTGTCCAATACAATTATACAACACTACTTTGGCAGTACTATAGATACAACCTCGGCAATGTTAGTGTTCTCTACCGCGACAATCTCTTGCTCTTGGGCAGATGCATCAAAGTTCAGCAATGTGTCCGTATTTGACTCCGCTTATCTCTAAGTCGGAGCGCTGTTGATGACTGGTCCGTGACGATACCTCTCGGTGTAAACCAACAATAATCACCAACCAATCCAACACGTCTTTTAGCTACTAAAACTCTTAACCTATCTCTAGGCCGAGTTAGTGTCTACAACACCGTACTTATTCCTTTCGTGAATCTACATCTCTCGATACTAGATAAATATATTACTTACAAACTTCTCTCTCGAGCTTGAATGCAAGAACAAGGAATGACAATAGGATAAGCAAACTTTGATATTAATATTGCATTAGAACAAGAAACAAGAAACAATCTCCTCTCACTAATATCTACAACCTTCACCTATCCCTAAGAAATTTAGAACATAATGTCGATAGGTACAATCCTTAGGGGAAGGGTTTCTCTAAAATCGGCTCTCTTAACAATGCGGCCTACTAGGCTATATATAGTCTTAACCTAGGGCAAACCTTTCCTAAATAGATTCTAACTTGGAGTAAGGAACAAGTCTTCTTCAAGAGATCTGGTATTTCCAAGTTTGCCGCCTTCTAGAAGAATTTCTCGTTTGGTCTTTAACTTGGGCTTTTAGTGTGCTAGCCTGGTCCAATTGGTGCGCTGCATCTTCCAGAATGTTCTCTATATTTTTGTCTTTCATTCGCCTACAATGTTGATGCTGCCACTCTAGATGCTGCCCCGGCTTTTGTCTCTGCCTCAGCCTCAATACTACTTCAATGCTGCTTCGGCCCTAGATATTCCTGCATGTACAGAATATGTAATAATATCTGCATTCTCCATAAATTTCGTCTTTGTAAGTAGTGATAACAGAATATCCAATATTGTGCAAAGAGTTTAGATTTCAACTCAATTTGGTGTATAATAGATGCATAAAGTACCATGAGAAGGGTAGTAAATAACTGCATTTTAGGCACTCATCAGTAGTGTTTTTGTATTATTATTTTTTTTATTATTGTTTTTGTTTAATTACGAGCCCGTTATTCGAATGGAAATAGAAATTTAAAATCAGGTTTTTGAACCCCGGAAAAAATTAATGATTACACATTCAAAGTCAAAAAAATCATTTTAGATCTCACAATCTAAGGGTTGAATGTGGGTCTGATACCACTAAATGTAACCTTTAATTTTAACCTAATTTCTTAGATTAAAACTTAGAGATTATGTTAGAAAACTTATCTCACAAGTTAGGGCTCAAATGAACAAAATACAAAATATGTTAAATTATCAAAACTTGGAATATGTGAAATAATGAAAAATAACCTTAATCATTACAATCTAAAGGTTCAACCCAAATTCGAAATAAATATTAAAATCCTAAAAACCGAGTAAAACTCCAATACATAAAGTCTAAATTCCATTACAAGAATAAATATCTAAAATAGAAACTATTAAATCCGAAATCTGTAAAAATATATACAAAATGTTCTAAAACAATAGTCCTTCAAGTACCGTAGCCTAAGCTTGATAATCTGAAACAAAAACCAAAGAGGTGAAACTAGGAAGCTTAATGTGTCTCTAGTGTCACGGGGTCAGAGTTCTCGCGTAGGGACATCTACCCATGCGACACCTCGGGACACTCGCATACCCGAGGATCATCCTGAACGATCTCCGATGCTTACTGGTTTCGCCCTCCGATGGGCTCATCAGGGAAGCGGGGATAGCTCCCGACCAGTGTGGTACACGATCAGCGCGCCCATCCCAGATGGGACGGCTGCTCGGCACGTACTACACTCTTAATGCTATCCCGCTCCCAAGCTTTACGCACCACCAGAAAGTATCTCGCTCGGTCTCGCGTAGTCACGACCCACGGTCCGTGACATTCTCCTCCATCCAATTCATGCACGCCCTCGTGCATGGGAGGAAACTCTTGACCTTCTCTTAAAACGTGCCAGGAACTAGTGTGCAATTCTCCCAAACTCGCCCACTAATTGGGGCCGCCCTCTTTGGGCACAGGACTCCCTGCAATCACCTCATGGCCACCTACCACTTTACCGAGGTATCCTATTGCAGTTCACCTAACCGGAAAACTTTCGCTGCGGCTTCCTGCCTACCCGTCCTCGTCTCTTGAGGACCCACTCGCGAACACCCACTTTTCTTTGGGGTGTGAGCTAAAACGCTCGTCCTTTGACTCGCTATCGCAGCACAAGGGGCGCTCGGCAAACCTAACAGCTAGCGCACAGCCTCGCTCTGATACCACTTGTCACGGGGTCAGAGTTCTCGCACAAGGACATCTACCCGTGCGGCAACTTGAGACACTCGCATGCCCGAGTATCAGCCTGAACGATCTCCGATGCATACTGGTTTCGCCCTCCTATGGGCTCATCAGGGAAGCGGGGATAGCTCCCGACCTGTGTGGTGCACGATCAGCGCGCCCATCCCAGATGGAACGGCTGCTCGGCAAGTACTACACCCTTAATGCTATCCCGCTCCCAAGCTTTACGCACCACCAGAAAGCATCTCGCTCGGTCCCGCATAGTCACGACCCACGGTCCGTGACATTTTCCTCCACCCAATTCATGCACGCCCTCGTGCATGGGAGGAAACTCTTGACCTTCTCTTGAAACGTGTCAGAAACTAGTGTGCAATTCTCCCAAACTCGCCCACTAACTGGGTCCGCCCTCTTTGGGCACAGGACTCCCTGCAATCACCTCATGGCCACCTGCCACTTTACCGAGGTATCCCATTATAGTTCACCTAACCGGAGAACTTTCGCTGTGGCTTCCTGCCTACCCGTCCTCGTCTCTTGAGGATCCACTCGTGAACACCCTCTTCTCTTTGGGTTGTGAGCTAACACGCTCGTCCTCTGACTTGCTCTCGCAGCACAAGGGGCGCTTGGCAAACCTAACAGCTAGCACACAGCCTCGCTCTGATACCACTTGTCACGGGGTCAGAGTTCTCGCGCAGGGACATCTACCCGTGCGGCACCTCGGGACACTCGCATGCCCGAGGATCAGCCTGAACGATCTCCGATGCTTACTGGTTTCTCCCTCCCATGGGCTCATTGGAGAAGCGGGGACAGCTCCCGACCAGTGTGGTGCACGACCAGCGCGCCAATCCCAGATGGGACGGCTGCTCGGTACATACTACACTCTTAATGCTATCCCGCTCCCAAGCTTTACGCACCACCAGAAAGCATATCGCTCGGTCCCGCATAGTCACGACCCACGGTCCGTGACATTCTCCTCCATCCAATTCATGCACGCCTCGTGCATGGGCGGAAACTCTTGACCTTCTCTTGAAACGTGCCAGGAACTAGTGTGCAATTCTCCCAAACTCGCCCACTAACTGGGGCCGCCCTCTTTGGGCACAGGACTCCCTGCAATCACCTCATGGCCACCTGCCACTTTACCGAGGTATCCCATTGCAGTTCACCTAACCGGAGAACTTTCGTTGCGGCTTCCTGCCTACCCGTCCTCGTCTCTTGAGGACCCACTCGCAAACACTCTCTTCTCTTTGGGTTGTGAGCTAACACGCTCGTCCTCTGACTCGCTCTCGCAGCACAAGGGGCGCTCGGCAAACCTAACAACTAGCACACAGCCTCGCTCTGATACCACTTGTCACGGGGTTAGAGTTCTCGCGCAGAGACATCTACCCATGCGGTACCTCGGGATACTCGCATGCCCGAGGATCAGCCTGAACGATCTCCGATGCTTACTGGTTTCACCCTCCCATGGGCTCATCAGGGAAGCGGGGACAGCTCCCGACCAGTGTGGTGCACGATCAGCGCGCCCATCCCAGATGGGACGGCTGCTCGGCACGTACTACACCCTTAATGCTATCCCGCTCCCAAGCTTTACGCACCACCAGAAAGCATCTCGCTCGGTCCCGCGTAGTCACGACCCACGGTCCGTGACACTAGTGTGTAGATATAGCATAATAACATCAATCAGAATATCATACATATGTCATATGTAACCAGATATATCAACAAGGCAAGGATGTAATAAAATGCTAGAAACATATGATTGAATGTCTAAATGCGATTCACCCATCACCAATACCATTTGTAGAGTTGGTTCCCCTGTGTAATTACTAATTTTATTCGAGGTTCTAAACCCGATTTTACTTTTCATTTTTCATTCGAGTAATGGGCTTTAGTTCTATTCATTATCATCAAAATTCAAAAATAATTATTATATTAGTATCTATTTTAAATATATTTTTTTTTCTCCTTTAACTTTGTAAAAAATATATAATGCAATTTTTGTCTATAACTATTTAAGTTATTTAAACTGAAAATAAAAATACATATAATATATTAGTTAATGTATTTATTTTCTTTTTTCTTGTGACTTTATAAATATATATAGTATATGTATCTTATTACTTTCTTTCAAAAATCCAAAAATATTATATATATATATATAAATATTAATTTCGTTTTTTTATTATTATTAGTTATTATTATTATTATTTATTATTATATATAGAAAATTTTAAATAAATAAAAATCCAATAATGAATAGATAGCCCATGATATTAAATAAATAGTAACTCAATTTAATTATTATCTTCGATCCATTTACTGATAATTATAACCCAAAAATTTTAATTTACAAGCCTAAAACATTATGTTACAACCAGCCTAGTCTGTTGGCCCAAGTGCCTAACCTATCTGATAATTATAACAAAACCCTAACGACCCTTGTTTTATCCTATTTGCAGCTGATCGTGGGCCGTTAGATGTGTCCCTGATCTAACAACCACGATTACAAGAAGGAGAGTCGGTTCAGTTACATCACTTGCCCACGTGCTGGCGCTTCGACTCCCCACTCGTGCGTGAGGATTGATGCATGTAATAAAAGCGCAATTAAGTTCAAGTGTACACGTCAAGTAATATAATGATTAGTATTTATCGAATATCGTTCTCCACAGGGATTGGGGTACTTAATATGCCTCCTTGTACTTCCTTGCTCCTGAAATTATTAAAATAAAAACACAAGTAAAAAAAATTGTTGAATAACTAAAGAACAAAAGCTTTAAATAAAAGGTTGAGAACGAGTAGAGAGAATGGGTAGAATTCAGTTGTGTCATATAGTGGATTCGATTGATTTGTTCTTGTTCAATACATTGGTACAACACTGTATCAGCAGCACTGCAGATACTGCCTCGGTAGTGTTACTGTTTCCTATCGCGACAATCTCTTACTCTTGGGTAGTTTAATCAAAGCTCGATAAGGTGTCCTTATATGTCCCCGCTTATCTCTAAGTCGAAGTACTGTTGATGACCAATCCTTGATGATACCTCTCGACGTTAATCAATGATAATCAACAACCAATCCTACACTTCTTTTAGCCGCTGAAACTCTTAACCTATCTCTAGGCCGAGTTAGTGTCTACAACATCGCACTTATGCCTTTCATGAATCTAACTCTCTCGATATTAGATAAATGAATTACTTACAAACTTCTCTCTTGAGTTCGAATGCAAGAACAAAGAATGACAATAGGATAAGCAAACTTTGATATTCTTATTGTATTGAAACGAAGACTATTCCCGCGTGTCCATTGACTTGGTCTTTTCACGTGCTAATCTGCTCTGATCCAAATGCTTTAAATCCAGAAATTCTCAGCTTATTTTTTCTTTCAATCGCTCAGCATCAGTACTAGAGCTTCTACTGTTGCGATATTGCTTCTGCCTTCGGCATTGCTGCTGCCTCGGTAATGGTTCTGCCTTTGGCACTACTGCTATCTCGGTAGGTATTTCTTGCAACTACACAAAAACATACCATAAAGCCTTCTTTTCTTACAAATATCATCTTTATATGTTGTGACAGCAAAATATCTGTTATTGAACAATAAGTATATGTATCAACTCGAATTAGTGGGTAATAAGTACATATTGTTTAGAAAAAGAATAGTAAATAATAGCCTTTTTAGGCACTCATCAAATACCCCCAAACTCGTACTATTGCTTGTCTTCAATCAATGCAAAACATCAAAATGTCAAACCATATTCTCCCTTGGTCTTATTTTTCCATCTATTCTCCCCACCATAACAATGTCTATCTTTCAGTCCTAGCCTTTAGTTTACTCAAGGATTTTTACTTGGAAACAAACTATAAGATTACGTGAGTGTATGGGTTTTTTTGGACAAGGTTGATTAAAGGCTTTCTTAGATAAACTCTAAGTCCAATACAAGTAGACTTGGAATGGTTATTTTTTTTCTAAAAACATCAATCACTTGAGCCTGTTTTGGGCACCTCAAGAGTTGTGCTTCCTTTTAAGATTTATTCTATTTTTTTTCTTTTCCTTAGGCATACTAGAATCGGTTTTGGGCACCTCTAGCATGAAGAGAGTAATTTCCTAGAGCCAGTGATAGGCACCTCTAGTCACATTGCATAGGATCTAAGTCTTTATCACCTACGTTTATTAAAAGAACTCCTAAATCAAACAAGTCCCAAAAGTGTTTGTTGATTCTAACCTTATAGTAAGCTTCTAAGTTCTATTCCTTAAGTATTCCAAGGTTATTTCTTCAAAACAAAACCTAGTCATGGTAAGTAAAAAGATTTCTATAGCCTTGAAAGAATAAACTAAGGTAAAGTTGATTGGTATGTCCTGTGTAATGCCAATATAGAGTATGTGAACACATATATGTGCAAGTATACACAGTCGTACAAGTAATAAAGGGTGAGTGAGTATCGTTTCCACGAGGATCAGGGTAAAGTATGTAGTCAAATTTGCCAAGGCAAAAAGGTGTCAATAACTAAAAGGAAAATATAGATAAAGATATAAATAAGTGGTAATGGATATGTACGGTGAAGATGTAATGGAGAAATACTATGGCAATTTCAGAATGCAATTTTATAACAGGGTAAAAAACCCTAAAAGATAGTTAAAAATTCAATTTTGCCCTCTTCTTGTCATGGCCTTTCCACAAGACTGACAGAGGTGACAGTGATCCCCTACTGAGTGGCTTGCATACAAGCCATATTTGCTGTAGTCCCCAACCGAGGTGGCTATATCAAGGCTGTAGTGGTGCCGATCAGCTGTCAAGGTTGTAGCCAGGTTGTATTGGCTCCAACTGACACTCCTCTCAAAATATCTTCTTATCCGGTAATACAGCATAGGAGGTCTCCAGAATTACCATGGCATTTTCCCTTTTCTATCCTTTTGCGAATATCTAACATGGTGACAGTGGTCCCCTACTAAGGTGGTTGTAGCCAGGCTGTAATGGCGTCATCTGTCACTCTTATCAAAATATCTCTTTGTCGTTTAGCTCAGTATAGGAGTCCTCCAGATTTGCCATGGCATTTTCCCATTGCTATCCTTCTGCGAATGTCATGACAAATTTCTTCAACTTCCAACTTTGCTTTACCTATACAACATCAACCAAAAGCACGACCTTTCCCGTAAAATAACACCTATTTTCGCAATGTTATGATCCTAAATGCAACTAAATGAACCTAAATGTGCTTGAAGACAATAAATAACTTAAGTTAAAAGGCTTTAAATATAGCATTTTTACGGAGTTATCACACCCCTAAACTTAAGCTATTGCTTGTCCTCAAGCAATGGATAGCAACTAGCCGAGAAGAAATGTCATGACAATATTTAGGATCAAGACAAGCAAATGGTCAGAGTTTCAGCCCTCAGAAAATGTCGTGGCATGAACATATAAGACTTGTGGAAATTTCAAGAAAGCTACTCTCAGACCAGATCAGATGCGAGTGTGTGTGCGTGAGTGTATCCTATCTATACTTAGTTAAGTTAGAAAAATTCTAAGCAATATTCACTATTCTAGCAAAACGTGTTTCTCATTTAAGCAAAATTTTAATACTTCCCATATTTAATAATATATATTTTTTCTATTTTTTTCTTTTTTTTCATAAACAATGCTAACAAACTGCTACGAGGGGAGCCAGCCTGTCACACTATCTTCTACTCGTGCCATAGCTGCCATTTATTTAAAAGCAGTATCAAGGCAATACCATAGCAAGTTAAAAGTGTAGTGTCACCCTGTGCCTCTTTTAGTAACTCATATGCACATGGAAATGCCATAACATAGAGGAGTATCTCTCTACAGATATGTCCAGGCATTTATTCATAACTTCATATACTAACGACTGGGATTTTCTATTAACATTTAAATTCATTTCAACATGCCGAGCTGTTCAAGTTTCTATTCTATAAAAAAATTGTAACTTTCCTAAGCATAAAAATCATACACTTGTGTAACGATAAAATAACTCAAACAATCAAATCCTAAAGCAGGTTCTTTCTAAATCCCAAGTCATACATATTCAAGTATTCGCCATTTATTTCTAAAAAAATCATCATCGGACATCACAAACTTTTATCCTATATACTTATCCTAAAACTTACGGATTTGTCATGACATTTTTGTACAACTATTGCTATCATGCAAATGAAAATGAAGTAAGGAACGATACCTCCCCCAATCTTGAGGCAGATATTGTCCCCAATGCAACTAACTAAAAAAAATTAATATATATGCAATGCAATGAAATGAATGCAAGGTACCTTGACTTATGCAAGTGGTGCTGATGTAGTGGCGATAATGCGACATTTTCAATCGGCGCTTGGACTCCTTTAGTGGCTCTTGCTGCTTTTCTGGCTGTGTTGGTATTTCATGATGAGGTTCTTCAAAAGTGGCTAAGAAAAGCTAAAAACAAAATTAAGCATATAAAATAAAATAAAACAATTTATTTATGAAAAGCAGTAAACTAGAAAAGCCATGACATTTCAGTATGTCATGCATTCTGAAGGTAGGAGGTTGGTTTATCACGCATCACAGGGGCTCCAGTGTAGATGCATCATGGATCTATGGAATTGTCATGACATTCTTCTAGGAGTATCTTGTGCATACAAATAGTAGGACTAATCTCCTTTAGATCTGCCATGGGAATTCACCAGCTTTCTTTCCATCATCCTTTAAGAGCTCTTCATATTGATCCAATTGAAGGAAATTGTTATAACAAAAATGATCAGCTTCCTTTGACAACTCAAAGTCTGCTTCCAAAATGCTCCGGCATTTTTCAAAATCATCCTCGTACTTAAGAGAGTTGTTGACATTCACGGTCACACTTTGATCTGCTATTCGTATAGTGAGCTCACCCTTCTCACAATCAAAGAGATTGTGACCGGTTGCTAGGAAAGTCCTCCCTAAGATGATGGGTACGTTAGCATCAACCTTGCAATCAAGTATTAGGAAGTCGACTAGAAACACAAATTTATCCATCCGTACTATGACATCTTCGATATTCCCCTCTAGTGTCACATGGGAACGATCGGCTAGGTACAATATGATGGAAGTGGGTCTCTCATCTCCGGTTCCAAGCTTTGCAAAGATTGATCTGGGCATCAGATTCACACTTAATCCAACATCACAAAGGGTTTCCCCAACAAATGTGTTTCCAATAGCACATGGAATGATAAAGTTGTCTGGATCCTTTTTCCTCATCGGCAATTTGTTCAAAGCAGAGCAATACTCTTTTGCCATGGTAATTTTCTCAAACTTCTTCACTTTTCGCTTTTTCGTGACTATCTCCTTGAGAAATTTGGCATAAGTGGGCATTTGCACAATTGCCTCCATGAGTGGGATATTTATGTACAACTGATCCAATTTATCAACAAACTTCTTGAACTGAATCTCATCATTGTGCTTCTTCAGCCTCTGGCAAAGGGTGTTGGGTTCTAACTTCTTCTATTTGTAACATCCCGTTTTTGGGGTTATTAGTTTGGGCTTAGTTAGGGGAATTCGATTCGGGGCGAATCGGGTTCTCCGGTTTATTAATTCCGGGAAAAATAAAATAAGGATATTTTTAATTAAGAAAATTAATAATTTGGAATATGGTTTAAAATATTAAAAATATGTTTCAAATTTAAAAGAAAATAATTTGGATTTTGTAATGATTTTTAATTATGCATAATTATGCATAAATGACCAATTTGTAATTTTTGGAAAAATTTGGAGGACCGATTTGGTGATTTTCGAAAATATGATGTTTTTAGTGACTAAATTGAAAAGCAAGCTAAACTTAGAATCCTTAGAGGGCCATAAACCCATTTCTAATTTTTTATGATGATTTATTCACCAAAATATATTTTTAATTACTTTTAATTTGGGTTTTTAATCATTTTCTCTCAAAAACACTTTTCTCATCTTTTTCTCTCATCTTTTTCTCTCATTTTCTCTCCACCTTCTCTTCATCTTTTCTCTTCAATTTCTTGTTGATTTTTGCATCTTTTTCCACAAAGATTTACATCACTTGCATCATCTTTCCATCCTTTACAAAACCTATGCATTGATTTCATCAAATCTACATCAAATTGCAACGAATCAAGAAGGGGAAAATCTCATATTTTTGGTGAATAGATATTGAAGGTAATTTTCTGGATTTTTATTATTTTCTAAGGTTATTTATTGAAATTCCCAAGTATTAGCTTGCTAATCTTTGAATAAAAACTCGATTCTATGTTTTTAATGTTAGATCTAGTGATTTTGTGAAATCTTTTTGGATCTTGTTTAATGCTGGAAATTAAATGAAATCAATCATGTTTTTATGTTGATTTAATGATTAATTGAGTCTTGATTTGATATCACATTAATTTAATCCCGGAATAATGCAATCGGTGTAGTTTTAAGGTGCGTTTCGGTGGTTTTATGGGCTGTTTTAGATGCTTAAATGTTGCTGGAGATATAAGGACGGTTTTGATGTGTTTTTGGATCATATTTGAGGTTGATTAGATGTTAGATTCATTAGGTTTTGGGTTGATGTTGTTCGGATGCGTTTCAGCTTAGTTTTCGGTCTTTTCGGCTAAGTTTTTGGTAGTTTAATGGTGATCGGATATGGCTGTTGGTTTGAGCATGTTATGATGTGAGAATGCTCTGTTTTTAATGTTGTAGAAGAGGTACAAGAAGAAGCTTGGTTGCTGGTGCGTTTGGTGCGATCATCAGAAAGCGGCGAAAGCTCATTTCGCTTGTTGGTGAGTGGTTTTTGGATTTAAAGCGAATCGCGTTTGGTACATTCTGTTTTGGGGGGCTATGAAAGAGTGTGAAAACCTTCCATAATTCAAGAGTAAGTAAAGTATTTGTTTTTGATGAACCGATATGAGTTTTGGCAATTTTGACAAAGGTATTTTATTGGTAGTGCAATGAGATTTATGGAAGTGCATAAGCATGTTTTGAATTGATGCATACATGAGAGATACTTGCTGAAAATGCATGATTTATTTAGCATCCATGATTATGAAAAATTATGAGAAATGATTTGTAGAACCACATGGTTATTTGCCTATTATATGATGGTGCCTTTGGGCATGGCTTTGGTTCATTTGTTGAACATATTATGCATGCTTTATGAGCAGCAAGTTATATGATTTGAAATACAATATGATCAATTGCCTTATACATGATGGTGCCTTTGGGCATGGCTTTGGTTCATTTGTTGAACATATTATGCATGCATTATGAGCAGCAAGTTATCATGCACATTTGATTATGATATTGGCTTAGTGACACTAACTTTAGATCCGAATACGAATGACATGTCATTAGGATTGAGTGCACTATAAAATAAAGAGAATATTGAATTTGTCTACACGCGTAACAAGGGGACTTTGTGTCTAACGTGCGTGATAGAGCCGTACGGAATATTTGCCTACATGCGTAACAAGGGGACTATGTGTCTAACGTGCATGATAGAGCCGCCTACACGCGTAACAAGGGGACTTTGTGTCTAAACGAGCGTGGTAGTGCTAAAGTTGACTTAGTGTCATGGTAAAGTTGACTTTGTGTCATGATGGGGACTTTGTGTCCTGACGGGACGAATGTCTCAAGATCCGTGTATTCGGTGAGCTCAAGGTTCACATTAAGTGTTTCACTAGAAAGCCAATATACATACATGAAATTGAGAAAAGGTTTGAGCATCATTTATAAATTGTTTTGATAAGGTTATGTATACTCAAGGATGCATATGATTTCAAGAACTTGGACAATGGGATTTTAGCATGCATGATTTAACAAAGTATTGCAAATTATGTTTTCTTCATGGTTTTAAATAAATGCATTGATAATTATTTGTGGAGCTTCCTCACTAAGCATGTTTGCTTAAGCTCTCTTTTCATCCATGCAGAGAAATAAAGGCACTTGGAGCTTCGTTCGAGGCAAGGAGACCAAGGGGAAAGATCACTTTGAATTTGGTATGATTTTGGCCAAGAAATTGGGCAAGGCAATGTGTAACACAATCTATGAGAGGAGTGAGCTTTTAGGCTTTGTTTCATATTGTAATAAGACCATCATTGTTGGTTATTAATTGTTGAACTTTTGTTTTAGTTAAGTTGTTGAAGCATGTACCATCATGATTGCTATGTTGTTAATCTCTTCTTAGGGAGCATGCCTATAGCTTGAATGATGTCCATGACTTAGTTAATTATGTGCCATATGTTGTTAATCATGTTTAGAATTGAAAGTTGCTGGAAATTACAATTTAGTCCCGGTTATCTTCCTTTGTTCGATTAAGGTACTTGTTATTTTGAGCAGAAATTTTGCATGCATGCTTAAAGTTGATTTAATTTCAAGATGGTTAACTTAATTCGGATGAAGTCCTTGTATTTTGGGAAATTTACATTTTGGTCCCTAAATGAAAGAAACATGCAATTGATGATGTTAAAATGATCCGTTTGAGTTGAAATTTGCTATGAGGAACTCTTGTATGTTTAATTGATTATTGATGGAAAGAATTTCTACTTTACTAATCGAATTTAAAAGTTTTACGTTTTAGTCCCTAATCTATGTTAATGTTTAATCGGATGTTTGCTTTTAATTAATGTGTTACCGACAATACTTTGTATGAGACCTTGTCACGTAGGAATAAGGTTATGCATCTAGCTAAGATAAAATAAAAAAATAATAACGGTTTTAGGGTTGTTTATCGAATCGAACCTTCGCGGGTTTGGTTTGATATTCCCCGTGTAACCTGTTAGTGCCGGTTTTGTCTAGGCCAGGCTAAGGGGGTTACATTTGGTGGTATCAGAGCCAGGTTTGTAAAATGTGTGGTTGGTTTGGAAAATGCGTTGTTGGTTTATAAAGTGTGTTGTTGGTTTGTCAAGTATATATTGGTTTGCCATGTTTTGTGTTGGTATGTTAGAATGTTAGATTAAACATGACATGCTTTGTTGTGGGCATACGTATAGATTGGGAGTGCATCTAGAATAATTATGAGTAAAAGAGGTGGTCGGTTACACATTGCCTATGCCAACATGTTTTCAGATGTTCTCAGTTTTCCCTTGGATCTTGCCCGAATGTAAGTTTGTTTTATTTGAACATTATATTTTAAACTGCATGATTAAAGTTTTTGAATATATATTTTTGAGACGTAAGTCACTGGATACTGTGGTATGAATTTTGATGGTCAAGATTGAAGATGAAACGACTGTTAAGGAAGAGTAAATTCTTCCTCCTCTGTAAGTGTGCCTTCGGTTAGGCCGGAAGGTTAGTTTGGTTTTAGTCTGCTGAAGCTGTTACGGATATTGCTAATCTGACTTAGGAGTTGTCAATAAGATGGTAGTTGAGGTTGTTGGAATTGAGGATGTTATTTGTGAGTGTGAACAACAATCATGCATAAAATAAGAGCACATATATGTATATATCTATAGATAATGTAGGACATGCATGCATCTTTGAGCATGACATTAGAAATTATATTTACATGCACATGCATTTGCATAGGCATTTATGAGGGCATATAAGAAATCATGCATACATTTGTTCACACTTGCGAGTAGCTCCTTGAGGGTGTAAGTGGAGTGTGGTTGGTTCTTTTAAGGTGAAGGTATATAAAAAAAAGAGGTTGAAAGAACTTTCTTGTGGTGTTAAGCTGAGTGTGTAGTGGGCAAGCTACCCTTTTGGATAGGGAATAGTCTTGGATGAACAATGAGTGGTTGGTCTCAAAGTTGTGAATGTTTGAAACCAAGGTAAATACCCTGAGTTATGGTTAGTTTGGGTTGGTCATTACTAAAGGTGAGGCTGAGTTTTGCGGATTCTTTCTAGTTAAGATCTGGAGGTTGTAACAAGGTTGCAGCATGTTTTGTAGAGAAAGGCGGGTTGATGTTATTCTAAGTGATGTGAAGTTATTTTATGGAAATTATATTGAATTCTTTGTAGTATGGTGAATGTGCAGTTAGATCGGGGGTTGTAACCGATCTGGTATGTTTGGGATGGAAGTAAAATATGAGATATAGTCTGGTATGAGAGTTATGAAATCGGGGGTTTGAATCATAGATTGTTGTGACCTTGAGATGTTTGGTTATACTGTAAAGGAGGAAAGTGTACATGTTGTGTTTGCCGGATGTTGAGTTAGATATACTTCGGGTAAAGTTAGTTTTTGATGATGTTTGAGTGGTGTAATATGGATCGCTGGACAATTTATGGTTTGTAGAAATTGTTCAGTCTTATGGGTTTGTTTTTATCGAAAAGTGTTTTGAGGTTTTATGTTCAGTGGGTTCATATTTGTGGATGTTTCATCAATATGGTTACCGCTTTGGCAAGGTTATAAAATAAGAGATGTTGGAGCAAGTGGAAGGAATGATTCTACAAGTTTGGATTTTGTTGTGGTATAGTTAATGTAGGAGTTGGTTTGTCGATGAGTTGATAATAAAAAAAAAGTTTTGGGTTAAGTATCAAGGCACTTAATGATGTGTAGATTTTAAAATTTGAACCATGGTGTTGAGTTGGTTGTGGTGGCTAAACCTTAAGTTGGGAATATTATCGTTGTGATGAGTATAGTGTTGAGTTTGACACAAAGTTGGTAAGTCCTTGTATGATATGTTTTGCAGAATGTTAGCAACTGGGGATGACTTGGTTTACATAAGGATGCTTGCAATGGGAGTTTGTTATGTGAGATAAGCCTGGGTTGTTGTGGAGTTACAAGGGAAGATGTTCGGTTAATCTATAGGGAGACCTAGTTATATGGTGGATCTATGAGTGAAATTCAACCTTGATAAAGTTGATCAGGGACAAGTTGTGGCGAAGTGTTTGTTGAGGGTCTAGTGAATGATATGTTCTTGGCAAGGTTTAGTTTTGTGTTAAGAATCTTTTTGTGTTATGTTAACCGCATGGTTGCTACGGAAAGTGCTGAGATGGAATGGTATCTTGAGCAGGGCTTATGGTAATCTTATTCCATGGGTTTGGTGGTAAGTGTTGTTGTAGGAGTTGGGAAACATGTGTATTTGACTAAGATGGTTTGGATTATGTTGAAATCATATGTAAATGTTTGTCATGCTGATAAGGTAAGTGAGTATCAATTTTCTTTGAGTTATTAGTAGTAAGGGTGCCCAGGGTTGAAGTCGGGAAGAATCATCATAAGTTTGGTAGTAAGTTCTATCGATGGTATGGAGTTTTCTTGTGAGGTTTGTAGGATCAATCCTTTGTTGGAGTACGGTTTTCTTGGGTTCCTAAATCCTATTGGAAGGATGTGTGAGTGGTGTATCTATAGCATGATAAGATTTGGAAGTTTTTAGGACCGACATAGGTTGTTGTTTGGATGTTGGGTTTTATCATTCATAGGTAAATGGATGATATGTTGTGATGCTGTGATATGGTTAGTATGACTCATAATGAAGTTGTTGGTGGTGGTGGAGCTTGCTTAAAACACTGTTGACAGTTTGTGCAAAGTTAGTCTGAAGTTTATTGTGTGGAGTGGAGGTTGGTGATAGGTTTAGTTGGTTACCTGGTATGTGGGAGGATGTCAATTAAGGTTAGCTTGTTGGTGATGGTATGGCAACCGTGGCGGTTATCACGTGTTGGTTATCAACCTTATGGGGTTTTCTTTTGAGTTATGTTTTCTATAGAGGTTGAGATGGTGTGGTGGTTGGTGCATTGTTGCTTTGGTGTGGGGAAAGAATTTGTTGGTTGTCCAAAGAGGGTAAGTGTGGGTTGTCTGTTGTGTATCATCCGGGAAAACTAAGGTGATGGATGAATCTTTGAGCCGTAAGACGGCGGTTGAGTTGAGAGTGATGTTTGCTAAGTTGAGTATTTCAAAGAAAGGTGGTTGAGTGGTGGAGTTGTAAGTAAAACCTATCTTGGTTGAGATGATAAGGTAAAACAGTTGGAGGATGAGACTTTGGTACCTTTTGTGGAGGATATTGCTGAGGGCAGACCGACCGATTATCATTTTGATGATGATGAGGTGTTGTGTTTTAGAGGTCGGATTATGGTGCCGGATAATCAGGAGTTGAGGCAAGCTATCTTGGTGGAGGCTCATACTAGTCCGTTTGCTATGCATTCGGGTAGCGTGAAGATGTATAGAGATCTCAAAAGTATGTTCCTTTGGGTTAGTTTAAAGAGAGATGTGACGGAGTTTGTTTCTCGTTGTATGGTGTGTCAACAGGTGAAAGCTGAACATCAGTTCCCTGCAGGTTTGTTGCAACCGGTTCAAGTTCCGGAATGGAAATGGGAGAGAGTTACCATGGATTTTGTGACGGAGTTACCTTTAACACCGTCCAAAAAGGATTCTATATGGGTGATTGTGGATAGGTTTACGAAGTGTGCATATTTTCTTGCCGTGCATACGACGTACTCCATGGATAAGTTGGCGGATTTGTATGTTTCTAAGGTGGTGAGGTTGCATGGTGTGCCTAAGTCGATCATATCGGATAGAGATCCGCGGTATACATCCAAGTTTTGGAAGAGTTTGCAGACAGCTTTGGTACGAGGCTTAGTTTTAGTACGGCTTATCATTCACAGCCGGATGGACAGTCTGAGCGTGTTATTCAAACTTTGGAATATATGTTGAGGGGTTGTGTCATCGAGTTTCAAGGTTTTTGGGAGAAATAGTTGTCTTTAATGGAGTTTGTATATAACAGCAGCTCCAGGCGAATATACAGATGGCACCGTTTGAGGCTTTATACGGGCATAGGTGTTGTACACCTTTGTGTTGGAAGGAAGTTGGGCAAAAGTATGTTTCTTTGCCTCAAGTTTTCAAGATACGGATGAGAAGGTTAAGTTGATATGTGCTAAACTTAAGGAAGCTTCGGATAGGCAGAAGTCCTATGTCGATTTGAAGCGTAGGGAAATAGAGTATGATGTTGGGGACAAAGTGCTTCTTAAGGTTTCTCCATGGAAGAAGGTGATAAGGTTTGGTCGTAAGGGGAAGTTGAGTCCTCGTTTTGTTGGACCTTATGAGGTGTTGAAGCGTGTTGGTCCTGTTGCTCATAGGCTGAGGTTACCGGAGGAGTTGAGTAAGATGCATGATGTTTTTCATGAATCAATGCTTCGTAGGTATAGATCGGATCCTTTTCATGTTGTTCTAGTTGAGGAAGAACCGGTGAGGATTTTGGAGGTGGATACAAAGGTTTTCGAGGAAGAACCATAGGTTTGGTTAAAGTGCTTTGGAAACACCGAGGTGTCGAAGAGGTAACTTGGGAAACATGGAAAAGTATAGAGGAGTAGTTTCCTCACTTGTTTACTTGAGTTAAATTTCGAGGACGAAATTTTCTTAAGAGGGGGAGAGTTGTAACATCCCGTTTTTGGGTTATTAGTTTGGGCTTAGTTAGGGGAATTCGATTCGGGGCGAATCGGGTTCTCCGGTTCATTAATTCCGGGAAAAATAAAATAAGGATATTTTTAATTAAGAAAATTAATAATTTGGAATATGGTTTGAAATTTTAAAAATATGTTTCAAATTTAAAAGAAAATAATTTGGATTTTGTAATGATTTTTAATTATGCATAATTATGCATAAATGACCAATTTGTAATTTTTGGAAAAATTTGGAGGACCGATTTGGTGATTTTCGAAAATATGATGTTTTTAGTGACTAAATTGAAATGTAAGCTAAACTTAGAATCCTTAGAGGGTCATAAACCCATTTCTAATTTTTGATGATGATTTATTCACCAAAATATATTTTTAATTACTTTTAATTTGGGTTTTTAATCATTTTCTCTCAAAACCACTTTTCTCATCTTTTTCTCTCATTTTCTCTCCACCTTCTCTTCATCTTTTCTTTTCAATTCCTTGCTGATTTTTGCATCTTTTTCCACAAAGATTTACATCACTTGCATCATCTTTCCATCCTTTACAAAACCTATGCATTGATTTCATCAAATCTACATCAAATTGCAACGAATCAAGAAGGGGAAAATCTCATATTTTTGGTGAATAGATATTGAAGGTAATTTTCTGGATTTTTATTATTTTCTAAGGTTCTTTATTGAAATTCCCAAGTATTAGCTTGCTAATCTTTGAATAAAAACTCGATTCTATGTTTTTAATGTTAGATCTAGTGATTTTGTGATGTTTTTGTGAAATCTTTTTAAATCTTGTTCAATGCTGGAAATTAAATGAAATCAATCATGTTTTTATGTTGATTTAATGATTAATTGAGTCTTGATTTGATATCACATTAATTTAATCCCGGAATAATACAATCGGTGTAGTTTTAAGGTGCGTTTCGGTGGTTTTATGGGCTGTTTTAGATGCTTAAATTTTGCTGGAGATATAAGGACGGTTTTGATGTGTTTTTAGATCATATTTGAGGTTGATTAGATGTTAGATTCATTAGGTTTTGGGTTGATGTTGTTCGGATGCGTTTTGGCTTAGTTTTCGGTCTTTTCGGCTAAGTTTTTGGTAGTTTAATGGTGATCGGATATGGCTGTTGGTTTGAGCATGTTATGATGTGAGAATGCTCTGTTTTTAATGTTGTAGAAGAGGTACAAGAAGAAGCTTGGTTGCTGGTGCGTTTGGTGCGATCATCGGAAAGCGGCGAAAGCTCGTTTCGCTTGTTGGTGAGTGGTTTTCGTATTTAAAGCGAATCGCGTTTGGTACGTTCTGTTTTTGGGGGCTATGGAAGAGTGTGAAAACCTTCCATAGTTCAAGAGTAAGTAAAGTATTTGTTTTTGATGAACCGATATGAGTTTCGACAATTTTGACAAAGGTATTTTATTGGTAATGCAATGGGATTTATGGAAGTGCATAAACATGTTTTGAATTGATGCATACATGAGAGATACTTGCTGAAAATGCATGATTTATTTAGCATCCATGATTATGAAAAATTATGAGAAATGATTTGGAGAACCACATGGTTATTTGCCTATTATATGATGGTGCCTTTGGGCATGGCTTTGGTTCATTTGTTGAACATATTATGCATGCTTTATGAGCAGCAAGTTATATGATTTGAAATACAATATGGTCAATTGCCTTATACATGATGGTGCCTTTGGGCATGGCTTTGGTTCATTTGTTGAACATATTATGCATGCATTATGAGCAGCAAGTTATCATGCACATTTGATTATGATATTGGCTTAGTGACACTAACTTTAGATCCGAATACGAATGACATGTCATTAGGATTGAGTGCACTATAAAATAAAGAGAATATTGAATTTGTCTACACGCGTAACAAGGGGACTTTGTGTCTAACGTGCGTGATAGAGCCGTACGGAATATTTGCCTACATGCGTAACAAGGGGACTTTGTGTCTAACGTGCGTGATAGAGCCGCCTACACGCGTAACAAGGGGACTTTGTGTCTAAACGAGCGTGGTAGTGCTAAAGTTGACTTAGTGTCATGGTAAAGTTGACTTTGTGTCATGATGGGGACTTTGTGTCCTGACGGGACAAATGTCTCAAGATCCGTGTATTCGGTGAGCTCAAGGTTCACATTAAGTGTTTCACTAGAAAGCCAATATACATACATGAAATTGAGAAAAGGTTTGAGCATCATTTATAAATTGTTTTGATAAGGTTATGTATACTCAAGGATGCATATGATTTCAAGAACTTGGACAATGGGATTTTAGCATGCATGATTTAACAAAGTATTGCAAATTATGTTTTCTTCATGGTTTTAAATAAATACATTGATAATTATTTGTGGAGCTTCCTCACTAAGCATGTTTGCTTAAGCTCTCTTTTCATCCATGCAGAGAAATAAAGGCACTTGGAGCTTCATTCGAGGCAAGGAGACCAAGGGGAAAGATCACTTTGAATTTGGTATGATTTTGGCCAAGAAATTGGGCAAGGCAATGTGTAACACAATCTATGAGAGGAGTGAGCTTTTAGGCTTTGTTTCATATTGTAATAAGACCATCATTGTTGGTTATTAATTGTTGAACTTTTGTTTTGGTTAAGTTGTTGAAACATGTACCATCATGATTGCTATGTTGTTAATCTCTTCTTAGGGAGCATGCCTATAGATTGAATGATGTCCATGACGTAGTTAATTATGTGCCATATGTTGTTAATCATGTTTAGAATTGAAAGTTGCTGGAAATTACAATTTAGTCCTGGTTATCTTCCTTTGTTCGATTAAGGTACTTGTAGATGTTATTTTGAGCTGAAATTTTGCATGCATGCTTAAAGTTGATTTAATTTTAAGATGGTTAACTTAATTCGGATGAAGTCCTTGTATTTTGGGAAATTTATATTTTGGTCCCTAAATTAAAGAAACATGCAATTGATGATGTTAGAATGATCCGTTTGAGTTGAAATTTGCTATGAGGAAATCTTGTATGTTTAATTGATTATTGATGGAAAGAATTTCTACTTTACTAATCGAATTTAAAAGTTTTACGTTTTAGTCCCTAATCTATGTTAATGTTTAATCGGATGTTTGCTTTTAATTAATGTGTTACCGACAATACTTTGTATGAGACCTTGTCACGTAGGAATAAGGTTATGCATCTAGCTAAGATAAAATAAAAAAATAATAATGGTTTTAGGGTTGTTTATCGAATCGAACCTTCGCGGGTTTGGTTTGATATTCCCCGTGTAACCCGTTAGTGCCGGTTTTGTCTAGGCCGGGCTAAGGGGGTTACACTATTGCTGGCGCAAGAACTGATTTTCCCATGACATTTCTACTCGATCCATCAGCGAGTTCTTTTGTTAAACCTTCCTCCTTCTCCTTTTCCTCGAGAATTTGCTCAGGCATTTCTTCTTGCATAGGTTTAGGTAAGGAATAATCAGTCTTCTTTCGCCCAAACTTATCTTGTAGATTAATCTGTGTGCCACTCCTTAGTCTGATTGCGCTACATTTCTCTTTACCGTGTGGCTTAGTGACTTTAGTATCACTGAGCAGACATCCTGGCAGACGCTTTTGTAATACCGTGACTATTTGGCTAACCTGACTCTATAGAATTCGCAATGAAGAACTGTGGCTTTGTAGTAACGTTCCTTGTTTCTTGATGGTTTTAGTATGCTCTTGTAGCATCGTCTTCGTACGTAGAATAAATTCATGCATAGTCGCTTCCAAAAAACTGTTGTGAGATGATGATACTCCCTCTTTCGAATTATGCCATGGTATATTCGCGTGAAAATTCTGGGTCTCATTAGTATTCTGATTAGGATTGTTGGATCCTTGATTTTCCCATGAAAAATTCAGATGTGGTCGCCATCTTAGATTATAAGTGTTGGAGTAAGGATTGTTGTTGCTTCTGTTGAAATTGCCCAAATAGTCGTCTCTCTCATGAATTCTTGGGCGCTCATTCTCGTGGTAATTGCCATGGCATATTAGACATGCTGAGTTGTCCATCTTTACTTCCTTCACTTCATTGGAACATTGCATATTCTTCAACATATTGGTGATGGCTGAGAGTTGGGCGAATAGTGAATCCTTAGATTCAAGCTCAAATGTCCCTTGTGCCTTTCTTCCGTTCCAAATCTTGTAGAAGGAAATTGATAGTCATTATTGGCAATTCTATTAAGTACATTGAATGCCTCCTCGGGTGATTTGTCTAGCAAAGTTCCATTTGCCGAGGCATCTAGCATCATCCTAGTAGATTCATTGACTCCGTTGTAGAACATCACAACTTGAGTCTAATCTTGAAAACCTTGATTTATACACTTGCGAAGCAATCCCTTGTATCGATCCCAACATTCGCACATTGACTCGTCGTCGCCTTGTCGAAAAGAAGCAATGTCATTCTAAGATGAGCATTGAAATTCGTAGAATTATACCGCAGCAAAAAGCTCTTGCATAGATCAACCCATGACTTTATCGATCCGGATGGTACTCCACTCAACCATTCTCTTGCTCGACCACACAAAGAATAAGGGAATAACTTGAGCTTCAACACATCCTCATGTACTCCTTGTTGATGAAATGAGTCACAAACTTCTAAGAAAGCTCGAATATGATGCCTTGTGTCTTCATGCGCCATACCTCCAAATTGCCCAATTGAATTTAGCATAATAAACATGGTAGACTTTAATTCGAAGTGGGTAGCTTGAATTTCTGGTACAACGATGCCAGAATTTAAATCATCCAAGATGGGATTTAAATGATCCCTAATAGTCCTCGGTCGAGGTGCAGTAGCATAAAGATTTGCCCCGACATTTTGAACTACTAGGTTCTGCATTGGTGGGTCTATAAGTAAACCTTCTTGTCACGTACTAGGAAAAAGCCCTGAAAAGAAAAACAAGTAAAACTGAACTAAAATAAATAAATAAATAAAGTAAAACAAGAATGTCAAGGTAAAAATGACAAACTTTACTCATCAGATCCCCGACAACAGCGCCAAAAACTTGGTGTGTCCTATGTAGTGCCAATATAGAGTATGCGAACACACATATATGTGAAAGTATACACAGTCGTACAAGTAATAAAGGGTGAGTGAGTATCGTTCCCACGAGGATCGGGGTAAAGTATGTAGTCAAATTTGCCAAGGCAAAAAGGTGTCATTAACTAAAAGGAAAATATAGATAAAGATGTAAATAAGTGGTAATGGATATGTACGGTGAAGATATAATGGAGAAATGCTATGGCAATTTCAGAATGCAAGCAACTAAAATATGCCACGGCAAAATGGGATGAATGGTACTGGCAAGATAGATGTATGAATATGGTGTGTGAAGTGTAAGGTAATGTGATTGAAAGTGGACAACGAAAACAGAAGAAACAGAGGAACACTTTCTAAATGCCAAGGCAAAAGCAAGATAAGAGAACACATGTGAGCAATATGTCGTAATGATCCTCAATTGATGAGCCTTGCTGAGAATGACTGGTGGTGACTTCTATGGTCTCCTACCCCTTACCCCTACCTAACATATGGCTGCTACAGTGTATACTTACTCGACCGAGATTTCTAAAGTATTCCCGCTCTCTCGAGTCATAGGAACCTGACAAACTAAAATGCCATGGTATTTTCGCCTGTCACGAAAATAATACTCTAGCCTATCGATTAAAGCACACTCCATTTAGCCATTGAAGCCTTCACCTACGCCTCTCTTGAGTGCTCTAGGATCCAACTAGGTTCTATTTGTAGTCTAGAACCTAATGCTCACGTAGATCCTACCTTAGCTCCTATCGGATGATCTAAGGATCTATAGCTACGCCTCTCTCGAGTGCTCTAGCATGTACCTAAACACGGGACACTCTCGTGCCCCTTACAATGCTTAAATAATTATCAACAGTGAGCAAAGCAAATATACAAACACACAGAAGGCAATATATTAAATAAAAATAAAAGACAATCATCCACAAAAGCATCCACCAAATAAAGCTAACACATGGTAGGTGAAAGAGTTTAAGAACAAATATTAACCACTAATACCATCCTTAAATCATCCACATAAAACCTCTTAAAGATATAAAATAAAGCAAAAGAAGAGGAAAGAAGACACCCTCGGTCCGCGCCACCGTCGGCCTCTTTGACCACCATGGGACGCCTTAGCGTGCTAGCCCCTCTCGGGTGCCTAGTACGTCACTCCCTTCAAACTCTATCAATAGAGGAACCCTTC
Organism: Abelmoschus esculentus; assembly: GCA_035048815.1. Taxonomy (NCBI): domain Eukaryota; kingdom Viridiplantae; phylum Streptophyta; class Magnoliopsida; order Malvales; family Malvaceae; genus Abelmoschus; species Abelmoschus esculentus. The sequence goes on along the minus strand of JAUCBN010000008.1, from coordinate 16,437,938 downwards.
GGTTGGGGAAGAAACCTGGAAACTTTCCTCACCACTTTTTGCTCTTCTCGTGACTCAAAATCTTCTCCAAAAGTCCTCCTTTTTCTTGAATAAAGGTTGCCCTTTTATAAGAGGGTGAAAAACCCTAAAAGATAGGTAAAAATCCATTTCTGCCATCTTCTTGTTGTGGCATTTCTGCAGGACTGGCAGAGGTGACAGTGGTCCCCTATTGAGCTGGTTTGCATACAAGCCATATTTGTTGTGGTCCCTTACCGAGGTGGCTATATCCAGGCTGTAGTGGTCCCGATCGGTTGGGATGGTTGTAGCCGGCTGTATTGGCTCCAGCTGGCACTCCTCTCAAAATATCTTCTTGTCCTGTAGTGCAGCACAGGAGGTCTCTAAAATTACCATGGCATTTTCCTTTTGCTATCCTTTTGCGAATATCTAACATGCTCACAGTGGTCCCCTACTGAGGTGGCTGTAGCCAGGCTGTAATGGCGCCATCTGTCACTCTTATCAAAATATCTCCTTGTCGTTTAGCTCAGCATAGGAGTCCTCTAGATTTGCCATGGCATTTTCCCATTGCTATCCTTCTGCAAATGCCATGACAAATTTCCTCAACTTCCAACTTTGCTTTACCTGTACAACACCAACCAAAAGCACGACCTTTCCCGTAAAATAGCACCTATTTCTGCACTATAGATTCGAAAACATAAACAAACACCAAATGCAATGTTATGATCCTAAATGCAACTAAATGAACCTAAATGTGCTTGAAGACAATAAATAACTTAAGTACAAATGCTCTAAATATAACAATTTTACGGAGTTATCACTGACGTAAGGCAGTGCAAAAGAAAAGACAATTATTTCAAGTAAAGGCAGGTATAAAAAAATTTTCAATTAAGGCATCAAGTTACTTCCTTTTCTTGTATTGCCGTGACAGTGGGCTACCCTTGGCACCGCACTCATATACCCCAAACTCAAACTGAGCATCATCCTCAATGCTTAAATCTCACAGTAAGTATAAGAAAATAAATAAAGAACAAGCCAGTAAATTATTCAGATTTTGAAGAGCTGTTGGAAACAACTATCGTTCTAGGTTTTCCTGTCGATGTTTTTATTTTGGACCCTTATCCTGGTGAGTGTTGTATTTTCTCCTGTCGGGGCGGCTGCACTTTTTTGGGTGTTGGCTTCGGCCTTGGGGCAGTAACTTCCCCGCCTTCTTCTTCGTCACTAATTACTTATGTCTGCATCATGTGCATTCCTCCTTCTACCTCGGCATATGAGACTCCTAGCTAAGCATGCGATGAGTTTTGATGGACATACTCATCAATCTCCCTAGAGAGACTGTCTCTAGAGAAACTGCCCATTGGAATGGGGCAGTTTGGTGGAGAGTTGTAAACAACTCTCCTTTTTGATAGTCGCCTGATGGTGGATGATGTCGCGGTAGTGTTTGCTGGTCTAGATGTTCCGACAGCATGAAATTATTGTGGTGGTCTTGCAGTGAAGAATGATCTTGGCTTTGGCGCAGGGGTAGTTTCTGTGTAGCGGCAGTGACAAATATGTTTCCTGGGAATTCTGGAAACTGCATTCCTTGAGTGGGGAAATTTTGTGTCATCATGTGTGCAAGAGTGTTGTTGAAATCTCTCTGGTACTCTATGTATCATTGTTGTCGAAGGTCCATGTCTGTCATCCTTTGTAGAATCTCTTGGTATAGATCTGCTGCGGCAGGGGCTTCGATAATGCCTGGCATCTCGGCCGTGTACTGCCCTCCAGCAGTGCAGTCAGTACTGAAATGTTGAGGTGTTGCTTGCACTGGTTTTGCTTGCATTATCTGCATTACTCTATGGCAGAATTCTTTAGTCCAACCTTGTCGTTGATTTGTGTATTCATCTATTTCTTCTATTGGGACACCTGCAGCAATGCACAAGGCAGGGATTAAACAGGGAAAATATAAAAGACCTTGTTCTTTCTTATCGTAGTCATAAATTTATTGAAGAATGATCTCTCCAACATCTATGGTCCGCTTGTTGGTGATTGATTGGATGAGCAACAATCTTCTTCTATCAACTATGCTATTGTGAGATGTAAGCATGAGGCGTCCCTTCACAAATGTGTACCAAAGCTTGGCTTCGGGTTTTAGGCTGAGCCTTGTTACACAACCCCTATGGGCACCGATTTCCCATGGAGTGTTATCGTAACAAAGTTCTTCCTTGATTGCTTCGTAATCCTCATTAGTGATTTCTTTATAGAATTCACCATGTTCATCGCGTATGGGGGCAAGGCCGTAGTATTGGTTGATTGCTTCGGCATTAAGGGCGACTGGCTTGTCAAGGCAATGAATATACAGGTTGCCCTCGCTTGGCATATGTGCGTAAAATTCACGTACAATTGTTGCATTTGCTTGGGGAGGCTGTAGGTAGAAGATTTCTCAATCTTGATATTTGATTTTATCAATCAAGAATGGTTCAATGCCATAGTTGTGTTCATTCGAATGTTGGAAACCTTGCTCCTCCCATAACTGTCGAGCAACAAATGATCTGTTGAATCATTCAGTAACAACGGTAGGATAAAAACGGTTGTATGTAGCTATGGATGATTCTTGAATATTTGGGATGTTGATGAGAGATTCTTTAAAAATAGTCTGAAAGTTGTAAGAATACAGGTAATATTGCAGAGAGTATTGTGAGGAAGATTGCAATTCTAAATAAATTTCAAGAATGCAAGAGTGAATAGTTTCAACAAGGAAGTTGCTTATATAGGCCTCGGCAGATATAACCGTTTGATTTCTAGTCGTTAGGCTTTTCTACCGTTTCAAATAGTAACTACTCGCTAGCATTTAATACCATGGCAGAAAATTCGACAGATAACCGTTACACTGTTTTTGCCCATAGGAACTACTGTGGCTCTAACACTGTGTACTGTCGCGGCAGTAGACTTCCTGTTGTGCACTGTTTCTCTGTTATTCTTGCTTTATTATCCTAAAAATAAATAAATAAGATAAAAATATCTTAAAGATAATTATTAATGTACTTAAATAAATAAAAATAAAATTTTGAAATTGTTAACCTAAATTAATACTAATATAATAATACAAAGAGTAGAGAAGAAATTAAGTTACTAGGGGAGTGCATGAAAATACATCTCCCAATTTGTCCCTCTCTTTATGGCCAAGATGATGTTTCTGTGATTGTTGGTCATCCTTATCAGGTTCTTCTTTGTGTGTGGCCTCTGTTGTGGATTTAATTCTTTTTCCAAACATTCTACCGAGCATGCTGCTAAGGTAGGATATTTTGGTGTTTGTGGCATAGATGGCCTTGTACTCTTCTGGATCATCAAATTTGTTTAGATTGTGGAAGGCATTGAGTTTGACTTGTTGGTCATTGACCCTCATAGTCAACTCTCCATTTTCCACATCAATTAAGGTGCGTCTAGTAGCAAGGAAAGGTCTTCGCAGGATGAACGGTGCTTTTTCATCTACTTCACAATCAAGGACAAGAAAGTCAACTAGAAAATAAATTTTTTGACTCTTACCAATATGTTCTCAATTTTTCCTTCGGGGTGCACATATGATCGATCCGCAAGTTGGAGCAACACTGTTGTTGGTTTGGCCCTTCCTATGTTGAGCTTTTGGAAAACTGAATTAGGCATTAGGTTGATGCTTGCTCCAAGGTCATATAGGGCCTTTTCTTTATAGTTATTTCCAATTGCACAAGGTATGGTGAAACAACCAGGATCCTTTAGTTTGGGTGGTATGCGATTGTGCAACATTGCCATGCACCCTTCAGTTGCTGCCACTGTCTCAAACTCACCTAGTATCTTTCTTTTAGATACAATGTCTTTCAAGAATTTAGCATAGTTGGGCATTTGTTCAATTGCCTCAACAAGTGGTAAGTTGATGTGGACTTGTTTCAGAATATCAAGAAATTTCTTGAACTGATGGTCCTGTTTCTGTTTTTTCAGCCTTTGTTGGAAAGGTGGTGGTGGTCTCATCTCACCCAGGGTTTCATTAGATTGAAATTTAATGCCTGGGACCACTATTTGTCTTGCTGTCTCGGCAGGAAGTGCAGGTGCTGCTGAGCTTTCTACTGGGGCATCGTCTTCGTGCTCAGTTTGTTCAGCATCTAAGTCCTCCTTATCTGTATCCTCTTGTATTGTTTGTGGAGATTTGGTTGCTGAATTACCCATTGTTTCTTTCAGTTGTAGGCCAATTCTTGTTGTGATTGATTTGCACTGTTCATGGTCCATTCCTTTAGCAACTTCAGTATTGCTAGGTAATCACCCTTGTGGTCTTGTATTTTGTCTTAGAGCAAATTGACCAACTTGGGTTTCTATTGATTTTATTGCAGTATCTTGGTTTTGTAGCCTCATCTCTGTTCTGTTCATGAAGTCATCAGTCCTCTTCATGAAATTACTGTTCTCAAACGTATATGATTCAGTTTTCATAATAAAGGCCTTGAGTGTATTTTCTAGTAAATTCATAGGTTGTTGTTGATGATGTATCTGCTGCTGCGATAGTGACTGATAATCGGAGGTCTGGTTGGTGGGGTTGAAGGGATTGTTTGAGTTACTCCATGAAAAGTTTGGGTGCCTTTTCCGAGCCGGATTGTATATATTTGACATCATGTTGTTATTCCGATTATAATTTCCTACATAAAATTCAGTTTCCTCGTCTTGCATATACTTAGAAGAATTTATAGCCTTCACTTCATGAGTATTCTATTGTACTTGCATGTTCTGAACCATTTTTGTTAAAGATGCCAACTTGCTGCCTTCGAATTATTGGTTTCTAACTCGTTTATCGTGGCATGGCATCTTAATCCTCCTCGCCTAGAAGTAGGAAATTGGAAATCATTCTTTGCGAGTTTGTTCAGAATCTCTATAGCTTCTTCTGGGGCCTTGTCAAGGAGTGTGTCATTTGCTGAGGCATCCAACATCATTCTAGTCGGGGCATTGATGGTATTATAGAACATGATTACTTGCGTTCATAATGGGAATCCATGTAGTGGACATCTGTTCAGTAACTCTCTATAGCGGTCCCAAGCCTCGTACAAAGGTTCATCATTAGCCTGTCTAAATGAAGTGATCTCATTACTGATTCTATCATATAGATTTGTAGGGTTAAATCTCGTAATAAATTCTCAGCAGAGTTCACTCCAAGATCCAATTGATCATGCCGTAATATTGTTTAACCAGGTTTTGGCCCTATCCCTCAGTGAATAGAGGAAAAGTTTCAGCCTCAAAATATCTTCATGTACTCCTCGGATTGTGGAAGAGTTGCATACTTCCATGAAGGATTTGAGATGCTTCCTAGCATCTTCTGTTGCAGCCCCACTGAATTGTCCAATAGTATTTAACATATTGAACATTACTGGTTTAAGTCTTTGATAAGTCATTTTGATTTCTGGGTCGATATCACGTAAGGGAGTGCTAGGTTTAGCCCTAGTCATACACCAAAGATAAAATAGATTTTTTTTTAATTTTTTATAATAACTTAAAAGCAAGAAAATTAAAGAAAACAAAATTTAGTTGTCAGTCCTCGGAAATGTAACCCCCTTAGCTCGGCCTAGACGGTACCGACACTAACGGGTCACACGGGGAATATCAAACCAAACCTGCGAAGGTTCGATTCGATAAACAACCCTGAAATCGTTATATATTTTTTTATTTTATCTTGCCTAGATGCGCAATCTGATTCCTACGTGTCAAGGTCTCATACAAGGCATTACCGGTAACACATTAATTAAAAGCATACATCCGATTAAGCACTACGTAGATTAAGGACTAAAATGTAAAACTTTTAAATTCATTTAGTAAAGTAAAAATTCTTTCCATCAATGATTAATTAAACATACAAGAGTTCCTCACAGCAAATTTCAACTCAAGTGGATCATTCTATCATCTTCAATTGCATGTTTCTTTAATTTAGGGACCAAAATGTAAATCTTCCAAAATTCAAGGACTTCATCCAATTTAGGTTAACTATCTTGAAATTAAATCAACTTTATGCATGCATGCAAAATTTCAGCTCAAAATAACATCGGTAACTACCTTAATTGAACTAAGGAAGATATCCGGGACTAAAATATAACTTCTAGCAACTTTCAATTCTTGGTGACCAAAGGTTTCGAAACCTTCCCAGAGGTTCCGAAACTTTTCGCGTCCAGTAGCTTCCTAGAATTGAAACTGCCCGCAAGGTTTCGAAACCTTGTGAAGGTTTCGAAACTATTTGACAAAGGTTTCGGAACCTTCACCTAAAGGTTTCGAAACTTTGGGTCTGGAACTAAGAGTTTCATTACACCAAATGAACACCAATTACTCAATACTCACCCATTAAATACCACCACTAGATGCACCAGTCCTAGGTATAATTAGCAACTTATGGCACATAATCAACGTCACGAACACCAATCAAGCTATAGGCATACTCCCTAGGAAATGATTAACAACATAACAATCATGCTAGTACATGCTAGTACATGCTCCTACAATTCAAACAATTCCAAAGTTCAACAATTAACAATCAAACAATAGTGGTCTTATTACAACATAAGCCAAAGCCTAAGTACACACTCCTTACATAGGTTGTGTTACACATTGTCTTGCCCAATTTATTTGCCAAAAACATACCAAATTCAAAGTGATTCTTCCCCTTGGTTTCCTTGCCTCGAACAAAGCTCCAAGTGCCTTTATTTCTCTGTATGGATGAGAAGAGAGCTTAAACAAACATGCTTAGTGAGGAAGCTCTACACAAATCATCAATGCATCTATTTAAAATATTAATGAAACCATAATTTGCAATACATTATCCAATCATGCATGCTAATAACACATGCTCATGTTCTTTAAACCATATGCATCCTTGAGTTTACATAACCTTGTCAAAACAATTTATAAATGATGCACAATCTTCTTTTCAAATTCATGTATGTATATTGGTATTCTAGTGACCACTTTAATGTGAACCTTAAGCTCACCGAATACACGGATCCATTGTTAGAGACTATTGTCCCGTCATGACACGAAGTGACCATTGACATGACACGAAGTCACCATTGACATGATACGAAGTCACCATTAGCACTACTACGTACGATTGGACACATAGTCAACCTTGTTACGTATAGGCGGCTCTACCACGCACGGTTGGACACAAAGTCACCCTTGTTTACGTGTAGGCAATATTCTGTATTCTCAATTTTATTTATAGTGCACTTGAGACAATCCTAATGACATGTCATTCGTATTCAAATCTAAAGTTAGTGTCACTAAGCCCATATCATAACCAAATATGCATGATAACTTGCTACTCATAATGCATGCATAATATGTTTAACAAATGAACCAAAAGCCATGCCCAAAGGCACCATCATGTATAAGACAATTAACCACATTGTATTCCAAATCATTTCTCATAATTTTCCATAATCATGGATGCTAAATAAGCTATGCATTTCAGCAAGTAATTCTCATGTATGCACCATTTTAAAATCATTTCTCATAATTTTCCAACATAATGCCTTTATAAAATGTAGCCGAAACTCATATCGGTTTATCAAAAACAATTACTTTACTTACTCTTGAACTATGGAAGGTTTTCACACTCTTTCATAGTCCCCAAAACAGAACCGTACCAAATGCGATTCGCTTTAAATCCGTAATCACTCACCAACAAGCAAAACGAGCTTTCGCCGCTATCCGATGATCGTGCCTACGCACCAGCAATCAAGCACCTTCTTGTACCTCTTCTACAACATTAAAAATAGAGCATTCTCACATCATAACATGCTCAAACCAACAACCATATCTGATCACCATTAAACTACCGAAAACTTAGCCGAAAAGACCGTAAACTAAGCCGAAACGCATCCAAACAACATCAGCCCAAAACCTAATGAATCTAACGTCTAATCTACTTCAATTATGAACCAAAAACACATCCAAAACATCCTTATATCTCCAGCAACATAAAAGCATCTAAAACAGCCCCTAAAACAACCGAAAAGCACCTTAAAACTACACCGATTGCATTATTCTGGGAATAAATTAATGTGCAATCAAATGAAGATTCAATTAATCATTTAATTAACATAAAAACACAATTGAATCCATCTAATTCCAGCATTTAATAAGATCCAAAAAGATTTCACAAAAACACTAGATGTAACATTAAAAACATAGAATCAAGTTTTTATTCAAAGATTACCAAGCTAATACTTGGGAATTTCAATAAAAAACCTTAGAAAAGAATAAAAATCCAGAAAATTACCTTCAAGATCTATTCACCAAAAAGATGTAATTTCCTCTTCTTGATTCCTTGCAACTTGATGTTGATTTGATGAAATTGATACTTAGGTTTTGTAAAGGATGGAAAGATGATGCAAATGATGTAATCTTTGTTGAAAAAGATGCAAAAAATCAGCAAGGAAATAAAGAAAAAAGATGAAGAGAAAGTGGAGAGAAAATGAGAGAAAAGTGGTTTGGAGAGAAAATGATTAAAAATCTCTAATTAAAGTAATTAAAATACATTTTGGTGAATAAATCATTATTAAAAATTAAAAATGGGTTTATGGCCCTCTAAGGATTCTAAGTTTAGCTTGCTTTTCAATTTAGTCACTAAAACATTGATTTTTCCGAAAATTACAAAATAGTCCTCCAATTTTCCCAAAAATTTACAAATTGGTCATTTATGTACAATTAAGCATAATTAAAAATCATTGTAAAATCCAAATTATTCCCTTTTAAATTTTGAAACACATTTTCAATATTTCAAATCATATCCCAAAATTATTATTTTTCTTAATTAAAAATATTCTTATTTTATCTTTCCTGGAATAATGAACCGGAGAACCCGATTCGACCCGAATCAAATTCTCCTAACTAAGCTTAAACTAATAACCCCAAAAATGGGATGTTACAGGCAACGACGCCAAAAACTTGATGCATATAATAAAAGCGCAATTATGTGCAAGTGTACACGTCAAGTAATATAATGATAAGTATTTATCGAATATCATTCTCCACAGGAACTGGTGTACTTAATATACCTCCTTCTACTTCCTTGCTCCTAAAATTATTAAAATAAAAACACAAGTAAAAAGATTTGTTGAATAACTAAAGAACAAAAGCTTAAATAAAAGGTTGATAATGAATAGAGAGAATGGGTATCATATAGTGGATTCGATTGATCTGTTCTTGTTCAATATAATGGCACAACACTGTCTCGGCAGCGTTAGTGTTTCCTGTCGTGATAATCTCTAGTTCTTGGGCAGTTTAATCAAAGCTCGGCAAAGTGTCCTTAGGTATCCCCGCTTATCTCTAAGTCGAAGTACTATTGATGACCAATCCTTGATGATACCTCTCGGCGTGAATCAATGATAATCAACAACCAATCTCACACTTCTTTTAGCTGCTAAAATTACCTATCTCTAGGCCGAGTTAGTGTCTACAACATTGCACTTATCCTTTTCGTGAATCTAACTCTCTCGATATTAGATAAATGAATTACTTACAAACTTCTCTCTCGAGTTTGAATACAAGAACAAAGAATGTCAATAGGATAAGCAAACTTTGATGTTTTTATTGTATTGAAACAAAGAAGCAAAATACAATCTTCTCGCACTAATATTCTACAACCTTCACCTAACCCTAAGAAAGCTTAGAACATATTGTAAAAGAATAGCACAATTCTTAGGGTAAAGTTTTTTCTCTAATTCGGCTCCCTCTATACATTGGACGGCTCATGTATTTATAGCCTGGACCTAGGGTAACTTTTCCTAAGTAGAGTATAACTTGGAGTAGAGAACAAGTAATAAAAATATAATATTTCCAAGTTTAATTCTATCTAGAAGATTATTCCCGTGTGGCCTTTGAATTGATCTTTTCACGTACTAATCTGCTCCGATCCAAACACTTTAAGTCCAGAAATTCTCAGCTCATTTTCTCTTTCATTCACCCAACATCAGTACTTGAGCTTCTGCTACTGTGACATTGCTTCTGCCTTCGGTTTTGCTGCTACCTCAACAATGGTTCTACCTTCGGCACTACTGCTATCTCGGCAGGTATTTCCTACAACTATACAAAAAGATGCCATAAAGCCTTCTTTTCTCACAAATATCATCTTTATATGTTGTGGCAGTAAAATGTCAGTTATTGAACAATAAGTATATGTATCAGCTCAAATTAGTGGGTAATAAGTACATATTGTTTAGAAAAAGAATAGTAAATAATAGCCTTTTTAGGCACTCATCAAGGATCATGCACGACTATTCGAATGGTCAGGACTCTCCTTAGTTTCCAAACGCTTCATCTCCTCACCGGCCACTCTTCCGATGATCACGCCATCGCCGTTGACGGATCAAATGGTCCCTTATTCATCCTGACCACAAGAAATTTCTCCGAGCAACAAATCGAGATGCAAGAAAATAACCAAACATCAGAAAAAAACGATGCCAATGGGACGAAGGAGCTTCTGAACAAAATTATACAGATTAATCTCAAATTTTCAGCTTTTTACTCGGTTAAAATTCGAACGGAATCTCTATAAAGCTCATATAGACATGCCCCTTTTAATCGCTTCAAAATGACAACCAAATTTTATTAAAATCAGATTTTATGATTTCAAATATTTAATTATTTTCTTTTGAACAAAATTATACAGATTAATCTGAACTTTTTAGAATTTTACTCGGTTAAAATTAGAACGAAATATCTATAAAGCCCATTTAGACATGCACGTTTTAATCCCAACAAAACGACAACCAAATGATATTAAATCAAATTTTATGAGTTTAAATATTTAATTATAGGATTTTGAACAAAATTATACAGATTAATCTCAAATTTTAGGGTTATTACTCGCTTAAAATTTGAATGGATTCTCTACAGAGCACATTTAGACATGCTCGTATTAATCGCATGAAAACGACAACCAAATATTATTAAATTAAATTTTATGAGTTCAAATAGTTAATTATAGGCTTTTGAACAAAATTATACAAATTAATCTCAAACTTTCAGCTTTTTACTCAGTTAAAATTTGAACGGAATCTCTATAAAGCCCATTTAGACATGCACATTTTAATCGCATCAAAACAACAACCAAATTTTATTAAAATCAAATTTTATGATTTCAAATATTTAATTATTTTCTTTTGAACAAAATTATACAGATTAATCTGAAATTTTTAGAATTTTACTCGGTTAAAATTAGAACGGAATCTCTATAAAGCCCATTTAGACATGCACGTTTTAATCCCAACAAAACGACAACCAAATGTTATTAAATCAAATTTTATGATTTTAAATATTTAATCATGGGCTTTTGAACAAAATTATACAGATTAATCTCAAATTTTAAGGTTTTTACTCGGTTAAAATTTGAACGGAATCTCTATAAAGCCCATTTAGACATGCACATTTTAATCGCATCAAAACAACAACCAAATTTTATTAAAATAAAATTTTATGATTTCAAATATTTAATTATTTTCTTTTGAACAAAATTATACAGATTAATCTGAAATTTTCAGAATTTTACTCGGATAAAATTAAAACAAAATCTCTATAAAGCTCATTTAGACATGCACGTTTTAATCCCAACAAAACGACAACCAAATGTTATTAAATCAAATTTTATGAGTTTAAATATTTAATTATGGGCTTTTGAACAAAATTATACAGATTAATCTCAAATTTTAAGGTTTTTACTCGGTTAAAATTCGAACGGAATCTCTATAAAGCCCATTTAGACTTGCACGTTTTAATCGCATCAAAACGACAACCAAATTTTATTAAATTAAATTAAATTTTATGAGTTTGAATTGTTAATTATAGTCTTTTGAACAAAATTATACAGATTAATCTCAAATTTTCAGTTTTTTACTTAGTTAAAATTCGAACGGAATCTCTATAAAGCCCATTTAGACATACACGTTTTAATCGCATCAAAACGATAACCAAATTTTATTAAAATCAAATTTTATGATTTCAAATATTAAATTATTAGGTTTTGAACAAATTTATACAGATTAATCTAAATTTTTAGAATTTTACTCGTTTAAAATTAGAACGAAATCTCTATAAAGCCCATTTAGACATGGACGTTTTAATCCCCACAAAATATCAACCAAATGTTATTAAATCAAATTTTATGAGTTTAAATATTTAATTATGGGCTTTTGAACAAAATTATACAGATTAATCTCAAATTTTAGGGTTATTACTCGGTTAAAATTTGAACGGATTCTCTATAGAGCACATTTAGACATGCTCGTATTCATCGTATCAAAACGACAATCAAATGTTATTAAATTAAATTTTATGATCTGAAATAGTTAATTATAGGCTTTTGAACAAAATTATACAGAGTAATATCAAATTTTTAGCTTTTTACTCGGTTAAAATTCGAACGGAATCTCTATAAAGCCCATTCAGACTTGCACGTTTTAATCGCATCAAAACGACAACCAAATTTTATTAAATTAAATTAAATTTTATGAGTTTGAATAGTTAATTATAGGCTTTTGAACAAAATTATACAAATTAATCTCAAATTTTCAGTTTTTTACTCAGTTAAAATTCGAACGGAATCTCTATAAAGCCCATTTAGACATACACGTTTTAATCGCATCAAAACGACAACCAAATTTTATTAAAATCAAATTTTATGATTTCAAATATTAAATTATTAGGTTTTGAACAAATTTATACAGATTAATCTAAATTTTTAGAATTTTACTCGGTTAAAATTAGAACGAAATCTCTATAAAGCCCATTTAGACATGCACGTTTTAATCCCCACAAAATATCAACCAAATGTTATTAAATCAAATTTTATGAGTTTAAATATTTAATTATGGGCTTTTGAACAAAATTATACAGATTAATCTCAAATTTTAGGGTTATTACTCGGTTAAAATTTGAACGGATTCTCTATAGAGCACATTTAGAAATGCTCGTATTCATCGTATCAAAACGAAAACCAAATGTTATTAAATTAGATTTTATGATCTGAAATAGTTAATTATAGGCTTTTGAACAAAATTTTACAAAGTAATATCAAATTTTTAGCTTTTTACTCGGTAAAAATTCGAACGGAATCTCTATAAAGCCCATTTAGACTTGCACGTTTTAATCGCATCAAAACGACAACCAAATTTTATTAAATTAAATTAAATTTTATGAGTTTGAATAGTTAATTATAGGCTTTTGAACAAAATTATACAAATTAATCTCAAATTTTCAGTTTTTTACTCAGTTAAAATTCGATTGGAATCTCTATAAAGCCCATTTAGACATGCACGTTTTAATCGCATCAAAACGACAACTAAATTTTATTAAAATCAAATTTTATGATTTCAAATATTAAATTATTAGGTTTTGAACAAATTTATACAGATTAATCTTAATTTTTAGAATTTTACTCGGTTAAAATTAGAACGAAATCTCTATAAAGCCCATTTAGACATGCACGTTTTAATCCCCACAAAATATCAACCAAATGTTATTAAATCAAATTTTATGAGTTTAAATATTTAATTATGGGCTTTTGAACAAAATTATACAGATTAATCTCAAATTTTAGGGTTATTACTCGGTTAAAATTTGAACGGATTCTCTATAGAGCACATTTAGACATGCTCGTATTCATCGTATCAAAACGACAATCAAATGTTATTAAATTAAATTTTATGATCTGAAATAGTTAATTATAGGCTTTTAAACAAAATTATACAAAGTAATATCAGATTTTTAGCTTTTTACTCGGTTAAAGTTCGAACGGAATCTCTATAAAGCCCATTTAGACTTGCACGTTTTAATCGCATCAAAACGACAACCAAATTTTATTAAATTAAATTAAATTTTATGAGTTTGAATAGTTAATTATAGGCTTTTGAACAAAATTATACAGATTAATCTCAAATTTTTAGTTTTTTACTCAGTTAAAATTCGAACGGAATCTCTATAAAGCCTATTTAGACATACACGTTTTAATCGCATCAAAACGACAACCAAATTTTATTAAAATCAAATTTTATGATTTAGAATATTTAATTATGGACTTTTGAACAAAATTATGCAGATTAATCTAAAATTTTAAGGTTTTTACTCGGTTAAAATTCGAACGAATTCTCTATAGAGCACATTTAGACATGCTTGTTTTAATTGCATTAAAACGACAACCAAATGTTATTAAATTAAATTTTATGAGTTTAAATATTTAATTATGGGCTTTTGAACAAAATTATACAGTTTAATCTCAAATTTTAAGGTTTTTATTCGGTTAAAATTCGAACGGATTTTCTATAGAGTACATTTAGACATGCTCGTATTAATCCCATCAAAACGACAACCAAATGTTATTAACTTAAATTTTATGAGCTCAAATAGTTAATTATAGGCTTTTAAACAAAATTATACAGATTAATCTCAAATTTTCAGGTTTTTACTCGGTTAAAATTCGAACGGAATCTCTATAAAGCCCATTTAGACATGCAAATTTTAATCGTATCAAAACGACAACAAAATTTTATTAAAATCAAATTTTATGATTCCAAATATTTAATTATTAGATTTTGAACAAAATTATACAGATTAATCTGAACTTTTTAGAATTTTACTCGGTTAGGATTCGAACGGAATCTCTATAAAGCCCATTTAGACATGCACGTTTTAATCCCAACAAAACGACAACCAAATGTTATTAAATCAAATTTTATGAGTTTAAATATTTAATTATGGGATTTTGAACAAAATTATAAAGATTAATCTCAAATTTTAAGGTTTTTACTCAGTTAAAATTCGAATGGATTCTCTATAGAGCACATTTAGACATGTTTGTATTAATCGTATCAAAACGATAACCAAATGTTATTAAATTAAATTTTATGAGTTCAAATAGTTAATTATAGGCTTTTGAACAAAATTATACAAATTAATCCTAAATTTTTAGCTTTTTACTCTGTTAAAATTCGAACGGAATCTCTATAAAGCCCATTTAGACATGCACGTTTTAATCGCATCAAAACGACATCCAAATGTTATTAAATTAAATCTTATGAGTTCAAATAGTTAATTATAGGCTTTTGAACAAAATTATAAAGATTAATCTCAAATTTTAAGGGTTTTACTCAATTAAAATTCGAACGGATTCTCTATAGAGCACATTTAGATATGCTCGTATTAATCTTATCAAAACAACAACCGAATGTTATTAAATTAAATTTTATGAGTTTAAATAGTTAATTATAGGCTTTTGAACAAAATTATAAAGATTAATCTCAAATTTTAAGGGTTTTACTCGGTTAAAATTCAAAAGGATTCTCTATAGAGCACATTTAAACATGCTCGTATTAATCGCATCAAAACGACAACCAAATGTTATTAAATTAAATTTTATGAGTTTAAATAGTTAATTACAGGCTTTTCAACAAAATTATACAGATTAATCTCAAATTTTAAGGGTTTTACTCGGTTAAAATTCAAACAGATTCTCTATAAAGCACATTTAGACATGCTCGTATTAATCGCATCAAAACGACAATCAAATGTTATTAAATTAAATTTTATGAGTTTAAATAGTTAATTATAAGCTTCTTAACAAAATTATACAGATTAATCTCAAATTTTCAGCTTTTTAATCGGTTAAAATTCGAACGGAATCTCTTTAAAACCCATTTAGACATGCTCGTTTTAATCGCCTCAAAACGACAACCAAATTTTATTGAAATCAAATTTTACGATTTCAAATATCTAATTATTAGCTTTTGAACAAAATTATATAGATTAATCTGAAGTTTTCAGAATTTTACTCGGTTAAAATTCGAACGGAATCTCTATAAAGCCCATTTAGACATGCACATTTTAATCCCAAAAAAACGACAACCAAACGTTATTAAATCAAATTTTATGAGTTTAAATATTTAATTATGGGATTTTGAAAAAATTATACGTTTTAATCTCAAATTTTAAGGTTTTTACTAGGTTAAAATTTGAACGGATTCTCTATAGAGCACATTTAGACATGTTTGATTTAATCGCATCAAAACGACAACCAAATGTTATTAAATTAAATTTTATGAGTTTAAATAGTTAATTATAAGCTTCTGAACAAAATTATACAGATTAATCTCAAATTTTCAGCTTTTTACTCGGTTAAAATTCAAACGGAATCTCTATAAAGCCCATTTAGACATGTACGTTTTAATCGCATCAAAACGATAACCAAATTTTATTAAAATCAAATTTTATGATTTCAAATATCTAATTATTAGCTTCTGAACAAAATTATACAGATTAATCTCAAATTTTCAGATTTTTACTCGGTTAAAATTCGAACGGAATCTCTATAAAGCCCATTTAGACATGCACGTTTTAATCGAATCAAAACGACAACCAAATTTTATTAAAATCAAATTTTATGATTTCAAATATCTAATTATTAGCTTTTGAACAAAATTATACAGATTAATCTCAAATTTTCACAATTTTACTCGGTTAAAATTAGAATAGAATCACTATAAAGCCCATTTAGACATGCACGTTTTAATCCCAACAAAACGATAACCAAATGTTATTAAATCAAATTTTATGAGTTTAAATATTTAATTATGGGCTTTTAAACAAAATTATACATATTAATCAAAAATTTTAATGTTTTTATTCGGTTAAAATTCGATCGGAATATCTATAGAGTACATTTAGACATGCTCGTATTAATCGCATCAAAACGACAACCAAATGTTATTAAATTAAATTTTATGAGTTCAAATAGTTAATTATAGGCTTTTGAACAAAATTATACAGATTAATCTAAAATTTTAAGGTTTTTATTCGGTTGAAATTCGAACGGATTATCTATAGAGTATATTTAGACATGCTCGTATTAATCACATCAAAACGACAACCAAATGTTATTAAATTAAATTTTATGAGTTCAAATAGTTAATTATAGGCTTTTGAACAAAGTTATACAGATTAATCTCAAATTTTCGGCTTTTTACTTGGTAAAAATTCGAACGGAATCTCTATAAAGCCCATTTAGACATGCACGTTTTAATCGCAACAAAACGACAACCAAATTTTATTAAAATAAAATTTTATGATTTCAAATATTTAATTATTAGCTTTTTTACAAAATTATACAGATTAATCTGAAATTTTCAGAATTTTACTCGGTTAAAATTAGAACGGAATCTCTATAAAGCCCATTTAGACATACACGTTTTAATCCCAACAAAACGACAACCAAATGTTATTAAATCAAATTTTATGAGTTCAAATATTTAATTATGGGCTTTTGAACAAAATTATACAGATTAATCTCAAATTTTAAGGTTTTTATTCGGTTAAAATTCGAACGGATTATCTATAGAGTACATTTAGACATGCTCGTATTAATCACATCAAAACGACAACCAAATGTTATTAAATTAAATTTTATGAGTTCAAATAGTTAATTATAGTCTTTTGAACAAAGTTATACAGATTAATCTCAAATTTTAAGCTTTTTACTCGGTTAAAATTCGAACGGAATCTCTATAAAGCCCATTTAGACATGCACGTTTTAATCGCATCAAAACGACATCCAAATTTTATTAAAATCAAATTTTATGATTTCAAATATTTAATTATTAGATTTTGAATAAAATTATACAGATTAATCTGAAATTTTAAGAATTTTACTCGGTTAAAATTCGAACAGAATCTCTATAAAGCCCATTTAGACATGCACGTTTTAATCCCAACAAAACGACAACCAAATATTATTAAATCAAATTTTATGAGTATAAATATTTAATTATGGGATTTTGAATAAAATTATACAGATTAATCTCAAATTTTAAGGTTTTTACTAGGTTAAAATTTGAACGGATTCTCTATAGAGCATATTTAGACATGCTCGTTTTAATCGCATCAAAACTACAACCAAATGTTATTAAATTAAATTTTATGAGTTTAAATAGTTAATTATAAGCTTCTGAACAAAATTATACAGATTAATCTCAAATTTTCAGCTTTTTACTCGGTTAAAATTCGAACAGAATCTCTATAAAGCCCATTTAGACATGCATGTTTTAATCGCATCAAAACGACAACCAAATTTTATTAAAATCAAATTTTATGATTTCAAATATTTAATTATTAGCTTTTGAACAAAATTATACTGATTAATCTGAAATTTTCAGAATTTTACTCGGTTAAAATTCGAACGGAATCTCTATAAAGCCCATTTATACATGTACGTTTTATTCCCAACAAAACGACAACCAAATGTTATTAAATCCAATTTTATGAGTTTAAATATTTAATTATAGGCTTTTGAACAAAATTATACAGATTAATCTCAAATTTTAAGGTTTTTATTCGGTTAAAATTCGAACGGATTATCTATAAAGCATTTTTAGACATGCTCGTATTAATCGCATCAAAACGACAACCAAATGTTATTAAATTAAATTTTATGAGTTCAAATAGTTAATTATAGGCTGTTGAACAAAATTATACATATTAATCTCAAATTTTCAGCTTTTTAATCGGTTAAAATTCGAACGGAATCTCTAGAAATCCCATTTAGACATTCACGTTTTAATCGCATCATAATGACAACCAAATTTTATTAAAATCGAATTTTATGAGTTTAAATATTTAATTATAGACTCTTGAACAAAATTATACAGATTAATCACAAATTTAAGGTTTTTACTCGGTTAAAATTCGAACGGATTATCTGTAGAGCACATTTAGACATGCTCGTATTAATCGCATCAAAACGACAACCAAATATTATTGAATTAAATCTTATGATTACAAATAGTTAATTATAAGCTTCTGAACAAAATTATACAGATTAATCTCAAATTTTCAGCTTTTTACTTGGTTAAAGTTCGAACGGAATCTCTATAAAGCTCATTTAGACAATTCCCTTTTAATCGCTTTAAAACGACAACTAAATTTTATTAAAATCAGATTCTATGATTTCAAATAATTAATTATTAGCTTTTTTACAAAATTATACAGATTAATCTGAAATTTTCAGAATTTTACTCGGTTAAAATTAGAACGAAATCTCTATAAAGCCCATTTAGACCTGCACGTTTTAATCTCAACAAAACGACAACCAAATATTATTAAATCAAATTTTATGAGTTCAAATATTTAATTATGGGCTTTTGAACAAAATTATACAGATTAATCTCAAATTTTAAAATTTTTATTCGGTTAAAATTCGAACGGATTATCCATAGAGTACATTTAGACATACTCGTATTAATCGCATCAAAACGACAATCAAATGTTATTAACTTAAATTTTATGCGTTCAAATAGTTAATTATAGGCTTTTGAACAAAGTTATATAGATTAATCTCAAATTTTCAGCTTTTTACTCGGTTAAAATTCGAACGGAATCTCTATAAAGCCCATTTAGACATGCACGTTTTAATCGCATCAAAACGACAACCAAATTTTATTAAAGTCAAATTTTATGATTTCAAATATTTAATTATTAGCTTTTGAACAAAATTATACATATTAATCTTGAATTTTCAGAATTTTACTCGGTTAAAATTCGAACAGAATCTCAATATAGCCCATTTAGACATGCACGTTTTAATCCCAAAAAAACGACAACCAAATGTTATTAAATCCAATTTTATGAGTTTAGATATTTAATTATGCCTTTTGAACAAAACTATACAGATTAATCTCAAATTTTAAGGTTTTTATTCGGTTAAAATTCAAACGGATTATCTATAGAGTACATTTAGACATGCTCGTATTAATCACATCAAAACGACAACCAAATGTTATTAAATTAAATTTTATGAGTCCAAATAGTTAATTATAGGCTTTTGAACAAAGTTATACAGATTAATCTCAAATTTTCAGCTTTTTACTTGGTTAAAATTCGAACGGAATCTCTATAAAGCTCATTTAGACATGCTCGTTTTAATCGCATCAAAACGATAACAAAATTTTATTAAAATCAAATTTTATGATTTCAAATATTTAATTATTAGCTTTTGAACAAAATTATATAGATTAATCTTAAATTTTCAGAATTTTACTCGGTTAAAATTCGAACGGAATCTCAATAAAGCCCATTTAGACATGCATGTTTTAATCCCAAAAAAACGATAACCAAATGTTAGTAAATCAAATTTTATGAGTTTAAATATTTAATTATGGAGTTTTGAACAAAATTATACAGATTAATCTCAAATTTTAAGGTTTTTACTAGGTTAAAATTTGAACGGATTCTCTACAGAACACATTTAGACATGTTCGATTTAATCGCATCAAAACAACAACCAAATGTTATTAAATTAAATTTTATGAGTTTAAATAGATAATTATAAGCTTCTGAACAAAATTATATAGATTAATCTCAAATTTTCAGTTTTTCACTCGGTTAAAATTCGAACGGAATCTCTATAAAGCCCATTTAGACATGCATGTTTTAATCGCATCAAAACGACAACCAAATTTTATTAAAATCAAATTTTATGATTTCGAATAATTAATTATTAGCTTTTTTACAAAATTATACAGATTAATCTGAAATTTTCAGAATTTTACTCGGTTAAAATTAGAACGGAATCTCTATAAAGCCCATTTAGACATGCACATTTTAATCCCAACAAAACGACAACCAAATATTATTAAATCAAATTTTATGAGTTCAAATATTTAATTATGGGCTTTTGAAAAAAATTATACTGATAAATTTCAAATTTTAAGGTTTTTATTCGGTTAAAATTCGAACGGATTTTCTATAGAGTACATTTATACATGCTCGTATTAATCACATCAAAACGACAACCAAATGTTATTAAATTAAATTTTATGAGTTCAAATTGTTAATTATAGGCTTTTGAACATAGTTATACAGATTAATCTCAAATTTTCAGCTTTTTACTCGGTTAAAATTCGAACGGAATCTCTATGAAGCTCATTTAGACATGCTCGTTTTAATCGCATCAAGACGACAACCAAATTTTATTAAAATCAAATTTTATGATTTCAAATATTTAATTATTAGCTTTTAAACAAAATTATACAGATTAATCTTAAATTTTCAGAATTTTACTCGGTTAAAATTCGAACGGAATCTCTATAAAGCCCATTTAGACATGCACGTTTTAATCCCAAAAAAACGACAACCAAATGTTATTAAATTAAATTTTATGAGTTTAAATATTTAATTATGGGATTTTGAATAAAATTATACAGATTAATCTCAAATTTTAAGGTTTTTACTAGGTTAAAATTTGAACGGATTCTCTATAGAGCATATTTAGACATGCTCGTTTGAATCGCATCAAAACGACAACCAAATGTTATTAAATTAAATCTTATAATTACAAATAGTTAATTATAAGCTTCTGAACAAAATTATACAGATTGATCTCAAATTTTCAGCTTTTTACTTGGTTAAAGTTCGAACAGAATCTCTATAAATCTCATTTAGACAATCCCCTTTTAATCGCTTCAAAACGACAACCAAATTTTATTAAAATCAGATTCTATGATTCCGAATAATTAATTATTAGCTTTTTTACAAAATTATATAGATTAATCTTAAATTTTCAGAATTTTACTCTGTTAAAATTAGAACGGAATCTCAATAAAGCCCATTTAGACATGCACGTTTTAATCACAACAAAACGACAACCAAATGTTATTAAATCAAATTTTATGAGTTCAAATATTTAATTATGGGCTTTTGAACAAAATTGTACTGATTAATCTCAAATTTTAAGGTTTTTACTTGGTTAAAATTCGAACGGAATCTCTATAAAGCCCATTTAGACATGCATGTTTTAATCGCATCAAAACGACAACCAAATTTTATTAAAATCAAATTTATGATTTCAAATAATTAATTATTAGCTTTTTTACAAAATTATACAGATTAATCTGAAATTTTCAGAATTTTACTCGGTTAAAATTAGAACGGAATCACTATAAAGCCCATTTAGACATACACGTTTTAATCCCAACAAAACGACAACCAAATGTTATTAAATCAAATTTTATGAGTTCAAATATTTAATTATGGGCTTTTGAACAAAATTATACAGATTAATCTCAAATTTTAAGGTTTTTATTCGGTTAAAATTCGAATGTATTATCTATAGAGTACATTTAGACATGCTCGTGTTAATCATATCAAAACGACAACCAAATGTTATTAACTTAAATTTTATGAGTTCAAATAGTTAATTATAGGCTTTTGAACAAAATTATACAGATTAATCTCAAATTTTCAGCTTTTTAATCGGTTAAAATTTGAACGGAATCTCTATAAAACCCATTTAGACATGCACGTTTTAATCGCATCAAAACGACAACCAAATTTTATTAAAATCAAATTTTATGATTTCAAATATTTAATTATTAGCTTTTGAACAAAATTATACATATTAATCATAAATTTTCGGAATTTTACTCGGTTAAAATTAAAACGGAATCTCTACAAAGCCCATTTAGACATGCACATTTTAATCCCAACAAAACGACAACCAAATGTTATTAAATCAAATTTTATGAGTTTAAATATTTAATTATGGGCTTTTGAACAAAATTATACAGATTAATCTCAAATTTTAAGGTTTTTATTCGGTTAAAATTCGAACGGTTTATTTATAGAGTATATTTAGACATGCTCGTATTAATCGCATCAAAACGATAACCAAGTGTTATTAACTTAAATTTTATGAGTTCAAATAGTTAATTATAGGCTTTTGAACAAAATTATACAGATTAATCTCAAATTTTCAGCTTTTTACTCGGTTAAAATTCAAACGGAATCTCTATAAAGCCCATTTAGACATGCACGTTTTAATCCCATCAAAACGACAACCAAATTTTATTAAAATCAAATTTTATGATTTCAAATACTTAATTATTAGCTTTTGAATAAAATTAGACAGATTAATCTGAAATTTTTAGCTTTTTACTCGGTTAAAATTCGAACGGAATCTCTATAAAGCCCATTTAGACATGCACGTTTTAATCGCATCAAAATAACAACCAAATTTTATTAAAAATCAAATTTTATGAGTTTAAATATTTAATTATAGGCTCTTGAACAAAATTATACAGATTAATCTCAAATTTTCAGCTTTTTAATCGGTTAAAATTCGAACGGAATCTCTATAAAACCCATTTAGACATGCACGTTTTAATCTCATCAAAACGACAACCAAATTTTATTAAAATCAAATTTTATGATTTCAAATATTTAATTATTAGCTTTTGAACAAAATTATACAGATTAATCTTAAATTTTCAGAATTTTACTCGGTCAAAATTAGAACAGAATCTCTATAAAGTCCATTTAGACATGCACGTTTTAATCCCAACAAAACGATGACCAAATGTTATTAAATCAAATTTTATGAATTTAAATATTTAATTATGGGCTTTTGAACAAAATTATACAGATTAATCTCAAATTTTAAGGTTTTTACTCGGTTAAAATTCGAACGGATTCTCTATAGAGCACATTTAGACATGCTCGTATTAATCGCATCAAAACGATAACCAAATGTTATTAAATTAAATTTTATGAATTCAAATAGTTAATTATAGGCTTTTGAACAAAATTATACAGATTAATCTCAAATTTTCAGCTTTTTAATCGGTTAAAATTTGAACGGAATCTCTATAAAACCCATTTAGACATGCACGTTTTAATCGCATCAAAACGACAACCAAATTTTATTAAAATCAAATTTTATAATTTCAAATATTTAATTATTAGCTTTTGAACAAAATTATACAGATTAATCTTAAATTTTCGGAATTTTACTCGGTTAAAATTAGAACGGAATATCTATAAAGCCCATTTAGACATGCACGTTTTAATCCCAACAAAACGAAAACCAAATGTTATTAAATCAAATTTTATGAGTTTAAATTTTAAATTATGGGCTTTTGAACAATATTATACAGGTTAATCTCAAATTTTAAGGTTTTTACTCGGTTAAAATTCGAACGGATTCTCTATAGAGCACATTTAGATATGCTCGTATTAATCGTATCAAAACGACAACCAAATGTTATTAAATTAAATTTTATGAGTTGAAATAGTTAATTATATGCTTTTGAACAAAATTATACAGATTAATCTCAAATTTTCAGCCTTTTAATTGTTTAAAATTCGAACGGAATCTCTATAAAACCCATTTAGACATGCACGTTTTAATCGCATCGTAACGACAACTAAATTTTATTAAAATCAAATTTTATGATTTCAAATATTTAATTATTAGATTTTTAATAAAATTAGACAGATTAATCTCAAATTTTCAGCTTTTTACTCGGTTAAAATTCGAACGGAATCTCTATAAAGCCCATTTAGACATGCACGTTTTAATCCCAACAAAACGACAACCAAATGTTATTAAATCAAATTTTAAAAGTTTAAATATTTAATTATGGGATTTTGAACAAAATTATACAGATTAATCTCAAATTTTAAGGTTTTTACTCGGTTAAAATTCGAAAAGATTCTTTATAGAGCACATTAAACATGCTCGTATTAATCGCATCAAAACGACAACCAAATTTTATTAACTTCAATTTTATGAGTTAAAATAGTTAATTATAGGCTTTTGAACAAAATTATACAGATTAATCTCAAATTTTTAGCTTTTTACTCGATTAAAATTCGAACGGAATCTCTATAAAGCCCATTTAGACATGCACGTTTTAATCGCATCAAAACGACAACTAAATTTCATTAAAATCAAATTTTATGATTTCAAATAATTAATTATTATCTTTTGAACAAAATTATACAGATTAATCTGAAATTTTCAGAATTTTACTTGGTTAAAATTAGAACGGAATCTTTATAAATCTCATTTAGACATGCACATTTTAATCCCAACAAAACGACAACCAAATGTTATTAAATCAAATTTTATGAGTTTAAATATTTAATTATGGGGTTTTAAACAAAATTATAGAGATTAGTCTCAAATTTTAAAGTTTTTACTCGGTTAAAATTCGAACGGATTCTCTATAGAGCACATTTAGACATGCTCGTATTAATCGCATCAAAACGACACCAAATGTTATTAACTTAAATTTTATGAGTTTAAATAGTTAATTATAGGATTTTGAATAAAATTATACAGATTAATCTCAAATTTTCAGCTTTTTACTCGGTTAAAATTCGAACGGAATCTCTATAAAGTCCATTTAGACATGCACGTTTTAATCGCATCAAAACGACAATCAAATTTTATGATGTAATCCCCTTAGCCCAGCCTAGACGGAACTGGCACTAACGAGTTACACGGGGAATATCAAACCAAACCCGCTAAGGTTCGATTCGATAAACAACCCTAAAACCACTATATTTTTTTTTATTATCTTACTTAGATGCACAATCTTTTTTCTACGTGACAGGGTCTCACACTAAGCATTATCGGTAACATATTAACTAAAAACAAACACCCGATTAAACACTTGAGTAGATTAAGGACTAAAACGTAAAACTTTTAAATTCAGTTAGTAAAGTAGAAATTATTTCCATCAAAGTTCAATTAAACATACAAGAGTTCCTCATAGCAAATTTAAACTTAAACGGATCATTCTATCATCATCAATTGCATGTTCTTCTAATTTAGGGACAAAAAAGTAAATCTTCCAAAATACAAGGACTTCATCCAAATTTGGATTACCATCTTGAAATTAAATCAACTTTATACTTGCATGCAAAATTTAAGCTCAAAATAACATCGGTAAGCACCTTAATCGAACAAAGGAAGATATCTGGGACTAAAATATAATTTCTAGCAACTTTCAATTCTTGGTGATCAAAGGTTTCGAAACCTTCCCAAAGGTTTCGAAACTTTTTGTAAAAGGTTTCGCGTCCAGTAGCTATCCAGAATTGAAACTGCCCACAAGGTTTCGAAACCTTGTGAAGGTTTCGAAACTATTTGACAAAGGTTTCGGAACCTTCACCCAAAGGTTTCGAAACTTTGGGTTTGGAACCAAAAGTTTCGTTACACTAAGTGCATACCAATTACTCAATACTCAACCATTAATTAGATCCACTAAATTCATCAATCCTAGGAAAATTTAGCAACATATGGCACATAATCAACAACGACACGGACATCAATCAAGCTATAGGCATGCTCCATAGGAAATGATTAACAACATATCAATCATGCTAGTACATGCTTCAACAATCCAAACAATTCCAAAGTTCAACAATTAACAATCAAACAATAATGGTCTTATTACAACATAAACCAAAGCCGAAGTACACACTCCTCACATAGGTTGGGTTACACATTGCCTTGACCAATTTGTTTGCCAAAAACATACCAAATTCAAAGTGATTCTTCCCCTTGGTTTCCTTGCCTCGAACGAAGCCTCAAGTGCCTTTAATTTTCTGCAAGGATGAAAAGTGAGCTTAAGCAAACTTGCTTAGTGAGGAAGCTCTACACAAATTATCAATGCATCAATTTAAAACCATGATGAAACCATAATTTGCAATACATTGTCAAAACATGCATGCTAACATCTCGTGCTCATAATCTTTAAACCATATGCATCCTTGAGTTTACATAACCTTGTCAAAACAATTTATAAATGATGCACAATCTTCTTCTCAAATTCATGTTTGTATATTGGCATTCTAGTGACCACTTTAATGTGAACCTTGAGTTCACCGAATACACGGATCCAATGTTAGAGACCATAGTCTCGTCATGACACGAAGTCACCATTGACATGACACGAAGTCACCATTAGCACTACCATGTACGATCGGACACATAGTCACCCTTGTTACGTGTAGGCGGCTCTACCACGTACGGTTGGACACAAAGTCACCCTTGTTACGTGTAGGCAATATTCTGTATTCTCAATTTTGTTTATAGTGCACTTAAGACAATCCTAATGACATGTCATTCGTATTCGAATCTAAAGTTAGTGTCACTAAGCCAATATCATAATCAAATGTGCATGATAACTTGCTGCTTATAATGAATGCATAATATGTTCAACAAATGAACCAAAAGCCATGCCCAAAGGCACCATCATATATAAGGCAAATAACCATATTGTATCCCAAATCATTTCTCACAATTTTTCATAATCATGGATGCTAAATAAGCTATGCATTTCAGCAAGTAAATCTCATGTATGCACTATTTCAAAACATACTCATGCATTTCCATAAATCTCATTGCATTACCAACATAATGCCTTTATCAAATGTAGCCGAAACTCATATCGGTTTATCAAAAACATTTACTTTAATTACTCTTGAACTATGGAAGGCTTTCACACTATTCCATAGTCCCCAAAACAGAACCGTACCAAACACGGATCGCTTTAAATCCGTAATCACTCACCAACAAGCGAAACGAGCTTTTGTCGCTATCCGATGATCTCACCAACGCACCAGCACTCAAGCTTCTTCTTGTACCTCTTCTACAACATTAAAAACAGAGCATTCTCACATCATAACATGCTCAAACCAACAGCCATAACCGATCACCGTTAAACTACCGAAAACTTAGTCGAAAAGACCGTAAACTAAGCCGAAACACATCCGAACAACATCAGCCCAAAACCTAATGAATCTAACATCTAATCCACTTCAATTATGAACCAAAAACACATTCAAACCATCCTTATACCTCCAGAAACATTAAAGCATCCAAAACAGCCCCTAAAACAACCGAAAAGCACCTTAAAACTACACCGATTGCATTATTCTGGGATTAAATTAATGTGCTATCAAATCAAGACTCAATTAATCATTTAATTAACATAAAAACACAATTGAATCCATCTAATTCCAGCATTGAATTAGATCCAAATAGATTTCACAAAAACATTCACAAAATCACTAGATCTAACATAAAAAACATAGAATCAAGTTTTTATTAAAAGATTAGCAAGCTAATACTTGGGAATTTCAATAAGGAACCTTAAAAAAGAATTTAAAAAATCCAGAAAATTACCTTCAAGATCTATTCACCAAAAAGATGTAATTTCCTCTTCTTGATTCCTTGCAATTTGATGTTGATTTGATAAAATTGATGCTTAGGTTTTGTAAAGGATAGAAAGATGATGAAAATGATGTAATCTTTATGGAAAAAGATGCAAAAATCAGCAAGGAATTGAAGAGAAAAGATGAGAGAAAGTGAAGAGAAAATGAGGAAAAAGTAGTTTTGAGAGAAAATGGTTAAAAATCTCTAATTAAAATAATTAAAATACATTTTGGTGAATAAATCATTATTAAAAATTAGAAATGGGTTTATGGCCCTCTAAGGATTCTAAGTTTAGCTTGCTTTTCAATTTAGTCACTAAAACATGTAATTTTTCGAAAATTACAAAATAAGTCCTCCAATTTTTCCAAAAATTACAAATTGATCATTTATGCATAATTAAGCATAACTAAAAATCAATATAAAGTCCAAATTATTTTCTTTTAATCTTGAAACATATTTTCAATATTTTATACCATATTCCAAAATTATTATTTTCCCTAATTAAAATATTCTTATTCATTTTTCCACGGAATAATGAACCGGAGAACTCGATTCGACCCGAATCGAATTCTCCAAACTACTAACCCCAAAACCGAGATGTTACAACTCTCCCCCTCTTAAGAAAATTTCGTCCTCGAAATTTACCTAAAGTAAACACATGAGGAATTACTCCTCCCAACTTTTTCTTTGTCTCCCAAGTTGCCTCTTCGCCACCTCGGTGCTTCCAAAGCACTTTAACCAAACCTATGGTTCTTCCTCAAAAAACCTTTGTATCCACATCCAAAATCCTCACTGGTTCCTTCACATAACTCATATCCTCCCTTAACTCAAACTCCTCAACTAGAACAACATGAAAAGGATTTGAACGATACTTACGAAGCATCGATACATTGAAACACATAATGCATCTTACTCAACTCCACCAGCAACCTCAATCGATAACAGCCAATTGGCTCTAACACCTCATATGGCCCAATAAAACGATGACCCAACTTACTCTTACGTCCAAACCTCATCACCTTCTTCCACGGAGAAAGCTTAAGAAACACTTTGTCCCCAATAGTATACTCTATCTCTCTACGCTTTAAATCGACATAGGACTTCTGCCTATTTGAAGCTTCCTTAAGTTTATCACATATCAACTTAACCTTCCCATTCGTATCTTTAAAACATGAGGCAAAGAAACATACTTTTGCCCAACTTCTTTCCAACACAAAGGTGTACAACACCTATGCCCGTATAAAGCCTCAAACGGTGCCATCCGTATACTCGCTTGGAGCTAATATTATATACAAACTCCACTAAAGACAATTGTTCCTCCCAAGAACCTTGAAACTCGATGACACACCCCTCAACATATCTTCCAAAGTCTGAATAACACGCTCAGATTGTCCATCCGTCTGTGGATGATAAGCTATACTAAAGCTAAGCCTCGTACCCAAAGTAACCTACAAACTCCTCCAAAACTTAGATGTAAACCGCAGACCTCTATCCGATATGATCAACTTAAGCACACTATGCGACTTCACCATCTCAGAAACATACAACTCTACCAACTTATCCATAGATCACATTGTATGCGCGGCAAGAAAATGTACACGCTTTGAAAACCTATCAATAATAACCCATATAGAATCCTTCTTGGACTCCGTCACATCTTCCTTTAAACCAACCCAAAAGTACACACTTTTGAGATCTCTATACATCTTCACACTACCTGGATGCATAGCAAACGGACTAGTATGTGCTCCCGCTAAAATAGCTTACCTCAAATCAACCTCATCCGGCACCACAATCTGACCCCTAAACCACAACATCTCCTCCTCATCAAAACGATACTTGGTCGGTCTACCCTTAGCCATATCCTCCACAAAAAGGTACCAACGTCTCATCCTCTAACTGTTTCACCTTGTCATCTTAACCAAGATAGGCTTTACTTACAGCTCCACCACTCAATCACCTTCCTTTGAAATACTCAACTTAGCAAACATCACTCTCAACTCAACCGCCATCTTACGGATCAAAGATTCAGCCATCACCTTAGCTTTCCCCGGATGGTATGCAACAGACAACCCACACTTACCCTCTTTGGACAACCAACAAATTCTTTCCCCACACCAAAGCAACAATGCACCAACCACCACACCATCTCAACCTCTATAGAAAATATAACTCAAAAGAAAACCCCATAAGGTTGATAACCAACTCTTGATAACCGCAACGGTTTTCATACCATCACCATCGAACTAACCTTAATTGACATCCTCCCACATACCAGGTAACCAACTAAGCCTTTCACCAACCTTCACTCCACACAACAAACTTCAGACTAACATTGCACAAAACTGTCAACATTGTCTTAAGCAAGCTCCACCACCAACAACTTCATTATGATTCATATTAACCATATCACAACGTCACAACAAATCATCCATTTACCTATGAATGATAAAACCAAACATCCAAACAACAACCTATTTCGGTCCTAAAAACTTTCAAATCTTATCATGTTATAGATACACCACTCACACATCTTTCCAATGGGACTTAGGAACCCAAGAAAACCGTACTCCAACAAACGATTGATCCAACAAACCTCATAAGAAAACTCCATACCATCGATAGAACTTACTACCAAACTTATGATGATTCTTCCCGACTTCAACCCTGGGCACCCTTACTACTACTAATAACCCAAAGAAAATTGATACTCATTCTTACCTTATCAGCAAGATAAACATTTACATATGATTCAAACATAATCCAAACCAGCTTAGTTGAAAACACATGTTTTTCCCCAACTCCTACCACAACACTTACCACCAAACTCATGGAAAAAGATTACCATAAGCCTTGCTCAAAATACCATTCCATCTCGACATTTTCCGTAACAACCATGCGGTTAACATAACACAAAAAGATTCTCAACACAAAACTAAACCTTGCCAAGAACATATCTTTCACTAGACCCTCAACAAATACTTTGCCACGACTTGTCCCCGATCAACTTTACCAAGGTTGAATTTCGCTCCTAGATCCACCATATAACTAGGTCTCCCTATAGGTTAACCGAACATCTTCCCTTGTAACTCCACAACAACCCAGGCTTATCCCACATAACAAACTCCCATTGCAAGCACCCTTATGTAAGCCAAGTCATCCCCAGTTGCTAACATTCTACAAAACATATCATACAAGAAACTTACCAACTTTGTGTCAACCTCAACATTATACTCATTATAACGATAATATCTCCAACTTAAGGTTTAGCCACCATAACCAACTCCACCAAGGTTCAAAATTTAAAATCTACACATCATTAAGTACCTTGACACTTAACCCAAAACTTTTTTTTCATTATCAACTCATCGACAAACCAACTCCTACATTAACTATACCACAACAAAATCCAAACTTGTAGAACCATTCCTTCTACTAGCTCCAACATCTCTTATTTTACAACCTTGCCAAAGCGGTAATCATAATGATGAAACATCCACAAACACGAACCCACCAAACACAAAACCTCAAGAGACTTTTCGATAAAAGCAAACCCATAAGACTGAACAATCGATACAAACCATAAATTGTCCAGCGATCCATATTACACCACTTCAGACATCATCAAAGACTAACTTTACCCGAAGTATATCCAACTTAACATCATGTAAACACAACGTGTACACTTTCCTCCTTTATAGTACAACCAAACCTCTCAAGGTCACAACAATCTATGATTCAAACCCCCGA
Source organism: Abelmoschus esculentus (assembly GCA_035048815.1). Classification (NCBI taxonomy): domain Eukaryota; kingdom Viridiplantae; phylum Streptophyta; class Magnoliopsida; order Malvales; family Malvaceae; genus Abelmoschus; species Abelmoschus esculentus. The sequence continues at coordinate 16,406,176 of JAUCBN010000008.1, read as the reverse complement.
TTTCACAACTCTCATACCAATATGTATCTCATATTTTACTTCCATATTGACCATACCAGATTGGTCACAACCTCCGATCTAACTGCACACTAACCACACTACAAAGAATTCTATGTAATTTCCACAAAATAATTTCACATCACTCAGAAAACACTAACCCGCCTTACTCTACAAAACATGCTGCAACCTTGTTACAACCTCTAGATCTTAACTAGAAAGAATCCGCAAAACTCAGCCCTTCTTTTAGTAATGACCAACTCAAACTAACAATAACACAGTGTATTTACCTTGGTTTCCAACATTCATAACTCTGACCAACCACTCATTGTTCATCCAAGACTATTCCCTAACTAAAAGGGTAGCTTGCCCACTACACATTCAGCTTAACACCACAAGAAAGTTCTTTCAACCTCTTTTTTTTCCCATACCTTCACCTTAAAATAACCAACCACACTCCACTTACACCCTCAAGGAGCTACTCGCAAGTGTGAACAAATGTATGCATGATTTCCTGTATGCCCTCATAAATGCCTATGCAAGTACATATGCATGTAAATGCAATTTCTAATGTCATGCTCAAGAATGCATGTATGTCCTACATTATCTATAAAGATATATATATATATATGTACTCTTAATCTAAACATGATTATTGTTCACACTTACAAATAACATCCTCAATTCCAACAACTTCAACTATCATCCTATTGACAGCTCCCAAGTCAGATTAGCAACAGCCGTACCAGCTTCAGCAGACTAAAACACACCCGAAAGAATGGTGCAACACCATAAACTAACCTCCCGACCTAACCAAAGGCACACTTACAGAGGAGGAAGAATTTACTCTTCCCTAACAGTCGTTTCATCTTCAATCTTGACCATCAAAGTTCATACCAACAGTATCTAGTGGCTTACATCTCAGAAACATATTCAAAAACTTTAAACATGCAGTTTAAAACATAATGTTCAAATAAAACAAACTTACATTCGGGCAAGATCCAAGGGAAAATTGAGAGCATCTAAAAATATGTTGGCATTGGCAATATGTAACCGATAACCCCAGTTTAACCATCATTACGCAAAGTACAATCATTATGAATAGATTTTCACACTCCAACAACATATCATGCTCAATCACACATATCATGATCAATCGCACATTTAAGTAAATAACTTAGCAATCCTATACATGCTTTAACCAACCAACTACACACTTTATAAATCAACAACACATTTTACAAACCTTACAACACACTTTTCAAACCTGGCTCTGATACCACCAAATGTAACCCCCTTAGCCTGGCCTAGATGGAACCGGCACTAACGGGTTACACGGGGAATATCAAACTAAACCCGCGAAGGTTCGATTCGATAAACAACCCTAAAACCGCTATATATATTTTTTTATTATCTTACCTAGATGCAAAATCTTTTTCCTATGTGACAGGGTTTCACACTGTAACATCCCGTTTTTGGAGTTATTAGTTTAGGCTTAGTTAGGGGAATTCGATTTGGGTCGAATCCGGTTCTCCTGTTCATTAATTCTGGTAAAAATAAAATAAGGATATTTTTATTTAAGAAAACTAATAATTTGGAAGGTGGTTTGAAATATTAAAAAAAATATATTTCAAAACTTAAAAGAAAATAATTTGGATTTTATAATGATTTTTAATTATGCTTAATTATGCATAAATGACCAATTTGTAATTTTTGAAAAAATTGGAGGACTTATTTTATAATTTTCGAAAAATTACATGTTTTAGTGACTAAATTGAAAAGCAAGCTAAACATAGAATCCTTAGAGGGCCATAAACCCATTTTAATTTTTAATAATGATTTATTCACCAAAAAGTGTTTTTAATGACTTTAATTGGATTTTTAATCATTTTTCTCAAAAACAACTTTTCTCTCATTTTCTCTCTCATTTTCTCTCCACTTTCTCTTCATCTTTTCTCTTCAATTCCTTGCTGATTTTTGCATCTTTTTCTATAAAGATTACATCACTTGCATCATCTTTCCATCCTTTACAAAACCTAAGCATCAATTTCATCAAATCTACATCAAATTGCAAGGAATCAAGAAGGGGAAAAATACATATTTTTGGTGAATAGATCTTGAAGGTAATTTTCTGGATTTTTATTCTTTTCTAAGGTTCTTTATTGAAATTCCCAAGTATTAGCTTGCTAATCTTTGAAAAAAAACTTGATTCTATGTTTTTAATGTTAGATCTAGTGATTTTGTGATGTTTTTGTGAAATCTTTTTGGATCTCATTTAATACTGGAAATTAGATGAATTCAATCATGTTTTTATGTTGATTTAATGATTAATTGAGTCTTCTTTTGATAGTACATTAATTTAATCCCAGAATAATGCAATCGGTGTAGTTTTAAGGTGTTTTTCGGTTGTTTTATGGGCTGTTTTAGATGCTTAAATGTTGCTGGAGGTATAAGGATGGTTTGGATGTGTTTTTGGATCATAATTGAGGTGGATTAGATGTTAGATTCGTTAGGTTTTGGGCTGATGTTGTTCGGATGCGTTTCGGCTTAGTTTTCGGTCTTTTCGGCTAAGTTTTTGGTAGTTTAATGGTGATCGGATATGGTTGTTGGTTTGAGCATGTTATGATGTGAGAATACTCTGTTTTTAATGTTGTAGAAGAGGTACAACAAGAAGCTTGATTGCTGGTACATTGGTGCGATCATCGGATAGCGGCGAAAGCTCGTTTCGCTTATTGGTGAGTGGTTTCGGATTTAAAGTGAATCGCGTTTGGTACGGTTCTATTTTTAGGGACTATGGAAGAGTGTGAAAACCTTTCATAGTTCAAGAGTAAGTAAAGTAATTATTTTTGATAAACCGATATGAGTTTCAGCTACATTTGATAAAGGCATTATGTTGGTAATGCAATGCGATTTATGGAAATGCATAAGCATGATTTGAAATGGAGCATACATGAGAATTACTTGCTGAAATACATAGCTTATTTAGCATCCATGATTATGGAAAATTATGAGAAATGATTTGGAATACAATATGGTTAATTGCCTTATATATAATGGTGCCTTTGGGCATGGCTTTTGGTTCATTTGTTGAACAATTTATGCATGCATTATGAGCAGCAAGTTATATGATTTGGAATACAATATGGTTATTTGCCTTATATATAATGGTGCCTTTGGGCATGGCTTTTGGTTCATTTTTTGAACATATTATGCATGCATTATGAACAGCAAGTTATCATGTACATTTGATTATGATATTGGCTTAGTGACACTAACTTTAGAATCGAATACGAATGACATGTTATTAGGATTGTCTTAAGTACACTATAATCAAAACTGAGAATACAAAATATTGCCTACACGTAACAAGGGTGACTTTGTGTCCAACCGTGCGTGGTAGAGCCGCCTACACGTAACAAGGGTGACTATATGTCCGATCGTGCGTGGTAGTGCTAATGGTGACTTCGTGTCATGTCAATGGTGACTTCGTGTCATGTCAATGGTGACTTCGTGTTATGACGAGACAATGGTCTCATGGATCCGTGTATTCGGTGAACTTAAGGTTCACATTAAGTGGTCACTAGAAAGCCAATATACATACATGAATTTGAGAAGAAGATTGTGCATCATTTTTAAATTGTTTTGATAAGATTATGTGAACTCAAGGAAGCATATGATTTAAAGAACATGAGCATGAGATGTTAGCATGCATGATTTAATAATGTATTACAAATTATGGTTTCATCATGGTTTTAAAAAAAAAAGATGCATTGATGATTTGTGTAGAGCTTCCTCACTAAGCATGTTTGCTTAAGCTCTCTTTTCATCCATGCAGAGAAATAAAGGCACTTGGAGCTTCGTTCGGGACAAGGAAACCAAGGGGAAGAATCACTTTGAATTTGGTATGTTTTTGGCAAATAAATTGGGCAAGGCAATGTGTAACACAACCTATGTGAGGAGTGTGTACTTAGGCTTTGGTTTATGTTGTAATAAGACCATTATGGTTTGATTGCTAATTGTTGAACTTTGGAATGGTTTGAATTGATGAAGCATGTACTAGCATGATTGTTATGTTGTTAATCATTTTTCTAGGGAGCATGCCTATAGCTTGATTGAAGTCCGTGACGTTGTTGATTATGTGCCATATGTTGCTAATTAAGTATACCAATCACCAAGAATTAAAAGTTGCTAGAAATTATACTTTAGTCCCAGATATCTTCCTTTGCTCGATTAAGGTACTTACCGATGTTATTTTGAGCTAAAATTTTGTATGCAAGTATAAAGTTGATTTAATTTCAATATGGTAATCCTAAATTGGATGAAGTCCTTGTATTTTAGAAATTTTACATTTTGGTCCCTAAATTAGAAGAACATGCAATTGATGATGATAGAATGATCTGTTTAAGTTGAAATTTGCTATGAGGAACTCTTGTATGTTTAATTGAACATTGATGGAAAGAATTTCTACTTTACTAATTGAATTTAAAAGTTTTACGTTTTAGTCCTTAATCTACTCAAGTGTTTAATTGGATGTTTGTTTTTAATTAAAGTGTTACCGATAATGCTTTGTATGAGACCTTGACACATAGGAATAAGTTTGCGCATCTAGGCAAGATAAAATAAAATATATATATAATGTTTTTAGGGTTGTTTATTGGATTGGACCCTTACGGGTTTGGTTTGATATTCCCCGTGTAACCTATTAGTGTCGGTTCCGTCCAGGCCGGGCTAAGGGGGTTACATTTGGTGGTATCCGAGCCAGGTTTGTAAAATGTGTGGATGGTTTGAAAAGTGTGTTGTAAGGTTTGTAAAATGTATTGTTGATTTGTAAAGTGTGTAGTTGGTTGGTTAAAGCATGTATAGGATTGCTAAGTTATGTGCTTAAATGTGCGATTGATCATGATATGTGTGATTGAGCATAATATGTTGTTGGAGTGTGAGAATCTATTTATGATGATTGTAGTTTGAGTAATGATGATTAAACTGGGGATTATCGGTTACACATTGCCAATGCCAACATATTTTCAGATGCTCTCAGTTTTCCCTTGGATCTTGCCCGAATGTAAGTTTGTTTTATTTGAACATTATGTTTTAAACTGCATGTTTAAAGTTTTTGAATATGTTTCTGAGACGTAAGTCACTAGATACTGTTGGTATGAACTTTGATGGTCAAGAATGAAGATGAAACGACTGCTAGGGAAGAGTAAATTCTTCCTTCTCTGTAAGTGTGCCTTCGGTTAGGCCGGAAGGTTAGTTTGTGGTGTTGTATTATTCTTTTGGGTGTGTTTTGGACTGCTGAAGCTGGTACAACAGTTGCTAATCTAACTAAGGAGTGGTTAACAAGTTGGTAGTTGAAGTTGTTGGAATTGAGGATGTTATTTGTGAGTGTGAACAATAATCATGCATAGAATAAGAGCACATATATGTATATATCTATAGATAATGTAGGACATGCATGCATTCTTGAGCATGACATTAGAAATTGCATTTACATGCACATGCATTTGCATAGGCATTTATGAGGGCATACAGGAAATCATGCATACATTTGTTCACACTTGCGAGTAGCTCCACTGAAGTTATCTCAGGTACATTCTCTTTGTTTTCTGTACCTATAGTAGTATTAGTGGACTCGGGGTCTACACGTTCCTATATTCGTAGTGGGATATTAGAACTTTAGGGTTTGCCGGTTGAGGACCTAGAGATAGGAGTTAGAGTGACAAGTTTGTTGGGTTTGGATGTAATAGTAGCTAAGGTGTACCGGAGGTGTCCGATCGAGATGCAAGGTTCAGTCTTCCTGGAAGATCTTATGGTCTTTCCTTTTCAAGAGTTTGACTCAATCCTAGGTATGGATTGGTTGTTTGAGCACGATGCTAATTTAGGTTGTAGAGCTAAGAGTTTGAAGTTGAGAGTTGCCGGTGGATCTAAGTTAGTGGTTAGAGGAGGAAGAAATCCTTGTATTCCTAACGTTGTTTCAGCTTTGACGGCACAAAGGTTGATACAACAAGGTTGTAAGGCTTTCTTATCTCACGTGGTGGATGTGAGTGTTGAGGTTCCAGCTTTGGAGAGCCTTCGGACAATTTATGAGTTCGCCGATATATTCCTAGAGGAGTTATCGGGTTTGCTGCCAAAACGTAGGCTTGAGTTTCGAATAGAGGTGTTTCCAGGCACAGAACCGATGTCCATAACTCCTTATCGTATGTCACCAACGGAGATGAGAGAGTTAAAAATTCAGATCCCAGAGTTGTTGGAAAAAGGTTTTATCCGACCGAGTATTTCACCTTGGGGTGCTCCAGTGTTGTTTGTGAAAAAGAAAGATGGGTCAATGAGGATGTGCATTGACTATCGACAGCTCAACAAGGTAACGATCAAGAATCGCTACCCTCTTCCGAGGATCGACGACCTATTTGACCAGTTGAGAGGTGTTCATGTGTTTTCAAAGATAGACTTGAGATCTGATTACTACCAGTTGAAGGTGGTTGAGGAAGATGTTCAGAAAACCACTTTTAGGACGCGATATGGACACTACGAGTTTTTAGTAATGTCTTTGGGGCTTACTAATGCTCCAGCAGCATTCATGGATCTCATGAACCAGATCTTTTAGCTTATCTGGATCAGTTCGTGGTGCTGTTTATAGATGACATCTTAGTTTACTCTCTATCAAAAGAAGAACATGATGAGCATCTTCGGGTTGTGCTTCAGACATTGAGGGACAGATGTCTTTTTGCTAAGTTTAGTAAGTGCGAGTTTTTGCTTTCAAAGGTTGCATTTTTAGGTCACATCATGGCGATCGATGGGATCCGGGTTGATCCTCTTAAGATCCAAGCTATAGTGGAGTGGAAACCGCCTAGAAATGTCTCAGAAGTCTATAGTTTTCTTGGGCTTGAGGGATATTATCGATGGTTTGTAAAGGGTTTTTCGATCTTGGCATCACCGTTGACCAAGTTGCTGCAAAAAGGAGTTCCTTTTGTCTAGAATGAGAGGAGACAACAGTGTCTTGAACAGTTAAAGGCTTATCTTACCGAGGCACCAGTGTTGACGCAATCGGAGTCAAGAAAGGACTATGTTATGTTCAGTGATGCATCGTTGAATAGTTTATGGTGTGTTCTTATGCAAGATGGTAAGGTGGTTACCTATGCTACAAGGCAACTTAAGACGCATGAGAAAAACTACCCTACCCATGATCTAGAGCTTGCCGCAGTCATCTTTGCTTTGAAGATTTGGAGGCATTATCTCTATTGGGAGAAATGCTATATCTACACGAACCATAAGAGCTTGAAGTATCTGCTTACTCAAAAGGAGTTGAACTTGAGATAGCGGCGTTGGATAGAGCTGCTTAAGGACTATGACTGTGTGATTAAGTACCATCAGGGTAAAGCAAATGTGGTGGCGGATGCCTTGAGTAGGAAGTCCATGGAAGACTTGAGAGCTATGTTTGCTTGTTTGAGGTTGACAGATGATGGTGGTCTTTTGGCCGAGCTTCAAGTGGAACCTACGTTGGTACAAGAGATAAAGAGGACTCAAGTGTTGGATGATGACTTGGTAGCTCAAATAGAGGTAGTTAAGAGGGGTGAGAATACGGACTTTAAGGTACGAGATGGTGGTTACTTGTACTTCAAGGGATGTTTGTGCGTTTTGCTTTAGAGGATCTGAGGGATCGTATTATGAAAGAGGCACAACGTAGCCCTTATACCGTATATCCGAGGAGCAACAAGATGTACCAAGATCTTAGACCGTTCTATTGGTGGCCTTGTATGAAAAGAGACATCTCAGAGTTTGTGACGAGATGCTTAGCTTGTTAGTAGGTAAAGGCGGAACATCAGGTTCCTTTAGGTTTACTTCAGCCTATCCAGATTCCACAATGGAAGTGGGATCAGGTCACCATGGACTTTGTTACAGGGTTACCTTTGACACAAAGGAATTGATCGATTAACCAATTTTGCACACTTCTTGCATGTGCACATGGACTTCAGTTTGGAAAGGTTAGCTTAGTTGTACATCAAGGAGATCGTGAGATTGCATGGAGTGCCATCCTCAATCATATCGGATAGGGATTCGCGGTTCACATCCTGGCTTTAGAAAAAGATCCATAGTGCTTTGGATACTAAGTTGCACTTCAGCACAGCTTTTCATCCACAACCCGATGGCCAATCTGAATGGGTCATTCAGATTCTTGAGGACATACTTCGGTGTTTTGTTGTGTACTTTGAGGGTAGTTGGGAGGAGCAACTACCGTTGGTTGAGTTTGCTTACAACAACCGTTATCAGTCTAGTATCAAGATGGCACCGTTTGAGGCGTTATATAGACGCAAGTGTAGGACACCCTTGTGTTGGACCGAGCTCAATGAAAGACGGGTTGTAGGATCCGATCTAGTTAGGCAAACAGAGGAAAAGGTTCAGATCATCAAGGAAAGGTTGCAAGTGGCTTTTGATCATCAAAAGGCTTATGCGGATAAGAAAAGGAAACACATCGAGTATGAGGTTGGAGAAAAAGAGCTCTTGAAGGTGTCACCGTGAAGAGGGATCATTCGTTTTGGAAGGAAGGGCAAGTTGAGTCCAAGGTTTATAGGACCGTATGAGGTGCTTGAGAGAGTTGGTCCAGTGGCTTATCGGTTGGCTTTGCCTCTAGACTTGGCACGCATCCACAATGTATTCCATGTGTCGATGTTGAGGCGTTATCGTTCAGACCCGTCGCATGTATTGTCTTCTGAGGATATTGAGGTTAATACGGATCTAACCTATGAAGAGGAACCGGTAAGAGTGCTTGACAGGGGAGTCAAGGAGCTTAGGAACAAGTGTATCCCTTTGGTTAAGATGCTTTGGAGAAACCACGGAGTCGAGGAGGCTAAGTGGGAGGTTAAAGCGGACATGAGGTTGTTCTATCCACACTTGTTTCCCCCAAGTAAATTTCGAGGACAACATTTTCTTTAAGGAGGGGAGAGTTGTCACGACCCGAGTTTTGGAACTTGTAGTCGGGTTAACCCGAGGTTGTAGGTCTCGTGTTGGGCTCGTTGGGCCTTGTTTGGGCTTAGGGGTTTGTGGTTTGGTTTGGTTTTTGAAGGGTGGCCCAAGGGTGTTTTGGTAAATGGATTTTGGGGAGAAAAAGGAGGGGGAAAGAGAGATTTTTCTCTGCATTATGCAGAGGGTGATTTCATCAACACTTTTATTGTCTTTTTTATCTCCTTCTCTCATCTTTCTCTCCCATGTTCATCAACCAAAGGTGAAGTTTTTAATTGTTGGCTGTTAGAATCACGTTTTGTTCATAGAGGGAAGTTTGTTCAGCCTTGAAAGATCTTTCTAGCAAGGTAAGTTTGCTTAAAGAAGGTGGAGGTAAGGTTTTAGTGGCGGTTTTAAAGAAGAACAGGTTTTTGGTTTTGGAAAGGTTTTAGGACGCTTTTAAGGTTGTTTTAGCTTCCTTAAAACATCTAGACAGAGTGGTAATCCTTTAATCATCTTCCTTGTAGTTGGAGAGCAAGGAGAGTCATCAAGGAGCCTGGGCAAGGAGAATGTTTGAGGTTTGGTTGTGGGGCTTCTTCAGCTCGTTTTGGAGGTTGGTACACTTCCAAATCCTTTGCATTTTCATGTGCATCATCATTTTAGCATGCTTGTTTGATTGTGTGATGGTTTATCTAGGATAGAGCCTTTGCGTGCTTTAATGGTGACTTGATTTATGGTTGATGAAAATATGTAAAAATGGTTAGAAACTCACTTAAACTACTTCATAAGTGAGTAGAAACGATTTGGGATCGATTAGGTTAGTTTTGGTTAAGATTGTTAAAAATTTGAAGTAACAAACCTGATTTTCGTGCAGGGGGTATCAATACACGAGCCACTGGTATCAATACCCCTGAGAGAATAATGGGCTATATGGGCACGGGTATCGAACCATGGTTCGATATTGAACCCTCCAATGGCATATTGGGTTCAATATTGGTATCGAATCCGGAGAGCCTCCTCAGTTGACCTTTTTGGTGGTCAAAAGGTATGGATGCCAGTATCGATACCCATGTTTTGATACCTTCTTTGAGTGGGTATCGATATAGGGTGTTTCGATACCCTATCTAGGAGTATCGATACCCATGTGAACTTTTGCCAAGAGAAGTGGTTTTCGAGATCCGTTAAGGGAAATTAAAGGTTCTAAATTCTAATGAATCTTAAACCAATGAAATAAATCATAAACCAATATTGATAGTTTTACCCCGAAAGACTAAGTTATGATGCGTTGCGATAAGACTTGATATGAGAAATTATTCTTGCATGTTCGATGTTAGCTTGGTTGTGGTATTATTATGATGTGAGATCTTAGGTGGATCACTTTGTATGGTATGAGTCATTTGATTGATGGGATCTGGATACCCAGTGAGTGATAGTGTTGCAACACAACTAAGACCATCTGATGTAAGATTCTGGGTGATGTATCGAAGACCATCCGATGTAAGATTTCGGGTGATGGCTTTGCTCTATGCGAGATTTCAAGCCCCAATCGATGAGAGATTCCGAGTGAAGACTCGATGCAAGATTCCGAGTATACTAGCTCGATGTGAGATTCCAAACAGCCCGATTTGAGATTCCGGGCTGAGTGAGTTCCCTAGTGTCGTGTTGACAGTGGGTCTCACTCTTGATTTGTTTATTTTACGCATTTGGTTGCATTTGGCATGTCATATCATCATAATATCTTATCTCGCATGTTTATAGTTATGATTCACTTGAAAGCACGATCGATAGGTTGTGTACCCACTAAGCTTTCATAGCTCGGCGTTTTGGAATTTGTTTCCATGCGTAGGTTTGTAGGCGACGATCGAGTGGACGTTGCGGAGCACCATCAGCGAAGGACTTCAGCATTGACCAGTTGGTAGAGTACAGTTGCTAGATTATTTGGCTATGTATTCGTAGGACCATTTGTTGTAATTGTAACTCTATTTTGTTTTAATTTATCAAGGTCAAACGTTTTATTAAACTTATATTTGGAGCTCTGATAATATTTTGGGTTATGAAACCACTTTGAATTTTAATATCGTTTTTAAATTATATCATATTTCATGAATTGATTTTGATTTGATTTAAAATTTTACGGGTACGGGTTTGGGTTTATGGCCCGAATGTGGCACCCGAGTATGGGGTGTTACATTCAACCCTCTACAACCACAAAAACCCAACAAAACAGAATCAACACCACCCATCAAAACCAACAGATCCACCATTTAAAACCAAAACTGAAACATTCCCAGCATCAACAACCCTCTGTAACCACAACCCGATTCTCTACCAAAACCATAACCACCACCAAAACCCATTCCAGAACCAATCTTTATCCGTCCGCCAAGAGCTCTCCATCGATCAAGAACCTGCAAAAAAGAAAAACGAGAACCTGAACAACACCCAAAAGTTCCACCGTTTCTCTGTGCATCGTCCCAAACCTGACAGTGAAAGCGACACAATGACCTACAGCGACCTAGACACTTCTCACCACCGGCGAACCATGATCGGCCACTTAAACACCCAGTAGATTATCGAACAACCAATACCGGCGAAGGAGAAGAAACCCTCAAACCAATGAACAGGTTGAGAGAAAAATCGCCATGCACGGACATTCCTATTCTCCCGCTTGCTCCCTATATTATACACATTAAATTTGCATGAAAAGGGGACAAATATACATACAAAAAAATATGCATGTACTAAAACGATAAATATAAATATAAATATAATACTATCGATTCTAACATGTGTAAATAAAATGTAACTAAGAAACATTACATGTGCATTAAAGCATTGTACATATATATCCCAGATTTATATCATATAATATATAAAACGGAAAACAAACATAGTAAATAAAATTGAACATATGCATGCAAAGTATGAAAAGATGTATAAGGAAATACACAATTAATGCTCTATATAAGGTATAAATAATATGTGACTTAAATAATTAAGTATGCCATAAATATATAACTATACAATACACGATATAAGTAAATAAAATAAAAAACTAAACAAGGAGTAGGAACGATATTTTCATCGGAAAAAAAAAGAATTAATACTATTAAATAAATACTAACAAAAAAGGGAATTAAAACATTAAAGGGGTTTTAATTTATTTGAAAAATAAGGTGAAGAATCCAGGACTTTCGCTCTCAGATTCTCTTTCCCTTTTTTGTTTCTTTTCATCAATGATCATGGTGGTGAGATGAGAAAGATACGTTCGATCGGCCTTTTAACGCCGATCAATGGTGGCTCAGCGTCATGGCGACATCTCTTGTGTTACGGGGTCAGAGTTCTCGCGTAGGGTTCAGAGTTCTCGCGCAGGGACATCTACCCGTGCGATACCTCGGGACACTCGTATGCCTGAGGATCAGCCTTTACGATCTCCGATGCTTACTGGTTTCGCCCTCCCATGGGCTCATCAGGGAAGCGGGGACAGCTCCCGACCAGTGTGGTGCACGATCAGCGCGCCCATCCCAGATGGGACGGTTGCTCGGCACGTACTACACCCTTAATGCTATCCCGCTCCCAAGCTTTACGCACCACCAGAAAGCATCCTGATGGTAAAATTTTAACTCTCCTTTCCTCTCCTTTTGCGATTTTGAAATGAAAACAAAAAGGTTCATAGAGTCATGGGTTTACAAAAAGTAAACATAAGGATTTAGGAACCTTTCTCATAAAACCGAAAGAAACACGAGATTTTTTTACCTCTCAATTGAGGATTTTCTGAAATTTCATTTCTGGAAAAGTTTCTTTTGTTACAAAACTTTCTCCTAGGTTCCTTCAAGATTTTTCTTTACAAACCGAACCACCTTTTTTACAATGAAGAATTCCCCTATTTAATTTGTTTCTAAAGATCAGAATGCTCTTATTCCCTTTTTTTTACACGAAATAGCTTCTGATCTATGCTATTGTTCCATGTTTCCTGGGATTGAATATCTAATATCTTGAGTATATTTTGTGCATCCTTTTTTCCTGGGATTTGGTGGCTGGCGAATGACATGAAAATTCCTGGATTTTCGGCACATATTGGGGAGATGGAGGGACTGGCGCGTGGTCTGAACAGTTTTCCCCTTGCCTATCTGGACCATTGATTTTGGGACAATCCAAAGGCCTTCGGGTAGCTGTTGCAAGAGAAAAGGGATAAATTAATTAGTTTTTTTTGAATAGAGGGGTCTATAATATTTGGCCGGTTGAGCCACTAGAATGGGCTCTATAATTATTTAATTCGGGCATATAATTGGACTGAAATTGAGATATTATTAATATTTTGGATGATTTGGTCTAGATATTTTTAATATATATTAATTTATATTTTTTGGGTTTTTTATTTTGGACTTTAGCCTATTTAAATGCAAATGACACATAAATATTATTATATGCATATAATAGGTAAATACATACAACATGGATGCTCTAACTTTAGAATATTGATTTATATAATCATACAAGCACATACAAGTATGCAAACATATATAATAAATTATTATTCATGCAATTTAATATATATATATATATATATACACCATGATTAGTTCACTAACACATACATATATTACATATAATATACACAAACAATGACATACAATACTAACAATATAAGTGTCAATATTCACACATATTATGCGACATTAACAACAACATTAACAAAGACATGCATACAAATGATTAAAATATATACGAAAGATAAAAACATATGCAAACATGATATATATATATATGTATATACAACTATGAACATCGTACTAAATTTATATGATAACATAGACACGCATTCATCGAAATGGTGATATTAACCCACACAAAGATGATATGCAATAATAATAGCTAACACATATTATATAATTTTTATTTTTTTTATTTCTTCTTTTTATTTTTTTACACGTTATATATGTCCATCATGTATTAATTAAAAGCCCTTATAAGTAAAGCCCATTATTACGAAAAAAAAAAGGTTGACCCGGACAAAATTTAGTGATTACAATGTGAGCATTAGATCAAGTCAATTCTAATCAAAATTTTTTGAGTTACTCGAGTTGAGAAGTCTTATTGTGTGACTCATTAAAAACTTTCTTGTTATAGGCTAAGAGTGTTCAGTGTTCTGTTAAACCGAGTTAACCGATCAAACCAAAACTAAATTGGTTAATCAGTTAAATTTTAGGTTTTGTCTAATAATTAAGAGTTTTTTAATTTTAATTATCGGTTAATTCGGTTTAAAATCAGTTAATTAGCTGAATTAATCTAAAATATTAAATATTTAGCATATTAAATATGTTATTTATGTTCGCCATTTATGTTTTTTATTTACGTTCGTTTATGTTCGTTCGTTTACGTTCATTTATGGTCATTCGTTTACGTTCATTTATCATTTAAATGAATGAACATAAACGAACACGAACAAGTTACAAACCTTAACGAACGAATACGAACAAAAAAATTGTGTCCATTTATGTTCGTATTCGTTTATTTATTCGGTTAATATTAAACGAACGAATATGAATACACCCTCATTCGTGTTCGTTCGGATCGTTACGGCCCTAATCTTAATATAAAAAAAAGGAGATATTAGATATTATTCTAGTTTTTTAGGTGTAGTTACTAGGTATGAGTCCAAACGGGCTAATAATTAGATATTGGGTTGTAATTATTAATGAAGTGATTATAAAATAATTTTAGGCTAATATTTAATTGCTTTTTAATTTATGATTTTGTTTTTTCAATATTTAATAGTAATATTAATTAATAATAAAAATAAAAATTAAATAAAACTATACGAATATAAATAAAAAAATCGGAAAAAATAGTGATTGCAAGGTGAAATGAATTGAAGAATTAAAGGGAAGGAGAAATAGAAAAGATGATAGACTAAATTGATAAATTATTAAAATTATTTGTGTTTTTTTTTAGAACTAAAGTTAAATTAAAATAAGTATATAACTTGAAGATTAGTTATATAATTATATTAGTTTATATTAACTATACATCATCGATCTTTAAATTTTAATGGTGTTGGATTAATTTGTTATTTTAACTTTGAGATCAATTTATAATTTCTTATAGGCGAGGATACAGAAAATAATTAAAACATAATCGAAAGATCATTTATATAATTTAGTTTATTTTTATTCACTTAAATATCTACTAATTTTATTGTTAATATTAGTTTTTTATTTTTACTTATTTTTAAATCTTGATGACGTATAATGTCTCTGCCGAAATAATTAAAGTTAATAATATTTAAAATCAAGTTAAAAATATGAAAATATTTTAGAAATAGGTATGGATAAATATACATAAGTTCGTGCCTATAATATACCGACCTAAATAAATGAAATACACCAAAATAAAGAAATTTCACATGAATTTTGACGAGAATAAAACATAACGGTTAGTATCGACTTTAATATATGATCCGTATTCTTATATATAAAGAAAGGTATATTATAATTATATTTAAATATTTAAAATAAAACTATTAAAAAAATATAAATGATAATTGAACATTATTAAAAAAATAAAGCGATATTTAACCCATTATAAAGGCGGTTAATTATTTAACTTGCTCGTAATAAATTTTATATAATAACATATTTAACCCATTATATTAATATTTCGATTAATTCTAATTTTGATTTTTTCCTATTTTAATTTTATTTTAATTTGTGTCACTTTAAAACTTGTCGTGCTTTTCTAACTTCTTTTAGGACAATAAAATGGTCTGTTGTTATTTATTTATTTATTTGTTATTGGTTAAGTTTGTTTATTGACTTGATGAAACGTGCATGTTTAGGTACTTTTTCTTTTCTAATAATCTGTAATAAAAAGGAAATCGTACTATCAGGGTTTTTATATGAAAAAGTCTCACTTTTGTTTTAGAATGACTAAGCTGATGTTTTTTTATTACTGTGAATAAAAAGATTTTTTTACCAATTCTTTTTTGTTACTGGGAAAAAATAGTTTTATTTACCAATTCGTTTTTGTTACGTGAGCATTCCTATTTCAGTATTTTGTGTCAATTTCGTGGCTGGGAATATAGAGGAATAATTTTGAGATTTTACTTTTAAGGATCAAAATAAAATATTGTATAAACAAAAGGGCTAAATTTAATAATCTTTTTAAATTAGGATTAAAATAATTAAATGTATAAATATAAAGGATTATAAGTGCTATTATACAAAGTTTTATAATAACCAAGTTATGCACTTAACGGTCTTTAATATCTCAGATGCCATTTTATTATAAAACACAAAATTTAATTATCGTTTTATAATATTTAAAAGTTTGGTTACCGCTTTATTTTATTTAACGAAGTTCAATTAATAATTGTGTATTTTATCTTAAAATTTAACTATTATTTTTGGTTTAATATTATATCTTTGGTCTCAAACCCAAACTCGTTCTGACATTATCTTTAAAAATTTAGACTCAAAACTGATGTGAACATAATTTTTTTTAAAAAAAATGACCCTATAAAATCTAGTCTCGTTAAGTTTGGATCAAATGATTATCCCTATTTTTTAAAAAAATTGTCCCTAGTTTTACATATCTAAAACTTGACACTTTTGTAAGTAATATTTTAAATTAACGGTATTTAAAAATATCCAACCTGATTGATATGTATGTTGACGACCCAAATTTAAAAAAAATTAGGTAATTCTTTAAAATAAAATTTTCGACTGAACCAGGTGCCTGACGCAAGATTTCTTTTGATAGTTGGGTCGGATTTAGGCCAATATTTTTTTTATAACTAGATACTTGACTCAATATTATATTTCTAATATATTTATTTTTTAATTAATTTATTTTTTATTGTACGTCTGTTAATATTTTTACTTAAACTTAAATTTATATCTCTAAATTCTTTTTATATTTGTATTATGTGTTTTTAAGTTTTATTTTTTAAAAAAAATATTAATTTATTAATATAAGATTCGGAAGAAAAAATGAGATTAATATTTTTAATATCATTTTGGTGATAAACTTTAATATATATATCCAAATATTTCTATCTTAAAATTAACTTTAAATTACTAATTTTTGAGTTTAGATTATGTTTATATTTAAATTTTATGCGTTTAATTTATGATTTTTAAAAAATAAATTTTAAAAAATAAATAAAAAAATTAAACTAGGTATGTGTAACCTAATTTTTTAAGTATCTAAATAACGAGTATTTGATTAAAACGTACCAAGATACGAACTAACTTATATATACGGTAACCAACGATGAATAACCATATTTAAAACTGAGTATTTTAATAAAAAGCAGTGAAATTCTATTAGCTTAAATTAGAGTCAATTTAATTTTAATAAAATAAATAAATTTTTCTTTCAAATTAATTCTTAAAACTTATCTTAAAATTTTATTAACCCATGAACTTATAACTTATTATAAAAAATTCAGTCAATCTAATTAAAAAAAAAAGTTTACCGAACAATTTGATAAAATCTATAAAGCTCAAGGGACGATTTGAAAGAATAAAAAATAGTTTAGGCGTTAATGTAAGTTCAGGTATGGTCGTAAATAAGACGAAACGTATCTCATAATTTATTTAAAATTAATTGATTAAATTATATTTGAATTTAAGTTCAGTTTGAATTTTTAATAAGTAAAACCAAAGTAAATAAATATAATACACAATTTTTTTAAAATTAAAGTGAACTAATGTATGTTGTTAAATTTTATTATTGTTGTAGGTGAATAAATCCACTTATCGATTATTTTTTTATTATAAATAATATTTTAAATAAGACGATGTAAATCGTAAGTTATTCAAATTTAATTTACTAAAACTTAATCTATACTTTATTCTATCGAATTTGATTCAAGCTTTAACAAGTCATGTTGAACACACTACCTTACTCAAACTCAAATTCAAATTTAACCTAAATTTTTAACAAATCAAATTAAGTTTAGGGTAAATTATTCTAATGGCTATCGAATTATCAATCTCGTCAATTAGGCCACCTAATTTATTAAATCACCCTATTTTAGTCATATTCGTTAAAATCTTAACGAAGAGGAAGATTTGTCAGTTAAGTAAAAATTATAAAATTAAATATTCAATCCTTTTAATTTATTTATTATTTTAATTTTATCCAAATTTTATATAATTTTCTTTTCAATCAATAAGCAAAAAAGAACGTATCACCTATTGATACGAAAAAAAAAAAGAACGTGAGCTTGGTGGGATTTGAATCCATGTAAAAAAGATTAAAAAGAACAAGAATCCAAACCACTTAACTATGACTTCATTCTTGGAAAGGTTTTGTAACATAATACATTTAAAATATACTCTAAATTAAATAGAATAAATATAGTGTTAGGCTTGAAGGGTTCGATGAATAACCGATTAAAAGCTTGTCAAGTGGTGGAGAAGTGGCACTTTGGGTGTTAGTTGTGGAAGCAATGAAAAATGACAATGAGCACAAGGATTTTAGAGTGGTTCGGCCTTCGAACAAGCACCTACATCCACTACCTTAGCTTTCCACTAAGGATTTCCACAATTCACTAAGAATTCAACCTTTTGAGGAACAAAGGGATAACCTTATAAACTTGATTCACAACCCGAATCAAACATCCAAAGTTCACAACCGAACTTTGGGAATTCACTCACAAAGAGAATTCTTAAGCAAACTTGAATCCTTCTAATAAGTCTAATGTTTGCAATCTAAGTACTCACCCAATACCTAATTACACTTGAGCATATACTGACAATTAAGCTCACAAGTGTTTGTCTACCCAAATAATAGGAAATTAAGCATTAAGACAATTTCTTGATCATAATGTTGTTACAAGTGAAGCATTAGTCTTCTCTTGATGCTTGAGGCTTTCTTTTATCATCTCAAATGAGCTTCTAGTTGTTTATGACCGTTGGGGATGTTTTGGGGCCGTTTGGAGCTAATTTCAAGGCATATTTCTTCTTCTGGTGCAGGAGGTATCGATACCCCTTGAACTGGTATCGAAACACCCTCTTTGGGAAATAGCCGTTAACCTGTATTTAAGAACTGGTATCGATATTGGTATCGATACCGTTTTTAGCCGTTGAGGGTTTTCATAAAATCGTTTATGACCGTTGGGGGTATTTAGAAACCGGTATAGAAACTGGTATAGATATCGGTATAGAAACAGGTGGTATAGATACCGGTATAAAAACAGACAGTATAGATATCGGTATAGAAACAAGCGGTATAGATACCGGTATAGAAACCAAACATCGCAGTAGTGAAAGGGTATCGATACCAGTATTGATACCATTGTGATTTTGCCTTTGAAACCATGGCATTGAAGAATAGGTATCGAAACACCTTGAGGGTGTATCGAAACGCCTGGGTAAAAATCAGTTGTTTGGTTTCTTTAAATCATTCAAAACATATTTAAAAATTCTCAAAAATATCTTAAATATATTTTCAAGTTTTTTGGACATAAGAAACATTTTTGAAGTCTTTTCAAATTAGTCCAAAACTTTTTTCAATTATTATATCAAAACATTAGTTCTATAATCTCCCACTTTTTGATATAATAAAACCAACTTGAAAAATTATTTTTGAGATTGCTCCCCTTTTTCAAATAAACTTTAAATAAGATAATTATAGAATCAAGTCATTTAAAGTTCCCTCTTATCCATTTGAAAGTCTTAAAAAGCAAGCACAATTTTTAAAGAAGCAAGCACAATTATATATTTTCTCAAAAGCACTTCTAAAAAACACTTTTCAAAATTAATGAATTTATTTATTAATATTTTTATATTTTATCATAATTTAAGTGAATATTATAATATAAAATAAATTTATTATCATTTAAATATATATTTTTAACTTATAATATAATGTCTAAAATAATCATTTCTTTTCTGAAAAACACTTTTTTGACAGTAACATTAAACACATATTTTTTAAACTAAAAATTAAAAAAAACTTTTTCATTACACTTTCTCACCACACTTTTCAAAAGCAATGTTAAACTGTCTCTTAAATTAAATTATTTCCTACTCATTCCTCGTCAACATCCCCGCCGGACGCAGTCACTCTGTGCCAGCATCGTCTTTCTCTTCAAGCCCTACTTGCTTCTCTGTATCGTACCGTCTCCTAGACTCTCTATACGTTTACTAAGATGTGAATTTGTTCACACCTCTATTGGCGTTTTAGCTGTGCGGCGACTTCGCTATTCGGAAAGCTCGATGAGTGGAGTTCTGCTACGTCTGCCGGGGGCATGGGTTGAGGATAGCCGTGAGCCATCTGATCATTATACTACAAAATCGGTAGAATCACTGTATTTTTCCTCTCTTTTCATCGTCATGTGTGTTCACGCTAAATCTTCATCTTAGATATTTACTCAGCTCAACCTATAGGATATAAGCAATTAAGCATTACGGTTTCTATATTTTCTATACCTTTGGCTGTTCTTTTAAGAGGATTGGCTTCTTCCTCAAACCCCACACTCATTCACTGCACTCAATGTGGAAGTAAATTCTCGCTTGGTTCTCAGGTTTTTCTTGTTCTATCTCCAAATTGTTTCTTTTAACATGCTAAATCCAATTGTTTATATTACTTTGTTAAATCTCCAAATCTCGCTTTGTGGTGCTTCAAGGCACTTCGAACTGCAGCTTATGCCACCATTAATATATTTTCGAGAAGAAGCAGATGCTTGTCATAAAGGTTCTCTAGACTCTAGAGAAGTCCACCCGTGGCAATGCTTGGCTTGCCGTCGAGGAGACTGTTATTGTTCTATTTGAGAAGCCCTTGAATGGATGTCTTCAACACTATTTCTCATGAGAGACAATTATTTGTCGAATAGTTGTGTGAACTGTAAAATTTCAACTCTCCCGGTCGTTAGTCTTGTGATCTGCAGCTTCCTACACATATAGAGATGAGCCAAAATTGTACTCTGAAATGTCGGAATTGGTGAAAGATTGATGAGTGGAGGCAAATTTTGTGCAGTTCTATTTTGGTTTCATGGTAGATTAATGAAAATCTCATAGATGGGTTAATTAGTGGGGGTGAATTTATTTCGGTTAATTTCGGTTAATTCAGTTTAAAATCGATTAATTAATCGAATTAATAAAAATTATTATATATTAAATATTATATATATTACATATGTTTATTTTTTTATTATTTAACTTTTAAAAATTATAAAATAATTATTAAATTTTTTGATATATTATAAAACGGTAATTAAATTTTGGGTAAACTACACGGATAGTCACCATATTATGGGGTTGGTATCGATCTGACCATAATGTTTTAAAAAGAATCAAGTACATCGGTAAATTATTAATTTGGTATTAAAAAAGTCATATGTCGTTAAAGGAGTAACGAACTGCTGACGTGGCAGTTAAATATAAAATAAAATAATCATACATTTAGTCCCTGTTATAATTTATTAAACTTATTTTTATCCTCCGGTGGTGACACATGTCACAACTTGATCAAAGCAGAAAAGAAATAATCCTAAACATGGTTCTAAGGGGATTTGAAACTGGGTAAGAGAGCATGGAATTCAAATGGCTTAACCATTAAGTTAAGCATAAAACACTATTATTTTTATATATTTATTATTTTTAATATTTATTTTTTTATATTTAATTGTTTTTAATTTAACTAAAAATAATAATTAAATTACTGTATAATAAATTAAAAGATTCAAATTAATAAAAATTTATTTATAAACTCTAAAACCAAAATCCTAAATCTTAAATCCTTAAAACTTAAACTCTAAAAGTATTCAAATAAAATATTTAGCTTTTAAATATCCGAATAAAATTATTTGGATATTCAAATAAAAATATTCATGGAATAAATATTCGAATAAAATAATAAATATTTTAATATTTTGATATAAAAATTTTCGAATAAAATATTTGAATTTTAAATATTCGAATAAAAAATTCGTATATTCAAATAAAAATATTTGAATAATAAATATACGAATAAAATATTCGTATAATAAATATTCAAATAAATATTCGAATTTAAATATTTTTATTCATATATTTATTTTTAATGAATCTTAAACCCTTAACCCTAATCTATAATTTATTTTATATTTATTATTTAGAATTTTAGCATTTTAATTTATTATATATAAAGTAATTCAATTAATATTTTAATTAAATAAATAAATAATATTATTTAAAATTTCAGTATTTTAATTTATTTCATATAAAATAATTTAATTAATATTTTAACGAAATTATAGAATAAATATATGTTTATACATAAAAATGTATTTTTTATGATTTATTAAATATATTTTTAGTTAGGGTTTAGAGGTTTAATATTTAGGGTTTAGGATTTAAGATTCACTAAATATTTTAGTATTTAGTGTTTGTATTTTAGGGTTTATGATTCTTTAAATAAATTATAAATTTTAAAATCATAATAAAAAATTATTTAAGATTTAGGGTTTAGATTTTATAATTTAGGGGTTTTGTTTTATGGATTTTAATATTTTAGTTTAATATATATAAAATAATTCAATTAATATTTTAATAAAATAAGAAAATAAATATACATTTATACGTAAGATGGAAAGTGAAAAATATAAACAATAATAATAGATAAATATTAATATTGGGGATAAATATCTTTAAAAGCTATTTGACTCAGTGGTTTGCATGCTTGTTACTTTCCTTGGAAACCTAGGTTTGATCCCACATAGGTGCAAGTCATTGTATTTTGTTTTTCTCTTTTAATCAGGTGGTGACACGTGTCACCACCTGGTTAGAGGATAAAAATAAAATTTAATAAATTAAATATATAAATATAACCCTCCAATAAGGTGGTGACATGTGTTACTACCTAATTAAATAATTATATTATTTTATTATAATAAAATTATGACTAAATTATAAAAATGTATGAATAACAGAGACTAAATGTGTAACTATTCCATTTTATATTTAACTGCCACGTCATCAGTCCGTTACATCCTTAACGGCAGATGACTATTTTAATACCAAATCAATAGTTTATCGGTGTATTTGATTCTTTTTAAAGCATTGTGGTTAGATCGATACTAACCCCATAGTATGGTGACTATCCGTGTAGTTTATCCTTAATTTTTTATCAAATTAGCATAAAATTGAAAGTTTAATGATTAAAAAATTATTTTATCATAATTTATTGCTTAAATATGTAATTTATCCAAAATTTATAATAAATTTTGTTTAATTAAAAAATCGACCGAATTAATTAAAATAATTTCGATTCTTTTGATTTAGTTTGGTTAACGGTTAAAATTTTAAAATTTTGATTAATTCAGTTATGATTAATTTAATTCGATCACCGATCCAATTAACCGAATACCGTTCAACTTTGTTGAAATTTTATAACCTCTTGATGAAATACGCTACATTGTGATCCCTACTAGGGGTGTAAACGAGCCAAGTCGAGCTCGAGTAGTGCTAAGCTCAGCTCGACTCGTTAAGATTTCGAGTCGAGTTCGAGCTTGAGTAATTTTAAACGAGCCTAAAAAATCTGAACCCGACTCGACTCATTTAGAACTCGAATCGAGTTTGAATTTTTTTCGAGCCTAATCGAGCTAAGTATTAACCGATCTTTGATCATGTTAGACTTGAGTTACTCTTATCTCTTACATCTCATTTAAAGCCTAACGGAAAAAAACTTTGATACACAAGTTGTGTAAACTGAAGCTTGTTAATTTTAGGTTTTAGTATGTT
Organism: Abelmoschus esculentus; assembly: GCA_035048815.1. Classification (NCBI taxonomy): domain Eukaryota; kingdom Viridiplantae; phylum Streptophyta; class Magnoliopsida; order Malvales; family Malvaceae; genus Abelmoschus; species Abelmoschus esculentus. Next base: position 16,382,510 of record JAUCBN010000008.1, on the reverse strand, counting down.
AATTTAGAGTGTAAGACTTATGTTTAGGATTTAGATTTTAAGGTTTTAAAGTATATTTATATTTTCGAGTAGCTCATGAGCTTTTCGAGTTGAGTATCATGTAGCTCGGCTCGGCTTGTCAAGAACTCGAGCCGAGTTCAAGCTCGAGCCAAACCCAATCGAGTCGAATTTTAACCGAGCTTTGACCAAGTCAAACTTGAGTAACTCGCGATCTATCTCGTCTCATTTACATCCCTAATCCCTACAATGGGTATATATCATTAATGCGTCCATTTTGATGATGAATATATGTATTTGATCAACAGTCGGTTTTAGTTCAATTTTAATTTTGTTCAAGTTTCGGTTAGTCAAGGTGGCATCTTAGAAATTTTTATTAAGTTCGGTTAAAATGTTAAAATGAGTTAATATTTTAATAATGACATTATGAATAATTTAGTCTCTTAATTTAGTTTTGTTTATTTTTTATTATTTCAATTTAAAAAAAATTATATCCTTTATTATAACTATTCAAACATGGAAGTAAATATTTCTTTTGCGAAGAATGGAACTAAAAATTTATCATAGAGATCAAAATATATATTTTAAATTTTTTGATGGAGCAAAAAGAAAAATGATTTCTTTAAAAAATATATATTTTGTTATGAATATATTTATTTATGGTGGATATTCATACATTAAGTTAAACTTTAATAGGTTTTAGTTTTAGAGTTTAATACCTATTGAAATTAGGGTTTTCATCTTATGCTTATAAATATAAACTTTTGGAGAAAGCATTGTAAACAACCATACTTTAAGAATATAATACAAATCTCTCTTTTGTCTCTCATCTTTGTTCTTATATTTTACTTTATTCACAACACGTTATCAGCACGAAACTCTAACCAACGGAGGTATTTGTAGTTCAAATCTTAAAGGAGATTGAAAAAATTTATTACTAGCATAAATCAAAGATAAGTTTTTCCCCCTCAATTATATTTTAATTATCAACTTATCTTACTTTCTTGATTTTGACTTGATTTTTATTTTTTTAAAATCTTTGGATGTTTGGTGTTTGTGTAGCAATAAAGTGACTCAATTACCATGGTGTTTATCGATAATTACCGAAAAAGATTATAACAAAATATTGATGATTAAACCTACCATATATTCAAATTAGTGAAAAAAGTTCGGTATGTTTTATTTATTTAAATTTGAGATTTTTTATCTTTATTTATAACTAATATTTATTTATTTTATTATGATGATGAAAGTTTATGTTTTAATCATGTTCTAAGTATTACATGATATTAGAAAAATACTAAATATTTAATTAATTAATATGTTATTTGTTATGTTGGTTTAATCTGACTATATTGGCTGGACATCTCATTTTGCGAGGTTACTAGTCTCAAAGAAGGTTCTTTTTAAAGGACCTTGTAGACTGGTTTAACAACACCGCGTATAAGAATTAAATTTTTGTTCCTTGTATGTGTTGATTGATCAATTACTATTTAAGAGTATGGATATTATAAAGTTTATATTTGCTTGGAAACAATACTATTTTTATGTCGAAAAACTCGACTATAAACTTCTCCCAAATTCAAGTTACGAAAATCGTCTTGATCCAAGAATTTTTATGGGAGGTATTCCCTGAAGTGAATGCATGCATGATGCTTATTCTATGCAATCATTGGATTTATGTCATTCCTTGAAGTGAATACAAGCATGATGTTTATTCGATGCGATTATTGAATTTATGTCATTCCCTAAAGTGAATGCAAGCATGATGTTTATTTCATGTGATTATTGAATTTGTTTCATTCCTTGAAGTGAATACAAACGTGATAATTCACTATATGGTTAGTGAATAAAACTCAATTATGTATCAGAGTATCACTGATTAGGATATGTTAAAAAAACATACTTCATTTTTCACATGTTAATGTTGTCTTACAGACACAATATCATGAAAAGATTTTAAATACTTATTACTCTCCGCTCCATTCCCTGAAGTGAATGTGATATTTTATAGAGAAATAAATAAAAACCATATTAGTAATTATGATTGCGATTGAGGTCATAAAATAAACATGGATAAGATGATTCTTTTGAGAATGCTTATATCCACCAGAAGTGGAATTATAAGGATGACAAGAATGATAGAGATCATATGAAAACCTTTATGTTATCAATACGATGGTACAAACCATTAATCTCATACTTGTCAAATGCCAAAATATTATAAACTTTATCCATAATAATGAATGATAAAAGAAAGAAAATATAAACAAATTTTTTTATGACGTAAATAATTATAGCGTTGTTGATCCAACTCAATTGGATATTGTTAATTTTTTCATAATCCTTCAAGAGAATAATTCGCTATTTATTTTATTTCCCTTATAACATCTAAAGGAAATATTTGATCTTTTATTTATTTTTTATGTTAACTTATTTTTATTTATATTAATTTATTTTATATATTATTTATTTACGATTTATGTTAATTTATCGTTAATTTATTTTATATATTATTTATTTAAGTTTTTTTGTTAATTTATCCTTTGATGAATTTTATCACTTTCAGAATAAAATCTACAATGAATTGTGGCTATTTAAGCCAAACAAACAGTGCAAGTACCCATACTATACTTAAGCATAAGAAATATTTTCCCATTTAAATACAAGGAAAAATGTGAGTACTATATCTCAAAGTACTAAAATATCAATGCTTCGAAAGATCTTTTGAGAGTTTATCTTTGATAAATAACTAATTTAATATAATGTGCTATATTTAATATTTTGTTATTTCCTGAAGTGAATAGTAAAAAGTACATATTTTTCATTCTCCAAAGTGAATAAAATAAAGCACATATTAAAAGGTGCATGATTATGCATATTTTCACATTTTAAATTCAAAAGAATAATGTGAGTACTATATCCGAAAGTACTAATATCACAGAAGGCTCCGACTGAGCAAATATGTTATTGCCAAATAGAACTTTATTCCATATTTACAGTGTATTATACTCGTCAAAGTCGCAAAGAGACTTATTGAGTTTTAAAGATATTTATAGAAATATATTGAGAATATCAATCAAAGGGATGCTGATTATCTCAATATTACGAGTATAATTCAAGGAAATAAGAAAATTTTTGATAAAATTATATGCACTATCATCCATATTGTACTATATAAGAATTAGTACAAATTAAAGCTCATGTTATTGTAAACTAGATGTTTACTGATAATTTTATTTGATATGACCAGTTAGATCATCCCGGTTCAATTATGATGCAAAAATTTACTGACACATTCATGTGGTCATTTATTGAAGAACTAAGATTTTCTCCATGGTAATTTTTCATGTGATACTAGCTATGAAAACAATTTGATTATTCAATCATCAACAGCTAAGATAAAAGTGTAAATCTATTAATTTTCTGGAATGGATACAAGGTGATATATATGGGCTCATACACCTTTCTTAAAGACCATCTGGATATTTTATGATTTTTACTAATACATCAACTAGATGGTTATATGTATCCTTGTTATTAACCCGCAACTTGGTGTTTGCGAGGCCATTTGCTCAATTGATAAAATTACGAGCACATTTTCCAGATTATCTTATAAAGACAACTGGTCTTGATAATGTTGATGACATGTTATTTTACATGTAGTATCACCAATTCGCATCAAGCCAACAAATGATCATAAGTTCTCCCTATTACAAATGATTTTTGGTAAAAAAACAAATATTTATCATCTTAGATTTTTTGGTGTGCGATATATGTTCTAATTACTCTACCACAACGTACAAAGATAAGTTTTGTTGAGAATATATATTACATTTAAATATCTTAAGCTTCTGATATAGAATTTATTTACAATTAGATTTACTGACTATCATTTTATTGAGTCAGTTTATCCAACATTAGGGGAGAAAATAAAATAGCTGAAAAAAGAAATAAATTAGAATGAATTATCATTTTCTTAGTTTGATCCACGTATTCAACAATATGAACTATAAGTTCAAAGGATAATTCATTTAGCAAATCAATTGCCAGATGATTTTGCTGACCTTAAAAGTGTGACTAAGTCACGTATACTAGTTATGAATGCTCCGATTAAATTTGATGTCTTGGAAGGACAAACTCTAGCTGCTAATGAGTCTAACTTACGCCTTTAGCATGTAGACAAGTAAGTTCCAAAGATAAAAATCATCGATAAAGAAAAGGAGCTATATTTTATGATGATCTGATCGAGGAATCAATAAATTATGAAAATCTCAATAAGAGATTAAAAGGTCTCCAACAGAGACATTGACATGACTCAGGTACCTGATAATAAAGAGATCTCAATAGATTATGTCATATCTGATAATAAGTGGAACTAAAATTAAATCGACATCGTTAATATATTTGTATGCAATATAGCACTAGAGATTTTATTTGATGATGTGGATCATAAATCATTTTCAATTGGGTAATGTAAACAAAGAAATGATTGGCCAACAAGGAAAGAGGCAATTGAGACGGAACTAAAATCTCTTTTAGAAAGAGAAGTATTTGGGCCTATAGCCAGTATATTAAAATGTGTAAAGCTCATGGACATAAATGAGCCTTTGTGAGAAAGAGAAATCAAAAGGTAAAAGCACGAGATATAAGCTCATTTAGTTGCACAAGGATTCTCACAAAGACATGAAATTGAATATCATGAAAATATAATCCTTAGGGGTAGATACAATTACTTTTAGATACTCTAGCAATAAATGAAATGACTTAGTTTCGTCTAATAGATGTTGCTACATCTTATTTGTGTGAGTCACTTTATAACAACATTTACATGAAGCTTCTAAAAGTATTTAGACTGCTAGAAGCAATTAATTCAAGTTCTCGAGAATATTATTCAATCATATTGAATATATCTTTTTATGGATTGAAATAATTTAGGTGTATTTGATATAATCGCCTCATTGAATGCTTATTAGCATAATGCTATATGAATTGTTTAATTTTCTCGAGTATTTTTATTAAGAGTTTTAGCTCTGAATTTTTATTGTTGTATATGTCGATGATTTGAATATCGTTGAGACTTTTGAAAAGATCTCCTCAAGTCCTTGTGCATCAATCGGAAAACAGAAAAATGTTGAAAGAGACCTTACATGCATAACACATATTTATTGATCAACCTAATGGGTCCTAGGTCTCTTAATGTAAACAAAGATTTTTTTTACCTCAAGAAAAGGGTAATGATATTCTTGGTTTAAAAGTACAATATATACATTATTTGATCTGGAAGCATCGTATCTTAGCTGATTCAGAAATATTATTTAAGTGCTACGAGATCATTACCTTTAAATAATTGTAATGCATGAGGCAAGCCGAAATATGTGTTTAGCTAAACATATCCTGAAGATATGTGAATTGCTTTCACAAGATAAGATGCAAGCTATCTTGTGTAGAGATAATACAAAATTTATATCTCAAGGTGGATATATAAATGTGATAAAATGAAACATATTTCTTTCAAGTTTCGTCCCTCATGATCTTCATAAGAATAGTATGCGTGATTCTTTTCAAGCAATAATTTGGAAGATTTATCCACTAGTGCATAATCTACCTCAACATTTAAAGATTGTATTCAATATTGAATTATGAAGATTCAAAGATCTTATGTGATATTTTCATGAGAGGAGTAAATATGTGTTGCACTCTTTTTTCCTTAACCGAGGTTTTGTCCCAATGGATTTTCCTGATAAGTTTTTTAATGAGGCAACAAGTTATGTGTATCCAAGATGTGTGTACTCTTTTTCCTTCGCTAAGATTTTTTTTTCCCACAAGATTTTTATCTTAGTAAGATTTTAACGAAGCACACTATTTTCATAGATATCCAAGGGAGAATGTTATGAATATATTTATTCATGGTGGATATCCATATATTAAGTTAAACTTTAATAGGCTTTAGTATTAAGGTTTAATACTCACTGGAATTCGGATTTTCATCTTATGCTTGTAAATATAGACTTTTGGAGTAAGCATTGTAAACAACCATACTTTGAGAATATAATACAAATCTCTCTCTTTTGTCTCTCTTCTTTATTCTTCTACTTTGTTCTTATATTTTACTTTATTCACAACATATTTTAATTTTTTTTAATCTCTATTTAATATATATATAAACAATTGATAGGAACCGAGTACTCCCAACCCTAAGTTCCGCCCATGCCTTTGTTTTCTTTAACTTTATCCCCCTTCCTTTCTTTTTCCTTTACTAACATTTAAAGTAACTTGCACATTTGCTTATGTAAGTTAGGAAGCCTAAAAGTGAAATGCAGGAACTCAGGGCAGTTTTCTTATGTTACTTCTAAGATTTAGGGTTAAAAGTTTAAGAGTTCAAAATTTAAAGATTATGGTTAGAATTTAATATTTATAGCCCTTATTATCCTAACCAAACCCCTAAATTTTAAACCACTAAACACCAAACTAAGACGCTTAGAAAATTTTGTTTATACCGCCATGCATGGAAGATTTTCCATAGAATTAAGCTACTAAACATTAGAGACAACAGGATGGATGGAACAGCATGTGTGAATTTAATGGAAGCACAAAGATTTCATCGACTCGCTCACTAAGATCAACATGCGACTAGAAAGGGGAAGATCAAAATATGAAGCATAAGCAAAGAAGAGTTTTGTCAAATACAACCAAAAGTCTAAACAATTATGCAAGGACTGCTAAAAGGACCAGAGCATTGAGAGACCATGTTTTGAAACTCAAATAGCATTCACTGCAACTAAAACCGAATGTTCTCCATATTTTGTTTTGCTGTTCAAAATCTAAAGGAAACTGCATTAAGAATAATTTGCTGCAGATAGTCTAAGACATTCACTCTGACACCTTCGGAGGCAAATGTCGTTCCAGTTGGGTACCTGATGTTGGTTAACACAAACAGTACGAGCACAGGCATCAGAGCAAGCATCGAGCTCAGACACACCACAGACAGTAACACAAGTATCAGGAATCGGATCCTTCGAAAATGCTCCGACCTTTTTCAACATTCTCTTTGATGTGCACACTCTCTCACAAACAAAGATGTCATCCGATCTCTTCTCCCTTCCCCTGGCACTCTTGATTCTCTGTTCTTCAGCATGCTTCCTCTTCATTCTAAAAGCTTGTCCTGCAATAACAGCCGGAATGGCAGCCCCAAGAAGGGACCACCATACATCCACCATTGTTAATTGCAGTATGCAAGGCCCTTTAACCTTTCTTCTTTCCCGACCTTCCTTTCTGCACTCAATGGAAAAGGAAAATACGGCAATGAACTAACTTTCTCCGTTTCTATGATTATAATAAGCAGCAACAAAAGTAAACAAAATGAAAAAAGAAAAAGGAAAGGGGGAGGGGGAGGGGATTGTTTCAGTATGTCTAGCAAGTAGCAACAATACATTCAAACTTTATGCATTCCTGTTAGCATCTGTTTAAGAAAGCTTTAGCCAATTGCCATTTTCATCATATAATCTGCGAACATAAGAGACGCAACCGAAAACAGAATCAACAAAGCTGCCGCCATCAGTTAATAGAACCTACCAATGTTATCAAGACTCAGGTGAGTGTCGGAAATTGGTAATATGCTCAATTCTTTCAAGCTTTTTCATATAATTGGAGGATTGTATCCATATATATGTCCAACATATGTTTCCAACAAAAATATCGAATATTTTTCCACTCGGTTTCCTAAACAACATAATCAAGCCACTCATCTTCCAAAAATATCCAAAAGATTTTAATACAATACCAAAAGAAAATTCCAAACAGTGCACATAAATGCCCTTATTACAACCAAAAGCCATAAAAAGCCTCAAAATCCCCAGTTTTTATACCTTTTTTTACACAAAACAATAAATGGTTAGTTCCAGTCTCAGTAAATCAATATTATTTTTCATTTTTGTGAACAAAAACAAATTAGCTTTCTCAAACAATCACATAAATTCAATTCCCATATTAACTATCTTATTGAACAAAACCAAGAATAAGAATTCATAAAACCTTTGAAATTACGAAACCATACTAATTTTTAACAACGATTCAGCAAATACCCATTTCATAAAAGGAAGAAAAGCATCTCATCATGCAGTAACATAAACCCATTACTGGAAGGATAATTATGCACAAAACAGGTAAAATAAACTCAAATTAAGATCCCGAAAATAAGCTAAAAAACATAAAAATAGATAAAAAGGCAAAAAGAAAAGAAAATCCAGATGTCTAGCGAGAGATCAAATTACAAAGAATATATACGAAATGCAGCCACTAATCGTTTAGGTTTGGCATTTAGGAACTAAAGAAAGAAGAATCTGACCTTTGGAAGCAGGAATTTATGGAACTCTGGTAAAGAGAGTAGAGCCGCTAATGCGTTCGCTTTCGACTATTGAAAAATGATTGTGTTCAAGGGTTTGTGGAAACCTCCACCCCCAATTAAATCCTGGGATTATTTCCCAAAATAGGAAGCCTTTGTTTTATTTTTATAATAATAAAAAATGATTATTTATATTAATAATATACATAATTATTTAAATTTAAAATTTTAAAAATAATTATCTTCGTTTTTACTGACTAACGCGTCAGATTGTATTGAATTGTTCTCTAAAATCCTTAAAAATTTGACTTATAAAATCATATTACGTGGCACTTTATATTTTTAAACTAATATATATTATAAAATTAAATTATATTAGTATATTCTTAAATCATTATATCAGTATATTCTTAAATTATTGTAATATTGAAGTAATCCGAAATTAATTTAAATTATGTTAACACAGTCCTACCTTTGATTGAAATTATATTTATATATTAATATAATTTAAAAATATATTAATATATGTTATAAATTATAGATATATTTATTATCAAATTATAAATTAATTATATTTATATATTAATATAATTTATAAAATTGATATTAAAATATACTCTTATATTAAAAAGCATTTTCTTGTTTTTCTCTATTTACAGAGAAATAGGTTACGGTAAAAAAAAAAACCATTAAATAATTGTTTAAATTATAACTTTTTATTTAGATATTTAAATTATATTTTGAGTTAACTATATGTTTAATATTTTATTTTATAATTTAATTAAGGTTTGGTTGTGACAGACGTTAACTTTTTCGTTATCCAATCAAAATCAACGTACATTTATAGTAAATATTTTTTGAATTTTATTTTTTAAAAATAAATCAGAATTCTTATAAAATATTCTAAATTTTTTAAATAATCCTAAAAATAGTCCTCAAATTTATAAACCCTCAAATCCGGCCACTCTTATTGGCGTTGATCACATTTTCGATAACGGAATGAAACACTCTTTGTCTCACAGAATGATCTACACATTGTTCACCGTTTGTTATGATGGTTTATCGTAAATTATTCGAATGAATCATTAAACAATTTTGATATTTTACACGATGTCGGTCATTTATAGCAACGAGATGATCCAACGACAGATGTAACGATAGTGTCGGTAATCGACTACGAAATCAAATCAAATTGGGATTTATTTTTTTGGGTGTTAGGAATTTTAAAAATTTGACGTTACTTATTAAAATTTAGATTATTTCGTTTCATTGGTTTTTATTTATTTTTAAATATAATTTAGAAATTTAAGAATATGACATGTGTCAGATAACGGTAAAATACCTATTTGAGTAATATTAAAAACATTAAACATCTATTTGACTTTCAAACAAAAATTGGACACCTAACTAAAAAAACTATAATTTGAGAATTTATTTTACAGTTAAACGTAAAATGATAAGTCTTAATTAAAGACATGCATTGGATAATTCATCGACCAGAAAAATATATATATATATTTAAAATAATAATTAAAACTATCAAAATATTTTATCGGTATATTTAAAAAATATATATTTAAAATAATAATAATAATTAAAATAATGATTAAAAAAATTCAAGAAACTGCTGAATTTTATCGGTATCCTTATTTCTATAAGAATTTTGTTTTGTTTTTTGGTTGTAAGAATTTTTAGATTTTTTAATCCAATTATTTTACTTCTTGATTATGTTCTAATTATAATTTTCTATGAATTTAATAAAATTCAGTGACATTTGTAAAAAAAAAAACTATCAAAATATTTGATCATTAATATTAGTTGTTTAAGCTCGTCATTAATATTTTTATGTTTGGCTAGTAAAAAAGTATGACCATTAGAGGTGGTAAATTGGTCATTCAGTTCGAGTTCGGGTTTGGTTTGATTTATTTCGGTTATGACGTAATCGTTTAAATTTGGTTTAGATCAATTTAGGTCTGGTTTAAATTTTCGGTTTTAGTTTGGTTTTACGTTGATTTTAGTTCAGGTGTCGGGTTGAGTCGGTTGATATTTTGGTTCGGTTGGGTTACGGTTCAATTATTTTGGGTCGATTGATTTTGGATCGGGTCAATATTGGGTTAGCAAGATATCGATTTTTTTAGATTAAGTTAGATTTTTACACACTATATATCACTCTATATAATATGTATATTTGGTTTTTGCTAAATTGAATAACAATTCATGTCCTATTTTTTTATTTTAATATATATTTTTTATTTTGGGTTGTCTTCAGTTCGAGTCCATTAGATTTGGTTGAAAATCGGTTCAATCTATTCAATTCGGTTATACATCGGTTCAAGTTCATTTTCGGTTCATTTAGAATTCAGATCGATTTTGGTTTGAGTTTCGAGCCGAATTCATGTCATCACATTAAAATTAATTTCGGGTCTTAATCAAATAAATCGATTCATTTTCGAATCTCGAATCAAGTTTACCAGGGGTAATGACCATTAACTTAAAATTATATTTCAAAACTTTATTATTTTCATGTTTTATTACTGAATTTCTATTCAAATAAATAGTTTCACAAAAACACTATTTATCTTTTACTTATTTTTAATTTCATAATTATTCACGAGTATGTTATTCAAAATCATATTAAAATAAGAATACTTATTTTTAAAAAAATCTATTGTATCTCTTTTATTTATATATAAATTCAAAATGATCTCTGATGTTGATGTTTGATCTTTTGGTCACTTTAACTCTTATTATTTTTTATTTATATACAATACACCTATTTATAGAGGTCACATTAGGATCACAAAACGACTCACAATAAAACCCAAATAAAACTTTTTTTTAAAATAATTAAAATCATAAAATAATATTTATTTAAATCGTCATTAAAAATATCATTTATACATATCAAAATTTAAAAAAAAAAATTAAATTATAGACCTAATCATAAAAATAAGACTCAATATATATGTCCATTGTTACACAAATAAAATTAAATTATATATGCCCATTATCTAAGAAAGATGTCTATCATTAAAACAAGATCAAAACCTCTTTAACTTGTGATGGTAAAAACAATGAAAGCTTTTGTGATCTTACAAAAGTTTGGTAACACAGAATTATCGGATGATATAATATGCAACAATATATGTATTAAGGAATCACACCAAATGGTTAATTTTTGGTAACCAGAATTATTGGTAAATTTTTAGATCAGAATCACACCAAATCGAGGTGGCAAAGAGATAAATTCATAACCTCTTTAACTAGAGTATGTTCCTTAGATCAGACATAGATTATACATTTACCAGAATCACACCAAATGGTTAATTTTTGCTCAGAAATCGAGGTGGCAAACGAGTCGTTCGGTTCGGGTTCGGTTCGAATTGTTTTATTTTGGTTTATTTCGGGTTTGTTTTGCATTCGATTTAGATTCGGGTCGGTTCGGGTTTAATTTGGGTTTTAATTCGGTTATATGATAATTCAGGTCAATTCAGATATTGAATCAGTGGTTCGAGTCAATATCAAATCGATTGTTTTGGGGTTGGGCCAATATCAGATTGGATGTTTTCGAGTCAAGTCCATATAGGATCGTTCGGATTGGTTCGGACCGGATCAATCTTTGAATTTTTGGGTTAATTTGGTTTGAGTTGGACTTGAGTATGAATCTAATCGTGTGTATTATATATAGAATTAATCATATATTCTTTTAAAAATATATCTTTTTATTTTTTTAATAAAAAAAACATTTTTTTTATTTGTAAAAACCATCATCAAACATGTCTTTTTATTTGATAATATTAGCATTTAAGTTTAATTCTAATAGTTCGATGTTTCGAAATCAACCATCACTATTATTAATCATTTCACCTGAATTTAACGAATTACGAGCCAATCTTATAACTATATTTTTAATTTCATATTCGATGATGGTTTTTAGTACTATAGATTTTTTTATATTTTTAAAATACACATAAAAATGAGATATAATTTTATGCGCATAAAGCCAAATCTTAAACCATAATTGCATATATGATGAGCATATTAAAAAACTCTATATCATTTCTATTTTAACTTTTAATTCATCTTTTATCTTTACAGCGATCAACCAACGTCGATTTTGAGTTTTTGACGATTGATATCCTTTTTTTGATTCTTATGTCCCTCTCACTTGGATTGAAATTAAATAATAATAATAATAATTTCATTTTTTCCTCTCATTTTTTTCTTTCACTTTTCCTTTATTTTTACAAATTGAAATACTTTTATTTTTAGACTTAAATCCTTATGACTTATATTAACTTTTCCCCCTTTTACTGGTATCTTCTTTCTCTCTTTCACGAATCACGCTACCTCTGATGGAGACTGATTAACAAAAAATAAATTAATTTTTAAAGAAGAAAATATGATATTAAACATTAAATTATTATTAGATGTAGTGATTAACTAGTATTATCGTAATATAAAAAATATAATAAAATATATATTATTTTATTATTTATCATATTGTTAAAAAATAAACAATAGTAAAAATAAATTACTTATTCACTTTGACTTAATTATCGGGTTAAAATTGGATTGATTTTTGGTTTAGATCAGTTTTGAACAAGTTAATTTCGGGTTACTTTCGGTTCGGATGAAAATTGGTTCAGGTCAAATTGGTTATGGGTCTATATCGGTTCTTTTAGAATTCGAAACAATTTCGATTTTGGTTTTGATTCGAGTTTCGGATCACGTTAGGATCATCTTGTTCAGATTCAATCGGATCACAGTTCAGGTAAATCGATTCGATTTTTGATTCTTGGATCAAGTTTGCCAGATCTAATACCAATATAGCTATCCTTAAATCGTACTTCAAATTTAGTTCCCAGAACTGCACCTGTAAAAACTTACTTTAGGCCCAATTAGTACTAGGAAACACCTAAAGGGTTGCTTAGATCCATAAGGAATTATCTAAGGTAGAGAATCAGAACCTCCCCGAAGAGATACCTTAGGCCATAAAGGATTACTAGCGTTGAACTTGCAAAAATTTCATATCATATTCCAGAAGTATCCTTAATTAAATTACTTAAAGAAAAAAGATAAAACTGAAAAAAAAATAATACATATACTTTTAAAATATGACAAACCAGAGTATGTTTCTTAGATCAGACATAGAGGTATATTTTCAAACAAACAAAATTATAAATCTTAATAGAATGAGATAAAATTTTAGTTTTAAATAGGGAGATTATACATTTATCAGAATCACCCTAATTGGTTTAATTTTTGCTCAGAGATCTTTGATAATTATAAATGAAAGACATTGAAATTTACGCTATTATAGAGTTATAATTTTTATCGAAGAGGTTCATTAACTGAAGTTTAAACAAATATTTAGAAGATTGATACAATATATCAACCAATGCAATAAATATATCATAATCTTCTAAAGTCACACACATATAAAAGAATTATTTAAGTTAGACTTGTTTATCATATAATTTTGACCGTTTGACTACCAAAGCTAATTCAGTAATTCATATAAAAAGCGGTAAAATTAAACTCACAAAATTTGTTATTTTAAACGACTAATCATTCTTTCATAATCATTTACTTTAATTCACTCATATTATTATGGTTTTCAAAATCAGATAGATACAACTTATGAATATTTTTTTTGTACTAGTAACATCATAAGTTGAACTGATCACCCTCATATTTATTTATTGATCTTTCATTATGTAGTTAAAAATGAAATTACATTTTATTGTACAACTATTTAAGTCACATCTGAGATAATCAACATATCAGGGTTAGATTTCTAGCCTTCTTTAGAGATGATACAATTACCTAGGTTTTCATCTTAATTAAGAGTTATTAATGATATTCATTCATGTCAAGCCATTAAGAGTAATTTAATCATTCTAAAGGTCAAGAATATCTTGGTCATTTTAGAAGTTTTTGTGTTCAAATATATTTTGATCAATTTTCTCATTCCACTAATTCTGGATCTTTCATCCTTCCATGCAATCTATTCATTGAAGAACTAAGGGGTACAACTGTTGAATAAACTTAAATGAAATATTAAGTGAGTCATAAAATTTAAGAGTTAATGGGGAGTTACAAGTTTGAAATGTCAAAAAGTTAATATAGGAGTTACTAGTCTTAATGAAGTTTAATATAGGAGTTATATGAGTTACAAGAGTTATGGTTTTTTATTAGATTTTATTGTGTAATAATGCCTAGTGTCTATATAAAGACATTGTCTATTGCTTTGTAAAGCGTGGGTGAGAGTGAGAGTGTGAAGAAAAAGATAGTGGTGGTATGTCAAAATGAGAGAAAGCTAAGTGTGGTTGAGTGTGGTTGTGGTGAGTGTGAGAGAAAGAAAACATAAAAGATTTAAAGGAATAAAAGAAAAGTATTTCAAATTAGTATTGCATTTGTCAATTGCCAGAGCAATTTTCCTTCTATAGGAAATTTTATTTTGCGGGCAATTTTTATTCTTGAGCAATTTCATTCGAACTCTATTTGATTTAAAATCTTCAAATTGGTATCAAAGTTAATGGTGAATGTGATGGGTCAAATGTCGTACCACGTCTAACAAAGGCAAATTATGAAAATTTAAGCATTCAAATGAAAGCTCTTCTTGACTCTCAAGATGCATGGAGTTAGTCGAAGAAGGGTTCGAAGAACCAACAACTACCACGGGATATACGACGGCTCAAACCAAGGCATTGAAAGAGGAGCGATCAAAGGATAATGCAGCGTTATACATGATGTTCTGAGCCGTTGATGAATCAAGCTTTGAGAAGATTGTCGGGATAACTACTTTAAAAGAAGCGTGGGACACTTTAAAAAAGGTATTCAAAGGAGCCGACCGAGTCAAACAAGTGCGTCTCCAAACTCTTCATGGCGAGTTGGAGAGCATGAAGATGAAGGAGTCGGAAAATATATCCGACTTTATTACCCGTGTATAAGTCGTGGCAAATCAACTCATTCATAATGGTGAAACGTTAACCGATACGCGAATTGTGGAGAAGATCTTGAAATCGTTAACCGATAATTACAAAAATATTGTGTGCACGATAAAAGAGTCAAAGGATCTTGAAACTCTCACAGTTAATGAATTCACCGATTCTCTTGAAGAACCTGAACAACGTAAGAAGAAAAAGTAAAAGGAGACAATCGAGTAAGCACTTCAAACTAAGGCGTCAATCAAAGGCAAAAATGTATTTTATTCTCAAAATTTTTAAGGTAGAGGACATGGTCGTGGAGGTTGCGGAAATGGTCATGATAGTCAAAGAGATAGTCATGAAGGATATTATAAGGAGAAGGGACAGTCGAGCCAACCAAATTGGCATGGAAGAGGACACAACTGAGGAAGAGACGTCTGATCAAATTATTCCAATACCGAGTGCTACAAGTGT
Source organism: Abelmoschus esculentus (assembly GCA_035048815.1). Classification (NCBI taxonomy): domain Eukaryota; kingdom Viridiplantae; phylum Streptophyta; class Magnoliopsida; order Malvales; family Malvaceae; genus Abelmoschus; species Abelmoschus esculentus. The sequence continues at coordinate 16,366,763 of JAUCBN010000008.1, read as the reverse complement.
TACAAGTATGGTCATTACGCGAAAGATTATAACTCCGAAAAATGTTATAATTATGGAAAAATAGGATATTATACAAAAGATTGTTGAGCCGATAAAAAGGTGGAAGAGATAACTAACATAGCTTTAGAAGATGAAATGAATGAAGACGTTCTCTTAATGGCTAAAAATGAAGTTAACATAGACAATGATATATGGTACCTCGATTCGGGCGTAAGCAACCATATGTGTTGTAACATCCCGATTTTGGGTTTAATAGTTTGGAGAATTCGATTCGGGTCGAATCGGGTTCTCCGATTCATTATTCCTGGAAGAAATGAATAAGAATATTTTAATTAGGGAAAATAATAATTTTGGAATATGGTTTAAAATATTGAAAATATGTTTCAAGATTAAAAGAAAATAATTTGGATTTTATAATAATTATTAATTATGCTTAATTATGCATAAGTGACTAATTTGTAATTTTTAGAAAAATTGGAGGACTTATTTTGTAATTTTCGAAAAACTATATGTTTTAGTGACTAAATTGAAAAGCAAGCTAAATTTAGAATCCTTAGAGGGCCATAAACCCATTTCTAATTTTTAATAATGATTTATTCACCAAAATATGTTTTAATTACTTTAATTAGATATTTTTAATCATTTTCTCTCAAAACCACTTTTCTCTCATTTTCTCTCATCTTTTTCTCTTATTTTCTCTTCATCTTTTCTCTTCAATTCCTTGCTGATTTTTGCATCTTTTTCAACAAAGATTACATCATTTGCATCATCTTTCCATCCTTTACAAAACCTAAGCATCAATTTTATCAAATCAACATCAAATTGCAAGGAATCAAGAAGAGGAAATTACATCTTTTTAGTGAATAGATGTTGAAGGTAATTTTCTGGATTTTTATTCTTTTCTAAGGCTCTTTATTGAAATTCCCAAGTATTAGCTTGCTAATCTTTTAATAAATACTTAATTCTATGTTTTAATGTTAGATCTAGTGTTTTTGTGGAAGTTTTTATGAAATCTTTTTGGATCTCATTCAATGCTGGAATTAGATAAATTCAATTATGTTTTTATGTTAATTAAATGATTAATTGAGTCTTGATTTGATAGCACATTAATTTAATCCCGAAATAATGCAATCGGTGTAGTTTTAAGGTGCTTTTCGGTTGTTTAATGGGTTGTTTTAGATGCTTTAATGTTGCTGGAGATATAAGGATGGTTTGGATGTGTTTTTGGTTCATAATTGAAGTGGATTAGATGTTAGATTCGTTAAGTTTTGGGATGATGTTGTTCGGATGCGTTTTGGCTTAGTTTACGGTCTTTTCGGCTAAGTTTTCGATAGTTTAATGGTGATCGGATATGGCTGTTGGTTTGAGCATGTTATGATGTGAGAATGCTCTATTTTTAATGTTGTAGAAGAGGTACAAGAAGAAGCTTGAGTGCTGGTGCGTTGGTGCGATCATCGGATAGCGGCAAAAGCTTGTTTCGCTTATTGGTGAGTGATTACGGATTTAAAGCGAATCGCGTTTGGTAAGGTTCTGGTTTGGGGACTATGGAAGAGTGTGAAAACCTTCCATAGTTCAAGAGTAAGTAAAGTAAATGTTTTTGATAAACCGATATGAGTTTCGGCTACATTTGGTAAAGGCATTATGTTGGTAATGCAATGAGATTTATGGAAATGCATGAGCATGTTTTGAATTGATGCATACATGAGAATTACTTGCTGAAATGCATAGCTTATTTAGCATCCATGATTATGGAAAATTATGAGAAATGATTTGGAATACAATATGGTTAATTGCCTTATATATGATGGTGCCTTTGGGCATGGCTTTTGGTTCATTTGTTAAACATATTATGCATGCATTATGAGCAGCAAGTTATATGATTTGGAATACAATATGGTTAATTGCCTTATATATAATGGTGCCTTTGGGCATAACTTTTGGTTCATTTATTGAACATATTATGCATGCATTATGAGCAGCAAGTTATCATGCATATTTGATTATGATATTGACTTAGTAACACTAACTTTAGATTCGAATACGAATGACATGTCATTAGAATTTTCTTAAATGCACTATAAACAAAATTGAGGATATAGAATATTGCCTACACTTAACAAGGGTGACTTTGTGTCCAACCGTGCGTGATAGAGCCGCCTACACGTAACAAGAGTGACAATGTGTCTGATCGTGCGTGGTAGTACTGAAGGCGCCGTCGTGTCATGTTAATGGTGACTTTGAGTCATGTCAATGGTGACTTCATGTTATGTAAATGGTGACTTCGTGTCATGTCGAGACAATGGTCTCTAACAATGGATCCGTGTATTCGGTGAACTCAAGGTTCACATTAAGTGGTCACTAGAATACCAATATACATACATGAATTTGAGAAGAACATTATGCTTCATTTACAAATTGTTTTGTTAAGATTATGTGAATTCAAGGATGCATATGATTTAAAGAACATGAGCATGAGATGTTAGCATGCATAATTTAACAATATATTACAAATTATGGTTTCATCATGGTTTTAAAAAAAATACATTAATGATTTGTGCAGAGCTTCCTCACTAAGCATGTTTGCTTAAGCTCTCATTTCATCCTTGCAGAAAAATAAAGGAACTTGGGGCTTCGTTCGAGGCAAGGAAACTAATGGGAAAGATCACTTTGAACTGGTATGTTTTGGCAAATAAATTGGGCAAGACAATGTGTAACCCAACCTATGTGAGGAGTGTGTACTTAGGCTTTGGTTTATTTTGTAATAAGACCATTATTGTTTGATTGTTAATTGTTGAAATTTGGAATTGTTTGGATTGTTGAAGCATGTACTAGCATGATTGATATGTTTTTAATCGTTTTCTAGGGAGCATGCCTATAGCTTGAATGATGTCCGTGACGTTGTTGAATATGTACCATAAGTTGCTAATTATGCCTAGGATTGATGCATTTAGTGGATCTAATTAATGGTTGAGTATTGAGTAATTGGTATGCACTTAGTGTAACAAAACTTTTGGTTCCAGACCCAAAGTTTCGAAACCTTTGGGTGAAGGTTCCGAAACCTTTATCAAATAGTTTCGAAACCTTCACAAGGTTTCGAAACCTTACGGGCAGTTTCAATTCTGGATAGCTACTGGACGCGAAAAGTTTCGAAACTTTCCTAGGAAGCATGCCTATAGCTTGATTGATATCCGTGTCGTTGTTGATTATGTGCCATATGTTACTAAATATGCCTAGGATTGATGCATTTAGTGGATCTAATTAATGGTTGAGTATTGAGTAATTGGTATGCACTTAGTGTAACAAAACTTTTGGTTCCAGACCCAAAGTTTCGAAACCTTTGGGTTAAGGTTCCGAAACCTTTGTCAAATAGTTTCGAAACCTTCACAAGGTTTCGAAACCTTGTGGGCAGTTTCAATTCTGGATAGCTACTGGACGCGAAAAGTTTCGAAACCTTTGGGAAGGTTTCGAAACCTTTGATCACCAAGAATTGAAAGTTGCTAGAAATTATACTTTAGTCCTAGATATCTTCCTTTGTTCGATTAAGGTGCTTACCGATGTTATTTTGAGCTAAAATTTTGCATGCAAGTATAAAGTTGATTTAATTTCAAGATGGTTAATGTAATTTGGATGAAGTCCTTGTATTTTGGAAGATTTACATTTTGGTCCCTAAATTAGAGGAACATGCAATTGATGATGTTAGAATGATCCGTTTGAGTTGAAATTTACTGTGAGGAACTCTTGTATGTTTACTTGAACTTGAATGAACAGAGTTTATATTTTGTTAATAGGATTTAAAAGTTTTACGTTTTAGTCCTTAATCTATGTTAGTGTTTAATCGGATGGTTGTTTTTAATTAATGTGTTACCGACAATGCTTTGTATGAGACCTTTTCACGTAGGAATAAGATTGTACATCTAGTAAGATAAAATAAAAAAAATATAACAGTTTTAGGGTTGTTTATCGAATCGAACCTTCGCAGGTTTGGTTTGATATTCCCCGTGTAACCTGTTAGTGTCGGTTTCGTCTAGGCCGGGCTAAGGGGGTTACATGTGTGGTCATGAATACTTATTCAAAGAGATGCAAAAGATTGAAGGTGGATATGTGTCGTTCGGTGATGCATCAAAAGTTGAGGTCAAAGGCCGAGGTATAATTTGCTATATACAAAGGAGGGCCTGATAGGGTCATTCCAAGATGTGTAATACGTTCCAGATATTAAGACAAATATTTTGAGTATGGGGCAACTCATGGAGAAAGGATATTCAGTATTTTTGAAAGACTGAGTACTACTTTTGAAGGATAAGCAAGGGCGTTTGATTGCCAAAGTTGAAATGGGCAAAAATCGGATGTATAAATTGAATTTTAGAAGCGTGCAAGAAAAATGTTTATGAGTCGATATAGAAGACAAGACATCACTATGACATCTTCTTTTCGGTCACCTATATCATGGTGGTATAAAAGAGTTAGTAAAGAAGAACATAGTGCACGGATTGCCGAACATAGATTATGTTGGAAAATTTTGTGAAGAATGTGTGATTGGCAAGCAAACGAGAGCATCATTTCAAAAGAAGGTAGAATATCGAGCTAAGCATCCTCTCGAGTTGATTCATACCGACATATATGGACCAATCACCCTCGAATCTTTTAGCGGTAAAAAGATATTTTATTTCGTTTATTGATGATTTCTCACAAAAAGCTTGGGTGTATTTTTTGAAAGAAAAATCTGATACAGTTAAGGTGTTCAAAAAGTTCAAAGTGATGGTGGAGAAGGCAACTAGTAGACATATCAAAGCCGTACGATCAGATAAAGGTGGCGAGTACACTTCGAAGGTTTTTATGGAGTATTGCGAGGAGCAAGGGATAAGGAGATTTCTAACCGCACCATACTCTCCTCAACAAAATGGTGTGGTTGAGAGGAAGAATCGGACCATTCTTGACATGGTTTGATCAATGCTCAAGGGTAAGAAATTATCGAGGCAATTCTGGGCAGAAGTTATGCAATATGCCGTGTATATACAAAACATATGTCCATATGTAAAGTTAGATGATCAAACACCATAAGAAACATGGAGCAGAAAAAAGTCAATAGTTTCTCATCTCAAAGTTTTTGGTAGTGTGACGTATGTACATGTAACGGATCAATAAAGAACGAAGCTAGAAGACAAAAGTAAAAATTTCATTTCTATTGGGTATGATGAGAAGACAAAAAGGGTACAAGCTACTCGATCCAATAAGCAAGAAGGTGATGGTGAGTCGTAATGTATGAGTAAATGAAGCTAACAAATGAGATTGGAACAATTTAACATAGATTGTCATGGAAGTTGGAGAATCATCAGTTGTGGAACCAACAAGCATACGAAGAAGTTTTGAAACTACCAATGATGAAGATGAACCACGAAAACCTAAATTGCGAAGTTTAAAAGATTTGTATGACTCGAAAAGTGAGGTACATCTTGTATGTCTTTTGGCAGATGCTAAAAATATTAGCTTTAAAGAGGCATCATGAGACAAGAAATGTCAAATTGTCATGGATGAGGAGATTAAGACAATTGATGTGAAGTCAGCCTATTGTTGAAAGGAAGTTGGTCTATTGGTGTAAAGTGGGTGTTTGAAGAAAACTATGAAAGTTCAAGACGAGATAGAATGATACAAAAAGCGACATGTTGTGAACGGATACAAGCGAGTCAGGATCAAGTTGCAACGAATGCAAGAAGATGATTGACATGATGGATGGAAGAAACATTTAAGTTTACGGAGGAGTTTTGTTGAATAAACTTAAATGAAATATTAAGTGAGTCATAAAATTTAGGAGATAATGGGAAGTTACAAGTTTGAAATGTCAAAAAGTTAATATAGGAGTTACTAGTCTTTATGGTGTTTAATATATGAGTTATAAGAGTTATGTTTTTTATTAGGTTTTATTGTGTAATAATGCCTAATGTCTATATAAAGGCATTGTTTATTGCTTTGTAAAGTGTGAGTAAGAGTGAGAGTGTGAAGAAAAAGATAGTGGTGGTGTGTCAAAGTGAGAGAAAGCTAAGTGCGGTTATGGTGAGTGTGAGAGAAATAAAACATAAAAGATTTAAAAGAATAGAAGAAAAGTATTTTAAAATAGTATTTATTTGTCAATTGCCTGAGCAATTTTCCTTCTGCAGACAATTTTATTTTGTGGGCAATTTTTATTTCTGGGCAATTTCATTCGAACTATATTTGATTTAGAGTCTCCAACAATTAGGGCTGAGTATTCGATCGAGTCGATTTGAGTCAAAAAATTTTGAGTTATTCAAGTTGATGAGTCATATTTTATAACTCAAACTTTATTTGAATTCTTTTCGGTTCGAGTCAAGTCGAATCAAGTTGAGTTTTTGAGTTCCTATAAATATTTAATTGTAACTATTTATAATGTTATAGTATGATCTGATTTTAATTTAAACGACTTTCTCTAATCATATAAAATATGTATATATATATATATATTTTCATATGTAGTAATGTTTCTTTATATTTTTATATATCAATGTATATATATCATAAAAATTGAAAGACTCACCTCAAAAAATAATCCTTTAATTACTATAAATTTTGGGTTATTCAAATTTCAATTTTATAACTTGAACTTTATTTGAAATTTTTCGAGTCGAGTCTATGAAATTTCGAGTCGATTCAAAACGAGTCAAGTATTTTCGCCTCGAGTCGAGTTATTCAATTTTTTCGAGTGGAGTCAAATTTTGCTCAGCCCTAACTACAATCATCATTTTAGTTGATTTAACAAATTTGGTGGTTGAAAACATTTTTGATTTCAGTAATTTAGGTCAACTTAGAATTTTGAAGTATTTCAATAATTTTATCTTCACAGTTTTATTCAGAATTTGGAATAAATTTAAACAATTGTTATCTCGCATATTTAAATCACGATATTGAATTCTTTTCGTTAATTTAAAAAATTCAGATACTATAGTTGTTTATCAAATTGAGCATAGATTTTATGTCATTTCCATTGTTGGGGTAAATATTTCATTCTTACATCTAAGGATAATTTTGTTATTTCATAATCAATAATTTTAAATAATAATTCCTTTAACACGAATAATCTAAAGTTTTGAAATTTATTGGTTATTAATTATTTATTGATCTTAGACTCCTCTTAATTAACAATGTTCTTATTTGATTATTTGATCTTACCATGTTACCCATCTTATAATTCAGAATAGACTTTGTAAAACTAAAATTGATTTTGATATAACAATAATGTTTAAGGACTATTTTGAAATAAATTTTTAAGTCCCTAAGTCAAAAATTAAGTTTTAAGTCAAACCAATAACACAAAAGTTATTTTCAAAGTATTTTCTATACAAGTGTTTCGATACTAGTAGGACAAGCATCAATATCGATCTTTATTTTTTAAAGAATGTTCTTGAGTTTAAGAACAGGTATCGATACCAACATCGATATCCTTCGATACCAAAACGTTACTGCCAACTTTTGTTTTGAACCAGGTATCGAACCAAAGTTTAATTTTTAAATATTTTAAAATTATGAGTATCGATACCACTAAAATCCTCAATAGCTATTTTATGCATTAAATGTTTTGACCATTGATGGCAGTCGAAGCTTTAAATAACAGTTAACCAGTTTCGATACCTGTTTCGATACCGATCTTCACAGTTTACTTCTAGTATTGAAACATGGTTCGATATGCCCCTATTAAATGCACAATGACTCTTTCTTTTTGTGGTCTATTTCGAAACAGGTAGCCCGTATTTCGATACCAGTTGCTGTAGAGTGCATTTATAATGAAAAGATGAAGCTCCAACGTCTCAATTTATGTTTCCAACAACCACAATGGTTAGAAATTAATGAGAATGTATAAAATGAAGAATTTCAAGCAGTATTAACAGCTATTAAACCTCAAGCAATATCCAAGCATACAAATCCAACTCCAAAGCACTTCATTGCAAATCCTTCACTCCCTACACTTATATTTCATTTTAATTCTTTGTATTTGAATTTGGGGAGAGAAAATCTGTAATTGGGCCAATATTTGTCTTTTATGAGATACCAAACTTGTCATTCTTTCATCTTGTAATCTTGTGAGGTTCAAGTCAATTTTGGTAGAAAATTGGCTTCTTTGTAAAGGTTATCATTTGAACCTAGAAAAAGGTTAAATTCATCTAGTAAATTGGTTTCAAAATCCTTAGTGGGAGCTAAGATAGTGGATGTAGAGCTTGTCTCGAAGCTTGAACCACTATAAATCATGTGTTCTTCATTTTCTATCTTTTATCGAAAATCTTCCACCAAAATTTTAAATTGCCAATTCACCTCCCTCTTGTCCAACTTTATCAATTGATCAATCCAATAATTGGTATCAGAGCTAGATCTTTGAAGGGATTAACATCTACCAAAGAAGATCCAAGGTGTGTTGATCATTATTTCGAGTCAAACCAAATGGCCTCTACTTCTGGAAGTTAGAACTAGTCTCACTCCATCACCAAGCCTCCATTCTTCAATAGCGACAACTACCCATATTGGAAGAATAGAATGAGTTTATTCATAAACTCTAATGATTATGTCCTTTGGGATATAATTGAAGATGGCCCCTCAATTCCAATGAAGATGGAAGGAGATAGACAAGTACCTAAGAAGAGGAACGAGATGACCGATGAGGAGAGAAGAATAATGTCTACAAATGATAAAGCCTTGCACATCTTCTTTTGTGCACTTGGTCCCGACATCTACTCCAAGATGTCATCTTGCACAACTGTCAAAGAAGTATGGGACTCCTTGGAGACAACATACGAGGGCACCAATGATGTCAAGGAGACAAAGATTGGTCTTCTCAATCTCAACTACGAGAACTTCATGATGGAGCCGAATGAAGATATCACCATGATGTTTGATCGGTTCTCCGTTATTGTCAATGGTCTCAAGGGTTTTGGTGAGATCATACCGTAGGAGAAACTCATGAGGAAACTCATCCATTCTCTTCCCGAGTCTTGGGATAGCAAGAGAACGGATATCATCGAAGCAAAGGATCTCAAGACTCCTAAACTTGATGCTCTTGTGGGATCTCTTCTCACCCATGAGATCATGAAGAAAGAAAGAGAAGAAGAGAAAAATAAGAAATATGTGAAGATAGAGAAGAGAAAGGTTGAAAAGAAAAGGCAAGGTATTGCTCTTAAAGCTTCATCCTTTCCAAGAAGAGGTGGACACTAGTAACGAAAAAGATCTTGAAGAATTGGCTATGGTAGCCAAAAGATTCACAAGGCTCATGAGGACAAGCCGGAATAGAAGATTCCAAAGAAAGAAAGAATTCAAAGGAAAGGGCAAGAAAAATGAGAAGGATCAAATAATTTGCAGTGAATGCAAAAAGCCCGGTCATATTAGGACCGATTGCCCACAATACAAAAAGAAGGGTTTTGAGAGAAAAAAGAAGCAAAAGGCTCATGTTGCCATATAGAGCGATGAGGAGTCTTCATCCGATGAGGACAACGAAGTGGCAAATCTATGTCTCATGGCTCTTGATGAGCCCAAGGTAACCCTTGAACCATCTTGTAATGATCTTTCTTATGATGAACTTTATGATGCTTATGATGAATTACAAGATGTTTATGATGAGTTGGTTTTAAAATTCAAAGAATCGGTTTTGAAAAACAAGAAAACTATTTTTGATCTAAAAGAGAAAAATGATTCTTTGACAAAAACAAATTTGAAACTTGGAGAAAATGTTGTTAGTTTGGAAAATGATTTAAAATCTTTTCAAAAAGAAAATGTTGATTTGAATAACCTTGTTTCTAGCTTGAGAGTGGATCACCAAAAAGTGGTGAACGAGCTCAAAGAATAAATCAAAGTGGTTGGGAGCCCAAATTTTGAAAAAGGAAATTCTTCAAAAACCAACCATATGAAAAGTAATTTTTCTAACCACAAGCAAAGAGGTTTTCAAAGGCATGCTAAACATAAGAGGATTAGGAGTGTATAGGTTCCTAAGGAACTTGTTATTTCTAATAATGTTCATGTCATTGCATCTTGGATTCCTAAGGGAACCAACCTTTTGAGAACTAAATCTTATGGACCCAAGATGATTTGGGTACCAAAAACCAAGAACTAAATCTTTGTTTGTAGGTTGAGCATTGCTTTAAGGCCAAAGCTTCAAGTCAAAATATGTGGTACCTTGATAATGGATGCTCAAGGCATATGACCAGAGACAAGGGACGATTTAAGGAGTTAGAGCTTAAAAATGGTGGATTAGTGACTTTCGGTGACAACTCCAAAGGCCAAATTGAGGGTATTGGCTCTATTGGTAATCACTCCTCGATTCTCATTGAAAATGTTCTTCTTGTTAATGGTTTTAAACATGATTTGTTGAGCATTAATTAATTATGTGATAAAGGTTTTTATGTCTCTTTTGATAAACATGGTTGCAAAATAATAGACATAGAATCCAATAAAACAATGATCATAGGTCATCGCATAGGAAATATATATATATGGTGCATCTAGATGACATAAATATATCTCGTGCATGCTTAGTTTCTAGTGATGAAAATGATGCATGGTTATGGCATAGAAAACTAGGACATGCTAACATAAGTGTTTTAGAGAAATTAGTTTCCCAAAATCTAGTTAGAGGTTTACCTAAGCTCAAATTTTCTTTAGATAAAATTTGTGATGCATGTGCTAAGGGTAAACAAAAGAGAGTTTTCTTTAAGTCCATTAATGATATTTCAACTAGTAGAGCATTACAATTTATTCATATGGATCTCTTTGGAACTATTAGAATAACTAGCTTGGGTGGAAAATCATATGCATTTGTTATTGTAGATGATTACTCTAGATACACTTGGGTTCTATTTTTGAGTACTAAAGATGAAGCCTTAGAAAAATTCATCACATTTTCAAATATTTCTTAAAATAATCTTGATCAAAGAATTTCTCACATTAAAAGTGATCATGGAACCGAATTTCAAAATTTAGGTTTTGAGAATTTTTGTAATGAAAATGAGATTAGCCATAATTTTTTAGCTCCTCGCACTTCTCAATAAAATGGGGTAGTTGAGAGAAAAAAATAGAACTTTAGAAGAAATGACTAGGACCATGCTTTGTGAAAACAATTTACCTAAATATTTTTGGGCGGAAGCCACAAATACTTCTTGTTATATTATAAATCGTGTAATGATTAGGCCAATTTTGATGAAAACTCCTCATGAGATTTTAAAATTCAAAACGCCTAACATTAGTTATTTTCACCCTTTTGGGTGTAAGTAATCTGTTGTAAACAATAGAAAAGATAATTTAGGTAAATTTGATGCAAAAAGTGATGAAGCTAGTTTTCTTGGATATTCTCAACATTCAAAGGCTTATAGAGTTTTTAATAAAAGAACCTTAGTTGTAGAAGAGTCTATACATGTGGTTTTTGATGATAACCTCTTTCCAAGGAAGGATTCTTGTGATGATGATGATGTAAGAATCATTGAAACCATTAATGAGGGACAAACATTAAAGGTGGATGGGGTTCCAACCAATGAGGACACACAAGAACCTCCAATTGAAGCTTTAGGAGATGTAAAGCTTAAAGAAAGGAAAGTGAGCTACCCAAGGGAGTTCAACTATGTCAAGAGTGGTGAAATCTTGGGTGATCCATCCAAGGGGGTAACTACTCGTTCTCCTCTTAGATTAATAAATCATGTTGCATTCATCTTATGCATAGAGCCTAAGAATACCAATGAAGCCTTAGATGGTGACTTTTGAATATTGGCTATGCAAGATGTAACCCCCTTAGCCCGGCCTAGACGAAACTGGCACTAACGGGTCACACGGGGAATATCAAACCAAACCCGCGAGGGTTCGATTCGATAAACAACCCTAAAACCGTTATATATTTTTTTATCTTGCCTAGATGCGCAAACTTATTCCTATGTGTCAAGGTCTCATACAAAGCATTATCGGTAACATATTAATTAAAAACAAACATCCGATTAAACACTTAAGTAGATTAAGGACTAAAACGTAAAACTTTTAAATCCTATTAGTAAAATATAAATTCTTTCCATCAAAGTTCAATTAAACACTCACGCTTTCTACACAGTAAATTTCAAATCAAACGGATCATCCTAACAACATCAATTGCATGTTTCTTTAATTTAGGGACCAAAATGTAAATATTCCAAAAATACAAGAACTTCCTCCATATTAGGTTAACCATCTTGAAATTAAGTCAACTTTAGTCATGCATGCAAAATTTAAGTTCAAAATAACATCTGTAAGTACCTTATTCGAACAAAGGAAGATATCTGGGACTAAAGTATAATTTCTAGCAACTTTCAATTCTTGATGATCAAAGGTTTCGAAACTTTTTGTAAAAGGTTTCGAAACTTTCCTGGAAAGTTTCGAAACTTTTCGCGTCCAGTAGCTATCCAGAATTGAAACTGCCCGTAAGGTTTCGAAACCTTGTGAAGGTTTCGAAACTATTTGATAAAGGTTTCGGAACCTTCACCCAAAGGTTTCGAAACTTTGGGTCTGGAACCAAAAGTTTTGTTACACTAAGTGCATACCAATTACTCAATACTCAACCATTAATTAGATCCACTAAATGCATCAATCCTAGGCATAATTAGCAACTTATGGTACATATTCAACAACGTCACGGACATCATTCAAGCTATAGGCATGCTCCCTAGAAAACGATTAAAAACATATCAATCATGCTAGTACATGCTTCAACAATCCAAACAATTCCAAATTTCAACAATTAACAATCAAACAATAATGGTCTTATTACAAAATAAACCAAAGCCTAAGTACACACTCCTCACATTGGTTGGGTTACACATTGCCTTACCCAATTTATTTGCCAAAAACATACCAAATTAAAAGTGATTCTTTCCCTTGGTTTCCTTGCCTCGAACGAAGCTCCAAGTGCCTTTTTTTCTCTGCATGGATAAAAAGAGAGCTTAAGCAAACATGCTTAGTGAGGAAGCTCTACACAATCATCAATGCATCTATTTAAAACCATGATGAAACCATAATTTGTAATGCATTGTCAAATCATGCATGCTAACATCTCATGCTCATGTTCTTTAAATCATATGCTTCCTTGAGTTCACATAATCTTATCAAAACAATTTATAAATGATGCACAATCTTCTTCTCAAATTCATGTATGTATATTGGCATTCTAGTGACCACTTAATGTGAACCTTGGGTTCACCGAATACATGGATCCTTTTTCTCAATATGCATAGGTCGGACACCTAGTCCCCCTTGTATACATGTTATCCCCCACAACGCACGGTTGGACACAAAGTCGCCCTTGTTTATGTATGGGTCAACTATATACACCGTCAGACACAAAGTCACCCTTGTCTACATATAACCAAGCTCTACACGCACGGTTGGACACAAAGTCGCCCTTGTTTACGTGTAGGCGGCACTACCACGCACGGTTGGACACAAAGTCACCCTTGTTTACGTATAGGCAATCTCATTATTCTCTTTATTTTATAGTGCACTCAATCCTAATGACATGTCATTTGTATTCAAATCTAAAGTTAGTGTCACTAAGCCAATATCATAATCAAATATGCATGATAACTTGTTGCTCGTAATGCATGCATAATATGTTCAACAAATGAACCAAAGTCATGCGCAAAGGCACCATAATGTATAAGGCAATTAACCATATTGTATTTCAAATCATATAACTTGCTGCTCATAATGCATGCATAATATGTTCAACAAATGAACCAAAGCCATGCCCAAAGGCACCATCGTATATAAGGCAAATAACCATATTGTATCCCAAATAATTTCTCATAATTTTTCATAATCATGGATGCTAAATAAGCTATTCATTTCAGCAAGTAATTCTCATGTATGCACCATTTCAAAACATGCTCATGCATTTCCATAAATCTCATTGCATTACCAACATAATGCCTTTATAAAATGTAGCGAAACTCATATCGGTTTATCAAAAACAATTACTTTACTTACTCTTGAACTATGGAAGGTTTTCACACTCTTCCATAGTCCCCAAAAACAGAACTTACCAAACGCGATTCGCTTTAATTCCGTAACCACTCACCAACAAGCGAAACAAGCTTTCGCCGCTATCCGATGATCGCACCAACACACCAGCAATCAAACACCTTCTTGTACCTCTTCTACAACATTAAAAACAGAGCATTCTCACATCATAACATGCTCAAACCAACAGCCATATCCGATCACCATTAAACTACTGAAAACTTAGCCGAAAAGATCGTGAACTAAGCCGAAACGCATCCGAACAACATCAACCCAAAAACTAATGATTCTAACATCTAATCCACTTCAATTATGATCCAAAAACACATCCAAACCATCCTTATATCTCCAGCAACATTAAAGCATCTAAAACAGCCCCTAAAACAACCGAAAAGCACCCTAAAACTACACCGATTGCATTATTCTGGGATTAGATTAATGTGCTATCAAAAGAAGACTCAATTAATCATTAAATCAACATAAAAACACAATTGAATTCATCTATTTCCAGCATTGAATGAGATCCAAAAAGATTTCACAAAAACTTCCACAAAAACACTAGATCTAACACTAAAATATAGAATCAAGTTTTTATTAAAAGATTAGCAAGCTAATACTTGAGAATTTCAATAAAGAACCTTAGAAAAGAATAAAAATCCAGAAAATTACCTTCAAGATCTATTCACCAAAAAGATGTAATTTCCTCTTCTTGATTCCTTGCAATTTGATGTTGATTTGATGAAATTGATGCTTAGGTTTTGTAAAGGATGGAAAGATGATGGAAATGATGTAATCTTTGTTGAAAAAGATGCAAAAATCAGCAAGGAATTGAAGAGAAAAGATGAAGAGAAAGTGGAGTGAAAATGAGAGAAAAAGATGAGAGAAAATGAGAAAAGTGGTTTTGAGAGAAAATAATTAAAAATATCTAATTAAAGTAATTAAAACATATTTTGGTGAATAAATCATTATTAAAAATTAGAAATGGGTTTATGACCCTCTAAGGATTCTAAGTTTAGCTTGTTTTTCAATTTAGTCACTAAAACATCATATTTTCCGAAAATTATAAGATAAGTCCTCCAATTTTTTCCAAAAATTACAAATTGGTCACTTATGTATAATTAAGCATAATTAAAAATCAATATAAAGTCCAAATTATTTTTTTTTTAATCTTGAAACATATTTTCAATATTTTAACCCAAATTCCAAAATTATTATTTTTCCTCATTAAAATATTCTCATTTATTTTTTTCCCCGGAATAATGAAACGGAGAACCCGATTCGACTCGAATCGAATTCTCCTAACTAAGGCCTAACTAATAACCCCAAAATCGGGATGTTACAACTCTCCCCCTCTTAAGAAAATTTCGTCCTCGAAATTTACCTCAAGTAAACAAGTGAGGAAATTGCTCCTCCATACTTTTTCCATGTCTCCCAAGTTACCTCTTCGATACCTCGGTATTTCCAAAGCACTTTAACCAAATCTATGGTTCTTCCTCGAAAAAACCTTTGTATCCACATCCAAAATCTTCACTGGTTCATTCTCATAACTCATACCCTCTCTTAACTCAAACTCCTCAACTAGATCAACATGAAAAGGATCTAAATGATACTTACAAAGCATCGATACATCGAAATACATAATGCATCTTACTCAACTCCTCTGGCAACCTCAACCTATAATAACCAATTGTCTCTAACACCTCATATGGCCCAATAAAACGATGACCCAACTTACTCTTACGTCCAAACCTCATCACCTTCTTCCACGGAGAAACCTTAAGAAACACTTTGTCCCCAACAGTACACTCTATCTCTCTATGCTTTAAATCGGCATAGGACTTCTGCCTAACCGAAGCTTCCTTAAATTTAGCACATATACACTTAACCTTCTCATCCGTACCTTTTAAAACTTGAGGCAAAGAAACATACTTTCGCCCAACTTCTTTCCAACACAAAGGTGTACAACACCTACGCCCATATAACACCTCAAACGGTGCCATCTATATACTCGCTTGGAGCTACTGTTATATACAAACTCCACTTAAGACAACTGTTTCTCCCAAGAACCTTGAAACTCGATAACACAACCCCTCAACATATCTTCCAAAGTCTGAATAACACGCCCAGACTGTCCATCCGTTTGTGGATGATAAGCTGTACTAAAGCTAAGCCTCGTACCCAAAGTAACCTACAAACTCCTCTAAAACTTAGATGTAAACCGTGGACCTCTATCCGATATGATCAACTTAAGCACATTATGCGACTTCACTGTCTCAGAAACATACAACTCTACCAACTTATCCATAGATCACATTGTATGCACAGCAAAAAAATGTGCACACTTGAAAACCTATCAACAATAACCCATATAGAATCCTTCTTGGACTCCATCACATCTTCCTTTAAACCAATCTAGAAATACACACCTTTAAGATCCCTATACACCTTCACTCCACTCGGACGCATAGCAAACGGACTAGTATATGCTCCTGCTAAAATAGCTTACCTCAACTCTTGATCATCCGGCACCATAATCCGACCTCTAAAACACAACACCTCATCATAATCAACATGATACTCAGTCGGTCTACCCTCAACAATATCCTCCACAAAAGGTACCAACGTCTTATCCTCTAACTGTTTCACTTTATCATCTCAACCAAGATAGGCTTTACTTACAACTCCACCACTCAACCACCTTCCTTTGAAATACTCAACTTAGCTTTCCCCGGATGGTATGCAACAGACAAACCACACTTACCCTCTTTGGACAACCAACAAATTCCTTCCTCACACCAAAGCAACAATACACAACCTACCATACCATCCCAACCTCTATAGAAAACATAATTCAAAAGAAAACCCCATAAGGTTGATAACAAACTCTTGATAACCGCAACGGTTTTCATACCATCACCATCGAACTAACCTTTATTGACATCCTCCCATATACCAGGTAACCAACTAAGCCTTTCACCAGCCTTTCACCAACCTCCACTCCATACAACAAACTTCAGACTAACTTTGCACAAAACTGTCAACATTGTCTTAAGCAAGCTCCACCAACAACAACAACTTCATTATGAGTCATATTAACCATATCACAACGTCACAACATATCATCCATTTATCTATGAATGATAAAACTCAAAATCCAAACAACAACCTATGTCGGTCCTAAAAACTTTCAAATCTTATCATGTTATAGATACACAACTCACACATCTTTCCAATGGGACTTAGGAACCCAAGAAAACCGTACTCCAACAAACGATTGATCCAACAAACCTCATAAGAAAACTTTATACCATCGATAGAACTTACTACCAAACTTATGATGATTCTTTCCGACTTCTTCCTTGGCACCTTTACTACTAATAATAACCCAAAGAAAATTGATCCTCAAGCTTACCTTATCAGCATGATAAATATTTACATATGATTCAAACATAATCCAAACCAGCTTAGTCAAAAACACATGTTTTTCCCCAACTCCTACCACAACACTTACCACCAAACTCATGGAAAAAAAATTACCATAAGCCTTGCTCAAGATACCCTTCCATCTCGGTACTTTTCGAAACAACCATGCGGTTAACATAACACAAAAAGATTCTCAACACAAAACTAAACCTTGCCAAGAACATATCCTTCACTAGACCCTCAACAACACTTTGCCACGACTTGTCCACGATCAACTTTACCAAGGTTGAATTTCGCTCATAGATCCACCATATAACTAGGTCTCCCTATAGGTTAACCGAACATCTTCCCTTGTGACTCCACAACAACCCAGGCTTATCCCACATAACAAACTCCCATTGCCAACACCCTTATGTAAGCCAAGTCATCCCCAGTTGCTAACATTCTACAAAACATATCATACAAGAAACTTACCAACTTTGTGTCAACCTCAACATTATACTCATTAGAACGATAATACCTCCAACTTAAGGTTTAGCCACCATAACCAACTCCACCAAGATTCAAAATTTAAAATCTACACATCATTAAGTGCCTTGACACTTAACCCAAAACTTTTTTTTCATTATCAACTCATCGACCAACCAACTCCTACATTAACTATACCACAACAAAATCTAAACCTGTAGAACCATTCCTTCCACTAGCTCCAACATCTCTTATTTTATAACCTTGCCCAAGTGGTAACCATAATGATCAAACATCCACAACACGAACCCACCGAACACAAAAACTCACAACACTTTCTGATAAAAGCAAACCCATAAGACTGAACAATTGATACAAATCATAAATTGTTCAGCGATCCATATTATACCACTTCAGACATCATCAAAAACTAACTTTACCCGAAGTTTATCCAACTTAACATCCTGTAAACACAACATGTACACTTTCCTCCTTTATAGTACAACCCAAACCTCTCAAGGTCACAACAATCTATGATTCAGACCCCCGATTTCACAACTCTCATACCAATATGTATCTCATATTTTACTTCTATCCTAACCATACCAGATTGGTCACAACCTCCGATCTAACTGCACAGTAACCACACTACAAAGAATTCCATGTAATTTCCACAAATAATTTCACATCACTCAGAAAAGCACCAAACCGCCTTACTCTACAAAACATGCTGCAACTTTGTTACAACCTCCAGATCTTAACTAGAAAGAATCCGCAAAACTCAGCCTTACCTTTAGTAATGACCAACTCAAACTAACCATAACACAGTGTATTTACCTTGGTTTTAAACGTTCACAACTCTGAGACCAACCACTCATTGTTCATCCAAGACTATTCCTTTACCAAAAGGGTAGCTTGCCCACTACACATTCAGCTTAACACCACAAGAAAGTTCTTTCAACCTCTTCTTTTTTTTTCTTTTTTTTCATACCTTTACCTTAAAAGAACCAACCACACTCTACTTACACCCTCAAGGAGCTACTCGAAAGTGTGAACAAATGTATGCATGATTTCCTGTATGCCCTCATAAATGCCTATGCAAGTGCATATGCATGTAAATGCAATTTCTAATGTCATGCTCAAGAATGCATGCATGTCCTACATTATCTATAGATATATACATATATGTGCTCTTAATCTAAACATGATTATTGTTCACACTCACAAATAACATTCTCATTTCCAACAATTTTTTCTCCTATTGACAGCTCCCAAGTTAGATTAGCAACAGCCGTACCAGCTTCAGCAGACTAAAACACAACCGAAAGAATGGTGCAACACCACAAACTAACCTTCTGGCCTAACCGAAGGCACACTTACAGAGAAGGAAGAATTTACTCTTTCCTAACAGTCGTTTCATTTTCAATCTTGACTATCAAAGTTCATACCAACAGTATCTAGTGACTTACGTCTCAGAAACATATTCAAAAACTTTAAATATGCAGTTTAAAACATAATGTTCAAATAAAACAAACTTACATTCGGGCAAGATCCAAGGGAAAACTGAGAGCATCTAAAAATATGTTGGCATTGGCAATGTGTAACTGATAACCCCAGTTTAACCATCATTACTCAAAGTACAATCATCATAAATAGATTTTCACACTCCAACAACATATCATGCTCAATCACACATATCATGATCAATCGCACATTTAAGCACATAACTTAGCAACCCTATACATGCTTTAACCAACCAACTACACACTTTACAAATCAACAACATATTTTACAAACCTTACAACACACTTTTCAAACCTGGCTCTGATACCACCAAATGTAATCCCCTTATCCCGGCCTAGACGAAACCGGCACTAACAGGTCACACGGGGAATATCAAACCAAACCCGCGAGGGTTTGATTCGATAAACAACCCTAAAATCGTTATATTTTTTTTATCTTACATAGATGCGCACACTTATTCCTATGTGTAAAAGTCTCATACAAAGCATTATCGGTAACATATTAATTAAAAATAAACATTCGATTAAACACTTAAGTAGATTAAGGACTAAAACGTAAAACTTTTAAATCCTATTAGTAAAATATAAATTCTTTCCATCAAAGTTCAATTAAACACTCAAGCGTTCTACACAGCAAATTTCAACTCAAACGGATCATCCTAAAATCATCAATTGCATGTTTCTTTAATTTAGGGACCAGAATGTAAATATTCCAAAAATACAAGAACTTCCTCCATATTAGGTTAACCATCTTGAAATTAAGTCAACTTTAGTCATGCATGCAAAATTTCAGTTCAAAATAACATCTGTAAGTACCTTATTCGAACAAAGGAAGATATTTGGGACTAAAGTATAATTTCTAGCAACTTTCAATTCTTGATGATCATAGTTTTCGAAACCTTCCCAAAGGTTTCGAAACTTTTTGTAAAAGGTTTCGAAACTTTCTTGAAAAGTTTCGAAACTTTTCGCATCCAGTAGCTATCCAGAATTGAAACTGCCCGTAAGGTTTCGAAACCTTGTGAAGGTTTCGAAACTATTTGACAAAGGTTTCGGAACCTTCACCCAAAGGTTTCGAAACTTTGGGTCTGGAACCAAAAGTTTCGTTACACTAAGTGCATACCAATTACTCAATACTCAACCATTAATTACATCCACTAAATGCATCAATCCTAGGCATAATTAGCAACTTATGGCACATATTCAACAACGTCACGGACATCATTCAAGCTATAGGCATGCTCCCTAGAAAACGATTAAAAACATATCAATCATGCTAGTACATGCTTCAACAATCCAAACAATTCCAAATTTCAACAATTAACAATCAAACAATAATGGTCTTATTACAACATAAACCAAAGCTTAAGTACACACTCCTCACATTGGTTGGGTTACACATTGCCTTACCCAATTTATTTGCCAAAAATATACCAAATTCAAAGTAATTCTTCCTCTTGGTTTCGTTGCCTCGAACGAAACTCCAAGTGCCTTTATTTCTCAGCATGGATGAAAAGAGAGCTTAAGCAAACATGCTTAGTGAGGAAGCTCTACACAATCATCAATGCATCTATTTAAAACCATGATGAAACCATAATTTGTAATGCATTGTTAAATCATGCATGCTAACATCTCATGCTCATGTTCTTTAAATCATATGCTTCCTTGAGTTCACATAATCTTATCAAAACAATTTATAAATGATGCTCAAACCTTTTCTCAATTTCATGTATGTATATTGCCTTTCTAGTGACCACTTAATGTGAACCTTAAGTTCACCGAATACACCGATCCTTTTCTAAACATGCATCGATCGGACACTTAGTCACCCTTGTATACATGTTATCCCCCACTATGCACGGTTGGACACAAAGTCACCCTTGTCTACGTATGGGTCAACTATATGCACGGTCGGACACAAAGTCACCCTTGTCTACATATAGGCAAGCTCTACACGCACGGTTGGATACAAAGTCGCCCTTGTTTACGTGTAGGCGGCACTACTACGCACGGTTGGATACAAAGTCACCCTTGTTTACGTGTAGGCAATCTCATTGTTCTCTTTATTTTATAGTGCACTCAATCCTAATGACATGTCATTTGTATTCGAATCTAATGTTAGTGTTACTAAGCCAATATCATAATCAAATGTGTATGATAACTTGCTGCTCATAATGCATGCATAATATGTTCAACAAATGAACCAAAGTCATGCCCAAAGGCACCATCATGTATAAGGCAATTAACCATATTGTATTCCAAATCATATAACTTGCTGCTCATAATGCATGCATAATATGTTCAACAAATGAACCAAAGCCATGCCCAAAGGCATCATCGTATATAAGGCAAATAACCATATTGTATAACAAATCATTTCTCATAATTTTTCATAATCATGGATGCTAAATAAGCTATGCATTTCAGCAAGTAATTCTCATGTATGCACCATTTCATAACATGCTCATGCATTTCCATAAATCTCATTGCATTACCAACATAATGCCTTTATAAAATGTAGCTGAAACTCATATCGGTTTATCAAAAACAATTACTTTACTTACTCTTGAACTATGGAAGGTTTTCACACTCTTCCATAATCCTTAAAAACAGAACGTACCAAACGCGATTCGCTTTAAATCCGTAACCACTCACCAACAAGCGAAATAAGCTTTCGCCGCTATCCGATGATCGCACCAACGCACCAGCAATCAAACACCTTCTTGTACCTCTTCTACAATATTAAAAACAGAGCATTCTCACATCATAACATGCTCAAACCAACAGCCATATCCGATCACCATTAAACTACCGAAAACTTAGCCAAAAAGATCGTAAACTAAGCCGAAACGCATCCGAACAACATCAGCCCAAAAACTAATGATTCTAACATCTAATCCACTTCAATTATGATCCAAAAACACATCCAAACCATCCTTATATCTCCAGCAATATTAAAGCATCTAAAACAGCCCCTAAAACAACCGAAAAGCACCCTAAAACTACACCGATTGCATTATTCTGGGATTAGATTAATGTGCTATCAAAAGAAGACTCAATTAATCATTAAATCAACATAAAAACACAATTGAATTCATCTATTTCCAACATTGAATGAGATCCAAAAAGATTTCACAAAAACTTCCACAAAAACACTAGATCTAACATTAAAACATAGAATCAAGTTTTTATTAAAAGATTAGCAAGCTAATACTTGGGAATTTCAATAAAGAACCTTAGAAAAGAATAAAAATCCAGAAAATTACCTTCAAGATCTATTCACCAAAAAGATGTAATTTCCTTTTCTTGATTCCTTGCAATTTGATATTGATTTGATGAAATTGATGCTTAGGTTTTGTAAAGGATGGAAAGATGATGCAAATGATGTAATCTTTGTTGAAAAAGATGCAAAAATCAGCAAGTAATTGAAGAGAAAAGATGAAGAGAAAGTGGAGAGAAAATGAGAGAAAAATGGTTTTGAGAGAAAATGATTAAAAATATCTAATTAAAGTAATTAAAACATATTTTGGTGAATAAATCATTATTAAAAATTAGAAATGGGTTTATGGCCCTCTAAGGATTCTAAGTTTAGCTTGCTTTTCAATTTAGTCACTAAAACATCATATTTTCCAAAAATTACAAGATAAGTCCTCCAATTTTTTCCAAAAATTACAAATTGGTCACTTATGCATAATTAAGCATAATTAAAAATCAATATAAAGTCCAAATTATTTTCTTTTAATCTTGAAACATATTTTCAATATTATAACCCATATTCCAAAATTATTATTTTTCCTAATTAAAATATTCTCATTTATTTTTTTCCCCCGGAATAATGAACCGGAGAACCCGATTCGACCCGAATTGAATTCTCCTAACTAAGGCCTAACTAATAATCCCAAAATCGGGATATTACACAAGAAGAGTTAAATCATTGAGAGAAGTAATGTGTAGACATTAGTTGATATGACTAGGAATAAATCTACTATAGGAACTAAATGGGTCTTTAGAAACAAACTAGATGAGATTGGTAATATTGTGAGAAACAAAGCTGGATTAGTTGCTCAAGGTTATACTCAAGAAGAGGGAATAGATTTCGATGAAACTTATGCACCTGATGAGTTCCTAAAAGTCCTATTTTTATATTATTTTCCTACTCGATTATTGCCAATAAAGACAGAATTAGAGGCAATAATAGATATTTCTACGTATTTTCTATATTTCACCATCCAAATATAGATTTCATGAACTTATCTATTATTTAGCATAAAACAGATGCATTTGATGGTTTTCTTTCTTAGGCAGGAAACTGCATCATAGGAATTGTCAAACAAGAAGATGGATGCTAGAAGTTGAACCTGAAATGCAGAAAAGCACCTGCCTCAGTAGCATTTTGAGGACGAGGTAGGACCTGATGCCGTGACAACACCGAGAAAACAAATATTGATATTATAGGCGATCTGAAGAGAAATATAAGGTAAACATTTTAAGACAAGTGACACAGAAATCGAAACTGGGAAACACACAAAAAGTCAAGGTCAATGGCCACACGGGAAAAGAATCCTAATAGGAATAAATTTGGAAATAAAACAAATATTTTTATTTATGTACTTAACTTGTGTTTTACTCCAAGTTGTATTCCTACTTAGGAAAGGTTTGCCCTAGGCCAAGCCTATATAAACCATAGCCGCCCAAGGAACAAAGATCATCAATATCGGAGATTAGAGAATTCACCTTAGGTTTTAGAGTTGTAATTTCTTTTAGGCTTAGGTGAAAGATGTAGAATATTAGTGTGAAGAGATTGTACTTCGTTTCTTGTTCCAATGCAATAAAGTATCGAAGTTTGCTTATTCTTTATTCTTGCATTCAAGCTCGAGAGAGAAGTTTGTGAGTAATTCATTTATCTAATATCAAGAGAGTTAGATTCACGAAAGAAATAAGTACGGTGTTTCAATCGGGAAATAATAACTCGGCCTAGAGATAGGTTAAGAGTTTCAGCGGCTAAAAGAAGTGTTGGATTGGTTGATGATTATAATTGATTCACGCTGAGAGGTATCATCAAGGACTGGTCATCAACAGTACTTTGACTTAGAGATAAGCAGAGTCATCAAAGGATATTTTGCCGAACTTTGATAAAGTCTACCCAAGAGCAAGAGATTGTCGCGTCGGGCGAGTATCATCACTGTCGAGGCAATAATCTGCAGTGTTGCCGAGGCAGAGTGATGCGATTGCATTGGACAAAAACAAGTCAATTGAATCCACTAAACAACACAACTGGATCCTAACCACTTCCTCTATCTGTTTTTCCTTATTATTTAGCTTTCTTTATTTAGTTCAATCACAACTTAATCACTTGTGTTTTTATTTTATTTCTTTATAGAGCAAGAAGACTAAAAGAACAATATTAAGTAGACCAATCCCTTTGGAGATGATACACAATTTGCTCATCACTTTATTACTTGGCAATTTGTTCACTTGCACTAAATTGCGCATATTTAACACGCACAAAGCTTTTGGCGCTGTTACCGGGGATTGGTAACTAAATTTTATTTTCTTTATTTTCTTGCACTACTATCTTAGGAAATTAGTTTAATTATTTTTGAGTTATTTTTTGGAAATAAGTTTAATTATGTTTGAGTTATTTTTATGAAGAAATTTTAAGAAGGAGAAGCCATGAAGCATATAAAACGACCCTAAAATCGAGCTCGTCGTCCTGCCCAAGAAGGTTGCCTTGGCAGCAAGTTGCCACGGAGGAAAGTTGCCTCGGCGGAAAAATGTAAAGGAGGTCTGACCACCCAAGAACATACAAGGACGGGTTTACATCCCTAGAATTTAATTTCCCCCATTTTATTTCATACTTCTTCATTATTGTTTTCCAATGCAGTTTTTTTAGTTTCTTTCTCAACAAACTCCACACAAATTGATGACCCTCAAGATACAGAAGAGGCAAATACGCGACATATAAATATTGGTTTATCTTTTCCTTGTCTCTTAATTTTTATCTTGTCTTTTATCATTGCCTTATGTTCAGATACATGCATTGAGGATAATGCATCCCTCGAGTTTGAGGGAGTATTGAGCCTATTTTCAGCCTTATAAAAATATTTGTCATGCATAGAAATTATTAAGATTATCTTACTACTACCTTAATTTCTATCTTTATAGTAATAACAATTTTATGTATGATTTTTTTTAAGTCTGTTGAATTTTATTGAGACTGTATCAGTAGCAATATATTCTTCAGCCGCCGCAACAGTATGCCCCATTCACCACACTTGAATTCGGAAAGGTCTCTTAGGATTAGTACTTAGGATTAGACTATGAGCCTGAAATCACATAAACACTGCTAGTCTTGGTTGATTTTAAAAGTTCTTTTCTTTGAAAAACAATAAGGACTTAGGCTTAGATTTTATACGAGAGGTGCGTATCACTATCTCTAGTTTAGTCCATAGAGGTTCCCATGACTGGCTGTAGGACTTAGGTTTCTCCCACTTACTAGAGGTGTCTATCACCGGCTCTAGTAAGAATAGTTAAACACTTGAGGTGCCCAAAACTGGCTCAAGCAATATAAATTTATAGCAATATAGATTTATATACCACTGTTGGGAGAAGAAAAGAAAAAGAATTGAAGAAAAATCTTAGTCGGAAGTCTTGAGCTAGAAAAAGGATTAGAACTTAGAAAATCATCTTTCACACAGCTGCACACACACTTACCAAGACTCATAGTCCAGTTCCGAGGAATTCCTAAGAATCAAGAAGAGGCCGAGTCAAGAAAGGAATTCTACCGCGGCAGGCAAGACGATATATTACTTTAAAATTCCTTACTTAAATTTATCTTTTCCATTGCTTGAGGACAAGCAACAGCTCGAGTTTGGTGGTGTGATGAGTACCTAAAAGTCCTATTTTTATATTATTTTTTCACTCTATTATTGCCAATAAAGATAGAATTAGAGGCAATAATAGATATTTTTGCGTATTTTCTATATTTCACCATCCAAATACAGATTTCATGAACTTGTCTATTATTTGGCACAAAACAGATACATTTGATTGTTTTCTTTCTTAGACACGAAACTACATCATAGAAATTGCTAAACAAGAAGATGGATGCTAGAAGTTGAATCTGAAATGCAGAAAAGCATCCGCCTCGTTAGCATTTTGAGGCCGAGGCTGGACATGATGTCGCAGTAGTGCCAGGAAAAAAAATATTGATATTATAGGCGATCTGGAGAGAAAAATAAGGTGGACGTTTCAAGACAAGTGGCACAGAAATCAAAGTTGGGAAACACACAAAAAGTCAAGGTCAAAGGCCACACGGGAAAAGAATCCTAATAGGAATAAATTTAGAAATAAAACAAATATTTTTATTTATGTACTTAACTTGTGTTTTACTCCAAGTTGTATCCCTACTTAAGAAAGGTTTGCCCTAGGCCAAGCCTATATAAACCATAGCCGCCCAAGGAAAAGAGATCATCAATATCGGAGATTAGAGAATTCACCTTAGGTTTTAGAGTTGTAATTTCTTTTAGGCTTAGGTGAAAGTTGTAGAGTATTAGTGTGAAGAGAATGTACTTTGTTTCTTGTTCTAATGCAATAAAGTATTGAAGTTTTCTTATTCTTTGCCTTTCTTTTTCTGGCATTCAAGCTTGAGAGAGAAGTATGTGAGTAATCTATTTATCTAATATCGAGATAGTTAGATTCATGAAATGTAACATCCCGTTTTTGGGGTTATTAGCTTAGGCTTAGTTAGGAGGATTCGAATCGGGTCGAATCGGATTCTCTGGTTCATTAATTCCGGGAAAAATAAAATAAGGATATTTTTAATTAAGAAAAATAATAGTTTTGGAAGGTGGTTTAAAATATTTAAAATATGTTTCAAAATTAAAAGAAAACAATTTGGATTTTTATAATGATTTTTAATTATGCTTAATTATGCATAAGTGACCCATTTGTAATTTTTAGAAAATTGGAGGACTACTTTGTAATTTTCGGAAATTACATATTTTAGTGACTAAATTGAAAAGCAAGCTAAAGTTAGAATCCTTAGAGGGACATAAACCCATTTCTAATTTTTAATAATGATTTATTCACCAAAATGTGTTTTTAATTATTTTAATTAGATTTTTAATCATTTTCTCTCAAAACCACTTTTTCTCTCATCTTGTTCTCTCATTTTCTCTCTATTTTCTCTACATCTTTTCTCTTCAATTTCTTGCTGATTTTTGCATCTTTTTCAACAAAGATTATATCATTTGCATCATCTTTCCATCCTTTACAAAACCTAAGCATCAATTTCATCAAATCAACATCAAACTGCAAGGAATCAAGAAGAGGAAATTACATCTTTTTAGTGAATAGATCTTGAAGGTAATTTTCTAGATTTTTATTCTTTTCTAAGGTTCTTTATTGAAATTCCCAAGTATTAGCTTGCTAATCTTTTAATAAAAACTTGATTCTATGTTTTTAATGTTAGATCTAGTGTTTTTGTGAAAGTTTTTGTGAAATCTTTTTGGATCTCATTTAATGCTGGAATTAGATGGATTCAATTGTGTTTTTATGTTAATTAAATGATTAATTGAATCTTCATTTGATAGTACATTAATCTAATCTCGGAATAATGCAATCGATGTAGTTTTAAGGTGCTTTTCGGTTGTTTTAGGGGCTGTTTTAGATGCTTTAATGTTTCTGGAGATATAAGGATGGTTTGGATGTGTTTTTGGTTCATAATTGAAGTGGATTAGATGTTAGATTCATTAGGTTTTAGGTTGATGTTGTTTGGATACGTTTCGGCTAAGTTTTTGGTAGTTTAATGGTGATCGGATATGGCTGTTGGTTTGAGCATGTTATGATGTGAGAATGCTCTGTTTTTAATGTTGTAGAAGAGGTACAAGAAGGTGCTTGATTGCTGGTGCGTTGGTGCGATCATCGGATAGCCGCGAAAGCTTGTTACGCTTGTTGGTGAGTGGTTACGGATTTAAAGCGAATCGCGTTTGATACGTTCTATTTTGGGGACTATGGAAGAGTGTGAAAACCTTCCATATTTCAAGAGTAAGTAAAGAAATTGTTTTTGATAAATCGATATGAGTTCGGCTACATTTTATAAAGGCATTATATTGGTAATGCAATGTGATTTATGTAAATGCATGAGCATGATTTGAAACGGTGCATACATGAGAATTACTTGCTGAAATGCATAGCTTATTTAGCATCCATGATTATGGAAAATTATGACAAATGATTTGGAATACAATATGGTTAATTGCCTTATACATGATGGTGCCTTTGGGCATGGCTTTGGTTCATTTGTTGAACATATTATGCATGCATTATGAGCAGCAAGTTATCATGCACATTTGATTATGATATTGGCTTAGTGACACTAACTTTAGATTCGAATACGAATGACATGTCATTAGGATTGAATGAACTATAAAATAAAGAGAATATTGAATTTGCCTACACGTAAACTAGGGTGACTTTGTGTCCAACCGTGCGTGGTAGAACCGCCTACACGTAAACAAGGGTGACTTTGTGTCCAACCGTGCGTGGTAGAGCTTGCCTATATGTAAACAAGGGTGACTTTGTGTCCAACCATGCGTAGTGGGGGATAACATGTATACAAGGGTGACTAAGTGTCCGACCGATGCATGTTGAGAAAAAGGATCCGTGTATTCGGTGAACCCAAGGTTCACATTAAGTGGTCACTTGAATGCCAATATACATACATGAATTTGAGAAGAAGATTGAGCATCATTTATAAATTGTTTTGGTAAGGTTTTGTGAACTCAAGGATGCATATGATTTAAAGAACATGAGCATGAGGTGTTAGCATGCATGATTTGACAATGTATTATAAACTATGTTTTCATCATGATTTTAAATAGATGAGCTTCCTCACTAAGCATGTTTGCTTAAGCTCTCTTTTCATCCATGCAGAGAAATAAAGGAACTTGGAGCTTCGTTCGAGGCAAAGAAACCAAGGGGAAGAATCACTTGAATTTGGTATATTTTTGGCAAATAAATTGGGCAAGGCAATGTGTAACACAACCTATGTGAAGAGTGTGTAATTAGGCTTTGGTTTATGTTGTAATAAGACCATTATTGTTGATTGTTAATTGTTGAACTTTGGAATGGTTTGAATTGTTGAAGCATGTATTAGCATGATTGATATGTTGTTAATCATTTCTTAGGGAGCATGCCTATAGCTTGATTGATGTCCGTGACGTTGTTGATTACGTGCCTTATGTTGCTAATTATATTTAGGATTGATGCATTTAGTGGTTCTAATTAATGGTTGAGTATTGAGTAGTTGGTATGCATTTGGTGTAGTGAAACTTTTGGTTCCAGACCCAAAGTTTCGAAACCTTTGAGTGAAGGTTCCGAAACTTTTGTCAAATAGTTTCGAAACCTTTACAAGGTTTCGAAACCTTACGGGCAGATTCAATTCTGGAAAGTTATTAGACGCGATAAGTTTCGAAACTTTCCAGGAAAGTTTCGAAACCTTTTACAAAAAGTTTCGGAACCTTTGGGAAGGTTTCGAAACCTTTGGTCACCAAGAATTGAAAGTTGCTAGACATTATATTTTAGACTCGGATATCTTCCTTTGTTCAATTAGGGTACTTATAGATGTTATTTTGAGCTGAAATTTTGCATGCATGCATAAAGTTTATTTAATTTCAATATGGTTAATCTAATTTGAATAAAGTCCTTGAATTTAAAAGTTTTACGTTTTAGTCCTTAATCTATATTAGTGTTTAATCAGATATTTGTTTTTAATTAATGTGTTACCAATAATGCTTTGTATGAGACCTTGTCACGTAGGAATAAGATTATGCATCTAGGTAAGATAAAATTAAAAAATAAATATAACGGTTTTAGGGTTGTTTATCGAATCGGACCCTCGTGGGTTTGGTTTTGATATTCCCCATGTAACCCGTTAGTGCCGGTTTCGTCTAGGCCGGGCTAAGGGGGTTACACGAAAGGAATAAGTACAATGTTTCAATCAAGAAACACTAACTTAGCCTAGAGATAGGTTAAAAGTTTCAGCGGCTAAAAGAAGTGTGGGATTGGTTGATGATTATAATTGATTTATACTGAGAGGTATCATCATAGATTGGTCATCAAAAGTACTTTGACTTAGAGATAAGCGGAGTCATCAAAGGATACTTTGCCGAACTTTGATAAAGTCTACCCAAGAGCAAGAGATTGTCGCGGCGGGCGAGTATCATCACTGTCGAGGCAGTAACCTGCAGTGCTGCCGAGGCAATGTGATGTGATTGCATTGGACAGAAATAAGTCAATTGAATCCACTATACAACACAATTGTATCCTAACCACTTCCTCTATCTGTTTTTCCTTATTATTTAGTTTTCTTTATTTAGTTCAATCACAACACAATCACTTGTGTTTTTATTTTATTTCTTTACAGAGTAAAAAGACTAAAGGAAGCATATTAAGTAGACCAATCCCTGTAGAGATGATACACGATTTACTCATCACTTTATTACTTGGCGACGTGTTCACTTGCACTAAATTACACATATTTAACACACATCAGCACTCGTAGCTAGAATGGAAGCTATTATGATGTTACTTGCATTTGTATGTTAGCATGACTTCACGCTTTTTCAAATGGATGTCAAAAGTGATTTTCTAAATGGTTTTATAAATGAAGAAGTGTATGTTGAACAACCATCGAGTTTTAAAGACCCAAAATTTCCAAACCATATTTTTAAATTAACAAAAGCTTTATATGATTTGAAGTAAGCTCCTAGAGCTTGGTATGAAAGACTTTCAAACATTTTGATTGAAAGAAAGAAGGTAGGCACTACACTTTTTATAAAAAGGTTTAAAAATGACATGTTAGTAATTCAAATTTATGTTGATGATATTATCTTTGGATCTACTAATAAATGTTATTGTCGAGAATTTTTTAAGCTAATGTAAGGTAAATTTGAGATGAGCATGATGGTAGAGCTCTCATTCTTTTTGGGACTCCAAATTAAGCAAAGAAAGGATGACACTTTCATCAATCAAGCAAAGTACATCAAGGATATGCTCAAGAAGTTTGGCTTGGAGAATGTGAAACTTCAAGTCGCTCTTATGAGCTCATCAACTAAGCTTGACAAAGATGAAGGAGGTAAGTGTGTTGATTCTAAAATGTATAGATTCATGATAGGTTCTTTGTTTTACCTTACCGCAAGTAGACCGGATATTATGTTTATTTTTTGCTTGTGTACTAAGTTTCAAGCTAGTCCTAGAGAATCACACTTAGTTGCCATTAAGAGAATTTTTAGGTTCCTTAGAGACACACCTTGTTTAGGTCTTTGGTATTCTAAAGACTCTTCCTTTAGTCTTCATGTTTATTCGGATGCGGATTATGGGATTGTAAATAGATAGGAAAAGTACATCCGAAACATGTCAATTTCTAGGTAGCATGCTCATATCTTGGTTCTCTAAGAAACAAAATAGTGTAGCCCTATCTACCACCGAAGCGGAGTACATATCCTTAGGAAGTTGTTGTGCTCAAATACTTTGGATGAAACAACAACTTTTAGATTATGGCATTAAGGTTGAAACTATACCTCAATTAGCGGATATTTTTACCAAACCTTTAGATAAAAAGCGTTTTTGGACTCTTAGGAGAGAGTTAGGTCTAACTAGTCTTTCTTAACCTCTTAAGTGTTATTTTTTCTTTGTAAAATATGCTTGAATCTTTATTGAAATCATGCCTATGTTGTTATGCATATAGTTGCTTCTATGCATGTTGCTAGGGGGAGTATGAACTTGTTCATGCATTTTAATCATGTCATAACATCATATGCATGCTTCTAGGGACTTTAGAGACTCATTTCTAGTAATTTAGAAGCCTAAAATACAAAGTTCAGTTAAGTGGTATCGAAACAGGTAGAACTGGTTTCAATACCTGTTCTTCATGTTCATTTGGGAAGTTTCTGAGAAAGTTTGGTATAGATCCCTATATCGATACAATTGTTTTACAAATGAAAGACTACAACTACAGTTCAAGCGAGTACACAAGGCCTTCAATTGGGCCTTCTGAAATTCTAATGCCCCAAAAATGGTCCTAGATGTTTTGAATATCGGGTTAGTAAACCGGTTCAACAGGGTAAATAATTAAGCCTAGTTTGGGATTAAATTCTTAAAAATAAGTTTTTGACAAAAATAAATTATGAAAAATATTCTAAAATTTTTGTTTCAATTATATTTGAATTTGATAAAATTAATTTTTAAAATTGAACCTTGAAACCTCGAGATTTTTAAATTAGTGACTATTTTATAAAAATTGAAAACCAAGTCATTAAATTGTAATTGAACGAAAACTTTGACTCTTTAAGGGGATTTGATCTAATCCTAATCCTAGATGATTTAACCTTCTAAGAGATCTATATAAACATCCTTTAATCATCCAAATTAACATAATTAATCAAAATTCCTCAATTTTAATATTAAACCAAAATTTCACGTTAAAATATCCTCCATTTTCCTTAAATTTTGGTTTCTTATGCTCCAAGATAGACCTTTCATCATCTTCCATGGTTGCCTTGAATGCTCAAAAATGACAGAAACTTTGTTGGAGAAATTTCAAAAACTTGAATAACGATGAATTCGAGAGAACCTGCACAATAAACTATGCAAAT
This sequence comes from Abelmoschus esculentus, assembly GCA_035048815.1. Classification (NCBI taxonomy): domain Eukaryota; kingdom Viridiplantae; phylum Streptophyta; class Magnoliopsida; order Malvales; family Malvaceae; genus Abelmoschus; species Abelmoschus esculentus. Next base: position 16,333,675 of record JAUCBN010000008.1, on the reverse strand, counting down.
TCGAATCGAATATGTTCAACATTGAAAGGACTTGGATCCTCTAGATAGAAATCTAGGAACCCTAAATATCAAATAAATTTGACACAACAAAACCTATTTGAAATGTCAAAGAAAATTCTAAAAGGAACCAAAATAAAAGAAAATTCTCACAATAGTAATTTTCATTCAAAGTTTCTAACCTTGTTCTTTACAAAGTGTAAAAATATATAGGAGAAGAAATGAGGCTGCCGAATTTAATATGTGGCTACAAATAAGCTAGAAATTACATTTAAAACTTAAAATATAACCATCTATAACTCCTTTGGCAACCTTGCATTCTCATCCATATGTTTGAACGAAATAAACACATTAAACGTGTGTTTATTTGTTTGAAATTCAAATAACTAACTCCTTGATTGTTTTTCAAAAGAGGGTTGTGTTTGGTTACTCTCATACACTCACACACATGTGCACAAGGCTACCATATGTACCTCACATGCATGGCACACACTTAGGACACCTTCCTCAAGTGTAGGATAGGTTTCAACTATTGTAGGTCACCTACTCTATGTGTAGGATACGTTTCAACTATTGTAGGTCACTTTAATTGGAGTTGAGCTAGTAGAGTTAAAATTGAGCTAGCTGGAGTTGAGTTGAACTGAAACGAGCTAGCTGAGAGTATCACCTCGAGTTAAGGTGAGCTGCGTACACTCCTTTAAGATTGTTCCAAGCTGAATATATCTCTCTTGAGTTGTTGGCCTTTATTATAAAGGTAACACTTTCACAAGCATTGCAAACATATTGAAAATAATCAAATAAGCTAAAAGCACAATGCATCTTATTATTTAAGCACACAGCAAGTTATGAACATAATCCTAACACACTTATGAGCTAGAATTCTTAGTTACAACTTATAATACTTAGTAAATACAATAAACACACTTATATATTAAGTATAGATAAGGGTATGTTACACATCAGTATGTAGCTCATTAAAAATCGTATTCTTTAAGGCACAAACACTATTAAAGGATTCAGAAACTTGTGAAAACTTTAGAGAATGAACTTCCCTAAAATACATTGCCTTAAAACTTGTGATAGGAACTGATCGAAAGACCTCCAGATCAACATTCTTTGTTGCATAGATGTGCTCACATAAAACACCCTTAGAACCCATTATCACGAATTATAGAGCCCCGAACTCAAATGTTAATTTTTGGATAGATTGTCCAGCAAGTATCGATACGCCTATATAAGGTATCGATACACCACTCAGTATCGATACACCTCCATCTTGTACTGATACATTGTTACCTTTAAAGAACCCAAGGACAACTACTCGTAATGATACAGTTGACCCTTGCATCAATATCGATTCGTATGCTATTGATACGCTTATATGGTGTATCGATATATCTGCCTATTAAAAACCAATACAAAGCGGTATCGATACGCCTCCGCGTACAGATACCAAAAAATATTACTAGAATTTGAATAATGCAAGGAGTATCGATACACGAGTCATCTTACCTATATGCTCGCTATATTTGCCTCTCAAATCTACTCTAACATATTGATACATTCTCAACCCATATCGATACACCTGCACGAAATTAAAGGTCTAGCCTGAAAATCACCAAGAATTCTTACCCAAACTAAATGGATGATCCTCAAAACGATCCTACATGTTATTGGAATAGTTTAAAGTGTGTTTCTATCAATTTTAAGTCATTAATCGTCTCAACCTATAATTTACCATTAAATGGCTTTTAAGTTACCAACAAACAAACAAACAATACATAAGCAATGCATCCTAATTTCATGACATGTATGATAATTTGAGAGTTAGTAGTGTACTAACCTCAATACAAACAAGCGGGAAACAAAGATTTCTCAATCCTCAATCCTTCTTATTCCCAAAAGCTCTTAAAGTCTCTCTTACTTTTTTTCTCTACAAGAAAAATTCTAGGAGCTGAAAACTTAAACAAAATTGAAAAGAACTCAACATCACCCTCTACCATGTTTTTGCTTCTTCAACCTTACCCCAAACCTTCCTCCACCAAACTAAACTACAACAATTTTACCTTTTTTGTAGACCATTTTAAGCTCTACACACTTCCCTCAACACACAAAACGTTATTTGCTACTCAAAACTTAAAGTTGGTGCCTTGAACTTAAGATTTGTGTAGGAGAAAAGATAGAGAAGAAGAAGAAGAGGGAACAAGGTGACTTCACCTACACCACCATTTTACAGAAAAACTTAACTCCTCTCCTCTCTTTGTCATCCAATAGTGAAATTACCCCTCGACCCTCACATACCACCACTTGGCCCACTAACATCTCAAAACATATAAACTCAAGGCCCAAAAACTAGCCCAACATTTAAGTCTGAGGCCCAAACTTTAGAGCCCAACTCTTCGGATTAACCCGACAATCAGATCCAAAATCTGTACCGTTACATATATATTGAAAAAATAATTTTTAAGAACTTTATAAAAATATTGAAAAAAATTATTTTTAAAAAATTGTTTACTGTTAAATATTTAAACTAATAAGATGATATCATGTTAGCAAAATACAACATGACATCATATGAATGGTTAAAATTAATTACTTTTAAAAAAATTATATGTCTCGCCAATAAAGTGCCACGTGGTATCGTCACAGACATACCACATTATCGATGGGGTTGACAAATAAAATTACTAGCGGTTTTTATTTGTTGAGGATGAATTTTAAAAAATAAAATAAAATGTTAGGGAGTTATTTACAAAAAAAAAATGAACTGGAGTGATCAAAAGGTAAAACATTGTGAGATGTTTTTAACTTTATTTTTTTAGGGTAAATTACTCCAGTAATCACTCAACTAATTGCGGATATTTATTTTGGCCATTCAACTAACGAACTCATCAATTAGGTCACCCAACTTTTAAACCCTTTCCGTCAAAAAACTTTTAAACCCTACCTATTTGAGTCATTGTGTTAAAATTTAAAATTAATCATCCAATTGATAAAAATGAAAAGTTAAGCATATTATCATCAAGGGTATTTGAACCTTGCCCTTTTGATGTTAAACTAGAGACATAACTAATTGGCCAAGTTGGTTTTTATAATACAAGATACTCGCATGTATTATTAAAGGAATCAATGGAATTTTTAAAGGAATTAAGATGATTCATATTCTATTAATTATTAAAGGAATTAAATATTTAATTTTATTTATTAATTTAAAATTAAGATTAAATTAAAATAATAAATAAATTACAAGGATTAAATGTGTAATTATATAGATTCTATTTAAGAATCATGTCACTGTGGTTAACATTCTCTATTAAATTTTAACAGCGGTAACTCAAATAAGTAGTGTTTAATTAAAAGTTGGGTGACTAAATTGACGAGTTCGTTAATTGAATGATAAAATTAGGTATCCTTAATTAGTTGGATGGTCACTAAAGTAGTTTATCTTTTTTTTATTTATTTTTGTTTTCGACTCAAATCACGATATAACCATGATTATTCATGAAACAGCTATTGCAGTTGCAATCCTTTTTATTTCCGTTCAATGTACTTGCTCTTATACGGCTTACTTGTCAATTAAAATAAAACAATTCTACAGTTAGGAATCAAATAATATTGCTATAGTAATAGTATGGAAAAAGCAATCAATACTTTATGCATCCATCCATTCAGTAAACCAAAACTATGAAACCCAGAAACACCATACAAGGGGAGGGTCCGTTTGATATAAAAGAATTGGCATTACAGTTTTAGAAGCGATTCGAATGTGGAACAGAACAAAGAATGTTATCTACACCTCCCAGCAGTGGTGGTTTTGTCACCGGAAATGATATTACTTGCATCAGACATTAATATCAGTGCGCTTCGATCTGCTGCTGCTGCTGCTGATTTCTTGGGAACCTGTTAAGGAGAATCTCGGGAGGCTGTAATTCTCAGTCATGGAAACTGGCTGTTGAGGGTAAAGCATAGGCGGCGGAGTCAGATTGTGTTGTTCTGGCAAGGGAGGAAGTATGTTGTAACCGTAAGGGTCGCCGCTCAAACTGCAAGCAACAATCCTATCATGTCATATGCACACCAGAAACATGGCGGCGGAGAGACAAAATTATAAACAATGACCAACGGTAAGTCGGTAACCGACTCGCCTGATTTACCTAGTACGCTTGCACAACTTTTCATCATCACTTGAATTTTCATCTAGACGTTGAGGGTTTCTCCGAACAGATGCAGACCATGTATTTGGGTTCGGTAAGCCATCCAAAAAATATCTTCTCCTGATTAACTGAAACAAGCACAATGTAAGTTTAAGCAGCAGACAACAAACTGAAGATAAATCCACAGAAAGTAAGCAAAGATGGCGATAATACCATGCGGAAAAACTTCGTCACACCTTCCTTATCATACCTAGCATCTTTGGCAGCCTGTAGACATCAAGAGCGTCATTAAGATTCTAAAATTAACCAATGCCAGAACTAATGTTGTTACCTCTAGTTTGCTATGCTCATACAAAACATCAGATCTTTAGCATCCCAAACTTTTTGCTAAAAAGCTCGTTTGCTGGCAAAAACCAACTTTGGGACCTAAAACATCTTCCATAATTGATATTGTTCATGAGAAGAAGATAATATCATAGTTTGACTCAAGAACAAGCATTTGTTGGTGATTCGTATACAACGGAAAGACAATCTCTGCCACTTAAACTAATCTAACTTCTACCAAAGAACCAAACCCTTTTACTCCATACTCAATAACTCGAACCTCAATTCACCATTCCTAACTCGGATAAACAAATATTTCATAAACAAACAATAATAACATCCTATGCGACAGCCAAGAAGTTTTCCCCTTTTCTTTTCACTGCAACAATGCAGATTCATAACAAAACTAACATTCACAGCAACAAGTCACCAACAAACAATCACCCAAAGCATCAGCAGATCCTAACAAATCAACAAAAACTCATAGTGTATCAACAATAATATTTTAGATGAATCAATCCGAGGCTCAGTTTTTCCTAAAATTTTGAATGCATAGTTTGCCCCGTAGCACCTTGGCTGCTTTTTTTGGTTAAGTACAATCTTACCATTTATCAGCAATAAATAAATAAATAAATAAATAATGAATGCATATATCCATGATAATAACAAAACATATCTCAAAATAATCTTAGACATCAAGTTCAAAGCAAAGGAAAATTAACAATAGAATGACAAATATTCCATGCAAAATATTGAATTCTCGTAACTTATAATGTAATGCAGTGCAGGCAGGTTACTCAAACAATCAAGAAGTTCACGCACAGCATTTAATAAAATAAGAGCAAAACTGGAAATAGCAATTACCACAAATTATAAGGATCTACCAAACAACTAAACCATAAATTTTGAAGTACATGTTTAAACCATCCCAGACAGAGAGAAAGAGCCTCAATTTGACAATTGACATACAATAAATATTGATGATAATTACACTTCCCCCCTTTTTATGCAGAAATTTGAGACAAACTAATCAAGTAAAATAAAAATATCCTATTTGACTTTATTTGACAAAAAGATGAACAGAAATGTATACTTCTCCAATCTTAAACCAGTATGTTGTCTACATGATTTGACACGATCGTCACCCAAGTCTCCAATAATTTCAGCAACAATGAAATAAGAAATTCTTACTCTAAACTTCATATAAGCAAGTTAAAGCATAAGTTAAAAGCTTACTGCAATAAGGCCTCCACTATGAGGAAAACTCTCAGTCAGTGGAAGCTCCTCACTAGATGGAAGCAAACCCTGCTTCTCAACCCACTGACGAGCTGCATCAACGAGATTGCCTCTGCTACCTCTAGTACCCTCTTTAGCGGCAATATCAGCTTTGTTACCAATAACAATATACGGGACAGGAAGTCCGCCAGGACCTCCAGAACCTAGAGAAGCTGAAAATGTCCCAGTCGCCGCAATCTCAGCTGCCCAGTTCTGAAGGCTTGTTTTTGTTCTCCTTTGGGTAAGATCATGAACAAAAATAACACCTGTGGAAAACTTCAAGGTAGAATCATGAGAGAAAATCACAGGTCACAGACCTTCGAGTAATTACAAAGGCTTGGAAAAAGAAACAGGAAAATTTTCTACTTGCTGACAATTTGGTGTATATCCTTAGGATGTTAATGGTGGCATGCCAATAATATTTATGACCATTAAACCAAAATTATAATAGCTGCAGTCAGCTACATTGCAAACATCTCCATTGAGTAAATTCTTCAGTTTGGTATTTTGCAAATTTGCATCCTAGTTAGAAATTAAAAGGGAATCTATACAGAAGAAACAAGTTTCTAAACCAACTTTTACAATTACTGATGTATAGAAACAAATGCAGTCTAAGAAGTAAAATACATGTTGGTTAAGAAAAAAATGGGAAGCATGCAGCTGCAGTGTCAATTATTTATGGCATAACATGCTATGCGAGAGATGATATACAACAACTATGGCCAGTACACCGCTATATCTTTGGTCTAAAACCTCTTGATCTCCAATAGCAATATTGAGCCCCGTCTATTCTAAAGTTAACCATGTAAGACCCCAAACGGGAGAAAGCTCTTTTAATTCTTATTTCTAAATTCGCAATAATCGAAGTTGATAATTTGCTTAACTAGCTATCATCAGAATAATCAAGGGTGCAAGGCACTACAACCCTTCATTGCTTCGGCCCTTGGGAACAAAATGCAAAAAAGGGCACTTGCCGGAGTGATGCAATATGTATATATTTGTGTGCGGATATATAAGATAAGCCATGGTCCTCAATCTGTAAACCATGTATCTTTATACATATGTTTGTATCTTTATACATATGCATGTATCTTTATACACTAGACAACACTTCATACATATGCATGTATCTTTATCAGGGTACAGAACAAAGTATCAACCACGAAATAGCCATGGTCCTCAATCTGTTCACCATGCAATCGAGAACTTATTTTCCACTAGTGCTAAACAGAACATGGCACAGTAAGCCATCCAATACTTTGGAAAAGCACAAGAAAGACTGTAGATTACCACAGTTAGAAACTAAGCATATGAAAGTTTGTATGCTAACAATTATCAAGAACTTAACATTTGCTCAACTAAAGAGATTAAATACTCACCATTAATTTGTGAATAAAATAGAGACCTACAATCTTTGTATCTCTCATGTCCTGACACATCCCAGAGTTCAACGAAGAAATCTCTCTCAGCATCCCCTTTTAAGCTACTTGAAGAGCCACCAGGACTGCCATATGTTTTATGCTGTGTAGAGATTGTAATGGTTACTTGGTGAATGAGCTCAAACAATAACTTTATATAGAGCAACAAAGGAATACTATGTCTAACCGTCACACCAACTGTACATCCAATAGTTTGAGGAGGGCGAGCAATGGAAGAGCCTTTAACAATCAGATGAACAAGAGAAGTTTTCCCAACACCTGCCAAAAGACTTGAGATTTCATTCCGAAGTTTGGAATCTAACAAAAAGATGAAAACAAACATTCTTATATTTAAATTAAACATGAAAGTAAATTTATCAGAAAGGTAGATCTAGAGTCAGCTGACTGCCTAATAACAACATGGTACTTCACGACATACCCAGGAAGTTGAAAAACAAATAAATAGCATACTAACAAGAATCAGTAAATCTGCTAGATTGATATAGGATGTATTAAAAGTGTTATCAACAAATTACTGAAATAATGCAACCAACGCTATGCAGATATTTCCTTGAAACTAGCTTGAGCCTTAAAGTGAACTGTTAGCTCAAGTTTTAAGGGAGGGGTGGATATGAACAAAGTCTAGGTTCAAGTCGCCGTGTTCCCTCTTCTACCAGCTATAAGATTTATACCTTCTTCCCGTTTATTTAAAGTCTTAATACATCATCCCAAGCCTTCTCTAATGGCTTCAAAATAATTTCTTATACAAGCATATCACACAATACATCTCCTCAACCAAAAACCAAGATCTTCAGGCAATTATTACACACCATAAACTTCATCTCTCATTGAAATTATGAATGACCACTAATCAGGTTCTCAAATTTTCGATGCACAAACAAAAACAATTGTTGCTCTTAAGTCCTTTTAGCCTTATAATTTGGCAGGTAAATCATGAGCTCTTCTTTCCCCAACACATGGCATTAAATTGCAGCTGCAACACAACAGCCCCCTTGAAATGGTTTTGAAGGTCGCAACAACGCCCCCCGACCGCAATTTAGTACTATGTTCCACCTTAGTTACGCTTCAGGAGGCTAAAATCTAAACATTCATAAATTTAGCGAATTTAAAAACAGCGACAGCACAATGGTTTTCTATACCAATATATCTATATCAACTATATGCCTTCTCGTATAGCTACAATTGTTATACTTCTATCGCATACAAATTCGTTAAACTCCCTGAACAGAGCTAGTCCATGCGGAAAAGTATACAGCAATAGACAGAAAACGTTGCAAAGACAAAAACTTTACATGAGAACAAAAGATTCTGAAACTAAAAACAAAGTAAAACCCAACACCTGAATCACCAACAACAAGAACTCTAATCTGCCCACAAGGAGGTCCTCCACTAAGCTCATTGTTCTCCATCTCACGTTCCCTCCAAAACATGTTTTCTCGTTCCTTTTCTCACAACGCATATAAAAAAACAACCAACTCAACTCTCAAACAACAGCAACACTGAATGAAGTCCCATCAAACAGGCACAAATTTAAAGCAGAGCATCAGTTTCTCGGAATGGGGTACCCAAAATTTCAAACCAATGTCCATTTCACACCAAAATCCACCCAAGATCTGCACTCAAATCCACGATCATAAAACTCATCATTTCTGAATGAAATCGGATCTAACAAGACAATGGGCATCTTTACAATGGGAATACAAGAAATGCAATTGAACTTGGGTTCAAAACTATATTTTCCAGAAAAAAGTTTCAACTTTTTAAGAGGGTTTCATAGGAACATTAAGAATAATGAAACATCAAACAAATAATAAAATAAAAGTAGAGATCCAGAATTGATTTTCGGATGGATCGAGTAGGCATGTGCTGATACAGATTGATTAAGCAAGGAAGCATGGGATGTACTAGTCACACGTTAGAATACGCGTAAGATGTGTAAGTTATGTCAAAAAATTTAGGTTAAAATATGTTCCAGGTCCATGTGTTTTCCATATATTTAAATTTTCTCCTTTTTGGATTAAAAAATTCTAGTTAAAGTTTAACAACTTTAAAATTTTGCTTTTAAATTCATATATATTAGGGATTATTATCTTATGCACCGGTAAAGAAGAAAATTTTATGACTTAAAGTTATTTAAAGGTTTAAAGTTTAGAGGTTAAGTGTTTAAAATGAGGAGTTTAAAATTTAAGATTTAAGATTAGAATTTAGTGTTTAGAGTTTAAAATTTAAAATTTAAGAAATAAAAATATATTCTAGATTTTATTTTAAAAATAGACATATTTGTATAACTTTTTTACGCTGAAAGTTCACCCATATATTATAGGGAAAATATTCTATGCAATGGCAGCAAAAATCTTATTTTCGATAAATGTCTAATTTTTTATATTTATAATTTAGTGGTACAATTTTAATATTTGTGGTTAGATTTAAAGTTTGAGAATAAATTTTATGATCTAAAAAATTCTACTTATACGCATTAGATAGTTATTTGATATTATAACATATTTGTAATTACACAACTTTTAAATTGGTATTTTTTATTTTAAAAATATTACACCAATAAATTAAAGAAATTCACATAATTACCAATTGCTATTGACGTTTAAATCTAAAAGGAGGGACTAACTTTTTTGAAAATAAAAGCAGAAACACTAAAAGATTATATAGAATGAAGTGACTTGAAACAAAATTTAACATTTTCCCATTTTGTTCGGATGAGATTTAATTTAGGCTTAGTGGTACTGAGATCCTGTAACTTTTGAAAAATCTAATGTGGCCTAGATTTTTTTTAAAATATTATCAGTGTTAATAATTATTAAATATTATTAAATAATTTATAAAGATTAAAAATTTTAAAATTTTAATATATAATTAATCTAATTAAAATTTATTTTAAATACTTTATAGTTATATATTAAATCTTTAATTTTTTTAATTTTTATTAATTAATTTAATAATAATCAATAATATTCAATAGTAATAGTGTTTAATAATTTTCGGCCATCGTTATAGAATTTTTTTAAAAAAATTATTGATTATTATAATGATAATGCGGTGGTTTACTATGCTGAAATGGTGGCTCATTACTAGGGATGACAATATAATCTGAATCTGATCCGAATCTGATTTGATAAAAAGAAAAAATTCAATCCAAATCCGATTAAGAAAAGTCTAAATTCGAGTCTAAGAAAAAGGTTTGAGTCCTAATAGGAGGTGGATCGAATATGAAGATTGTCATGATCCGATCCGAATTTAATCCGAAATCATATTCGATATAAATTCAATCCATATATTTTCTCTTATTTTAGAGGCTTTTGTTGAGTTTTAGTATAACAATGAAAACTTGATCGTTATAAATATCTTCATTATATCCAATGTTAATAGTTGAACATTTTGATTATATTTTTAATTTATTTCTTTATATTATAATATTTATTAGATATTTTATAATTGTGATTTGAAAAATAGATATGTTAGTAAAGTAGTAAGATAATAACAGTTCATGTAAGGATAATTTATTTATTATTGTGTTTTTAATTGCAGTTTGAGATGTTACTTTAATTTGTTTTATATTTGATTGTAATATTTGTTGAGATTTGTTTATATTATAAATTTAAATATATTTTTTCATAACTTTTTTCATTTAAATAAATGTTTGACTTGTTACTTTAAAAAATAATTGTATTTGGATTTTCGGATTTGAATTTGGATTTGGATTTTCGGGTTTGAATTTGGATTTGGATTTTCGGGTTTGAATTTGATTTTAGATATTTTATTGGATTGGATTTGGATTTATGTAAATGAATTTAGATTTGGACTTGAATTCTTTTAAATGTCCTATTATTAATTGAAATGGACTCGAACTTTATAAAATTCGATCCATTATCATCCATATTGATTACGGATTATCGCATGATAAAATAATTTAATTGATTTATTTTGTCAATTTCAAGAATTTTTTCAATTTTTATAAAAGTTTGAGAGTTTATTTATTTTAAAATAATAATAATAAAAGATATTATTTAAACTTTAAATTTTAAAAATATGAAATTATTAAAATATTTTAAAAACTACTAAAAATAATAGAAAGTTTTAAAAATTTAAATAAAAATTTAAAATATAATAAATATAAAAAAAATATTTTATGTATAGACGACAACGTACGACGATTTTCGACAACAAAAATTGATCGATACGTTTTAATTCAACATTTTGAAACCTATTGAACTCGATGATGGTGTCAATTTTTGGTTTTGAGTTATTAAACCTTTTTATCCTGAAAACCTAAAAAAAATTATCCCTTTTAATATTAATTTCGATAATAATACACGATTACTATCTAACTCATCTTAACAAAATAAACATAATAATACAGAAGATGTCGAATATAAATACTTTAATAACGATAAAACATAGAAACTTGTAAAAAAAAAAGAAAAGAAAAAAATATAGGAAGGAGAGAGAAGAGAATATAAAACAATCTGATTTTTCCCCTCTTCCCCACTCTTTTAATTCGGAATTATCCTCCACTAACATATCACAGTAAAATCGCATCTAAAACTTCAATTTTTCATCCTTTCATAAAAACTCCTCTTTAAATTATATCAAAACATTAGGATAAAAGGATCAATAATGGCAGAAACAACTTCCTCCCCACCATGGTTTCCGAGAGTAAAGAGAGTCGAAAATAGGAATGTACATTTTATTTGATTCGTCGATTTTGATCTGTCTCGATCGGTCGCTATAATTAAAAATTTAAATTGTTAGATTTTTTAATAGCATAGTTAGATCGAGTTGAATTCTGATTTAAGATAAAAGGATTTAACCCATGATTAATGGTGTAATTTTTTTATATATTTTTAAAAATAATAATACATCTCTTTATAAATTTTTTATTTATATATATTTAAAATTAATTTTTATAATTATATATATTTTATATATATATTAAAATCTAACCCATGATTAATAGTACATCTCTTTATATGTATTTTTATAATTATATCTTTAAAATAAATTTTTTATTTATAATTAAGTTAAAAAAAATTCCTTTAGGTCCCTAATTTTTTTACAACTATATCTCTAAAATTATTTTAAATAGATTGGGTTAGATATATAAGTTTATGGTCGAATCATTTTCTTAAAAAATATGATCAAATTCGGATTTAAGATAATTATATTTAGATTGAATTTGAAACTTTAAATAATCTAAAAACTCGACCGTACCCTGTCGTCTATGCCTCATACCTCGTCCGACAACACCTTGCTTAATATTAGACAACAGTACTGAATAAATAAACACACAGAAATTTGATATGTAAATTATTTGACACGATATCAAAAATCCTATATCATTATACTAAATAGAAAGTCCTTATAATATCAAAACTCATTAATTAATTAATGATAAACATATTGAAATGATATAGAGATCCTTATATAAAGGTGTTAACCGTGAGTAAACTAATGATTTTTATGTTAGTTAATAGTGTGGTTAATCCAGGATAAATAAATAACAATAAAATAGAATAAATATTATTATTTAACGAACATAACAAAAATCCAAAAATATAAAATAAAATATATAAATATTTTAGATCAAATCGATTTTGAAAACGATAAGTAGGAATCGTGTTGAAGCCTGCACGAACACATATTTTTTAAGACAAATTTTCTGTCACTCTTAAGGTGTTTGAATTCGATGACATACTTCACATACCTATCTTTCTAACAAGAGTTTTAGCTCTCATGATTATGTTCATATGACCGTGGACATCGCCTAGTTCTGCAAGAGTTTGAAAGAACTATACCCAATAGTATCCTTGAAGCAGCCCTACTTCACTCTCACATAGGTGACTTATGTTGCTTGGCTCACCAAAGCACATAATGATCATTAAAAGCTTTGGTTAACCTATAACAAATTCTTATCACTATTCACATCATAGGAATGAACCTGGGAGAAAAAACCCAACAGTGATTTCATAGATCTATGCAATTAGGTTGTCCCTTTGAACCTAGATCTTGGGATATCTAGTCAACTAGGTAGGGGGTTTCCTTCACATAGCGCCTTTATTTTTCCATGGACTTTAGTCTCATTCCTTTATATGTGTTCTCAACTTGATCTCAATTTAACCCTTAGGTTAGTGGATACACAATATTATCCTTTAATTTTATCAAATCCGTAACGATAACTCTATTTGAGATAAGTTGTCTAACGATATTATATTGAGGACTCATATGTCTCAAATTACTATACTCATAAAACCATGTGCTCTACCCATAAATATTGTTAGCAAATGTTTAAGTCATTCATGAATATCCTTCAAGACATTTTAAAGTCATTTGGCTTTTTTCAAAGTTATTTGGATCTCAAATTCCGATTCTATTTTAAATCTGGTTGTAAATATTTGTCTTGAAAAAATACGTGATAATTTATTCATTCGATGTAAACATATTCACTTATATCGAAGAATCTTTATGGAATAGTGCTTTACAATCTCGAGTATCTCTTAGATATCTCAAAATTCTCACAGTTACTATCTAGCGTTTAACCTTGTATTATTTTGTGAATCTGCTTAAACTGCTTACAGTGAAAACACTACTTTGTTTAGTACAATTCACTTAGATTGCATATAAAATTTTCATATTCCATTTCAACAAGTATTGACTTGTAATTATTTGTATTTCAGGCTATGCCAAAAACATAGTGACAAAATGTTTTTTCTCCATGCAGTGTGACTATGTCAATATGAGATCTTCTAGTGATTGATTTGGATACCGAGATTCTAATTATCAATCTAATATTTTCTATATCAATATTGAATTGACAGGTCTTTAGTATACTTATCATTTCATTGTACATTATTAATACAGGATCATATATCCTAGTAGGTTTAATATACCATCATTTGTCACACTTATTAGTCATCATGATAACATCTTTGTTTCAACCGTTTGTTGAAATGTGGACTTTTTCTCATATCCATAGTTTGATTTACGAAACTTGGATCAATTTCTCTAAGAAGTACATTTTTAAAGAATGAGTCATTCTTTTTCATTATCATATTTTTAAAAAAAAAGTGATATTCGTTGCTATGTTTCACATAGCCAATAAAAATACAGTTCACTTATTTTCATTTTCTTTGGTGATAAAATATTATCTTGGTGTGACACCCCCCACACTTCTATGTAGTTGTAGAAAGATTTTATTTCCTTCTATAACTAATATGGTGTCTTGCACTTAGTTGATAGAACAACTCTCCCACATGTTAGGAATATTCTGAAGATTTAATTCTTTTTAGAAGTTATCTTCAAAATCATTGTACCTTTGGATACTGCAACATTACTCACATAGAGTTTCTCTTCAAATTAATCGATTTGAGTTTCAACATCCTTCTTATAAGGAATAATTTCTCTATATCAACTTTGCTTTTAAGCAAAACTAAATTGTTCTATCATAAAGGTAATAAATTTTCTTCAAACAGTCATTCACCATATCAATTATCATGACAAAATTTTATCATAATATTAATCTCTTCTGGAAGTAGTCCAAAGATTTATTCTATTTCTCATAAAAATTGAAATAATTTTTTCATGAAATTTAGCTTCTTGAGATACATCGCCTACTTTGCGGCTTGAAACCATTTTTAACTTTTAATATATTTGCTCTAGTAATATTTTTATAGTAATATTTGCTTAGCAAAATATGATAATCATATTTACCTCATCCTCTCTAGTACCATGAGGATTTTCTTTTGACCAAGTTCATCATGATCAGATATACAACATCTTTGTTGTTAAGTTTTGAAATTCTTTCCCATGAATTTCATTGATTGTGTCAGATAATCACAATCAAAATATTATAAATTTGTTAAACATCAAAATTTAGTCAAAGGCTAAAAATCAAAAATAAAATTATAATTTCTAATTTTTGTTAGACGGTAGGATTTTAGTAAATTAGAACTCTAAAATAAAAGTTCACACAGTTTTAATAGAAAGAACAATAATTAATAGTGCACCACATAAGTAACTTATGATAAGAGAGGTGGTGCATTAGGCACGCTTAAATACCAAATCTTTTCAAAGAACCAATTCTAGACCTACACTTTCAAAATTTTCTTTCAATCATCCGTTTATAAAAATTCTTGAACTCAGTCAAGTATGAGTGATCAATTAAATCATTGTCTTTGATTCACTTATAATTTGGAATCAATCATTAAGAATTTGATAACTAAGATTTTCTTATCACCAACATCTTCCATTTATGATCCAATGATCCTCATAATTTTTAAGTTAGTTTTAAACATTTTGTATTTCATAACATACATCAGAATACACTTTAAGAATTTTAACATAGAAAACAATTTTCTTCTATGCTTTGATTCAAGATCTTGGTTGAATCAACGTTGTAGAATTAGTAACCAATGTTACTTCTACTAACAAATTCTGTTAAACAGATTTGTTCACTTTATTTGAAAAAGTGATCAAGTAAATCTGTTATAACGACAGAAATTAAATTCCCGAAAATAAATTTATTTATTGCATCTCAATTTCAAATTTTCACATGAAATAAATTCACTGATTTATTTCCAAGTTAGAATCATGAAAGATCCTTAAGAAAATAAATCTAATAATAAAATTCTCCGAAAATAAATTTGTGATTTATTTTTCTTACAAAAATAGAATCAACACAAGATTTTATCAAAAAAATAAATTAATGAATTTATTTCTCTTACATCTTCATTTAAAACATTGAGATTAATGACACTAAAACCCAAACGAAGATATCAAAGGAACTTAATTCTTCAAAAAGAATTAATTCTTTGTTTTAAATCAATTAATTATTGTTTGTAAGATGAAGAAAATTTGTTAAAACGATAAAAAATAATTCTCAAAATGAATTATTTACGAGATCTTTGTTTTCAAAACAATCAAGACTTTTTTTGTGTTTACACTTTTTTAAGAAAAATTATTAGTTAAAATAATAATCCAAAGTATTTTTAAGCACATAATAATTATCTCAATAGTTATTATTTCACATAAAAAAGAATATTCATTTTCATGTCATACAACATTAAAGTCAAGATTATTTTCAGAATAAATAAAATTGTCTTAAATATAATAATATCAAAATATTATTATCAAATTAATATTATAATTTATGATATTAAAATTACCATAATACATGCGCACATGTATTAGATCATTAAGGAATATTACCTTAATGAAATATTCATATATATCATATTATCACAAAGATATCATATAATTTATTTAAAGAATCCATAATTACCTTAAATATATGGTTTTAATATTGACATATTTCATATCAAATAAGCAATTTAATCATTTACTGAAAAATACTATATTCGTCATCAATAAACAATATTTTCTAAAACTAAATCTTTATTTTCATGAATAAGGTTTTATCAATACATGCAACAATATATTCACATAAGACAAAAATCAAAGTTTGTCATGTCCATTGTTTCTCTTTTAATAAAGAAAACAAACCCAATTAATTATAATTTCAATAAATCAAAAATTAAATTTTCATTTATTTGATTTTGATATTTAACAAAATCCGTAAACTCAATTACTTTTCATGACAATTTCTATAAAATAAATTTATCTTAATTTAAGATTTTTAACAAAAAGATAATTTCTTAAACAAATTATTTATTTTCTCATTAACAATTGAATCATCTCGGATCCTGAAGACGTTTTATTGCCACCGCTGACATCGGGTATAACTTTGTCGAGAGTCGCAATTTATTTAACCCTTTCCTGATTCAATATTCCTTTATTATTCCTTTATTTTTAACTTCCAGGATTTCCCATGTTCTTGCTGCAAATGGAGGCTTCCACGTGGCATGTTAGTTCAAGAAAACTTTTATAATCGGCCACGAAGTGAAGCGCATTATCACACCATATATGTTCGATTCTTTCTTGGCCGATATAAATGCAGCGATTGTATTACAATGATACAAAAATTATATTAATCTTGTTGTCTTGAATTTAAACAAAAAATCTTCTTAAGAATGTTAGATAATAATGTGGTTAATTCAAGATAAATAAATAATAATAATAAACTAGAATAAATCTTATTATTTAATGAATAAAACAAAAAATCTAAAAATATGAAATGAAATAAATAAATATTTTAGATTAAACCGATTTTGAAAATGATAAGTATGAATCGTGTTGAGGCCTGCACGAACACAATTTTCTTAAGATAGATTTTCTGTCACTCCTAAGGTGCTTGAGTTCGATGGTAGTCTATCTCCCAGAATACAACAACAACAAAAATCTTTAACAATATCAAAATTACAGAGGTCACAAGCTTTTCTTGCTTTTGTTAGTCACCAGAAGAAAATGAAAGAAGAAAACGATTTGAGGGTGTGTTTTAAAACTGAGAATTTTATTTTTATTTATAGAGAAAAATTAGGACAAAACAAGTGAGAGTTTTAATTCGAATTTATTATGAATAATTAATTTTATCTTATCTAACATTCTTAATTTGTATTTAAATAAAATATAAATTCTTCTCGAACATTAAAAAAAAAGATAAATAATTTAAGAAAAAAATTAAGTAAAATATCTACTAACCCACAAAATGTTCAATAAGCCCAAACATTTATGATTACACATGTTATACACTTCAAACCAAGAGTTAAATCATTAAATAGCAATTATGTGGATAAGTGTATATAAACATTTTCCACTTCATTTATCTCATCCATGTGGGATAATGGAGTTTCATTCTTTACTCTATTCACGATCTTCTTATTTGAGCATCAATTTCTCATTCATGACTCAACAATTTTGAGCATATGAGATACTGTTGTAAAGATCTCATTGAGTAAAATAATAATCAATAAATTTCTTATTCGAATCTGCATCTTTACTATTCCAAAATATAGCTTAAAGTTGATCACTTCTCACTTTTTTTCCCAACATTTTATCCATTAAATGACCTTTTGACTCAAAATAAAATATTGAGGGTCAAAATACTTCAAAGAAAACAAGAACCAAAATGACTATTCAGTCAATCGTTAAGATCATTTTATTATGTATAATGATATTGAATGAAAGTATAATGAAGGCTAGGGTCTTTGAGGTTGCGAAAAGAGAAATCACTCGAGTTAAATAGGGACAATAATTATTGAAGGAGTTAAACTTAGAATGGTGATTTTGGTTGATTAGGATTGAGGAAAGGCGATAGGTGACTACGCTCAAAGGCAACGATGATAGCTAACTTGTTATGGTTTGTTTACAAGAGAGTAACTTTTTTGGAGAAAGGATTTTATGTTTGTTTTAAGAGGTGAACGATTTAGCGATTAGTTTAGGCTTAGTTAGGGGAATTCGATTCGGTTCAAATCAGGTTCTCCGGTTCATTAATTCCGGGAAAAATAAAATAAGGATATTTTTAATTAAGAAAAATAATAATTTGGAAGGTGGTTTGAAATATTAAAAATATGTTTCAAAATTAAAAGAAAATAATTTGGATTTTTATAATGATTTTTAATTATGCTTAATTATGCATAAATGACCAATTTGTAATTTTTGGAAAATTGGGGGACTTAATTTGGATTTTCGGAAATTATGTTATTTTAGTGACTAAATTGAAAAGAAAGCTAAACTTAGAATCCTTAGAGGGCCATAAACCCATTTCTAATTTTTAATAATGATTTATTCACCAAAAAGTGTTTTTAATGACTTTAATTGGATTTTTAATCATTTTTCTCAAAAACCACTTTTCTCTCATTTTCTCTCCACTTTCTCTTCATTTTTTCTCTTCAATTCCTTCCTGATTTTTGCATCTTTTTCCACAAAGATTACATCACTTGCATCATCTTTCCATCCTTTACAAAACCTAAGCATCAATTTCATCAAATCTACATCAAATTGCAAGAAATCAATAAGGGGAAAAATATATATTTTTGGTGAATAGATCTTGAAGGTAATTTTCTGGATTTTTATTCTTTTCTAAGGTTCTTTATTGAAATTTCTAAGTATTAGCTTGCTAATCTTAGAATAAAAAACTTGATTCTATGTTTTTAATGTTAGATCTAGTGATTTTGTGAAATCTTTTTGGATCTCATTTAATGCTGGAAATTAGATGAATTCAATCATGTTTTTATGTTGATTTAATGATTAATTGAGTCTTCTTTTGATAGCACATTAATTTAATCCCGGAATAATGCAATCGGTGTAGTTTTAAGGTGTTTTTCGGTTGTTTTATGGGCTGTTTTAGATGCTTAAATGTTGCTGGAGGTATAAGGATGGTTTGGATGTGTTTTTGGATCATAATTGAGGTGGATTAGATGTTAGATTCGTTAGATTTTGGGCTGATGTTGTTTGGATGCGTTTCGGCTTAGTTTTCGGTCTTTTCGGCTAAGTTTTTGGTAGTTTAACGGTGTTCGGATATGGTTGTTGGTTTGAGCATGTAATGATGTGAGAATGCTCTATTTTTAATGTTGTAGAAGAGGTACAAGAAGAAGCTTGATTGCTGGTGCGTTGGTGCGATCATCGGAAAGCGGCGAAAGCTCGTTTCGCTTGTTGGTGAGTGATTTCGGTTTTAAAGCGAATCGCGTTTGGTACGTTCTATTTTTGGGGGCTATGGAAGAGTGTGAAAACCTTCCATAGTTCAAGAGTAAGTAAAGTATTTGTTTTGATAAACCGACATGAGTTTTGGCTACATTTTATGAAGGCATTATGTTGGTAATGCAATGAGATTTATGGAAATGCATGAACATGTTTTGAAATGGTGCATACATGAGAATTACTTGCTGAAATGCATAGCTTATTTAGCATCCATGATTATGAAAATTATGAGAAATGATTTGGGATACAATATGGTTATTTGCCTTATATATGATGGTGCCTTTGGGCATGGCTTTTGGTTCATTTGTTGAACATATTATGCATGCATTATGAGCAGCAAGTTACATGATTTGGAATACGATATGGTTAATTGCCTTATACATGATGGTGCCTTTGGGCATGGCTTTGGTTCATTTGTTGAACATATTATGCATGCATTATGAGCAGCAAGTTATCATGCACATTTGATTATGATATTGGCTTAGTGACACTAACTTTAAATTCGAATACGAATGACATGTCATTAGGATTGAATGCACTATAAAATAAAGAGAACAATGATATTGCCTACACGTAAACAAGAGAGACTTTATGTCCAACCGTACGTGGTAATGCCGCCTACACGTAAACAAGGGTGACTTTGTGTCCGACCGTGCATATAGTTGACCCATACGTAAACAAGAGTGACTTTGTGTCCAACCGTGCGTAGTGGGGGATAACATGTATACAAGGGTGACTAAGTGTCCGATCGATGCATGTTGAGAAAATGATCCGTGTATTCGGTGAACTTAAGGTTCACATTAAGTGGTCACTAGAAAGCCAATATACATACATGAAATTGAGAAAAGGTTTGAGCATCATTTATAAATTGTTTTGATAAGATTATGTGAACTCAAGGATGCATATGATTTAATGAATTTGGACAAGTAATATTGACATGTATGACTTGACAAAGTATTGCAAATTATGGTTTCAACATGGTTTTAAATAGATGCATTGATGATCTTTTGTGGAGCTACCTCACTAAGCAAGTTTGCTTAAGCTCTCTTTTCATCCTTGCAGAAAAATAAAGGTACTTGGAGCTTCGTTCGAGGCAAGGAAACCAAGGGGAAGTTCGCTTTGAATTTGGTATGTTTTTGGCAAATAAAATTGGGCAAGGCAATGTGTAACACAACCTATGAGGGAAATATGTACTTAGGCTTTGGTTTATGTTGTAATAAGACCATTGTTGTTTGATTGTTATTTGTTGAACTTTGGATATGTTTGAATTGTGAAGCATGGTTTAGCATGTTTGTTATGTTGCTATTCAATCTTTAGGAAGCATGCCTATAGGTCTCCTTGTGATCTTTACAAATGGTTTAAGGTGTGTTTATGTTGATGAATATGCTTAGGAATGTTTCATACAGTTTCGGGTTATTAATGTTTATGCTTGGGTGGCTTAAATGAGCTTGAAACGTCATACCCCAGTTCCAAACACAAGGGGTATCGAAACACCCTGTGGTAGTATCGATACCCTTATGCTACTGGACATGCTTGTATCGAACTAGTGATCGGTACCAAATGCTACTGGAATTGGCTGTTCCGAAACACTCTATGGCCTGTTTCAAAACAGATGACGTGTTCCGAAACACTCCAAGGGCTGTTTTGAAACACCTGACTTAAAAAGGGCAATTTGAGAGTTTTAAATGCATGAAACGTAAGATTTAAAATTAGTAAGTGAAAATAATGGATCTATGAGTAGTTTAGGAGATGTTGTGTCACCGTGATTTATGTTTTAACCCGAACACACATCGAATGTTAGAAGAAGGTTAAAATACCTAGTATTACATATATTGATTTACTTATAATGAATGAACTACGACTGTCTCCGTCTTACTTGAGTTAATTACACATAGGAGGTTAATCGTGCATCTAGGTAAGATAAAATAAAAAGAAAAAAAAATGTTACGGTTTTTAGGGTTGTTTATCGAATCGAACCTTCGCGGGTTTGGTTTGATATTCCCCGTGTGACCCATTAGTGCTGGTTCCGTCTAAGTTGGGCTAAGGGGGTTACATACTTCAAAGAAAACAAGGACCAAAATGACTATTCAGTCAATCGTTAAGATCATTTTATTATGTAATGATATTGAATGAAAGTATAATGAAGGCTAGGGGTCTTTGAGGTTGCGAAAAGAGAAATCACTCGAGTTAAATAGGGACAATAATTATTGAAGGAGTTAAACTTAGAATGGTGATTTTGGTTGATTAGGATTGAGGAAAGGCGATAGGTGACTACGCTCAAAGGCAACAATGATAGTTAACTTGTTATGGTTTGTTTACAAGAGAGTAACTTTTTTGGAGAAAGGATTTTATGTTTGTTTTAAGAGGTGAACGATTTAGCGATTAAGTGATCAAAACGTTATAAATCAATTTAATAAATGACTAAAACATAACTATTTTAAAGTTAATGACAAATTAAATAAATCAAAACAAAAGTGGCCCATTTATATAATTAGTATAAAAATATTTTATAATTCATCAATATATAAAATATAAATAAATAGGTTAGCTCCACAATGGTCAATCTGGTCTAGTGTTTTTACCAGTTCGTAGCTTTCTTCGGCATGTTTTCAGGGAAAGCTTTCTCTGTTATCTCTCAAACAGAATTCCATACTCCAAAACTTCCCAACCTTAAACCCTTCAAAACTCTGCAACCCCCACTGTTCACCCGTTCACCCCCTTTCCTCAAACAAAATTTTATCTCTTTCCGAACGACCAAGCTTTGTACTTCACACAAACCCACTTCAACAACCAAAACCCCTTTTGTCTCTCCCAAGACCCAGTTTTTCAAATCATTATCACAAAAAGTTGTTGTTTTCCTTGTTGGGTCTTTCATTTTTATGGTTTTTTTCTGTGCTAAACCATGTTTTGCTCTTCCTGCTCAAACAACTTCCAGCTCCAGAGTAAATTTAGAGGGAAAGAAGGAAACCCATAGGGGGAAAACCGAGGAAGAGGAGATGTATGAGAAAGTTTTGGAGAAAGATGCTGGAAATGTTGAGTCTTTGAAGGTACTTTTGTATGGGAAGATTAGGAGAGGGAAGACTGAAGAAGCCGTGGAATGTGTGGAGAAGTTGATTGGTTTGGAGCCAGATGAGGTTGAATGGAGGTTGTTGCAGGCTCTTTGTTATGAGATGATGGGGCAGCTCAGCAGGGCTAAAAGATTGTTCAAGGAAATATTGGAGGACACCCCACTTTTGCTCCGAGCTTTGCATGTATACTTTTCTAACTTGACACTTCGATTTTGTTATTACATGGTTTATATACTAATGTTCAAACAGTACTTGCTCCATTGGAATACTATTTAGAAGCAATTGCTTTGCTTGTCAGACTGTGATTCTTAGAGAGATGTCCCGTGTCTAAACTCTAAAGTAACTCAAATAGTGAAAAAAGTGCCAAATCCAATGATATCCATTTCATAGTTCTGGCTTAATTACAGAGGACTCATTGGTTCTGACTCTGGATTATTAGATCGAGTTATATGATATATCATGTCATTTCTGGGTAAATTGCTTAAATAATGTTGTTTGGAAATGTTATTAGCTGAAGTTATATTCTCCATAGATTATTTATTCATCTAGGGATAAAGCTATCAAATCAATGAAGTTGCTAAAGTGACCTACAATCGAGTAGATGTTTATACCTGAAGTCGGCATGTAGTTTTGTCGACTTCCCCTTGTGCTGTAGCAATGTGCCTTGTGTAGCAAATAATTTCTGTCACCCTATTTCACCTATTATTGTTTTCAACATCATTATTTCGCCAAGGAAGCCCATGTCTGGTGACATGCTACTTGAGTTTCCGAAGGTTATGCAGATATTTGATTTTTCTTGAATAATCCCAGCCCAAAGTAACAGATTTGAAGAATTTTGGTTAATCTTAGAATACTGATTGATTGTGCTAATTTTACGGATTTGATTATTCTTAGAATCATGTCTGCATATTAATGCTTGAAGTTATGTTTTTAAAGAGAACAGCTCTATGGAAAAGGTATTAAGACTTGAGATAGCTGATAGTGCCAAATTCATGGTTAAATGTTTCTCTTGTGCAGTCTTCACAGTTTAAACTTTAATCCATCATCTAGGTGGTATGGTCTGAGTACATTTATTGTTTCTTCAAGGTGTTATTTGTATGTCTAACTTAATTGGACAGCAAATTCAGGTTCCTAGTTGCTATCTGCCTTGCTTTTATTTGAAGATTACCTGTTTTTCTGGCTACACTGTGGTAGCATGTATATTCATGGAAGTGGATGCTTCTTTTGTTTGCTTCAAAATATTCTTAAGAGCATGCATGGATTTGATTTCATGTGAATTACTAAATTTTGTTTTTCTTGCTTTTTGCTTTTTGCTTTAGTTCGAATCTTACGAATTTCTTGTTTTATAGGGCCTGGCTATGGTGATGCACAGAAACCATGAAGGTTCAGCAGTTTTTGAGATGCTTAATGAAGCTCTAAAAGTCTCTATCCGTGAAAAGAGAGTCACTGAGGAAAGAAACATCAAAATTTTAATAGCACAAATGCATGTTGTGAAGGTAAACTCTTATTCTGTCCTTGTTTCCCAGACTAATAGAACTATCTTTATTAGATCATTATTACAAACGTAATAAAGATTTGAGAAAAGAAACATCAAAATTTTAATAGCAGAAATGCATGTTGTGAAGGTAACTTCTTCTGTTCCAAAAGATAGGAAAAAAGATTGAAGAAAAGGTTATAGTTTATCTTTAAAAACTATTTGGTTCTATTTTAGCCATCCATCCAAAAAGATAGGTGAAAAGGTTATAGTTTAGCCTTAAAAACTATTTGGTTCTATCTTAGCCATCATCCAAAAAGATAGATGGAAAGGTTATAGTTTAGCCTTCAAAACTAGATAATATATTTTTTAAAGGTTCAAGTTGAAATTCTAGTCTATATAACTACCAACCTAAGGAGAATATAGATTCTTTTGATCACTTCGTACATTATTCACATCAAATCTTTTAGTCAAGAACTATAAGTTGGAGCATCTCAATCAAAGACTCCTGACTTGTTCTCAAGTAGCATTTTTCTCGAAGAAACAAAAGAAGAAAAAAGAGTTAGGCATCAAAATCCTGATCGAGATTCCCGACTCGAGAACAAGGAGCATTTTTCTCGAAGAAACAACGGAAGAAAAAAGAGTAGGACATCACATCCAAGATCCAAGCTGTTGTTCTACTACGTTTATTATTTATAATTTAAATAATATTTATTCCTAATTTAAATAAAACTTCTAATAAATCTAAACTACTTATCAAGAATAAACTCTAATTAAATATTAAATAAAAAATCTTAACACTCCTCTTTAATTTAAACTTCTCCTCAAGCTCTAACACTTCTTGGATAACTAACAAACTCCCCTTTATTTTTAGCTTTTGCACCGGTGTCTTTCTCGTCCATTTCCTCTCGGGTCGGGATATATATATATATATATATATATATACACTTCATTTTTATGCAGGTAGGGTAAAAGAAAAACTCATGAAAGTAAAATTTTAATTTAGAACGGAGTAGTAAAATCATTACTTCATGTAGTTGCTTATTGTTATTTTTTTTATCAAATCTCTTGTCAGACTTATTAGTAATTGTTTGCAGGGGGAATTGGAGGAGGGAATGAAGAAATTTCAAGATCTGATAAATGATAATCCTCGAGATTTCCGGCCTTATCTTTGCCAGGTAAGATTTTTCTAGGTTTATGTTCTATTGCTAGCTGCTAGTGCTACCATGTAGTTGTTGGCATAGACTCTTTTGTTTTCTTTTAGGAAGAAGTTTATTCGTCCATGACAGTCGATTTCGATAAAACACTCCTGAAACTGGATATTCTTTAAGAGAAGAACGGACCTTGAGTAGAGTCAGATAAAAGGATTATATATGAACCAAACCGACATCGGTAAAATGGCTACTTATGAGATTATGTTGGCAGGGGATTATCTATAGTTTACTTGATAAGGAGAAGGAAGCAGCTGAACAGTTTGAGATATATCAGAGTCTTGTACCGGAAGAATTTCCGCAGAGAGGGTTCCTTGACGATGTTGTACTGGAAGCGAAAACCAAATCTCGGAAGTGGCTCCATAAGGATTTTAAAGCTGAGTTCTCATACAAGAAGTAAGCAAGTGCCAAATCTTGTTTTAGTTGTTAATTTATATGGTAGGCTTTGTTCGCTATTAATTGGTGCTCAATGGTTCTACAAACAATAAAGTTTATATTCTTTTTTGCTTCAAAAAGCCATAGCTTGAGATAGAGGCTAAATCTGTTTATGAACCCCAAAGGTTTTGCAATTTTCAGCCAAATGGAATCTGTACTTTTGAATTAATCATGTTGAAAATGATTTTTTTATCGTGAAGCGAGTTAAAATGAGACTAAAATGGGATAGAGTCGAAATTATTACAAAAATTGTAAGAATTTTGGTATCAATTTTTTGGTATACACCGAAATTTTTATATGTTTTAAGAAATTCAGTATGTTTCAGAATTTTTTACACTTTTAAAAATTTTAAACTTTTGTAAGAAATTTGATATATATCAAAATTCTTATATTTTTTATAAGAAATATTATATATATATATATGAATTAATACTAAAATTCTTAGAATTTCTGTAATAATTTTGATTCAGTCTATCTTTTATTTATTTTAACTCGTCTTATCCTATAATTGTCATGTCGAAAATATTCATTTTGTTTCTATTTTTAAGTTTACATTGTTGGAGAGAGCGCCCCATTTGTTAAATTGAAGTGCTAAAGTTGTGTGTAAAGGCTAGAATTTATTAAATTTTGATTGTATTTTATTGTTTTCTAAATCAGTTTTTTTACTCAAACTCAAAAGCTAGAATTAATAGCTTTTAGGTTGGAAAAAATTATTTTTTTCTTATAATATATTGTTAAAATAATATTTATACATATATAATTATAAAATAATATATTTTATAATATTTATATTAAGAATAAAATTATTTTATTCATAATTTATTTTAATATTTATATTAAGAATAAAATTATTTTATAATTGTTATATTCGTATATAATTTAAAATATAATTTATATTTTTAAATTAATTTTTATAAAAATTTAAAATTTTTATTATAATTTAAGTTGATTTATTTAATAATTATAACAGTAATAAAAATTTAAAATTTTTATTATAATTTAAGTTTACTTATGCCTTACAATCATGTTTAAAATAAACATTTTATATTCTCAAAATCACTTTTTGTAATCAATGACAATTAATACCTAACTTTCTAAGATCATTTTTTCTACCACACTTTTAAAATCATTTTTTTCAACTGTACTTTTTAAAAGCAATGTCAAACTAAGTCTAAGTAAAGATGACAACGAAATAGAACAGTTTATTGAGTGCTTTGATATGATCTCGACCAAAATTTAAAAATTTCAATGACTCTGTTTCGCTTTTAGTTTAATATATTTTATCTTAACTCAATCTGAATGCAACATAATAAAAACTTAATATAATCCCGTTTCCTTCCTAACATTTTAATAAAAAAAATTGACTAAATTTGAGTATTAAAAAATAATAAAAATAATAAATATGTTATAAAAATAATATATAATTTTATATATCGAGTCAGGTTGTAAAAAAAAATAACTTAAATTTATCTCCTCTCATTTGATTTTTTAAAATTTATTCCCCTTTGATATTTTTGAAAAATTATTTTTATGGTATCAGATCGGATACTTTTATCATGTTTAGACTTGAGTGTAACGAAAAGAATATCAACTTACATGGTATGAACTCCAAGGGTATGAAGACGACACTATATGGATTGAAACAAGAACCTTGAGTTCAAAATTTATTAGAGTAAAAATTTCATCTTCTTTTGAGTTAAAATTATTCAAAAAATAATAATATAACCTCGTTTAGTTTGTTGGGGTACGAGATTAATAATACTCAATATAATGGTAAGAGATAGCGCTGTAAACGAACTGAGCATTCAGCGAACCGTTCGACGAAAAGTTTGTTTATTTATTAAATGGATGCACACGAACAAGATTTTTTGTTCATTTATATTGTGAATGTTTGACAATCTGTTCGTTTATGTTCGTTTATAGTCATTCTTTTTCATTTGTTTTTATTTGTTCGTTTATGTTTATTTAAATTTATTTACATATATCTAAGGATGTTTATTGTTCGATTAAATCAAATTAATTGACCGAACCAAAATAAAATTGGTTAAACTAATTGATAATTTTAGGTTGTGGTGGATGATTAAAAGTTTTTTTCTTTAAATTTCAATTATTAATTAATTCAATTTGAATAATTAATTGAATTAATCGAACAAACTTAAAATATTAAATATTTAACACATTATATATATGTTTGTTTATCATTTTAACGAACGAATACGAATAAGCTACATTTTTTAATGAATATGAACACGGACAAAAAATTTTATATTCATTTATATTCATGTTTGTTCATTTGTTTAATTAAACTTAAACGAACGAACATAAACACATCCTTATTCACATTCGTGGCTTCGTTTACAAACTTAATAAAAGAATCTTCATATTTCACAATGAAGAATAAATTACATGAACAAAACCTTAAGCAAGTACAAACACTAAAATTCAATTTCAACATCAATTGACTTGCTTTACTAAATTATTGCTTTCCAAACTTTTGATGGGTCATGACCTTCGTAGGATATCGGAGAAATTATATCATAGGTTATTCTTACAATATTACTTATAAAATCAACTAAATAAATATATTTATTTAATTATTTTTTTATTTTATATATTTTATCAAGTGAATCTTTATTAATATTTATTGTATATTAAGTTTAAAAATAATTTTTATCAAGCGAAAATTCACTTGATAAAAAGATGAGATGATAAAAATAATTAAATAGATATATTTGATTGGTTGGTACAATAGATGACATGACAGGAATGACTCATTATATAATTTCTCTAGGCTTCTAAGATTTGATGCTAAGAAATGAAGAGATTTTACTTTATAAGATAATTGATTCTGCGACGAGTGTCAAACACTGCTAAACACTAAAATATTATTGAATATTATTAAATTAATTAATAAAAATTAAAAATATTAATTATTCAATATACAATTAATAATTATTTAAAATAAAATTTTGATTAAATTATTTTATATAAAAAATTATACAACTAGTCACCCAACTATCACCCTATTGTGTGGCGGTTCAGAGTGGAAATTTGAGCGGCGAAGAAACCAAGGGTATTTCAGCCAAATTTATAGAATAATCCAACAAGTATTTTAATTTGTTATATAGAGATTCCCAAGTGATATTTGATTATTTAGATATTTTTTACGGTACCACACCAAAAAAATCACCATGCACATGGTTTTTTTTCTCTCCAATGCTACCTGCATATAGCATTTTTTGTGTTAGAGAGAATGACTAAAAATATTAAACACAAAAAACACCATGTGCAGGTACTGTTGGAGAGAAAAAAGCATGTACAAGTGACTTTTTTGGTGTGATACTATAAAAAAATGATGAAGATAGTCAAATATCACTTGAGAAATTTTATATACTAAATTAAAATATTTGACTAGATTATACTACAAATTTTGCAAGGTATTTCTTCAGTTTTATTGATTTTGCACAAAATTGTAGTGGGGAAGAAGAAAACGGATGAGAAATTTGTGGTTTAGTTTTAATATTTGATAAGTTATTTTTTAGGCATAAAGATAATTTTAACCCTTAACGTTTAGTTTTTGTCGTTTTGGCCATTATTCTTTTTTTGGATAAATTTAGCCCTTAACCTATATCTTTTTGACAAATAGCTTATTTTTTAACTAGTTTGACGACTGGACCGTTAAAAATTTAACGATGATATATATATGGAATATAATTTTAAATGACATGGAATGTAACCTATCAAATACATATATATATATATGGAATATAATTTTATTCTAATATAAAATATAAAACAATTAAAATTCAAATAAAATATTAAAAATTAATTAATTCTAAAATAAAAATAATAAAACATTCTTAACCCTAACTACGATAAAATCAAAATCTTATTCGAATTGTGTTTATATTTTTAATTATATTTTTTATTCTAAAATAAAAATATAAACACAATTCGAATAAGATTTTGATTTAATCGTAGTTAGGGTTAAAAATGTTTAATAATCCTTTATTTTAGAATTAATTAATTTTTAATATTTTATTTGAATTTTAATTATTTTATATTTTATATTAGAATAAAATTATATTCTATATATATATATATATGTATTTGATAGGTTACATTCCATCTCATTTAAAATTATATTCTATATATATATCATCGTTAAATTTTTAACGGTCCAGTTAAAAAATAAGATATTTGTCAAAAAGATATATGTTAAGGGCTAAATTTATCCCAAAAAAGAATAATGGTCAAAACAATAAAAACTATAAACGTTAAGGGTTAAAATTATCTTTATGCCTATTTTTTATTAGGATTAAACTGATATAATATAATAATTTGAGGGACTAAGATTATTATTAAATCATGTCATGACATAAATTTTAACAGTTAGTGGTCAAAACGATAATGAAATAAAATGTTAATGATGATTTTTGATAAAAACTGATTATGTGATCAACAAAAATAAGTGATAGTTGCGTAACCACTTGTTTAATTTTTCCTTAAAAAATAGTTAGTAAAATTTTATTTTAAATAATTATTAATTATATGTTGAGTTTTTAAGAATTTTAATTTTTATTAATCAATTTAATGATATTCGACGGTGTTTTATATAAATGGTGCTCGATAATATTCAATGCACATAATAAATTCATCCAAATTTTAATCTTATTAAGACGACTAATGTTTATCTCATGAGTATTGACTACTTGATTAGGGATTTGGATCGAGAAGTAATTATTTATTTTTGTTTTATATTCATATTTAAATGTTTAATAGAGTAAAATCATGAAATGTAATATGTATGCAAGGAAATTTTATTAGATGAATATGTTTGAACAAAGGAGACTAGCGAGGAGTAGGTTGAGTATGATAGAATTGCGGTTATGATACACCATTAATCGAAAATATAATAAAATATGATAGTTAAAATATTATATTATTTAAAAATATTAATTTTTGTCTTATAAATATTATTTTTTATTTACTATCGGAGGTTAATTTTTAAATTTTAACTCATGATTATTTAAAAATTATTATTATAAAATTACAAAATATATTTTAAAAATCTCTAATCGATTAGATTTTAAATATGTATTTTATAAAATTTAATTATTTAAAATATCTAGTACAATTATAATAATTTTTTTTAAAAATTTGATTTTTTAAAAAATCAATAAAAAATATTTATGGGACAAATATAATATATTTTTAATAGTATTTTAGGTTAGTAATCTCACGATAATTATCGATATTTATAAACAAATTTTAATACTTACAAAAATCTAAAATATTATTGAAAGTTATAGGTATTAATATTCATAACTAAATTTTAATACCTAATCGCTAATTTAAAATATATAAAAATAATATTTTTATTTTAAATTTTATATTTTTAGTAGTTCTTATTAATTTCGCGCTGTGACCTTATTATATGTAGACTCCTCAAAAATTATTTATCTATGAAGATTACACTTATATAACTTGCGGAGTTTCAAGGCTTTTATAAATAACCATTTTAAAATATTTATTTCTTTAACTTGACTTTTATTAAATAAGGATTAATATTCGATCAAATTAAATTAAAAAGACATTTTATAATTTAAATTTTATTTTATTTTTAACCGTAATCGATTCTCGAAACTGTACCTTTTTAATCTAATTTTACGGTATCTGACCTATCTTAATTACCGGTTGAGGACTATATTTCGTTTTCTAATTAATTTCAACCGTCCTTTTAAATTTTCATTTCTTTAATTGAAAATCCCTTTTTACAAACCTTTTCATCTTTTTTTTTTAAATCCCCCTTTTCTTTCCAAATTTTAAAAGTAGACATTTTTTTAATTTTAACTCTTCTCAAATACCCCTAAACTTTCCAAACTTCCAAATTTTCCATTCCCAAATTTTAAACATTTTTTCAAATTTCAATTTTCAAAAAAAAAAAATCACCATTTTTTAAAAAAATATTTCCCTTGATTTAAAAAAATCATTTCAAAAAATAGCAATAAATTTAAATTTTTAATCAATTTTAAAGTCGCTACATAAAATAATCTTATAAAATATTTCATCCGAACATTCGACTACGAGATTTGGATGATTATTAAAGATGAGTACTTGAAAATTCCAAAAAAGAAGAATAAAATAAGTCTAGACACAAAGAATGATCAACTTAACTCAAAGACTGCACAATTATTTTATCCTAAGTGAAGAGATTTTCAAGAAGGTCTCCTTATTCAAAAATACTAAAAAAAATTTGGGAGAAGATTGAAAAAATTTATGAAAAAGAAAAGAAGAAAGATAAAGTTCTATCATGTACAAATCTCCTCTCATCATCTAGGATGAACGGTGTTTAATTCTTGATGATCCTGAGGTATCTTCTAACTCAAGTGAGCTTAATTCTTATTTTTTCGATGAGTTATAAGATACTTTTGATCAATTATTTCTAGAGTTTGAGACCATAAATTCTAATTATAAAAAAAATTAAACTTGAATTTGAAAATAATTATTTTTTAAAAATAAAGATCGATTTTAAAATCCAAAATAAAATTTTAAAAAATGTTTAGAGCCTTCAAAAAGAGTGAAGATTTCGAAAAAGCTTAACAAAAAAATATTTTTTATAATTGACTTTATCTTATAGTGACAAATTATTCATATTGTCATCATCATGGTTAGGGGTGAGCAAAACTTGACTTGACTTTAAAAAACCAAATAACTCGTTTTGTCTTAAGACGAAGATACCCGACTCGTTTTGACTCGACTTGAAAAATTTTAAATAAAGTTCGAGTTGTAAAATAAAATTTCGAATAACTCGAAATTTTTCGTAATTAAAGAGTTTATTTTTGCGTTTGAGATGAGTCTCTTAACTTTTTATGATATATATACATTGATATATAAAAATATAAAGAAATATTACTAAATATGAAAATATATATACATATATTTTATGATTAGAGAAAATCGTTTAAATTGAAATCAAGTTGTACTATAACATGATAAATAATTATAATTAAATATTTATTGGAACTTGAAAACTTGACTCGATTCGATTTGACATAAATTTTTTAAATTTGACTCGAACCGAAAAAATTTCAAATAAAATTTGAGTTGTAAAATATAACTCATCAACTCGAATAACTCAAAATTTTTTGACTCGACTCGATCGAATATTAACCCTAATCATGATCATTCCCTAAATACTTGTACTATTAGAAATAAAAATGCTTATAAAATTAGGTAATTATGGGTTCATAAAGGAGCTAAAGATATTGTGAATGATGTAAATGAATCTAAAACAATTTGGATACATAAAATCAAATAATTATCTATTGTAGGTGTGCTGGAGCAATAGTATAATAGCAAAGATTTTAGAATGCTCTAGTAACACAAATGAAGAAGATGGATAACCTCTTTGTTAATTCTTTATTTACTTGGTTATCTACTCTTTTATTTTGAAGATTTGGATAATTGAGTTTTATAAGCTTTTAAATTGATTTGATTTATTAATGAAATTTAATATCTTTTAAGTGTCAAATATTTGAGTTATTTTTTAAATGTTTTTTTGATTAAAGAAGAGTCAATTTTAACAAAAACTTTTATTTTGTCAAAACTTTTAAACTCTCTATTGTTATTATGCATTTAATTTATTTTCAAATTTTGTAAGAATATTTTTGATAAAAAAAGGGAGAGATGAGAAAAAAGTCAATTTCCCAATTTTTTTAATATTTTTCCAAATTATTCTTTTTGTAAGATTATTTTTCTAAGGTGATCATTTGTTTAAAAAAATTTTAAAGAATTTTTTTATATTAAAAATGAAGCTATTGTTGATGTAACGTCCCAAAAACGGGTTTAGAAGTTGGTGAACCAATTTAGCGGTGTAGTCTAGTTCAAGATTAAATACTTAAAAAATTAGTTTTAAATTGAAATAAATTGGGGAAATATCCTAAAATATTTATTTAACATATATTTGAATTTGGTCAAATCAACTTCGAAAATTGATCCTTGAATCCCTAAGATTTTGAAATTAGAGACCATTTTATAAAAATTGCAAATTTGAGGATAATTTTATAAAATAAGACAAAACTTTGAATCTTTAAAGGACTTTGATCCAATTGTAATCCTAAATGGTTTAGACTTTCCAAAATTTATTTAATTAAGCCCAAAATTTATAATTTAACTCAAATAATTAAAATAAGCCCAATTTTTATTCCTAAAGCCCTTTTTCATATTATCAACAAAATCTAAAATTCTAATTTTCGTTTCCCCTCGTTCAAGGCAGCCATTCTATCAATTTTCAAAGGTAAATCCTAATCTTTTTAGTAAAATTTTGTTTAGATTAATTATTTTAACTTTTCTTCCTTGAAAATTCTAGTTTTTTCATTGTTTTTGGATATATTAGGATGATTATAACATGTTTTAAATATATCTAATCCCGTACTTTAGGTTTGGGTGAAGTTTGGTGGATTTCAAAAAGTTTTCGATTAAGTTTTTGTTAGGTTTTAAGGGCTGTTGTGTAGGGATATGACTTAAAGGTTTTATGTGTGCGTTTGGGAGCAGTAAATCCTTTGATTTTGGTGTTTGAAACAAAAAAATAGTTAGGAGATCGCGTTTGAAGGAGTCTTGGTTCATATCGGTGGCTTGGCGATTAAGTAACGGTTATTGATCAGTGGTAGCTTTGACAGTGTTTTACATTTGTTTTATAGTGTTTCGGGAGTTTATGGAAGGTGTGAAACCCCCGATACTCATAAGTAAGTAAATGATTTAGCTTTCGTAAAGATTCCTATATTACTCTATGATTTTACTATGAGTTTTGTCATGTTTGTCTATTATTTTGCACATATGTTTATGCATGATATTTGATGCTCATGTTACTGTTTTTATGAAGATTTAATATATGATTGATGCTCTCATGATTTTATTTCAAAAATGAGATATAAATGATTTTACTGGTTTTGCACTGGGTGCAAGAAAGAATAAGATGCACACGTTTTAGTTCTATTTTGAATTAAGTTTGAACATTGATTTTTGATAAAATATTGACTAATTAAGTGATGTACCTTATGATATAAGTTGATCAATCAATAGGGTCTAGAGTGTACTATAATCAATCAAAATTCGTACATGTTAAATTTCTTGTCTGTTGTATTTTGGCTGTAGCCTAATGTTGTGTGATGGGGTAGACTATCACATCCGGGGTGATGGGGGTAGTGCGGTCATCGGACACTAAGGTAAGACTTATTATGTTGGAGGTAGTACCAATATGCGCATGCTTTGGAGTAGTATTATCATGCTGTTGCCTGTTTATCCTAACGATTTAGGGTAGTACAAATTGGATCACTAGAACCAAAATAAACTTATGTTTTTATTTTGCAATTGCGAGTGTTATGTTATATTAGACTTTGCTAGGTGAATAACATGCTATCCTTGGTTTTGCATAGAAAGCATATGATATCTTTTAAAGAGTTTTACCGATATTTTTATGTTGTCTTGTTAGGCCTTGTTTTGATAATACTTGCTGGAAATTGATGTTGGCGTTGTTGGCCATACTTTAAAATGATTAAATAGAAACATGACATATTTTTACTTTGACATATTTGAGTTGTATGGGTTGTATTGCAAGAGACGTTTTAAATGTTTTATTTCTCTCACTATGTTTCAAGCTTAACCTCTCTCCTTTTTTCTTGCAATGCAAAAAAATAAGTATTGGAAGCAACCGAAAAACAAAGGAGTCGTACATGCTTATTTTAGTATTTTCTTAACTCAAATATGTTATTTCTTAAATTATAAACCTTAGGTAGTTGAGACCAATGAAATAGAAAACCAATGTATTTTAGAACATTTTGTTATTGGACTTATTGTTATTTGAGTAATCTTTTATATTAATGAGATAGTTGAGTTTGGATACGATAATATGAAGTATGTTATGTCATGTTCAATATGTTGGAGTATGTTTTTGACTTATGTGTTTTGCTCATTGAATTAGGTGATGTTGCATCTAGTGAACATGATTTGAAGTGTGATTTATGTCTTTAGGTACTTATATGCATCTAGAGAACTTGTGTATTTCGATTAAGTCTTGAATCTTGAGTACTTTGCAGTTTCTGAACATAGGATTTCGATACCTCTTCATAGGGTATCGATACTCAGGCAAAAATATGGCAATTTTTTTTTAAAAATAGCGTGGGTATCGAAACCACATGAACTAGTTTTGAAATGGTAGCATGAAAATAAGCAGGTGTATTGATACGTCTTTATATTGGTTTCGATATCGGTTTTTATAGTTTCAAATGGTATCGAAACGCAGGTTTGTCACGCAGGTTATCGTCTGAGTAATCATAGGCGTATTGAAACACTTATGTCCTATTTTGATACCTCATTTATCCTTATATTGGTAACGAAACTGTGATCGGGCATTTTGATACCCCTGATAGTTAATGTCATTATAAGCTGGTTTAAACTTTAGAACTTCACGTTTTAGTCACCAAACATTGGAAAAACAATTAGATGACTTGTAGACATCTTTTTAAGCTAAAAATTTAAGTGCAAGCATGAAATTTACTTAATTAAATAATATTAATCTTAATTTTCACAATTAGAGTATAAATTTTTAAAAAATTATAATTAGATCCCTAAAACTTCTTCAGTTAAAATTAAGACTCGTTTCTTATTAGTTCCCGCTACAAATGAAACCAGTCTTTGCATGAACATGTAGGATCTAATTAAAGTATTTAGATAAGATAAAATAAAAAAAATTAAGGTTGTTTATCGGGAAGGGTCTTCGAGTTAGTCTCAGTATTTCCCGTGTACTCATTCGAGTCAGGTGGCATCTAGACCAGGTCGAGGGGGTTACAGTTGAACTTACAAGTTAAGTTAAAAATGTTTTGGGCTTGTTCAAATATTTCAACAATAATTCAAAGTTCAAACAAACTTGAATTTTTTGTTTCAAATCTTTTCAATTTAGACGATCTTTTTCAAAACAAGTATGATTATTTTTTTCTATTAAAATAATGTTTTCTATGATTTGAGGGAAAAAGGTTTGATCCCCTATGACAACATATCAATCCCATATTGGACAATAGATAATGTTTTTTTTGCTCTAACCATTTAATGTAAAAGGATAGATCCGTGAAAAAAGGGATTGATCCCTTGCCTGTCCAATTATTAGATATTCATGTAATCACTAATTTTATCCGAGCTTAATGTTTTAACTTAATTTTATAATGTACATTTCTTTTAATTTTATTATTAATACTAATATAAAAATGATTTTATATATTACATTTTTATTATATTATTACTTATTATTATTATTATTATCTAATTATATTATATATACTAATTATTATTATTATTATTAAGTATTAATTATTTATTATTGATATTAAAACTAAAAAATACTAATAGTATTAATTGTTAAATTATTATCTCAAAATGTAGGTCCTTTGATGTTGGTAATTTTGCTTTGAAATTTCAACTTAAAAAACTCAAAATCTGACCTTTACCTTAACGTTTCTAGGAGATTTTAGATGACGAAGATTGATGCGTGTCAAATATGCGCAATTAGTGCAAGTGAACACATCGCAAGTAATAAGTGATAAGTATTCTCGGGTATCGTCTCCACAGGGATTGGTGTACTTAATATGTCATCTTCGATTTTGTTCTACAAAAAGAAATAAAAACACAAATAGATGAGTTTTTGACTAAATAAAGCAATTAAGGAAAAATAAATAAAAGGAGATCGAATTAAGAAAGAGGGCAGGATCCAGTTGTGTTTGTATAGTGGATTTGATTGATCTGCTTCTGTCCAATGCAATAGCACTGCACTGCTTCGGTAGTACTGCAGATTACTGTCTTCGGCAACGATAGTGTTCTCTGCCGCGGCAATCCCTTACTCTTGGGCAGATTTACCAAAGTTCGGCAAAGTGTTCTTTGATGACTCCGCTTATTCCTAAGTCGAAACACTGTTGATGATTAGTCCTTGATGATACCTCTAGGTGTTAATCAATTATAACCAACAACCAATCTCACACTTCTTTTAGCCACTGAAACTCCAACCTATCCCTAGACCGAGTTAGTATTTTCCAATCAAGTCAACTAACGTACTTACTCTTTTCGTGAGTCTAACTCTCCCGAATCTAAACAAATAGATTACTCACAAACTTCCCTCCCGGGCTTGAATGCAAGAATAAAGAATGGCAAAGAGTAAGCAAACTTTGATATTTTATTATATTGAAACAAGAAACAAGATACAATCTCTTCTCACTAATACTTAACAACTTTTACCTAAACCCTAAGAAAGCTTAGAACATGATGGGAAAAATTATTCTTAGGGTGAACTCTCTCAAATTCGGCTCTCTTATTCCCTTGGACGGCTATGCCTTATATAGGCTTGGCCTAGGACAAATCTTTTCTAAATAGAATACAACTTGGAGTTGGGAACAAGTCATGTGCATAGGTTAAATATTTCCAAGTTTAAGTCTTCTAGAAGATTTTTTCCCGTGTGGCCTTGTCCTTGGGTTTTCCTCGTGTTGTCCAGCTTCGATCCTTGGGCTTCTTGTCCAGCAACGTTCTCCATATTTTTCTCCTCAGTTTGCTTGCCATATTACTGTTTATTCTCTGCTGCCTCGACATCAGGTCCTGCCTCGGCCTCAGTTTGCTTTCACGACAATACTTGTTCCTGCACAGACATAAAAAGGCAGTAAAGTATGCCTTTTTTTACAAATATTATCTTTAATAGCATAATCCCTAAATATATTACATTAAGTATATGCTTTGATCTAAGTAGGTATAGATTTGATGATTAATGCCCATGAAAAGTGTAGAAAGTGATAGTGAGTTGAGAACTTATCACACCCCCAAACTCGAACTATTGCTTGTCCTCAAGCAATGCAAACCATTAATTTGTCAAACTCTATTCCCTCTTGGTCTTATGTTTCCATCTATTCTCCCCACCATAACTATGTCTATTCTTTAGGGTTAACCTTTTGGTTACCTAAGGGTGTACTTAGAAGACAAACTATAAGGTCTCGTGAGTGTGTGTATTTTTGTGGACAAGTTTGATTAAAAGCCTTCTTAGATAAACTCTAAGTTCAAGACAAATGGACTTGGATTTAGTGTACTCTTCTTAAAACAACA
This sequence comes from Abelmoschus esculentus, assembly GCA_035048815.1. NCBI lineage: Eukaryota > Viridiplantae > Streptophyta > Magnoliopsida > Malvales > Malvaceae > Abelmoschus > Abelmoschus esculentus. The sequence continues at coordinate 16,294,561 of JAUCBN010000008.1, read as the reverse complement.
AATTCTTGAGCCAATTTTGAGCACCTCAATTATTGTGTTTTCTCCTTCTTATTTTCTTAATTCTATTGCTATTCTTTTAAGCATACTAGAGCCAATTTCGGGCACCTCTAGCATGAAGAAGAGTATTTCCTAGAGCCAGTTATAGGCACCTCTAGTCACTTTTCCTAAGATCTAAATCTTTATCACCTAAGTTCATTAAAAGAATTCTTATAGCCAAACAATTCCCAAAAGTGTTTTTAAGTTCAACCTTATAGTAAGCTTCTAAGTTTTTCTCCTTAAGTATCCTAGAATTAAGCCTTTAAAACATAACCTAACTATGGTAAGGAGAAAGATTTCTATTGCCTTAAAGAATAGACTAAAACAATACTGATGATGGGCAGTACAAGAGTATGTACAACAATTTCAAGTAAAGTGGTGGACATAAAAAAAATTTATCACTAAAAACTCCTTTCTCATGGAAAGGCCTCGGCAGTGGCTCAACACCCCCAAACTCAAACCAAGCATTGTCCTCAATGCTTAATTTAAGGGCAAGTGGTAGGCAACAAAATATATAAAAGGAAACAAGCATTTATATGAGAAATAATCATAGTGATTCTGAGGAGCTACTGCTAACTATCTTCTTTCTAGGACTCCTTGTCGACTCTTTTATTTTAGATCCTTGTATTGGTGATTGTTGTGTTTTTACTTATCGGTGCGATTGAACTCGACTCGGTGGCATTTTTTATAAAGGATCATCGACTTCCTCCCCTTCCTCGTCTTCGGCAACTTATTCAGTGAGCATTATATCTGTCCCTCCTGTTTCGGTATCTATTTCTTCTGCCTTGGCATACTGGGTGGTAGGCTCGGTAGTGGACGAACTTTGATGGACGTAGGCATCAATTTCTGCCAAGAGTCTGACCATAGATCTTGGTGGGGAGCTGAAAACTACTTTTCTCTTTGAAGTTCTTCGGCTGGAAGACGATGCCGCGACATTGTCTGCTGACCTAGATGGGCCAGCAACATTGAACGGTCTTTATGGTCCAGCAGGGAAGAAAGGTCTCGACCCTCCTAGGGCTAGGTTGTTTCGGTGTAAAGTGCTACTGTGACGAATATGTTGGGAGGAAAGTCTAGAAACTGTATTCCTTGGGTTGGGAAGTTATTGCTCATCATCTAGGCTAAGACAGTGTTTAAGTCCCTCTGGTACTTCATGTACCGTTGCTGTCGAAGGTCCATGGCTGCTATTTTTTGGAGGATCTCCTGGTAGGGTTCTGACGTAGCATCGGATCGGGCAGCACCAAGTGTGGCTACTGTATATTGGGCCTTGGTAGAAGCCTCGACAACATAGGGATGTGATGTTTCCTAGACAGGTTCTGCTTGAGTAATTTGCATCACTTTGTGGCAAAAGTCTTTAGTCCATCCTTTCTTTTGGGTTGTGATTTCATCATTATCTTCTGTTGGTACACTTGCAACAATACACAAACCCGTGATCAAACATGGAAAATTTAAGGGTCCTCTTTCTTTCTTACTGCACTCGTATATTTCTCGTAGAATGATTTCTCCAATGTTGATACTCCTTTTTTTGATGATGGACTGGATTAAAAACAATCTTCTTCGGTCTACCGTGCTATTGTGTGACGTGGGGATAAGACGTCGTTTGAAAAATGTTGTTCATATCTTTACCTCGGGCTTGAGGTTCTGCCGAGCCACTGATCCTTTATGGGCTTCAGTCTCCCAATTCGTGCCTTCGTAATAAAGGTCATCCTTGATCAGCTCGTAGTCTTGGTCTGTTACCTCCTTCATGAATTCTGAGTGGATATCTCGTTCAGAGGTTAGGCCATAGAACTGGTTTATTTTCTTGGCATCAAGGCGCACTGGCCTGCCTCGGTAGTGGATGTAGAGTGAGTCTTTGCTGGGCCAATGTGCGTAAAATTCTCGCACAATCGTGGCAATGGCTTGTTCGGGTTGCAGGCAAAAGAGTTGTCATTTTTGATACTTGATTCTGTCGAACAAGTAATGTTCAATGCCGAAATTCTCCTCATCACTGTGTTGGAACACTTGTTCTTCCCATAATTGCATAGAGATGAATGACCTGTTGAAGCGTTCTTCAACGGCGGCAGGGGAAAATCTGGTGTAAGTTTCCATGGATGAGCAATGTAGACTTTCTTGAAGATTCTAGAGAGAATTTTAGAACGTTTCTGAGAAAACGAAGAGATCTTTAAGATTGCACAGAGTATAGCAAGAAAGAGTAAGTAATTCTAAAGAAACAAGATTGCAAGAGTGAATAGTTCAAGAGGAAGAGAGTTCTTATATAGGCATCGATAGTGTAACCATTTTAACCACTAGCCATTTTATAGTTGTTTAAAGTTTTTTGCCCGTTACATTTACTGCCACGGTGGGAATCTTGGCAGATAGCCATTACAATGTTTCTGCCTGTTGGGACTGCTGCGACTTCTGACACTGTTTACTGCCTCGGCAGAATTCCTAATGTGAACAATTTCTCCCTTATATCTTGCTTTTATTGTCCTAAAAAATAATTAATTAAACAAAACAAGAAAATTAATTAAAGACAAAAATAATTATAGTAAATAAATCTAAACTAAACTAATCCTAAAATAATAAGAGTATAAGGGAAGAGATTTATGTTACTGGTGGAGTGCATGTAAATGCATCTCCCAATCTGCTTATCTCTTGTTGGCCTGATTTTTTCTCCAAGTGTTGGCCATTTCCTTCTGGTATATGTCCATTTTCCTTGGATTCAGAATTGTATGTGTCTGGACATTGTATTTCCCTCTTTGCTACCTATGCCTTTGGCTTAATCTTCTTACCAATTACTCTGCCGAACATGCTGCCAAGGCAGTGGTTGTTAAAGCAGGATTTCTTAATGCCTGAATCTGTGTTATGGAGGGCTTTGCACTCTTCTGCGTCATCATACCTTTTCAGATTATGGAAGGCATTAAGTTTAACTTGTTAGTCATTGACCCTCATAGTTAACTCTCCTCTTTCCACATCAATTAGTGTTCGTCCAGTGGCAAGGAAAGGTCTCTCAAGGATGATCGGTGCATTCTCATCTGCTTCGCAATCAAGAACAAGAAAATCAGCAGGAAAAATAAATTTATCTACTCTTACCAGTATGACCTCGATTTTTCCTTCGGGTTGCACATATGATCGATCCGCAAGTTGGAGCATCACAGTAGTTGGTTTTGCCCTTCCAATTCCAAGCTTTTAGAAGATAGACTTGGGCATTAAATTGATGCTTGCTCCAAGGTCGCATAGGGCCTTTCCTTCAAAGTAGTTACCTATCGCACAAGGTATTGTAAAGCATCCAAGATCCTTTAACTTTGGTGGCATGCAGTTGTGTAGGATTGCCATGCATCCTTCAGTTGCTGCCACTATTTCAAACTCACCTAGCATCTTTCTTTTAAACACAATGTCTTTCAAGAATTTAGCATAGTTGGGCATCTATTTAATTGCCTCAACAAAGGGTAAGTTAATGTTACCTGCTTTAAGATGTCTATGAATTTCTTGAATTGATGGTCCTGTTTTTACTTTTTCAACCTTTGTCGGAAAGGTGGTGGTGGTCTTATCTCTTCCAGGGTCTCTTTGGTTTGGAACTTTATACTTGGAATCACTGTGTTTATCACTGTCTCGGTAGCTTATTCAGGTGCTGCCGAGCTCTCTGCTGGGGCAATATTTTCATGATCAATTTGTTCAGCATCTGAGTCCTCCTTGTCTGATTCCTCTTGTATTGCTAGTGGGGCTTTGTTTGCTGAACTGCTCAATGTCTCTTTAAGTTATAGGCCACTTCTTGTAGTGATTGCTTTGTATTGTTCATGGCCTATTCCCTTAGCAACTTCAGTATTGCTAGGTAGTCCTCCTTGTGGTCTAGTATTCTGTGTTTGAGCAAATTGAACAACTTGGGTTTCCAAAGATTTAATTACAACATCTTGATTTTGCAGCCTCATCTTAGTTCTATTCATGAAGTCATCAGTTCTCTTCATGAAACTACTGTTCTCAACCATGTATGATTCTGTTTTCATTATAAAGGCCTTGAGAGTGTTTTCTAATGAATTCAGGGGTTGCTGTTGATGCATCTGCTGCGGCGGCATTGACTGTTGTACCTGCTGCTGTGGTAGAGTATACTGATAACCTGAGGCTTGGTTAGTGGGATTCAAGGCATTATTAGGATTGCTCTATGAAAAATTTGGGTGCCTTTTCCATGCCGGATTGTATGTGTTGGACATCATATTATTCCAGTTGTAGTTTTCCACATAAAAACTAGATTCCTCATCTTGCATATACTCAGAAGAATTGATCACTTTTACCTCGTGAGTATTTTGCTGTAATTACATATTCTGAACCATCTTGGTTAAAGAAGCCAATTGTGCTGCCATCGAGTTGGTAGTTTCTAGTTCATTCACTGTGGCTTGGCGTCTTACTTCTCCTCGCCTAGAAGTAGGGAATTGAAAATCGTTCCTTGCGTGTTTATTCAGAATCTCAATAGCTTCTTCCGGAGCTTTGTCAAGAAGTGTTCCATTTGCCGAGGCATCTAACATCATCCTTGTCGGGGCATTGGTGGCATTGTAGAACATGGTTACTTGTGTCCATAGTGGAAATTCATACAGTGGACATTTGTTCAATAACTCTCTATAGCACTCCCAAGCCTCGTACATAGGTTCGTCATCAGCCTATTGAAAAGAAGTAATTTCATTACGGATTCAATCATATAAGTTGGTAGAATTAAAAAGCGTAATGAATTCTCAGTAGAGTTCACTCCAAGATCCTATAGATCATGCCAGAATGCTATTTAACTAGGTCTTGGCCCTATCCCTCAGTGAATAGGGGAAAAGTTTTAATCTCAAAATATCTTCATGGACTCCTTGAATTTTGAATGAGTTGTAAACCCACTAAATTGTCTAAGAGTATTAAGCATATTGAACATCACAGGTTTAAGTTCAAAATGGGTTATTTCTATCTCTAGTGTAACAACTCCAGGGTTCAATCCATTCAGATCTTTCACCAGAAAATCTCTAACAGTTAACTGTCAAGCCAGTGGTTACGGCAGTGGTTGCTGTGGAAGGCCTCTATTACCAGCAGGTAAGTTCTGATTTTCTTGATTTACTGCCATGGCTCCTTGGATCTGTCTCCTCAACCCTTGGTAGGTACGTTCAAATTCTGGATCAATCTCGTACAATGGATTGCTTGGTTTGGCCCTGATCATACACCAAAAATAAACCAAGTAAAATAAAAAATTAAAAATAAAATAACTAAAAGAACAAGAAAATAAAGAAAATAAAATTTAGTTGTCAATCCCCGGTAACGGCGCCAAAAACTAATGCATGTCAATTATGCGCAATTAGTGCAAGTGAACACGTCGCAAGTAATAAGTGATAAGTATTATCGAGTATCGTCTCCACAGGGATTGATGTACTTAATATGTCCTCTTCGATCTTCTTGTTCTGCAAAAAGAAATAAAAACAAAAATAGATGAGGTTTTGACTAAATAAAGCAATTAAGGAAAAAAAAATAAAAGGAGATCGAATTGAGAAAGAGGGTAGGATCTAGTTGTGTTTGTATAGTGGATTTGATTGATTTGTTTTTGTCCAATACAATAGCACTACACTGCCTCGACAGTACTACAGATTACTGTCTTTGGCAGTGGTAGTGTTCTCTGCCGCGACAATCCCTTGTTCTTGGGCAGATTTACCAAAGTTCGGCAAAGTATCCTTTGATGACTTCGCTTATCCCTAAGTCGAAATACTGTTGATGATTAGTCCTTGATGATACCTCCCGGCATTAATCAATTATAACCAACAACCAATCCCATACTTCTTTTAGCAGCTGAAACTCTAACTTATCCCTAAACCGAGTTAGTATTTTCCAATCAAGTCAAATACCGTACTTACGCTTTTCGTGAGTCTAACTCTCCTGAGTCTAGACAAATAGATTTCTCACAAACTTTCCTCCCAGGCTTGAATGCAAGAACAAAGAATGACAAAGAGTAAGCAAACTTTGATATTTTATTTCATTGAAACAAGAAACAAGTTATAATCTCTTCTCCCTATTACTTAACAACTGATAAGTGCTCAACTCACTATTACTTTCTACATTTTTCATGGGCACTTATCTATGCAGGAACAAGTACTACCGAGGCAGCAGAATGAGGCCGAGGTAGGACCTGATGCCGAGGCAGTAGATAAGAAAAAGGCAATATGGCTGGCAGCTGAAAGAGAAAATTGAGGAGAGCATTGCTGAGCAAGAAGCACAAGATTTGGAGCTGAACAACACAAGAAAAGCCCAAGGACAAGGCCACGCGGGATGAAACCTTCTAGAATATCAAACTTGAAAATATTTAACCTATGTGCATAAATTGTTCCCTACTCCAAGTTGTACTCTAATTAGGAAAGGTTTGCCCTAGGCCAAGCCTATATAAGGCATAGTTGTCCTAGGGTTTAGAGGGAGACAAAAAATAGAGAGATTCAGATAGCCGAATTTTGAGAGATTTTATGGAACAATTCTTTTCATCATGTTCTATGCTTTCTTAGGGTGTTGGTGAAGGTTGTTAAGTATTTGTGAGTGGAGATTATATTTTGAGTCTTATTTCAATGCAATAAAATATCAAAGTTTGCTTACTCTTTGCCATTCTTTGTTCTTGCATCCAAGCCCTGGAGAGAAGTTTATAAGTAATCAATTTATCTAGACTCGGGAGAGTTAGACTAACGAAAGGAGTAAGTGCGGTATTCAACTTGATTGGAGGATACTAACTCGACCTAGGGATAGGTTAAGAGTTTCAGCGGCTAAAAGAAGTGTGAGATTGATTGTTGGTTATAATTGATTAACGCCGGGAGGTATCGTCAAAGACTGACCTTCAATAGCGTTTTGACTTAGGGATAAGCGGAGCCATACAAGGACACTTTGCCGAACTTTAGTAAATCTACCCAAGAGCAAGGGATTGCCACGACAGAGGACATTGACGCTGCCAAGACAGTATCTATAGTACTACCGATGCAGTGTAGTGCAATTGCATTGGGACAAGAAGTAGATGAATCGAATCCACAATACGACATAACTGGATCCTACCCTATCTCTCATATTTGTTATTACCTTAGTTAGTTTAGTTTATTAGTTAATTCGATATCAAGCTAAATTGTGTTTTTACTTTTATTTTACAGAAGTAAGAGGACTGAAGGAGGCATATTAAGTACATCAATCCCTGTGGAGACGATACTCGATAAATTACTTATCACTTTATTACTTGACGTGTACACTTGTACTAATTGCATATCTTTTTACACGCATCAGTTTTTGGCGCCGTTGCCGGGGATTGACAACTAAATTTTATTTTCTTTATATTTTTGCTTTTATTTTTTTAGTTATTTTTATTTTTATTTTTATTTGGTTTTTGGTGTATGACCAGTGCTAACCTTAACAATCCCTTGCGTGAGATCAACTCAGAAATTGGAAGAACTTATCAGAGGCCGAGAAGACAGATCCAAGGAGCCATGATAGTGAATCCAGGAAATTAGAACCTACTTGAAGGCATTGGAGGCCATCAACAGCAACCACTGCCTCGGCATCTAACTGTCAGAGACTTTCGGGTGGAAGATTTAAATTGATTAAACTCTGGAGTTATTACACCAGAGATTGAGGCAACCCAATTTGAACTTAAACCTGTAATGTTCAATATGCTTAATACTATTGGACAATTCAGTGGGACTGTAATAAAAGATGCCAGGAAGCATCTTAAATCCTTCATGGAAATATGCAACTCTTTCAAAATTCAAGGAGTTTATAAGATATTTTGAGGCTGAAACTTTTCCCCTATTCATTGAGGGATAGGGCCAAAACCTGGTTGAACAGCATTCCGGTAGGATCAATTGGATCTTGGAGTGAACTATGCCGAGAATTCATTACGAGATTTAACCCTACAAATCTATATGATAAATCCGTAATGAGATTACTTCGTTTAGACAAGTTGATGACGAGCCTATGTACGAGGCTTGAGAACGCTATAGAAAGTTACTGAATAGATGTCCACTACATGGATTCTCATAATGGACGCAAGTAATAATGTTCTATAATGCCACCAATGCCCCGACAAGGATGATGTTGGATGTCTCAGCAAACGACAGACTCCTTGACAAGTCCCCAGAAAAAGCGATAAAGATTTTGAACAAGCTCGTAAGGAACGATTCCCAATTTCCTACTTCTAGGCGAGGAGGATTAAGACGCCATGCCATAGTAAATGAACTAGAAACCAATAATTCGGTGGCAGCACAGTTGGCATCTTTAACAAAAATGGTTCAGAACATGCAAGTACAACAGAATACTCATGAAGTAAAAGCTATAAATTCTTCTGATTATATGCAAGACGAGGAAACTGGATTTTATATGAGAAACTACAACCGGAATAACAACATGATGTCAAATACATACAATCCGGCTTGGAAAAGGCACCCAAACTTTTCATGGAGCAATCCTAACAATGCCGTAAACCCCACCAACCAGACCTCTAGTTATCAACATCCACTGCCGCAACAGCAAGTACAGCAGTCACTGCCGCAACAGCAGATGCATCAGCAGCAACAACCTATGAACTCACTGGAGAATACTCTCAAGGCCTTTATTTTGAAAACTGAATCATATATGGCTGGGAACAATAATTTCATGAAGAGGACTGATGACTTCATGAACAGAACAAAAATGAGGCTGGAAAACCAAGAAGCTGCTATAAAATCATTGGAAACCAAAGTTGGTCAATTCGCTCAAAGACAAAATACAAGACCACAATGGGGATTACCTAACAATACTGAAGTTGCTAAGCGAATGGGCCATGAACTGTGCAAAGAAATCACAACAAGAAGTGGCCTACAACTGAAGGAAATAATAGAAAAGTCAACAACCAAAGCTCTATCAGAAATACAGGAGGATACAAAGAAAGAGGACTTGGATGCTGAACAGACTGAAAATTAGGACGATGCCCCAGCAGAGAGCTCGACAGCACCTGTAATTCCTGTCAAGACAGCGAGATAAACAGTGGTCCCAGGTATTAAATTCCAATCTAATGAAATCCTATATGAGATGCGACCACCACCACCTTTCCCATAAAGACTGAAAAAACAGAAACAAGACCACTAGTTTAAGAAATTCCTTGATATACTGAAACAAGTCCACATCAACTTGTCATTTGTTGAGGTAATTGAACAGATGCCCAACTACGCTAAATTCTTGAATGACTGTGTCCAAGAGAAAGAAGCTAGGTGAGTTTGAGATAGTGGCAACAATCGAAGGATGCATGGCAATGCTGCACAATCGAATGCCACCCAAATTGAAGGATCCTAGATGCTTTACCATACCTTATACGATTGGTAACAATTATGAAGGAAAGACACTCTATGACCTAGGGCAAGCATAAATCTCATGCCTAAATCAGTTTTTCAGAACCTTTATATAAGAAGAGCAAAACCTACGACAGTGCTGCTCCAACTTGCGGATAGATCCTATGAGCATCCAGAAGGAAAAATTGAGGACATATTGGTTAGGGTTGACAAGTTTATTTTCCCTGTCGACTTCCTTGTCCTTGATTGTGAAGCAGATGAAAATGCATCGATCATCCTAGGAAAACCTTTCCTTGCTACTGGACGAACCTTAATAGATTTGGAGAATGGAGAGTTGACAATGAGGGTCAATGATCAACAAGTCAAACTCAATACATTCCACAAATTAAAATTTTTTTGATGGTCCAGAAGAGTACAAAGCCCTCCAAACAACTGAAGCAAATGCCAAAATATCCTGCCTAGGCACACGCTCGACAGATTATTTGGTAAGAAAATTAAAATCAATGGAGAGACAGAAAATGAAGAAGGGATTGGCCAGCAACTACAGAAAAAACCAGGCTAACAAGAGACGAGCAATTTGGGAGATGCATTTACATGCACTCCACCAGTAACCTAATCTCTTACCTTCTATTTTACTTTATTATATTAAGATTAGTTTACTTTAGAAGTTATATGCTTATTTTATTTTCAATATTTTCTTTTAAGTGATATTTTTTTATTATTAAACTTATTTCAGTTTTCTTTGTAGGATAATAAAATCAAGAATAAAAGAGAAACAGTTCAGAGCAGAAACTCTACCGAGGGTAGTAAATAGTGTCAGAAGTCGCAGAATTCCTAACGGGTAGAAATAGTGTAACGACTATCTGCCGAGTTTTCCGCTACGGCAGTAAATGCTAACGAGCAGTAAATTCAAAACGGCTACAAAACGGCTAGGGATTAAAACGGTCACACTGCTGAGGCCTATATAAGCAATATTCATCTCTTGAACTATTCACTCTTGTATTCTTGAATTTCTTTAGAATTCTATTCTTGCTCTCACAATACTCTTACAATTATTCTTGAAAATTTTTCAGAACTCTCAATCACAACTCTCAATCCTACAATCATCAATGGCAGCATACAACAGATTTGCCCCCGCCACTGTTGCAGAAAGATTCAACAAATCTTTTGTCGCTCGGTAGTTGTGGGAAAAACAAGGATTCTAGCAATTTGAGGAAGAAAATCTCGGCATTGAACATTATTTGTTCAACAAGATTCAACATCAAAAATGGCAACTCTTCTGCCTACAACCTGAGCAAGCCAATGCAACCATAGTGTGCAAATTCTATGCACATAGGGTAACCTCTTTGTCTACTACCGAGGAAGACCTGTACGCCTTGATCTTGAAACAGTTATTAAGTTCTACGGCCTAGCATCGATACGAGATAGACATTCCGAATTCATGGACGATATCACCACATAAGACTATGAACAAATCAAGGAGGAACTTTATTACAACAACACTCCATGGGAAACCGGTGCCTATAGAGGTTCTGTGACAAGACAAAATTGTAGTGCACATTTATCAAGAGACGCCTCATCCCTACTTCCCACAACAGCACAGTGGACCGTAATAGATTGGTGCTGGTCCAGAGGAGCATCAATGTTGGAGAGATCATTCTTCGAGAAATTCATGATTGTGGTAAGAAGGAACGTGAACCATTATATTTCTCATGTTTAATATCTGCTTTATGCATTGCTACAGGAGTACCAGTTGAAGACACCGATGAATACACAAACAAGGCAAGGATGGGCGAGAGAATTCTGCCATAGAGTAATGCAGATCACACAGACAGAACCTGTCCAGGCAACGCCACAACAATTTTCTCTGACTTCACTGTCGGAGCTCAATATACGGAAGAGATGTCAGGCACTACCGAAGCCCTTACCGCAGTAGACCTCTACCAGGAAATTCTTCAGCGGATAGAAACCATGGACCTTTGCTAAAAAAGATACATGGAATACCAACGAGACTTCAACAACACCTTGATCAGATGATGATACAGAACTTCCCCAACCAATGAGTATAATTTCCAGAATATCCTACAAACATATTTGTAACGACAACACCTTACACAGAGACCACTTCATCTCCAAGGCCGAGACTATTCTTTACCTCTAGATTGCAGTAGCAATTTCATGTAGTTGGCCTATCTAGAGCAATAGACGCTGCCGCGGCATCATCCTCAAGTAAAAGACCTTTGAAAAGAAGGGGAGTTTTCATCTCTCCCCCAAGATCGCCAATACCAATGGGTAGTCTATCGGATGAGATAGACGCCTACGTTTATCAAAGCTCATCAACTGCCAAGCACAACATCCAGCATGCCGGGGCAAATCCAGAAAACGAAGGTACGGAAATCATGGATACAGACGATGAAGGAGGAGAAGAAGTCAATGCCCTAATACAACGAGCAACACCTATGAGAGTTCAGCCGCCGAGAAGAGCAAAACCATCACCATCACCAAGGGGACAGCCACCAACAGTCAGACTGAGAAGACAAATTGTGGAAGAAAGTTCTTCCGAATCATATTAATTGTTCTTCCTTATTTTTGCCTATATAAACTATTTTTTTTATCTTCTTATATCTTTTCTCTACATACTGCCTACCCCTAAATTAAGCATTGAGGATAATGCTTGGTTTGAGTTTGGGGGTGTAGAGCCACTGCTGAGGCTATCTACTGCCGCGGCCTTGTCATGAAAAGGAAGTTTTTAGTGATAAAATTTTTTTGTTTTATATCCATCACTATACTTAAAACTGTTGTCATACTTTTGCACTTCTCTTTATCAGTATTGTCTTAGTTTATTCTTAAAGGCAATAGAAATCTTTCTCCTTACTATAGTTAGGATCTGTTTTGAAGACTTGATTCTAAGATACTTAAAGAGAAAAACTTAGAAGCTTGCTATAAGGTTGAACTTTAAAAACACTTTTGGGACTTGTTTGACTATAGGAATTCTTTTAATAAACTTAGGTGATAAAGACTTAGAATTTGGAAAGGTGACTAGAGGTGCCTATGACCGGCTCTAGGAAAGACTCTTCTTCATGCTAGAGGTACCCGAATGGCTCTAGGAAACACATTACTTGAGGTGCCCGAAATTGACTCAAGGAATTGTTGTTATAAGAAGAGTAAACCAAAACCAAGTCTGTTTGTTTTGAACTTAGAGTTTATCTAAGAAGGTCTTTACTCAAACTTGTCCACAAAAACACACACGCACATTAATCCTCTAGTTTGTCTTCTAAGTACACACTTGAGTAACCGAAAGGTTAAGTCTAAAGAATAGACATAGTTATGGTGGGGAGAATAGATAGAAGCATAGTTCGAGTTTGAGGGTGTGATAAGTGCTCAACTCACTATCACTTTCTAAACTTTTCATGGGCACTTATCTTTAATTCTACATCTACTTGAACCAATGCATGGACTTAATGTGATATATTTAAGGATTATGCTATTAAAGATCATATTTGTAGAAAAGGCATACTTTACTGCATTCTCTTATCTATGCAGGAACAAGTACTACCGAGGCAGCAAAATGAGGCCAAGGCAAGACCTAATGCCGAGGCAGTAGAGAAGAAAAAAGCAATATGGATGGTAACTGAAAGAGAAAATTGAGGAGAGCATTGCTGAGCAAGAAGCCCAAGATTCAGAGCTGAACAACACAAGAAAAGCCCAAGGACAAGGCCACGCGGGATGAAACCTTCTAGAATATCAAACTTGGAAATAATTAACCTATGTGTATAACTTGTTCCCTACTCTAAGTTGTACTCTAATTAGGAAAGGTTTGCCCTAGCCAAGCCTATATAAGGCATAGCCGTCCTAGGGTTTAGAGGGACACGAAAAATAGAGATATTTAGATAGCCGAATTTTGAGAGAGTTTTAGGAACAATTCTTCTCATCATGTTCTAAGCTTTCTTAGGGTGTTGGTGAAGATTGTTAAGTATTTGTGAGAGAAGATTGTATTTTGAGTCTTATTTCAATGCAATAAAATATCAAAGTTTGCTTACTCTTTGTCATTCTTTGTTTTTGCATCCAAGCCTGGGAGGGAAGTTTGTAAGTAATCTATTTGTCTAGACTCGGGAGAGTTAGACTCACGAAAGGAGTAAGTGCGGTATTCAACTTGATTGGAGGATACTAACTCGGCCTAGGGATAGGTTAAGAGTTTCAGCGGCTAAAAGAAGTATGAGATTGGTTGTTGGTTATAATTGATTAACGTTGGGAGGTATCATCAAGGACTCAACTTCAACAGCGTTTCGACTTAGGGATAACCAGAGCCATACAAGGACACTTTACCGAACTTTGGTAAATCTGCCTAAAAGCAAGGGATTGCCGCGACAGAGGACATTGTCGCTGCCGAGACAGTATCTGCAGTACTGCCGAGGCAGTACAGTGCAATTGTATTGGAACAAGAAGTAGATCAATCGAATCCACAATTCGACACAATTGGATCTTACCCTCTCTCTCATAATTGTTATTACCTTAGTTTAATTTATTAGTTAATTTGATATCAAACTAAATTTTGTTTTTACTTTTATTTTATAGAAGCAAGAGGACTGAAGGAGGCATATTAAGTACACCAATCCCTATGGAGACGATACTCGATAAATTACTTATCACTTTATTACTTGATGTGTACACTTGCACTAATTGCACATCTTTTTACACGCATCAACAACTTTCACCTAAACCCTAAGAAATCTTAGAACATGATGGGAAGAATTATTCCTAGGGTGAACTCTCTCAAATTCGGCTCTCCTATTCCCTTGGACGGCTATGACTTATATAGGCTTGGCCTAGGGCAAACCTTTCCTAAATAGAATACAACTTGGAGTAGGGAACAAGTCATGTACATAGGTTAAATATTTCCAAGTTTAAGTCTTCTAGAAGGTTTTTTCCTGCGTGGCCTTGTCCTTGGGCTTTCTTCGTGGTGTCTAGCTCCGATCTTTGGGCTTCTTATCCAGCAACGTTCTTCTCATTTTTCTTCTCAGTTTGCCTGCAATATTGTTGTTTATCCTCTGTTGCCTCGGCATCAGGTCCTGCCTCGGCAATACTTGTTCCGACACAGACATAAAAATGCAGTAAAGTATGACTTTTCTACAAATATTATCTTTAATAGCATAATCCCTAAATATATTACATTAAGTATATGCATTGGTCCAAGTAGGTGTAGATTTGATGATTAATGCCCATGAAAAGTGTAGAAAGTGATAGTGAGTTGAGAACTTATCAAAGATAAAGAGAAAAGAAAGGTAGTAAAATGAAATCACCTAAACTTTTCTTACAACAAAAATATTAACTTCTTTATTTTTTTTTCTCTCACAGTCATTTTACCATACTAATCTCATTTCAAAATTACACAAGTCCAACATCAACCCACTAGATAAAACAATTCCCAAAAAACTCTCAAGGTCTTATCTTTCGATTCAAACTCGAAAATAAAACCTTAGGTTAGCCTGATCATTGAATTTAAAATCCGGGTCATTAGAATAATCATTATAAAAACAAAGGATTAAATTGAGAATACATGCTATCTTGTTTATTAGGCGTTTGTGCCTTATTAAAATGTTCAAGAAAAAATATGAACATACTTAACATTGTAATCACCTTAAGACTATTAAAAAATAGTCAATAATCTTTAGAGTATATAATTAAAAGATCTTATTTGACACCCTCATTCTCTTTTATATTAATGGTTTAATACTCATTAGAAACAAATTTTCCCTCTCCCTCCCATAGATAACAATTGTTCAAAAAATCTATGTTAAACAATGAAAATAATTCTTAAATTTAAACATAGTAGAGTGAGTAAAAACAAAATTTGACATTCCTTGAAAACTTTCTTTGCACTCTTCACAGTTTCTTTAGAAAAAAATTAAATGTAGATTCAACAAAATGATTATTTTTCTCGATTAATTTTATTTTTTTATTTAAAATAAAATATTTTGAACTAAAGTACTTTAAAAGAATGAAAATTAAAATATTATAAACAAATTTTGACATCATGTATATATAAGGAACCAAATTATGTCAACTAAAGAGAATAAATCATTAATTTAAGTTAGGGTGACTGAAATTTGATTTGATGTGAAAAAAATTGAATCATCTTGATTTGATTTTTTAAAATAAAGTTTGAATTATAAAATAAAAATTAAATAACTCGAATAACACAAAATCTTTAGTAATTAGTGTATTTATTTTAAATTTTAGTTAAATCTTTTTTTTTCTGATATATATACCAATGTAAAAAATATGAAGAAATATATGCATATCTTATATAATTAAAAAAATCATTTAAATTAAAATCAAACTATATTATAACGTGATAAATATTATGATTAAATTTGTATCAAAACTCAAAAACTCAACTCAAAATTTATAAATTAGTCTCGAATAAAAAAATTAAATGAAATTTATATTAATTTAACATATTAACTAGAAATCTTTATTTATTCTTTTAATTCGACTCGATCAAGCACTCGTATGTGATTTAAGCATAATAGAGGGAGTAAAACCAGAATTTTATGTTCTTTTTAAACTTCCTTCGCAAGCTTATCATTTTTTTTTAAAAAAAGAAGGTTAAAAAAGGGTAAATTACACAGATAGTCACTATACTATGAAGTTGATGTCGAAATGGCCACAATCTTTAAAAAATATTAAATACACCAATCAACTATTAAAATGGTATCGAAATAGACACCGACCGCTAAAAATTAACGGACTGATGAAGTGGCCGTTAAAAATAAAATAGAATAATTACACGTATACAAAATATTAATGTTTTATATCAAAAGATTGTCTTTGCCTAGTCGTTAAGCTTCATGTTGTCCATGTTAGGAATCCAGGTTTGAACCCTCGGGAAAACATGTCCTTTGGATTTTGTTTTCCTCCTTTAATCAAGTGGTGACATGTGTGATTATTTTATTTTAATTTTAACGGCTACGTTATCAATTCGTTAATTTATAACAGTCGATAGCTATTTCAGTACCATTTTAATAGTTGATTAGTGTATTTGACGTTTTCTAAAATATTGTGGTCATTTCGATACTAACCTATAGTATGGTGACTATCTGTGTAATTTACCTAAAAAATTAAAATATGGACCTCACACTACAACTATTATTCTCCACACTTCAACAAAACAATAACACATCGTACGTACTTTCTTTAAAGAAAGAGGGCATTTGATTTCAATTTAATATGATTTTAAATAATAACTTTACGAAGGGTAGAGTATGTTTGAATTTATTTTGGTTGATGGTTTGTTCTTTACTTTTTTTCTTAATACTTCTTATAGCTATTAACATTGAAAATACTTTCATTGGGTTTTTTTTCGTTTCCTTTTATTCTTACTGGGTTCCTTATGTACAATTATTTTGGTTTCAGAATGTTGGTCGATTGGATCGTGAGATCATATATGATCGGAACTTTGAATATGATTATTTTGGCTTCAAAACCCTTGAGAGGTCTTATTCTTGAAAGTTCAAGGAAAGATGATAGAAATGCCTCAACACGTGCTAATGAGAGTTTCCATCGGAATTTGCTATAAAAACTTATGATGTCTCAAAGATGGTTCACTTATGCTTTGTTGGAAAATAGTGAGAAAATAACCATCTTTGAAGTATTTTTTAGAAGTGTAAAGATGAGGATTCGAATAAGAAATTATTGATTCCTATTCTACTCCGTGAGATCTTTACAACGGTAGCTCATATGCTCAAAATTGTTGAGTGGTGAATGAGAAATTGATGCTCAAAGAAAGAAGGTTGGAATAAAGTAAGGAATGAGAAACCCCATTATCCCATATTGGTGGGATAAATGAAGTGGGAAGTGTTTATATAAACTTACCCACATAGGTATCATTGAATGACTTAACACTTGGGTTGAGGTGTGTGATATGGACGATGCAAATATTTGGACCGACCGGGTCCTTTTTTGGGGCTTACGGATATTTTACTCATTGTGAATAATTTTTCTTAATTTATTTTATTTTAAAAATATCAAAAAAGAGTTTGTTTTCAGTTATAACTACTCAAGATATTTTTAGATAATGGGAAGTTATAATGGCTATTTTTAGCTTAAATTTGAATTTAATTTAAGTTTAAACTCTAGATAATTAGCATTATCTCTTAAGATTTAAATTTTAATTCATTTCAAATTGCTCACTGTTGTCCTAATTTCCACTATAAATATGAGGTTGATTTCTCATTTTTAAACACGTCAAAAATGCTCAACATCTCTCAAAATATTTTCTCTCTCACCAGGCGAAGGCAAGAACGATTCGGGAACTTAGCAAATATGTTATTGTTGGAGTTCCTCTTGTTGTTGTATCTTGGGAGACAGACTACCAACAAACTTAGCACCATCGGAGTGACAGAAAATCTGTCTTAAGGAAACTTCAATTGGGCAGGCCTCAACACGATTCCGATTTTTCGTTTCTAAATGGGTTTGATCTAAAATTTTTTTTCTATTTTATTTCATATCTTTTGGGTTTTGTTTTGTTCGTTTAAATAATAATAATTTAGTTTGTTTTATTTTATTATTATTTTCTTGGATTAACCACTTATTGTCCAATAATCTTAAGACAAATTCTTATGGTTTAATCCAAGACGAACAAAAAAGATCATGGTTTTGATCTGAGATGAACAAATGGACAGTTCAAGTTTTTAAACTTGAATTCGTGCGTGCAGTGGCAAAACCACCGCATCAGAAGACAAATTCGCCAATGCACTTTGGTTTTTCAATTGGTGTGCTCTTTGGTCGATGGTTACTACTTCTTGATTATGAACATGAATGTTCTAATCTAAAACCTTTTGACTTTTATCTTTTATGAAAACAATTGGTTACCTAATGCAAACTGGTGTACGAACCGAAATGTGGCATTACCATGAATCTCAACCACCAACAGTTAGTGCCGTAAATCTCGGCCAAGGAAAGTGAAATCAGTTGGCAAGTGCCATGTGAATGGAATCTTTTACCGATGGAAATACATGGGCTATTAACCGAGAGACGTGGGAACTTCCAATGTTGGAAGGTTTCCAACGTGATAAATGCCTTAAATCAAGGTAATTGTTTTGTTTTTTTTGTTAATAATTATTTATTAATTTCAATAATTATTATTTTTAGAAATAATATGTTTTATTCATTCGTACTAATAATTTCTTTTAAGAAATTTTATAGAGATGAACATGATATTCGAATGTTCAAACTGAGTTCGGTGAATTTATTCTTCGGAATAAAAATGAGAAAGCAAACAATTTGTTTCACGAATTATCCTACCGTTTTTAAACGGGTTTGCTAAAAATGTTAAATTAGGACAAATCTGTTTTACAGAAATTTTCATGAAAAATAACTAAGGTTACGGATTTTGTGAAATATCAAAATCAAATAAACGAAAATTTAATTTTCGATTTATTGGAATTATAATTAATTCCAGGTTTGTTTCCTTTATTAAAAGAGAAACAATGGATATGATAAATTTAATTTTACCTTATGTAAATACATAATTACATGTATTGATAAAACCTTATTCATTGGAATAAAAGTTTGGCTTTAGACATTATTGTCTATTGATCAAATAAAACATTTATTCAATATAGAATTAAATTGCTTATTTGATATAAAATATGGTAATATTAAAACTATATATTTAAATTTAAGGTAATCGTGTATTCCTTAAATAAGTGTTATGGTATTTTTATGATCATACCATATATGCGAATTAAGATAATATTCCTTAATGATTTAAATACATGTGTGCATGTATTATGATAATATCATAAATTATGATATTAATTCGATAATAATATTTTGATATTATTGTGTTTAAGGCAATTTATTTATTTCAAAAATAATATTGACCTTAATATTGTATGACATGAAAAGGAATATCCTTTTTATATGAAATAATAATTATTGAGATAATTATTATTTGTGTTTGGAAACACTTTGGATTATTATTTTTAATTAATAATTTTCCTTGAAAAAGTGTAAACACAGAATTTCTCGATTATTTTGGAAATAAAGATCTCGTAAATAATTTGTTTTGGGAATTATTTTTTACCGTTTTAACGGATTTACTTGATCTTCCAAACAACAATCAAAGAAATTTAAATCAAAGGATTAACTCATTTTGAAGAATTAAGTTGTTTTGATATTTATGTTTGGGTTTTTAGTCCAAACTATCAGATTTATTTTCTTGAGAATCTTTCATGATTCTAATTTAGAAATAAACCAGAGAATTTATTTTAGAAATTAAGATACAGTAAATAAATTTATTTTCAGGAATTTAATTCCTACCATTATAACGGATTTACTTTATCTATTTTTCCAAACAAAATGAACAAATCTGTTTTAACAGAATTTGTTAGTAAAAGTAACATTTGATACTAATTCTAAAACGTTGATTCGATCAAGGTCTTGAATTAAAGCATAGAAGAAAGTTATTCTCTATGTTAAAATTCTTAAAGCCTATTCTGATGTACGTTATGAAATACACAGTGTTTAAAATTGACTTAAGAATTATGTGGGTTATTGAACCGTAAATGGAAGGTGTTGGTGCTAAGAAATTCTTAGTGATTGATTCTAAATGATAATAAATCAAAGATAGTGACATAATTGATCACTCAAACTTGAATAATTTCAAGAACTTCCATAAACGGGTGATTGAAAGAAAATTTAAGAGTACATGTCTAGGATTGGATCTTTGAAAAGACTTGGTTCTTAAGTGTGCCTAATGCACCACCTCTCTAATCATAAGTTACCTACTTGGTGCACTATTTATTATTATTCTTTCTATTAAAATCGTGAGAACTTTTGTTTTAGGAATTTAGTTTACTAAATTCCTACCGTGTAACAAAAGTTGTAAATTATAATTTTGCTTTTGATTTTTAGTCTTGGACTAAATTTCTAAAAATTGACAAATTTATAATATTTTGATTGTGACTATCTGACACAATCAGTGAAATTCATGTGGAAGAATTTCAAAATATGACGACAAAGATGTTGTAAATTTGATCATGATGAACTTGATCAAAAGAAGATCCTCCTAACGCTAAAGAGGATGAGGTAAATATTGTTACCATCTTTAAATGTTGCTAAGCAAATACTACTAAGGGAAATTTTGCTAGAGCAAATATATTAAAAGTCAAAAATGATTTCAAGCGGCAAAATAGGCGGCATATCTCAAGAAGCTAAATTTCATGAGAAAATACTTCAATTTTATGAGATATGGAATAAGTATTTAGATTATATTTCCAAATGAAATCAATATTATGATAAATTTTTTCATAATAATTGATATGACGAACAATTGTTTGTAGGCAATAAAATCACCTTCATGATAGAACAATTTAGTTTTGCTTAAAAGCAAAGTTGATATATGGAAATGATTCCTTATAAGAAGATGTTGAAACCCAAATTGATTAATTTTGAGGAGAAACTCTATATGAGTAATGTTGTAACATCCAAAGGTACAATAATTTTAAAGATAACTTCTTCAGAATGTGCCTAACATGTGGGAGAGTTGTTCTATCAACTAAGTGCGAGATACCATATGAGTTATAGAAGGAAATAAATCCTTCCTACAAATACATAAAAATGTGGGGTGTCACGCCAAGGTAATATTCCATTACCAAAGAAATTGAAAATAAGTGAAATGTATTAGCTATGTGAAATATGATAATGAAAAAGAATGGTTCATTCTTTAAATGCACTTCCTTAAGATGTTGATCCAAATTTTGTAAAACGAACTATGGATATGGAAAAGTGTCCACATATTCAACAAATGGTTGAACAAAGATATTGTCATGATGACAAGTGTGACAAAGGATGATTTGTCAAACCAACTAGGATATATGATCTTATGTTGATGAAATGGTAAATATACCAAAGACCTATCAATTAAAGATTGATACGGTAAATATGAGATTGATAGATTTGATTCTGGATATCCAAATCAAACAATCACTTGAAGGTCTCGTATTGACAAAGTCACACTACATGGACAAAGAAGTTTGGTCAGGGTGTTTCCGACATAGCCAAAACTCTAAATACGAGCCAATACTAGTTGAAATGGAAAATGCAAATGTCATATACAATTTAAGTGAATTGTACTAAACAAAGAAGTGCTTTCACTGTGAGCAGTTTAAGCAAATTCACAAAAATAATCCAAGGTCAAACCATGAATAATAATTGTAAGAATTTTGAGATATCTCAGAGACACTCAAGATTGTAAAGTATTATTTCATAAAGATTCTTCGATATAAGTGAATATTTTCACATCGAATGAATAAGCTATGTCATGTGTTTTCTCAAGATAAACGTTTACAACCAGATTCAAAATAGAATCTGAGTTTGAGATCCAGATGACTCTAGAAAAAGTCAAATAACTTTAAAATGTCTTGGACGAGAATCATGAATGACCTGGGTATGTGCCAACAATACTAGTAAAGCACATAGTTTTATGAGCAACAATAATTTGAGACATATGAGTCATCAATATAATACCGTTAAACAACTGATCTCAAATAGAGTTATCGCTATTGATTTGATAAAATCAAAGGATAACATTTTGGATCTACTAATCTAGGGTGAATTAAGATCAAGTTAAGAAAACATCTAAAGGAATGTGACTAAAGCCCATGAAAAATAAAGGTGTTATGTGAAGGAAAACCCTACCTAGCTGACTGGAGATCCCAAGAACTAGGTTCAAAGGGACAACCTAATTGCATAGACCTGTGCATTCACTGTGAGGGTTCCTCTCCCAAGTCTATTCCTATGATATGAACAATGACAAGAATTTGGTAAAGGTTAAGCAAAAGCTTTTAATGACCATTGTGTGCTTCGGTGAACCGAGCAACATAAGTCACCTATGTTAGAGTGAAGTGGGGCCGCTTCAAGAAGACTATTGGGCATAGTTCTCTCAAACTCTCGCAGAACTAGGATATATCCACGGCCATAAGAGCATAACCATGAGAGTTATATCTCTTGTCAGAGAGATAGGTGTGTGAAGTATGTCATTGTTTACACCACCAACTGACAATTCAAGGACATCGCGTCTACTGATTAGCTAGTAAAGTAAATATACTTTCACAAGGGAAGGTTCAAAGGTGAACACCTACTTATCCTATGCATCTATCAATCGTAGATCCTATCACCACACTGTGCCAAAATGTTTTGATAAAAACATCAATTTTATTCATGTGGAGGATTATTGGAAAATTGTGAGCAAATGACCATCTTTGAAGTATTTTTTGGAAGTATAAAGATGAGGATTCGAATAAGGAATTATTGATTCCTATTCTACTCCGTGAGATCTTTACAACGGTAGCTCATATGCTCAAAATTGTTGAGTGGTGAATGAGAAATTGATGCTCAAAGAAAGATGGTTAGAATAAAGTAAGGAATGAGAAACCCCATTATCTCATATTGGTGGGATAAATAAAGTGGAAAGTGTTTATATACACTTACCCACATAGGTGTCATAGAATAACTTAACACCTGGGTTGGGGTGCACGATATGGACGATGCAAATATTTGGACCGGTCGAGCCCTTTTGGGGGGCTTGCGGATATTTTATCCGTTGTGAATAATTTTCCTTAATTTATTTTTATTTTAAAAATATCCAAAAATAGTTTGTTTTTAGTTATAACTGCCCAAGATATTTTTAGATAATGCGAAGATATAATGGCTACTTTTAGTTTAAATTTGAATTTAATTCAAGTTTAAACTCTAGATAATTAGCATTATCTCTTAAGATTTGAATTTTAATTCATTTCAAATTGCTCACTGTTGCCCTAATTTCCACTAAATATGAGGTTAATTTCTCATTTTAAACACATCAAAAACACTTAACATCTCTCAAAATATTTTCTCTCCTGTTTTTTTCTTCTAGTGATTGGCGAAGGCAAGAACGGTTCGGGAACTCAGCAAATGTGCTATTGTTGGAGTTCCTCTTGTTGTTGTATCGTGGGAGATAGACTACCAACAAACTTAGCACCATCGGAGTGGTAGGAAATCTGTCTTACAGAAACTGCAATTGGGCAGGCCTCAATACGATTCCGATTTTTCGTTTCCAAATGGGTTTGATCTAAAATTTTATCTATTTTATTTCATATCTTTTGAGTTTTATTTTGTTCGTTTAAATAATAATAATTTAGTTTGCTTTATTTTATTATTATTTTTTTGGATTAACCACTTATTGTCCAACATGCTTCTCCCACACTTTTCATTGTTGGAACTCCAAGGCCTCAAGTATGTTGTTAAAACATGAGATTGAGGTCCTCAACACAAATAGCATTGTTCATTCTGTTCTTTTTCTTGTATGCTTTAATTGTTCTGGCAGTTGAGCAACTGCTTCTTGGTGTGCATGAAAGATGATAGTATTGAAGGAATATATGAAACTTTGAAATAGTGTGCGGTTATCAACAAATCTGCTGGAGGTATTGATGTTTCAATTCATAATATATCCGTGGAACAAATGGTACATCTAACAGAATTCTCAAAATGTTGCGGGTGTTTAATGATACCGCTCGATATGTTGATCAAGGAGGGGGGGAAAGAAAGGGTCTACTTGATTCTTTATGATGTTTTATGTTAAAAGTTTTGGTTTTGATTTGTTCAGGTGTTTTTGCTGTATATTTGGAGCCATGGCATGCTGACATTTTTAAATTTATGGATCTTAGGAAGAACCATGGAAAGGTACTTCTATATTGCGTGGATCTGTTTGCATGAGCTATAATGTTTGGTTGTTAAGTTCTAAATTTCTTATTTGCTGCAATAGTGTATAATATAATGTTATGTCTCTAAATATTGTATCTACAGGAAGAGCACCGAGCTTGTGATCTATTTATGCCCTTTGGGTGCCTGATCTTTTTATGCAAAGAGTCCTGAGTAATGGGAAATGGTCCATTATTCTGTCCTATTGAGGATCCAGGTTGTAACTCTCTAAACTTGACTTAGAATAGATCGACATCTAAAAAATCACCTTTAAAAACTTTTTCCTCAAGTAATAAATTTTAAGTTTAAAATTAAATTAATTACAAAAATATCACAAGTATCATAAAAAAATATTAAATCACTTTCTGATTTTTGTATAAAACACATTAAAATTCGATAATGCATGCGAAAACAAAGTTCAAAATATAATATCTCAAAGTTCGATTATATACTTATTCCAAATCATAAAATAAAAATAATCTGAAAACCTAAAATAAAATTCATATCGATAATAATGTTTGAATTAAATACGAGATGCTCCATGTACTGAAAACCTAAAATAAAATTCATATCGATAATAATGCTTAAAGAGTCTGAATATCTGAAAGAAAAAATAGGGGAGTGAGCTATGAAACTCGATGTCTCTAAGGTGCAACATATCAGAATAGATATATAAGTAAAAATAATAATATTCTTCTTGTAAATAGTTTCTCAGATATCAAATATCAAACAAATACGGGTCATGATGCGTGTAATGATGTCATGCGCAATACATAAATCCCAACTAGTCACCAATCCGAATAGAGGAGTTCCCCAGAACTCTCATCTACATCGTCACCAAAATCCGAAAGTGGTCTTAGAGCTTCCGAACTGGAATGTTGTCACAACTTCCTCCATACACAAATAACATCCCATGCACATATGATAATGCATCATGATTTGAAGATTCAAAAATAATTCCGATAAAATCCGATATCAAAATATCTGAAATTACAATATATCCGAAATATCATTTTCATAAGATAATAAAATCACAAAAGTGCATAATCTAAATATCTAAAAGTTTAGATATTTTTTTCAAATCATAATGGCATGTATGCATTGTAACACAAGTGCACAATCAGAGTCAAAATATCGAAATCAGATATACTATCAACCATAAATATTCTCAAATCAAAATGTCAAGCACGTCACAAAAATATATATATTTAATTTTAGAAGAACACGTATAACACCAAATAAAAGAACACACCTCTAAAGATCACAGCTCTAACGTTGACGATGAAGTTTTCCTCAATCCGAATTATCTCTAGCTCTAACAGGATTGGTTCCTATACAAATATTCTAAAATTAAAAACACTAACTCGAAAACTTAACAACTATGAAACATGAATCTAATAGAACTCACAAGTGTCTCGTAGAGGATTTTCTAGAGCGTTTTGAGTTGACGATGAAGGTTGTGGTACAATCTCGTCCTTAGAATCAACTTCTTCTAAAAATAATAGAGATTTTCGAATTAAAATTTTTGATCTGAATATTCCCAAAATTATAAAATATCTAAACTATCTACAATTTGCCATTGTAACAATTCTAAAAAAATCGTATAAATTAATTCGAATTTAAAATCACGGATCTAAATTATAAGACCTGATCAAATAAACCATAGGGAATGGTGAATTCAAAAGGTGTCACACATGATCACCCCACTCCAAGCATGAATCTGTGATTCATGAAAATGATTTTGAAATCACAATTAAAATCATTCTTACTATGGCACACCGTACACATAGGTTGAACACCCAGAACCCAATTCAAATATATTTTTAACGAGGTCGGTTTCGAACCAAACAAAAGACCTTACCGTAAAAACTCTTAGGCGAGATAACCGCAAAATTGATCTTCAATTTATTATTTTTAATTTCCAGCAACACATGATGATACTAATAATCCTTTATTCCATAAATCAAAATCACACATTGATTTGCCATCGTAAATTAACTTCACCCCAAAACAAATTACTAACATTGTACCGAAGCTTGATCAGAACCAAAGAGGGCGTGAAAGATGATTAACTCGAAAGAAAAAGTATAAGAACAAAGTCTATGTTGAAATTTGTTGAGATGCCTAAAGGTGAAAGAAAGAGGGAGAGATAACGAGAGAGCGAGGTGAGCGGCGCAACTCAAAGCTAAAACTCTGAATCAGAATTTAAAATACCCAAATTAATACTTAAAATACAAGGCAAGTCCTAAAAACTCTAGGGTTCACAAAAATAACTACCAAATTTTTTTTTTACAAACAGTTCCCTAACTTCCATTTCCAAACAATTAGGCCATTTAAAATTGATTTAAAACTCAAATTCAATCTAGGTTTCAAAATTAAAATTCTCAATTTTCTTTAAGTTTTCGAATTAGAATATCGATCATTAAAGATTTCTAAAATGAGAATAATTTGGGGTGTTACACAGGTCTTGAATATTGTTGAAGTGAAGAATTTGAAAAGTTGTATATTCATTATGAAAGAGGGGTTAATAATGCTTTTAAATTTTTTTAATAAAAAAAATTACTAAAAGTACTTTTGTTTAATATCTAGGGTAAGGCAAAGTAGGTTGTCCAAGCACATAACCTGTGGTTTGAAATCCTGAAATCATTGATGGAAACTGGGACCCCTTACATGATTTGTTCGAACAAGCTTTTTAATTTATCGAGTTCTTATGTTGTATGATAAACTTTATCATCTCAACCCTTTATTTTCCTCACTTTTATTTCAGGAAAGATGCAATAAAAAAAGCAAACAACAAAATCTTTAAATTTGTACACTGAGATAATAGAATATACAAGTCCAACAAAAACTATTGTTTGCACTACCTAGATTTGTGAGGGAAAAGTCAAGTGATAGTTCTCATGATAAAGATAGTGTCTCCTTTTGTCTATTATTTACACAATTAGACGAATTACTTATTTTCTCTTTAGGAAGTTCTGTAATAACTCATTTAACCAAAAAAATAACATATGTCATTATCAAACCAGATCCATTACAACCAATCTAAGCCCAATACTTATAACCCAATTAACCCAATATGAAACCCAGCAGCTCACACATCAAACCCAAATTATAAATCCAATACCAAACCCTAATTAAGGTAAACAAAACCATAACCATTAGTCTTCCTTATCTGCTGCCGCTGTCGCTGCCCTCTCCCTTTTCCGATCACCGGCGTGTGACGACCACGTGTGACACTTTGAATGACGCATGGTCGTCATGCACGATGTTATTTTCTCCCATATCGGCCACCGCCCTACCGCCCATGTCAGACTCCACAGACCCGCAAGAATTAAAATGAAGATATTAGATCTAAAATCAGATTTGAAAAGGAGCAAAGATCTTTTACTTTACTTTTGTTTATTATATGTGTAAAATCGGGTATATAAACCTAAAACAAAATTATTATAAGGGGCTTCTCCCTCACGAATGCGTTATCGAATGAAAAATCCATAAGCATTCGAACCCAAACAAAAAATCATCATCACAAATCCAAACATACAGAAAAATAAGAGAGGAAACCGACACTAAGACATTCGAAACAAAAGCGGAGAAAAGAGACTAAGATCGGAAGCGAATCGGAATGAAAAAGGTAAAAAAAAAGAGAGAAAATATTCAAACTTATCTTGTAGATCTAGCCTTTTACGTTGATTTTTACGAAAATCCGAGCTTGGATCCATAATCTACATGTTGAGATCTATCAGAACGCCCCTTTGTTTTTCGTTTTCGGCGAACGATGCGACAGACGACAACCACAGATTGTGGTTTTTCTCTGTCGGAGTCCCCAGTGAACCAGAGAGCTTTAAAGCTCTGTGAATTTTAGTTTTATGAAGAAGAAACAAGTGAAAAAAATATTAAAAGGGGTATTTAAATAGCAACCAAAACGATGTCATTTTGGTGCACCTGGGATACTGGTATCGATACCATTTTTAAATACTCTTACAAGTCACTTTTATACGAGGGTATCGATACCATGAGGACAGGTATCGATACACCTGAGATTTTTCAAGGCTTGTTCTTGAGATCAAGAACAGGTATTGAAACAAGGTTCGATACCAAAACTTTCTGCCAATCCATGTTTCGATACTGGTATCAAAACATCTTGGTTAATTTTCAAATTATTTTTTAATTTTAAAAATATGACTCATGGTATCGATACAGGTATCGATACACCCTTAATACCCAACGGCTATTTTCAAGCATTAAATGAGTCGACCATTGCTGTCAGTTAATTTTGATTGATGGTTAGCCTGTATCGAAACAAGGTTCGATACTGAGCATCACAGAAACTTTTTATATTGAAACAGGTATCGATACACCCCTTATTAAATGCACAACGACTCTTTCTATTTCTGGCTTGTTTCGAAACAGGTACCCCGTGTTTCAATACCACCTACTGTAGAGTGCATTTAAGATGGAAAGATGAAGCTCCAACGTCCCTATTTACTTTCCCAACAACCTCAACGGTTTGAAATCAATGAGAAGGTATAAAAAGAAGCATTTTCAACAACATTAAGCATGAATTGAACCTCAAGCAAAATCCAAGCAAATCAAATCCAACTCCAAGCACTTATTGCATATCCTAGCCTCCCAACTTGTGATCTTAATTTGATTCTTGTAATTCTTAAGTTTGGGGAGAGTTAATTTGTATTTGTGGGCATATATTTCTTGTGAGAGAATTTCTTTTAGCCCTTTCTTTCTCTTGTAACTTCTTGTGAGATTGAAATCAATTTTTGGTAGAAAATTAATTTGTTTGTAAAGGTTATCCCTTGAACCTAGAAAAAGGTTGAATTCAATAGTGAATTGGTTCAAAATCCTTAGTGGAAGCTAAGGTAGTGGATGTAGAGCTTTTTCGAAGCTTGAACTACTATAAATTCTTTGTTCTTCAACTCTAGCATTTTTACCAAAAATTTTACCCCAATTTTTTTTCTTAATTTGTCAATTCACTCCCCTCTTGGTCATCTTACAAGATTGATCAACTCAACAATTGGTATCAGAGCCTAATCTTTGAAGAGATTCACATCTACCAAAGAAGATCCAAGATGTTTTGATCAAATCTATAAGTCAAGATTCAATGGCCTCCATCTCCGGTTCATGGAATGAATCACACTCCATCACCAAGCCGCCCTTCTTCAATGGGGACAACTATCCCTATTGGGAGAATAGGATGGGGCTATTCATCAATTCAAATGATTATGTCCTTTGGGATATAATCGAGGATGGACCCTCAATTCCAATGAAGCAAGAAGGAGACTGAAAAGTACCAAAAAGAAGAAATGAGATGACCGATGAAGAAAGAAGGAGGATGTCCACAAATGACAAAGGTCTTCACATCCTCTTTTGTGCACTAGGGCCCGACATCTACTCCAAGAAGTCTTCATGTACAAGTGCCAAAGAAGTTTGGGATTCTTTGGAGACCACCTATGAGGGCACCAATGATGTTAAGGAAACCAAGATTGGTCTATTCAATCTAAGTTATGAGAACTTTAAGATGGATCCGGATGAAGACATCACCAAAATGTTTGATAGATTGTTGGTGATTGTAAATGGTCTCAAGGGTTTCGGTGAGATCATTCCGAAAAAAATCTTGTTCGAAAGCTTATATATTCTCTTTCCAAATCTTGGGATAGCAAGAGGACGACTATCATAGAAGCCAAGGACCTCAAGACTCTCAAACTTGATGCTCTTGTGGGATCTCTTCTTACCCATGAGATCATGAAGAAAGGAAGAGAAGAGGAGAAAAAGAAGGAAGAGGTGAAGATTGAAAAGAGGGAAGTTGAAAAAAAGAAGCAAGGGATTGCTCTTAAAGCTTCATGTTCACAAGAAGAAGTGGACACTAGTGAAGAAGAAGATCTAGAGGAATTGGCCATGGTGGCTAAAAGATTCACTAGTCTTATGAGGGCAAATAGGAATAGAAGATTCCAAAGAAAGAGAGACTTCAAGGCAAAGGGAAAAGAAGAGGAGAAAGATCAAATCATTTGCTATGAATGCAAGAAGCCCGTTCACATTTGGACCGATTGCCCTTTATACAAAAGGAAGGGTTTTGAGAAGAAGAAGAAACAAAAGGCTCATGTTGCAACTTGGAGTGATGAGGAGTCATCATCCGATAAGGACAACGAAGTAGCCAACTTGTGTCTCATGGATCTTGATGAGCCTAAGGTAACCCTCCAACCATCTTGTAACGATTTATCTTATGATGAACTTTATGATGCTTATGATGAATTACAAGATGTGTATGATGAGTTGGTTTTAAAGTTCAAAGAATCAATTTTGAAAAGCAAGAAAATCATTTCCGATTTAGAAATAAAAAATGATTCTTTGACAAAAACAATCTTGGATTTAGAAGAAAAGGTTATTGATTTAAACGAAGACTTAAAATTTTTTCAAAAAGAAAATGTTGATTTGAACAACCTTATTTCTAGCTTGAGTGAAAATCACCACAAGGTGGTGAATGAGCTTAAGGAACAAATCAAAGTGGTTGGGAGTTCAACTTTTGAAAAAGGAAGCTCTTCAAAACCCAACCATGTGAAAAAGAATTTTTATGACAACAAACAAAGAAATTTTCAAAGGCATTCTAGGCATAGAAAAATTAGGAGTATTTGAGTTCCCAAGGAACTCATTGTTTCTAATAATTTAAATACAAGGAACCAAGATTTTAGGGACTAACACTCATGGACCCAAAATGGTTTGGGTACCAAAAATCAAACACTAAATCTTTGTTTGTAGGTTGAGCGTTGCTTCAAGGTCAAAGCTTCAAGTCAAAACATGTGGTACCTTGATAGTGGATGCTCAAGGCATATGACCGGAGATAAGGGACGCTTTAAGGAGTTAGAGCTCAAAAAGGGTGGAGTAGTGACTTTTGGTGACAACTCCAAAAGCCAAATTAAGGGTATTGGCTCTATTGGTAATCACTCCTCTATTTTTATTGAAAATGTCTTGCTTATTGATGGTCTTAAGCATAATTTGTTGAGGTCAATTATGTGATAAGGGTTTTTATGTTTCTTTTGATAAAAGTG
Organism: Abelmoschus esculentus; assembly: GCA_035048815.1. NCBI lineage: Eukaryota > Viridiplantae > Streptophyta > Magnoliopsida > Malvales > Malvaceae > Abelmoschus > Abelmoschus esculentus. The sequence goes on along the minus strand of JAUCBN010000008.1, from coordinate 16,263,447 downwards.
GTTGCAAAATAATTGACATAGAATCCAATAGAATAATGCTCATAGGTCATCGCATAGGAAATATTTACATGGTGCATCTAGATGATATTAATTTTTCTCATGCATGCTTAGTTGGTAATAATAAAAATGATGCATGGTTATGGCATGGAAAATTAGGGCATGCTAGCATAGGTGTTCTAGAGAAACTAGTCTCCCAAAATCTAGTTAGAGGTTTACCTAAGCTCAAGTTTTCCCTAGATAAAATTTGTGATGCATGTGCTAAGGGTAAACAAAAGAGAGTTTCTTTTAAATCCATTAATGATGTTTCAACTAGTAGAGTATTGCAATTGATCCATATGGATCTCTTTGGACTTATTAGAACTACTAGCTTGGGTGGAAAATCATATGCTTTTGTTATTGTTGATGATTACTCTAGATACACTTGGGTTCTATTTTTGAGTACCAAAGATGAAGTCTTAGAAAAATTTATCACATTTTCAAACATTTGTCAAAATGACCTTGATCAAAGAATTTCTCATATTAGAAGTGATCATGGAACGAAATTTCAAAATCTAGGTTTTGAGAATTTTTGTAATGAAAATGGGATTAGCCACAATTTTTCGGCTCCTCGCACTCCTCAATAAAATGGGGTTGTTGAGACGAAGAATAGAACTTTAGAAGAAATGGCTAGAACCATGCTTTGTAAAAACAATTTACCTAAGTACTTTTGGGCGGAAGCCACAAACACTTCTTGTTATATTATAAATCGAGTAATGATTAGGCTTATTTTAAAGAAAACTCCCTATGAGATTTTAAAATCTAAAAAGCCTAACATTAGCTATTTTCATCCTTTTGGATGCAAGTGTTTTGTTTTAAATAATGGAAAAGACAATTTAGGTAAATTTGATGCAAAAAGTGATGAAGCTATTTTTCTTGGTTATGCTTCAAATTCTAAGGCTTATAGAGTTTTCAATAAAAGAATCTTAGTTGTAGAAGAGTCGATACATGTGGTTTTCGATGATAACCTTCTTCCTAGGAAGGATTCTTGTGATGATGATGATATAAGAATCATTAAAACCATTGATGATGGACAAGCATCTAAGGTGGATGAGGTTCCAAGCAATGAGGAAGCACAAGATCCTCCAATAGAAGCTTTAGGAAATATAAAGCTTGAAGAAAAGGAAGTGAGCTACCCAAAGGAGTTCAACTATGTCAAAAGTGGTGAAATCTTGGGTGATCCATCCAAGGGGGTAACTACTCGTTCTTCTCTTAGATTAATGAATCATTTTGCATTTATCTCATGTATAGAGCCCAAAAATATCAATGAAACCTTAGATGATGATTTTTGGATTTTGGCTATGCAAGAAGAGTTAAATCAATTTGAGAGAAGTAATGTATGGACATTAGTTGATAGGCCTAGTAATAAATCTACTATAGGAACTAAATGGTTTTTAGAAACAAACTAGATGAGTGGTAACATAGTGAGAAACAAAGCTAGATTAGTTGCTCAAGGTTACACTCAAGAGGAAGGAATAGATTTCGATGAAACTTATAAACCCATAGCTAGAATGGAAGTCATTAGGATGCTACTTGCATTTGCATGTTATCATGATTTCAAACTTTTTCAAATGGATGTCAAAAGTGCTTTCTTAAATGGTTTTATAAATGAAGAAGTGTATGTTGAACAACCACCGGGTTTTGAAAATTGCAATGTCTTAAACTCTCATTTCTTGATTGTAACGTGATATTTTAGTTTTAACAAAACGGTACCGTTTTGTTTAGTTTTACTTTTGTTGAAGTGTTATCGTTTTGTTTTTAGGATAAAAATACCCAAGTCTGAGATTTTATCTTATGGAATGAATGAATTATTTTCTGTCTCTTTTCCCAAATCCTCTTCCCTGCTGTCTCCTTTGTTCTATCTGTTCCTTCCCTCATTTTAATTCTGTTTTCTAATTTTGGAGTCTTACAAAGGTATCCAGAGCCACGCTTTCGGAGCCACGTTCCCGGCCATGAATGAAGATTACAGTTTGTTCTATAATGGGTTAAAATCTTTGTTCGATAGGTATTTTGCAAATCGAATCCTGTTAGTTACAATACACCAGGCGATTTATCCGATTACTCAAGAAGAGCTTCATAGAGTTTTCTCACCTTATGGGTCTGTGAAACAGATCAGTTCGTTTCCGAAATTAAATGGCGTTCAGTTCTTGATCCAATATCAAGGTTATAGGACTATCGCAACTAGTCGTTCTCTTCAGAGTCGTAACATTTACGATGGTTGTTGTCGACTTGACATTCAATTTTGGGATGATCCAAAGGTAACAGATCTTAAACTTGAATCTCAGTTAGAGAATTTGGGTAAACCGGAAACATTCGATAGAATGTCTATGAGAGAAAATGAAATTAAAGATGATGAGAATATTGATGTAAAGTGTGATAATTTGAATATAGAATTTGAGATTAATTCAAAGCATGACACAATGATGGTCAGTGAGATAGATCATGTTGGTTTGAATAACCAAAGATCAAGAGTTACAGAGTTAGTGATGTGCTTGAATCATTCTTTGACAATGGATACCAATCGGATTAAAAAAACTAAAGATATTATGCTGGAACCACCACCGGTACAAGATATGATGTTGGATTCATGTATTGTGTCTAGAGACAAATCATACCAAGAATTGCATTATTTTGTTAAAGAAAAAAATTTATATAGAAGTCTATGGGAATCGATTTTGGAAGCCATTTTTTAGAAAAGTATGTTGACAGAGTGTGTAGTAGGTGAAATTTACCATTAGAGAAGATTCCCAATGTTACTTCCCTTATGGTGTATATTGCAATGTTGTTCAATTGGTTTATTTGGAATATTGAAAATTACGATTTGTATTGCTTGAATTATGTGCATATGGGAGCAGGGAAGACATGGTACAATGATCCAAGGGATGCTGTAGTTGCTTTTGAAGAGGTGATCAAAGTCGATGGCTTTGGAAGAAAGTTCAATCCTCTTGTTACCTTTTCTACTTTTGGCAAGAAGATCATGGTGATGTCTTCTAAAATATTTGTTTGTGCTGGGATTTTATGTAGCAGATTAGTGCAAAATACTGAAGAGTTTGTTATCATTTTCTTAGAAATCTATTATTCAAAGTTCAATTATGGATTTAACTTTGGAAAGACTACTATTCGAAGAGCTTCAATCAATTATCCTCATATGGTCTCTTATTTTCAGTTACTTTATGATCTTGCACTCGAGTTATGTTCAGGAACATATAAGCATTAATGTTAAGACGAAGAGTTCTACACTAAAGAGCAAGAAAAAAAGGGATGGAAAAACTTTTGTTCAAGGTGATTTGCTGTTAGATCAGAGATTGTTTTCATGTGTCACATGTGAAATATTGTACTTTGTGTGTGTTGTTATTCTTCAACCAACAGAACAAACTGTTGGATACTTCATGTCAGTTGATTGTTACTTTTTTAATGAATGAACTGTTGATTTTATAGTAAACCAAAAATTATTCACTAATGTCGAAGAGGATGTAGCATCATCTGGGCAAAATCCTTGCACAAGGGGGATGAATAAATGTGTTCTGAATGCTTCTAATGGAAAAGAGGAAGAACTAGTGATCGAAGTTGTTGATGATTCACAGATGATTGCTAATTCTAATTCCAAAATTGAGAATGCAATCCTTGCATTAGTCCCCACATATTTTTCTATGAAGTATTCAACAAAATCCCTTGAACAACGAAGACCTTTTACATCATCGAGTGCTCTAACTGTAGCATCTGATTTACAGGATCTCAGAAACAATGTTGCGGAAAATAAAAATAATCAAGATGTTGAAGCTGAAGGTTTCTCTATCTACCAAAAAGGTCTGCCTTTGAAGACTACACCTAGCATGCTAGAAAATGAACTTAAGAAATTTGAACCTATTAAGGCTGATGGTATTCAAGTTTGGTTCCATAAAGGATTCTGTTTTGATTTTGTATCCAGTTCTCAAAGAACTAATGTTGCTCCTACAAGGGTTAAGCACTGCCTCTGGATTATGGGAGATGGTAGAATATTATCTGAACGTGAATCTATTTGGAAAGGTTTGATTTGTTATGCAAAAGGTTGAATCCATTGGCGACAATCCAGAACATAAAGAGAAAGCAATTTTTGTGAAGGTTGAAACTAGAAGCATGGAGAGATATGGCAGAATCTGGTCTCACATTTGCTGATTTTGTAGTGTTTAGTTGCCTTACTACAACTTATTTTTTGAGTGTGATGTATTTGGATCTATTGCCAATTCAAATTTTAATTTCTATCAAGACTAAGCGAGCATGGGGATATATTTGGTCCAATCATCGAAAAAAAGATCAAGTCAAATCCTCGAGGACAAGGATTGATTCAAGCGGGGAGTATTGTAACGTGTTATTTTAGTTTTAACAACACGGCACCGTTTTGTTTAGTTTCACTTTTGTTGAAGTGTTATCGTTTTGTTTTTTAGGATAAAAATACCTAAGTCTGTGATTTTATCTTATGGAATGAATGGATTATTTTCTGTTTCCTTCCCCAAATCCTCTTCTCTACTGTCTCCCTTTGCTCTATCTGTTCCTTCCCTCATTTTAATTATGTTTTCTAGTTTTGGAGTCTTACATTGATCTGTTTTGTTCAATTTTAAGGAATTCTTCAGTCAGACATTTCGGGTATTACTCCATCACGTTGGTGAGATTATAGTGTTCTTAGAGACATGATAGCTAAGAATGGAGTGATAAATTCACTTTTATTAGCACCTATGCCAACAGCTTCCACTAGTCAGATTCTTGGAATGCTTTGAGCCATATACTTCCAGTATATATAGTCGTAGAATTTTGAGGTAGTTCCTTCTTTCTCATCATTCATCCCTTGCATTGATTTGTTTTCTGTTGCTTAACATTTTGTCTTATCTTCAGTAGGAAGTTTATTGTGGTAAACAAACATCTTTTTATGCAGTCTATTGCATAAAAGATTACCGATTCACACTATTTATATTGTTGTCCTTGATTATATAGGGTCGAATGTATTATCTAAGATCTCGTGCTGCAACAGATGCAATCAAATTTAACGTCTTTTTCATCAATGAAAAATGGGAATATTTATATTGTTAGGAACTGTTATAGTAGTTATAAAAATTAGTTACTTGTACCTGCAAATTAGTTCGTTAGTTTTTCCTTTCTTTGAACTTGTATATAAAGACACTGATTGTAAGTCTTTTTCATCAATGATAAATGGGAATATTTGCATTGTTTCCTCAATTTTAATATGGTATCATGAGCCGGTTCCCATTTTTCATTTAACCCAGTTTTTGGGTTATCACCGCAAACTCACCCTATCCCTCCCTTTATTGACTTTTAGTCAAAATCCCTATTCTCTTTTCTTGCATCCTTCGGATACATCAGAAATAGTTCTCGTTTCTCATCAACTCGTTGGCCTCGAGAATTACTGTGTTTGGAGTCGCTCTATGAGAATCACTTTGTTAGCAAAGAACAAGCTCGGTTTCATTGATGGTACTTTTCGCAAGGAAACTTACGCAACAGTGATGCGTTCTCAATGGGATCGGTGTAATGCCATTGTGCTATCTTGGATCCTTAATTCGGTGAGCCATGATTTGTTCGCTGGAATTGTTTTCGCATCAAGTGCAGCATCTGTCTGGAAAGATCTGAAAGAAAGATTCCCCGAAGTTGATAGATCCCAAATTTTCTTCCTTCATCGATCAATTGCAACTCTCGTATAAGGTGATGTTTCTGTTTCTACTTATTATACTCGTTTAAGCTTCTTTGGGATGAGTAAAACTCTCTGGTTCCTTTTACCTCTTGTGATTGTGAAGTTGCGCAATAAAATTTGGCTCATCTTGTTCAGCAACGTCTTTTTCAGTTCTTAATGGGTCTCAATGAAACTTACTCAACACTTCGCAGCAAAATCCTGATTATGAAACCACTTCCATTAGTTAATCAGGCGTATTCGATGATTGTAAAAGAAGAATCAAAACGTATCCAATTGTCTGGAGGTACGGTTATTGAACCATCCGTAATGTTTTCCAATGCTTCAAAAGGATCTGATCACAAACGTTTCTCGGGTACATAAGATTACTGTAAGATCGAAGGACATCGTGGCGACTCTTGTTATAGGCTAATTGGGTTTCCATCTAACTTCAAATTCAATAAGAAAAGGAATCCCTCGGCTTTGGCAGTGGCTACAAAATTTTCTCAACAACATGATTCACCTGATGACTCTCTTAATGTCTCGGTTACTGAAGTTGATCTTGTTTTCACTACCGAGTAATACAATCAGATTCTCAACATGTTAAACAAAGCCCCTGATTCCATGGATTCCTTTGTGAATCTTGCAGGTATTGTTGCTAAGAATTGTCCTGTTGGTTCTTCAATTCGCTGGATTTTGGATACAGTAGCCACAAATCATATATTATCTGATTTTGAGAGTTTGTGTTTTCCTGTTTTATGCTCCAATCCACACTTTGTTCATCTTTCAAATGGTAAAACTGAAAAGGTTACTCATTTTGGTTCTCATCCTTTAAATTCTAATTTCTTTCTCACTAAGGTCTTGTTTGTTCCCAATTTTTCTCACAATTTGTTGTCTGCTTCCAGATTAGTTAAAGACCATGGGTGTGTTGTCTCCTTTTATCCTAATCTATGTTTCTTGTAGGACCACTCGAGTGGCAAGGTCATGGGGATTGGTAGAGAGTCTAAAGGCCTTTTTTACTTTGAATCGGCTAAAGGTGTCTCTGGTTTGTCTACCCCTGATCATTGTAATAAAATTGTTGTTTCTAGTGTTAATCATGATTCTTCTTTATCTTCTCATGTACCTTTGAATTCTAAAATAAAACTTTGGCATGCTAGTTTAGGACATGCATCCATTAGCACTATGAATAAAATGTTCATTCCTGTATCTGATAAATCTGATTGCACAAGTATGCATCCTTGTATTGTGTGTCCCTTAGCTAAACAAACTAGATTGCCTTTTTCGATAAGTCATTCTAGAACTCAAGCTCCATTTGACCTTTTACATTTAGATCTTTGTGGACCTTATAAGGTCTCTACTCACGCTGGCAATAGATATTTTCTCACCATAGTTGATGATTGTTCTTGAATAATTTGGGTATATTTGCTGAAAGTCAAATCTGATGTTATTCTGTTTCTCAAACAATTTTTGATTCTTGTTCAAAATCAATTTTCAGCTCATCCTAAAATCATTTCGTAGTGATAATGGAACAAAGTTTTTTAACTCTGCATGCTCATCTTTGTTTCAATCCCTAGGAATAGTTCACCAAAGTTCTTGTGTCTATACTCTGCAACAAAATGGAGTGGTTGAACGTAAATATCGACACCTTTTAGAAGTAGCTCGTGCCCTTAAATTACAATCTGACATGCATACTAAATTTTGGGGAGAATGTGTTTTAACAGCCTGCTTTATCATCAATAGGTTACCTTCTAAAATACTTGATTGGAAATCTCCTATGAGTCATTCTATAACAAAAAACCAGACTTTTTATTTTTTAAAGTTTTTGGATGCCTTTGTTATGCAACCACTCCAAATCAGCATGATAAATTTCAACCAAAAGCTATTGTTGCTGTGTTTATGGGTTATAAAACCACTCAAAAGGGATATTTTTTACTAAATCTTGCTACTCAAAATTTTTTTATCAATCGTGATGTTAAATTCTTTGAACACATTTTCCCTTTACATTTCCAATTCAAAATTCTTCACCTTTTTTCCCACGTCCAATATAATTTCAGATTATGATTTTTTAAGCCTCTCCTTTCAACCTTCAATTCCATCCATTCTTATTACTCCTGTGCCTTCTAATCCCACACCATCTCATCCTATCACTTCTTATCCCATCACACCCGCTCCTCTTATTCCTTCATCAACACTCAATGTTCATTCTTCTCAAGCCTCATTAACTTCAGTACATACTATGGAATAGTCATCTCCAATACTTGACCGGTAACCCCTAATTCCGATCTAATTTCTTAGATCGAAACTTAGAAATCAAGTTATAAAAACTTTCCTCTCAAGTAAGCATTTTAGGTTAAATAATTTTAAAATTAGGGTTACTTTGGCAAATTGAGAAAACAGATTGAGAATTTCAATTTTATAAATATAAATGCTTAAAATAATATCCCAATAAACAAGAAAGCATCTGAAAATAATTTCATAAAATCATGTATCCAATAAATTCCAAATCAAATATCTCAATGTTCGAATTATACAGTATTTCATATTAAGTAAAATCATTAAGATGAAGTAATTAAAGATGTTCATACTGAAATAAATATCTTTGAGTAATATGCGAGATGCTCCAAGTACCAGTTCGCCTAAACAGGTATGAGGATCTGAAAAGCAGAATAAAAGGGTGTAAACTAAAGAGCTTAGTGTGTCTCTATAGTGCAAGTGGTCACAAACAAAACAGGTTTTAGATTTCTGAAAAGTTTCTGAAAATATTTCTAAATTCAAGAAAAAAAACTGAAGTATGATAAGCTATAATGACGGACGCATGATAGAAAACCAGAGGGCCCGATATCAGAAATCATACAAAGTAGAGGATTATCCTCGCTAGAGTGGAGGTTTCCCTAGCCAAAGTGGAGGATTATCCTCGCCGAAGTAGAGGTTTCCCTCGCCAGAGTGGAGGTTTCCCTCACATTACTGATATTAAATCCATAAAATGTTTTCGATGTCAAAACATGATATGATTTACAAAATCATAAATTAGAACTCTTTCGAGTAGCAATGTTTTAGAAAATCAGAAGCTTGGTTTGAAAATAGGATGCATATTCCATGCATGATGATACCATGTATAAACAGATAACAGTCTCAAATATCAAATCAAGCAATGTACAGATAATGTTTTAGAGATACACAGAATATATTAAAATACACTATAAGCACAAAAATATGTAGCACAAGAAGAGACACACCTTAAGCAACCGAAGCTCTAACTCTGAGATGGACGCGTCTCGTGTTCTGATCTAGCTGAAACAGAACCTACGAGGTAACATAACTGAATTACTATTCATAGCTAAAATTAAGCCACCAACTAAACTAAACTTTGAACCGAAGCTTACTCATATGACGGTCTCGAAGAACATGCTCGATCGGTACAAACAATAGGAGGTAACTCAAGGGCTTCAAAAATGTTGACACCTGAATGGAAGAAGATTCTGAATTAAATTCTCTATAAACAACTTTCAGACTCTAAAAACAATTCAGATGAAAAAACACTAAAAATGAGGCTTTCGGGTTTAAATTTGATAAAACATATGACGGGTACGGACTCAGAACGTCAAAAAAGGTCAAAGATAAGATTTTTCGAAAAAGTCAACTTTTGGTCAAAGTCAACCTGGTCAAAGTCAAAGTCAACTTAGAAGTCAGTCAAACTTTGATTGGTCAAAGGTCAAAAGTCAAAGTAAAACTTTGACTGGTCTAAAGTCAACAGGTCAAAGGTGGTCGAAGTCCATGGTCAACTGGTCAGGGTCAAACTCGGTCAAAGGTCAACAAGGTCAAGTTCATCTTGGTCAAAGCTGAGTCAACGGTCAAACTCGGATAAACGGGTCGGTCAATTTGTTAAACAATCAAAGTGGGTCAAAACCGGTTTGGATCCTTGATAAGCAGCAAAAAAACAACAATTGGATTTGCGACAATCACGATCGTTCGACAATTCGAATCTTTAGCCTCCACGAATATCGTCTCGGCCTCTACTTAGTTCACCGGTTGATAAAGCAAAATCTCGAAAAACTATTTTTTGTGATTCTAGGGTTTGGGAATTCAAAATCTCTATCTTGGCTGCTAGACCAAAAGATCCTTTATATAGGCGTAACCCTATGTATAAGAGTTTGATTCCGAGTTTGTTTAGGAAATAATTAACATTATTATTTCTTTAAATTTCGAAATCTATATTTAATTCGAATTTAAAAAGGGATATAATTACTTTAATTATATCCTTTATATTTAAAATTCGGGATTAAATATAATATACTTATACATATATATTTTTACTCATTTTCAACCATTGAGTGTGACCCTGTAGGCTCATTGTAACGTTAGTTATAATATTAGAACAATTCTAATATTACAAACAATGAGTGACATCTAGCAATATATCATTCTCATCTAAGTTACAAGAGATCATGATTCAATGTATCATGTTCGTGACCAACTCTTTTAATGTATTATATCCTTTTGTCCTTTTATATCTTTAATAGGCACAAGTCTTGGAATAGTCACACTTGTATAGCCTATTTTAATGTTTCTTGATATCTAGAGTGGACTATTTTTAATGAATAATTTGTGATATCTCATATCAACATAGCATGGCCATGCATTTCTAGTATCACTCAATCAAGTGGCCTTTGATATATTTTCCTATTATGTAGGAAGGATAAATCCTATCTTGATTATTCACATGTCGCTACATATATTGTAATATGTTCAATGTCAGTTTTTATAGTGTAACTAATTATGGAACACATTTAACTGCATCAAAACATAAAACAACATATGTTGAGATAGTAATAATCTCAACTCTAAGGATCATACATGTAGTTGTCACTATGAGCAATATCGTGATCGTCACATAATAATCCAAGATACATACTCATAGTGGGTCAATCCAATATATTATTCTCTACTAATATATTCATATATTAATTCTGACATCTCTATGTCAATGACAACTCATTGTCATCAATTAATCACATGTTAGTCTTAAGCGTATTATTATTGTCCATACCCATAATAATACTTGACTAAGGATCTTTTAATAATAATACGTATATTATTATATGGACTTTATTGTTTCTTAGTTTATGTGACACATATATCTGAAAACAATAATGGTAATGTCTTTATTCAATAAAATTGATAAATAAAAGTTTCTATACAATTATCATATGATTGGTCTTTGGGCATATTCTAACAACCACATCCGAGTTAGTATGGTTGAATAGTTTACTCATTGAACTTGGTTGCAATAGAAAACTTCCCATCAAACTATATTGTGATAGTAAAGTTGCATTACAGATTGCTGTGAACCCTGTATTTCATGAACGCGCCAAAAACATAGATATTAACTATCATTTTGTTAGAGAAAAGATACAAGAAGGTCTGCTCAAAACAGAGCATGTTTCCTCAACAGATCATCTAGCAGATATCTTTACTAAAGTTTTGGTTTACTTGATACAATATGAAATAAACTCAATGGTGACGATAATAGAAGTGTTGGAGTTAGCCTTAGAAGATAGACTCTTTGTACTTTTTTATCTTTATGTTTAGCTCAACGGCCCAAATCGTCTCCTTTCCTTGTCATCTTCTTGTCACTTGGTAGTCAAGAACGGCTTTAATTTTAAAGGGGTTCGTATAAAATCATGTGTTTCATTTAATTTGGTATCAGATTTTAAATATTGTTTTGAGGTCTAGTTTAATATTGTTTTTAAAAAGTTTAGTAAAATATTCTCTTAATTTTTTTTTCAGAAGTGATTTTTGATTTTTAAATTTTAGATTTAAATATTAAGTATTATTAAAAATGTTTTTAAGAAGATAAATAATTATTTTTGACCTGATTTCATAACCTATATATAAATGATATATAATTTTTTAATATTAATATATGAAATATATTAATTAAATAATCATAAAATATAAAAAAAATATTTTTATTAATAAATATATATTTTGTAATTTTATATGTTTTATGAAAATATAATAAATTTAAACTATTTTATTCAATATAAATAATTTTTAAACTGGAAATATTTGATTATTTATATCTTCGTGAAAATTATAAATTTATAAACTATAAGTAAATAAAGTTTAAATTTGTAATTTGAATCTCAAAAGTACTTTTCTAATCGCAAAAGCTAAAAATTTCAACTTTTACGTTTGGGTTGAAAATCATTTTTTAAATATTTTTTTCTCAAAAAATTAATTGTTTAGTATTGTCTCAGGTTCAAATCAGCTTTTGAAGCCAAAAATTTATTTGAAAAATAATACTAAACAAAGTTTGAGTAATTATGAAGGCAAACATGAGTGATATTAATTATGTTGAAAGACATACGTGATTAACGTTGATGAAATAAAATTTAAGATCTGTTGTTTGTGAAAGCTTTGAGTTTTTAGGAAGAAAAAAATAAAAAGATAACAGTAGAAGTTAAATTTATGATATAATAATTTTGAGTGTCGTCATTTTGACAAGAACTGTTATATTAAAAAAATTTCATTACTCAAAACTAATCTTTAGCGGCGTTTTTTAGTTCTATATTGGAGTTTTTTAGCGCCGTTAAAAACTTCTCCGGTGCTTCAAAAAGCGTCACAAGAAGTGCCACAGAAACCATTGCCGCAAAAAATTATGGCGTTTTTGGACAAAAAATGCCACGATAGGTTGAGATCTATAGCGGCAGTTTAGAACACAAATGCCGCATGAGACCTATTCTATGGTTGTGATGCGTGCTGAACATGCGCAATTGGAGTGCAAGTGTACACGTCAAGTAATAAAGTGATAAATATTATCGAGTTATCATCTCCTCAAGGATTGGTGTACTTAATATGCTTCCTTTGATCTTCTTGCCCTGTAAAACAAAAGTAAAAACACAAATAAGTTTGAGTATTGATTAAACTAAATAAACTAAACTAAATAAGGTGAGGTCAAATTTGAGAAAGAGGGTAGGATCCAGTTGTGTTGTATAATGGATTTGATTGATCTGCATCTGTCCAATGCAATGGCACTGCACTACCTCGACAATACTGCAGATACTGTCTTCGGCAACGACAGTGTTCACTGTTGCAACAATCTCTTGCTCTTGGGCAGATTTACCAAAGTTCGGCAAAGTATATTTAATTGGCTCCGCGTATCCTTAAGTCGAAACACTGTTGAAGGTCAGTCCTTGATGATACCTCCCGGCGTTAATCAATTATAATCGATAACCAATCTTACACTTCTTTTAGTTGCTGAAATTCTAACATATTCCTAGGTCGAGTTAGTACCCTCCAACCAAGTCGAATACCGCACATACTCCTTTCGTGAGTCTAACTCTCTCGAGTCTAGACAAATAGATTACTCACAAACTTTCCTCCCGGTCTTGGATGCAAGAACAAAGAATGGCAAAGAGTAAGCAAATTTTGATATTTTATTGCATTAAAACAAGAAATAAGATATAATCTCCTCTCACAAATACTTGACAACCTTCACCAAAACCCTAAGAGAAATTAGAATATGATAGGAAGAATTGTTCCTAAGATAAAAACTCTCTCAAATTTGGCTCTCAAGGTCCTCCCTTAATCCCTAGGACGACTATGCCTTATATAGGCTTGGCCTAGAGCAAACCTTTCTTAATTAGATTACAACTTCGAGTAGGGAACATGTTATGTACATAGGATAAATTTTTTCAAGTTTAATCTTCTAGAAGGTTTCTTTCTCGTGTGACCTTATCCTTGGGCTTTTCTTGTGTTGTTCAGCTCCGATTCTTGGTCTTCTTTTTCAGCAGCCTTCTCCTCATTTTTCTCTTTTAATTGTCAGCCATATTACTTTTTATCCTCTGTTGCCTCGACATCAGGTCCTGCCTCAGTCTCATTCTGCTGCCTCGGCAATACATGTTCCTACACAGATATAAAAATGTAGTAAAGTATGCATTTTCTACAAATATTATCTTCAATGGCATAATCCCTAAATATATCACATTAAATACATGTATTGGTTCAAGTGGGTGTAGAATTGATGATAAGTGCTCATGAAAAGTGTCGAAAGTGATAGTGAGTTGAGCACTTATCACCCCCCAAACTCGAACTATTGCTTGTCCTCAAGCAAACCATCAATTTTTCAAACTCTATTATGACTTGGTCTTATGTTTCCATCTATTCTCCCCACCATAACTATGTCTCTCTTTTAGGCTTAACCTTTCGGTTACCTAAGAGTGTACCTAGAAGACAAACTATAAGGTTAGTGTGTGCGTACGTTTTTGTGGACAAGTTTGATTAAAGGCCTTCTTAGATGAACTCTAAGTTCAAGACAAATAAACTTGGATTTAGTGTACTCTTCTTATAACAACAATTCCTTGAGCGAATTTTGGGTACCTCAAGTATTGTGTTTTCTATTTATTAACTCCTTATTTCTTTTGCTATTCCTTTATGCATACTAGAGCCAATTTCAGGCACCTCTAGTATGGAGAAGAGTATTTCCTAGAGCCAGTCATAGACACCTCTAGTCATCTTTCCAAAGATCTAAGTCTTTATCACCTAAGTTCATTAAAAGAATTCTTATAGCCAAACAAGTCGCAAAAGTGTTTTTAAAGTTTAACCTTATAGTAGACTTCTAAGTTTTTCTCCTCAAGTATCCTAGAATTAAGCCTTCAAAACAGATCTTAACTATGATAAGGAGAAAGATTTCTATTGCGTTCAAGAATAAACTAAGACAATATTGATGAAGGGCAGTACAAGAGTATGGCAACAGTTTCAAGTAAAGTGATGGACTTAAAACAAAAAATTTATCACTAAAAATTTCCTTTTCATGGTAAGGTCGCGATAGTAGTTTGCCTCAGTAGTGGCTCTACACCCCCAAACTCAAACCTAGCATTGTCCTTAATGCTTAATTTAGGGGTGAGCAGTAAGTAAAAAGAATATAAGCAGTAAAAAAACAATTATATGAACAACAATAAAAAAAAAGAAGAGAAATTATAATGATTCAGAAGAGTTTTCTTCCACAATTTGTTTCCTTTGTCTAGCTGCTGATTGTTGTACCCTTTGTGATGGAGATAGCTTTTCTCTTCTCAGTGGCTGAACTCTCGTTGATGTTGCTCGTTGTATTGGAGCATTGACCTCTTCTCCTCCTTCATCGTCTGTGTCCATTATCTTCGTTCCTCCTTCGTTTTCTGGATCTGCCCCAGCATTCTGGATGCTTTGCTCGGCATCAAGTGATCTGTGGTAGACGTATTCATCGATTTCCCTTGAAAGACTTCCCATTGGGATTGGGTATCTTTGGGGAGTGCTGAAGATTGCCCTTCGCTTGGAAGGTCTTCTGCTTGCAAATGATATCGCGACAGCGTTTGCTGCCCTAGATGGGCCAACTGCATTGAACTGCTATTGTGGTCTGGAGGGGAAGAATGGCCTCGGTCCTGGGGCTGGAGTAGTATCTGTGTAGGACGCTACCGTGACGAATATATTTGCAGGGATTTCTGGGAATTACGCCCCATGGTTGGGAAAGTTCTACATCATTATTTAGGCAAGAGTGTTATTGAAGTCTCTTTGGTATTCCATATATCTCTGCTGGCGAAGGTCCATCGCTTCCATCCTCTGAAGAATTTCTTGGTAGGGGTCTGCTACGGTAATGGCTTGGGTAGTGCCTAGTGTCACGTCCGTAGAACTCTTCTACTCTAGAACGTGCGGCCTTAGACGCTTTTGCTCGATGCAACGCCTAAGTAAGCCTAAACAGATCAAAGCTAGAGTGCTAAGATCTCTGCGGAAATAAAAGGAACTTTGAAAGGTAAAGAAGACAAGAGAGATTGAGTGAATGCTCTTGATTACTCAAAGAAGAAGTGTGTCAAATGAGGTGGGGGAAAGCCTCTATTTATAGTTAGAGCCCCCTACATCCAACGGTTAAGAAAAGAGTACATCAACGGTTGAGATTCAACCTTATCCCTAAATCTCCTAATTTATGCTACATACCATATTTACAAAGATTAAGAGATAGGATAAGATTCAATGTGATAATCTTGCCAAATCTGATGGAAAAGGTTCACCAACCCCCAAGTGTTGGGCTAAATCAGAATTGGGCTCTCCAGTGTGATGGATCTTGGATTTGGGCCCCTGAGGTGCTGGATTGGGTGTTGAGACGCTCAACATGCTTTTGAGGGCATTTATAGCATCCTGTAGTGTGCTTGTATCGGGCCCTATGGTGCGGCCCGTGACATTCTCCCCCACTGAAACTAGTGACGCCCTCGTCACTCGACTGGAATGAAACCTTTTCATCTGGTCTTTGAACTGCCAAAGATCCTCGGCAAGCTCCCAACTACCTTCGCTGTCAGGAAGTCCCTTCCAAAGAACAAAATACTCGTGTCTTGGTCGGTGTCCTGGCTTACGAATGACTCTTTCTGCTTGGATGTCTCGTACCTCATTATCGTAGGAGACCTTCACTCCGACTGGCGCTCGTTGTGACTTGCCTCGATCCGGATCCAACTCATCCTGGTGGTATGGCTTGAGCAAGCTGACATGGAAAACTGGATGAGCTCGGATGGTCGAAGGCAACTCGATCCTGTAGGCCATGGTGCCTACCCGCTTCAGAACTTTGAAAGGACCCTCATATCTCCGCACAAGCCCTTTGTGCACCGTTGGGTTGCGCAAGATCCCGGTCAACTTGGCAAGGACTAGATCCCCAACTTGGAAATTCACATCCCTCCGTTTTGTGTCGTCCCACTTCTTGGTCCGTTTCCCCGCCTTGTGTAGACAAGCTCGGGCTAAGTCCTGATGGTCTTGCCACTCTTTGGCAAATTCGTGAGCTGCTGGATTAGGCCCCTCATACTTAGTGCCAACCGTGCTGGGTGTAAACGGTTGCTGCCCATTAACAATCTCGAACGGACTCTGGTTTGTCGCCTCGCTACGCTACAAGTTGTAAGAAAACTGAGCCACATCTAACAGCTTTGGCCAGTCGCGTTGCGTGGCACTCACATAGTGCCTCAAGTAGATCTCCAAAAGTGCATTCACTCGCTCGGTTTGCTCGTCGGTCTGTGGATGGACACTTGTTGAAAAGTTCAAACTCGATCCCAAGAGTTTGAACAACTCCGTCCAAAACTTCCCAGTGAACCGCATGTCTCGGTCACTAATAATCGCCTTTGGCACCCCAAAATACTTCACAACGTGCATGAGGAAAAGACGAGCAGCCTCCTTGGCTGGACAGACCTTTGATGCTGGAATAAATACCGCATACTTCGAAAACCTGTCAACAACAACCATAATGTTTGACAATCCGTCAGTAGTGGGCAAACCGACAATAAAATCCATAGAAACACTTTCCCATGGTCTCTCGGGAATTGGCAAAGGTTGCAACAATCCCGCGGGTTTCTTCATTTCAATCTTGTCTTGCTGGCATACAAGACAAGTCCTCACATAGGCTTCGACATCCTCGCCTATGCGTGGCCAGTAGTAGTGTTCGGAAATCAGTGTCATCGTTCGGTTCATCCCCGGATGACCAGCCCATTTGGAATCATGGCATTCCTTCATGAGCTCCTTGCGCAATTCTCCAAATTGAGGCACGTAGAGGCGACGTCCTCGGGTGTAAAGCATGTCTCCCTCGAGCCAAAATCTCCTGGTTTTCCCTTCTTTGGCATAGTCGATCAACATTTTGGCTGTTGGATCATGTGACAATCCTTCTTTGATGCGCTCAAACAAATGTCCGTTTGGCAAACTTACAGTCTCGATGGTGTACCTTCGGCTTAAGGCATCAGCAACAGTGTTCACTTTTCCTGACTTGTACTCCATGGAAAAGTCAAACTCTGCAAGAAACTCTTGCCAACGTGCCTGCTTCGGAGACAATTTGCTTTGGGTGAGAAAATAACTGTTGGCAACATTATCAGTGTAAACCACAAACCTGGACCCAAGAATGTGATGTCGCCAAGTGCGCAAACAATGCACTACTACTGTCATTTCCTTCTCATGGACCGTGTATCTCCTCTCGGTCTCATTGAGCTTCCGGCTTTCTTATGCAACCGGATGTCCTTCTTGCATAAGGACCCCACCAATGGCAACATCGGACGCATCGGTGTATATTTCAAAAGGCTTGGTGTAATTTGGCAACACCAAAACTGGCTCACTCGCCATGGCCTTCTTCAGTCCTTCAAAGGCTGTCTGACACTCAGTGCTCCAATCCCACGCCTTGTCTTTCTTCAAAAGCTCGGTCAAGGGTGCGGCAATATTGTCCCATCTGGGATGGGCGCGCTGATCGTGCACCACACTGGTCGGGAGCTATCCCCGCTTCCCTGATGAGCCCATGGGAAGGCGAAACCAGTAAGCATCGGAGATCGTAAAGGCTGAACCTCGGGCATGCGAGTGTCCTGAGGTACCGCACGGGTAGATGTCCCTGCGCCAAAACTCTGACCCTGTGACAAGTGGTATCAGAGCGAGGCTGTGTGCTAGCTGTTGGGCTGACCAAGCGCCCCTTGTGCTACGAGAGCGAGTCAGAGGACGAGCGTGTTAGCTCGCACCCCAAAGAGAAGAGTGTGTTCGCGAGTGGGTCCTCAAGAGACGAGGACGGGTAGGTAGGAAGCCGCAGCGAAAATTCTCCGGTTAGGTGAACTGCAATGGGACACCTCGGTAAAGTGACAGGTGGCCATGAGGTGATTGCAGGGAGTCCTGTGTCCGACATAGGAGGGCGGCCCCAGATTAGTGGGCTAGTTTGGGAGAATTGCACACTAGTTCCTGACACGTTTTCAAGAGAAGGGAAAGAGTTTCCTCCCCATGCACGAGGGCATGCATGAATTGGGTGGAGGAGAATATCACGGACCGTGAGTCGTGACTACGCGGGACCGGGCGAGATGCTTTCTGGTGGTGGGTAAAGCTTGAGAGCGGGATAGCATTAAGGGTGTAGTACGTGCCGAGCAGCTGTTCCATCTGGATGGGCGCGCTGATCGTGCACCACACTGGTCGGGAGCTATCCCCGCTTCCCTGATAAGCCCATGGGAGGGCGAAACCAGTAAGCATCGGAGATCGTAAAGGCTGAACCTCGGGCATGCGAGTATCCCGAGGTGCCGCACGGGTAGATGTTCCTGCGCCAAAACTCTGACCCCGTGACACTAGCATCTATGCCGTGTACTAGGCTCCGACAGCAATGTCGGCCGTGAACTGCTGTGGTGTTGCCTGGACAGGTTCTGCCTGTGTGATCTGTATAACTCTAAGGCAGAATTCTCTTATCCATCCCTGCCGAGTTGATGTGTATTCATCCGTGTCTTCGTTTGGTACTCCTGCTGCAATACACAAACTAGAGATTAAATAAGGGAAATATAAATGTCCACGTTCCTTCTTACTACAATCGTAAATTTCTCGTAAAATGATTTCTCTAACATATATGCTCCTCTTGTAGATGATGGATTGGATCAACACCAATCTCTTACGGTCCACTGTGCTGTTGTGGGAGGTAGGGATGAGTCATCTCTTGACAAAGGTACACCACAACTTGGCCTCGGGCTTTAGACTTTACCTTGTTATAGAACCTCTGTGGGAACCGGTTTCTTAAGGAGTGTTGTTGTAACAAAGGTCATCTTTGATCAATTCATAGTCCTGGTGGTGATGTCGTCCATAAACTCGGCATGCATATCACCTTTTGGTGCTACGCTATAGAACTCGTTGATTACTTCGACATCAAGACGGATAGGCTTGCCTCGACAGTGAACGTAGGGATTGCCTTGCTCGACCCATGTGCATAAAACTCGCGCACTATGGTGGCATTTGCATGGTCAGGTTGTAGGCAGAATAGTTGTCATTTTTGATGTTTAATTTGTTGAACAAGTAATGTTCAATGCCGAAGTTTTCCTCCTCTGATTATTGAAATTCTTGCTCCTCCCTCAATTGTCGAGCGACGAAAGATCTGTTGAATCGGTCTGCAACAGTGGCGGGGGCAAATCGAGTGTATGCTGCCATAGATGAGTTGTAAGGCTTGAGGGTTTTCGAAAGATTCTGAAAATTTCAAAAAGATTGACAGAGTATTGTGAGAACAAGATTGTAGTAGAATGCTAAAGAAATCAAGAATGTAAGAGTGAATAGTTCAAAAGAAGGATGTTGCTTATATAGGCCTCGACCTTGTAGCCGTTTTGTAGCCATTTTGAAATTACTGCCTGTTAGTATTTATTGCCACGGCGGAAAACTCAGCAGATAATCGTTACACTATTTCTACCCGTTGGGACTACTGCGACTTCTAACACTGTTTACTACCTCGGTAGAATTCCTTTTATGAACTAATTATCAATTATTCTTGTTTTTATTATTCTAAAAAGAGAAATAAACACATACATCCTAAATTAAAACTAATCCTAATATAATAGATAAAGTAGAAGGGAAAAGATTATGTTATTGGTGGAGTGCATGTAAATGCATCTCCCAATTTGCTCATCTCTTACTGGCCTGGATTTTTCTTCAAGTGTTGGCCTTTCCCTTCAGTATTTTCTGTCTCCACCTTGGGCTTAATTTTCTTACCAAATAATTTGCCGAGCGTGCTTCCAAGGCATGATATCTTGGTGTCTGCATCTTTTGTGTAAAGGGCTTTGTATTCTTTTGGATCATCAATTTTTTTCAAATTGTGGAATGCATTGAGTTTATCTTGTCGGTCATTGACCCTCATTGTCAACTCTCCATTCTCCACATCTATTAAAGTTCGTCCAGTAGGAAGGAAAGGTCTTCCCAGGATGATCGGTGCATTATCATTTGCTTCACAGTCAAAGACAAGGAAGCCGGCAGGAAAAATAAACTTGTCTACCCTTACCAATATGTTCTCTATTTTTCCTTAAAGATGAACATAAGTTCTATCCTCTAGTTGGAGCAACACTGTTGTAGGCTTTGCCCTTCCTATTCCAAACTTTTGAAAGACTAATTTGGGCATGAGATTGATGCTTGCCCCTAGATCACATAATGATTTTCCTTCATAATTGTTACCAAGCGCACATGGTATGGTAAAGCATCTAGGATCCTTCCGTTTGGGTGACATACGATTGTGTGCAACATTGCCATATATCCTTCTGTCGCTGCCACTATCTCAAACTCACCTAGCTTTTTTCTTTTAGACACAATATCTTTCAAGAATTTAGTATAGTTGGGCATTTGTTCAATTGCTTCAACAAATAGCAAGTTGATGTGGACTTGCTTTAAAATATTTAGGAATTTCTTAAACTGGTGGTCTTTCTTCTACTTTTTCAACCTTTGTGGGAAAGGTGGTGGTGGTCTCATCTCTTCCAAGGTTTCATGGGTTTGGAATTTAATACCTGGAACAACTGTGTTTCTTACTGTCTCGGCAGGTAGTTCAATTGCTGCCAAGATCTCTGCTGGGGCATTGTTCTCGTGTTCAGTCTGTTCAACATCCAAGTCTTCCTTGTCTGATTCCTCATGTGTTGTTGGTGGAACTTTGATTGCTGACTTGTCCATTGTCTCCTTAAGTTGTAGGCTACTTATTGTAGTGATTGCTTTGCATTGTTCATGGCCCATCCCCTTAGCAACTTCAGTATTGTTAGGTAGTCCCCCTGTGATCTAGTATTCTATCTTTGAGCAAAGTGACCAACTTGGGTTTCCAATAATTTATAGCAACTTCTTAGTTTTGCAGCCTTATTTCTGTTCTATTCATGAAGTCAGCAGTCCTCTTCATGAAACTACTGTTCTCAGCCATATACGATTATGTTTTCTTGATGAAGGCCTTGAGAGTATTTTCCAATGAATTCATAGGTTGTTGTTGGTGCATCTGTTGTGGCGGCAGTGACTGCTGTATCTGTTGCTGCGGTAGTGTTTGCTGATATCTTGAGGCTTAGTTAGTGGGGTTCAAGGCATTATTAGGATTGCTCCATGAAAAGTTTGGGTGCCTTTTCCATGCCGGATTGTATGTATTTGACATCATATTGTTGTTCCGGTTGTAATTTTCCACATAGAAATTAAATTCCTCATCTTGCATATACTCAAAAGAATTGATCGTTTTTACTTCATGAGTATTTTGCTGTGCTTGCATGTTCTGAACCATCTTGGTTAAAGATGTTAATTGTGTTGCCACTGAATTGGTAGATTCTAATTCATTCACTGTGGCTTGGCATCTTATTCCTCCTCGCCTAGAAGTAGGGAATTGAAAATCGTTCCTTGCGAGTTTATTCAGAATCTCAATAGCTTCTTCCGGAGCCTTGTCAAGGAGTGTGCTATTTACCGAGGCATCCAACATAATCCTTGTCGGGGCATTGGTAGCATTATAGAACATGGTTACTTGCATCCATAGTGGAAATCCATGCAGTGGACATTTGTTCAGTAACTCTCTCTAGCGTTCCCAAGCCTCGTACATAGGTTCGTCATCATCCTGTCTAAAAGAAGTAATCTCATTACGGATTCGATCATATAAGTTTATAGGGTTAAATCGCGTAATGAATTCTCGACAGATTTTACTCCAAGATCCAATAGATCCTGTCAGAATGCTATTCAACCAGGTTTTGGCCCTATCCCTCAGTGAATAGGGAAAAATTTTTAATCTCAAAATGTCTTCATGGACTCCTTGAATTTTGAAAGAGTTGCATACTTCCATGAAGGATTTGAGATGTTGTCTGCATCTTCAGTTACAGACCCACTAAATTTTCCAATAGTATTAAGCATATTGAACATCACAGGTTTGAGTTCAAAGTGAGTTGCCTCTATCTCTAGTGTAACAACTCCAGGGTTCAACCCATTCAGATCTTCCACCAGAAAATCTCTGACCGTTAACTGCCGAGGTAGTGGCTGCGACAGTGGTTGCTGTGGATGGCCTCCATTGCCTGCATGTAGGTTCTGGTTTCCTTGATTTACTGTCATGGCTCCTTGGATCTGTCTTTTAAACCATTGGCAGGTTCTCTCGATTTTTGGGTCAATCTCGTACAGTGGATTGCTAGGGTTGGCCCTGATTATACACCAAGATCAAATCAAATAAAAATAAAAAAATAACTAAAATAAAAACAAGAAAATAAAGAAAACAAAATTTAATTTCCAATTTCCAGCAACGGCGCCAAAAACTTGATGCGTGTTGAATATGCGTAATTGGAGTGCAAGAGCACACATCAAGTAATAAAGTGATAAATATTATTAAATTATCGTCTCCTTAGGGATTGATGTACTTAATATGTTTCCTTTGATCTTCTTACCCTGTAAAACAAAAGTAAAAACACAAATAAGTTTGAGTATTGATTAAACTAAATAAACTAAACTAAATAAGGTGAGATCAAATTTGAGAAAGAGGGTAGTATCTTGTTTTGTTGTATAGTGGATTTGATTGATCTGCTTCTGTCCAATGCAATTGCACTGCACTGCCTCGACAGTACTGCAGATACTGTCTTCGGCAGCGACAGTATTCTCTATCGCGGCAATCCTTTGCTCTTGGGAAGATTTACCAAAGTTCGGCAAAGTATCCTTGAATGGCTCCGCTTATCCCTAAGTCGAAACACTATTGAAGGCCAGTCCTTGATGATACCTCCCGGCGTTAATCAATTATAACCAACAACCAATCCAATATTTCTTTTAACCGCTGAAACTCTAACCTATTCCTAGGCCGAGTTAGTATCCTCCAACCAAGTAGAATACCGCACTTACTCCTTTTGTGAGTCTAACTCTCCCGAGTCTAGACAAATAGATTACTTACAAACTTTCCTACCGGACTTGGATGCAAGAACAAAGAATGGCAAAGAGTAAGCAAATTTTGATATTTTATTGCATTGAAACAAGAAACAAAATACAATCTCCTCTCACATATACTTGACAACCTTCACCAAAACCCTAAGAGAAATTAGAACATGATGGGAATAATTGTCTCTAAGATAAAAACTCTCTCAAATTCGGCTCTCAAGGTCCTCCCTTAATCCCTCTGACGACTATGCTTTATATAAGTTTGGCATAGGGCAAACCTTTCCTAATTAGAGTACACCTTGGAGTAGAGAACAAGTTATGTACATAGGGTAAATATTTCCAAGTTTAATCTTCTAGAAGGTTTCTTTCCCGCGTGGCCTTGTCCTTGGGCTTTTCTTGTGTTGTTCAGCTCCGATTCTTGGGCTTCTTGTTCAGCAACCTCCTCCTCATTTTTCTCCTTCAATTTCCAGCCATATTGCTTTTTATCCTCTGCTGCCTCGGCATCAGGTCCTTCCTCAGCCTTATTCTGCTGCCTCGGCAATACATATTCCTACACAGATATGAAAATGCAGTAAAATATACCTTTTCTACAAATATTATCTTCAATGGCATAATCCCTAAATATATCACATTAAGTACATACATTGGTTCAAGTGGGTGTAGAATTGATGATAAGTGCCTATGAAAAGTGTAGAAAGTGATAGTGAGTTGAGCACTTATCAAGTGACATTTTTGTTTCCAAACCCCGTAAAATATTTGTTATGTAGTAGCGTTTTTGGATTCAAACGCCGTAGAATACCTGTTCTTTAGTGGCATTTTTTGTTTCCAAACACCGTAAAAGACCTATTTTATAGTGGCGTTTTTGGCTTCAAACGCCGCAGAAGACCTGTTTTATATTGGCGTTTTTGGCTTCAAGCGCCGCAGAAGACCTGTTCTTTAGTGGCGTTTTTGTTTTCAAACACCGCAAAAGACTTGTTCTATAGTGGCGTTTGTGTTTTCAAACGCCGCTAGTAATATTAAAAAAATAAATATAAATATACTTGCATAAACAATATATATTCAGTTCTTAAACATAAACTAAAAAGAGAATTATAAACAAAGGAGCATTACACAGTTCTTAAACCTAAGATTTATCATATTTTGTTCTTTACTACATTAAAAAAAATGTTAGATCAATGATCAAATCAAATAATTATAAATTAAAAAAAGAATAAAGAAGAGAACATGCATGGCAAGAACAAC
The DNA here is from genome assembly GCA_035048815.1 of Abelmoschus esculentus. Lineage (NCBI taxonomy): Eukaryota > Viridiplantae > Streptophyta > Magnoliopsida > Malvales > Malvaceae > Abelmoschus > Abelmoschus esculentus. The sequence continues at coordinate 16,238,891 of JAUCBN010000008.1, read as the reverse complement.
TTGATGGGTCTCCTTCTTGATGCCCCTCCCATAAAGAGCTTCATGATCCATCCTAAAACCCTTTCGACCACCTACAAGAAAATTTTAAAGGTTTAAAACTTCTAGATATTTTTATTTTCTCAACAGAGTACGTGCATCTGCAAATACAAGTTTACCTACTTAAATATGTACTTAATGATCAAACAATAATGAAAATGAAGACATACTCCTAATTGTTACCTACTTAAACTTTACAATATTGCACTTTCTGATTCAGCCACAGAGTCTGAGCCTTCTACAAGCACCCCTACAATAATAGAAGCAAGCTATTTAAGAGATAGAAACCTTAGTTTAAAGAAAAATTGCTATATCAATGAAATTCTTATGTCTATATTATCAAACTAGAGTTGTAATTATGATAAAATTTCACATACCTATGAATTCCATTACCAACACATGAAACCTCAAAACTAAAGGAGTTGAACACCTAATCCCTGCAGCCTTAAGCCTGCAACTCAAAACAAATATCTTTATTGATGGAATTCAAGCACAATGATATACACATAATTACAGATATGCTTCTATTAAACAGAATCTAAGGTCAACTTTCAAGAAACATTAAATTTTTGCTTTACCTCAAGGTTTTTCATTTCTTTTTCAGCCCATGTCTTCACCATTTTTCTAAGAATGTGCTTACAATTACCATATATGAACCGATAATCAACTTGTACATATTAATCTCGATCTCTAAAATTATTAGAAACCAATCGATAAAATTTAAAAAATATATAAACTTTAGCACGAAAAACCTAGATTTTAATGTTGTGAAAACATAAAATAGTATAACAGATCTTACAAAATTAACATACTACACCAAATATGGAACAAAAGACAAACCAACATCTATAATGAGAACATTCATCCAAAAACAATATCATCAAAAATTAATATGCTTTAAGTTTATTTTTATTGTCATCACAGTAGAGCATAGGGTAACATGGGTAAATGAATGAAGTATTAAATGCATCACAACCACTATGAAAACTAAAGGCTTCATTGTTTTAGAATGAGCTATGGTCACCTTGCAAATGTTTTTAATGACCTTTGCTCTAAATAGACTTTATATTAGTTGATGCATGTAATCCACATATGGGGGCAAAAACTAGGATCTCTTTGCTTTGGCATTAAATTGTTTTAAGACCAAGACAAAGCTTTGATCCTATAAGACCCTTTTTTAGGGTGTCTTAACAGTTGGATGGCACTCGTTTATGATAATTAAAGCCTTCAGCTACCTTTGCCATATTCCATTAAAATCTCTATATGAGCAACAAATATGACCCTAGAAAACATGGATTGTTTAACTCATGTATTACTTGAAAATTAGATTGCATAAATTATAACTTAAGTTGATAATATATATTCTCTTTGCCAAAAATTGTTGTATGCCTATAATTTGCATAAAAGAAAAAATTGATATCCATGTAGCTTGATTAATACAAAGAGAAGACAATCTCCCTCGTCTCCTTAGAAATTTTTTGAGACTGCATAATTCGGTTGCTACGTTCCATATAGATTATAGCTTTCTATCAGAATCATGTTTTCCTAATTTAGAGTTAGTGCCATTACATATACATGATAACATATGGTTTGACTTTTTCCTGAAGGATAATGTGTTGCTGGAATCATCTTCTACTTCGAAACAAGAGGAGATTCATAAGAGATGCTTCTCAATACATTAAATTAAATTTAAAACTTACAAAAACAGTTAAAACAAATTATAAGCATACCGACTTTTTCGTTGAGCGTTTTTCAAACACAATTTTAAACTATTCGTCTCCAGCAAATTAGAATCCATAGAAATTAGTTGCAGAAGAGAAGACAAACGCCTCATTCTTTCGCATTCAATGGAAAAAGCTGTAACAACCATGCACCAACGCCATCGAAAGATTTTATCAGAGTGTTTAATCTAGGGTTTAGGACAAAAATTTGATCCAAATTCTGACGACAACGACAACCGTATACTGCGAGTGGTGGCCAGGTCAAAAAAAACTAATATTTAATGATATTTTTAGGAAAATGTCACTAAAATTATATCTTTAGCGGCGTTTGGTTCTAAAAACGCCACTAAAGATTTAATTTTTAATGATTTTTTTGAAAACGCCATTGAAGGCTTATATAGCGACTTTTTTAGGAAAATGCAACTAAAGATATAAAGTTTGTGATGTTTACTCAAAAAATGCCGCAAAGAGTGTCGCTAAAAGCTAATTTTATTGAAGTGTTTGTTACAATATGAATATAAAAAATATGGGCGTTGTAATGAGAAATGTTATTGTTACTTTTGATGATCCAATGGTTGTTTGAGAAGAGAATTTGGTCAGACATGTTTAAGATATTATGATGACAGTTTAAATGAAGCTGTTGGTATGTAAATGTTAGCTTAGTTATTAATAATGCACAGATGAGTGTCCAAAATCCATTTGATGTCTATATAAAATAAATATTAGGGTTGCTTAATTGAGAAAAATATCATTATATCATATGATTTATATGTAAAATATTAGAGTAAATTATAAAAATTAAAAGTTAATAAAGTTTAATTTTAATAAAAATAAAATTTGAGGGATTAACATGGATAAAATGTTATTGTATTAAAAACATTGAATTAATTACAAAAGAATGAATAGAGGTCAATTTAGAATAAAAAAAGTTTTAAGGATTATAATTAATGAAAAAAATATTAAAATAAATTAAAAACATTTGTCTAAATTACAAAAAAATAGATAAGGGACAATTTGTATTAAAAATAAAGTTTTAAGTATTATAATGAGTAAAAATATTTTTATATTAAAAATATTAGATTAGATTAAAATATTTTAAAATAAATAGTGATAATTAGAATCTTTAAACCCCAAACTTCTGCCCCTAAATCTTACAATCACTAATAAATAAAGTATAAACTAAATCCCTATGTTTTTATGTGTGAGTAAAGAAACAAAATATAATATGTCATTAAAAATAAATTTAAATATATTAATTCACATTAGCTTGACAACTATTTTATATTGAATTTGCTAGTACTAAGTTATCAGTAATTTTATCTGAGGTAAACCTATTTTGATTTTCATCTTTATATTTATTTAAAATAAAATAATATGCTTTAAATATATATTTTGTAACAAAAATTCACTACATTATATGAAAAAAATCCAAAATTATATGTATAGCAATATATATTGTTTTTTTATTTCTATTTTACTTTCACTATTTTATTTTTTTATCAAAATCTATTTTCATATTAGTTTTGTCTGTTCTTCTCCTTGTTACTATTATTAAATAAATAAAACCCACTAAGATAAATAAAATATATATCAAAGCCCCCAAAATAGATAATAAATGATAAGCCCAAAACTACTTTAGTATTAGCAATCCATTTACAAAGCTCAAATGCATTTTAAATAACAACTCATATCTAATCCCATTAAATTGATACAACAAAACCTTAACTGCAACCTTTCTTATCTACAACGCAGGGAGAGTTGCGCATCCTCAGGAGGGTATGGAAATAGCTTAACTCGGTCTCTCAAAGAGTATAAAAATAACTTGTGTTAGAATTAAAATATATTCAATACGAATATAAACCCAAGATCTATATATCAAATCATCAAGAACAATAAAATAAATAAACTGAATGCGAAAGCGTACCTGAATTAATTGATAGAGTTTTTCCAGAAGGTTTGATCTTCCAAGAAGTTAGGTTTTCTCTTGCGGCACAACTCTCAGACGGGGAAAAGAGATATGCAAGTTGACCTAATTCTTGGGGACCATAACCCCTTTATATAGTTGATTTAATAACCAACTAGTAGTTGATTTAATAACCAACTCTGAAGTATTTATAACTCTGCCCCTCATCAAATTATAAATACACCTTATGGTATCTACACTTTTAATTCCATGATAATTTAATAGCTATAACACGTGTAACATAATTGGTCACTTAATTACGTGTTAAATTTTATAATAGCATTATACATTATACATATGTGCCCACTATTATTGAATTTTAATCCAACAACTTGACCTTCAACATATCTTCGTGCACCTTGTTGGTGGAAGAAATCACAAACCTCTAAGAAAACACAGATATGTTGTCGAGCATCCTCATGAGGAGATCCTCTAAACTGCCCGATCGAATTAAGCATGTTGAACATAATAGGCTTGAGCTCAAAATAAGCTAGTTGGATCTCAGGTGTCACTATCCCATAATTGAGGTCATCCAAGATTTTCTTACTATAGCTCTCGAATTGCCCTTGGCCTTACTACAGCTCCAGGATTTTCTTAGCATTTTGATTCTATGGATCCCGAGGGTTATACATAATTCTTTTTCTTCTTTGCTCTCGCTTCCTTTGTCTAAAATACCTTTCGATTTCCGAGATAAATGGTTCGAGGGATTATCGAAGATAAACTCTGGGCATCCACTAACCAAAACCTACAAAGTAAAATTAAAGTCAACAAAGATTAAACAAAAACTAGAATAAAGTAAACAAAATAAATTGGTATGAAAACTATGATTGAATTTTGCCTATTGCCTCAATCCCCGGCAATGATGCTAAAAACTTGTTGATTGTGCTGATGTGTGATAATGTAGTTCAATATTGTAAAAGTATACACATTGAACAAGTAATAAAGTAAGTGAGTGAGATCTTTCCCATGAGGATTGGGTAAGAAAATTCAAAAGTAGTTATCATACACAAAAGATAATAAATTTTTTTGTATGAACATATGCTAAAGTAAATCTATAAATATTATTAAAATGTTGTAGCAAAATGAAATTGAGAAAGGAGTAATAAGATAAAGCTGCACGAGCACAACATAGAGGAATATTCAAGGTAAAGACTGGCTAAGCTTATTATGGAAAGATCTTTACTTTTATCCTAAACGATTATTGTTTCACTAGTTTAAATACATATTTGATAGAGTTTGCAAAAAGGCCTCCATTATCCCTAGTCAAAGGCTTAACACTCGAAATTGCTAAAACATTACCTCCGATCTCAAACCTAACACTTCTAATATCGATAGAGTTCTACTTTTTTTAGTCGTTGAAACTCTACCTTATCCCTAAGGTGAGTTAGGATTCTGTTTCCTAACAGGAACCCTATTGTTCATGGTGTTCTAGCTTCGCCTATCCTTAGGTCTAAGCTACCCGGACCTCTTTAGCTATGACAATCTCCCGAGAGCTCTTACAAATAAGATTTAAGATAAAAATGTAAACTTTCATGAACAAAACACATATATAACTAGAAAACAATAAAACCAGTCATTCAAAACAATAAAACATCCATAACACGCCTAAGCCATACTAAAATCAGTTCATGGCTTCGTTAAAAAGATTATTCACACTTCCATATTTGAAATACATTCCTATTAAAATAAAAAGAGATAAAACAAAGAGAAGAGGACAGAAATCTCAAACATTATGCCATGATGTCTTCTAGCTTGTCACTTCTCCCGAAGTCGTGCAATATCCCTTACTTGAAGCTCCCAACAATGGTGGCTCGGTTGGAGGTAGAAGATAATGAAAGTGCCCGCCTTTCTTCTTTCTTCTGTCCTTACTTTTTGTTCATTTTCTTTGGCTTTCTTCGATCTGCCTTTGATGAAGATGATGTTTGGTATTTATAAGAGGCTTCTAGGGTTTTATGCCCTAAAGATGTAAGGAAATAGTCTCTGACTTTTGTAGAGAATCGTAGGGAATTGCAATTGGCCTGAAATTCATGAGTAGGGACTGAGGTTGCACATTTGTATTTTCTACAAATTTGTTTGGTGCACCTAAAATGCTATAGTATCTTTGAGTCCGATCCAAGATTGAATATGCTATAGCATCTCTTTCTTTTTTCAGCTTTGCCCCAGCAAACCTACAATACACCACCAAAGGAATACCTTTCTCAAGCAACATCTTTAAAAATAAAAACATAAAAACCAAATCCAATGCAAATACAAATGAAATACAACTAAATTCAATACAAATGTACTTGAAATCAAACAAAGTCTTAAGTAAAAGAGTATAAAATATACGCTTTTTAAAGCGTTAATAGTTGGTCATATATATATATATATAATTTTAATACTATTTAATTTTTGTTAAACATCACTTAAAAGTGATATCTATAATAAAGTAATGTACTTAATAAAGTTTTATACTTGTAAGCTATGATTGATTCTAATTGTTTACATTCTTGAATTGTATTGTTGAAATAAGACATATATGTTTTGTATATGAAACTAATCCCTGATAAATGTTATTGATAACTTGATATCTTGAACACATGATCTTGAACTTGATACTTGAATTTGAGGCTTGGTGCTTGAAATCTTAGTGACTTGAACTTGAAACTTGAATGCTTGATATCTTGAACACTTAAAAAACTTGAAGCTTGAATACTTTATACTTTAAAGCTTGCATGCTGTATTTTGAAAGCATCAATGCTTGATCATGGTACACTAACGCTTGATAATAGTTGACAATAAAAGATATAAAAGCCTTAGCTACTAGATGGTCTAAGGTAGAATGACATGTATTAGAGTCTTGAGCTCTCTTGCTAGGTACTTTGCGTATCATCTTGTTTGGTACTTAGTGAACCTTCTTGCTAGTACCTTGGGTACTTTGTGTACCCTTGTGGTGTCTTGGGTACCTTTTTGTTAGTTACTTTGTTTATAATATTATTAGGTACTTTGTGTAACATCTTATTAGGTATTTTGTATACCATCTTATTAGGTACTTTATGTACCATCTTGTTTGGTGCTTAGTGCATCTTCTTGCTAGATACCTTGGGTATCATATTGATAGTACTTTGTGTGTTCTTGTGGTATTTTGGATACCTTCTTGTTAGATACTTTGTATATCATCTTGTTAGATACTTTATGTACCCGTCTTGAGACTCGATTATCTAGTTCTATCTAAATACCAAGGCTTAAATTAATCAGAAAGAAGCAAATTACTTAATATGGTATTAGCTTATACAATATATATAATTGAGTTTATATAAGGTAAGCTTATTCTTTACATGGTATTTGAGCTCAAAATATTAAATAATATTTGATTAATATTCTTGAATTTATAAGTTATTTGACAAATACACTTGTAAAAGACAAGTCACTTGAATAATGAACTTGAAATCTTGACCTTTGATAATAATAGCATTTGACACTTCAAAATATCTACTTAATATCATAAACTTGCTTAAAATTCTTGTTGATTGAACTACACGTTTTACTTGATATATTATGTACATGAACTTGATATATTTGCTTAAAAGCCCATATGTTTCTCTTGATTTAATCGGCCTTTTAATTTATCTAAAATACCATATGTGGCATAGAACGTGCTTACATGGATTGGATTGACACTTTATTAGTTAGTAAATGAAGAAAAGTTATTGTTCAAATAAAGTATGTATTAGACTTAATCATTTTATCTAGTCTTTGCACTAAAGTGATATTTGAATTGAAGTAACTTAAATCACTCTTTGGCTTGGTATGAAGGTGTAAATTTAGAAGGGTAATAAGATGTACCTTGATAAGTACTCAATTCACTATCACTTTTTACACCTTTCATGGGCAATAATCACTAAATCTACATCTATTTGGACTAATGCATATGCTTAATGTGAGATATGTAGACATTCTATTTTTACAACATGTAAAGATGATATTTATAGAAAAGACAAGTTTTACTGTACTTTTGTGTTTTCGCAGGAAAAACTATTACCGCGGCAGTGACTGAGGCCGAGGCAGGACCTGATGCCGAGGCATCAGCTGAAGGACAAGTAGTGATATTGTAGGCGAGCTGAGGAGAAAAATGAGGAGAACGTTGTTGGACAAGCATCCCAAGGATCAGAGCTGGATAGCACGTGGAAAGCCTAAGACAAAGGCCACGCGGGAAAAACATCCTAGTTGGAATAAACTTGGAAATATTTTATGTACTTGACTTGTGTCCTACTCCAAGTTGTATTCCTACTTAGGAAAGGTTTACCCTAGGCCAAGCCTATATAAGCCATAGCCATCCAAGGAGAGGAGCATTCGGCACTTGGAGACTTAGCATCCTTGAGAGCTAACTTCATCTTAGATCTTAGGGTTTCTTTACTTTAATTATGTTCTAAATTTCTTTAGGTTTAGGTGAAAGTTGTAAAGTATTAGTGAGAAGAGATTGAACTTTGTTTCTAGTTTCAATGCAATAAAATATCAAGGTTTGCTTATTCTTTGCCATTCTTTGTTCTCTCATTCAAGCTCGGAAGAGAAGTTTGTGAGTAATTTATTTATCTAATATCGGGAGAGTTAGATTCACGAAAGGAATAAGTATGGTATTTCAATCGGGAAATACTAACTCGACCTAGAAGGTTAGAGTTTCAGCAGCTAAAATAAGTGTGGGATTGGTTGATGATTATAATTGATTCATACCGGGAGGTATCATCAAGGACTGGTCATCAACAGTACTTCGACTTAGGGATAAGCGGAGTCATCAAAGGACACTTTGCCGAACTTTGGTAAAGTCCACCAAAGAGCAAGGGATTGTCGAGGCGGACGAAGCCCATCACTGTCAAGGCAATAATCTGTACTTCTGCCGAGGCAGTGTTGTGCAATTGCATTAGAAAGAAACAAGTCAATTGAATCCACTATGCAACACAACTGGATCCTGACCGTTTCTTTAATCTGTTTATTCTCTTTTTATTTAGTTTTCTTTATTTAGTTTAATCAAACCCCAATTTTACTTTTTTCTTTATTTTATTCCTTTTACAGAGAAAGAAGAAAAAAGAAGGCATATTAAGTAGACCAATCTATGTGGAGACGATATCTGATTTACTCGTCACTTTATTACTTGCAACGTGTTCACTTGCACAATTTGCGCACTTTTGACACGTAACAAGTTTTTGGTGTCATTGTCAGGGATTGACAACTAAATTTTGTTTTCTTTATTTTCTTGCTTTTTAATTTTTTTTATTTATTTTTATTTTACTTTGCTTTTTTTTGGTGTATGACCAAGGCTAACCCAACCAACCCTTTGTACGAGTTAGATCCAGAGATCGAACATACACATCAAAGGTTGAGGAGACAAATCCAAGGAGCTATGATAGGAAATAAAGAAGATTAGAATTTACCTGCCGGCAATGGAGGCCTTCCGTCGCCACCACTGTCGCGACAGTTTACTGTCAGGGATTTTTTGGAAGAAGATCTGAATGGGTGAAATCTTAGAGTGGTTACACCAGAAATAGAAGAAGCCTACTTTGAACTGAAACCTGTCATGTTCAATATGCTCAACACTATTGGACAGTTTGGTAGGTCTATAACAGAAGATGTCAGGCAACATCTTAAGTTATTCATGGAGATCTACAATTCCTTTAAAATCCAAAGAGTCCATCAAGATGTCTTGAGATTGAAATTATTTCCCTATTCACTTAGGGATAGGGCAAAAACCTGGTTGAATATCATTCCCGCAAGATCTGTAGGATCTTGGAGTGAATTTTGTCGTGATTTCATTACACGTTTTAATCCTACAAATTTATATAATCGAATTTGTAATGAAATTACTTCTTTTCGACAAGCAGATGATGAACCTATGTATGAGGCATGGGAGCGCTATAGAGAGTTACTACATAAGTGTCCTTTACATGGATTTTCATTGTGGACACAAGTGATCATGTTTTACAATGCCACAAATGCCCCAACAAGGATAATGTTAGACGCCTCTGCTAATGGAATACTCCTTGATAAAGCACTTGAGGAAGCTATTGAAATCTTGAACAAACTTGCAAAAAACAATTTTCAATTCTCTACATCTAGGCGAGGAGGAGTAAGACACCAAGCCACAGTGAATGAGTTAGAAACATCAAATTTAGTGGCAGCACAATTGGCCTCTCTTACTAAGATGGTGCAAAGCATGCAGTTACAGCACAATACCCATGAGGTTAAGACCATAGATTCTTTCTGTAATTTATGTGGAGGTAACCATAGTTCTTTTGATTGTATTCAGAGTCAAGAGTCTAGCATGTATGTTGGAAATTACAACCGAAACAATATGATGTCTAACATATACAACCTATCATGGAAGAGGCATCCAAACTTTTCATGGAGTAATTCCAACAATGCCTTAAATCCAACTACTCAACCCCTAGGTTTCCAGCAACAAATGCAATATATGTCGCAACAGCAGGTACAACAACCAATACCTCAGCAGCAGATGCATCAACAACAGCATGTAAGTTCAGTGGAAAATTCTCGTAAGGCCTTTATGATGAAAATAGAATCATATATGACAAAGAACAACTTTATCAAAAGAACAAATACATTCATAAATAGAACTGAGATGAGGTTGCAGAACCAAGAGGCAGCTATCAAAGCATTGGAAACCAAGGTTGGGCAGTTTGCTCAGAATATAAACATTAGACCACAAGGAGGACTACCTAGAAATACTGAAGTTGCTGAGGTAATAGGCCATGAACAATGCAAAGCAATCACTACTAGGAGTGGTCTACAACTTAAGGAAAAAGTAGGAAACTCAGTAGACAAAGTCCCACCAATAGAACAAGAAGATTTAGACAAAGAGGACTTGGATGCTGAATCAAATGATCATCCAGAATAAAGCACTGCCCCAGTAGAGATCTCGATAGTACCTCGACAAACTACTGAGACAGTAAAAGACCAGTGGTTCCAGGTATTAAATTCCAAACTAATGAGACCCTAGAAGAGATGTGACCACCACCATCTTTTCCACAAAGGTTGAAAAAGCAGAAACAGAACCACCGAATTAAAAAGTTCCTGGATATTTTAAAAAAAAGTTCGCATCAACTTGCCATTTGTTGAAGTAATTGAAAAAATGCCCAACTATGCTAATTTCTTGAAAAACATTGAGTCTAAGAGAAAGAGGCTCGGTGAGTTTGAAACAGTGGCTGCTACTGAAGGGTGCATGGCAATGCTCCACAATCACATTCCTCTTAAATTAAAGGATCCTAGATGCTTTATCATACCTTGTGCGATAGGTAACCACTATGAAGGAAAGGCCTTATGTGACCTTGGAGTAAGCATAAACTTGATGCCTAAATCTGTCTTCCAAAAGCTTAGAATAGGAAGGGCAAAACCCACAACAGTGATGCTCCAACTTGCGGATAGATTGTATGTACAACCTGAAGGAAAGATCAAGGACATATTGGTAAAAGTGGATGAATTTATTTTTTCTACTGACTTCCTTGTTCTTGATTGTGAAGCAGATTACAATCCACCGGTCATCTTGTGAAGACCTTTCCTAGTCACTAGACACACGCTCATAGATGTGAAAAAGGAGAGTTGACAATAAGGGTTAATGACCAGCAAGTCAAACTCAATGCTTTCCATAATTTAAAAGGGCATGATGATCCAGGGGAGTGCAAATCTATCCACAACACAGATGCAGGCATCAAGACATCCTGTTGCAGCAACCACTGCCTCGATAGTACACTCGGTAGAAAAATTGATGCTTGTTATGATAAAATATTTGGTAGTAAGATTAAGCTAGAGGTGGAGGCAGCAAATAAAAAAGCACATTGTCCAAGCAAATTGATATCTAAATGGTCAGAACCACATGGTATAGTGAAGATCAAATCAAAAAGGGATGGTCATGAGTCCAAAGAGAATGGCCAACATCTGAAGCATTATTTTGGCCAACAAGAGACAATCACCTTAGGGGATGTATTTGCATGCACTCCCCCAGTGACACAATCTTTTTCCCTTATCTTTATTATATTAGGATTAGTTTTAGTTAATTTTTATTATTATGTTTGTTTTTATTTAATTATTTTTATTATTAATTTTTTTAGGACAATAAGTAAGAATAAAGAAGAAGTAGTTCATAACAGAAAACTTACTGCCAGGGCAGAAAACAATGTTAGAGCTGCAGTAGTTCCAACGGGTAGAATAGTGTAACGGCTAGTCTGCCAAAATTCCCGCTGCGGCAGTAAAGGCTAAATGGCTACAAAATGGTTAGTGGTTCAAACGGCTACAAGGCCGAGGCCTTTATAAGCACCCTCTCCCTCTTGAACTATTCACTCTTGCATTCTTGATTGTTTAGAATTATTTACTCAATCTCTCTCTTGATATATTCTTTGCAATCTCAAAGCTCTCTTAAATTTTTTCAGAAACATTCCAAGAAACTCCCCAAGATCTTCAACTTCTAAATGGCTACCTACAACCACTTTGCCCCGCCGCTGTTAAAGAACACTTCAACAGGTCTTTCATTGCTCGACAGCTATGGGAAGAGCAAGGATGCCAACACTCTAATAAAGAAAATTACGACATTGAGCATTACTTGTTCGACAAGATCAAATATCAAGATTGACAGATCTTTTACCTACAACCTACCCAGGCTAATGCCACATTTGTACGAGAATTCTATGCTCATAGGCCAAGCAAGGACTCTCTTTATATCCAGTGCTAAGGTAGGCTAGTCAAACTTGATGCTGAGACAATAAATTTGTTCTACGGCCTAACCACTATTCGAGATGACCATGCTGCATTCATGGAGGACATCACCAATGAAGATTATGAGCTAATCAAAGATGATCTTTGCTACGACAATACTCATTGGGAAACCGGTGCCCATAGAGGATCGGTAGCAAGGTAGAATCTTAGGCCCGAGGCAAAACTGTGGAATACTTTCGTCAAAAGACGCCTCATCCCAACCTCCCACAACAGCACGGTGGACAAAAGAAGATTGATACTCGTTCAATCCATCATCAACAAACAAAGAATCAATGTTGGAGAGGTAATCTTAAGGGAAATATACGAGTACGGTAAGAAGAATAGAGGATCCTTATAATTTTCTTGTTTAATTACGGTTATTTGCAATGCTGCAGGTGTACCAATGGCAGACACGGATGAATTCACCGTCCATAAGCGAGGATGGACTAGGGACTCCTGCTACAAAATCCTGGAAATCACACAGGTAGAGTCAGTCCAAGCAACTCCTCACCAATACACTGCTGACACAGCTACCGAGGCACAATACACGACAGACATACCTGATGCTGCCCAAACCACTTCGTAGCAGACCCTTATCAGGAGATACTTCAGAGGATGAGAGCTATGGATCTTTGACAACAACGGTACATAGAGTACCAGAGGGACTTCAACAATACACTTGCCTAGATGATGCTCCATAATTTTCCCAGCCAAGGGATACAATTTTCAGAATTCTCCACCAACATGTTTGTCACGACTGCACCCTACACCAAGACAACTTCAGCTCCAGGAGGACCACAACCATTCTTCGCGGCATCATCTGCCAGCAGAAGACTATCAAAGAGGAGGGCAGTCTTCAGCACTCCATCAGGATCCCCCATCATCATGGACAGTCTATCAACAGAGATAGATGCCTATGTACATCAAAGTTCAACTACTGTCGGACTAAGCACTCACCATGCCGGGGCAGATACATTGAATGAAGGCGGGACAAATATTATGGTCACTGAGGAAATTGCCAAAGAAGAAGAAGGACAAGAAGTGGATGCTCCAATGCAACGGATACCACCAACAAGAGTCCAGTCGCCACGACAAGCAAAAACTCAGCCATCACCATAACCAAAGATGAAACAGTCGGCAGCAAGGCCCCACAAATTGATTGTCGACAGTAGTTCTTCGGAGTCTCTTTAAATTTTACATATTCATACTGCTTTTATATATCTTGTTCTTATTTTGTTGCCTACTGTGTGCCCTTAATGTAATCATTGAGAATAATGCTTGGTTCGAGTTTGGGGCTATAGATCCATTACCGAAGTAATACACTGTCGAGGCCCTTCCATGAAAGAAAGTATTTAAGTAATTTTTTTTCAAAATTTTTTATATGTCCATCACCTTACTTGAATTATTGTACATACTTTTGTACTGCTCTTCATCAGTATTGTCTTAGTTTATTCTTTTAAGGCTATAGAAATCTTTCTCCTTACCATGATTAGGTCCTGTTTAGAAGGCATAACTTTGGGATACTTAAGTAAGAAAACTTAGAAGCTCGCTATAAGATTTATCTTAAAAACATTTTTGGGACTTGTTTGATTATAGGAATTCTTTTAAATGAACTTAGGTAATAAAGACTTAGATTTTTGGAAATGTGACTAGAGGTGCCTATCACCGGCTCTAGGAATTATTCTTCTTCATGCTAGAGGTGCCCGAAATTGGCTCTAGTATGCTTAAAAAATGAACAAGTAAAAAAAAGGAAATATTAAAGAGAAAACACAATCCTTGAGGTACCAGAAATTGGCTCAAGAATTTGTTGTATTAAGAGGAGTACACTAAATCCAAGTCTACTTGTCTTGAACTTAGATTTTGTCAAAGAAAACCTTTAATCAAACTTGTCCATAAAAACGTACACACTCACAAAATCTTATAGCTTGTTTCTATGTAACCCCTTGGGTAACCGAAAGGTTAAGGCTTAAGAATATGCATAATTATGATGGGGAGAATAGATGAAAACATAGCACCAAGAGAGAATAGGACTTGGCAAATTGATGGTTTGCATTGCTTGAGGACAAGCAATAGTTCGAGATTGGGGATGTGATAAATGCTTAACTCACTATAACCTTTTACACCTTTCATGGACAATAATCACTAAATCTACACCTACTTGGACTAATGCATGTGCTTAATGTGAGATATTTAGACATTCTGCTTTTGTAACATATAAAGATGATATTTATAGAAAAGGAAAGTTTTATTGCACTTTTGTGTTTTCGAAGGAAAAACTATTGCTGCGACAGCGACTGAGGCCGAGGCAAGACCTGATGTGGAGGCAGCAGATGAAGGACAAGTAGTGATATTGTAGCCGAGTTGAGGAGAAAAATAAGGATAACATTGTTGGACAAGCAGCCCAAGGATCGGAGCTGGATAGCACGTGAAAAGCCCAAGACAAAGGCCACGCGGGAAAAGCATCCTAGTTGGAATAAACTTGGAAATATTTTATGTACTTGACTTGTGTCCTACTCCAAGTTGTATTCCTACTTAGGAAAGGTTTGCCCTAGGCCAAGCCTATATTATCCATAGTCATCCAAGGAGAGGATCATTCGGTACTTACAGACTTAGCATCCTTGAGAGCCGACTTCATCTTAGATCTTAGGGTTTCTTTACTTTAATTATGTTCTAAATTTCTTTAGTCTTAGGTGAAAGTTGTAGAGTATTAGTGAGAAAAGATTAAACTTTGTTTCTAGTTTCAATGCAATAAAATATCAAGGTTTGCTTATTCTTTGCCATTCTTTGTTCTCGCATTCAAGCTCGGGAGAGAAGTTTGTAAGTAATTTATTTATCTAATATCGGGAGATTTCGATTCATGAAAGGAATAAGTATTGTATTTCAATCGGGAAATACTAACTCGGCCTAGAGATAGGTTAAAGTTTCAGCGGCTAAAAGAAGTGTGAGATTGGTTGATGATTATAATTGATTCACGCCGGGAGGTATCATCAAAGACTGGTCATCAACAGTACTATGACTTAGGGATAAGCGGAGTCATCAAATGATACTTTTCCAAACTTTGGTAAAGTTCATCCAAGAGCAAAAGATTGTCGTAGCGGACGAAGCCCATCACTGTCGAGACAGTAATCTACAGTTCTGCCAAGGCTGTGTTGTGCAATTGCATTGGACATAAACAAGTCAATTGAATCTACTATACAACACAATTGAATCCTGGCCACTTCTTTAATCTTTTTATTCTCTTTTTATTTAGTTTTCTTTATTTATTTTAATCAAACCCCAATTTTATTTGTCTTTATTTTATTCCTTTTACAGAGAAAGAAGACAAAAGAAGGCATATTAAGTAGACCAATCCATGTGGAGGCAATATATGATTTACTCATCACTTTATTACTTGCGACGTGTTCACATGCATAATTTGCACACTTTTGACACACAACATACCTAAAAGATCACTTAAAGTTATTCTCTAAAGGCTCAAATTAGGTAAGGTGTTTGTTATTGTTTTTCGTGATAATAATTGTTAAGCGACAAAAATAAATTTTAATAATTTGCCCCTTAAATTTTATAAGGTTCACATTTTTAATTCATGTTTTTTATCTTTCTTGTAATGACATCCTCGATTTTGATTTTTTCTTAAAACTGATTGAGAGTGTTACATGTGATGCTCAATTGGATGATTAATCATAATCGTTTGGTATGTAACTTGAACCACAACCTAATGGTATAATGATATTCATCACTCAAATTCATTTCTCCAAAGTAAGCGATAATTGTTACTGACGCGTATATAAAAAGCGTATTTAAGTGCAAGTGTACACGTCAAGTAATATAATAATATGTATTTATCGAATATCATTCTCCACAGGGACTGATGTACTTAATATGCCTCCTTCTCCTTCCTTGCTCCTGAAGTTAATAAAATAAAAACACAAGTAAAAAGATTTGTTGAATAACTAAAGAATAAAAGCTTAAATAAAAGGTTGAGAACGAATATAGAGAATGGGTAAGATCCAGTTGTGTCATATAGTGGATTCGATTTATTTTTTCTTGTTCAATACAATGGTACTGCACTGCCTCGGCAGTACTACAGATACTATCTCAGCAGCGATAATGTTGTCTTCCGCGGCAATCTCTTGCTCTTGGGCAGAATTACTAAAGTTCGACAAAGTGTCCTTGAATGATTCCTCTTATCTCTAAGTCGAAATACTATTGATGACCAGTCCTTGATGATACCTCTCGGCGTGAATCAATTATAATCATCAATCAATCTCACACTTCTTTTAGCTGCTGAAACTCTTAACCTATCTCTAGGCCGAGTTAGTGTCTACAACACCGCACTTACCCCTTTCGTGAATCTAACTCTCTCGATATTAGATAAACGGATTACTTACAATCTCCTCTCTCGAGTTTGAATGCAAGAACAAAGAATGACAATAGGATAAGAAAACTTTGATATTCTTATTGTATTGAAACGAAGAAATAAAATACAATCTTCTCACACTAATGTTCTCGAGTTTAGAACATATTGTATTAAAGAACATAATTCTTAGGGTAAAGCTTTCTCTCTAATTCGGCTCTCTTTTATACATTGGACGGCTTATGTATTTATAGTCAGACCTAGGGTTATTTTTCCTAAGTAGAATATAACTTGGAGTAGGAAACAAGTAATAAATATAATATTTCTAAGTTTAATTCTATCTAGAAGACTATTCCCGCGTGGCCTTTGACTTGGTCTTTTCACGTGCTATTCTGCTTCAATCCAAACGCTTCAAGTCCAAGCATTCTCAGCTTATTTTTCTCTTTCAATCGCCCAATATCTGTACTAGAACTTCTGTTGCCGCGGCATTGCTTCTGCCTTCGGCATTGCTGCTGCCTCGGCATTAGTTCTGCCTTCGGCACTACTGTTTCCTCGACAAGTATTTCCTGCAACTACATAAAAACAAGCTATAAAGCCTTCTTTTCTCACAAATATCATCTTTATATGCTGTGGCAGCAAAATATCAATTATTGAACAATAAGTATATGTATCAGTTCAAATTAGTGGGTAATGAGTACATATTATTTAAGAAAAGAATAGTAAATAATAGCCTTTTTAAACACTCATCAGTTACAAAACCTCTTAAACTTTGGAAAAAATCATTAGATCCATAAACTTTCTTTGCACTCAATTAATCCCTTGTACCAGTAGATCAAATAAATTAAACCTTTTGTCTAACATTGACAATTAAATTTTTATAATTTTATTTTCTTGTATTACGACAAGATACAATACAATTCTATCGTACGAAGTTTAGAATTTTTTAAAAGATATTTTTTATAAGTTTAATAAGTTTTACAGAATCTTAGACACTTTAAAAGAATTTTAAAATAAAATATTTTTTGAAAATGTTAATTGACAATATTGTTACACGATGTACTACACCAATTGATAAAATATTTACTAGATTCAACAGTTAATGTTGTTTAATATTTTTTGAAAATATTAATTGAAAATATTGTTACACGATGTACTACACCAATTGATAAAAAAAATCTACTAGATTCAACACTTAATGTTGTTCATGTAACAAAAACAAGCGAAGCAAGTTAATAAAATATTAAAAATAATTTATGTAAATGAAACTAAAATAAAACATATAAAAATGAAAATGCAAAGATAACAGAAACCAAAGAAAAAACAATAATCGATCAGGATATTTGGACCATGGCTTGTGCTATCACAGTGTCCTTAAAACAGATTCGTCCCTTCCTGGTGCTGGAGTTATTATAGAACGTCTGTCTCCCAGGATACAACGGTGAAATACATCAAAGAGAACAACACAAGTTTGACTACAACGATGAACTTCATAGAAGCAGAACACTACCAAGAATCTAACTAAAGGATATTTTTGTTTTCATTGTTTTGAGATAGGAGCAAGAGGTCTCATTTTATAGTGTTTAGGAAAATTACCAAATTAAGCTGCAAATTAAAATTTTATGAAGAGTTACAATTTCCAAAAAATAAATAGTAATTATCACAAAATTAATCCAAATAAATTGGAGGTTACGACCAGCTGAAGGGTCTGCAACTCTATAAAAACATAAGCTATTTTTATGTATAAGTTAACTAAGTCTAGCCCAAACCTTTGTCTTATATCTAACAATAAATGAAGAGCTTCTATATATAAAGCTTTCCAAATCTATATTCCCAACAAGTTTGAGATATTTTACTTTCCATCTCATTTTTTTTAACATAATGGGTGTTACTTTGAGCAACAATTTCTCATTCACCCATTGAATATTTTGAGCATGTAAATATACAAATTTCATCTGTTCTTGTAGTAGATTAATAGTCCACTTAGTCCTAATTAATTTTACTAATGGAATCCACTCAAATTTAAGCTCTAAAATGTCCATGTACCATACCATTTTTTCTAACAGTTCAAAAAATTTAACTGATTTAATTTATTGGTTCAACAACATAATTAGGTGTAAAAAATTTCAGAGGATAATTAATTTTTTTTCTTCTGAAAGGAGCTTTTTACACCCTTAAACCATTTTAGATAAGACATTTGGATAAAACATTTTTGGTTAAATAACTTAGGCGCTAGTAAGGTTGAACGTTTGGTCAAGTCAAATCAAAAAATTGAGTTGATTGAGTTTACATTTTTTATTTTATAACTTAAGCTTTATTTAAATTTTTTCGATTTTAGTCGAATCGAGTTTTTATATTTTCGTGCAAATTTTGTAATTATTTATAATTTTATACTACATGTTGATTTCAATTTAAGCGACTATACACACACATCATGTGGAATTGAGAGACACAACTCGAACTTGAAAATTGATCCATTGGTTACAAAATTTTGAATTTTCAGTTTGTAACTCAAATTTTATTTATTTATTTTTTGAGTTGGGTTAATAAAATTACAAGTTGAGTTAAATGAAAATATTTTTTTTAGTCAGGTTGTGTCAAAATTTTTCTTGCTCCTAAATGTATGCATAGGTAGGTTTGTAAACGAAATCGAACGTTCGGTGAACCATCCGTGAATCGTTCAGCGAGAAGTTCGTTATGTTCGTTTATTTATTAAACGATCGAACATGAACGAGATTTTTTGTTTGTTTAGTTAAACGAACATGAGCACGATTTTTCGTTTGTTTAATTAAACGAACGAACATGAACAAATGGCTCGTTAGTTCATTTATGTTCATGAATGTTCGATAATTTGTTCGTTTATGTTCGCTCATTTATTTCTGTTTATGTTCGTTCGTTTATGTTCGTTCATTTATGTTCGTTTAAATTTATTCAAATATATCTATAAGGGTGAGCATTAGATCAAGTAAGTCGAGTCAAAATTTTTTGAGTTAATCGAGTTGAGAACTCTTATTTTATGACTCGTTAAAAACTTTCTTGTTATAGGCTAAGGGTGTTTATTGTTTTGGTAAACCGAGTTATTGAACCGAACCAAAACAAAACTAGTTAATCAATTAAATTTTAGGTTTCATCTAATAATTAAGAGTTTTTTTAATTTTAATTATCAACTAATTCGATTTCAAATCAGTTGATTAGCTGAATTAATCGAATTAATTCAAAATATTAAATATTTAGCATATTATATATGTTATTTATGTTCGTTCGTTCGTTTACGTTTTTTTATTTATGTTCGTTTACGTTTGTTTATGTTCGTTCGTTTGTGTTCGTTTATCATTTAAACGAACGAACATGAACAAGCTACAATCCTTAATGAACGAACACGAACAAGAAAATTTGTGTTCGTTTATATTCGTGTTCGTTCATTTGTTTAGTTAAAGTCAAACGAACGAATATAAACACACCCTTATTCGTGTTCGACCGGTTCGTTTATAACCCTATTCATAGGATTAAAATTTTAATTTTTCAAGTAAGGATGTAAAGTTATAAGGGGGGAATGTATAGGATTAAAATTTATTTTTTTTTAAAACTTGAGGAGGTTACTTTATAGTTCAATTATGGTATCAAGTAATTTAGCCAACATTTTATCATCAACACATTCGAAGAGGACTTTGCTTCTTAATTATCAGTGAAGTTGGCATTCAATATTTCATAACAAAGGATATCTTTGAAAACTATCTTTCCCTATACGCATAGTCTAAATTGGTGTAGATGCCAAGAAAGCAAAGGATATACCTTAGAAGTTAGAACAAGCGGGCGTAAATCGTTTACTTCTTAATTATATTTTTATTAATGTTTTTATTTTAAATTAATAATTTTAGTGTTTACGATCTATGATTGAAGGTTAAGGATCATGGTTGAAGTTTAGAAAATTAGGGGTAGAATATATTTTTTAAGGTATAGAGTTTAGAGAGTTTAGGACATAAAAAATTAAGGTTAAGATTTAAAATTTAATTTTTTAAAATTATTTTATAACAGGCATAAAAGGAAACACGATAAGAGAGAGAAGATTTATAGGGGACGAAGTGAGCCACAAGAATTCAAGTTTTTGCCGTCCAACAAAATAAAGGGTAAACGACAAGTCAATTATAATTTTAATAACATACTGGCCATACAATTGAATATTGTTACAAATATATCATTTAATTAATATATTATTAAAAATGTATTATTTTTTATAATAATATTTTAATCATTAAATGTTATATTTATATTAATTTTATACTAATTCAAAATAATTCAATAATTTTAATCATTCTCATTTAAAATTTTTATCAATCTAATCTTTTTTATAATACTATTAAAGCAAGCGAACTCACTATATCAAATCAATAGATCGATAACTGCATTTAACTATAAAGCAACAATGAGTTACTTTTAAATTGTCATTTATCAGAAAAATAACAAAGAAGTAATAACATTTTTAAGATAAGAACAAACAATTTAAGAGAATAAAAAATAATAAAAAAATGAAATTTTAAATACTAAGAGTGAAAGTTATTGAAACATTTTTTATTAAGATCAAAATTATAGAGTATATAACTTTTAAGGATTAAAAATGATATTATACCTTGTGACATTAAAAGAAAAATGATATACTTATAATAATTTATTAATTGAGTAATATGTTTAAAAGTAAATTGATTTATTTAATAATATTTATATTAATTGACATTTTTGTATCTTTAAAAAAATTGTCACGTTTGTTACTAACCCATATTTATAATCATTTGTCTCTTTTTTATGTATTTCTTTTATGTCTCTTTTGAAAATTTATTAAAAAATTAAATTTTAAACACTAACTCTTATTTTTTATATCTTAAACCCTAAACCTTGTACTCAAAAAATATACTCTGTCCCTAATTCTCTAAACTCTAATCAAAATCCCTAAACTAAAACTTTAAACTCTAATTTTTAATTTAAAATAGAAACATAAAAAAAAGATAAACGATTTGCACCTGTTAAATACCATCGCCTGTAGTCGGCATTTAGCGACCCACCCACAAAAACATCTACTTTAACTCCAACTTGTTTTGTTGCTTAGCTAAAAAGTTCAGTTCTCGTGACTGCTGACTCTGTTTCATGTTTTCTTTTTCTTTTCTTGCAAAATAAAAGGATGAGAGTTTGGTCTTCTTTTGAGTAGGGGTGTGAGTAAAGAAACAGAACAGATTAAAAAAATCGATTCGAACCAAGTTATATAGTTTGGTTCACGTTTATATATTATTGTTCGGTTTTGGTTCGATTTAAAAATTAAATTTTATAATTCAATTTAATTTTGTTTTTTTTATAAAACCGGTTTATTCCATATCGAATCGAATTAAAAAAATATTACAACACGTATAAAATATATTTTAAAGATAGTCTCTTAAAATAATTGAATTTATTTTTGAAGACAATCTCTTGAAATATCTAGATATGTAATTATACTATTAAGTTGATTAGATATCGTATTTTAAATTCCAATATACTTTAATAATATTTATCATGTAGGGTTATTTTATGATATTGAATATTTGAGTTTGTGTTTAATCAAATACTATATTAGGCTAGATATTTATGTTCTAAGTTGGTGATATAGAATCATTGAATGTATATTAATTAATAAATATTTTTTGTGATTTATTTTATAAATATGCTATTTGTTATATAATTATCGTTATTTAATTCTTTCTTGAAATATTAGATTTGTTAAGGGTTCAAGACAAGTGTTTTCTTATTTTTAATAACAAAATAAATTGATATTGAATGATATAATAAATATGCTATTTGTTTTTCTTATTTTTTTGAATTAAAAAAATACTAAAACCACGAGTTTTAATTGAATCGAACTATAGAATTCGATTTCATTTTTTGTATCATTCGATTTCGATTTTAGTTTTCTTTTTAAAAAATAATAGAATATAAATTGGTTCATATTTTATTAAAAATCGAATCGAATACATCCCTACTTTTCGAGTAATGTCTCGATTAAGATGGAAAAACTTAAACATGTATCAAATTCTAGTTTGGGTTTGTTTTAGAATTTAATCTTCTTATTCTAACTTGACTTCATTTGATCTCTACTTTTCTATGGTCACCAATTAACCCAAATAACCACGTTCATTATTATTGAGTGAAGACTTGAAGAATCATAGGTTAAGCTAGACCCGTGAGGTAATGGTCTGCTCACGGGTTGGCGTTGGCCATGTGACTGAAGATACCAACAAAAACCATAAATGAGTTGTGAACAACCAACAATTCTTTGCGTTATCCAAGAACAAACAGCCAGTCATATTTTCAGAACAGAAACAGGAACAGGAACTCCTGATTGAGTGTTCCTTTGTTTTAAAACTATGGAAATTAATGCCCGTTTTTCATTGAATTTAGTTTCTCAAACCAACTTTTCATTTCAAAAGTTCTAAAAAACAATCAAAAATACTAAATTAAAGAATAGCTTTTGATTGTATTTTTTTTTTTGTCTTTTTTTCAGATTTGCTTCTCAAACCATGGTTTTGGAGAAACTATTTTTTTAATTTTTGCAAAATATTGGTTTGTAGCCAAACCAAGATTTTTCAACACAATCAAAAACAAAGCCTAAAAAATATTAGAAAACAATATACTTAAAAAACTGATTAAAAAGTGGTTTTATTGATTTTTTATAAAAGTCCCAATAATTTTACTATTAATTATATATATATATATTAATTTTCTTAAAAAAAAATAAAATTTCGGTATATACAAAATTTTTTACAAAAAATTAAGGTATAATCAAAAATAGATATTAAATTTCTCACAAAAATTATAAAAATTTGGTATAATGTTTTTTAGTCATTTTTTAAAGTTGTAGCTTTTTAGAAAAACCTACGGAAACTTGTGAGGGGGAAAATATCAAAAGGAATGCTACATTGCTTGTATTATAAAAGAAACATCATTTGACATAGATATAGGTTGTTTATAAAGGTAATGAGATCATCTTATTACATGAACTTTAAATATATCTTGAAGGAAACTCAACTTTGTTGAAGGGGAGGTGGAAACTTACACAACTATTGGGGGTCTGAATTGTAATTTTATAGCTTCCTTAGATCACTTGAAAACCTACCACAAACTTCCCTTGTTGCTTAGAACTTGGTCTCTAGTGTTTTACAAAAGAAAGACAAGTCGAAGAGGTTAAAAAGTAATTATACCGAAATTATTACAAAAGTTATAAAAATTTTTGTATTGATTTTTTGGTATATATAAAAAAAAAATTATACTCTTTTTAAAAAATTCGATATGTATCGAAATCCTTATTCTTTCTGTAAGAAATTCAATCTATAAAGAAAAATCAAAACAAAATATTTTATAATTTTTATAATAATTTCGGTACAATAATTTTTCGCCTATTTTTTAAGTCTCTCGTTCCTTGTAACTACCCTGTCCCTGTGTGTATTTAAACTCCTCTGCTCTAAACCAAAAACCAAGATTGTTTTGTTGTTAATGGAAATGTGGACGACCCCAAGAAGAAACCAGGTAACCAAAAATACTCCTCCGTTTCAGTCCATACACATTGAATATATCATCATCTGCATATGTTTGTCCAAAATAGAACAACTTTAGTTCCATGTTTCTTTGGCTTGATGCATTTGCTTGATTTTCAGGTTCTTGGTACAATAGTGCTACTTGGAACAGTTCTGGTTTTGATCGACATAAAGGGTGTTGAAAGCAGGAAGTACAGTGCTTCATTGACAGACTTTGGAGGCGTTGGTGATGGAGTGACGTCAAATACAAAGGCTTTTCAGGCTGCCATTTTCAACCTCAGCCAGTATGCATCAGATGGCGGATCGCTACTGCTTGTTCCTCCAGGAATGTGGCTGACTGGTAGTTTCAATCTTACCAGCCATTTCACTCTCTATATCCACAAAGATGCTACTCTTCTTGCCTCACAGGTTAGAACTTAGAAGCTCTAAATGCCAATTAATGGCAACATGTATCGAAACAACAAGACTTAACACTATGATTTTATGAGAAAATGAAGGAGATTAGGGCCAGATGACTGTTTCAAAATGGCCATTTTTTATCCCAAGGCTAGACCTTATAGAAACAAGGGAGACCACATGGCAAAGGACCCACTTCATGAGTTCTTTTTCTAGAATTCTGTGGTTCTCAACTGCTCATTGTCAGGCCTAGCTAATTGTGGGCATCCCTTAATGAACCTCCTTTCAAACGGAGCTTGAATAAATCATGGTCCCCTGATATTGAACTTTTAGATAAAGCCACGAAGAACTGGGAACAAAATACCTTCATCACAATGCCTTTTTTATGCCGACTAACAAAATTTAAGACGTGGTTTATGTTTACTGTTTCTTGTGTCTGAAACTTGTTCCAGGATGAGAGTGAATGGGCAGTCATTGACCCTCTCCCGTCCTATGGTCGAGGAAGGGATGCCGACGGAGGAAGATATATCAGTCTTCTTTTCGGAACTAACCTCACTGACGTTGTCATAACAGGTACCAAGAACTGTAATCGTCAATGAGAATTACCAAAGCAACATTAATATTCATAAATCCAACAAGTACTAAAATAAGGATTTCAACATATTTCAGGTGAAAATGGCACTATCGATGGTCAGGGTGTTACCTGGTGGGACAAATTTCACAAGGGAGAGCTGAAATACACCAGGCCTTACCTTATTGAAATCATGTATTCAGATGAAGTTCAAATCTCTAATCTCACATTGATGAACTCTCCTTCCTGGAATGTTCATCCTGTTTATAGCAGGTTTTTACCCCTCTGATTCTGGAGTTTACAGTTTCGGTTTCCTTAACATGCTGATGACAGTGACAAGTTGGTATCATATTCTAACATTGTTGTCATTAAAATGCAGCAATGTCGTTGTTCAGGGATTAACTATCCTTGCACCAGTAACTTCTCCTAACACTGATGGGATCAACCCAGGTGAGAAACTGGACATTGAATCAGATAAGACTGCCGCCTGCCGGCATGTTTACTTCATCTGTTAAGAGGTTATTGTGTTGTTTCTTCTTTTACAGATTCTTGCACAAATACCCGGATAGAGGACTGCTACATTGTCTCTGGAGATGATTGTGTAGCTGTTAAGAGTGGTTGGGATGAGTATGGTATCAAGTTTGGCATGCCAACAAAACAACTACTGATCAGACGGCTCACCTGCATTTCTCCTTTCAGTGCAGTGATTGCACTCGGTAGCGAGATGTCCGGTGGGATCGAGGATGTTAGGGCAGAAGACATCACATGCATTAATTCCGAGTCGGCTGTTAGGATCAAAACCGCTGTGGGACGAGGAAACTATGTCAAAGACATATATGTGAGAGGAATGACCATGAAAACTATGAAAATGGTGTTTTGGATGGCAGGGAACTATGGTTCTCATCCGGACAATGATTATGATCCTAATGCAATCCCTGTTATCCAGAATATCAATTTCCGAGATATCGTTGCAGAGAATGTGACAATGGCAGCTAGATTGGAGGGAATTCCAGGTCATCCATTTTCTGGAATTTGCATATCAAATGCTACCATTGGATTAACACAAAAGCCAAAGAAGATACAATGGAATTGCACTGAGATTACTGGGGTATCAAGTAATGTTAGCCCTCAGCCCTGCAATCTGCTAACAGATCAAGGGCCAGACAATGCCTGCAATTTTCCAGAGGACAGCTTCCCAAGTGCCAAACAGTTTAAATAGAAAATTGTGACAGAACATAAAGTTATGCTATCAATTTCGTTTATGTAACATGAATTTGCTGTTATAAAATTTGTTTTATGTAAGAAACAATGATCATTGGAAGGATGTTCTTCTTTTCCCAGGTTTTGCACTGAGGGTCATTGATCCACAATCTTTGCACTGAGGTCTTGAACTTCCATTATATAGTATCAAGAAGGAAGTTCTGTCTGTTTCTGGTCATATAAGAGCCTAAATAACATCCGATTGGGGTAATGTCAACCACAATTGAGTCCTAAATATCACAAACCAGGTAAGCTTCAACTTGTATATTAGTTTCGGTTTGACCAACAAGGAAGCAAAAGTGAAAGGTGTCCCTAACTTGTATTGACTCCAGTGAATATGAAGAACAACATATTTGTTCATAATATTCATAGGATTGAGTCTCTTAAGGGTCTGGAACTGGATTCAGTTTCGCAGATTCTTTCCAGATAAGCTCTTTGACATGATCTGTAACATCACTTTCTCATATTCGTTATCAAATACGAGTCAATGATGTCACTTAATTAAATTAAAAATCTATGCTATCAATCCTTTGAAAAATCTGTCTGCTTGCACTGTTTTATTTTAAAAAATTTATAATTTTTTATAAGTTTCAAAACTTCATTTCGAATAATTCCCGGTGAACTAGATCCACCCAACTATTAAACCATAAAAATTAGAAACCTTAACTCTTTGTATATAAGAGCACAAAATTCAATGAATTTTCGCAACAATGAAAAATTGTTGTCTGAAAATTCTAACCTTGCTGCGAATAAAAATTCATATCTTTTGATATATGATTCGAAATCAGATAACGTTTTTTTTTAAAAATAAACTAGACTCAATTTCCATTTCACACATAAAATTCTTTATTTAATTCAAACCGTGAATTTCCGGTAAATCTTCAAAGTCACTACTTATGCAGAAGAACTTAAAAATGTTTTCATCTGATCCATAAGTCTACTATACTAGTCAAAATATGACACCCTCGCCCCGAGTTAGGAGACGGAACGTCGACTAGACTTATAAACTCGAACTTATATTCAAATCAAGAACAATTTATTCATTTATATAACATTACAAGTAAATTCTATTATCAATTATCGGGCCAATTTAAAACTTTTTCTAACCTTGTACATATATTAATTTTGAATCTTAAAATTAGTTCACTTATCAATTAATCTTGGTCTTATTTACCTTTCGATTATAATTCGTCTAATACTGGATTTTATTATCAAGTTTTTAACTTAATCTAAGTGATTGAACCAAAAGTGACAGGGGTATCGATACCCCCATATAGAGGTATCGGAACAAGGGTATCGAACCCCAGTTCGATACCGATCAACCATGTTGACCTGATGTCTCGTTGACTCAAGGCTGAATAGCCTGGTTCGATACCGATATCGAACCAGGGAGTACACTGCCAGGCTTGGTATCGAACTAGACATCGATCCTATTTCGCTACTGGGAGGCCTGGCATCGAACTAGGTACCGAACCAAAGGGGCCTTTGACAAGGGGGTATCGATACTCATGAAAATGGTATCGATACTCCTGCTCGAAATGGCAAATTCACAACTTCTAAGGCATTATGACACTACCCAAAAGACAATCTATATAGTCTCAAACCGTCCTTAAACTTTAAAGGACCATTCCAACATGTTTAGGCATCAAAAATCCATTTCCAAACCTATCATTTGGTCAACCATTACCAAACTAATATTCATGAGCTTTCAACATACCCATTTCTAATGCCCTTTTTCCCAATGATCAATCATGTTATCATATGTCATCTAACAAGTTAACTATCCTTTTTAAGCCATGTTCTTACTCTATGGCAACCTACATGCCCACAAAGTAGTTTCAAGAGTCCACATAATATCCTACCTAGTTTCATGTTTCACATACCTAAATAATCACTTACATGCCACGTGCATATAACAAATGCCACATATACAAGCCAGAGCAAACCTCAAAATGCATGTTACTAGCCTAATCACACTAGGCCTTAACCCTTACATACCAATACAATGCTCAAGACAATCATAGACAAAACATGAGCCAAATTTCAAATACATGAAGCTAATCAAAATATGATCACCATGCCACCATAAACTAGGAGTTATCAAAGATTACAAAATATCATACTTTGACTTGCTCATGTCCTTACCCTCGATTGGTTTAATCTAGTTTCTTGACTCGATAACCTGTTATTTTGAAAAGGAGAAAACAAACGGTGGTAAGTACTTACTAAGTACTTAGGGAGGCGGCCCTAAGTCTAACCATTTAGACATAAATCAAATAATAAGCAACATGCTCCCAATAAGAAATTAATCAAGTCCATGATAACAATTCAATCAAATATGCAAGGAATATCATATTTTTCATGCTTGTCTTAGTATCATGTTATCATGCTTATCATGCCACTAGCCTACAAATCAATTTCACAAATTATATGCTCAATGACAATTTCATGCTCAAATGCTCAATGACAACTCATATTCAAATACTCAATAGCACTAACATATCAAATACTCAATGGCAATATCATATCAAATGTTCAATGGCATTATCATATCAAATACTCAATAACAATATCTTAGTAAATGCACAATAGCAATATCGTATCAATTTCTCAATAGCAATATCTTAAATTTAGCCTTTCGGATTAGTTTTAAATAATGCCTTGGTATAGTTAGACTAGGTAAGTGAGTCCTCAAAAGTACCATGAAGGCACTAACAGAAGTACCACAAAGGCACTAACAAAAGATACTCACGGTATCTAACAAATGGTGACTAACCACCAATCAAAGGTACCCATAGTATCGAACAAAAGTACCGAAGTACTAACAAATGAGCTCAGATCCTAGGCATGTCGTACTACCTATGACCAACTATCAACCAAGGCTCAATCAGAATTTCATATACATTTGATCTTTCAATTTGTATTAACCAAGTTCCTTATCGTAATCAATGTTCATAACTTGTTAACAACAAAAACATTTATGTTATGCTATAAGAACTAAAACACATGTCATGCTATCAAACCAAGCATATATCATACTATCATATCAAAGGCATATAACATGTTATCATGTCAAAATCATATATCATGCTATCATATCAAAAGCACACATCATGCTATTCAAAATGTACATACCATATTACCAAGCGAATGATCGAATCATAGTAAACATGCCTCATGCATGACTCACATACCTGGCATCCGTCGCTGCGTGCCATTACTTACCTTAGTGTTTTTGAGCTATGCAAATGTACTAGGCTAGTTTAGCCATCTAGCATACAATCATGACAATCATGCAAGTCATTTAACATTTAATTCTCCTTCCCGTTTTACCGAATTTGAGATTAGTCTATTTACATGACGAATCAATTAACAAAAGGGATGGTTAGGATCTAGTCCTAACCCTATGATTTGCCACACTCACAATGGTTCTAAGCAATTTCAGGGATTATAGATCGTGATCCCTTTGCCCTTTTTTCTTGCTTGCTCGAGCCTTTCCTCCTCTTCAATATTTTTTTCTCTTGGGTTATCTAGAAAATCACGCTCACATAGCGATACATTAGGACATACCAAAGTCACTCAAATTTAAGTAATTGCATACTTAACAAATGTAAATATTCTTATTTGTTCGCTAGGGACGGCTTTCCTACCCTTTCGTATTTCGATTATATCTTCTAGATTCCATATTCGAATCGAGCTTATTTTATATCGTTAGAAGGCTAAGAAGATCCTCTACAAGGAAAATTAACCTTATACTTCAAATTTTCCCGATCAGTACCAGAATTCATTCAAAATAGACCTATCTAGGTTCGGGTCTATTCGGACAACCCTTACGTAAAAGCTTATATCTTTTTCTACCGAACTCCGATTGAGGTTCTATAAATTTTCACTTAAACTAGATATATGTAAGTATCCTACTTTAAAATTTTAGCTCCTAACTCCTTCAAATCCGACCTATGAAAGTTTTCAAAGATAGCTACTCGGAATGACATTTTCTAGGAAATTTCGGTTAACCTTCATTCTATGGGTCCAAACCCAATCCGAACTTACTCTTATAAATTTTTTCCAATATTTCTAATATGAAATCAACATCTCAAAACCCAATTTACAACATCTTATAGAATCAACAACACATAGGCAATACTTACAAGAATCCAAATTCAAGTTTCCTATCTTATTGTTCATTCTTTTAAAACACATATCCAAATGGACACTAACTTTTGATTAGGCATTCTAACAATCTAATTCAACACAATCATCATATAATATTCAAACCCCCCAAAGCTTAAATCCCTCAAAATTTTCGGTTATGGGAAAGAGGAATTTACCAAGACCTTTAGACTTGAATTTCTAGACCAAAAGCCTAACCATGTAAAGCTTTGGAGCTCTCATTCTCAATCTCCCATGAAAACTCTCTCTTCCCACTTCCTTTTTCTTGGTCACGTAAAATGGGGCGGGGGAAGAAGGAGGAAGATGACATTCATCTTCATTAAACTTGTAGAATGTCCATTTTATCTTTTATGTTATAACCAAGCTTAATTTATTACTAAGGGTAGTCTAGGAAATTCATGTATTTATCATGCAACCTTCTAGTTTCTAATTTAATTCAATCTAGTCACATTTATTTAGCCCTTTACATTTTTTTCTTGACTTTAATTAAGTCCATCTATTATGAAATTTTGACTCCCAACTGATCAACTTAATTATCAATTGGTCATGGATTGTCTTAGGCCATTTTTGTGTGTTATAATTCTCCCTTCCTTAAAAGAAATTCACCCTCGAATTTACCTGAAGGGAAAAATTACGGATATTATGCTTTCATCATATCCTTAGGTTTCCAAGTAGCTTCTTTCTTCTTGTGATTCCTCCAAAGGACTTTTACTAAGAGAACGTTCTTGTTACGAAGTCTTTTAACTTCTCGATCAAGAATCTGAATCGGTTCTTCTTCATAAGATAAGTCAGGGTTCAATTCTAACTCTTCCAGTTTAAAAACATGAGAAGGATCAGATCTATACTTTCTGATACGTGTCAAATATGCACAATTAGTGCAAGTGAACACGTCACAAGTAATAAATGATAAGTATTATCGAATATCGTCTCCACAGGGATTGGTGTACTTAATATGTCCTCTTCGATCTTCTTGTTCTATAAAACACAAGTAGATGAATTTTTGACTAAATAAAGCAATTAAGGAAAACTAAATAAAAGGAGATCAAATTGAGAAAAAGGGTAGGATCTAGTTGTGTTGTACAATGGATTTGATTGATCTGCTTCTATCCAATGCAATTGTACTCTACTGTCTCGACAGTACTGTAGATTACTGTCTTCGATAGTGGTAGTGTTCTCTACCGCGACAATCCCTTGCTCTTGGGCAGATTTACCAAAGTTCGGCGAAGTATCATTCGATGGCTCCGCTTATCCCTAAGTTAAAACACTATTGATGCTCAGTCCTTGATGATACCTCCCGACGTTAATCAATTATAACCAATAACCAATCTCACACTTCTTTTAGCCGCTGAAACTCCAACCTATCCCTAGGCCGAGTTAGTATTTTCCAATCAAGTCAAATATCGTACTTACTCCTTTCGTGAGTCTAACTCTCCCGAGTCTAAACAAATAGATTACTTTCAAACTTCTCTCCCGAGCTTGGATGCAAGAACAAAGAATGAAAAAGAGTAAGAAAACTTTGATATTTTATTGCATTAAAACAAAATACAAGATACAATCTCTTCTCACTAATACCTAACAACCTTCACCTAAACCCTAAGAAAACTTAAAACATGATAGAAAGAAGAACAATGGTTCTTAGGGTGAACTCTCTCAAATTTGACTCTCCTATTCCCTTGGACGACTATGCCTTATATAGGCTTGGCCTAGGGCAAACCTTTCCTAAACAGAATACAACTTGGAGTAGGGAACAAGTCATGGGTTAAATATTTCCAAGTTTAATTCTTCTAGAAGGCTTTCCCGCGTGGCCTTGTCTTTGGGCTTTCCTTGTGTTGTCCAGCTCTGATCCTTGGGCTTCTTGTCCAGCAACGTTCTTCTCATTTTTCTCCTTAGCTTGCCTGCCATATTGCTATTTACCCTCTGCTGCCTCGGCATCAGGTCCTACCTCGGCCGCTGTTTGCTGCCGCGACAATACTTGTTCCCGCACAGACATGAAAATCTAGTAAAGTATGCCTTTTATACAAATATTATCTTTAATAGCATAATCCCTAAATATATCACATTAAGTATATGCATTGGTCCAAGTAGGTATAGATTTGATAATTAATGCCCATGAAAAGTGTAGAAAGTGATAGTGAGTTGAGCACTTATCACTTTCTAAGTATAGAGACATGGAAGACATTATGTATCTTTTTAAACTCATTAGGGAGAGCTAGACGATAGGACACCGAGCCAATTCTTTCAACAACTTCAAAAGTTTCAATGAACCGAGGGCTAAGCTTTCCCTTTTTCCCAAACCTGGAGACTTTCTTCAAAGGAGAAACTTTTAGGAAGACCTTGTCTCCCATATTATACTGTATATCTCTCTGTTTCAAATCTGCATAAGCCTTTTGTCTATCGAAGACTTGCTTCAATTGATCATGAATAGCTCAAATTTGTTCCTTAGTTTCTCGAATCACCTGAGATCTCAAAAACTTATTCTCACCCAATTCAAACCAATGCAAAGGAGTTCTACATTTCCTCCCATATAGAGCCTCAAAGGGAGCCATTTAAATGGATGCTTGATAGCTGTTATTATAAGCAAATTCCACTAAGGGCAAAGACTTCTCCCAATTCTTTCCAAAATCTATAACACAAGCACGCAATATATCTTCTAATGCTTGTATCACTCTTTCAGACTGGCCATCAAACTGCGAATGGAAAGCAGTGCTGAGATGCACTTTAGTTCCAAGAGCTTTTTGCAAAGATTTCCAAAATTGAGAGGTGAAATTTAGATCTCTATCAGAAATGATTAATGTCGGCACACCATGTAATTGAATTACCTCACGGACATATAGCTCGGCTAAGGTCTCCGAGTTCATATTCTTTCAAACGGGATGAAATATGTCGACTTGGTGAGTCTATCTACAATTACCCAGATGACATCATTCTTTCTTGGTGTAACAGGTAAACTGATAACAAAATCCATCATCACTCGGTCCCATTTCTACTCGGGCAATTCAATAGGCTGGTGCAATCCCGTAGGAGCTCGATGCTCAGCCTTGACTTTCTGATAAGTCAAACATCGAGATACAAAATCTGTGATGGCTGCTTTCATGCCAGGCCACCAATACAAAGATTTCAGATTCTTTTACATCTTAATAGAACTAGGATGAATCAAAAATAGACTTTGTTGTGCTTCATGTAAGATATCTCTTTTTAGCTCTTCATTATTCGAAACACACACTCTATCTCTAAAGTAGAGCAATCCATTCGAATAGAGGGAGAATTCAACATTAGCGTTCGAATCAAGCTTTGATTCAATAGCTTGAAGCTCAGAATCAGATTGCTGAAGATCTTTGATTCTCGTAATCAGATCATATTGAACCTGAAGTTCAGACAAATATCTTTACTTTCGATATACCCGAAGGTGAGCATTAATCAAATTTGGGGCTACAAGGAAATTTTCAAATCGGATACGAATATTCAAAGGAAACTTATAAAATTTCAAATTTATCAAATAGCTTACTCAATGTCGGTTTACGAATAAGAGTATCAACCATCACATTATCCTTTTCGGGATGGTAATCAATGACCATGTTATTGTCTTTTCGTAATTCCATCCATCTTCTCTGTCTCAAATTTAAATCCTTCTGAGTCAGGAGAAATTTCAGGCTTTTGTGATTGGTGTATAGATAACACTTCTCACCATATTAGTATTGTCTCCATATCTTGAGAGAAAACACGCTAGCTACTAATTCGAGATAATGAGTTGGGTAGTTCAATTCATGAGGTTTCAATTGCCTGGATGCATAAGCAACCATATTATTTCCTTGCATCAAAACACAACCCAGTCTCGAATGTGAGGCATCACTGTACATAGTGAATTCCTTTCCCGATTTCGGTTGAATAAGAACAGGAGCATGAGTCAAAGCTTGCTTAAGTCGATCAAAGCTTCTTTGTTGGTTCTCTCACCATTCAAACAATTGATCTTTTCGGAGAACCTTAGTTAAGAGTAAAGCGATCTTTAAGAATCCCTTAACAAATCCTCTATAGTACCCAGCTAAACCGAGGAAACTTCTGACCTTGCTAACATTCCTCGGAGGCCTCCAATCCAAAATAGTTTGCACCTTCTTAGCATCGAACTTAATTCCTTCTGTCGAGATGACATGACCAAGGAATGACACTTCTGATAACCAAAATTCACACTTCAAGAACTTAGAAAACAATTGTCGTTCCCGAAGGGTCCGTAGGATAATTCGAAGGTGTTTTGAGTGTTCCTCTTTATTCTGAGAATACACCAAAATATCATCAATAAAGATGACTACAAACTTATCAATATGGGGCTTAAACATCCGATTCATAAGATCCATGAATGCCGCCGAGGCATTTATTAGCCCAAATGACATCACCAAGAATTCAAAATGGCCATATTGAGTTCTGAAAGCAGTCTTAGGGACATCTTCTTCTTTTGCTCCCATCTGGTAGTACCCCGATCAAAGATCAATCCGAGAGAATATCGTAGCATTCTTAAATTGATCAAACAAATCTTCAATTCTAGGCAAAGTGTACTTGTTCTTAATGGTAACCTGATTCAGTTATCGATAATCAATACAAAGTCTCATTGTTCCATCTTTCTTCTTGACAAACAAAACCAGAGCAGCCCACGATGAAGAGCTAGGATGAATGAATCCTTTATCTTGTAGCTCTTGGAGTTTTTTTTTTTTAAGTTCTTTCAATTCAATAGGTGTCATTCTATAAGGGGCAATCGACATCGGATTAGTCCTAGGCTGGACTTATATCCCGAACTCCACTTCTCTGGTTGGAGGTAGACCAGGGAGTTCCTCAGGGAAGACATCAACAAGTTCAGATACCACATGAATTTTTGGTAAAACGAAATCATGCTCATCTTGCATAACCCTAGCGACAAAGATCGAAGTCTGCTTCTTATCAATTAGGAGAATTTACTCCTTTCCCAAACAACAAAGATACAATCTTCAGTTCTAACAATCGATCCACGCTTCATGTTTTGTTAACCAATCTAAACCAATATAAGGTCAAACTCACATGTTGGTAGAACAAACAGATCAATTAGAAAAGGAATGTTTTGAATTGAGATCAGAGAATCTTTACAAACAAGGTTAACATTCATTATACCTTCTATAGGGTTTGATACTACAAGACCCCTATCAACCAGGCTCTAACTTAACCTTTATAAGCATTTTAGAACATACAAAGGAATGAGTGGATCCTGAATCTATCAAAGCATATGCCAGGAATTAAATTTAATTAAACGGTACCTACAATCACATCGGGAGACTCTTCCTCTCCTCTACAACAGATGTTGTACATTCTAGTAGGAGCTAAAGATTCCTGACAAGGAGGGGCTGACTGATGGTCCTTTCCTCTATCCTGATTCCTAGATTGGGCCTGTCTTTGTCCCTTGATTCTGTTCTGAGGTGAAGGACTCTGATAGACACGAGACTGAGGTATGCCTCTATTCGGATTCTGAAGACAGTCCCTGATATAGTGATCTGATCCACCACATGCATAACATAGTTTCATCTAAAGCTGACAAGGTCTAGCATGAAACTTATAACAAAATTGACAAGTATGAGCTTTTCTAGAATTTCCCGTGCTATAAACAAAAGCGATTGGGGCTGATGTTCTATTTGCCGACTAAGGTCTCGGCACATAATGGCTTTTGGACTCATTATGCTAAGTTGATGAACCTTCTCTCTATTGCTTGGCTCTCTTTGCATTCTAATTCGGCTTATCCTGCCATTTATGTTTCTTATCATTCTTACTGATGCGTTTAATAAAAGCGCAATTGAGTGCAAGTGTACACGTCGCCAAGTAATAAAGTGATAAGTATATCGTGTATCGTCTCCACAAGGATTGGTATACTTAATATGTCTCCCCTAGTTCTCTTGCTCCTAAAAAGAAAGTAAAAACAAAATTAAGTTGATTTATTTAACTAACTAAATAATTAAATAACAAAACATAAAATAAAAGGTTGAGAACGATATAGAAAAAGCAGGTAGGATCCAGTTGCGTCAATTAGTGGATTCAATTGATCTTCTTCTTATCCAATGCAATCACACAACACCGTTTCGACAGTACTACATATACAGTCTCGAGAGCATTGGTGTTCTCTACCGTGACAATCTCTTGCTCTTGGGCAAAGGTATCAAAGCTCAGCAAAGTGTCCGTAGTTGACTCCGCTCATCTCTAAGTCAAAGTGTTCTTGATAACCGGTCCTTGACGATACCATTCGGCGTAAATCAACGATAACCCCCAACAAATCCAACACTTCTTTTAGCTGCTAAAACTCTTAACCTATCTCTAGGCCGAGTTAGTGTCTACAACACCGTACTTATTCCTTTCGTGAATCTACACCTCTCGATGCTAGATAAATAGATTACTTGCAAACTTCTCTCTCGAGCTTGAATGCAAAAACAAAGAATGGTAATAGGATAAGCAAACTTTGATATTATTATTTCATAAGAACAAAGAAACAAGAATCAATCTCCTCTCACTAATATCTACAACCTTCACCTATCCCTAAGAAATTCATAACATATTGTCGTTAGGTACAATTCTTTGGGAGAAGGGTTTCTCTAAAAATCGGCTCCCCAAACAATATGGTCGGCTAGTGTATATATAGTCTTAACCTTGGGCAAACCTGTCCTAAATAGACTTCAACTTGGAGTAAGGAACAAGTCTTTTTCAAGGGATCTGATATTTCCAAGTTTGCCGCCTTTTAGAAGGGTTTTCCCGCTTGGTCTTTGTCTTGGGCTTTTAGCGCGCTAGCCTGGTCCAATTAGTGCGCTGCATCTTCTAGAATGTTCTCTATATTTTTATCTTTCATTGCGCCTCCATTGTTGGTGCTGCCACTCTGGATTCTGCCGCGGCCTCAACACTGCTGCACTGCTGCTTCGGCCCTGAATATTCCTGCATGTACAGAATATGTAATAATATCTGCATTCTCTATAAATATTGACTTTGTAAGTAGTGATAACGGAATATCCAATATTTGTGCAAAGAGTTCATAATTTAGTTCAAGTTGGTGTATAATAGATGCATAAAGTACCATGAGAAGGGTAGTAAATAACTGTCTTTTAGGCACTCATCAAATACCCTCAAACTAGAACTATTGCTTGTCCTCAAGCAATGCAAAACATCAAATTGCCAAACCCTACCCCCTTTTGGTCTTACTTTTCCATATATTCTCTCCACCATGGTCATGTCTATCTCTCCGTTTTAGCCACTAGTTTACCCAAGGACTTTAACTAAGAAATAAGCTATAAGGCTAGGTGAGTGTGTGCGTTTTATGGACAAGGTTGATTCAAGGCTTTCTTAGATAAACTCTAAGTTCTAGACAAATAGAATTTTGGAGTAAAGTTGTCCCCTTAAAACAACAAGTCTTGAGCTAATTTCGGGAACCTCAAGATATGCGTTTTCTATTTTCTTCTTTTTTTATTTTTTTTCTAATTAACCACCTATTTAGCATACTAGAGCCAGTTTCGGGAACCTCTAGCATGAAGGAGAGCAAAACTAGAGTCAGTGATAGGCACCTCTAGTTATTTTTGTAAACGATTCTAAGTCTTTATCACCTAAGTTTATTAAAAGAATTTCTAAATCAAACAAGTCCAAAAAGTGTTTATTTTCTTTCTAACCCTAAAGCAAGCTTCTAAGTTTTATTCCATGAGTATCCTATGGTTATCCCTTCAAAATAGAACTTGGCTATGGTAAGGAGAAAGATTTCTGTAGCCTTAAAGGAGTAAACGCTGATGTAAGGCAGTGCAAGATTACAAACAGTTATTCAAGAAAAGAGAATATTAAAAAATTTCAGAAAAAAAAACTTACTCCTTTTTCATGGTAATGCCGCGACAGTGTGTAGCCTCGGTAGTGCTTCTGCACCTACAATCTCCCCCAAACTCAAGCCGAGCATTATCCTCAATGCTCAAAATATAAGGCAAACAACACAAAACAAGGATATTAAAGCATAAGGGATTAAATAGATTCTGATTGTAATTCAAAAGAGCTGCTGGAAATAGCTGCCCTTCTAGGTTTCCCTGCCGATGCTTTCTGTCTAGATCCTTGTCCTGGTGATTGTTGTGTTTTTACTTGTCGGGGTGGCTGTACTCTGGTGGGTGTTTGTTTCTACAATGGGGCCGTAACTTTATCTCCTTCTTCTTCCTCTTCGTTTGTATGCATCACCTCTGTTTCTCCCCTTACTTCGGCAGTTGGTGTTCTTTCTTGGGCATGCGATGAGCTATCATGGACATATTCATCAATTTGTATAGAGAGACTATCTTCAGAGAAACTGCCTATGGGGATAGGACTCTGTGGTGGAGAGTTGAAGATGACTCTCCTTTTTGATGGTCGTCTGCTGCTTGTTGACGCTGCGACCATGCCCGCAGGTCTGGATGGGCCGACATCGTGAAACTGTTGTTGTTTCCTGGTTGTAAAGAATGGTCTAGGCCTTGGGGCAGGGGTTGTCTCTGTGTAAGGTGCGACAATGACTAAAATGTTAAGGGGGGAATCTGGAAACTGCATCCCATAGGTGAGAAAATTCTGGATCAGCATGTTTGCGAGAGTGTTGTTGAAATCTCTCTGATATTCTATGTATCGTTGCTGGCGCAGGTCCATGTCTGACATCCTCTGCAAAATCTCCTGATATGGATCTACTGCGGTAGTGGCTTGGGCATTGTCAGGTGCTTCTTCCATATACTACCCTTCAATAGTAAAATCGGTAGTGAATTGTTAAGGTGTTGCCTGCACTGGGTCTGCTTGGGTGATCTGCATCATTCTGTGGCAGAATTC
Organism: Abelmoschus esculentus; assembly: GCA_035048815.1. Classification (NCBI taxonomy): domain Eukaryota; kingdom Viridiplantae; phylum Streptophyta; class Magnoliopsida; order Malvales; family Malvaceae; genus Abelmoschus; species Abelmoschus esculentus. The sequence continues at coordinate 16,199,320 of JAUCBN010000008.1, read as the reverse complement.
TCTTGTCCAGCCTTGCCTTTGTGTTGTGTATTCATCTGTTTCTTCTATAAGGACACCTGCAGCAATGCATAGGGTAGAGATTAAACTAGGGAAATATAATGGACCTCGTTCTTTCTTACCGCAATCATAAATTTCTTGAAGAATGATCTCTCCAACATTGATGGTCCTTTTGTTGATGATTGAATGAATGAGCAATAATCTTTTTCTATCAACTGTGCTATTGTGGGAGGTGGGCATGAGGCGTCGCTTGATAAATATGCACCAGAGCTTGGCTTCGGGTTTAAGGCTGAGCCTTGTTACACAACCCCTATAGGCACCGGTTTCCCATGGAGTGTTATCGTAGCAAAGTTCGTCCTTGATGGCCTTATAATCCTCGGTATTGGCTGCAAATTCACCATGTTCACCGCGTATGGGGATAAGACCGTAGTAATCGTTGATTGCTTCGGCATCAAGCTTTACTGGCTTACCCCGACAGTAGACGAACAACATGTCCTTGTTTGGGAAATGTGCATAGAATTCTCTTACAATTGTGGCATTTACTATGGGAGGTTGGAGGCAAAATTTTTCCCAATCTTGGTTTTCGATCTTGTCGAACAAGAATTGTTCGATGTCATAGTTTTCTTCAATGGTGTGCTGGAATCCTTGTTCCTCCCATAACTGCCGTGCAACGAAATACCTTTGGAATCGTTCTGCTACGATGATATTAGCAAAGCGTTTGTATGCTGCCATGGAGGATTTGAATGTTGATGAGATGTTTTTGAAAATAAGCTGTAAAGTGCAAGAATGCGAGTAAGAATGCGGAGAGTTCTAAAAATTTCAAGAGATTGAAAAATAGTGAGAGCAAGATTGTTCAAGAAAGCAAAATTAACAAGAATGCAAGAGTAAATAAAGCATAGCAATGAGTCTGCTTATATAGGCTTTAAAAATATGACTGTTAAAAAAAATAGTTGTTAGGCATTTACTGCCTCGATGCACAGTTACTGCCGCGGCGAATTTCTCGGCAGAGAGCCGTTACATTGTTTCTGCCCGTTAGGAATTTTGCGGCTCTAATATAGTGCACTGCCGCGGCAGCAGACTTTCTATTGTACCTGCTGCTATGGCATGGGCTGCTGAATGTTCTGTTGCGGCATGTTCTGGCTGTGATGCTGGAATCCAGGGGCTTAATTAATTGGATTTAAGGCATTGTTAGGGTTACTCTATGAAAAGTTCGGATTCCTTTTCCAGGATGGGTTGTAGTTGTTGGACATCATTGGATTGTTTCTGTTATAGTTTCCAACATATAGGCTAGTCTCCTCATCTTGCATGTAATCCGATGAGTTAGCTGCCTTAACCTCATGTATGTTTCTCTGGGCTTGCATATTTTGAACCATCTTGGTCAGAGAAGCCAATTGTGCTACCACCGAACTGGATGTATCTACTTCATGGACTGTGGCATGACGTCTCATTCCTCCTCTCCTTGATGTGGGAAATTGGAAATCATTCCTTGCGAGTTTGTTCAGAATTTCAATAGCCTCCACGGGTGCTCTATCCAAAAGTGTCCTATTCGCGGAAGCGTCTAGCATCATTCTTGTGGAGGCGTTGGTAGCATTATAAAACATGGAAACTTACGTCCACAATGGAAAACCATGTAGTGGGCATTTGTTTAACAATTCTCTATAACGTTCCCATGCCTCATACATTAGTTCATCTTCATCTTGTCGGATTGATGTGATTTCATTACGGATGTGATCATAGAGATTTATCGGATTAAAACTCGTAATAAATTCTCGGTAGAGTTCCTCCCAAGATCCTATGGATCCTGCTAGGATACCATTCAACTAGGTTTTCTCCCTATCCCTCAATGAATAGGGGAACAATTTTAATCGTAAAATATCTTCATGGACTTCTTGAATCTTGAAAGAGTTGCACACTTCCATGAAAGATTTAAGATGCTGCCTTGCATCTTCAGTAGCATACGCACTAAACCGTCCAATTATATTCAACATGTTGAACATCACTGGTTTAAGTTCAAAGTGAGTTGCTTCGACTTTTGGGGTGACTACGCTAGGATTGAGTCCGTTTAGATCTTCCATCAGATAGTCTCTAACAGTGGGCTGCCTCGGCAATCGTTGCGGCAGTGGCTACTGCGGCATTGCAGGTGGCAGTACATTATGATCAACAGGTGAAATTTGTCCTCTTGGTGGATCATCCATGACTTGGAACAGGTTGCTTCTCAGATGATGTCTTGTGCATTCAATCTTAGGATCCAACTCGTATAATGGACTACTCGGGTTTGTCCTGGTCATAAACCAAATAAATCAAAGTTAGTAAAAAAATAACATAAATAATTAAAATTAAAGTTAGATAAAGAATGGTTAAGGAGCAAAAAAATAAAGAAAAACAAAATTTAGTTGACGATCCTCGGAACGGTGCCAAAAACATGATGCGTGTAATAAAAGTGCAATTGAGTACAAGTGTACACGTCGCAAGGTAATAAAGTGATAAGTATATCGTGTATCGTCTCCACAGGGATTGATATACTTAATATGTCTCCCCTAGTTCCCTTGCTCCTGAAAAGAAAGTAAAAACACAAATAAGTTGATTTGTTTAACTAACTAAATAATTAAATAACAAAACATAAAATAAAAGGTTGAGAACGATATAGAGAAAGCAGGAAGGATCCAGTTGCGTCAATTAGTGGATTCAATTGATCTTCTTCTTGTCCAATGCAATCATACAACACTGCTTCGACAGTACTACAGATACAGTCTCGACATCATTGGTGTTCTCTGCCGTAGCAATCTCTTGCTCTTATGCAGAGGTATCAAAGCTCAGCAAAGTGTCCGTAGTTGACTCCGCTCATCTCTAAGTCAGAGTGTTCTTGATGGTCGGTCCTTGACGATACCTCTCGGCGTAAATCAACGATAACCACCAACAAATCCAACACTTCTTTTAACTACTGAAACTCTTAACCTATCTCTAGGCCGTGTTAGTGTCTACAACACTGTACTTATCCCTTTCGTGAATCTACACCTCTCGATGCTAGATAAGTAGATTACTTGCAAACTTCTCTCTCGAGCTTGAATGCAAGAACAAAAAATGGCAATAGGATAAGCAAACTTTGATATTATTATTGCATAAGAACAAAGAAACAAGAATCAATCTCTTCTCACTAATATCTACAACCTTCACCTATCCCTAAGAAATTCATAACATATTGTCGTTAGGTACAATTCTTTGGGAGAAGGGTTTCTCTAAAAATCGGCTCCCCAAACAATATGGCTGGCTAGTGTATATATAGTCTTAACCTTGGGCAAACCTTTCCTAAATAGACTTCAACTTGGAGTAAGGAACAAGTCTTCTTCAAGGGATCTGATATTTCCATGTTTGCCGCCTTCTAAAAGGGTTTTCCCGCTTGGTCTTTGTCTTGGGCTTTTAGCGTGCTAGCCTGGTCCAATTAGTGCGCTGCATCTTCCAGAATGTTCTCTATATTTTTATCTTTCATTGAGCCTCCATTGTTGGTGCTTCCACTCTAGATTCTGCCGCGACCTTGTCTTCTGTCTCGGCCTCAACACTGCTGCACTGCTGCTTCGGCCCTGAATATTCCTGCATGTACAAAATATGTAATAATATCTGCATTCTCTATAAATATTGACTTTGTAAGTAGTGATAACGAAATATCCAATATTTGCGCAAAGAGTTCATAATTCAGTTCAAGTTGGTGTATAATAGATGCATAAAGTACCATGAGAAGGGTAGTAAATAACTGCCTTTTAGGCACTCATCACTTACTTCCACCCTTTCTCTTTTTCGATGCTTTCATCTTGGCTTCGGTAGCAATAGCCCGATTAACTAGATTCTAAAAATCAGTGATCCCCAAAGCTGTAAACACAGGGTTTAGTTCATCATTTAGTCCATCAATGAACATTTGACATTTCTGTTTTTCAGTCTTAATATATTCTGCACCATATTTGCAGTACTTGCAGAAGTCTACCATATATTGCTCGATAGGCCTATTAGTCTGCTTTAGATACAAGAACCGTCTTCGCCTTTCGACTATATATTGCTGACTAATATACTTCTTCTTGAACTCCTCTACAAAGAAGTCCCATGTAACAGAATTGGCAGGAGCAATAAAGATCGTAGTTTCCCACCAACTTAAGGCTTCATAGGCTAGAAGCGAGACAACACATTCAAGCTTGTGCTCATCGAAGCACTGCAATTTCTTAGTCAGAATTTGAGTGATCCTTTCTAACCACTAATTGGGTTCCTTGGTCTTATCCTTATTACAACCCGCAAAAGTAAAGGCTCGATATCGAGCAAGCTTCTCAATAGGTGCCCTGCTCGGTACAACATTAACGGGAGCAGGACGATCTTGGCTCTAGTCGGATACTAACTGATCAAATATCTCCTTCATACTAAGGAGACACTCTCTCTGAACATCTTGTACAAACGGGGCTACCTACTCAGGGGCAGCTTCCACTGGAGGTTGTTCTTGTTCTAACGGAGGATTCGATTCCATCTCATACCCTCATTCTCATTTAATGAACCCTCAGGACTCTCTTCTCCAAGGTCTAATCTCGTATCAACCATACTACAAAAGGGAAAACAAATATTATTCAAATAAGCAAGAACACGAGCTAGTACGGTATAAAACTACCAGGTGGCTAGTTTAATCCTATATGATGCATGCATATTTGTTTCGACCCGAGAATCATGTAACTGAAAGCTCTGATACCATTAAATGTGACACCCTCGCCCTGGGTTAGGAGACAGGGCTTTGACTGGACTTATAAACTCAAACTTGTATTCAAATCAAGAATAATTTATTCATTCATATAACATTACAAGTAAATTCCATTATCAATTATCGGGACAATTTAACACATTTTCTAACCTTGTTCATATATTAATTTCGAATCTCAAAATTAGTTCACTTTTCAATTAGTCTTGGTCTTATTTACCTTTTGATTATTGATGAGTGCCTAAAAGTCCTCAATTTTTATATCATTTCTCTACTCATTTATTGCTAATAAAGACAAAATTAAATACAATAATAGATATTTCTGATTATTTTCTACATCTCAACATCCAAATACTATTTTTATGAATTTATCCATTATTTGGCATAAAACAAATATGTTTGATAGTTTTCTTTCTTAGACAGGAAATTAGATCACAGAAAAAGCCAAAGAAGAAAATAGATGCTGAATTGCAGATGAAGCATCCGCTATGGCAGCATTCTGAAGACTGCCACGACAGTATAAAAAGACGACAATTGATGCTAAACATGAAGAGGAAAAGATACCGAAAGACAAAGAATAAAAGAGAGAAGACAACTCAGTTAGGAGGTCGAGCCCAAGCCAAACCGTAGGAAGAGACATTTTAGGAAATAAGATTTATTTAATATAATTTAATTAAGAATTAGATTTCTTTTCTGTTTAGAACTCATTCCTTGCATGGAAAGATCAACCTAGGACTTGGCCTATATAAAGCACTTATAAGATTTAGATTTAGAGGAAGGAGAAGTTGGTTCACACACATAACATATCCTTAGCCTTCGACCATAATATGTTCTAAACTCCCTTTGAGGTTTAGATTGTTGTAGAGTAGATGGAGAGAAAGGTTACATTATTATTGATATTTATTAATGCAAAACTTATTTCATATTTTATTCTTTTTGGGCACTTAACTTTCTTTGCATATGAGCTCGAGAAGATAATTATGTGAAGAGACATCTATTTATCTAATATCAGGAGAGTTAGGCTCATGAAACGAGATAAAACGGTCTTTACTCAAGGGCATTGACTAATCCGTGTCGGATTTCAATGACTAACAAGAAACATGTGAGGTTGTTATCTACCCTTGATTAATGCCGGGAGGTATCATCAAGACACGAGGATTACTAAAACTATAAGTTAGTTGTAAAATACCTTTTCTTTTCTTGATTATATTTTCTTGTTTATTGGGCTTATATGTAGCCTTGTAATGTGACTTATTAATAATACAATAATTCTTCCTTTTCTACAAAGAACCGTAAACTTCTTTTCCCCCCAATTATCGTAAAATTCCTAACTGTCAACATGGTATCAAATGACTTTTCTGCCTCTCGCCCTGTCGATGATCGTGGTTCTCTCAGGGTCGACGATCCCTCTAGTGACTATTATATTCACCCCAATGAAACTAGTTCCTACAATTAACGAAGTCTTTTCTGTTGTTATCCAACATGAACGTACAATCCTTCCTCTTGTCGAATCTAATATATTGTTAGCAGATAGGTTTACTGTCAAAAACGTTAACTCATCTGTTAAGCAAGAAAATAAGTTCTTGGATAATCGAAAGTACGTTAGTAATTCTAAAAGGCTTCTCTGTGTTTTTTGTGGTTTGTACGACCATACCGTTGAGAAATGTTATAGGAAACATGGGTTTCCACCTGGGTATAAGGGTAAGAACCAAATAAATAGGGCTAATCAAGTTGCTAGTTGTAATGGTAAAAACTCTTCTGCTTCTGTTATGTTCACCAAAGATCAATATGAAAGTTTTCTTCACATGCTGCAAGAAAGAAATGAGTCTGCCCAACCTGTCAACCAGAATTTTGTTATTGAGTCAAAGATTAATGCTTTGAATTCTGCCTTTGATGTACCTCCTCTAGAAAATACAGGTATGATTCTTAATTATTCTTGTTTGAATGTGTCTAATATGTCTTGGGTGTTGGACTCTGGTGCAATGGATCATATTAGTAATTCTTTATCTTTTTTTAGTTCTTCTAATTCTGTTCAAAACAAATTTGTTAAGTTACCAAATAATGAACTTGTTCCAGTAACACATATAGGAACAATTAACATTAGTCCTTTTTTAGTGTTACATAATATTTTTATATTCCAAACTTTTCTTTTAATCTTGTTTATATTTCTCAATTAACCTCTAATAATTCTATTTCTTTGTTTTTTTCTTCTAATTTTTGTTCTATTCAGGACACGACAACATGGAAGATGATTAGTGCAGTTAGGATGCTCAATGGCTTATATTACATAGATGTTTCTTCTTTCATAAACAAAGAGAATTTTTCAACCATTTATATTTCAGACTCTAAGTCAGTTACTCTTTGGCATGATAGACTAGGTCATCCTTGTCAAAAAAGGATGAAGTTTTTTCTCTCAAATATGTAGAGATATTCCTCCTATTTCTTGATTTGATTGTGAAGTTTGTCATGTTGCTAAACAGAAATGATTGCCTTTTCCTATTAGCACTTCTATTTTCAATTCAGTTTTTGATTTAATTCATGTATATGTGTGGGGTCTCTTTCCTGTTAAAAGTCTTTATGGACATTCTTATTTCTTGACTATAGTTGTTGACAAGAGTAGATTTGTTTGGGTTTTTCCTATTAAGGTTAAATTTGGGGTTAGAAGCATATTGGTACAGTTTTTTGATAAAAATTCAATTTTGTAAGAAAATAAAATGCATTCAATCTGGCAATGCTAAAGAATTTCGTATGGTAGATTTTTTTAGAGACAAAGGTATTATCCACCAGTGTTCTTGTAGTTACCCTCAACAACAAAATAGTATCATAGAACAAAAACTTCAGCATTTACTTAGTGTAGCTAGAACCATAAGAATACAAGTAAGTCTTCACTTAACTTTCTGGATAAATTGTATATTGCATTCTGTTTTTTTAGTAAATATTACTCCCACTCTTATTTTACATAATAAAACTCATTTTCAAATTCTGTTTAATAAAGAGCCTAATTTTACTATGTTAAAAGTGTTTGGGTGTCTTACTTATGCTTCAATTCTTTCAAAACCTGCGATAAAAATGCATCATAGAGATTCTAAGTGTGTTTTTCTTGGCTTTCCTCAATATGTTAAAGGATACAAATTGTTTGATCTTAATACTTAAACTATTTTTGTATCACAAGATGTCACTTTTTCAGAAGAATTATTTCCTTTTCAAAGTTTAAAATCTACTACTAACAGGATTGTTCTTCCAACACATGATAATGCATTAGATGATTCTATACAATGTTATGATGATATTTCTGATGTTTTTGATAATAAGGATTTTTTTCCACCTCAAAATGCAGCATCTCAAGATTCTGATGTGCAAATCTCTGCTTTTGATTTTTCAAAAAGTGTAGGTAACACACAGCAACAAAATCAAGTGGCTGACAACAATATAGTGCAAACTCCTAAGCCTCTTAGACCAACAAGAATTGTTCGATTACCGAAAAATTCAAAGACTATCAAGTCTCTCTACCAGGTTCTAAATCTAAAACCTCTTCTCATAATATTGCTCATGTATTATCTTATGATACATTATCTTTCAAACATTATGCATATATTGATAATGTTACTATCTCGACTGAACCAAAGACATATAGGCAAATTGTCAAACATGATTGTTGGGAAAGTGCCATGACCGAAGATATTAGAGCTTTAGAAGCTAATAACACTTGGGAGTTAGTTTCTTTACCTTCTGATAAATAAGCAATTGGTTGTAAATGGGTCTACAAGACAAAATTGAAATCAGATGGCACTCTTGAAAGATATAAAGCTAGACTAGTAGCAAAGGGTTATACCCAGCAACCTGGTGTAGATTTTTTAGATACTTTTAGTCCTGTTATAAAAATAACTACCATTAGAACTCTTTTAACTGTTGCTGCATCACAAAACAAGAAACTTCATCAGTTAGACATAAATAATGTTTTCTTACATGATTTTTTTAGATGAAGAAGTATATATGGAGCTTCCTCCTGGGTTTTCTCCTTCAACACCTGGTTTAGTTTGTAAGTTAAACAAGAGTTTATATGGGCTTAATCAAGCTAGTAGGCGGTGGAATGAAAGACTCACACTTGCTCTTTTAGATCAAGGTTTTAAATAAGCATCTGCAGATAAATCTCTTTTTGTTAAAGATTCTGATCACACATTCATTATTGTTCTTGTATATGTTGATGACATTATCTTGTCAAGTCTCAGTCTTTATGAGATGTCTGGTGTTAAAACTTTTTTACATGATGTCTTTAAAATAAAAGACTTAGGAGAATTGAAATATTTTCTAGGTCTTGAGATTGCTCGATCAAGCAAAGGGATTAATCTCGGTCAACGAAAATATACTTTAGATTTATTTCAAGATACATATTTCTTACATTCAAAACCTTTCTCTACTCCAATTCTTTCTAAAAATGCACTATCTAAAGAAGATGGTACACCTTTAGAAGATATTACATTATATAGAAGACTTGTTGGAAAATTACTTTATCTTACAAATACTAGACCTGACATCTCCTTTGCTATTCAACAATTGTCTCAGTTTCTTTCTTGTCCTACTAATATACATATAACTGCTACCCACAGGGTACTTCGATATCTTAAAGGGTCTCCTAGCCAAGGGCTTTTCTTTCCTGCTCACAATGAAATGAAAATAAATGCTTTCTTGGATTCTGACTGGGCTACTTGCCCTGATTCAAGAAGATTTGTACTGGTTTTTGTGTGTTTATTGGTTCAACTTTGGTCTCTTGGAAATCCAAGAAGCAACAAACTATATCTCATTCCTCTAGTGAAGTCAAATACAGAGCCTTTGTTACTGTTTCTTGTGAAATACAATGGCTAAGCTATCTTCTATTTGACTTACATATTACACTTTCTGTTCCTGTAAATCTTTATTGTGTTAATCTTTCGACTATCAAACTTGCAGAAAATCTTGTCCAGCATGAATGGACAAAACACATCGAGATTGATTGCCATTTAATGCGGGAGAATATATATTAAGAATTGATAACTTTGCTGTCGGTTTCTACTACGTGTAATAATAGCGCAACTGTGTAGTGTACACGTCGCAAGTAATAAAGTGATAAGTATATCGTGTATCGTCTCCACAGGGATTGATGTACTTAATATGTCTCCTTTTGTTCCCTTGCTTCTGAAAGATAAAGTAAAACCACAGATAAGTGGATTTGTTTAACTAACTAAATAATTAAATAACAAAACATAAAATAAAGGATTAAGAATGATATAGAGAAAGTAGGTAAGATCCATCTGCGCCAATTAGTGGATTCGATTGATCTTCTTCTTATCCAATGCAATTACACAATACTGTTTCGACAGTACTGCAGATACAACCTCAGCAGCGTTAGTGTTATCTGCCGCGACAATCTCTTGCTCTTGGGAAGATGCATCAAAGTTTAGCAAAGTATCCGTAGTTGACTCCGCTTATCTCTAAGTCAGAGTGCTGTTGATGACTGCTCCTTGACGCTACCTCTCGGCATAAACCAACGATAATCACCAACCAATCCAACACTTCTTTTAGCTGCTAAAACTCTTAACCTATCTCTAGGCCGAGTTAGTGTCTAGAACACCGTACTTATCCTTTTCGTGAATCTACACCTCTCAATGCTAGATAAATATATTACTTACAAACTTCTCTCTCGAGCTTGAATGCCAGAACAAGGAATGACAATAGGATAAGCAAACGTTGATATTATTATTGCATTAGAACAAGAAACAAGAAATAATCTCCTCTCACTAATATCTATAACCTTCACCTATCCCAAAGAAATTTAGAACATAATACCGATAGGTACAATCCTTAGGGGAATGGTTTCTCTAAAATCGGCTCTCTTAACAATATGGTCGGCTAGGCTATATATAGTCTTAACGTAGGGCAAACCTTTCCTAAATAGATTCTAACATGGAGTAAGGAACAAGTCTTCTTCAAGAGATTTGATATTTCCAAGTTTGCCGCCTTCTAGAAGAATTTCCCGTTTAGTCTTTAACTTGGGCTTTTAGTGTGTTAGCCTGGTCCAATTGGTGTGCTGCATCATCCAGAATGTTCTCTATATTTTTTACTTTCATTCGCCTACAATGTTGATGCTGCCACTCTAGATGCTGCCGCGGCTGATTGGCATGGTATAAGCGCTATTTTGAGTGCAAGTGTATACGTCCTCAAGTAATAAAATGATAAGTATATCGTGTATCGTCTACAAGGATTGGTATACTTAATATATCTTCCTTCGTTCCCTTGCTCGTAAGAATAAAATAAAAACACAAATAAGATGGTTTGTTTTATCTAACTAAATAATGAAATAACAAAATATAAAATAAAGAGTTGAGAACGATTATAGAGAAAGTGGGTAGGATCCAGTTGTTTCAATTAGTGGATTCAATTGATCTTCTTCTTGTCCAATACAATCGTACAACACTGCTTCAATAGTACTACAGATACTACCTCGACAATGTTGGTGCTCCTCTGCCACGATAGTCTCTTGCTCGTGGGCAGAAGTATCAAAGTTCAGCAAAGTGTCCGTAAGTGACTCTACTCATCTCTGAGTCAAAGTACTGTTGATGCTCAGTCCTTGACGATACCTCTCGGCGTAAACCAAAGATAACCACCAACCAATCCAACACTTCTTTTAGCTGCTGAAACTCTTAACCTACCCCTTAGTGCCTTCACAAGGGTATAGGCCGAGTTAGTATCGCCGACACCGTACTTACCCCTTTCGTGAATCTACACCTCTCGATGCTAGATAAATAGATTACTTGCAAACTTCTCTCTCAGGCTTGGATACAAGAACAAGGAATGACAATAGGATAAGCAAACTCTGATTTTATTGCATAAGAATAAGAATACAAGAATCAATCTCCTCTCACTAATATCAACAACCTTCACCTATCCTTAAGAAATTTAGAACATGTTATCGTGGAAGTACAATTCTTAGGGAGGAAGGGTTTTCTCTACAAATCGGCTCTCCTAGAAAATGTGGTCGGCTATTATATTTATAGTCTTAACCTAGGGCAAACCTTTCCTAAATAGACTTCAACTTGGAGTAGGGAACAAATCTTCTTCAAGGATTCTGATATTTCCAAGTTTGCCGCCTTCTAGAAAGGGTTTCCCGCTTGGTCTTTGAATTGGGCTTTGAGCACGCTAGCCTGGTCCAATTGATGCGCTGTGTCTTCCAGAAAATTCTCCATATTTTTATCCTCTGATGCGCCTCTATTGTTGGTGTTGCCACATTGAATTATGCCGCGGCCGGTCTTCTGCCTCGGCCTCTACATAGCTTTTCTGCCGTTTTGGCTCTGGATATTCCTGCATGTACAGAAATTGTAATAATATCTGCATTCTCTATAAATATTAACTTTGTATAAGATGATAACGGAATATCCAATATTTGAGCAAAGAGTATATGATTCGGTTCAAGTGGGTGTATAATAGGTGCATAAAGTACCATAAGAAGGGTAGTAAATAACTGCCTTTTAGACACTCATCAAATACCCCCAAACTTGAACTATTGATTGTCCTCAAGGAATGCAAAACATAAAATTTCTAAACGTTAGACTTATTTTGATATAACTTAAAATAAAATTTCAAAGGACTAATTTGTAAAAAATTGTAAAATATTTTTCTCGAAATAAAATTTTCAAAAACTCGATTTAATGTTGTCAAAATGGTTTATAAAATGTTTGACTTTTTATCTACATTAAATATACTTTTAAAAGTCAATAAAATGGTCAAAAGTGTTTTCCAAAGCTAAAAGTCTCGAAACCTTGCAAGGTTTCGAAACTTTCAGGATAGAATGACCTACTTTTTGAAACCCTGGCAAGGTTTCGAAACTTTCAACCTGTAACGGCTACTTTATTTAAAATTCTTAAAGGTTTCGAAACCTTTGGTAAAGGTTTCAAAACTTCTGTGTAGGTGTACATTAAATGCTCAATCTTAATGACAACCAACGGCTTCAAAGTACTTCCAACGGCTACAAACGGTTAGAAACAATTAAGAACATACAAAAGAGGTCTGAAAAACATATTGGAACAACAAGAAAGCCTATCAAAAAATTCAAGCATTCATAGATTCAAGTTGTACTTCATTTCCCACTTTTCTTGCAAAAATAATAGTGTGTTCTTCATTTGTAATCTTTTACTAGTGTTTAATTGGGTGCGTGAGAGAGCTTAATTTGTGCAAACATCTACCTTGTGAGAATTTTCTTGTTTGCTTCTTTGTACTCAAATTTGGGGATTGATTCAATAGACTTTAGGGGTATAAGTCTATTGAATTGTGTAAGGTTACTCATTATCCTTAAAGGAAAGACAAATTAGTGAATTTGTGGAAAATCTTTAGTGTGGTCACTAAGGTAGTGGATGTAGACTTCATTGAGAAAGTTGAACCACTCTAAATCTCCTTGTAATTTCCTTCCTTTGCAATTAGTGTCCACCAAACTTTAAAAATCCAATTCACCCCCCCTCTTGGTGTTTTTTGATCGATTGCAACATTCAACAATTAGTATCAGAGCGAGGCTCATTGGAAGATCTAACAACCTCTTAAAAAGATCCAAGAAGTGTTCAATCATCTATAAAGTCGTCCATGGCTTCCTCCTCCACTATTGAAGCTTGGGAAGACTCTCAACCCGCCAACAAGCCTCCTTTCTTCAATGGAGTCAACTATGCATATTGGAAGAATCGAATGAGATTATTCATTCAAGCTTATGATCTAGAAGCTTGGAAGATAATCATTAGTGGCTACACCGCACCAACTAGTGGCATGGAGACATAGAACAATAAAGAAAACAAGAAATTTTCTACTAATACCATGGCAATGCATCTTTTATTTTGTGCTCTTGGTCCGGATGAATATGGAAGAGTATCATCATGTTCTAATGCTAAAGAAATTTGGATTAAACTTGAAGTCACACATGAAGGAACAAATGAAGTGAAGGAGACTAAAATCGAACTTCTCAACCTCAACTATGAGAACTTCAAAATGGATCCCGAAGAAGACATTAAATCCATGTTCGATCGATTCTTGGTGATTGTGAATAGATTGAAAGGTTATGGAGAAGTTATTCCCGAAGATAAACTTGTGACAAAGATGATCTGCTCTCTCTCGGACTCTTGGGAATCAAAAAGGACGATAATAATAGAAGCAAAGAATCTTAAGACTCTCAATATAGATGAGCTTATTGGTTCATTGCTTACTCATGAGATGATGTCCAAAGGAAAGGAAGAAAAAAAGAAAGAAGTTGAAACCAAGAAATTTGGAGTTGCTCTCAAATCAACAAAAGAAGAGAGTGATTCTAGTGATGATGATGAAGAAAAAGAATTGGCCATGTTTGCCAGAAGATTTAGAAGATTCATGAGGTTCAAAAAAGGTAGAAGATTTCAAAGAGAAGAGGTCTTCAAGAGTGAATCAAGGGATAAAGATGCCATCATTTGCTATGAGTGCAAAAAGCTGGGACATATCAAGTTTGAATGTCCTCAATTGAAGAAAAAGATCTTTGAGAAGAAAAAGCACAAAGCTCATGTAGCTACTTGGAGCGATGAAGAAACATCGGATGATGAGGATGAAGTAGCTAATTTGTGTCTCATGGCTTTCGAAGAAGATTCTAAGGTAACCTCTAATTCATCTATTTCAATTGATTATACTTTTGATGAATTACAAGAGGGATATGATGAGTTGGCTTTGAAATATGAAGATTCCATGTTAAAACATAGAAAAATTGTTTTAAAATTGAAAAATGAAAATGATTCTCTTTCCAAAGCTAATAAAAGATTTGAAAGTAAAATTAAAGAGTTGGAAAATAAAATAATTGATTTTGAAAAGAAAAATCAAGATTTACATAATTTGCTTTCAAAAGCTCATGACGATCATGAGAAGAAAATTTGTGAGCTCAAAGCTTCTTTTGATAAAGTTGGAACAAAATCTTTTGAAAAAGGTAAAAATTCAAAATCTAACTACTTTAGAAAGAACTTCAATGAAAATCTTTATAGAGGTCCCCCAAAGATCATATAATAGAAAGATAGTTAAAAGTATTTGAGTTCCTAAAGGACTCATTGCTAACAAAGAATATGATCTTTTATCAAAATGAATTCCAAAAGGGACTAGAATTTTAGGAACTAATCCTTATGGATCCAAAAGAGTTTGAGTACCAAAATATGTATGAGCTCCTTTTTGTAGGTATGTTGGAGCTATGATGAGCAAAATGAAGAAATTTGAAAGCTCTAGACACACTAGAAGGAAAGGCACTTGAAGTGGATAAAATGCAATTGAAATTTTTGATCCAATTGGTAACTATCTATTTTTTATGCAAAATATGAAATCATGTTTCTTTCTATGTTTATATCTTTCAAAGTATGTTAAATTATTGATTGCATTAATTGTGTGCTTTGTATGTAATGTTATCTTAGTTGTTTGGTGACACATGTTTAAATGACTTAAAATGGTTATGTGAATTGCTCTTAAATGCCTAAAATATATCATAAGTATGCTAGAATGTTTTTCTGGGTAAATTTGAGTCTTCTTATAGTTTTAGGACCACAAGTTTCGAAACCTCTAAACGAGGTTTGAAAACTTTCTTCCAATAGTTTCGAAACCCTTCAGCAAGGTTTCGAAACCTTTTTTGTGTCTCTAAACCAATGTTACTGGAATGAAGGTTTTGAAACTTTTTCCAAAAAGTTTCAAAACTTTTGTTACAAAGTTTCGAAACCTTAATCAAGGATTCGAAACCTTTTGGGCTATCTCAAAATCTAAGTTTCTGGAATTGAAGTTTCGAAACTTTTTCCAAAAAGTTCTGGAACTTTTGATTATCAGACCTCATCTGGGAACGTTTTAAAACACAAAAACCCTTTTTTTCACCTTTATTTAAACCCTAAGAAAATTTTGAAACCTCCCCAAATCCTTTCCTCTCAAAATTTCCTCATCATTGAGGCATTTGATTGCGAAAATTCATCAAAACCTTGGGTTTAACATCATCTACACCAAAATCTTGAGGTAATTTTTTCTTTTCTTTTCATTTTTTTTGCTTTTAATTATTTTTGGATTTTATGGGATTATGTCTTAGAAACTTTTTTTAATGCTTAAAATCGCTTCAAATCATGTTTATTCTTACTTTTTCACATTGTTAAACATGATTTTGACAAAACCCATATTGTTTTTTAAACCAAAAATCAATTTTCTGAAAATCTCATTCTCTTTTAGGGTTTCAAATTTTTTGAAGAAAATATGATATTGATACTTGAATTAATACCTTGGATTTCATATTTATGTATAAAATGTTGTTTCTATTGCAGGAGGTATCACCCATTTTGATCTTGAACCCTTGAAAATTTTTTTAAAATCCTATGCCCATGTTTGATAAAATTCCTCAACCAACCTTTTTGAGTCAAAACTCTTATCCTTGCCCAAAATTATGCCTCTTAGAACCAAGCCCGCTAGAGCTAACCGTGCTCGTGTCGAAAGGGGTCAATCTTCCGATTCCAATGAACCTAATCCTAATCCCGATCCTAACCCGAATCCTACCTTTGAAGAATTATGCTATAGTGATGGTGTTCATAGAAATAGATATTTTAATGTCTATCATCGTAAGGAAATTAGGCTAGAGCGAAACATTAATCTAGATTTCCTTATGTCTCCTGTTTATGACTTTGATCTTTTTGAGTTGTTCACCGAATGGGGTTGGATTGAGTACTTGAGCATTCCTCCGTAACCGTAGATTAGTTCGTGCCTTTTATGCTAATGTCGAGTTTATCCGGTCCAATAGAGGAACTAATCCCATTACCGACATTCAATCTTTTTTGATGGGTACCACCTTCGTTTTAACACCCGAGTCTATCGCTCAATTCCTAGTTGTTCCTTTTGGTGGAATATCAAATGAATATGAAGCTCATTATATTGAACCTTTTCCCGACCATTATCCTACCCATCTCCCCTTAGAGGAGCGTCTTTTCCATCTCCTTACTACGTGGTTCTTTCGCTCTTCCGGCAGAAAAGCCGCTAATATACGAGTCATAAACTATTGGTGGCTTAGACAATATCATGATAGAGCTTGTCCCAATATAGCAAACATCATCTTTCTGAACCTTATCAAAGTCATCTCTAATCCTACATCCTTCTCTCTTCCTTTTGCATGTGTTCTTAGTCACATCTTTAGGAAACTCAACATTGATACCTCACTAGATGAACATGTTAAGAACAAGAGTTTGATTGATATCAAATCTTGTCACAAAGCCCAATGGTATCATGGTGCTCATGGATGGGTTCAAAGAGGGATTGTAGAGGAAGTCGATGAGGATGCTCCCGAGGTTCCGATAGACGAGGATGCACCACCTCCCATGGTTCCTATCACCATGGATTCCATGTATGCTACTATGATCACTCGTTTCGACAACATGGATGCTTTCCTCCGTAGTTCTCATGAGGAGACCACCGGCTTGCTACATAGCTTGGATGGACGTGTATCCTCTTTAGAGCATGATGTGCGTGACATTCGTAATCTTTTTCCGTCTACTCCGTCTCATGACACACCGGATGTTTAGATTTCATGCATACTTTTATGACTATATTATGATATATTGTGAGACTTATTTTGAGACTTATTTTGATATGCTTAGAACTACATGCTTTATCGACTTTGTTAAGACTTTATGATAGATCTTGTTTGGATTATCTTGGTTTACATGATGAATTATGATAAAAGTTATGATATGCTTATGTTTTATGCCTTGAATGCTTTACATGCTATGGTATGGATTATCTTATGACTTATTGCTCTAATGATACTTGTTTCTCCTTGTAGCCTTTTATACTTTTTTCTATAACAAAAAGGGGGAGAGAAATTAAACAATTTGTTTTTGTCTTTAAAATTTTTGTTTCTCAAAGAATGTATAAGGACATTTATTCAAGGGGAGATTAAAAGAATTTTTTTACATTGAAAAATTTTCTCAAAAATAAATTTTACAAAAGGTTTTGTTATATCAAAAAGGGGGAGATTGTTAGACTTATTTTGATATAACGTAAAATGAATTTTTAAAGTACTAATTTGTAAAAATTTGTAAAATATTTTTCTAGAAATAAAATTTTCAAAAACTTGATTTAAAGTTATCAAAATGGTTTATAAAATGTTTGACTTTTTATCTACATCGAATATACTTTTAAAAGTCAATAAAATGGTCAAAAGTATTTTTCAAAGCTAAAAGTCTCGAAACCTTGTTGAAAGGTTTCGAAACTTTCAGGATAGAATGACCTACTTTTTGAAACCCTGGCAAGGTTTCGAAACTTTCAACCTGTAACGGCTACTTTATTTAAAATTCTTAAAGGTTTCCAAACCTTTGGTAAAGGTTTCAAAACTTTTGTGCAGGTGCGCATTAAATGCTCAATCTTAATGACAACCAATGGCTCCAAAGTACTTCCAACGGCTACAAACGGTTAGAAACAATTAAGATCATACAAAAGAGGTCTGAAAAACATATTGGAACAACAAGAAAGCCTATCCAAAGATTCAAGCATTCATAGATTCAAGTTGTGCTTCATTTCCAACTTTTCTTGCAAAAACACTAGTGTGTTCTTCATTTGTAATCTTTTACTAGTGTTTAATTGGGTGTGTGAGAGAGCTTAATTTGTGCAAACATCTACCTTGTGAGGATTTTCTTGTTTACTTCTTTGTACTCAAATTTGGGGATTGATTCAATAGACATTAGGGGTATAAGTCTATTGAATTGTGTAAGGTTACTCCTTATCCTTAAAGGAAAGACAAATTAGTGAATTTGTGGAAAATCTTTAGTGTGGTCACTAAGCTAGTGGATGTAGACTTCATTGAGGAAGTTGAACCACTCTAAATCTTCTTGCAATTTCCTTCCTTTGCAATCAGTGTCCACCAAACTTTAAAAATCCAATTCACCCTCCTCTTGGTGTTTTTCGATTGATTGCAACACTCAACACTAAACCTTACTCCCCTTTGATCTTATTCTTCCACCTATTCTCCCCACCATGGTCATGTCTATCCCTCCGTTTTAGCCACTAGTTTACCCAAGGACTTCTACTAAGAAACAAACTCTAGGGCTAGGTGAGTGTGTGCATTTAATGGACAAGGCTGATTCAAGGCTTTCTTAGATAAACTCTAAGTTCAAGACAAGTAGAATCTTAGATTAGCTATCTCCTTAAAACAACAAGTCTCGAGCCAATTTCGTGCACCTCAAGATATGTGTTTTCTATTTCTTTTTTTTATTCTTTTTCTTTTGTAGCACCTATTTAGCATACTAGAGCTAATTTCGGGCACCTCTAGTACGAAGGAGAGAAAAACTAGAGCCGTTGATAGACACCTCTAGATATTTTTCCAACAAGTTCTAAGTCTTTATCACCTAAGCTTATTAAAAGAACTCCTAAATCAAACAAGTCCAAAAAGTGCTTATTTTTTTGTCTAACCCTAAAGCAAGATTCTAAGTTTTATTCCATGGGTATCCTTTGGTTATCCCTTGAAAACAGTACTTGGCCATGGTAAGGAGAAAAATTTCTATAGTCTTAAAGGAGTAAACTAAAGCAAAGTTGACATAAGACAGTACAAGATTACAAACATAAGTTCAAGAAAAGAGAATATAAAAAAAATTTTGAGTAAAAATTTATTCCCTTTTATGGTATTGTTGAGGCATTGGGTAGCCTCGACAGTGCTTTAGCACCTTCAATCTCCCCCAAACTCAAATCGAGCATTGTCCTTAATGCTCAAAATATAAAGCAAACAACAAAAGAAAACAAGAATAATAAAGCATCAGGATTGAAATAGATTCTGATTGTGATTCAGAAGAGCTACTGGAGATAACTGCCATCTAGGGTATTCCTACTGATGCTTTCATTCTTGATCTCTGTCATGGTGATTGCTGTGTTTTTGCCTGCCAGGGCGGCTGTACTCTGTTGGGCGTTCGTTTCTGTAGTGGGGTTGTAACTTCATCTCCATTTTCTTCGTCATCTGTATGCATTACCTCTGTTTCTCCCCCAAACTCGGCAGTTGATATCCTCTCTTGGGTATGTGATGAGTTCTCATGGATATACTCATCGATCTGCCTAGAGAGTCTATCTTCAGAAAAACTGCCGATGGGGATAAGTTTTGGTGTGGAGAGTTGAAGAAAGCTCTCCTCTTTGATAGTCGCCTGCTGCTAGATGATGTGGCGGCCATGCCTGCAGGTCTGGATGGTCCGGCAGCGTCAAACTGTTGTAGTGGCCTAGCAGCAAAGGATGGTGTAGGCCTTATAGCAGATGTTGTCTCTGTGTATGGTGCGATAGTGACGAAAATATTGGGAAGGAAATCTGGAAACTGCATCCCATGGGTGAGAAAGTTCTGAGTCAGTATATTGGCAAGGATGGTGTTGAAATCTCTCTGATATTCCATATAGCGTTGTTGTCTGAGGTCTATGGCTGGCATTCTCTATAAAATCTCCTAGTATGTGTCTGCTGCGGCAGTGGCTTGGGCATTGTCATGTGCTTCTGCTGATTACTGCCCTCCGACAGGGAAGTCAGTAGTGAATTGTTGAGGTGTTTCCTGCACTGGGTCTGCTTGGGTGATCTACATCATTCTGTGGCAGAATTCTTTTGTCCAGTCTTACCTTCGTGATGTGTATTCATCGGTTGCTTCTATCGGGACACCTGCAGCAATGCATAAAGCATTGATTAAACTAGGGAAATATAATGGTCCTCGTTCTTTCTTATCGCAGTCATAGATTTCTTAAAGAATTATCTCTCCAACATTGACTGTCCTTTTGTTGATGATGGAATGAATGAGCAACAATCTTTTTCTGTCAATCGTGCTATTATGAGAAGTGGGCATGAGGCGTTGTTTGACAAACGCGTACCATAACTTTGCTTCGGGTTTAAGGCTGAGCCTTGTTAAACAACCCCTGTGGGCACCGGTTTCCCATGGAGTGTTGTCGTAGCAGAGGTCGTCCTTGATAGCCTCATATTCCTCGATATTTGCTGCAAATTCACCATGCTCATCGCGTATGGGGATCACGCCGTAGTAATCATTGATTGCCTCGGCATCAAGTTTCACAGGCTTTCCCCGACAGTAGACGAATAGCGTATCCTTGTTCGTGCAGTGCGCATAGAATTTTCTCACAATTGTTGCATTCGCTATGGGAGGTTGGAGGCAGAATTTCTCCCAATCCTAGTCTTCGATTCTTTCGAACAAGAATTGGTCGATGCCGTAGTTTTTGTTAGTGGTTTGCTGGAATCTTTGTTCCTCCCATAATTACCATGCAACAAAAGATTTTTGAAAGCGTTCTACTATGTTGCTGCTGGTAAATCGTCTGTATGCTTCCATGGATGTTGATGAGATATTCTTGAAGATAAACATAAAGAATGTTGGTAGGAATTCAGAGAGTTCTGAAAAGTTCAAGATGTAGTGAGAGTAAGATTGTTCAAGAAAGTAAGGATAACAAGAATGCAAAGTAAATAACGAACAGCGGTAGTCTGCTTATATAGGCTGTAAAAATATGATTGTTCAAAATACTAGCCATTAGGCATTTACCGCCTGGATGCACAGTTATCGTCGCGACGTATTAGCCGTTATACTGTTTCTTCCTGTTGGTAATTTTGTGGTTCTGACACAGTTCTGCCGCGGCAACAGACTTCCTGCTGTGGCAAAATTTTTCCTGCATTCATCATTTTATTAAAAATTAAAAACACTGAATCTAAAATACTAAGAATAAAAAATGCTAATCATAAAGTAAAATAACAAAATACTTAAAATAACAAAATACTTAAAAATAAAGAATACTGAAAATAATACTATATATACTAATCCTACTATAATAATTAAAAGTGAAGGGAAGAGATTAGGTTACTTGTGGAGTGCATGTGAATGCATCTCCCACTTTCGTTATCTCTTTCTGTCCCGTATCTGTCTGCATAAGTTAGCCAGTCTCTTCGGTGCATTCGGCTTCTCCTTTAGGTTTTATTCTTTTACCGAATAGTCTACCGAACGTGCTGCTCAGGCAGGATATTTTAGTACCCTAATTTGGTGTATGAAGAGCCTTACATTCTACTGGAGCGTCTGAATTTGGAAGATTATGGAAGGCGTTCAACTTGATTTGTTGATCATTTATTCTCATTGTGAGCTCGCCATTTTCCACATCAACGATAGTGCGTCCAGTAGCAAGGAAAGGTCGACCCAATATGATCGGTGCATTGTCGTCAGCTTTACAGTCAAGGACAAGAAAGTCGACAGGGAAGATGAACTTGTCAACTTTCACCAGAATGTCCTCGATTTTGCCTTTAGGATGCACGTAAGACTGATCTGCAGGTTGGAGCAGTATTGTTGTTGGTTTCGCCCGTCCAATTCCAAGTTTATGAAAAACTGATTTGGGCATTAAGTTGATGCTTGCTCCCAAGTCGCATAGGGTCTTTCCTTTATAACCATCTCTAATTGCATAGGGAATTGTGAAGCAGCCAAGATCTTTTAGTTTGGGTGATATGCGATTATGTAACATGGCCATGCAACCTTCAGTGGCTGCCACCGTTTCAAATTATCCTAGCCTTCGTCGTTTGGATACTATGTCCTTTAAAAACTTGGCATAGTTGGGCATTTGTTCAATTGCCTCAACTAAGGGTAAGTTAATATGGACCTGCTTCAGGATGTCTAGGAATATCTGAAATTGGTGGTCCTGTTTTTGCTTCTTTAGCCTCTGTGGAAAAGGAGGTGGTAGTCTGATGTCCTTCAGGTTTCCTTGGATATTGAGCTTTATACCTGGGGTGAATTTTTTTGCAACTGCCTCGGTAGAAGGTTTTGATACTGCTGGTTCTATTGCCGTGGTAGAGCTTTCGCCAAGGTCTTGCTAAGCCTCTGAGTCCTCATGTAGTTGTTGTTCTGGTTGGACTCTTTTAGTTGAGGTCCCCTCTTTATTTTTCAGTTGTAGGCCACTTCTGGTGGTAATTACTTTACATTGCTCGTGGCCTAATACCTTAGCAACTTCAGTATTGCTAGCTAAACCTCCAGGTGGTCGAGTATTTTGGCGTTGGGCAAATTAACCAACCTGAGTTTCTAGGGATTTTATTGCAACCTCCTGGCTCTGGAGTCTCATCTTCGTTCTGTTCATGAAGTCATCAGTACGCTTCATGAAGCGGCTATTCTCCATCATGTAGGCATCAGTATTTGACATGAAAGCTGTGAGAGAATCGGCCAGTGCATTCAGAGACTGTTGTTGTTGTACCTGCTGCTGCGGCATGGGCTGCTGAGTGTTCTGCTGCGGTAGGTTCTTGTTCTGATGCTGAAATCCAGGGCTTAGGTAGTTGGATTCAAGGCATTGTTAGGGTTACTCCAAGAGAAGTTCGGATGCCTTTTCCAAGATGGGTTATAATTGTTGGACATCATTGGATTGTTTCTATTATAATTTTCAACATATAGGCCGGTCTCCTCATCTGGCCTATAATCTGATGAGTTGACTGCCTTAACATCATGTATGCTTCTTTGGTTTTGCATATTCTGAACCATCTTAGTCAGAGAAGCTAATTGTGCTGCCACCGAATTTGATGTGCCTAATTTATGAGCTGTGGCATGACGTCTCATTCCCCCTCGTCTCGATGTGGGAAATTTGAAATCGTTCCTTGTGAGTTTATTCAGAATTTCAATGGCTTCCTCGGGTTCACTATCTAAAAGTGTCCCATTTGTGGAAGCGTCTAGCATCATCCTTGTGAAAGCTTTGGTAGCATTATAGAACATGGAAACTTGCGTCCACAAGGGAAAACCATGTAAGGGGCATTTGTTTAATAGTTCTCTGTAACGTTCCCATGCCTCGTACATCGGTTCATCTTCATCTTGCTAGAATGATGTAATTTCATTACGAATGCGGTCATAGAGATTTGTTGGATTGAACCTCGTAATTAATTCTCAGCAAAGTTCTTCCCAAGATCCGATTGATCCTGTTGGGATTCCATTCAACCAAGTATTTTCCCTATCCCTCAGTGAATAGGGGAACAATTTTAAGCGTAAAATATCTTCATGGACTCCTTGAATCTTAAAAGAGTTGCACACTTCCATGAAGGATTTAAGATGCTGCCTTGCATCTTCAGTAGCAGACCCACCAAACTGTCCAATTATATTCAACATGTTGAACATTACTGGTTTAAGCTCAAAGTGAGTTGCTTCTATCTCTGGGGTAACTACGCCAGGGTTAAGTCCTTTCAGATCCTCCACCAGATAGTCTCTGACAGTGGGCTGCCTCGGCAATGGATACGGCATTGGCTACTGTTGCATTGCTGGCGGCAGTACATTATGATCAACAGGTCCTCTAGGTGGATTGTCCATAGTTTGGAACAAATTTCGTCTTAGATTATGTCTTGTATGTTCAATATCAGGATCCAACTCGTACAATGGTCTACTCGGATTTGCCCTGGTCATAAACCAAATAAATAAAAATTAATAAAAACAAAAATAAAATAAAACTAAATTTAAAGTTAGATAACTAATAATTAAAGAGCAAGAAAATTAAAGAAAACAAAATTCAGTTGCCAATCCCCGACAACAGCGTCAAAAACTTGATAGGAGTGGTATAAGCGCTATTTTAAGTGCAAGTATACACGTCGTCAAGTAATAAAATGATAAGTATATCGTGTATCGTCTCCACAGGGATTGATATACTTAATATGTCTTCCTTCGTTCCCTTGCTCCTAAGAATAAAATAAAAACACAAATAAGATGGTTTGTTTTATCTAACTAAATAATAAAATAACAAAACATAAAATAAAGAGTTGAGAACGATTATAGAGAAAGTGGGTAGGATCCAGTTGCGTCAATTGGTGGATTCAATTGATCTTCTTATTGTCCAATGCAATCGCACAACACTGCTTCAATAGTACTGCAGATACTGCCTCGACAATGCTGGTACTACTTTGCCGTGGCAATCTCTTGCTCGTGGGTAGAAGTATCAAAGTTTAGCAAAGTGTCCGTAAGTGACTCCGCTCATCTCTGAGTCAAAGTACTATTGATGCTTAGTCCTTGACGATACCTCTCGGCGTAAACCAAAGATAACCACCAACTAATCCAACACTTCTTTTAGCTGTTGAAACTCTTAACCTACTCCTTAGTGCCTCCACAAGGGTATAGGCCGAGTTAGTGTCACCGACACCGTACTTATCCCTTTCGTGAATCTACACCTCTCGATGCTAGATAAATAGATTACTTGCAAACTTCTCTCTCGGGCTTGGATACAAGAACAAGAAATGACAATAGGACAAGCAAACTCTGATTTTATTGCATAAGAACAAGAATACAAGAATCAATCTCCTCTCACTAATATCAACAACCTTCACCTATCCCTAAGAAATTTAGAACATGTTATCGTGGAAGTACAATTCTTAGGGAGGAAGGGTTTTCTCTACAAATCGGCTCTCCTAGACAATATGGTCGGCTAGTATATTTATAGTCTTAACCTAGGGCAAACCTTTTCTAAATAGACTTCAACTTGGAGTAGGGAACAAGTCTTCTTCAAGGATTCTGATATTTCCAAGTTTGTCGCCTTCTAGAAAGGGTTCCCCGCTTGGTCTTTAAATTGGACTTTGAGCATGCTACCTGGTCCAATTGATGTGCTGTGTCTTCCAAAATATTCTCTATATTTTTATCTTTCAATGCGCCTCCATTGTTTGTGCTGCCACACTGGATTCTGTTGCGGCCAGTCTTCTGCCTCGACCTCAACATAGCTTTTCTGCCGCTTCGGCTCTGGATATTCCTGCATGTACAAAAATTATAATAATATCTGTATTCTCTATAAATATTAACTTTCTATAAGGTGATAACGGAATATCCAATATTTGAGCAAAGAGTACATGATTCCGTTCAAATAGGTGTATAATAGGTGCATAAAGTACCATAAGAAGGGTAGTAAATAACTACCTTTTAGGCACTCATTAGTGGCCTTTGTCTCTGCCTCAGCCTCAATACTGCTTATGTAACCCCCTTAGGCCGGCCTAGACGGAACTGGCACTAACGGGTTACACGGGGAATATCAAACCAAACCCGCAAAGGTTCGATTCGATAAACAACCCTAAAACTGTTATATTTTTTTTATTTTATCTTACTAGATGCACAATCTTATTCCTACGTGACAAGGTCTCATACAAAGCATTGTCGGTAACACATTAATTAAAAACAACCATCCGATTAACACTAATATAGAATAAGGACTAAAACGTAAAACTTTTAAATCCTATTAACAAAATATAAATTCTCTTCATCAAAGTTCAATTAAACATACAAGAATTCCTCACAGCAAATTTCAACTCAAACGGATCATTCTAACATCACCAATTGCATGTTCCTCTAATTTAGGGACCAAAATGTAAATCTTCCAAAATAAAAGGACTTCATCCAAATTAGATTAACCATCTTGAAATTAAATCAACTTTATGCATGAAAGAAAAATTTCAGCTCAAAATAACATCTGTAAATACCTTAATCGAACAAAATAAGATATTCGAGACTAAAATATAATTTCTAGCAACTTTCAATTCTGGGTGATCAAAGGTTTCAAAACCTTCCCAGAGGTTTCGAAACTTTTTGTAAAAGGTTTCGAAACTTTCCTGGAAAGTTTCGAAACTTTTCGCGTCCAGTAGCTATCCAGAATTGAAACTGCCCGCAAGGTTTCGAAACCTTGTGAAGGTTTCGAAACTATTTGTCAAAGGTTTCGAAACCTTCACCCAAAGGTTTCGAAACTTTAGGACTGGAACCAAAAGTTTCATTACACTAAGTGCACACCAATTACTCAACACTCAACCCTTCATTAGATCCACTAAATGCATCAATCCTAGGCATATTTAGTAACATATGGCACATAATCAACAACGACACGGACATCAATCAAGCTATAGGCATGCTCCCTAGGAAATGATTAACAACATATCAATCATGCTAGTACATACTTCAACAATCCAAACAATTCCAAAGTTCGACGATTAACAATCAAACAATAATGGTCTTATTACAACATAAACCAAAGCCTAAGTACACACTCCTCACATAGGTTGGGTTACACATTGCCTTGCCTAATTTATTTGCCAAAAACATACCAAATGCAACTGATTATTCCCCTTGGTTTCCTTGCCTCGAACGAAGCTCCAAGTACCTTTATTTTTCTGCATGGATGAAAAGAGAGCTTAAGCAAACATGCTTAGTGAAGCAGCTCTACACAAATCATCAATGCATCTATTTAAAACCATGATGATACCATAATTTGTAATACATTGTTAAATCATGCATGCTAACATCTCATGCTCATGTTCTTTAAATCATATGCTTTCTTAAGTTCACATAATCATATCAAAATAATTTAAAAATGATGCACAATCTTCTTCTCAAATTCATGTATGTATATTGGCATTCTAGTGACCACTTTAATGTGAACCTTGAGTTCACCAAATACACGGATCCATTGTTAGAGACCATAGTCCCGTCATGATACGAAGTCACCATTGACATGACATGAAGTCACCATTGACATGACACGAAGTCACCATTAGCACTACCACGTACGATTGGACACATAGTCACCCTTGTTACGTGTAGGCGGCTCTACCACGCACGGTTAGACACAAAGTCACCCTTGTTACGTGTAGGCAATATTCTGTATTTTCAATTTTGTTTATAGTGCACTTAAGATAATCCTAATGACATGTCATTCGTATTCGAATCTAAAGTTAGTGTCACTAAGCCAATATCATAATCAAATATGCATGATAACTTGTTGCTCATAATGCATGCATAATATGTTCACCAAATGAACGAAAAGCCATGCCCAAATGCACCATCATGTATAAGGCAATTAACTATAATGTATTCCAAATCATATAACTTGTTGCTCATAATGCATGCATAATATGTTCAACAAATGAACCAAAAGCCATGCCCAAAGGCACCATCATATATAAGGCAAATAACCATATTGTATCCCAAATCATTTCTCATAATTTTTCATAATCATGGATGCTAAATAAGCTATGCATTTCAACAAGTAATTCTCATGTATGCACCATTTTAAAACATGCTCATGCATTTCCATAAATCTCATTGTATTACCAACATAATGCCTTTATCAAATGTAGCCGAAACTCATATCGGTTTATCGAAAACATTTACTTTACTTACTCTTGAACTATGGAAGGTTTTCACACTCTTCCATAGTCCCTAAAACAGAACCATACCAAACGCGATTAGCTTTAAATCCGTAATCACTCACCAACAAAGCGAAACGAGCTTTTGCCGCTATCCGATGATCGCGCCAACGCACCAGCACTCAAGCTTCTTCTTGTACCTCTTCTACAATATTAAAAATAGAGCATTCTCACATCATAACATGCTCAAACTAACAGCCATATCCGATCACCATAAAACTACCGAAAACTTAGCCGAAAAGACCGTAAACTAAGTTGAAACGCATCCGAACAACATCAGCCCAAAACCTAATGAATCTAACATCTAATCCAATTCAATTATGATCCAAAAACACATCCAAACCATCCTTATATCTCCAGCAACATTTAAGCATCTAAAACAGCCCATAAAACAACCGAAAAACAGCTTAAAACTACTCCGATTGCATTATTCTGGGATTAAATTAATGTGCTATCAAATCAAAACTCAATTAATCATTTAATTAACATAAAAACATAATTGAATCCATCTAATTCCAGCATTGAATGAGATCCAAATAGATTTCACAAAAACATTCACAAAATCACTAGATCTAACACTAAAAACATAGAATCAAGTTTTTATTAAAAGATTAGCAAGCTAATACTTGGGAATTTCAATAAAGAACCTTAGAAAAGAATAAAAATCTATAAAATTACCTTCAAGATCTATTCACCAAAAAGATATAATTTCCTCTTCTTGATTCCTTGCAATTTGATGTTGATTTGATAAAATTGATGCTTAGGTTTTGTAAAGAATGGAAAGATAATGAAAATGATGTAATCTTTATGGAAAAAGATGCAAAAATTATCAAGGAATTGAAGAGAAAAGATGAAGAGAAAGTGGAGAGAAAATGAGAGAAAAAGATGAGAGAAAATGAGAGAAAAGTGGTTTTGAGAGAAAATGATTAAAAATCTCTAATTAAAATAATTAAAAACATATTTTGGTGAACAAATCATTATTAAAAATTAGAAATAGGTTTATGGCCCTCTAAGGATTCTAAGTTTAGCTTGCTTTTCAATTTAGTCACTAAAATAACATAATTTCCAAAAATTACAAAATAAGTCCTCCAATTTTTCCAAAAAAATTACAAATTGGTCACTTATACATAATTAAGCATAATTAAAAATTATTATAAAATCCAAATTATTTTCTTTTAATCTTGAAACACATTTCCAATATTTTAAACCATATTCTAAAGTTATTATTTTTCTTAATTAAATATATCTTTATTTTATTTTCCCCGGAATAATGAACCGGAGAACCCGATTCGAATTCTCCTAACTAAGCCTAAACTAATAACTCCAAAAACGGGATGTTACAGCTTAACTGCTGCTTCTGCCCTGGATATTCCTGCATGTTCAAAATATATAATAATATTTGTATTCTCTATAAATTTTGTCTTTATAAGTAGTGATAACGGAATATCCAATATTGTGCAAAGAGTCCATATTTCAGCTCAAGTTGGTTTATAATAGATGTATAAAGTACCATGAGAAGGGTAGTAAATAACTACCTTTTAGGCACTCATCAAATACCCCCAAACTCGAACTATTGCTTGTCCACAAGCAATGCAAGACATCAAATTGCCAAACCTTACCCCCCTTTGGTCTTACTTTTCCATCTATTCTCCCCACCATGATCATGTCTATCTCTCCGTTTTAGCCACTAGTTTACCCAAGGACTTTTACTAAGAAACAAGCTATAAGGCTAGGTGAGTGTGTGCGTTTTATGGACAAGGTTGATTCAAGGCTTTCTTAGATAAAGTCTAAGTTTAAGACAAATAGAATTTTGACTAAAGCTGTCTCCTTAAAACAACAAGTGTTGAGCCAATTTTGGGCACCTCAAGATATGCGTTTTCTATTTTCTTCTATTTTTTCTTATTGTTTTCTTTTCAACCGCCTATTTAGCATACTAGAGCCAATTTCGGGCACCTCTAGCATGAAGGAGAGCAAAACTAGAGCCAGTGATAGCCACCTATAATTATTTTTCCAAAAGGTTCTAAGTCTTTATCGCCTAAGTTTATTAAAAGAACTCCTAAATCAAACAAGTCCGAAAAGTGTTTATTTTCTTTCTAACCCTAAAGCAAGCTTCTAAGTTTTATTCCATGAGTATCCTATGGTTATCCCTTCATAATAGAACTTGGCCATGGTAAGGAGAAAGATTTCTATAGCCTTAAACGAGTAAACTAAAGCAAAGCTAATGTAGAGCAGTGCAGGATTAAAAAACAGTAATTCAAGAAAAGAGAATATTGCAAAATATTTCAAAAAATTACTTTGTTTTCATGGTAATGTCGTGGCAGTGGGTTACCTCGGTAGTGCTTCTACACCTACAATACCCCCAAACTCAAACCGAGCATTATCCTTAATGCTCAACATATAAGGTAAACAACAATTACAACAAGGAAATAGACAAAAGCATAAAAATTATTTATAGCGATTTCGAGGAGCTGCTTGTACAGAGCAGTCTCCTAGGTCATGTTGCTGATGCCTTTTGTCTAAATCCTTATGCTGGTGATTGTTGTTGTTTGGTTTGTCGATGCGGCTGAACTCGACTGGGCGGTATAAGGTATGTTGGTGCAATAACTTCATCCCCTTCTTCCACTTCGACTATATGTTCTGTTTGCATGATTTTTGTCCCGCCCCTTTCCGTGGCAGTGGGTATTGCTGATTCATGTGACGAACTGTAGTATTCGTCAATCTCGCGAGACAGCGTGTCGCTGTTGAGACTGGGCATAGGGATTGGTTCTCTTTGGGGAGAGTTAAAAACAGCTCGCCTCTTTGATGGCCGTTGGCTGGTAGAGGATACTCCGGCAGACCTAGTCGGTCTGGAAGGTCCGGCAGCATGAAACTGTTGATGCAGCCCTGGGGCAGGTGTTGTCTCAGTATAAGGGGCGGCAATGACGAATATGTTAGCGGGGAATTACGGGAATTACGCCCCTTGATTTGGGAAGCATGTCATCATCATGTTAGCGAGAGATGTGTTGAAGTCCTACTGGTAATCTATGTAACGTTGTTGGCGAAGGTCCATGGCTGCTATCTTTTGCAGAATTTCTTGGTACGGGTCTGTAGCGGCAGTTGGCTCGGCAGAGGCTGGTGCTTCTGTTGAGTACTACCCTTCGGCAGTAAAGTCTTCGTTGAACTGCTGCGGTGTTGCCTGGACAGGTTCTACATGTGTGATCTGTATAACTCGGTGGCAGAAATCTCTTGTCCATCCCTACCGAGTTAGCGTATATTCATCTGTGTCTACTGATGCGTGTAATATAAGCGCAATTTGAGTGCAAGTGTACACGTTGTCAAGTAATAAAATGATAAGTATATCGTGTATCGTCTCCACAGGGATTGGTATACTTAATATGTCTTCCTTAGTTCCCTTGCTCCTGAAAATAAAATAAAAATAAAAATAAGTTGATTTGTCTAACTAACTAAATAATTAAATAACAAAACATAAAACAAAAGGTTGAAGACGATATAGAGAAAGTGGGTAAGATCCAGCTGCGTCAATTAGTAGATTCAATTGATCTTCTTTTCTAATGCAATCACACAACATTGCTTCGACGGTACTGCAGATACAGTCTCGGCAGTATTGGTGTTCTCTGCCGCGACAATCTCTTGCTCTTGGGCAAAGGTATCAAAGTTCAGCAAAGTGTCCGTAAGTGACTCCGCTCATCTCTGAGTCAAAGTGTTGTTGATGTCCAGTCCTTGACGATACCTCTCGGCGTAAATCAACGATAATCACCAACCAATCTAACATTTCTTTTAGTTGTTGAAACTCTTAACCTATCTCTTGGACGAGTTAGTGTCTACAACACCGTACTTATCCCTTTCGTGAATCTACACATCTCGATGCTTGATAAATAGATTATTTGCAAACTTCCCTCTCGGGCTTGAATACAAGAACAAAGAATGACAATAGGATAAGCAAACTTTGATTTTTTATTGCATAAGAAAAAAGATACAAGAATCAATCTCCTCTCACTAATATCGACAAACTTCACCTATCCCTAAGAAATTTAGAACATATTATCGTTTAAGTACAATTCTTAGGGAGAATGATTTTCTCTAAAAATCAACTCTCTTAACAATGTGGCTGGCTAGGATATAAATAGTCTTAACCTAGGGCAAACCTTTCTTAAATAGACTTCTACTTGGAATAAGGAACAAGTCTTCTTCAAGGAATCTGATATTTTCAAGTTTGCCGCCTTCTAGAAGGGTTTTCTAGCTTGGTCTTTGACTTGGGCTTTTAGCGCGCTAGCCTGGTCCAATTGATGCGTTGCATCTTCTAGAATGTTCTCTATATTTTTATCTTTCATTGCGCCTCCATTGTTGGTGCTGCCACACTAGATTCTGCCGCGGCCTTGTCTTTTGCCTCGGCCTCAATATTGCTTTACTGCTGCTTCGGCCCTGGATATTCCTGCATGAACATAATATGTAATAATATCTGCATTCTCTATAAATATTGACTTTGTGAGTAATGATAATAGAATATCCAGTATTTGCGCAAAGAGTTCATAATTCGGTTCAAGTTGGTGTATAATAGATGCATAAAGTACCATGAAAAGGGTAGTAAATAACTGTCTTTTAGGCACTCATCAAATACCCCCAAACTCGAACTATTTCTTGTCCTCAAGCAATGCAAAACAACAAATTGCCGAACCTTACTCCCCTTTGGTCTTACTTTTCCATCTATTCTCCCCACCATGGTCATGTCTTTCTCTCTGTTTTAGCCATTAGTTTACCCAAGGACTTTTACTAAGAAACAAGCTATAGGGCTAGGTGAGTGTGTGCGTTTTATGGACAAGGCTGATTCGAGGCTTTCTTAGATAAACTATAAGTTCAAGACAAATAGAATCTTGGACTAAACCTATCTCCTTAAAACAACAAGTCTTGAGCCAATTTCGGGCACGTCAAGATATGCATTTTCTATTTTTTTCTTTTTCTAATTTTTTTCTTATTAACCACTTATTTAGCATACTAGAGCCAGTTTCGGGTACCTCTAGCACGAAGGAGAGCAAAACTAGAGCTAGTGATAGGCACCTCTAGTTATTCTTCCAAAAGGTTCTAAGCCTTTATCACCTAAGTTTATTAAAAGAACTCCTAAATCAAACAAGTCCAAAAAGTGTTTA
This sequence comes from Abelmoschus esculentus, assembly GCA_035048815.1. NCBI lineage: Eukaryota > Viridiplantae > Streptophyta > Magnoliopsida > Malvales > Malvaceae > Abelmoschus > Abelmoschus esculentus. The sequence goes on along the minus strand of JAUCBN010000008.1, from coordinate 16,166,290 downwards.
TTTTCTTTCTAACCCTAAAGCAAGCTTCTAAGTTTTATTCCATGAGTATCCTATGGTTATCCCTTCAAAACAGAACTTGGCCATGGTAAGAAGAAAGATTTCTATAGCTTTAAAGGAGTAAACTAAAGCAAAGCTGACGTAGGGCAGTGCAAGATTACAAACAGAAATTCAAGATGAGAGAATATTGTAAAAATTTTCAGAAAAAAATTTACTCCCTTTTCATGGAAATGTCGCGGTAGTGGGTAGCCTCAGCAGTACTTCTGCACCTACAATCTCCCCAAACTCAAACCGAGAATTATCCTCAATGCTCAAAATATAAGGCAAATAGCAATTAAAATATGGAAAAAAGACAAAGGCAGTAAGGGAAATATTTATAATGACTCTGAGGAGTTGCTTGTACGGATCATTCATCTAGGCCTTGCTGCTGGTGCTTTTCGTTTGGATCCTTCTGCCGATGATTGTTGTTGTTTGGCCTGTCAATGCGGCTGAACTCTACTGGGCGGTGTGCGGTGCGTCGGTGATGTAACCTCATCCCCTTCTTCCACCTCGTACATATGGTCTGTGTCTATGATTTCTGTTCCGCCCCGTGTCGCGGCAGTGAGTATTGCTGATTCATGGGATGAACTGTGATATTCATCAATCTCGCGAGACAGTGTATCCCTGCTGAAACTGGGCATAGGGATTGGTTCCCTCTGGGGAGAGTTAAAGACAGCTCGCCTCTTGGATGACCTTTGGCTGGTAGATGATACTCCGGCAGTAAATTGCTACGGTGTTGCCTGGACAGGTTTTGCATGTGTTATCTGCATAACTCGGTGGCAAAAATCTCTTGTCCATCCCTGCCGAGTTGGCATTTATTCATCCGTGTCTTCGACCGGAACTCCTGTATTAATGCACAAGGCAAAGATTAAACATGGGAAGTAAAGCGGTCCACGTTCCTTCTTACCACATTCATGGATTTCGTGAAGAATGATCTCTCCAACGTTGATGCTTCTCTTTTTGATGATGGACTGAATCAACATCAGTCTTTTGCAATCCACTGTGCTATTATGGGAGGTTGGGATAAGTCATCTTTTGACAAACGTACACCACATCTTGGCCTCGGGTATTAGACTCTACCTTGTTATTGAACCCTCATGGGCAACGATTTCTCATGAAGTGTTGTTGTAACAATGCTCATCTTTAATCTCTTCATAGTCTTGAGTGGTGATGTTGTCTACGAATTCGACATGATCATCCCGTGTGGGTGTGAGACCATAAATGTCATTGATGACTTTGGCATCAAGTTGCACAGGCTTGCCTCGGCAGTAGATAAACAGGTTGTCCTTGCTCGGCCCATGTGTGTAAAATTCCCTCACAATTGTGGCATTCGCCGGTAGAGGCTGTAGGCAGAAAGCCTCCCAATCCTGATGCTGAATCTTGTTGAACAAGTATGATTCAATGCCGAAATATATTTCATTATAATGTTGAAATCCCTGCTCTTCCCATAATTACCGAGCAACAAACGAACGGTTGAATCTGTCAGCAATAGTGGTCAAGGCGAATCTTGTGTAAGAAGCCATTGATTGTTCGTGGAGAGTGGTTTGAGAAATTCTGGAGTAATTAGAAACTGCTCTGAAAAGTTCAAGATATAGTGAGAGCAAGATTGTTCAAAGAAGTAAAATTAGCAGGAATACAAGAGTAAATAATGCACAACAATGAGTCTGCTTATATAGGCTATAAAAATGACTGTTAAAAATATAGCCGTTAGGCATTTACTGCCTTGTTCCACAGTTACTACCGCGGTGGATATCTCGGCAGAGAGTCGTTACATTGTTTCTGCCCGTTAGGAATTCTGCGGCTCTGACACAGTGTACTGCCGCGGTTGCAGACTTTCTGTTGTGGTATAATTTTTTCTGCACTCATTGCTTTATTTATAAAACAAAAACATAAAAACATAAAATACTGAAAATAATATATAAACTAATCCTAATATAATAACTAAAATTGAAGGGAAAATATTATGTTACTTGTGGAGTGTATGTGAATGCATCTCCCACTTTCAATCTCTCTTGCTGGCCCATATCTTTCTTCATGAGTTGGCCAGTCCCTTTAGTGCATTCGGCCTCTCCTTTGGGTTTTATTCGTTTACCGAATAGTCTGCTGAGCGTGCTGCCCAGATAGGATGTTTTAGTACCCTTATTCGGTGTATGGAGATCCTTACATTCTATTGGAGCGTCTACATTTGGAAGATTATGGAAGGCGTTCAACTTGACTTGTTAATCATTTATCCGTATTGTGAGCTCACCATTTTCCACATCAATGATGGTGCATCCAGTAGCAAGGAAAGGTCGACCCAATATGATTGGTGCATTATCTTCAGCCTCACAGTCAAGGACAAGAAAGTCGGCAGGAAATATAAACCTGTCAACTTTCACCAGAATGTCCTCAATTTTACCTTCAAGATACACATAAGACCGATCCGCAAGTTGGAGCAGTACTGTTGTTGGTTTTTCCCGTCCTATTTCGAGTTTCTAAAAAACTGATTTTTGCAAGGTTGATGCTTGCTCCCAAGTTGCATAGGGCCTTTCCTCTATAACCATACCCAATCGCACAGGGGATTGTGAAGCATCCAGGATCCTTTAGTTTGGGCGGAATACGATTATGCAACATGGCCATGCAACCTTCAGTGGCTGCCACCGTTTCAAATTCTTCTAGCCTTCGTCGTTTGGATATTATGTCCTTTAAAAACTTGGCATAGTTGAGCATTTGTTCAATACCCTCAACTAGTGGTAAATTGATATGGACCTGCTTCAATATGTCTAGGAATTTCTAAAATTGGTGGTCCTGTTAGTGCTTCTTTAGCCTCTGCGGGAAAGGAGGTTATGGTCTGATATCCTTTAGGTTTCCTTGTATATTAAGTTTAATACTTTGGGTGAATGTATCTGCAGCTACCTCGGCAGGTGGTTCTGGTTCTGCTGGTTCTGTTGTCGTGGTATAGCTTTTGGCAGGGTCCTGCTCAACTTTTAAGTCCTCATGATGTTGCTTTTCTGGTTGGACTCTATCGGTTGAGGTTCCTTCTTTATCTCTCAATTTTAGGCCACTCCTTGTTGTGATTACCTTACATTGATCATGGCCTAACACCTTAGCAACTTCAGTATTGCTAGGTAAACGCCCTGATGGTCGAGTGTTTTGTCGTTGGGAAAATTGACCAACTTAGGTTTCTAGAGATTTTATTGCGGCCTCCTGGTTCTACAGTCTCATCTCAGTTCGGTTCATGATGTCATCAATACGCATCATGAAACGGCTATTCTCCATCATGTAAGCATCAGTCTTTGATATAAAAGCTGTGAGAGAATCTATCAAAGCATTCAGAGACTGTTGTTGGTGTACCTGCTGCTGTAGCATAGACTGCTGAGTGTTCTACTGCGGAAGATTCTGATTTTGATGTTGGAGTCCAGGGGATTGATTAATTGGATTTAAGGCATTGTTAGGGTTACTCCATGACAAGTTCGGATACCTTTTCCAAGATGGGTTGTAATTGTTGGACATCATTTGATTGTTTCTGTTATAGTTTCTGTAACCCCCTTAGCCCGGCTTAGACGGAACCAGTACTAATGGGTCACATAGGGAATATCGAACCAAACCCATGAGGGTCCGATCCGATAAACGACCCTGAAAACTGTAATACTTTTTTTTATCTAGATGCACGATTAATCTCCTATGTGTAGTTAACTCAGGTAACACAGAGACGGACGCAATTCAGCCATTACAAGTCGATCAATTAAACGCATACATGATTAGGATAGTATTTATGGACTTAATTGCAAAGTATGTAATATTAGGTATTTCATCCATCTTATATCATTCGATGTGTGTTTGGGTTAAAACATGAATCATGGTGTCACAACATCTCCTAAATTACTCATAACTCCACTGTATTCGCTTACTAAATTAAATCCTACGTTTCATGCATTCAAAACTCTCGAATTGCCCTTTTTAGGCCATATGTTTCGAAACAGCCTTGGAGTGTTTCAAAACACATGTGTCCAGTGAACTTTTGTTTCGGACCATGGTTCGAACAGTCTGCCGAGCGTGCTGCCCAGGCAGGATGTTTTAGTACCCTTATTCGGTGTATGGAGAGCCTTACATTCTGCTGGAGCGTCTGAGTGTGTAAGATTGTGGAAGGCGTTCAATTTGACTTGTTGATCATTTATCCGTATTGTGAGCTCACCATTTTCCACATCAATGACGGTGCGTCCAGTAGAAAGGAAAGGTCGACCCAATATGATCGGTGCACTATTGTCGAACTCACAGTCAAGGACAAGAAAGTCGTCAAGGAATATAAACTTCTCAACTTTCACCAGAATGTCCTCAATTTTGCCTTCAGGATGCACATAAGACCGATCCGCAAGTTGGAGCAGTACTGTTGTTGGTTTTGCCCGTCCTATTCTGAGTTTCTGAAAAACTGATTTGGGCATAAGGTTGATGCTTGCTCCCAAGTCGCATAGGGCCTTTCCTTTATAACCATCCCCAATCGCACAGGGTATTGTGAAGCATCCAGGATCCTTTAGTTTTGGCGACATACGATTATGCAATATGGTCATGCAACCTTTAGTGGCTGCCACAGTTTCAAATTCTCCTAGCCTTTGTCGTTTGGATACTATGTCCTTTAAAAACTTGGCATAGTTGGGTATTTGTTCAATAGCCTCAACTAGTGGTAAGTTGATATGGACCTGCTCCAATATGTCTAGGAATTTCTGAAATTGGTGGTCCTGTTTGTGCTTCTTTAGCCTCTGTGGGAAATGAGGTGGTTGTCTGATATCCTCCAAGTTTCCTTCGATATTAAGTTTAATACCTGGGGTGAATGTATCTGCAGCTGCCTCAGCAGGTGGTTCTGATACTGCTGGTTCTGTTGGGGCAGTGCTTTCGCCAGGGTCCTGCTCAGCTTCTGAGTCCTTATGATGTTGCTTTTCTGGTTGGACTTTATCGGCTGAGGTCCCTTCTTTATTTTTCAATTGTAGGTCATTTCTGGTTGTGATTACCTTGCATTGGTCGTGGCCTAACACCTTAGCAACTTTAGTATTTCTAGGTAAACCCCCAGGTGGTCGAGTATTTTGCCGTTGGGCAAATTGACCAACTTGGGTTTCTAGAGATTTTATTACAGCCTCCTGGTTCTTCAGTCTCATCTTATTTTGGTTCATGAAGTTATCAGTACGCTTCATGAAGTGGCTATTCTCCATCATGTAAGCATCAGTCTTTGACATAAAAGCCGTGAGAGAATCTGCCAATGTATTCAGAGACTGTTATTGTTGTACTTGTTATTGTGGCATGGACTGCTGAGTGTTCTTCTGTGGCAGGTTCTGGTTTTGATGCTGGAATCTAGGGGCTCGATTAATTCGGTTCAAGGCATTGTTAGGGTTACTCCATGACAAGTTTGGATGCCTTTTCTAGGATGGGTTGTAATTGTTGGACATCATTGGATTGTTTCTGTTATAGTTTCCAACGTATAGTCTGGTCTCCTCATCCTGCATGTAATCCGATGAGTTAACTGCCTTAACCTCATGTATGTTTCTTTGGGCTTGGATATTTTTAACCATCTTGGTTAGAGAAGCCAATTGTGCGGCCACCGAATTGGATGTATCTAATTCATGGGCTCTAGCATGACGTCTCATTCCTCCTCGCCTTGACGTGGGAAATTTGAAATCATTCCTTGCAAGTTTGTTTAAAATTTCAATGTCCTCCACGGGTGCTCTATCCAAAAGTGTCCCATTTGCGGAAGCATCTAACATCATCCTTGTGGAGGCGTTGGTAGCATTATAAAACATGGAGACTTGCTTCCATAAGGTAAAACCATGTAGTGGGCATTTGTTTAACAATTCTCTGTAACGTTCTTATGCCTCATACATCGGTTCATCTTCATCTTGCTGGAATGATGTGATTTCATTACGGATGCGATCATAGAGATTTGTCGGATTAAACGTCATAATGAATTCTCGGCAGAGTTCCTCCCCAGATCCTATGGATCCTGCTAGGATACCATTTAACCAGGTTTTCACCCTATCCCTCAGTGAATAGGGGAAAAATTTTAATCACAAAATATCTTCATGGACTCCTTGAATCTTGAAAGAGTTGCATACTTCCATGAAAGATTTAAGATGCTGCCTTGCATCTTCAGTAGCAGACCTACTAAACTGTCCAATTGTGTTCAACATATTGAACATCACTGGTTTAAGCTCAACGTGAGTTGCTTCGATTTCTGGGGTGACTATGCCAGGGTTGAGTCTGTTTAAATCTTCCATCAGATAGTCTCTAACAGTGGGCTACCTCGGCAATGGCTGTGGCAGTGGTTGCTGCGACATTGCTGGTGGCAGAACATTATGATCAACAAGTGGAATTTGTCCTCTTGGTGGATTATCCATGACTTGGAAACGATTGCGTCTCAGATGATGGCTTGTGCGTTCAATCTCAGGATCCAACTCGTATAATGGTCCACTCGGGTTTGCCCTGTTCATAAACCAAATAAATTAAAGTTAGTAAAAATTAAATAATTAGAATTAAAGTTAGATAAAGGATAGTTAAAGAGAAAGAAAATAAAGAAAAACAAAATTTAGTTGTCAATCTCCGGCAACGACACCAAAAACTTGATGCATGTAATATAAGCACAATTTGAGTGCAAGTGTACACGTCGCCAAGTAATAAAATGATAAGTATATCATGTATCATCTCCATAGGGATTGGTATACTTAATATGTCTTCCTTAGTTCCTTTGCTCCTAAAAATAAAGTAAAAACACAAATAAGTTGATTTGTCTAACTAACTAAATATTTAAATAACAAAACATAAAATAAAGGGTTGAAGACGATACATAGAAAGTGGGTAGGATCCAGCTGCGTCAATTAGTGGATTCAATTGATCTTATTTTCCAATGCAATCACATAACACTGCTTCGACAGTACTGCAGATACCGCCTTGGCAGCATTAGTGTTCCCCTGCCGCGGCAATCTCTTACTCTTGGGCATTGGTATCAAAGTTCAGCAAAGTTTCCGTAAGTGACTCCGCTCATCTCTGAGTCAAAGTGCTGTTGATGACTAGTCCTTGACGATACCTCTCGGCGTAAATCAACGATAATCACCAATCAATCCAACACCCTTTTAGGTGCTGAAACTCTTAACCTATCTCTAGGCTGAGTTAGTGTCTACAACACCGTACTTATCCCTTTCGTAAATATACACCTCTCGATGCTAGATAAATAGATTACTTGCAAACTTCCCTCTCGAGCTTGAATACAAGAACAAAGAATGTCAATAGGATAAGCAAAGTTTGATTTTTCTATTGCATAAGAACAAAGATACAAGAATCAATCTCCTCTCACTAATATCGATAACCTTCACCTATCCCTAAGAAATTTAAAACATATTATCGTTAAGTACAATTCTTAGGGAGAAAGGTTTTCTTTAAAAATTGGCTCTCTTAAACAATGTGGTCGACAAGGGTATAAATAGTCTTAACTTAGGGAAAACCTTTCCTAACTAGACTTCTACTAGGAGTAAGGAACAAGTCTTCTTCAAGGAATCTGGTATTTCCAAGTTTGTCGCCTTCTAGAAGGGTTTTCCCGCTTGGTCTTTGACTTGGGCTTTTAGCGCGATAGCCTGGTCCAATTGATACACTGCATCTTCTAGAATATTCTCTATATTTTTATCTTTCACTGCGCCTCCATTGTTGGTGCAGCCACACTGGATTCTGCCGCGGCCTTGTCTTGTACCTCGGCCTCAACATTGCTTTTCTACCGCTTCTGCCCTGGATATTCCTGCATGTACAGAATATGTAATAATATCTGCATTCTCTATAAATATTGACTTTGTAAGTAATGATAACAGAATATCCAGTATTTGCGCAAAGAGTTCATAATTCGGTTCAAGTTGGTGTATATTAGATGCATAAAGTACCATGAGAAGGGTAGTAAATAACTGCCTTTTAGGCACTCATCACGTATCTTCCTTCACGTGTTGGCCAATCCCTTTTGTGCATTTGACTTCTCCTTCGGGCTTTATTCGCTTACCGAACAGTCTACAGAGCGTGCTGCCCAGGCAAGATGTTTTAGTACCCTAGTTTGGTGTATGGAGAGCCTTACATTCTGCTGGAGCGTCTGAATTTGTTAGATTATGAAAGGCGTTCAACTTGACTTATTGATCGTTTATCCATATTGTGAGCTTGCCATTTTCCATATCGATGATGGTTCGTCCCATAGCAAGGAAAGGTCGACCCAATATGATCGGTGCATTGTCGTCGGCCTCATAATCAAGGACGAGAAAGTCGACAAGAAATATAAACTTGTCGACCTTAACCAGAATGTTCTCAATTTTGCCTTCAGGATGCACATAGGACCGATTCGCAAGTTGGAGCAGTACTGTTGTTGGTTTTGCCTGCCCTATTCCAAGTCTTTGAAAAACTGATTTGGGAATTAGATTTATGCTTGCTCCCAAGTAGCATAGGGTCTTTCCTCTATCCTCAATCGCACAGGGGATTGTAAAGCATCCAGGATCCTTTAGCTTAGGCGGCATACGATTTTGCAGCATAGCCATGCAACCTTCAGTGGCTGCCACCATTTCAAATTCCCCTAGCCTTCATCGTTTGGATACTATGTCCTTTAAGAACATAGCATAGTTGGGCATTTGTTTAATAGCCTCAACTAATGATAAGTTGATATGGACTTGTTTTAAGATGTCTAGGAATTTCCGAAATTGGTGATCCTATTTGTGCTTTTTAATCTCTGCGGGAAAGGAGGTGGTGGTCTTATGTCCTCTAGGTTTCCTTGGATATTGAGTTTAATACCTGGGGTGAACTTATCTGCAGCTGCCTCGATAGTGTTTTTGGTTCTGCTGGTTCTACTGCCGTGGCTGTGCTTTCGATAGGGTCTTGCTCAGCTTCTGAGTCCTCATGATATTGCTTTTTTGGTTGGACTCTATCGGTTTAGGTTCCTTCTTTATCCTTTAATTGTAGGCTACTTCTTGTCGTAATTACCTTGCATTGCTCGTGGCCTAACACCTTAGCAACCTCCGTATTGCTAGGTAAACCCCCTAGTGGTCGAGTGTTTTGTCATTGGGCAAATTGACCAACTTGGGTTTCTAAAGACTTGATTGCAGCATCCTGGTTCTGTAGTCTCATCTCAGTTCGGTTCATGAAGTCATTAGTACGCTTCATGAAGTGGTTATTCTCGGTCATGTATGAATCAGTCTTTGTCATGAAAGCCGTGAGAGAATCTGCCAATGCGTTCAGAGATTGCTGCTGTTGTACCTGTTGTTGTGACATGGACTGCTGAGTGTGCTGCTGCGACAGGTTTTAACTTTGGTGCTGGAATCCAGGGTCTTGGTTGATTGGATTTAAGGCATTGTTGGGGTTACTCCATGAAAAGTTTGGATGCCTTTTCCAAGATGGGTTATAATTGTTGGACATCATTTGATTCTTCTTGTTATAATTTCCAACATACAGGCTGGTTTCCTCAACTTGCATGTAATTAGATGAGTTGACTGCCTTAACGTCATGTATATTTCTCCGGGCTTGCATATTCTGAACCATCTTGGTTAGAGAAGCCAATTATGCTACCACCGAACTGGGTGTGTCTAATTCAGGGGCGGTGGCATGATGTCTCATTCCTCCTCGCCTTGATGTGGGAAACTGGAAGTTATTCCTTACGAGTTTATTCAGAATCTCAATGGCCTCCGCGGGTGCTCTATCCAAAAGTGTCCCATTTGTAGAAGCATCTAGTATCATCCTTGTGGAGGCATTGGTAGCATTATAAAACATGGAGACTTGCGTCCACAAGGGAAAACCATGTAGTGGGCATTTGTTTAACAATTCTCTGTAGCGTTCCCACGCCTCATACATTGTTTCATCCTCCTCCTGCCGAAATGATGTGATTTCATTATGGATGCGATCATAGAGATTTGTCGGATTAAACCTCATAATGAATTCTTGGTAGAGTTCCTCCCAAGATCCTATGGATCCTGTTGGGATACCATTTAACCAAGTTTTTACCCTATCCCTCAGTGAATAAGGGAACAACTTTAATCGTAAAATATCTTCATGGACTCCTTGGATCTTGAAAGAATTGCACACTTCCATGAAAGATTTAAGATGCTGCCTTACATCTTTAGTAGCAGACCCACTAAACTGTCCAATTGTGTTCAACATGTTGAACATAACTAGTTTGAGCTCAAAGTGAGTTGCTTCAATTTTTGGGGTGACTATGCCAGGGTTTAGTCCATTTAGGTCTTCCACCAGAAAGTCTCTAACAGTGAGCTGCCTCGATAATGGTCGTGGCGGTGGCTGCGGCATTGCTGGTGACAGTATATTATGATCAACAGGTGGAATTTGTCTTCTTGGTGGATCATCCATGACTTGAAACAGGTTGTGCCTTAGATGGTGTCCTGTGCGTTCGATTTCCGGATCCAATTCGTACAATAGACCACTCGGGTTTTCCCTGGTCATATACCAAATAAGTCAAAGTTAATAAAAAAATAAATAATGAATAATTAGAATTAAAGTTAAATAAAAAATGGTTAAAGAGCAAAAAAATAAAAAAAAACAAAATTTAGTTGCCAATCCCCGGCAACGGCGCCAAAAACTTGTTGTGTGTAATGATAGCGCAACTGTACAGTGTACACGTCGCAAGTAATAAAGTAATAAGTATATCATGTATCGTCTCCACAGGGATTGGTATACTTAATATGTCTCCCTTTGTTCCCTTGCTCCTGAAAGATAAAGTAAAAACACAGATAAATGGATTTGTTTAACTAACTAAATAATTAAATAACAAAACATAAAATAAAGGATTGAGAACGATATAGAGAAAGTAGGTTCAATCCAGCTGCGTCAATTAGTGGATTCGATTGATCTTCTTCTTGTCCAATATAATTACACAATACTGCTTCGGTAGTACTGCAGATACAACCTCGGCAGTGTTAGTGTTCTCTGCCGCGACAATCTCTTGATGTTGGGCAGATGCATCAAAGTTCAGCAAAGTGTCCGTAGTTGACTCCACTTATCTCTAAGTCAGAGCGTTGTTGATGACTAGTCCTTGATGATACCTCACAGCGTAAACCAATGATAATCACCAACCAATCCAACACTTCTTTTAGCTGCTGAAACTCTTAACCTATCTCTAGGCCGAGTTAGTGTCTACAACACCATACTTATCCCTTTCGTGAATCTAAACCTCTCGATGCTAGATAAATATATTAATTATAAACATCTCTCTCGAGCTTGAATGCAAGAACAAGGAATGACAATAGTATAAGCAAACTTTGATATTATTATTGCATTAGAACAAGAAACAAGAAACAATCTCCTCTCACTAATATCTACAACCTTCACCTATCCCTAAGAAATTTAGAACATAATGTCGATAGGTACAATCCATAAGGGAAGGGTTTCTCTAAAATCAGCTCTCTTAACAATGTGGCCGTCTAGGCTATATATAGTCTGAACCTAGGGAAAACCTTTCCTAAATAGATTCCAACTTGGAGTAAAGAAAAAGTCTTCTTCAAGAGATCTTATATTTCCAAGTTTGTCGCCTTCTAGAAGAATTTCCCGTTTGGTCTTTAACTTGGGCTTTTAGTGCGCTAGCCTGGTCTAATTGGTGCACTGCATCTTCCAGAATGTTCTCTATATTTTTGTCTTTTATTCGCCTACAATGTTGATGTTGCCACTCTAGATGCTGCCGCGACCTTTTTCTCTTCCTCGGCCTCTACACTGCTTCACTGTTGCTTCAGCCCTAGATATTCCTGCATGTACAAAATATGTAATAATATCTACATTCTCTATAAATTTTGTCTTTGTAAGTAGTGATAACGGAATATCTAATATTGTGCAAAGAGTCCATATTTCAGCTCAAGTTGGTGTATAATAGATGCATAAAGTACCATGAGAAGGGTAGTAAATAACTGCCTTTTAGGCACTCATCAATTTCTACTCATCATCAATTAACAGATTATTTCACCAAAACCTTACAACCAGCATTGTTTTCCACAACTATCTCCAAGTTGAGCATTCAAAATGTGTATGCTCCAACTTGAGGGGGGCTAATAAAACTATAAATTAGTTGTAAAATACCTTTTCTTTTTTTGATTATCTTTTCTTGTTCATTGGGCTTATATATAGCCTTATAATGTGACTTATTAATAATATAATAATTCTTCCTTTTCTACAAAGAACCGTAAACTTCTTTTCCCCCAAATTATCGTAAAATCCCTAACTATCAATAAGGATTTCAACAGTTTTTTTCGCTTAGGTATAAGGAAGAAACATATAAGGCTGCCCTATCGAACTATAAAAACTTGAATTGTCGACAAGGCATAGCCCCTCGTAGGCATCTGCGACGACCCTTTGTACGATCCGCCGAGGTGGCAGTTCAAACCATTACATTAGTAAGTGACAATATAACTCAATTTTCCTCTACAAAGCATCCAATCTAACCTCGTTCTTCTCATTATTATTTTTCTATAATTTAGTATAGTTTAGTTAATGTAATTGATCCAATCCAATTATTTGTACTTTTAGATTTCTTAAGTGTTGTTATAAGAAGTAGTAGAATCGACTCAGTCTTCGTGGGATCGATATCTTAAATATTACAATCTAAGAAAGATGGAATTTAACAAGGACTCCATAGACTCCATGAATTATAATTCGTCTAATACTGGATTTTATTATCAAGTTTTTAACTTAATCTAAGTGATTGAACCAAAAGTGATAGGGGTATCGATACCCCCATATCGAGGTATCGAAATAGGGGTATCGAACTCCAGTTCGATGTTGGTCAACCATGTTGACCTGATGTCTCATTGACTTAAGGCTGAATAGCCTGGTTCGATATCGAACCAGGGAGTACACTACCATGCTTTGTATCGAACCATGCATCATTCTCATTTCGCTACTGGGAGGTCTGACATTGAACCAGGTACTGGACCAAAGGGGCCTTTGACAAGTGGGTATCGATACTCATGGGAATGATATCGATAACCCTACTCAAAATGACAAATTCACAACTTCAAAGGCATTTTGACACTACCAAAAAGACCATCTATATGGTCTCAAAACGTCCTTAAACTTTAAAGGACCATTCCAACATGTTTAGGAATCAAAAATCCATTTCCAAACCTATCATTTGGCCAACCATTACCAAACTAATATTCATGAGCTTTCAACATACCCATTTCTAATACCCTTTTTCCCAACGATCAATCATGCTATCACATGTCATCTAACAAGCTAACTATCCTTTTTAAGCTATGTTCTTACTCTATAGCAACCTACATGCCCACAAAGTAGTTTCAAGAGTCCACATAATATCCTACCAGTTCCATGTTTCACATGCCTAAATAATCACTTATATGCCACGTGCATATAACAAATGTCACATATACAAGCCAGGGCAAAACTCAAAATGCATGTTACTAGCCTAATCACACTAGACCTTAATCCTTACATACCAATACAATCCTCAAGACAATCATATACAAGACATGAGCCAAATTTCAAATACCATATTCTGACTTACTCGATGTCCTTGCTCTCAATTGGTTCAATCTAGATCCTTGGCTTGATAACCTGTTATTTTGGGAAGGAGAAAATAAACGGTGGTAAGTGCTTATTAATTACTTAGTGAGGCGACCCTAAGTCTAACCATTTAGACATAAATCAAATAATAAGCAACATACTCCCAATAAGCAATTAATCAAGTCCATGATAACAATTCAATCAAATATCCAAGGAATATCATACTTTTCATGCTTGTCTTAGTATCATGTTATCATTCTTATCATGCCACTAGCCTACAAACCAATTTCACAAATTATATGCTCAAAGACAATTTCATGCTCAAATGTTCAATGGTAACTCATATTCAAATGCTCAATAGCACTAACATATCAAATGCTCAATAGCAATATCTTATCAAATGCTCAATAGCAATATCTTAAATTTAATCTTTCGGATTAGTTTCAAATGATGCCTTGGTATAGTTAGACTAGCTAAACGAGTCCTCAAAAGTACTACGAAGGCACTGACAGAAGTATCACAAAGGCACTAACAAAAGATACCCATGGTATCTAACAAATGATGACTAACCACCAATCAAAGGTACCCATAGTACCGAAAAGAAGTACCGAAGTACTAACAAATGAGCTCAGACCTAGGCATGTTGTACTACCTATGACCAACTATCGACCAAGGCTCAATCAGAATTTTATATACATTTGATCTTTCAATTTGTATTAATCAAGTTCCTTATCATAATCAATGTTCACAACATGTTAACAACAAAAGTATTTATGTCATGCTATCAGAACAAAAGCTCATATCATGCTATCATATCAAAAGCATATATCATGTTATCATATTAAAAGCATTTATCATGCTATCATATCAAAGAACACATCATGCTATTGAAAACAACATACCATATTACCAAACAAATGATCGAATCATAGTAAACATGCCTCATGCATGACTCACATACCTGGCATCCGTCGCCGCGTGCCATTACTTTACCTCGGCGTCTCCGATCTATGCAAATGACTATGCCAGTTTAGCCATCTATAGCATACAATCGTGACAATCATGCAAGTCATTTAACATTTAATCCTCTTTCCTATTTTACGAATATGAGATTAATCCATTTACATGACGAATCAATTAACAAAAGGGATGGTTAGGACCTAGTCCTAACCCTAAGGTTTGCCACACTCACAATGGTTCCAAGTAATTTCATGGATTGTAGATCGTGATCCCTTTTCCCTTCTTTCTTGCTTGCTCGAGCCTTTCCTCCTCTTCAATATTTTTTTCTCTCGGGTTATCTTGAAAATCATGTTCACATAGCGATACATTAGGGCATACCAAAGTCACTCAAATTTAAGTAATCACATACTTAAAAAATGTATAGATTCAATCTAATAGATTCAATACCCAAATCGAGCTTATTTTATATTGTTAGAAAGCTAAGAAGATCCTCTACAAGGAATATTTAACCTTACACTTCAATTCTTTCCAGATCAGTACCAGAATTCGTTCGAAACAGACCTGTCTAGATTCGGGGTTGTTCGGACAATCCTTACGGAGAAACATATCTTTCTCTACCAAACTCCGATTGAGGTTCCGTAAATATTCACTTAAACTAGATATATGAAAGTATCATACTTTAAAATTTCAGCTCCTAAATCTATGGCACCCTCGCCCGGGGTTAGGAGACGGGAGCATCGACCAGACTTACAAACTCGTACTAAACCAAACTTTGTATTCAAATCTAAAACATTTTATTCATTTCTATAACATTACAAGTAAATTGCTTTATCAATTACTGGGCCAATTTAAAAATTTTCCATACTTATACAATTAATCTTTTCGATTCTCAATTTCCATTCATTTATCAATTATAATCTAAATTGAGCTTGATCTAACCCTCTAACCAAATTTTATTCGTTTAATCATCATTAACATTATCTTATTGACCAAGAAAATTATCATTTTTCAAGTTTGAACCAAAATAGCTAGGGGTATCGATACTCTTTATAGGGAGGTATCGAAACAAGGGTATCGAACCCCAGTTCGATACATGTCAACTATGTTGACTCGTTGACCAAGGTTGAACGACCTAGTTTGATGCAGGTATCGATGCAATTTCGTTACTGGAGGCTCCAGTATCGAACTAGGTATCGATATTGGTCTACCTTGTTGACTCGTTGACTAAGGTTGAGTAGCCTAGTTCGATACTGGGAGGGCACTACCACGTTTGGTACCGAACCAGGCATCAATACCTTTATGCTATTGTCAAGGGAGGTATCGATACCCACAGGAATGGTATCGATACTCATGGGTGAAATGCAGGAATTCTAGCTCTTTAAAGACTTAGACTCTATCCAAAGACTATCTATATGGTCTCAAGTCATTCCTAAACCTTAAGGAGCAATTTCAACATGTTTAAGTAGCAACAACCACTTACGAATTCCATCATTTGGCCAAACCATTATCAATTTATTTGTCATGAGCCTTCAACATGCCAAAACTATAATTTCTAACCAAATGCCATTCATACCACCAAATGCCACCTAACAATTTAGCTAACCTTATGACTTGCATTTTACTATGCAACTAATATATTCATGGTGTGGTTCTAAGGATTCACATGCTATCCTACTTAATTTTATGTTCACATGCCAAGTCCATTACTTACATATTACATGCATAATACAAGGCCGACATAAACCTACCAAAAGTTAAACTCCAAAGGATATAAGGCTAGACTAATGTGATTACCTTACCTTAAGGCTTACAAACCGAAGCTTAAATAGTCATATATACAAACCATATAGCAAATTTCAAAATGCATGATATGGAAACTATTCCCCCATAGTCTAGGAGTTACAAAAGTAAAAAATACCATACATAGCTTGCTTGATATCCTTGCTCTCGATCAATTTTAGTCTAGCTCCTTGGCTCGATAACCTGTTGTTTTGGGAAGGAGGAAACAAACGGTGGTAAGTACTTACGAAGTACTTAGTGAGACAGCCCTAACTCTAACCAGTTCGGACATTAAACATACAATAAAATGATATGCTCCAATTATCAATGCATCAAGTTCATACTAACATTTCAATCATAGGTGTAAAAGTGTCATGCTTTTCATGCTTGTCTAAATATCATGTTATCATGCCCCTAGCATGCAAATCGAATTCTTAACTATATGCAAAATAACCATTTCATGCTCAGATGCCAAGTGGCAATATCATATCAAATGTTCTTAGCAATATCATTTCAAAGACTCATGACAATATCATTTTTAAATGCTCAATGACAACATATAATCAAATGCTCAAGGGCAACATATAATCAAATGCTCTATGGCAACTTATATTCGAGTTCAGAAGCTTCATAAGCAATACATATTCAAATGATCTTTTCATGTCTTATGTTCAATCTTTCAAATTAATTTCAAATGATGTCTTAGTATAGTTAGACTAGGTAATCGAGTCAACAGAAGTACACCACAAAGGTACTGATAGAAGTGCCATGAAAGCACTAACAAAACATACCCACGGTATCAACAAATGGTAACTAACCCCCAAACAAAGGTACCTGATGAGTGCCTAAAAGGCAGTAATTTACTACCCTTCTTATGATACTTTATGAACCTATTATACACCCACTTGAACCAAATCATATATTCTTTGCTCAAATATTGGATATTCTATTTTCACCACATAAAAAGTTAATATTTATAGATAATGCAGATATTATTACAATTTCTGTACATGCAGGAATATCCAAAGCCGAAGCGGAAGAAAAGCTATGTAGAGGTCGAGGCAAAAGACCGGCCGCGGCAGAATCCAGTGTGGCAACACCAACAATGGAGGCGCATCAGAGGATAAAAATATGGAGAATATTCTGAAAGACACAGTGCATCAATTGGACCAGGCTAACATGCTCAAAGCCCAATTCAAAGACCAAGCGGGAAACCCTTTCTAGAAGGTGGCAAACTTGGAAATATCAGAATCCTTGAAGAAGACTTGTTCCCTACTCCAAGTTGAAGTCTATTTAGGAAAGGTTTGCCCTAGGTTAAGACTATAAATACACTAACCGGCCATATTGTCTAGTGAGAGCCGATTTGTAGAGAAAAATCTTTCTCCCTAAGAATTGTACTTCTACGATAACATGTTCTAAATTTCTTAAGGATAGGTGAAGGTTGTTGATATTAGTGAGAGGAGATTGATTCTTGTATTCTTGTTCTTATGTAATAAAATAAGAGTTTGCTTATCCTATTGCCATTCCTTGTTCTTGTATCCAAGCCCGAGATGGAAGTTTGCGAGTAATCTATTTATCTAGAATCGAGAGGTGTAGATTCACGAAAGGGATAAGTACGGTGTCGGCGACACTAACTCGGCCTGTACTTCGGTGGAGGCATTCGGAGATGGGTTAAGAGTTTCAACAGCTAAAAGAAGTGTTGAATTGGTTGGTGGTTAGCTTTGGTTTACGCCGAGAGTTATCGTCAAGGACCGAGTATCAACAATACT
This sequence comes from Abelmoschus esculentus, assembly GCA_035048815.1. NCBI lineage: Eukaryota > Viridiplantae > Streptophyta > Magnoliopsida > Malvales > Malvaceae > Abelmoschus > Abelmoschus esculentus. Next base: position 16,148,249 of record JAUCBN010000008.1, on the reverse strand, counting down.
TTGACTCAGAGATGAACGGAGTCACTTACGGACACTTTGCTTAACTTCGATACTTCTGCCGACTAGCAAGAGATTGTCGCGATAGAGGAGCACCAGCAATGCCGAGGCAGTATTTGGAGTACTATCGAAGTAGTGTTGTGCAATTGCATTGGACAAGAAGAAGATCAATTTAATCCACTAATTAACACAACTAGATCCTACCCGCTTTCTCTATAATCGTTCTCAACTCTTTATTTTATGTTTTGTTATTTACTTATTTAGTTAGATAAAACAAATCAACTTATCTGTGTTTTTATTTTATTCTTTGGAGCAAGGAAACGAAGGAAGACATATTAAGTATACCAATCCCTGTGGAGACGATACACGATATATTTATCATTTTATTACTTGACGACGTGTACACTTGCACTCGAAATAGCGCTTATACCATGCCTATCAAGTTTTTGGTGCCGTTGCCGAGGATTGGTAACTTTCATTTTATTACCTGATGAATTTTTGTTTTTATTAATTTTTATTTATTTGGTTTATGACTAGGGAAAATCTGAGTTGACCATTGTACATGTTGGATCCAGAGATTGAACGTACAAGACATCATCTAAGACGAAATCTGTTCCAAACTATGGACAATCCAGCTAGAGGACCTATTGATCATAATGTCCTGCCGCCAGCAATGCAACAGAAGCCAATGCCGCATCCATTACCGAGGCAGCCAACTGTCAGAGATTATCTAGTGGAGGATCTGAACGGACTTAACCCTGGCATAGTTGCCCCGGAGATCGAAGCAACTCACTTTGAGCTTAAACCAGTAATGTTCAACATGTTGAACACAATTGGACAGTTTGGTGGGTCTTCTACCGAAGATGCAAGGCAGAATCTTAAATCCTTCATGGAAGTGTGCAACTCTGTTAAAAATCAAGGAGTCCATGAGGATATTTTGCGCTTAAAATTGTTCCCCTATTCACTGAGGGATAGGGCGAAGACTTGGTTGAATGAAATCCCAGTAGGATCCATCGGATCTTGGGAAGAACTTTACCGAGAATTCATTACGAGGTTCAATCTAACAAATCTTTATGACCGCATTCGTAATGAAATTACATCATTCTGGCAAGATGAAGATGAACCGACGTACGAGGCATGGGAACGTTACAGAGAACTATTAAACAAATGCCCCTTACATGGTTTTCCCTTGTGGACGCAAGTTTCCATGTTCTATAATGATACCTATGCTTCCACAAGGATGATGCTAGACGCCTTCGCAAATGGGACACTTTTAGATAGAGCACCCGTGCAAGCCATTGAAATTATGAACAAACTCGCAAGGAATAATTTCCAATTTCCCACATCGAGGCGAGGAAGAATGAGACGTCATGCCACAGCTCATGAATTAGACACATCAAGTTCGGTGGCAGCACAATTGGCTTCTCTGACCAAGATGATTCAGAATATCCAGAACCAAAGAAGCATACATGAGGTTAAGGTAGTCAACTCATTAGATTATATGCCAGATGAGGAGACCGGCCTATATGTTGGAAATTACAATAGAAATAATCCAATGATGTCCAACAATTATAACCCATCTTGGAAAAGGCATCCGAACTTCTTTTGGAGTAACCCTAACAATGCCTTGAATCCAACTACCCAAGCCCCTGGATTTCAGCATCAGAACTAGAACCTGCCACAACAGAACACTCAGTAGCCCATGCCGCAGCAGCAGGTACAACAGCAACAGTCTCTGAATGCACTGACCGATTCTCTCACAGCTTTCATGTCAAAGACTGATGCCTACATGATGGAGAATAGCCGCTTCACGAAACGTACTGATGACTTCATGAACAGAACGGAGATAAGACTGCAGAACTAGGAGGCTGCAATAAAATCCCTGGAAACCCAGGTTGGTCAATTTGCCCAACGCCAAAATACTCGACCACCTGGTGGTTTATCTAGCAATACTGAAGTTGCTAAGGTATTAGGCCACGAGCAATGTAAAGTAATCACCACCAGAAGTGGCCTACAGCTGAAAAATAAAGAGGGGACCTCAACTGAAAGAGTCCAACTAGAACAATAACTACATAAGGACTCGGAGGCTGAGCAAGACCCTGTTGAAAGCACTGCCACAGCCATAAAACCAGTAGTATCAAAACCTACTGTCGAGGTAGCTGTAGAAAAATTCACCCCTGGTATAAAACTCAATATCCAAGGAAACCTGGAGGACATTAGATCATCACCTCCTTTTCCATAGAGGCTAAAGAAGCAAAAACAAGACCACCAATTTTAGAAGTTCCTAGACATCTTGAAACAGGTCCATATTAACTTGCCCCTAGTTGAGGCGATTGAACAAATGCCCAAATATGCCAAGTTTTTAAAGGATATAGTATACAAACGATGAAGGCTAGGAGAATTTGAAACGGTGGCAGCTACTGAAGGCTGCATGACAATGCTACATAATCGCATACCACCCAAACTAAAAGATCCTGGCTGCTTCACAATTCCCTGTGCAATTGGAGATGGTTATTAAGGAAAGGCCCTATGTGACTTGGGAGCAAGCATCAACTTAATTCCCAAATCAGTTTTTCAAAAACTCGGAATTGGAAGGACAAAACCAACAACAGTACTGCTCCAACTTGCGGATCGGTCTTACGTGCATCCTAAAGGCAAAATCGAGGACATTCTAGTGAAAGTTGACAAGTTCATCTTCCCTGTCAACTTTCTTGTCCTTGATTGTGAAGCTGACGACAATGCACCAATCATATTGGGTTGACCTTTCCCTGCTACTGGACGCACTATCATTGATGTGGAGAATGGAGAATTCATAATACGAATAAATGATCAAGAAATCAAGTTGAACGCCTTCCACAACTTGCCAAATTCGGACGCTCCAATAGAATGTAAGGCTCTCCAAACGGCTAATAAGGGTACTAAAATATCCTGCCTGGGCAGCACGCTCGGCAGACTATTCGGTAAAAGAATAAAACCCAAAGGAGAAGCCGAATGCACCGAAGGGATTGGCCAACTCATGCAGACAGACACGGGCTAGAAAGAGATAGCGAAGATGGGAGATGCATTCACATGCACTCCACAAGTAACCTAATCTCTTCCCTTCACCTTTTATTATATTAGGTGTAGTATATATAGTATTATTTTCAGCAGTTGTTATTTTCAGTATTTTATTATTTTACTTCATGATCAACAATTTTTATTGTTAGTATTTTGGATTCAGTGATTTTAATTTTTAATAAAGTCATGAAAGCAGGAAAATTTTGCCACAACAGGAAGTCTGCTGCCGCGGCAGCACTGTGTCAGAGCCACAGAATTACCAATGGGCAAAAACAGTATAACGGCTATCTGCCGAGAAATCCGCCACGACAGTAACTATGCATCTATGCAGTAAATGCCTAACGGCTAATATTTTAACAGTCATATTTTTATAGCCTATATAAACAGATTCAATGTTATGCATTATTTACTTTGCATTCTTATTATCCTTACTTAATTTTACAATCTTATTCTCACTACATCTTGAATTTCTCAAAACTCTCTGAATTCCTACCAACATTCTTTCTGTTTATCTTCAAGAATATTTCATCAACATCCATGGCAGCATACAGACGATTTGTCAGTGGCAGCGTAGCAGAACGCTTTCAAAGATCTTTTGTTGTACGACAATTATGGGAGAAACAAGGATTCCAGCATACCACCGACGAAGACTACGGCATCGACCAATTCTTGTTCGACAGAATCGAAGACCAAGATTGGGAGAAATTATGCCTCCAACCTCCCATAGCGAATACAATAATTGTTAGAGAATTCTATGCACACTGCCCGAACAAGGATACTCTATTCGTCTACTGTAGAGGCAAGCCAGTGAAACTCGATGCCGAGGCAATCAACGATTACTACGGCGTGATCCCCATACGCAATGAGCATGGTGAATTTGCATCAAATATCAAAGAATATGAGGCTATCAAGGACGACCTCTGCTACGATAACACTACATGGGAAACCGGTGCCCATAGAGGTTGTGTAACAAGGCTCAGGCTTAAACCCAAAGCAAAGTTGTAGTGCATGTTTGTCAAACGATGTCTCATGCTGACTTCTCATAATAGCACAGTAGATAGAAAAAGATTGCTTCTCATTCATTCCATCATCAACAAAAGAACGATCAATGTTGGAGAGATAATTCTTCAAGAGATATATGACTACGGTAAGAAAGAACGAGGTCCATTATATTTCCCTAGTTTAATCTCTGCTTTATGCATTGCTGTAGGTGTTCCGATAGAAGAAACCAACGAATACACATCACAAAGGCAAGGCTGGACGAAACAATTCTGCCACAGAGTGATGCAAATCACCCAAGCAGACCCAGTGCAAGAAACACCTCACGACTGACTTCCCTACCGGAGGGCAGTATTTAGCAAAAGTACCTGACAATGCCCAAGCCCCTGCCGCAGCAGACACATACCAGGAGATTTTGTAGAGAATGTCAGCCATAGACCTCAAACAACAAAGCTATATGGAATATTAGAAAGATTTCAACAACACCCTTGCAAATATGCTAACTCAGAACTTCCCCACCCATGGGATGCAGTTTCCAGATTTTCCTCCCAATATTTTTATCACGGCCGCACCATACACAGAAACAACACCTGCTCCAGGGCCTAGACCATCCTTTGCTACTAGGCCACAACAACAGTTTCACACTGTCGGACCATCCAGACCTGCAGGCACGGCTGCCACATCATCCAGCAGCAGGCGACCATCAAAGAGGAGAGTTGTCTTCAACTCTCCATAACAAAATCTTATCTCCATCGACAGTTTTTCTAAAGACAGTCTCTCGAGGAAGATCGATGAGTATGTCCATGAAAGCTCATCACATACACATGAGAGGATGACAACTGCCGAGTTTGGGGGAGAAACAAAAGTAATGCATACAGATGATGAAGATGATGGAGATGAAGTTACAGCCCCACTACAGAAACAAACGCCCAGCAGAGTGCAACTGCCCCGGCAGGCAAAAACACAACAGTCACTGGACAAGGATCAAGAATGAAAGCATCAGCAGGAATACCCAGGAGGGCAGCTATCTCCAGCAGCTCTTCTAAATCACAAATAGACTCTATTTAAATAATGATGCTTTATTTTTCTTGTTTTATTTTGCTGTGTGTTTTATATTTTGAGCATTAAGGATAATGCTCGGTTTGAGTTTGGGGGAGATTGAAGGTGCAGAAGCACTACCGAGGTTATTCAATACCGCGACAATACCATAAAAGGGAGTAAATTTTTTCCAAATTTTTTTTATATATTCTCTTTTCTTGAATTTAAGTTTGTAATCTTGTACTGCCTTATGTCAGCTTCGCTTTAGTTTACTCCTTTATGGCTATAGAAAATTTTCTCCTTACCATGGCCAAGTACTGTTTTGAAGGGATAACCATATCCATTCATGGAATAAAACTTAGAAGCTTGCTTTAGGGTTAGACAAAATAATAAACACTTTTTGTACTTGTTTGATTTAGGAGTTCTTTCAATAAACTTAGGTGATAAAGACTTAGAACTTGTTGGAAAGATAACTAGAGGTGCCTATCAGCGGCTCTAGTTTTGCTCTCTTTCGTACTAGAGGTGCCCAAAATTGGCTCTAGTATGCTAAATAGGTGCTACAAAAGAAAAATAATAAATAAGAAAAAGAAGAAAATAGAAAACACATATCTTGAGGTGCCCGAAATTGGCTCAAGACTTGTTGTTTTAAGGAGATAGCTAATCCAAGATTCTATTTGTCTTGAACTTAGAGTTTATCTAAGAATGTAATATCCCGATTTTGGGGTTAGTAGTTCGAGGAGTTTGATTCGGGTTGAATCGGGTTCTCCGATTCATTATTTCGGGGAAAAATGAATAAAAATATTTTAATTTGGGAAAATAATAATTTTAGAATATGGTTTAAAATTTTAAAAATATGTTTCAAAATTAAAAGAAAATAATTTGGATTTATTTTGTATTTTTAATTATGCCTAATTATGCATAAGTGACCAATTTGTAATTTTTGGGAAAATTGGAGAACCAATTCGGTAATTTATGGAAATTACATGTTTTAGTGACTAAATTAAAAAGCAAGCTAAACTTAGAATCCTTAGAGGGCTATAAACTCATTTCTAATTTTTAATAATGATTTATTCACCAAAATATATTTTAATTATTTTAATTAGAGATTTTTAATCATTTTCTCTGAAAACTACTTTTTCCTCATTTTCTCTCATCTTTTTCTCTCATCTTTTTCTCTCCACTTTCTCTCATCTTTTCTCTTCAATTCCTTGCTGATTTTTGCATCTTTTTCCATAAAGATTACATCATTTTCATCATCTTTCCATTCTTTATAAAACCTAAGCATCAATTTTATCAAATCAACATCAAATTGCAAGGAATCAAGAAGAGGAAATTACATCTTTTTGGTGAATAGATCTTGAAGGTAATTTTCTGGATTTTTATTCCTCTATAAGGTTCTTTATTGAAATTCCCAAGTATTAGCTTGCTAATCTTTTAATAAAAACTTGGTTCTATGTTTTTAATGTTAGATCTAGTGATTTTGTGAATATTTTTGTGAAATCTATTTGGATCTCATTCAATGCTGGAATTAGATGGATTCAATTGTGCTTTTATGTTAATTAAATGATTAATTGAGTCTTGATTTGATAGCACATTAATTTAATCCTAAAATAATGCAATCGGTGTAGTTTTAAGGTGCTTTTCGGTTATTTTATGGACTATTTTAGATGCTTTAATGTTGCTCGAGATATAAGGATGGTTGGGATGTGTTTTTGGATCATAATTGAAGTGTATTAGATGTTAGATTCGTTAGGTTTTGGGCTGATATTGCTCGGATGCGTTTCGACTTAGTTTACGGTCTTTTCGGCTAAGTTTTCGGTAGTTTAACGGTGATCGGTTATGGCTGTTGGTTTGAGCATGTTATGATGTGAGAATGCTTTGTTTTTAATGTTGTAGAAGAGTTACAAGAAGAATCTTGAGTGCTGGTGCGTTGGTGTAATCATCAGATAGCGACAAAAACTCGTTTTGCTTGTTGGTGAGTGATTACGGATTTAAAGCGATCTGTGTTTGGTACGGTTCTGTTTTGGGGACTATGAAAGAGTGTGAAAACCTTCCATAGTTCAAGAGTAAGTAAAGTAAATGTTTTTGATAAACCGATATGAGTTTCGGCTACATTTGATAAAGGCATTATGTTGGTAATGCAATGAGATTTATGGAAATGCATGAGCATCTTTTGAAATGGTGCATACATGAGAATTACTTGCTGAAATGCATAGCTTATTTAGCATCCATGATTTGGGATACAATATGGTACCTTTGGGCATGACTTTTGGTTCATTTGTTGAACATATTATGCATGCATTATGAGCAACAAGTTATCATGCATATTTGACTATGATATTGACTTAGTGACACTAACTTTAGATTCGAATACGAATGACATGTCATTAGGATTGTCTTAAGTGCACTATAAACAAAATTGAGAATACAAAATATTACCTACACGCAACAAGGGTGACTTTGTGTCCAACCGTACGTGGTAAAGCCTCCTACACGTAACAAGGGTGACTATGTGTCCAATCGTACGTAGTAGTGATAATGGTGACTTCGTGTCATGTCAATGGTGACTTCGTGTCATGTCGATAGTGACTTCGTGTCATGACAGGACTATGGTCTCTAACAATGGATCCGTGTATTCGGTGAACTCAAGGATCACATTAAAGTGGTCACTAGAATGCCAATATACATACATGAATTTGAAATGAACATTGTGCATCATTTATAAATTGTTTTGATAAGGTTATGTATACTCAAGGATGCATATGGTTTAAAGAACATGAGTATAAGATGTTAGCATGCATGATTTAACAATGTATTATAAATTATGGTTTCATCATGGTTTTAAATAGATGCATTGATGATTTGTGTAGAGCTGCCTCACTAAGCATGTTTGCTTAAGCTCTCTTTTCATCCATGCACAAAAGTAAAGACGCTTGGAGCTTCGCTCGAGGCAAGGAAACCAAGGGGAAGAATCACTTGGATTTGGTATGTTTTTGGCAAATAAATTGGGTAAGGCAATGTGTAACCCAACCAATGTGAGAAGTGTGTACTTAGGCTTTGGATTATGTTGTAATAAGACCATTATTGTTTGATTGATAATTGTTGAACTTTGGAATGGTTGAATTGATGAAGCATGTACTAGCATGATTGTTACGTTGATAATCTTTTTCTAGGGTGCATGCCTCTAGTTTGATTGATGTCCGAGACGTTGTTAATTATGTGATATATATTGCTAATTATGCCTAGGATTGATGCATTTAGTGGTTCTAATTAATGGTTGAGTATTGAGTAATTGGTGTGCACCTAGTGTAAAGAAACTTTTGGTTCCAGACCCAAAGTTTCGAAACCTTTGGGTGAAGGTTCCGAAACCTTTGTCAAATAGTTTCGAAACCTTCATGAGGTTTTGAAACCTTACGGGCAGTTTCAATTCTAGGAAGCTATTGGATGCGATAAGTTTCGAAACTTTCCTGGAAAGTTTCAGAACCTTTTACAAAAAGTTTCAGAACCTCTGGGAAGGTTTCGAAACCTTTGATCACCAAGAATTGGAAGTTGCTAGAAATTATATTTTAGTCCCGGATATCCTCCTTTGTTCGATTAAGGTACTTACCGATATTATTTTGAGCTGAAATTTTGTATGCATGCATAAAGTTGATTTAATTTGAAGATGGTTAACCTAATTTGGATTAAGTCCTTGTATTTTGGAAGATTTATATTTTGGTCCCTAAATTAGATGAACATGCAATTGATGATGATAGAATGATCCGTTTAAGTTGAAATTTGCTATGAGGAACTCTTGTATGTTTAATTGAACATTGATGGAAAGAATTTATACTTTAATAATTGAATTTAAAAGTTTTACGTTTTAGTCCTTAATCTACTCAAGTGTTTAATCGGATGTTTGTTTTTAGTCAATGTATTACCGATAATGCTTTGTGTGAGACCTTGTCAAGAAGGAAAAAGATTGTGCATCTAGGTAAGATAATAAAAAAATATAGCGTTTTTAGGGTTGTTTATCGAATCGAACCTTCGCGGGTTTGGTTTGATATTCCCCGTATAACCCGTTAGTGCCGGTTCTGTCTAGGCCAGGCTAAGGGGGTTATATTTGGTGGTATCAGAGCCAGGTTTGAAAAGTGTGTTGTAAGGTTTGTAAAATATGTTGTTGATTTGTAAAGTGTGTAATTGGTTGGTTAAAGCATGTATAGGATTGCTAAGTTATGTGCTTAAATATGCAATTGATCATGATATGTTGTTGGAGTGTGAAAACCTATTCGTGATGATTGTACTTTGCGTAATGATGGTTAAATTGGGGTTATCGGTTACACATTGCCAATGCCAACACATTTTCAGATGCTCTCAGTTTTCCCTTGGATCTTGCCCGAATGTATGTTTGTTTTAATTGAATATTATGTTTTAAACTGCATGTTTAAAGTTTTTGAATATGTTTCTCAAACGTAAGTCACTAGAAAGTGTTGGTATGAACATTGACGGTCAAGATTGAAGATGAAACGATTGCTAGGGAAGAGTTAATTCTTCCTCCTCTGTGAGTGTGACTTCGGTTAGGCCGGATGGTTATTTTGTGGTGTTGCATTGTTCCTTCGGGTGTGTTTTAACCTGCTGAAGCTGGTACGGATATTGCTAATCTGACTTGGGAGTTGTCAATAGGATGATGGTTGAAGTTGTTGGAATTGAGGATGTTATTTGTGAGTATGAACAATAATCTTGTTTAGACTAAGAGCACATATATGTATATATCTATAGATAATGAAGGACATGCATGCATTCTTGAGCATGACATTAGAAATTGCATTTACATGCACATGCACTTGCATAGGCATTTACGAGGGTATACAAGAAATCATGCATACATTTGTTCACACATGCGAGTAGCTCCTTGAGGGTATAAGTGGAGTGTGGTTGGTTCTTTTAAGGTGAAGGTATGAATAAAAAGGCGGTTGAAAGAACTTTCTTGTGGTGTTAAGCTGAATGTGTAGTGGGCAAGCTACCCTTTTGGTTAGGAAATAGTCTTGGATAAACAATGAGTGGTTGGTCTCAGAGTTGTGAATGTTTAAAATCAAGGTAAATACACTGTGATATGGTTAGTTTGAGTTGGTCATTACTAAAGGAAGGGCTGAGTTTTGCGGATTCTTTCTAGTTAGGATTTGGAGGTTGTAATAAGGTTGCCGCATGTTTTGTAGAGTAAGGCGGGTTGATGTTTTTCTGGGTGATGTGAAAGTATTTTATAGAAATTACATGGAATTCTTTGTAGTGTGGTTAGTGTGCAGTTAGATCGGAGGTTGTGACCAATCTGGTATGGTCAAGATGGAAGTAAAATATGAGATACATATTAGTATGAGAGTTGTGAAATTGGGGGTTTGAATCATAGATTGTTGTGACCTTGAGAGGTTTGGTTGTACTATAAAGGAGGAAAGGGTACATGTTGTGTTTATAGGATGTTAAGTTGGATATACTTCGGGTAAAGTTAGTTTTTGATGATGTCTGAAGTGGTATAATGTGGATCGCTGGACAATTTATGGTTTGTAGCAATTATTCAGTCTTATGGGTTTGCTTTTATCGGAAAGTGTTGTGAGGTTTTGTGTTCGGTGGGTTCGTGTTTGTGGACGTTTCATCAATATGGTTATTGCTCTGGTAATGTTATAAAATAGGAGATGTTGGAGCTGGTGGAAGAATAATTCTACGAGCTTGGATTTTGTTGTGGTATAGTTAAAGTAAGAGTTGGTTTATCGATGAGTTGATAATGGGAAGGAGTTTTGGGTTGTGTTTCAAGGCACTTAATGATGTGTAGATTTTAAATTTTGAACCTTGGTGGGGTTGGTTATGGTGGTTAAACCTTAAGTTGGAGATATTATCGTTATAATGAGTATAATGTTGAGGTTGACACAAAGTTGATAAGTTTCTTGTATGATATGTTTTGTAGAATGTTAGCAACTGGGGATGACTTAGCTTACATAAGGGTGCTTGCAATGGGAGTTTGTTATGTGGGATAAGCCTGGGTTGTTGTAGAGTTACAAGGGAAGATGTTCGGTTAACCTATAGGGAGACCTAGTTATATGGTGGATCTATGAGCGAAATTCAACCTTGGTAAAGTTGATCGGGGACAAGTCGTGGTAAAGTGTTGTTGAGGGTCTAATGAAGGATATGTTCTTGGCAAGGTTTAGTTTTGTGTTGAGAATCTTTTTGTGTTATGTTAACTGCATGGTTGTTTCGAAAAGTGTCGAGATGAAATGGTATCTTGAGCAAGGCTTATGGTAATCTTTTTCCATGAGTTTGATGGTAAGTGTTATGGTAGGAGTTGGGTAAAAACATGTGTTTTCGACTAAGCTGGTTTGGATTATGTTTGAATCATATGTAAATGTTTATCTTGCTGATAAGGTAAGAATGAGTATCAATTTTTTTTGGGTTATTATTAGTAGTAAGGGTGCCCAGGGTTGAAGTCTGAAAGAATCATCATAAGTTTGGTAGTAAGTTCTATCGATGGTATGGAGTTTTCTTATGAGGTTTGTTGGATCAATCGTTTGTTTGAGTACGGTTTTCTTGGGTTTCTAAGTCCTATTGAAAAGATGTGTGAGTGGCGTATCTATAATATGATAAGATTTGAGCGTTTTAAGACCGTCATAGGTTTCCGTTTAGATGTTGGGTTTTATCATTCATAGGTAAATGGATGATATGCTGTGATGTTGTGATGTGGTTAATATGACTCATAATGAAGTTGTTGGTGGTGGTGGAGCTTGCTTAAAACAATGTTGACAGTTTTATGCAAAGTTAGTTTGAAGTTTGTTGTGTGGAGTGGAGGTTGGTGAAAAGCTTAGTTGGTTACCTGGTATGTGGGAGGATGTCAAAAGTAAGGTAAGTTCGATGGTGATAGTGTGGAAACCGTTGTGGTTATCAAGAGTTGGTTATCAACCTTATGTGGTTTTCTTTTGAGTTATGTTTTCTATAGAGGTTGAGATGGTGTGGTGGTTCGTGCATTGTTGCTTTGGTGTGGGGATAAGAATTTGTTGGTTGTCCAAAGAGGGTAAGTGTGGGTTGTCTGTTGCATACCATCCGGGGAAAGCTAAGGTGATGACTGAATCTTTGAGCCGTAAGATGGCGGTTGAGTTGAGAGTGATGTTTGCTAAGTTGAGTATTTCAAAGGAAGGTGGTTGAGTGGTGGAGTTGTAAGTAAAGCCTATCTTGGTTGAGATGATAAGGTGAAACAGGTAGAGGATGAGACGTTGGTACCTTTTGTGGAGGATATGGCTAAGGGTAGGCCGACCGAGTATCATTTTGATTAGGAGGAGATGTTGTGGTTTAGGGGTCAGATTATGGTACCGGATGAGGTTGAGTTGAGGTAAGCTATTTTAGCGGGTAGTGTGAAGATGTATAGAGATCTCAAAAGTGTGTACTTTTGGGTTGGTTTAAGGGAAGATGTGACGAAGTCCAGGAAGGATTCTATATGGGTTATTATTGATAGGTTTTCAAAGCGTGCATATTTTCTTGCCGTGCATACAATGTGATCTATGGATAAGTTGGTAGAGTTGTATGTTTCTAAGATGGTGAAGTCGCATAGTGTTCTTAAGTTGATCATATCGGATAGAGGTCCATGATTTACATCTAAGTTTTGGAGGAGTTTGTAGGTTACTTTGGGTACGAGGCTTAGCTTTAGTACAACTTATCATCCACAGACGGATGAACAGTCTGAGCGTGTTATTTAGACTTTGGAAGATATGTTGAGGGGTTGTGTCATCGAGTTTCAAGGTTCTTGGGAGAAACAATTGTCTTTAGTGGAGTTTGTATATAACAGTAGCTCCAAGCGAGTATACGGATGGCACCGTTTGAGGCTTTATATGGGCATAGGTGTTGTACACCTTTGTGTTGGAAAGAAGTTGGGCAAAAGTATATTTCTTTGCCTCAAGTTTTAAAGATACGGGTGGGAAGGTTAAGTTGATATGTGCTAAACTTAAGGAAGCTTCGGATAGGCAGAAGTCCTATGCCGATTTAAAGCGTAGAGAGATAGAGTATACTGTTGGGGACAAGTGTTTCTTAGGGTTTCTCCGTGGAAGAAGGTGATGAGGTTTGGACGTAAGAGTAAGTTGGGTCATCGTTTTATTGGGCCATATGAGGTGTTAGAGCCAATTGGTTGTATCGGTTGAGGTTGCTGGTGGAGTTGAGTAAGATGCATTATGTGTTTCAATGTATCGATGCTTCGTAGGTATCGTTCAGATCCTTTTCTTGTTGTTCTAGTTGAGGAGTCCGAGTTAAGGGCGGATATGAGTTATGAGAAGGAACCAGTGAGGACTTTGCATGTGGATACAAAGGTTTTTCGAGGAAGAACCATAGGTTTGGTTAAAGTGCTTTGGAAGCACCGAGGTGGTGAAGAGGCAACTTGGGAGACAAGGAAAAAGTTTGGAGGAGTAATTCCACACGTGTTTACTTCAGGAAACTTTTGAGTAATTCCATAGGTTTGAAATATTGAAAATATGGTTCAAGATTAAAAAAAATAATTTGGACTTTATATTGATTTTTAATTATGCTTAATTATACATAAATGACCAATTTGTAATTTTTGAAAAAATTAGAGGACTTATTTTGTAATTTTTGAAAAATTACATGTTTTACTGACTAAATTGAAAAAGCAAGCTAAACTTAGAATCCTTACAGGGCCATAAACTCATTTTTAATTTTTAATAATGATTTATTCACCAAAATATATTTTAATTATTTTAATTAGAGATTTTTAATCATTTTCTCTCAAAACTACTTTTTCCTCATTTTCTCTCATCTTTTTCTCTCATTTTCTCTCCACTTTCTCTCATCTTTTCTCTTCAATTCCTTGCTGATTTTTGCATCTTTTTCCATAAAGATTACATCATTTTCATCATCTTTCCATTCTTTACAAAACCTAAGCATCAATTTTATCAAATCAACATCAAATTGCAAGGAATCAAGAAGAGGAAATTACATCTTTTTGGTGAATAGATCTTGAAGGTAATTTTCTAGATTTCTATTCTTTTCTAATGTTCTTTATTGAAATTCCCAAGTATTAGCTTGCTAATCTTTTAATAAAAACTTGATTCTATGTTTTTAATGTTAGATCTAGTGATTTTGTGAATATTTTTGTGAAATCTATTTGGATCTCATTCAATGCTGGAATTAGATGGATTCAATTGTGTTTTTATGTTAATTAAATGATTAATTGAGTCTTGATTTGATAGCACATTAATTTAATCCCGGAATAATACAATCAGTGTAGTTTTAAGGTGCTTTTCGGTTGTTTTATGGACTGTTTTAGATACTTTAATGTTTCTGGAGATATAAGGATGGTTGGGATGTGTTTTTGGATCATAATTGAAGTGGATTAGATGTTAGATTCGTTAGGTTTTGGGCTGATATTGTTCGGATGCGTTTCGGCTTAGTTTACGATCTTTTCGGCTAAGTTTCCGGTAGTTTAACGGTGATCAGTTATGGCTGTTGGTTTGAGCATGTTATGATGTGAGAATGCTCTGTTTTTAATGTTGTAGAAGAGTTACAAGAAGAAGCTTGAGTGCTGGTGCGATTGTGCGATCATCGGATAGCGGCAAAAGCTCGTTTCGCTTGTTGGTGAGTGATTACGGATTTAAAGCTAATCGCGTTTGGTATGGTTCTGTTTTAGGGACTATGGAAGAGTGTGAAAACCTTCCATAGTTCAAGAGTAAGTAAAGTAAATGTTTTCGATAAACCGATATGAGTTTCGGCTACATTTGATAAAGGCATTATGTTGGTAATACAATGAGATTTATGGAAATGCATGAGCATGTTTTAAAATGGTGCATACATGAGAATTACTTGTTGAAATGCATAGATTATTTAGCATCCATGATTATGAAAAATTATGAGAAATGATTTGGGATACAATATGGTTATTTGCCTTATATATGATGGTGCCTTTGGGCATGGCTTTTGGTTCATTTGTTGAACATATTATGCATGCATTATGAGCAACAAGTTATATGATTTGGAATACATTATAGTTAATTGCCTTATACATGATGGTGCATTTGGGCATGGCTTTTCGTTCATTTGGTGAACATATTATGCATGCATTATGAGCAACAAGTTATCATGCATATTTGATTATGATATTGGCTTAGTGACACTAACTTTAGATTCGAATACGAATGACATGTCATTAGGATTGTCTTAAGTGCACTATAAACAAAATTGAGAATACAAAATATTGCCTACACGCAACAAGGGTGACTTTGTGTCCAACCGTGCGTGGTAGAGCCGCCTACACGTAAACAAGGGTGACTTTGTGTCCAACCGTGCGTGGTAGAGCTGCCTACACGTAACAAGGGTGACTATGTGTCCAATCATACGTGGTAGTGCTAATGGTGACTTCGTGTCATGTCAATGGTGACTTCGTGTCATGACGGGACTATGGTCTCTAACAATGGATCCGTATATTCGGTGAACTCAAGGTTCACATTAAAGCGGTCACTAGAATGCCAATATACATACATGAATTTGAAATGAACATTGTGCATTATTTATAAATTGTTTTGATAAGATTATGTAAACTCAAGGATGCATATGGTTTAAAGAACAAGAGCATGAGATGTTAGCATGCATGATTTAACAATGTATTACAAATTATGGTTTCATCATGATTTTAAATAGATGCATTAATGATTTGTGTAGAGCTGCCTCACTAAGCATGTTTGCTTAAGCTCTCTTTTCATCCATGCAGAAAAGTAAAGGCACTTGGAGCTTCGTTCGAGGCAAGGAAACCAAGGGAAAGAATCTGTAACCCCTTAGCCCGGCCTAGATGAAACCGGCACTAACGGGTTACACGAGGAATATCAAACCAAACCCGCGAAGGTTCAATTCGATAAACAACCCTAAACCGTTACCTTTATTTTTATTTTATCTTACCTAGATGCACAACCTTATTCCTACGTGACAAAGTCTCGTACAAAGTATTGTCGGTAACACATTAATTATAAACAATCATCCGATTAAACACTAACATAGATTAAGGACTAAAACGTAAAACTTTTAAATACAATTAGTAAAGTAGAAATTCTTTCCATCAACGTTCAATTAGACACTCAAGTGTTCTTCACAGCAAGTTTCAACTCAAATGGATCATTCTAACATCATGGATTGCATGCTTCTCTATTTTAGGGACCAAAATGTAAATATTCCAAAATACAAGGACTTCATCCGTATTAGGTTAACCATCTTGAAATTAAATCAACTTTAGTAATGCATGCAAAATTTAAGCTCAAAGGAAGATATCTAGGACTAAAGTATAATTTTTAGCAACTTTCAATTCTTGGTGATCAAAAGTTTCGGAACCTTCCCAAAAGTTTCGAAACTTTTCGCGTCCAGTAGCTATCCAGAATTGAAACTGCCCGCAAGGTTTCGAAACCTTGTGAAGGTTTCGAAACTATTTGACAAAGGTTTCGGAACCTTCACCCAAAGGTTTCGAAACTTTGGGTCTAGAAGTAAAAGTTTCGTTATACTAAGTGCACACCAAATACTCAATACTCAAACATTAATTAGAACCACTAAATGCATCAATCCTAATCATGATTAACAACATATGGCACATAATCAACTACGTCATGGACATCATTCAAGCTATAGGCATGCTCCCTAGAGAAGTGATTAACAATGTAATAATCATGCTAGTACATGCTTCCACAATTCAACAAATCCGAAGTTCAACAATTAACAATCAAAAAATAATGGTCTTATTACAAAATGAATTCAAGCCTAAGTACACACTCCTCATATAGGTTGTGTTACACATTGTCTTGCCCAATTTATTTGACAAAAACATACCAAATTCAAGTGAATCTTCCCCTTGGTTTCCTTGCCTCGAACAAAGCTCCAAGTGCCTTTATTTCTCTGCATGGATGAAAAGAGAGCTTAAGCAAACATACTTAGTGAGGAAGCTCTACACAAATCATCAATGCATTCATTTAAAACCATGATAAAACCATAATTTGCAATACTCTGTTAAATCATGCATGCTAACATCTCATGCTCATATTCAATAAATCATATGCATTCTTGGGCTCACATAACCTTGTCAAAACAATTTATAAATGATGCACAAACCTCTTTTCAATTTCATGTATGTATATTGGCTTTCTAGTGATCACTTAATGTGAACCTTGAGTTCACCGAATACACGGATCCATGAGACCATTGTCTCGTCATGACACGAAGTCACCATTGACATGACACGAAGTCACCATTGACATGACACTAAGTCATCATTGATATGACAATAAGTCACCATTAGCACTACCACGCACGATCGGACACATAGTCACCCTTGTTACGTGTAGGCGGCACTACCATGCACGGTTGGACACAAAGTCACCCTTGTTACGTGTAGGCAATATTCTGTATTCTCAGTTTTGATTATAGTGCACTTAAGACAATCCTAACGACATGTCATTCGTATTCGATTCTAAAGTTAGTGTCACTAAGTCAATATCATAATCAAATGTGCATGATAACTTGCTGTTCATAATGCATGCATAATATGTTCAACAAATGAACCAAAAGCCATGCCCAAAGGCACCATTATATATAAGGCAAATAACCATATTGTATTTCAAATCATATAACTTGCTGCTCATAATGTATGCATAAATTGTTCAACAAATGAACCAAAAGCCATACCCAAAGGCACCATTATATATAAGGCAAATAACCATGTTGTACTCCAAATCATTTCTCATAATTTTTTATAATCATGGATGTTAAATAAGCTATGCATTTCAGCAAGTATCTCTCATGTATGCATCAATTCAAAACATGCTCATGCACTTCCATAAATCTCATTGCATTACCAATAAAATACCTTTGTTGAAAATAGCCGAAACTCATATCGGTTCATCAAAAACAATTACTTTACTTACTCTTGAACTATGGAAGGTTTTCACACTCTTCCATAGCCCCCCAAAACAGAACGTACCAAACGCGATTCGCTTTAAATCCGTAATCACTCACCAACAAGCGAAACGAGCTTTCGCTGCTATCCAATGATCACACCAACGCACCAGCAATCAAGCTTCTTCTTGTACCTCTTCTACAACATTAAAAACAGAGCATTCTCACATCATAACATGCTCAAACCAACAGCCATATCCGATCACCATTAAACTACCAAAAACTTAGCCGAAAAGACCGAAAACTAAGCTGAAACGTATCCGAACAACATCAGCCCAAAACCTAACAAATCTAACATCTAATCCACTTCAATTATGATCCAAAAACACATTCAAACCATCCTTATATCTCCAGCAACAATTAAGCATCTAAAACAGCCCATAAAACAACCGAAAAATACCTTAAAACTACACCGATTGCATTATTCCGGGATTAAATTAATATGCTATCAAAAGAAGATTCAATCAATCATTAAATCAACATAAAAACATGATTGAATTCATCTAATTTCCAGCATTAAATGAGATCCAAAAAGATTTCACAAAAACATCACAAAAACACTAGATCTAACATTAAAAACATAGAATCAAGTTTTTATTCAAAGATTAGCAAGCTAATACTTGGAAATTTCAATAAAGAACCTTAGAAAAGAATAAAAATACAGAAAATTACCTTCAAGATCTATTCACCAAAAATATGAGATTTTTCCCTTCTTGATTCCTTGCAATTTGATGTAGATTTGATGAAATTGATGCATAGGTTTTGTAAAGGATGGAAAGATGATGCAAGTGATGTAATCTTTGTTGAAAAAGATGCAAAAATCAGCAAGGAATTGATGAGAAAAGATGAAGAGAAAGTGGAGAGAAAATGAAAGAAAAAGATGAGAGAAAAATGAGGAAAAAGTGGTTTTGAGAGAAAATGATTAAAAACCAAATTAAAGTAATTAAAAATACCTTTTTGGTGAATAAATCATCATTGAAAATTAGAAATGGGTTTATGGCCCTCTAAGGATTCTAAGTTTAGCTTGCTTTTCAATTTAGTCACTAAAATAACATAATTTCCGAAAATTACCAAATAAGTCCTTAATTTTTCCAAAAATTACAAATTGGTCATTTATGCATAATTAAGTATAATTAAAAATCATTATAACATCCAAATTATTTTCTTTTAATTTTGAAATATATTTTTAATATTTCAAACCATTTTCCAAAACTATTATTTTCCTTAGTTAAAAATATCCTTATTTTATTTTCCCGGAATTAATGAACCGGAGAACCCGATTCGCCCCGAATCGAATCCTCCTAACTAAGCCTAACTAATAACCTCAAAAACGGGATGTTACAACTCTCCCCCTCTTAAGAAAATTTCGTCCTCGAAATTTACCTCAAGTAAACAAGTGAGGAAACTACTCCTCCATACTTTTCCATGTCTCACAAGTTACCTCTTCGACACCTCGGTGTTTCTAAAGCACTTTAACCAAATCTATGGTCCTTCCTCGAAGAACTTTTGTATCCACATCCAAAATCCCCACTGGTTCCTTCTCATAACTCATATCCGCTCTTAACTCAAACTCCTCAACTAAATCAACATGAGAAGAATCTGAACTATACTTACAAAGCATCGATACACTAAAAAACATAATCCATCCAACTCAACTCCACCAGCAACCTCAACCGATAACAACCAATTGGCTCTAACACCTAATATGGCCCCACCAAAAAAAAACGATGACTCAACTTACTCTTACATCCAAACCTCATCATCTTCTTCCATGGAGAAACCTTAAGAAACACTTTGTCCCCAACATTAAACTCTATCATCCTACGCTTTAAATCGGCGTAGGACTTCTGCCTATCCGAAGCTTCCTTAAGT
Source organism: Abelmoschus esculentus (assembly GCA_035048815.1). NCBI lineage: Eukaryota > Viridiplantae > Streptophyta > Magnoliopsida > Malvales > Malvaceae > Abelmoschus > Abelmoschus esculentus. The sequence goes on along the minus strand of JAUCBN010000008.1, from coordinate 16,128,338 downwards.
TTAGTACATATAAACTTAACTTTCTCATCCGTATCCTTCAACACTTGAGGCAAAGAAACATACTTTTGCCCAACTTCTTTCCAACAAAAAGGTGTACAACACCTATGCCCGTATAAAGCCTCAAACGGTGCCATCCGTATACTCGTCTAAAAACTATTATTATAAGCAAACTCTACCAACTTATCCATAGATCACATTGTATGCACGGCAAGAAAATGTGCATGCCTTGAAAACGTATCAACAATAACCCATATAGAATCCTTCTTGGACTCCGTCACATCTTCCTTTAAACCAACCCAAAAGTACACACTTTTGAGATCTCTATACATCTTCACACTACCCGGATGCATAGCAAACGGACTAGTATGAGCCTCCACCAGGATAGCTTGCCTCAACTCAACCTCATCCGGCACCACAATCTAACCCCTAAACCACAACATCTCCTCCTTATCCAAAACGATACTCAGTCAGTCTACCCTTAGCCATATCCTCTACAAAAGATACCAACGTCTCATCCTCTAACTGTTTCACCTTATCATCTCAACCAAGCTAGGTTTTACTTACAACTCCACCACTCAACCACCTTCCTTTGAAATACTCAACTTAGCAAACATCACTCTCAACTCAACTACCGTCTTACGGCTCAAAGATTCAGCCATCACCTTAGCTTTCCCGGATGGTACATAACAGACAACCCACACTTACCCTCTTTGGACAACCAACAAATTCTTTCCCCACACCAAAGCAACAATGCACAAACCACCACACCATCTCAATCTCTATAGAAAACATAACTCAAAAGAAAACCCCATAAGGTTGATAACCAACTCTTGATAACCACAACGGTTTCCACACTATCACCATCGAACTTACCTTACTTTTGACATCCTCCCACATACCAGGTAACCAACTAAGCTTTTCACCAACCTCCACTCCACACAACAAACTTCAAACTAACTTTGCATAAAACTGTCAACATTGTTTTAAGCAAGCTCCACCACCACCAACAACTTCATTATGAGTCATATTAACCACATCACAACATCACAGCATATCATCCATTTACCTATGAATGATAAAACCCAACATCTAAACGGAAACCTATGACGGTCTTAAAACGCTCAAATCTTATCATATTATAGATACGCCACTCACACATCTTTTCAATGGGACTTAGAAACCCAAGAAAACCGTACTCAAACAAACGATTGATCCAACAAACCTCATAAGAAAACTCCATACCATCGATAGAACTTACTACCAAACTTATGATGATTCTTTCAGACTTCATTCTTGGTACCTTTACTACTAATAATAACCCAAAGAAAACTGACACTTAAGCTTACCTTATCAGCATGACAAACATTTACATATGATTCAACATAATCCAAACAAGCTTAGTCAAATACACATGTTCTCCCCAACTCCTACCACAACACTCACCACCAAACCCATGGAAAAAGATTACCATAAGCCCTGCTCAAGATACCATTCCATCTCGACACTTTTCGAAACAACCATGCGGTTAATATAACACAAAAAGATTCTCAACACAAAACTAAACCTTGCCAAGAACATATCCTTCACTAGACCCTCAACAAACACTTTACCACAACTTGTCCCCGATCAACTTTACCAAGGTTGAATTTCGCTCGTAGATCCACCATATAACTAGGTCTCCCTATAGGTTAACCGAACATCTTCCCTTGTAACTCCACAACAACCCAGGCTTATCTCACATAACAAACTCCCATTGCAAGCATCCTTATGTAAGACAAGTCATCCCCAGTTGCTAACATTCTGCAAAACATATCATACAAGGACTTACCACTTTGTGTCAAACTCAACACTATACTTACTCATCACAACGATAATATCTCCAATTTAAGGTTTAGCCACCATAACCAACTCAACACCACGGTTCAAATTTAAAATCTACACATCATTAAGTGCCTTGACACTTAACCCTAAACCTTTTTTCCATTATCAACTCATTGACAAACCAACTCTTACATTAACTATACCACAACAAAATCCGAACTTATAAAACTATTCTATTCACTAGTTCCAACATCTCTTATTTTATAACCTTGCCAAAGAGATAATTATATTGATGAAACATCCACAAATACGAACTCACCGAACACAAAACCTTAAAACACTTTTCGATAAAAGCAAACCCACAAGACTGAATAATCGATACAAACCATAAATTGTCCAGCGATCCATATTACACCACTTTAGACATCATCAAAGACTAACTTTACCCGAAGTATATCCAACTTAACATCATGTAAACACAACATGTACACTTTCCTCCTTTATAGCACAATCAAACCTCTCAAGGTCACAACAATCTATGATTCAAACCCCCGATTTCACAACTATCATACCAATATGTATCTCATATTTTTCTTCCATCCTAACCATACCAGATCGGTCATAACCCCCGATCTAACTGCACACTAACCACACCACAAAGAATTCCATGTAATTTCCACAAAAATAATTTCATATCACTCAGAAAAACACCAACCCGCCTTACTCTATAAAATATGCTGCAACCTTGTTACAACCTCCAAATCTTAACTAGAAAAAATCCACAAAACTCAGCCCTTCCTTTAGTAATGACCAACTCAAACTAACCATAACTCAGGGTATTTACCTCGGTTTCAAACATTCACAACTCTGAGACCAACCACTCATTGTTCATCCAAGACTATTCCCTATCCAAAAGGGTAGCTTGCCCACTACACAATCAGCTTAACACCACAGAAAAGTTCTCTCAACCTCTTTTTTTTTCCACACCTTCACCTTAAAAGAACCAACCACACTCCACTTACACCCTCAAGGAGCTACTCGCAAGTGTGAACAAATGTATGCATGATTTCCTGTATACCCTCATAAATGCCTATGCAAGTGCATATGCATGTAAATGCAATTTCTAATGTCATGCTCAAGAATGCATGCATGTCCTACATTATCTATAGATATATACATATATGTGCTCTTAATCTAAACATGATTATTGTTCACACACACAAATAACATCCTCAATTCCAACAACTTCAACTACCACCCTATTGACAGCTCCAAGACAGGTTAGCAACAGCCGTACCAGCTTCAGCAGACTAAAACACATCCGAAAGAACGGTGCAACACCATAAACTAACCTTCCGGCCTAACCGAAGGCACACTTACAGGGGAGGAAGAATTTACTCTTCCCTAACAATCGTTTCACCTTCAATCTTGACCATCAAAGTTCATACCAACAGTATCTAGTGACTTACGTCTCAGAAACATATTCAAAAACTTTAAACATGCAGTTTAAAACATAATGTTCAAATAAAACAAACTTACATTCGGGCAAGATCCAAGGGAAAACTGATAGCATCTGAAAATATGTTGGCATTGGCAATGTGTAACCGATAACCTAGTTTAACCATCATTACGCAAAGTACAATCATCACAAATAGATTTTCACACTCCAACAACATATCATGCTCAATCACACATATCATGATCAATCGCACATTTAAGCACATAACTTAGCAATCCTATACATGCTTTAACCAACCAACTATACACTTTACAAATCAACAACACATTCTACAAACCTTACAACACACTTTTCAAACCAACCACATATTTTACAAACCAATCACACAATTTATTCAACCTGGCTCTGATACCACCAAATATAACCCCCTTAGCCCGGCCTAGACGAAATTGGCACTAACGGGTTACACGGGGAATATCAAACCAAACCCGCGAAGGTTCGATTCGATAAACAACCCTAAAACGTTACCTTTTTTATTTTATCTTACCTAGATGCACAACCTTATTCTTACATGAAAAAGTCTCGTACAAAGTATTGTCGATAACACATTAATTATAAACAACCATCCGATTAAACACTAACATGAATTAAGGACTAAAACATAAAACTTTTAAATACAATTAGTAAAGTAGAAATTCTTTCCATCAACGTTCAATTAGACACTCAAGTGTTCTTCACAGCAAGTTTCAACTCAAATGGATCATTCTAACATCATGGATTGCATGCTTCTCTATTTTAGGGACCAAAATGTAAATATTCCAAAATACAAGGACTTCATCCGTATTAGGTTAACCATCTTGAAATTAAATCAACTTTAGTCATGCATGCAAAATTTCAGCTTAAAATAACATCTATAAGTACCTTAATCGAACAAAGGAAGATATTTGGGACTAAAGTATAATTTCTAGCAACTTTCAATTCTTGGTGATCAAAAGTTTCGAAAGCTTCCCAAAAGTTTCGAAACTTTTTGTAAAAGGTTTCGAAACTTTCCTGGAAAGTTTCGAAACTTTTCGCGTCCAGTAGCTATCCAGAATTGAAACTGCCCACAAGGTTTCGAAACCTTGTGAAGGTTTCGAAACTATTTGACAAAGGTTTCGGAACCTTCACCCAAAGGTTTCGAAACTTTGGGTCTGGAAGTAAAAGTTTCGTTACACTAAGTGCACACCAAATACTCAATACTCAACCATTAATTAAAACCACTAAATGCATCAATCCTAATCATGATTAACAACATATGGCACATATTCAACTACGTCATGGACATCATTCAAGCTATAGGCATGCTCCCTAGAGAAGTGATTAACAATGTAATAATCATGCTAGTACATGCTTCCATAATTCAACAAATCCAAAGTTCAACAATTAACAATCAAACAATAATGGTCTTATTACAACATGAATTCAAGCCTAAGTACACACTCCTCACATAGGTTGTGTTACACATTGCGTTGCCCAATTTATTTGCCAAAAACATACCAAATTCAAGTAAATCTTTCCCTTGGTTTCCTTGCCTCGAACGAAGCTCCAAGTGCCTTTATTTCTCTGCATGGATGAAAAGAGAGCTTAAGCAAACATGCTTAGTGAGGAAACTCTACACAAATCATCAATGCATTCATTTAAAACCATGATAAAATCATAATTTGCAATACTTTGTTAAATCATGCATGCTAACATCTCATGCTCATATTCAATAAATCATATGCATTCTTGGGCTCACATAACCTTGTCAAAACAATTTATAAATGATGCACAAACATCTTTTCAATTTCATGTATGTATATTGGCTTTCTAGTGATCACTTAATGTGAACCTTGAGTTCACCGAATACACGGATCCGTGAGACCATTGTCTCGTCATGACACGAAGTCACCATTGACATGACACGAAGTCACCATTGACATGACACTAAGTCATCATTGATATGACACTAAGTCACCATTAGCACTACCACGCACGATCGGACACATAGTCACCCTTGTTACGTATAGGCGGCTCTACCACGCACGGTTGGACACAAAGTCACCCTTGTTACGTGTAGGCAATATTCTGTATTCTCAGTTTTGATTATAGTGCACTTAAGACAATCCTAATGACATGTCATTCGTATTCGATTCTAAAGTTAGTGTCACTAAGCCAATATCATAATCAAATATGCATGATAACTTGTTGCTCATAATGCATGCATAATATGTTCAACAAATGAACCAAAAGTCATGCCCAAAGGCACCATTATATATAAGGCAAATAACCATATTGTATTCCAAATCATATAACTTGCTGCTCATAATACATGCATAAATTGTTCAACAAATGAACCAAAAGCCATGCCCAAAGGCACCATTATATATAAGGCAAATAACCATGTTGTACTCCAAATCATTTATCATAATTTTTCATAATCATGGATGTTAAATAAGCTATGCATTTCAGCAAGTATCTCTCATGTATGCTTCAATTCAAAACATGCTCATGCACTTCCATAAATCTCATTGCACTACCAATAAAATACCTTTGTTGAAAATAGCTGAAACTCATATCGGTTCATCAAAAACAATTACTTTACTTACTCTTGAACTATGGAAGGTTTTCACACTCTTCCATAGCCCCCAAAAATAGAACGTACCAAACGCGATTCGCTTTAAATCTGTAATCACTCACCAACAAGCGAAACGAGCTTTCGCCGCTATCCGATGATCGCACCAACGCACCAGCAATCAAACTTCTTCTTGTACCTCTTCTACAACATTAAAAACAAAGCATTCTCTCATCATAACATGCTCAAACCAACAGCCATATCCGATCACCATTAAACTATCAAAAACTTAGCCGAAAAGACCGAAAACTAAGCCGAAACGCATTCGAACAACATCAGCCCAAAACCTAACGAATCTAACATCTAATCCACTTCAATTATGATCCAAAAACACATCCAAACCATCCTTATATCTCCAGCAACAATTAAGAATCTAAAACAGCCCATAAAACAACCGAAAAATACCTTAAAACTACACCGATTGCATTATTTCGGGATTAAATTAATGTGATATCAAAAGAAGACTCAATCAATCATTAAATCAACATAAAAACATGATTGAATTCATCTAATTTCCAGCATTAAATGAGATCCAAAAAGATTTCACAAAAACATCACAAAAACACTAGATCTAACATTAAAAACATAGAATCAAGTTTTTATTCAAAGATTAGCAAGCTAATACTTGGGAATTTTAATAAAGAACCTTAGAAAATAATAAAAATCCAGAAAATTACCTTCAAGATCTATTCACCAAAAATATGAGATTTCCCCCTTTTTGATTCCTTGCAATTTGATGTAGATTTGATGAAATTGATGCATAGGTTTTGTAAAGGATGGAAAGATGATGCAAGTAATGTAATCTTTGTTGAAAAAGATGCAAAAATCAGCAAGGAATTGAAGAGAAAAGATGAAGAGAAAGTGGAGAGAAAATGAGAGAAAAAGATGAGAGAAAAATGAGGAAAAAGTGGTTTTGAGAGAAAATGATTAAAAACCAAATTAAAGTAATTAAAAATACCTTTTTGGTGAATAAATCATCATTAAAAATTAGAAATGGGTTTATGGCCCTCTAAGGATTCTAAGTTTAGCTTGCTTTTCAATTTAGTCACTAAAATAACATAATTTCCGAAAATTACCAAATAAGTCCTTAATTTTTCCAAAAATTACAAATTGGTCATTTATGCATAATTAAGCATAATTAAAAATCATTATAACATCCAAATTATTTTCTTTTAATTTTGAAATATATTTTTAATATTTCAAACCATTTTCCAAAACTATTATTTTCCTTAGTTAAAAATATCCTTATTTTATTTTCCCGGAATTAATGAACCGGAGAACCCGATTCCCCCCGAATCGAATCCTCCTAACTAAGCCTAACTAATAACCCCAAAAACAGGATGTTACAGAATCACTTGGATTTGGTATGTTTTTGGCAAATAAATTGGGTAAGGCAATGTGTAACCCAACCAATGTGAGAAGTGTGTACTTAGGCTTTGGAATATGTTGTAATAAGACCATTATTGTTTGATTGATAATTGTTGAACTTTGGAATGGTTGAATTGATGAAGCATGTACTAGCATGATTGTTACGTTGATAATCTTCTTCTAGGGAGCATACCTATAGTTTGATTGATGTCCGAGACGTTAATTATGTGCTATATATTGCTAATTATGCCTAGGATTGATGCATTTAGTGGTTCTAATTAATGGTTGAGTATTGAGTAATTGGTGTGCACCTAGTATAACGAAACTTTTGGTTCTAGAACCAAAGTTTCGAAACCTTTGGGTGAAGGTTCCGAAACCTTTGTCAAATAGTTTCGAAACTTTCATGAGGTTTCGAAACCTTGCGGGCAGTTTCAATTCTGGGAAGCTACTGGATGCGATAAGTTTCGAAACTTTCCTGGAAAGTTTCGAAACCTTTTACAAAAAGTTTTGGAACCTCTGGGAAGGTTTCGAAACCTTTGATCACCAAGAATTGGAAGTTGTTAGAAATTATATTTTAGTCCCAAATATCCTCCTTTGTTCGATTAAGGTACTTACCGATGTTATTTTGAGCTGAAATTTTGTATGCATGCATAAAGTTGATTTAATTTCAAGATGGTTAACCTAATTTGGATGAAGTCCTTGTATTTTGGAAGATTTACATTTTGGTCCCTAAATTAGGAGAAAATGCAATTGATGATGATAAAATGATCCGTTTAAGTTGAAATTTGCTCTGAGGAACTCTTGTATGTTTAATTGAACATTGATGGAAAGAATTTCTAATTTAATAATTGAATTTAAAAGTTTTATGTTTTAGTCCTTAATCTACTCAAGTGTTTAATCGGATGTTTATTTTTAGTTAATGTGTTACCAATAATGCTTTGTGTGAGACCTTGTCACGTAGGAAAAAGATTGTGCATCTAGGTAAGATAATAAAAAAATATAGTGGTTTTAGGGTTGTTTATCGAATCGAACCTTCGCGGGTTTGGTTTGATATTCCCCGTGTAACCCGTTAGTGCCGGTTCCGTCTAGGCCGGGCTAAGGATGTTACAAAGAAAGCCTTGAATCAACCTTGTCCATTAAACGCACACACTCACCTAGCCCTAGAGTTTGTTTCTTAGTAGAAGTCCTTGGGTAAACTAGTGGCTAAAACGGAGAGATACACATAACCATGGTGGGGAGAATAGATGGAATAGTAAGACGAAAAGGGAGTAAGGTTTAGCAATTTGATGTTTAGCATTGCTTGAGGACAAACAATAGTTCGAGTTTGGGGGTATTTGATGAGTGCCTAAAAGGCAGTAATTTACTTCCCTTCTTATGATACTTTATGCACCTATTATACACCCACCTGAACCGAATCATATACTCTTTGCTCAAATATTGTATATTCTATTTTCACCACATACAAAGTTAATATTTATAGAGAACGCAGATATTATTACAATTTCTATACATGTAAGAATATCCAGAGCCGAAGCGGCAGAAAAGCTATGTAGAGGCCGACGCAGAAGACCGACAGCGGTAGAATCCAGTGTGGCAACACCAACAATGGAGGCGCATCAGAGGATAAAAATATGGAGAATATTCTGGAAGACGCAGCGCATCAATTGGACCAGGCTAGCGTGCTCAAAGCCCAATTCAAAGACCAAGCGGGAAACCCTTTCTAGAAGGCGGCAAACTTGGAAATATCAGAATCCTTGAAGAAGACTTGTTCCCTACTCCAAGTTGAAGTCTATTTAGGAAAGGTTTGCCCTAGGTAAAGACTATAAATATACTAGCCGACCACATTGTCTAGAGAGAGCCGATTTATAGAGAAAACCCTTCCTCCCTAAGAAATGTACTTCCACGATAACATGTTCTAAATTTCTTAGGGATAGGTGAAGGTTGTTGATATTAGTGAGAGGAGATTGATTCTTGTATTCTTGTTCTTATGCAATAAAATTAGAGTTTGCTTATCCTATTTTCATTCCTTGTTCTTGTATCCAAGCCCGAGAGGGAAGTTTGCAAGTAATCTATTTATCTAGTATCGAGAGGTGTAGATTCACGAAAGGGATAAGTACGGTGTCGGTGACACTAACTTGGCCTGTACTCTGGTAGAGGCATTCGGAGATTGGTTAAGAGTTTCAATAGCTAAAAGAAGTGTTGGATTGGTTGTTGGTTAGCTTTGGTTTACGCTGAGAGGTATCGTCAAGGACCAAGCATCAACAGTAATTTAACTCAGAGATGAGCGGAGTCACTTACGGACACTTTGTTGAACTTTGATACTTCTGCCCACGAGCAAGAGATTGTCGCGGCAGAGGAGCACCAGCATTGCCGAGGCAGTATCTGCAATACTATCGAAGCAGTATTGTGTGATTGCATTGGACAAGAAGAAGATCAATTGAATCCACTAATTGACACAACTGGATCCTACCCTCTTTCTCTATAATCGTTCTCAACTCTTTATTTTATATTTTGTTATTTACTTATTTAGTTAGATAAAACAAATCATCTTATCTGTGTTTTTATTTTATTCTTTGGAGCAAGGGAACGAAGGAAGACATATTAAGTATACCAATCCCTGTGGAGACGATACACGATATACTTATCATTTATTACTTGACGAAGTGTACACTTGCACTCAAAATAGTGCTTATACCATGCCTATCAGTACCCATAGTACCAACAAAAGTACCGAAGTACTAATAAATGAGCTTAGACCTTAGGCATGCCGTACTACCTATGACCAATTATAAACCAAGACTCGATAGGGTTTTTGTTATTGTTTTACTCATGTTCAGTTCATATTATCCAATTGTCATATTACAAAAGCATGAGTTCAAAACATGCTACCAACAAAAGTATTCTACATGCTATTATCAAACATATATATGTATCGTGTGAACATATATGCATACAGGTCATATTATCAACGAAGCATTATTCTCAAGCCTTCATACCAAACATATGTCATATTTTCAAACCAAAAACATTTATCATGTTGTCAAACCAAACACATATTATGCTAACATAAATATATCTCATGCATGTCTCGCATACCTGACATCTGTAGCCGCGTGCCAATACTTACCTCGACATTTCCGAACTATGTAAATGTTCTAAGCTAGTCTCCGTCTAGCACTCAAACATGTATCAAACAAATCGTCAACATTTAATCCTCCTTCCCGTATTACTAATTATTTAATTAGTCCGGTTACATTACAAATCAAATCAAATAAACAAAGGTGGTTAGGACCCTTGGTCCTAACCCTAAGGTTTGCCACACTCACTATTGATTCCGAGCTATTCAATGGTTGTAGATGACGATCCCCTTGCCTTTCTTCCTTGCCAATTTGAGTCTTTCTTCCTCATTGTCCTCTTCTCTCAGATTCTCTAACAAAATCAAAGCTATATAGAAATCTAAGTTCCAAAATCCCTATTTTAGTGTTCATGCTTCAAGGATTCATAACCCAACAATTACTATCTTAGTTTAGGCATTCTACCACCCTAATTGTCTTGAAAACATCATGGATTAACCAACACCAAAAATTTCCAAAATCCTAAAATATTTGATTGTGGCTAGATAAACTTACCAAACAAATTAAATATGATTTCTTAACTAGATTTACCCTTCATGCAAGGCTTCTAAGTCTCCTTCAATGGTTTCCTTTCTAATTTCTCTCATAAGTATCCCTCTCCCTCTTTCTTTAGCTTTTCACGTGAATAAAGAAGAGAAGGGATGAGTGGCTGATTTCTCTTTTTTATTAATGGGGCATGCAAAGACCATTTTACCCCTCACTTAAACCCTTTAGCAATTAAGTGTCCAAGGGCAATTAGGGGAAGTTTGAAATTTAGCATGCAATCCATCCATTCTCCACTTAATTCAATTTGGCCCCTTACTTTTAATCCAAGTGTCACATGATTTAATTTTAATTTACGAATTATTCGAATCATTTATTAACCCGATTTTTAGGGTGTTACAATTCTCCCCTCCTTAAAGAGAAATTCCCCCTCGAATTTACCTGAAGGGAACAAGTGTGGATATTGTGCTTTCATTGGATCCTCGGGTACCTATGTAGCTTCTTCCTTCTTGTGATTTCTCCAAATAACTTTTACCAAAGGAATATTCTTGTTTCGAATTCTCTTAATTTCTCGATCGAGAATCTAAATCGGTTCCTATTCATAAGATAAATTAGGATTCAATTCTAATTCTTTAGGTTCCAAAACATGAGAAGGATCGGATTTGTACTTTCTCAGCATCGAGACATGGAAAACATTATGTATCTTATCAAACTCACTAGGAAGAACAAGACGATAAGCCATTGGACTAATTCTTTCAATAACCTCAAAAGGCCCGATAAACCGAGGGGTAAGTTTTCCCTTTTTCCCGAATCTGAAGACCTTCTTCCAAAGAGACACCTTTAGGAAGACCATGTTTCCCACATTGTACTGAATGTCTCTCCGTTTCAAATCTGCATAAGCTTTTTGTCTATCAAAGGCTTGTTTCGGTCGATCATGAATAATTCAAATTTGTTCCTCCATTTCCCAGATCATCTGAGGTCCCCAAACTTTTTTTTTCTCCTATTTCAGACCAACACAGAGGAGTCCTATATTTTCTCCCATATAGAGCTTCAAAAGGAGCCATCTGAATCGATGTCTGATAACTATTATTGTATGCGAGCTCTACTAAGGGTAAGGATTTCTCCCAATTCCTTCCAAAATCAATGACACAAGCACGTAACATATCTTCTAATACTTATATCACTCTTTTAGACTGACCATCAAACTACGTATGGAAAGTAGTGCTGAGATACACTTTAGTTCCGAGAGCCTTCCGCAAAGATTTCTAGAATCGAGAGGTGAAGTTTAGATCCCTATCAGAAATGATTGATGCTGGCACACCATATAACAGAATCACCTCACGGATATACAACTAGGCCAAGGACTCTGAGTTTATATTCTTTCGAATCGGAGTGAAATGTGCAGACTTGGTGAGTCTATCAACAATCACCCAAATAGATCACTCTTCCTTGGCGTGAAAGGTAAACTAGTAACAAAATCCATCGTAACTCAATCCTATTTCCATTCTAGTAATTAAATAGGCTGGAGCATTCCCGTAGGAGCTCGGTGTTCACCCTTGACTTTTTGACAAGTCATACATCGAGATACAAAGTCTGTGATGGCTACTTTCATGCCAGGCCACCAATACAAAGATTTCAAGTGTTTATACATCTTAACAAAACCAGGATGGATCGAGAACGGACTTTTGTGTGCTTCTTCCAGGATATGTCTTTTCAATTCTTCATTATTTGGAATATACACTCTATCTCTAAAGTAGAGCAATCCATTTGAATTGAGGAAAATTCGATATTAGCTTTCAAATTAAGCTTTGATGCAATAGCTTGAAGCTCAGAATCAGATTGCTGAAGATCTTTAGTTCTCGTAATCAGATCAGATTGAACTTGAAGTTCAGGAAAATATCCTTACTTTCGAAATACTCGAAGATGAGCACTAATTGAGTTCATGTCTGCAAGGAAATTTACAATATTTCAAAGTTATCAAATGACTTACCCAATATCGGTTTACGACTAAGAGCATCGGCTACCATATTGGCCTTTCCGGGATGGTAATCAATGACCAAATCATAATCTTTTAGTAATTTCATCTATTTTATTTTTCTCAAATTCAAGACCTTCTGAGTTAGGAGGTATTTAAGACTTTTATAATCGGTGAATAGGTAACACTTCTCACCATATAAATAGTGTCTCCACATCTTGAGAACAAAAACGATAGCCACTAACTCGAGATCATGAGTAGGGTAATTCAATTCATGAGGCTTTAATTGCCTTGATGCATAAGCAACCATATTATTTCCTTGCATCAAAACACAACCCAGTCCCGAATGTGAGGCATCACTGTACATAGTGAAATTCCTTGCCTGACTCCGGTTGAATAAGAACATGAGCATAGGTCAAAGCTTGCTTAAGTTTATCAAAGCTTCTTTGTTGATCCTCGGACCATTAAAACAATTGATCTTTTCGGAGGAGTTTAGTTAAGGGAAAAGCAATCTTAGAGAATCCCTTAACAAATCTTTTATAGTACCCAGCTAAACGGAGGAAACTTTTAACCTCACTAACATTCTTCGGTGGTCTCCAATCTAAAATGGTTTGGACTTTCTTAGCATCAACCTTAATTCCTTCTGCCGAGATGACATGGCCGAGAAAGGACACTTTCGATAACCAAAATTCACACTTTGAGAACTTAGCAAACAACTATCGTTCCCGAAGGGTCCGCAAGACAATTTGAAGGTATTCTGAGTGTTCCTCCTTATTTTGAGAATACACCAAAATGTCATCAATAAAAATGACCACAAACTTATCAAGATAAGACTTAAACATCCGATTCATAAGATCCATGAATGCCACTAGGCATTGGTTAGCCTAAATGGCATCACTAAGAATTCAAAGTGTCTATCTCGATTTCTGAAAGCAGTCTTAGGGATATCTTCTTCTTTCACTCTCTTCTGATAGCACCCCGATCGAAGGTCAATCCGAGAGAATATCATAGCATTCTTGAGTTGATCAAACAAATCTTCAATTCTTGGCAGAGGGTACTTGTTCTTGATCGTAACTTGATTCAATTGCCGATAGTCAATACAAAGCCTCATCGTACCATCTTTCTTCTTTACAAACAAAACGGGAGCACCCCACGGAGAGGAGCTAGGATGAATAAATCCTTTATCTTGTAGCTCTTGGAGTTGCTTCTTAAGTTCTTTCAATTCAACAAGTGCCATTCTATAAGGAGCAATCGACATTGAATTAATTCCAGGCTGGACTTCAATCCCGAACTACACTTCTCTAGTCGGAGGAAGGCCAGGGAGTTCCTCAGGGAAGACATCAACAAATTTGGATACCACTAAAATTTTTGGCAACCCGAAATCAAACTCATCTTACAAAACCATAGCAACAAAGATCGAAGTTGGTTTCTTATCAATTAGGAGAATTGATTACTTTCTCAAATCACAAAGATACAATCTTTGGTTCTGACATTCGATCCAAGCTTCATGTTTGGATAACCAATCTAATCCCAATATAAGGTCAAACTCACAAGTTGGTAGAACAAATAGATCAATTCGAAATGGAATGTTTCAAATTAAGATCGAAGAGTCTTTACAAACGAGGTTAACATTCATTATTCCTCCTATAGGGTTTGATACTACAAAACCCCTATCAATAATTTCAGGCTCTAACTTAACCTTTACAAGCATTTTAGAACATATAAAGGAATGAGTGGATCCTGAATATATCAAAGCATATGCAGGACTTAAATTTAATTCAACGGTACCTGCAATCACATCGGGAGACTCTTCCTCTCCTCTACCACGGATGTTGTACATTCTAGTAGGAGCTCGAGACTCCTGATGAGGAAAGGCTGATTAAAGGTCCTTTCCTCAACTCTGATTCTCAGAATGAGCCTTTCTTAGACCCTTGTTTCTATTCTGAGGTGGAGGACTCTGATAGGCACGTGACTGAGGAGTACCTCTATTAGGATTCTAAGGACAATCCCGAATAAAATGGTCTGACCTACTACAGCCATAACATAGTTTCATCTGAAGTCGACAAGGTCCACATGAAACTTCTGAAAAAACATGAGCCTTTCCAGAATTCCCCGTTCTATGAAAGATACAACCGGGGCCGAAGGTCTATTTGCCGACTGAGGTCTTGGCACATACTAGCTCTTGGACTCATGGTGGTAGGTAGAGGAGCCTTCTCTCTGGTGCTTGTCTCTCTTTACATTCCAATCTGACTTATCCTCCCATTTCCGCTTCTTGTCATTCTTATTTCCACCATTTCTTTTTCCTAAAGCTTTGATCTTGGCTTCGGTAGCAATAGCCCGATTTACTTAAATCTGAAAATCAGTTATCCCAAAGCTGTGAACATAGGGCTCATCTCATCATTCATCCCATCAATGAATATTTGACATTTTTGTTTCTTAGTCTTGATGTACTCCTCACCATATTTGCAGTACTTATAGAAGTCTGCCACATATTGCTCAATAAGCCTATTAGCCTACTTCAAATACAAGAATCTTCTTCTTCTTTCAGCCAGATATTGCTCATTTATGTATTTCTTTTTGAACTCCTCCACGAAGAAGTCCCACGTAATAGAGTCGATAGGAGCAGTTAGGGTTGTAGTTTCCCACCAACTTAAGGCTTCATCAGCTAGAAGCGATATCGCAAATTCGAGCTTGTGCTCATCGGAGCACTATAATTGCTAGGTCAGGATTTGAGTGGTCCTTTGTAACCACTATTTAGGTTCTTCGGGATTATCCTCATTACAGCCCGTGAAGGTAAAGGCTCGATATCGAGCAAGCTTCTCAATAGGTGCCCTACTCGGTACAACATTGACAAGTGCAGGACGGTCTTGCCTCAAATCAGACACTAGCTGGTCAAATATTCCTTTTATACTCAAGAGACATTCTCTTTGAACATCTTGTATAACCGGGGCAACCGGCTCAGGGGCAACCTCAATTGAAGGTTGTTCTTGTTCTAGAGGAGGATTTGGTTCCAACCTCACACTATCATTCTCGTTAGATGGGCCCTTAGGACTTTCATCACCTAGGGCCAGTCTTGTATCAACAATACTATAAAAGGTAAAGAAATATTATTCAAATAAGCAAGAACACAAGTAAGTACGGTATAAAACTCCTAGGTGGCATAGTTTAATCCTATATGATGCATGCATATTCCTTTCAGTCTGAGAATCATGTAATCGAAAGCTCTGATACCACTAAATGTGGCACCCTCCCCTCGGGTTAGGAGATAGGAGCGTTGACCGGACTTAGAAACTTATCCTAAACCGAACTTTGTATTCAAATTTAAGACAATTTATTCATTTGTATAACATGACAAGTAATTACTTTATCAATTATCAGTCCAATTTAAAACTTTTTCCATACGTATGCAATTAACCATTTCGATTCTCAATTTCCATTTATTTATCAATTATAATCTAACTTGAGCTTGATCTAACCCACTAACCAAATTTTATTCATTTAATCATCATTAACATTACCTTATTGAGCAAGCAAATTATCATTTTTCAAGCTTAACCAAAATAGCTTGGGGTATCGATACCCCTTATAGGGAGGTATCGGAACAGGGGTATCGAACCCCAGTTCGATACATGTCAACTATGTTGACTCGTTGACCAAGGCTGAAAGGCCTAGTTCGATGCAGATATCAATGTAATTTCATTACTAGAGGCTCCAATATCGAACCAGGTATCGATACTGGTCTATCTCGTTGACTTGTTGACTAAGGTTGAGTAGCCTGTTTCGATACTGGGAGGGAACTACCAGGCTTGGTACCGAACTAGGGATCGATGACTTTATGCTATTATCAAGGGTAGTATCGATACCCACAGGAATGGTATCGATACTCGTGGGCGAAATGTAAGAATTCTAGCTCTTTAAAGACTTAGACTCTATCCAAAGACCATCTATATGGTCTCAAGTCATTCCTAAACCTTAAGGAGCAATTTCACCATGTTTAAGTAGCAACAACCATTTACCAATTACATCATTTGGCCAAAACTATAATTTCTAACCAAATGGCCATTCATACCACCAAATGCCACCTAACAATTTAGCTAACCTTATGACTTGCATTTCACTATGCAACTAATATATTCATGGTGTGGTTCTAAGGATTTACATGCTATCCTACTTAATTCTATATTCACATGCCAAGTCCATTACTTACATATTACATGCATAATACAAGTCCGACATAAATCTACCAAAAGCCAAACTCCAAAGGATATAAGGCTAGCCTAATGTGATTACCTTGCCTTAAGGCTTACAAACCGAAGCTTAAATAGCCATATATACAAACCAAATAGCAAATATCAAAATGCATGATATGGACACTATGCCCCCATAGTCTAGGAGTTACAAAAGTACAAAAATACCATACATAGCTTGCTTGATGTCCTTGCACTCGATCAATTTCAGTCTAGCTCTTTACTCGATAACCTGTTTTTTCGAGAAGAAGGAAACAAACGATGGTAAGTACTTATGAAGTACTTAGTGAGGCAGTCCTAAGTCTAACCAGTTTGGAAATTAAACATATAATAAAATGATATGGTCCGATTAAGCAATGCATCAAGTTCATACTAACATTTGAATCGTAGGTGTAAAAGTGTCATGCTTTTCATGCTTGTCTCAATATCATGTCATCATGCCCCTAGCATGCAAACCGAATTCTTAACTATATGCTTAATAACCATTTCATGCTCAAATTCTCAATGGCAATATCATATTAAATGTTCTTAGCAATATCATTTCAAATGCTCATGACAATATCATTTTCCAATGCTCAATGACAACATATATTCAAATGCTCGATGGCATCTTATATTCGAATTCAAATGCTTCATAAGCAATACATATTCAAATGATCTTTTCATGTCTTTATGTTCAATCTTTCAGATTAATTTCAAATGATGCCTTCGTATAGTTAGACTAGGTAAGCGAGTCAACAGAAGTACCACAAAGGTACTGATAGAAGTGCCACGAAAGCACTAACAAAAGATACCCACGGTATCTACAAATGGTGACTAACCAAAAAACAAAGGTACTCATAGTACCAACAGAAGTACCGAAGTACTAACAAATGAGCTCAGACCGTAGGTATGTCGTACTACCTATGACCAACTATGGACCAAGACTCGATAAGGATTTCGTTATTCTTTTACTCATGTTCAGTTCCTATTATCCAATTGTCATATTACAAAAGCATGAGTTCAAAACATGCTACCAACAAAAGTATTCTACATGCTATTATCAAACATATATACAGATATATGTATGTATCGCGTGAACATAATGCATACATATCATATTATCAATAAAGCATTATTCTCAAGCCTTTATACCAAACATATGTCATATTTTCAAACCAAAAACATTTATCATGCTATCAAACCAAACATATATTATGCTAACATAAATATGTATCATACATGTCTCGCATACCTGACATCCGTAGTCGCGTGCCAATACTTACCTCGACATTTTCGAGCTATGCAAATATTCTAAGCTAGTCTAACATCTAGCACTCAAACATGGTATCAAATAAATCGTTAACATTTAATTCTCCTTCCCGTATTACCAATTATTTTATTAGTCCAGTTACATTACAAATCAATACAAATAAACAAAGGTGGTTAGGACTCTAGGTCCTAACCCTAAGGTCTGCGACACTCACTATTGATTTTGTGCTATTCAATGGTTGTAGATGACGATCCCCTTGCCTTTCATCCTTGCCAATTCGAGTCTTTCTTCGTCGTTGTCCTCTTCTTTCGGATTCTCTAACAAACCCTAATAATATAGCAATTCATTAGGATATCTAAATCACTTAATTTGAACAATCACATGCTTAACAAATATAAATATCATTATTTGTTCTCTAGAGATAGCTTTGCTACCCTTTCGGAATTCAATCATATCTCCTAGCTCCGATGTTCGAATTGAGCTTATTTTATATAGTGAGAAAGCTAAGAAGACCCTTTACAAGAAAAATTTAACCTTGCATTTTAATTCTTTCCCGATCAGTACTAGAATTCATTTGAATCAGAGCTATTTAGATTTCAGGACTGCTCGAACAACCCTTACGAAACAGCTTATAACTTTCTCAACAAAATTCTGATTGAGGTTCCGTAAATTTTCACTTAAACTAGGCATATAGGAGTATCATACCTAAAAATTTCAGCTCCTAAATCCTTAAATCTCAACCTAGGTAATTTCTCAAAGTTAGCTACCCGAAATGCATTTTCTAGAGAATATTGGCCAACTTTTATTCCATGATTCTAATTCCAAATTCTTCTTGTTCTTATAATTTCTAGCACCTTCAAACACAACATTAACACCAAAAAATCCCCTTTTTATCACTATTTGAATCATCTAACACATACATAGCATATACAGAAATCTAAGTTCCAAAATCCCTATTTTAATGTTCATGCTTCAAGAATTCATAACCCAACAATTAATATATTATTTTAGGCATTCTAACACCCTAATTATCTTGAAAACATCATGGAATAACCAACACCCAAAATTTCCAAAACCCTAAAATATTTGATTTTGCAGAGATGAACTTACCAAACAAATTAAATGTGATTTCTTAGCTAGATTTACCCTTCATGCAAGGCTTCTAAGTCTCCTTCAATGGTTTCCTTTCTAATTTCTCTCACAAGTCTCCCTCTCCCTCTTTCTTTAGCTTTTCACGTGAATGAAGAAGAGAAGGGAGGAGTGTTTGATTTCTCTTTTTTTTCTATTAATAGGGCATGTAAAGACCATTTTGCCCCTCACTTAAACCCTTTAGCAATTAATTGTCCAAGGGAAATTAGGGGAAGTTTGAAATTTAGCATGCAATCCATCCATTCTCCAATTAATTCAATTTGGTGCCTTACTTTTAATCCAAGTGTCACATGATTTAATTTTAATTTACGAATTATTTGAATAATTTATTAACTTGATTTTTAGGGTATTACAAAATCCTTCAAATCCGATCTAGGGAATTTTTCTAAGATAGCTACTCGGAATTATATTTTTTAGACAATTTTGACTAACCCTCATTCTATGGGTCTGAACTCAATCCGAATTTACTCTTATCAATTTTTTCCAGCATTTCTGATATAAAATTATCATCTGAAAACCCAATGTACAACATCTTATAGAATCAACAACACATAGGCAACACTTACAAGAATCCAAATTCAAGTTTCTTATCCTATTGTTCATTCTTTCAAAACACATATCCAAATGGACTCTAACTTTTGATTAGGCATTCTAACAATCTAATTCAACATAATCATCATATAATATTCAAACCCCCCAAAATTTTCGGTTATGGGAAAGAGGAACTTACCAAGACCTTTAGACTTGAATTTCTAGACCAAAAGCCTAACCATACAAAGCTTTGAAGCTCTCATTCTCAATCTCCCATGGAAACTCTCTCTTCCCTCTTTCTTTTTCTTTGTCACATAAAATACGATGGGGAAGGAGGAAGATGACATTCATCTTCATTACACTTGTAGAATGTCCATTCTATCCTTTGTGTTATAACCAAGCTTAATTTATTACTAAGGGTAGTCTAGGAAATTCATGTTTTATCATGCAGCCTTCTAGTTTCTTTTTTAATTCAATCTAGTTACATTTATTTAGCCCTTTACATTTTTTTTCTTGACTTCAATTAAGTCTCTCTATTACGAAATTTTGACTCCCAATTGATCAAAATAATTATCAATTGGTCATGGATTCTCCTAGGACATTTTGGGAGTGTTACACAAAAACCATTCCAATTCACTTACTGTTATTACTAAACCATATTTTAACTATAACCATAACTAAACATAAAGTTAATAAAGTTTAGTTTACACAAAACCTAGAAATTTATTGTTATACATACCACTAATAAAATATCATGTAGGATGTCAAAATAATTACGTTGATAACTTGTACTATGTGCATGTTCAACCGCTCCTGTGCCAATGCTACTTGCCACCAATGATATTAACCTACGTGTCCACAGGTAAAATACACACACTAAATTTATATTAGTGAGACATTATAGAAAATCATAAAGCATAAATAAAGTAAATGAAACATGGTTAAACAAGTTCATAATATAAAATTTTAAAATTAATATAAACATCATATGAAAAGAATGATGATCATTAAAGAATTCATTCATATAAATAGCCAAAGAGTTTCATACAGAGAAACTAAAGTATGCGAGATTGGTACTTCGTTAATACCGGTCACCAAAGTGACAATAACATATAACCGTTTAATGTGTTGAAACATATAAGACATAAAATGTCAATAAACGTTACGTTGAATAAAAAGATCAATGTATAGCTATACATAGTCTATGACTATTGGACCTATAATGATACAAAATTATATTATAACTCTTTACTATAAACTTTGGAAATTTAAATCATGTCATTGCCATGTACAGTATCATGTTATAAATGATTCATATAAATCACCATTATTCAATAATTATTTGTCAAAAATAAACATAATATGGTAGTTCATACCCTATTCTGAACTAACTCTAAAAACTTTGTGATAAATCCACAAAAAGGCTATATTTAGAACTTTTTTACTTCAGCTATCGATTGTTTTTAAGTGCATATAGGATTATTTAGATGCATTTAGGATCATGACATTGTATTTGGTAGTTATTTATTCCTTGGCATATTGGTTACGATAATAGATGTTATTTTACGAGAAAGGTTGTGTTGTTGGTTAATGTTGTGCACGTAAAACGAAGCAAGGGACAATGGAGATTTATCATGATATTTGCAGAAGGATAGCAAAGAAAAATGTCATGAAAAAAATGGAGACATCCAGTTCTGTAGAAAAAGACAAAACATGAAAAGATATTTTATGAAGAATCGTCAACTGGAGCCATACGTGAAGATGACTGATAACCACCTTGTAGGGGACCATTATCACCTGGGGAGAAAGCAATTTCACGTGAAAGGGGTTTACCTTAGGGTACGAAAGGAATTTTTCTAAAACCTAGGATATTCCTCCCCCACTATAAATAAAAAAGGTGACCTAGAGAAGAGGAGGTTTTCTTTGGAGAGGAATGTTTGGGAGAAGAAGGAGCTAGAGTCGACGGAAAAAGCTATCAACTTTTATTCCCCTTATCGGTTTTCAAGGGTCCCTCCATTGACGAGCTTGAAGGGAGTGACGTACTAGGAACCCGAGAGGGGATAACATGCTAGGGCTTCTCCATGGTGGTTGAAGATCCATTGGAAGCGCGCACCAAGGATGTCTTCCAACCCTTTTCTTTGCTTTCATTTTATTTCTTTTGGGTTGTTGGTTGAATGTTTGTTTGAATACTTTGACTCTATCATGGATTATGCTTTATTTGATGTGTGTTGTTTTTGTGGTTGATTAAGCTTTATTTTTATAAATATATTAGTTATTTATATGTTTACCTATTTGCTTTGCTCATTATGCTTAATTATCTAAGTTTGTAAGAGGCATGAGAGTGTCCTTTGCTTAGGTACATTGTTAGGTGTTCGAGAAAAACATAGCTATAGGTTCATAGTGTTCAAGAGAAACCAAGGGAGGATCGACGTGAGCAATGTATTTTAGGTAGTAACTAGAGCCTAACCCAACCTTAGGTGCTCGAGAGAGGCTTAAGTTGTAACATCCCGTTTTTGGGGTTATTAGTTTAGGCTTAGTTAGGGGAATTCGATTTGGGTTGAATCGGGTTCTTTGGTTCATTAATTCCGGGAAAAATAAAATAAGGATATTTTTAATTAAGAAAAATAATAGTTTTGGAATATGGTTTGAAATATTAAAAATATGTTTCAAATTAAAAGAAAATAATTTGGATTTTATAATGATTTTTAATTATGCTTAATTATGCATAAATGACCAATTTGTAATTTTTGGAAAAATTGGAGGACTTATTGTGTAATTTTTGGCAATTATAATATTTTAGTGACTAAATTGAAAAGCAAGCTAAACTTAGAATCCTTAGAGGACCATAAACCCATATCTAATTTTTAATGATGATTTATTCACCAAAATATATTTTTAATTACTTTAATTGGGTTTGAGCATGTTATGATGTGAGAATACTCTGTTTTTAATGTTGTAGAAGAGGTACAAGAAAAAGCTTGATTGCTGGTGCGTAGGTGCGATCATCGGATAGCGGCGAAAGCTTGTTTCGCTTGTTAGTGAGTGATTTCGGATTTAAAGTGAATCGCGTTTGGTACGTTCTGTTTTGGGGGGCTATGGAAGTGGGTGAAAACCTTCCATAGTTCAAGAGTAAGTAAAGTATTTGTTTTAATGAACCGATATGAGTTTCGGCTATTTTTGACAAAGGTATTTTATTGGTAATGCAATGGGATTTATGGAAGTGCATGAGCATGTTTTGAATTGATACATACATGAGAGATACTTGCTGAAATGCATAGCATATTTAGCATCCATGAATATGGAAACTTATGGGAAATGATTTGGAATACAATATGGTTATTTGCCTTATACATGATGGTGCCTTTGGCCATAGCTTTTCGTTGATTTGTTGGACATATTATATATGCATTATGAGCAGCAAGTTATCATGCACATTTGATTATGATATTGGCTTAGTGACACTAACTTTAGATTCGAATACGAATGGCATGTCATTAGGATTGTCTTAAGTGCACTATAATCAAAACTGAGAATACAGAATATTGCCTACACGTAAGAAGGGTGACTTTGTGTCCAACCGTACGTGGTAGAGCCGCCTACACGTAACAAGGGTAACTATGTGTCCGATCGTGCGTGGTAGTGCTAATGGTGACTTCGTGTCATGTCAATGGTGACTTCGTGTCATGACGAGACAAATGTCTCATGGATCCGTGTATTTGGTGAACTCAAGGTTCACATTAAGTGTTCACTAGAAAGCCAATATCCATACATGAAATTGAGAAAAAGGTTTGAGCATGATTTATAAATTGATTTGATGAGGTTATGTGAACTCAAGGATGCATATGATTTAATGAACTTGGGCATGTAGTATTGGCATGCATGATTTAACAAAGTGTTGCAAATTATGGTTTCAATATGGTTTTAAATAGATGCATTGATGATCTTTTGTGGAGCTTCCTCACTAAGCATGTTTGCTTAAGCTCTCTTTTCATCCTTGCAGAAAAATAAAGGCACTTGGAGCTTCATTCGAGGCAAGGAAACCAAGGGGAAGATCACATTGAATTTGGTATGTTTTTAGCAAATAAATTGGGCAAGGAAATGTGTAACACAATCTATAGGGGAAATATGTACTTAGGCTTTGGTTTATGATGTAATAAAACCATTATTGATTGAATGTTAATTGTTGAACTTTGTTTTGTTTGAGTTGTGGAAGCATGTAATAGTATGATTGATATGTTGTTGCTATTCATACTTTAGGAAGCATGCCTATAGGTCTCTTTGTGAACTTTCCAAATGTTTTAAGGTGTGAACATGATGACGGGATGCCTAGAAATATTGCATATAGTTTTGGGTTATTAACGATTATGTTTGGATTGGTTTACATGAGCTTTTACGTCTCACCTCGTCCAGAATACAGGGGGTATCGAAACACCCTGTGGCAGTATCGATACCCTTATGCCTATTTGAGCATCTGTATCGAACCAGGGTTCGGTACCAAATGCAACTGGACGTGGTTGTTCCGAAACACCCCTAAGATGGTTTCGAAACAGGTGACCATAGTTCAAACCATAGGTTCCCTGGGCACCCGTGTTCCGAAACACCCTAAGGGCTGTTTCGAAACACCTGGCCTAGAGTGGGCAATTCGAAAGTTTTGAATGCATGAAACGTAAGATTTAATTTAGTAACAAATACAGATAATTTATGTGTAATTTTAGGTGATGTTGTGACATCTTGATTCATGTCTTAACCCGAATACTCATCGTATGATATAAGATGGAAGAAATACATAATGTTACATGTTTTGCAATTAAGCCCGTAAATGTTAGAACATAGAATCGATTAACTAAGATACCTCGTTTGATCTCTCATTGTATGACGAATGTTTTAAGCTTACTTAATTGTTATCCGATGGATTGTTTGTGAATATGATGATGTAAATTAGTTCCTTATCTTTTGGTTCCTAATCATGTATGCGTTTGATCGATTTACTTATAATGAATGAACTGCGTCTGTCTCTGTCTTACTTGAGTTAATTACACATAGGAGGTTAATCGTGCATTTAGGTAAGATAAAATAAAAAGAAAAAAAAGTTACGGTTTTTAGGGTTGTTTATCGAATCGAACCTTCACGGGTTTGGTTTGATATTCCCTGTGTGACCTATTAATTCCGGTTTCGTCTAGGCCGGGCTAAGGGGGTTACATTTGGTGGTATCAGAGCCAGGTTTGTAAAATGTGTGGTTGGTTGAATAAAAATGTAGCTGGTTAGAAAAGTGTGTTGTCAGGTTTACTAAAATGCGTTGTTGGTTCGTTAAGTGTGTTGTTGGTTTGTCAAGTATGTATTGGTTTGCCATGTTTTGTGTTGGTATGTTATAATGTTAGGTTGAACGTGATATGTTGATGTT
Organism: Abelmoschus esculentus; assembly: GCA_035048815.1. NCBI lineage: Eukaryota > Viridiplantae > Streptophyta > Magnoliopsida > Malvales > Malvaceae > Abelmoschus > Abelmoschus esculentus. Next base: position 16,102,865 of record JAUCBN010000008.1, on the reverse strand, counting down.
GCATGCATACTTATAGATTGTGAGTGCATCTAGAATGAATATGAGTAAAAGAGGTGGTCAGTTACACATTGCCAATGCCAAAATGGTTTTAACTGTTCTTCGGTTTCCCTTGGATCTTGCCCAAATGTAAGTTTATTATGTCTTAATGTTTTGTTTTAATTTGCATGTTTGAAGTTTTTGGATAATGCCTCCGAGATGTGAGACACGTGCTACCGCGAGCTTGATCACCGATGGTCAGGTCGAGGGAGAGGCTAATGTGAGGGAGGAACCGCTTCCACCTCCTCCACCAGTTGGTGTGCCACCCGCTGGTGTGCCTCCGGTTCTAGTGTGAGGCCAATTCGGAGACTTTGCACCTTTCATACAGGCTATAACGGGTGCGTTTCAGGCAGTTATGGCTAGAGTGCAAGTACCGGCTCCCGCACTTGCCGTTGTAGTTACCCCAGGGCTATCGTTAGAGCGTTTGCATAGCTTGGGAGGTATTGAGTTCCGTGGATCTGATCCGAGTGCAGCTGAGGAGTGGTTGGCTAGTACCGAGAGTATTTTGGATCAGATGGATTGTCAGGATGCCCATAAGTTGGGTTGTGTGGTCTCTCTTCTTTAGGGGGATGCTTATAGATGGTGGACTACCACGAGAGCGGGTGTAGTAGTTTCTAACCTGACTTGGGAGTACTTCAGGATCGCCTTTATACGAAAGTTCTTGGGTCCGCAGTATGAGGATGCAAAGAAGAGGGAGTTATATCCCTGTTGTAGGGCACTAGGAATGTGGCTGACTATGAGATACAGTTTGTCCGATTGAGCCACTATGCTCCTGAGTTGGTTCCTACGGAACATAAGAGGTGTGATAGGTTCCGGTATGGTTTGGATCCGGAGATCAAGACATACCTGTTGGCTGCGGAGTATACTGAGTTTGATGTGCTCGTTAATCGGGCTAAGGATGTCGAGGAGTCTTTGAGGGAGGCTAGGAAGTCTTCCGATGTTGGAAAGAGGCCTGCTGAGGCTAGTACTCAAGATGGTAAGGGTAAGAGGTTTCGGGACAACCGATTTAGAGCCGATCGATGCCGGGGTGACTTTGGACACGACGGACGTGCTCAGGAGTATGGTAGAGGTGGTGATGCAGCAGTTTGTAACTTGTGTTCTAGACGCCATCCGGGAGAGTGTTGGTGGGCCACTGGTGTCTGTATTGGTTGTGGATCTAAGGATCACCGGAAGAGAGATTGTCCAAGGTTTGCTAGTGAGGCTGGTAACCGAGCTGAGGTTGCCGTGGTACCTGGCAGAGGACGCGGTGGAGGTAGAGGTCCTTTCTAGAGACAGGGAGATGGTCGTAGAGTTTATGCTCAACGCGAGACCCGTAATGCTACAGATGTGGTTGTTGGTACTTTTTCTTTACGGAATGTACCGTTGTTTTCTTTGATAGATTCGGGATCTACGCATTCTTATGTTTTGAGTGAGCATGCATATATGTTGGATACCCCTGTTGATGTTTTACATGTGGGAGTTGTGGTTACTAGTTCTTTGGGTGAGACGGTGACCGTAAAAAGGTTGTATAGGAGATGTCCGTTGGAGGTGCAAGGGCATGTCTTTGAGGTTGACTTGATGAAGTTGTCGTTTCATGGTTTTGACCTTATCTTGGGAGTTGATTGGTTGACGGAGCATAGAGCCGTGGTGGATTTTGAAAAGAAACGTGTTACTTTGAGGTTGTTGGATGGTAGTGAGGTTGTGGTTAAGATTTAGTATGCGGGATTCTTGTCTAATGTGGTTTCGGCCTTACAAGCGGAAAAGTTGATGCAACATGGTGGTGTAGCATATCTAGCTTATGTGATGAATCCGGGGATAGGAGAGGTTCGGGTGTAGGACATTCGAATGGTATGTGACTTTCCGGAAGTTTTTCCTGAGGAGTTGCCAGATTACCTCCCGATCATGATATGGAGTTTAGTATTGAGCTTTATGCTGGTACTTATCCGATGTCCATTGCTCCTTATTGCATGGCACCTAAGGAGTTAAAGGAGTTAAAGATGCAGTTGCAAGAGTTGCTTGATCGTGGTTTTATACGACTGAGTGTGTCATCATGGGGTGCACCGGTGTTGTTTGTGAAGAAGAAAGATGGCACAATGAGGATGTGCATTGATTATCGGCAATTGAATAAGTTGACCGTGAAGAAAAGTATCCTTTACCGAGGATTGATGATTTGTTTGATCAGTTTCGAGGAGCAAGTATGTTCTGGAAGATTGATTTGAGGTTGGGGTACTATCAGTTGAAAGTGAAAGAGGATGATGTGTTGAAAACGGCTTTTCGGACAAGGTATGGTCATTATGAGTTTTTGGTGATGCCGTTTGGGTTGACGAATGCCCCTGCTGCTTTTATGGATATGATGAATCGGGTGTTTCATGAGTACTTGGATCAGTTTGTGGTAGTGTTCATAGATGATATCCTCGTGTATTCACGTACCGAGGAAGATCATGGTCGGCATTTGCGATTGGTGTTGCAAGTGTTGAAAGAGAACCAGTTGTATGCTAAGTTAAGTAAGTGTGAGTTTTGGTTAAAAGAGGTGGTGTTTCTTGGTCATGTGGTGACGGAAAAGGGTATTAGTGTTGATCCAAAGAAGATAGAGACTGCTATGTGTTGGAAGCAACCGAGGTCGGTGTCAGAGGTTCGGAGTTTCCTAGGTTTGGCTGAGTATTACCATAGGTTCGTTGAGGGTTTTTCGAGCATTGCTGCTCCTATGACTAAGTTGTTGCAAAAGAAGGTTCCTTTTGAGTGGAAAGAAAGTCAACAAAAAAGTTTTGAGAAGTTGAAAGAAGTGTTGACTAGTGCACCGGTGTTGGTACAAACCGAATCTGGTAAGGATTTTGTGGTTTATAGTGATACATCATACGTTGGTCTTGGATGTGTATTGATGCAAGAAGGGAAAGTTGTAGCTTATGCTTCTAGACAGTTGATGATGCATGAAAAGAACTATTCGATGCATGATTTGGAGTTGGCGGCGGTGGTTTTTGCTTTGAAGATTTGGAGACATTACTTGTATGGAGAGAAGTGTACTATATATACGGATCATAAGAGCTTGAAATATCTCATGTCACAAAAGGATTTGAATCTTAGGCAACGAAGATGGATGGAGTTGCTTAAGGATTATGATTTATCGATTGAGTATCATCCGGGGAAAGTCAATATAGTGGCCGATGCTTTGAGCCGTAAGGCGGCGGTTGAGTTGAGAGCAATGTTTGCTAGACTGAGTATTTCTAAGGAAGGAGGTTTAGTGGCGGAGTTGTAAGTAAAACCGGTTTTGGTTGAGATGATCAAGGTGAAACAATTGGAGGATGAGACTTTGGTACCTTTTGTGGAGGATATTGCTGAGGGTAGACCGACCGATTATCGTTTTGATGATGATGAGGTGTTGTGTTTTAGAGGTCGGATTGTGGTGCCCGATGATCAAGAGTTGAGGCAAGCTATCTTGGTGGAGGCTCATACTAGTCCGTTTGCTATGCATCCGGGTAGTGTGAAGATGTATAGAGATCTCAAAAGTGTGTACTTTTGGGTTGGTTTAAAGAGAGATGTGACAGAGTTTGTTTCTCGGTGTATGGTGTGTCAGCAGGTGAAAGCTGAACATCAGTTCCCTGCAGGTTTGTTGCAACCGGTTCAGGTTTCGGAATGGAAATGAGAGAGAATTACCATGGATTTTGTGACGGGGTTGCCTTTAACACCGTCCAAAAAGGATTCTATATGGGTGAATGTTGATAGGTTTACGAAGTGTGCACATTTTCTTGCCGTGCATACGACGTACTCCATGGATAAGTTGGCAGATTTGTATGTTTTTGAGGTGGTAAGGTTACATGGTGTGCCTAAGTCGATCATATCAGATAGAGATTCGCGGTTTACATCCAAGTTTTGGAGGAGTTTGCAGATAGCTTTGGGTACGAGGCTTAGTTTTAGTACGACTTATCATCCACAGACGGATGGAATGTTGAGGTGTTGTATCATCGAGTTCCAGGGTTCTTGGGAGAAGCAATTGTCATTGGTAGAGTTTGCTTATAATAATAGTTTTTAGACGAGTATACAGATGGCACCATTTGAGGCGTTGTATGGACGTAAGTATCGTACACCTTTGTGTTGGAAAGAAGTTGGACAGAAGTATGTATCTTTGCCTCAAGTGTTGAAGGATACGGATGAGAAAGTTAAGTTGATATGTACTAAACTTAAGGAAGTTTCGGATAAGCAGAAGTCTTATGCCGATTTGAAGCGTAGGGAGATAGAATATGATGTTGGGGACAAAGTGTTTCTTAAGGTTTCTCCATGGAAGAAGGTGATGAGGTTTGGACGTAAGGGTAAATTGAGTCCATGTTTTATTGGACCATATGAGATGTTGGAGTGTGTTGGTCCTGTTGCTTATAGGTTGAGGTTGCCGGAGGAGTTGAGTAAGATGCATGATATTTTTCATGTGTCAATGCTTTGTAGATATAGATCGGATCTTTCTCATGTTGTTCCGGTTGAGGAGATCGAGCTAAGAGGGGATATGAGTTATGAGGAAGAACCGGTGAGGGTTTTGGATATGGATACAAAGGTTCTTCGAGGGAAAATCATAGATTTGGTTAAAGTGCTTTGGAAACACCGAGGTGTTGAAGAAGCAACTTGGGAGACAAGGAAAAGCATGGAGGAGTAGTTTCCTCACTTGTTTACTTTAGGTAAATTTCGAGGACGAAATTTTCTTAAGAGGGGGAAAGTTGTAACATCCCGTTTTTGGAGTTATTAGTTTAGGCTTAGTAAGGGAAATTCAATTCGGGTTGAATCGGGTTCTCCGGTTCATTAATTCCGGGAAAAATAAAATAAGGATATTTTTAATTAAGAAAAATAATAGTTTTGGAATATGGTTTGAAATATTAAAAATATGTTTCAAATTAAAAGAAAATAATTTGGATTTTATAATGATTTTTAATTATGCTTAATTATGCATAAATGACCAATTTGTAATTTTTGGAAAAATTGGAGGACTTATTGTGTAATTTTTGGCAATTATAATATTTTAGTGACTAAATTGAAAAGCAAGCTAAACTTAGAATCCTTAGAGGGTCATAAACCCATATCTAATTTTTAATGATGATTTATTCACCAAAGTATATTTTTAATTACTTTAATTGGGTTTTTAATCATTTTTCTCAAAAACCACTTTTCTCATCTTTTTCTCTCCATTTTCTCTTCATCTTTTCTCTTCAATTCCTTGCTGATTTTTGCATCTTTTTCCACAAAGAATACATCACTTGCATCATCTTTCCATCCTTTATAAAACCTAAGCATCAATTTCATCAAATCTACATCAAATTGCAAGGAATCAAGAAGGGGGAAAATCTCATATTTTTGGTGAATAGATCTTGAAGGTAATTTTCTGGATTTTTATTCTTTTCTAATGTTCTTTATTGAAATTCCCAAGTATTAGCTTGCTAATCTTTGAATAAACACTTGATTCTATGTTTTTAATGTTAGATCTAATGTTTTTGTGATGTTTTTGTGAAATTTTTTTGGATCTCATTTGATGTTGGAAATTATATGAGTTCAATCATGTTTTTATGTTGATTTAATGATTAATTGAGTCTTGATTTGATATCATATTAATTTAATCCCAGAATAATACAATCGGTGTAGTTTTAAGGTGCTTTTCGGTTGTTTTGTGGGCTGTTTATGATGCTTAAATGTTGCTGGAGGTATAAGGATGGTTTGGATGTGTTTTTTGATCATAATTGAGGTGGATTAGATGTTATATTCGTTAGGTTTTAGGCTGTTTATGATGCTTTTCGGTCTTTTCGGCTAAGTTTTCGGTAGTTTAACGGTGTTCGGATATGGTTGTTGGTTTGAGCATGTTATGATGTGAGAATACTCTGTATTTAATGTTGTAGAAGAGGTACAAGAAAAAGCTTGATTGCTGGTGCGTAGGTGCGATCATCGGATAGCGGCGAAAGCTTGTTTCGCTTGTTCGTGAGTGATTTCGAATTTAAAGCGAATCGCGTTTGGTACGTTCTATTTTTGGGGGCTATGGAAGTGGGTGAAAACCTTCCATAGTTCAAGAGTAAGTAAAGTATTTGTTTTAATGAAACGATATGAGTTTCAGCTATTTTCGACAAAGGTATTTTATTGGTAATGCAATAGGATTTATGGAAGTGCATGAGCATGTTTTGAATTGATGCATACATGAGAGATACTTGCTGAAATGCATAGCTTATTTAGAATCCATGAAAATGGAAAATTATGAGAAATGATTTGGAATACAATATGGTTATTTGCCTTATACATGATGGTGCCTTTGGGCATGACTTTTGGTTCATTTGTTGGACATATTATGCATGCATTATGAGCAGCAAGTTATCATGCACATTTGATTATGATATTGGCTTAGTGACACTAACTTTAGATTCGAATATGAATGACATGTCATTAGGATCGTCTTAAGTGCACTATAATCAAAACTGAGAATACAGAATATTGCCTACACGTAAGAAGGGTGACTTTGTGTCCAACCGTGCGTGGTAGAGCCGCCTACACGTAACAAGGGTGACTATGTTTCCGATCGTGCGTGGTAGTACTAATGGTGACTTCGTGTCATGATGAGACAAATGTCTCATGGATCCGTGTATTCGGTGAACTCAAGGTTCACATTAAGTGTTCACTAGAAAGCCAATATACATACATGAAATTGAGAAAAAGGTTTGAGCATGATTTATAAATTGATTTGATGAGGTTATGTGAACTGAAGGATGCATATGATTTAATGAACTTGGGCATGTATTATTGGCATGCATGATTTAACAAAGTGTTGTAAATTATGGTTTCAATATGGTTTTAAATAGATGCATTGATGATCTTTTGTGGAGCTACCTCACTAAGCATGTTTGCTTAAGCTCTCTTTTCATCCTTACAGAAAAATAAAGGCACTTGGAGCTTTATTCGAGGCAAGGAAACCAAGGGGAAGATCACATTGAATTTGGTATATTTTTAGCAAATAAATTGGGCAAGACAATGTGTAACACAATCTATAGGGGAAATATGTACTTAGGCTTTGGTTCATGATGTAATAAAACCATTATTGATTGAATGTTAATTGTTGAAATTTGTTTTGTTTGAGTTGTGGAAGCATGTAATAGTATGATTGATATGTTGTTGCTATTCATACTTTAGGAAGCATGCCTATAGGTCTCTTTGTGAACTTTCCAAATGTTTTAAGGTGTGAATATGATGATGGGATGCCTATGAATGTTGCATATAGTTTTTGGTTATTAACGATTATGTTTGGATTGGTTTACATGAGCTTTTACGTCTCACCTCTTCTAGAATACAGGGGGTATCGAAACACCCTGTGGCAGTATCGATACCCCTATGCCTATTTGAGCATCTGTATCGAACCAGGGTTCGGTACCAAATGCTATTGGACGTGGCTATTCCAAAACACCCCTATGATGGTTTCGAAACAGGTGACCATAGTTCGAACCATAGGTTCCCTGTACACACGTGTTCCGAAACACCCTAAGGGCTGTTTCGAAACACCTGGCCTAAAGTGGGCAATTTGAGAGTTTTGAATGCATGAAACGTAGGATTTAATTTAGTAACAAATACAGAGAATTTATGTGTAATTTTAGGTGATGTTGTGACACCTTGATTCAAGTCTTAACCCGAATACTCATCGTATGATATAAGATGGAAGAAATACATAATGTTACATGTTTTGCAATTAAGCCCGTAAATGTTAGAACATAGAATCGATTAACTAAGATACCTCGTTTGATCTCTCATTGTATGACGAATGTTTTAAGCTTACTTAATTGTTATCCGATGGATTGTTTGTGAATATGATGATGTAAATTAGTTCCTTACCTTTTGGTTCCTAATCATGTATGCGTTTGATCGATTTACTTATAATGAATGAACTGCGTCTGTCTTTGTCTTACTTGAGTTAATTACACATAGGAGGTTAATCGTACATTTAGGTAAGATAAAATAAAAAGAAAAAAAAGTTACGGTTTTTAGGGTTGTTTATCGAATCGAACCTTCGCGGGTTTGGTTTGATATTCCCCGTGTGACCCATTAGTGTCGGTTTCGTCTAGGCCGGGCTAAGGGGGTTACATAAGTTGTGGGTTTCAACAACTAAAAGGATTAAGATTCTTCAATAGGCTAGATATCATTATTGATACTGAAAGGAGATGTTATGATATTTTAGGCTATTAGGTTCCTTTGACTCGAGAGAGCGGGAGCATATTAGAAAACTCTATCGAGTGAATAGGCCATATAGCATCTAGTTATTTAGAGGAGTGAGTTTTAGGAGTCCATAAAAAACCATCATTCATTCCTAGTTGAGTTTGTCAATTGAGGATTATTAAGTCATATTACTTAGTTTCATTTTCTTATTTCGCTTTTTCCTTGGCATTCATGAAGTTTTTCCTCTGTTTACTTATTTACTTGTAATTATATTTTCATACACCTCATACCGCCTTCATACTTACATCGCCATCGTCTTTCATTTTATTTTGTCTTGACAATTTTAATTGTTTGCTTGCTTGCATTCTTAAATTGTTATAGCATTTTTATTCGTTACATCATTACATCCTTAGCATAATCCACTGTTTATTTATAACATTTGCCACTCTATTTTCATTTGTCCATACCATTGTCTTTGTTTTCCTTGTAGTTAGTGTTCCTTTTACCTTGACTAAATTGACATGATTTTCCACCCAATTCTCATGGGAACGATATTCACTCACCTTTTATTACTTTGCTCGACTGTGTATACTTGTACATAATTTTGTGTAATTTATAGCACTACACAGCGCGGACTAAGTTTCTGGCTCCATTGTCGGGGATATGGAGATTGGAAGTTTGTCATTTATTTCTTGGCATTTTTTTCTTAGTATAATTTTACTTGTTTTTCTTGTTTTATTTTTAGGATTTTTGTCATTGTATGACAAGAAAGTCTACTAACGGACCTCTCTATCCTCTAGTGCCTGATATTGAACAATTGTTTCAATAAAGATGACACATTCAGTGTGAGAATAGAGCCATGTACAATGTTCTAAACCAAGGTGTTCAGAATCAAGGAGTTCCAAACCCAACTGTTCCTAATCAAGATGTAATGCCGATGCAAAAACAGTACTCCCAAATTTTGTGGCAAATCAGAATGTTGCTACAGCTTGACCAAGGGCTATTCGGGATCACTTAAATCCTATCTTAGATGATCTTAATCTCGACATGTTACACCAGAAATTCAAGCTATTCACTTTAAACTCAAGCACAATGTAGACGCTAGGTAACATATTCTTGTTTTCTTGGAAGTTTATGACTCATTTCGAAAAAAGGAGTGCATGAGGATGTGTTAAGGCTTAAACTATTTCCTTATCCCTTATATGGCCGAGTTGGAGTAGCATTCGGTTCGATGGAATCATGGATTGATCTATGTAAAAGCTTTTTGTTACGGTATAATCCACTAAATTTGAATACTCAGTTTAGAAATGACATTGCTTCTTTTCGACAAGGTGACGACGAATCTATGTATGAATGTTGGGATTGTTACAAGGGATTGTTTCAAAAATGTACTAATCATGATTTTCAAGATTATATTCAAGTTGTAATGTTAGACAATGGAGTCAATGCCCCTAGTAGAATGATGTTGTATGCCTCAGCAAATTGCACTTCACTAGACAAATCACTTGAAGAGGCATTCGATATTCCTGATAGAATTGTCAACAATGATTATCAATTTCCCTCTACAAGGCTTGGAACTAGGAGAAAGGCGCAAGGTACTTTTAAGCTTGAGGCTTAGGACTCACTATCCCCCAACTCTCAGCTATCACTAATATGTTGAAGAACATGCCATGCTCTAATTAAGTTAAGGAAGTGAAAATGTCTAATTCTGCTTGTTTGTTATGCTATGGCAATCACCATGAGAGTGAGTGCCCAGGGAATCAAGAGACAATCAATTATGTGGAAAATTTCAATAGAAGCAATAACAATCTCTATTTTAACACATATAATCCAGGATGATGCCAATATTCGAATTTCTCATGGGAAAACCTAAGATCCAACAATCCTAATCCACCAGCTTAGAATCAGAATACTAATCAGTTCTAGAATTTTTAATCGAATATGCCTTGGAATTATTCAAACAAAGGGACATCATCTAATACCAATTCTTTGGAAGCAACCATGTAAGAATTTATTTAAGTACAAAGATAATGCTTCAAGAACATACGAAACCATTAAGAATCAAGTCATATTATTACAAAGCCACAATACTTCATTGCGAACTTTAAAAAGTTAAGTTGTCTAAATTGCCTCTGCATTACAGGAACTTCAGCTAGGACGTCTACAGAATGACACTAAGGTCACTAAAGCACATGGTAAAGAACAATATAATGCAAGTGGCACCCAAAATAATCAACAAGGTAAGTTTGGGGGAAAGAAGAGTGATGATCTTATACCCAAACCTGTGTATGAAGAGACGGTAATGCTTGGACAAACTCTAGAGGACAAGGACAAGGATGAAGGTCTGTCGAGTGAACTCGCTGATGGAGCTAGCAGAAATGTTATGAAAAAATTAGTTTCTACATCATCGGTGGAAAAAGTTAGACCCTCATTACCCTTTCCCAAAGGCTGAAGAAGCATAATAATGAGGTCCAGTTCAAGAAATTTGTTGACATATTGGATCAGTTGTATATCAATGTCCCACTATTGGAGGCAATTGAGCAAATGCTCACTTATGCCAAATTTCTCAATGAGATAATTATAAAGAAGAGGAAAGTGAAGAAGTTTGAGTCACGAAAAAGAGCATTGTTTTGCCATGAGCAAATTATCGTTAAAGAAAAAGGACTCGGACAACTTTATCATCCCATGTTCTACTGAAGACACAATTGTTGAGAAAGAACTTTGTGATCTTGGATCAAGTGTGAATCTCATGCCTAAATCAATTTTTGTAAAGTTTGGCACGGGGAATGCGAGACCCACCTCTATTAATTTGCAATTATCCAATCATTCTTATGTTCGACTTGAGTGGAAGATCGAAGATGTCACAGTAAGGATGGATAAATTCTTATTTGTAGCCGATTTTCTTATACTTGATTGCGAAGTTGATGCTAGTGCACCCATCATCTTGGGAAGACCGTTCTTAGCAACCGATCGTATTCTTATCGATTGTGAAATGTGAGTAGCAGATCAAAGTGTGACCATAAATGTCAACAATTCTCTTAAGTATGTGGATGAATTTGAAGAATACTGAGTATTTTCAAAGCAGACTCTGAGTTGCCTAGGGAAACTAACCAATTTTGTCAGAGTAATTTCGGCGAGCTGGATGATTATGAAGAGCTCATGAAAGACGAAGAAGAGGAACCTGGTGAATTTTCGTTAAAAGTGAAACAATCTAGTCTAGTTTTAGCTAGACATTATTCAAGTTTTAAACCTCTTGATTTTGAAGAATTTATTCATCCTAAGCGTTCTTTACTCTAAACACCCAAGTTGGAGATAAAAACCTTGCCACAACATCTTAAATATGTTTATCTAGGTGAGAAGGAAACATTGCATGTGATCATTTCCTTATGTCTTAGTTCTGCTCAATAGCAAATTCTGCATGTTGTTTTGTCACAACATAAACGGGCAATAGGATGGACCATTTTAGATCTGAAGGGGATTAGTCCGACCATCCGTATGCACAAGATACTTCTGAAAGAATGTCATGGCAATTCCATAGAGACACAACGCAGACTCAACTCTTTTATAAAGAAAGTCATGATGAAAGAAATTATCAAATGGTTTGATGTTGGAGTTATTTACCCAATATCTGATAGTTCATGGGTAAGCCTGGTACAATGTGTGCGCAAGAAGGGAGGCACAACCATGATTAGTAATGAAGATAATAAGTTATTGCCTACACGCATCGTGACTGGATGGTAAATTTATATGGCCTATCATAAGCTTAACAATGCTACGAAGAAGGATCATTTTCCTCTATCCTTCATTGATCAAATGTTGGATCGTTTGGCGGGTAAAGCTTATTATTTCTTCTTATATGGATATTCGGGTTATAATCAAATTGTCATAACACCTAATGATCAAGAAAAGACCACATTCATATATCCTTGTGGCATTTATGCTTTTCGGAGGATGACCTTTGGTTTGTGTAATGCCTTAGCATCTTTCTAGCATTACATGTAAGCTATTTTCTATGATATGGTTGAGTAATTTCTTGAATATTCATGGATGGTTTCTCCGTTTCTAGAGATAGTTTTTAAAGTTGTCTTGGCAATCTTGCAAAGGTCCTGAAACGATGTGAATAAGTTGACCCTGTGCTGAATTGGGAGGAATGACACTTCATGGCGACTGAAGGCATATTGTTGTTTCATAAAATTTTACACAAAGGCATTGAGGTGGACAAACCTAAATTTGAGGTGACTGAGAAGCTACCACCACCAAGTTCTGTCAAGGGCATAAGAAGTTTCATTAGACACGCATGATTCTATAGGAGATTCATCAAGGATTTCTCTAAGATCTCCAAAACATTGTACATTTTGCCGCAACAAAATCAACCTTTTTTGTTTGATCAAAATTGTCATGGCGCATTCACAAACCTAAAGCAAAGCCTCATCATCCCACCTATCGTTGTTACCCCGGATTGGATAGTATCGTTCGAGTTGATGTGTGTTGCTAGTGATTATACCGCAGGAGCAGTCTTGGGGAAACACTGAGGTAAAATCTTCTATGTTATTTATTATGCTAGTCGAGTATTGAATGATGCAACTTAACTGCACTACCTTAGAAAAGGAGCTACTTGACATGATATTTGCATTTGATAAGTTTAGGGCATACTTGATAGGCACTAAAGTTATTGCTCACACTGATCACTCAACTATTAGATATAGTCACTAAGAAGGATGTCAAACCTAGACTTATTAGATGGATATTACTTTTGCAAAAATTTGATTTAGAGGTGGTAGATAAGAAATACACAGAAATTCAAGTTGTTGATCATCTGTCTAGGTTAGAAATTAACCAAAAATGTCATGACAAATTGGAAATTGGCGATGAATTCCCTGACGAGAAAATTCTTTATGTGACGCCAACTCAGTGGTACGCTGACCTTGTTATTTTTCTTGTTAGTGGTGTTTTGCCTTTTTTCATGACTAACTAGGGAAGAAAGAAGTTCAGTAATAATGCGCGGTTTAATTTTTGGGATGAGCCATACTTGTTTAAGCGTTGTGCCGATTAATTATTCAGGGATGTATACCTGAAGAGGAGCAAAGAGATATTTTACACCATTGTCACACAAGCCCATGTTGAGGCCACTTCGGAGGGATAAGGATTGCTTCAAAGATCCTTCAATAAGGCTTTTATTGGCCTACCTTGTTCATATATGCACAAACATTTTACAAAACATTTGATAGATGTGAAAGGACTAGGAACATCTCTAGGCGTCATGAAATGCCATTACAAAATATTTTGGAGATTGATTTGTTTGATGTATGGGACATAGACTTCATGGGACCTTTCTATTAGGTTGCATAATTTACTGATTTATTACCTTTTCCACTCATGTTTATTGCCATACTTAAGAATTTAATTAGTTGCATATTAATATTTTTCATACATTTTCATTAGTTGTCACCTTGTACCTTTACTTGGTTGTTTTTGGTTAATTTTCGGTAGAAAAGATGCTGCTGTGGTTTATTTCTTTATTTTGCAGAAGGAAATCCTTGATAGAGAGCTATCTATGGAAAGAAGATATGGAAGATAAAGTCAATTGGACATATAAGGAAACATGAGATTTGAATAATATATAATTTGGAGATATTCTTTCATAATTATTTCCAATTATATATTATTCCATCATCAAGATTTATCATCAACTCCATATAAGGAGCTTGTCGATGACAACATGGAGAGGAGAGTTGGTTCGTGATATTGAAGAGGAAGCAAGTGACAATTGTTTTTTCATCTCTGTCTCTTTTATTTTGAGTGATGAGAAGAATGTCTACTAGATACTTTATCCCAACCATGAACTAATTTTAGTTGGCATGGGTTATTTTTATGTTATGAATACTTAGTTTGATTTTTATAAAGTGTGTTCTAAATTGAAGTTTACCTACTCTTGACAATGAAATTTGTTTGCGAGAGAATCAGGAGATGACTCGTTAAACGATTTCTTTATCCAAATTTGGGAGGATTGGATTCACGAAATGATTTGGTATTGTTCGATCCAAGTGCGGAAGAACTAATCTGGCTTAGGGATAATTGCAGGATTTCAACGGCTAAGAGAAGCTATGCTTTGCCGAACCTCAAGGATAGTCACCCAAATTGCCCAGGCAATTCCCTTGTCGCAATTGCCCAAACAATCTACGAACTGACAACTCAGAGAAATGCCATAAACAATCGATTGAGCCCAATTACCAGAGCAAGTTATGTGGTGCGACCACCCACTCACGAAGAAGGAATCATTTGACAGCCATTCATAATTTGGAATAACCCAGTCTCATTTCTCTATCATTATCTTAGCTACTTTATTTGCTCATTTATCATTTAAATTTATTTCAATACAACTTTCTAAACAAATTATGTTTTTCATATTACAGTGCAAGAGATTAAATTCCATAAGACGCACCAATCCTCGTGGATTCGATACTTTTATACTATATGTAACATCCCGTTTTTGGGGTTATTAGTTTAGGCTTAGTTAGGAGGATTCGATTCGGGTCGAATCGGGTCTCCGGTTCATTAATTCCGAGAAAAAAAAAGTAAGGATATTTTTAATTAAGGAAAATAATAATTTAGAAGGTGGTTTGGAATATTAAAAATATGTTTCAAAATTAAAAGGAAATAATTTGGATTTTATAATGATTTTTAATTATGTTTAATTATGCATAAATGACCAATTTGTAATTTTTGGAAAATTAGGGGACTATTTTGTAATTTTCGGCAATTTACATGTTTTAGTGACTAAATTGAAAAGCAAGCTAAGCTTAGAATCCTTAGAGGGCCATAAACCCATTTCTAATTTTTAATGATGATTTATTCACCAAAAAGGTATTTTAATTACTTTAATTGGATTTTTAATCATTTTTCTAAAAAACCAATTTTCTTCTTAATTTTCTCTCATCTTTTTCTCTCATTTTCTCTCCACTTTCTCTTCATCTTTTCTCTTCAATTACTTGCTGATTTTAGCATCTTTTTCCATAAAGATTCCATCACTTGCATCATCTTTCCATCCTTTACAAAACCTATGCATCAATTTCATCAAATCTACATCAAATTGCAAGGAATCAAGAAGGGGAAAAATACATATTTTTGGTGAATAGATCTTGAAGGTAATTTTCTGGATTTTTATTCTTTTCTAAGGTTCTTTATTGAAATTCTCAAGTATTAGCTTGCTAATCTTTGAATAAACACTTGATTCTATGTTTTTAATGTTAGATCTAATGTTTTTGTGAAATCTTTTTGGATCTCATTTAATGCTGGAAATTAGATGAATTCAATCATGCTTTTATGTTGATTTAATGATTAATTGAGTCTTGATTTGATATCACATTAATTTAATCCCGGAATAATGCAATCAGTGTAGTTTTAAGGTGCTTTTCGGTTGTTTTATGGGCTGTTTTAGATGCTTAAACGTTGTTGGAGGTATAAGGATGGTTTGGATGTGTTTTTGGATCATAATTGAAGTGGATTAGATTTTAGATTCATTAGGTTTTGGGCTGATGTTGTTCGGTTACGTTTCGGCTTAGTTTTCGGTCTTTTCAGCTAAGTTTTTGGTAGTTTAATGGTGATCGGATGTGGCTGTTGGTTTGAGCATGTTATGATGTGAGAATACTCTGTTTTTAATGTTTTAGAAGAGGTACAAGAAGAAGCTTGAGTGCTGGTGCGTTGGTGCGATCATCGGATAGCGGCGAAAGCTCGTTTCGCTTGTTGGTGAGTGGTTACGGATTTAAAAGCGAATCGCGTTTGGTACGTCCTGTTTTGGGGGACTATGGAAGAGTGTGAAAACCTTCCATAGTTCAAGAGTAAGTAAAGTAATTGCTTTGATGAACCGATATGAGTTTCGGCTATTTTTTGACAAAGGTATTTTATTGGTAATGCATGAGATTTGTGGAAGTGGTACTTGCTGAATTGATGCATATATGAAAGATACTTGCTGAAATACATAGCTTATTTAGCATCCATGATTACGGAAAATTATGAGAAATGATTTGGGATATATGTGGTTAATTGCCTTATACATGATGGTGCCTTTGGGCATGGCTTTGGTTCATTTGTTGAACATTTTATGCATGCATTATGAGCAGCAAGTTATCATGCACATTTGATTATAATATTGGCTTAGTGACACTAACTTTAGATTCGAATACGAGTGACATGTCTTTAGGATTGTCTTAAGTGCACTATAATCAAAACTGAGTATAAAGAATATTGCCTACACGTAACAAGGGTGACTTTGTGTCCAATCGTGCATGGTAGAGCCGCCTACACGTAACAAGGGTAACTATGTGTCCGATCGTGCGTGGTAGTGCTAATGGTGACTTCGTGTCATGTCAATGGTGACTTCGTGTCATGACGAGAGAAATGTCTCATGGATCTGTGTATTCGGTGAACTTAAGGTTCACATTAATTGATCACTAGAAAGCCAATATACATAAATGAAATTGAGAAAAGGTTTGAGCATCATTTATAAATTGTTTGATAAGGATATGTAAACTCAAGGATGCATATGATTTAATGGACTTGGGAATGTAATATTGGCATGCATGCTTTAACAAAGTATTGCAAATTATGTTTTTCTTCATGGTTTTAAATTGATGCATTGATAATTTGTGTAGAGCTTCCTCACTAAGCATGTTTGCTTAAGCTCTCTTTTTATCTTTGTAGAAAAATAAAGGCACTTGGAGCATCGTTCGAGGCAAGGAAACCAAGGGGAAGTTCACTTTAAATTTGGTATATTTTTGGCAAATAAATTGGGCAAGGCAATGTGTAACGCAATCTGTGAGAGGAGTGAGCATTTAGACTTTGCTTCATGTTGTAATAAGACCATTATTGCTTGGTTGTTAAAAGGTTGAATTTTTGTTATGTTTGAATTGTTGAAGCATGAACTAGCATGTTCATTATGTTGCTATTCATACTTTAGGAAGCATGCCTATAGGTCTCTTTGTGTTCTTTCCAAATGTTTTAAGGTGTGATTATGATGATGGGATGCCTAGGAATGTTGCATATAGCATTGGGTTATTAATGTTTATGTTTGGTTTGGTTTAGTTGAGCTTATACGTCTCACTCAGTCCAGAATACAGGGGGTATCGAAACACCCTGTGGCAGTATCGATACCCCTATGCCTATTTGAACACCTGTATCGAACCAGGGTTAGGTACCAAATGCTACTGGATATGTCTGTTCCGAAACACCCTAAGGGCTATTTCGAAACAAGTGACCATAGTTCGAACTATGAGTTCACTGGGCACATGTGTTCCGAAACACCCTAAGGGCTGTTTCGAAACACCTGGCCTAGAAAGGGCAATTCGAGAGTTTTAAATGCATGAAATGTAGGATTTAAATTAGTAAGTGAATACAATGGATTTATGAGTAGACTAGGAGATGTTGTGACACCATGATACACGTTTTGACCCGAACACACATCGAATGTTATAAGAAGGATAAAATACCTAGTATTACATATATTGCAATTAAGCCCATGAATGCTAGAATGTAAAATTGATAAACTAAGATACCTCGTTTGATCTGAATTGAATGGTGAATGTTTTAAGCTTGCTTAATTGATATCCGGTGGATTGCTTGTGGATATGGTAATGCATATTGGTTGTTACATTTTGGTCCCTATTCGTGTATGCATTTAATTGATTTACTTATAATGGTTGGACTACGTCCGTCTCTGTCTTACTTGAGTTAATTACACATAGGAGATTAATCGTGCATCTAGGTAAGATAAAATATAAAAAAAATGTTACAGTTTTCAGGGTTGTTTATCGGATCGTACCCTCACGGGTTTCGTTCGATATTCCCCGTGTGACCCATTAGTGTTGGTTCCGTCTAAGCTGGGCTAAGGGGGTTACACTATAACTTGAATGTTTATACTTGCACGCAATCGCGAAGTACTTTTACACGCAACACTTTCCCATCTTCATTTGGAGACTTATATATCTTATTGGTAGTTGACTACTTGTCCAAGTGGATTGAAGCAATTGAAACGCCTAGAAATGACTCCAAGATTATACTTAAGTTCCTTCATAAATACATTTTCAAAAGATTTGGAACACCAAGAGGGGCACTGTAATACCCGAATTTCATGTCTTTTCAGTCTTTGCTCGTCTCCTGTTCCACAATATTGAGCAAAGAGGGGCAGTTGTAATACCCGAATTTCGTCTGGGTATTCGAGAAATAAGGCAGCAAGTAAATATTTAATAATAACAAAAAATAAAAAAGAATAAAAATATATAGAAGATAATGTTGATAATCGGTTACCGGAGGTGAGGAGTTAATAACGGTTACAAACAAAAGATGAAAGAGGGGGTTGGTTATGGGGGTTCGTTTTTTTTTTGGCTTGTCGACAAAGACCATTGGTTTGAAGGAATAGAGAAACTGAAATAGGAGGACAAGAGTAAAGGAGAAGGTGCTTTTTCCATATAGAATTGGGGACGGTTCCATAGGATTGAACTCATCACCAAATCGGCAGACCAAAAGGGATGATGATATGATCAGAAGGAAGAGAGAGGGATGAGAGGAAGGGGAGAACCTTTGCTTACCATAGGTGATCTGTTCAGCGATGTTGGAGAAGAATCCGGATAGACTCCTGAACAGAATCGCCACCGTGAAGCTAGTCTTCCATCATATTAAATTCATGATTCGATCGATACCTCTTCTCAATCCTTGAACCTCACCGAACTCTTCCAATAAAACTTCAATAAATTGAAGGAAGCACTCACGGGTTCAAATCATTCATGGACAACTCTAACATTGGAGTTATGTGCTCCTCTGGAAATTGTGAACAAGTTGATTCAGTCATCCACCAATAACTAAAATTCATATGGACAAGCATAGTTTCATATTGAAAGTAAAATCTTCTAGTAAACATTAGAACATTCATTCAATGTAAGCATCTTGTACATGAAAATGTGTGTGGACATTGTAGGTTATGGTTGTGAAAGGGTCTTGCTTGAATCAATCTCTTTGTATCTGTTTCGCATATAACTTCATTACCAATTAGAGTAAAGAGAATGATAATTAGAATAATAATTATTCCTTAGAGTTGTTTAGAGATATTTAGTCATCAGTGCTTTTGAAATGAACCATGTGACCATGTAATTTCCAATTCTTTTAATTACGTAACCCATGTAATTTATTTGTATGTTTTAATTAATATTTGTTTGCATATATATTTTAATTCATATAGAATATTTATTTAGGAGGACATATAACTTACACGTAGTTTATTAAATTAGAGACTTTTAGGATTAGTTACTTTAATTAATAATTCTTTTTTAGGAAGATAATTGTAGAAACGATGGCATTTTAATCATATACCTCGGATACACTAAGCGGTCGGTGTTTTGATGTAACATGACGTTGAACAAAAGAGTCTACTTTGGTATCGCATTCGACTTGCCATCAAAACTTAGAAATTGATAAATAATTAAAAGATTAGAATTAAATAAAATTGATTAGGTAAATTATTAGCAACACCAATAGTATTATTAATTTTGTTCAGTGTCGAGATGGTAGTGTCCGATCATTCAGATGTTATCATAATACACTTGATAAAAGTAATAATTTAATAGGGTTTAAATATTTAATGAATGAAGCTTATAAGTTAGAACTTAAAAAGAACAAGATAATAATTGGTCATGCATTTAAAACCTTCTGTGTCAAAACTTATATTTCTTTAAATACAAATGAAGGTTTCCTATCTAGAGAACGTCTTATTCTAGCTCATATTTAAAAGAAATATATTTTCTTATCCAAAAGGATATTCTCATTCGAACGATATTCATTTGAAAATGACGAATTAAATTTTATTATTATTCAAAATGCCACGTGTAATTAATAAGATACCGTTCTCGGGCGCTCGTAAGGGTCGTCCTTATGCATAACCGACTTCCAAACCTAAAAGGTTTTAAAAAAGAATCTCTAGTTTATTTTATGGTGTCAGGCTTACCAAAGTAGTCGATGGCGATTCCAAGTCATTTTTAAAATTAAAATAATACATGTTTTTAACACGATCCTGATTTTCATAATTACCAATTAAAAACAATAAAACTTGATTTTCCAAAACTAACTCGCTATGTTATTTTTCACACTTCCAGTTTTAAAATGGTCACGACAACAAGATTGCCATAGATATAACCTCAGACCAATGGGCAAGCTGAGGTCTCAAATCGTGAAATCAAGCAGATATTGGAGAACGTGGTGAATCTGAAGAGGAAGGAATGATCACCAAAGCTAGATGAAGTTTTATGGGAATACCGTATAGAATTCAAAACTCCATTAGGAATATCTCCATTTAAATTGGTCTATGAAAAAGCATGTTACCTCATTGTCGGACTAGAGCACAAAGTTTATTGCGCAATTAAGAAGCTCAATTTTTATATCCAACTAGATAAAGAAAGAGGACTCTTAAAACTAGATGAGATGAAAAATTTTAGAGCCCAAGCGTGTAACATCCCGTTTTTGGGGTTGTTAGTTAGGCTTAGTTAGCGGAATTCGATTTGGGGCGAATCGGATTCTTCGGTTCATTAATTCCGGGAAAAATAAAATAAGGATATTTTTAATTAAGAAAATTAATAATTTAGAATATGGTTTGAAATATTAAAAATATGTTTCAAATTTAAAAGAAAATAATTTGGATTTTGTAATGATTTTTAATTATGCATAATTATGAATAAATAGCCAATTTGTAATTTTTGGAAAAATTTGGAGGACCGATTTAGTGATTTTCGAAAATATGATGTTTTAGTGACTAAATTGAAAAGCAAGATAAACTTAGAATCCTTAGAGGGCCATAAACCTATTTCTAATTTTTGATGATGATTTATTCAACAAAATATATTTTTAATTACTTTAATTTGGGTTTTTAATCATTTTCTCTCAAAACCACTTTTCTCATCTTTTTCTCTCATCTTTTTCTCTCATTTTCTCTCCACTTTCTCTTCATCTTTTCTCTTCAATTCCTTGCTGATTTTTTCATCTTTTTCCACAAAGATTTACATCACTTGCATCATCTTTCCATCCTTTACAAAACCTATGCATTGATTTCATCAAATCTACATCAAATTGCAAGGAATCAAGAAGGGGAAAATCTCATATTTTTGGTGAATAGATCTTGAAGGTAATTTTCTGATTTTTTTTTATTTTCTAAGGTTCTTTATTGAAATTCCCAAGTATTAGCTTGCTAATCTTTGAATAAAAACTCGATTCTATGTTTTTAATGTTAGATCTAGTGATTTTGTGATATTTTTGTGAAATCTTTTTGGATCTTGTTTAATGCTGGAAATTAAATGAAATCAATCATGTTTTTATGTTGATTTAATGATTAATTGAGTCTTGATTTGATATTACATTAATTTAATCCCGGAATAATGCAATCGGTGTAGTTTTAAGGTGCGTTTCGGTTGTTTTATGGGTTGTTTTAGATGCTTAAATGTTGCTGGAGATATAAGGACGGTTTTAATGTGTTTTTGGATCATATTTGAGGTGGATTAGATGTTAGATTCATTAGGTTTTGGGTTGATGTTGTTCGGATGCGTTTCGGCTTAGTTTTCGGTCTTTTTGGCTAAGTTTTTGGTAGTTTAATGGTGATCGGATATGGCTGTTGGTTTGAGCATGTTATGATGTGAGAATGCTCTATTTTTAATGTTGTAGAAGAGGTACAAGAAGAAGCTTGGTTGCTGGTGCGTTTGGTGCGATCATCGGAAAGCGGCAAAAGCTCGTTTCGCTTGTTGGTGAGTGGTTTTCGGATTTAAAGCAAATCGCGTTTGGTACGTTCTATTTTTGGGGGCTATAGAAGAGTGTGAAAACCTTCCATAGTTCAAGAGTAAGTAAAGTATTTGTTTTTGATGAACCGATATGAGTTTCGGCAATTTTGACAAAGGTATTTTATTGGTAATGCAATGGGATTTATGGAAGTGCATGAGCATGTTTTGAATTGATGCATACATGAGAGATACTTGCTGAAAATGCATGATTTATTTAGCATCCATGATTATGAAAAATTATGAGAAATGATTTGGAGAACCACATGGTTATTTGCCTATTATATGATGGTGCCTTTGGGCATGGCTTTGGTTCATTTGTTGAACGTATTATGCATGCTTTATGAGCAGCAAGTTATATGATTTGAAATACAATATGGTTAATTGCCTTATACATGATGGTGCCTTTGGGCATGGTTTGGTTCATTTGTTGAACATATTATGCATGCTTCATGAGCAGCAAGTTATATGATTTGAAATACAATATGGTTAATTGCCTTATACATGATGGTGCCTTTGGGCATGGCTTTGGTTCATTTGTTGAACATATTATGCATGCATTATGAGTAGCAAGTTATCATGCACATTTGATTATGATATTGGCTTAGTGACAATAACTTTAGATCCGAAACGAATGACATGTCATTAGGATTGAGTGCACTATAAAATAAAGAGAATATTGAATTTGTCTACACGCGTAACAAGGGGACTTTGTGTCTAACGTGCGTGATAGAGCCGTACAGAATATTTGCCTACACGCGTAACAAGGGGACTTTGTGTCTAAACGAGCGTGGTAGTGCTAAAGTTGACTTAGTGTCATGGTAAAGTTGACTTTGTGTCATGATGGGGACTTTGTGTCCTGACGGGACGAATGTCTCATGATCCGTGTATTCGGTGAGCTCAAAGTTCACATTAAGTGTTTACTAGAAAGCCAATATACATACATGAAATTGAGGAAAGGTTTGGAAATTATTTATGAATTGTTTTGGCAAGGTTATGAGAACTCAAGGATGCATATGATTTAATGAACTTGGACAATGGAATTTTAGCATGCATGATTTAACTATGAATTGCAAATTATTTTTTCTTCATTGTTTAAAATAAATGCATTGATGATTATTTGTGGAGCTACCTCACTAAGCAAGTTTGCTTAAGCTCTCTTTTCATCTTTGCAGAAAAATAAGGGCACTTGGAGCTTCGTTCGGGGCAAGGAGACCAAGGGGAAAGATCACTTTGAATTTGGTATGTTTTTGGCTAATAAATTGGAGGCAATGTGTAACACAATCTATGAGAGGAGTGAGCTTTTAGGCTTTGTTTCATATTGTAATAAGACCATCATTGTTGGTTATTAATTGTTGAACTTTTGTTTTGGTTAAGTTGTTGAAGCATGTACCATCATGATTGCTATGTTGTTAATCTCTTCTTAGGGAGCATGCCTATATCTTGAATGATGTCCATGACGTAGTTAACTATGTGCCATATGTTGTTAATCATGTTTAGAATTGAAAGTTGCTGGAAATTACAATTTAGTCCCGGTTATCTTCCTTTATTCGATTAAGGTACTTGTAGATATTATTTTGAGCTAAAATTTTGCATGCATGCTTAAAGTTGATTTAATTTCAAGATGGTTAACTTAATTTGGATGAAGTCCTTGTATTTTGGGAAATTTACATTTTGGTCCCTAAATTAAAGAAACATGCAATTGATGATGTTAGAATGATCCGTTTGAGTTGAAATTTGCTATGAGGAACTCTTGTATGTTTAATTGATTATTGATGGAAAGAATTTCTACTTTACTAATTGAATTTAAAAGTTTTACGTTTTAGTCTCTAATCTATATTAGTGTTTAATCGGATGTTTGCTTTTAATTAATGTGTTACCGACAATGCTTTGTATGAGACCTTGTCACGTAGGAATAAGGTTATGCATCTAGCTAAGATAAAATAAAAAAACGGTTTTAGGGTTGTTTATCGAATCGAACCTTCACGGGTTTGGTTTGATATTCCCCGTGTAACCCGTTAGTGCCGGTTTCGTCTAGGCCGGGCTAAGGGGGTTACATTTGGTGGTATCAGAGCCAGGTTTGTAAAATGTGTGGTTGGTTTGGAAAATGCGTTGTTGGTTTGTAAAGTGTGTTGTTGGTTTGTCAAGTATGTATTGGTTTGCCATGTTTTGTGTTGGTATGTTAGAATGTTAGATTAAACATGACATGCTTTGTTGTGGGCATACGTATAGATTGGGAGTGCATCTAGAATAATTATGAGTAAAAGAGGTGGTCAGTTACACATTGCCTATGCCAACATGTTTTCAGATGTTCTCAGTTTTCCCTTGGATCTTGCCCGAATGTAAGTTTGTTTTATTTGAACATTATGTTTTAAACTGCATGATTAAAGTTTTTAAATATATTTTTGAGACGTAAGCCACTGGATACTGTGGTATGAATTTTGACGGTCAAGATTGAAGATGAAACGACTGTTAGGGAAGAGTAAATTCTTCCTCCTCTGTAAGTGTGCCTTCAGTTAGGCCGAAAGGTTAGTTTGGTTTTAGTCTGCTGAAGCTGTTACGGATGTTGCTAATCTGACTTGGGAGTTGTCAATAAGATGGTAGTTGAGGTTGTTGGAATTGAGGATGTTATTTGTGAGTGTGAACAACAATCATGCATAGAATAAGAGCACATATATGTATATATCTATAGATAATGTAGGACATGCATGCATCTTTGAGCATGACATTAGAAATTGCATTTACATGCACATGCATTTGCATAGGCATTTATGAGAGCATATAAGAAATCATGCATACATTTGTTCACACTTGCGAGTAGCTCCTTGAGGGTGTAAGTGGAGTGTGGTTGGTTCTTTTAAGGTGAAAGTATATATAAAAAAAAAAGAGGTTGAAAGAACTTTCTTGTGGTGTTAAGCTGAGTGTGTAGTGGGCAAGCTACCCTTTTGGATAGGGAATAGTCTTGGATGAACAATGAGTGGTTGGTCTCAGAGTTGTGAATGTTTGAAACCAAGGTAAATACCCTGAGTTATGGTTAGTTTGGGTTGGTCATTACTAAAGGTGGGGCTGAGTTTTGCAGATTCTTTCTAGTTAAGATCTGGAGGTTGTAACAAGGTTGCAGCATGTTTTGTAGAGAAAGGCGGGTTGATGTTACTCTAAGTGACGTGAAGTTATTTTATGGAAATTATATGGAATTCTTTGTAGTATGGTGAATGTGCAGTTAGATCGGGGGTTGTAACCGATCTGGTATGGTTGGGATGGAAGTAAAATATGAGATATAGTCTGGTATAAGAGTTGTGAAATCGGGGGTTTGAATCATAGATTGTTGTGACCTTGAGATGTTTTGTTATACTATAAAGGAGGAAAGTGTACACGTTGTGTTTGCCGGATGTTGAGTTGGATATACTTCGGGTAAAGTTAGTTTTTAATGATGTTTGAGTGGTGTAATATGGATCGCTGGACAATTTATGGTTTGTAGAAATTGTTTAGTCTTATGGGTTTGTTTTTATCGAAAAGTGTTTTGAGGTTTTATGTTCAGTGGGTTCGTGTTTGTGGATGTTTCATCAATATGGTTATCGCTTTGGCAAGGTTATAAAATAAGAGATGTTGGAGCAAGTGGAAGGAATGATTCTACAAGTTTGGATTTTGTTGTGGTATAGTTAATGTAGGAGTTGGTTTGTCGATGAGTTTATAATAAAAAAAAAGTTTTGGGTTAAGTATCAAGGCACTTAATGATTTGTAGATTTTAAAATTTGAACCATGGTGTTGAGTTGGTTGTGGTGGCTAAACCTTAAGTTGGAAATATTGTCGTTGTGATGAGTATAGTATTGAGTTTGACACAAAGTTGGTAAGTCCTTGTATGATATGTTTTGCAGAATGTTAGCAACTGGGGATGACTTGGTTTACATAAGGATGCTTGCAATGAGAGTTTGTTATGTGAGATAAGCCTGGGTTGTTGTGGAGTTACAAGGGAAGATGTTCGGTTAATCTATAGGGAGACCTAGTTATATGGTGGATCTATGAGTGAAATTCAACCTTGATAAAGTTGATCGGGGATAAGTCGTGGCAAAGTGTTTGTTGAGGGTCTAGTGAAGGATATGTTCTTGGCAAGGTTTAGTTTTGTGTTGAGAATCTTTTTGTGTTATGTTAACCGCATGGTTGCTAAGGAAAGTGCTGAGATGGAATGGTATCTTGAGCAGGGCTTATGGTAATCTTATTCCATGGGTTTGGTGGTAAGTGTTGTGGTAGGAGTTGGGAAACATGTGTATTTGACTAAGCTGCTTTGGATTATGTTGAAATCATATGTAAATGTTTGTCATGCTGATAAGGTAAGTGAGTATCAATTTTCTTTGAGTTATTAGTAGTAAGGGTGCCCAAGGTTGAAGTCGGGAAAAATCATCATAAGTTTGGTAGTAAGTTCTATCGATGGTATGGAGTTTTCTTGTGAGGTTTGTAGGATCAATCCTTTGTTGGATTACGGTTTTCTTGGGTTCCTAAGTCCCATTGGAAGGATGTGTGAGTGGTGTATCTATAGCATGATAAGATTTGAAAGTTTGTAGGACCGACGTAAGTTGTTGTTTGGATGTTGGGTTTTGTCATTCATAGGTAAATGGATGATATGTTGTGACGTTGTGATATGGTTAATATGACTCATAATGAGGTTGTTATTAGCGGTGGAGTTTGCTTAAGACGATGTTGACAGTTTTGTGCAAGGTTAGTCTGTAGTTTGTTGTATGGAGTGGAGGTTGGTGAAAGGCTTAGTTGGTTACCTGGTATGTGGGACGATATCAAAAGTAAGGTTAGTTCGATGGTGACTGTGTGGAAACCGTCGCGGTTATCACGTGTTGGTTATCAACCTTATGGGGTTTTCTTTTGAGCTATGTTTTCTATAGAGGTTGAGATGGTGTGGTGGTTGGTGCATTATTGCTTTGGTGTGGGGAAAGAATTTGTTGGTTGTCCAAAGAGGGTAAGTGTGGGTTGTCTGTTGTGTATCATTCGGGGGAAACTAAGGTGATGGATGAATCTTTGAGCCGTAAGACGGCGGTTGAGTTGAGAGTGATGTTTGCTAAGTTGAGTATTTCAAAGAAAGGTGGTTGAGTGGTGGAGTTGTAAGTAAAGCCTATCTTGGTTGAGATGATAAGGTAAAACAGTTGGAGGATGAGACTTTGGTACCTTTTGTGGAGGATATTGCTGAGGGTAGACCGACCGATTATCATTTTGATGATGATGAGGTGTTGTGTTTTAGAGGTCGGATTATGGTGCCGGATAATCAGGAGTTGAGGCAAGCTATCTTGGTGGAGGCTCATACTAGTCCGTTTGCTATGCATTCGGGTAGCATGAAGATGTATAGAGATCTCAAAAGTATGTACCTTTGGGTTAGTTTAAAGAGAGATGTGACGGAGTTTGTTTCTCGTTGTATGGTGTGTCAGCGGGTGAAAGCTGAACATCAGTTCCCTGCAGGTTTGTTGCAACCGGTTCAAGTTCCGGAATGGAAATGGGAGAGAGTTACCATGGATTTTGTGACGGAGTTACCTTTAACACCGTCCAAAAAGGATTCTATATGGGTGGTTGTGGATAGGTTTACGAAGTGTGCACATTTTCTTGCCGTGCATACGACGTACTCCATGGATAAGTTGGCGGATTTGTATGTTTTTGAGGTGGTGAGGTTGCATGGTGTGCCTAAGTCGATCATATCGGATAGAGATCCGCGGTATACATCCAAGTTTTGGAGGAGTTTGCAGACAGCTTTGGTACGAGGCTTAGTTTTAGTACGGCTTATCATCCACTGACGGATGGACAGTCTGAGCGTGTTATACAGACTTTGGAGGATATATTGAGGTGTTGTATCATCGAGTTTCAAGGTTCTTGGGATAAGCAATTGCCGTTGGTAGAGTTTGCTTACAATAATAGTTTTCAGACGAGTATACAAATGGCACCGTTTGAGGCTTTATACGGGCATAGGTGTTGTACACCTTTGTGTTGGATAGAAGTGGGGCAAAAGTATGTTTCTTTGCCTCAAGTTTTAAAGATACGGATGAGAAGGTTAAGTTGATATGTGCTAAACTTAAGGAAGCTTCGGGTAGGCAGAAGTCCTATGCCGACTTAAAGCGTAGAAAGATAGAGTGTACTGTTGGGGACAAAGTTTTCTTAAGGTTTCTCCGTGGAAGAAGGTGATGAGGTTTGGACGTAAGAGTAAGTTGGGTCATCGTTTTATTGGGCCATATGAGGTGTTAGAGCCGAATGGTTGTTATCGGTTAAGGTTGCTGGTGGAGTTGAGTAAGATGCCCTATGTGTTTCAATGTATCGATGCTTCGTAAGTATCGTTCAGATCCTTTTCATGTTGTTTTAGTTGAGGAGTTTGAGTTAAGAGAGGATATGGGTTATGAGGAAGAACCGGTGAGGATTTTGGATGTGGATACAAAGATTCTTTGAGGGAAGACCATAGATTTGGTTAAAGTGCTTTGGAAACACCGAGGCGTTGAAGAAGCAACTTGGGAGTCAAGGAAAAGCATGGAGGAGTAGTTTCCTCACTTGTTTACTTTGGGTAAATTTCGAGGATGAAATTTTCTTAAGAGGGGGAGAGTTGTAACATCCCGTTTTTGGGGTTGTTAGTTAGGCTTAGTTAGGGGAATTCGATTCGGGGCGAATCGGGTTCCCCGGTTCATTAATTCCGGGAAAAATAAAATAAGGATATTTTTAATTAAGAAAATTAATAATTTGGAATATGGTTTGAAATATTAAAAATATGATTCAAATTTAAAAGAAAATAATTTGGATTTTGTAATGATTTTTAATTATGCATAATTATGCATAAATGGCCAATTTGTAATTTTTGGAAAAATTTGGAGGACCGATTTGGTGATTTTCGAAAATATGATGTTTTAGTGACTAAATTGAAAAGCAAGCTAAACTTAGAATCCTTAGAGGGCCATAAACCCATTTCTAATTTTTGATGATGATTTATTCACCAAAATATATTTTTAATTACTTTAATTTGGGTTTTTAATCATTTTCTCTCAAAACCACTTTTCTCATCTTTTTCTCTCATTTTCTCTCCACTTTCTCTTCATTTTTTCTCTTCAATTCCTTGCTGATTTTTGCATCATTTTCCACAAAGATTTACATCACTTGCATCATCTTTCCATCCTTTACAAAACCTATGCATTGATTTCATCAAATCTACATCAAATTGCAAGGAATCAAGAAGGGGAAAATCTCATATTTTTGGTGAATAGATCTTGAAGGTAATTTTCTGGATTTTTATTATTTTCTAAAGTTCTTTATTGAAATTCCCAAGTATTAGCTTGCTAATCTTTGAATAAAAACTCGATTCTATGTTTTTAATGTTAGATCTAGTGATTTTGTGATGTTTTTGTGAAATCTTTTTGGATCTTGTTTAATGCTGGAAATTAAATGAAATCAATCATGTTTCTATGTTGATTTAATGATTAATTGAGTCTTGATTTGATATTACATTAATTTAATCCCGGAATAATGCAATCGGTGTAGTTTTAAGGTGCGTTTCGGTTGTTTTATGGGCTGTTTTAGATGCTTAAATGTTGCTGGAGATATAAGGACGGTTTTGATGTGTTTTTGGATCATATTTGAGGTTGATTAGATGTTAGATTCATTACGTTTTGGGTTGATGTTGTTCGGATGCGTTTCGGCTTAGTTTTTGGTCTTTTCGGCTAAGTTTTTGGTAGTTTAATGGTGATCGGATATGGCTGTTGGTTTGAGCATGTTATGATGTGAGAATGCTCTGTTTTTAATGTTGTAGAAGAGGTACAAGAAGAAGCTTGGTTGCTGGTGCGTTTTGTGCGATCATCGGAAAGCGACAAAAGCTCGTTTCGCTTGTTGGTGAGTGGTTTTCGGATTTAAAGCGAATCGCGTTTGGTACGTTCTATTTTTGGGGGCTATAGAAGAGTGTGAAAACCTTCCATAGTTCAAGAGTAAGTAAAGTATTTGTTTTTGATGAACCGATATGAGTTTCGGCAATTTTGACAAAGGTATTTTATTGGTAATGCAATGGGATTTATGGAAGTGCATGAGCATGTTTTGAATTGATGCATACATGAGAGATACTTGCTGAAAATGCATGATTTATTTAGCATCCATGATTATGAAAAATTATGAGAAATGATTTGGAGAACCACATGGTTATTTGCCTATTATATGATGGTGCCTTTGGGCATGGCTTTGGTTCATTTGTTGAACGTATTATGCATGCTTTATGAGCAGCAAGTTATATGATTTGAAATACAATATGGTTAATTGCCTTATACATGATGGTGCCTTTGGGCATGGCTTTGGTTCATTTGTTGAATATATTATGCATGCTTCATGAGCAACAAGTTATATGATTTGAAATACAATATGGTTAATTGCCTTATACATGATGGTGCCTTTGGGCATGGCTTTGGTTCATTTGTTGAACATATTATGCATGCATTATGAGTAGCAAGTTATCATGCACATTTGATTATGATATTGGCTTAGTGACACTAACTTTAGATCCGAAACGAATGACATGTTATTAGGATTGAGTGCACTATAAAATAAAGAGAATATTGAATTTGTCTACACGCGTAACAAGGGGACTTTGTGTCTAACGTGTGTGATAGAGCCGTACAGAATATTTGCCTACACGCGTAACAAGGGGACTTTGTGTCTAACGTGCGTGATAGAGCCGCCTACACGCGTAACAAGGGGACTTTGTGTCTAAACGAGCGTGGTAGTGCTAAAGTTGACTTAGTGTCATGGTAAAGTTGACTTTGTGTCATGATGGGGACTTTGTGTCCTGACGGGACGAATATCTCAAGATCCGTGTATTCGGTGAGCTCAAAGTTCACATTAAGTGTTCACTAGAAAGCCAATATACATACATGAAATTGAGAAAAGATTTGGGCATCATTTATGAATTGTTTTGGCAAGGTTATGAGAACTCAAGGATGCATATGATTTAATGAACTTGGACAATGGAATTTTAGCATGCATGATTTAACTATGAATTGCAAATTATGTTTTCTTCATGGTTTAAAATAAATGCATTGATGATTATTTGTGGAGATACCTCACTAAGTAAGTTTGCTTAAGCTCTCTTTTCATCTTTGCAGAAAAATAAGGGCACTTGGAGCTTCGTTCGGGGCAAGGAGACCAAGGGGAAAGATCACTTTGAATTTGGTATGTTTTTGGCTAATAAATTGGGCAAGGCAATGTGTAACACAATCTATAAGAGGAGTGAGCTTTTAGGCTTTGTTTCATATTGTAATAAGACCATCATTGTTGGTTATTAATTGTTGAACTTTTGTTTTGGTTAAGTTGTTGAAGCATGTACCATCATGATTGCTATGTTGTTAATCTCTTTTTAGGGAGCATGCCTATAGCTTGAATGATTTCCATGACGTAGTTAATTATGTGCCATATGTTGTTAATCATGTTTAGAATTGAAAGTTGTTGGAAATTGCAATTTAGTCCCGGTTATCTTCCTTTGTTCGATTAAAGTACTTGTAGATATTATTTTGAGCTGAAATTTTACATGCATGCTTAAGGTTGATTTAATTTCAAGATGGTTAACTTAATTTGGATGAAGTCCTTGTATTTTGGGAAATTTATATTTTGGTCCCTAAATTAAAGAAACATGCAATTGATGATGTTAGAATGATCCGTTTGAGTTGAAATTTGCTATGAGGAACTCTTGTATGTTTAATTGATTATTGATGGAAAGAATTTATACTTTACTAATTGAATTTAAAAGTTTTACGTTTTAGTCCTTAATCTATGTTAGTGTTTAATCGGATGTTTGCTTTTAATTAATGTGTTACCGACAATGCTTTGTATGAGACCTTGTCACGTAGGAATAAGGTTATGCATCTAGCTAAGATAAAATAAAAAAACGGTTTTAGGATTGTTTATCGAATCGAACCTTCGCGGGTTTGGTTTGATATTCCCCGTGTAATCCGTTAGTACCGGTTTCGTCTAGGCCGGGCTAAGGGGGTTACAAAGCGTATGAAAATGCCAAGCTCTACAAAGAAAAACAAAAAAATGGCACAACCAAACGGTTTTGCCACGATATTTTCAGGCTGGTCAACAAGTGCTATTATTTAATTCGATATTAAAACTCTTTCCTAGGAAGCTGAAATCAACGTGGTCTAGGCCATTTGAAGTACATCATGTTTATCCATATTGAATAGTAGATATTAAAAACATTGATATTGGGACAATCTTTAAAGTTAATGGCCAAAGTCTAAAGATTTATACTAGAGCCCCTATGATGCGTGACAAACTCACTTCCTATCTTCAGGATGTCTAACATTAAAAAATTCTATGGCATTTTCAGTTTGTTGTTGTTCATAAATAACTTGTGTTATTTTATTTTATATGTTTTATTTCCTTAATTTTTTCTCATACTTTTGTTTTTTCAGGTTTATCATCAAAGCCATGAAGGCAAATGGCGGTGAAGGGGACAACACAAAAGGATGAGAAATCATAAAACCTATATTTTAGGTTTGAGCGGCAAAAAGACAATAAAGCGGGAAAATCACCTTTTATAATTATTTTAATTTTTTTCTCTCTCCACCTTTATCACCTCTATCATTGTACATTACCCTAACCACGCATCTTCCTACTCCCTTTACTGTTTTTTCTTTAATGAATTTTTGTTCCCTTCTTTCTCTGTCCTTTACACAACTCTTTCATCTTCTTCACCAAACAGTTTTACCACGACATTTTCAGGCTGGTCAATAAGTGCTCTTATTTAATTCGATGTTGAAACTCTTTCCTAGGAAACTGAAATCAAGGTGGTCTAGGTCATTTGAAGTATACCATGTTTATCCATATAGAGCAGTAGATATTAAAAACATTGTGACGAGTGCCCAAAAGGTAATTATTTACTACCCTTCTCATGGCACTTTATGCATCTACTATACTCCAACTTGAGCTGAAATATGGACTCTTTGCATAATATTAGATATTCCGTTATCACTACTTACAAAGTCAAAATTTATAGAGAATGCGGATATTATTACATATTTTGTACATGCAGGAATAGCCAGGGCCGAAGCAGCGGTGAAGCAGTGTTGAGGCCAAGGCAGGGACAAGGCCGCGACAGCATCCAGAGTGGCAACATCAACATTATAGGCGAATGAAAGACAAAAAATATAGAGAACATTGTGGAAGATGCAACGCACTAATTGGACCAGGCTAGCACACTGAAAGTCCAAGTCAAAGACTAAACGGGAAAATCTTTCTAGAAGGCTACAAACTTGGAAACATCAGATCTCATGTAGAAGACTTGCTCTCTACTCCAAGTTAGAGTCTATTTAGGAAAGGTTTGCCCTAAGTTAAGACTGTATAGAGCCTAGCCGGCCACATTGTTAGGAGAGCCAATATTAGAGAAACCCTTCCCCTAAGATTTATACTTATCGACATTATGTTCTAAATCTCTTAAGGATAGGTGAAGATTGTAGATATTAGTGAGAGGTGATTGTTTCTTGCTTCTTTGCTCTAAATGCAATAATAACGTCGAAGTTTGCTTATCCTATTGCCATTCCTTGTTCTTTCATTCAAGCTCGAGAGAAATTTGTAAGTAATCTATTTATCTAGCATCGAGAGAGTTAGATTCACGAAAGGTATAAGTACGGTGTTGACGACACTAACTCGTCCTAGAGATAGCTTAAGAGTTTCAGAAGCTAAAAGAAGTGTTGGATTGGTTGTTGATTATCGTTGATTCATTCCGAGAGGTATTGTCAAAGACCAGTCATCAACAGCGCTATAACTTAGAGATAAGCGGTGTCAACTACGGACACTTTGCAGAACTTTGATGCATCTGCCCAAGAGCAATAGATTGCCACGGTAGAGAACACTAACACTGTCGAGGTTGTATCTGCAGTACTGCCGAAGCAATATTGTGTAATTGCATTGGACAAGAAGGAGATCAATCGAATCCACTAATTGACGCAGCTGGATCCTACCCACTTTCTCTATATCGTTCTTCATCCTTTATTTTATGTTTTGATTTAGTTACTTAGTTAGACAATTCCACTTATCTGTGTTTTTACTTTATTTTTCGGGAGCAAGGGAACAAGGGGAGATATATTAAGTATACCAATTCCTGTGGAGACGATACATGATATACTTATCACTTTATTACTTGCGACATGTACACTGCACAGTTGCACTATTATTACACGCATCAAGTTTTTGGCGTCGTTGCCGGGGATTGACAACTATATTTTTGTTTTCTTTATTTTCTTGCTCTTTAACCATTCTCTAATTAACTTTAATTCTAATTATTTTTTTATTAACTTTGACTTATTTTGTATATGACCAGGGCAAACCCGAGTGGTCTATTGTATGAATTGGATCCTGAAATCGAACGCATAGGACACCATCTAAGGCGCAACCTGTTTCAAGTCATGGATGATCCACCAAGAGGACAAATTCCAACTGTTGGTCATAATGTACTGCCACCATCAATGCTACAGCAGCCACAACCGCGACAATTGCCGAGGCAGCTAACTGTTAGAGACTTTCTAATGCAAGACCTAAACGAAACTAAACCCTGGCGTAGTCACCTCGGAAATTGAAGCAACTCACTTTGAGCTCAAACCAGTGATGTTCAACATGTTGAACACAACTGGACAGCTTAGTGGGTATGCTACTGAAGATGCAAGGCAGCATCTTAAATCTTTCATGGAAGTGTGCAATTCTTTTAAAATTCAAGGAGTCCATGAAGATATTTTAAGATTAAAGTTATTCCCCTATTGACTGAGGGATAGGGCGAAAACTTGGTTAAATAGCATCCCAGCAGGATCCATAGGATCTTGGGATGAACTCTGCCGAGAATTCATTACGAGGTTCAACCCGACAAATCTCTATGATCACATCCGTAATGAAATCACATCATTTCGACGGGATAATGATGAACCAATGCATGAGGCGTGGGAACGCTACAGAGAATTGTTAAACAAATGCCCATTACATGTTTTTCCCTTATGGACGCAAGTCTCCATGTTCTATAATGCCACCAATGCCTCTACAAGGATGATGCTAGATGCTTCCGCAAATGAGACACTTTTGGATAGAGCACCCGAGGAGGCCATTGAGATTCTGAACAAACTCGCAAGGAACGACTTCCAGTTTCCTACATCAAGGCGAGGAGAAATGGGACGCCATGCCATGGCCCATGAATTAGACACAACTAGTTCGGTGGCAACACAATTGGCTTCTCTGACCAAGATGGTTCAGAATATGCAAGCCCAGCAAAATATACATGAGGTTAAGGTAGTCAACTCATCTGATTACATGCAAGATGAGGAAACCAACCTATATGTTGGAAATTATAACATGAACAATCATATGATGTCCAACAATTACAATCCATCCTAGAAAAGGCATCCAAACTTTTCATGGAGTAACCCCAACAATGCCTTAAATCCAGTCACCAAGCCCCTGGATTCCATCA
Source organism: Abelmoschus esculentus (assembly GCA_035048815.1). NCBI lineage: Eukaryota > Viridiplantae > Streptophyta > Magnoliopsida > Malvales > Malvaceae > Abelmoschus > Abelmoschus esculentus. The sequence goes on along the minus strand of JAUCBN010000008.1, from coordinate 16,067,426 downwards.
ACAAAGTCAGAACCTGCCGCAGCAGCACACTCAGCAGTCCATGCCGCAGCAGCATTTCGAACAACAACAGTCTCTGAACGCACTAACAGATTCTCTTACGGTATTCATGTCAAAGACTGATTCATACATGGCCGAGAATAGCCGCTTTATGAAGCGTAATGATGACTTCATGAACCGAACTAAGATGAGACTGTAGAACCAGGAGGTTGCAATCAAGTCTTTAGAAACCCAAGTTGGTCAATTTGCCCAACGACAAAACACTCGACCACCAGGGGGTTTACCTAGCAATAATGAGGTTGCTAAGGTGTTAGGCCACGAGCAATGCAAGGTAATTATGACAAGAAGTGGCCTACAATTAAAAGATAAAGAAGGGCCCTCAACCGATAGAGTCTAACCAGAAAAGCAACATCACGAGGACTCAGAAGCTGAGCAGGACCTTGCCGAAAGCAGTGCACCAGCAGTAGAACTAGCATTAACTGAACATCCTGCCGAGGCAGCTACAGATAAGTTCACCCCAGGCATTAAACTCAATATCCAAGGAAACCTGGAGGACATAAGACCACCACCTCCGTTCCCGCAGAGGTTAAAAAAGCATAAACAGGATCACCAATTTCGGAAATTCCTAGACATCTTAAAGCAAGTCCATATAAACTTGCCATTAGTTGAGGCTATTAAACAAATGCCCAACTATGCCAAGTTCTTAAAGGACATAGTATCCAAACGATGAAGGCTAGGGGAATTTGAAACGGTGGCAGCCACTGAAGGTTGTATGGACATGCAACATAATCGCTGGCCGCCTAAGCTAAAGGATCCTGGATGCTTTACAATCCCCTGTGTGATTGGGTATGGTTACGAAGGAAAGACCCTATGCCACTTGGGAGCAAGCATCAATCTAATGTCCAAATCGGTTTTTCAAAAACTTGGAATAGGGCGAGCAAAACCAACAATAGTACTGCTCCAACTTGCGGATCGGTCCTATGTGCATCCTGAAGGCAAAATCGAGGACATTCTGGTTAATTTCGACAAGTTTATATTTCTTGTCGACTTTCTTTTCCTTGATTTTGAGGTTGACGATAATGCACCGATCATATTGGGTCGACCTTTCCTTGCTACTGGATGCAGCAGCATCGATGTGGAAAATGGCGAGCTCACGATGCGGATAAACGATTAACAAGTCAAGTTGAACGCCTTCTATAATCTCACAAATTCAGACGCTCCAGTAGAATGTAAGGCTCTCCATACACCAGACCAGGGTACTAAAACATCCTGCCTGGGTAGCACGCTTGACAGACTATTTGGTAAGCGAATAAAGCCCAAATGAGAAGTCAAATGCACTGAAGGGACTGGCCAACACGCGAAGGAAGAAACGAGCCAGAAAGAGATAATCAAATTGGGAGATACATTCACATGCACTCCACAAGTAACATAATCTTTTCCCTTCCATTTTATTTATTATATTAGGACTAGTTTTATATGTTGTTATATCTTATTTTTAGTATTTTATGTTTTTAAGTTTTTTTAAGATAAATAAAGCAACAAATGCAGAAAAATTATTTCACAGCAGGAAGTCTGCTACCGCGACAGTGCACTGTGTTAGAGGCGTAGAAATCCTAACGGGCAGAAACAGTGTAACGGCTCTCTACCGAGAAATCTGCTGCGGCAGTAACTATTCAGCAAGGCAGTAAATGCCTAACGGCTAATTTTTAACAGTCTTATTTTTTTACATCCTATATAAACAACTCCCTTGCTTAGAATTATCCACTCTTGCATTCTTGCTAATGTTTTGTCTTTCACAATCTTGCTCTTTATTACTTTAGCTCTCATCTACTTCTTGAAATTTTCAGCAATCTTTTCAAGTACACCAGATTTCGCTCAAGGCACTCAATAACTACAATCATGTCCGCTTACAACTGCTTTTACCCTGCTGCCACTAAAGAGCGATTCAACCGTTCTTTTGTTGCTCGATAGCTTTGGGAGGAGCAAGGATTTCAACACTTAGATGAAGATAATTACGGCATCGAACAGTTCTTGTTCGACAAAATCAATTACCAAGATTGGGAAATCTTCTTTCTCCAACCTCCCCCAGCGGATGCCATGATCTTTCGAGAGTTTTATACCCACATGCCGAGTGAAGAAAATTTATATGTCCACTTTCGAGGGAATCCAGTCACTCTTAATGCCGAAGCAATCAACCAACGCTATGGCCTCACTCCATTATCCAATGCACATAGTGATTTTGAGGCGGAGGTCACCGATATCGACTTCGAGCTAGTCAAAGATGATCTTTGTTATGATGATACCCCTTGGGAGACCGGTAACCATAGAGGATCTATAACAAGATTGAGCCTCAAATCCGAGGCTAAGATGTGGTGCACCTTTGTCTAAAGACGTCTAATGCCTACATCACATAACAGCACAGTCAAAAGGAGACGTTTGGTGCTCATCCAGTCCATAATCAACAAGAGGACCATCAACGTTGGAGAAATTATTCTTCAAGAAATTTATGATTGCGGTAAGAAAGACAAAGGCCCTTTATGTTTCCCTTCTTTAATCTCTGCTTTGTGTATTGCTGCAGGTGTATCAGTCGAGGCTATAGACGAGTACACACCGAATCGGCCGGGATGGTCTAAAGATTTCTGTCTCTAAGTTATGTAGATAACGCAGGCAGAACCTGCCTAAGAAACACCGCAAAAGTTCACTGTAGACTTTACTGCTAGAGGGCAGTACTCGGCAGAAGTACCCACATCTGCTCAGGGCCCTACCGCAGTATACCCTTACCAAGAAATTTTGCAGAGGATGGTAACCATGGACCTTCGCCAGCAATGCTACATAGAGTACTAGTGCGACTTCAACACATCTCTCGCCCACATGATGATGACAAGCTTCCCAAATCAAGGGGCGCAATTCCCAGAATTCCCAGCTTACATCTTTATCACTGTCGCCCCTTATACCGAGATACCACCTACCCCAGGGCCACAACCATTTTTCTAATCACGGCCGCCTCAACAGTTTCATACTACTGGACCTTCCAGGCCAGCTAGATCTGCCGGAGTATCCTCTACCAGCCAACGACCGTCCAAGAGGCGAGTTGTTTTTAACTCTCCCCAACGGGAACCAATCCCTATGCCCAGTCTCAGTAGAGACACTCTGTCTTGCGAGATTTACGAATACCACAGTTCGTCACATGAACCAGCAATACCCACTGCCACGGTAGGGGGTGGGACAAAAATTATTCACATAAAAAATATTGATGAAGTGGAAGAAGGAGATGAAGTTATTGCACCACCGCATCACACACCGTCCAGTCGAGTTTAGCCACATCGGCAAGCCAAACAACAACAATTACCAGCATAAGGATCTAGACGGAAAGAGTCAGCAACACGGCCTAGGAGACTGCTTCGTGCAAGCAGTACCTCGAAATCATTATAAATAATTTTTTATGCTTCTCTCTATTTCCTTATTGAAATTGTTGTTTATATTATATGTTGAGCTTTGGGGATAATGCTCGGTTTGAGTTTGGGGGTATTGTAGGTGCAGAAGCACTGCCGCAATAACCCACTACAACGACATTACGATGAAAAAGGGAGTATTTTTTTTGAAATTTTTTTTGCAATATTCTATTTTCTTGAATTATTGTTTTTAATCTTGCACTGCTATACATCAGCTTTGCTCCTTTAAGGCTATAGAAATCTTTCTCCTTACTATGACCAAGTTCTGTTTTGAAGGGATAACCATAGGATACTCATGGAATAAAACTTAGAAGCTTGCTTTAGGGTTAGAAAGAAAATAAACACTTTTTGGACTTGCTTGATTTAGAGTTCTTTTAATAAACTTAGGTGATAAAGACTTAGAATCTTTTGGAAAAATAACTAGAGGTGTCTATCACTATCTCTAGTTTTGCTCTCCTTCATGCTAGAGGTGCCCGAAATTGGCTCTTGTATGCTAAATAGGTGGTTAAAAAGAAAAAAATATAAGAAAAAGAAGAAAATAGAAAACACATATCTTGAGGTGCCCAAAATTGTCTCAAGACTTGTTGTTTTAAGGAGACAGCTTTAGTCCAAATTCTATTTGTCTCGAACTTAGAGTTTATCTAAGAAAGCCTTGAATCAACCTTGTCCATAAAACGCACACACTCACCTAGCCTTATAGCTTATTTTTTAGTAAAATTCCTTGGGTAAACTAGTGGCTAAAACGGAGAAATAGTCATGACCATGGTGGGAAGAATAGATGGAAAAGTAAGACCAAAAGGGAGTAAGATTCGATAATTTGATGTCTTGCATTGCTCGAAGACAAGCAATAGTCCGAGTTTGGAGGTATTTGATGACTACCCAAAAGGCAGTTATTTACTACCCTTTTCATGGCACTTTATACATCTACTATACTCCAACTTGAGCTGAAATATGGACTCTTTGCACAATATTAAATATTTCGTTATCACTACTTACAAAGTCAAAATTTATAGAGAATGCGGATATTATTACATATTCTATACATGCAGGAATATCCAGGGCCGAAGCAGCGGTGAAGCAGTGTTGAGGCCAAGGCAAGGACAAGGCCGCGATAGCATCCAGAGTGGCAACATCAACATTGTAGGCGAATGAAAGATAAAAATATAGAGAACATTGTGGAAGATGCAGCGCACTAATTGGTCTATGGAAGATCATGTTACCTCATAGTCGGACTAGAGCATAAAGCTTATTGGGTAATTAAGAAGCTCAATTTTTATGTCCAACTAGCTGAAGAAAGAGGACTCTTAGAATTGGATGAGATGAAAAATTTTAGAGCCCAAGCGTATGAAAATGCCAAGCTCTACAAAGAGAAAACAAAAAACTGGCACAACCAAACGGTTTTGCCATGACATTTTTAGGCTGGTCAACAAGTGTTATTATTTAATTCGATATTAAAACTCTTTCTTATGAAGCTGAAATCAAGGTGGTCTAGGCCATTTGAAGTACATCATGTTTATCCATATTGAGTAGTGGATATTAAAAACATTGATATTGGGACAATCTTTAAAGTTAATGGTCAAAGTCTAAAGATTTATACTAGATCCCCTATGATACGTGACAAACTCACTTCTTATCTTCAGGATGTCTAACATTAAAAAATCCTATGGCATTTTCAGTTTGCTGTTGTTCATAAATAACTTGTGTTATTTTATTTTATATGTTTTATTTCCTTAATTTTTTCTCATACTTTTGTTTTTTCAGGTTTATCATCAAGCCATGAAGGCAAACGGCGGTGAAGGGACCACACAAAAGGATGAGAAATCATAAAATCTATATTTTCGGTTTGGGCGGCAAAAAGACAATAAAGCGGGAAAATCACCTTTTATAATTATTTTAATCTTTTTTTCTTTGCAACTTTATCACCTTTCTCATTGTACATTACCCTAACCGCACATCTTCCTACTCCCTTTACTGTTTTTTCTTTAATTAATTTTTATTCCCTTCTTTCTCTCTCCTTTACACAACTCTTTCATCTTATTCACCAAACGGTTTTACCACGACATTTTTAGGCTGGTCAACAAGTGCTCTTATTTAATTCGATGTTGAAACTCTTTCCTATGAAGCTGAAATCAAGGTGGTCTAGGTCATTTGAAGTACACCATGTTTATCAATATTGAGCAGTAGATATTAAAAACATTGTGACGAGTGCCCAAACGGCAGTTATTTACTACCTTTCTCATGACACTTTATGCATCTACTACACTCCAACTTGAGCTGAAATATGGACTCTTTGCACAATATTAGATATTCCGTTATCACTACTTACAAAGTCAAAAGTTATAGAGAATGCGGATATTATTACATATTCTGTACATGCAGGAATATCCAGGGCCGGAGCAGCGGTGAAGCAGTGTTGAGGCCAAGGCAGGGACAAGGCCGCGACAGCATCCAGAGTGGCAACATCAACATTGTAGGCGAATGAAAGACAAAAATATAAAGAACATTGTGGAAGATGCAGCGCACTAATTAGACCAGGCTAGCATAATGAAAGTCCAAGTCAAAGACCAAACGGGAAAATCTTTCTAGAAGGTTACAAACTTGGAAACATCAGATCTCATGTAGAAGACTTGCTCTCTACTCCAAGTTAGAGTCTATTTAGGAAAGGTTTGCCCTATGTTAAGACTATATATAGCCTAGCCGGCCACATTGTTAAGAGAGCCGATTTTAGAGAAACCCTTCCCCTAAGATTTATACTTATCGACATTATGTTCTAAATCTCTTAGGGATAGGTGAAGATTGTAGATATTAGTGAGAGGAGATTGTTTCTTGCTTCTTTGCTCTAAATACAATAACAATATCGAAGTTTGCTTATCCTATTGCCATTCCTTGTTCTTGCATTCAAGCTCGAGAGAAGTTTATAAGTAATCTATTTATCTAGCATTGAGAGAGTTAGATTCACGAAAGGGATAAGTACGGTGTTGACGACACTAATTCGTCTTAGAGATAGGTTAAGAGTTTCAGAAGCTAAAAGAAGTGTTGGATTGGTTGTTGATTATCGTTGATTCACGCTGAGAGGTATCGTCAAAGACCAGTCATCAACAACGCTCTGACTTATAGATAAGTGGAGTCAACTACGGACACTTTGCTGAACTTTGAAGCATCTACCCAAAAGCAAGAAATTGTCGCGGCAGAGAACACTAATGCTGTCGAGGTTATATCTACAGTACTGCCGAAGCAGTGTTGTGTTGTTGTATTGGACAAGAAGAAGATCAATCGAATCCATTAATTGACGCAGCTGGATCGTACCCACTTTCTCTATATCGTTCTCTATCCTTTATTTTATGTTTTGATTTAGTTACTTAGTTAGACAATTCCACTTATCTGTGTTTTTACTTTATTTTTCAAGAGTAAGAGAACAAGGGGAGACATATTAAGTATACCAATCCCTGTGGAGACGATACACAGTATACTTATCACTTTATTACTTGCAACGTGTACACTACACAATTATGCTATTATTACACGCATCACATTAATATTGGGACAATCTTTAAAGTTAATGGTTAGCGTCTAAAGATTTAAATTGGAGACCCTGTGATGCATGACAAACTCACTTCTTATCTTTAGGATGCCTGACATTCAGAAATGCTACGACATTTTGAGTTTGCTGTTGTTCATAAATAACTTGTGTTATTTTATTTTGTATGCTTTATTTTCTTAAGTTTTTCCATACTTTTATTTTTTTTAGGTTTATTATCAAGCCATGAAGACCGACGGCGGTGAATGGGACCACACAAGAGGATGAGAAGTCATAAAACCCTATTTTTTAGGTTTGGACGACAAAAAGACAAAAAAGCGGGAAAATCACCTTTTACAATTATTTTAATATTTTTCTCTCTCTACCTTTATCACCTCTATCATTGCACATTACCCTAACCACATGTTTTCCTACTCCTCTTACCGTTTTTACTTTAATTAATTTTTTTCCTTTCTCCGTCTCTCCTTTACACAACTCCTTCATCTTGTTCATCCTTTACCCTAGCCGTACATCTCCATAACCCAAAGCTTCTACCTTTTTCTCCTTTTTCTTATCTTTTTCGAGCTAAAATGATACGATCAAGACCCTCTAGTTTTGCTCCACCCCCTACAACCATCTTTAAGGATAATGAAGCCGAAGAAAGGTTCAAAACTTTAAAGAACCACGAGCTCTTCTTCAAGATAGGGTTTGTGTTTTTTAGTGCAAATTTCAGGAAGGAAGTCAATGAAGTTGTGCAACACCACCATTGGAAGCGGTTCACAGCTCATCCGGGCAACGTAAATGTCACACTTGTCTGAGAGCAATATGGAGAGTATAAAGGGTTGTAATATTGCTTTGGACTTGTTGGGTTGGTACTTAAACCTTTGATGCATTGGTTTTGTTGATATTTGATTATTGGAAGTTTAGAATGCGTCACGGGCCGCAAGTTAGGGTCTGAGACATTGGCATCACATGGTGTGATTTGGCCTACCCAAGGTATTCCAAGGGTGATTTTGGGCTCGATAAGACCACCAACGTTGGTCTGATCAAGGGAGTGTTCTAGAAGGATTATCCATCCAATATGTGTGAACATATTATATGAACATAGAAGATTCTTTCTATAGTTAGGTGGGAATATTCCTAGAATTATGCTTTCTAAATGGATAAGGTTAGATCTTAATCATTGATGTAAATCTATATAGACCGTAGGATCGAGGAAAGTTCAAGCATAAAAAGAGTCCTTCCCCACCTCATTTGATGTATAAGAGTATTCCAAGTTTTAGAGGAATAAATGCATTTTCTCTTAAATCCTCTGAGTGTTATTTCTTTATTCTTGAAGTGTTCCTCCTCGCTCATCTCTTTTGATTCGTTTCCGTTTAGAATGCTTCACATTTGTTGGTGCTTGGAAAGTTTAATCTTCTAAAAGTGTTGAGAAGGCTTACTTGGGAGTTTGTCTTAAGTCACATCTTCTAAGACCGTATGTTGGACTAGTTTCAAAGTCTAGCCGAGTGACAAGTGGTATCAAAGCATTGTTCGACAAACGTTTTGGTCGTTCGAGGTACTAAACATTGAGTTTGATATGGCAACAAAGAGGGAGACTATTTTTGTTACTGGGCAAAAGGGTATGGAAACCCAAACTAACAAAGAAAGTCGAGGTAACTCAAGAGACAAGTTGTATATACTTGAGAACAAGGTTTTTAGGCTTGAGGGATCTGTGAAGGATTTTGTGGAGTGACTCGACATGGCGGACACATACCTCAAGGAACTGGATGACCAAGGTGACCTGCTGGAGGAGAAGAGAAATGCTCTCGAAGTCAATTTTAAGGCATTGAGGGTGAAAATGTTGGGACTCAATACGGATGTTCTGGTTTATCAGGCTGCTATACGGAACGGTATGTTAAATCCAGCAACACCTAAACCAATTAAGGATATCCTAAAACTAAAAGAGTTCAAGGAAACCCGATCGGCAAAAGATTTTTTGAACTTCTTTTGGTGCATGGAGAAATACTTCTAGGGAATGACATCACTGACGACGCCGAGAATGTAAACACTGTTATTGTTTATTTGACTTATGTTGCCTTGCTATGGTAACGACGTAAGTTCCTGGATGTGAGTAATGGAGGCACTATTGTAAGAACCTAGGCAGAGTTCCAAGCGAAGTTGAAAGAGTAGTTTTGTCAGAGTAACACTAAGCAACATGCTAGATTCAAGTTTAGGAGGCTTCCATATGAAGGATCCATTTTGGATTACATTCAAGAGTTTAGCGAGCTAAAACTCTTGATACTCGGCTTGTGTGAGAAGGATGCACTTTTCAAATTTATGGACAGACTGAAACCATGGGACAAGACTGAGTTAGAGTGACGGGATGTCAAAGAACTTTCTAAAGCCCTAGCCATTGCGGAGCCCTTGATTAAGTACGGTGGATACAATCCCATGGTATCCAATTCTTCCAATCCCCATGGTAATGGCATTGTACAAGAGACGAGAATGTTTCTGAAGATAATAGCGTTGATGGCAAGTCATCGACCAAGTCCAACCGACATGACAAGCAATATGAGCGGAAGTATTGAGGTACAATACGGTGCTACCATTATGATGGTCCACAGGTAGTGAAGGACTGTCCGAGCAAGAAGAGTCGCCTCGATGATATAGTCCATCAAGATGACAAATCAAATGGTGAGACAGGTAGACTTGGTGCAATCGCCAGCTTCAAAGGAGGAAAGCTAAGGGTGAGTCGCAAGTGTTACCGTTGTAAGGGGCCTCATTTAGCGCGTGAGTGCCTGATTGAGTTAAGGAGTCCAAGGAGGATGAGCCTGAGAGTGATGAGGCTGTGAAGCTTGGCTCGATGATTTTTAGTTTTGCCAAGAAGAAAGGCAAGAAGAGGAATGGTTTGATGTTTGTCGACATCAACGTGGAGGGACGATCGAAGATTGTTTTGGTGGACATCGTGGCAAGCGACCTGTTCATGTCCAAGAATGCTGAAGATGATCTTGGTCTTAAATTTGTGAAGTCAACAGACAAGATCAAGACTGTGAATGCCAATGAAGCTCATGTTATAGGGATAGTGCGGAGAGTTGAGCTGCAAATCGTTGATTGGAAGTCCAAGGAAGACTTCAAGGTAATCGAATTAGATGACTTTGATTTTATTTTGAGATTGAACTTCCTTGAACGTATTCAAGCAATCATCATTCTGTGTGCCAACATCGTATGCATCTTAGATTCGAGACAACATTGTGTTGTACCCGTACGACGAGATATCGGGCAAGGGACCAAGAAGCTAATAGCTATTTAGCATGTCGAGGATGCTCCAAGCCGAGGAGTCATCGAGTTAGAGGCAATTATTTGGGATATTTACTTGGTGGGGCATGAGTTTCCCGAGCTTGTTGTCATGGAAGTCGTCGAGGAGCCATCCATGTGCAAGGTGGGCAATGCATCGAACTTCAAGGGTTTCGAAGTTTCGATGGGTATTGCATTACCAAGGTGAAATAGGGTGTCAAGCTTCAGAGATGAAGGATTGACATGTAGAGAAAATGTCGAGTCAATGAGCGTGGTATCTCTTGAACATAGAAAGAGTCATCAAGATTTGACCGGTATGGTTGATTTTACATCGCACTACAAGTTGAGGTGAGCATACCTTATAGGGGGATAACTGAATCAGAGTTCGGTGCTCTTTATGGGTAGAGCGGTTCTTATGGGGAATATTCAAGCCATATTTTGATACAGAGGCAAGCCAAGGTGGGAGAGAAGCACCAGGATCGATCTTAGACTTGTTTGAGTGGCACAACAAGGGTGTCACCAAGTTTAGCGGGGGAGAATGTCACGGGCTGCAGGTTGGGGTCCGAGACTTTGGCATCACATGGTGTGATTTAGTCTGGCCAAGATATTTAAAAGGTGATTTTGGTCTCGAGAAGACCACTAACGTTAGCCCGTTCTAGGGAGTGTTCTAGAAACCTTATCCATCCAAGGTGTGTGAGCACATTGTGTGAACACAAAAGATTCTTTTCATAGTTAGGTAGGAATATTCCCAGAATTATACTTTATGAAAGGATAGTGTTAGATCTTAGCCGTTGATGTAAATCTGTGTAGACTGTAGGATCTAGGGGAGTTCAAGTATAAATAGGGCCTTCTCCACCCCTTTTTATGTATAGAGTATTCCAAGTTTCCGAGGAATAAAAGCATTTTCTCTTAAATCTTCTAAGTGATCTTTTTTTGTTCTTGAGCATTCTTAAAGTATTCTTTCTCGCTCATCTCTTTTGATCCGTTTCTACTAAGAATGCTTTGTGTTTGTCGATTCTTGGAAAGTTTGACCTTTCGAAAGTTTTGAGAAGGCTTACTTAGGCGTTTGTCTTGAGTCACATCACTTAAGGCCTCACGTTGGGTTGGTTTCAAAGTCTAGCCATTTAATAAGTGGTATCAGAGCCTTGTTTGAGCATCGTTTAGGCTGTTCGAGGTACGAATCATCAAGTTTGAGATGGCACCAAAGAGGGAGATTATGCTATTGTTGGCCAAAAGGGTGTGGAAATATAGGTTAACTTAAGGGACAAGTTGTTTATATTTGAGGAGAAGGTTTCCAACCTTGAGAGATCTATGGAGGATTCTATGGAGCAACTCGACATGGTGGACACACGCCTCGAGGAACTGGATGACTAAGGTGATCAGTTGAAGGAGAAGAGAAATGCTCTCGAAGGTAAGTTTGAGGCATTGAGGATGTAAATGCTAGGACTCAAGGCGAAAATTCTGGTTTATTAGGTTGCTATACAGAACGGTGTGTTAAATCCAACAACACCTAAGCAGTGAAGGATATCCCAAAATTAAAAGAGTTCAAGAGAACCTGGTCGATGAAAGATGTTGAGAACCTCATTTGGTTCATGGAACAATACTTCAGAGGAATGAGCATCACTAACGATGCTGAGAAGGTAAACACTATTGTTGTTTATTTGACTGTTGTTGCCTTGTTATAGTGGGGACGTAGGTGCTTGGATGTGAGTATTGGAGGCATGATTGTAGGAACCTGTACAGAGGACAGAGTTGAAATAGCAGTTTTACCCAAGTAACACTGAGCGAGAAGCTAGATCCAAGTTCAAGAAGCTTCGACATGAAGGATCCATTGCGGATTATATTCGAGAGTTTAGCAAGCTATAACTCTTGATACTCGGCTTGTGTGAGAAGGATGCACTTTTCACATTTATGGACGAACTGAAAACATAGGCCAAGACTGAGTTAGAGTGGCCGGATATCAAAGAACTTTCCAAAGCCCTCGCCATTATAAAGTCCTTGATCTAGTTTGGTGGATACAAACCCATGGAATCCAATTCTTCCAAGCCCCATAGCAAGGGCATTTGTAGAAGAGACGAGGATTTTTTCGGAGATAGTGGCGATGATTGCAACCCATCGACCAAGTCTAACATGTATGACAAGAAATATGAGTGGAAGGATTGAGGTATAATACATTGCTACCATTGTGATGGTCCACACGTAGTGAAGGACTATTCAAACAAGAAGAGCCGTCCCAATACCATAGTTCATCAGGATGGCGAATCAGATAGTAAGATAGATAGACTTGGTGCAATCATCAATGTTAAAGGAGGAAACTCAAGTGTGAGTCGCAAGTGGTACCGTTGTAAGAGGTTGCATTTAGTGCGAGTGTAACACCCCGATCCGGATGTCACATTGGGCCTCCGGCCCAAAACCTGTATTTCAAAATTTCTTTTAAAAGTCCAACAAGTAAATTGATGCGTGCAATAAAAGCGCAATCTGTATAGTGTACACGTCGCAAGTAATAAATAATAAGTATTTATCGTGTATCGTCTCCACAGGGACTGGTGTATTTAATATGCCTCCTTCTGTTTCCTTGCTCCTAAAGTTTAGTAAAATAAAGAACACAGGTAAAAAGGTTTGTTTGAATAATTAAAGAACAAAAGCTTAAATAAAAGGTTGAGAACGAATAGAGAGAATGGATAGAGGATCCAGTTGTGTCATATAGTGGATTCAATTGATCTGTTCTTGTTCAATACAATTGCACAACACTGTCTCGGCAGCACTACAGATACTGCCACGGAAGTGTTAGTGTTCGCTGCGGCGGTAATCTCTTACTCTTGGGCAGTTTAATCAAAGCTTGACAAAGTGTCCTTAGATGCCCCCGCTTATCTCTAAGTCGAAGTACTGTTGATGACCAATCTTTGATTATACCTCTCGGCATGAATCAATGATAATCAACAACCAATCCCACACTTCTTTTAGCCGTTGACACTCTTAACCTATATCTAGGCCGAGTTAGTGTCTATAAAACCGAACTTATCCCTTTCGCGAATCTAACTATCTCGATATTAGATAAATAAATTATTTACAAACTTCTCTCTCGAGCATGAATGCAAGAACAAGGAATGACAATAGGATAAACAAACTTTGATGTCCTTATTGTATTGAAACGAGGAAACAAAATACAATCCTCTCGCACTGATATTCAACAACCTTCACCTAACTCTAAGAAAGCTTAGAACATATTGTAAAAGAATAACACAATTCTTAGGGTAAGGTTTTCTCTTCAATTCGGCTCCCTAACAAGTTAGTCGGCTAGTGTATTTATAGTCTTAACCTAGGGTAAATCTTTCCTAAGTAGAATACAACTTGGAGTAAGGAGCAAGTAATAAAAGTATAATATTTCCAAGTTTAATTCTATCAAGAAAACTACTCTCGCGTGGCCTTTGACTTGGTCTTTTCACATGCTAATCTGCTCCAATCCAAACGCTTAATGTCCAGAAATTCTTAGCTTATTTTTCTCTTTTAATCGCCAAGCATCAGTATTGGGGCTTCTGCTGTCGTGGCATTGCTTCCGCCTTCGGCATTGTTGCTGCCTCGGCAATGGTTTTGCCTTCGGCACTGTTGCTGCCTCGACAGGCATTTCCTACAACTACACAAAAACATGCCATAAAGCCTTCTTTTCTTATAGATATCATCATTATAAGCTGTGGCAACACAATGTCAGTTATTGAGCAATAAGTATATGTATCAGCTTGAATTAGTGGGTAATAAGTACATATTGTTTAGAAAAAGAATAGTAAATAATAGCCTTTTAGGTACTAATCAAATACCCCCAAACTCGAACTATTGCTTGTCCTCAAGCAATGCAAAACATTAATTTGCCGAACCTTATTCTTTCTTGGTCTTACTTTTCCATCTATTCTCCCCACCATAAATATGCCTATCTTTCAGTCCTAGCCTTTAGTTTAGTCAAGGATTTGTACTCGGAAACAAACTATAAGATTACGTGAGTGTGTGGCTTTTTTGTGGACAAGGTTGATTAAAGGCTTTCTTAGATAAACTCTAGGTTCAAGATAAATAGACTTAGAATGGTTATTTTTCTTCTAAAAACATCAATCACTTGAGCTTCTTTTGGGCACCTCAAGAGTTGTGATTCCTTTTGAGATCCATTTTGTTTTTCTTTCTTATTTTCTTTCTTTAGGCATACTAGAGCCGGTTTCGGGCACCTCTAGCATGAAGAAGAGTAATTTCCTAGAGCCAGTGATAGGCACCTCTAGTCACATTCCTTAGAATCTAAGTCTTTATCACCTAAGTTTATTAAAAGAACTCCTAAATCAAATAAGTCCTAAAAGTGTTTGCTGTTTCTAACCTTATAGTAAGCTTCTAAGTTCTATTCCTTCTAAGTCCTAAAAGATTTCTATTGCCTTAAAAGAATAAGCTAAGGCAAAGCTGATGTAAGGCAGTGCAAAAGTAAAGATAATTGTTTCAAGTAAAGGCAGGTGTATATATTGTAAAAAAATTCAATGAAGGCATCAAATTACTTCCTTTTCTGGTATTGTTGCGGCAGTGGGCTACCCTCGGCAGTACACTCATATACCCGCAAACTCAATCTGAGTATTGTCCTCAATACTCCAATCATACAGGAAGTAATTAAAAAATAATAAATAAAGAAAAGGTAGTAAATCATTCGGATTCCGAAGAGCTGCTGGAAATAACGGCCCTTCTAGGTTTTCCTGCCAATGCTTCTATTCTGAACCCTTGTCCTAGTGAGTGTTGTATTTTTGCCAGTCAGGGCGGCTACAGTTTTTTGGGTGTTAGCTTCTGCCTTGGGGAAGTAACTTCCTTGCCTTCTTCTTCGTCACTAATTACTTCTGTCTACATTATGTGCGTTCCTCCTTCTGTCTCGGCATATGGGACTCCTTGCTGAGCATGCGATGAATTTTGATGGACATACTCATCGATCTCCCTAGAGAGACTATTCCTAGAGAAGCTGCCCATTGGGATGGGGCGGTTTGGTGGAGAGTTGTAAACAACTTTCCTTTTTTATGGCCACCTGCTGGTGGATGATACCGTGTCAGTGTCCGCCGGTCTGGATGGTTCGGCAGTATGGAATTGTTGTTATGGTCTTGCAGTGAAGAATGGTCTTGGCCCTAGGGAAGGGGTAGTTTCTGTGTAGGGTGCAGCAATAACAAATATGTTTGCTGGGAATTCTGGAAACTACATTCCTTGAGTGGGGAAATATTGGGTCATCATGTATGCAAGAGTGTTGTTGAAATCTCTCTTGTACTTTATGTATCATTGATGTCGAAAGTCCATGTCTGTCATCTTCTGCAGAATCTCCTGATATGGATCTACTGCGGCAGCGGCTTTGGTAGTGCTAGGTATATCTGTCGTGTACTACCCTTCGGCATTATAGTCGGCAGTGAACTGTTGAGGTGTTGTTTGCACTGGGTCTGCTTGCGTTATCTGTATCACTCAGTGACAGAATTCTGTAGTCCAGCCTTGCCATTGATTTGTGTATTCATTTGTTTTTTCTATTGGGACACCTACAGCAATGCACAAGGCAGAGACTACATAGGGAAAATATAAAGGATCTCGTTCTTTCTTACCGCAATCATAAATTTCTTGAAGAATAATCTCTCCAACATCTATGGTCCGCTTGTTGATGATTGATTGCATGAGAACCAATATTCTTCTATCAACTGTGTTGTTGTGTGAGGTAGGTATGAGACGTCTCTTGACAATTGTGCACCAAAGCTTGACTTTGGGTTTTAGGCTGAGCCTTGTTATACAACCCCTATGGGCACCGGTTTCTCATGGAGTATTGTCGTAACAAAGTTTATCCTTGATTACTTCGTAATCCATATTAGCGGTTTCTTCATAGAATTCACCATGTTCATTGCGTATGGGGACAAGGCCATAGTGCTGGTTGATTGCCTCGGCAGTAAGGGCGACTGGCTTGCCCCGGTAGTGAACATACAGGTTGCCCTCGCTCGGTATATGTGCGTAAAATTCAAGCACAATTGTTGCATTTGCTGGGGGAGGCTATAGGCAGAAGATTTCCCAATCTTGATATTTGATTTTATCAAACAGGAATTGTTCAATGCCATAGTTGTGTTCATTCGAATGTTGAAATCCTTGCTACTCCCATAACTGTCGAGCAACAAACGATCTATTAAATCGTTCAACAATAGTGGCAGGATAAAAAAGGTTGTATTCAGCCATGGATGATTCTTGGATAATTAGAATGTTGATGAGAGGTTCTTTCAAAATGATCTAAAAGTTGCAAGAATGCAGGTAAGAATGCAGAGAGTATTGTGAGGAAGATTTAGCAAGATTAACAAAGAATGCAAAGTGAATAGTTTCAACAAGGAAGCTGCTTATATAGGCCTCAGCAAATATAGCCGTTTGATTTCTAGCCGTTAGGCTTTTCTGTCGTTTTCAAATAGTAACAGCCCGTTGGCATTCATTGTCGTGGCAAAAAATTTGGCAGATAGCCATTACACTATTTCTATCCTTTGGGACTGCAGCGGCTCTGACACTGTGTACAGCCGTGGCAGCAGACTTCCTATTGTGCATTGTTTCTTTGTTATTCTTGCTTTATTATCCTAAAAATAAATGAGATAAAAGTATTTTAAAGATAATTATTGATATGCTTAAATAAATAAATAAATAAAAATAAAATTTTGAAATTGTTAACCTAAACTAATCCTAATATAATAATACAAAGAGTAGGGGAGAAATTAAGTTACCGAGGGAGTGCATGAAAATGCATTTCCCAATTTGTCTCTCTCTTTATGGCCAAGATGATGTTTCTGTGATTGTTGGCCATCCTTGTCAGGTTCTTCTTTTTGTGCAGCCTTTGTTGTGGATTTAATTCTTTTTCCAAACATTCTGTCAAGCATGCTACCAAGGAAGGATATTTTGGTGTTTGTGGCATGAATGGCCTTGCACTATTCTGGATCATCAGATTTGTTTAGATTGTGGAAGGCATTGAGTTTGACTTGTTGGTCATCGACCCTCATAGTCAACTCTCTATTTTCCACATCAATTAAGGTGCGTCCAATAGTAAGGAAAGGTCTTCCTAGTATGATCGGTTCTTTTTCATCTGCTTCGCAATCAAGGACAAGAAAGTCGACCGGAAAAATAAATTTATCGATTCTTACCAGTATGTCCTTGATTTTTCCTTTGGTGTGCACGTATGGTCTATCCGCAAGTTGGTGCAACATTGTTGTAGGCTTTGCCCTTCCTATTCCAAGATTTTGTAAAACTGGTTTAGGCATTAGGTTGATGCTTGCTCCAAGGTCACATAGGGCCTTTCCTTCATAGTTATTTCCAATCGCACAAGGTATGGTGAAACAGCCACGACTTTTAGTTTGGGTGGCATGCGATTATGCAACATTGCCATGCACCCTTCAGTTGCTGCCATTGTCTCAAACTCACCTAGCCTCTTTCTTTTAGACACAATGTCCTTCAAGAATTTAGCATAGTTGGGCATTTGTTCAATTGCCTCAACAAATGGTAAGTTGATGTGGACTTGTTTCAGAATATCAAGAAATTTCTTGAATTGATGGTCCTGTTTTTGTTTTTCAACCTTTGTGGGAAAGGTGGTGTTGGTCTCATTTCTTCTAGGGTCTCATTGGTTTGTAATTTAATTCCTGGAATTACTGGGTTGTTTACTACCTCGGGAGCAGGTCCGGTTGCTGTCGATTTCTCTGTCGGGGCAGTGCTTTGAACAGTATCCGCGTCTAAGTCCTCCTTGTTTGTTTCCTCTTGTATTGCTGGTAGGACTGTTTCTGTTGGTCTGTTTAATGGTTCCTTTAATTGTAGGCCACTTCTTGTAGTGATTGCTTTGCATTGTTCATGGTCCATCACCTTAGCAACCTCAGTATTGCTAGGTAGTCCCCCCTGTGGTCTAATGTTTTGTCTTTGAGCAAACTGACCAACTTGGGTTTCTAAGGATTTAATTGCAGCCTTTTAGTTTTGTAGCTTCATCTAAGTTCTGCTCATGAAGTCATCAGTCCTTTTCAAAAAATTATTATTCTCAGCCATATATGATTCAGTTTTCATAATAAAGGCCTTGAGAGTATTCTCCAGTGAATTTATAGGCTGTTGCTGATGCATCTGCTGTTGTGGCAGTGACTACTACATCTGCTGCGGCAGTGAATGGTAATTGGAGGTCTGGTTGGTGGGGTTTAAGGCATTATTGGGATTGCTCCATGATAAGTTTGGGTGCCTTTTCCAAGCCGAATTGTATGTATTTGACATCATGTTGTTATTCCGGTTGTAATTTCCTGTATAAAACCCAGTTTCCTCATCTTTTATATACTCAGAAGAATTTATAGCCTTCACTTCTTGAGTATTCTGTTGTACTTGCACGTTTTGAACCATTTTTGTTAAAGATGCCAACTATGTTGCCACCGAATTGTTGGTTTCTAACTCATTCACCGTGGTATGGCGTCTTAATCCTCCTCGCCTAGAAGTAGGAAATTAAAAATCATTCCTTGCGAGTTTGTTCAAAATCTCTATAGCTTCTTCCGTGGCCTTGTCAAGGAGTGTGCCGTTTGCTGAGGCATCCAACATCATTCTAGTCAGGGCGTTAGTGGCATTATAAAACATGGTTACTTGCGTCCATAATGGGAATCCATGTAGTGGACATGTGTTCAGTAACTCTTTGTAGCATTCACAAGCCTTGTACATAGGTTCATCATCAGCCTGTCTATATGAAGTGATCTCATTACGGATTCTATCATATAGATTTGTAGGATTAAATCTCGTAATGAATTCTCTGCAGAATTCATTCCAAGATCCAATTGATCCTGCCGGAATGTTGTTCAACCAGGTTTTGGCCCTATCCCTCAGTGAATAGGGGAAAAGTTTTAGCCTCAAAATATCTTCATTTACTTCTTGGATTTTGAAAGAGTTGCGTACTTCCATGAAAGATTTCGGATGCTTCCTGACATCTTCTGTTGTAGCCCCATTGAATTGTCCAATAGTATTGAGTATATTGAACATTACTGGTTTAAGTTCAAAGTGGGTTGCCTCAACCTTCGGTGTAACAACCCCAGGGTTTAATCCATTTAAATCTTCCACCAAAAAGTCTCTGACAGTTAGCTACTGCGGCAATGGTTGTTGTTGATGGCCTCTAATGCCTTAAGGTAGGTTCTAATTTCTTGGATTCACTGCCATGACTCCTTGGATCTGTCTTCTCAGCCTTTGATAAGTCCTTTCGATTTCTGTATCGATATAACGTAATGGAGTGCTAGGGTTTGCCCTGGTCATATACTAAAAATAAAATAAATTAATTTTTTTATAATAATAACTGAAAAGCAAGAAAATTAAAGAAAAAAAATTTAGTTGCCGATCCCCGACAACGACGCCAAAAACTTGATACGTGCAATAAAAGCGCAATCTGTGCAGTGTACACGTCGCAAGTAAAAAATGATAAGTATTTATCGTGTATCGTCTCTACAGGGACTGGTGTATTTAATATGCCTCCATCTGTTTCCTTGCTCCTGAAGTTTAGTATAATAAAAAACACAGATAAAAAGGTTTATTTGAATAACTAAAGAACAAAAGCTTAAATAAAAGGTTGAGAACGAATAGAGAGAATGGGTAGGATCCAGTTGTGTCATATAGTGGATTCGATTGATCTATTCTTATTCAATACAATTGCACAACACTGTATCGACAACACTGCAGATACTGCCTCGGCAGCATTAGTGTTCCCTGTCGCGGCAATCTCTTGCTCTTGGGTAATTTAATCAAAGCTCGGCAAAGTGTCCTTAGATGCCCCCGCTTATCTCTAAGTCGAAGTACTATTGATGACCAATCTTTGATGATACCTCTCAGCGTGAATCAATGATAATCAACAACCGGTCTCATACTTCTTTTAGCTGCTGAAACTCTTAACCTATCTCTAGGCCGAATTAGTGTCTATAACACCGCACTTATCCCTTTCATGAATCCAACTCTCTCAATATTAGATAAATTAATTACTTACAAACTTCTCTCTCGAGCATGAATGCAAGAAAAAAGAATGTCATTAGGATAAGCAAACTTTGATGTTCTTATTGTATTGAAACAAAGAAACAAAATACAATCCTCTCGCACTGATATTCAACAACCTTCACCTAACTCTAAGAAAGCTTAGAACATATTGTAAAAGAATAACACAATTCTTATGGTAAGGTTTTCTCTTCAATTCGGCTCCCTAACAAGTTAGTTGGCTAGTGTATTTATAGTCTTAACCTAGGGTAAATCTTTCCTAAGTAGAATACAACTTGGAGTAGGGAACAAGTAATAAAAGTATAATATTTTCAAGTTTAATTCTATCTACAAAACTATTCTAGTGTGGCCTTTGACTTAGTCATTTCACGTGCTAATCTGCTCCGATCCAAACGCTTGATGTCCAGAAATTCTCAGCTTATTTTTCTCTTTCAATCACCCAACATCAGTACTGGGGCTTCGGCATTGCTGCTGCCTCGGCAATGGTTTTGCCTTCGACACTGCTGCTGTCTTGGCAAGTATTTCCTGTAACTACACAAAAACATGTCATAAATCCTTCTTTTCTTATAAATATCATCATTATAAGTTGTAGCAGCACAATATCAGTTATTGAGCATTAAGTATATGTATTAGATTGAATTAGTGGGTAATGAGTACATATTGTTTAAGAAAAGAAAATTAAATAATATCCTTTTAGGTACTTATCAAAAATCCAAGTCTAACATGATTCATAAAATCCAATACGATTTAAAACATAAGTCCAAAATAGTTTAAAGAAATCGGAGCTCCAAAATATTACAAATCATTAAAACATTCGACCCAACTTAATTAAAAATAGATAGAGTTACAAAATTATTGTAACACCCTAAATTTGGGACTAGAAGTTTAGAGGCTGGTTTAGAGTTCTAGTGGACCAGTTTTGTCGGTTTAGCCTAGTTTGGGATTAAATACTTAAAAATTGATTTTTAATCAAAATAAATTATAAAAAAATATTATAAAATCCTTAATTAACATATATTAAACTTTTGTCAAATCAATTTTGAAAATTGACCCTTGAAACCCTAAGATTTTGAAATTAGTGACCATTTTGTAAAAATTGAAAAATTAGGGACAATTTTATGAAACAAGTGAAAACTTTAAATCTTTAAGGGGATTTGATCCAATTATAATCTTAGCTGGTCTAAGCTTTCCAAATATTAATTAATTAAGCCTAAAATCTATTTTAAATTAAATAACTTAATTAAACTCAATTTTAAACTCTTAAAACCCTTTTTAATTAACCTAAACATAACCTATTTTTCTAATTTTCGTTTTCCCTTATTGGAGGCAGCCGTTCATCAACTTTGTAAGTTAAAAGCTCATTATTTTTCAATAAAAGTCGTTTATAATAATTATCTTACCTTTTCTCCTTCAATTTTTTTTGTTTTCTCATCGTTTTCTCGTTTTAAAACCAGAAAGCAATTGGATCAGTTTTAAAGGTGAGATTTTGTCAATCCTCTAGGATAATAAAGTTCTTTTCTGAAATTCCTAAGTTCTTGTCTTGGATAAATTGTTTTAATCCTTTAATTTCATAAAAATTGTTTTTTCGGCTAAAAATCTCAATTTTCATTCAAGGGTTTTTACCCACTGTTTTTGGGTCTTAAATTGATTGTTTTTAATGTGTTAGGATGTTTATAAAGTGTTTTTAATGTCCCTAATCCTAGACTATAGGTTTAAGTGAAGTTTGGTGTGTTTCGACAAGTTTTCGGTTTAAGTTTTGATAAGTTTTAAGGGTTATTATGTAGGGATCCGAAATGTTGGATTCTTTTGTGATTTTAGAAGCATTAAACCCCTTGGTTTTGATGCTTGAAACAGGACAATAGTTAGGCGATCACGTTTGAAGGCGTTCCGGTTCATTTCGGTGGTTTGGCGAGCAAATATCGGTTATTGGTGAATGGATTATGACTTATGAAGGCTACCAATTTGGTATGGTTTTAAATGTTTTTTTCAATGATTTGGGGTGTAGGGATGGTATGAAAAACCTCCCTATACTCAGAAGTAAGTTTTAAGTATTGCTTTCTTAAAGATTTTCATATTATGCCTTGTTTTACAACGTTATTTGTCATGCTCTTATTATGTTGTACATATGTGATTATGCATGTATATAAATGCTCATGAGATTTTTTTAAAAGAGATTTTATATGCATTCGATGTTCCCACGATTTTGTTTTGAAAAATAAGATAAAAGTAGTTTTACCGGTTTTTATAAGTGATGCGTGAAAAGTGGGATACATGTGATTTAAATTCTGTTTTGAATTAAGTTTTGAGCATTGATTTTTGATAATATATTGGCTAGTTATGTGATGAACCTTATGGGATAAGTTGATCGATCAATAGGGTCTAGAGTGCACTATAAACATTCGAAAGTCCTACATGTATAAATTCCTTGTGTGTTGCATTTTGGCCTATCTTCTAATGCTATGTGATGGGAGTAGTACTATCGTATACAGGTTGATCAGAGTGGTACTATCACTGGATACCAAAGTGAGAAAATTCATGTTGAGAGTGGTATCAACATGCGCATGCTCTGAGAGTAGTACTAACATGCGGTTGCCCGTTTATCCTAACGATTTGGAGTGATACAAATCAGATCACTAGCACCAATATATGTTTTTACTTTTCTAAGGTAAGTGTCATGGTTTTCACTTGATTGCATATGATATTATGCATGTGAGGTTTTATGCATTGGTATGCATGTGATTTGAGCATTGCTATGTTGTTAGACTTGAGCTTTGTGCATTGAGGTGCACGTTTAAGCATTGCTATGTGAGTAGCATGTAAGACTTGTGTTTTAGCTTTTAAAGCATGTGATTACAAAATGGTTTTTACTAAAATCTAATGATGGCGTTGTTAGCCTTGGTTTGATGACACTTACTGAGTTTTAAAAGTAACATTGTTAGCCATGTGTGTTTTGTTTTATAAAGAGCATGATATTTTTTTAAATTGATGAAATTAGTTTAATATGGGCTGCATTACAAGGTGTTTTTATACTTGTGTTATTCACTTGCTAAGCTTATGCTTACCCTCTCATTTACCTTGCAATGTAGAGTATTTGATGTGGAGGCAACAAAGAGAAACTAGGATCCAGGTAACCGTCAAGTGAAAGCTCAATTGTGTCTTTATAACATTAGTATTAGTGAGAGAGCAATGAGGATAGGTTATCATATTGTGAATAATGTCTATGCTTTTGAGACTTGAAATGATTATATGCTTATACTTATTTGATAAATATCAAAGTTGATGTTAGCTCATGACTTTGACTTAAATTGCGCATGGATATTCCTTTAGTTATAATATAGTTATTTTGAAGTTTGGTTCTTGATATCCCTTTGTGTGAATTTGAGTATTGTTTATAATGAAGCATGACTACATATGAGTTGAATCTATGAGGTTGTTATTTAGGTTGGAATACATCTAAAAATCATGTTGAGAATATTGAGGTAGTTCTTTCGTGTGTTTACAAGATTGTTGATGTTAAAGCATACTCTTTGGAGTTGAATATATTATTACTAACTAGGTTGAATTGAATCTAGCTAATATGCCATGATATGTGCTTAAATTGTTTTTAGGTGAATTTGCAAATAGAGAATGTCATAAAACCTTTAGAAGCTGGAAATAGTCTTTAAACATTGAGAATGAAATTAAATGACTTGTAGATATTATTTTAAGTAAAAAATTTACGTTCAAGCATGAATTATATACTTAATTAAATATTGATAACCTTAATTTCATAATCCAGGTATAAAATTCGTTAAATTACAATTAGGTCCCTAAAACTTGTTCGATTAAATTAGGACTCGTTTCTCTTTAGTCTCTGCTGCAATTGAACTCGATCCTTGCATGAACATATAGGATCTAATCAAAGCACTTAGAAAAGATAAAAGAAAAATAAAATTTATTTTGTTTTTAGGGTTGTTTATCGGGATAAGTCTCCGGATTAGCCTCGGTATTCCCTGTGTAACTCGTGTGAGTCAGGTGACGTCTAGACCGGGTCGAGGGGGTTACAATTACATATAGGTGATGCGTGTGGTATAAGCGCAATCTGAGTGCAAGTGTACATGTCGTCAAGTAATAAAATGATAAGTGTACATCCCGATTTGGGGGTTAGTAGTTTGGAAAATTCGATTCGGGTCGAATCGGATTCTCCGGTTCATTATTCCGAGAAAAATAAAATAAGAATATTTTTAATTAAGAAAAACAATAATTTTGGAATATGGTTTAAAATATTGAATATGTATTTCAAGATTAAAAGAAAATAATTTGGACTTTATGTTGATTTTTAATTATGCTTAATTATGCATAAATGACCAATTTGTAATTTTTAGAAAAATTAGAGAACTTATTTAGTAATTTTCAAAAAATATGATGTTTTAGTGACTAAATTGAAAAGCAAGCTAAACTTAGAATCCTTAGAGGGCCATAAACCCATTTCTATTTTTAATAATGATTTATTCACCAAAATGATTTTAATTACTTTAATTATAGATGATAAATCATTTTCTCTCAAAACTACTTTTTTCTTATTTTCTCTCATTTTCTCTCCACATTCTCTTCATCTTCTCTCTTCAATTCCTTGCTGATTTTTGCATCTTTTTCCATAAAGATTATATCATTTTCATCATCTTTCCATCCTTTATAAAACCTAAGCATCAATTTTATCAAATCAACATCAAATTGCAAGGAATCAAGAAGAGGAAATTACATCTTTTTGGTGAATAGATCTTGAAGGTAATTTTATGGATTTTAATTCTTTTCTAAGGTTCTTTATTGAAATTCCCAAGTATTAGATTGTTAATCTTTGAATAAAAACTTAATTTTATGTTTTTAATGTTAGATCTAGTGATTTTGTGAATATTTTTGTGAAATCTTTTTCGATCTCATTTAATGCTGAAGTTAGATGGATTCAATTATGTTTTTTATGTTAAATAAATGATTAATTGAGCATGATTTGAAATGGTGCATACATTATAATTACTTGCTGAAATGCATAGCTTATTTAGCATCCATAATTATGGAAAATTATGAGAAATGATTTGGAATACAATGTGGTTAATTGCCTTATACATGATGGTGCCTTTGGGCATGACTTTGGTTCATTTGTTGAACATATTATGCATGCATTATGATCAGCAAGTTATCATGCACATTTGATTATGATATTGGCTTAGTGGCACTAACTTTAGATTCGAACAAATGACATGTCATTAGGATTGAGTACACTATAAAATAAAGAGAATAATGATGATGCCTACACGTAAACAAGGATGACTTTGTGTCCAACCGTGCGTGGTAGAGCTGCCTACACGTAAACAAGGGTGACTTTGTGTCCGACCATGCGTGTAGAGCTTGCCTATATGTAAACAAGGGTGACTTCATGTCCAACCGTGCATATAGTTGACCCATACGTAAACAAGGGTGACTTTGTGTCCAACCGTGCGTAGTGGGGGGTAACATGTATACAAGGGTGACTAAGTGTCCAACCGATGCATGTTGAGACCAAGAGTCTCCAGTTATGAGAAAAAGGATCCGTGTATTCGGTGAACTCAAGTTTCACATTAAAGTGGTCACTAGAATGCCAATATACATACATGAATTGAACTGGACATTGAGCATCATTTATAAGTTGTTTTGATAAGGTTATGTGAACTCAAGGATGCATATGATTTAAAGAACATGAGCATGAGATGTTAGGATGCATGATTTAATAAAGTATTGCAAACTATTGCAAACTATTGTTTCATCATGATTTTAAATAGATGCATTGATGATTTGTGTAGAGCTTCCTCACTAAGCATGTTTGCTTAAGCTCTCTTTTCATCCATGTAGAGAAATAAAGGCACTTGAAGCTTCGTTCGAGGCAAGAAAACCAAGGGGAAGAATCACTTTGAATTTGGTATGTTTTTGGCAAATAAATTTGGCAAGGCAATGTGTAACCCAACCTATGAGAGGAGTGTGTACTTAGGCTTTGGTTTATGTTGTAATAAGACCATTATTGTTTGATTGTTAATTGCTAAACTTTGGAATGGTTTGAATTGTTGAAGCATGTACTAGCATGTTTGTTATGTTGTTAATCATTTTCTAGGGAACATGCGTTTAGCTTAAACCATGTCCGTGACGTTGTTGATTATGTGCCACATGTTGTTAATTATGTCTAGGACTGATGCATTTAGTGTTTCTAATTAATGGTTGAGTATTGAGTAATTGGTGTGCACTTAGTGTGATGGAAATTTTGGGTTCCAGACCCAAAGTTTCGAAACCTTAGTGAAGGTTCCGAAACCTTTGACAAATAGTTTGGAAACCTTCAAGAAGGTTCCCAAACTTTGCGGGCAGTTTCAAGTTTAGAGAGCTACTGGACGCGAAAAGTTTGAAAACTTTCAGGAAAGTTTCGAAACCTTTTTCAAAAAGTTTGGAAACTTTCTGGAAGGTTTCCAAACCTTTTATCACTAGGATTTGTTAGTTGTTGGAAATTATACTTTAGTCCCGGATATCTTCCTTTGTTCGATTAAGGTACTTATAGATGTTATTTTGAGCTGAAATTTTGCATGCAAGTAAAAAGTTGATTTAATTTCAAGATGGTCAACCTAATTTGGATGAAGTCCTTGTATTTTGGAAGATTTACATTTTGGTCCTTAAATTAGAGAAACATGCAATTGATGATGTTAGAATGATCCATTTGAGTTGAAATTTGCTGTGAAGAATGCTTGAGTGTTTAATTGAACTTTGATGGAAAGAATTTCTACTTTACTAAATGAATTTAAAAGTTTTACGTTTTAGTCCTTAGTCTATG
Organism: Abelmoschus esculentus; assembly: GCA_035048815.1. Taxonomy (NCBI): domain Eukaryota; kingdom Viridiplantae; phylum Streptophyta; class Magnoliopsida; order Malvales; family Malvaceae; genus Abelmoschus; species Abelmoschus esculentus. The sequence goes on along the minus strand of JAUCBN010000008.1, from coordinate 16,040,365 downwards.
TTAGTGTTTAATCGGATGTTTGTTTTTAATTAATGTGTTACCGATAATGCTTTGTATGAGACCTTGACACGTAGGAATAAGATTGCGCATCTTGGTATGATAAAATAAAAAAATATATATATATAACAGTTTTAGGGTTATTTATCGAATCGGGCCCTCGCAGGTTTGGTTTGATATTCCTCGTGTAACCCATTAGTGTCGGTTCCGTCTAGGCCGGGCTAAGAGGGTTACATTACAATTACATATAGGTGATGCGTATGGTATAAGCGCAATTTGAGTGCAAGTGTATATGTCGTCAAGTAATAAAATGATAAGTATATCGTGTATCGTCTCCACAGTGATTGGTATACTTAATATGTTTCCTCTTGTTCCCTTGCTCCTAAAAATAAAATAAAAACACAAATAAGTTGATTTGTTTAACTAACTAAATAATTAAATAACAAAACATAAAATAAAGAGGTTGAGAACGATTATAGAGAAAGTGGGTAGGATCTAGTTGCGTCAATTAGTGGATTCAATTGATCTTTTTCTTTTCCAATACAATCACACAACACTGCTTCGATAGTACTGCAAATACTGCCTTGGTAACATTGGTGCTCCTCTGACGTGTCAATCTCTTGCTCGTGGGTAGAGATATCAAAGTTCAGCAATGTGTCCGTAAGTGACTCCGCTCATCTCTAAGTCAAAGTACTGTTTATGCTCGGTCCTTAACGATACCTCTCGGCGTAAACCAAAGCTAACCACCAATCAATCTAACACTTCTTTTAGCTGCTGAAACTCTTAACCCATATTCGAATGCCTCCACTAGAGTACAGGCTGAGTTAGTGTCGCCGACACCGTACTTATCTCTTTCGTGAATCTACACCTCTCGATGCTAGATAAATAGATTACTTGCAAACTTCCCTCACGGGCTTCAATACATGAACAAAGAATAACAATAGGATAAGCAAACTTTGATTTTATTATTACATAAGAACAAAGATACAAGAATCAATCTCCTCTCATTAATATCGACAACCTTCACCTATCCCTAAGAAGTTTAGAACATATTATCGTTATGTACAATTCTTAGGGAGGAAGGGTTTCTCTAAAAATCGGCTCTCCTAAAAAATGTGGCCGGCTAGGATATATATAGTCTTAACCTAAGGCAAACCTTTCCTAAATAGACTTCAACTTGGAGTAGGGAACAAGTCTTCTTCAACGAATCTAATATTTCCTAGTTTGTTGCCTTCTAGAAGGGTTTCCCGCTTGGTCTTTGATTTGGGCTTTTAGCGCGCTAGCCTGGTCCAATTGATGCGCTGCATCTTCCAGAACGTTCTCTATACTTTTATCTTTTATTGCGCCTCCATTGCTGGTGCAGCCACACTGGATTTTACCACGACCTTGTCCTCTGCCTTGGCGTCAACATTGTTTTTCTGCAGCTTCTGCCCTGGATATTCTTGTATGTACAGAATATGTAATAATATTTGCATTCTCTATAAATATTGCCTTTGTAAGTAATGATAACAGAATATCCAGTATTTGCGCAAAGAGTTCATAATTCGGTTCAAATTGGTGTATAATAGATGAATAAAGTACCATGAGAAGGGTAGTAAATAACTGCCTTTTAGGCACTCATCAAATACCCCCAAACTCGAACTATTGCTTGTCCTCAAGCAATGCAAAACATCAAATTGCCGAACCTTACTCCCCTTTGGTCTTACTCTTCCATCTATTCTCCCCACCATGGTCATGTCTATCTCACCGTTTTAGCCATTAGTTTACCCAAGGACTTTTACTAAGAAACAAGCTATAAGGCTAGGTGCGTGTGTGCGTTTTATGGACAAGGCTGATTCGAGGCTTTCTTAGATAACCTCTAAGTTCAAGACAAATAGAATCTTGGACTAAAGCTATCTCCTTAAAACAACAAGTCTTGAGCCAATTTCGGGCACCTCAAGATTTTCGTTTTTTATTTTCTTCTTTTTCTTATTTGTTTCTTATTAACCACATATTTAGCATACTAGAGCCAGTTTCGGGCACTTCTAGCACGAAGGAGAGCAAAACTAGAGCCAGTGATAGGCACCTCTAGTTATTTTTCCAAAATGTTCTAAGTCTTTACCGCCTAAGTTTATTAAAAGAACTCCTAAATCAAACAAGTCCAAAAAGTGTTTATTTTCTTTCTAACCCTAAAGCAAGCATCTAAGTGTTATTCCATGAGTATCCTATGGTTATCCCTTCAAAACAGAACTTGGCATGGTAAGGAAAAAGATTTCTATAGCCTTAAAGGAGTAAACTAAAGCAAAGCTGACGTAGGGCAGTGCAAGGTAACAAACATAAATTCAAGAAAATAGAATATTTTAAAAATTTTTAGAAAAAATTTACTCCCTTTTTCATGGTAATACCTCGGCAGTTGGTAGCCTCGGTAGTGCTTCTGCACCTACAGTCTCCCCCAAACTCAAACCGAGCATTGTCCTCAATACTCAAATCACACAGCAGATAACATTAAGTAAAGATAGTAAAGGGAGAGTTTCTTGGAAAGATTTTGAGAAAAATAAGAGAGTTTTAAGATTGTAACGAATATAACAAGAGAGAGAGATTGAGTAAACAATTCTAAAGAAACAAGAATGCAAGAGTGAATAGTTCAAGAGAAAGAAGGTGCTTATAGAGGCCTTGGCTATGTATCCATTTGAACTACTAGTCGTTTGGTCTTTACTGCCGTTTGCATTTACTATCGCGGCAAGAATCTCGGCAAACTAGTTGTTACCATGTTCTTCCCGTTGGGACTGCTGCGGCTCTAGCATTATACACTGTCACGGCAGCAGACTTCCTGTTGTGAACCACTTCTCTGTTATTCTTGCTTTATTGTCCTAACCTAAAATAATAAACATCAAGAAATATTCAAATAATGAGAAGATAATTATTCCTAAATACTATAATTAAGAGAATTCATGAAAATACCAAATAAAATAGAAGAGAAAATTAAAATAAGAATATAAAGAAAACTTATGGAGGGTCGTTTCCGATATTTCTTATAGTCCATCCGCACTCTCCATCGAGTTACAATTCTGCCCAAAAAGGTTTGGACCATAATGAATACAGATAGTTCCCTTTGTGTTATCTTGGTGGAGGTGTCTTTCTTTCGTGTTCTCTTATAATCCATGCATGTCTTCAATCTTGATATTGTTTCTGAAGGCAAAAATAAATTGTTAGAAAAAATTATATCGACATCCAACCACTTAATTACCTTATTGTCATTAACTTCCATCATAGTTGGATATAGCCTTCGTTGTTGTGGCAATTGTTGTGATAGCCAATTGTCGTGGCAATCTTTTGCCAAAATTCAGTGTAAGTCAAGTGAAGAACCATCTTTTTTGAAGTCTTCAAGAATCAACCCACATTGTTTCTTATGCTTCTCAGTAATCTCCATCAGTAGAGACTTTGGCTTGGAACTAATTTTAGATGGAGTTACCATAGAAATATTATTTTCCAAACAATCATATCCTATTTGTGATGGCTTCAAATCTTGTAACGTTGACTCCTTGAAATATACCTGCAATGGAAGAGATAAGTTTTTAAAGAATTCAAAGGGTTTATTCAGTATCATCTCATTTTCCATTATCACGGCATTTTCATCTTGTTGATCGAACATGTCTTCGTGTAACTATCCTAGCAGCTGTGAGTGAGAGTAATCCTCAGCTTCCTTTTTCAGCATCATTGCTGCCGTAACATCCTGGGAATCAGACTCCTCAAAATTTTCTAGAGCATTATTTTCTCATCGGCCTCGTTGAATGGTATCGTGACATTGCCCTGTTCAGGCTTCTCTATTATTGCGGCAGGATTCTCGGCAGACTCATCCACTGTTTGACAGTCTTTCTCATCAATATGTTCTGGACTCAGAGGTTCCGGAATTTCCTCTTTGTCCTCTAGTGTTGGGATTTTGGTATCCCCAAGGATTGATTGTTGGGTTATGTTATCCCTGGCATGCAATTGATTTTCTGAATCTCTCAAGGGTGCATCTAATCTAGTTATATGTGCATCCATGAACCTTGATTGCTATGTCATAAATTCTGCAATTCTAACCATTGATGCTTTCAATGTTTCGTCAAGTGAATTTGGATACCCTTGAGAAGAATCATATTGCCATAGCATATTTGTAAAATCAATAAAATTGTCATGATAAAAGAAAATTTGAGCGTTTTGATCATAACATGGAGGATTTTGTTGTTGGTTCCATCTATGGTCCTCTCTGTGGTCATAGGTTCCAGTACTGTATTGGCAATTGCTAACTAAATGATCATCTCCGAAATTGAAACAAAAATTTGCCCAGGCAGAAACTTGTTGGGTGGCTCTTGGTTGACATAGATAATCATCAATTAATCTAGGAAATTCTTGATTGGTTCGATTCATATCTTCCAACATCAAATCCCGAATAGATTTGCTTCTTTCTCTTTGTATTTTGAACCTTCAACTTGAAACACACCTATAAACCTTTTTTTAAGAAAAAGAAAAAAATATGTTAGTAAAAATAATAAATAAAAAAGGCAAGAAAATTAAAGAAGACAAAATTTAGTTGCCAATCCCCGGCAACGACGCCAAAAATTTGATGCGTATGGTATAAGCGCAATTTGAGAGTAAGTGTACACGTCGTCAAGTAATAAAATGATAAGTATATCGTGTATCGTCTCCACAGGGATTGGTATACTTAATATGTTGCCTCTTGTTCCCTTGCTCCTGAAAATAAAATAAAAACACAAATAAGTTGATTTGTTTAACTAACTAAATAATTAAATAACAAAACATAAAATAAAGAGGTTGAGAATGATTATAGAGAAAGTGGGTAGGATCTAGTTTCGTCAATTAGTGGATTCAATTGATCTTCTTTTTGTCCAATATAATCACACAACACTGCTTCGACAGTACTGCAGATACCGCCTCGGCAACATTGGTTCTCCTCTGCCGCGAAAATCTCTTGCTCGTAGGCAGAGGTATCAAAGTTCAGCAAAGTGTCCATAGGTGACTCCGCTCATCTCTGAGTCAAAGTGCTGTTCATGACCAGTCCTTGACGATACCTCTCGGCGTAAATCAACGATAACCACCAACCAATCTAACATTTCTTTTAGTTGCTGAAACTCTTAACCTATATCCTGGGCTTCCAAAAGAGTCTAGGCCGAGTTAGTGTCTATAACACCATACTTATCCCTTTCGTTAATCTACACCTCTCGATGCTAGAAAAATAGATTACTTGCAAACTTCCCTCTCGAGCTTGAATACAAGAACAAAGAATGACAATAGGATAAGAAAACTTTGATTTTATTATTGCATAAGAACAAAGATACAAGAATCAATCTCCTCTCACTAATATCGACAACCTTTACCTATCCCTAAGATTTTTAGAACATATTATCGTTAAGTACAATTCTTAGGGAGGAAGGGTTTCTTTAAAAATCGTCTATCCTAAACAATGTTGTCGGCTAGGGTATATATAGTCTTAACCTAGCGCAAACCTTTCCTAAATAGACTTCAACATGGAGTAGGGAACAAGTATTCTTCAAGGAATCTGATATTTCCAAGTTTGCCGCCTTCTAGAAGGGTTTTCCCACTTGGTCTTTGATTTGAGCTTTTAGCGCGCTAGCCTAGTCCAATTGATACGCTGCATCTTCCAGAATGTTCTCTATATTTTTCTTTCATTGCGCCTCCATTGTTGGTGCAACCACACTGGATTCTGCCGCGGCCTTGTCCTCTGCCTCTGCCTCAACATTGCTTTTCTGCCGCTTCTGCCCTGGATATTCCTGCATGTACAGAATATGTAATAATATCTGCATTCTCTATAAATATTGTCTTTGTAAGTAATGATAACAGAATACCCAGTATTTGCGCAAAGAGTTCATAATTCGGTTCAAGTTGGTGTATAATAGATGCATAAAGTACCATGAGAAGGGTAGTAAATAACTGCCTTTTAGGCACTCATTAATAGGGTTTGAGAAAGCACTAGCCCACTATCTAATAATTATACTCTGACAACACGATCGATGTTGAAATCCAAACCTCGATGGTGCTCCACGAAACCCGCTTCACCTAACCTACGCACGAAAACACATTTCGAACATTGAGCTACAAAAGCTCAGTGGATACGCTAAACTCGGCCAACATCATGCAATATCAAAAGCAGTAAAGCATAGCATATAAATCTTATGCAAGGTATGATGGTCAGGAATGCTTGCCTAACTCATGGCATAATGAATGTATATTATCGCACACAACATATACAAATCATATCAAGTCAACACACAAGAGTGAGGCCCTCGTCCACACAACATCGGGATCCTACACTTAGGATTGAGGCCTCCCTCAAATCCTATGCCCGGAATGTTACATTGAACATCTTCGAACGAGACCGCCCAACATTCGGAAAGAGATGGAAGCCGCCGAACCAACCTCATACTCAGAATGTTACATCAAACATCTTCGAGTGAGGCCGTCCAACACTCGGAATAAAAGTCTTCAATCATCACCCGACATGTTACATCGGATGGCCTTCAACATGTTGCAACACTTGGATATCCTTATTTCCAACATCCAAGGACTCAGACCACACAAAGGATCCACCTAGGATCTTATCACAATAAGATATATTAAAATTTATCATACTTGAGTCTTACGGGGTTATAATTATCAATCTTAGTTCGATAATTAATTTCATAACTTTTAAATTAATGGAAGTATTTATTAAATCATCGAGCCCCAAATCTCTACTCAAACTTGGCCAAAATACACAAGGGTATTGATAACCTTAGGTAGGGTATCAAAACACCCTGCATCGATACCCACCCAAAGAGGATATCGGAAAATGGGTATTGATGCCAGTATTGATACCCTTTGACTAGCTCAAAAGTCAACAGAAGTGAAGAACCGCTTCGATACTGGTATCGATGCAAAAAACCACTAAAGGGTTGGGTATCGAACCATGGTTCGATACCCCTGCACGATAAGTCAAGAATTTACACATGTGCATCGATATCGGTAGCCCGACTATCATTACCCCCTACACGAAATACAGGTTTGTACTTAGAAATTCTAGAGTTTCAGCCCCAAACTTAATCTAATCGATTCTAAAGTCTCCCTACTCATTTTTAAGAGTGTTAAAGATGTTTTAACATCAATCTCCAGTCATTTATCACATTAGTTTGGATTCCACCATTAACAACCTATATCAAGCAAACCAAACAAACAAACATACATACATGATTTTTCTATATGCTATGCATTCTACCATGAATGGATGATGAAAGAGAGAGAGTTGAGAGTAGCAACCTTAGCAAACAACAACCACAAAACATGAGCTCCCCTCTTGTCAAGCTCTTCCTCCACCTAAGCTTGAAGATGGATCTTCCACTTGCTTCTCTACAAGAAGGAGATCAAACAAGCAATTAGACCTTGCTTAAGGATGTTTTCAACTCCAAAAAACATCAAGAAACATAGCTACAACCCCCTTAAAACACTTATTCTTGGATTTGCATCAACACCCTTGTCTCAACCAAACTTTACTCTTTTTACCTCTTTAGATAGATCTTAAGATACTCAACAATAAAACCTCAATCCTCAAAATGAGATTCTACCTCAAACTCTAAAAGTTTAACCCTTTGGATTAAGGATTTGGATTGAAAGAAGATGGAGATGAAGGGGAAACAAGAGTGACCTTACCTCTGTTTGTTGCAGAAAAACAACCCCCAAACCCCTCCCTTTCATCTATCTAGGCAATTACCAAGATACCCTCCATCTAAAACCCCAAGCCCATACCACCAAAGCCCACAGCCTAAGGCCCAAACTAGACAAACCCGGGGCCTAAAACTAAATCCCAAATCACGGGTTAACTCGACATTTGGATACGGGAAATCTGGGTCGTTACAACTCTCCCCTCCTTAAAGAAAATTTTGTCCTCGAAATTTACCTGTCAGGAAGAGATGAGGGTACTGAGCTCTCATATCCTTCTCTGATTCCCATGTTGCTTCATTGATTTCATGGTTCCTCCACAAAACCTTTACCAAGGGTATACACTTTATTCTTAAGCGCTTTGACTCCTCTATCCATGATTCCAATAGGCCTTTCCTCGTAAGTCAAATCCACATTATATTAAATTTCCTCAAGCTGAACCATGTGTGAAGGATCGGAATTGTAACATCTCAACATAAACACGTGGAACACATCATGTATACGTGCTAACTCTGGAGGTAGAGCTACACGATAAGCTACCGGTCTAACCCTCTGAAGAACCTCATACGACCTAATAAATCTTGGACAAAACTTTTCCTTATGACCGAACCGGATGATACCTTTCCATGGAGATACCTTGAGAAACACTTTTTCATCAAGCTCATACTCGATGTGTTTACTCTTCTTATCCGCATAAGCTTTTTGTCTATCGAAAGCCGCTTTAACCTCTCCTTGATGATCTGAACTTTCTCCTCAGTTTCCTTTACCAACTCTGAGCCCACAATCTTCCTCTCATTAAGCTCTGTCCAACGCAAAGGTGTCCTACACCTGCTCCCGTACAGGGTCTCAAAAGGAACCAGCCTGATGTTTGACTGATAACTATTGTTGTAAGCAAACTCTACCAACGGTAACTTCTCCTTCCAACTATGAGCAAAGTCTACCGCATAATACCGAAGCAGATCCTCCAAGATCTGAATAACTCTCTCAAACTGTCCGTCGGTCTAGGGATGAAAAGTTATGCTGAAGTGCAATTTGGTGTCTAGAGCCTCGTGGATAGACCTCCAAAACCTTGTTGTGAACCTCGGATCCCTATCCAATATGATCGATGAAGGTACACCATGCAACCTCACGATCTCCTTGATGTACAACTAAGCCAACTTTTTCCAAACTGAATTTCATCCTTACCGGTAAGAGTGAGCTGACTTGGTCAACCGGTCAACTATGACCCATATAGCATCATGCTTCCTCAACGTCATCGATAACCCAATGACAAAAGCCATGGTCACACGATCCCACTTCCATTGTGGAATCTGGATAGGCTGAAGCAACCCTGAAGGAACCTGATGTACCGTCTTCACTTGCTGACATGACAAACACCTTGTCACAAACTTTGACACATCTCTTTTCATGCACGGCCACTAAAAGAAAGGGCGATGGTCCTGATACATCTTGTTACTACCCAGATGTACAAAAAATAGACTACGGTGAGCTTCCCTCAAGATAGGATCTCTCAGATCCTCCAAGGCGAGAACATACAACTGACCCTGAGAGTACAAGAAACCACCATCTCGTACTTCAAAGTCTAATGACTCACCTCTCTGAACAACCTCTAATTGTGCTACCAACTCGTCATGTAAGACCTGTGCTCTCTTTATCTCCTAAACAAGCGTGGGCTTCATGCGCAACTCATCCAAAAGACCTCCATCATAGGTCATCCTCAACCGAGCAAACAAGGCTCTCAAGTCCGACATGGACTTCCTACTCAAATCATCGGTGACCTTGTTTGCCTTTCCAGGATGATACTCTATGACATAGCCATAGTCCTTTAACAACTCCATTCGCCGATGTTGCTCGATTCAACTCCTTTTGAGTAAGCAGATAGTTCAAACTCTTGTGGTCGGTGTAGATGTAGCATTTCTCCCCATAGAGATAATGCATCTATATGTTTAAAGCGAAGATCATTGATGCTAGCTCTAGATCATGTTTAGGATAGTTCCTCTGAAGGGGTTTCAACTGCCTCGAGGCGTAAGCAACCATCTTACCCTCTTGCATGAGCACACAACCTAACCCATTCAAGGAAGCATCGCTAAACACCATATAATCCCTTCCCGGTTCCAATTGTATCAAGACCGGAGCCTCCGTAAGGTAAGACTTAAGCTGCTCAAAACTCTGTTGTCTCCTCTCGTTCCACACAAACGAAACTCCCTTTTGAAGCAACATGATCAAAGGTGCCGCTATGATCGAAAAACCTTTAACAAACCTCCTATTGTATCTGGCAAGTCCGAGGAAACTACGAACTTTTGATACATTCCTTGGTGGTTTCCATTCCACCACAACCCGGATCTTCTGGGGATTTACTCGGATTCCATCTTCCGCAACAATGTGGCCAAGAAACGCAACCTCTGACAACCAAAACTCCTACTTACTGAACTTGGCGTACAGACGCCTATCCCTCAACACCTGAAGAACCACTCTTAGGTGATAATCATGCTCCTCCTCTGAGCGTGAATACACAAGATTTCATCGATGAACACAATAAAAAACTGATCTAGATACGTCTGAAAGATTTGGTTCATCGAGTCAATAAAAGCTGCAGGTGCATTCGTGAGCCCAAACGGAATCATTAGAAGCTCATAATGTTTGTACTGCGTCCTAAAAGCAGTCTTTTGGATATCCACATCCACCACCTTCAACTGATAGTACCCAGACCTCAGATCTATCTTAGAAAACACACAGGCACCCCTCAACTGATCAAACAGATCATTGATCCTAGGCAAAGGATAGCGATTCTTGATTGTGACCTTATTGAGCTGGCGGTAGTCGATGCACATCCTCATCGATGTGTCCTTCTTATTAACAAACAAAACTGGTACTCCACATGGTGACACACTCGGTCTGATAAAACCTCTCTCAGGTAACTCATGGATCTGCTGCTTTAACTCTATCATCTCTGTAGGTGCCATACGATAAGGTGCTATGGACACCGGTACCGTACCAGGCAACACCTTTATCCGGAACTTCAACTCACGATCGAGAGGTAAACTAGGTAACTCCTCTGGGAAAACATCAGGATAATCGCAAACTATCCTCAAGTTCTCTAAATCTAGGCTGCCAACACTCACATCCATCACGTGAGCTAAGAAAGCCTAACAACCTTGTTGGATCAACCTTTAAGATGTCAACGTTGACATCATATTCGGTAAACACGAGTTTCTCTCACCCCTCATGATGAGTGCCTAAAAGGCAGATATTTACTATCCTTCTCATGGTACTTTATGCATCTATTATACACCAACTTGAACTGAATTATGAACTCTTTGCACAAATATTGGATATTCCGTTATCACTACTTATAAAGTCAATATTTATAGAGAATACATATATTATTATATATTCTGTACATGCAGGAATATCCAGGGTTGAATCAGTAGTGTAGCAGTGTTGAGGCCGAGGCAGAAGACAAGGTTGCGGCAGAATCCAGAGTGGCAGCACCAACAATGGAGGCGCAATGAAAGATAAAAATATAGAGAACATTCTAGAAGAAGAAGCGCATTAATTAGACCAGGCTAGCGCGCTAAAAGCCCAAGACAAAGACCAAGCGGGAAAACCCTTCTACAAGAAGGCAAACTTGGAAATATCAGATCCCTTAATGAAGACTTGTTCATTACTCCAAGTTGAAGTTTATTTAGGAAAGGTTTGTCCTATGTTAAGACTATATATACACTAGCCGGCTACATTATCTAGGGAGCCGATTTTTAGATAAACCCTTCTCCCTAAGAATTGTACCGAACGACAATATGTTCTAAAGTTCTTAGGGATAGGTTAAGGTTGTAGATATTAGTGAGGGGAGATTGATCCTTGTTTCTTTATTCTTATGCAATAATAATATCAAAGTTTGCTTATCCTATTGCCATTCTTTGTTCTTGAATTCAAGCTCGAGAGAGAAGTTTGTAAGTAATCTATTTATCTAGCATCGATAGGTGTAAATTCACGAAAGGGATAAGTACGGTGTTGTAGACACTAACTCGGCCTAGAGATAAGTTAAGAGTTTCAGTAGCTAAAAGAAGTGTTGGATTGGTTGGTGGTTATCGTTGATTTACACCGAGAGGTATCGTTGATGCGTGTAATATAAGCGTGATTTGAGTGCAAGTGTACACGTCTCTAAGTAATAAAATGATAAGTATATCGTATATCATCTCTACAGGGATTGGTATACTTAATATGTCTTCCTTAGTTCCCTTGCTCCTGAAAATAAAGTAAAAACACAAATAAGTTGATTTGTCTAACTAACTAAATATTTAAATAACAAAACACAAAATAAAAGGTTGAAGACGATATAGAGAAAGTGGTTAGGATCCAGTTGCGTCAATTAGTGGATTTAATTGATCTTCTTCTTGTCCAATGCAATCACACTATACTGCTTCGAAAGTACTGCATATACCGCCTCGGCAGTGTTGGTGTTCCCTTGCCGCGGAATTCTCTTGCTCTTGGGAAGAGGTATCAAAGTTCAGCAAAGTGTCCATAAGTGACTCCTCTCATCTCTGAGTCAAAGTGTTGTTGTTGACCAGTCCTTGACGATACCTCTCGACGTAACGATAACCACCAACCAATCCAACATTTCTTTTAGCTGCAAAAACTCTTAACCTATCTTTAGGCCGAGTTAGTGTTTATAATATCGTACTTATCCCTTTTTTGAATCTACACCTATCGATGCTAGATAAATATATTACTTGCAAACTTCCCTCTCGGGCTTGGATGCAAGAACAGAGAACGACAATAGGATAAGCAAACTTTGATAATATTATTGCATAAGAACAAAGATAAAAGAATCAATCTCCTCTCACTAATATCGATAGCCTTCACCTATCCCTAAGAAATTTAAAACATATTATCGTTAAGTACAATTCTTAGGGAGAAAGTTTTTCTCTAAAAATCAGCTCCCCTAAACAATGTGGTCGACTAGGGTATAAATAGTCTTAACCTAGGGCAAACCTTTCCTAAATAGACTTCTACTTGGAGTAAGGAACAAGTCTTCTTCAAGGAATCTGATATTTCCAAGTTTGCCGCCTTCTAGAAGGGTTTTCTCGTTTGGTCTTTAACTTGGGCTTTTAGCGTGCTGGCTTGGTCCAATTTACGCGCAGCATCTTCTAGAATATTCTCTATATTTTTATCTTTCATTACGCCTCCATTGTTGGTGCTGCGACACTGGATTCTACCGCGGCCTTATCTTCTGCCTCGGCCTCGACATTACATATTCTGGACTCAGAGGTTCCAGAATTTCCTCTTTATCCTCTAGTGTTGGGATTTCAGTATCCCCAAGGATTGATTGTTGGGTTATGTTATCCCTGGCATGCAATTGATTTTCCAAATCCCTCAAGGGTGCATCCAATCTAGCTATATGTGCATCCATGAACCTTGATTGCTATGTCATAAATTTTTCAATTCTAGCCATTGATGCTTTCAATGTTCCCTCAAGTAAATTTGGATACTCTTGAGAAGAATTATATTGCCATGGCATATCTGTAACATTAACAAAATTGTCATGATAAAAAAATTTGAGCGTTTTGATCATACCATGAAGGATTTTATTGTTGGTTCCATCTATGGTCCTCTCTGTGGTCATAGGTTCTAGTATTGTATGGGCAATTGTAAACCAAATGATCATCTCCACAATTAAAACAAAAATTTACCCAAGCATAAACTTGTTGGGTTGCTCTTGGTTGGCATAGATAATCATCATTTAATCTAGGAAATTCTTGATTGGCTCGATTCATATCTTCCAACATCAACTATCGAATAGAGTTGTTTCTTTCTCCTTGCATTTTGAACCTTCAACTTGAAACACACCTATAAACCTTCTTTTAAGAAAAAGAGAAAAAAAAATAGAAAATAAAGAAGGCAAAAAAATTAAAGAAGACAAAATTTTAGTTGTCAATCCCCGGAAACGGCGCCAAAAACTTGATCCGTGTAATATAATCGAAATTTGAGTGCAAGTGTACACGTCGCCAAGTAATAAAATGATAAATATATCGTGTATCGTCTCCACAGGGAATGGTATACTTAATATGTCTTCCTTAGTTCCCTTGCTCCTGAAAATAAAGTAAAAACACAAATAAGTTGATTTGTCTAACTAACTAAATATTTAAATAACAAAACATAAGATAAAAGGTTGAAGACGATATAAAGAAAGTGGTTAGGATCCAACTGCGTCAATTAGTGGATTCAATTGATCTTCTTCTTGTCCAATGCAATCACAAAACACTGCTTCGACAGTACTATAGATACCGCCTCGGCAGCATTGGTGTTCCCCTGCCGCGGCAATCTCTTACTCTTGGGTAGAGGTATCAAAGTTCAGCAAAGTGTCCGTAAGTGACTCCGCTCATCTCTAAGTCAAAGTGATATTGATGACCAGTCCTTGATGATAGCTCTCGGTGTAAATCAATGATAACCACCAACCAATCCAACACTTCTTTTAGCTGCTGAAACTCTTAACCTATCTCTAGGACGAGTTAGTGTCTATAATACCATACTTATCCCTTTCGTGAATCTACACCTATCGATGCTAGATAAATAGATTACTTGCAAACTTCCCTCTCGAGCTTGGATGCAAGAACAAAGAATGGCAATAGGATAAGCAAACTTTGATAATATTATTGCATAAGAACAAAGATATAAGAATCAATCTCCTCTCACTAATATCGACAACCTTCACCTATCCCTAAGAAATTTAAAACATATTATCATTAAGTACAATTCTTATGGAGAAAAGTTTTCTCTAAAAATCGGCTCCCTTAAACAATGTTGTCGGCTAGGGTATAAATAGTCTTAACCTAGGGCAAACCTTTCCTAAATAGACTTCTACTTGGAGTAAGGAACAACTCTTCTTCAAGGAATCCGATATTTCCAAGTTTGTCGCCTTCTAGAAGGGTTTTCCCGGTTGGTCTTTGACTTGGGCTTTTAGCGCGCTGGCCTGGTCCAATTTATACGCTGCATCTTCCAGAATATTCTCTATATTTTTATCTTTCATTGCGCCTCCATTATTGGTGCTGCCACACTGGATTTTGCCTCGGCTTTGTTGTCAGTCTCGGTCTTAATATTGCTTTTCTGTCGCTTTTGCCCTGGATATTCCTGCATGTACAGATTATGTAATAATATCTGTATTCACTATAAATATTGACTTTGTAAGTAATGATAACAGAATATCCAGTATTTGCACAAAGAGTTCATAATTCGGTTCAAGTTGGTGTATAATAGATGCATAAGGTACCATGAGAAGGGTAGTAAATAACTGCCTTTTAGGCACTCATCAAATACCCCCAAACTTGAACTATTGCTTGTCCTCAAGCAATGCAAAATATCAAATTGCCGAACCTTACCCCCCTTTGATCTTACTCTTCCATCTATTCACCCCACCATGGTCATGTCTATCTCTCCGTTTTAGCCATTAGTTTACCCAAGGACTTTTACTAAGAAACAAGTTATAAGGCTAGGTGAGTGAGTGCGTTTTATGGACAAGACTGATTCGAGGCTTTCCTAGATAAACTCTAAGTTCAAGACAAGTAGAATCTTGGACTAAAGCTATCTCCTTAAAACAACAAGTCTTGAGCCAATCATGGGCACCTCAAGATATGCGTTTTCTATTTTTTTTCTTATTTTTTTCTTATTAACCGCTTATTTAGCATACTAGACCAGTTTCGGGTACCTCTAGTTATTTTTCCAAAAGGTTCTAAGTCTTTATCATCTAAGTTTATTAAAAGAACTCCTAAATCAAACAAGTGCGAAAAGTGTTTATTTTCTTTCTAACCCTAAAGCAAGCTTCTAAGTTTTATTCCATGAGAATCCTATGGTTATCCCTTCAAAACAGAACTTGGCCATGTTAAGGAGAAAGATTTCTATAGCCTTAAACGAGTAAACTAAAGCAAAGCTGACGTAGGGCAGTGCAAGATTATAAAATAGAAATTCAAGAAAAGAGAATATTGTAAAAAAATTTCGGAAAAAATTTACTCCCTTTTTATGGTAATGCCGTGGTAGTTGGTAGCCTTGGTAGTGCTTCTGTGCCTACAATCTCCCCCAAACCCAAACCGAGCATTGTCCTCAATGTTCAAATCACACAGCAGATAAAATTAATAAAACAAGTAAAGATAGTAAAGGGAGAGTTTCTTGGAAAGATTTTGAGAAAAGTAAGAGATTTTTGAGATTGTAACGAATATAACAAGAGAGAGATTGAGTAAACAATTCTAAAGAAACAAGAATG
This sequence comes from Abelmoschus esculentus, assembly GCA_035048815.1. Classification (NCBI taxonomy): domain Eukaryota; kingdom Viridiplantae; phylum Streptophyta; class Magnoliopsida; order Malvales; family Malvaceae; genus Abelmoschus; species Abelmoschus esculentus. The sequence continues at coordinate 16,024,422 of JAUCBN010000008.1, read as the reverse complement.
CAAGAGTGAATAGTTCAAGAGAAAGAAGGTGCTTATATAGGCCTTGACTGTGTAGCCGTTTGGTCTTTACTGCCGTTTGCGTTTACTGTCGTGGCAAGAATCTCGGTAGACTAGCTGTTACCCTGTTCTACCCGTTGGGACTGCTGCGGATCTGACACTATGCACTGCCACGGCAGTAGACTTCCTGTTGTGAACTACTTCTCTATTATTCCTGCTTTATTGTCCTAATATAACATCAAGAAACATTCAACTAATGATAAGATAATTATTCCTAAATACCATAATTAAGAAAATTCATGAAAATAACAAATAAAATAAAAGAGAAAATTAATATAAAATAAGAATATAAAGAAAACTTATGGAGATTCGTTTCCGATATTTCTTATAGTCTATCTACACCCTCCATCGAGTGACAATTCTGCCTAAAAAGGATTGGGCCATAATGAATACGGATAGTCCCCTTTGTATTATCATGGTGGAGATATCTTTCTTTCGTTTTCTCTTATAATTCATGCATGTCCTTTATCTTGATATTGTTTCTGAAGGCAAAAGTAAATTGTTAGAAAAAATTATATCAACATCCAACCACTTACTTACCTCATTGTCATTAACTTCCATCATAGTTGGATATAGCCTTCGTTGTTGTGGCAATTGCTGTGATAGCCAATTGTCGTGGCAATCTTTTACCAAAATTCGGTGTAAGTCAAGTGAAGAATCATCTTTCTTGAAGTCTTCAAGAATCAACCCACATTGTTTTTTATGCTTTTTAGTAATCTCCATTAGTAGAGACTTTGGCTTGGAACTAATATTAGATGGAGTTACCATAAAAATATCATCTTCCAAACAATCATATCCTATTTGTGATGGCTTCAAATCTTGTAACGTTGACTCCTCGAAATATACCTGCAATGGAAGAGATGAGTTTCTAAAGAATTCAAAAGGTTCATTCAGTACCATCTTATTTTCCATGATTACGGTATTGTCATCTTGTTGATCGAACATGTTTTTCTCTAACTACCCCGGCAGTTGTGAGTGAGAGTAATCCTCAGCTTCCTTTTTTAGCATCGTTGCTGCCGTAACATCCTGGGAATCAGACTCCTCAAAATTTTCTAGAGTATTACTCTAATCGGCCTCGTTAAATGGTATCGTGACATTGCCCTGTTCAGGCTTCTCTACTGCCGTGTCAGGACTCTCGGTAGTCTTATCCATTGTTTGACAGTTTTTCTCATCAACATGTTCTGGACTTAGAGGTTCCAGAATTTCCTCTTTGTCCTCTAGTGTTGGGATTTCAGTATCCCCAAGGATTGATTGTTGGGTTATGTTATCCCTGGAATGCAATTGATTTTCCAAATTCCTCAAGGGTGCATCCAATCTAGCTATATGTGCATCCATGAACCTTGATTGCTATGTCATAAATTTTTCAATTCTAGCCATTGATGCTTTCAATGTTCCCTCAAGTAAATTTGGATACTCTTGAGAAGAATTATATTGCCATGGCATATCTGTAACATTAACAAAATTGTCATGATAAAAAAAATTTGAGCGTTTTGATCATACCCTGAAGGATTTTATTGTTGGTTCCATCTATGGTCCTCTCTATGGTCATAGGTTCCAGTATTGTATGGGCAATTGTTAATGTAACATCCCGTTTTTGGGGTTATTGGTTAGGCTTAGTTAGGTGAATACGATTCGGGGCGAATCGGATTCTTCGGTTCATTAATTCCGGGAAAAAAAATAAAATAAGGATATTTTTAATTAAGAAAATTAATAATTTGGAAGGTGGTTTGAAATATTAAAAATATGTTTCAAAATTTGAAAGAAAATGATTTGGATTTTTTTATAATGATTTTTAATTATGCTTAATTATGCATAAATGACCAATTTGTAATTTTTGGAAATTTGAGGGACTTAAATTGGAATTTTCGGCCATTATGGTATTTTAGTGACTAAATTGAAAGGCAAGCTAAACTTAGAATCCTTAGAGGGCCATAAACCCATTTTTAATTTTAATGTTGATTTATTCACTAAAATAAATATTTTAATTACTTTAAAAGCGCATTGCGTTTGGTACGTACTGTTTTTGGGGGCTATGGAAGAGTGAGAAAACCTTCCATAGTTCAAGAGTAAGTAAGGTATTTGTTTTTGATAAATCGATATGAGTTTCGGCAATTTTGACAAAGGTATTATGTTGATAAAGCATGAGATTTATGGAAGTGCATGAGCATGTTTTGAATTGATGCATATATGAGAGACACTTGCTGAAAATGCATGATTTATTTAGCATCCACGATTATGGAAAATTATGAGAAATGTTTTGGATTACAACATGGTTATTTGCCTTATACATGATGGTGCCTTTGGGCATGGCTTTGGTTCATTTGTTGAACATTTTATGCATGCATTATGAGCAGCAAGTTATCATGCACATTTGATTATGATATTGGCTTAGGGACACTAACTTTAGTTTCGAATACGAATGACATGTCATTAGGATTGAGTGCACTATAAAATAAAGAGAATATTGAATTTGTCTACACGCGTAACAAGGGGACTTTGTGTCTAACGTGCATGATAGAGCCGTACGAAATATTTGTCTACATGCGTAACAAGGGGACTTTGTGTCTAACGTGCGTGATAGAGCCGCCTACACGCGTAACAAGGGGACTTTGTGTCTAAACGAGCGTGGTAGTGCTAAAGTTGACTTAGTGTCATGTTAAAGTTGACTTTGTGTCATGATGGGGACTTTGTGTCTTGACGGGACGAATGTCCCAAGATCCGTGTATTCGGTGAGCTCAAGGTCCACACTAAGTGTTCACTAGAAAGCCAATATACATACATGAAATTGAGGAAAGATTTGAGTATCATTTACATATTGTTTTGATAAGGTTTTGTGAATACAAGGATGCATATAATTTAATGAACTTGGATAATGGAATTTTAGCATGCATGATTTAACTATGAATTGCAAATTATGTTTTCTTCATGGTTTTAAATAAATGCATTGATGATTATTTGTTGAGCTACCTCACTAAGCAAGATTGCTTAAGCTCTCTTTTCATCTTTGCAGAAAAATAAGGGCACTTGTAGCTTCGTTCGGGGCAAGGAGACCGAGGGAAAGATCACTTGAATTTTGGTATGTCTTTGACAAATAAATTGGGCAAGGCAATGTGTAACATAAACTAAGAGAGAAGTGAGGATTTAGGCTTTGTTACATGTTGTACTAAGACCATCATTGCTGGTTATTAATTGTTGAACTTTGGATTAGTTTGAGTTGTTGAAGCATGAGTTAGAATGTTTGCTATGTTGCTATATAATCTTTAGGAAGCATGCCTATAGATCTCCATGTGAACCTTACGGATATTTGAAGTGTGGTTATGTTGATGATGATGCATAGGATTGTTACATATAGTTTTGGTTTATTAAAGAGTATGTTTGGGTGGTTTAAATGAGCTTAAAATGTCACACTCGAGTCACGAACACAGGGGGTATCGATACACCCTGAGGCTGTATCGATTCCAATATGCTACTGGACGTGCTGGTATCGAACCAAGGTTCGGTATCAATATGCTACTGGAGTTGCCTGTTCCGATACAGTTTTTGTCCAGTATCGAAACAGGTGAAGTGTTCCGAAACAACCTAAGGGCTATTTCGAAACACGTGACTTAAAAAGAGCAATTTGAGTGTTTTAAATGCATGAAACACAGAATTCAACTTGGTAAGTGTACTTAGTGAATTTATGAGTAATTTTATGAGATGTTGTGACACTTTGATTTATGCTTTAACCCGAACACATGTCGTATAACTTTAAATGGATGAAATACTTAATGTTCTAAACCTTGCAGTTAAGTTCTTGTATACATTCGATTGACTTATTCTTAATGGCTGAATTGCATGTGTCTCTATTTCACTCAAGTTAATTACACATAGGGAATTAATTATGCATCTAGGTAAGATAAAAAAAGTATAACGGTTTTAGGGTTGATTATCGAATCGAACCTTCGCGGGTTTGGTTTGATATTCCCCGTGTGACTCGTTTAGTGCCGGTTCCGTCCAGGCCGGGCTAAGGGGGTTACAGGTAACCAAATGATCATCTCCACAATTAAAACAAAAATTTGCCCAGGCATAAACTTGTTGGGTTGCTCTTGGTTGGCATAGATAATCATCATTTAATCTAGGAAATTCTTGATTGGCTCGATTCATATCTTCCAACATCAACTTTCGAATAGAGTTGCTTCTTTCTCCTAGCATTTTGAACCTTCAACTTGAAACACACCTATAAACCTTTTTTTAAGAAAAAGACAAAAAAAATAGAAAATAAAGAAGGCAAGAAAATTAAAGAAGACAAAATTTTAGTTGTCAATCCCCGAAAACGGCGCCAAAAACTTGATGCGTGTAATATAATCGCAATTTGAGTGCAACTATACACGTCGCCAAGTAATAAAATGATAAATATATCGTGTATCGTCTCCACAGGGATTGGTATACTTAATATGTCTTCCTTAGTTCCCTTGCTCCTGAAAATAAACTAAAAACACAAATAAGTTGATTTGTCTAACTAACTAAATATTTAAATAAAAAAACATAAAATAAAAGGTTGAAGACGATATAAAAAAGTGGGTAGGATCCAGCTGCGTCAATTAGTGGATTCAATTGATCTCCTTCTTGTCCAATGCAATCACACAACACTGCTTCGATAGTACTGTAGATACCGCCTCGGCAACATTGGTGTTCCCCTGCCGCGGCAATCTCTTGCTCTTGGGTAGAGGTATCAAAGTTCAGCAAAGTGTCCGTAAGTGACTCCGCTCATCTCTGAGTCAAAGTGATATTGATGACCAGTCCTTGATGATACCTCTCGGCGTAAATCAACGATAACCACCAACCAATCCAACACTTCTTTTAGCTGCTGAAACTCTTAACCTATCTCTAGGCCGAGTTAGTGTCTACAATACCGTACTTATCCCTTTCGTGAATCTACACCTATCGATGCTAGATAAATAGATTACTTGCAAACTTCCCTTTCGGGTTTGGATGCAAGAACAAAGAATAACAATAGGATAAGCAAACTTTGATAATATTATTGCATAAGAACAAAGATATAAGAATCAATCTCCTCTCACTAATATCGACAACCTTCACCTATCCCTAAAAAATTTAAAACATATTATCATTAAGTACAATTCTTAGGGAGAAAAGTTTTCTCTAAAAATCGGCTCCCCTAAACAATGTTGTCGGCTAGGGTATAAATAGACTCCTACTTGGAGTAAGGAACAACTCTTCTTCAAGGAATCTGATATTTTCAAGTTTGTCGCCTTCTAGAAGGGTTTTCCCGGTTGGTCTTTGACTTGGGCTTTTGGCGCGCTGGCCTAGTCCAATTTATACGCTGCATCTTCCAGAATATTCTCTATATTTTTATCTTTCATTGCGTCTCCATTATTGGTGCTGCCACACTGGATTCTACCTCGGCTTTGTCGTCAGTCTCGGCCTCAATATTGTTTTTCTGTCGCTTTTGCCCTGGATATTCCTGCATGTACAGATTATATAATAATATCTGTATTCGCTATAAATATTGACTGTAAGTAATGATAATAGAATATCCAGTATTTGCGCAAAGAGTTCATAATTCGGTTCAAGTTGGTGTATAATAGATGCATAAAGTGCCATGAGAAGGGTAGTAAATAACTGCCTTTTAGGCACTCATGAAATACCCCCAAACTCGAACTATTGCTTGTCCTCAAGCAATGCAAAATATCAAATTGCCGAACCTTACTCCCCTTTGATCTTACTCTTCCATCTATTCACCCCACCATGGTCATGTCTATCTCTCCGTTTTAGCCATTAGTTTACCCAAGGACTTTTACTAAGAAACAAGTTATAAGGCTAGGTGAGTGATTGCGTTTTATGGACAAGGCTGATTCGAGGCTTTCTTAGATAAACTCTAAGTTCAAGACAAGTAGAATCTTGGACTAAAGCTATCTCCTTAAAACAACAAGTCTTGAGCCAATCATGGGCACCTCAAGATATGCGTTTTCTATTTTTTTCTTATTTTTTTTCTTATTAACCACTTCTTTAGCATACTAGACCAGTTTCGGGCACCTCTAGCATGAAGGAGAGAAAAACTAAAGCCAGTGATAGGCACCTCTAGTTATTTTTCCAAAAGGTTCTAAGTCTTTATCACCTAAGTTTATTAAAAGAACTCCTAAATCAAACAAGTCCAAAAAGTGTTTATTTCCTTTCTAACCCTAAAGCAAGCTTCTAAGTTTTATTCCATAAGAATCCTATGGTTATCCCTTCAAAACAGAACTTGGCCATGTTAAGGAGAAAGATTTCTATAGCCTTAAACGAGTAAACTAAAGCAAAGCTGACGTAGGGCAGTGCAAGATTATAAAATAGAAATTCAAGAAAAGAGAATATTGTAAAAAAATTTCGGAAAAAATTTACTCCCTTTTCATGGTAATGCCGTGGTAGTTGGTAGCCTCGACAGTGCTTCTGTGCCTACAATCTCCCCCAAACCCAAACCGAGCATTTTCCTCAATGCTCAAATCACACAGCAGATAAAATTAATAAAACAAGTAAAGATAGTAAAGGGAGAGTTTCTTGGAAAGATTCTAAGAAAAGTAAGAGATTTTTGAGATTGTAACGAATATAACAAGAGAGAGATTGAGTAAACAATTCTAAAGAAACAAGAATGCAAGAGTGAATAGTTCAAGAGAAAGAAGGTGCTTATATAGGCCTTGACTGTGTAGCCGTTTGAACTACTAGCCGTTTGGTCTTTACTGCCGTTTGCGTTTACTGTCGTGGCAAGAATCTCGGTAGACTAGCTGTTACCCTGTTTTGCCCGTTTGGACTACTGCGGATCTGACACTATGTACTGCCACGACAGTAGACTTCCTGCTATGAACTACTTCTCTGTTATTCCTGCTTTATTGTCCTAATATAAACATCAAGAAATATTCAACTAATGAGAAGATAATTATTCTTAAATACCATAATTAAGAAAATTCATGAAAATAACAAATAAAATAAAAGAGAAAATTAATATAAAATAAGAATATAAAGAAAACTTATGGAGATTCATTTCCGATATTTCTTATAGCCTATCTACACCCTCCATCGAGTGACAATTCTGCCTAAAAAGGATTGGGCCATAATGAATACGGATAGTCCCCTTTGTATTATCATGGTAGAGATATCTTTCTTTCGTTTTCTCTTGTAATTCATGCAAGTCCTTTATCTTGATATTGTTTCTGAAGGCAAAAATAAATTGTTAGAAAAAATTATATCAACATCCAACCACTTACTTACCTCATTGTCATTAACTTCCATCATAGTTGGATATAGCCTTCGTTGTTGTGGCAATTGCTGTGATAGCCAATTGTCGTGGCAATCTTTTACCAAAATTCAGTGTAAGTCAAGTGAAGAATCATCTTTCTTGAAGTCTTCAAGAATCAACCCACATTGTTTTTTATGCTTTTCAGTAATCTCCATCAGTAGAAACTTTGGCTTGGAACTAATATTAGATGGAGTTACCATAGAAATATCATCTTCCAAACAATCATATCCTATTTGTGATGGCTTCAAATCTTGTAACATTGACTCCTCGAAATATACCTGCAATGGAAGAGATGAGTTTCTAAAGAATTCAAAAGGTTCATTCAGTACCATCTTATTTTCCATGATTACGGTATTGCCATCTTGTTGATCGAACATGTTTTTCTGTAACTGCCCCGGCAGTTGTGAGTGAGAGTAATCCTCAGCTTCCTTTTTAAGCATCGTTGCTGCCGTAACATCCTGGGAATCAGACTCCTCAATTTTCTAGAGCATTACCCTCATCGGCCTCGTTAAATGGTATCGTGACATTGCCCTGTTCAGGCTTCTCTACTGCCGCGTCAGGACTCTCGGCAGTCTTATCCATTGTTTGAAAGTTTTTCTCATCAACATGTTCTGGACTTAGAGGTTCCAGAATTTCCTCTTTGTCCTCTAGTGTTGGGATTTTAGTATCCCCAAGGATTGATTGTTGGGTTATGTTATCCCTGGAATGCAATTGATTTTCCAAATTCCTCAAGGGTGCATCCAATCTAGCTATATGTGCATCCATGAACCTTGATTGCTATGTCATAAATTTTTCAATTCTAGCCATTGATGCTTTCAATGTTCCCTCAAGTAAATTTGGATACTCTTGAGAAGAATTATATTGCCATGGCATATCTGTAACATTAACAAAATTGTCATGATAAAAAAAATTTGAGCGCTTTGATCATACCATGAAGGATTTTATTGTTGGTTCCATCTATGGTCCTCTCTGTGGTCATAGGTTCCAGTACTGTATTGGCAATTGTTAACCAAATGATCATCTCCACAATTAAAACTAAAATTTGCCCAGGCATAAACTTGTTGGGTTGCTCTTGGTTGGCATAGATAATCATCATTTAATCTATGAAATTCTTGATTGGCTCGATTCATATCTTCCAACATCAACTATCGAATAGAGTTGCTTCTTTCTCCTTGCATTTTGAACCTTCAACTTGAAACACACCTATAAACTTTTTTTTAAGAAAAAGAGAAAAAAAATAGAAAATAAAGAAGGCAAGAAAATTAAAGAAGACAAAATTTTAGTTGTCAATCCCCGGAAACGGCGCCAAACTTGATGCGTGTAATATAATCGCAATTTGAGTGCAACTGTACACGTCGCCAAGTAATAAAATGATAAATATATCGTGTATCGTCTCCACAGGGATTGGTATACTTAATATGTCTTCCTTAGTTCCCTTGCTCCTGAAAATAAAGTAAAAACACAAATAAGTTGATTTGTCTAACTAACTAAATATTTAAATAACAAAACATAAAATAAAAGGTTGAAGACGATATAAAAAAAGTGGGTAGGATCCAGCTGCGTCAATTAGTGGATTCAATTGATCTTCTTCTTGTCCAATGCAATCACACAACACTGCTTCGACAGTACTGTAGATACCGCCTCGGCAGCATTGGTGTTCCTCTTCCGCGACAATCTCTTGCTCTTGGGTAGAGGTATCAAAGTTCAGCAAAGTGTCCGTAAGTGACTCCGCTCATCTCTGAGTCAAAGTGATGTTGATGACCAGTCCTTGATGATACCTCTCGGCGTAAATCAACGATAACCACCAACCAATCCAACACTTCTTTTAGCTGCTGAAACTATTAACCTATCTCTAGGCTGAGTTAGTGTCTACAATACCGTACTTATCCCTTTCGTGAATCTACACCTATCGATGCTAGATAAATAGATTACTTGCAAACTTCCCTCTCGGGCTTGGATGCAAGAACAAAGAATAGCAATAGGATAAGCAAACTTTGATAATATTATTGCATAAGAACAAAGATATAAGAATCAATCTCCTCTCACTAATATCGACAACCTTCACCTATCCCTAAAAAATTTAAAACATATTATCATTAAGTACAATTCTTAGGGAGAAAAGTTTTCTCTAAAAATCGGCTCCCCTAAACAATGTTGCCGGCTAGGGTATAAATAGTCTTAACCTAGGGCAAACCTTTCCTAAATAGACTTCTACTTGGAGTAAGGAACAAGTCTTCTTCAAAAAATCTGATATTTTCAAGTTTGCCGCCTTCTAGAAGGTTTTTCCCGGTTGGTCTTTGACTTGGGCTTTTAGCGCGCTGGCCTGGTCCAATTTATGCGCTGCATCTTCCAGAACATTCTCTATATTTTTATCTTTCATTGCGCCTCCATTATTGGTGCTGCCACACTGGATTTTGCCTCGGCTTTGTCGTCAGTCTCGGCCTCAATATTGCTTTTCTGTCGCTTTTGCCCTGGATATTCCTGCATGTACAGATTATGTAATAATATTTGTATTCGCTATAAATATTGACTTTGTAAGTAATAATAACAGAATATCCAGTATTTGCACAAAGAGTTCATAATTCGGTTCAAGTTGGTGTATAATAGATGCATAAAGTACCATGAGAAAGGTAGTAAATAATTGCCTTTTAGGCACTCTTCAATCGTCAAGGACCAGTCATAAACAACACTTTGACTTAGAGATAAGAGGAGTCAACTACGGACACTTTGCTAAGCTTTGATATCTCTACCCAAGAGCAAGAGATTGTCGTGGCAGAGAACACCAATGCTGCCGAGACTGTATCTGCAGTACTTCGAAGCAGTATTGTGTAACAACATTTGACAAGAAGAAGATCAATTGAATCCACTAATTGACACCGCTAGATCCTACCCATTTTCTCTATATCGTCTTCAACCTTTTATTTTATATTTTGTTATTTAGTTATTTAGTTAGTTAATAAATCAACTTATTTGTGTTTTTACTTTCTTTTCAGGAGCAAGGAAACAAGGGGAGACATATTAAATATACCAATCCCTGTGGAGACGATACACGGTATACTTATCACTTTATTACTTAACGACGTGTACACTTGCACTCAATTGTGCTTTTATTACACGCATCACCTCACAACAAGCTTAGAACCATCTGCTACTCTGAGTGTCAAACTCTTAGTTCTGTACCCCAAACTTGCATCGTGTTCGAGTAACTAATTCATCCCTAGGATTACGTCGAACTCCTCAAACAGTAAGACCATAAGATCGGCCTGAAAGACAGATCCTTGTAACTTGACCGAACACCTCCGATAGACCTTATTCACTAACACATCCAACCCCAACGGGCTTGTCACACGGACCCCTACCTCAAGATCCTCTGCTGGTAACCCCTACTACTGAGATATGCCACTATGGATATACGAGTGGGTAGACCCCGAGTCCACAAGAGCAACTATAGGTACAAAAAATAAACTAAATGTACCTGAGATCACTTTTGTTGCACCACAGTCCTCCTGTGCTCTCATTGCATATTGTCTCGTCGTTGCTCTAGAAGTCGACTGAAAGGTGCCTCCTGAAGCATGACTAGCTCGACCATGAGAGAACCTCCGACCCCTCTGAGCCTGAAACACAGTCCTTTGAGCCTGACCGGGAGGAGACGTCACAACCTCAAGACAGTCCCTCACAAGGTGATCCGGAGACCCACACTGAAAACAAACTCTGATATTACCCCAACACTCTCCTCGGTGGCTTCAGCCACAACGTCTGCAAGTTTGGACACTGACACTGGCACTCCTCTATAAACTCTCTGGACCCCCAACATAAGAAGACACAGACTGCCTCCTACGTCCCGTAGACTCTGACCTCTGATCTAACCTCGAACTCTAATTCGATGCTCTTCTATTCGGGTTCCAACGGTTCCTACTCCTACTAGAGTGGCACTGAGAGTTACCCGCATAACTCTAACTGGCTCCACCGGAGACTCCCTGGCCAACAAACGACCCATAGGTCAAACCTGAACCTGCTCAAGAGACTTAGCACTGTCAGCTAACTATAAAAACACCGCAGGTGGTCTAGCAGTGAGTAAGTCTGGATGTCCTTCTTCAGACCTCTCAAGAACCTCTTACACCTCATCTTTCCGGTAGCAATAAGCTCCGGGGCATACTGGGTCAATTGAAGGAACTCCTGCTCATAAGTAAAGATTGAACGGTTCCCCTCAACCAGATGGGTAAACACTCCCTCAGGCTATCGATATGAGTCTCGTCCACATACTTGCTCTCGAACTCCTCAAAAAATTCCTCCCACTTAGGAAGATGGGGATACCAACCGCTCTACAGTCTCCCACCACTCTCTCGGGTTGCCCTTGAGAAGCGACAACATACACGATAGCTTATCCTCTAACCTCAGCCTCATCTGCCTTATGATCCATCTCGTATCATGCAGCCACTGATCTATTGTGCGGGATTATCCTGTCCTGTATCAAAGAAGTCAACAGCTCCCTATCTCCGTACCCTTATAACTGGTGCCTCACGAGGGGTAGAGGACGGCCTTAGTATAGCTCTCACTGTCCTGCGCAGGGTACGGTTTAACTGAGAAAAGTAGTTGGCCCCTTAACCAACTGCATCGTCCGGTGGCACCTCCTCATCGGGATCATACTTATAGTCGGAGTTTCCTCCTCGAGAACCCCGATTCTCCTCCTAATCTCTCACACGTCTAGGCATGCTTAACAGCCTCTACACAACAACAACCATAAACAGGATTACACCATCGAAATTTCAGCTTCAAAAGAACTACTATATCGACTCATAGGCAAGAACTAGTCTAACACCTAAATAACACACTAGACTCCTCCGGGGACTCCTAGAACCGACTCAACCTGAGCTTTGATACCATTAAATGTTACACCCTGACCTGGATGTCACATTCGGCCTCTGGCCTAAAACCCGTATTTCAAAATTTCTTTTAAAGTCTAACAAGTAAAACCAAGCCCAACATGATTCATAAAATCCAATACGAGTTAAAACATAAGTCCAAAATAGTTTAAAGAAATCGGAGCTCCAAAATATTACAAACCCATTAAAATATTCGACCCAAATTAATTTAAAATAGAAAGAGTTACACAATTACATATAGGGTTTGACAAAGTACTGGCCCACTATCTAATAATTGTACTCTGACAACACGTTTGATGCTGAAATACAAACCTCGATGGTGCTCCATGAAACCCGCTTTACCTAACCTATACACGAAAACACATTTCGAACGTTAAGCTAAAAAAGCTCAGTGGATATGTCGAACTCGGCTAACTTCATGCATATCAAAAGCAGTAAAGTATGGCATATAAATCTCGTGCATGATATGATGGTCTACAATGCTTGCCTATCTCATGGCATAATGAATGTATATTATCGCAAATAGCATATACAAATTATATCAAGTTAACACACAAGTGTGAGGCCCACGTCCATGCAGCATTGGGATCCTACACTCAGGATTGAGGCCGCCCTCAAATCCTATGCCCGGAATGTTACATCGTACATCTTCGAACGAGGCCGCCCAACGTTCAGAAAGGGGTGGAGGCCGCCCAACCAACCCCATGCTCGAAATGTTACATCAAACATCTTCTAGTGAGGCTGTCCAACACTCAGAATATTAAGTCTTTAATCATCACCCGACATGTTACGACCGATGGCCTTCAACATGTTGCAACACTTATAGATATCCGGATTTCCATCACATAAGGACTCAGACCACACAAATGATCCACCTAGGATCTTATCACAACAAGATACATTAAATCTTACCATACTTGAGTCTTTTGGGATTATAATTATCAATATTAGTTCAATAATTAATTTCACAACTTTTAAATTAATGGAAGTATTTATTAAATCACCGAGCCCAAATCTCAACTCAAACTTGGCCAAAATACACAAGGGTATCGATACCTTTAAGTAGAGTATCGAAACACCCTGATACCCACCCAAAGAGGGTATCGGAACATTGGTATCGATGACAGTATCGATACCCTTTAACCAGCTTAAAAGTGAACAAAAGAGGAAGAACCGCTTCGATATTGGTATCGATGCAAAAAACCACTAGAGGGTTGGGTATCGAACCATGGTTCGATACCCCTACATGATAAGCCAAGAATTTACAATTGGGTATCGATACCAGTAGCCCGAGTATCGATACCCCCTATACAAAATGCTAGTTTGCACTTAGAAATTCTAGAGTTTCAGACCCAAACTTAATCTAATCGATTATAAAGTCTCCCTACTCATTTTTAAGAGTGTTTAGGGTGTTTTAAAATCAATCTCCAGTCATTTAACACATTAGTTCGGATTCTACCATTAACAACCTCTATCAAGCAAACCAAGCAAACCAACATACATACATGATTTCTCTATATGCTATGCATTCTACCATGAATGGATGATAAAATAGAAAGTTAGGAGTACCAACCTTAGCAAGCAACAGCCACAAAACCCGAGCTCCCCTCTTGTCAAGATTTTCCTCCACCCAACCTTGAAGATGGGTTCTCCACTTGTTTCTCTACAAGAAGGAGATCAAACAAGCAATCAGACATTGCTTAAGGATGTTTTCAACTCCTAAAAACATCAAGAAACATAGCTACAACCCCCTTAAAACACTTATTCCCAGATTTGCTTCAACACCCTTGTATCAACCAAACTTTACTTTTTTTACCTCTTTAGATAGATCTTAAGATACTCAACAATAAACCCTCAACCCTCAAAACGAGATTCTACCTCAAACTTTGAAAGTTTAACCCTTTGGATTAAGGATTCGGATGGAAAGAAGATGGAGATGAAGGGGAAACAAGAGTGACCTCACCTCTGTTTGTTGCAAAAAAACAACCCCCAAACCCCTCCCTTTCATCGATCTAGGAAATTACCAAGATGCCCTCCATCTAAGACCCCAAGCCTATTATCACCAAAGCCTACAGCCTAAGGCCCAAAGTAGACAAACTTGAGGCCCAAAACCGAAGCCCAACACCATGGGTTAACTTGACACTAGGATACGGGAAATCCGGGTCATTACAACGAGAGTGCCCTGATCGAGTTAAGCAGTCTAAGAAGTAAAAGCCCGAGAGTGATGAGGCTACGAAGCTTGGCTCGATGATTCTGTGTTTTGCCAAGTAAAAAGGCAAGAAGTAGAATAGGTAGATGTTTGTCGATATCAACATGGCGAGACGATCGAAAAGTGCTTTGGTAGACACTAGGGTAAGTGACCTATTCATGTCCAAGAAGACTGTAGAGGATCTTTATCTTAAAGTTGTGGACTCAACCGACAAGATCAAGATAGTGAATGCCAGGGAAGCTCATGTTATAGGGACAATGCAGAAAGTTGAGCTGTAGATCGGTGATTGGAAGTCCAAGGAAGACTTCAAGGTAATCGAATTAGATGACTTTGATTTTATTTTGGGACTAAACTTCGTTGACCATGTTTAAGCAGTCATCATTCCGTGTGTCAACATCATGTTCATCATGAATCCAAGGTAACAATGTTTTGTACCTGTACGACGACACATCGGACAAGGGAACAAGAAGCTGACAACTATTCAGCATGTCGAGGATGCTCCAAGACGAGGAGTCATCGGTTTAGAGGTGACTATTGGGGATATTTCCTTGGTGGGACATGAGTTGCTTGTGTCTATTAGTGTGGAAGTCGTCGAAGAGCCATCCATAGGCGAGATGGTCGATGCATCGAACTTCAAGGGTTTCAATGTGTCGATGGGTATTGAATTGCCAATATGAAATGGGGTGTCAAGCTTCAGTGATGAAGGATTGAAATGTAGAGAAAATGTCGAGTCAATGAGTGAGGCATCTCTTGAACACAGGGATAATGATGAAGATTTGCCTGGTACGGTTGATTTTAAATCGCGGTGCAAGCTTAGGCGAGCAGTCCTTATGGGGGACAACTGAATCAACGTCGGGTGCTCTTTATGGGGTGAATGGTTCTTATGGGGGAACATTCAAGTTAGATTCCGAGATAGAAGCAATCCAAGGTGTGCGAGAAGTACCAAGATCGATCTTAGACTTGTTTGAGTGGCATGACGAGGGCGTCACCATGTTTGGTGGGGAGAATGTCATGAGACGCATGTTGGGGTCTGAGACATTAGCACCACATGGTGCGATTTGGCTTGCCGAAGGTATTTTATAACACCCTCAAAAGGGCTTAGAAGGAACCATTGACTAATTGATGGTCAAGGTTATTTATTAAGGGACTTAATTGAAATAAAGGGGAAATAAGGTAGTTTGCATGTAATAAGAAAGTATAAATCTGCAAAGTTAAGCAAATAAACCAATACTTTAGACACATGGCAACAGATGGATAGTAGAAATCCTATGTGGCTTAAATGGACCAATAGGATCCATTTTAATTGGATTTTATCCTACTAATTTGACACACACACAAAAAAAGAAAGAAATGGGAAAAGAAGGGGGTGGATGACATATAGAGAAGAGGAAGAGAAAAAAATTAAGTTATCATCATCTTCTCCATTCTCTTTTCTCTATTGTTAGAAAGCTTGAAGGGGATATTACAGAGAGATTTGTCTATCTCCTTAAAAAGTGTCATCATAATCGAAATCTAAGAGAAAAGAAGTTCTCATTCTTATCTTTTTCCCCATTTCCGAAACTAGAGGGAGAGCATGTTGGTTCAAGGAGTTGGAAGAACTTTCATGCTCAAATAGTTGAAGGTAATGTGGTTATCTCCCTTATAAAGTATACGTTTCCATGACTAATAAGTTTAGTTGAATGAAATGCCATGATTTTAGAGCAAATGTGTATAGTGAAAGCATGTTTAGCAAGAACATTAGGAGGGTGAATGTGTTAATGGTAGATTGATGGGTAAGTGATAGGCGTGGTATAAGCGCTATTTTGAGTGCAAGTGTACACGTCGTCAAGTAATAAAATAATAAGTATATCGTGTATCGGCTCCATAAGGATTGGTATACTTAATATTTCTTCCTTCGTTCCCTTGCTCTAGAGAATAAAATAAAAGCACAAATAACATGATTTGTTTTATCTAACTAAATAAGTAAATAACAAAACATAAAATAAAGAGTTGAGAACGATTATAGAGAAAGCGGGTAGGATCTAGTTGTGTCAATTAGTGGATTCAATTGATCTTCTTCTTGTCTAATGCAATCGCACAACACTGCTTCAATAATACTGCAGATACTGCCTCGGCATTGCTGGTGCTCCTCTGCCGCGGCAATATCTTGCTTGTGGGCAGAAGTATCAAAGTTCAGCAAAGTGTCCGTAAGTGACTCCGCTCATCTCTGAGTCAAAGTATTGTTGATGCTCGGTCCTTGACGATACCTCTCGGCGTAAACCAAAGCTAACCACTAACAAATCCAACACTTCTTTTAGCTGCTGAAACTCTTAACCCATCTCTGAATGCCTCCACTGGAGTATAGGCTGAGTTAGTGTCGCCGACACCATACTTATCCCTTTCGTGAATCTACACCTCTCAATGCTAGATAAATAGATTACTTGCAAACTTCCTTATTGGGCTTGGATACAAGAACAAGGAATGACAATAGGATAAGCAAACTCTAATTTTATTGCATAAGAACAAGAATACAAGAATCAATCTCCTCTCACTAATATCAACAACCTTCACCTATCCCTAAGAAATTTAGAACATGTTATCATGGAAGTACAATTCTTAGGGAGGAAGGGTTTTCTCTACAAATCGGCTCTCTCTAGACAATGTGGTCGGCTAGTATATTTATAGTCTTAACCTAGGGCAAAGCTTTCCTAAATAGACTTCAACTTGGAGTAGGGAACAAGTCTTCTTCAAGGATTATGATATTTCCAAGTTTGTCGCCTTCTAGAAAGGGTTTCTCGCTTGGTCTTTGAATTGGGCTTTGAGTAGGCTAGCCTGGTCCAATTGATGCATTGTGTCTTCTAGAATATTCTCCATATTTTTATCCTTTGATGCGCCTCCATTATTGGTGTTGCCACATTGGATTCTGCCGCAGTCGGTCTTCTGCCTTGGCCTCTACATAGCTTTTCTGCCGCTTCGGCTTTGGATATTCATGCATGTACAGAAATTGTAATAATATCTGCATTCTCTATAAATATTAACTTTGTATATGGTGAAAACAGAATATCTAATAATTGAGCAAAGAGTATATAATTTAGTTCAAGTGGGTGTATAATAGGTGCATAAAGTATCATAAGAAGGGTAATAAATTACTGCCTTTTAGGCACTCATCAAATACCTCCAAACTCGAACTATTGCTTGTCCTCAAGCAATGCCAAACATCAAATTGCTAAAAGTTACTCCCCTTTGGTCTTACTCTTCCATCTATTCTCCCCATCATGGTCATGTCTATCTCTCCGTTTTAGCCACTAGTTTACCCAAGGACTTCTACTAAGAAAGAAACTCTAGGGCTAGGTGAGTGTGTGCGTTTAATGGATAAGGCTGATCCAAGGCTTTCTTAGATAAATTCTAAGTTCAAGACAAGTTGAATCTTGGATTAGCTATCTCCTCAAAACAACAAGTCTTGAGCCAATTTTGGGCACCTCAAGATATGTGTTTTCTATTTTCTTCTTTTTCTTCTTTATTGTTTTTCTTTTGTAGCACCTATTTAGCATACTAGAGCCAATTTTGGGCACCTCTAATACGAAGAAGAGTAAAACTAGAGTTGGTGATAGGCACCTCTAGTTATCTTTCCAATAAGTTCTAAGTCTTTATCACCTAAGTTTATTAAAAGAACTCCTAAATCAAACAAGTCCAACAAGTGTTTATTATTTTGTCTAACCCTAAAGTAAGCTTCTAAGTTTTATTCCATGAGTATCCTATGGTTATCCCTTCAAAATAGTACTTGGCCATGGTAAGGAGAAAAATTTCTATAGCCTTAAAGATGACATAAGGCAGTACAAGATTATAAACTTAAATTCAAGAAAAGAGAATATAAAAAAATCGAAAAAATTTGCTCCCTTTTATGGTATTGTCGCGGCATTGGATAACCTCGGCAGTGCTTCTGCACCTTCAATCTCCCCCAAACTCAAACCGAGCATTGTCCTTAATGCTCAAAATATAAAACACACAGCAAAAGAAAACAAGAATAATAAAGCATCAAGATTTAAATAGAGTCTGATTGTGATTCAGAAGAGCCGCTGGAGATAGTTGCCCTCCTAGGTATTCCTGCTAATGCTTTCATTCTTGATCCTTGTCCATGTGACTGTTGTGTTTATGCCTGTAGGGGCGGCTGCACTCTGTTGGGCGTTTGTTTCTGTAGTGGGGCTGTAACTTCATCTCCATCATCTTCGTCAACTATATACATTACTTCTGTTTCTCCCCTAAACTCGGCAGTTGGCATCCTCTCGTGTGTATGTGATGAGCTTTCATGGACATACTCATCGATCTACCTCGAGAGACTGTCTTCAGAAAAACTTCGGATGGGGATAGGATTTTAATGTGGAGAGTTGAAGACAGCTCTCCTCTTTGATGTTCGCCTGCTGCTGGATGATATGGCGGTCATGCCTGTAGGACTGGATGGTCCGGCAGTGTGAAACTATTGTTGTGGCCTAGCAGCAAAGGATGGTCTAGGCCCTAGAGCAGGTGTTGTTTCTGTATATGGTGTGGCCGTGACAAAAATATTGGGAGTAAAATCTGGAAACTGCATCCCATGGGTGGGGAAGTGTTGAGTTAGCATATTTGCAAGGGTGTTGTTGAAATCTTTCTTATATTCCATATAGCGTTGTTGTCTGAGGTTCATGGCTGACATTCTCTGCAAAATCTCCTAGTATGTGTCTGCTGCGGTAGGGGCTTGGGCATTGTCAGGTACTTCTGTTGAATACTGCCCTCCGGCAGGGAAGTCAGTCGTGAATTGTTGAAGTGTTTCCTGCACTAGGTCTGCTTGGGTGATCTGCATCACTCTGTGGCAGAATTCTTTCGTCCAGCCTTGCCTTTGTGATGTGTATTCATCGGTTGCTTCTATCGGGACACCTGCAGCAATACATAAAGCAGAGATTAAACTAGGGAAATATAATGGACCTCGTTCTTTCTTACCGCAGTCATATATCTCTTGAAGAATTATCTCTCCAACATTGATCGTTCTTTTGTTGATGATGGAATAAATGAGCAGCAATCTTTTTCTATCAACTATGCTATTATGAGAAGTCGGCATGAAGCATCGTTTGACAAACGTGCACCACAGCTTTACTTCGGGTTTCAGGCTGAGCCTTGTTACACAACCTCTATGGGCACCGGTTTCCCATGGAGTGTTGTCATAGCAGAGGTCGTCCTTGATAGCCTCATATTCTTCGATATTTGCTGCAAATTCACCATGCTCATCGCGTATGAGGATCACGCCGTAGTAATCGTTGATTGCCTTGGTATCGAGTTTCACTGGCTTGCCTCGACAGTAGACGAATAGCGTATCCTTGTTCGGGCAGTGTGCGTAGAATTCTCTCACAATTGTTGCATTCGCTATGGGAGGTTGGAGGTAGAATTTCTCTCAATCCTGGCCTTTGATTCTGTCAAACAAGAATTGGTCGATACCGTAGTTTTCGTCGGTGGTGTGCTGGAATCCTTGTTCCTCCCATAATTGTCGTACAACAAAAGATCTTTGAAAACGTTCTGCTACGTTGCCGTTGGTAAATCGTCTGTATGCTGCCATGGATATTGATGAGGTATTCTTGAAGATAAACGGAAAGAATATTGGTAGGAATTCAGAGAGCTGAGAAATTCAAGATGTAGTGAGAATAAGATTGTAAAAGTAAGTAAGGATAATAAGAATGCAAAGTAAATAATGCACAACAGTGAATTTGTTATATAGGATATAAAATACTAGCCATTAGGCATTTACTGCCTGGATGCACAGTTACTGCCGCGGCGGGTTTCTCGGCAGATAGCCGTTACACTATTTCTGCCCGTTGGTAATTCTGCGGCTCTAACACAGTGCTGCCGCGGTAGCAGACTTCCTATTGTGGCAAAATTTTCCTGCATTCTTCACTTTATTAAAAATTAAAATCACTAAATCCAAAATACTAACAATAAAATTGCTGATCATGAAGTAAAATAATAAAATACTGAAAATAACAAAATACTTTAAAATAACAAATGCTGAAAATAATACTATATATAATAATCCTAATATATTAAAAGGTAAATGGAAGAGATTAGGTTACATGTGGAGTACATGTGAATACATCTCCCATCTTCGCTATCTCTTTCTGGCCTATGTCTGTCTGCATGAGTTGGTCAGTCCCTTCGGTGCATTCGGCTTCTCCTTTGGGTTTTATTCTTTTACCGAATAGTCTGTCGAGCGTGATGCCAAGGCAGGATATTTTAGTACCCTTATTAGGCATATGGAGAGCCTTACATTCTGTTGGAGCGTCCGAATTTGGCAGGTTGTGGAAGGCGTTCTGTAACCCCCTTAGCCCGGCCTAGACGAAACTGGCACTAACGGGTTACACGGGAAAATCAAACCAAACCCACGAAGGTTCGATTCGATAAACAACCCTAAAACCGTTACTTTTTTTATTTTATCTTGTCTAGATGCGCAATCTTATTCCTTTGTGTCAAGGTCTCATTCAAAGCATTATTGGTACCACATTAATTAAAAACAAACATCCGATTAAACACTAACATAGATTAAGGACTAAAACGTAAAACTTTTAAATTCAATTAGTAAAGTAGAAATTCTTTCCATCAATGATCAATTAGACACCCAAGTATTCCTCACAGTAAATTTCAACTCAAACGGATCATTCTAACATCATCAATTGCATGTTTCTCTATTTCAGGGACCAAAATGTAAATATTCCAAAATACAAGGACTTCATCCGAATTAGATTAACCATCATGAAATTAAATCAAATTTATGCATGCATGTAAAATTTCAACTCAAAATAACATCTGTAAGTACCTTAATCGAACAAAAGAAGATATTCGGGACTAAAATATAATTTCTAGCAACTTTCAATTCTAGGTGATCAAAAGTTTCGAAACATTCCCAGAGGTTCCGAAACGTTTTGAAAAAGGTTTCGAAACTTTCCTAGAAAGTTTCAAAACTTATCGCGTCCAGTAACTTTCCAGAATTGAATCTGCCCAAAAGGTTTCGAAACCTTGTGAAGGTTTCGAAACTGTTTGACAATGGTTTCGGAACCTTCACCCAAAGGGTTCGAAACTTTAGGTCTGGAACCAAAAGTTTCGTTACACTAAGTGCACACCAACTACTCAATACTCAACCATTAATTAGAACCACTAAATGCATCAATCCTAAATATAATTAGTAACATATGGCACATAATCAACAACGTCACGGATATCAATCAAGCTATAAGCATGCTCCCTAGAGAATGATTAACAACATAACAATCATGCTAGTACATGTTACAACAATTCAAGCAATCCAAATTTCAACAACTAACAACCAATCAATGATGGTCTTATTACAACATAAACCAAAGCCTAATTACACACTCTTCTCTTAGGTTGTGTTACACATTGCCTTGCCCAATTTATTTGCCAAAAACATACCAAATTCAAGTGAATCTTCCCCTTGGTTTCCTTGCCTCGAACGAAGCTCCAAGTGCCTTTATTTCTCTACATGGATGAAAGGAGAGCTTAAGCAAATACGCTTAGTGAGGAAGCTCTACACAAAACATCAATGCATCTATTTAAAACCATGATAAAACCATAATTTGTAATACATTGTTAAATCATGCATACTAACATCTCATGCTCATAATCTTTAAACCATATGCATCCTTGAGTTTACATAACCTTGTCAAAACAATTTATAAATGATGCACAATCTTCTTCGCAAATTCATGTATGTATATTGGCTTTCTAGTGACCACTTTAATGTGAACCTTGAGCTCACCGAATACACGGATCCATGAGACGATTGTCTTGTCATGACACGAAGTCACCATTGACATGACACTAAGTCACCATTAGCACTACCACGCACGATCGGATACATAGTCACCCTTGTTACGTGTAGGCGGCTCTACCACGCACGGTTGGACACAAAGTCACCCTTGTTACGTGTAGGCAATATTTTGTATTCTCAGTTTTGATTATAGTGCACTTAAGACAATCCTAATGACATGTAATCGTATTCGAATCTAAATTTAGTGTCACTAAGCCAATATCATAATCAAATGTGCATGATAACTTGTTGTTCATAATGCATGCATAATATGTTCAACAAATGAACCAAAAGCCATGCCCAAAGGCACCATCATGTATAAGGCAAGTAACCATATTATATTTCAAATCATATAACTTGCTGCTCATAATGCATGCATAAATTGTTCAACAAATGAACCAAAAGCCATGCCCAAAGGCACCATTATATATAAGGCAAATAACTATATTGTACTCCAAATCATTTCTCATAATTTTTCATAATCATGGATGTTAAATAAGCTATGCATTTCAGCAAGTATCTCTCATGTATGCACCATTTCAAAACATGCTCATGCATTTCCATAAATCTCATGTATTATCAACATAATGCCTTTATCAAATATAGACGAAACTTATATCGGTTTATCAAAAACATTTACATTACTTACTCTTGAACTATGGAAGGTTTTCACACTCTTCCATAGTCCCCAAAACAGAACCATACCAAACGCGATTCGCTTTAAAATCCTTAATCACTCACCAACATGCAAAACGAGCTTTTACCGCTATCCGATGATCGCATCAAGGCACCAGCACTCAAGCCTCTCCTTGTACATCTTCTACAACATTAAAAACCGAGCATTCTCACATCATAACATGCTCAAACCAACAGCCATATTCGATCATCATAAAACTAGCGAAAACTTAGCCGAAAAAACCGTAAACTAAGCCAAAACGTATCCGAACAACATCAGCCCAAAACCTAATGAATCTAACATCTAATCCACTTCAATTATGATCCAAAAACACATCCAAACCATCCTTATATCTCCAGCAACATTAAAACATATAAAACAGCCCATAAAACAACCGAAACGCACCTTAAAACTACACCGATTATATTATCGGGGATTAAATTAATTTGCTAGCAAATCAAGTCTTAATTAATCATTTAATTAACATAAAAACACAATTGAATTCATCTAATTCCAGCATTGAATGAGATCCAAAAAGATTTCACAAAAACTTCCACAAAAACACTAGATCTAACATTAAAACATAGAATCAAGTTTTTATTAAAAGATTAGCAAGCTAATACTTGGGAATTTCAATAAAGAACCTTAGAAAAGAATAGAAATCCAGAAAATTACCTTCAAGATCTATTCACCAAAAAGATGTAATTTCCTCTTCTTAATTCCTTGCAATTTGATGTTGATTTGATAAAATTGATGCTTAGGTTTTGTAAAGGATGGAAAGATGATGCAAATGATGTAATCTTTGTTGAAAAAGATGCAAAAATCAGCAAGGAATTGAAGAGAAAAGATAAAGAGAAAGTGGAGAGAAAATGAGAGAAAAGTGGTTTTGAGAGAAAATGATTAAAAATCCAATTAAAGTAATTAAAAACACTTTTTGGTGAATAAATCATCATTAAAAATTAGAAATGGGTTTATGGCCCTCTAAGGATTCTAAGTTTAGCTTGCTTTTCAATTTAATCACTAAAACATGAAATTTTTCGAAAATTATAAAATAAGTACTCCAATTTTTCCAAAAATTACAAATTGGTCATTTATGCATAATTAAGCATAATTAAAAATCAATATAAAGTCCAAATTATTTCCTTTTAATCTTGAAACATATTTTCAATATTTTAAACCATATTCCAAAATTATTATTTTTCTTAATTAAAAATATTCTTATTTATTTTTCCCCAAAATAATGAACCGGAGAACCCGATTCGACTCGATTCGAATTCTCCAAACTACTAACCCCAAAATCGGGTTGTTACAACTCTCCCCCTCTTAAGAAAATTTCGTCTTTGAAATTTACCTGAAGTAAATACGTGAGGAATTACTCCTCCAAACTTTTTCATTGTCTTCCAAGTTGCCTCTTCGCCACCTCGGTGCTTCCAAAGCACTTTAATCAAACCTATGGTTCTTCCTCGAAAAACCTTTGTATTCACATCCAAAATCCTCACTAGTTCCTTCTCATAACTCATATCCGCCCTTAACTCATACTCCTCAACTAGAACAACATGAAAAGGATCTGAACGATACTTACGGAGCATCGATACATTGAAACACATAATGCATCTTATTCAACTCCACCAGCAACCTCAACCGATACAACCAATTGGCTCTAACACCTCATATGGCCCCAAAAAACGATGACCCAACTTACTCTTACGTCCAAATCTCATCACCTTCTTCCACGGAGAAACCTTAAGAAACACTTTGTCCCCAACAATATACTCTATCTCTCTACACTTTAAATCGGCATAGGAATTCCGCCTATCCGAAGCTTCCTTAAGTTTAGCATATATCAACTTAACCTTCTTATCCGTATCTTTAAAACTTGAGGCAAAGAAACATACTTTTGCCCAACTTCTTTCCAACACAAAGGTGTACAATACCTATGCCCGTATAAAGCCTCAAACGGTGCCATCCGTATACTCGCCTGGAGCTACTGTTATATACAAACTCCACTAAAGACAACTGTTTCTCCCAAGAACCTTGAAACTCGATGACACAACCCCTCAACATATCTTCCAAAGCCTGAATAACACGCCCAGACTGTCTATCCGTCTATGGATGATAAGCTGTACTAAAGCTAAGCCTCGTACCCAAAGCTGTCTGCAAACTCCTCAAAAACTTGGATGTAAACCGCGGATCTCTATCCGATATGATCAACTTAAGCATACTATGTGACTTCACTATCTCAGAAATATACAACTCTACCAACTTATCCATGGAGTACATCGTATGCACGGCAAAAAAATGTGCACATTTCGTAAACCTATCAACAATAACCCATATAGAATCCTTCTTGGACTCCGTCACATCTTCCTTTAAACCAATCTTAAAGTACACACTTTTAAGATCCCTATACACCTTCACTCCACTCAGATGCATAGCCAACGGACTAGTATGTGCTCCTGCTAAAATAGCTTACCTCAACTCAACCTCACCCGGTACCACAATCTGACCCCTAAACCACAACATCTCCTCCTCATCAAAACGATACTCGGTCGGTCTACCCTTAGCCATATCCTCCACAAAAGGTACCAACGTCTCATCCTCTAACTGTTTTACCTTATCATCTCAACCAAGATAGGCTTTACTTACAACTCCACCACTCAACCACCTTCCTTTGAAATACTCAACTTAGCAAACATCACTCTCAACTCAACCTCCGTCTTACGGCTCAAAGATTCAGCCATCACCTTAGCTTTTCCCGGATGGTATGCAACAGACAACCCACACTTACCCTCTTTGGACAACCAACAAATTCTTTCTCCACACCAAAGCAACAATGCACAAACCACCACACCATCTCAACCTCTATAGAAAACATAACTCAAAAGAAAACCCCATAAGGTTGATAACCAACTCTTGATAACCGCAACGGTTCCCATACCATCACCATCGAACTAACCTTAATTGACATCCTCCCACATACCAGGTAACCAACTAAGCCTTTCACCAACCTCCACTCCACACAACAAACTTCAGACTAACTTTATACAAAACTGTCAACATTGTCTTAAGCAAGCTCCACCACCAACAACAACTTCATTATGAGTCATATTAACCATATCACAACGTCACAACATATCATCCATTTACCTATGAATGATAAAACCCAACATCCAAACAACAACCTATGTCGGTCCTAAAAACTTTCAAATCTTATCATGTTATAGATACACCACTCACACATCTTTCTAATGGGACTTAGGAACCCAAAAAAACTGTACTACAACAAACGATTGATCCAACAAACCTCATAAGAAAACTCCATACCATCGATAGAACTTACTACCAAACTTATGATGATTCTTTCCGACTTCTTCCTTGGCACCTTTACTACTAATAATAACCCAAAGAAAACTGACACGCAAGCTTACCTTATCAGCATGACAACATTTACATATGATTCAAACATAATCCAAACCAACTTAGTCGAAAACACATGTTTCTCCTCAACTCCTACCACAACACTTACCACCAAACTCATGGAAAAAGATTACAATAAGCCTTGCTCAAGATACCATTCCATCTCGACACTTTCCGTAACAACCATGCGGTTAACATAACACAAAAAGATTCTCAACACAAAACTAAACCTTGCCAAGAACATATCCTTCATTAGACCCTCAACAAACACTTTGCCACGACTTGTCCCCGACCAACTTTACCAAGGTTGGATTTCACTCATAAATCCACCATATAACTAGGTCTCCCTATAGGTCAACCGAACATCTTCCCTTGTAACTCTATAACAACCCAGGCTTATTCCACATGACAAACTCCCATTGCAAGCACCCTTATGTAAGCCAAGTCATCCCCAGTTGCTAACATTCTACAAAACATATCATACAAGAAACTTACCAACTTTGTGTCAACCTCAACATTATACTCATCACAACGATAATATCTCCAACTTAAGGTTTAGCCACCATAACCAATTCCATCAAGGTCCAAAATTTAAAATCTACACATCATTAAGTGCCTTGACACTTAACCCAAAACTTTTTCCCATTATCAAATCATCGACAAACCAACTCTTACATTAACCATACCACCACAAAATCCAAGCTTGTAGAACCATTCCTTCCACTAGCTCCAACATCTCTTATTTTATAACCTTGCTAAAACGGTAATCATAAAGATGAAACATCCACCAACACGAACCCACCGAACACAAAACCTCAAGACACTTTTCGATAAAAGCAAACCCATAAGACTGAACAATCGATACAACCATAAATTGTCCAGCGATTCACATTACACCACTTGAGACATCATCAAAGACTAACTTTACCCAAAGTATATCAAACTTAACATCCTATAAACACAACATGTACACTTTCCTCCTTTATAGTACAATCAAACCTCTCAAGGTCACAACAATCTATGATTCAAACCCCCGATTTCACAACTCTCATACAAATATATATCTCATATTTTTACTTCCATCCTAACCATACCAGATCGGTTACAACCCCCGATCTAACTGCACACTAACCACACTACAAAGAATTTCTTGTACTTTCCAAAAAAAATAATTTCACATCACTCAGAAAAATACCAACCCGCCTTACTCTACAACACATGTTGCATCCTTGTTACAACCTCCAGATCTTAACTAGAAAGAACCCGCAAAACTCAACCTTACCTTTAGTAATGACCAACTCAAACTAACCATAACACAATGTATTTACCTTGGTTTCAAACATTCACAACTCTGAGACCAACCACTCATTGTTCATCCAAGACTATTCCTTAACCAAAGGGTAGCTTGCCCACTACACATTCAACTTAACACCACAAGAAAGTTCTTTCAATCTCTTCTTTTTTTCTTTTTCATACCTTCACCTTAAAAGAACCAACCACACTCCACTTACATCCTCAAGGAGCTACTCGCAAGTGTGAACAAATATATGCATGATTTCCTGTATGCCCTCATAAATGCCTATGCAAGTGCATATGCATGTAAATGCAATTTCTAATGTTATGCTCAAGAATGCATGCATGTCTTATATTATCTATAAATATATACATATATGTACTCTTAATCTAAACATGATTATTGTTCACACTCACAAATAACATCCTCAATTCCAACAACTTCAACTACCATCCTATTGACAGCTCCCAAGTCAGATTAGCAACAGTAGTACCAGCTTTAGCAGACTAAAACATACCCGAAAGAACGGTGCAACACCACAAACTAACCTTCCGGCCTAACCGAAGGCACACTTACAGAAGAGGAAGAATTTACTCTTCCCTAACAGTCGTTTCATTTTCAATCTTGACTATCAAAGTTCATACCAACAGTATCTAGTGACTTACGTCTCATAAACATATTCAAAAACTTTAAATATGCAGTTTAAAACATAATGTTCAAATAAAACAAACTTACATTCGGGCAAGATCCAAGGGAAAATTGAGAGCATCTGAAAATATATTGGCATTGACAATGTGAAACCGATAACCCCAGTTTAACCATCATTACGCAAAGTACAATAATCACAAATAGATTTTCACACTCCAACAACATATCATGCTCAATCACACATATCATGATCAATCGCACATTTAAGCACATAACTTAGCAATCCTATACATGCTTCAAACCAACCAACTACACACTTTACAAATCAACAACACATTTTACAAACCTTACAACACACTTTTCAAACCTAGCTCTGATACCACCAAATGTAACCCCCTTAGCCCGGCCTAGACGAAACTGGCACTAACGGGTTACACGGGGAATATCAAACCAAACCCGCGAAGGTTCGATTCGATAAACAACCCTAAAACTGTTACTTTTTATTTTATTTTATC
This sequence comes from Abelmoschus esculentus, assembly GCA_035048815.1. Lineage (NCBI taxonomy): Eukaryota > Viridiplantae > Streptophyta > Magnoliopsida > Malvales > Malvaceae > Abelmoschus > Abelmoschus esculentus. The sequence goes on along the minus strand of JAUCBN010000008.1, from coordinate 15,995,628 downwards.
TTGTCTAGATGCGCACTCTTATTCCTATATGTCAAGGTCTCATTCAAATCATTATTGGTACCACATTAATTAAAAACAAACATTCGATTAAACACTAACATAGATTAAGGACTAAAACATAAAACTTTTAAATTCAATTAGTAAAGTAGAAATTCTTTCCATCAATGATCAATTAGACACCCAAGTATTCCTCACAGCAAATTTCAACTCAAACGGATCATTCTAACATCATCAATTGCATGTTTCTCTATTTTAGGGACCAAAATGTAAATATTCCAAAATACAAGGACTTCATCCAAATTAGATTAACCATCTTGAAATTAAATCAAATTTATGCATGCATGCAAAATTTTAGCTCAAAATAACATCTGCAAGTATCTTAATCGAACAAAAAATGATATTAAGGACTAAAATATAATTTCTAGCAACTTTCAATTCTAGGTGATCAAAGGTTTCAAAACCTTCCCAGAGGTTCCGAAACTTTTTGAAAAAGGTTTCGAAACTTTCCTAGGAAGATTCGAAACTTATCGCGTCCAGTAACTTTTCAGAATTGAATCTGCGCGCAAGGTTACAAAACCTTGTGAAGGTTTCGAAACTGTTTGACAATGGTTTCGGAACCTTCACCCAAAGGTTTCGAAACTTTAGGTCTGGAGCCAAAAGTTTCGTTACACTAAGTGCACACCAACTAGTCAATACTCAACCATTAATTAGAACCACTAAATGCATCAATCCTAAATATAATTAGTAACATATGACACATAATCAACAACGTCACGGACATCAATCAAGCTATAGGCATGCTCCCTAGAGAATGATTAACAACATAACAATCATGCTAGTACATGTTACAACAATTCAAGCAATCCAAAGTTCAACAACTAACAACCAATAAATGATGGTCTTATTAAAACATAAACCAAAGCCTAATTACACACTCTTCTCTTAGGTTGTGTTACACATTGCCTTGCCCAATTTATTTGCCAAAACCATACTAAATTCAAGTGAATCTTCCCCTTGGTTTCCTTGCCTCCAACGAAGCTCCAAGTGCCTTTATTTCTCTACATGGATGAAAGGAGAGCTTAAGCAAACATGCTTAGTGAGGAAGCTCTACACAAAACATCAATGCATCTATTTAAAACCATGATAAAATCATAATTTGTAATACATTGTTAAATCATGCATGCTAATATCTCATGCTCATAATCTTTAAACCATATGCATCCTTGAGTTTACATAACCTTGTCAAAACAATTTATAAATGATGCACAATCTTCTTCTCAAATTCATGTATGTATATTGGCTTTCTAGTGACCACTTTAATGTGAACCTTGAGCTCACCGAATATACGGATCCATGAGACCATTATCTCGTCATGACACGAAGTCACCATTGACATGACACGAAGTCACCATTAGCACTATCACGCACGATCGGACACATAGTCACCCTTGTTACATGTAGGCGGCTCTACCACGCACGGTTGGACACAAAGTCACCCTTGTTACGTGTAGGCAATATTCTGTATTCTCAGTTTTGATTATAGTGCACTTAAGACAATCCTAATGACATGTCATCGTATTCGAATCTAAAGTTAGTGTCACTAAACCAATATCATAATCAAATGTGTATGATAACTTGTTGTTCATAATGCATGCATAATATGTTCAACAAATGAACCAAAAGCCATGTCCAAAGGCACTATCATGTATAAGGCAAGTAACCATATTATATTTCAAATCAAATAACTTGCTGCTCATAATGCATGCATAAATTGTTCAACAAATGAACCAAAAGCCATGCCCAAAGGCACCATTATATATAAGGCAAATAACCATATTATACTCCAAATTATTTCTCATAATTTTTTATAATCATGGATGTTAAATAAGCTATGCATTTCAGCAAGTATCTCTCATGTAAGCACCATTTCAAAACATGCTCATGCATTTCCATAAATCTCATGCATTATCAACATAATGCCTTTATCAAATATAGACGAAACTTATATCGGTTTATCAAAAACATTTACATTACTTACTCATGAACTATAGAAGGTTTTCACACTCTTCCATAGTCCCTAAAACAGAACCATACCCAACGCGATTCGCTTTAAAATCCTTAATCACTCACCAACAAGCGAAACGAGCTTTTGTAGCTATCCGATGATCGCATCAACGCACCAGCACTCAAGCCTCTTCTTGTACATCTTCTACAACATTAAAAACCGAGCATTCTCACATCATAACATGCTCAAACCAACAGCCATATTCGATCATCATAAAACTAGCGAAAACTTAGCCGAAAAGACTGTAAACTAAGCCGAAATGTATCCGAACAACATCAGCCCAAAACCTAATGAATCTAACATCTAATCCACTTCAATTATGATCCAAAAACACATCCAAACCATCCTTATATCTCCAGCAACATTAAAACATATAAAACAGCCCATAAAACAACCGAAACGCACCTTAAAACTACACCGATTATATTATCGGGGATTAAATTAATGTGCTAGCAAATCAAGTCTTAATTAATCATTTAATTAACATAAAAACACAATTGAATTCATCTAATTCCAGCATTGAATGAGATCCAAAAAGATTTCACAAAAACTTTCACAAAAACACTAGATCTAACATTAAAAAATAGAATCAAGATTTTATTAAAAGATTAGCAAGCTAATACTTGGGAATTTCAATAAAAAACCTTAGAAAAGAATAAAAATCCATAAAATTACCTTCAAGATCTATTCACCAAAAAGATGTAATTTCCTCTTCTTAATTTCTTGCAATTTGATGTTGATTTGATAAAATTAATGCTTAGGTTTTGTAAAGGATGGAAAGATGATGCAAATGATGTAATCTTTGTTGAAAAAGATGCAAAAATCAGCAAGTAATTGAAGAGAAAAGATGAAGAGAAAGTGGAGAGAAAATGAGAGAAAAGTGGTTTTGAGAGAAAATGATTAAAAATCCAATTAAAGTAATTAAAAACACTTTTTGGTGAATAAATCATCATTAAAAATTAGAAATAGGTTTATGGCCCTCTAAGGATTCTAAGTTTAGCTTGCTTTTCAATTTAATCACTAAAATATGAAATTTTTTGAAAATTATGAAATAAGTCCTCCAATTTTTCCAAAAATTACAAATTGGTCATTTATGCATAATTAAGCATAATTAAAAATCAATATAAAGTCCAAATTATTTCCTTTTCATCTTGAAACATATTTTCAATATTTTAAACCATACTCCAAAATTATTATTTTTCTTAATTAAAAATATTCTTATTTATTTTTCCCCGGAATAATAAACCGGAGAACCCGATTCGACTCGAATTGAATTCTCCAAACTACTAACCCCTAAATCGGGTTGTTACATGTTCAACTTGACTTGTTGATCATTTATTATCATTGTGAGTTCTCCATTCTCCACATTAATGATAGTGCGTCCAGTAGCAAGGAAAGGTCGACCCAATATGATCGGTGCATTATCGTCAGCTTCACTGTCAAGGACAAGAAAGTCGGCATGGAAGATGAACTTGTCAACTTTCACTAGAATGTCCTCGATTTTGCCTTTAGGATGCACGTAAGACCGATACGCAAGTTGGAGCAGTATTGTTGTTGGTTTCGGCCGTCCAATTCCGAGTTTCTGAAAACTGATTTGGGCATTATGTTTATGCTTGCTCCTAAGTCGCATAGGGCCTTTCTTTTATAACCATCTTCAATCGCACAGGGAATTGTGAAGCAGCCATGATCTTTTAGTTTGGGTGGCAGGCGATTATGTAGCATTGTCATGCAACCTTCAATAGCTGCCACCGTTTCAAATTCTCCAAGCCTTCATCGTTTGGATACTTTGTCCTTTAAAAACTTGGCATAGTTGGGCATTTGTTCAATCGCCTCAACTAGGGGCAAGTTAATATGATCCTGTTTCAAGATGTCTAGGAACTTCTGAAATTGGTGTTCCTGTTTTTTCTTTTTTAACCTCTGTGGAAAAGGAGGTTATGGTCTGATGTCCTCCAATTTTCCTTGGATATTGAGTTTTATACCTGGGGTGAATTTTTTACAGCTGCCTCGGCAGCAGGTTTTGATACTACTGGTTCTGTGGCTGTGGTAGTGTTTTCGGTAGGGTCTTGCTCAGCCTCTGAGTCCTCATGTAGTTGTTGTTATGGTTGGACTCTTTCAGTTGAGGTCCCCTCTTTATTTTTCAACTGTAGGCCACTTCTGGTGGTGATTACCTTACATTGCTCGTGGCCTAATACCTTAGCAACTTCAGTATCGCTAGGGAAACCTCTAGGTGGTCGAGTATTTTGGCATTGGGCAAATTAACCAACCTGAGTTTCTAGGGATTTTATTACAGCTTCCTGGTTCTGCAGTCTCATCTCCGTTCTGTTCATGAAGTCATCACGCTTCAAGAAGCGGCTATTCTCCATCATGTAGGCATCAGTCTTTGACATGAAAGTTGTGAGAGAATCAGCCAGTGCATTCAGAGACTGTTGATGTTGTACCTGCTGCTGCGGCATGGGCTACTGAGTGTTCTGCTACGGCAGGTTCTAGTTCTGATGCTAAAATCTGGGGGCTTGGGTAGTTGGATTCAAGGCATTGTTAGGGTTACTCCAAGAGAAGTTCGAATGCCTTTTCCAAGATGGGTTATAATTGTTGGACATCATTGGATTATTTCTGTTGTAATTTCCAACATATAGGCCGATCTCCTCATCTGGCATATAATCTGATGAGTTGACTGCCTTAACCTCATGTATACTTCTTTGGTTTTGCATATTCTGAACCATCTTGGTCAGAAAAGCCAATTGTGCTGCTACCGAACTTGATGTGTCTAATTCATGAGCTGTGGCATAATGTCTCATTCCTTCTCGCCTCGATGTGGGAAATTGGAAATCGTTCCTTGCGAGTTTGTTCAGAATTTCAATGGCTTTCGCGGGTGCTCTATCTAAAAGTGTCCCATTTGCGGAGGCGTCTAGCATCATCCTTGTGGAAGCATTGGTAGCATTATAGAATATGAAAACTTGCGTCCACAAGGGAAAACCATGTAAGGGGCATTTGTTTAGTAGTTCTCTGTAACGTTCACATGCCTCGTACATCGGTTCATCTTCATCTTGCCGGAATGATGTAATTTCATTACGAATACGGTCATAAAGATTTGTTGGATTGAACCTCGTAATGAATTCTAGGCAAAGTTCTTCCCAAGATCCGATTGATCCTGCTGGGATTCCATTCGACCAAGTATTCGCACTATCCCTAAGTGAATAGGGGAATAATTTTAAGCGCAAAATATCCTCATGGACTCCTTGAATTTTAAAAGAGTTGCACACTTCCATGAAGGATTTAAGATGCTACCTTGCATCTTCGGTAGCAGACCCATCAAACTGTCCAATTGTGTTTAACATGTTGAACATTATTGGTTTAAGCTCAAGGTGAGTTGCTTCGATCTCCGGGGTAACTACGCCATGGTTAAGTCCGTTCAGATCCTCCACTACATTGTAACCCCCTTAGCCCGGCCTAGACGGAACCAGTACTAACGGGTTACACGGGGAATATCAAACCAAACCCGCGAAGGTTCAATTCGATAAACAACCCTAAAATCCATTATATTTTTTTTTTTATCTTACCTAGATGCACAATCTTGTTCCTACGTGACAAGGTCTCAAACAAAGCATTAACGATAACACATTAACTAAAAATAAACATCCGATTAAACACTCAAGTTGATTAAGGACTAAAACATAAAACTTTTAAATACAATTAGTAAAGTAGAAATTCTTTCAATCAATGCTCAATTAAACACCCAAGTATTCTTCACAGCAAATTTCAACTCAAACTGATCGTTCTAACATCATCAATTGCATGTTTCTCTATTTTAGAGACCAAAATGTAAATATTCTAAAATATAAGGACTTCATCTGAATTAGGTTAACCATCTTGAAATTAAATTAACTTTAGTCATGCATGCAAAATTTCAGCTCAAAATAACATTTGTAAGCACCTTAATCGAACAAAAGAAGATATCTAGGACTAAAATATAATTTCCAGCAACTTTCAATTCTTGGTGATCAAAGGATTCGAAACCTTCCCAGAGGATTCGAAACTTTCTGTAAAAGGTTTCGAAACTTTCCTGGAAAGTTTCGAAACTTTTCGTGTCCAGTAGCTTCCCAGAATTTAAATTGCCTGCAAGGTTTCGAAACCTTACGAAGGTTTCGGAACTATTTGACAAAGGTTTCGGAACCTTCACCCAATGGTTTCGAAACTTTAGGTCCAAAAGTTTTGTTACACTAAGTGCACAACAATTACTCAATACTCAACCATTAATTAGAACCACTAAATGCATCAGTCCTAGGCATAATTAGTAACATGTGGCACATAATCAACATCGTCACGGACATCAATCAAGCTATAGGCATGCTCCCTAGAAAATGGTTAACAACGTAACGATCATGCAAGTTTACACATCAATAAAGCCATACAATCCCAAGGCTCACAATTAACAATCAAACAATAATTGTCTTATTACAACATAAACCATAGCCTAAGTACACACTCCTCACATAGGTTGTGTTACACATTGCCTTGCCCAATTTATTTGCCAAAAACATACCAAATTCAAAGTGATCTTTCCCCTTGGTCTCCTTGCCTCGAACGAAGCTCCAAGTGCCTTTATTTCTCTGCATGGATGAAAAGAGAGCTTAAGCAAGCATGCTTAGTGAGGAAGCTCTAAACAAATCATCAATGCATCTATTTAAAACTATGATGAAACCATAATTTGCAATACTTTGTTAAATCATGCATGCTAATATTTCATGCCCAAATTCATTAAATCATATGCATCCTTGAGTTCACATAACCTTATCAAAACAATTTATAAATGATGCTCAAACCTCTTCTCAATTTCATCTATGTATATTGGCTTTCTAGTGACCACTTTAATGTGAACCCTGAGCTCACCGAATACACGGATCCATGAGACCATTGTCTCATCATGACACAAAGTCACCATTGACATGACACGAAGTCACCATTGACATGACACTAAGTCACCATTAGCACTACCACGCACGATCGGACACAGTCACCCTTGTTACGTGTAGGCGGCTCTACCACGCACGGTTGGACACAAAGTCACCCTTGTTACGTGTAGGCAATATTTTGTATTCTCAGTTTTGATTATAGTGCACTTAAGACAATCCTAATGACATGTCATTCGTATTCGAATCTAAAGTTAGTGTCAGTAAGCCAATATCATAATCAAATGTGCATGATAACTTGTTGCTCATAATGCATGCATAATATGTTCAACAAATCAACCAAAAGCCATGCCCAAAGGCACCATTATATATAAGGCAAATAACCATATTGTATTCCAAATCATATAACTTGCTGCTCATAATGCATGCATAATATGTTCAACAAATGAACCAAAAGCCATGCCCAAAGGCACCATCATATTTAAGGCAAATAACCATATTGTATCCCAAATCGTTTCTCATATTTTTTTTATAATCATGGATGCTAAATAAGCTATGCATTTCAGCAAGTAATTCTCATGTATGCACTATTTCAAAACATGCTCATGCATTTCCATAAATCTCATTGCATTACCAACATAATGCCTTTATCAAATATAGCCGAAACTCATATCGGTTTACCAAAAACATTTACTTTACTTACTCTTAAACTATAGAAGGTTTTCACACTCTTCCATAGTCCCCAAAATAGAACCGTACCAAACGCGATTCGCTTTTAGTCCGAAAGCACTCACCAACAAGCGAAACGAGCTTTCGCCGCTATCCGATGATCGCGCCAACGCATCAGCACTCAAGCACCTTCTTGTACCTCTTCTACAACATTAAAAACAGAGCATTCTCACATCATAACATGCTCAAACCAACAGCCATATCCGATCACCATAAAACTACCAAAAACTTAGCCGAAAAGACCGTAAACTAAGCCGAAACGTATCCGAACAACATCAGCCCAAAACCTAACGAATCTAACATCTAATCCACTTAAATTATGATCCAAAAACACATCCAAACCATCCTTATATCTCCAGAAACATTAAGCATTTAAAACAGCCCATAAAACAACCGAAACGCACCTTAAAACTACACCGATTACATTATTCCGAGATTAAATTAATGTGCTATCAAATCAAGACTTAATTAATCATTTAATTAACATAAAAACACAATTGAATTCATCTAATTCCAGCATTGAATGAGATCCAAAAAGATTTTACAAAAACTTCCACAAAAACACTAGATCTAACATTAAGATATAGAATCAAGTTTTTATTAAAAGATTAGCAAGCTAATACTTGGGAATTTCAATAAAGAACATTAGGAAAGAATAAAAATCCAGAAAATTACCTTCAAGATCTATTCACCAAAAAGATGTAATATCTTCTTCTTGATTTCTTGCAATTTGATGTAGATTTGATGAAATTGATGCTTAGGTTTTGTAAAGGATGGAAAGATGATGCAAATGATGTAATCTTTGTTGAAAAAGATGCAAAAATCAGTAAGGAATTGAAGAGAAAAGATGAAGAGAAAGTGGAGAGAAAATGAGAGAAAAATGTTTTTGAGAGAAAATGATTAAAAATCTAATTAAAGTAATTAAAAATACATTTTGGTGAATAAATCATTATTAAAAATTAGAAATAGATTTATGACCCTCTAAGGATTCTAAGTTTAGCTTGCTTTTCAATTTAGTCACTAAAATAACATAATTTCCAAAAATTCCAAATTAAGTCCCCTAATTTTTCCAAAAATTACAAATTGGTCACTTATGCATAATTAAGCATAATTAAAAATCATTATAAAATCCAAATTATTTTCTTTTAATTTTGAAGCATATTTTTGATATTTCAAATCATATTCCAAAATTATTATTTTTCTTAATTAAAAATATTCTTATTTATTTTTCCCCGGAATAATGAACCGGAGAACCCGATTCGACCCGAATCAAATTCTCCTAACTAAGGCCTAACTAATAACCCCAAAATCGGGATGTTACAACTCTCCCCCTCTTAAGAAATTTTCGTCCTCGAAATTTACCTCAAATAAACAAGTGAGGAAACTGCTCCTCCATACTTTTCCATGTCTCCCAAGTTACCTCTTCGACACCTCGATGTTTCCAAAGCACTTTAACCCAATCTATGGTCCTTCCTCGAAGAACTTTTGTATCCACGTCCAAAATCCTCATTGGTTCCTTCTCATAACTCATATCCGCTCTTAACTCAAACTCCTCAACCAGATCAACATGAGAAGAATCTGAACTATACTTAAAAAGCATCGATACATTGAAAAACATAATGCATCCAACTCAACTCCACCAGCAACCTCAACCGATAACAACCAATTGGCTCTAACACCTCATGTGGCCCCCCAAAAAAACGATGACTCAACTTACTCTTACATCCAAACCTCATCACCTTCTTCCACGGAGAAACCTTAATAAACACTTTGTCCCCAACAGTATACTCTATCTCTCTACGCTTTAAATCGGCATAGGACTTCTGCCTATTCGAAGCTTCCTTAAGTTTAGCACATATCAACTTAACCTTCCCATCCATATCTTTAAAACTTGAGGCAAAGAAACATACTTTTGCACAACTTCTTTCCAACACAAAGGTGTACAACACCTATTCCCGTATAAAGCCTCAAACGGTGCCATCCGTATACTCGCTTGGAGCTACTGTTATAATACAAACTCCACTAAAGACAACTGTTTCTCCCAAGAACCTTGAAACTCGATGATACAACCCCCCAACATATCTTCCAAAGTCTGGATAACACGCTCAGACTGTCCATCCGTCTATGGTTGATAAGCTGTACTAAAGCTAAGCCTCGTACCCAAAGTAACCTACAAACTCCTCCAAAACTTAGATGTAAACCGCGGACCTCTATCCGATATGATCAACTTAAGCACACTATGCGACTTCACCATCTCAGAAACATACAACTCTACCAACTTATCCATAGATCACATTGTATGCACGGCAAGAAAATGTGCACGCTTTGAAAACCTATCAACAATAACCCATATAGAATCCTTCTTGGACTCCGTCACATCTTCCTTTAAACCAACCCAAAAGTACATACCTTTGAGATCTCTATACATCTTCACACTACCCGAATGCATCACAAACAGACTAATATGTGCTCCCGCTAAAATAGCTTACCTCAACTCAACCTCATCCGACACCACAATCTGACCCCTAAACCACAACATCTCCTACTCATCAAAACGATACTCGGTCGGTCTACCATTAGCCATATCCTCCACAAAAGGTACCAACGTCTCATCCTCTAACTGTTTCACCTTATCATCTCAACCAAGATAGGCTTTACTTACAACTCCACCACTCAACCACCTTCCTTTGAAATACTCAACTTAGCAAACATCACTCTCAACTCAACCGTTGTCTTACGGATCAAAGATTCAGCTATCACCTTAGCTTTCCCCGGATGGTATGCAACAGACAACCCACACTTACCCTCTTTGGACAACCAACAAATTCTTTCCCTACACCAAAGCAACAATGCACAAACCACCACACCATCTCAACCTCTATAGAAAACATAACTTAAAAGAAAACACCATAAGGTTGAAAACCAACTCTTGATAACCGCAACGGTTTCCATACCATCACCATCGAACTAACCTGAATTGACATCCTCCCACATACCAGGTAACCAGCTAAGCCTTTCACCAACCTCCACTCCACGCAACAAACTTCAGACTAACTTGCACAAAACTGTCAACATTGTCTTAAGCAAACTCCACCACCAACAACAACTTCATTATGAGTCATATTAAGCATATCACAACGTCACAACATGTCATCCATTTACCTATGAATGATAAAACCCAACATCCAAACAGCAACCTATGTTGGTCCTAAAAACTTTCAAATCTTATCATGTTATAGATACACCACTCACATATCTTTCTAATGGGACTTAAGAACCCAAGAAAACCATACTCTAACAAACGATTGATCCAACAACCCTCATAAGAAAACTCCATACTATCCATAGAACTTACTACCACACTTATGATGATTCTCCTCGACTTCATTCTTGGTACCTTTACTACTAATAATAACCTAAAAAAACTGACACTCAAGCTTATCTTGTCAGCATGACAACATTTACATATGATTCAAACATAATCCAAACCAGCTTAGTCAAGTACACATGTTTCTCCCCAACTCCAACCATAACACTCACCACTAAACCCATAGAAGAAGATTACCATAAGCCCTGCTCAAGATACCATTCCATCTCGGTACTTTTCGAAACAACCATGTGGTTCACCTAACACAAAAAGATTTCCAACACAAAACTAAACCTTGCCAAGAACATATCCTTCACTAGACCCTCCACAAACACTTTGCCACGACTTGTCCCCGATCAACTTTACCAAGGTTGAATTTCGCTCATAGATCCACCATATAACTAGGTCTCCCTATAGGTTAACCGAACATCTTCCCTTGTAACTCCACAATAACCCTAGATTACCCCACCTAACAAACTCTCATTGCAAGCATCTTTATGTAAGCTAAGTCATCCCCAGTTGCTAACATTCTACAAAACATATTATACAAGAAACTTACCAACTTTGTGTCAGCCTCAACATTATACTCATTATAATGATAATATCTCCAACTTAAGGTTTATCCACCATAACCAACTCCACCAAGGTTCAAAATTTAAAAATCTATACATCATTAAGTGCCTTAACACTTAACCCAAAACTTTTTTTTATCAACTCAACGACAAACCAACTCCTACATTAACTATACCATAACAAAATCCAAACTTGTAGAACCATTCCTTCCACTAACTCCAACATCTCTTATTTTATAACCTTGCCAAAGCGGTAACCATAATGATGAAACATCCACAAACACGAACCCACCGAACATAAAACCTCAAAACACTTTCGATAAAAGCAAACCCATAAGACTGAACAATCGAGACAAACCATAAATTGTCCAGCGATCCATATTACACCACTTCAGACATCATCAAAGACTAACTTTACCCGAAGTATATCTAACTTAGCATCCTGTAAACACAACGTGTACACTTTCCTCCTTTATAGTACAACCAAACCTCTCAAGGTCACAACAATCTATGATTCAAATACCCGATTTCGCAACTCTCATACCAATATGTATCTCATATTTTATTTCCATCCTGACCATACCTGATTGGTCACAACCTCTGATCTAACTGCACACTATCCACACTACAAAGAATTCCATGTAATTTCCACAAAATAATTTCACATCACTCAGAAAAACACCAACCCGCCTTACTCTACAAACATGTTGCAACCTTGTTACAACCTCCAGACCTTAACTAGAAAGAATCCGCAAAACTCAGCCCTTCCTTTAGTAATGACCAACTCAAACTAACCATAACACAGTGTATTTACCTTGGTTTCAAACATTCACAACTCTAAGACCAACCCCTCATTGTTCATCCAAGACTATTCCCTAACCAAAAAGGGTAGCTTGCCCACTACACATTCAGCTTAACACCACAAGAAAGTTCTTTCAACCTCTTCTTTTTTTCCCATACCTTCACCTTTAAGAACCAACCACACTCCACTTACACCCTCAAGAAGCTACTCGCAAGTGTGAATAAATGTATGCATGATTTCCTGTATGCCCTCATAAATGCCTATACAAGTGCATATGCATGTAAATGCAATTTCTAATGTCATGCTCAAGAATGCATGCATGTCCTACTTTATCTATAGATATATACATATATGTGCTCTTAATCTAAACATGATTATTGTTCATACTCACAAATAACATCCTCAATTCCAACAACTTCAACTACCATCCTATTGACAGCTCCCAAGTCAGATTAGCAACAGTCGTACCAGCTCAAGCAGACTAAAATACACCCGAAAGAATGGTGCAACACCACAAACTAACCTTCTGGCCTAACCGAAGGCACACTTACAGAGGAGGTAGAATTTACTCTTCCCTAACAGTCGTTTCATCTTCAATCTTAACCATCAAAGTTCATACCAACAGTTTCTAGTGACCTACGTCTCAGAAACATATTCAAAAACTTTAAACATGCAATTTAAAACATAATGTTCAAATAAAACAAACTTACATTCGGGCAAGATCCAAGGGAAAACTGAGAGCATCTAAAAATATGTTGGCATTGACAATGTGTAACCGATAACCCCATTTTAACCATCATTAATCAAAGTAAAATCATCAAGAATAGATTTTCACACTCCAACAACATATCATGCTCAATCACACATATCATGATCAATCGCACATTTAAGCACATGACTTAGCAATCCTATACATGCTTTAACCAACCAACTACACACTTTACAAATCAACTACACATTTTACAAACCTTACAACACACTTTTCAAACCTACCACACATTTCATAAACCTGGCTCTGATACCACCAAATGTAACCCCCTTAGCCTAGCCTAGACGGAACCGGTACTAATGGGTTACACGGGGAATATCAAACCAAACCCGCAAAGGTTCGATTCGATAAACAACCCTAAAATCTGTTATATTTTTTATTTTATCTTACCTAGATGCCCCTTGCACGATCATGCAAGTTTACACATCAATAAAGCCATACAATCCCAAGGATCACAATTAACAATCAAACAATAATTGTCTTATTACAACATAAACCATAGCCTAAGTACACACTCCTCACATAGGTTGTGTTACACATTGCCTTGCCCAATTTATTTGCCAAAAACATACCAAATTCAAAGTGATCTTTCCCCTTGGTCTCCTTGCCTCGAACGAAGCTTCAAGTGCCTTTATTTCTCTACATGGATGAAAAGAGAGCTTAAGCAAACATGCTTAGTGAGGAAGCTCTAAACAAATCATCAATGCATCTATTTAAAACTATGATGAAACCACAATTTGCAATACTTTGTTAAATCATGCATGCTAATATTTCATGCCCAAATTCATTAAATCATATGCATCCTTGAGTTCACATAACCTTATCAAAACAATTTATAAATAATGCTCAAACCTCTTCTCAATTTCATCTATGTATATTGGCTTTCTAGTGACCACTTTAATGTGAACCCTGAGCTCACCGAATACACGGATCCATGAGACCATTGTCTCGTCATGACACAAAGTCACCATTGACATGACACGAAGTCACCATTAGCACTACCACACACGATCGGACACATAGTCACCCTTGTTACGTGTAGGTGGCTCTACCACGCACGGTTGGACACAAAGTCACCCTTGTTACGTATAGGCACTATTCTGTATTCTCAGTTTTGATTATAGTGCACTTAAGACAATCCTAATGACATGTCATTCGTATTCGAATCTAAAGTTAGTGTCACTAAGCCAATATCATAATCAAATGTGCATGATAACTTGCTGCTCAAAATGCATGCATAATATGTTCAACAAATCAACCAAAAGCCACGCCCAAAGGTACCATTATATATAAGGCAAATAACCATATTATATTCCAAATCATATAACTTGCTGCTCATAATTGTGTTCAACATGTTGAACATTACTGGTTTAAGCTCAAGGTGAGTTGCTTCGATCTCCGGGGTAACTACGCCATGGTTAAGTCCGTTCAGATCTTCCACTAGATAATCTCTGACAGTTGGCTACCTCGACAATAGATGCGGCATTGGCTGTTGTTGCATTGCTGGCGGTAGGACATTATGATCAATAGGTCCTCTAGGTGGATTGTCCATAGTTTGGAACAAATTTCGTCTTAGATTATGTCTTGTACATTCAATCTCTGGATCCAACACGTACAATGGTCCACTCGGATTTGCCCTGGTCATAAACCAAATGAATAAAAATTAATAAAAACAAAAATAAAATAAAACTAAAGTTAAATTTAGATAACTAATAATTAAAGAGCAAGAAAATTAAAGAAAACAAAATTCAGTTGCCAATCCCCGACAACGGCGCCAAAACATTGATACGCGTGGTATAAACGTTATTTTGAGTGCAAGTGTACACGTCATCAAATAATAAAATGATAAGTATATCATGTATCGTCTCCACAGGGATTGATATACTTAATATGTCTTCCTTTGTTCCCTTGCTCCTGAGAATAAAATAAAAACGCATATAAGATGATTTGTTTTATCTAACTAAATAAGTAAATAACAAAACATAAAATAAAGAGTTGAGAACGATTATAGAGAAAGTGGGTAGGATCCAGTTATGTCAATTAGTGGATTCAATTGATCTTCTTCTTGTCCAATACAATCGCACAACACTGCTTCGATAGTACTACAGATACTGCCTCGGCATTGCTGGTGCTCCTCTGCCGCGGCAATCTCTTGCTCGTGGGCAGAAGTATCAAAGTTCAGCAAAGTGTCCGTAAGTGACTCCACTCATCTCTGAGTCAAAGAATTGTTGATTTTCGGTCCTTGACGATACCTCTCGGCGTAAACCAAAGTTAACCACCAACCAATCCAACACTTCTTTTAGTTACGGAAACTCTTAACCCATCTCCGAATGCCTCCACCGGAGTATAGGCCGAGTTAGTGTCACCGACACCGTACTTATCCCTTTCGTGAATTTACACCTTTCGATGCTAGATAAATAGATTACTTGTAAACTTCCTTCTCGGGCTTGGATACAAGAACAAGGAATGACAATAGGATAAGCAAACTCTGATTTTATTGCATAAGAACAAGAATACAAGAATCAATCTCCTCTCACTAATATCAACAACCTTCACCTATCCCTAAGAAATTTAGAACATGTTATCATGGAAGTACAATTCTTAGGGAGGAAGGGTTTTCTCTACAAATCGGCTCTCTCTAGACAATGTGGCCGGCTAGTATATTTATAGAATTAACCTAGGGCAAACCTTTCCTAAATAGACTTCAACTTGGAGTAGGGAATAATTCTTCTTCAAGGATTCTGATATTTCCAAGTTTCTACCTTCTAGAAAGCGTTTCCCGCTTGGTCTTTGAATTGGGATTTGAGCACGCTAGCCTGGTCCAATTGATGCGCTGTGTCTTCCATAATATTCTTCATATTTTTATCCTCTGATGCGCCTCCATTGTTGGTGTTTCCACATTGGATTCTGCCGCGGCCGGTCTTCTGTCGCGGCCTCTACATAGCTTTTCTGCCGCTTCAGCTCTGAATATTCCAGCATGTACAGAAATTGTAATAATATCTGCATTCTCTATAAATATTAACTTTGTATGTGGTGAAAATAGAATATCCAATATTTGAGCAAAGAGTATATGATTCGGTTCAAGTGGGTGTATAATAGGTGCATAAAGTATCATAAGAAGGGTAGTAAATTACTGCCTTTTAGCACTCATCAGTAAGATACAAATAGTTTTTGTAAAATGAGTTAAATAATATTAATTTCATGTTTGAAATGCTGAAAAAATTATGAGAACAAGATTGGGTTAGGAATTAAATTCATGAAGTGAATGTTGGACAAAATTGCCTAGAAATACAATTTAGAGTAGCTACTTTGGGAAAATTCCCTAGGTCGGGTTTGAAGGATTTAAGAGCTGAAAATTTGAAGTAGAATACTTCTATATGTCTAGTTTAA
Source organism: Abelmoschus esculentus (assembly GCA_035048815.1). NCBI lineage: Eukaryota > Viridiplantae > Streptophyta > Magnoliopsida > Malvales > Malvaceae > Abelmoschus > Abelmoschus esculentus. Next base: position 15,979,027 of record JAUCBN010000008.1, on the reverse strand, counting down.
TTAATAATTTACGAAACCTTAATTCGAGTTCGGTAAAAAAAGATATAAGCATTTCGGTAGGGGGTGCCCGAGCAGTCATGATTTTGGACGTGTCTGATTCGAACAAAATCTGGTACTGATTGGCCATGAATTAAAATGTGAGGTTAAATTTTACTTGTAGAGGATTCTCTTAACTTTCTAAAGAGGTAAATTGGTCTAAAATCGGACAAGGCAGCTAGGAGGTATGATCGTTTCGCTAAAGGATAGCAAAATTGTCCGTAATGAATAAAGTCACACAATTATATTTGATAAGCTTAAGATTACTTGAGTTACATGGTCTTGATATGTACTAATGTATAGCTATTGTATGTGGATTTTTAGATAACCCGAGAGAAGAGGATATTGGAGAGTAAGAGAGGCTCGAAGCAACGAAGAAACGAGGCAAAGGGATTTCGATCTTCAACCCTTAATAGTTTGAAACATTATGAGTGTGGCAAACCTTAGGGTTAGGACCTAGGATCATAACCATCCTTTGTTTATTTAAATTGATATGTCTTGTACATGGACTAATCTATATTCGGTAAATAAAGGAAGGAGACTTAATGTTAAATGACTTGTTTGACGATATGAGTTGCTTGCTAGATTGTTAGTACTAGCTTAGCATTTGCATAGCTCGAAAATACCGAGGTAAGTAACAGCACGCGGCTACGGATGTCAAGTACGCGAACCATGCATGGAGCATGTATATAATAATTTAAATGTTGAATTGATGACATGATATGCATGTTATATGTTTACATGATATGATGATAGCATGATTGATGCTTTGTGATTAGCATATTATGACTAATTGTCATTGGTGATATGAACTTGATTAATGAGAATTGAATAATGAATAAATGAATATGGAAAATGGTATTGAGCCTTGGTCGATAGTTGGTCATAGGTAGTACGGCATGCCTAGGGTCTTGAGCTTATTGTTTAGTGCTTTGGCACTCTTATTTAGTACTTCGGTACTCTTGTTCGATACTATGGGTACCATTGATTGGTGGTTAGTCACTATTGTTAGATACCTTGGGTATCTCTTGTTAGTATCTTTATGATACTCTTGTTAGTACCTTTGTGGTACTCTTGTTAGTGTCTTCGTGACACTCTTATTGACTCACTTACCTTGTCTAACTATACCAAGGCAATATACGAAACTAAAATGGAAAACTAATGTTTAAATGTGAACTATAGGTACATAAACTTTCTTATGAATCATTGGAGCATGATCATGATATGTCATAGATTTATTGAATGTAAATGTTGCTATGAGTAGCACTTGAATGTGAAATGGTTATTGACATTGGAAATGAACACATGTCTAAGTGTAGCCCTTGCTATGAATGGTTAATGAAACTTGAGAAATGGGAAAATGGCTAATGGATTATATGTAATGACTTGATGCTAGCTTGAGCATATAGATCATGATATTGATTTGTGTGATAGAAATAATGTACATGAGAAGCATGTTAATTATAATATTTGGCAATTGATGAACTTGTATATTGATTGAACCATTGCCATGAATTGGATTTGCTTGCATACTTAAAGCATGTTATACTTGCTATGTTTCATGTCTAATATGGTTAGACTAGGGCTGCCTCACTAAGCACTTCTTAGTACTTACACTCGTTGTTTCCTCCTTCCCAAAACAATAGGTTTATGAGCTAAAGAGTTAGATCGGGATTGATTGAGAGCAAGGGCACATAGCAAGCTAAAGTATGGTATTTTGGTAACTTTTGTAACTCCTAGCATATGGTGGCTTAGTGATCATGCATTGGCTAGTTTATGCATTTGATATTTGGTTAATGTTTTGTGTATCTAATGCTATTGAGTTCTTGGTTTGTAAGCCATAAGGCACGTTGATCATGTAGGCTAGCCTTGCATATTTTGAGTTATAAACTTATGGTTTGTATAAGTAGGCCTTGATGATATGCATAAGAAAGTGAGTAATTGTCATGGCATGATAGGCATGAACTAAGTAAGATAGCATGTGAATCCTCAAGCTATAACATGGTTACGCTAGTTGCCATAGTGAGAAATGCATGACATAGTGCATCTTGAATGTCAATGAGCATGGTGAATGACATGAGTAATGAATTGGCTAAAGTGAATAGGTTAGCAAAGTGTTACATGTTGCCTAATCATGTAGAGTTAGTCCCTTAAGAGTTAGGGATGGTGTGAGACCATTTAGGTAACCTTTTTGGAATTGTCTAAGTGTTTAAAAAGGCTTGAAATCTACTCATTTGAGCAGGGGTACCGATACCACTTACATGGGTATCGATACCACCCTTGACAATGGCATAAATGCATCGATGCTTGGTTCGATGCCAAGCCTCCTTGTGGGCTCCCTGGTTCGATACCAGTATCGAACCAGGCTTTCCAACCTTAAGCCTTTGAATTCATGAAGAAGGTCAATATCGATACCTGGTTCGATACTGGAGCTTCCAGTAGCAAATGGCATCGATAACTGTATTGAACCAGGCTACCCAGCCTTGGTCAACGAGTCAACATAGTCAACTTGTATCGAACTGGGGTTCGATACCCATGTTCCGATACCTTTCTATATGGGGTATCGATACCCCTAGCTGATATGGTTCAACTTGAGAAATGAAAACTTGCTCGATCCATAGGATAATACTGATGAGTGCCTAAAAGGCAGGTATTTATTACCCTTATTATGGTACTTTATGCACCTATTATACACCAACTTGAACAGAATCATGAACTTTTTGCTCAAATATTGGATATCCCGTTATCATCACCTACAAAGTTAATATTTATAGAGAATACAAATATTATTATAATTTCTGTACATACAGGAATATCCAAAGCTGAAGCGGCAGAAAAGCTATGTTAAGGCTGAGGCAGAAGACTGGCCGCGACAGAATCCAGTATGACAGCACCAACAATGGAGGCTCATTGAAAGATAAAAATATAGAGAATATTCTAGAAGACACAGCGCATCAATTGGACTAAGCTAGCGTACTAAAAGCCCAATTCAAGGCCAAGCGGGAAAACCTTTCTAGAGGGCGGCAAACTTGGAAATATCAGAATCCTTGAGGAAGACTTGTTCCGTACTCCAAGTTGAAGTCTATTTAGGAAAGGTTTGCCCTAGGTTAAGACTATAAATATACTAGCCGACCATATTGTCTAGGAGAGCCGGTTTATAGAGAAAACCCTTCCTCCCTAAGAATTGTACTTCCACGATAACATATTCTAAACTTCTTAGGCATAGGTGAAGGTTGTTGATATTAGTGACAGGATATTGATTCTTGTATTCTTGTTCTTATGCAATAAAATCCGAGTTTGCTTATCCTATTTTCATTCCTTGTTCTTGTATCCAAGCCCGAGAGGGAAGTTTGCAAGTAATCTATTTATCTAGCATCGAGAGGTGTAGATTCACGAAAGGGATAAGTACGGTATCGGCGACACTAACTCAACCTATACCCTTGTGGACGCACTAAGGGGTAGGTTAAGAGTTTCAGCAGCTAAAAGAAGTGTTGGATTGGTTGGTGGTTATCTTTGGTTTACGCTGAGAGGTATCGTCAAGGAATGAGCATCAACAACACTTTGACTCAGAGATGAGCGGAGTCACTTACGGACACTTTGCTGAACTTTGATACTTTTGCCCACGAGCAAGAGATTGTCGCGGCAAAGGAGCACCAACATTGTTGAGGCAGTATCTGCAGTACTATCGAAGCAGTATTGTACGATTGCATTGGACAAGAAGAAGATCAATTGAATCCACTAATTGACGCAACTGGATCCTATCTACTTTCTCTATAATCGTTCTCAACTCTTTATTTTATGTTTTGTTATTTACTTATTTAGTTAGATAAAACAAATCATCTTATTTGTGTTTTTATTTTATTCTCAGGAGCAAGGGAACAAAGGAAGACATATTAAGTATACCAATCCCTGTGGAGACGATACACGATATACTTATCATTTTATTACTTGACGACGTGTACACTTACACTCAAAATAGCGCTTATACCACGCCTATCAAGTTTTTGGCGCCGTTGTCGGAGATTGGCAACTAAATTTTATTTTCTTTAATTTTCTTGCTCTTTAATATTAGTTATCTAACTTTAACTTTAATTTATTTTTATTTTTATTAATTTTTATTTATTTGGTTTATGACCAGGGCAAATCCGAATGTACCATTGTACGAGTTGGATCCTGAGATTGAACGTACAAGACATAATCTAAGACAAAATCTGTATCAAACTATGGACAATCCACCTAGAGGACTTGTTGATCATAATTTACTGCCGCCAACAATGCAGCAGCAGCCAATGCCGCATCCGTTGCCGAGGCAGCCTACTGTCAGAGATTATCTGGTAGAGGATCTGAACGGACTTAACCCTGGCGTAGTTACCCCAGAGATTGTAGCAACTCACTTTGAGCTTAAACCAATAATGTTCAACATGTTCAACACAATTGAACAATTTGGTGGGTCTGATATTGAAGATGCAAGGCAACATCTTAAATCCTTCATGGAAGTATGCAACTCTTTTAAGATTCAAGGAGTACATTGAAGATATTTTGCGCTTAAAATTTTTCCCCTATTCACTGAGGGATAGGGCGAAGACTTGGTTGAATGGAATCCCAGTAGGATCAATCGGATCTTGGGAGGAACTTTGCTGAGAATTCATTACGAGGTTCAATCCAACAAATCTCTATGACCGCATTCGTAATGAAATTACATCATTCCGGCAAGATGAAGATGAACCAATGTACGAGGCATGGAAACGTTACAGAGAACTATTAAACAAATGCCCCTTACATGTTTTTCCCTTGTGGACGCAAGTCTCCATGTTCTACAACGCTACTAACGCCTCCACAAGGATGATGCTAGAGGCTTCCACAAATGGGACACTTTTAGATAGAGCACCCGCAGAAGCCATTGAAATTCTGAACAAACTCGCAAGGAACGATTTCCAATTTCCCACATCGAGGCGAGGAGGAATGAGACGTCATACCACAACTCATGAATTAGACACATCAAGTTCGGTGGCAGCACAATTGGGTTCTCTAACCAAGATGGTTCAGAACATGCAAAACCAAAGAAGCATACATGAGATTAAGGCAGTTAACTCATTAGATTATATGCCAGATGAGGAGACTGGCCTATATGTTGAAAACTATAACAGAAACAATCCAATGATGTCCAACAATTATAACCCATCTTGGAAAAGGCATCCGAACTTCTCTTGGAGTAACCCTAATAATGCCTTGAATACAACTACCCAAGCCCCTGGTGTAACCCCCTTAGCCCGGCCTGGACGAAACCGGCACTAATGGGTCACACGGGGAATATCAAACCAAACCCGCGAAGGTTCGATTCGATAAACAACCCTAAAAACCGTAACATTTTTTTTAATTTTATCTTATCTAGATGCACGATTAATTCCCTATGTATAATTAACTCAAGTAAGACAGAGACACACGTAATTCAACCATTATAAATAAGTCAATCGAATGCATACATGAACTTAATTGCAAAGTGTGTAATAATAGGTATTTCATCCATCTTGATTCATACGATGTGTATTTGGGTCAAGACATGTATCATGGTGTCACATCATCTCCTAACCTAAACATAGATTCATTGTATTCACTTAATAATCTTTAGTCCTACGTTTCATGCATTCAAAATACTCAATTTGCCCATTTAAGTCAGGTGTTTCGAAACAGCCCTTGAGGTGTTTCGGAACACGTTACCTGCTTCGAAACAGGACCTAAAGTGTATCGGAACAGACGACTCCAGTAACATTTGGTACCGAACCCTGGTTCGATACAGCCACTTCCAGTAGCATAATGGTATCGATACAGCCTCAGGGTGTATCGATACACCCTATGTTCAGGACTGGAGTGCGTCGTTTCATACTCATTTAAGCCACCCAACACAAATGTTAATAACTCGATACTATATGCAACATTCCTAGGCATCACTAGCCACATAATCACACCTCATAACATCAGAAAACATCTCAAGAAGTCTTATAGGCATGCTTCCTAAGAATGAATAGCATCATAATAAACATGCAAGTTCATGCTTCAACCATTCAAGCATAACAAAAGTTCATCCTTTAACAACCAAACATTAGAGGTCTTATTACAACATGAATCAAAATCTAAAACCTCACTTCTCTCATAGATTGTGTTACACATTGCCTTGCCCAACTTATTTGCCAAAAACATACCAAATTTCAAGTGATCTTCCCCTTGGTTACTTTGCCCCGAACGAAGCTCCAAGTGCCCTTATTTTTCTGCAAAGATGAAAGAGAGAGCTTAAGCAAACATGCTTAGTGAGGTAGCTCCACAAATAATCATCAATGCATCTATTTTAAACCACGAGGAAAACATAATTTGCACTTCCTTATTAAAACATGCATGCTAAAATCTTATGCTCATATTCTTAAAATCGTATGCATCCTTGAATTCATGTAACCATGTCAAAACAATTTCATAAATGATGCTCAAACCTCATCTCAATTTCCTGTATGTATATTGGCTTTCTAGTGAACACTTAATGTGAACCTTGAGCTCACCGAATACACGGATCCATGAGACATTTGTCTCGTCATGACACGAAGTCACCATTGACATGACACGAAGTCACCATTGACATGACACGAAGTCACCATTAGCACTACCACGCACGATTGGACACATAGTCACCCTTGTTACGTGTAGGCGGCTCTACCACGCACGATTGGACACAAAGTCACCCTTGTTACGTGTAGGCAATATTCTGTATTTTTAGTTTTGATTATAGTGCACTTAAGACAATCCTAATGACATGTCATTCGTATTCGAATCTAAAGTTAGTGTCACTAAGCCAATATCATAATCAATTGTGCATGATAACTTGCTGCTCATAATGCATGCATAAAATGTTCAACAAATGAACCAAAGCCATGCCCAAAGGCACCATCATGTATAAGGCAAATAATCATGTTGTATTCCAAAACATTTCTCATAATTTTCCATAATCATGGATGCTAAATAAGCTATGCATTTCAGCAAGTATCTCTCATGTATGCATCAATTCAAAACATGCTCATGCACTTCCATAAATTCCATTGCATTACCAATAAAATACCTTTGTCGAAAATAGCCGAAACTCATATCGGTTCATTAAAACAAATACTTTACTTACTCTTGAACTATGGAAGGTTTTCACACTCTTTCATAACCCCCAAAAACAGAACGTACCAAACCCGATTCGCTTTTAAATTCGTAACCACTCACCAACAAGCGAAACGAGCTTTCGCCGCTCTCCGATGATCACACCAACGCACCAGCAATCAAGCTTCTTCTTGTACCTCTTCTACAACATTAAAAACAGAGTATTCTCACATCATAACATGCTCAAACCAACAGCCACATCCGATCACCATTAAACTACCAAAAACTTAGCCAAAAAAAACGAAAACTAAGCCGAAACGTATCCGAACAACATCAGCCCAAAACCTAACGAATCTAACATCTAATCCACCTCAATTATGATCCAAAAACACATCTAAACCATCCTTATACATCCAGCAACATTTAAGCATCTAAAACAGCCCATAAAACAACCGAAAAAGCACCTTAAAACTACACCGATTGCATTATTCCGGGATTAAATTAATGTGATTCTAAATCAAGACTCAATTAATCATTAAATCATCATAAAAACATGATTGAAATCATATAATTTCTAGCATTAAACAAGATCCAAAAAGATCTCACAAAAACATTAGATCTAACATTTAAAACATAGAATCAAGTGTTTATTCAAAGATTAGCAAGCTAATACTTGAGAATTTCAATAAAGAACCTTAGAAAAGAATGAAAATCCAGAAAATTACCTTCAAGATCTATTCACCAAAAATATGAGATTTTCCTCTTCTTGATTCCTTGCAATTTGATGTAGATTTGATGAAATCAATGCTTAGGTTTTGTAAAGGATGGAAAGATGATGCAAGTGATGTATTCTTTATGGAAAAAGATGCAAAAATCAGCAAGGAATTGAGAAGAAAAGATGAAGAGAAAGTAGAGAGAAAATGAGAGAAAAAGATGAGAGAAAAAGATGAGAAAAGTGGTTTTAGATGAAAAATGATTAAAAACCAAATTAAAGTAATTAAAAATATTTTGGTGAATAAATCATCATTAAAAATTAGAAACGGGTTTATGGCCCTCTAAGGATTCTAAGTTTAGCTTGCTTTTCAATTTAGTCACTAAAATAACTCAATTGCCGAAAATCACAAAATAGTCCCCCTAATTTTCCAAAAATTACAAATTGGTCATTCATGCATAATTAAGCATAATTAAAAATCATTATAAAATCCAAATTATTTTCTTTTAATTTGAAACATATTTTTTTTAATATTTTAAACCACCTTCCAAATTATTATTTTTCTTAATTAAAAATATCCTTATTTTATTTTTCCCAGAATTAATGAACCAGAGAACCCGATTCAACCCGAATCGAATTCACCTAACTAAGCCTAACTAATAACCCCAAAAACGGGATGTTACACCTGGATTTTAGCATCAGAACCAGAACCTGCCGCAGTAGATCACTCAGCACCCCATGCCACAGCAGCAGGTACAACAGTAACAGTCTCTGAATGCACTGGCAAATTCTCTCACAGCTTTCATGTCAAAGACTGATACCTACATGATGGAGATTAGCCGCTTCATGAAGCGTACTGATGACTTCATGAACAGAACGAAGATGAGACTACAGAACCAGGAGGCTGTAATAAAATCCCTAGAAACCCAGGTTGGTCCACTCGACCACCTGAAGGTTTACCTAGCAATACTGAAGTTGCTAAGGTATTGGGCCACAGCAATGTAAAGTAATCACAACCAGAAGTGGCCTATAGCTGAAAGATAAAGAAGGGACCTCAACCGAAAGAGTCCAACCAAAACAACAACCACATGAGGACTCAGAGGCTGAGCAGGACCCTACCGAAAGCTCTACCACGGAAACAAAACCAGTAGTATCAGAACCTTCTGCCGAGGCAGCTGCAGAAAAATTCACCCCAGGTGTAAAACTCAATATCCAAGGAAATCTGGAGGATATCAGACCACCACCTCCTTTTCCACAAAGGCTAAAGTAGCAAAAACAGGACCACCAATTTCAGAAGTTCCTAGACATCCTAAAGCAGGTCCATATTAACTTGCCCCTAGTTGAGCGATTGAACAAATGCCCAACTATGCCAAGTTTTTAAAGGACATAGTATCCAAACGACGAAGGCCATGAGAATTTGAAACAGTGACAGCCACTGAAGGTTGCATGGCAATGCTACATAACCGTATGCCACCCAAACTAAAAGATCTTGGCTGCTTCACAATTCCCTGTGCAATTAGAGATGGTTACAAAGGAAAGACCCTATGCGACTTGAGAGCAAGCATCAAATTGATGCCCAAATCAGTTTTTTAGAAACTCAAAATTGGACAGGCGAAACCAACAACATTACTGCTCCAACTTGCGGATCGGTCTTACGTGCATCCCGAGGGCAAAATTGAGGACATTCTGGTGAAAGTTCACAAGTTCATCTTCCCTGTAGACTTTCTTGTCCTTGACTGTGAAGTTGACGATAATGCACCGATCATATTGGGTCGAACTTTCCTTTCTACTGGACGCACCATCATTGATATGGAAAATGGCGAACTCATAATGCGAATAAATGATCAACAAATCAAGTTGAACGCCTTCCACGATCTTCCAAATTCAGACGCTCTAGCAGAATGTAAGGCTCTCCATACACCGAATAAGGGTACTAAAATATCCTGCCTGGGCAGCACGCTCGGCAGACTGTTCAGTAAAAGAATAAAACCCAAAGGAGAAGCTGAATGCACCAAAGGGACTAGCCAACTCATGTAGATAGATACGGGCAAAAAAGAGATAACGAAAATGGGAGATACATTCACATGCACTCCACAAGTAACCTAATTTCTTCCCTTGAAATTATAAATATTAGGATTAGTATATATAGTATTATTTTCATCATTCTTTATTTTTAAGTATTTTTTATTTTCAGTATTTTGTTATTTTACTTTATGATCAGCATTCTTTATTTTTAGTATTTTAGATTCAGTGTTTTTTTTTATAAAGTGATGAATGCAGGAAAAATTTTGCCACAACAGGAAGTTTGCTGCCGGGGCAGCACTTTGTCAGAAGCCACAGAATTGTCAACGGGCAGAAATAGTGTAACGGCTATATGTCGAGAAATCCGCCACGGCAATAACTGTGCATCAAGGCAGTAAATGCCTAACGGCTAGTATTTTTAACAGTCATATTTTTACAGCCTATATAAACAGACTTAGCACTATGCATTATTTACTTTGCATTCTTGGTATTTTTACTTAATTTCATAATCTTGCTATCACTACTTCATACAATTTTCAGAACAATCTCTATTCACTTCAGAAATTCTCAAACTACCTTACACGAACAGTTCAATGGCTTATTACACAAGATTTTCGCCAGCCACTATTACTGAAAGATTCAACCGATCATTCGTTGCTCGACAACTATGGGAAGAGCAGGGATTTCAACAAAACAATGATTTGAACTTCGACAATGAACCATATCTTGGCCTCGTGTATTAGACTCTGCCGTATTAGTTGCACTTCATGTACAACTTGGTTGTCTATGCTATAATTGTTTTAACTGCTAGCTCTACTCCTTCTACTATTAGTAATGTCCATATTATCTTACTTGATTCTTAAGCTATGAAGATTGCTTTTAATAATCAAGTAATTGCATCTGCTCATGCTAACATGGTTCAACCTGTTATACCTGCTTCTAACAATCCTATTAGCTATGCTCAAGCATCTGTCACGGATGCTACTTCTCAGGATTTTTCAGGTGGCTACTATCCTCGAAATGACTCTACTAATTTTCGAGGTCGAGGTCAGGGCAAGTTTTTTCGCCCCCAATGTCAGTTATGTGGTCGACTTGGACACTTAACAGAGAGGTGCTACTCTAGGTATGATGTTCATTTCAAGAATGAAGCTACTCGTAATGTGTCTGTGTCTGTCCCTCGACCTCAATTTTCGACTCAAGACCATAATACTACCTCCTCATGTTACTCTCCTATTTACTATGCTCTTCCTCCTAATCATGTTTTTTTCTCACAGTTATTCTTATAATCCTAATGCTACTAGTATGGTGTCTTCTCATATATCTCATATTCCATCAATGGTGGTTGGTCCCTCTATGGTTCCTATGATAGGACATATGTCTTCTTTCCCGGTTCAAGCTCGCATTGCTACTCCTGATGTTCTTGATGATAATGCATGGTATCCCGATTTTGGAGCAACGAATCATATTACAAAAGATCCTTAGGCTCTTCAGGCTGACTCTACTCCTGTGTCAGGAAATGTTCAAGTTGGGAATAGTATGGCTCTTTCAATTATGTTTTCTGGTCAATCTACCTTACTATCTTTTGCATGTAACTTTGTGCTCAATAATGTTTTGTTTGTACCTAAAATTACTAAAAATCTCATTTCTATTTCTAAGTTTACTCAGGACAACAAGGTCTCGATTGAATTTTTTCCTGGTTTTTATCATGTGCGAGATCTTGCTTCTAGGCAGGTTCTTCTTCATGAAGGTTATGAGGATGTTGGTCTCTACAAATTCGACCTACCTATTTTTGGTTTAAATAAGTCTTGTTCTAAGCATTGTTTTCTTTCTCGTTCTAATATTGTTTCTTTGGATGTGTGGCATCGTAGGCTTGGCCATCATAGCTATGTTGTGCTTCTCCAAGCTTTAAATAAATGTAAATTTTTTTTTCATGAATCGAATAAACAATTGTTTTGTCATGCTTGTCAGTTAGGAAAGTTTCATAAATTACCTTTTTCTGCTTCTACTATAGTTTATTCTCATTCTTTAAAGTTAGTTGTTGCTGATGTTTGGGGTCCAACTCCTGTTACATCTAAAAATTTTTGATATTATGTTGTGTTTACAGATGCATATACTAGATATTATTGGGTGTACTTTCTTAAACTCAAGTCCGATGTTAGAGTTGCTTTTCAACAGTTTCATGTGATGCCTGAATGTTTATTAGGTGTAAAACTTAAGTCTTTACAAACTGATAAGGGTGGAGAATTTCTCTCCGTCAAATCCTATCTAAATGATCAAGGTACAACATAGAGTCTCTTGCCCACATACATCCGAGCAAAATGGCTTGATTGAGAGGAAACATCAACAGATTGTAGAGGTCGGTCTCTTCATGCTTGCTCAAGCTCAAATTTCTTTGAATATGTGGAATGATGCTTTTTCTTCTGCCATTTTCCTCATCAATCGATTACCAATTTTAGCACTCTTAGGTATGTCTCCCTATGAGAAACTATTTTTGCATCCACCAGATTATAATGATATTAGAACATTTGGTTGTCTATGTTACCCTTATACTAGGCCGTTTAACACTCATAAGTTTCAGTTTCGATCTTCTCCATGTATGTTTCTTGGTTTTTCTCCTGGCTATAAAGGTTTTAAGTGTTTAGATAAATATGGTCGAATCGATATTTCTAGGCATGTAAGGTTTGATAAATCTGTTTTTCAAATATGAGTCTCTTTTTTCAACATCCATACCGGGTGATACAGATGCTTCTTTCTCAAAGAGGAAATCACAAAGGTTTCCAGATATTACATCTACTACACATGTTTCACCTATGTTTTCTACCTCTACTCCACCTCCATCATCCACTTCTACTTTTCATGCTCCACCATCATTATCTCCTTCTATTCCACCTCCATCCTCCATTACTACAATCCATCTTTCACCACCGCTTACTACTTCTACTACATCATCATCTTTCATTGCTACGTTCCATCAATCACCACCACTTACTACTTCTATTCCACCACCATCCTCCACTGCTACAATCTATGATCCACCATCTGTTGGATTAAAATTTAATAATAGTGGGCACATATGTATAATGTATATTGTTATTATAAAATTTAACACGTAATTAAGTGACCAATTATGTTACACGTGTTATAGGTATTAAATTATCTTGAATTAAAAGTGTAGATACCATAAAGTATATTTATAATCTGATGAGGGGTAGAGTTATAAATACTTAATAGTTGGTTATTAAATCAACTACTAGTTGGTTATTAAATCAACTATATAAAGGTTATAGTCCCTAAGAATTAGGTCAACTTGCATATCTCTTTTCCCCGTCTAAGAGTTGTGCCGCAAGAGAAAACCTAACTTCTTGAAAGATCAAACCCTCTGGAAAAACTCTATTGATTAATTCAGGTACGCTTCCGCATTCAGTTTATTTATTTTATTGTTCTTGATGATTTGACATATAGATATTGGGTTTATATTTGTATTGAATATATTTTTTAATTCTAACACCATCACTTGCTACTTCTACTCCACCACCATCTCCCACTGCTACAATCCATGATCCACCTCCACTTTCTACTTCTATTCCACCTCCCTCATCCACTGCTACATTCAATGATCCACCTTCGTCTTCTACTATTCCACCTCCATTGTCTACTACTGTGCCTCTTCCTGTGTTGAACCATCACTCTATGGTTACAAGAAGTAAATCTGGCATTTCAAAGCGTAAAGTGTATCTTACTGAGCTTGATCTTAAAGAACCTACTACTATGTTTGAAGCTTTCAATAGTTTAGCTTGGACAGCTGTTATGTATGAGGAATATAATGCTCTTCTTAAAAATCATACGTGGGAGCTCACTCAATTGCCTACTGATCGAAAACCAGTTGGATGTAAATGGCTCTTTTAGATTAAGAAAAAGCCTGATGGTTTTGTTGATCACCTTAAGGCTCGGCTTGTTGCTAAAGGGTTTTCTCAGCAAATAGGGAGTGACAATAGAGAAAGATTTAGCCCAATAGTCAAATCTGCTACCATAAGAATTGTTCTTGCTATTGCTGTGACATATTCTTGGCCTATAAGACAAATTGATATAAACAATGTCTTTCTTAATGGTCTTCTCTCCGAGGAAATTTACATGGCACAATCTCCTGGTTTTGTACAAGTTGGCTCGAATGGTGAAATATTGTTATGTCGACTCACCAAGGCCTTGTATGGACTCAAGTAAGCACCAAGTGCATGGTTTGATACCTTAAAAACCTTTTTTTTTCTCAATTAGGTTTTAAGTCTGCCAAAACTGACTCTTCTTTCTATGTTCGAAACACAAGCTCATCTAATTTGTTGCTTATGGTGTATGTAGATGATATTATTATTATAGGGAGTAATCTAGTTGAGGTTGATGATTTAGTTGATCATATTCATGATCAGTTTTCCTTAAAGGATTTAGGTGAACCCAATTTGTTTCTTTGGATGGAAATACAACATACTGTCACTTGAATTCTCCTAACTCAACAACGATACATACTTGAGCTATTAGGCAAAGCTCCTTTGGTTCGTTCCAAACCAACGCCTACTTCCATGGTTGTTCCTTCCAAGGCCCTGTTAGATAATGGTCAACCCTTTGTGGATATCCAGCTCTATAGAAGTTTGGTAGGAGGGTTGCAATATGTTTGCTTAACTCGACCAAACATTACCTATGTTGTAAATAAAGTCAATCAGCATATGAATTCACCTAATAAGATCCATTGGAAGGCAGTTAAAAGGATCCTTCGCTACCTTTCAGGGATTGCTAAGGCTGGCCTATACTTTCATCCCACAAATGACTTGAATCTAGTGTGTTATGCTGAAGTTAATTGGGCATCTTCGCCTGAAGATCGAAGATCCACTTCAAGATACTGTATTTTTCTTGGATCGAATCTGGTTACTTGGTTCTCCAAGAAGCAACCTGTTGTTTCACGTTCTTCTTCTGAAGCTGAATACAAGAGTCTTGCCAATCCCGTTTCTGAGTTAACATGGGTGGAACATCTGTTGCATGAAATTAATATACAAATACAAGGCAAGCCCACAGTCTGGTGTGATAATTCCTCTACGGTTTCCATGGAAGCCAATCCTACTCATCATGCTCGCTCTAAGCTTGTTGAGATTGACCTACATTTTGTTCGAGAGAAGGTCCTTGCTGGAAAATTGGTTGTCAATTTTCTCCCCTCTGCTGAACAAGTTGCTGATATATTTATTAAGGCTCTTCCTCCAGCCGTGTTTCCTACATTGCGTGAAAAGCTAGGAGTATTTTCTTGCTCAAATATTAAATTGATTGAAGAAAATCAGGAGAATGTTGGTATAAGTAATGACTCAGCTAGAATCAGTTAGGAAAAAGTTAATTGTATGGGGTCAGGTTGTTAGACAGTTGGCATGGGTATTAATTATTATATATACCCTTAGCTCCCTATTGTAAATTCACATTGAAATCAATGAAATAAACATTAAGTCTCTCTCAGCTCACTTTCCTTTTTCATCTTTAATTCTCTGTAAGTTTTGCTTCCGTAATACCAGAATTCTATCAGATAGGGTATGATTTCGACATGGTTTGATAGTGATTAGGTTGTTGTTAATTGTGCAAAATAGTGTAGGAAATCAATACCGAGGGGTAAGTATCGGTATGGGCTATATGGAAACAAGCAGAAGTATCGATACCCGTACTTCGCGTATTGGTACACTTTGTTATTTTGGACAGGCATATCGCTACACTAAGGTGTATCAATAAAAGGCAACGAGTCTAAAATTTCTATTTTTTTATCTAATATCGTGTCCCGATACGAGTATTATTGAGTATCGGTACAGACCCTTTGTCATGTAGGCGTATCGATACCTATGGAAGTCGTATTGGTACGCTAGTTAGGTAAGTTGGTTAATTGCCTGAAATGAAGTTTTGATTCTCTACATTCTAATCCATGAATCTTGTTTGAGCGATTGTATGGGCTATGGTTATCATTTTCGGTTAAAATTTCACTAACAAGCATGTAATGAACTTAAATTCTAGTGGTAACTTTAAATTAACAAAATGGGTTATTAAGTTTTAAAAATTATGTTTTTTTCCTTTTTGTTTGTTAGTTCAAACTAGGGCTCGCTTGATGTTCGTTTCCGCTGAAATCGAATATGAGTATTGCATGCACACTTAGGAACCTAGTTAAAACAATTAGACAAGAGAAAGAAGTCATTTATCGGGTAAGTCTTCCCAAATTTGTTTGGATATTCTCCGTGTAACTTATTCGAGTTGGGTTATGTATAGACTAGATCGAAGGGGTTACAAGTATGGTACCAAAAGTTTACTCATGAACCTTTTCTTTATCTTTTGACTTACCTCGGTTTCAAGTTACTTCAGTTACTTTTAACTATCCATAACATGACACATACAAGCAATATACATGTTAGATTACAATTCTGCTATAGATCTTATAAAAGAGAACTCAAAGAAGTTACTAAAATACATATTGTTATAACATTGTTTCCACAATTCCATCAACTGTAATTTCATTTTAAAACTTCTATATTAACGTTTAAACTTCCAAAATATTCCCCGCAACATTCTAAAACTCACAAAATCCTTTTAACATCACTTCTAGCATTAGGAAAATTTTTCCATAAATTTTCCCTAGTTCCTTCCTCCTTATCGAAAAATAAAGATATTTATTGACCAACTTTCTAACTTAATTCAAACATGATTTATATAATAAAATTCCATTTGATGCTTCTAACATCATTCTCGTGTCAAATTAAATTTTTGCAAGAGTTTCTCCTAATTTTTCAACTTTCTCTAAAATCAACATAACCTCAAAAATATCATAATCTCATCAATATAAGCGTGGAAACAATACTACAACTTCAAATCTAACTTAAACAAGCTTTGAAACATAAAACCCCCAAATTCTCTTCAAAATCCTAATATTCAATATCAACATACAAGCATAAAAACCATATAAAAATTATACCAAATGATAGAGAATTCTATGGAGATTAATTTTGAGTTAATATATGTATTTAGTGTAAATATGATTTTAATAATCATGAGTATAATAAGTGAACATTAAAAGAATGTAATTCTAATTACAACTCTTTTAATGGATATTTAATTCGGAATAATTGAATTAGAGTATGGATAAATATTAAAGAGTATAATTCGAATTATAAATCTTTATTGGATATTTAAATTTAAAATAATTAAATATTTTTAATTAATTCAAAACACTAAAAAAACTAAATGGTTAGGGTCAGGGACAAAGCCATGTAGTCTATGGGAGGAGCTCTTGCCCCTCCAAATTTTTTTGGTATAATTAATTTTAAGGTCCTTTGTAATTTAGATAATTATAAAATAAGGCTTTTGCCCCTCCTAAATTTTAAATTTAAAGGTTTAATAGACCTTTGCCCCTCCCAATATTTGATCCTGGCTTCGTCCCTGGTTAGAGCGACTCAAGTATATATATATAAGTGAGGCCTAGTAGTCGAGTGATTTCTCAGTCAATTTTCAAGATTGTTTTATAAAAACTTAATATTTTATTCTCAACCGGGTGAACTGAGTAGAGGCTAAGACGTTTTTGTGGAGGTTTACGATTTGAGATTATTTATAATTTTGTGAGATGTTGCCGTTTTTGTTGTTTATTAAAGAACCCAATATAAGTAATCATATAGTTTCCTCCTACTTTTAAATTAAACATACTTGGACCACTGGTAAGGCTGTAGCGTTTTATTTTGACTATGTCATGGGGTGTGCCCTCAGTCCCTACAGTACTAGGGGTTTCGAACGCTTCCTCCTTCATTCCTTTGCAACTTGTGAACGGTGGGGAGAAGAACCAAACCACTCACCTTTAGTTTCCAAGCAAAAACAATGGTTGGAAGGACGACCGAAAAGGTGATCTTCATCGGACACTTGTGAAAGTTAAAACGAAATAAATAAAGGATGGGGAAGAGAGGTTTATCGAAGGAGAGTAAAGGGAGTCTGAACCAGGGAAGGTGGTTGCACCAAAAAGAAAGGAGGCATCCCCTCTACTTTGTCGAAAAGATGTTTATAAACATTGAAGAAATGGGTAAATTATAATGTAAGCCCTACATTTTCCTAGGGTTTTTAAACCGATTCTGAAATTTTACTAATTATTCAAAATAGTCACTAAATTTCCAAAATAACTCCAGAATTCAACTTAATTCAAAATAAAATCCCTTAATCAAAATTAGAGTTCCACCATAAAATTTCCTAAAATCTATGGTTTTAAATTTAGAGATTTCACATTTAATTTTTTTTTAAATTTGATAAAATTTAGGGTGTTACAACTCTCCCTCCTTTAACAAAATTTTATCCTCAAAATTTTTAGACTTCACTACGGGCACCTAAACCTTAACTGAAACATACATATATTTCTCATTCTAAACACATATCCAATAAAGAAACACAAAATAACCAACTTGAACTCTAGTGTCATCTACTAAACCTGATCGTCTAACCTTGGATCTAGTTGATCTACCACTCTGAACATGACTACTTCTACCGATAGAACATAAAGCAGTTGGTCTAAATTGTCCTCTACCACGATAAGAAGTTTGAATAGACGATTGAGCCTAACTTTGCATGGATGGAACTGTATGTGATCGTGGGTAATCCTTTAAAAATGGTCATAGAACCGATATCTAAAACTTGTTCAGTTTAATAGTCTGCACTGTCCATTCTGCGTCTTATTACAAAAAGAACATATTTCTATGGGGCAAGAAACAAGGTCATCTCTAGGCCTCTTTTTAAAGAATTGATAAAACTTTGTTAGAATGACTTATCTAATTGTTTTTCGACTTGTCTAATATTCTGAAGTTCTTCTTTTCTCATTCGAGCTTTTATACCCTCAGTATTAATCTTTGCTCGACTAACAAGCTCACTGAACACCTTATCCCAATTGCAACCAACCTAAGAACATATTTTGCCGACCTCCGAATCTTTATCTCAAAATCGTTTATTGATATATCATTCTATTTTAGATTCATAAAGGTGTCGCGGTACTTCATTAAAACTCATTTTTCACATACTGATCCTAAAATATCTGTCGAAAAAACTACCATGTGATCTGACAAGGAAAAATTATTTTCACCATTAACTTCCATCAATTTTGAGCTTCACCCTCGAGAAGTAAAACAATAACTCTTAACATCAGATTTACAGGGTAATCCATTTAAACAAACAAACTTTTTAGTTTTTTCAACCCATACCCAACATCTACGGTGTGTGTACCACTTTTACCCTCAAATAATTTTATTTTTACATCTATAAACTCTTGTGATACGAGTTTCTTCAAATTCTCCAACTAATCAAGGTAACGCAACAAATCATGGTTCACTATAATACTATCTAATTGAATTGTCTCATTATCCTCAAAACTATGAAAATCAATATTGACTTAGGTCTTCCTTATGATTCATGATCATTTTCTGATGTTTCATTCAAGTTTCACTTTTTCTTAAGAGAAGTTGAATGATTAAAATCAGAAGTGACGATATGGTCTCAGTCACAATCAAGACTACTCTCAAAACTATAACTCCTATACGGTGACATAATAAACTATCTGTAAAAGATAAAAATCTAATATCAAAAACGGTATTAAAGTCTAGTGTTTAGAACACATAAATAATTTGGCTAAAACAACTAAAATCATAGTAGTTTGTTTTGAAAATTTAAACGTTTCTCAAATATTTTAGATGCACGCAGAAATCAAATAATATTTTTGAAGACTGTTATGATGAGCCTCACAGTTCAAGTGTTGAATCGAACTTTGATACCATTAAATGTAACCCTAAAATTAAACCTAATTTCTTAGATTTAAACTTAAAAGTCAAGTTATTATAATTTTCCCCTCAAATGATACAGTTTAGGTTTAAATAATACAAAATTTAGGTTATTTTGAAAAATTAGGTAAAACACATTAAATATATCGATATTATAAACTAAAACCACAATATATGTTTCAAATAATCCATAAAACATTCACAGATAATTCCTTAAAAACATGTATTCGAATAGTTTTGAATTAGTAGTTTTAGAAGTCTGAAATACAAAATATTCCAAAGTGAAACCATTAATATAAAATTATTGAAAAAATCATATTGAGTATTAAAATTCCCGAGTAAAATGTGAGGTGCTCTAAGTACCGAATCGTCAAAACATGTTTAGGAATTTGAAAAAGGATTAAAGAGGTGTAAGCTAAAGAGCTTAGTGTGTTTCTAATATGCAAACAATCATAAACAAAAACATATTTTACTTTATGAAAATGTCTTTTAAATTTAGAGAAAACCTGAATCATGATGCTATGATGTCTGATGCATGACTGAAAATTCAAAGGTTTAATATCTGATATCAAACAGAGTGAAAGATTATCCTCTCCAGAATAAAGGTTTCCCTCGTTAAAGTAGAGGTTTCTCTTACGTTTTCTATTATAAATCTGAGCATATTCCTGATGGCATGATCATGATATGATTTATAAAATTATAAATCTGAACTTTTAATAGTATCTTATTTTTCAAAAATTAGATATTAAATTTGAAAACACAATTATTCATTTTATGCATGATGCTTTTATATATGTCCAAATAATAGTCTCAAATATCAAATTAAGCAGAGTACAAAATAACATGTCACAAACATATTTATTGCACAACATAAGCACATAGATATGTAGCACACAAAGAGAAAACATTAAGTAACCGTAAGCCTACTTTAGAGAAGAACGCGTCTCGTGTTCAAGTCTAGCTTGTAGCAATCTTTTTGAGTCCTTAAAAATGAAAATGTATTTATAAGTGGGGTATTTGATTAAAAAATCTTGAATGCTACTAATTTAATCTCATTAAAGTCGTCACTTAAAGTTTTTTTGTCATGGTTAAAATAATAGAAAATTTGGAAAAGATTAAATATTTTAAAACCAATGAAATTGGAGCCGCTATTAGTAACTTAGGTAGACCGGATATCATAAAATTAGAGATTTTTTTAAAAAAAAATATTTAGGAGTTGGTTACACGTGAGGAAGGATTTGCATCTCCATCATGCTTCGAAAACAACACCAAAAAATATTTTACTTTAAAATCAATTCTTCAATTTTAAATTAATTTTCTTCTATTTTTCATTATTCAAAATTAACTCTTAATTAAATGAGTTTAATTTAATTGGTAAATTCGAATTAATTTAATATTTAATTAATAAGATTGACGATACAGAGGACCATAGACTAAACCGAGATTAAATAATAATGACTGCCATATTAGTTTAAAATTCGAATCTCGTATATCACCTTTATACATGATGTAGATATTTAAAATATGATATAATGATATTGGTCGGTTTTAATTTATATTTACCTCAAGATGATAGAAATTAATAATATTCGATCAACGTCTAATAATTTGGATCGTTATGATACGAATATCGAAACTAATAAATCTATCCCATTTTAATTTTAAAGGTTTAGAATTAATTGATTATATGTATAAAAAGAATAAGTCACACGAATGACAAAATAGGATGCACGGTGAACGACAACAATTAAAGGACTAAAAAGAATAATTAAAAAACGAATTAAAATTAATATCATAAAAAATACGAATTAAACGAAAATAAACGACGGCAAGTTACTCTACAATTTATGGCAAACTAACACCAACATACGAATAAAAATATTAATATATATATCACGCACTAAAATTTATTACACAAAAGAAGAACAAAGGATACTAAACATAAACAGATAAATGAATAAGCAGACTAGGATACCCACTACAGATAAGCAATGAAGCATGTGCATTATGTAATAAAAAGTAAATGAATAAGAACAAGAACTACACAATATGCCCACGAATATAATATACTAAAAACATGATAAAATTAAAGATCTTGTATAAACTAAAGGAAAATCCTACTACGGGCGTCGAACACCGCTGAATACCATTAACATTGAACATTGTTGAACACCATTAAACTAATTAATAAAGATTAAAATCCTAAGGGCTCAATATATAATTAATAAATATTTAAAATAAAACTTTAATTAAATTATTTTTATAGAGAAAACTATATGGATGGTCACCCAACTATCACTCTTTTCTTGTGTTGGTCACCCAATTAATTTCAAAATCATCATTAAAAATTCATTTTGTTATAGTTTGGTCATCAACTGTTAAATATTTAACGAAGACTATGATATGGTATGGTTTAATAATAATTTTAGTCCTTAAAATTATTATATTATATCATATTAATCCAAATAAAAAATAACTCATCAAATATTTTAACTAAACCCTAAAATTTTCATCGCTTTTCTTCTTCCTCTTGCAACACTACTTTAAAAATTAATTTTCCAACTCTCTTTATTTTTTTGTGTCTTTGAGCAACTTATTAAGTTTTAGATTATAAAAAAACATTTTAATTTTATAAATTATTCTTTTAAAATCTAAGTTAAAAGAATAGTTTTTTTCTTTAAATTGGGATGATATTTTCGTCGAATAATTTCTTTTTCAGTCCAGGGAAGGTCGTGTTCTGGTATCTAAGAATTCACAGATACTAAATTTGTGTGAAGTTGTAGGAAGATCCATATGAAGATTGAAAAGTTAAATTGCTCAATAAAAATTTAAGTGAAACCAAATTTTATTTAATCCCAAGAATTTGTATCAAGTTGTAGGAACATCCATATGAAGATCGAAAATTTTATGTGAATTGATAAATTAAATTTTTTATGGATCCAATAAGCATAAAAAATGATATATATACTAGTAATTTTGGAAAGTCAAAGAAACTAGATTAGATTTTAAAAGAACAAATCGTAAAATTAAAGTGTTTTTATATAATCTAAAATTTAATAAATTGCTCAAAGACACAAGAAAAATAAAGAGAGAATTGACAAATTAATTTTTTAAATAATATTGTAAGAGAAAAAAATAATGTTTAGTTCAAATATTTGATGAGTTATATTTTATTAAAATTAATCTGATATAATATAATAATTTTAAGGACTAAAATTATTATTAAACAATATCATGTCACATCTTTGTTAAATATTTAACAGTTGATGACCAAAAATAATAATGAAATAAAAAGTTAACAATGATTTTGATTAAAAAATTAGTTTGGTGACCAACCCAAAAAATGAGTGATAATTGGATGACCATTCGTGTAGTTTTCCTTATACAAAATAATTTAATTGAAATTTTATTTTAAATATTTATTAATTATATATTGAGTCCTTGTGATCTTTAATCTTTATTAATTAGTTTAATGTTGTTTAGCAATATTCATCGTTAATGGTGTTCAGCAATGTTCGATGCACGTTGTAGACTTGTCCTAAACAAAATCATAGTAAAACATTATAAGAAAAAGAACTAAATCATGAGAACGTCTTAAGTAAAATGATTTTATTATTATTATTATTAATAATAAAAAATATAACTTGCATAAGCTATGTGTCACGGACATACTGTTAGAGCCTAGATCGATGTACCATGCGGTACTTAAATAGGAACACATCCTAGACAAGTCAACCTTCGTTTCATCCTTGTTCAAGGATTTATCTTGAAAGCGTTGTCTCATTAGGCATTTGCTAACATAACCATTGAATCTCGTATCTTGTAGGGCCTAGCGAATGGTAGTAACCAATCCCTTATTCTCGGTACAAGCGTGATATGGGGATTTTATGCCCAAATCATCCCTAGGAACTCATCCTAGGGAGAAATTGTGTCATCCGCTTGGGCCCAACGCCTGCACACTTAAGCCCCCTCATGAGCCTAGGAGAATGTCACTTACACCATGGTAGCTCGGCTACTAGCACATGGTGAGGATGATGATGGAGAGACAACACCTAGGAGAAGGCCATTTACTTTTTAGGATTTTAGGGTTAAGATAGGGATTAAGGTTTAGAGATTAAGGTATATGTTTTTTTACTTTTAGGGGTTTAGGTTAAGGTGTATTTAATTTTTAGAGTTTAGGTTTTTAGTGTTTTACTTTTTAGGGTTTAGAGTTTAAGGTTTAGTGTATTTATTTTTATAGTTTAAGGTTTTTATGGTTTAGGTTTTAGGGTTTAGGATTTTTACTTTTTAAGATTTAGGGTTTAAGGTTTTCATATAAAAAATATGTACATATGCTGACGGAAATGAAGGAGCATAATAATAAGATAACGGAATTTGTAGAGGTACTTGTAGAAGACATAAATGAGTGCAAGACGTCCATAAAAAAAACTTCTAAAGGTGGTGGAAACTAAAAAGAAAAGATAGGTTGTGCCATCGGTGTCACAGATGGTGATAAGCCTAGAGCATTCCTTGCTTTTTTTCTAGCCCTAGCGTCGTTTTGATAGACGTATGTGACATTATAATTTCCAATCGGTTCACAAATGGGTCGCATGAACAATCTTTTCATCCTTAACGCGACTCAACTAGAATGCCACTCTCACAAAACTATATCCTTCTTGTCTTGTTTGGTCACGCGATGTAAGGCGTTTAAATTGAACGATTCGTTGAGAATGGGTTGGACGTATACAAACTGTAGGATCCCTCAATTAACAGGATGTCACTCAACAGTAGAATAATGGATCAAAGGTACAATGGACAATTCGATCTTAACACTTTGATATATTTTTCCAGGAATATACTGCATAACATCTAGATCATCATACGGCATCCAAACAAACTATAAAAATTATTCTTTCAATTATAAATAATCATTTAAAATATTAAAAAATATCTTAAAAAAATATAGTAATTTAAATTAATTATTAGAATTTTGTAAATTTACCTGATCAATCTTGTTAATCAATAGCCAAAAATCTTGTTGGGCTATCGACAATCTAAGATGTGTTAATCGATGACACCATCTATCATGCATAAAACAAAATAATTATTAAGAATTTATAAAATATATCATTAATCAACTAAATTAAAATTAAATACTTTCGAACTAGTGGAAACTAATATGATTTTGGTTGAATCAGACTAGGGCGTAAGAAAGACATTCGAAATCAAGTCATGACTGAAATAATAACAAACAACCTCCTATAACATATTTTTCAAGATTGACATTTTTGTACAACTCCGGAAATAAAAAAGCCAACACGGTCAATCCCAACTTAAATTACCAAAATCCTTAAAATTACCAGATGATGTAACCACACCAAATGAACTTTATTACGGGATTTGTCTATCACCAAAATCCCACCAAAAATATATAAATTGTGTGCAAGAGTAAATTGATATAATATATTTTAGATTTCTTTTGATAAATGAATATTTATTATTATTAGGAAAAAAAGATTTAGGGATTTCTCTCTGGGTGCACGTTAGTAGGACTAACGATGTTTAAGGATTTTCTCTTTGGATCTTCGTTTCTCTTTGATTCTTGCTTACTTTTGATTGTTTCTTGGAGTTGCATATTCGATTATGGATTGGAGGAAGCAGTTTGTTGGTGGATCTGAGCAATCTTTGGAGTTCTTTCCTGTTGATGATTCTAGGATTGTTCATCCTATGCCTGAAGTGTTCGATGAGGGAGTCTCCGAGTTCATCCTATGCCCTTCGAGTTCGATGAGGGAGTCTCCGAGTTCTTTCCTATTTGTTGGTTGATGATTCTGGGATTGTTCATCCTATGCCCTTCGAGTTGCTTGATACTCACATAGCCCGTCAAGTTCTTGATGCTCACACAACCCATCAAGTTATATTATTTATTCGGATCATTATAGCCTTTGATAGGTTCAAACTACATCCATATTATATAGCCCGTGGACACATAGGACTTACTCGCTCACACAACCCAAAGTACATGTTCCCTTAACTAAATGCCCAAGCAATGACTATGATATCCGAATTTCCTTTATCAAAACATGCAAGTAACACATACTCCACGAGCATTCACACATATTATTAAGTTGAAACAAACATATAATTCAACTAATAACCAAGCAATGCCTACCTCTCATATTATTAAGTTGAAACAAACATATAATTCAACTAATAACACATGCCCAAGTAAAAAATGTATTAAACTCAAGCAACAACCCGGATTAAAGCTTCCCCAAGGTTTTCCTACCTCCAAACTTTGTTCTTGAGCTTTCTAACCTTTCTCCACCAAAGCTAAAGATATACACCTTGATTGATAGATCTCCTTGTGCTGAACAACTCTTCCTTGAAGGTGTCAAAATGAGATTCCTCCTCAATAGCAACAAGTTTTCATCTTTCTCTTTGAGTTGGGATAGGAAGAAGAAGAGGATTAGGGAAATGATAGGAGGGATGACCCCTTCCCCTAGGGCTACTGATCAAAAGTGAATGGGTAGGAAAATTACTCATTTGCCCTTCATTAACTTCTCTTCGTCCAACTCAAATCAAAAGTCAAGCCCAACATGCAAGCCTACAACAAACCCAAAAAGCCTAAGAAGACAAAACCGAGGCCTACAATGATTCAACACGACCCCACAAACTCAAACACGTGACTCAACTTATAATCCAAGGCTCAAGTCAACGTCCGATGTTGACTTGAAAAAACTGGATCGTTACATAATTAAACACGAACCGATAACTTACATCATGTAAATTCTATGACTAATAATTTTCGACCTTGTTATTGTGTTGACATTATCGTGACAAGGTTATTTTTCTCCCTAAAAATATTTTTATTATTAAGTATTGAGTTTTAAGTTTTATTTTTATTGAAAATTGTGAAAATACTAAAAGAAATAAAAAAATGGAAAATTTGAATTTTGTTTAAAAATAAAAAGACCGGTGAAAATTGTTTTAGAAAAAAGGCTAGAGTCATCATTGGCTACTTTAGTAGGTCGGATATCATTAAATAAGAGATTCTTTAAAAGCGGGTTTGGGAGTCTATTACGAAAATTAAACCCCACACCATCCAAAAATTGGTACCTAGTCGAATATGATTTGCTCAAAATTAGAAATTTACGTGTTCTAATTTTAATTAATTTAAGATCTGTCGAAGAATATGAATAAATTAGGCCCCGCTATTCAATAATAAACAAAAAAAAATCATCACCATTATGATTGGTACTGGTTAGGTTTAATATCGAATCAAAAGGTATCGTATTTGCAAATTAATTAATGTGTCAAATGTAAATAAATAATATATATATATATGATACAAAATATAAATAAACGTGGAAATTAAATATTCAAAATTTAAATAAAAAAAATTACGAAAAGGACCAAAGCTACAAATAACCCATGATCATAAATAAAACGGTAGGAGACCTAGGGGACTTTATCGGCAATTATCCCCTTAATTAAAAATTGCAGATCGTCTCTCGAACGGATCATCGTGCGGGTAGGGAGCATTCCAAAATGCTGAAAATAAAAATAAGGCTTAACTCAATAATAGGTGTTTAAAGTATACACTTTTCTTGAAATAGGTGTTTAATATTTTTTAGCTGAAATAAGTGCTTAAACTATATATTTTTTAAATAGGTGTTTAATGTATTTTTTGGCTAAAATAGGTGCTTAAAATTTTATTCTCATAGTGTTTTAAGGTAACACTATTAAAAAAAATTATTTAATTTATAAATAAATACTTAAATTATATATCCTTTTCTAAAATAGGTGTCTAATATGTGTTTTATTAAAATAGGTGACTATTTTTTTTTTCAAGACAGTGCAATATTTTACGATTACTGCTTTCTTCCCTCTCTTCATCTCTGTATATGTCCAGAACCTTGCATGCGATGCTGCAATAGAGTGGAGTATTGTCTTGCAAACCTTTGTCACAAATGGAAAACCTATAATACCTTGAGTTACTTCGTTGATGTTGTTAATGAGATTGAGTCCTTTGCTTCAAGAACAACACCTTGGCTTTATTTGTATGATATGTCTGCAACCATTAATTTAAAAAAGCTATGCTTTTATAACCGGGCATATCTTAAATTTACTCGAGTTTGATTCCTTTATAAAATTTAATTATATATGAGTTAGATTTTAATACATAAATTGTTTATAGATGTAATAATACTCTAATAAAATTTTCATCCATAACCGGGCATACTTAAACTATTTTTCATCCATAAACAATGTCTATTTTCACCCGTTAATTGTTAATTCAGAGTGAGAATATTATCTTATTAGATGTAAGAAATAAAAGTTAGATTTTAATATTAAATATCATCCAAAGAACGAAAAAATAGATATTTATTTCAATAAAAAATACATTAGATACCTATTTTAGAAAAAAAATGTATAGTTTAGGTACTTATTTATAAATTAAATGATTTTTTCACTTAAGGGTCTAATAAGCCCTTAAACTTTTATAAAAAAATCAATTCAGCCCTTAAACTTTTTTAACATCCAATTAAACCCTAAAACTCAAGAAAAAAAATTAATATGACCCTTTTACCAACTTTAACCATTAACTTTAACCTTTTTATTTTTTATTTTTTAACAAATGTTGCAACAAAATACCACTAGTTTTTCATTTCTATAAATTTTTAAAATTATATAAAAATCATGAAAAAAATATTTTTAAAATATAAAAATTTAATTTAAAATGATAAATTATATTTTTTTAAAAAATATTAAAAATAAAAAATAAAATATTACTTTACAATTACAAAAAAATATATATATTTTTAAATAATTTAAAATTTTCAATATTTTTTATAAATTTTTTATATATTTTTAAAATTTTAAAATTTCTTAAAAACGATAAATGGTATTATCTTGTCGCGATAAGTGTTAAATTTTTTTTAAAAAAAACATTAAATTTAACGATCATAGTTGATCAAAGGGCCAAATTAATTTTTTTCTTGAGTTTGATGGTTTAATTGGATGCAACAAATGTTTAAGGGCTTAATTGATATTTTACAACAGTTTAAGAGTAAAATTAATTCTTTTAATGAGTTTGATGGCTTTATTGGGTGCAAAAAAATTTAAGAGCTTAATTCATTTTTTCATAAAAGTTTAAGGGCTTATTGAACCCTTAAGCCTAATTTTTTTAACGGTGTTACCTTAAAATACTAAGGGAATAAAATTTTAGGCACTTATTTCAGTCAAAATATACGTTAGGCACCTATCACAAAAAAATATATAATTTAGGTACTTGTTTCAGCCAAAAAATATTAGGCACCTATTTTTAAAAAAATGTATATTTTAGACACTTTTTACTGAGTTAAAACTAAAAAAATCAAAAAGTAAATCCCCATCCACTCTCATTCTACTCTATTTCCTTTTTGAAACCAAATTGAGGTAAGAACAAATACTCTAGAAAAAATGATGAACCCTAATTCCTTATTCCAGAAAATGGTGAGATTTCGGTGCCTCAACTGCCATTATCGAGGGAGACAAACAGGTGATGAAAACTAGATTGTCGCTAACAGAGGAGGAAAGTTTAAGTAAGAATTATAGTGGGAGAATGAGGTTTACGTCTTTGATTTTGAGTGGAGAAGATGCCATATTTAAAAACATAAGGATGCTTTTACTATTTATGGGTGCTAGAGGGTTTGAACTATGGGGCATGGGAAAAAACTTGTTTTCATGTAAAAAAAATAATTCGTTTTTGACTTAGATTTAAAATTATATAAATTTAACTTGATTTAAAAATAGATTAATTAAAATTTGAGTTATAATTTTTTTTTGAATAACTGAAATAATTCAAAATATTTAATAACTATTGAATTAATTTTTAAGTTAAGGGAAGTTTTTATTTATTTTTTATATTTATATACTAATATAAAATATAAAAATGTATATCACATATAAACAAATATATATGCATATAAAGTTAAAGAAAGACATTTAACTTTAAATCAAATTATATTATAATATATATAAAACACCTAAAAAATAAACCACCTAAAATATATTCAAATAAATCCTAGATAATAGAAAGATAAAATCCTAATAAAATTGTAATTCTCAAATATACAAATTTAAACATAATTCAAATTCCTAAATAATTTTTGTTCGCCACTCCTTCTAACAATTATTGATTGGATTATCTTTTAGAACTCATTAAGTGTATAAAAGTCCTATTTTTCATATCAGTTTCCCACTCGTTTATTGATAACAAAGGACAAATTTAAGGCAATATTGGATAATTCTGCTTATTTCCCATATTTTAATATCCGAATACCTAATTCATGAATTTATATATTATTTGGCATAAAAAAGATGCATTTGATGGTTTTCTTTCTTAGACAGGAAACACATCATAGGAATGACAAAATGAGAGGATAGATGCTAGAACTAAAAGCTGGAATGCAGATAAGCACCCGCCACGGTTTCACTTTGAAGACCGCAATAGCAGAATAAAAATGACAACTGGTGCTCGACAGAGAGTGAAAAAGATACCGATCATAAAAGACATAAAGCAAGAGAAAGCCGGAGCAGATTAAAGGAGTTAAGCCTTGGTCAAAGGTCAACGCGAGAATAAAGATTATTTTAGAAAATAAAATAAAGTGTCTTAGTTTAATAATGGGTGTATTCTTTTCCTTGTATAACTCTTTCCATATGTGTAAGACTTTAACTTAGGGCTTACCTATATAAGTCACCAATTAGAGTTAGGAAGAGAAGAGTCAGATTCCCATAGCAAAATCCTTAAGCCACAGACTATACCAAGTTTTAAAATCCTCTCGAGGTTTAGATTGTTTGTGGAGTAGTTGAGGAAGAAAATTATATTATATTTGATATTTATTATTGCAAACCTATTTTCATAGTTTATTCTCTTTTGGAAATTACTCTTCTTTGCATATGAGCTTGGTAAGATAGTATGTGAAGAAAAATTTATTTGTCTAATATCGGGAGAGTAAGACTATGAAACGAAAGAATATGGTCTTTGCTCAAGGGTATTGACTAATTCGATTTAGAGATAAACCGCCCAAGATTTCAACGACTAGAAGAAAGCATACAATCAGTTATTATTCATCCTTGATTCACACCAGGTGGTATCATCAAGATGTGGGTTTCAATAGTTCTCTTTGCTTAGGGATAAGGAGGAGACAAATAAGGATGCTTTGTCGAATTATGGAAAGTTGAATTGTCGACAAGGCATAACTCCGCCTAGGCAGCTGCGGCGACCCTTAGTGCGACCCGTCGAGGCGACAAGTCAACCTATTGCATTAATAAATGGATAAATAGTGCATCTGGATTTCCCTCTATAAAGCACTCAACCTGGACTCACTTCTATTAATATTATTCTCTTTCTTTATTTAGTTTTTAAGTTAGTTAATTTAGTTATCCCAATTCATCAAAATACTTGTGTCTTTATTTTTATAAGTGCAGGTTTAAGAAGTAGTAAAGTCAATCCAATGCTTGTGGGTTCGACAACTTCAAATACTATAATTTGGCGAAAGGTGGAAAACATAGGACTTATGAGCTGTCATACCCGAATTTGTCTAGGTAAATAAAATTAAATAAATAACTAGAAATAATAATATAAAATAAAAATAAATAAAAAATGGATAATTGAATGGGGTCGGTTTTTGAAAGTTAAAGGGAGTTTGTTGGTTATGAGTTTTTAGGGGATAAGTTGAATTTAAAAAGAAAAAAGAGAAAACTGGTGGAGAGTTTTTTTTAAAAAAACTGTGGAGACAGAGAAATTGGGACATCGCTGGATTACCAATAGTGGTCGAAGAAGAAGTCAAAACATCATCGGAATCTACCAAACGTTCTAGCAAGTAACTGTAATTTCTTTTCCATCTTTATTTTTCTGCAAAAAATAGGATTTAGAGTTAGAATATCTTGAAGTAATAACTTGGATCTTTTTTTAAAAAAATCAAACGTGGAAGTTGTAGTGTTTATCTGAATCTTTTGGTCGCCGGTATTGTTAGTGAAGTCTAAGAGTCTCCGATGAGTGTTAGGTCCATATCAAGGGTAGTTGTGGAAGGATCCTGTCGGATCTTGATTTAGGTAATGTTTTAGTTTAGGATTTAGTCTAGATTCGAGAAAGAAGGGTTCGATTCTCTTGAATCCTGGCAGAGTTGAGTGATATTTGGGTAAAATCGAGTGATTAAGGAAGATATTTGATGCTTTCGGTGTTTAGATCAAATAAAATGAGTTTTTTGAAGTGTTTTAATGGGTTTTAAGGTTTTCCAGTGAGTCCACTAGTGTCGGAAAGGGGTGTTGGAAAGAGAATGGTGATGGCCAGAGGGCTTAGACGGTGGTTGTCGGCCGTAGGTAGCCGCTGTCAAACTCATTGGAAGGTGGTTGGTGGTTGATGTTGAGGATCGAAGGGTGTTTGATGCGGTGGCTTTTGGTGATGTTCAACGTGTTCTTCATTTTTATGAAGAACATAGATGAACACACTCCAAATATGGTAAGTTTGATCTGTTTGGGGTGCTTTTTCTGGGTTTGAGAGTGTTTGAGTTGAGAGAGTATAGGAATGAGATAAGTCTACCGAGATGAGGAGGGGTTCAAATGACCGAGTCAACTCGGTGGAAGAGAGTGATTCTTATGCAATACGATGCTATTTTGGCAAAGAGGGTCCGTACATTTTGATCCGGGTCAACCCGAGATCTGCGCGTTTAGGAATAAATGGGGAAATTATCCTTGCAGTTCCTCAAGTTATAAGTTGTAGTTCATTTTGGTCCCCTTTTCCCCTAATTAAATCTTAAAACTTCAAAATTTCCTTAATTTAGTCCTTAATTGAATCTAAATTAAACCTTAAATCTAAATTTCCTTCAATTTAATCACCAATTGGACTTAAACCAATCATTTAGCTTAGGATTTCTTTAATTAAATCTTTAATTGAATTTAATTAAAATTCTAAGTTTAGGATTTAATTAATCTAGTCATCAATTAGACTCAATTTAACCCCTAGGATTAGGTATTGTTCACAATTTAGTCCTAAATCCTTTCAAGTAGACCTTGTAATTCTAATTTCTTCCAATCAGATTGTTCATGAGGTGTAATTTGGGGTTTGTGCGTTAAAAAAGAGTTATTTTTGGGCATTTTTTATTTATTTTATGCTTTAATTAATTTATTTATTTATTTGTGTGCATATTTTGAAAGCATATAGCATCTTTGCTTAGGATGTCACCTAATTTACACCTAGATAATTTAAAGCCTGTTTTAGGATTAGTCTTTTTAATTAAATGTTTAATTTTAATTAGGGAGATAATTATAGTAATGATGGCATTTTAATCATATACCTCGGATACACTAAGTTGTCAGTGTTTTGATGTAACATTATGTTAGCCAATAGTGTACTTTGGTATCGTATTCGACGTGTTATCGAAACATAGAAAATTATAAATAATTTAGGGTTAGAATTAAATAAAATTAATTAGGTAAAAACTAGAAGCACCATTAGTAATTATTAATTTATTCGGTGTATAGATGGTAGTGTCCGGTCATTAGGATGTTATCATAATACACTTGATAAATTAATAATTTAATTGGGTTTTAAATATTTAACTAATGGAGCCTTATAGGTTAGAACTTAAAATCGATAAGATAATAATTTGTCATGTATTTAAAACCTTTTGGGTCAGAACTTATATTTCTTTAAATAGGAGTTAAGGTTTTCTATTATAGGACGTCTTTTTCAAAGCTCATATTTAAAAGAAATGTACATTTTTACCCAAAAGGATATCCTCATTCGAACGATATTCTTCTGACAATAATGAATTAAATTAATATTATTATTCAAAATACCAAAATGCCACGTGTAATTAATAAGGTATCGATCTCGAGCGCTCGTAAGGATCGTCCTTACGCGTAACAAACTTCCAAACCCAAATGTCGAATGGATTTTCTTCAACATATTATCGAATGGATTTTCCGACAAATGAGTGTAGTATTTTCTTTTGTGTGTTATATCTATCATTCATGCATCAGCTCTCGACCCGAGCTTTTACCCTTGAGTGGGAGTTAGATATTATCCGATATGATACTATCTAGCTCTAAGTTTCGGATTTATGTCTACTTTCGGTATACTAACCTTACGCATCGTGAGGTTCTCACCTCCGTTATAAGGGAACTATACTATTGAATCGATGTCTTATCATCGCAGTAGGCGATAGCGATAGTTCAGGAATCCAGAGTCTAGACCCAAACCCACAAGTGTAGAGTAGAAACCTGGCCGTATGCTGCCAAAATGCCATCAAATTAGGATTTCTATGTTAAACTGTTCTCTGGTTAATTTTGCACAACATAAACTGCTCTATAGTTATTTTAAGAATAGTTCTTTTTTGTGATTATTTTGCTCAAATCATGTATTCATTGTACTAACACAAATTTTGTTTTGTTTTTCTTTTCTTTTCTTGTTTCTTATCTGTCATATCATTTGCATTGACATTAATTTGAGAAACAATAAAGTTAAAAGTATCTAAAAATGTCCGAAGGGATCATTATCGAAGATGATAATACAGATGTTTGGGCATGGTCAGAGGCAGTACAACATGAGAAATGAGATAGCCTACCGCCAGGTAGCATCTCGATAATGAAAGGTTATGTGAAGATCAACACGGCTCAGAATCTATGTCTTTAGGAAGTCTGGGAAATATGGGATCAGTGGACTAGTTATATGAAAGAACAGTTCAGGAGGGAGTTTGGCGACATAGCGTTGTTGTTGAAAGTACCTGTTGATAGACAACTACTCAGAGCAATGGTGCAATTCTGGAATCCGACATACAACTGTTTCACTTTTGGACGAGTCAACATGACACTTACATTGGAGGAGTATGAGGTCTTGATCAACAGTCCCGTAGTCTAGAGAGATAAAGTCTATGTCAAATCGAATAACACATTAGGCTTTAAGAAGAAGTTAACACAGATCAAAGGAAAGACGAAAGAGTTTTGGGATCAGAAAATTGCCAATCACAATAGTACAAACTTGAGTGAGGATAAGCAAAGGGTTAGTTGGACAGATTTTGAAAGAATTAATAGTGGATAGTCGTGAAGATCCCTCTAAGGTAAGAAAGATATATGCTTTGTGTATTTATGGGTTAGTAATATTCCCAAGGACCCCAAAACATATAGACCCATCCACCGTTGGATTGTTTGAAAGGTTATTTAAAGGTGTGAATCCAGCTCCTTCTATCTTGGCAGAAACATATAAATCATTAACGACATGTAAGAAGTCTAGTGAAGGAAGATTTTGGGGTTGTGTATAGCTACTAGAGGTCTAGTTTAGAGGTTATTGTTGGAGTGCACCGTATCAAGCCCTAAGGCATACTACTTCATATTCGCCTATTGCAAAGCATTTGAAGAACATCATTATAGAGAAAAAGGACGAGAGATAGTGGGAGGAATTTTTTCAGAACTTGACGGATATATATATTGTCTGGAAAGCCTATTGGTTGAGTAGAGAAACTGTATTTCTATATAGATATGGAGAAATAGATTAGGTTTCGTTGCCAAGAGTCTGGGGTGGAATAGCTTATTTCCCGCTTCTAGTTTCTAGGCAGTTCAAGTCCAAACAATTCATACCACCTATAGAAGGATAGGTCTTTCCAGGAGATACTGAGGAGTGTTGGATCATCAAGCAGTGTAACCCAAGAAGCATCATCTGCGTTAGAAAAATTGAAGGATAGAGAGCTAGACTTGAAAAGGTATGAGAAAGGGATTTACGATCTTACACAAGAGTTAAACACGTCAAAGTATCAGGTATTAACACACGAAAGAAAAGAGAAAGATTTAACAATTCAAAATGAGAAATTAAGTCGGGATTTGAAGGAATTGCGGGTGATGCATGAAGGGCACAAGAATCAGAAAGGAAGTGGAAGCAAGACGATCCAAGATTTGTCAGACCGTTTAGACAGGATGGCAAAAGAAAAGAAAGACTACAAGAAGCTCATTAAACGGAAGTCTCGTGAGGGAAGGGAAGCGAGTAGTAAAGAAAAGAAGAAATTAGAGGAAGAACAAACGAGGAATTTTGAGTTGACAAACCAAGTAACATAGTTAGAAGAGCTGATTACCAAATACCACAATGAAGACAAGGCTCAAATGGAAAAGGAGAAAGTGAGTCTACAATAGAAGGTTGTCTCGCTTGAAAACAAGGTATAGGAGTTGAGTGAGAAGATAAGATGCTACGAAGAAGCCATATGCCAGGACACTGGAGAATGGAAAGTAAAATATGAAGCAGCACAGCGCACCGTTCAGAGTCAAAATGATGATTTAAAGAACAGGTAAGAAGCATTGCCTCCTACGTGAAGATATTATCGAAGGAAGCTACAAACCTTCTAAAGCAGTCGAACGTTGAGTTAGAATACAGAGAAGTCACCATACGATTCCTACATGAGTTGACCAACTTGGAAATTAGAGCTAGCAGTTTTCTTTAGTAGGTGATTGATTGTCTTTATTTTATATGAACCTTTTAGACAAACGAATATTTTTAAGACGTTGTTTTTCGAATCCAATGCCTTATTGCATACATGCGTTCATACATCATCTACATCATTAATTTTAAAAAATAAAATTTTAATAAAAAGGTTCTATGGCAGTGAACACTTAAGTTACAATTATACTGCACTCATACTCGACTCGTTCGCATACTAAAAATATGACAATGGAAGAAAGACTAAAGAAATTAGAGGAGGATCGCATAGTATTTCAGAATCTTTTGGATGAAATAGAAAATAGTATGAAGGATAGTATTTCCCAGGCTCAGGCAAATATTAGCAGTTAATTGACAGCTTTGTTGGGACCAAAGAAATCTGAGAAGGATAAAGTACAAGCAAGAGGATCAAATGAGACAGAAGGTCAGGCAGATACTATATCTCACATAAAGGGACAACCTGAAGTGCAGTCTGTGCCTACAAAAGTACAAATCAATTTAGCGGGGTCATCTGCAAGTCACCCAGTGGAAGTTGCCAAGTTTTTTACTCCAAATGTGGATAAAGTTCCAAATCTCAATTTCATGAACGAGGTAGACAAGATGCGACAGGATATGGAGAAAAAGTATGCTGATCATTTCAAGGCACTAGAGGCAAAGATTTTAGAGATACAAGGGACCACTGATCAAGGTACCGATGCATCTGATCTGGGGTTGGTAGACGATTTAATCTTACCACCGAAGTTTAGAATTCCCGATTTTGAAAAGTTTGACGGAACTACATGCCCACAAACTATGTATTACTGAAAGATGGTTGCCTTCAATAAAGACGAGAAGTTGCTGATTCACTATTTCCAGGATAGTTTGACAGGTTCTGCGATCCGATGGTACACAGAGTTGAGTAGGGAGAACATAAAAACATGGAAAGACTTACATCGCGCCTTTCTAGAAAATTACAAGCATATATTATAGATGGGACCCACCAGGGTGATGTTGTAGAATATGGAACATAAATCGAATGAAACATTCCGATAATATGCCCAACGATGGAGGGATTTAGCTTCCCAGGTACAACCATCGTTAATTGAGAGTGAAATGATATACATGAAACATTGAGGGGCTTGATGTATGACCGTTGATTCACTACTTAGATGTAATGTTTTTCTCAGATTGTTACTACAGGGTAGCTTGTTGAAGCGACATCAAAAGTGGGAGAATAGAAGGATCTGATCATTCTAAGATGAGTCATAGAAACAAGGATAATGAAGTGAATAGTGTCGTTGTATACGAAGTGCCGAGATATGTGACCATAGCTAAACCAAGAGCAGGAGCAAATAGTTCGAAGAATCCAAATAAGAAGGAGTCTAAGTGGGAAAAGCTAGGTTTTACGCCTATTCCGATAACATATGTTGAATTGTACACACAACTATATGATGCAGATATGGTATGTCCGTATTTTATTGTACCTCTTCAGCCTCAATACCCGTCGTGGTATGATCAGAAAGCTCATTGCGAATATTATGCCAAGGTTCAGGGGAAAAGTATTGAAAATTGCACTGCATTTAAGGGAGTAGTTCAGAATCTGATCAATACTGGGGTGTTGAAATTTAATGAACCTAGTATATCCAAAAACTCGTTACCAAATCACGAGGGAAGGGGTATGAATATGATTGAAGAAGAAGGTCATATGAGAGAAGTAAATATGATTGTATCAGAGATTAAATCGTCACTGAAGTGGGTGTTCAAGCAGTTATTTGATAATGGGCTCGTATGCCAAGGAATGATGACGAAGAAACCAGTTGAGTCAAGGTTGTAGTGTGAGTATCACCAGGAGCAGGGATACGAGATCTAGTATTGTCTCGAATTTAGAAGCTTGTTACGAGGAATGATAGATAACAAAGAGGTGGAATTTTTGCCAAGATGTGAGAACGAAGAATGATGGATGTGTCTACGTCCGAGAAAACTATGTCAAAATACAGTGTGGATAGGTTGTAGGTCATTTCGGCCCGACCAAAAGGTGAGAGTTCATCAGGGGAAGTGAGACTAGTAACCACCCCTCGTATAGTGATTACTCCTCCAACACCGTTTTTATTCAAGGATACATGGAGGATTCCATGGATTTACACTACAAGTTTGACAGCGTCAAGCAGTTCAAAATCTGCCGAAGAGATACAGTTGGAGAAGCTCGAGATAGAGAACAAGGTTGAGGTGGAAGAGCTAGTGAATGAGGTAAGGCATTTCACGAGAAAGTAGAAGATGTTATTCACCAGTTCAAGATAAAGAAGAAGAGAAAGCAAAAATGTTGAGAAGAGAAAGATTTTCGAAGATCTAGTACCAAAAGTAAACGAGCCCGCCACCAAGGAAGAAGCACATGAGTTCCTGAGGTTTTTGAAGCATAGTGAGTATAACGTCATTGAGTAGTTGAAGAAACAACAAGCTAGAATTTCCATCCTTGATTTGTTGTTGAGTTCTGAGGGGAACCGTAATGCTTTATTAAAGGTGCTAAATCAAATATTTGTCCTGAATGATATATCAGTGAACAAGCTGGACCGAATTGTTAATAATATTACTGTAGACAATTATATAACCTTTACCGACAATGAGATCCGGATGGTATAATGGGATCTATCAAAGCACTAAATATTACGACTCACTATAAGGGTCATGTTTTGCCCGGGGTGTTGATTGATAATGGTTCACCACTGAATATGTTACCTATGGTGACTCTGCAAAGGTTGCCTACCGACAATTCTCACATGAAAAGATATCAGAATATGGTTAGAGTGTTTGATGGAACTACGAGGGACGTCTTGGGTAGAATAGATGTGTCGCTGCTGATTGGGCCATCTATGTACAATGTAGATATTGTTGTTATGGAAATCAAGCCTACTTATAATTGTCTTCTTGGAAGACCCTGGATTCATTCAGCTGTGGTAGTGCCGTCATCTCTGCTTCAAAAATTAAAGTTTATGATTGATGAAAAGCTAGTGTGTATTGGGGTGGAGGAAGACATAATCGCTTCAGTTTCTACCGATGCATTGTACATCCAGGCGAATGAGAATGCTTTGGAATGTTCTTTCAGGGCATTAGAGTTTATCAATGTTGCGTTTGTTGCAGAAGGTGTGAAATTTTCATGCCCTAAATTGTCAAACTGCATAGAAATTATTTTTAAGGAAACTCTCGGTAAAGAAGACAAGATAAGAAAGGGATTAGGGAGGAAGTTGTAAAGAATTTTGTGCCCAAGACCCGTGGTTATGAAGAAGGGTCGAGCTGGGTTATGTTTCTCGATTGACGCATTTTGGAAGAGGTATGGAAAAGATGTAGCTAAGGAACCTATCTAATTGAGTTCAAAGATCGACTTTATATCTCAGGGATTTGTGAATGTCACAGAGCAAGCTGAGAAGAATCGTCAAGAGGCTATTAAGCTGCAAGAGGAAGAAATCTTTGGGTATGTTTTCGATGGTCTAGTTGTGGGAGGAATTTTTGAAGGACCAAGTATGAACTTTCTGGAGGGAATTCTTCCATGCCTCCCTGGTGAAACTCTAAAGAATTGGACTGTAGAAGATTTACCTGTAGTGTTTAAAACAGAGTAATGCCATGAACCACCCTACAAAGAAGTTCCTGAATAATTGGACTGTAGAAGATCTCTTGTCTAACAGAAATTAATGAGTGTGAAGACAATATGGATTATGAGGTTCCTAAAGAATTACTGAGATTGGTAGAAAAAAAGTTAAACAAATCATGTCCTACAAAGAAGAGTTAGAGATTCTGAGTTTGAGTACTGAAGAATTGAAAAGAGAAGTCAAGATCGGGGAAGCGTTTTCACCAGGGGCAAAGGAAGATTTGATTGATCTGTTGCAAGAATCTAAAGATGTTTTTGCATGGTCCTACCAAGGTATGCTAGGTTTGAATACTGACGTCGTGGTGCACAAGTTGCCAATTAGACCAGAATGTAAGCCGGTACAGCAGAAGCTCAGAAGGTTGAGACCGGAAATGCTTTTGAAACTCAAAGAAGAGGTGTAGAAACAGATTGATGTAGGATTCTTAGAGGTGGTAGCATATCCAGAATGAGTAGCAAACATAGTTCCAGTACCGAAGAAAATCAAAAAAGTGAGAATGTGTGTGGATTATAGAGATTTGAACAGAACAAGTCCGAAAGATAATTTCCCTTTACCCCATATTGATGTTTTGGTTGATAATACTTTAGGGCATTCGTGGTTTTCCTTCATGGATAGTTTCTCGGGTTACAATCAGATCAAAATGAATTCGGAGAATATGGAGAAGACAACCTTTACAACACTATGGGGCACGTTTTGCTAAAAAGTCATACCTTTTGAATTGAAGAACGTTAGGGCAACGTATCAAAGGGCCATGGTGAAATTGCTCCATGACATGATGTATAAAGAAATTGAAGTCTACGTGGATGACATGGTAGCCAAGTCACAAACGGAAGGTGAACATGTTCAGAATTTGAGAAAGTTGTTTCAGAGGCTGCGGAAGTATCAGTTGAAGCTTAACCCTAATAAGTGTACCTTCGGGGTTACATCCGGCAAGTCGCTTGGTTTCGTGATCCAGATAAAGTCAAGGCAATTCAGAATTTGCCTCCTCCAAAAACATAAAAAGAAGTTCGAGGTTTCCTTAGAAGATTGAATTATGTCTCTCGGTTTATTTCACAGTTAACTGATAGATGTGATCCAATCTTTAAATTGCTTCGAAAGAATAGTCCATGCGAATGGGGTGATAAATGCTAAGAAACGTTAGACAAGGTCAAACAATACTTATCAAATGCACCGGTATTGGTGGTACCTGTTCCTAAAAGACCATTGATCTTCTACTTGATGGTGTTCGAGAATTTCATGGGGTGTGTGCTGGGTCAACGTGACGATACTGGAAAGAAAGAAAGAAAGAAAGAGCGAATTATTACCTGAGTAAGAAATTTACCGAGTATGAGATATGGCCCCCGTTTATCCAAAAGATATGTTGTGCGCTTGTTTGGGTTACTCGTCGACTCAGGCAATATATGTTATACCACACCATGTAGTTGATAACAAAGCTTGATCCCTTAAAGTTTCTGATAGAAGCACCAGCTTTGACCGGGATATTAGCACGCTGACAAATGTTATTATCTGAATTTGACATATTGTACGTAAGCAAAATAACAATTAAAGGGAGTGTCATAACTGATTTTCTCGTAAGTAGAGCCTCAGAAGATTGAGCCTCTAAACTTTGTCTTTCTTGATGAAGACGTGATGGCCATTTATGTGGAAGAAGATTAAGAGATAAAGAAATGAAGGCTGTATTTTGATGGAGCAGTTAATTCCTTGGGACGTGGAATTGGAGCTGTGTTGATCTCTCCAAATGGTATACACTATCCTCTCACAAGCAAGTTGGAGTTTTTGTGTACTAACAACATGGCAGAGTATGAAGCGTGTGTTATGAGATTGAAGGCTACAATAGAAAGAAAAATAAGACATCTAAAGGTGTATGGAGACTCAACCTTAGTTATTTATCAACTGTGTGGAGAATGAGAGACTAAAGACACAAAGTTGATAGAATATCGGAAGTTGGTATTGGAATTGATTGAAGAGTTTGAGGAGAAAATATTTACATACCTCCTAGAGAAGATAATCAAATGGCGGATGCCTTAGCTACGCTGGCTTCGGTATTTCAAACAAATAGACCGGAGGATATGATGTTGATCTGAATGCAAAGTTATGAAACGTACGCTCATTGTTGCAACACGGAAGAGGAAGATGACGATCCTTGGTATTTTGATATTTTACAATACATCAAGTTTCAAGCTTATCCATTTGAAGCAAATGATAATGATAAAAGAATAACTAGAAGAATAGCTGTCAGATATGTGTTGGATGGTGATATCCTATACAGGAAGAGCAGAGATCAGGTGTTACTCAGATGTGTCAATGCTCATGAGGCTAGAAGTATTCTTGAAGAGATGCATGATAGAATATGTGGTACGCATGTCAATGGTTTCTCGATGGCACGGAAAATAATGACATACAATTATTACTGGTCCACCATAGAAAGAGATTGCATAGAGTACGTCAAGAAGTGTCACAAATGTCAGATTTTTGCAGAAAAAATCAATTCTCCACCTATACCGTTACATACAATGAATTTACCCTGACCTTTTGCTGTATGGGGAATGAATGTAATTGGGCAGATTCATCCTAAGGCTTCGAATGAGAATCGCTTCATCTTTGTGGCTATTGATTGTTTCACCAAGTGGATAGAAGCTGCTTCTTATGCCAACATCATGAGGACAATTGTGTGCAAATTTTTGAAGAAAGAGATCATTTGTCGATATGGTCTACCAAAACGAATCATTACTGATAATGCTATTAATTTCAACAACATAGTGATTGTAGAAACCTGTGAGCAGTTCAAAATAATTCATCATAACTCGGTGGCTTACCGACCGATGATTAATGGAGCAATCGAGGCAGCTAATAAAAACATCAAGAAGATCATATCGAAGATGATAGAAAAAATACAAAGATTTGCATGAAAGACTTCCTTTTGCTTTATTTGTGTATCGTACTTTGATTAGAACTTCTACTAGGGTAACGCCTTATTTTCTGGTGTATGGGACTCGAGCAGTGTTACCACTTGAAGTTGAAATTCCATCTCTTCGAGTATTATCAGAAGTAAAATTAGATGATGCAGAATGGGCACAAATTCGTTTTGATTAGTTGAATTTGATTGAAGAAAAGCGGTTGAAAGCTATTTGCCATAGCCAAATATATCAGAAGCAAATAATTCGAACTCATGATAAGAAAGTTCAACCGCGAGAGTTCCGAGAGGGTGATCTAGTACTTAAAAAGATCTTGTCGATACATCGTGACTTTTGTGGGAAATGGATGTCGAATTGGAAAGTACCATATGTTGTCAAAAAGGCCTTTTCCGAAGGCGCATTGATCTTGATTGAAATGGATAGAAAATAGTTACACAAGCCTGTGAATTTTGATTCAGTTAAGAAGTATTACGCCTGAAGAATAAAAAATAAAAGTAAAAAATGAATGAAAAATAAAAGAAAAAAAGAAAAGAGAAAAGAAAAATGAAAAATAAAGCGAAAACCCGAAAAGGTGTTTTATAAAAAATGATGAAAATAAAAGGGGGCCGAGATGAAAACCCATAAAGAGCGTCTCGATATCAAAAGAGGATTTGGATCAAAAACCAAAAATGGCAGCTCAAATTCATGATAGTAGGCATCGGACAATTTATACCTCTTTGTTATCTAGTATTTCAGAAGGGGCTTCATATTTGTAAAGTTGGATCCTCACTTGAAGAATTGTTAGACAAGTAGATCTATTCTAAATCTATATTTCTGAAAAAGGTCCAGATGATCGCATGTGATAATGGCTTGAGGATTTGGCCTTGTTTCTTTCTTTTCTTCTTTCATTAGTTTGTCATGACTATTTTAAATTCGTTACTTGTCACAAACATAGAAAAGGCTCTAGTAAAATGTTCATTTTCTCTTCCGAGCTTTTCTTTTATCCAATGAATCATGCAAGTGAACTCATGTAAATTAATAAATACAAAAAATCTCTTGTCATTATATTGTTGTAAAAGTTACAGGTAATATTCGTTTTTCTAGGTCATGATAATGGGATGAAAGTGAATGTGTTCAGACGATCAGATAAAAACCTAAAATAGTGGATATGTTTTCAGGGAAGTTTCCAAACAGTGGCCAAGATCAATTTAAAAAATGAGAACCCAAGAAAGTACTTTGAGGAGAATAATTTGAAATGAAAACCTAAAAAGACGATTTTAAGCAAATTTGTGAAAAAGACTATCACCAAAGATTGTCTTTTAATGTGAGTTGAAGAGTCAAGATATGACCAAGAATGCTGAAAGAAGATGAAAGATCCAATTGGGCACATCAAAAATGACAATTGACTGGTAATATGCCTTTTCTAGGCAATACTCATGCATCATAATATAAATATCTGCATTAGAATCATACTAATAATGTATTATATTTCTGTTAAATAGGATTCAGAAACCTATGAGAAACGATTCAATAAAAATCAAATCAACAATAACAGTTCAAGCTTTCTTGGAATATGAGGAATTTTTTAATAAGAAGAACA
This sequence comes from Abelmoschus esculentus, assembly GCA_035048815.1. Lineage (NCBI taxonomy): Eukaryota > Viridiplantae > Streptophyta > Magnoliopsida > Malvales > Malvaceae > Abelmoschus > Abelmoschus esculentus. The sequence continues at coordinate 15,934,765 of JAUCBN010000008.1, read as the reverse complement.
CCTCAGGTTCCATCAATTTTTTGTCTGAAGAATTACACAATAAGAAGAACAACTTCAAGCTTTGAAGAATTTCATAATAAGAAGAACAACACCAGATTTCCAGAGACGAGGAATTTCATAATAAGAAGAACAACCTCGGGTTCACTTGATAAGTTTGAAGAAATTCATAATAAGAAGAAGAATTTCAAACTTTAGAGAATTTCATAATGAGAAGAACAACTCCAAATTTTATGGGATACGAGGAATTTCATAATGAAAAGAACAACCTCAAGTCTCATTACTTTTTTGTCTGAAAAAATTCGTAATAAGAAGAACAACTTCAGACCTTGGAGAATTTCATAATAAGAAGAACAACTCCAGATTTCCGGAGACGAGGAATTTCATAATAAGAAGAACAACCTTGAGTTCCAACACTTTTTGTCTAAATAAATTTATAATGAGAAGAACAACTTTAGAACTTGGAGAATTTCGTAATAAGAACAACTCTAGTTTTTAGCGGTAGATGAAGAATTTCTAATGAAAAGAATAACTTCAGATTCCGCGGTTCAATAGTTCAGTATAAGTTTGAAGAATTTATAATAAGAAGAACAACTTCAAGCTTTATTAGCGTAACAGAAGCCAATAAGCACAGACAAAATTCGTGTCCTTTCAGTCTTTGCTCGTCTCCCTTCCACAACATTGAGCAAAGAATGACAATTTTCATACCCAAATTTGTCTAGGTAAATAAAAATAAATAAATAAATAGATAAATAACTAGAAATAATAAAATAAAATAAAAATAAATAAAAAGAAAGAATGGATAATTGAATGAGGGTCGGTTTTTGAAAGTTAAAGGGAGTTAGTTGGTTATGAGTTTTTAGGGGATAGGTTGAATTAAAAAAAGAAAAAAAGAGAAAACTGGAAGAGAGTTTTTTTAAAAAAAATCTGTGGAGCATGAGACATCGTGACATCGCCGGATTACCAATAGTGGTCAGAGAAGAAGTCAAAACATCGTCGGAATCTACCAAACATTCTAGTAGGTAACTCTAATTTCTTTTCCATCTTTATTTTTTTGCAAAAAATAGGATTTAGAGTCAGAATATCTTGAAGTAATAAGTTCGATCTTTTTTTAAAAAATATCAAACATGGAAGTTGTAGTGTTTATCTGAATCTTATGGTCGCCGGTGTTGTTAGTGAAGTTTGAGTCTCCGATCAGTGTTAGGTCCATATCAGGGGAAGTTGGGAAGGATCCTACCGGGTCTTGTTTTAGGTAATGTTTTAGATTAGGATTTAGTCTAGATTCAGGAAAGAAGGGTTCGATACTCTTGAATCCTTGTAGAGTTAAATGATATTTGGGTAAAATCGAGTGATTAAGGAAGATATTTGATGCTTTTTGGTGTTTAGATCAAATAAAATGATGTTTTTTAAGTGTTTTAAGTGGTTTTAAGGTTTTCCGGTGAGTCCTTCGGTGTTAGATAAGGGTTTCGTAAAGAGAATGGTGATGGCCGGAGGGCTTAGACGGTGGTTATCGGTCGTAGCAGTCGCCGACAAACTCATCAGAACGTGGTCGGTGGCCAGCTTTGTAACACCCCAGTTTTGGGATTAGTACTTTGAGTGTTGGTTAGGAAGGATTCGATTTAGATCGAATCGGATTCTTCGATTCATTAATTTTGGAAAATTTAAAATGATAATAATTTAAACGGATAAATAATAAATGTGTAGAAAGGTTTTAAAAATACTAAAAAGTGTTTTAAAGTTAAGGAAATAATAATTTAGTTTTTAAATTAATTTAATTAATTCTAATTATTACATTAGTGACTAAATTGTAAATTTTGGAAAGTTTAGGGGTTAAATTAAATTTTTTGGAAATTTGAGATTTTTAGTGACTAAATTTGAAAGTAAACCAAAGCTTAGAATCTTTAGAGGGCCATTAACCCAAATTATTTTAATTAAAGATTATCCACCAAAATTTGTTTTAATTTGTTTTAGTTAGAAGTTATTTTTATTTTCTTTTTCTCATCTTTTTCTCATCTTTGCTCCCAACTATTCTCTCTATTTTCTCTCCAAGATTTCTTCAATTAAATCATCATCCATTTTCAAGGAAAATCAAGAGGGGAATTCTCATCTTTTTGGTGAGATCAAGGTAATTTTCTGATTTCTTTCCATTTCTAAGGTTTTTCATTTGATATTCTCAAGCATTTGGCTTACAAATGAATAATCTAAACTTAATTTCATGTTTTAATTCAAGATTTTTGATGTTTTTGAGGAATTTTCAAGAAACTAGGTTAGATCTAATTAAAGGTTGTAATTAGCATGATTTTCTATGAAATTAAACTTAATTTGATGATTAATTGAGTCTTGAATTGATGACACATTAATTTAATCCCAAAATAATTGAATCAGTGTTGTTTAAAGGTGGTTTTCGGTTGTTTTATAGTCTGTTTTAGGTGCTCGGCATTTTCTGGAGGTATAAGGATATTTTGAAAGTGTTTTTAGTTTATAATTGAGGCGTATTAGATGTTAGATTCATTAGGTTAAGGGCTGGTGTTGTTTCGGATGAGTTTCGGCTTAGTTATCGGTCTCTTCGGTTTAGTTTTTGGTACTTTGTGGGAGGTTTATGTGGCTTTTATTTTGAGCATGTTATGATTTGTATATGCTTTGTTTTTAATATTGTAGAGGAAGTGCAAGAAGTCCTTTAAGTGACTGGTGCGTTCTCGTTGTCGTTGGAGTATCGACGAGGGCTTGTTTCGCTTGTCGGTGAGTGAATTTCGGTTAAAAGCATTTCGTAATCGAACGGTTCTGTTTTGGGACTATGGAATAGTTTAAAAACCTTTCTTAGTTCAAGAGTAAGTTTATTAAGGTTTTTGATGCATTTTCGTAAGTTTTGGCCACGCTACAGTACCGATACAGGGTTGTGCTGGTATCGATACCCCTGAATAAAAATGAGTTATAGGTGTTGAAATTACATGTTAGTCTCGGAAATCTTTCTTTGTTTAATTATGGAAACTATATATATTATTTTGAGCTGAAATTTCACATGAATGCTTAAAATTGACTTAATTTTAAGTTTGTTAACTTAATTTGGTCAAGTCCCTATAATTTAGAATATTTACATTTTGGCCCCTAATTAGTGAAGCTTGTAATTGATAAAGTTAGAATACTCCATTTGGTTTGAAATTTATCTTGAGTGATATTTGTATGTTAAATTGAAATTTGATGGAGCGAATTTCTACCTTGTCATTAGAATTTAAAAATTTTATGTTTTAGTCCTTAAAATGCTTATATGTTCAATCGAGTGCTCGATTGTGATTAAATTCTTCTGTTCTTGCTTTGTATAAGACCGACACATATAGGAATTTAATTATGCATCTAGAAAGAAAAAAATATCGGGTTTCAGGGTTGCTTATCGAATCGGACCTTCGCAGGTTTGGTTCGATATTCCCAATGTAACCCATTAGAGCTGGTTTCGTCTAGGCTGGGCTAAGGGGGTTACAGGCATTAAGGATCGAAGGGTGTTTGCTGCGAAGGCTTTTGGTGGTGTTCAACGTGTTCTTCATTTTTTATGAAGAACATAGATGAACACTCTCCAAAAATGAGAGGTTTGATCTATTGGGGGTGCTTTTTCTAGGTTTTAAAGTGTTTGAGTTGAGAGAGTTTAGGAACGAGATGATTCTACCGAGTTGAGGAGGGTGTTCAAATGACCGAGTCAAATCTGTGGAAGGGGGTGATTCGTGTGCAATACGACGTCGTTTTGGCAAACAGGGTCCGCGCATTTTGATCCGGGTCGATCACAGATCCGCACGTTTAGGAATAAATGGGGAAATTATCCCCACAATCCCTGAAGTTATAAGCTGTAGTTCATTTTGATCCCCTTTTCCCCTAATTAAGGCTTAAAACTTCAAAATTTCCTTAATTTAGTCCCTAATTGAACCCAAATTAAACCTTAAATCTAAATTTTCTTCAATTTAATCACCAATTAGACTTAAATCAATCCTTTAGTTGAGGATTTCTTTAATTGAATTTAATTAAAATTCTAAGTTTAAGATTTAATTAATTTAGTCATTAATTAGACTCAATTTAACCCTTAAGATTAGGTGCTCTTCACAATTTAGTCCTAAATCCTTTCAAGTAGACCTTGTAATTCTAATTTCTTCCTATTAGATTGTTCATGAGGTGTAATTTGGGCTTCCTGATTTAAATATGAATTATTTTTGGGTTTTTTTATTTATTTTATGATTTTATTTATTTATTTATTTGCGTGCATATTTCGAAAGCATATAGCATCTTTGGTTAGGATGTTACCTAATTTACATCTAGATAATTAAATTAGAGCTTGTTTTAGGACTAGTCCCTTTAATTAATTGTTTAATTTTAATTAGGGAGATAATTATAGTAATGATGGCATTTTAGTCAAATATCTCTGATACACTAAGTGGTCAGTGTTTTGATGTAATATTATGTTGGTCAACAGTGTACTTTGGTATCATATTTGACGTGCCATCGAAACATAGAAAATGACAAATAATTTAGGGTTAGAATTAAATAAAATTAATTAGGTAAAATCTAGAAGCACCATTAGTAATTAAATTTATTTGGTGTCTAGATGGTAGTGTTTGATCATTAGGATGTTATCATAATACACTTGGTAAATTAATAATTTAATAGGGTTTTAAATATTTAATTATTGAAGCCTTATAGGTTAGAACTTAAAATCGAGAAGATAATAATTAGTCATGCATTTAAAACCTTTTGGGTCAGAACTTATATTTCTTTAAATACGAGTTAAGTATTCCTATTATAGTACATCTTTTTTAAAGCTCGTATTTAAAAGAAATATATCTTTTTACCCAAAAGCATATCCTCATTCGAACGATATCCATTTGAAAATAATGAATTAAATTAATATTATTATTCAAAATGCCAAAATGCCACATATAATTAATAAGGTACCGATCTCGGGTGCTCCTATGGGTCGTCCTTATGCGTAACTGACTCCCAAACCCAAATCTTCTAAAATGAATCTTTGGTTTGTTTTATGGTGTCCGGCCTACCAAAGTGGCTGATGGCGATTCCAATTCATTTTTTATAATATGTGTTTTTAAGAAAATTTTGATTTTAATAATTAAAAGCAATAAAACTTATTTTTTGTAAAATCCACTCGCTAGGCTATTTTCACACATTTTAGTTTTAAAATAGTTGCAACACGAGCCTTCACCAGATTTGGTGTGGTTACCGGGGACTGACATTGAATTTTACTACTAATTATTTCTACACATTATTCTTTTTATTTTTTTTTATATTTTTTTCTTTAACTCACCAGGGTTGTTCTATGTATGACCAGGTTCAATCCGTCTACAGACCAATACTCTTACGATCCAAAAATCAGAAGAACAACAAGAAATCTGAAACGTAGGGTACAAGAAAGAACGAATCTTGCACCTGGCCAGTAGAACAACGCTAGCATGAATGCCGCCGAGGCAGACAACTGCGGCAGATTTGGAGGAATTAACTCTTGTTGTTGTTATGCCTAATATAGAGGCAGGACACTTTGAGCTTAAACCGGTCATGTTCAACATGATCAACACCCAAGGCCAGTTTGGGGGATTGGCCAATGAAGGTGCTCGACAATATCTCAAGTCTTTCTTGGAAATTTGTAATTCATTTAAGCTGTTGGGAGTCTCTGCCGACATCCTAAAATTAAAATTGTTTCCATATTCACTGAAGGATAGGACAAAATCCTGGTTAAATAACCTACAACCTGGATTGTTGAATTCATAGATAAAACTATGTCGAAGCTTCCTGGCACGTTTCAGTTATATCAACATGACAAATAAATTGAGAAACGACATAACACCATTTAGACAGGAAGAAGATGAGTCTATCAATTAGGCTTGGAAACGATACAGAGAACTATACAAAAAATTACCCATGCATGGATTGCCTGAATAGACTCAAGTATCATTCTTCTATAATGCAGTTAACACTCCCATAGGAATGATGCTTGATGCTTCCGCCAATGGCACCCTCTAAGATTGCTCACCCCATGAGAGTCTAGAGATTCTGGATAGGTTAGCAAAGAATGATTATCAGCACCCAACCACTAGACGTGATATAGCAAGGCAAGGTATGACAAATCCCAATTCTTCAGATTCTATCTTAGCTCAACTATCAGCCTTGACAAATATGGTAAAGGGTTTGCAAAAGCCAAGCCATGTTCGAGAAGTAAAAGCAATCATTGTTTTCTGTGAAACACGTGGTGACAATCACAACTCGAACGAATGCCCGCAAAACGCAGAATCCAGCTTTTATGTTGGAAATTTTAATTGAAACAACATATCCAACAATTATAATCCATCATGGAGGAAACACCCGAACTTCTCATGGAGTAACCCCAACAATGCATTAAACCCACATCAACATGTGCAAAATACTGGATTTCAGCAGAATAACAGAACTATGGAACAGTAGGTGTCGCAACAGGCGCTGCCGCAGCCACAAACATTAGATGTCCAAACTTTGGAGAACACGCTGCAAACGTTCATGGCTCAAACTGGTGCTTACATTGCAAACACAAATAAATTTCATCCAAAAAGATGACACTTTCATGGACAAAGTAGAGATAAAAATACAAAATAATGATTCTGCTCTCAAAATGCTAGAAATCGTAGGACAGATAGCACAGTAGATGAAAAGCCGACCTATAGGAGGTCTATCCAGCGATACTGAAGTCTCTAGAACTGGTCTACATGAACAGTGTAAAGCTATATCTACTAGAAGTGGTTTACAACTAAAAGATCCAGAAATACCTGCTAGGATAGTAGGTAAGAACTCTGAAACAATAGCCCCATAAAAGGTTACTAAAGAAAAACCTAAGACAAAGGAATCAGCAGACACTGTCGACGATGATGTCGTAGCAGAAGAGGCTATAGACGCACCACAAATAAGATTTCAATGCTCTGAAAAGATTGAAGATCTACATTTACCACCACCTTTTCAAAGAAGGCTGAAACAACGAAAGCAAGAATACTATTTTAAGAAGTTCTTAGACATCCTTAAACATTTACATATTAATACACCTTTGGTGGAGGCAATTAAACAAATGCGCAACTACGCTAAGTTCCTTAAGGATATCATATCCAAGAGGACAAAAATTGGGGAATTTGAAACTGTTGCCGCAATAGAAGGGTGTATGGAAATGCTACATAATAAAGCCATAACGAAACGAAAAGATCCTGATAGCTTTATTATACCCTGTTCTATCAAATATCAGTATATGGGTAAGGCATTATGTGACTTAGTTGCAAGCATAAATCTTATGCCTAAGTCATTTTTTTAATAGCTAGGCATCGGGCAGGCAAAGCCAACCACGATGATGCTGCAACTAGCAGATCGCTCTTACGTGCAACCTAAAGGAAAAATAGAAGACATCCTGGTAAAAGTAGATAAATTCATATTTACTGTTGACTTCTTAATTTTAGATTATGAAGAAAATGAAAATTCCCCAATTATCTTCGGAAGGTCATTCCTAGCCACGGGTAGAACATTGATCGATTGCGAAAAAAAAGAACATAAGGGTGAATGATCAACAAGTGAAGATCAACCTATTCAAAACTCTAAGGCATCAAGAAGAACTAGACAAATGTTAACAAGTCGAAGTTAAAACTGAATTTAACTTCGATGCAGAAATAGACTACTTAAACAAGACCTGCCGAGACAACCTCTACCGAGGCCGCATACCCCTTGAACAGAAGTACATCAGAAAGAAACCACCTGATGAGGACACAGCAACAGTGATATCAGCTTCTCCTCTACTCAGAAAGGGGAAGATGGTTGCTACTGGGGATGTAATCACACCACCAATAACCTATTTTTTTCTTATTATCATTAATTTACTTTTATGTTTTAGGGATTAGATTTTTAGTTTTCAAAGTTTTAGGAATTAGATTTCAATTATTGCAATTTAGTTTTCAAAATTTTTAATATTTTCATGGTTATTTAGGACCAATAATGAAGAATAAAGGATGACATCAGCCCAATTACTTAAGCGACCCAATCCAATAGGTAGAAAAATCTCGGTGAGAATTTTACCGCCCATGTTCGAAATCCGTATCGTTTCTTCTGCCAGTGGTTGCCAGCTGGGAGTTGCGTCTCTTGCACACCAAGGGCAATAATCACATCCCACTCCCTCAAACGATGCGCAGAACTTCGCCTATAAAAACATAGGCAATAGTTATTATCTTTCATTCTTCCTTTCATTTTATTATCATTACTCTCTTCAATTTTCCTCTCACTCTCCATAACATTCGATGACATCTCGATAATAAAACCCTGCCAGGGCGGCAATAGAATTTAGAAGGTTCGTAATCGCAGACGTAAAGAAAGATTATAATTGCAACTTCAAAACTCGACAAGTCTGGGAAGAACAATGTTTCCATTACACCGATGTTGATGATCTAGGAATAGAGACACGCATACTCTCCAAAATCACCTTCCAAAGGTGGCAGCAGTTCACAAGGCAGCCAGACACGGAAAATATCGAATGGGTACATGAATTCTACGCGGACATACCTCTGCCAAACAACCCATATATATATGTCCATGGCCGAGCCATCCTGGAGGCGGATATCATCATAATCACCTTCTTTGAACTCCACATCAAGGAAGATGAGAACGCTGCATTTGTCACTGCATTTGCCGCTGCCTTAACCAAAGTAGATTATGAATCCATGAAGACAAAACTTTGCTTGCCAGTTGCAGAATGGAACACTGGCAAACATTGAGGATCCGTCATCCGCCGAGATCTCAATCTATAGACAAAGCTTTGGAACATATTTGTCAAGCGGAATTTGTTGACAACATCACACAACCAGATGGTAGACCGTCCAAGGTTGGTCCTTACTCACTCCATAATCCACAACAGGCAGATTAACATGGGAAGAATCATATGCGAGCAAATATTTGACTACACTGAAAAGGATAGAGGTATGCTCTAGTTCCCCTGCCTTATTTCAAATTTATGCCGCCTCGAAAGAGTTCCTTCGCTATCGTTTTATCTCTACACTCCGATAAGAAAAGGTTGGACCCGCGAAGTATACATGAAGATGATACAAGTGGAGGAAGCTGGCCCACAAGACTACATCCCACAAGCCACTAAAGCAGCATCTATCGAGGCACCACAACAGGCAGACCCAACTGGGAATACACCGCAAGCACCAGTAGGAGTTCTAGAGATCCTGCAGCGTATAGAGAGAAGGTAGTTGGCCTTCATGACATATGTTCAGGAATTCAACAATGCTATCATCGTTACCATTCGTGATAAATTTCCCACCCGCACGACTATTTTCCTTAAGTTTATAGTCGAGCTCTCCATACCTCATGATGAGTGCCTAAAAGGAAGTTATTTACTACTCTTCCCATGGTACTTTATGTATCTATTATACACCAACTTGAACCGAAATATAGACTCTTTGCTCAAATATTGGATATTCCATTATCATCACTTACAAAGTTAATATTTATAGAGAATGTAGATATTTTTACATATTCTGTACATGCAGGAATATCTAGAGTAGAAGCTGCAAAGAAGTAGTGTTGCGACCGAGGCAGAAACAAGGCCGCGGCAGAATCCAGTGTGGTAGCACTAACAATGGAGGCGCAACGAAAGATAAAAACATAAGGAATATTCTGGAAGATGCAGCGCACCAATTGGACAAGGCTAGCGCGCTAAAAGCCCAATTCAAAGACCAAGCGGGAAAACCCTTCTAGAAGGCGGCAAACCTTAAAATATCAGATCCCTTAAAGAAGAATTGTTCCCTACTCCAAGTTGAAGTCTATTTAGGAAAGGTTTATCCTAGGTTAAGACTATAAATACCCTAGCCGGCCACAATGTTAAGAGAAAGTCGATTTAGAGAAACGACTTAGAGAGAAACCCTTTAAGCTGACCCTTCTCTCTAAGAATTGTACTTAACGAAAATATGTTCTAAACTTCTTAGGGATAGGTGAAGGTTGTTGATACTAGTGAGAGGAGATTGATTCACGTATCTTTGTTCTTATACAATAATAAATAAAAGTTTGTTTATCCTATTGCCATTCATTGTTCTTGAATTCAAGCCCGAAAGGGAAGTTTGCAAGTAATCTATTTATCTAACATCGAGAGGTATAGATTCACGAAAGAGATAAGTACAGTGTTGTTAACACTAACTCGGCCTATACTCTTGTGGAGGCACTAAGGGGTAGGTTAAGAGTTTCAGCAGCTAAAAGAAGTGTTGGATTAGTTGGTGGTTATCCTTGATTTATGCCGAGAGGTATCGTCAAAGACTGGGCATCAATAGCACTCATACTCAGAGATGAGCTGAGTCACTTACGGACACTTTGCTGAACTTTGATACCTCTACCCAAGAGCAAGAGATTGCCGCGGTAGAGGAGCGCCAATGTTGCCAAGGCGGTATCTGCAGTACTGTTGAAGCAGTGTTGAGTGATTGCATTGGACAAGGAGAAGATCAATTGAATCCACTAATTGACGCAACTGGATCCTACCCACTTTCTCTATATCATCTTCAACCCTTTATTTTATGTTTTGTTATTTAATTATTTAGTTAGATAAAATAATTTAACTTATTTGTGTTTTTACTTTCTTTTCAGGAGCAAGGGAACAAGAGGGAACATATTAAGTATACCAATCCCTGTGATACACGATATTATCATTTTATTACTTGACGACGTGTACACTTACACTCAAATAGCGCTTATACCACGCCTATCAAGTTTTTGGCGTCGTTGTCGGGGATTGGCAACTGAATTTTGTTTTCTTTAATTTTCTTGCTCTTTAACTAGTCTTTACTTAACTCTAACTATAATTATTTATTTAACCTTAACTTTAATTTTATTTATTTTTAATTTTATTAATTTTTATTTAATTGGTTTATGACCAGGGCAAATCCGAGTGGACCATTGTACAAGTTGGATCTTGAGATTGAACGAACAAGACACAATCTGAGATGCAATCTGTTCCAAGCTATGGACAATCCACCTAGAGGATAAATTCTACCTGTTGATCATAATGGACTGCCGCCAACAATACCGCAACAGCCAATGTCGCATCCATTGCCGACACAGCCTACTGTCAGAGACTATCTGGTGGAAGATCTCAACGGACTCAGCCCTCGCGTAGTCACCCCAGAGATCGAAGCAACTCACTTTGAGCTCAAACCAGTGATGTTCAACATGTTGAACACAATTGGACAATTTAATGGGTCTACTACTGAAGATGCAAGGCAGCATCTCAAATCTTTCATGGAAGTGTGCAACTCTTTCAAGATTCAAGGGGTTCATGAAGATATTTTGCGATTAAAGACCTAGTTGAATGGTATCCCAGCAGGATCTATAGGATCTTGGGAAGAACTTTGCCGAGAATTCATTACGAGGTTCAACCCGACAAATCTCTATGACCGCATTCATAATCAAATCACATCATTCAGGCAAGAAGAAGATGAACCGATGTACGAGGCATGAGAACGTTACAAAAAACTATTAAACAAATGCCCGCTAAATGGTTTTCCCTTGTGGACACAAGTCTCCATGTTCTATAATGCTACTAATGCCTCCACAAGTGATGCTAGACGCTTCCGCAAATGGGACACTTTTGGATAGAGCACCCGCGGAAGTCATTGAAATTCTGAACAAACTCGCAAGGAACGATTTCTAATTTCCCACATCGATACGAGGAGGAATGAGACGCCATGTCACAGCTCATGAATTAGATACATCAAGTTCGGTGGTAGCACAATTGGCTTCTCTGACCAAGATGGTTCAGAATATGCAAACCCAAAGAAGCGTACATGAGGTTAAGGCAGTTAACTCATCGGATTACGTGCCAGATGAAGAAACCAGTCTATATGTTGGAAATTATAATAGAAATAACCCAATGATGTCCAACAATTATAACCCATCTTGGAAAAGGCATCCAAATTTTTCATGGAGTAACCCTAACAATTCCTTGCATACAATTAATCAAGTCCTTGGATTTCAGCATCAGAACCAAAACCTACCGTAGTAGAACACTCAACAGTCCATGCCACAGCAGCAGGCACAACAATAACAGTCTCTGAATGCATTGGCCGATTCTCTCACAGCTTTCATGTCAAAGATTGATGCTTACATGATGGAGAATAGCCGCTTCGTGAAGCGTACTGATGACTTCATGAACAAAACAGAGATGAGGCTGCAGAGCCAGGAGGCCGCAATAAAATCTCTAGAAACCCAGGTTGGTCAATTTGCCTAACGTCAAAACACTCGACCACTAGGGGGTTTGCCTAGCAATACTGAAGTTGCTAAGGTTTTAGGCCACGAGCATTGTAAAGTAATCACAAGTAGAAGTGGCCTACGATTGAAAGATAAAGAAGGGATCTCAACCGAGAGAGTCCAACCAAAAAAACAATATCATGAGGACTTAGAGGCTGAACAGGACCCTACCAAAAGCTCTGCCACGGCAACAGAACCAGCAGTATCAGAATGACCTGCCAAGGCAGTTGTAGATAAATTCACCCCAGGTATTAAACTCAATATCCAAGGAAACCTGGAAGATATTAGACCACCACCTTCTTTCCCACAAATGTTGAAGAAGCAAAAACAGGACCACAAATTTCAGAAGTTCCTAGACATCTTGAAGCAGGTCCATATCAACTTGCCACTAGTTGAGGCTATTGAAAAAATGCCCAACTATGCTAAGTTTTTAAGGGACATAATATCCAAACGACGAAGGCTAGGAGAATTTAAAACAGTGGCAGCCGCTGAAGGCTGCATGGCTATGCTGCATAATCGCATACCACCCAAACTAAAAGATCCTGATGCTTCACAATTCCTTGTGCAATTGGAGATGGTTATAAAGGAAAGGCCCTATGTGACTTGGGAGCAAGCATCAATTTAATGACCAAATTAGTTTTTCAGAAACTTGGAATAGGACGGGCAAAACCAACAACAGTACTGCTCCAACTTGCGGATCGGTCCTATGTACACCCTGAAGGAAAAATTGAGGACATTCTGGTGAAAGTTGACAAGTTCATATTTCCTGCCAACTTTCTTGTCCTTGATTGTGAGGCTGACGATAATGCACCAATCATATTGGGTCGACCTTTCCTTGCTACTGGACGCACCATCATTGATATGGAAAATGACGAGCTCACAATGCGAATACACGATCAACAAATCAAGTTGAATGCCTTTCACAATCTTCCAAATTCTAACGCTCCAGTAGAATGTAAGGCTCTCCATACACCGAATCAGGCTACTAAAACATCCTGCCTGGACAACACACTTGGCAGACTGTTCGGAAAATGAATAAAACCCAAAGGAGAAGTCAAATGCACCGAAGGGACTAGCCAACTCATGAAGATAGATACTGGACAGAAGGAGAGAATGAAAGTGGGAGATGCATTCACATGCACTCCACAAGTAACATAATCTCTTCCCTTCAAATTTAATTATTATATTAGGATTAGTTTATATAATATTATTTTCAATATTCATATTTTCAGTATTTTATATCGTTATGCTTTACTTCAGTATTTTATGTTTTTATGTTTTATGAATAAAGCAGTGAATGTAGGAAAAATTATGCCACAACAGGAAGTCTGCTGCCGCGGCAACACTGTGTTAAAGCTGCAGAATTCTCAACGGGCAGAAACAGTGTAATGGCTCTCTGCCGAGAAACCCGTTGCGGCAGTAACTATGCAATAAGGCAGTAAATGCCTAACGGCTAGAATTTTTAACAGTCATATTTTTACAGCCTATATAAGCAGACTCATTGTTGTGCATTATTTACTTTTGCATTCTTTATATCTTTACCTTCTTGAACAATCTTGCTCTCACTATATCTTAAACTTTTCAGAACTCTCCACATTCCTACCCACATTCTTAAAGCTATTTTTAAGAATATCTCATCAACATCATCCATGGCAGCATACAGATGATTTGCCAGCAACAACGCAGCAGAACGTTTCCAAAGATCTTTCGTTGCACGACAGTTATGGGAGGAACAAGGATTTCAGCACACTATTGAAGAAAACTTTGGCATCGACCAATTCTTGTTCGACAGAATCGAAGACCAGGATTGGGAGAAATTCTGCCTCCAACCTCCCATAGCAAATGCCACGATCATAAGAGAATTCTATGCGCACTACCCGAACAAGGACATGTTGTTCGTCTACTGTCGGGGCAGGCCAGTAAAGCTTGATGTCGAGGCAATCAATGATTACTACGGTGTTATCCCCATACGCGATGAACATGGTGAATTTGCAGCCAATATCAAGGAATACGAGGCTATCAAGGACGAACTTTGCTACAATAACACTCTATAGGAAAGCGGTGCCCATAGGGGTTGTGTAACAAGGCTCATCCTTAAACCCAAAGCCAAGCTTTGGTGCATATTTGTCAAGCGACGCCTTATGCCCACCTCCCACAATAGCACAGTTGATAGAAAAAGATTGTTGCTCATTCATTCAATCATCAACAAAATGACCATCAATATTGGAGAAATCATTCTTCAAGAAATCGATGATTGCGGTAAGAAAGAATGAGGTCCATTATATTTCCCTAATTTAATCTCTGCCCTATGCATTACTGCAAGTGTACCTATAGAAGCAACCGATGAATACACAATACAAAGGCAAGGCTTGACAAAAGAATTATGCCACAAAGTGATGCAGATCACCCAAGCAGACCCAGTACAGGAAACACCTTAACAATTCGCTACCAACTACATTGCCGGAGGGCAGTATACGGCAGAAGCACCTGACCATGCCCAAGTCACTGCCGCAATAGATCCATATCAGGAGATTTTGCAGAGGATGACACACATGGATCTGCGCGAGCAACGATATATGGAATATTAGAGAGATTTCAACAACACTCTTGCCAACATGCTGATCCAGAATTTTTCCACCCATGGAATGCAAATTCTAGAATTCCCTCTCAACATTTTTGTCACTTCCGCACCGTACACAGAGACAACACTCAGAGACAACACTCGCTCCCCATCCTAGACCATTCTTTACCGCTAGGCCATAGCAATAGTTTCATGCTACCGGCCTATCCAGACCTGCGGGCACGGACGCTACATTATCCAGCAACAGGTGACCATTCTGAAGATAGTCTCTCTAGACAGATTGATGAGTGTGTCCATGAGAGCTCATCGCATACCCAAGAGAGAATACCAACTGCCGAGGTAGGGGGACAAACAGAGGTGATGCATACAGACGACGAAGATGAAGTCACGACCCCATTATAGAAACCGACACCCACCAGAGTACAGCCGCCCCGGTAGGCAAAAACACAGCAATCACCAGGACAAGGATCAAGAATGAAAGCATCAGTAGGAATACCTAGGAGGGCAGCTATTTCCAGCAGCTCTTCTGAATCACAATCAGAATCTATTTAATCCCTGTTGTTTTATTATACTTGTTTTTTTTTGTTTGCCTTATATTTTGAGCATTGATGTAACCCCCTTAGTCCGGCCTAGACGGAACCGACACTAACAGGTTACACGGGGAATATCAAACCAAACCCGCGAATGTTCAATTCGATAAACAACCCAAAAACCATTATATTTTTTTCTTCTAGATGCATAATCTTATTCCCACATATCAAGGTCTCATACAAAGCATTAACAGAAACAAATTAATCAAAAACAACCGTCCGATTAAACACTTAAGTAAATTAAAGACTAAAACCTAAAACTTTTAAATCCTTTTAATAAAACATAAATTCTTTTCATCAAAGTTCAATTAAACACTCAAGTGTTCTTCACAGCAAATTTCAACTCAAACGGATCATTCTGACATCATCAATTGCATGTTTCTCGAATTTAGGGACTAAAACGTAAATCTTCCAAAATACAAGGACTTCATCCAAAATAGGTTAACCATCTTGAAATTAAATCAACTTTATGCATGCATGCAAAATTTTAGCTTAAAATAACATCTGTAGGTACCCTAATCGAACAAAGGAAGATATTCGGGACTAAAATATAATTTCCAGCAACTTCCTATTCTTGGTGATCAAAGGTTTCGAAACCTTCCCAAAGGTTTCGAAACTTTTTGAAAAAGGTTTTGAAACTTTTCGAAAAAGGTTTCGAAACTTTCTTGGAAAATTTCAAAACTTTTTGCGTTCAGTAGCTTCCCAGAATTGAAACTACCCGCAAGGTTTCGAAACTTCCTAAAGGTTTCGAAACTATTTGACAATGGTTTTGGAACCTTCCCAGAGGTTTCGAAACTTTGGGTCTGGAACCTAAAGTTCCGTTACACTAAGAGAACTCTAACAATACGATACACAACCATTAGTCACTTCCAACCATATGCATAATTCCTAGGCATAAATAACAACTTATAACACACAATTAACAACGTCATGGACATCATTCAAACTATAGGAATGCTTCCTAAAAGATGATTAAAAACATAAGAATCATGCAAATACATGCTACAATAATCCAAATAATTCCATAGTCCAACAATTAACAATCAAGCAACAATGGTCTTATTACAACATAAACCAAAGCCTAAGTACACCCTCCTCACATTGGTTGGGTTACACATTGCCATGCCCAATTTATTTGCCAATAACATACCAAATTGTAGTAATCTTTCCCCTTGGTTTCCTTGCCTCGAACAAATCCCCAAGTGCCTTTATTTTTCTGCAAGGATGAAAAGAGAGCTTAAGAAAACGTGCTTAAGGAGGAAGCTCTACACAAAATCATCAATGCATTTACTTAAAACCCTATTGAAACCATAATTTGCAATGCATTATTAAATCATGCATGCTAACATCTCATGATCATGTTCTTCAAACCATATGTATCCTTGAGTTTACATAACCTTATCAAAATAATTTATAAATGAAGCACAATGTTCTTCTCTAATTCATGTATGTATATTGGCTTTCTAGTGACCACTTAATGTGAACCTTGAGTTCACCGAATACACGGATCCATTGTTAGAGACCATTGTCTCGTCATGACACGAAGTCACCATTAACATGACACCAAGTCACCATTTACATGACACGAAGTCACCATTAACATGACAGGAAGTCACCATTATAGCACTACCACGCACGATCGGACATATAGTCACCCTTGTTACGTGTAGGCGGCTCTACCACGCACGATTGGATACAAAGTCACCCTTGTTATGTGTAGGCAATTTTTTGTATTCTCAACTTTGTTTATAGTGCACTTGAGACAATCCTAATGACATGTCATTCGTATTTGAATCTAAAGTTAGTGTCACTAAGCCGATATCATAATCAAATGTGCATGATAACTTGCTGCTCATAATGCATGCATAATATGTTCAACAAATGAACCAAAAGCCATGCCCAAAGGTACCATTATATATAAGGCAATTAACCATATTGTATTACAAATCATATAACTTGCTGCACTTAATGCATGCATAATATGTTCAACAAATGAACCAAAAGCCATGCCCAAAGGCACCATCATATATAAGGCAATTAACCATATTATATTCCAAATCATTTCTCATGATTTTCCATAATCATGGATGCTAAATAAGCTATGCATTTCAACAAGTATTTCTCATGTATGCACCAATTCAAATCATGCTCATGCATTTCCATAAATCTCATTGCATTACCAACATAATGCCTCTATCGAATGTAGCCGAAACTCATGTTGATTTACCAAAAACATTTACTTTGCTTACTCTTGAACTATGGAAGGTTTTCACACTCTTCTATAGTCCCCAAAACAGAACCGTACCAAACGTGATTCGCTTTAAGTCCGAAAAACACTTACCGATAAGCGAAACGAGCTTTCGCCGATATCCGATGATCACGCCAATGCACCAGCACTCAAGAACCTTCTTGTACCTCTTCTACAACATTAAAAACAGAGCATTCTCACATCATAACATGCTCAAACCAGCAGTCACATCATACCTCCACAAAACTACCGAAGACTTAGCCGAAAAGACCGTGTAAACTAAGCCGAAACGCATCCGAACAACATAAGCCCAAAACATAATGAATCTAACATCTAATCCACTTCAATTATGAACCAAAAACACATCCAAACCATCCTTATATCTCCAGAAACATTTAAGCACCTAAAACAGCCCCTAAAACAACCGAAAAACACCTTAAAACAACACCGATTGTATTATTCTGAGATTAAATTAATGTTCTATCAAATGAAGACTTAATTAATTATTTAATTAACATAAAAACATAATTGAATCCATCTAAATCCAGCATTTAATGAGATCCAAAAAGATTTCACAAAAACATTCACAAAATCACTAGATCTAACATTGAAAACATAGAATTAAGTTTTTATTCAAAGATTAGCAAGATAATACTTGAGAATTTCAATAAAGAATCTTGAAAAGAATTAAAAATCCAGAAAATTACCTTTAAGATCTATTCACCAAAAAGATGCAATTTCCTCTTCTTGATTCCTTGCAATTTGGTGTTGATTTGATAAAATTGATGGTTAGATTTTGTAAAGGATGGAAAGATGATTAAAATGATGTAATCTTTATGGGGAAAGATGAAAAAATCAGCAAAGAATTGAAGAGAAAAGATGAAGGAAAATGGAGAGAAAATGAAAGAAAAAGATGAGAGAAAAAGTAGTTTTGAGAGAAAATGATTTATCATCTTTAATTAAAGTAATTAAAAAGTATATTGGTGAATAAATCATTATTAAAAATTAAAATGAGTTTATGACCCTCTAAGAATTCTAAGTTTAGCTTGCTTTTCAATGTAGTCACAAAAATCACAAATTTTTGAAAATCATAAATTAAGTCCTCTAATTTTCCAAAAATTACAAATTGGTCACTTATGCATAATTGAGCATAATTAAAAATCAATATAAATTCCAAATTACTTTCTTTTAATTTTTGAAATATATTTTTAATATTTTAAACCATATTCCAAAATTATTACTTTTCTAATTAAAAATATTTTCATTTTGTATTTCCCCGGAATACGAACCGGAGAACCCGATTTGATCCGAATCGAATTCTCCTAACTAAAGCCCAAACTACTAACCCCAAAATCGGGATGTTACAATTGAGAACAATGCTTAGTTTGAGTTTGGGGGAGATTAAAGGTACAAAATCACTTTCGAGGCTACCCACTACCGAGGCATTACCATAAAAGGGAGTAAATTTTTCTGAAATTTTTTAATATTCTCTTTTCCTGAACTTATGTTTGTAATCTTGCACTGCCTTATGTCAACTTTGCTTTAGTTTACTCCTTTAAGGCTATAGAAATATTTCTCCTTACCATGGCCTAGTTTTGTTTTGAAGGGATAACCATAGGATACTCATGAAATAAAACTTAGAAGCTTGTTTTAGGGTTAGAAAGAAAATAAACACTTTTTGGACTTGTTTGATTTAGGAGTTCTTTTAATAAACTTAGGTGATAAAGACTTAGAACCTTTTGGAAAAATAACTAGAAGTGCCTATCATCGGCTTTAGTTCTGCTCTCCTTCATGCTAGAGGTGCCCGAAATTGGCTCTAGTATGCTAAATAGGTGGTTAATAAGAAAAAGAATAAATAAGAAAAAGAAGAAAATAGAAAACACATATCTTGAGGTGCCCGAAATTGGCTCAAGACTTGTTGTTTTAAGGAGACAACTTTAGTCCAAGATTCTACTTGTCTTGAACTTAGAGTTTATCTAAGAAAGCCTTAAATCAGCCTTGTCCATTAAACGCACACACTCACCTAGCCCTATAGCTTGTTTCTTAGTAAAAGTCCTTGGGTAAACTAATGACTAAAACAGAGAGATATACATGACCATGGTGGGGAGAAGAGATGGAAGAGTAAGACCAAAGGGAAGTAAGATTCGACAATTTGATGTTTGGCATTGCTTGAGTACAAGCAATAGTTCGAGTTTGGGGGTATTTGATGAGTGCCTAAAAGGAATTTATTTACTACCCTTCCCATGGTACTTTATGCATCTATTATACACCAACTTGAACCGAAATATCGACTCTTTGCTCAAATATTGGATATTCCATTATCATCACTTACAAAGTTAATATTTATAGAGAATGCAGATATTTTTACATATTTTGTACATGCAGGAATATCCAAAGCAGAAGCGATAGAGAAACAGTGTTGCGGCCGAGGCAGAAACAAGGCCGCGACAGAATCCAGTATGGTAGCACCAACAATGGAGGTACAACGAAAGATAAAAATATAAGAAATATTCTGGAAGATGCAGCCCAAAAATTGGACAAGGCTAGCGCGCTAAAAGCCCAATTCAAAGACCAAGTAGAAGGCGGCAAACTTGGAAATATCAGATCCCTTGAAGAAGACTTGTTCCCTACTCCAAGTAGAAGTCTATTTAGGAAAGGTTTACCCTAGGTTAAGACTATAAATACCCTAGTCGACCACAATGTTAAGAGAAAGCCGATTTAGAGAAACGACTTAGAGAGAAACCCTTTAAGCCGACTCATCTCCCTAAGAATTGTACTTAATGAAAATATGTTCTAAACTTCTTAGGGATAGGTGAAGGTTGTTGATATTAGTGAGAGGAGATTAATTCATGTATCTTTGTTCTTATGCAATAATAAATCAAAGTTTGCTTATCCTATTGTCATTCTTTGTTCTTGAATTCAAGCCCGAAAGGGAAGTTTGCAAGTAATCTATTTATCTAGAATTGAGAGGTGTAGATTCATGAAAGGGATAAGTACGATGTTGTTAACACTAACTCGGCCTATACTCTCGTGGAGGCACTAAGGGGTAGGTTAAGAGTTTCAGTAGCTAAAAGAAGTGTTGGATTGGTTGGTGGTTATTCTTAATTTACGCCGAGAGGTATCGTCAAAGACTGGGCATCAAAAACACACTGACTCAGAGATGAACTGAGTCACTTACGGACACTTTGCTAAACTTTGATACCTCTGCCCAAGAGCAAGAGATTGTCACGGCAGAGGAACGCCAATGTTGCCGAGGCGGTATCTGCAGTACTGTCGAAGCAGTGTTGAGTGATTGCATTGGACAAAGAGAAGATCAATTGAATCCACTAATTGACGTAACTAAATTCTACACACTTTCTCTATATCGTCTTCAACCCTTTATTTTATGTTTTATTATTTAATTATTTAGTTAGATAAAATAATTCAACTTATTTGTTTTTTTACTTTCTTTTCAGGAGCAAGGGAACAAGAGGGAACATATTAAGTATACCAATCCCTGTGATACACGATATACTTATCATTTTATTACTTGACGACGTGTACACTTGCACTCAAATAGCGCTTATACCACGCCTATCAAGTTTTTGGCGTTATTGTCGGGGATTGGCAACTGAATTTTGTTTTCTTTAATTTTCTTGCTCTTTAACTAGTCTTTACTTAACTTTAACTATAATTATTTATTTAACTTTAATTTTTTTATTTTTAATTTTATTAATTTTTATTTAATTGGTTTATGACCAGGGCAAATCCGAGTGGACCATTGTACAAGTTGGATCCTGAGATTGAACGAACAAGACATTATCTGAGACACAATCTGTTCCAAGCTATGGACAATCCACCTAGAGGACAAATTCCACCTGTTGATCATAATGGACTGCTACCAGCAATATCGCAGCAGCCAATGCCGTATCCATTGCCGAGACAGCCTACTATCAGAGACTATCTGGTGGAAGATCTTAACGGACTCAACCCTGGCGTAGTCACCCTAGAGATCGAAGCAACTCACTTTGAGCTCAAACCAGTAATGTTCAACATGTTGAACACAATTGGACAATTTAGTGGGTCTACTACTGAAGATGCAAGGCAGCATCTCAAATCTTTCATGGAAGTTTGCAACTCTTTCAAGATTCAAGGGGTCCATGAAGATATTCTACGATTAAAGTTATTCCGCAACTATCCCAGTTTCTCTTGCCGCCACAACCGCTACAGTAGCCACCGAACCATTCTCGATAGATTCTGTAGCCGGGTTCCTCCGCATGGAATCCACCAACAGAGGGGCCACCCCATCATTGTAACCCCCTTAGCCCGGCTTAGACAGAACCGGCACTAACGGGTCACACGGGGAATATCGAACCAAGCTCGCGAAGATCCGATTCGATAAACAACCCTGAAAATCGATATATTTTTTTTAGATGCATAATTATGTTCCTACATGTCTTGGTCTCATTCAAAGCATTAAAAGCAATCTGATCACAAACAAGCATCTGATTAAACACTTAATTGAATGAAGGACTAAAACATAAACCTTTTAAATTCTAATGACAAAGTAGAAATTCTTTTCATCAAAATTCAATTAAACATAGAAGTATCCCTCACGAAAAAATTCAAATCAAATATACTATTCTAACATCATCAATTGTATGTTTCACTAACTTAGGGACCAAAATATAAATCTTTCAAATTATAAGGAATTCATCCAAATTAAGTTATTCATCTTGAAATTTAATCAACTTTATGCATCCATATGAAATTTCAGCTCAAAATAACATCTGTAGATACCCTAGTTGAATAAAGAAAGATATTCAGGACTAAGATGCAATTTCCAACAACTTTCATTTCCTGGCAGCCAAAGGTTTCGAAACCTTCCATAAAAAGGTTTTGAAACCTTTATGTAAAAGGTTTCAAAACTTCCCTAGAGGTTTCGAAACTTTTCGCGTCCAGTAAGGTTCCAGAATCGAAATTGCCCGAAAGGTTTCGAAACCTTCTGTAAAGGTTTTGAAACTGTTTGACGAAGGTTCTGAAACCTTCCCAAAGGTTTCAAAACTTGATGCCTGGAACCTAAAATTCCGTCACACTATGTGAATTCAACCGACTCAAGATACAACCATTAGTCACCCACAACTACATGCATAATTCCTAAGCATAAAAACAATATAAATGATGCGTGTGGTATAAGCGCAATTTGAGTGCAAGTGTACACATCGTCAAGTAATAAAATGATAAGTATATCGTGTACCGTCTCCATAGGGATTGGTATACTTAATATGTCTTCCTTTGTTCCCTTGCTCTAGAAAATAAAGTAAAAACACAAAAAAGTTGATTTGTTTTATCTAACTAAATAATTAAATAACAAAACATAAAATAAAAGGTTGAGAATGTTTATAGAGAAAGTGGGTAGGATCCAGTTGTGTCAATTAGTGGATTCAATTGATCTTCTTCTTGTCCAATGCAATCACACAATACTGCTTTGACAGTACTGCAGATACCGCATTGGCAACATTGGTGCTCCTCTGCTGTGACAATCTCTTGCTCTTGGGCAGAGGTATCAAAGTTCAGCAAAGTGTTCGTAAGTGACTCAGCTTATCTCTAAGTCATAGTGTTGTTGATGACCAGTCCTTGACGATACCTCTTGGCGTAAATCAAAGATAACCACCAACCAATCCAACACTTCTTTTAGCTACTGAAACTCTTAACCTATCTCTCGGTGCCTACAAAAGAGTATAGGCCGAGTTAGTATCTACAACACCGTACTTACCCTTTTTGTGAATCTAGACCTCTCGATGCGAGATAAACAAATTACTTTCAAACTTCCCTCTCGGGCTTGGATATAAGAACAAAGAATGGCAATAGGATAAGCAAACTTTGATTTTATTATTTCATAAGAACAAAGATACAAGAATCAATCTCCTCTCACTAATATCGAAAACCTTCATCTATCCCTAAGAAGTTTAGAACATATTATCGTGTAAGTACAATTCTTAGGGAGGAAGGGTTTTCTCTAAAAGTAGGCTCTCCTTAACAATGTGGCTGGCTAGGGTATTTATAGTCTTAACCTTGGGTAAACTTTTCCTAAATAGACTTCAACTTGGACTTGGGAACAAGTCCTCTTCGAGGAATCTGATATTTCCAAGTTTGCCGCCTTCTAGACGGGTTTTCCTGCTTGGTCTCTTACTTGGGCTTTTAGCGTACTAGCTTGGTCCAATTTATGCGCTGCATCTTCTAGAATATTCTTTATATTTTTATCTTTCCATGCGCCTCCATTGTTGGTGCTGCCACATTGGATTCTGCCGCAGCCTTGTCTTTTGCCTCAGCCGCAATACTACTTTTCTGCTGCTTCGGCTCTGGAAATTCCTGCATGTACAGAATATGTAATAATATCTGCATTCTCTATAAATATTGACTTTGTAAGTGATGATAACAGAATATCCAATATTTGAGCAAAGAGTCTATATTTCGGTTCAAGTGGGTGTATATTAAATGCTTAAAGTACCATGAGAAGGGTAGTAAATAATTGCCTTTTAGGCACTCATCAAATACCCCAAAACTCGAACTATTTCTTGTCCTCAAGCAATACCAAACATCAAATTGCCGAATCTTACTCCCCTTTAGTCTTACTTTTCCATCTATTCTCCCTAGCATGGTCATGTCTATCTCTCCGTTTTAGCCATTAGTTTACCCAAGGATTTTTACTAAGAAACAAGCTATAAGGCTAGGTGAGTATGTGCGTTTAATGGACAAGGCTGATTTGAGGCTTTCTTAGATAAACTCTAAGTTCAAGACAAATAGAATCTTGGACTAAAGCTATCTCCTTAAAACAACAAGTCTTGAGCCAATTTCTGGTACCTCAAGATATGTGTTTTCTATTTTCTTCTTTTTCCTATTCTTTTTTTTTATTAACCACCTATTTAGCATACTAGAGCCAATTTCTTGCACCTCTAGCATGAAGGAGAGCAAAACTAGAGCCAGTGATAGACACCTCTAGTTATTTTTCCAAAAGGTCCTAAGTCTTTATCACCTAAGTTTATTAAAAGAACTCCTAAATCATACAAGTCCAAAAAGTGTTTATTTTCTTTCTAGCCCTAAAGCAAGCTTCTAAGTCTTATTCCATGAGCATCCTATGGTTATCCCTTCAAAACAGAACTTGGCCATGGTAAGGAGAAAATTTTCTATAGCCTTAAAGGAGTAAACTAAAGCAAAGCTGACATAGGGCAGTGCAATATTACAAACAAAAATTCAAGAAAAGAGAATTTAAAAAAAAATTAGAAAAATTTACTCCATTTTTCATGGTAATGTCGCGACAGTTGGTAGCCTCGGCAGTTGGTAGCCTCGGTAGTGCTTTTGCACCTATAATCTCCCCCAAACTCAAACCGAGCATGTCCTCAATATTCAACATATGCAGCATGCAAAAGAAAACAAGGATAGTAAAGCAGCAGGGATTAAATAGATTCTGATTGCGATTCAGAAGAGCTGTTGGAAATAGCTGCCCTCCTAGGTGAAAATGTTTTGTTATGTAAGGTGAGCCATGGATGAGATGTTCTTTAAAATAGGTTGTAAGAATGTGGGTAGGAATGCAGAGAGTTCTGAAAAGTTCAAGATTGTTCAAGAAGTAAAAGTAGCAAGAAGGCATGAGTAAATAATGCATAGCAATGAGTCTGCTTATATAGGCTGTAAAAATATGACTGTTAAAACTAGCCGTTAGACATTTACTACCTTGATGCACAGTTACTGCCGAGGCGGATTTCTCGGTAGAGAGTCGTTACAATGTTTCTGCCCGTTAGGAATTCTATGGTTCTGACGTAGTGTATTGTCGCGGCAGCAGACTTCCTGTTATGACATATTCCTGCATTCATAGCTTTATTTATTCTAAAAAAAATGCTAATAGTAAAATGTTAGCATACTAAAAATAATAATATATAAACTAATCCTAATATAATAATTAAAATTGAAGGGAAGAGATTATGTTACTTGTGGAGTGCATGTGAATGCATCTCCCACTTTCGTTATCTCTTTCTGGCCCGTATCTGTCTTCATGAATTGGCCAGTCCCCTCAGTGCATTCGGTTTCTCCTTTGGGTTTTATTCTTTTACCGAACAGTCTGTCGAGCGTGCTGCCCAGACAGGATGTTTTAGTACCCTGATTTGTTGTTTGGAGAGCCTTACATTCTGCTGGAGCTTCTGAATTTGGAAGATTGTTGAAGGCGTTCAACTTGACTTGTTAATCATTTATACGCATTGTTAGTTAGCCATTTTCCACATCAATGATGATGCGTCCAGTAGCAAGGAAAGGTCGTCCCAATATAATCGGTGCATTATCGTCGGCTTCACAGTCAAGGACAAGAAAGTCTACAGGAAATATAAACTTATCAACTTTTACCAGAATGTCCTCAATTTTACCTTCAGGATGCACATAAGACCAATTCGCAAGTTAGAGCAGTACTGTTGATGGTTTTGCCCGTCCTATTCCGAGTTTCTGAAAAACTCATTTGGGCATAAGGTTGATGCTTGCTCCCAAGTCGCATAGGGCCTTTCCTTTATAACCATCTCCAATCGCACAAGGAATTATGAAGTATCCAGGATCTTTTAGTTTGGGTGGCATACGATTATGTAGCATGGCCATGCAACCTTCAATGGCTGCCACTGTTTGAAATTCTTCTATCCTTTTTCGTTTGGATACTATGTCCTTTAAAAATTGGCATAGTTGGGCATTTGTTCAATTGCCTCAACTAGTGGTAAGTTGATATGGACCTGCTTCAATATGTCTAGGAATTTCTAAAATTGATGGTCTTATTTTTTCTTCTTTAGCCTCTGTGGAAAAGGAGGTGGTGGTCTGATATCTTCCAAGTTTCCTTGGATATTAAGTTTAATACTTGGGGTGAACTTATCTGCAACTGCCTCAGTGGAAGGTTCTGATACTGTTGGTTCTGTTGCCGTGGTAGAGCTTTCGGTAGGGTCCTGCTCAGCTTCTGAGTCCTCATGATGTCGCTTTTCTGGTTGGATTCTTTCGGTTGAGGTCCCTTCTTTATTTTTCAATTGTAGGCCACTTCTAGTTGTGATTACCTTGCATTGCTCGTGGCCTAACACCTTAGCAACTTCAGTATTGCTAGGTAAACCCCCTGGTGGTCGAGTGTTTTGTCGTTGGGCAAATTGACCAACTTGAGTTTCTAGAGATTTTATCGTGACCTCCTGGTTCTGCATTCTCATCTCAGTTCGGTTCATGAAGTCATCAATACACTTCATGAAGCGTCTACTCTCCATCATGTAAGCATCATTCCCATAAAGGTCGCTAAAATTGGCCCACATGAACAATGTAAGGTCATATCTACTAGAAGTGGACTACAATTGAAAAACCCTGAAATACCTGCTAGGATAGTAGGTAAGAATCCTGAGACAGTAATTCCTAAGGAGATTACTAAAGAAAAACCTGAGGCAAAGGAACCAGTAGAAGCTACCATCGATGATGTCGCAGCAGACGATGCCGTAGCAGTACCACAGATACGATTTTAATGTTCTGAAAAGATTGAGGATCTACGGTTACCATCATTCCCATAAAGGTTGAAACAACAAAAACAGGAGTATCAGTTTAAGAAATTCCTAGACATAGTCTTTACTCAAGGGCATCGACTAATCCACAAGGGTTTCAATGACTAAAAGGATGTATGTAATCGGTTGTTATTCATCCTTGATTTACGCCAGGAGCTATCATCAAGACTTGAATCTCAATAGTTCTCCGAGCTTAGGGATAAGGAGGAGACATACTAGGATGCTCTGTCGAACTATAGAAAGTTGAGTTGTCGACAAGGCATAACCCCGCCTAGGCAGCCAAGACGACCCTTAGTGCGACCCGCTACGATGGTATGTCAACCCAATGCATTAATAAGTAGATAATAAGTGCAACTAGATTTCCCTCTACAAAGCATTCAACCTGGCCTTACTTCTACCATCGATATTTCTATTCTTAATTTAGTTATTTATTTAGTTATCTTCACTATAACTCAATTATTTGTGTTTTTACTTTTCCAAAGTGAAGAATTAGAGTGTAGTCAAAGATGATCCATTCTTTGTGAGATCGATAATCTTAAATATTACAATTTGAAAAAAAAGGTGAAACACTTTGAATTAAGCATAGGACTCTAAAGCTCACGTCAGGCACCTAAATCACACATAGCACATGTAATCCCTACTTTACTGATTTTACAAGGTATAGAAAAAATACCTTGATCCTTTGGCTTTGGTGGAATCCTATGTTGAAAAATAGATGATACGTTTTCACCTAAGTTTACCTATTCATTGTCTGTAAGTTTTCTCTTGGTTGTGCATAGTTTTTTTAAGAATTTGGCATACTTTGAAACTTTCTAACTTACCTCAAGAAGAGGTATGTTGATATCTACCTTTTGAAATACATCAAGTATCTCCTTTTCCTTGACTTTTTTTTGTGTTTAACCAACCTCGAAGAAAAGAGATTCGGAACAACATAGGGAGATGGATTGGGAAGATTCATCTAAGCTTTTGGTTCTTTCTTTTTTTTCTTTAGGTTTTGTGCCATTTTTCTCTAGAATCACAGTTTTAACGATTTTTCCACTTTGAAGGATCATGGTACTAATGTTTTGACTCGACTTAGACTTAGTTTGAGATGGGAATTTCCCAATAGATTTATCGACTTACCGCTAATGTAAATTGTCATATTTTTAATTTCTTAAAAAGTGTACTTTAGTTTTTTTTTTTGAACTTTTCTTGAGAAAACACTAAACATTCAACAATTAACTCTAATGATGGTTTTTACGGTTGATATTGTTATGGTGTAGGTGGTTGATAAGTTTGATTTGTTCTAGGATTTGGTCCATAGTGAAGTTTGGATAATCGTTCCAACCCAGATTATAAATATTGCGTGGGGGTTGTATGGCCTTTAGAGATGTCCCAAGAAATTTCCCATTGTATTTACTTGTGTAATATCTTATTGTAACATTAGACAACAATTCATAGGATGGTCTGACATTGTGCATATCCTGTATAATTTAGTTGTAACAGTTTTACCTAAAATAAGAGATTAAACTATATCAACTAACTTATCGATCTTGTTTCCTAAAGAAACTATACTTGCTTCATGAACTCTTCAAGAGCATTCATTAAGGGAGAAATTATTAAGATTTAGCGATCATAGTAGAAAATAAATTTCTAGCAGCATTATGAGTCATGTTTACATATTCTCCTCTGATAATTGTGTCAATCATTTTCATCTCCATTGGGAGTAAGCCTTAATAGAAATATTAGTGAAGTATTTGTTCCAACAATTCATGTTGTGGACAACTTGAACATAGTTTTTTGAACCTCTCCCAAACAGATGTATAGTGATTCGCTATATTTTTATTGGATTTATAAGGTGTTTCACCTAAAATGGCTCACTTTAGCCGTAGGGAAAAACCTATCAAGAAAAAATCGACTCATATCAGTCTATGTATTATTTTCATTTGATGGAAAATCAAATAATCATCCTTAGCCAAATCGGCTAAGGAAAAAGAAAAGAGTTTAATTTGATCATCGATACTCCTTGTGGTTTTGTGCTCAAACAAATCATGTGAAAATTTTTAAGATGCTCGTGTGAATTCTCATTGGGCAAACCACCAAAGGTTGGAAGAAGATGAATTAAACTTGTCTTGAGTGTGAACGGTGTTTCTCCATTCGAGAATGTGATGCATAATGTTTGTTGTAACTCAGGTGTCGCAGTAAGTTCTCTAATAGTTTGGTCGATGTTTTCCATTGTAATCTACACTTTGAAGTCTTGTACGAATTGTGTTTTGGAGTCAATGGTTGTTTTTGAATTAGATTACTGTTGTAGCCGTTCTTGCTATTGTTGTTGTCTTCTTTCCCGAAGTGATTGTGCATGTCATCTGTGGTGGATACTGCCTTGATCTCTGGCTCAAAATCTACTAGTTCTCTTAAATTCTTACTGGTCATAAATCAAAACAAAATTTAATATGTATCTTTATTAAAGTACCCGACAATGATACCAATTTGACAAGTATCGTAATTGTCAAATAAATTAGCCTTAATATCAAATAAAATAAACAAATAAACTAACAATAGATAAAAAGGATCAATCCAAAGAAACTAAGGAGCTACTAATGTTGATTAGTTTTGATTCTGACTTTAACAAATAAATAATAAAGATAATGAGAAGTTTGTGAGTAAAAAGTAAATGTAAAATAATAAAAGAGATTTTAAAAATAATTTATTAAATTTAAGAGAGTAGATTTGAGAAGAAATTCGATTTTAGAAAATAGCTTTAGGCTTCACTTTGACACAATTCCAAACTAATCATAGAAAATGATTTTTACTTCGAATATATGCCGGTTAAAGTCTACAAGCCTCAACCCTTATAACTTACTTTTTTTTCTCCGGTAAACCGATAATCCAAAGTTAATTTTTATGATTTTATGTTTATTTGGACTAACCGCGACTATCGTCGCTTAAACAAAAATATTTTAAGTTTTGGAAAAGTATGGCTTTAGTTATGTTGTTTCAATGAGAATCGAATCTGATATCAATTTTCCTTAGCGGACTACCGCTAAGTGTGTTAATAGGAAGTTGAATATGCTACAAAATGATCATTCCTTCCAACTTTAAATAGAAACAACATTCAAAACAACAAGCTATTTTTGAGTTGAAAGTAAAAAATTTTAAAGGAAAGACCGATTGCTAATCCAAGTTTACAAAAAATTGAAAAAGATATCTAAAATTTTTAAATATTTTTCAATTCTCATGATTTTAGTTGAATCATTGCTTTAAACGCTTGAATAATTGAAAAATTAACCAAGTATAATTGAATTCGTACTTAATATAATTGAAAAAAAAAGACTAAATTAAAAGATAAAAATTTTATAAAACTAAAATTTTTAACAACGAAGAGGAAAATTACCAGCAATGAAAAGGTATACATAGATGAAAAAGTATAAGCTGTTTTTCAACATAGGCTTCCACCTAAACTAAAGGATCCATGTATTTTTTATACCTTGTAAAACCGGTAAGGTAGGTATTAAATGTGCTATATGTGATTTAGGTGTTTCTATAAATATTGTCGCTTTCTGTTTATAAATCACTTAGTACTAAACCTTTGAAGAAAACAAGAGTGATGGTCTAACTAGCCGATAAATATGTCATTTGTCCCAAAGGAATTATTGAGAATTTATTAGTTAAGGTAAATGATCTAATTTTTTGATAGATTTCTATGTGATCGACATGGAAAATAACCGAAATAATTATTCCTCTGAAATCCTTCTTGTTTGCACATTTCTAAGCATGAAGCATGTAAAAATTGATGTTAATAATAGTATTCTTACCATGAAATTTGACGGTGAGTTTGTTAAATTTGATATTTACAAAGTCATGAAGTATCTAGATACTGTTATGGACATTAGTTTCGTTGATGTTACATTCAATTGATAATTTTATAGAAATCAACTTATCTAAGTGATTTATGCAGAGAATTAGAGGATCATGACAAAGAAATTAATAATCAAAATTAGAGTTAAAATTATATTCGAGTAAGTAAAAGAGATTCTTTATTAGAAAAAATTTAAAAAAAAACTCTATAATCATTAAATTTTTCATGGGAAAATTCTTGGTTGGAAAAAATACATGAATTAGAGAAAATATTTATCGTAGTGCCTGTCAAGTTGTCGAGTTAAACGATGTTAAATAAAGCGCTTTAATGGGTGCCATCCCATTTCATTTTATTTCTTGTTTAATTAGTTATCATCAATTTTATATTTTATTTTATTTTTAGACTTGTTTGTTTTATTTTATTTTATTTTTAGGTAGATCAAATATTTTTTTAATCAAACTATAATAGATTCAATTACAAACAGTTCTCACCTTCGAGGTCATGACCATCAGTAAACACGGGAAATATCTATATTCATTATCTTTCACTTTCAATTTTCATATTGGGATAATATATCTCAAGTGTGGGGTAAAGATTCACTTCACTTTTCCTTTGCTTGTTTACATCTTTAATTTGAGTTGCATTAGTTGATATTTGAGATATTTTATTACCAATTCTAAACTTTGCTTTATTTTGTTAATTATCTTATGAGTTTAAGATATCTCTTTTATCGGAGTTAGAATGTATGATAGTGAATTTGCATAATTAGCATTTTCTTCAAATTTTACGAGATATCTCATGCCTTTATGGATTGACATGTTTCTCGATTTAATACATAATACACTTTCTTGTCAGATTTAAACCTAAACAAGCTTATTTTCATTCATGCTTATTTGTTTGATTGAGTGTGCCAGACTAATATAGATATTCTAGAACTTGTGAATAAATACATACCAAGATTACATGCTTTAAACTTGATACTTTAATATGATAGGGTCACCTAGGATTAACACATTTCTCTACCCAAAAATTACCTACTCATTTGTATCCATTAGTGAATCACTTTGTGTCTCTAACATTTTTTTTCGCTTTTATCACATTATAAAACTCAAAACCTTTTATTTTTACCCACTTTGTTACCCTTGTCAATATACGAGAATAATTTATTCCATATATAAAAATAAGAAAAAAAAAAGAAAGAAAAAGTTTGAAAATAATGCATTTACACAAAAAAAATACAAAATTTCCAATCACACACAAAAATCGAAAAAAAAAGAGAAAAATCATTTGAAGTCATCATATTTGTTTGTTGTATTTCTTTTATTTACTTTTTAAGTTTATGTGAGATTGACCTAATTCTATTCTCTAGATGTTTAGCTTATATTTTTAGTCTTTTTTTTTTTCACCTTAACCTAAGCCCTATCACAACCCACTTAAAGATGCTTTGATTAAATTTATCTTGTTCATTTTAGTGATGGAGACTTAATTTTCTTACAAACATATGTTATATTATATTTGATTCCACTTAATGAATGAATCCTTGCAAGGTATTGAGTTTTGTTACATTTAAATTGATCAACTTATTTATAATTTTGTCTTTTTGTTTGATTGTTATTTTGCTTCCGATACTTGATAAGATCTTAACATATTTGGTTGTCTTTGATATATTGTGAAATGAAGAATGATAACATGAGATCTCGATATTTGATTATGGCGTGTTTAAGGACAAGCATTAAATAAGTGAGGTGAGAATTTGATAAGTGTTTTATTTCTTTATTATTTTTTCATTAATTTTTTTCTTATTGATTTATTGATATTACTAATTTAGGTTATTTTTATAAGTTTTGTGTAGAACTTTAAAGGTATAAAGATAATTTTAACCATTTTAACGTTTATAATTTTTATCGTTTTGACTTTTTTTTTATAAATTTAGCCATTAACTTATATCTTTTTGACAAATAACTTATTTTCTAACTACCATGATAAATGGACCATTAAAAATTTAACGATGATGACATGTTATATGCATATGATAATATATTTTAAATGACATGGCACCTAACCTATCAAATACATATATATGATATAATTTTATTCTAATATAAAATATAATACAACTAAAATTAAAATAAAATATTAAAAATTAATTAATTCTAAAATAAAATGTTACTAAACATTCTCAACTCTAACTACGATAGAATCAAAGTCCTATCTTAAAAAAAATATGAACATAGTTAGAAATGAATTAATTTTTTAAGTTAAGATTTTGATTCTATCGTAGTTAGAGTTGGGAATATTTAGTAACATTTTATTTTAGAATTAATTAATTTTTAATATTTTATTTAAATTTTAATTGTTTTATATTTTATATTAAAATAAAATTATATTTCATACATATATATATATATATTTGATAAGTTAGATGTCATGGTATTTAAAATATATTATCATATGCATATAACATTCCATCATTGTTAGATTTTTAATTGTCAGATATCATGGTAGTTAAAAATAAGCTATTTGTCAAAAAAAAAATATAGGTTAAGGGCTAAACTTATCCAAAAAAAAGAATAAGGTCCAAAACGATAAAAATTATAAACGTTAAGGGTTAAAATTATCTTTATGCCAACTGTAAATGAAAAACAAATACCAGTAATCCAGTTCGAGACAACTTTTAAAACAAAATCCAATCAACAATTATTTTAAGAATGGACGAATAGAAATTTATGAATTTGGATTAAGTGTAAATTTGAATATTTGGAAATTATAATTTTTTTAGGATTTTATCGTTCTATTATCTAAGATTTTATTTTATTTGAATATTTTTAGGATTATTTTTAGGTATTTTATCTTTTTAGGTATTTTATTTTCTTAGCTATTTTATTATCTTTTAGATATTTTAAGCTATAAACACCCTTTTAGGTATTTTATTTTCCTAGCTATCTTATTATCTTTTAGATATTTCAAGCTATAAACACCCTTTTAGAGTGAAGCTTGAAAAAAAATTCAAAAGTAGTTTTTACTACTTGTTGAGAATTTTAGTTTTATAAAGTTTTTTTTTCAACTTAGTTTTCTTATTTTTTTTATTTTCTTTGACTTATGCTAAGTATGAATTCATACTTAGCTAAGTAACACCTCAATTTTACTCTAATTCAAAAATCCCTAATCTTAAAATCCCAATTTCAAAACCCTAAGATTTGAGAACTTAATTTAGAAAAACCTTATTTATATATGAGGACTAAATGAAACAAATTTAGAATTGTGTGCCTTAATTTAAAATTTTGGTGGTTGTTTTGTAATGTGTATAAAATTATGGTGCCGTTCCACCAACCCTAAAATACTCAATGATCATACCATGGAATTTGCCCTTTTCTTTTGGGTATTTATTTAAACATCACTCTGATGGCTCAGCATCATTCGGCTCCTAGATTTGACTCTATAAGCCGTATCCTTGTTTTTCATCTCGCCATCAATCTCACCCTTGTATCACAGATCAAGCTCCGGCAACAACTCTTTTGTCGTCCCTTTTAGTCATCGGAACAACCATCATAACCAGCATTTAACCATGATCATCAATTCTTCTTTGTCTACCATTGTTTGCTCAAAAATCGTCGAGAAATCCTTCAATCGTCCTTGTGTTGTCGTGTTTTCCATCAGGGATTCACCGTTTTTATGTAGATAAGATTTTATTTGATCCCATAAATTTTGGTTTAAACATTTTTTTACTTATTTCATATTTATTGGTCGTGGGTTGCCTTATTTTTTTGTCACGTGATGTCTCGTCATTGTCGTCATGTTAATCACCACCGTTGTGTTGTCCTAATATCGTGATTGGCTAGTTGATCACCAGTGTTTGGGTTCTGGAAATTTTAGATGAGTCAACTTTTCTTGAAATCACAAGATGAAAATGGTTTGTGTGTATAGCCCAAATATGGGTTGCTAATTTCCTTTAATTCTAACAATGGGATGGCCTAGAATTATGGTCTTTTTTGTTTCGTGTGCAAGTGTGATTAGGAGAACCAAATTAAATCTATTGAACCCAATCTATTATAAATTGAACCCGTGTTTTAAAATTGAACTTATTGTGAAATGGACTGAATCGTATTAGCGGTAAATTGGACCAATTAGACCATTGATTTGAATAGAACCAATTACGTTGACAAGTGGATCGAATAAGAACTTTGATCTTTTACCAAATCATCTATTAGTTGAATCGGTTACCCGTTTGATCTGACACATTTGATCTTGGATAAATGAGTTTGGCTAGTTGATCGAGTTGACCATTGACCAGTCTAGTTTATATTGACTTTGATTTTTTTTGGAGTTGACTTTGATCAGAGTTGATATATTTTAATAATATTTATCCTGACCTTTTTCGACGTCCTGAATTCGACTACGCTGTTTTTTTTTATCAATTTTAAACCCAAAAACCTTGTTTTGTTAATTTTAAGTATTAGTATCTTAAATCTGAATTGTTATGAATTTTAAAATTTGATTTGAAATATTCATGTGTTCAGGTGATCACGTTTAAGGCCAATGAGTTACTTTCAGTTGCTTAGATTGATTGTGTACATTTTTTAAACCTTCAAGTGAGTAAGCCTTCAGTTTATTTCTTGTGTTAGTGGTGGCCTAGTAATAGTATTTGATATTAATATAGGGATCTAGGTTCTAATTCAACTAGACTTGAGCGTGGGAGCCACTCATCTCGGAATTGGAACTATAATTTTAAGGTATGTTCTCTTACTGATGCTATATATATGAATTTCGAAAATATTTTTTCGTTGATATGTTTATTATATTGTATTTCTATGAAAAATCTACGATTTGATGACATGTGTGATTTATGTGTTGTGAATCTAATTGTACACTTATGTTACATGCATGTCATTATGATTTGGATAAATTATGAAAATATTTAGAATTTGAAATCTTGCACTTTTACGAGTAGTTGTGTTTTTTGTGTCCTGTGAATTTGAGATTAATAAATTATAATTTTGGATTAATTTGAGATTATTTCAGATTTTCAAATCATGATGACTATTCTGTGTGCATGAGGTGAAATTATGTATAGAGGAAGACGTGACAGCCTTCCGGTTTGAAAGCTCTAAGACCACTGTCAGATTTTGGTGATGATGTATGTGAGGTTTCTATAGAACTCATTCATTCGAACTAGTGACAATGTAGTTGAGATTTGTTCACTCTATATGACATCATTCAAACATCATGTGAGCTATATTTTATTTTGTTTAATTACACCATAAAAACACACCGACTTTCATAGCTCATTCCCTTATAGTTCTCCTTTCTGATACTCAGACTCTTTAGACGATTTGGTACGTGAAGCAACTCGTATTTTATTGAGATGAATTATTATCATTGTGAACCTTACTTCAAACTTTATGATTCTTTTTTATTTTATAATTTAGAATATTTATGTAATCGGACTTTAGAATATTATATTTTTGTATGTATTTTCAAACTTTAATTTGGGGATTTTATTAAATTGTCGAAATATATTTTAACGCTCTAGTTTCATAGATAATTATGATATTTTATTTAAATAATATTATTTTATAATAACTGTGATTTACAAATTTTTGAACCTAAAATTAGTTACTCGAGAAGAATGTTTTAAAGAGTAAAATCTTAAATTCAATATTTTCTTTTAAGACGAGTTTAGGGGTTTACACTGGGATGTTGGGACTTTTGGCATACCCCATGGCGCATCGGAACAAAATTATGGTGGTCTTTATAGTAATTCATGTATGTTTAATCCGAAATTGGAAGGAAGAGATGCGATGACTTACATTGGGTTCCTTGATAAGCAACAAAAACAGCAACGGGATCTGTTACAGTCACGGTCGTTCAATGATTCGAGTCTTTAGCCTCCACGAATATCGTCTCGACCTCTACTCAGTTCACCCGGTTGAGAGAGAAAATCTAGAAAAACTATTTTTTGTGATTTTAGAGTTTGAGAATTCGAGATTCTCTAATACGTCTGCTAGACCAAAAGTCCCTTATATATATATGTGTAACCGTAGGTATAAGAGTTTTATTCCGAATTTGTTATAGAAAATAATTAAAGTAATTATTTCCATAAATTTTTGGATCTATATTTAATTTGAATTTAAAAAGAGTATAATTATTTTAATTATTTCTTTTGTTTAAAATTCGGGATTAAATATAATCTACTTATACATATATATTTTGCTCTTTTTCAACCATTGGATGTAACTTGTAGGCTCATTGTCATATTAGTAATAATATTAGAAGAATTCTAATAATTCTAATATTACAAAGAATGAGTGATGTCTAGCAATATATCATTGTCATCTAAGTTACAAGAGATCATGATTCGATGTGTAATGTCCGTGATCAACTCTCTTAATGTATTATATCATTTTGTCCTTTTATATGTATAATAGGCAAAAGTCTTAGAATAGTCACACTTGTATAGCCTATTTTAATATTTCTTGATATCTAGAGTGGACTACTGTTAATGAATAATTTGTGATATCTCATATTAACCTATTCAAGCATGACCATATATTTCTAGTCTCACTCAATCAAGTGGCCTTTGATATATTTTCCTATTATGTAGGAAGGACAAATCCTATCTCAATCATTCACATCTCATTGCATACATTATAATATGTCCAATGTCAGTTTTTATAGTGTAACTAATTACGAGACACGTTTAACTGCATCAAAACATAAAACAACATATGTTGAGATAGTAATGATCTCAAATCTAAGGATTATACATATGGTTGTCACTATGAGCAATATCGTGACCATCACATAATAATCCAAGATATATGTTCACAGCGGGTCAATCCAATATATTATTCTCTATTAATATATTCATGTATTAATTCTAACATCTCTATGTCAATGACAACTCATTGTCATCAATTAATAGCATGTTAGTCTTAAGCGTATTATTATTGTCCATACCCATAATAATACTTGACTAAGGATCTTTTAATAATAAGACTTATATTATTATATGGATCTTATTGTTTCTCAGTTTATGTTATACATTGACACATATATATCTGAAAACAACAATGATAATGTCTTTATTCAATAAAATTTGTAAATAAAAGTACCCTTACAGTCATTATATGATTGGTAAATAAAATTTAAATCTTAAACTACAAATCAAAACCCTAAACTTTCAATTTAGATTAAACACTAAAATATCTAAGTTCTAAACTAAAACAAAAAAAAATAATTGATTAGTATCAAAATCCCTTACCATTGATTTATCTATAGCAATCTTTACAAAATTAATCCTTTTTAGACTATATCCGTATTTTTTTAGACAAGATTTTAATTTTATTGCAATTACGGTTGAGAATTTTTAGTATAATTTTGTTTTAGATTTAATTAATTTTTAATATTTTATTTAGATTTTAATATTTTATATCTTATATTAGAATAAAATTATATTTTACGTGTATGTATTTGAGAGCTCAGATGTCATGTCATTTAAAATATATTATCATATATTACCATCATTAAATTTTAACGGTCTAGTCATTATGTTAGTTAAAAAATGAGATATTTGTCAAAAAGACATAGGTTAAGGGCTAAATTTATCTCAAAAAAAGAATGAGGGTCAAAATGATAAAAAATCTAAACATTGAAGGTTAAAATTATCTTTATGCCTTCTACAAACTTGGATTAACAATCGACCTTTCCTTCAAAATATTTTCACTTTCAACTCAAAAAGAGCTTGTAACTCCCTTAGCTCGGCCTAGACAGAACCGGCACTAATGGGTTACACGGGGAATATTAAACCAAACCCGCGAAGGTCCAATTCGATAAACAACCCTAAAACTATTATATTTTTTTCCTTCTAGATGCATAACTGTATTCCTACATGTCAAGGTCTCATACAAGGCATTAACGGAAACAATCCAATCATAAACAAACATCCGATTAAACACTTAAGTAAATTAAGGACTAAAACGTAAAAGTTTTAAATTCTAATGATAAATTAGAAATTCTTTTCATCAAAGTTCAATTAAACATACAAGTATCCCTCACGGAAAATTTCAAATCAACGAAGCATTCTAGCATTGTTAATTGCATGTTTCAACAAGTTAGGGACCAGAATGTAAATCTTTCAGATTATAAGGACTTCTTCCAAATTGAGTTAGCCATCTTGAAATTAAATCAACTTTATGCATCTATGTGAAATTTTAGCTCAAAATAACATTTGTAGATAACCTAATTGAATAAAGAAAGATATTCGGGACTAAAATGCAATTTCCAACAACTATCAATTTCTAGCAGCAAAAGGTTTCGAAACCTTTCATAAAGATTTCGAAACTTTTTTTTAAAAGGTTTCGAAACTTCCCTGAAGGTTTCGAAACTTTTCGCGTCCAATAACTTTCCAGAATTGAAATTGCCCGCAGGGTTTCGAAACCTTCCTGAAGGTTTCGAAACTGTTTGGCAAAGGTTTCGAAACCTTCCCTAAGGTTTTGAAACTTTAGGTCTGGAACCTAAAAATTCCATCACACTAAGTGAACATCATCGGCTCAAACACAACCATCAATCACTACCATCTATATGCATAAGTCCTAAGCATAATTAACAACATATCAACGTCAAGAATATCAAGCAAACTATAGGTATGCTACCTAGAACATGATTAGAAACATAACGATCATGCAAGTACATGCTTCAACAATCCAAACATCACCATAGTTCATCAATTAACAATCAAGCAACATAGATCTTATTTCAATATAAACCAAAGTCAAGTTCACAATTCTCACATAGGTTGGGTTTATACATTTCCAAGCCTCAACTTATTTGTCAAAATATACCGAATTTGAAGTAACCTTTCCCCTTGGTTTCCTTGCTCCGAATGTAGTCCCGAGTGCCTTTATTTTTCTGCAAGGATGAAAAAAGAGCCTAAGCAAACATGCTTAGTGAGGAAACTCTACACAAGATCATCAATGCATCTATTTAAAACCATAATGAAACCATAGTTTGCAATGCATCATTAAAAACATGCATGCTTAACATTCCACGTTCATGTCTTTAATATCAAATCACTTTCTTGAGTATGTTCAACATTATCAATACATTTCATGAATGATGCACAATGTACTCTTTTAATCCATGTATGCATATTGGCTTCTAGTGATCACTTATTGTGAACCTTAAGTTCACCGAATACACGAATCTATTGTTAGAGACCATTAGTCTCGTCATGACACGAAGTCACCATTGACATGACATAGAATCACCATTATAGCACTACCACGCACGATTAGACACATAGTCACCCTTGTTACGTGTAGGAGGCTCTACCACGCACGATTAGACACAAAGTCACCCTTGTTATGTGTAGGCAATATTTTTTATTCTCAATAGTATTTATAGTGCACTTAAGACAATCCTAATGATATGTCATTCGTATTCGAATCTAAAGTTAGTGTCACTAAGCCAATATCATATTCATATTTGCATGATAATTTGCTGCTCATAATGCATGCATAATATGTTCACAAATGAACCAAATGTCATGCCCAACGGCACCATCAATTTCAAGGAAAATAACCACATAATATTCCAATTCATTTTCAGCTCATAATGCATCCATAATATGCTCAAACAAATGAACCGAAAGTCATGCCCAATGGCACCTTTAATTTGAAGGCAATTAACCACATATATTCCAAATTCATTTTCCATGTTTTCCTTAATCATGTATGTCTTTTTAAACCATGCATTTTCAGCAATTATCTCATGCATGCACCGATTCAAAATCATGTTTATTCATTTCCAAAAATCTCATTGTATTACCAACATTAATGTCTTTACCGAGTGTAGCCGAAGCTCATGTTAATATATCAAAAACATTTACTTTACTTACTCTTGAACTATGAAAAGTTTTCACACTCTTCCATAGTCCCCAAAACAGAACCGTACCATTGTGATTCGCTTTAAGTCCAAAAAACACTCACCGACAAGCGAAACGAGCCTCCGCCGATGCTCCGATGGCAACGCCAATGCACCAGCCACTTATGCACCTTCTTGCACTACCTCTACATCATTAAAAACAGAGCATATTCACATCATAACATGCTCAAACCAACAGCCACATCAAACCTCCACAAAACTACTGAAAACTAAGCCGAAACGCATCCGAACAACCTCAGCCCAAAACCTAATGAATCTAACATCTAATCCACTTCAATTATGAACCAAAAACACATCTAAACCATCCTTATACCTCCAGAAACATTAGAACACCTAAAACAGCCCTTAAAACAACCGGATATCACCTTAAAACAACATCGATTGCATTATTTTGGGATTAAATTAATGTGCTATCAAATGAAGATTCAATTAATCATTTAATTAACATAAAAACACAATTGAATTCATCTAATTCCAGCATTGAATGAGATCTAAAAAGATTTCACAAAAACATTCACAAAATCATTAGATCTAGAATTGAAAACATAAAATCAAGTTTCATTTAAAGATTAACAAGCTAATACTTGGGAATTTCAATAAATAACCTTATAAAAAGTGTAAAAATTCAGCAAATTACCTTTGAGATCTATCCACCAAAAGGATGAGAATTTCTCTTCTTGATTCCTTGCAAATTGTTGTTGATTTAGTAAAATTGATGATTAGGCTTTGTAAAGAATGAAGAGATGATTAAAATGAAGTAATTTTTGTTGAAAAAGGTGGAAAAATCAGTAAGGAATTAAAGGAAATAGATGAAGAAAAAATGAGAGAAAATAAGTGGTTAAGTGAGAAAATGAAATTATCATCTTTTAATAAACTAATAAAAATCATTTTGGTGGATAAATTATTAATTAAAAATTAAATTGGGTTTATGGCCCTCTAAGGATTCTAAGTATAGCTTGCTTTCCAATTTAGTCACTAAAAATAGCAATTTCCGAAAATTACAAATTAAATCCTTCATTCTTTTCCAAAAATTACAATTTGATCACTAATGCGTAATTAGGCATAATTAAAAATCAATTAAAAGTTCAAATTACATTCTTTTAATTTTGAAACATCTTTTTAATATTTTTAAACCATATTCCAAAATTATTATTTTTCTAATTAAAATATTTTTATTTTATATTTCCCCGGAATAACGAATCGAAGAACCCGATTCGACCCGAATCGAATTCTCCTAACTTATACCCAAACTACTAACCCCAAAATCGGGATGTTACAGAGCTCGTTGTTTTGAATGTTATTTCAATTTAAATTTGGGAGGAAGGATCGGCTTGTAGTATATTCGACTTCCTGTGAATACACTTAGTTATGGTCTGCTAAGGAAAATTGAGATTGAGTTCGCTTCACATTGAGACAACACAGCCTGAGTCGGACTTTTCCAAAACTTAAAACTATTTTTGTTCTAACGATGATAATCATGGTTAGTCCAAGTAAACACTTCATCCCAAATATTGGCTTGGGATTATCGGTTCACCAGAGAGAAAAATAAGTTATAAAGGTTGAAACTTGTAGACTGCAACTGGCATGTATCCGAAGTAAAAGTCTTTTTCTATGATCATTTTAGAATTGAGTCAAAGCGAAGCCTGAAACTATTTTATTTAATTGATTTTCTTCTTAAAAATTACTTTAGTTGTTTTATTTAAATTTTTTCAAATCTATTTTATAATTTTATAATTAGTTTTACTCGCAAACTCCCTGTTATTCTTATTTTTTGTTTGTTAAAGTTAAAATCAAAATCAATCAACATCAGAAGCTCTTTAGTCCCTGTGGATCAACTCTTCTTCTCTATTACTACTTTATTTGTTTATTTTATTTAGTCACCCCTCCTTAGCTACTTTCATACTTGGATTTAACAAAGGTTTTGGACTCAAGGAATTTTACATACGTACGAATTTTAATTTATAACGCACTCAAAACCCTATTGATCGATCAACATATCTCTATCTCAAAAATCACTTTTAGGCCAATATAAATCTCAAAACCAATACTCAAAATCTCTGTTAAAACGATTTTAACTCATAACATGCATCCAACATATCTCATGCAATAAAAGTGCATTAAAACATGATCATTAAAAAATTCACATTTTTTTCAACTTAAAGCTAAAACATGCAAGCATAATTAGCAATATAAATCATTTTTCCCATGCATAAACACATATACAAAATCAACATTACGAGCATGACTAAAACATGGAACAATATAGAACCATTAATAGAGCAAATCCATTCTACTTCCGAGTGTAGGGAGGTTTCTAACACCATCCCTACACCCCAAACCTCTAAGAAAACGAATAAAACCCTGCAAATGAGGCAGTCCTCTACCCCTTGTCTAACTCTCACTTGCCGAAGCTAACCGACATCCTCACCTTTACCGAAACACCTCTGACTCTTGACTCCTCACATTGCCTTGTTGTTTCACAACAAAACAGACGAATTAATGCATATTGGTGCATTCAATCAACCTCTAACACGTTCCCTCACAAACTAGACACATTAACTAGACTTAAACAAACCGAAAACCTATCCGAAACACCACCAAACAACCTCCAACCCTTAAACTATGAGATCCACCTCTTTTCAACATTAAAATACTCCTCAAAACCATGATCTAGCCAACTTAAGCCAATTAACATTAACAAAACCTAAAATCCAGGAATACCTATCCGAAAACCTTTAATTCCACATTAAAACACATCAAGAGTTATTGATTTACCAATCAAAAACCATCATGTAACCCCATCGACCAGGTTTAGATGTCATCTAACTCGAATGAGCTACACAGGGAATATCGAGCTAATTCGGACACTTGCCCCGATAAACGACCCTAAAAAATTCTTTTATCTTATCGAAATGAATTAATTAGATCCTACATGTTCATGCAGGAACTGAGTTTATTTGCAGTGGAAATTATTGAAAAACGAGTTCTAATTTGAGCAAAAAAGTTTTAGGGACCTAATTGAATTTTTTTAGAAATTTAAAGTCTAAAGGTGAAATTAAGATAACCAATATTTAATTAAGTATCTTTCATGCTTGCACGTAAATTTTTAGCTTAAAAATATCTACAAGTTATTCAATTGCATGCTTAAAGTTTAGTGACTAAAACGTAAGATTTGAAAGTTCATTTTATATTATACGAACATTTTTAGTCAGGGGTATCAAAACCCTTAGACACTATTTTGAAACCAAGGTAAAATTCAAAGGGGGTATCAAAACGATGCTTAAGTGTTTTGGAATACCTTCAATTACTCAAACTATGATTTACGCGACAAGCCCGCATTTCGATACAGTTGAGAAACTGTTCTGATACCATTTGCTACTGTAAAGGTCGATATCGGAACCAGA
Organism: Abelmoschus esculentus; assembly: GCA_035048815.1. Lineage (NCBI taxonomy): Eukaryota > Viridiplantae > Streptophyta > Magnoliopsida > Malvales > Malvaceae > Abelmoschus > Abelmoschus esculentus. The sequence goes on along the minus strand of JAUCBN010000008.1, from coordinate 15,890,344 downwards.
GTGAAACGTATCAATACACCTGTGATTATCATACCACTGTTTCGAAACGAGTTCATGTGGTTTCGAAACTAGGTTTAATTTTCTAGAAAACCATTGTGTTTTTTCTAGGTATCAATATCCTATGAAGAGGTATTGAAACCTCTTGCCCAAAAACAACCATCTACTAAGGTTTCAAGCTTAAAACGTGGCCAAACATATACTAGATGCATTTATTCACCTATAGGGCATAAATCATATATTTCAACAAGATTTCTAAATGTCAATCATCCTAGTTCCATGCTCATAACACGAATTGGTAGAAATATTTATAAAAGTCATAACTCAACATTATTAGGCAAAATCAAGATTTGAATCAAAATCCAAAGAATTCAATATCATAAAAATAAACATACCAGCATGCAAGTCACAATATTCAATTGTTCAATAACCAAACATATATGTCATAAGGTTTTTCATCACCGTTGCTCTCGAAACTACTTAAGATCCAAATTTAAAAGCAATATACTTGAGCTAAAATGCGAAATATAACACTACTAACTTTCTTGCTTTCCTGGATGATCGTCTCACTTTTTATCTGCATTATAAGGAAAAGAGAGATTAAGCTTACACTTAGTGAGTAACTTATAAAACAAATTTTAACTACCTGTAATACAACCCATATTATACAGTAAAAAAATTTAAAATCAATTCATGATCAAGAAAATCACTTGTGACTATCATGACACTAATATATTCAAAAATCAACAAGTGTTCATCACATGGCATATGTCACAAAACATGCCTTACATGCTTCACTTAGCAAGGCTCTCAAAACCTTTGAGCTCGTTATTAAAACACATGTAATTCATAAATTTTCATCAAAAACAGTAAATCGTTTACACTTGCGTTTTTCACATGTTGGTTAAGTGACACGAATGGATTTACCTCCAAACGTGAGATAAATGGAAAATATGTGAATGGCATCGTACACCAATTCACACAGATTAACTATTACAATCTAAATATCCCACCTTGGTGTCAGGGATAGTTCGACATACCCGAATATGATAAAATAACAGTTAAATCACACAACACTAGGCTAACCTCTAATGCATCACTCAAGGAATTTAAAACACGTACAAATTTGTACATATAGTGCACTCACATCCTATTGATCGATCAACTTATGCCATGCCCATCATCTTAATATCCAACACAAAACAAAACCAAATGCTCAAGTTTTACAACAAAAACAGTAGCTAAATCACATGGATTCCTCTATCTCATGCACAAATTGCATAAAACGATAAAAACTATATTTTACTTATTTTGAAAATAAACCGAGGAATCATTAAAATCAATGTAAAAATGGTCACATGAGCCTTTGTTCGCATACATAAATACATATGCACAATTATATAACAAGCATGACTAACACATAGAAAAATAGCATAATATGGAAAAACCGATTTACGAGAGCAAACGTAAAAATTACTTCAGAGTACAGGGATGTTTCTCATACCTACCCTACACTCCCATCACTTTGAAAACAAAGTTAAAATACTATCGAAGTATCCCACTCTCAAATCCACTCACCGAAAATGGATTCCTTACGCAACAAGTTACCGAAACCTTACTCAATCACTTCAAACGAGATCACCTACTTCTTGCCCTATTTCAAGCATTAAAAACTAAGGATGTAGTGCTCCCAATCGCACACAACAAACCCCAATTCGTACAACCCCTTAAACCTAACAAAACCATAACCAAAACTTTCTTAAACCAACCAAGTTTTTCCTAAACCTTTAGTCCGAGATTAGAGATTTTAAAAATACTTTATAAATATCCTAACACATTAAAAATCATCTATTTAGTATCCAAAAATAGTGAGTAAAAGCCCTTGAAAGAAAATCACGATTTTTGACCGAAAACTAATTTTTTTATGAAATCGGAGTATTAAAAACGTTTATTTTAAGTCACGAACTTGAGAATTTTAGTAAAGAGCTTTATTGTTCTAGATATTCACGAAATCTCACCTACAAAATTAATCCAATCGCTTTTCGGATTTTAAAACGAGAAAAAGGCGATAAAACTAGAATTTTAAAGAGGAAAAAAATTATAATAATTATTCAAAACGAAATTAAATGAAAAAGAAAAGGTTTTTACCTTGAAAACTTTTTGAACGTTTGCCTCTAATGATGGAAAATAAAAATTAGAAAAATATGTTAGGTTTAGGATATTTAAAAAGGGTTTTAAAGTTTAAAATTGAGTTTAATTAAGTTATTTGATTTAAAATAATATTTTGGGCTTAATTAATTAAAATTTGGAAAGCCTAGACCATCTAGAATTATAATTGGATCAAAGACTATTAAAGATTCAAAGCTTTGGGATGTTTTATAAAATTGTCCTCGAATTTTCAATTTTTACAAAATGGTCAATAATTTCAAAATCTTAGGGATTCAAGAGTCACATTTCAAAATTAATTTGACCAAATTAAAATATATGTTTAATAAAGATTGTAGAATATTTTTTCTCAATTTATTTCGATTAAAAACTAATTTTTAAGTATTTAATCCGAACTAGACTAAACCGTCCCACTAACTTTTAAGCCCATTTTTTGGGCGTTACACATCAAGTATCACCTCCTTAGAGGATTTTGCCAACTATGTCTAGATTAACCAAAAGAAAAAAAAATTATCAATTAAATCCCTAGAACAGTTTAAAAACTTAATGTAATTTCAAAATCTTAGGGATTCAAGAGTCAATTTTCAAAATTAATTTGACCAAAATCAAATATATGTTAAACAAAGATTGTAGAATATTTTTCCTTAATTTATTTTGATTAAAAAGTAATTTTTAAGTATTTAATCCGAAATAAGCTAAACCGTCCCATTAACTTCTAAGCCCATTTTTTGAGCGTTACACATCAAGTATCACCTCCTTAGAAGATTTTGCCAATTATGTCTAGATTAACCAAAAGAAATAAAAATTATCAATTAAATCCTCAAAACAATTTAAAAACTTAATGTAATGAATGAAACACTTGAGAATTTCAATAAAGAACTAAAATTTCAGAGGTTTGAATGATTTCTTACCTCTAAACTTGATCCAACCTCCTTCAAATTGTAAAAACCATGAATAACAAGTTGAAAAACATAAGCATTTGAAGAGAAACTAGAAGGACTTTATGTAAATCGAAATTGAATAAAAAAAGGTAATTTGCCTTGAAGAAATTGAAGAAAAGCCTAAATCGAAACAAGAAAATTGGGAGAAGTTGAGAGAAAATACAAAGTTACATGGAAATGAGATTTGGGTGTAAAATAGGAAATATGGTTTAATTAAATCTTAATTGGTGATTAAAAGAAGTTATAAAAGTTGTTATTGGAAGGCTAGATCAGCTAAGAAAGAATGGATCAATAGCCAGTTAAGGATTCTAAGTTTTGACCTAATTAAATTTTAGTCACTAAATTAGTCCAGTTTTGAACTTACACAAATTGGTCACTAGTTTCTAAAATATCAAGATTCCGAATCTAATTTTTCAAAATTAACATTTTTAGGCCTATTTTTGGGGTGTTACAACTCTTTCTCACTTAAGAAATTTTGTCCCCGAAATTTTCATAGTGAGAAGAGACAAGGGAACTCCTCCTCCACAACTTCCTTTCACTCCCACGTGGCTCTCTTAACACGCCGATGCCACTAAAGCATCCTGACCAACACAATGTTCTTGCCATGGGGAACCTTGCTACTAGAAGCCAAGATCTCAAGAAGCTCCTAGTCGTAGGTAAGATTCGGATTAAGTTCAACCTCTTGCACCGGCATAACATGCGATAGATCCGATCTAAACCTCTGAAGCGAGGATAGCCCAATGATCTGATAAACCTAGGACTAATCTTACCTTTCCTTCTAACCTCACCAACTCCTTTCTTTCCATAGAGAACTTTCTAGAACACCTTCTTACCCACAAAAATCTCGACCTCTTTACTGATAAGTGCTATACTCACTATCACTTTCTACACTTTTCATGGGCATTTATCATAAATTCTACAACTACTTGGACCAATGTATATACTTAATGTGACATATTTAGGGAGATGTTATTAAAGATCAAATTTATAGAAAAGGCATACTTTACTACATTTTTATGTCTGTGCATGAACAAGTATTACCACGACAGCAAACTGAGGCCGAGGCAGGACCTGATGCCGAGGCAGCAGAGGACAAATGGCAATATGGCTGGAAAACTAAGGAGAAAAATGAGGAGAACATTGCTGGACAAGAAGCCCAATGATCGGAGCTGGACAACACAAGGAAAGCCCAAAGACAAGGCCACGCGGGAAAGCCTTCTAGAAGAATTAAACTTTAAAATATTTAACCTATGTACATGACTTGTTCCTTAATCCAAGTTGTATTCTACTTAGAAAAGGTTTTCCCTAGGTCAAGCCTATATAAGGCATAGCCATCCAAGAGAATAAGAGAGCCAAATTTTAGAGAGTTCACCCTAGGAATAATTCTTCCCATCATGTTCTAAGCTTTCTTAGGGTTTAGGTGAAGATTGTTGAGTATTAGTGAGAAGAGATTGTATCTTGTTCTTGTTTTAATGCAATAAAATATCAAAGTTTGTTTACTCTTTGCCATTCTTTGTTCTTACATCCAAACTCGGGAGAGAAGTTTGTAATTAATCTATTTGTCTAGACTCGGGAGAGTTAGACTCACGAAAGGAGTAAGTACGGTATTTGACTTGATTGGAAAAATACTAACTCGGCCTAGGGATAGGTTGGAGTTTTAGCGGCTAAAAGAAGTGTGAGATTGGTTGTTGGTTATAATTGATTAACGCCGGGAGGTATCATCAACAGTGTTTTGACTTAGGGATAAGTGGAGCCATCAAAGGATACTTTGCCGAACTTTGGTAAATCTGCCCAAGAGCAAGAGATTGTCGCGGCAAAGAACACTACCGCTGCCAAAGATAGTAATCTGCAGTACTACCGAGGCAGTGTAGTGAAATGGCATTGGATAGAAACAGATCAATCAAATCCACTATATAACACAATTGGATCCTGCCCTCTTTCTCAATTTGATCTCCTTTTATTTAGTTTTTCTTAATTATTTTATTTAGTCAAAAACTCATCTACTTATGTTTTTATTTCTTTTTACAGAGCAAGAAGACTGAAGATGACATATTAACTACACCAATCCCTGTGGAGACGATGTTCGATAATACTTATCACTTATTACTTGTGACGTGTTCATTTACACTAAAATTGTGCATATATAGAACTCATCACTTACACTGAAGATCGATAATCAACTTCTAACAATCTACAGCGGTTTTCAACGATCAATATTGAACTTTACCTACTTATTAGCATCCTCTAACCAACTAGGCAATAAGACAAACCTCTCACCAGTCTTTGCCCAACCCAACGACGTACAACACCTTCTATCAAACATAAACCCCAAACAGTACCACCTAGATACACGCCTACTAAACACTACTATAGGCAAACTTCACTAACTACAACCACCTTTTCCAAGAACCTTTGAGATCTACGATGCAACACTTTAACATATCCTACAAGATCTAGATAACCCGCCGGTGGATGATAGCAAACTCAAAACTCAAACGAGAACCCAATGTTGCCTTAAAAAATAACAGAAAGAACATAATACACTGAGAGAAGCCTTGCACATACAATAACTGATCCACCAACACCAATAGGGTAACCTTTTTTTTGATTGCCAAGAAATCCTGCCACAAAACTCAAAAGGATCCTTTCCCACTTTTATCTTGCACAATTAGCGATAACAACAACCTCAAAGAAAACTAGTGCTCAACCTCAACTTGACAACAATCTAAGCATCCACCTATAACTCAGCCATATCTAAAATAGACCCACCTAATAGTACTCGCTCTTACCCCTAACACCACTTATTACAACCAGATGCATAACAAAATGACTATTATGCGCCTCGGTCAAGATATCGTCTCAACTCAATACCATCTAACACAATCATACGACCATTAAATCACTAAAGACTATCAGCACAAAAACCAAAATCCGTCAACATAATCTCAATTATGCCCTGCACACACAATAACATAAAATGTCCATTAACTACTCACTTTAGGTCAACTCAAACAAGGATGATCTAACCCACAACTCCGCCACTGAACCACTTCCACCGATAAACTTAATCGAGAAAAATTTGTCGGTAACCCCGCAACAACCTTATGATTCAAAACCCCCGCAACAACCTTACCTTACCTCGGATGATATGCACCCGACAAGTCGCAAAATTTAAGCAACTCAAGCCATCTTCATTAACCAAGATTCAACATTTTTCTGGTACATAAAGCACTTCTAACCTCTATGCTAGTTCTCAACACCATGATCACCTTAAAGACAGTGCCTCCAACTTAAGGCAAAGACATCATAGCCAAATTATCGTCGTTCGTCAAACTTCGTCACCCATACACTATTAACTGCATGGATGCAAATTCACAACCCACAACTATTCTCCCCTACAATAACTTACAGACAAGACCAACATACGAAGCAACACTGCAACCAACAAAAACTTTTCCCCACTCATACAACAACAAGACCACAACTTATGTCAAAACCTCCTTTAACATGCTGAAAGCTTGTTGCTTCGCTTCTATCTACTCAACCTAACATTTTTTCAACAGCTTCATCAAAGCAACAATGACATAGGAAAAAAAACAATCACAAACCGACGAAAAAAACCCAACAACAGAAGAACCCACAACCTCCACTTTCCGTAGACTTATATAGCTACCTTCCGCTTATCACACGATTAGGGAACACTACCCCCTCAAGCCCGAACTCACACTTACTTATCTCAACCTATGACTGATCATCCAACAAAGGTTATAAAACTACCCAACGATACCTATCACACTACTCCTTAGTACAAAAGTACCCAAGGACATCATCTACCAACACCACAAAAACCTTACCATAAATCAAGTTAAACAAACTTAACTCCCCAAGAATACGACAAGAGCATTTTCCACCCCAAACAACATAAAAAAATTCTTAATGTCCAAACAAGTACGATATACAAACCTTAGGATCTTAGAGGCAAAACACTAGATCAAAATACCCCCGACCTAACCATTCATGGATGACACTCCCAGCTCTTCCAACACCTTCACAACCATTCCACACCAAACAGAGGATACCAGGTGATATTCCCACCTAACACAACGATAGACCAACACCTCTTAAACAAAATCCACTCCAAACCTCTCCTAAAAAATACCCAAACATTTACACTCTATCTACCCATTCTAGATGTACCTTTCCCTTAAACTTTGTCTCATCATACACCATACAATCACAACACATAACCTTCATAACTTTCAAGCTCCTACTGAAGAAACCTTGTTGAACTCAACTTAGCACTCTTACCTCAACAACAAACCCCAAACCATTAACAAGCTTAGGGTACTCTACTTGGGTTCAACCATACACAATTTTATTCCGCTAAACAATATTTATCCAGGATCACATCCAAACAAAAAAGGTAACTCAACCCACGACACAAAAAGCTTATCACCGATATAGGACATCTCCCAAACACCTTTTAATCTCCACGATTTCACCCTAAAAGAATTGACCATAACACAACTTCTACCTCCAAGAAAAATATTCGCAAGTATGGACAAATATATACATGATTCTCTATATATCACCCAAGATGCCTATGCAAGTGCATACAAATGTAATCTCTAATTTCATGACCAAGAATGCACACTTGTCCTACAATATTTAACATATTTATACATATAATTGCTTTTATACTATGTATGACTATTGTCCACACCCACAAATAATATTCTCAATACAAAAACTTCAACTTAAAACTTAGATTCATCCTAGTATACAAAGGTTACCCACCAACAAAACAACCCAAACATCTCTAGTATATTTGATTCATCCTGTACACAAAACACTCCAAAGCCCCAAAATCACCTATTATGGTGTAGCCACAATTTATCCACGGATGTAACAAACTCTTAGACCAAACCGACCACCCTCGCTTCAGATGACTTAAACATCCGACACGATACCCAACATCGTTCAACCTCACAAACACTCTAATGGAAACCAATTGCCAAAAACTCACAAGCGAGGATAAGGTCACTCTAGTTCAAAAACAACTTACACTCAAACACAATCAAGGATCAAGTTAACTCAAGATTCGGCACCATAAATTAGAAACACAACAATAACCTACCCTGAGCTTTCTGATCCCCCACAACTCCTCTATCAAAAAATATCAGCTCTCTTTTCGATCGCATACCATAAAACAATATGTATTTAACATATAACAACATTTTACAAAATTGATAGGTCAATGCGATACATGTCCCAAGTAACTCAAGTACATTATAAATAATTTCTTAGTAGTAGTAATAGCAATGGGTGTCCAAATTAACCCCCAACAACACATATTCAATCATTACATAGTACAACCATTGAATATGAATTATCAACATCAACATAACAAAATATAAGATAATCATTGTGCAAAGCAAAACCAGTAATCCATGCCATACCATACTCAATCCACTCTATCTAGCAACAACGATCATATTTACACGTCTTTATAAACCAATGACAATAATAATGTAGCAAGGTTTAATCATGTTTGCAAAGACCGTGCCTTTCAACTAAAAGCATCATTAGCATATTATAGCATAAATCAAACACCGAGCATAGATAAACAACCAACCAACACACAGGCACATCTACATATCCCAAAATAAACTAAACATGACTCTGATACTAACAAATGTAACTCCCTTAACCTGGTCTAAATGAAAAACGACTCGAATAGATTATATAGGAAATCTCGAAACAAGTCCGGAGACTAGATCCGGTAAATAAACTTTTTTTCTTTTTATCTTGTCTAAAGGCATCATTAATTTCATAAGTTTTCATGCATATCTCGTATTCAATTCCAGTGGATACGGATATCAAACGAGTCCTAATTTGAATCAATAAGCAAAAAGGACCAAAACATAATTTTTAAAGCTTGTGGACCCAATTTGAAAATTAAGATTACCAACTTGAAATTAAGTTCATTACATACTTAATGGTGAAATTTCAACTTAAAATGATGACCATAGCTCGTCTAATCAAGCATACAAGATTCAGGAACTAAAACATAAAGAATCAAAACTTTATTTAGACAATTAACTAACTTACTGACATTGGGATTCGGTACGGGTATGATGGGTATCGGTATGCCAATATGGCAATTACTCGTATCGATACTTTTTATTATCTATATTGGTACATTGGTTTATAAATATGCATTTACATATTCATTTACATGTACTGGTACACAAAGGTAATCTAATATGCACAACCAAATTTAAGGGGAAGTTTCGATACGTAGATTACTCGTATCAGTATGTTGATTACCCGTGTCAGAATGCAGATTACATGTATCAGTAATCTTGCATATTCAAGTAGCTCGTACCAATATTAGTTATCTAGTATTGATCTCCTACACTAATTTACACCTTAATCACCTATGATTAATCCTTTAAACGCTACCACAACAATCCAAAAACTTATTAAAAACATCATAAACAATATTAAGCCTTCAAGCATCCACAAATAACCATTAAGCATGCTACCATCATAGGTAAATCCAACTACTACACTAGATACATTAACAACCTAATTTCATAACAAAATTCATGGCATTCAACACATCTGCACTAAATGATTTTATGCTAACTTCATCATCATTGATTCAAACCTCAAGCGTACAAATTCGTACAACATCTACAATTCATATCACTAAACCAACACTTGTAACATTGACATTGAAGTCCCTTTACTCTCTCACTACTACTAATATTATAAAAGACATAGTTGAGCAATAGATCGATAAGTACATTGAATCTTGCTTTTCTTGGCTGCCTCAACCTCATTTCTTTAAATTTGAAGGTAAAAGAGAAGGTAAGCATAAGCTTAATGAGGGTTAAAAACATTAGGAAAACAACCTATGCAATGCAACCCATAATCCGTCAATAAAATACATTAAAACACGTCATGTCATGCTCAATGCAACAATCTCAACATGGTTTTTAAAATTAAAACATAGTCTCAGCAAGTGTCATTTATTTCATGCCTCTCAAGGCATAAATCTCACGTCTTACATGCTTTGAAAACAAAAATTCTTATAATCATTTAAAGGCACATGCATCTCATATAAATCTCAAGTCTTACATTTTACCAACATAGCAATGCTTAAATCACATGCATCTCAATGCAAAAATTTCAAGTCTTACATGCTACTAACATAGAAATACTTAAACCGCATACGTACCAATACAAAAATCTCAAGCCTTACATGCTATTAGCATAGCAATGCTTAGGTTATTCTCATATGCTCATAACATTGCACAAAACATCGGTACAACATATGTATGATACCATATGCAAATCATTATAAAACATTACACTTGTAATTGAAAACCATTTTTAATATATATTGGCATTGTGATTCGAATAGGCTTACGATTCTCCAAATCATTGGGATATACGAGCAAGTGTTGGCTTGCGGTTCTCTAATACTCGTATTGGCTTGTAGTACTCCAACACACATGATGGCTTGTGGTACTCCATCATTTCTCTACACCTTGGTGTCCGAATTGGATTGCGATTCTCCAATCGAATGCGATGTTCTTGCAGTACTCCTATCACCTAACATATGGTGGTTGCACTCCATAGCTACACTCAAGGAATTTTACACACATACGACTTTTGATTTATGGTTCGCTCTAGACACTATCGATCGATCACCTTATTTTTATCTCAACAATCATTTCTAGAGCAATATAAGTCTCAAAACTAATGCTCAAAAACTATGTTAAAACAATTTAATTCACAGCATGCGTACCATGTATTTCATGCATTAAAAGTTCATTTGAACATCATATTCTCTTCAATTCAAAGCCAAAATATGAGAGCTTAACTAGCATTATAAATCATCTTTTTTCATGCATAAACACATGCAAAATCAGCATTACGAGTATGAGTAAAACATGGCAAAACATGGGATGATATGGAACCATTAAGAGAACAAATTCATTAAACTTATTTCTGAGTATATGGAGGTTTCTCAAAACATCCTTACACCCTCAAACCTATGAGAAAACAAGTAAAAACCTATCGATGAGGTAGCCCACTCACCCTTTGGGTAACTCTTACTTGGCGAAGCCAACCGATACCCTCGTCTTTGTTGAACCACATTCGACTCCTAGCTCTGTACCTTGACTTGCTATTACACAACAAACATAGAGGGATCAATGCATATCGGTGCACTCAATCAACCTCCAATACGTTTCTTCACACACTAACCCCTTTAACTACACTTAAACAAATCAAAAACATATCTGAAACTCCACCAAACAACATCCAGATCTTAACCTACGAGATCCACCACTTCTCAACAATAAAACACTCCCCAAAACCATGACATAACCCACTTAAACCAACAACAAAAACGCAAACACAACCATCCAAACAGGTCACAAACTAAGGATTTAAGCCAAATAACATCAACACAACCTAAAATCCAGGATTACCTATCCAAAACCTTTAATTCAATTTTAAATCACTTCAATAATTATTGATTTGCTAATTGAAAATCATCAGGTTTCACCTTATTACATAATTTTATCAATTATGTTAAGTTAACCAAAAAAAATAAAAATTACCAATCAAATCCTAAGAACATAAAAAACTAAAAGTTCAAAGTTTTGAATGATTTCTTACTTCTAAATCTGATGCAACCTCCTTCCAATTGTAAAAACCATGAAAAACATGTTGCAAAGCATATACAATCAAAGATAAATAAGAAAGAACTGATTTAAAACGAAATTGAAAAAAAAAAGTAATTATCCTTGAAGAAAAGCTTGATTCGAAACAAGAAAATTAAGAGAAATTGAGAGAAAGTAGAAAGTTACGTAAAAATGATATTTTGGTTTAAAATGAGAAATACAATTTAATTAAATCTTAATTAGTGATTAAAATTTGTTATTTGAAGGTTAGATCAACTAAAAAAGATTGGATCAATAGCATTTAAGGATTTTATGTTTTGACCCAATTGCATTTTAGTCACTACAAGAATCCAGTTTTAAAATTTTACAAACTAGTCACTAGTTTTCAAAATGTGAAGATTCTGAATGTAATTTTCCAAACTTGATTTGACCAAAGTCAAATATAGTCCAAATAAGAATTTTAGAAAACGTTACTATATTTTATTTCCTTCAAAAATCATTTTATAATATTTAAATCCTGAAACTAGCCTAATTGGCTCAATCGGTTCAACCGAACATCCAACCCAACCTCTCTAACTTCTAGGCCTATATTTGGGACGTTACAATTAAGATGTATAATCATGTACAAAAGACCGTGATTAACTATTCAAACTCAATAAATTTGATTAATCTCATTTTAGGACCGTTTTGTTGAGTTTAATATGTATATTTCTAAATGAGCTTTATAGTAAATCCATTAAAATTTCAATAGAGTAAAAAGTTCTAAAATTCCGGTTAAATTGTATAATCTATTTCAAAAGCCCATAATTAAATTTTTAACATAGAAAATTTTATTTAATCTCAATTTGTGGTAGTTTTGATGGGTTTATTGTTCTAAAATATTATTTTATTTTTTCACTTTATTTTTTCATATTATTTTTTTCATTTTGTTATTATTATATCATTACGTACTGTAAAATTATAATATTAATAGTATTATGTTTCATTATTTTTTAATATAGTATTATGTTTTGTTATTAGAAATAATATATCATTATTTTTTATTACCAATATTATGTTAGTTTTGTTTATGTTCGCTATTATTATATTACATATGTAACGTATAATATGTTAGCATCACATTTTGTATATTATAATATTACTTTGTAGCTCGTATCATTGTTTTTATGCTTTAATAAATAATTTTATATGTTATTTGTGATTTAATATTTGTACGCGCATACAACGGTTATATCTTGCATTAGTGTTTCTTATTCTGGTATATTTTATTGGGAGTTGTTGAGTTGATCAATCGATGGTCAAGAGGGGGTGAATTGGTTATTTAAAATTTTGTTGGAAGATTTTCGGTAAAAATTGAAAAATGAAGAACAAGAGATTTATAGTGGTTCAAGCTTCGGAACAAGCTCTACATCCACTACCTTAGCTCCCACTAAGGATATTGAAACCAATTCACTAAATGAATTCAACCTTTTCTGGGTTCAAGGGATAACCTTTACAAGCAAGTCAATTTTCTACCCAAAATTGACTTGATCCTCACAAAGAAATACAAAGGATAAGAGTGGGCTAAAAATGAAATCTCTCCCAAGATATATGTACCCCAATTACAGAATAACTCTCCCTAAACTCAATTACAAAGAATAAAAATGAATTTTAGGAGCAAAAGATTTGCAATGAGGTGCTTTGGAGTTGAATTTGTGTGTTTTGATGTTGCTTGAGGATCAATAGTTGTTAATGTTGCTTCAGAAGCTTCATTTTATACATTCTCATTGATTTCTAACCGTTGTGGTTGTTGGAACTTGAAATAAATATGTTAGACCTTCATCTTACCGCAATAAATGCACTTCTATAGCCATCGGTATCGATACTCGAGGTACCTGTTTCGAAACAGGCCACAAAGAGAAAGAACTGTTGTGCATTTAATAGGGGTGTATCGAACCATGGTTCGATATCAATTACAATCTGTGAAGGTTGATATCAATACGTGTTCTAAAACATGTTAACCGCCATTTAAAGCTTCAAATACCTCCAACAGTCGACTCATTTAAATCTAAAATAGTCGTTGGGATTTTTGAGGTATCTATACTGGTATCGAAACAACCCTTTATAATTTTATAATATTTAAAAATTAAGCTCTGGTTCGATACTTATTTCGAAACAGATGTTGGCAGTAACGTTTTGATGAAAAAAGGTATTGATGTTGGTATCGATACTCGTTCTTTGACTCAAAAATATTTTCTGAAAAACAAGAGGCGGTATCGATACCTGTTCTAGGGGTATCGATACTCTCGTGTAAAAACACTTAGAAAATTATTTTTAAAGTTCTTGGTTTGACTTGGAAACAAAAGTTTGACTTAGAGACTTAAAAATTTATTATAAAATAGTCATTTATCATAATTGTTATATCAAAATTAATTTTAGTTTTACAGGAATGATATTCCGGTTTTGGGTGTCATCTCTATTGAATTATTGTGAATTTTAGGTCTTTAAAATTATGCTTTTTAAATTAAAAATTAAATTAACCTAAATTTTATATTTTCTTAAATAATTATAATGCGAACCTTTAGTTACTAATTTTTGGATATTGTGGGGTGTTAATCTTTCCTCAAATGTAACCAACTCCTAGACCCAAAATTTTATCTGGTTTATTTTTGGTGTTCGATCTATCCTTCTAAAACGATCTAAGGGATGCAAATCATCTTTTTAAAATTTAACGATATTCTATTAGGAGTGACATCTCAGTCTACGGGTATCATCTTCTTTAGATACAAAATTTTCAAAAAACAGTCGCTACAACTGACATCTCTATTTAGGTTATAGGGTGTAGAATTTAAGAGTTATGATTATAATTTTGAGTTTAAGGTTAAGAGTTTAAGTTTTAGGGTGTTAGTGTTAAGAAATTATGTTTTAGATTTTATAATTTAAATATGAAGAGTTGTGTATGATTTTTTTACAAAGTTTGTGTAAAAGAATAATCGTAATTAGATATGTTCATTTTTTAAAAAATATTCTAGTGTGAATATAAGATTGTTCATTAATCTTAATTTTTTAATGACACACAACATGTGTAGACGAACTACTCAAACACCAAAACCTTAATACAGAACTACTAAACTCAACTTGCACCAGATAAAAATTAATAAAAGTATTACACATAATATATTAGTTATTAATAAATCAGATTAGAGACCATAAAATATATAACTTAAACTCTAACTCTTGTATTCTAAACTTTAAACCATAAAATATATTCCAAAACCTTAAAACCTAAACATCAATTCTAATACTTTAAACCTTAAACCCTAACATTTAAACTCCAAAAAATAAAAATTATGAAAAACAATATGCTTAAAATTTTTCCCTTCATTTTGATCATAACTTTTAATAGTTACTCAAAAAATATTAGTATGTGTGTAATAACTCATTTTTACCCTCTCTTAAATATGGTAATTAGTATTTAATAATGTCATTTTTTAAAAAAAACACTACTAATTTTTATTAAATTCATAGAAGAATTATAATTATATCTCAATCAATAAGCAAAATATTTGGATTAAGCAATCCAAAAATTATTACAACTTAAAAACAAAGAAAAATAAAAATTTCTATGGAGAAAAACATACTAATAAATTCAAAAGCTTCCTGAATCTCCTTGTCTTTGTCCAAACGAAACGCGTAATGGAGAAAGGAGTTGTAGGCGATCCAAACTATCATGCAAAAGGTACCATTACCAGAATTGCTTCTATCGACAAACAATCATCAATCGAGTGGGGATAAATCTTTTCAAGTGACCACTGACAAAAACATAAATCAAAAACTAAAATCGATTGAATTTCTATGCGAACAACAACCGAACGCTAGGTATATTGCAACACGCCATAAAGACAGACGAAATAAACCCTCAAACAAAAATAAAAACATGTCATAAGGATAAAATAATACACAAAATATATCTCAAATCTTCTTTTTTAGATTTAATTGAGCCTTTTTTTTTTACAGGTGAGGCGGTGTAGTAGCGCGATCACTGTTGTTGGGCGGTGATCGGCTACATGAACTAATAGGAGAGTGCGTGGCGATCACGCGACAGGTTAAACACCGCGTGTGACGGCCATGCGACAGACCAAATGTTGCAAATGGTGGTCACGTGCAGTGATCTTGTAACCCTCCGACCCAGTCTAGACGTCACCCGACTCGAACGAGCTGCACGGGAAATACTGAGGCTAATCGAGAGAACCGCCTCGATAATCAACCTTAAAAAAATTTCTATCTTGTCTAAATGCATTAATTAGATCATATAGGTTCATGCAAGGATTGAGTTCCTTTGCAACGAAAATTAATGAGAAACGAGTTCTAATTTTAACCGAACAGGCTTTGGGGACCTAATTATAATTTACCAAAAAATTATGTTCAAAAGGTGAAATTAAGATTACCATTATTAACTTAAGTATGTTTCATGCATGCACGTAAATTTCCAGGATAAAATAAGGTCTACAGATTTCGATAGGCCTTCGATATCTCAAAAGATTGCCCGCGTGTCAAGCCCACGTTTTGATATAGCCATGACCCCGTATCAATACCATTTGAATCTGTAAAGGTTGGTATTAATACCAAAACCAAGGGTATCGAAATGTCTGCTTAAGATCGTTGAACTATTTCAAAACCAATTCTTGTGGTTTCGATACCCAGGCTTATTTTCTAGAAAACCATCGTTTGTTTGTCTAGGTATCGATACCCTATGAACATGTATCAAAACCTCCGCCCAGAAAAGTGAAGAAAACACCTGTTACATGCCTTAATCGAAAATCCAATGTTCTCTAGATGCGTATAATATCTTATAGGCATAAACCACACTTCTAACATCAACTCTAGATGCATAGTCACCTAATTCCAAGGCAAAGAACATAATTCATAAACATAAATCAACAAAAATATCCATGGCATCACAAATTTCAAAATGTCATAATAATTCAAATAACTCAATATCATCATAAGTTCAATAACAAAGGTTTCAAAACAAAACTTCAAACTCAATAATTCTCTAATTCATTGCTCTCAACTAATTAGGTTCATAACTTTAAAAAATGCATACTTGAGCTAAAGAAAATACTAAAATAGGTACGAGTGAGTCCTTTGCCTTCTGATTGCTTCCAACGATTACTTATCTGCATTGCAAGAAAAAAGAGAGTGATTAAGCTTAAAGCTTAGTGAGGGTAATAAAACATTTAAAAACAACTCTTGCAATGTAGCAAATATAAACACAAATATATAAAAGTAAAAATATGTCATGCTTCTTTAAAACAAGGTAACCATGGCCATCGGTGCCAACGATAAAAACAAAAAGTGTTATCAAGAATCGTGTCCCACACGCCAACATAAAAATACTAGTAAATCACTTTAGAAGTTATCTCATACTTTTTAAGCAAAACGAGTCTAATATGATGTTCACCTAGCAAAGCTTAATAGAACATGACACTTACAATTTCAAATAAAAAACATAAATTATATGGGTGCTAGTGATCCTTTTTGTACTACTCCAAATCGTTAGGATAAACGGGCAACCGCATGATAGTACTACTCCTAGAGCATGCGAATGTTGATATTAGTCTCAACATGATAAATCTCACCTTGGTGTCCAGTGACAGTACTACTCCTATTGTACAACATTAGAGTAAAGTCAAAATGCATCACACAAGGATTTTTTACACATACGACTTTTTAATGTTTATAGTGCACTCTAGATTCTATTGATCAATCAACTTATCCCACAAGATTCATCACTTAACTAGCCAATATGTATATAAAAAATCAATGCTCAACTTAATTCAAAACAAAATTAAACACAAATATCCCATTCTTTTAAGCATCAAGTGCAAAACTGGTAAAATCATATATAATACATTTTTGAAAAATAACCCTGAGAGCATCAATTGTATGTCAAAACTTCATGAAAACAGTAATGTGAGCATCAATTAACATGCATATATCAGTATGCAAAACAATTAAAAAGCATGACAAAATTTCATAATAAAACATAGAGTAACATGGGAACCCTTTTGCGAAAACTTAAACTTTACTTACTTATGAGTATAAGGAGGTTTTTCACACCTTCCATACACTCTCAAACCTCTATAAAAAAAGTTTAAAACACTGTCGAAGTAGCCACTCTCATAAACCACTCATCGATAACCGTTACTTGCTCGTCAAGCCACCGAAACGAACTGAAACACCTTTAAACGTGATCTCCTAACTCTTGTCTTGTTTCAAGCATCAAAACCAAGGGGTTTAATGCTCATAAACACACAAAAGAAACACTTAAGTCAGATCCCTACACAACAACCTTTAAAACCTATCAAAACCTAAACTGACAACTTTCCGAAACAAACTGAACTTCACCTAAGCCTATAGCCCGGGATTTAGGATTTTAAAAACACTTTATAAACATACTAATACATTAAAACTCATCCATTTAGGATACAAAAACAATGGGTAAAAATCTTTGAACGAAAATTAAGATTTTTAACCGAAAAAAACGATTTTTTTGAAATCGAAGGATTAAAATGATTTCTCCAAGCCAAGAAATTAGAAATTTCAGTAAAGAACTTTATTGTACTAGAGGTTGACAAAATCTAACCTCCAAAATTGATCCAATTTCTTTTCGGGTTTTAAAAATGGAAAAATGATGAGGAAACGAGAAAATTTAAAGAAGAAAAGTTGTAATAATTATTGGAAACAAAATTAATTAAAAAAGAATGTGTTTTTACCTTGAAAACTTGATGAATGACTGCCTCCAATGAGGGGAAATGAAAATTAGGAAAATATGTTATGTTTAGGTTAATTAAAAAGGTTTTTAGAGTTTAAAATTAAATTTATTTAAGTTATTTGAATTAAAATAGAATTTTAGGCTTAATTAATTGAAATTAGGAAAGCCTAGATCAACTAAGATTATAATTGGATCAAAGCCCCTTAAAGATTTAAAGTTTTAGGTTGTTTTATAAAATTATCCTTGAATTTTCAATTTTTACAGAACGGTAACTAAATTCAAAATCTTAGGGATTCAAGATTAAATTTCCAAAATTGATTTGACCAAAGTCAAATATATATTAAATGAGGATTTTAGGATATTTTCCCTCAATTTATTTCAATCAAAAACTAATTTTTAAGTAATTAATCTCGAACTAGGTTAAATCGGCTAAACCGGCCCAATAAGTTTTAAGCCTATTTTTGGAGTGTTACAGAACTGACAAGCACAGTAAGAAGCGACGGCTAGAAGAGATGGAAGGTTTACAGATTATTGATTTTGGATATGGGTTTAATTTGTTAGTGGGTTAGGTTAATGGATTTTGTAGGTTGGTGGGTATTTTTAATTGGGTTTGTATATTGAGTCATACGGTGAAAATAGGTTACTACAACAATGTTGATATTTCGTATAGAGATTATGCATTTATTTTGAAAATAAGTACCATCTAAGCTTTATTTAAGTCAAAGTAAACACAAAAGTTTCACAAATATTACAAAAGAAAATAACAGAAAGTAGAAGACACATACTCATATGATTCATAGATCATATTGACAATAATTTGGATAAAATAATGGATTACAATCGCTAAAATAAAAGGGTTAAAACAAAACCCCAACATATTCTCAACATTTCGAAAAGCTATGACGGGTCTATATTCCTTCAATCTTCGGAGGCAACCAAAAGAGTTGAAATCGATACATCCTCCACCCAAAGTGTATCCTCGTGGTTGGATTTTCCAACAAGAGACATCACATGTGCTAATTTATTCCCATTTTTATCGGTGAAAGTAAAACGACATCTCAAAAAAGCTCTTGATTTTTGTTTTGCAACGACTATTATTATATCATATTAAATAATAATAATCATTTATGAATCATTCCCATTTCGTATAGATATTATGCATTTGTATGTGTATTTGTATGTATTTTTTTACGAATATGTGTATCTAATACGTGATATTATTATTATATCATATTAAATAATAATAATAATCATTTATGAATTTGGTTTATGTTTTGCAGGCTTAGGAGCCCATTTACAGCGCACAGACCAAGTCTCAATAGACCTATTGTAATGCTAACCCAATAGACCCAACATAGTAGCTCGATTTGCAAAGACCCGTTACAAGATCCAATTTCGGTCTATCTTACCCGACCCGACATGTTAACCTAGACCCGACCCAATACAAAATCTTAGAGGACAAGCTCTGCAACAGTCGCCCTCAATGCAAGCCATTGAATGAAGAAGTTAGACGATCCAGATTTTACCTTTACTAGAGTTTGACTGTCATATGCCCAAAGTTTGAGTTTCCATATAAGCGTGACAGTCACGCACGACCTCTTAACTTCTCGATCTCGCCACCACTATACGGTCATCGCGAATACCTGCAGAAAGAAAGAATGCATTGGACATAAAAAGGAGGAAAACAATGATTTTGTATCTAAAAAATGATAAATAAAAATGATAATATATATGAATCAGGTATTTTTTTAAAAGGGGAGATTGATGAGAATAGAAAAGTTCTTTTAAGAAAAAAATTATTCTCTAGTATTATTTTCCCCCTCCCTACGTCAATCTTGTTTTGTATATATATCACCAGATAACCAAGTAATAAAAGAAGAAAATATAAAAAGAGAGAGGGGTTAAGAGAAT
Source organism: Abelmoschus esculentus (assembly GCA_035048815.1). NCBI lineage: Eukaryota > Viridiplantae > Streptophyta > Magnoliopsida > Malvales > Malvaceae > Abelmoschus > Abelmoschus esculentus. Next base: position 15,869,870 of record JAUCBN010000008.1, on the reverse strand, counting down.
TTCCTGAGCATTTGATGTTCCACCACCGGCAATAAACCCTTTACGGGTGAGCCTTTGCGAAGGAGTGAAGCTAAAGGGGTTTATTTTGGGGATTTTTGGGGTTGAGGTTCTTGTTTTTTTGACTTTGTTTCCGGTTTTTCGGTACCTTAAAGTCAGTCGATAACTACAAAGATAACTTATGGCCGAAATTTTATCGAAACCAAAGCCTTCACTATGACTTTGGGGTGGAATCCAGTGACCATGGATCTCTGAGTTTTGGTTTTTTTGAGAAGGTTTAGAGCCTTTTTGAAGAGAAAGATAATTGAAATAGGGAAAAAAAAAAATCAACTGGTTAGGTTTTCATATAGGTGAGGTTCTCTAAATTTTGGGTTATTGGCAATATAATCTCTCCGTCCTAACTTTTTAGTACAAATGGGGTCTCTGCATGGGTTTTTTACAATTCCAGTCCCTCTGCTTTTAAAATTTCTTGTCAAATGTCAATTACTTTTACATGATAAAATTACATCCTATGCCCTTCTAATGTCTTTTCAGCTTTCAATTAAGTCACAGAAATCATTTTCTTTATTTTAATATGACCTAATTATTTCTCTTTTTCTTAATTCAGTCCCTGCAGCTTAAGTATTTTATTTGCTTTTTTATTTTGTTTTTATCATGTTTCCTTTCAAAGTATGTGATTCGTGAACCTTTTGTTTACTCTCCATGTATTTCTATCTTGTTACTTTGTCAATTATGATTTTATTTTGAACGTGGTTGTATGATTAATCATGTGTTAGTTTTGTTTTTATGCATTAAGTTTAGTCATTAATCGGATTTGGTTCCTTATTTTATTACGATTATGTTTCCATAAATGTATATTTAATTTTGTTCAATCTCGTTAAATCTTGTTAGCTTTTCATATGCTACCTTGTTAGGTTACATGTTAGTGTGCAATCTTTACTTTTGGGTGTTAATACTAGGGACGTAAAAACAATTAATCGGATGAATTTCAGGTCGAATATTATCAGGTCAGGTAAAATTGGATACAAGTTGGTTGATTTGATGTTTTGACTAGATTCGGGTCGAGTGCGAATCCATTTCAAGTGAGTCTTTTTTTAGGTTGGTCCATTTCAGGTCGGGTTCAAATGGTTCGGATCCAAATCAGATAATTGGCAATTTTATTTTAGGTCGTGTAGATTTCAGGTTGGGTGTATTTCAGGTCATGTTCATTTTAAGTCAGTTTTATTTCAGGTTGAATTAATTCGGATTTTAAGTTCATATTAATTAAAATTATTAAGTTTGAGTTTGATATAAATAAGTAATTAAATAATTATTTAATCTCTAATGTCTTTAACTAGCATGAATCCCATTAAAAATAAATATTACATACTAGACTAAACACAAATATCATCAAGTGATTCATATCTTAAAAATTAAAAAGTAATATGAAATAAATATTAGACTAGAAAAAGAATAAATTTTTAAATTAAAAAAGATAAATATCAATAAAATAAAATATCATCTTATTAAAAATACTAAACTAAATTAGAAAAATAAATAATAATCAATTTAAAATAATAAAAAATTGTTCAGATTATTATTTCACCATACTAACACTTTTTTGGTGGTGTGTGAGTGGGTTCATATAGCATGCATTAGAGATATCGATTCATTAGCTAGTTGTATAAACAATGGTCATAAACTAAAAGGTGTGATATACAAGTAGAAGACAATATGCCAAGATGGATCATATTCGAGAAGACTCAGTACGCGATCAGATTTGGTATTCGAGAAGACTCAGTACAAGATCAAAGTTAATGTTCGGGGAGATCGAGTACCGGTAATACAAGGGTATTTTAGAAGACTTCAAGTATGATGCACGTCTACCAAAATTAAGGTATCTTAATTGTTGTCAGGAGAATGGTTACAACATCAACAATAGGAGGATATGATGTTTTGCTACACCATTCCAGTAAGCGAAAAGAGGTTTGTCCTTATATTGGGTTCAACAATTATTCAAGCTTAAAGTCGGGTTCAACAATTATTCAAACTTCAAGTCGGGTTCAACAATTATTCGAGTTTCAAGTCGGGTTCAACAATTATTCAAGCTTCAAGTCGGGTCCAACAATTATTCAAGCTTCAAGTCGGATCCAATAATTATTCAAGCTTCAAGTCAGGTTCAACAATTATTTAAGCTTTAGGTCGGGTTCAACAATTATTTAAGCTTCAGGTCGGGTTCAGGTGGCGAAGATAGTCAGAAAGTGCATATTTGACAGTTTAATTAGGGGAATCCCAAGAAACTATCGAAGGATGAAGATGAGAAATAGAAGAGAAATTCAGAAAGTACAACACGACATGCGGAAAACCAGTTTGCAAGTTTTGAATTGGCGTTTCAAGTAAAGAACCAAGAGCCAAGCCGAAATGGTTACTCAGAGGATGCATAAATAGAGTTGGTGATCAATTTCAGAACCAAGTACAAGAAATGTCAGATACATGGATTTTGCTTGATAAAGCATAAGACACATCAACAGATTCTTATCAACATATCAGAATGATTGTCGAACCAGATTGAACGAGGTGATCAACCAAGAAGCTCGAGCCATATTCCCCTATCAACAAATTGACTTCTCCTTGTATTCGATCTTTTAGTTAGATGAACGTTGTCTAATGACTAGCTTTTGAAATCGATATCTCTTGCATTCATGCATTGCATCATTTAATTATTGCATTTCAGGAGAATATAAAATAAAAAAACATTGTGTTTTGTTTTAAATACTACTTTTAAAGTAGCATTGCATTTTGACAAGCATGGATTAAAATATGTTCAGATTAAGAAATTTCAGAAAGTTGTTGATGATCACTTGGGTAATATGGAAAATATCAACTGATCTCAGAATCAAAGTATCGGTTTTCACATTGCTTAGTGTCAAGGAAATCGAGAAAGAAAGACATCCGGATGAAATGCAAATAAAAGAGAACTGAATGGAAATTTATCTTACACAAGGGTTCAGTTTCAAAAGATTCTTTTTGCAAAAAAAAAGAAGAAAAAGAAAGAGAAAAATTCAAAAAGAAGTCAAAATGGGAAAAACGGCCGAGTTAAATAATTGGGGCAGCTATTGAAAATCCAAAAGATTAGAGTTTGAGCTATGAAGGCAGTGTTCGATCATGATGTTAACAAATTGACAAGACTTTGGGCATTTGTTCACTTCAAACGATGTAGGTGGGGTAAATTATGTTGAGTCATGAATTTACTTGTAAAGATCAGACCAGACATGGGGCAACCAAGAGAGAAGATACATTGATACTTCAAAAATCAAGAATTCAACATTGAAAAGAAGCGAGGGTCTATATGCATTTTTGGACCATTACGGAGTAATGTCCTGAATCATCCCAGTTGCTTTTGCCCGCAAGCATTGTAAGTCCTTTTTAAGGAGGCTATTTCAATCTCTTTGCTTATGATGCTTGTTTCATATATGTTTTTTTTTCAAGTGGCAAACATTTCATATTCTTTTGACTCTTTAATTCTTTAATTATTTGATTCTTTATTATGGATTAATTTTTTGATCAGGTCTTGAATATTAATTACAGGATTGACCTTAAATCAAATTCAGAGATCAACTTTGATAATGTGACTCGTTTCTACTTAATGTAGGCCAAAAAGAGAACATTAATGAGTGTTTAGGAAACACGAGAAAATCTCGTACAAATTTTGAGGGGTTTCCTCTCAAGCATTGTTGACTAAGGTCTTTGAATGAAGTGATAATCGTCCAACTGAAATATGCTTTTCTTTAAAGATATACGAGTATGGGATGATATTTGGCATTCCTTGATCTCCCTTCTCAAAGAAAGAAAATAAGAAAAATATCATTTGTTATCCCTTTTGAGCCTAACGTTATTTTTCTTTCGATTCAACCCAAATCAAGGATCACCCCTACACTGGGGGGGAAAAAAGGATGAAAATGTGTTTCAAAGTGAAATATGCTTGGTTGTGACGCCTTGTGAATCAGTTGCAGAAAATAAGAGTGAAATATAAAACCAAGGAAAGAAGCCAAATTCAAATTGTTGGCACAAAAGAAAAAACGAACATAAAGTCAGTGAAATACTTTGATGAGATGAACCACTAGAAAAAGAAGTGGTGAAAAGGAAATGACCTCTAGGATGAAAACCCAAAAAAGGTCAACCTAGAGTGATCCGCGAAGAAAAAGAGAAAAGTATTTCACCAGAGCATGTTCAGATCAGTGCGACAATGATCCTTGATTTTATCACCCTTGAATTATTTGAGCCTATATATCCTTTCTTTGGTAGCCATAAAACATAGCCCACATTACAAACAAAAAAAGACCATTTTGACCGTATACGGGTATTGGAATAAGGAGAGTTAGTCTTCAGAATATATCCCGCTTACCAGGGTTAACCTTTCTTCAAAGATTTTTAGTCTTCTAATGCTTGATCGAGATCAGAAAAGAGAGGAAAATTGGGTATGGTGAGCTAGTGAGAAAAAGAGTGTCACCTAAACGGTGTAGAATTAGAAAAATGGGAATGTTTCTCCTGAAAATCTAATAAATTAGAAAATGGTCACATCAGAGTTGATCTTTGCAAATTTATTCGAAGGCTTTGTTACACTTGGTATTTAGAGGCCTAATTTTTTGTTTTTTTGTTTGCCATGACAGTTAAAATTTTTCAATATTTTCAAAATATTATTTTGAGCATTTTTGCTTATCGTTTAACAAGCATCTTGCAGATGAATTGATTAGATACAAGAAAAGCAAAGGATTTCATGGATATTATTATGATGTACTAACCCTTTAAGTGTAGACAGAGCAGAAGGCGACCTTAGTACTCGATTGTTGATGAAAATATGACGAGGAACAGTTAGAGCTCCAGATGTCAAAGTATTGGAGCAAGAGCAACAAAAATGACTCAAGTAAAACTTTGGGCAAAGAGAGAGTAATGACCATTATTTGGGGTAAAATATAGCCGGATCAATTCATCAACGTGTGGAAATTGTTACAATTTCGACACCACAAGACAAAGAATCTCTATGGGGTGAATATCATAACAAGAAAACAAGACAATTATGCTCAAGTTCGAGTGGGGCAATGCTACAAAAGTGTGTCGGAAGAACATACTATCATGAAAAATTCGAAAATCAAGCGATGGGAATGAAGAATTCTTTCAGAGCAGAGAATAAATCTTCCCCGGAAAAGATCTTCCCTGGTGTTCAGATAAGAACTACACCATTGAGATCGTGACAGACTTCATTTGTTGAAAAATGAAACAAAGAAAGAAAGAAAATGAAAGAAAAAGAAAAGAAAGAATAAATCTAAAGTGAAAACCTAAAAAGGCGCTTTAGAGCAAAAAACAAAGACTTTGAAAATTGAACCTAAGTTTGAGATGAATTTCTATATCAGTCAAAGAAGATATGTCGGGAGATAAAGCAAGGAATTATGAGCTTTCCCCGGAGTTGGAAGTTACCCTAGTGGTCTTCAATTACTCATGCATCATAATAGAAATATTTGCATTAGAAGCATGTTAACAATGCACAATATTTTTGTTAAACAGGATTTAAAGAAATCAACAACAATGAACATTATCGGCAGCCTTTCGGCGTGAGTCCAGAAAGAAGTGGTGTAATGCGAGGAATTTCGAAATGAGAAGAACAACCTCAAGTTACACCGCTTACGTCTGAAGAATTTCGAAATGAGAAGACCGCTTCAGAATCTTCAATGGAGACGAAGAATTTCAAAATGAGAAAAACAACTCCATATTCCATTGTTAAATCCTCTGGGTCATCAGTAAGTCCTTCGGGAATGATGTTAAATCCTCCGGGTCATCAATAAGTCCTCCAGGCATGATGTTAAATCCTCCGAGTTATCAGTAAGTCCTCCGGGAATGATGTTAAGTTTGGAGAATTTCATAATAAGAAGAACAACTTCAAATTTAGTGGAGATGGAGAATTTCGAAATGAGAAGAACAGCTCCATATTCCATTGTTAAATCCTCCGGGTCATCAGTAAGTCCTCCGGGCATGATGTTAAATCCTTCGGGTCATCAATAAGTCCTTCGGGCATGATACTAAATTTGGAGAATTTCAGAATAAGAAGAACAACTCCAAATTTGTTGAAATGTGAGGAATTTCGAAATGAGAAGAAAAGCCTCGGATTTTGCTGCCCTTATCTAGAGAATTTCAAAATAAGAAGAACAACTCCAGATTTTGGAGATGAGGAATTTTGAAATGAGAAGAACAGCCTCAAGCTCCATCATTTGATGAGTTTAAGGAATTCCGTCTGAAGAATTTCGAAATGAGAAGAACAACTTCAGACCCTAGAGAATTTCATAATAAGAAGAACAGCTCTAGTTATTCCAAAGATGAAGGATTTCAGAGGGAAGAGCAGCCTCAAGTTGCGTCACAAGGTTTTGCTTGAAGAATTTCGAAATGAGAAGAACAGCTTCAAGCTTTAGGGTTTTTACAGAATTTGTGTTTTTTAATCTTTGTTCATCTCCTGCTCCGTAGTATTGAGCAAAGAGGGGCAACTATCAACACAAATTTCTCGTGGATAATAAATAATAATAATAAATAATAAATAATAATAATAAATATAGATAATAATTAATATAAATAAAAATAAAAATATATAATAATAAAAAAATCCAAAAAAAAAGCTGGAAAAATCGAAAACAGAATCATGGGGTTGTTTTGGCGGTTTTGGAGTGTTTTGTGGAGGATTTTTAGGGATTCAATCGGTAGTTGAGGTGTGGGGGGTTAAAATCTGAAGATGGGAGTCAAGCGGGGGGGTCATGTCCTCGTCCACAAGGAGAAGGAACGGAAAAGAGCATACAAAAGAAAGGTCCTGCTATGCTGGAGGGATCTTCACGAGTGGCAAAAAGTAAAGCCAGCAGCCACTCTGTTGGCCCCAAGCATGCCCCAGATTTCAGGCCTGAAACTGCTACCCACCACCGCAATGGTAACAACTTTCTTAGGCAGCGCTCAAATGGTAACATGGTCGAACCTATCAACATCGAGTTCTATGATGCTACATCAAGCGATTGGTCACTTTTCACAAGCTCAGACGAGGCTTCCTTCACGACGGAGAGTGCTAAAGACTCTTTCAGTGTAGTAGACTATGCCGATGCAAGCAACGGAGATCCGTTCTCGATCTTCAATAACTTGCCAGTTCCAGAATCCTCTTCCAATATGGTTCCGTGTAGAAGATATTGTTGTTTGAATGGTTTGCAGCAGAGATCCAAATAGATGAAGTTTTTAAGTGTTGGAATGGGGCTGTTGGATTGTCTGGTGGGTGCAGAAGGGAGAAAAATCCATCAAAAGGAAAGACAGTGACGTAGGAGAAACAAGTTCGGAGGGACTATAAGGTTTGAACCCACCTCGAAAAATGGCTCATTTTCGTCGGTTCGGGTGTGAACCTTTCGGCTAACAGCTCCGGCACTGGGATATTTTGAGTTGCAAGAGTGCGGGCAGTGTAAAGGCGATTTCAGCTCTTCGTTCATTGAAGTATTTGAATGTATTAAACAACTCCATGAATGGTACTTTCCCTTCCGAGTTTCTCTATTTGGGTACCCTCATAGACACGAGAGTAGACGCTGCTAAAACAACGACAATCTCTTCTAGCAACGTGGGTATCAAGCTGAGAGTGTCTCCTTCTTCTTATCAAAAGCTCGCGTCTCATGATCTGAATTCACTGCCGCCATTGCCATAGGTTCAAACTTATCAAAGCAGTGAACAGTTCATCCAAGTTCTGTTGAAGCTTTAATGGCGCAATCTATGGCAGTCGAAACTTCAACTCGAGAACTACTTCATATCCTTATTCCTGTTCTCACCGTCAAATCCATTTCTTCATCAAGTTGCGAACACATGTTGGAAAAGGAATAAAACAATGGCGTAATGGAAATTGGATGTGTGTAAAATACAACGATCACAATTATGTATTTCAAGCTCAATGAAAAAGGTTGCACTTCAAAGATGCTTCTGGCAGCAATTTGATACGTCCATTTCCATGGATGAAAGTTTATTGGTGCTCTAGGGGGCACTCACCACCAGCATCCGGCATGTCTCGATTCTTTGCATATCTCTTCATGCCGGAATTTGACATCTTTTCGAGTTGAAGATAGCTGTCAACACGAATTTAATTTGAATAATAAATAATAAATAAATAATAAAATATTAATAATAAATAAATAATATTAAAATATTAAAATATTAAAAAAATCAAAAATAAGAGTTTGATCGTGAATCATGGCCGGATTCTTAGGAGATAGGATTTGTGGTTGGTTGTTGAGGATTGGATTAAGTTGTTGGGTAGAGTTTTTAGGGGATTAGAATTTGTTTGAGTTTAGGATTTTAGGTTTGAATCCCTTTAAAAGGGATTCAACTGATCGGCATGAAGGGGGGGCTCGGATTTGAAGGAGATCGGCAGAAACTTGAATCGGCAGAGAAATTTGGAGGGAATTCACCGGTTTAAGGGAGGTTTTGGTGATCGGAGAGCCACCGATAGCACAGGAAGCGTTGCTGGTAGCATTGAGGTAAGATTCGAATTTTTTTTTCATTGTTTTACTCTTGAAATCTTGATGTTAACGATTGGAGATTTTCTGGGTTTGTTTCGGCAACTGAAGAGTGTTGTTCTGGTGTTTTTGGCGTTTAGGTTAGGATTAGGGTCGTTTGTAGCGTTTTAGATTGAAGAAAGTTTGTTTTTAGGAGCTTTTTAGTGTTTTAGGGTTTGCCGGCGTCGGATTCAAGTTTTCGGCATCGGGAAAGGTGTTAAGGTGGTGATCAGCGAACAACTGGAGGCCATCGGAGCCCGGTGGTGCTGGATCGAAGGGTGTCGGTCACGGGGTTCTTGAGCCGTGTTCTTCATTGTTCTTGATGAACAATGAAGAACACCATCCCAAGTCTAGATTTTGATCCGTTTAGGTCCATGCTTCCTGGGTTTTTTGTGTTATCCACAGAGGGTTTGGAACTTGGCGAGTTAAAACAAGTTGGGGTGGGGTGTAAATGACCGAGTCCACTCGGTCTAAAGGCTTTTTATACCCCTCTAAAGTGGCGTCGTTTAGGGGAGTGGTCACGCGGGTCGGATCCAGTTCATACTTGGATCCGCGTGTTTTGTTTTAAAAAGGACAAATTACTTCCCTAGTCCTCCAGACTTTAAGCCATACTGCAATTTGGTCACCAAACAGTCAATTAGGCCCCCTAAACTCTAGATTTCATTCAATTAGGTCCCTAGAAACCCCTAATTAGCCCCTAAACCTTAGAACCGATCCTAATTAGACCCCCTAAGATTAAATTAATTAATTATTAGACTTAATTAGGGTAAAACAATTAATTTTAAAGACTTTAAAAATTAATTAGGTTCTAGATTTGAATTTAATTTAATTTAATTTAAGAAAACTTTAAGATTAATTTAACCTATTTAAATCTAATATAAAATTAATTTGACCCTAAAACTTAGAAATTAGACTCTAATTAGGTTTAATTTAATTCTTAAAATTTAGAAAATAATTTTAATTAATTATTTTTAATTAATTATAATTTCTAAGAAAATAAGTTTTAAAATTAATCTAAATTAGGTCTAGTTTTGCCTTTAAACCTTAAAACACTCACCAAATTAGACTTTAATTAGGCTTACTTTAATTCTTAAGATTTAAGAAATAATTTTAATTAATTATTTTAATTAATTTTAATTAATTTCTAAAGGATAAGATTTAAAATCATTTAGGTCAAATTAACCCCAAATTTCACCAAAATTAAAATTTAATTAGGTTAATTTAAACTCTTAAAAATTTAGAAATTATTTTTAATTAAGACTCTTAATTAATTTAAAATTTCTAAGATAAGGTTTAAAAAATAACTTAATTAAGTTTAATCCAACCCTAATTAAACCTTTGAACTTAAAATTCACTAAGTTAGATTTTAATTAGGTTCTAATCAAGTTTTTAAGTAAGGAAGATTTAATTAATTAATTTACTTAAAAAATTTTAAAACTTTAAAAATTAATTTCACACTTAATTAAATCTTATCCTTCGTTCAAGGTTTGCTTTCTAGTCCCTTGTGATCTTTTTCATTACAAGTCCTTTGTACTCATTCATGATGAAATTTTTGATGTAATGTTGTACTCCCATGATTCTAATAAAATATCAAATTCCTTTTATTTTTGTTTTTTTATTTTATGATGTTCTTACATAGCATATTTTAGGAAGATCACCTAATAAACACTTACGTTAATCAATCTAGAGCCCTTTAGGACTAGTCACTTAACTAATTAATTAATTTAATTAGGGAGATAATCCAGTAATATAACATTTGAATCTTATGTCTCGGATACACTAAAGAGGTTGGTGTTTTGACGTACCATGATGCTGACCTAGAGAGTGTACCTTGGCATCGAATTCATGTGTTATTTAAAACCTAGAATTTTGACGAAATAACTTAGGTTTAGAATTAAATAAAATGGATAGGTAAGTAACTACTAACATTTGTAACTTAGGTTTTAAACACTTAAACAATGGAGCCTTTTTAGGATTAGAACTTAAAATGAACAAGATAAAAATAGTCATGCATTTCGCTTTAGCCTTTTAAGGCGGAAGTTACATTCCTTTAAATTTGAGTGAGGTTTCCTATCTAGAGGACGTCTCGTGCAACTCAAGTTTAAAGGTGGTGTAACTTCTAAATCAAAAGGATATCCAATTCAAATAATGTTCATTTAACAATGGAAAATTAAATTAATGTCTATCTTCAAAGTATCAATGCCACGTAATGTTTTTTAAAGGTACCAATTTTTAGGCGTTTGTAAGGATCGTCCTTACACGTAACCGACTCCCGAACCCAACATTTTTCAAAATGAATCTCTGGTTGTTTTATGGTGTTTGGCCTACCAAATCGGTGGCGACTCCAAGTCAATTTTTTCAAAATTAAATTATAGATTTTTCTAAAATTTGGGTTTTTCGAGATTAAAATTGATAAAGCTCGTATTTTTCAAAACCAGCCAAGTCATTTTCACATAAAATCGCATTTTTTAAAGAGGTCGCGATAGCTTGGCGACTCCGCTGGGGACTTAAAAATTTTATTTTTTGTGAGTCATACCTAATTTTTTTCAAACTTTACGTGGCATTTTGGCATATTAGAGTTAGATATTAATTTAATTTTTTATTGTTAAGTGAACATTATTTGAACGAGGATAACTTTTTACTTTAATATATTTTGTCATTCATGCATAAGCTCTCGACCCGAGCTTTCACCCTTAAGTGGGAGTTAGATATTATCCGACGTGATGCTCTTTGGCTCCGAGTTTCGGATTTTTATCTGCTTCCGGTATACTAACCTTACGTATCGTGGGGTCTTCACCCCCGTTGTAAGGGACCTATACCATCGAATCGATGTCTTATCATCGTAGTAGACGGTAACAACAGTTCGGGAAACCAGTGTCTAGACCAAAGACCGTATATAGAGTAAAAACCAACCCCTTCTAGAGCCAGACAGGAACCATAAGATAAGGCGGTATGCTGCCGAAATGCCGCCAAACTTAGGATTTCTCTGTTAACATGCTCTCTGGTTACTTTGCGTATTTTAGCATGCTCTCTGGTTATTTTACGCATTTTATCCTGTTCTCTGGTTAACTTTATTTGTATTTTTTAACTGCTCTATGGTTATTTTTCAGGCACTTTTTATTATTGTATTTTATCCTTGTCTTTATCCTATTAACACATTTTCTTCCTGTTTTTGTTTTTCCTTGGTCCTTTATGCATTTTATTTTTTACTTGGTATATTTGCATGGGTATTAATTTGGAAAACAATAAAGTTAGAAGTATCCAAAAATGTCAGAAGGGATCATTATAGGCAAAGATAACACGGAAGTCTGGACATGGTCTGAGTCAGTTCAGCATGAGAAGGGTGACAGTTTGCCATCAGGGAGTGTCTCTATACTAAAAGGGTATGTCAGAATGAGCACCAATCAGAGTCCTTATCTCTCCGAGGTCCAAGAGATATGGGAACAGTGGAGTGACGACATAAAAGATCAGTTCAAGAAGGAGTTTGAGGATATTGCGTTGTTAGTGAAGGTCCCCATTGATAGGCACCTAATGAGGGAGATGGCACAATTCTGGAATCCTGCCTACAACTGTTTCACCTTCGGGAAAATAGACATGACACCTACGCTAGAGGAATACGTGGTTCTGATCAACTGTCCAGCAATTAAGAATGATAGGATATATGTCAAGCCCAACAGCACTTCGAGCTTCAAGAAAAAGTTGATGCAGATCACCGGTAAGGACAAAAAATTTTGGGACCGGAAGGTAACGGGTCATGAGGATGCAAGCGAAGAGAGACAAAGAGTGAGTTGGAAGGTCTTCAATGATTTGATAGCTTCGAGCAGCGAAGAGCCCACCAAAGCAAGAAGGATGTACGCCCTTTGCATCTATGGGTTGGTGCTATTTCCCAGAACTCCCGAGCATATAGATTCATCCATGGTTGGTTTTTTCGAGAAGTTATCCAAAGGCGTAAATCCAGTTCCTGCCATACTAGCCGAGACCTATAGATCACTCACCGCATGCAAGAGGGCCGGTGAAGCTCTCCGTATAGCGCCTTAAGGTTCAGGACTACCTACTCACCTATTGAAGAGCACTTAAAGAGCTGTATTGTGGAGAAGAAGACCGAAGCCCAATGGAGTGATCTTTTCCGGGATTTGACAGATTTGGATATCGTTTGGAAGGCCTGTTGGTTGAATATAGGGATGACTTTTCGGTATCGGTGCAGAGACAGCGATTGTATCCCATTAGCGGGTATATGGGGTGGAACAGCCTACTGCCCTCTGTTAGTGTCAAGGCAATTTGGTTCGAGACAGTTCATTCTAGCCACAGCGGGGATAGCCAGTTTCAGTTTTTCACACCAAAGCGAGGGCTATAGATCCAAATTAGTCCAGATTGGGAAGGCTTGGGATTCACCTAGGAGGGTTCAGCCTTATCGAGAGTTTGAGATCATGGCCTGATATGATGAGTGGAAAGAGCAAAGGGCGAATGATGGAGTTTTTCGAGGGGTACCGAGGGATGAGAGACCGTCTTCAAGCAAGGCAACCTTAGAAGCACCATCCGCATTAGAAAAGCTCAAGGAGGATAAGGACTTGGATTTTTAGGAACCTCACGAAGTACCAGGTACAAACTCATGAGAGGAAAGAGAAGGATATGGCACTTCAGATCGAGAGGCTAGGTCGAGATTTGAGGGAAGCACAAGAAGTATCCGAGGGGCGTAAAAGAAAAAGGGAAAACAGGAGCGTCGGGGATAGTTCTGACCGCTTGAACAAGGCGTTAAAGGAAAAGGAGGAATACAAGAAGCTTTACGAAAGGAAATACCGTGAAGCGAGAGAAGCAAGTTCCAAAACCAAGAAGACATCGGACAAAGAGCGAGCAACAATCCGTGAGTTGACAACTCAAGTAACACAGCTAGAAGAACTAGTGGCTAAGTATCACAACGAAGACAAGGCCAAAATGGAAGAAGAAAAGGAGGGGCTTCAACAAAAGATTATCTCGCTCGAGGGCCAAGTATAAGAGTTGCAAGAGAAGTTAGTCGACTTCGAGGGAGCTTTGAGTCAGAATGCCAGACAAGCATGGAAGATTAAGTATGAAGCAGCACAGCGCATGATCCAGAGTCAGAACAGTGAGTTGGTCAACTTCAAGGGACGAGTCAGAAGTATTGCGTCTTATGTACAGATATTGTCAAGAGAAGCTACAACTCTTTTGAACCAGCTGAACGCCGAAGAGGATGGAGAAGCCATCATCCGCCTGCTACATGAGTTGAACAACTTAGGGATTAGGGCCAACAATTTTCTGTAGATTATCTTTAAAGTTGTAGTGAATCCTTTTTGAATAGACGGATGTTTTTAAGAGATTGTTTTTCGAATTTAATACCCGTTTGTATTCATGCATTCATGCATTCATACATCATGTGCATTATTAATTAAAAATAAAGTTTAATAACAAAGGTTTTATGGTAGTGACTTTTAAAAATAGCAAACATACTATACACATATTCGATGCGTTTGCGTACCAAGAGACTAGCGATGGAGGAAAGACTACAAAGACTAGAGGATCATCATGCCGTATTCGCAAATCGTTTAGATATGATAGAAAATGGCATAAAAGATGGCTTCGCTAAAATTCAGACGGATATTATCAGTCAGATAGCTGCTCTGTTGGGCCCAAAGCAGGATGAGAGGGGCAAAGCATCGATGGAAGGGGGAGATGAAGCTGAAGGACAGGCAGACACGGTAACTAGGGGGCAACCAGAAGCGCAGTCAGGGAGAGTGCAGCTTAACGTAGTGGGGACATCCACGAGCCACCCCGTGGAAGTTAATGACTTCACCCCGAATATCGATAAAGTCCCGGATCTCAACTTTATGAGTGAAGTGGGGAAGATACGACAGGACATGGAGAAGAAGTATGCTGATCACTTTAAGGCTCTTGAAGCCAAGATCCAAGAAACTCAAGCCCAAGGGTCGGTGGATAAAAGCACTGATGCGTTCGAACTCAGTTTGGTTTCTGATTTGGTCTTGCCACCAAAATTTAAAATGCCCGACTTTGATAAGTACGAAGGGACGTCGTTTCCAAACGCTCATATGACGATGTATTGTCGGAAGATGACCGCTTTTAGCAAGGATGAGAAGCTGCTGATCCATTGCTTTCAAGACAGTCTGACGGGTTTCGCTATCCGATGGTACACACAACTCAGTCGGGAGAGTATAAAATCATGGATGGACCTATATCGCGCCTTCATGGAGAATTACAAGCATGTGACAGAGATGGGGCCTACTAGAGTCATGTTACAGCAAATGGGGCAAAAGTCTAACGAAACATTCCGACAATATGCTCATAGGTGAAGAGATCTGGCCTCTCAGGTGCAGCCTCCGTTGATTGAGCGGGAGATGACTCACATGTTTGCAGAGACATTGAAGGGGCCGATGTATGAACGTTTGTTCACAAGCACATCCATACAAAGCTTCTCTCAAATAGTTGCCACCGGAGACTTGGTGAAGGCAGCTATCAAAAGTAGGAGAATTGAAGGGTCTGATAGCTTAAAAAAGAACTTTAAAAAGAAAGACAATGAGGTAAACAACGCTGTTGTGTATGAACCCCCGAGGAATATGACGATTTCCAAACCCGGGTCAGGGCAGGTGGCTCACAGGGTTCAAACAAGAAGGACTCAGTGGGAAAAGCCGAATTTCTCGCCAATCCCAGTTACGTATGCTGAGTAGTACACTCAGCTACACGATGCTGATATGATTCGCCCATATTTTATCATTCCGCTCAAACCCCCTTATCCACATTGGTATGACCCGAAGGCCCAGTGTATATATCATGCTAATGTTCATGGACATAGCATCGAGAATTGCACAACCTTTAAGAAGATTGTCCAGAACATGATGAATGTCGGGGGTTTGAAATTCGATGAACCCAGTGTCTCAACAAACTCACTCCCGAATCATGGCGGTTGAGGTGTGAATGCAATTGAAGAGGACCAAGCGAGACAAGTTAAAGTGAGTGTGTCGGAAATTCGATCACCATTAAAGTGGGTTTTTCAACAACTGTTCGACAATGGGCTTGTCTGTCAAGGGATGCAAATGAAAGAATCTACAGAGGTAGGCTTGTATTGTGAATTCCATCAAGAACTCGGGCATGCAATTCAGTAGTGTAGCAAGTTCAGGGGGCTTGTTACAAGGAATGATGGACAACAAAAAGGTGGAATTCTTTACCAAAGAAGGTGGCCGGAAAATGATAGACGTGTGTGTGTCAGAAAATACCGGGCCAAAATATAGTGCAAGGAGGCCGCTAGTCATCTCAGCTCGGCCAAGGGGTAACAATCCAGTTGGGTCGACAAATGCTCCTCGCATAGTAATTACCCCTCCAGCTCCCTTCCCGTTTAAGGATACACAAAGGGTGCCATGAAATTACGCCGCGAGTATGGCTGGGCCGAGTAGTTCGAAGCCCATTGAGGAGGTACAAATAGGAAAATCAGGAACTGTTGAGAGAGAGGAGGTGCAAGAACCAGTGAATGAGGTGGGTCATTTTACAAGGAGCGGGAGATGTTACTCACCGGCTCAGGAAGAGGACCAAAATAAGCTTACGGAGAAGAAGAAGATTTTTGCAGAACCAACTCCGAAGGTGAATGAGCCAGTCACTGAGGAGCAGGCGCATGAGTTTCTGCGTTTTTTAAAACACAGTGAGTATAGTATAATGGAGCAGTTGAAAAAGTAGCCTGCTAGAATCTCTATCCTCGACTTATTTTTAAGCTCTAAAGGGCACCGTGACGCTCTTTTGAAAGTATTAAACCAGACTTTTATCCCGAAGGATATATCAGTAGGCAAATTGGATCGGATTGTTAATCATATCACCGCGGACAATTACATAACATTCACTGATGATGAGATCCCTGATGGTGGAATGGGGTCTATCAAAGCGCTAAACATCACGACTCACTGCAAGGGTCATGTGGTGCCGGGAGTTCTAATCGACAACGGTTCAGCTCTGAATGTGTTACCTATGGCAACTTTGTAAAGGTTGCCCATAGATGTGACGCACATAAAAAGCTACCAGAACGTGGTTAGAGCATTCGATGGGACCACAAGGGATGTGTTGGGAAGGATTGAAGTCCCATTGCTGATTGGGCCATCCGTGTACAATATTGATTTTGTTGTAATGGATATTAAGCCCACCTACAATTGTTTGCTCGGTAGACCCTAGATTCATTCTACCGGGGTAGTGCCGTCATCACTATATCAGAAACTAAAATTCGTAATAGATGGGAAACTTGTATGTGTCAGGGCGGAGAAGGACATCATCGCATCCGTCTCTACAGATACACCATATGTGCAAGCAAACGAGGGAGTGCTAGAATGCTCTTTCCGAGCCTTAAAATTTATCAATGCAGCATTCGTCGTTGAAGGTGCGACATTCCCATGCCCAAGGTTGTCAAACTGCACCGAAATGATCATCAAGCAGACCCTTGGCAAAGGAGCCAAAGCCGGAAGAGGGTTAGGAAGAAGGTTACAGGGGAGCTTACGCCCGAAGCCCGTGGTTGTGAAGAAAGGGTGAGCCAGGTTAGGCTTCTCAATCGAGGCGTACTGGAACAAGTACGGAATAGCTGCAATCAAAAGGCCAGCCTCATTAAGTGCGAAAATCGACTTTATCTCCCACGGGTTTGTGAATGTCACAGAACAAGCAGAGAAGAATCGCTTGGAAGCTATCAGGTTGCAAGAAGAAGAGATTTTCGGGGAAGCTTTTGAAGGACTGATGGTAGAAGGGATTTCTGAAGGCCCAAGGATGAATCTACTGGATAAAATTCGTCCGTGCCTCCTTGGCGAGACTTTGAATAACTGGACTATAGAGGATTTACCTATAATTTACAAAACAAAGTAATGCTATAAACCACCCTATACTTTTGCCCGCGAGTATAAGGGATTTTCTGTAAAGGGCTTTTCATGTTTTTTTCATTAGCAAATAAAGATGTTTTTCCCTTCTTCAAATGGAAAACATTCTTCTTTTCCTTCATTTTCTCTTCATTCATTTCATTCTTTATTCATCTATTATTCCTATCCAACTATACAAATTTCCTTCGTAGGTTCCCGAACAATGATCACATGAATGATTCTGGGCCTAAACCCGAAATAGATTTGAAAAGGATCTCTTGTCTAACAGAAATAAATGAGTGTGAAGACAATGCAGACTACGAGATTCCTAAAGAATTGCTAAGGTTAGTGGAGCAAGAAGATAAGCAAATCATGCCCCACAAGGAAGAGATAGGAACTCTAAATTTGGGTACCGAAGAAGAGAAAAAGAAAGTCAGGATCGGTGCAGCATTCCCGCCAGGGGCAAAGCAAAATTTGATAGACTTATTGAGAGAATTCAAGGATGTCTTTGCATGGTCTTATCAAGATATGCCGGGCTTGAATACCGACATTGTGGTCTACAAGTTGCCTATCAGACCAGATTGCAAGCCTATACAACAGAAGCTCAGGAGGCTGAGGCCGGAAATGTTGTTGAAAATCAAGGAAGAAGTGTAAAAGAAGATCGATGCATGCTTCCTACAGGTTGCAGCATACCCGGAATGGGTAGCAAACATAGTCCTCATGCCAAAGAAGGATGGGAAAGTTCAAATGTGTGTGGATTATAGGGATTTGAACAGGGCGAGCCCGAAAGACAATTTCCCTTTACCCCATATCGATGTTCTAGTGGATAATACCTCGGGACATTCATGGTTTTCTTTCATGGATAGGTTCTCGAGTTATAATCAGATCAAAATGAATCTGGAAGATATGGAGAAGACAACTTTTACCACACTCTGGGGCACGTTCTGCTATAAAGTCATGCCTTTGGGGTTGAAGAATGCAGGAGCCACATACCAGAGAGCTATGGTGACACTATTTCATGACATGATGCACAAAGAAATCGAAGTTTATGTGGACAATATGATAGCCAAGTCCCAAACAGAAGATGGACATGTGCAGGATTTGAAAAAGTTGTTCCAAAGGCTACGAAAGTATCAGTTGAAGCTTAACCCTAATAAATGTACGTTTGGGGTTACGTCCGGCAAGCTACTTGGTTTTGTTGTCAATCAAAGGGGCATCAAAATCGATCCTGATAAGGTCAAGACAATTCAAAATTTTCCACCCTCAAAAACACAGAAAAAAGTTCAAGGCTTCCTTGGGAAATTGGACTATGTGTCTCAGTTTATTTCTCAATTAACCGACAGGTGTGATCCTGTTTTTAAACTGCTTCGAAAGAACAACCCAAGTGAGTGGAATGATGAATGTCAGGAAACATTGGACAAAATCAAACAATATTTGTCCAACTCGCCAATATTGGTGGCACCCAATTCTTGGGAGACCATTAATCCTTTACTTGACGGTGTTCGAGAACTCCGTGGGGTGCGTACTGGGGCAACATGATGATACTGGGAAGAAGGAAAGAGCAATTTATTACTTGAGTAAGAAATTTACCGAATGTGAGACACGATACCCATTTATCCAAAAGAAGTGTTGTGCACTTGTTTGGGTTACTCGTCGACTCAGGCAATATTTGTTATACCATATCACGTGGTTGATCTTAAAACTCGATCCTTTGAAGTTTCTGATGGAAGCACCCGCATTAACCGGAAGATTAGCCCGATGGCAAATGTTGTTGTCCGAGTTTGACATAGTATATGTCAGCCAAAAGGCAATCAAGGGAAGTGCCATAGCGGACTTTCTCGCGAGCAGAGCCTCGGATGATTATGAGACCCTAAGCTTTGATTTTCCTGACGAGGATGTGATGACTATTTCCGTCGAAAAAATGAAGAAATAGAAAAATGGAAATTGTATTTCGACGGGGCAGTCAATGCCCTCGGACGGGGAATCGGAGCTGTACTGATATCTCCAGATGGTGTACATTATCCTCTCACGAGCAAGTTGGAATTTTTGTGCACTAACAATATGGAAGAATATGAGGCATGTGTCATGGGTTTGAAGGCTGCAATTAAAAGAAAGATAAAGGCCTTGAAGGTATACGGAGATTCAGCCTAAGTTATTTATCAGCTACGTGGAGAATGGGAAACCAAAGACACGAAGTTGATAGAATACCGAAAGTTGATATTAGAATTAATAGAAGAATCGAAGAGATAACGTTCGTCTACCTTCCTAGAGAGGACAATCAAATGGCAGATGCTTTAGCTACACTAGCCTCAGTTTTCCAAGCAAATAGATCGGAGGATATGATGTTAATCCGAATGCAGAGCTATGAAACATATGCTCATTGTTGCAACTTGGAAGAAGAGGACGGTAATCCTTGGTATTTTGACATTCTGCAATACATCAAGTTCCAAGCTTACCCATTTGGAGCTAATGATGTTGAAAAGAGCACAATCAGAAGAATGGCTGCTATATACGTACTGGATAGCGACGTCTTATACAGAAAGAGTAGAGACCAAGTATTGCTAAGATGTGTCAATGCCAGTGAGGCTAGAAGTATTTTGGAAGAGGTGCATGATGGAATTTGCGGAACGCATGCCAATGGTTTCTCGATGGCTCAAAAAATAATGAGATATAGATACTACTGGTCTACTATGGAAGGGGATTGCATAAAATATGCCAAAAATGTCACAAATGCCAGATCTATGCAGATAAAATCAATTCTCCGTCAGTACCGTTACATACAATGAATTCGCCCTGGCCTTTTGCTGTTTGGGAATTAGATGTAATCGGGTAGATTCACCCCAAGGCTTTAAATGGGCATCACTTTATCCTAGTGGCCATCGATTACTTCACTAAGTGGATAGAAGTTGTCTCCTATGCTAACATCACAAGAACAACATTTTGCAAGTTCTTGAAGAAAGAGATTATTTGTCGGTATGGTTTACCAGAGCGAATCATCACGGATAATGCTACCAATTTTAACGACAGATTGATAGCAGAAACCTGTGAGTAGTTTAAAATAACTCATCACAATTCGGTGGTATACCGGCCGAAGATGAATGGAGTCGTTGAGACAGCAAACAAGAATATTAAGAAGATCATATCAAAGATGACTGAAACCTACAGAGATTGGCATGAGAGGCTTCTTTTTGCTTTATTTGTGTACCGAACTTCGATAAGAACTTCTACCGGGGCAACGCCATACTCCCTAGTATACGGTACTAAAGCCGTGTTACCTCTGGAAGTTGAAATCTCATCTCTTCGGGTATTATCAGAAGTGAAGCTGAATGATACAGAGTGGATACAGATTCGTTTGGATCAGTTGAATCTAATCGAAGAAAAGCGGTTGAAAGCTATCTGTCACAGCCAAATATATCAGAAATGGATGATCCAGGTTTACGATAAGAAAGTTTGACCACGAGAATTTCGAGAGGGGGATCTAATGCTTAAAAAGATCTTGCCCATACACCGAGATTTCCGAGGGAAATGGATGCTGAATTGGGAAGGGCCTTACATTATTGAAAAGGCTTTCTCCGGAGGCGCATTGATCTTGACTGAAATGGACGGACAAGAATTAAACAAACCGATGAATTCTGATCCAGTTAAGAGATACTACGCCTGAAGGAAGAAAAATAAAAATAAAAAAGAGAGAAAAAGGAAAAGAAAAAAAAGGAAAAGGAAAAAGAGAATGAAGTAAAAACTCGAAATGGCGCTTCATGAAAAAATGATGATAAAAAAAGGAGGGGTCGAGGTGAAAACCTGTAAAGGGCGTCTCGATACCAATGGAGGATTTGGGACGAAAACCAGAAATAGCGGCTCGAATAAATGAAATAGGCATCCGGTGATTCGTGCCTCTCGATTATCAAGCAATACGAAAGGATCTTCACATCGGCAAAGTTGGATCCTCATTGGAAGAATGACTAGACGAGTAGCTCATTTTTGAATCTATATCTCGGGAAAAGGCTTGGATGAACGCATATGATGAGCGTTTGAGAACTTGCATTTTGTTCCTTTTCTTTCCCTTTGAATCGTTTTGCCTTGCTTGTTTTATATGTTGAATCTATGAGAAGCTTTAATAAAGATACTCATTCCCTTCATTTGAGCCTTCAATTTTATCCAAAGCATCATGCTAGTGAATTAATATGAATTAACGAATACAGAAGATCCTTTGGCATTACTATTTCTAAAATTACAGGTAAGATTTTTCCGGATCAAGATAACGGAATATAAACGGACATGTTCTGACATTCAAACGAAATTTGTCTCGAAAGAATGACCCAAACAGCTTTATAAAGAGGACAATCATTAAGAGTTGCCCTCGCTATGTGAAGATAAAAACCTCGAATGCGGAAGAGAGGGAGAAAAGTCAACCAGTCCCTTCAGAGTGACAAACTGACTGATAATACATGCCTTTCAGGGCAGTACTCATGCATCATAATAGGAATATTTGCATTTAGAAGCATGCTAACCATGCATGATACTTCTGTTAAGCAGGATTTAAAGAAATCAACAATAACGAATATTACCGGCAGCCTTTTTGGCATAAGTCCAGAAAGAAGTGGTGTAGCGTGAGGAATTTCGTAATAAGAAGAACAGTCTCAAGTTTCACCGCTTACGTCTGAAGAATTTCGAAGTGAGAAGAACAACTTCAGACTCTTTAGTGGAGATGGAGAATTTCGTAATAAGAAGAACAGCTTCATATTCCACTATTAAATCCTCCGGGTCATCAGTAAGTCCTCCAGGCATGATGTTAAATCCTCCGGGTCATTGATTGTGTGACTCATGGGGAAACATTTCGGACTACTAATGGTCTTGTTGTTGTTATCCGAGAGATGATTAAACGTACTTGGGAGGTTCATGTAGAGTATACTAGTCAGGAATCGAATTTGGTTGTCGATAAACTAGCGAAAGATTTACGGGATCAAGAGGCTAGCGAAATGTTCTTTGATGAGCCGCCTAATAGTATTCAAGGCCTGATTAATAATGATTTGCATAATCGGTTTAGAAATAATGATACAGGTATTGGGTAACGTTTTGTCTTTAGTCAATGATCTTTTTCTTTGTTTTGTTGTTGCTGCTTTATGGGGTATTTTATTTTGTTCGGCTCTTGAATAATGTGTTTTAATATTGCATCTTTTTTAGCCCTTCCACATGTACTCTTTTTCCTCCATTAGGTTTAGGGAGATTTTTTAACGAGGCATGTGGTCGGTGCTTTTTCCATATTTAATAAAAAAAAGAAAATTAGGGGTCTAAATAAATAACTAACCCTATTGTTTTTTATAGTAAATAATCTTATTACCCTTATGTTCCTCTTAAAATGTGTATTATTGATTTTTTATATAGTTCTAAAAACAAAAATTCTGCAAGTAATGTGTTATAAAATAATTAAAATAATAAATTTATTTTTTAAAAAATAAATTTTTATTTTATTAGAAACTTAAAAAATTGTAGAAAAAGAAATGTACTTAATAAAAGAGGTGAGTATAAAGTACGATAAGTTTAGAGTAAATATTAAAAGGCAATAAATTTTAGAATGTTTCAATAACATAAAATATTAAATTTTTAGATAATATTTTAGGTTATTTTTTCATAAATTTAATATTTAGATATATAAAAATGAAAAGACAAGATTATTTTTCCTCTACAAGAGTTTGATCTTGATCCATAGGATCATAACCCATGCACCTTTAATAAGTTATGCAATGGTAAGGAGTCGATCAATTCCCTAAAAAAAAGTCATCACATTGGACGGTTCAGCTACGGCGCTACCTTCGCTCCCCCGCAATTCCCGCCCAAAACCTAAACTTTTTTCCTTAAAAATCCAAAGAAAAAAACAGCAAATTTCTAAAAGAGAAATGGCGTAAGAGAAAAGAAACAGCCACGCACAAATTCCTTCAAGCGAAGCTGTTTCCTTTTTCCCTCCAGCGTTCTAAAAAAGATGGAAAAAATGAAGATGGAAATGAAGCCAATGCCCAGCTCAACTGATATGGCTCTGGAACTGAAATCGAAAGCGGATCCCAAGAACTCGGATCCAGCATTGGACGCGGAGGGCTTTGTTATTGTTCCAACAACCGAGCCAGAGAAAAAGGAAGAGATTCAGAATCCAAAAGAGAGCCAGATTCAAAGCGAGCAATCACCGGGGTCGAGGAATTTGGCTCATCGGAGCCCTCAACTGGATAATGAACCGCCTGTTGCTGATCGCGGTGCTAACGCGTCCGTTACTAACGGATACGATCCTAGCGTTGCTCAGGATCCTGAAATGGAATCTTCAGCGGGTTCCTTCAAAGGCAAGCAAGCCTCTATTGCTTCTAAACATGTATCTTTTATTTCAAATTTGAAATTATTTTAGTTTCTTTTAAAAAAATGGAAACAGATAAAATTGAAACGATGAGGGATGCATTTTGGAGATGGAAGAAGGCAATGGGAGAAGCGTCGAAGAAAGCCGAGGATCTTGCCGAGAACACCTGGCAACACTGTATGTTTTTTTAATTTTTAAAAAAATTCAATTGCCTCTTGCCTCGCTTATTGCTAGTTATTGGAATTTCCCCCGTTGATTAGAGTTATATTTGGTTTGAATTTGGTCGTATTTGTTGGGTTCCCATGATTTGAATTGATATTATTAAATGCTTGATAATTTGGGTTTCATTTAGTTTGTGAGATTATATATATTATATATATACTGCAAAGAAGGTTGAAATCAGGGGATAGGAAAAATGTTGCAGATAATGAAGTTTGAACCCTAAACATGTTAGATGCCTCACTTTGTGGATTGTTACATCAACCAATTTTTATTGGAGAAAAGGAGAGGAGATGATCAATTTCATTCATTCTTCTTTCCCACTTTTAACACACAAGTGTTAGACATGAATGATTAGTAAAGAGGTCATGGAAAAGCTTTATTTTCTGTGTTTCCATTGTGATTGCTTCTATATGTCCCGGTGTTTAGTAAGAATTTTATGGTCTCTTTCGTCATGGTGGTTATATTTTCCAAAGATTGTATTGTTAATGGCTTCTGTATGTCCAAAAGTTTGGCAAGGGCTTAGTCTGTTTTCAGATTAACCCAATCCCGTGTAGGACCTTTGTTTAGATGCAACCTAGGTGCCCTTTCATTCTACATTTGTTCATGGAGCTGATTATAGCTTACAGATCATCTATATACCAGTTTATTAGTACCCCAATTTTAATTTTATTGAATCATTCTAGATCATCTCATAAACCTTTTGGGATACTTAAAATTTAACCATATGTTACACATGATGCATGGCACACTCTTGTTTTTGTTCTCTGAAACAAATGCAAATGTTATTATCCGAACTATATTTTCCGTTTTTGAATGTTGTGATGCCTATATGGTAGTGATTTTGAAATTCCTAGTTTATTTTAGATTTGATAAACCCAATTTTTTGTATTTTCCGTCTATATTTTATATTGAAATTTAATTGTTTATACATGATTTATGGATTCCATTCTTATCATTCACAGAATGATATATCCTTTGTCATGTTCTAAACCCTTGTTTATTGATTACAAATGTTGATTTTGTTTTGGCATAAGAATGATATATTTGAAACTTCAATTTATAGAAGTAAGAAAACGGATCACATATGTTATTATTTAGAATAAGGGATAGGATCTAGATATAAAATATAAAATTCTCTAAGTTTTGCATGTTTCTTTTATCGTTGGATGACTGAAACGGAAGACTCAGATTAACAGTTTGTTATGTGAAGATTATCACTTATGAAAAAAGTGAGTAATTAATCTGAGTCATCCGTTTCAGTCATCCAACAATCCAAAAGACATGTAAAACTTAGAGAGTTTTACATTGTCTAACTTGATCCTATATCATATTCAATTTTCATATTTCTTATAATGCATGTACCCAACTTCTCCCTCTTGCTTCTCAAAGTAGGTTCTCATTACATAAAACAACTTAAATGATGTTTCCCTCATTTCTTAACTCAGTAAAAACAAGCCCAAGCTTTGCTGAGGCTGCCATGGGAAGACTTGCTCAGGGAACAAAGGTTTTAGCAGAAGGTGGCTATGAGAAGATATTCAGACAAACTTTTGAAACAGATCCTGAAGAGAAACTTCTTGATTCTTTTGCATGCTACTTAAACACATCAGCTGGTCCTGTCATGGGAGTTTTATATGTATCTACGGAAAAGCTTGCATATTGCAGTGACAGCCCTCTTGCCTATAAAGATGGTACCCAGACTGAATGGAATTATTATAAGGTACTTTTCTTTAGCCTTACATGATTTCATTTCGAAAAGAAACGAAACATTTTCAAACTAGGAACCAACAGAACTGTGCTCCAATAATGCATTTGAAAAAATTAATGGTCATTTAGAATGCTGCAACAATTATTGGTTGAACTAGGGGTGGATTCACTGTGTCATGGAAGTCGTCATGAAAATATGACAACTTGCCTAAAAGCCGGGGCGGTGAGGGCCCGAGGGAATTTGGCTCCCTCAAAATATGACAAATCGTTTTCAGATCTTTTTGCTATGTTAAAGATTTTACCATTTAATCGAATTCTTATTATTTTAAATGATTACACTGTTAATCCTGGTTTAGTTTTTTTTCTTGTGACTGTTACAACAGGTGCTTATCCCATTACATCAACTAGAAGCAGTTACTCCATCATCCAACAAAATCAATCCTTCTGAAAAGTACATCCAGGTAAACTCTGTTGATGCCCATGAATTTTGGTTCATGGGATTCTTAAACTACGAGGGTGCTGTTCAATGCCTACAGGAAATCTTGCAACTCAATGCTCTATAATCTCTCTCGATAATGTTTAATGTTTTGCCATAAAAAAAAAGAACATTTATATTTTCTCTGCTGCTTGGAACCATTTGATAATTTATATGCTCCCTTGGGAAGTTCTGTATGAATCAACTATGGGTGAATTGTAGAGTTTTCTCTGTTCAAACACTTGTTGGTTGTAAATGTGACTGGCTAGAACTTATTCTCTCATTAACGAAAGGGTTTAGCATTCGGTTGAGTCGAATAAAAAAATTGAATTAGTCGAGTCCTATTTTATAATTTAAAATTTATTTAAACATTTTTGTTGAATTTATGAAATTCGAATCAAGTTTGAGTTTTTGTTTAAATTTAGTTATAAATATTTTTAGTAATACTGGCAAACTTGATCCGAGAATCGAAAACCGAACTGATTTACCCGAACCGAAATTGAAACTGATGATTTAGCGTGATCTGAAACTCGAACCGAAACCGATCCGAATTTTAGAAGAATCGATATAGACCCGTAACCGATTTGATCCAAACCGATTTTCACCTGAATCGAAAGTAACTCGAACCGAAAGCAACTCGAAATTAACTTGCTCAAAACCGATCTAAATCGAACATCAATCCGATTTTAACCCGATAATTGAGTCAAAGTGAATGAATAATATATTTTTACTATTGTTTATTTTTTAACAATATGATAAATAATTAAATAATATATTTTATTATCTTTTTGTATTATGATAATACTAATTAATGACTATATTTAATAATAATTTAATTTTTAAATATTATATTTTCTTCTTTAAAAATCAATTTATTTTTTGTTAAAATTTGGGGTGTTTTGAAAATGACTAAAATGTTATTAATGAATTCATGTATTTACAAAAATGACATTATCCCTTAAATTATCAATACTGACTTTACTCGAATAAAAGTTGAGGCAAAATTTTTTAAAACAATTCCAATATGAAATAAAAAAGATATATTTTACAAGAATATATGATTAATTTTATCTATAATATAGACGATTACATTTATACTTAAATTCAACTCAAACCAAATTAACCCAAAAATTCAAAGATTGACCCGATCCGAACCGATCCGAATGACCTGACATGGACTCAACCCAAAAACATCCGATCCGATATTGACCTGACCCGAAAACAACGATCCGATATTGACCCGAATCATTGATCCGATATCCGAAACCGAACCGAATGACCCGTTTGCCACCTCTAGTAATATGGTATTAATTAGTTTTAATTTAAACGATTTTTCATAACTATATTTATGACATAATTGAAAGACTCGACTCAAACTTGAAAACTGATCCATTAATTACTAAATATTTTGAGATATTTGATTTTTTATTTTGTAACTTAAATTTTATTTAAAATTTTTAATAAATTAAATTTATAAAATTATGAGTCGAATAAAAATATTTTTTTTCGTAGATTTTCCATCGTCATATATAAGGGTCTTATAAACCCATTTATAAATCAACACAAACATCCATTTTCAATCTAGCATGTTGATTAGCTTTGAAGTCATCATACCATCAAATGATGCTGGAGGGTCTATTCATTAGTAAATCCACACGGTAAGGATCATTTAAACTTACCTCTACAATGTAATCAACATCACATGCTTAGTTTTTAAGGTTGCGTTTTTTGTTTTGATTGCGGTGGTAAACGCGTGTTCATCAATAATAACAACCTTAAATAATCCATATTTGTGTTAAATATCTGTTCGTTGTAATTTTTTTAAATGACCGTTTTAAAACAACTTAAAATTTTAATTTTTGTAAATGCCTGTTTTAGCCCACCAAACTTTAGTTTAGAACTTAAAAAGAATCTAAATAAATTTTGACCCATTTATACATTACATTTATCATGACAATGACTATAATTTCACTAAATTTACCAACATAGTACATTAACAAGCCAAACCTGTAAAAAAAAATATAAAAAATCTTTTAAATTATAATCAATGGCTAAATTAAAAAGGATAAAAAAATCTGAGCTTGTAGGTTTATCTCTTGTGAACTGTTTGAGCAGTAAGGACCTAAAATCCTTAAATTGTTCCACGTATCATCCTTGCCATTCCCTTCGATCATTGTAGTAAAATAGTACTATACCGTTTTGGGACTCAAATAATTATATTCTAGATTGTTGCTAGTTGTGGGTTCAATGTGGGTTGTAGGCTTAGTACCCGATCATTTGAGCCGCTTAACTCTTGAGAGTTATTTTTCCTCACTTTACTCTTATGGAGTACATAAAATGAATAAAATATCAAAGCCCCACTCCTAATATCCTACCTACCCTCACCTTATGGCGCCATACACATTTAGAAATCAAAGAGCCCTTAACTTTTTGGAATATTTTCCTTGGCCATTCAATTTCTTTTCACCTTTCCTCGACCACCAACCCATTTCCGTCACCGCAACATCATAACTTACACAACCTCTACCTCTGTGTTCATCGTCGAACGCCGAGCCAAATTCCATCTTTTCTCCTCCACCCGTCATCATAATCTTTGTCAATCAAAAGCCAAAGCTTCGTGACTTAGGAGTTGAAATTCATTTGGATTTTTGTAGAGTTTGTGCCACCATCGTCCTCCTCGTGTTTCAACGAATCCTCGGCCATCGCATGAGTCCTTGCTCATTACTGGACTAGGCTTCATCGGAAACCTGCTGTTTTGGTAAGTTGGTAAGTGTTTAAGAGTTTTTAAAACTGATTTTCTATTTTTTGTTGGCTTGAATTTGGTTTTAGGCTAAATCTGGGGAAAATTTCATGTTCAAGGGATATTTTCTGTAGTTTTGGGCCGTGTGTGGCCTCCACGTATTGCCTAAGGCGATTTTCGTACGCCTTAGACTGTGGTTTGGAGTCGATTGATCCAAATCTTTTTAAACCGAATCGAATTGGTCTAACCCGAATTAAATCAAACCAATCAACTGAATCAAGTCAACCTGAACCGAGAACCCATTGATCGACTCGTTGACCCAAGCCATTGTCCGTTGACCTATTGATTTTTGACCTGTTAACCAATGACGTTAGCTCTGACTTTGACCATGACGTCAAGGCTTTACTTGACTATTAACGTCAACGTTGACTTTTGACCAAAAAGTCAAAAAATTTAAAAACTTTTATTCTATGTTTTTCGGCATCCTAAGTTCATGTGTGAAGCCCGTTTTACTAAATTCGAATCTGAATACCTCCAAATTGGACTATAAAATTTTGAGTCAAACTTTTCTTGAGTTAAATTCAAGTTAAGTAGGTAAAATAAAGATACAATATAAATAAATATATGTTTGTAGGATCTCATAGTTCTCCTGATCGTGTAACGGTCAGGCCTAGCTCCTCCCATTTTGACCAACCACGAGATACGATTGTGACTTGTATGTATTAGAGTTAGGTGAATAAACTTTATATTTAAGTTCTCGTATTAAAATAAGTTGATTTTGTATTTTAGGGTCCAACACTAAAGTAGAACGTGGTTTGAATGCTAGTAAATCACTAGTCTGATTATACTTTTTGAGGTGTATTCCTTGTGTATAATAACCCTAATTACTATTGCTTTATCTATTTTAATAAATCGATTATATGCACATGATTGTTTTCCTGAAATTTCGTATATGTATTATGTTCTTGAATTTTAAGTATGATTTTCACGGTGTTTGTTATATATGTCTGATACATCTTGTATAGTTTTGATTTTTCTTGATCTAATATATAGACTGGATAGACTGATTATTACCTTTTATTCCTGTTACTAATTCCGTTACATATTCGCATGACCTGTTTTATCAGGATATTTGGGATATGTTGTGAAGTACCTGAGGTTTATTCTTGATTTGGCACGTAATTTTGTTTATTTACGGTTCCTAGCTTCGACTAGAGTAATTCTGCCTCTTTTCGGTTTTCATGCTACAACTGGGTAATTTTGCCTGTAACCTAAGATCATTCCTTAAGTTGGTACCTTCGTCCTTTCATATATAAGTTAATGCTCGCATAAAATATTTTCTTGGAGAATTGTATCGAGGAGTTCGGTTGGAGAGTAGATCGTCATACATATGCATTACCTATTTTATGATATTCATTGTTCTATTAAAATATATATGTTTTTATACTGCAATTATGGAACACACTAGGTTTCCTATCTCGTATTCGAATATTTTTCCTTTTAAATATCTGCCGATAGGCAAACCTGGACTTGATACTTGGAGGATCTATAGATTTTCTATTTTATATTTTGATGTAATGTTTAAATCTTCTGATTTGCATTTTGGGTGACATGCACTTATATTTTGTTAACTGACACTTTAAATATTTTGTGGATGATAATATTATGATAACTTATTTGGAAGGATGATGTTTATTTTAATTTTTTATATAATTAAATGTTATCTTGATTATATTTGAAAAAATATGATCACTCTAGACCGAACTTTTCGTATTGGCCAGTCTAAGAGATTACATTTAGTTGATATCAAAGCTATTGGTTTGATAACCCTCGGATTGTGAGGGTCCTAAATAAAATATTTTATTTGAACCATTTAGAAAGAATATCTATTAAGGCTATATTACCCATTTCTTATGTACTATATATGGTAATTTATTGCCAAATCTAACCCAAAAAATTATATCCGAGAATTAATAAAACATGAGTCTTTATTTTTTATTTTCGTATATATTATTTTATTATAAGTTATATCGGATGATTCTATACGTTAATGATAATTATATTATTTGTCAACTTAATGTATGCATATAGTAGCTTAGTTTGATTTTAATTTTTATCTTGCAATATCTCCCCTAAAATCCTCTTAACGCATTTTTCAGTGAAATAAAAATTGATACCATGTAAGTGCTACCATTTAGTCTATTACTTTTTGATTTCTGAATTCAATGATTGACTTCATATTTTTAAGCAACTATGTTTCACAATATTAATCGTTATGATTCAATTCTTGAAGTTGTGCAATAATATCTAATAATATATTCTATTTGTTGTAATCTTTGCATACCTTTACTATAATACAATATGTAAGTTTCTTTACTATCATTGAATTTGTCTAATAATAGATATACCCAATAAATTAGTCACAATATGTAATATGTACAAATATTTATCATAAAGTATTTAAATCATCAAATTATGTTGTTAAATATTACAATTTGTCATAAGTTTTTTTTACACTTTAAATGTTTATAAAAACATTTTTGGAATTACATACTCTTCTTGGTAGGTATTGCTATTAATATATACAAAATAAGTTAAAAAGACTATTATTTTCTTCACTGTTACCTATTGAAAATAGAGCCATACTAACTCCATGATTAGACAAAACATTAACAAACCTACAATTATCCATTCAAAAGAGAATAATTGTATCATTTGACTCTTTAAAATATTACCTGATTCTATAAAATATGATGAATTCTACCTCAATACGATCCACACAAAATATGATCCAAAATAAATCATAATCGGCTCATCGAAAACAATGTGCATCTTCAACATCAACTTTAATCTATTAATTAACAATGGACATATCCTGCTGCATACAATCAAAAAATAAAAGACAATAAAAAATTACTAATTATTTATGAAAAGACAATATAATTACTCGCCTAATATTGTGGTCGACATATACTAGCATGACTTTTGAATGATCGTTAGTTAACCTCTAAGACATGTATCTTAACAACATTTTATATTTCATGTCTTAAGGTATTTCTAACATTATTCAGAAGATCATACAAAAGAAACATGCAAAATCTCATTCTTTAACATTCTATAATAAAATAGATAATAGTAAGTCACATAAGTTAATAATGATAATAATATTCATCATACAAAATATAAATGCACTAAATTATATATGTACGTACCATATCTTTGAACGCTTTTATTTTAAAATTGCATCCAGTTAATGCAAAACATTCTACAATCATCTCTACGAAGCAAATATAGTTTTTAAACCATATATTATTACTAATAATAGATAAATAAAATAAAATAAAATAAAATAAAAACATAACTAATAATTTTAAAAATACATTATACCTATTGACTTGATATTTGACTTTAGACATCACTACATAAAATTTGAGAAAAAGGAATATTCACCTAAAATTTTAAGCTACATGCACAGATATAATTTTTTATAGACTATATAACATCATGCATTATGTTTTATAGTTCTAAGTTTACGCTTATTGCCATTGTCTTAACAATAGATTCTCTTACAGCATTACCTCGAGCGGTGGGTAAGTTGTCTAGTATCTTAGCTTCTCCATGAATCATAAACAACACACACATATACTATTGAGTTATGTTACCATTAATGGGGATAAATATCTACATACATTAATTTAATAATATTAATAAAATTACATAAATTTATTTTATTTCAATTTATTTATAAATATATAATATTTTTATTATTTTCAAATCATAATATTTTTAAAATGTTTGAAACTTAAACGCCAATACTCAATAAATGATTTTATTAAAAATTTAACATACATTGAAGGCACATGGTAGATATTCTCTCATTTGGTTATAATTTGTCCTTCAATAATAATCGTCCACCCAATAACATTAATAGCCTAAATATCAAACACAAAATATGTATGAGCTATGCTGGTCAACTTCATTAAGTAACCTTATAAGAATTTATTTCTTAGAGTATATATTATAAATACACTAACCATTGACTTAACCTAACATCCAAGTTGTAATGTATCGTCATCACTTACAATGAGGTGGTATATGTGCCCAAAATTAATGAGAAGTTTAGTCCACAAATACAAATATATAAAAAATATATTCAACCTATAGAAATGAATTATAATGTATTGTAAACTTTTCTAGCAAAGGCATATTTCATATGTAATCACACGTGCCTCTGGATATTTTTAGAACTTGATTATTTATTTAACATAGTTCAGTATCTGTAACACTTAAATATTTCATGTGAAATATAAAATTATATTAAAGAATTTTAATTTTTAATAACTTTATAAAATAATCAAAAATTATATCAATTTATATAAAATGTGTAACCCCTCGAACGAATCTAGAGAATATCCGATTCGAATGGATTACACGAGGAATACTGATTTAAATCCAAAGAGATTGTACCGATAAATCGTAATACCCTAAACTAGGCCTAGAAGGATAGGATAATTAATCGATGATCAATTGATAATTGAGCTAAACATTTGAAAGATTAAGAGTTATAAACATGAATTATTGACTTAATTTCATGAAATTAAGTCTTGCAAACAAGTTAGGACTAAGATTAACATGAAATGGAAGAAATGAATTAGTCAATTGTATATTAAAATATCACAAGTTAGATCAATTAACAAGATATATGACTTAATTGAATCAATGAAGAAGTATAAAGCTAAATTAAGGGTGCAATTGAAACAATGTCAAGGCTACATAAATTGCATGTAACATGCAACAAATACAAGCCTATTTAAAGTAATTAAACCCAATAAAGATACAAATTCCTAAGGCTAATCCATTTGTGTATTATTAAGCCATTATAATACCTAAAATAAATGAAAAAAAATACAGGGGAAGTGGACAACCATGCCATTGGGAAGAAAGAGAAAGAAAAAACTTAATTTTGTTCCTTCTTTCACTGAAACTAAGAGAAAAGAAGGGAAATGGAAGGGAGCTTTGATCATATTTGAGGATTCAACAAGTAATTAAGTTGGGAGTCTTGGATTATTAAGCTTTTCTTGGTCATCTTTGAGTTAAAGGTAATCCTTTAACTTTTCCCTTAATTTAGAATAAGATTTTGAAGCTTGCATGAGTGGTTTAAGATAGGTTATGGCTGAAAAATATTATTAGGTTTGTTTATATGAAGTTGAAGTTTAAGATGATATTGAAAGGATTATATACTAGGAAATGGGATTAAAGGTTTCTGCAAAATTCTAAAATTAAACTTTAGTTTAACCCAATTAAAGCATGGCATATAGATTAGGTAAGAATGAAAGAAAATGTAAATGAAAATGCTGGGAATTGATATGTAATATATATGAATAGATTCTTGGTATACGTAATATCTTGCTGGAAATGCTAAGACATAATAAGATTGAATTACTTGAAATTGAACTTTTAAGGATTGCTCGATTTTGGTATGAAAATGAAATGAAAAAGTTATATGTTTATTGCGTTGTTGGAAACCTTTAAATACTTGGTCCATTATTGGATATTTGTTAAAAATATTGTTGTAAAATTTAATTAGCTTGGATTAATGTTTATAGGCTTTTAAAGTATGTAGAATTATAATAGTTCCTCAGAATGGTTTAACCGAAATTCTGGAATTGTTTGGCTTAAATTAGATAAGTTGGAGGATGAATTAGAGGGACTTGTGCATGAATCATTATAAATTGAGTCTACAATTGAATGAAGGTTTCTAACTAATTGAATTGGTAGATTATATTGCTTAAATGAGCTTTGAAATGAAGATAACTAAATCTGTCCAGAACAGTCATGTTTTGGACCACAACTTTGAAAAATCCCCTAGGTTGTTCTAGATGGAATTTAAATCTCAAAAATAGAAGTATAATACTACTGCGATTCATCTTTAATTGAAAAAAAAAACGTTATCTCATTTGAATTTATAGATTGAGAGATATAAGTGAATTAGTAAAAGTGGTTCAGGCTGTTCTGAAATAAGACTGCTCTGATTTAAGTGAAAACTGGTATTAAACGAAAATAAACTAAAATTCAAGCCTTATATGGTCTTGTATATAATCTCCTTACCTTTCAAATGGTATAAAGTATGCTAAATTTGGAAAAGCACACAAAGAGATATGCTAATTTTGGTGAGGACTAGCCAAGCTATACTTAGTTAGACAAAAACTATTTTGTGTTATATGAAATATATTAGAAATGTATGGTTTGCATTGTTTGAATACCTTCAAATGCATCTTTGTATGTTATATGAGGTAAAATTGGAGGAGCATAAGATGGTAAAGATTGAGGAGGAATGAGCTAGCAAAGGAAATAACAAGAGGATTGCTAGCTCGGTTAAGTTGTGAGTGTAGCTAATCTTAGGGTTAGGACCCAGTTCCTAATCACTCTCCTTAACATGAATTGCATGAAATTTGACTAATTAAATATTTGATAGCAAGAAAAGAAGGACTCAATGTATATAAAAACTTGTGTGAATGTCATATTAGATTATATAAGTGCATAAGCATTGCTTAATGATGCCATGGTAAGTACAAGGCACCTTTCTTTGTTTGGAGCCAAGGTATGTGTTACATGTATTTACATGAAATGATGAAATGTTACATGTATGATTGCTTATATGAAACGAATATTGGTGCATGACAATTTGTGATAATTGGTCATATGATATGAAAGTTAACAAGATAATGAGTAAGCCTTGGTTGATTGTTGGTCTTAGGTAGTAAGGCATGCCTAAAGTCTAGAGCTCAATAACAATTCGGTGTAACTGACATCTATTGATGGAAATACATCTTGACACGATTATATATTAGTACTTTGTGTACTTAAGTTGGTGGTAAGTCACCTTCTTGTTTAGGTAGTAAGTCACCTATTTGTTAGATACCTTGGGTACCTTATGACAGTACTTTGTGTACTCTTGGTGTCTTAGGAACCTTCCCAGATATTTCGTGTATTATTTTCATACGGGTACTTTGTGTGCCATATTCATACGGGTACTTTACGTTTCATCTTGTGACTCGATTACCTTGTCATTAAATACCAAGGCAATACTTAATCAATAAACTTGAATTATAATATGATATGATATCAAAGCATAATGAAAATGCTTAGATTGTTATGAGTAACATGATATAACATGGAAAGCATAATGGAATTCTTAATATGATATGAATTATATGAAATAATATGAAAGCATGATAGAAATGCTTATCATGATATGCACCACATGAAATGTCATTGATAATATATTAGAAATTGTCAAATTGAGATGATTTACATGAAATGTTGTCGGTAGCATACAGTAGGTAGCATGTTTATATGATTATATGACTTGTAATATGTTATAGTTAGTTTATATGCTTAAGTAATTGACTTGGACAACTTGTAAACATGAGATAATGACATGAATAAAAATGATCTAAAAACCTTATTTGCATACGTACATCAATGGACAATATGTATACTTGAATAAATGATATAAACATGATCTAGAAATTTTATATGCATAGGTACATGCATTGGTCAGAATTTATACTTGTCTACATGATTTGAAATATGATTTAAAAATCTTACACTCTTAATTACATAGTATGGACAACATATAAACTTGGTTTAATGAAAAAATTCATGTCATTGAATGCTTATATGATTAAATATATGGAATGAACAACTTGTTTACTTGCTTATATGTCTTGAAAAAAATGAAATAAGAAGGTTATAAGCTTGGGTACAATAATGGACAGCTTGTAAAAAAATGATTATATGACTTAAAACATGGTATATCATTAGTAAGCCATGGTGTTTGATGATGTAATTTGCTAACAAAAAATGCTTAAATAGTATAATCAATGAAAGATTGAACTAAATGGTTAGTTCTAGGCATTACCTCTGTAACATCCCGAATTTGAGTCTAGGAGTTTTAGTGTTGTTTAGGGAGGTTCGATTCGGGTCGAATCGGATTTCTTCGGTTCATTAATTTTGTGTAATTAAAATATTAATATTTTAATTGGATGAATAGTAAATTTCTAGAAAAAATTTTAAAAAAAATGTTAAAATGATGTTTTAAGGCTAATGGAATGTTAATTGAGTCTTAATTTAGTTTGATTAAGCTTAATTACTATTTCAGTGACTAAAATGTAAAATTTGAAAAGTTAGTGACAAAATTGTAATTTATCGAAAATTTGGGTTTTTGTGACTAAATTGAAAAGTAAGTCGAAGCTTAGAATCCTTAGCGGTCCATTAACCTAAAATGTTATAATTAAAGATCATTCACCAAAATTGGTTTTTATTTGACAGTTAATTATATTTTCCTTTTCACTCCATTTTCTCATTATTTTCTCTATAATTTTCTCTCCATGGTTTTCTAAAATCTTTTGCTGAATTCTTCTCCACTTTTATCAAGACTCATCTCATTTTAATTAACATTTCATCCTCATCAAAACTTCTCCATTTGTTTTACAAAATCCTAAGCCAATTTCAAGGAAAATCAAGAGGAAAATTCATGTCAATTTTGGTGAAAGCATCTCAAAGGTAATTTCTTGTTTTCTTTTCAATTATAAGGTTCTTTAAATGATATTCCCAAGCATTTGGCTTATAAATCATTAATCTTAACTTGATTTTGTGTTTTAATTTAAGATTTTGGAGTTTTAATGGAAATTTCAAGAAAATACTTAGGATCTTGTTTGAGGCTGTAATTAGGATGAATCTTTATGAAATTATACTTAATTTAATGGTTAAATAAATTCTATAATGATCTCATATAGTCTTAATCCCGGAATAAGTAAATCAATATTGTTAGAAGTGGTTTTCGTGTGGTTTTATGGGTTGTTTTTTATACTCTATTTTTTTGGAGGTATAAGGAAGGTTTGAAGGTATTTTTAGTTCATAATTGAAGAGGTTTAGGTGTTAGATTCATTAGGTTGGTGGCTGGTGTAGTTTTCGGGTGTTTTCGTGTTAGTTTTTGACCTTTTCAGCTTGGTTTTTGGTAGAGTTAATGAAAGTTTAGTGTTGCTGCTATGTTGATCATATTTTAATATGTATATGCTCTATTTTGGTGATGTAGAAGAAGTGCAAGAAGGCTCTTGAGTGGCTGGTGCATTGGCGTTACCGTTGGAGCATAATCGAAGGCTTGTTTTGCTTGTCGGCTTATTCTGTTTTGGGAATTATGGAATAGTGTAAAAGTTTTCCAAATTTCAAGAGTAAGTGATTTTTATGGTTTTAGAAGCATTTCCTATGTTTTGACTATTTTGCAATAGCCTCGTGGAAGACGTTTTCGTAGAGATTTTGTGAATGCATAAATTGGATTTTAAAAGGACGGATGCATGTGTTAGTTGCTGTAAATGTATGGTTTAGAATGATATTCATGGTTTTTGAAAGCATGAGAATGATTTAGAATAAATTGTGGTTATTTGCCTTACCTTTGATTAAGTAGTTGAGCTTGATTTTGGTTCGCTTGATGAACATATTTTGAATGCTTTATGAAACAAGTAAACATGCATGACCGGAATGATATTGGCTTAGTAAACTAACTATAGTTACAAATACAAATGACATGTTATTAGGATAAAATGCACTATAAAGATTATGAGAATATTATTATTGCCTACACATAAACAACGGTGACTATATGTCCGACCGTGCGTATAGAGCTTGCCTATATGTAAACAAGGATGACTTTGTGTCCAACCGTGCATATAGTTGACCCATACGTAAACAAGGGTGACTTGGTGTCTGACCGTACATAGTGGGAGTAACATGTATACAAGGGTAACTATGTGTCCAATCGATGTATGTTGAGACCAAGTGTCTCTAATTATGGTATAAGGAATCCGAGTATTCGGTGAGCTTAAGGTTCACAACAAGTTGTGACTTGAACGCCAATATGCATGATTCATGAAATGGTTTGAGTATGTATATGAGCATGATTTATCTAAGCATGTCTTAACTTAGCACAAAAATTACTTGTTGTGATTTTAAAATGGTTTTAAATGTTGCATTGATGAACTTGATTTAGAGCTGCCTCCCTAAGTATGTCTTTCTTAAGCTTTCTTTTCATCCTTGCAGAAAAATAAAGGCTTTCCCGGCAACATTTGGAGCAAGTGGTTCAAGGGGAGAAATCGTACACATTTTTGGTATGATTTGACAAAATAAATAAGATTTGACAATGTGTAAACTTTGTCTTTAGAGAGGTTGTTTTGAATTAACAAGAAGGGTTATAAAAGTGACCCATGAACATGTTTCCTTGTTGTGGGATTGATTGGTATGCTATTGAATTTGCTTGAGGTATGTTTACCCTTGTATGGTTTTGACCATTGTGAAAAAAATTAGAAAGCATGCTTATAGGAGTTGCGGGGTCTATGATGGTTTCAATGGATTGTCTAAGTTACTCTTGGTGCCTAGGAATTATGCATATAGTTGATGTTGGTCAATGATTGTGTCTTGTATGGGTTAAATCTACTTAAAAGGGCTAATTTTATGTTTTTGGACACTAAAGTTTTGAAACTTCAAGGGAAATTTTGAAACCTTTATCATAAAGTTTCGAAACTTCAAGGTAGGTTTCGAAACCTTAGGGTTCAGTTCGATATTGGAACCTCACTGGACACTAAAGTTTCGAAACTTCAAGCGAAGTTTCAAAACCTTTGTCATAAAATTTCAAAACTTTAAGGTAGGTTTCGAAATCTTTGACTGTTTAAGAGTTGATAGTTGCCGAAAATTGCATTTTAGTCCCGAATATCTTTCTTTATTCAAGTATGGTAGCTACAAATGTAATTTGGGGTTAAAATTTCTCCTTGATGCATGAAGTTGACTTAATTTTAAGTTGGCTAACTTAAATTGGATGTAGTCCCTAAAAATTGAAAGATTTACATTTTAGTCCCTTTTGGTAAGAGACGTAATTGGTGATGCTAGAATGCTCCATTTGGTTTGAAAATTATCATGAGTGCTCTTTGTATGTTTAATTGAACTCTGATGGACTAAATTTATACCTTGTTATTCAAATTTAAAATATTCACGTTTTAGCCCTTAAGTTGCACATGTGTTAATCGAGTACTCAAATTTGGTTGAATTTCTTCCGTTCTTGTTTTACATGAAATTGAAATATATAAGAACATAACTATGCCTTTAGATAAGAAAAAATATAATGGTTTTTTGGGTTTTTTATTAGATCGGGTCTTCGTGGGTTTGGTTCGGTATTCCCTATATAATCCATTAGTTAGTTCCGTCTAGGCCGGGCTAAGGGGGTTACGTTTGGTGGTATCAAAACTTGGTTTATTGTGTGTGATTGGATATGTTTTGTTGTCAATATGTTGATAATTATGTTCGGTGAATGTGTTTTAGGTGGTGGTTATTTAAAAGAGTCAAAGGTTACACATTGCCAATGTCAATACATTTTTAAATGCTTTACAAGTTTCCCTTGGATCTTGCCTGAATATAAGTCTAATATGTTTTGCTTATATGTTTTAATTTAATGTTTGAAGTTTCTAAGTATGCCTTCGAGACGTGAGATATGATCTAGTACTGGTTTGATCATTAATGCTCAGAATGAGGGCAAAGTGTCTGCTAGGGATGAGCATCTTCCTCCTCCTCCACCCGTGGGTGTGCCTCCGGTTCCACTGGGTGATCAGCTTAGAGAGTTTGCACCGTTCATTCAGGCTATGACTGATGTATTTCAGGCTGCTGTTGTTGGAGTGCGTATCCCGGCTCTTTCCCTTACTGTTGTTGTTACCCTTGGGCTACCTTTAGAGCGACTGCATAGCTTGGGTGGTGTTGAGTTCCATGGTTTAGATCCAAGTTTAACCGAGGAGTGGTTGGCTAGCACAGAAAGGATCTTGGATCAGATGGAGTGACAAGATGCTAGAAGGTTGGGTTGTGTGGTTTCCTTTCTCTAGGGAGATGCCTATCGTTGGTGGACGACAACGGAAGTTGGTGTAGCTGCTACTAATCTGACTTGGGAGTACTTTCTAACCACTTTTGTGTGGAAGTTTTTTGGTCCATAGTATGAGGATGCGAGGAAACATGAATTCATGTATTTGGTTCAAGGAACGATGACGGTGATAGAGTATGAGATACAATTTGTTCGGTTGAGCCACTATACCCCTTAGTTGGTCCCCTTTGATCAAAAAAGATGTGATAGTTTCCGGTATGGGTTGGATCTTGAAATTAAGACATATCTGTTGGCTACTGAGTACACTGAGTTTGATGTGCTAGTGAATAGAGCCAAGGACATTGAAGAGTCCCTGAGGGAGGCTAGGAAGTCTTCCAATGTTGGTAAGAGGCCTGTTGAGGCTAATGCCCAAGGCAAGCAGGGTAAGAGGTTTTGTGATAACCGATACAATACTAATCGATACCGAGGTGACTTTGGATACGGTGGTCGAGCTCAGCAGTTTGGTAGTGTTGGTGATGTTCCAGTTTGTAATCTATGTTCTAGACGTCATCCAGGAGAGTGTTGGTGGTCCACTGGTGCTTGTATGGGTTGTGGATCAAAGGATCATATGAGATGTGATTCCCCAAGGTTTGTTGGTGAGGCTGGTGATCATGTTGAGGCTGCTGTGATGCCTGGCAGAGGACGTGGTCGAGGTAGAGGTCCTTTCTAGAGGCAGGGAGATGGGCATAAGGTTTATGTGCAACGTGGGACTCGTAATGCCACAAATGTTGTTACAGGTACTTTTTCGTTGTAAAATGTACCATTGTTTTCTTTGGTAGATTCAGGATCTATGAATTCTTTTGTTTTGAGTGAGCATGCGCATTTGTTGGATGTTCTGGTTCAGGTTTTAAATGTAGGTTTGGTGGTTACTTATTTTTTGGGTGAAACAGTCACGGTTAAGAAGTTCTATAAACGGTGTCCGTTGGAGGTGCAAGGATATGTCTTTGAGGTTGACTTGATGGATTTATCTTACCATGGTTTTGATCTTATCTTAGGTGTTGTCTGGTTGACGAAGCACGAAGCGGTGGTGGACTTTGAAAAAAAGAGGGTTACTTTGAGATTGTTAGATGGTAGTGAGGTTGTGGTGAAGAGTGAATATACCGGATTTTTGTCCAATGTGGTTTCGGCTTTACAAGTGGAAAAGATGTTGCAACATGGTAGTATGGTGTATCTCGCCTATGTGATGAATCCGAGAATATGAAATGTTTGGGTGCAAGACATTCGAGTAGTACGTGATTTTCCAGTGTCTATTGCTCCTTATCGCATGGCACCTAAGGAGTTGAAGGAACTGAAGATGTAGTTGCAAGAGTTGCTTGACCGCGGGTTCATACGACCGAGCGTATCACCATGGGGTATGCCGATGTTTGTGAAAAAGAAGGACGACACTTTGAAAATGTGCATTGATTACTGGCAATTGAATAAGTTGATCGTGAAGAATAAGTATCCTTTGTAGAGGATTGACGATTTTTTTGATCAATTTCGAGGTGCAAGCATTGTAACATCCCGTTTTTGGGTTATTAGTTAGGCTTTAGTTAGGAGAATTCGATTCGGGTCGAATCGGGTTCTTCGGTTCATTATTCCGGGGAAAATAAAATAAGAATATTTTAATTAAGAAAAATAATAATTTTGGAATATGGTTTAAAAATATTAAAAATATGTTTCAAAATTAAATGAAAGTAATTTGAACTTTATATTAATTTTTAATTATGCTTAATTATGCATAAGTGATCAATTTGTAATTTTTGGAAAATTGGAGGACTTATTTTGTGATTTTCAAAAATTTGAAGTTTTAGTGACTAAATTGAAAAGCAAGCTAAACTTGGAATCCTTAGAGGGTCATAAACCCATTTTAATTTTTAATAATGATTTATTCACCAAAATGCTTTTTAATTATTTTAATTAAAGATGATAATAATTTTCTCACAAAACTACATTTTTTCTCTTATTTTCTCTTCATTTTCCTTCATCTCTTTTCTTCAATTCCTTGCTGATTTTTGCATTTTTTCCATAAAGATTACATCATTTTAATCATCTCTCCAAGATAGGTTTTACTTACAACTCCACCACTCAACCACCTTCCTTTGAAATACTCAACTTAGCAAACATCACCCTCAACTCAACTGTCTTCTTATGGCTTAAACTTTATTAAACCCTAAACTTTATTAAAGTTTAAGCCGTAAGACGGCAGTTGAGTTGAGGGTGATGTTTGCTAAGTTGAGTATTTCAAAGGAAGGTGGTTGAGTGGTGGAGTTGTAAGTGAAACCTATCTTGGAGAGATGATTAAAATGATATAATCTTTATGGAAAAAAATGCAAAAATCAGCAAGGAATTGAAGAAAAGAGATGAAGGAAAATGAAGAGAAAATGAGAGAAAAAGATGAGAGAAAAAAGGTAGTTTTGTGAGAAAATGATTATCATCTTCAATTAAAATAATTAAAAAGCATTTTGGTGAATAAATCATTATTAAAAATTAAAATGGGTTTATGACCCTCTAAGGATTCTAAGTTTAGCTTGCTTTTCAATTTAGTCACTAAAACTTCAAATTTTCAAAAATCACAAAATAAGTCCTCCAATTTTCCAA
This sequence comes from Abelmoschus esculentus, assembly GCA_035048815.1. NCBI lineage: Eukaryota > Viridiplantae > Streptophyta > Magnoliopsida > Malvales > Malvaceae > Abelmoschus > Abelmoschus esculentus. Next base: position 15,826,476 of record JAUCBN010000008.1, on the reverse strand, counting down.
AAATTACAAATTGGTCACTTATGCATAATTAAGCATAATTAAAAATCAATATAAATTCCAAATTACTTTCTTTTAATTTTGAAACATATTTTTAATATTTTTAAACCATATTCCAAAATTATTATTTTTCCTAATTAAAATATTCTTATTTTATTTTCCCCGAAATAATGAATCGAAGAACCCGATTCGACCCGAATCGAATTCTCCTAATTAAAGCCTAACTAATAACCCCAAAACAAGATGTTACAAGCATATTCTTAAAGATTGATTTATGATCGGGGTATTACCAGTTGAGAGTAAAGGAAGCAGATGTGTTGAAAACGACTTTTCGGACAAGATATAGCCACTATGAGTTTTTGGTGATGCCGTTTGTGTTGACGAATACCCCTGTTGCCTTTATGAACATGATGAATTGAGTGTTTCATGAATATTTGGACCAGTTTATGGTAGTTTTCATAGATGATACCTTGTGTATTCGTATACCGAGGAAGATCATGATCGATATTTGTGAATTGTATTGCAAGTGTTGAAAGAGAGTTAGTTGTTTGCTAAGCTAAGCAAATGTGAGTTTTGGTTAAAGGAAATGGTGTTCTTGGTTATATAGTGTCGGAAAAGGGTATTATCGTTGATTTGAAAAAGATAGAAGCTGTTATGGGTTGGAAGCAACGAAAATCGGTGTTAGAGGTTCGGTGTTTTCTATCTTAAAAAGATAGAAGAGTTTTCGAGCATTGTTGTTCCTATGACCAAGCTTTTGCAAAAGAAGGTTCCTTTTGAATGGAAAGAAACTCAGCAAAAGAGCTTTGAGAAGTTAAAGGAGGTGTTGACTAGTGCTCCGGTGTTGGTTCAGCCCGAGTAGTGTAAGGACTTTGTGCTTTATAGTGATGCATCTTATGTTGGTTTGGGGTGTGTATTGATGCAAGAGGGTAAAGTTGTGGCGTATGCCTCTATATAATTAAGAGTGCATGAAAAGAATTATCCGATACATGATTTGGAGCTTGCGGTAGTAGTTTCTACTTTGAAAGTTTGGAGACACTACTTGTATGGTGTGAAGTGTACCATATACACAGATCACAACAGTTTAAAATATCTCATGTCACAAAAGGATCTAAACCTTAGGCAACGAAGATGGTTGGAGTTGCTTAAGGATTATGATTTGACTTTCGAGTATCACCCAAGAAAAGCTAACGTGGTGGCAAATTTTTTGAGCCGTAAGACAACGTTGGAGTTGAGGGCTTTGCTTGCTAAGTTGAGTATTTCCAGGAAGGTGATTTAGTGGCGGATTTGCAAGTAAAACCTGTGCTGGTTGAGATGATAAAAGAGAAGTAGTTATAGGATGGAGCTTTGGTACCTCTTGTGGAGGACATTGCTGAAGCTAGACCGACCGAGTATCATTTTGATGATGATAAGTTTCTTTGCTTTGAAGTTTGGATAGTTGTATCGGATAATGTCGAGTTAAGACAAGCTATCTTGACAGAGGCTCATACTAGTCCGTTTGCTATCCATTTGCATAGTATGAAGATGTATAAGGATCTCAAAAGTTTATACTTTTGGGTTGGTTTGAAGAAGGATATAACGGAGTTTGTGGCATGGTGTATGGTGTGTCAGCGAGTGAAAGCTGAACATCAGTTTCCTGCGGGTTTGTTGCAATTGGTTCAGGTTCTAGAATGAAAGTTGGAGAGAGTGACTATGGATTTTGTGACGGGGTTACCGTTAACACCATCCAAAAAGGATTCTATATGGGTGCTTGTTGACAGGTTTACGAAGTGTGCATATTTTCTTGCGGTGCATACGACGTATTCAATTGATAAGCTAGCGGAGTTGTATGTTTCTGAGGAGGTGTAGTTGCATGGTGTACCAAAGTCGATCATATCGGATAGAGATCCGCGTTTTACCTGTAAGTTTTGGATGAGTTTATAAGTGGCTTTGGGTACGAGGCTTAGCTTTAGTACAACTTATCATCCTCAGACGGATGGTCAGTCTGAACGTGTTATTCAGACTTTGTAGGATATGTTGAGGTGTTGCATCATTGAGTTTCAAGGTACGTGGGAGAAACATTTGTCTTTGGTGGAGTTTGCTTACAATAATAGTTTTCAGGAAAGTATACGGATGACACCATTTGAAGATTTATATGGACGTAGGTGTTGTACACCTTTGTGTTGGAAGGAGGCTGGATAGAAATATGTCTCTTTACTGAAAATGTTGAAAGACACCGATGAGAAGGTTAAGCTTATATGTGCTAAGCTTATGGAGGCTTCGGATAGGCAGAAGTCTTATGCCTATATGAAACGTAGAGAGGTAGAGTATACTGTCGGGGATAAAGTGTTTTCGAATGTTTCACCTTGGAAGAAAGTGATGAGGTTTAGACGTAAGGGTAAGTTGAGTCCCCGTTTAATTGGTTCGTATGAGGTGTTAGAGCGTATTGGACCTGTTGCTTATCAGTTGAGGTTGTTAGAGGAGCTAGATAGGATGCATGATGTTTTTCATGTGTCGATGCTTCGTAAGTATAGGTCAAATCCTTCGTATGTTGTTCCAGTTGAGGAGATTGAGTTAAGAGCGAGTATGACTTATGAAGAAGAACCAGTGAGGATCTTAGATGTAGATACAAAGGTTCTTCAAGGAAAGACCATAGATTTGATAAAAGTGCTTTGGAGACACCGAGGTGTTGAAGAAGCTACTTAGGAGACAAAAGAAAGTATGAAAGATGAGTTTCCTCACTTGTTTGCTTCAGGTAAATTTCAATGATGAAATTTCTTAAGAAGGGGAGAGTTGTACCATCCCGAATTTGGGTCTAAGAGTTTTAGTGTTGTTTAGGGAGGTTCAATTCGGGTCGAATCGAATTTCTTCGGTTAATTAATTTTGGATAATTAGAATAGGTGAATAGTAAATTTATAGAAAAATTCTAAAAAATGTTAAAATGATGTTTTAAGGCTAATGGAATATTAATTTAGTCTTAATTTTGTTTAATTAAGCTTAATTACAATTTTAGTGACTAAAATGTAAAATTTGAAAAGTTAGTGGCAAAATTCTAATTTTTTAAAAATTTGGATTTTTGTGACTAAATTGAAAATTAAGTCGAAGCTTAGAATCTTTAGCGGCCCATTAACCCAAAATGTTATAATTAAAGATCATTCACCAAATTGGTTTTTATTTGACGGTTAATCACATTTTCCTTTTTTACTCCATTTTCTCATTATTTTCTCTCTAATTTTCTCTCCATGGTTTTCTAAAATCCTTTGCTGAATTCTTCTCGACTTTTATCAAGATTCATCTCATTTTAATTAACATTTCATCCTCATCAAAACTTCTCCATTTGTTTTACAAAATCCTAAGCCAATTTCAAGGAAAATCAAGAGGAGAATTCATATCAATTTCGGTGAAAGCATCTCAAAGGTAATTTCTTGTTTTCTTTTCAATTCTAAGGTTCTTTAAATGCTATTCCCAAGCATTTGGCTTACTAATCATTAATCTTAACTTGATTTTATGTTTTAATTCAAGATTTTGGAGTTTTAATGGAAATTTTAAGAAAATACTTAGGATCTTGTTTGAGGCTGTAATTAGGATGAATCTTTATGAAATTATAATTAATTGAATGGGTAAATAAGTTCTATAAAGATCTCATATAGTCTTAATCTTGGAATAAGTGAATCGGTGTTGTTAGAAGTAGTTTTGGGGTGGTTTTATGGTTTGTTTTTTCTGGAGGTATAAGGAAGGTTTGAAGGTTTTTTTAGTTCATAATTGAGGAGGTTTAGATGTTAGATTCATTAGGTTGGTGGCTGGTATAGTTTTCGAGTGTTTTTATCTTAGTGTTTGGCCTTTTTGGCTTGGTTTTTGGTAGAGTTAATGGAGGTTTAGTATTGTTGTTGTGTTGAGTATATTTTAATATGTATAGACTCTATTTTGGTGATGTAGAGGAAGTGCAAGAAGGCTCTTGAGTGGCGGGTGCATTGACGTTACTGTTGGAGCATTGGCGAAGGCTTGTTTTTCTTGTCGGTGAGTGAATTTGGGTTAAAAGCGATTCGCAAACGTTTGGTTCTGTTTTGGGAATTATGAAATAGTGTAAAAGCTTTCCGTATTTCAAGAGTAAGTGATTTCTATAGTTTCGGAAGCATTTCCTAAGTTTTGACTATTTTGCAATAGCCTTGTGGAAGATGTTTTCGTAGAGATTTTGTGAATACATAAATTGGATTTCGAAATGATGCATACATTTGTTAGTTTCTGTAAATGCATGGTTTTGAATGATATTCATGGTTTTTGAAAGCATGAGAATGATTTGAAACAAATTATGTTTATTTGTTTTACCTTTGATTAAGCCGTTGAGAATGATTTTGGTTCGCTTGATGAACATATTTTGAATGCATTATGAAATAATAAGTTAACATGCATGATCAGAATGATATTGGCTTAGTGATACTAACGATAGTTACGAATACAAATGACATGTCATTAGGATAATGTGCACTATAAAAATTATAAGAATATTATTGTTTCCTACACGTAAAAAAGGGTGACTATGTGTCTGACCGTGTCTGTAGAGCTTGCCTATATCTAAATAAGGGTGACTTTGTGTCCAATCCAGGATATAGTTGACTCATACGTAAATAAAAAGTGCGTAATTAGAGTGCAAGTGTACTCGTCGTCAAGTAATAAAGTGATAAGAATTATCGAGTAACGTCTCCATAGAGATTGGTGTACTTAATATGCAACCATTATCTTCTCGCTCTGCAAGAATAAAATAAAAGTCACAAATTTTGGGGTTAAATTATAACTAAGAAAACTAATTAAAACAATAAAGATAAATGATCAAGAAATCAAGGATGAAAAAGTAGGGCAGGATCCAGTTGTGTTGTATCGTGGATTTTGATTGATTTGCTTCTGTCCAATGCACACTGTACTGCCTCGACAGTACTGCAGATACTGTCTCGGCAATCTCTTGCTCTTGGGCAAGAGCAGATTTACCAAAGTTCGACAAAGTATCCTTTAATGATTCTGTTTATCTCTAAGTCAAAATACTATTGATGACCAGTCCTTGATGATACCTCTCGACGTGAATCAATTATAATCACCAACAAATCTCACACTTCTCTTAGCCACTGAAACTCTTAACTTATCTCTAGGCTGAGTTACTGTTTCCCGATTAAAACACCATACTTATCCCTTTCGTGAATCTAACTCTCTCGATATTAGATAAATTGATTACTCATAAACTTCTCTCTCGAGCTTGAATGCAAGAACAAAGAATGACAAAAAATAAGCAAACTTCGATATTTTATTGCATTAAACAAGAAACAAAGTACAATCCTCTCTCACAAATAGTCGACAACCTTCTCCTAAACCCTAGGGGACGATGGAGGAGTTTAAGGTTTTCTATGAACACTTAATTTTAAGATATCCTCCTCTCTACATAGGCTATGATTTCTATAGGCTTGGCCTAGGGCAAACATTTTCTAAGTAGGAATACTACTTGGAGTAGGATTACAATAATTTTCATAAATAAAATATTTCCAAGTTTATTCCTATAAGGATTCTTTTCCCACGTGGCCTTTGACATTGACTTTTCGTGTTTTTCCCATCTCCGATTTCTATGCCGCATGTCTTAAATCGTTCACCTTATTTTTCTCTTCAAATCGCATACCATATTAACATTTGCCTTTTTGGGTGCTGTCGCGGCCACAGATGCTGCCACGACGTTAATATGCTATCGAGGCGGGTACTTATCTGCATTTCAGCTTCAGTTTCTAGCATCCATCTTCTTTTTTTGGCAATTCCTATGATGAAGTTTCCTGTCTTAAGAAAGAAAACCATTAAATGCATATGTTTTATGCCAAATAAAAGATAAATTTATGTATTGAGTGTTCGGATGCTGAAGTATGAAAAATAAGCAGAATTATCCATTATTGCCATTAAATTTGTCCACTATTAGTAATAATCGAGTGGGAGAATGATATAAAAATAAGACTTTTAGGCACTCATCACACCCCCAAACTCGAACTTTTGCTTGTCCTCAAGCAATGCAAAAGATAATAAAACAATTATCGAGTGAGAAAATGATGTAAAAGATGAGGAATTTTTGGCACTCGTCACCACCCCCAAACTCGAACTATTGGTTGTCCTCAAGCAATGCAAAAGATAATAAAAAAAATTATCGTGTGGGAAAATGATGTAAAAGATGAGGACTTTTAGGCACTCATCACACTCCCAAACTCGAACTATTGCTTGTCCTCAAGCAATGCAAAAGATAAATTTAAGTAAAGAATTTTAAAGTAATATACCATCCTGCCTGCCGCGACAGAATTTCTTTCTTGACTCGGCCTCTTTTTGGTTTTTAGGAATTCCTCGGAACTAGATTATAAGTCTTGGTGAGTGTGTGCGTAGCTGTATCAAAGATGATTTTCTAAGTTCTAATATTTTTTCTAGCTCAAGACTTCCGACTAAGATTTTTCTTTAATTCTTTTTCTTTTCTTTTCCCAACAATGGTATATAAATCTATATTGCTATGAATTTATATTGCTTGAGCCAATTTCGGGCACCTCAAGTGTTTTAGCTATTCTTACTAGAGCCGGTGATAGGCACCTCTAGTAAGTGGGAGAAACCTAAGTCCTAAAGCCGGTCATGGGCACCTCTATGGACTAAACTAGAGCAAGTGATTGGCACCTCTAGTATAAAATCTAAGCCTAAGTCCTTATTGTTTTTCAAAGAAAAGAACTTTTAAAATCAACTAAAACTAGCAACGTTTATGCGATTTCAGGCTCATAGTCTAATCCTAAGTACTAATCTTAAGAGACCTTTCCGAATTCAAGTCTGGTGAATGGTGCATACTGCTGCGATGATAAGAGAATATATTGCTACCGAGTCAGTCTCAATAAAATTCAACAGACTTAAACAAAAAAGAAAATTGCATCAAATTGAAACTACTATAAAGATAGAAATTAAGGTAGTAGTAGGATAATCTGAATAACTTCCATACATGGAAGATATTTATAAGGCAAAAAATAGGGTCAATACTCTCCCAAACTCGAGGGATACATTATCCTCACTTTATGTATGTGAACGTAAGGCAACAATTAAAGACAAGGTAAAAATTAAGAGACAAAGAAAAGATAAACCAATTTTTAGATATTACGTCTGGCCTCTTCTGTATCCTAAGGGTCATCAGTTGGTGTGGAGTTTGTGGAGAAAGAAACTAAAAAATGTGCTGGAAAAAAATAATGAAGAAGTATGAAATAAAACGGGGGAGATGAAGTTCTAGAGACGCAAACCCGCCGTCACTTGTATTTGGGTGGCCAACCACCTTTACCGTTTCTTAGGTGGGACAGTGAGTTTGATTTCATGGTCATTTTATGTGCTCCATGACTTCTCCTTCTTGCGTTTCCTTCCTAAATAATTGCAAAGAATATTAATAAAAACAGTAAAACTAAATTTTCAAGAAGTTTAAAATCTAATTCCTAAACTGAAAAATAAAAATTGATTCCTAAAGCATAAAAGTAAATAGGGACAGAGAAATAGAAATTTAGGTTACTGCAGGTGTGCAATAAAATGCATATCCAACAACAACCATCTTCCCCTTTTTGAATGGATGAGAAGCTGATGTCTTAGTCGTTGTCTCCTCGTCAGGTGGTTTCTTTCTGATATATTTCTGCTCAAGGGGAGTGTTGTCGCGGCAAAGGTTGCCTCGGGAGGTCTTGTTTAGGCAGTCCATCCAAGTCTTCCTCCAAATAATCATGAACTGTTCGTGCTCTTTCCTGTCTTAGAAGATTTGTTGGATCAGCTACTGCGAATGCTCCGCATTTGTCTGCCTCGGCAGCATTCATACCAGTGCTGTTCTGTTGGCTAGGTGAAAACAACCCTGATTAGTTTAGGATTTTTTCATCTTTTTTTAAATAAAACTAAATACGTGAAAACAAAGGTAATAAAATTTAGCTGCCAATTCCCGGCAACGGCGCCAAAAACTTGATGCGTGTAAAAAGTGCGTAATTGGAGTGCAAGTGTACACATTGTCAAGTAATAAAGTGATAAGCATTATCGAGTATCGTGTCCATAGAGATTGGTGTACTTAATAGGCAACCTTTGTCTTCTCGTTCTGCAAGAATAAAATAAAAGACACAATTTTTTGGGGTTGAATTATAACTAAGAAAACTAATTAAAACAATAAAGATAAATGATCAAGAAATCAAGGATGGAAAAGAGGGGCAGGATCCAATTGTGTTGTATCGTGGATTTGATTGATTTGCTTCTATCCAATGCAATTGCACTGCACTGCCTCGGCAGTACTGCAGATATTGTCTCGGCAGTAACAATGTTCTCTGCCACGATAATCTCTTGCCCTTAGGCAGATTTACCAAAGTTCGGCAAAGTGTCCTTTAATGATTCCGCTTATGTCTAAGTCGAAATACTGTTGATGACCAGTCCTTGATAATATCTCTCGACGTGAATCAATTATAATCACCAACCAATCCCACACTTCTCTTAGCCACTGAAACTCTTAACCTAACTCTAGGCCGAGTTAGTGTTTCCCGATTGAAACACCGTACTTATCTCTTTCGTAAATATAACTCTCTTGATATTAGATAAATGAATTACTCACAAACTTCTCTCTCGAGCTTGAATGCAAGAACAAGGAATGACAAAGAACAAGCAAACTTCGATATTTTATTGCATTGAAACAAGAAACAAAGTACAATCCTCTCTCACAAATACTCGATGACCTTCTCCTAAACCCTAGGGGACGATAGAGGAGTTTAGGGTTTTCTATAAGCACTTGATTTCAAGATATCCTCCTCTCTACATAGGCTATGGTTTATTTAGGGTTGGCCTAGGGCAAACCTTTCCTAAGTAGGAATACTACTTGGAGTAGGATTACAATAATTTCCGTAAATAAAATATTTCCAAGTTTATTCCTATAAGGATTCTTTTCCCATGTTGCCTTTGACATTGACTTTTCGTGTTTTTCCCATCTCCGATTTCTATGTCGCTTGTCTTAAAATGTTCACATTTTTTTTCTCTTCAAATTGCCTACCATATTGATATTTGCCTTTTCGGGTGCTGCCGTAGCCACAGATGCTGCCACAGCGTCAATGTGCTACCGAGGCGGGTACTTATCTATATTTGAGCTTTAGTTTCCAGCATCAATCTTCTTTGCTTGGCAATTCCTATGATGTAGTTTCCTCTCTTAAGAAAGAAAACCATCAAATGTTTCTATTTTATGCCAAATAATAGATAAATTCATGTATTGAGTGTTCAAATGCTGAAGTATGGAAAATAAGCAAAATTATCCATTATTGCATTAAGTTTGTCCACTATTAGCAATAATCGAGTAGGAGAATGATATAAAAATAAGACTTTTAGGCACTCATCAGTAAACAAGGGTGACTTGGTGTCTGACCGTATGTAGTGGGGGTAACATGTATACAAGGGTAACTATGTGTCCAATTGATGCATATTGAGACCAAGTGTCTCTAATTATGGTGTAAGGAATCCAAGTATTCGGTGAGCTTAAGGTTCACAGCAAGTTGTCACTTGAATGCCAATATGCATGATTCATGAAATGGTTTGAGTATGTATATGAGCATCATTAATCTAAGCATGTGTTAACTTAGCAAAAAAGTTTCTTTTGGTGGTTTTAAAATGGTTGTAAATGTTGCATTGATGAACTTGTTTCAGAGATACCTCGCTAGCATGTTTTTCTTAAGCTCTCTTTTCATTCTTGCAGGGAAATAAAGGCTTTCCGGACAACATTTGGAGCATGCGATTCATGGGGAGAAACCGTACTCATTTTTAGTATGATTTGACAAAAAAAATAAGACTTGACAATGTGTAAACTTTGTCTTTAGAGAGGTTGTTTTGAATTAGCAAGAAGGGTTATAAAAGTGACCCATGAACATGTTTCCTTATTGTGGGATTGATTGGTATGCTATTGAATTTGCTTGAGGTATGTTTACCCTTGTATGGTTTTGACCATTGTGAAAAAATTAGAAAGCATGCTTATAGGAGTTGCGGGGTCTATGATGGTTTCAATGGATTGTCTAAGTTACTCTTAGTACTTAGGAATTATGCATATAGTTGATGTTGGTCAATGATTGTGTCTTGTATGGGTTAAATCTACTTAAAAGGGCTAATTTTATGTTTCTGGACACTAAAGTTTCGAAACTTCAAGGGAAGTTTTGAAACCTTTATCATAAAGTTTCGAAACTTTAAGGTAGGTTTCGAAACCTTAGGGTTTAGTTCGAAACCTTAGGTTTCAAAGTTTTGAAACCTTTATCATAAAGTTTGAAAACTTTATCATGAAGTTGATTTAATTTCAAGTTGGCTAACTTAAATTGGATGTAGTCCCTAAAAATTGAAAGATTTACATTTTGGTCCCTTTTGGTAAGAGACGTAATTGGTGATGCTAGAATGCTCCATTTGGTTTGAAAATTATCATGAGTGCTCTTTGTATGTTTAATTGAACTCTGATGGACTAAATTTCTACCTTGTTATTCAAATTTAAATATTCATGTTTTAGCCCTTAAGTTACACATGTGTTAATCGAGTACTCAAATGTGGTTGAATTGCTTCCGTTCTTGTTTTGCATGAAATCGAAATATATAGGAACATAACTATGCCTTTAGATAAGAAAAAAATATATAACAGTTTTTAGGGTTGTTTATCGTATCTGGTCTTTGCGGGTTTGGTTCGGTATTCCTCTTATAATCCATTAGAGTCGATTCCATCTAGGCCAGGCTAAGGGGGTTACAACCTCACTAAGTACCTTTTGTACTTACCACTGTTGTTTCCTCCTTTCCTAAACTATAGGTTCTCAATCTAAGGAGCTACTTGAGGGTTATCTGGCAAGCATAAGTAAGCATTCAAGTACGATAATGTACAATTTTGTAACTCCCGGAGTTGGTGGAATAGTTATATATTTATGAGCTAGCTAACATACATTTGATTTTGAGAAATTGGTTATGTATAAAGCCCATGAAAGGGAACAATAGGTTGTCTATGTTTGATTATTTATGCTTGGTAGATAATTAGGTAAAATGCTTGCTTATGCATGTTATAAGTTAAAGTAGGCCTCGAGTTTGATAAGTATGATACGAAATGATGGTATTGACATGTTAGATTACTTAAGTTGCCAAGATTATGCTTTTAGATGTGATTGAGTGCTATAATTTTCATGTTATAAGTCAAAGTAGATTTGAATCTAACATGTTATTTAATTAGTTAAGCTTGTAAACAAGAAGTTTGTTTATGAAAATGTAAGGCTAAAGTTAAATATATGTATATGGTTTGAATTACAAAAGGGATATATAAGAAGTCATGACATAATTGGATAACATGAATGTATAAAATGAATATGCATCTAGGTAATGGAGTGATTGGAAAGTAGGGTTGCTTAGTTCTTAATAATAACTCAATTCGTTAACTTATGTTTTAAGTAAGCATACTTAATTGTTAACTTAGACTAAGTCGATAAGTACGTTCAAGAAACACTAAATGAATGAAATAATGGTATTTCATAGTAAGTAATCGTATGATATACTAGTTATTATAATTTATATAAGCTTAATGAGATCCATTATCGAATAGTTTGCGTGCTAAAGTTCAAATAAAATGTGTTATCGAATGATAGGGTTATAACCAAATGGGATATGAGTAAAATTTGGTAACAATTGTCAATGATATGAATAGTATGAGATTAGTAATAGGTTCAATTGTTTTAAATGGTTCATAGTTTATATAATAAAAAGAGTATGTTCACATGATATGGTATATCATGATTTGTAATAAGATTTATACGCAATAAAATCTAATTTGAATGGTATGGTGTGGTCTATGGGTATTAATATGTGCCTAATATAGATAGTACTTAGCATTGAAATGTATAAGTCATTTATAATGTTTGGATATAGTAACAAGAATTACAAAGAATGATTATTATAATCATTAATTTTATCCGGAGTAAACCCATTTTTATTTTTTATTTTATTTTTATCTTAAATAACGGGCTTTGGTTAATTTTAACATTTATAAAAAAATATCAAAAAATAAAAAATATAATAATGGGTTTATTTTTCAATATTTATTTAAGTCTTTTTATTTAGAAAAATATATTAAAAAATCAAAAGATTATGTATATATATTAAACTAAAATAAAATTTCCACCAAAAACATTATAAACTATTATTTTTTAATTTACTTTGTTCTAATTTTATTTTTACTACGTGTCCTATTTCGATATTAATTTCATTAGTATTATGTTTGTTTTTATAGCATATTATTATGGTTACCATTTATGTATTTTATTTTTATTTATTTAGCTTTTGGTTTGGGTTTAGTTACTATTTTTATTTATTATTACTACTTTTTTACATTAAATAAACCATGTTATTTACTTTTTAATCTCTTTATTTTTATTTTTTATTTATTGTCATCATAAATATTATATTATTATAATTATTATTACATATTTAAATTAAAAAAGCCCAAAAGATATTATAGTACTAAATTTAATTTTCTTCCTAGTTTCGATTTCTACTACTATTATTATTTTATTATTATTATTTATTACTATCTTTATTATTATTATTATTATTTTATTATTATTATTATGGTAACATATTTAAATAAAATAAAACCCAAAACATATATTCAAATAAACATATATCAATCAATAAATAAGCCCAATATTATTAATATTTAAGGTCCATCACAAATATAAAACCAAAAATATTTTTAAACCAAAACATTTTTAACCAAGTCCGTTTACATAACCAAAGCCCAACCGGTCTAATTACCACACTTAAACCCTAAATTGCCTCTTATCATTTACGCAGCCGCCCCAAGGCCGTTGCATCTGATCTGTGAACCAATGGTCGAGATCGAAGGACGAAAGACTCTAGAAGCTTCATCGTGCCCACGCGTCGTCCAGTCAGCTCCCCACGCTCGCGTGCTTTTCACGCACAAAATTGTTCGAATACCCAGTAACTTGTTCGTCTTTTGCCACCACCGGTCGCTGTCCATTGTCCATCTCGCACAAGAAAACAAACGAAATTCTCAGATCGTAAAAACCATTTCTAGCAATTTTCAGAGTGCACAAACAATAATTTCAATAATATTTCAGAGCCGAAATATCAGATAAATTCGACAAAATACAGAGATTACAGAGGGATGGTGGCCAAAAATTCATAGAGAAATCAGATACTTGCAACGCCAAAGACAAATCAAATGTAAACAAAACCAGCAACCAATAGCAAAATAGGAGATTTTTCTTCTTTTTTTATCCAATGTAATTCTCGGTTATTAAAACCGGAATCAAAAACATTGTAAGGAGACTCCTCCATCATTCAAATCAATACAAAGCAAATCCTTTCTTTTTTCTCTTTCGCCCACGATAAACACCAGGTCTTTAGATCAATAGTGGTGAGACAAGCAAAGGAGAAAAGAGGCTCTTTTTTCTTTTACCTTTTCTTCTTTCGTTTCTCCCAAATAAAAAATGTTTCCTTTTGTTTTCAATTTTTAGATCAGAGTATCGATTTGTTTTCAAATCGATTTTAAAAAGAAAGAGGGGATTTTTGGGTCGTCAGCCACCGCCCACGGTGGCCAGAATCTGGGTTTTATGGTGATTCTTTATGAAAGCCACTGATTTCTTGGAAAACATGATGAACAATTTGAATTTGTTCATCCGTTTTCCAGAATTATAGAGAGTTCGGGAGGATTCTTTTTGTTTGGGTTTGAATGAATGAATAAAGGGCTTTGTTTTCAAATTAACTTTATATTTTACACTCCAAAACATATTTTAGAACGGTTTTATTAAAACATAAAACCTCCCGCGTTTTTGCTATCACACAGGTAGTCCCTGAAGTTTTATTTCTTCTTTTAATTTCGTCACCAATGTGGCTATAATCGTCTATTTCAGAGTGGGTTATTTGCTTTCTGATTTCCTCCTCCTTTCATGACCACCTTTTGAGGACCTTCCTCGTTTCAAAATAATCTTGTGAGGGCCTATTTATTTTCAAATCGTTGTAATCGGGTCATTAATTAAGTCTAACAACTCGTTTATTTCATATTACCCCATGTTCTTTTTTGATTTTTGTTTTGGTCATGAATTTTGGTTTAGCAGTTTATTTTCTCTTCTGTGTTTGGTCGAAAGTTCTTTTTTCCTTCATTAAGGTCCTGTTTCCAGTGCATTGTTTTCATTTGACCTTAGGATCGAATGTTTCCTTGATTACTGGTCTCTACATTTACTATTCTGTATAGTTTTTCTTGCCTATTTTACTCGCACATTCATCACGTGTTTACTTATTTTTCCATTATCCCATTACCATACATTTAATGTCTTTCTCATTTTGTTATGTTGCCATGAATATATTTTTTCATTTACCTCGTATGTTATTTTTGGTATGCATATTTACCATGTAAATTGTTTCATGTTTTGTTTATATTATATTTCATTTGTAGCTAGAATTGTGACATGCATTTTATTACTATATTTATTCTTGTTACTTTGTTTATAATGCCATGTGTATTTTAGTCATGTAAATATTTTTGATCATGTTTTTCATATAATATTTAGTCTTGTTATTATTTTGATGTATTTACTTTTATGCACCTTATTACGAATTGAACTTACAATCCACTCTATAATTAATGAATTAATTAATACTTTACTCAGTTGTAGCGGGCCCGTCACCAAACGTAGTGGTGGCGGTCTATGCGTCTATCTTCGAGTGAAGAGGCGTTAAAATATACTCGAATTTTTAAATAAATAATCGATTTAACATCACTTCAAATTGAAAATTCCCAAATTAAATTAAGCGATAATTTTTAGAGGTACCAATTTTAGGCGGTTCAAAATGTAATCCTCGTTTTAACCGTAACCGACTTCTAAACTCATTTAGTTCTGAATCTCTAATTTTACGGTATTCGGTCTGCCAAAAATGACCGGTGGTGACTCCACCTTTTTAACCGTTTTCCACATTAATACCCAAATCATTTTCCAAAAGGCCCTAATTTTAAATTCATCTATAAATTCCCGATTTTAAATTCATTTCCCCCTAATTCCAAAACCCTCTTTTAAAATTCAAAACCTAAGTCCCCGTCCCTAAATTTTAACTCCAAATTCCCAATTTTCATTTCCCAATTTTAAATCCAAAAATCCTTAATTTTCAACCATAATTCTAATTTCTAAACCTAATTGTTCATTCAAATTTAATTTCAACAATTTTTTCAATTTCATTTTAAATCCATAAATTCCAAAATTTTTAAAGCCTTAATTTTTGATTTTCCATCTTTTTCAAGTAAGCCCTTTTTTATTAATCAAACCCTTTTCCACTAGTAACCTTTTAATACACCTAAGTTTTTTTTTAAAGGAAGGGTTGCTACAGTTGGCGACTCCGTTAGAGACCATTTTTTTAGAGAGTCAAGCCTTGTTTTTAAAACTATCGCTTAATTAATTTTGGAAGTTGTGAAGTAAAGTGGTCATTAAATTACTATTTATTTATTAAAGCGAGTATATTTTAGCGTTTGTAAATCCAACATCTAAACTCGTTGTTCTAAGTGGAGGGAAAACGCTAGTGCTTTCATGAGGATATTGTTCCTTCGTATGGGCCTAGCAAAGTACCTTCGGTTATCGTTTAGTGCCAAAACTGCATGTAGAGAACATAGAAAACCCACCCTTTAGAACTATGTGAATAACCCTAGGGTTTTAGACGAAATAAATAGGGTTGCTTTGCTTCTTTGGCCCATTTATTGTTTTTGCACTCACCCTTTCGTGTGTTCGTTTATTTGCATAAATATTTTATATTTAAAGGTGTTGATCTAAGTGGTTTTTCCAATTAGAGGCTTTCGTTATAGTTAGAAGATTAAAAAAAAGAAAAAATAGAAAGCTAGGCAATAAAACATAAATAAAAGGAAAAATGAGAAAGAAAAGGTTGGAGAAAGAAAGGAAAAATTATAAAAGAAAGACGAATGAAAAAAGAAAAGAAAATTAAGAATATAAGAAAAGAGATGAAGAGAAAAAGGAAAGAAAATAAGAAAAAGAAAAAAATGAAAAAAGAAGAAAAAAAGAATCGAGAGAAGAGAGAAAAAAGAGAAAAGGGAGAGAGAAAAAAGAAAAAATAAAAGATGAAAAAGAAAAAGAAAAAAAAGAAAGAAAAATAGAAAAAATAATAAAGTGGCATTAAGATTTCTTAATCGATGAAAGTTGCTCAAAGGGCGATCACTAACATGATCAATACCTTTAATTACATTCATGCATACATCTCATGGTATACATCTCATAGCATACATTATGTTAATTGTTTCATTAGCATTACATAAATGTCTCAATTCAATTGGTTTGCTCAAACTAGAAGCTCCCACTTTAGGAGTTTTCTTAACGAGGGGGTTATCTTAAGAGTTCAACATAGTTTTAGAGTCAATCAAAGATTAGGTAACCCTATGAGTACTCGGTCAAGTCTACAATGATGTTAACTTCTTAGAGATGTATCTCTCTTCACAAGGAAACAATAAACATGAGGTTGCAAGTTCATTTAATTGTCACCCTAATTCATTCAAAGGTGTTAATAGTTCAACACACCAGTGATGATCCAAGTATAAAAGATCAACCTATGAATATTCGAGAAATTAAATTTTTATCTTAAATTGTGTTAGTTATAGAGACCTTTGCTTCAAACCAAGTCCCTTTCCCAAATTTGGTGAAAGTTGTTTAAAAATTGACCACCAACCGAATTGACACCTTTACTCGCATCCATTCATGCATTCTCATCTCATGCATTTCAATGTATATAACTTGCATTAATTAATAACACAAGAGGAATAATCGTAGGTACTATGTGGCAGCTTTCAACCATAATACCAGTCAAATGGGTGAAAATTTTGCTAAACGTGGAGTCGTCCATAGGGGGCATTAATGTTTGACGCTTGGAAAGACAAGGGGATGAACTTAGAGCAGTACAATTTCAGGAACATGAGTGACCTTGTGGCAAGGGTGAGCAAACTCGAAGAACTGCACGAATTAGTGATTGAGAATCAGAATAAGATATTGTTAGGCATGAAGAGTTTTCAAGATGAAATTAGGGCGCAATTCAATGAGTTAAGGGGCATGATGGTTGCCACAATAAAGGAAGAAAGCCCAATGGAAGGCTTTCTCGTGCAAGAAAACGAGAGTCAGGGTTGTAAATAAATGACTCTATCTGAAAAAGACCAAGCTATCATTCGCCAATATGAGGTAGCTTGTAATGCCTCTTTCTGTCCCACCGAATTTACATTGGATAAAATTGAAGTCGCTCTTAGGAAAATTTTGTCCTTTTCAGTGGATGGGAGTCTCGAAGGGTGTTTTAAGGGCAAGAACGTAAAAAAACTATAAAGTTTCCCACCCAACTCCTAAGACCTTCAGGAGTTTTCCGCCATGAGCAAGAAATATGGTTCAGTTTCTTAGGAAAGAGAAGGCAAAGAAGATATTTACCCATCTTCCGTTTTCCTAAAAAGAGATGTATTCACTATTTTATCAGGCCAATCTGGTACGACCTACTTGTGTTATTCCCTTCAGAACGCCATATCCTGCTTGGTATGATGTCAATGCCCGTTGCGAATACCACACCGGCATAACGAGGCCCGATGAGTGCCTAAAAGGGCTATTATTTACTATTCTTTTCCTAAACAATATGCACTCACCATGACAAGGATCCAGAATAAAATCATCGGCAGGAAAACCTAGAACAACAACTGTTTCAAGCAACTCTTCAGAATCCGAATAACTTACTGCCTTGTTCTTTATTTATTTTCTTATACTTACTGTGAAGTTTGAGCATTGAGGATAATGCTCAGTTTGAGTTTGGAGGTATATGAGTGCACTACCAAGGGCAGCCCACTACCGCGACAATACCAGAAAAGGAAGTAACTTGATGCCTTAATTGAAATGTTTTTATACATGTCTTTACTTTTGTACTGCCTTACAGCAGCTTTGCCTTAGTTTATTCTTTCAAGGCTAAAGAAATCTTTTTCTTTACCATGACTAGGTTCTGTTTTGAACAAATAACCTTGGAATACTTAAGGAATAAAACTTAGAAGCTTAATATAAGATTAGAATCAACAAACACTTTTGAGGACATGTTTGATTTAGGAGTTCTTTTAATAAACTTAGGTGATAAAGATTTAGATTCAAAGGAATGTGACTAGAGGTGCCTATCACTGGCTCTAGGAAATTACTCTTCTTCATGCTGGAGGTGCCCAAAACCGGCTCTAGTATGCCTAAGGCAAAGAAAGAAAAATAGAATGGATCTTAAAAGGAAGCACAACTCTTGAGGTGCCCAAAACAAGCTCAAGTGATTGATGTTTTTAGAAGAGAAATAACCATTTTAAGTCTACTTGTCTTGAACATAGAGTTTATCTAAGAAAGCCTTTAATCAACCTTGTCCACAAAAACCCACACACTCACATAATCTTATAGTTTGTTTCTGAGTAGAAATCCTTGAGTAAACTAAAGGCTAGGACTGAAAGATAGACATAGTTGTGATGGGGAGAATAAACGGAAAAATAAGACCAAAAGAGAATAAGGTTCGGCAATTTGATGTTTTGTATTGCTTGAGGACAAGCAATAGTTCGAGTTTTGGGGTATTTGATGAGTGCCTAAAAAGGCTATTATTTACTATTCTTTTCCTAAACAATATGTACTCATTACCCACTAATTCGAGCTGATACATATACTTATTGTTCAATAACTGACATTTTGATGCCACAACATATAAAAATGATATTTGTGAGAAAAGAAAGCTTTATGGCATTTTTTGTGTAGTTGCAGGAAATACCTTCCGAGATAGCAGCAGTGTCGAAGGTAGAACCATTATCGCGGCAGCAGCAATGCCGAAGGCAGAAGCAATGCTGCGGCGGTAGAAGCTCCAATACTGATGCTGGGCGATTAAAAGAGAAAAATGAGCTTAGAATTTCTGGACTTAAAGCGTTTGGATTGGAGTATATTAACACGTGAAAAGACCAAGTCAAAGGTCACACGAGAATAGTCTTCGAAATAGAATTAAACTTGGAAATATTATATTTTTATTACTTATTCCCCACTCCAAGTTATATTCTACTTAGAAAAAATTACCCTAGGTCTAGACTATAAATACATGAGCCGTCCAACATATAGAGGAGAGCCGAATTAGAGAGAAAGCTTTACCCTAAGAACTGTGTTATTCTTTACAATATGTTCTAAGCTTTCTTAGGGTTAGGTGAAGGTTGTAGAATATTAGTGCGAGAAGATTGTATTTTGTTTTTTTGTTTCAATACAATAAAAACATCAAAGTTTGCTTATCCTATTTTCATTCTTTGTTCTTGCATTCAAACTCGAGAGAGAAGTTTGTAAGTAATTCATTTATCTAATATCGAGAGAGTTAGATTTACGAAAGGGATAAGTGCAGTGTTGTAGACACTAACTCAGCTTAGAGATAGGTTATGAGTTTCAACGGCTAAAAGAAGTGTGAGATTGGTTGTTGATTATCATTGATTCACACTGAGAAGTATCATCAAGGGTTGGTCATCAATAGTACTTCGACTTAGAGATAAGCGGGGACACCTAAGGACACTTTGCCGAGCTTTGATTAAACTACCCAAGAGCAAGTGATTGCCGCGGTAGAAAACACTAACGTTGTCGAGGCAGTATTGTAGTGCTACCGAGATAGTGATGTGTCATTATATTGAACAAGAACAAATCAATCGAATCCACTATATGATACAAATGGATCCTGTCCATTCTCTCTATTCGTTCTCAACCTTTTATTTAAGCTTTTGTTCTTTAGTTATTCAAAAAATCTTTTTACTTGTGATTTTATTTTAATAATTTTAGGAGCAAGGAAGTAGAAGGAGACATATTAAGTACATCAGTCCCTGTGGAGAATGATATTCGATAAATACTTATCATTATATTACTTGACGTGTACACTTGCACTTAATTGTGCTTTTATTACACGCATCAAGTTTTTGGTGTCGTTGCCGTGGACTAGCAACTAAATTTTGTTTTCTCTAATTTTCTTGCTTTTAAGTTATTATTAAAAAAATTAATCTATTTTATCTTTGGTGTATGACCAAGGCTAACCCTAGCACTCTCTTACGTGATATCAACCCAGAAATCGAAAGGACTTGTCAAAGACTAAGAAGATAGATCCATGGATCCATGACAGTGAATCCAGGAAATCAGAACCTACATGAAGGCATTGGAGGCCAGCAACAGCAACCACTGCCGTGACAGCTAACTGTCAGAGACTTTCTGGTGGAAGATTTAAATGGATTAAACCCTGGGGTTGTTACACCAGAGATTGAGGCAACCCACTTTGAACTTAAACCAGTAATGTTCAATATGCTCAATACTATTGGACAATTTAGTGGTGTGCAATAGAAGATGCCAGGCAACATTTCAAATCCTTCATGGAAGTATGCAACTCTTTCAAAATCCAAGGAGTACATGAAGATATTTTGAGGCTGAAAGTTTTCCCCTATTCACTGAGGGATAGGGACAAAACCTGGTTAAACAGTACTCCGGCAGGATCAATTGGATCTTAGAGTGAACTCTGCCGAAAATTCATTACGAGATTTAACCCTACAAATTTATACGATAGAATACGTAATGAGATCATTTCATTTAGACAGGCTGATGATGAACCTATGTACGGGGCTTGAGAACGCTACAGAGAGTTACTGAACAGATGTCCACTACATGGATTCCCATTATAGACGCAAGTAACCATGTTTTATAATGCCACCAATGCCCCGACTAGAATGGTGTTGGATGCCTCAACAAACAACACACTCCTTGACAAGGCTCCAGAAGAAGCTATAGAGATTCTGAACAAACTCGCAAGGAACGATTTCTAATTTCCTACTTCTAGGCGAGGAGTATTAAGACGCCATGCCACGGTAAATGAGTTAGAAACCAACAATTCGGTGGCAGCACAGTTGACATCTTTAACAAAAATGGTTCAGAACATGCAAGTACAACAGAATACTCAAGAAGTGAAGGCTATAAATTCTTCTGAATATATGCAAGATGAGGAAATTGGATTTTATGTAGAAAATTATAACCGGAATAACAATGTGATGTCAAATACATATAATCCGACTTGGAAAAGGCACCCAAACTTTTCATGGAGCAACCCGGACAATGACTTAAACCCCACCAACTAAACCTCCAATTATCAGCCACTGCTGTAGCAGAAGATGCAGCAGTCACTGCCGCAGCAGTAGATGGATCAACAACAACAACCTATGAATTCACTAGAAAATACTCTCAAGGCCTTTATTATGAAAACTGAATCATATATGGATGAGAACAGTAATTTCATGAAGAGGACTGATGACTTCATGAACAGAACAGAGATGAGGCTATAGAACCAAGATGCTTCAATAAAATCATTAGAAACCCAAGTTGGTCAATTTGCTCTAAGACAAAATACAAGACCACAAGGGGGATTACCTAGCAATACTGAAGTTGCTAAGGGAATGTGCCATGAATAGTGCAAAGAAATCACAACAAGAAGTGGCCTACAACTGAAAGAAACAATGGGCAATTCAGCAACCAAAGCTCCACAAACAATACAAGAGGATACAGATAAGGAGGACTTGGATGTTGAACAGACTGAGGATGAAAACGATGCCCCAGCAGAAAGCTCGGCAGCACCTGCACTTCCTGCCGAGATAGCAAGACAAACAGTAGTCCCAGGTATTAAATTTCAATCTAATGAAACCCTGGATGAGACGAGACCACCACCACCTTTTCCACAAAGGCTGAAAAATAGAAACAAGACCATCAGTTCAAGAAATTTCTTGATATTCTGAAACATGTCCACATCAACTTACCACTTGTTGAGGTAATTGAACAGATTCCCATGTAACATCTCGATTTTGGGGTTATTAGTTAGGCCTTAGTTAGGAGAATTCGATTCGGGTCGAATCGGGTTCTCCGGTTCATTATTCCGGGGAAAAATGAATAAGAATATTTTAATTAGAGAAAATAATAATTTTGGAATATGGTTTAAAATATTGAAAATATGTTTCAAGATTAAAAGAAAATAATTTGGATTTTATAATGATTTTTAATTATGCTTAATTATGCATAAATGACCAATTTGTAATTTTTTTGGTAAAATTGGAGGACCAATTTTGTAATTTTCGAAAATATGATGTTTTAGTGACTAAATTGAAAAGCAAGCTAAACTTAGAATCCTTAGAGGGCCATAAACCCATTTCTAATTTTTAATGATGATTTATTCACCAAAAAGGTATTTTTAATTACTTTAATTTGGTTTTTAATCATTTTCTCTCAAAACCACTTTTTCCTCATTTTTCTCTCATCTTTTTCTCTCATTTTCTCTCCACTTTCTCTTCATCTTTTCTCTTCAATTTCTTGCTGATTTTTGCATCTTTTTTTCCACAAAGATTACATCACTTGCATCATCTTTCTATCCTTTACAAAACCTAAGCATTGATTTCATCAAATCTACATCAAATTGCAAGGAATCAAGAAGGGGAAAATCTCATATTTTTGGTGAATAGATCTTGAAGGTAATTTTTTGGATTTTTATTCTTTTCTAAGGTTCTTTATTGAAATTCCCAAGTATTAGCTTGCTAATCTTTGAATAAAAACTTGATTCTATGTTTTTAATGTTAGATCTAGTGATTTCGTGATGTTTTTGTGAAATCTTTTTGGATCTCATTTAATGCTGGAAATTAGATGAATTCAATCATGTTTTTATGTTGATTTAATGATTAATTGAGTCTTCTTTTGATAGCACATTAATTTAATCCCGGAATAATGCAATCGGTATAGTTTTAAGGTGCTTTTCGGTTGTTTTATGGGCTGTTTTAGATGCTTAAATGTTGCTGGAGGTATAAGGATGGTTTGGATGTGTTTTTGGATCATAATTGAAGTGGATTAGATGTTAGATTCGTTAGGGTTTGGGCTGATGTTGTTCAGATGCGTTTCAGCTTAGTTTTCGGTCATTTCGGCTAAGTTTTTGGTAGTTTAATGATGATCGGATATGACTGTTGGTTTGAGCATGTTATGATGTGAGAATGCTCTGTTTTTAATGTTGTAGAAGAGGTACATGAAGGTGCTTGATTGCTGGTGCGTTGGTGCGATCATCGGATAGCGACGAAAGCTCGTTTCGCTTGTTGGTGAGTGATTACGGATTTAAAGCGAATCGCGTTTGGTACGGTTCTGTTTTGGGGACTATGAAAGAATGTGAAAACCTTCCATAGTTCAAGAGTAAGTAAAGTAAATGTTTTTGATAAACCGATATGAATTTCGGCTACATTTGATAAAGGCATTATGTTGGTAATGCAATGAGATTTATGGAAATGCATGAGCATGTTTTGAAATGATGCATACATGAGAATTACTTACTGAAATGCATAGCTTATTTAGCATCCATGGTTATGAAAAATTATGAGAAATGATTTGGGATACAATATGGTTATTTGCCTTATACATGATGGTGCCTTTGGGCATGGCTTTTGGTTCATTTGTTGAACATATTATGCATGCATTATGAGCAGCAAGTTATATGATTTGAAATACAATATGGTTATTTGCCTTATACATGATGGTGCCTTGGGCATGGTTTTTGGTTCATTTGTTGAACATATTATGCATGCATTATGAGCAGCAAGTTATCATGCACATTTGATTATGATATTGGCTTAGTGACACTAACTTTAGATTTGAATACGAATGACATGTCATTAGGATTGTCTTAAGTGCACTATAATCAAAACTGAAAATATAGAATATTGCCTACACGTAACAAGGGTGACTTTGTGTCCAACTGTGCGTGGTAGAGCCGCCTACACGTAACAAGGGTGACTATGTGTCCGATCGTGCGTGGTAGTGCTAATGGTGACTTCGTGTCATGTCAATGGTGACTTCGTGTCATGTCAATGGTGAATTCCTGTCATGACGAGACAAATGTCTCATGGATCCGTGTATTCGGTGAACTCAAGGTTCACATTAAGTGTTCACTAGAAAGCCAATATACATACATGAAATTGAGAAAAAGGTTTGTGCATCATTTATAAATTGTTTTGACAAGGTTATGTGAGCCAAGAATGCATATGATTTATTGAATATGAGCATGAGATGTTAGCATGCATGATTTAACAAAGTATTACAAATTATGGTTTTATCATGGTTTTAAATGAATGCATTGATGATTTGTGTAGAGCTTCCTCACTAAGCATGTTTGCTTAAGCTCTCTTTTCATCCATGCAGAGAAATAAAGGCACTTGGAGCTTCGTTCGAGGCAAGGAAACCAAGGGGAAGAATCACTTTAAATTTGGTATGTTTTTGGCAAACAAATTGGGCAAGGCAATGTGTAACCCAACCTATGTGAGGAGTGTGTACTTAGGCTTTGGTTTATGTTGTAATAAGACCATTATTGTTTGATTGTTAACTGTTGAACTTTGAAATTGTTTGGATTGTTGAAGCATGTACTAGCATGATTGATATGTTGTTAATCATTTCTTAGGGAGAATGCCTATAGCTTGATTGATGTCCGTATCGTTGTTGATTATGTGCCATATGTTACTAAATATGCCAAGAATTGAAAGTTGCTAGAAATTATACTTTAGTCCCAGATATCTTCCTTTGTTCGATTAAGGTGCTTACCGATGTTATTTTGAGCTGAAATTTTGCATGCAAGTATAAATTTGATTTAATTTCAAGATGGTAATCCTAATTTGGATGAAGTCCTTTTATTTTGGAAGATTTACATTTTGGTCCCTAAATTAGAAGAACATGCAATTGATGATGATAGAATGATCCTTTTAAGTTGAAATTTGCTATGAGGAACTCTTGTAAGTTTAATTAAACATTGATGGAAAGAATTTCTACTTTACTAATTGAATTTAAAAGTTTTACGTTTTAGTCCTTAATCTACTCAAGTATTTAATCGGATATTTGTTTTTAGTTAATGTGTTACCGATAATGCTTTGTGTGAGACCTTGTCACGTAGAAAAAAAAAGATTGCGCATCTAGGTAAGATAATAAAAAAAAATATAGCAGTTTTAGGGTTGTTTATCGAATCGAACCTTCGCGGGTTTGATTTGATATTCCCCGTGTAACCCGTTAGTGTCGGTTCCGTCTAGACCGGGATAAGGGGGTTACAGCCCAACTATACTAAATTCTTGAAGGACATTGTGTTTAAAAGGAAGAGGCTAGGTGAGTTTGAGATAGTGGCAACAACTGAAGGGTTCATGGCAATATTGCATAATCGCATGCCACCCAAACTGAAGGACCCTGGCTGTTTCACCATACCTTGTGTGATTGGGAATAACTATGAAGGAAAGGCCCTATGTGACCTTGGAGCAAGCATCAACCTAATGCCCAAATCAGTTTTCCAAAAGCTCAACATAGGAAGGGCTAAACCAACAATAGCGTTGCTCCAACTTGCGGATCGATCATATGTGTACCCCGAAGGAAAAAATCGAGGACATACTGGTAAGAGTCAATAAATTTATTTTTCCAATTGACTTTCTTGTCCTTGATTGTGAAGCAGATGAAAAAGCACCGATCATCCTGGGAAGACCTTTCCTTGCTACTAGACGCACCTTAATTGACGTGGAAAATGGAGAGTTGACAATGAGGGTCAATGACCAACAAGTCAAACTCAATGTCTTCTACAATCTAAACAAATCTGATGATCTAGAAGAGTGCAAGGCCATATATTCCACAAACACCAAAATATCCTGCCTTGACAGCATGCTCGGTAGAATGTTTGGAAAAAGAATTAAATCCATAACAGAGGCTGCACACAAAGAAGAACCTGATAAGGATGACCAACAATCACAGAAATATCATCTTGGCCATAAAGAGAGGGACAAATTTGATGATGCATTTTCATGCACTCCACAGTAACTTAATTTCTTTCCTACTCTTTGTATTATTATATTAGGATTACTTTAGGTTAACAATTTCAAAATTTTAATTTTATTTATTTATTTAAGTATATCAATAATTAACTTTAAAATATTTTTATCTCATTTATTTATTTTTAGGATAATAAAGCAGGAATAATAGAGAAATAGTGCACAGCAGGAAGTCTACTGCTGCGGCAGTACATAGTGTCAGAGTCGCAGTAGTTTCAACGGGTAGAAACAGTGTAACGGTTATCTGCCGAATTTTCTACCACGACATTAAATGCCAGCGGACAGTTACTATTTGAAACGGCAGAAAAGCCTAACGGCTAGAAATCAAACGACTATATCTGTCGAGGCTTATATAAACAACTTCCTTGTTAAAACTATTCACTCTTGCACTCTTGAAATTTCTTTAGAATTCCAATCTTCCTCACAATACTCTATACAATCTTACATGCATTCTTGCAACTTTCAGAGCATTTTTTAAAGAATCTCTCATCAACATCCCAAATATTCAAGAATAATCCATGGCTACAACCGTTTTTATCCTGCCGCTATTACTGAACCATTCAACAGATCTTTTATTGCTCGGTAGTTATGGTAGGAGGAAGGTTTCCAACATTCGATTGAACACAAGTATAGCATTGAACCATTCTTGACTGATAAAATCAAATATCAAGATTGGGAAATCTTCTGCCTATAGCCTCCCCCAGCAAATACAACAATTGTACATGAATTTTACGTACATATGTCAAGCGAGGGCAACCTGTCTGTTCACTGTCATGGTAAGCCAGTCGCCCTTAATGCCGAGGCAATCAACCAGCACTACGGCCTTGCCCCCATACATGATGAACATGGTGAATTCTATGAAGAAACCACTAATGAGGATTACGAAGCAATCAAGGACGAACTTTGTTACGACAACACTCCATGGGAAACCGGTGCCCATAGAGGTTGCATAACAAGGCTCAGCCTAAAATCCGAAGCCAAGCTTTGGTGCACATTTGTCAAGAGGTGCCTCATGCCTACATCTCACAACAGCACAGTTGATAGAAGAAGATTGGTGCTTATACAATCAATCACCAACAAGTGGACCATAGATGTTGGAGAGATCATTCTTCAAGAAATTTATGACTGCGGTAAGAAAGAACGAGGTCCTTTATATTTCCCCTATTTAATCTCTACCTTGTGCATTGCTGCAGGTGTCCTAATAGAAGAAACAGATGAATACACAAATCAACGGCAAGGCTGGACCAGAGAATTATACCACAGAGTAATGCAGATAACGTGAGCAGAACCAGTGGAAGCAACACCTTAATAGTTCACTGCTGACTTCACTACCGGAGGGCAGTACACGACCGAGATGCCAGGCACTATCGAAGCCCCTGCCGCAGTAGATCCATACTAGGAAATTCTAAAAAGGATGATATACATGGACCTTCGACAGCAACGATACATAGAGTACCATAGAGATTTCAACAACACTCTTGCATACATGATTTGCACACATGTTTACAACTCTCCACCAAACCGCCCCATCCCAATGGCTAGTTTCTCTAGGGACAGTCTCTCTAGGGAGATTGATGAATATGTCCATCATAACTCACCACATGCTCAGCAAAGAGTCCCATATGCCGAGGCAGAAGGAGGAACATACATGATGCAGACAGAAGTAATTAGTGATGAAGAAGAAGGCGAGGAAGTTACTGCCCCAAGGCTGAAACCAACACACAAAAGAGTGCAACTGCCCCAACAGGCGAAAATACAACACTCACCGTGACAAGGGTCTGAATAAAAGCATCAGCAGGAAAACCTAGAACAAAAGATGTTTCAAGCAGCTCTTCAGAATCTAAATAACTTACTGCCTTGTTCTTTATTTATTTTCTTATATTTACTGTGAGGTTTGAGCAGTGAGGATAATGCTCAGTTTGAGTTTTAGGGTATATGAGTGCACTGCCAAGGGCAACCCACTGCCGCGACAATACCAGAAAAGGAAGTAACTTGATGCCTTAATTGAAATGTTTTTTTATACCTGCCTTTACTTGAAATATTTGTCTTCACTTTTACACTGCCTTACATCAGCTTTGCCATAGTTTATTCTTTCAAGGCTAAAGAAATTTTTTCCTTACCATGACTAGGTTCTGTTTTGAAGAAATAACCTTGGAATACTTAAGGAATAGAACTTAGAAGCTTACTATAAGGTTAGAATCAACAAACACTTTTGGGGACTTGTTTGATTTAGGAGTTCTTTTAATAAACTTAGGTGATAGACTTAGATTCAAAGGAATTTGACTAGAGGTGCCTATCACTGGCTCTAGGAAATTACTCTTCTTCATGCTAGAGGTGCCCAAAACCGGTTCTATTATGCCTAAGGAAAAGAAAGAAAAATAGAATAGATCTTAAAAGGAAGCACAACTCTTGAGGTGCCCAAAACAGGCTCAAGTGATTGATGTTTTTAGAAAAGAAATAACCATTCCAAGTCTACTTGTGTAGAACTAATGTTTTGATATAATAATTGAAAAATAGTTTTGGACTAATTTGAAAAGATTTCAAAAATGGTTCTTATGTCCAAACTACTTGAAAATATATTTAAGATGTTTTTGAGAAAGTTTAAAAGTGTTTTAAATGAGTTAAAGAAACCAAATGAGTGATTTTTACCAATCGAGGAGGATTAGCATCCTATTGAGAAGATCCGGAGAGCTCGACCAATTTACGATCAACCGATATTTCATGGCTCAATCCATTGACAAGCCACCTTTCTTTGACGGGTCCAACTACTCCCAATGGAAGATAAGAATGAAGTATTTCATCAACTCTAGAGACTACAAGCTATGGGATATAGTTGAAGATGGACCATTTGTTCCAAAAGGAATAAAGGCGGAATGGAGCGTGGAAGATCGCAAGAAGATGGTGCTTAATCACAAAGCCTTGCACATTCTTGTGTGTGCATTCCATCCAAGCATCTATGAGAAGATATATTCTTGTGAAAGTCCCAAGGAAGTTTGGGACAAGCTAGAAGTCACATACGAAGGAACAAACGAAGTAAAGGAGACCAAGATTGGACTCCTCAATCATCTGTTATAGATCTTCCTTGTCTTAAGATAGAAGCCCGACCTGATAGGAAGCGAGAATCTATCCTCTAAGAAAAAGAACAAAGAAAAAGAGAAAAAAAATATTCATGCATCATTTAGCTTAAACATTAATGCATCATTTAGGATAAACATTCATGCATCATTTGAGATAAACATTCATGCATCATTTGAGATAAATATTCATGTATCGTTTAGGAAATATCCATCCATCATTTAGTTTAGATATCCATGCTTCACTAGCATCCTTATTTTAGTCCATCATCACATTTTGTGCATTTTAAACAGGAATTATAAAGATTGATAAGAAAATTGATCTACAACTCATTACAGAAGAAACAAATTGCAAAAGATCATGAGTCCTTGGATTCATTCGAAGATAGACGATATGAGGTTAAGATACCTTGTTCGAAAAAAGAGAAGAAGAGAAAAAGAACGATAAGCAAAAAAAAAGAGAAGAAGGAAAAGGAATGAAAAGAAAAAAAGAAAAAGAGTCAACAAAAGAAGAGAAAAAGAAAAGAAGATAAGAAGAAGAAAATAAAGAAATTGTCGAGATCGACCAATTGAGAATATGTAGAGACCAACAAAGGATTTCTTTAATACCAAGACGATATACACTCGAATAGAGGGATCATTCATTATGAAATACGCTTGAAGAGGGGGTCATACTTTGCGACATAAGCTTGAAGAGAGGAGTCGCCCACTACGGTATACGCTCGAAGAGAGGGACCGTTCACTAGGAGATATGCCCGAAGAGAGGGGTCATACTTTGCGACATACGCTCAAAGAGAGGGGTCACCCACCACGGTATACACTCGAAAAGAGGGACCATTCATTATGACATATGCCCAAAGAGGGGGGTCATGCTTTACGACATACACTCGAAGAGCGGGGTCGCCCACCATGGTATACGCTTGAAGAGAGGGATCGTTCACTATGACATACGCTCGAAGAGGGGGGTCATACTTTACGACATACGCTAGAAGAGAGGGGTCGCCCACCACGGTATATGCTCGAAGAGATGGACCGTTCACTATGACATACGCCCGAAGTGGGGGGTCATACATCGCGACATACGCTCGAAAAGAGGGGTCGCCCATCACGGTATATGCTCGAAGAGAGGGACCGTTCACTATAACATACGCTCAAAAAGGGGTCATATTTTGTGACATACACTTGAAGAGAGGGATCGCCCATCACTGTATAAACTCAAAGAGAGGGACCATTCACTATGACATACGCCTGAAGGGGGGGTCATACATTGCGACATATGCTCGAAGAGAGGAATCTCCCACCACGGTATACGCTTGAAGAGAGGGACCGTTTATTATGACATACGCTTGAAGAGAAGAGTCGCCCACCACGATATACGCTCGAAGAGAGGGACCATTTATTATGATATACGCTCGAAGAGAGGGGTAATACTTTGCGATATACGCTCGAAGAGAAGGGTCATCCACCATGGTATACATTCGAAGAGAGAGACCGTTCATTATAACATACGCTAGAAGAGAAGGGTCATACATCGCGACATATGCTCGAAGAGAAGGATCGCCCATTACGGTATATACTCAAAGCGAGGGACCGTCAGATGCTACAATGATTAGATATAAGAGCATCTCCAAACAGGAAAGTAGGATAAAATTAGTGCTTGTAATCTTTGCTTCATCATTATTTTACAACGATAAGCAAAGAGGGGCAACTATAATCACTAATTTTACCCGGGGTAAACCCGTTTTTATTTTTAATTTTTTATTTTATTTTTGTCTTAAATAACAGGTTTTGGTTAATTTTAGCATTTATAATAAAAGATTAAAAAGCAAAAAATATAATAATGGGTTTATTTTTCAATATTTTTAGGTCTTTTTATTTATAAAAATATATTAAAAAATCAAAAAATTATGTATATATATTAAACTAAAAAAATTTCAACCAAAAACATTATAAACTATTATTTTTTAATTTACTTTGTTCTAATTTTATTTTTACTGCGTGTCCTATTTTGATATTAATTTCATTAGTATTTTTTTATAGCATATTATTATGGTTACAATTTATGTATTTTATTATTATTTATTTAGTTTTTGGTTTCGATTTAGTTACTATTTTTTTATTATTACTAGTTTTTATATTAAATAAATCATATTATTTACTTTTTAATCTCTTTATTTTTATTTTCTATTTATTGTCATCATAACTATTATATTATTATAATTATTATTACATATTTAAATTTAAAAAAACTCCAAAAGATATTATAGTACTAAATTTAATTTTCTTCTTAATTTCGATTTCCATTATTATTATTTTTATTTATTACTATCTTTTTTATTATTTTTACTATTATTATTATCATTTTATTATTATTTTTTTATGGTAATATACTTAAATAAAATAAAATCCAAAATAGATAATCAAATAAATAATCCAATCAATCAATAAATAATCCCAATGTTATTAATATTTAAGTTACATCCCAAATATAAACCTAAAAATATTATTAAATCCAAACATTTTTAACTAAGCTCGTTTACATAACCAACGCCCAACTGGTCTAATTACCAAACTGAATCCCTAATTTGTCTCTTATCGTATGAGCATCCGCTCTAGGACTATTGGATCTGATTCATGATCCAGCGGTCGAGATCGAAGGACGGAACACTCTAGAAGCTTCAACGCGCCCACACGTCGTCCAGTAAACTTCCCATGCGTGCGGGCAAACGCGCGCAAGACTGTTTGAATACCCAGTAGACCGTTCATCCTCCATTGCCTCCGGTCGCCTTCCGTTGTCCACCTCGTACAAGTAAACAAACGAAATTGTCAGATCGTACAAACTATTTCTAGCAATTTTCAGAGTGCACAAACAATAATTCCAACAATATTTAAGAGCCGAAATATCAGAGAAATTTTTCAAAATACATAGATTACAGAGGGATGATGGTTAAAAATTCATAGAGAAATCAAAGACTTGAAACGCCAAAGTCAGATCAAATACAAACAGAACCAACAACCAATAACAAAATAGGAGATTTTTCTTTTTTATCCAATATAATTATCGGTTATTAAAACCATAATCAAAAACAATGTAAGGGGACTCTCCTACCAATCGAATCAATGTATAACAAATCCATTCAGTGCTATTTTTTCTTATTCGCGAGCATCGAATCGACAACAAAATAGGATAGGGTTTGTTTTTTTTACCTTTGTCAGAACCGATGGTCTCCTTTCTTTCTTTCTTCTCTTTCACCGTCGACAAACATCAGGTCTTCGGATCGATAGTGGTGAGCCAAGCAAAGGGGAAAAGCGGCTCTTTTTTCTTTTCCCTTTTTTCCTTTCATTTTTCCAAAATCAAAAATGTTTTCTTTTGTTTTTGGTTTTTAGATAAGGGTACCAATTTTGGTCCTAGGTTTATAAACGGGAGAGTCTTTTTTTGTTTTGATGTTATATTCGAAAGGGTTTTGAATGGAGTTTTAAAATTGGTTTAAAAAAGAAAGAGAAAGGGGGATTTTTGGGTCACCGGCCACCGTGGGTGGTGGCCAGAATCTGGGTTTTATGGTGGTTCTTTATGAAAGCCACCGGTTTCTGGGGAAAACATGATTAACACTTTGAATGTGTTCATCCGTTTCCTAAAATCATCGAGAGTTTGGGGGGATTCTTTTTGTTTCAGTTTGAACAAATGAATAAAGGGTTATGTTTTCAAATTAAGTTTATGTTTTATACTCTAAAACATATTTTAAAACAATTTTATTACAACATAAAACCTCTCGCATTTTCATTCTCACATAGTCGGTCCCTGAAGTTTTGTTTCTTCATTCAATTTCGTCACCAATGTGGCTATAATCGTCGATTTCAAAGGGGGTTATTTGCTTTCTGAGCCCCTCTGCCTTCCATGACCACTTTTAGAGGCCCTTCCTTGTTTCAAAATAACCTTGTGAGGGCTTATTTGTTTTCAAATCATTGTAATCGGGTCATCAATTAAGTCTAACAACTCGTTTATTTCATATTACCCTTGTTCCTTTTTGGTTTTCGTTTTGATCATGAATTTCGGGTTAGTAGTTTATTTTCTCTTTTGTTTTTGGTCGAAAGTTCTTTTTTTCCTTCATCAAGGTCCTGTTTCGAGTGCATTGTTTTCTTTTAACCTTAGGACCGAATGTTTCCATGATTATTGGTCTCTACATTTACTATTTTGTATTAGTCTAGCTTGCCAATTTTACTTGCACATACATCACATGTTTACTTATTTGTCTATTCATCCATTACCATACATTTAATGTCTTTCTCATTTTGTTATATTGCCATGAATATATTTTTTTCATTTGCCTCATATGTTATTTTTGGTATGCATATTTACCGTGTGAATTATTCCATGTTTTGTTTATATTATATTTCATTTATAGCTAGAATTGTGACATGCATTTTATTACTATATTTATTCTTGTTACTTTATTTTTAATTCCATGTGTATTTTAGTCCTGTAAATATTTTTGATCATGTTTTTCATGTAATATTTAGTCTTGTTATTATTTTGTTGTATTTACTTTTATGCACCTTATTACGAATTGAACTTACAATCCACTCCATAATTAATGAATTAATTAATGTTTTACTCAGTTGTAGCGGGCCCGTCACCAAACGAGTGGTGGCGGTGTTTGCATCTATCTTCGAGTAGAAAGGCGTTAAAATATACCCAAAATTTTAAATAAATAATCGATTTAATACCACTTCAAATCGGAAATTTTCAAATTAAATTAAGCGATAATTTTTAGAGTACCAATTTTGGGCGGTTCAAAATATCATCCCCTTTTTAACCGTAACCAACTCCCGAACCCATTTAGTTTTGAATCTCTGGTTTTACGGTGTCCGATCTACCAAAAGTGACCGGTGGCGATTCTACTTTTTTATCGTTTTCCACATTAATCCCCCAAATCATTTTCCAAAAGGCCCTGATTTTAAATTCATCTATAAATTCCCGATTTTAAATTCTTCAAATTCCTTTCCCCTAGTTTCAAACATAATTCCAAAATCCTCTTTTAAAATTCAAAACCCTAAGCCTCTGTCCCTAATTTTTAACTCCAAATTCCTAATTTCTAATTCTCAATTTTAAATGAAAAAATTTCTAATTTTCAACCATAATCGTAATTTCTAAACATAATTTTTCATTCAAATTTAATTTCAATATTTTTTCAATTTCATTTTAAATCCATAAATTCCAAAATTTTCAAAGCCTTAATTTGTGACTTTCCACCTTTTCCAAGTAAGCCCTTCTTTTTAATCAAACCCTTTTCCACTAGTAAGCTTTTACCACACCTAAGTTTTTTTAAAGGAAGGGTTGCTACAACTATGATTAACATGATAGGTTATTAGTTAACTATTAAGACTAAAATGAATACATATGATAGTAACATGAATAGGTTACATATAAGTTTTTGAATGTTATGCTTGATTATGTGAAATGGATTAATGAATAGTTAGGTAACCAGATCTAAGCATAAAAAGTTTAAAAATGACCCTAATCTTTATATGTCTTCAATAAATTATAGTGATTGAACTTGCTTTATCTTGACTTGTAAGTTCTGAAATGTGTCTTAGCATTTTTTGAGTAGCACTCCTAACTCTTGAACCAGGATAGAGGTGTTACATAAATAACCCTATATATTTTTTTCTTTTCTAGACGAATCATGGTCCTACATGAACATGCTTCTATCTAAGTGTCTTGTATTTAAAATGAGAGAAGATACATACATCAATTGCACAATAAACATGAAAGGACCAAATTGTAAATTTCCTTAATTTTTGGGCCAATTGTTAAATTAATGTTACTAATCTTTAATTAAGTTCATTTCGTACTTGTATGTCAAGTTCCATCTATAAATAATGTCTACAACTTATTTAATTGCTAACACAAGATTTAGGGACTAAACTATAAAGAATCTAAAACTCACTTCAGCTCCTAACTAACTTAAATCACTAGGTATCGAAACCCTTAACACCCGTTTCGAAACCAACAACATTACAAAAGGAGTTTTGAAACGCCTATTAATTGTTTCAATACAAAGTCGAGTCCTTGCCTAATTCCCTGAGGCCCAAGTTCGTGTATCGAAACAGCTAGATCCTCATTTCAATACGAATTCGAAACTGTGAAGTATCGTATCAAAACTAGAATCCCCCGTTCTGATACCCTTTCTTGATAATACACTTTTGTATCGAAAAATGTTCATCTTATTTTGATACCAAATTCATAGTTTCTCAGATTTTCTAAGAAATTTGCTTAGCAGTCGATACCAAATGACACGATTCCGATACACTCTGCCCAACTGCTAAAAATTTGTAGACTTTTGAGACTTGAGGAGTCTCTAACCAACACTCTACAAGCAAAATTACCTTAACAACTCAAGCTACGCATATTACAACATTCTAGATGCCACATCCTAACTTTTCCAACAATCGTGAATGTCCTTGTCGTAGCATTAAACAACCAACACAATATTGTTCGAACATGCCACCCATTTGAGTGACCAAAAACCATTCAAGGTTCAAGAGACCAATCTTTAGCAAGAGTAAGACTAGACATATTCATCAAAATGGTTTTTTCCTCTACAACATAAAGCTACCCTCAAGGACTTCCCATTACCATTATTGAACTACAAAGATCGAG
Source organism: Abelmoschus esculentus (assembly GCA_035048815.1). Taxonomy (NCBI): domain Eukaryota; kingdom Viridiplantae; phylum Streptophyta; class Magnoliopsida; order Malvales; family Malvaceae; genus Abelmoschus; species Abelmoschus esculentus. The sequence goes on along the minus strand of JAUCBN010000008.1, from coordinate 15,790,851 downwards.
GAAAACCATACTCGTGCGTCTAGAAGTAGCCTTGAATCGATTTGGAATCCTTGTGCACTCAACAAGCTACGGATCTGCATTATTAAAAATAACGAGCGTGAGCATGAAAGCTTAATAAGGAAAGCTCGAAAACATATAACAATGCTACTATTAATATCAATGCAACAATGTAACCTCGTATCTATTTCATCATTCTCATTGTTTTCACATGCTTGAGGTTTTGCCACCTTCAACAACATCAAAATGCAGTCACAAGAAATATGTTGGCTATCAAATGACTCTACCACAATAATCCTTTTATAAGAAAACACATCGGATACATGGATCTCTATACCATGGATGAACTTATACGAAAGCTACCTCTAACGATTACAAGTCATCAATTCCACCAACGGAAGCATCTATGATCTATCATAACTCAAGTGGAGGAGCTAACTCAAACTCACACAAAGAGCCAAACCCCTCAATCATTGCGGTTCACATGGAGGAGCAACCTCGAACTCACATGTTACGACTTTCTATTAGTGCACTTGACCCTATAGCCTACTATTTGTATCCGATAATATTTGTAAAACATGTCACATGCCATTACATTGGTTCATTGTCTACCATGGCACTATTTTAATACATATCCAACAATGGTCCATCACACAAATCCCATATCAAGTTATTCTATTCTATTTGTACTTCAAAAGCAAAATGCAATCATCTCTACTAATATGTGCCATTAATATGAGATTCATAGCATATCAAATTAGACTTGCGATCACGCATGCAATTGAAGAACAACATTTTATTTCCCTTTTTTTCATGTGAGTTCATTTCTATATAAAGAAAGATCGAGTTTTGAGAGCAAGTGTCATTTATCCCTCTTAGCCAACCATAACGAAATGAGTAGTTCATAAATGATTCATAAACCTCATATGTTCACCAATGTGAACGAAACCAAACACATATTCACTCATCGATACTGTAACACCCTAAAATTGAGCCTAGAAGTTTTGTGGTCAGTTTAGAGGTCTAGTGGACTGGTTTCGTCGGTTTAGCCTAGTTCATGATTAAATACTTAAAATTAGTTTTAAATCAAAATAAATTATGGAAAAATATTCTAAAATTATTAATTGACTTATATTTGACTTAGGTAAACTGAATTTCAAAAATTGAACCTTGATCCCTAAGATTTTGAAATTAGTGACTACTTTTTAAAAATTAAAAACTTGAAGACAATTTTATAAATTAAGCCAAAACTTTAAATCTTTAAGGTAATTTTCTATAATCCTAATCCTAGTTGATCTAAGCCTTCCAAGATTCTATATAAACAACCTTTAGTCCCTTGTTTTAACCTAAGTAATCAAAATTCTCTAATTTTAATCCAAAACTCCAAAATTCACTTTTTAAAAATCACTTCTTTAAATTTCGGTTTATTCTTCTCCAAGTCAAACTATTCATCATGTTTTCAAGGTAAATATCTATTATTTTTAATAAAATTCTGTTGGTTTATTTTTCCTATATTTTTCTTCTTTAAATTATCTTTGTTTTTTCGATTTTACTTGAAAAACTCTATTTTTGTATCAAACTTTAAACTCTTCTCCAAGATTTCAGTTTCTTCCTTCCCAAAATATTCCCCAACATCTTTTTAAAGTTAAACACCAATATTTTCAATAAAAATTATTTTGATAAATTTTTTATATTTTTCTTCATCAACATCTCTTTGTTTTTCTATGGATTTTCTTGATTTTAAACCTTGGAAGGGGTGAGTTCAATTTTAGAGGTGAGAATCATTCAAAACTATAAAACCTAAATTTGTTTAATTAAATTCCTAAGTTCTTGGCTTATTAAAACAATCTTTAAAGCCTTGAATCAATAAAATCGTTTTTTTATATAAAAATTACATTATTTTCTTGATTTTTGTTAAAGGGTTTTTCATGGATGTTTTTTGTACCTAAATACATCTTGAATTTTTTAGATATAATTAAGTTGGCTTTTAAGTATATAATCCCGAACCTAAGGTTTAGGTGGTGTTTGAGAGGTTTTCATTGAGTTTCGGTTAAGTTTTATGTTGTTTTTAGGGGTTGTCATGTATTGGTCCGACTTAAGTGATATTTGGGTGTGTTTTAATGCACCAAACCCTCTGGTTTTGATACTTGAATTAGGTCAAGAGGTAGAGAAAAAAGTTTGAGGGAGATCGGAAAGCCAAATCGTGTTTTCGAATGACATATCGAGCAAGTTTCGGTAATCGGTGAGTGAATTATGAGGGCAGCCAATTCGGCATGGTTTAAATGTGTTTTCAAAGGTTTGGGTGTACGAAAGGTGTGAAAAACCTCCCTATACTAGGAAGTAAGTTTTGAGTATTTCTTTCTTAAAGGTTTCCTTATTATGCCTTGTTTTTACAATGTTATTTGTCTTGCTCTTATTGTGTTGTGCATATGTGATTATGCATGTGTTTGAATGATCATGAGACTATTTTTACAAAAAATTATATATATATGATGCTCCCACGACTTTGTTTTGAAAACATAAGAAAAATAGTTTTTACTGGTTTATGCAATTGATGCATGTATTGGTGGGATGCATGAGTTTATTTCATTGTTTTTAACTTGAAATTTGAGCATTGATTTTTGATAATATATTGACTAGTTAAGAGATGTATCTATTGGATAAATTGATCGATCAATAAGGTCTAGAGTGCACTATAAATATTCAAAAGTTGTACATGTTTAGATTTCTTATGTGTTGCATTTTGGCTTTTAGTCTAATATTGTGTGATAGGAGTGGTACTGTCACATCCGAGTTGATAGGAGTGGTACTGTCACCGGACACCAAGGTAAGATAATTCATGTTGAGAGTGGTATCAATATGCACATGCTCTAGGAGTGGTACTAACATGTGGTTACCTGTTTATCCTAACGATTTGAAGTGGTACAAATCGGATCACTAGCACCAATATATGTCTTTATTTTTCAAAGGTACATGTTATGGTTATTACTTGATTGCATATGGTAGTATGCATGCGAGGTTTTGTGCATTGGTATGCATGTTATTTGAGCATCGTTATGTTCTTAACATGTAAGACTTGAGTTTTGTGCATTGAGATGCACGTGTAAGCATTGCTATGTGAGTAGCATGTAAGACTTGTGTTTTAGCTTTTAAAGAATGTAATTTCAAATTGATTTTTACTAAAATTTAATGATAGAATTGTTAGACATGGTTTGATGACACTTACTAGTTTTAAAAGTGACATTGTTATCCATGTTTGTTTTGTTTTATAAAGAGCATGACATGTATTTTTAAACTGATGAAATTGGTTTAATATGGAATGCATCGCAAGGTGTTTTTATACTTGTTTTTTGTTCACTCACTAAGCTTATGCTTGCCCTCTCATTTTTCTTGCAATGTACAGTTAATAAAGTTGAGGCAGCAAAGAGAAGCAAGGATCCAGATAATTGCCAAGTGAAACCTCAAGTATGTCTTTATAACATTATTAGTAGTGAGAGAGCAATGGAGATAGGTTACCATGTTAAGAATATTGTTATATTGATGAGGCTTGTAGTAGTAGTCGTATGCTTATACATGTTTGATATTTATCTATGTTGATATTAGCTTTATAACTTGGACTTGAATTGCCTATTGATATTCCTTTAGTTATAATATAGTTATTTTAAAGTTTGATTCTTGATATTCCTATGTGTAAACACTACAGCAGAACAGGTTAATAGCGGCGGTTTTTTATATATACAGTGGCGTTTTTTAGCACCGCTAAAAATACTTGCGGCACAACAAAAAACGCCACAAAAACGTCGTTACAAGCTGCGTCGATAAAAGTAGCGGCGTTTATTTTAAATAAACGCCGTTATAGTACACGATCTTTAGCGGCATTTTAATAAACAAACGCCACTAATGTGCATTCTATTGCGGCGTTTGCTTTTTACAAACGCCGCTATAGATCGTGTACTATAGCGGCGTTTAATTATCAAAAACGTCGCTAATGTTCTGTACTTTTGTGGCTGTTTTAAAAAAACGCTACTAATGTTAATGGGTTTTTAATGGCGTTTGTCCCAAACGCCGCTATAGATACTACATTTTAAAAATATAATTTTAAATTATTATTACTATCAAAAGCTTCCCTGTAATTAATATTTTAACAACAATACAATTTAAATAACAACAATAAAATAATCCAAAATACTTAACCACTAAAAATATATTAAAGTCTAATATCAAATAGAGTGAAATATAATAATTCAGAGTTTAAGTAAAATAAAGTTCAGTAATAAGTACAAATTAAACCAAATGAACCTAAAATCATCTAAGGCGACGAATTCCTAGGTTGGTTTTGCTTTAATATCGCCATCATATCTTGAAATTGTTGTTGAAGATTCTGATATGCTGTTTCTCTCTCTGTTTCCCTTGCTGCTCTCTCAGCTTCTCTTCGTTCTCTCTCAGCTTCTTTAGCTTCCATCTCTGCTTGGAATTGAGTTAATTGTTGTTTTAAACGCTGAACTTCCGCTTGGGAAGACTGACTTTGTGATGGCATGTACTGAGACGATTTGGATCCAAAATATTTAGTTGGTGTCACGAATGACCCTTGACAGCGCACTCGACCATATCTTTCAGGACCCAAAACTTCAGCAAAAACTTGATTCTCGATATCAGCAATATTAGCAGAACCATCAGTTGAAGCCGTTGCTTCTATCTCTGTCCTTTTTTCCTTCATTCTCGTCTGATAATCATTTGTGAAAAATAATAAATGATAACAGGATTCATTATACCAGAATACAAAATACAACATAATACAAAATAATAGATGAAAAATAATAGATGAAAACATTATACCAGAATTTCTTCAGCTTTAGGATTCATTGGAGAGCCATCCTTTTTGGTGTGAGTAATGTCGAATAGCTTTACCCGTCCAATGCTAGAACCAGTCGACACAAGCTACAAAATATAATAAACATGAATATTAACTTGAATGTAATACAAGTAAAAATAATATTTTAAAAAATAATACCTCTTCATTAGCAATGTGAGCAAAGTTCTTCGTCCCTGCTGTGTGCGTAAATTTTTGTTTTTGTCTACTAGTAACTCCTACGCGCTCTCTTTCCTGTTTAATTTCCAATTTTTATTACATTTAAAGTTGAAATTGAAATAATATAATGTTATTGTTATAAATTGTAGATGTTACCTCCCCTTTTGTTCAACTCCAAAACCTGACTGTATCTTCCCATTGATACCGTAGTATTCCTGGGGGAACATTTTGAAATTTCTCTTGAAGGCTCAAATCGTTTTTGAAATATGTCTTCTTCAAGAAGCTCTTATGGTCTCTCCATTTCTTTCCTAATGCATGCTTCACATAATCGTCCGAGACATCCAAAGAGAATTTATCCTGAAAATCAGAAAATCAAAAGTAAATATTACTATTTAAATGTAATGAATTAGATGATATAATATTATTCTTACCTTAAGAAGATCAAGAGCTTGGTTTTTGTTACTATTTGGCATTTGATGCCAAGACTCATAACTGATTGGCAAAATTGAAGCATTACACGCAACAATGCCTAAATAACTCGCCAAAACACCTGCTTCTGCACCAACAGGTTGGCCGACATCGTTTCTTGAAACTTTTACACATTCTCCAACGGGGAGATCGTATAATTCCATCAAATTCGTCCGCCCTCTAGTCTTGCACCTTCGACCATTTCCACCTATATGCAAATATATCAAGTCAACACTTTATTAAATCATTTCAACAATAACAAATAGTTATGATTCAAATAAAGTTTTAAAAAATACCTTTAATTTCTATATTCTCAACCGTTTTAGGAACTTGTGAAGCTGCAGAACTAGACAAGTCATCTTCATTTGTTTCTTCTCCTATTCGAGGAACTTGAACAATATTTAAGCTATTTAATTTTCTCCTTGGCATAATACCTGTAATAAACGGAAAAGAAACATTAGTAACAACAACTTTAGTAAAAAAATTAATAAGGCTCAATAGAAATCTTATTACAATATGCAACTAATTTTCATTCAAATCTTCATCCATGATGTCTCGAACCCATTGAAACTGTGAATTAGAAGTAGAAGATGTTCCATCTAAGTTTTGTGCTGCAAAAGGCAAAGTTTCTGGTCTTATTTCAATGTCATCTCTACTTCTATCCCCGATAGCAATCAAGTCTCTAGGGGTGTTACGGAGTACAACATACCAACCATCTTTGGTTGGATCATGGGAATAGAAAAATTGTTTCACTTGAGAAGAGAATACATATGGTTCGTCCATCAATTGTTGGCCAGTATGAATTAATCGAGAAAAGTTCACCATTGTAAAACCAAATTGATCTTTTCTAATTCCCCTAGTACTGTTGACATTAGCCCAATCGCACCGAAACAACACAACCTTCCGTTTTCCATAATAATCCAACTCAACAATGTCGGTAATAATTCCATAATATTCAATATCTCCCTCCACATGATGATTGTCCCTTGCACTAGCATAACTTGTAATTAAAGAAGTAACAATAACTCCACAATTTTGCGTCCTCCGTAATCTTTCTCGAGATTTTGCATGGAACCTATACCCGTTAATGAGGAAGGCATTATATCTCTTAAGAATTTTATTTGGGCCTTGACAAAGCCATTTCACTTCTTCACTAACTTCTCTCTCACAGCAAACCTATTACACGTGAGAAGTTACATTGGTTAACATTCATGCATATTGATATTAAGACTAGAAAAAGCATATAAAGCTTTAGTTATACTTACCATTTTCCCTAACCATTCGTGAAAAGTTTCTGTAAAGAGTTTATGACTCTCTCGTTGATTTAATCTTCTTGAGCGTACACGAGATTGTAACTCTTCCTTATACTCACTATAAAATAGGTTACGTGGTTAAAGAATGTGAAAAAAAAAAGTCAGCGCTGTAAAATATGAATTATAGAAACTTACGTTCGAAAAGGCTCTATTGAGTCATGATGAAAAAGAACATATCGATGTGCTTGCACCCATGACTTATCATCTAACTGTACAATTTCAACTTTGCCGAGTGGTTCACCATAGCTCCCAAACATGTAAGTCTCTCCGTTATTAGTATTGCATACTTCATTTCTAGTTGGTCTATTCAATCTCGTTTTGACATCTTCCAAATATCTAGAGCAAAAAGTCATACACTCCTCTGCTAAATACCCTTCAGCAATTGATCCTTCTGGATAACGCTTATTACGAAAATAAGACTTCAATTTGCATAAGAACCTAGACACGCAATAAACACAACATTATATAACTAGTTGAATATCTAAATATTATTAAATAACTATAAAAAATTTATACCTCTCTATAGGATACATCCAACGATAGAAAACTGGTCCACCAACTTTAGCTTTGTGAGGGAGATGAACCAACAAATGCACCATAATTGTGAAGAATGAAGATGGGAATATCTTCTCCAAGTTGCATAAAGTCAACGCTACTCGATCTTGGAGTTTCTCAAGTTCTTCAACCACCAAAACTTTACCACAAAGAGCTTTCATTATATTAGAAAGCTCAATTATAAAAGATATCACCTCATTCGACATACAACCCCGTAAGGCAACTGGCATAAGATCTTGCATCAGTATATGATAATCATGTGACTTTAGAGAATAAAGTCTTCGATCTTTCATACTGACACATCGAGATATATTTGATGCATACCCATCTGGAACCTTTATATCTTTTAACACCTTACAGAACCTTTCTTTTTCTATCTTCGACATCACAAATATAGAAGGCAGTAAGAGAGATTTTCCATTAGGAAGTATTTGAGGATGAAGATCATGTCGAATTCTGAGGTCAACTAAGTCAAGTCGACTCTTTAAATTGTCTTTAGATTTTTCATCGACATTGAGAATGGTTCCAATAATATTCTCACAAACATTCTTCTCAATATGCATAACATCAAGATTATGTCTCAAAATGTTATCCTTCCAATAAGGCAATTCAAAAAAAAATACTTCTTTTTTTCCATAACTCTGCCTCATTTGGATCATCCTCTTCATCAGACTCATTATCACTAAGAGGTTCAGCATCACCTTCGTACACCTCTTTCATCTTTCTCTTTGATCGTGGGTTTGGTGGTTGGCTCATCTTTCCATAGCTGAATTCTGTATCTTTCAACATGTATAAGATATCGGACCCGATTATTTGCTCAGGAGTTGTTCTAAACTCTTCAGTACCATCAAACATATTCTTCTAAAATCTAAAACGATGATTTTCAGTTAACCACCGTCGATGTCCCATGTAAGAGAACTTTTTTCCATTGTACAACCACTTCGAACATGTTTGTGCAGCGCAACAAGGACAAGCATAACGATCTTTGGTACTCCACCCAGATAAATTTACATAAGCAGAAAAATCATAATTTTTTGTGTACTTTTGCAAGCTATGTATAACAGATATATCGAATCTTTGGCACCATTACCATGGATGGAATTGAGAAATCAGTATATTCGCCAATATTTCAAAAGAAACTCCTAATTTGTTATGAAATTATTCAATCCGAAACAAGTTCACCACATGTATAATTAGTTCAGATATAACAAAAGAAAATTGAAAAACTCATAACCAAACCAAACCAAAAATAAAAATTCAGATCACAATTCATAAAGAACAGCACTTGCACTATAAACTGCGTATCTAGGCAGTCTGCATCTTTAGTATGCTTACCTCTACTAAAGACCTAAACCCAGCTCCTCTCCCCCATTTTTTTAATATACATATAGAATTATGCCATTAACAGGAACTGTACAACTCAATAATGCACCAGTTAAAGAGACCATAGTTGTAAATTTGATGCAAAAGTTTAAATCTTTTGCAGGAACAATAATTCTCAATCTTTTCATCACCGGTTTATCTATCCTTTTCCAGTTAAAGAGACCATTCACGCATTCATGAATTATAAAGAAACCCATTCACGCATTAAACTTCGGAACCCATTCATTAAACTTCAGAACGCATTAAACATTTAAAATAAAGGTAAAAAAACAATTTTTGGTAAGATCTATGAATAAATCACAAACGAAAATCAATTATAAAGGAACCCATTCATGAATTATTATGAATCCTAAATCTAAAGGAACCCTAAATTAAATAATAAAGTTACCTGCAATAGAACGACGGGACAATCGGGGGAGTCGATCAGAGCTGCCGACGAAGGGACGACGGCGAATGGAAGACTGGAGCAACAGACGGCGGCGAAGAGGGCTGTGAGTGTTGGGGGAAATGGTTGTGAGTGTTGGGGGAAATGGTTGTTGGAACGATTTTAATCATTCATAAGACGATAACTTAGTGGCGTTTGTTAATAAAACGCCGCTAAAACACTATCTATTACGGCGTTTATTACTGAAACGCCACAAAAATTGAGACTATTGCGGCGTTTTTAAATGAAACGCCACAAGCTTTGACAAATATTGCAGCGTGTTAGCGGAAAGCGACGCAGATATACAATCATTTGCGACGTTTGTTGACAAAAACGCCATTATAGTTCAGGTAATTACGGCGTTTTTTATAAAACGCCACTAAGATAGAAGTTTTGCGGCATTTTTGTAGCAAGCGCCACTAAATTGCGTTTATTTGTGGCGTTTGTTTAAAAAACGCCACTAAAGGCGCCGCTATAGTACAAAACTGGTGTAGTGAAATTTGAGTGTTGTTGAAAATGAAGAATAACTATTTATGAGTCGAATCTATGATGGTTGGAATGCATTTAGAAATCATGTTGAGTATATTGAGGTGGTTCTTCCTTGTGTTTATAAGATTATTTATGTTAAAGCATACTCTTAGGAGTTGAATATATTATTGCTAACTAGGTTGAATTGCATCTAGTTAATATGCCATGATATGTGCTTAAAGTGTTTTTAGGTGAATTTGTATATAAAGAATGTCATGAAACTTTTAGAGGTTGGAAATAGTCCCTAAACTTTGAGTATGCAATTAAATGACTTGTAGGTATTATTTTAAGCTGAAAATTTACGTAAAAAAATAAATATACTTAATTAAATATTTATAACCTTAATTTCATAATCACGGCATAAAATTCTAAAAATTATGATTAGGTCCCTAAAACTTGTTCGATTAAAGTATGACTCATTTCTCTTTAGTTTCTGCTACAATTGTACTTGGTCCTTGCATGAACATGTAGGATCTAATTAAAGTGTTTAAAAAAGATAAAAGAAGAAATTTTAGGGTTCTTTATCAGGGTGACTCTCTGGATTAGCCTCGGTATTTTCCGTGTAGCTCATTCGAGTCGGGTGACATCTAGACCGGGTCGAGGGGGTAATAGATACAAGCTTCACCCTCTTGCCGAAACTAAAACCGAGCTCCTAAATTAAGGATGTCCCCTCCAATGTTTATGCACCACTCTCCCTTGTCCAAAACCATATCAAAATAGAGGATTAATACACATTTAGGCATTAACATCCTCAGCCACACATTCAGCCCAATAAACCTACCAAAAACTCATCTATTCATTGCTGAAATCTACCGAAATCTTGGGTGAAATCATATCTTGAAATCTCCAGCCCTTACCCAACAAAATCAACATCAAAAATTACATCATAACCCAACTAGAAATCATCTCAAACTACTATTACACCTTCAGAACCCAACCAGCCCTAAAAATCAAGCCAAAACTAGGAAAACTCACCTATAATCACTAACACCAAACCTAGTTTCGGTTCCTATCAATCCATACCTCTTTACTACACTTTTAAACCTCTACAATAAGATTAAAACCAATGCAAAACTACAGAGATCTGGTCCTAAACGAATTGACTCAAGATTTACATATTTTAGCTTCTAAAATGAAGAAATCTAACCAAGATTCATTAAAACTGATTAGAAACCATCAAACAAAGATCGACAGCTTAGAAATTTCATTAAAGAACTTAACAATAGAGGAGATTCACGAACCTTACCTCTATTGAGAGATCTCCCCTTCAAATTGAGTAATTAAAGATAAGAAATCATAAAAATGAAACGAGGTTTTGAAGAAACTAGTTGTAGAATTAATTAGAAACCAAAAATTGAAAAAAAGAAAAGGTTCTCACCTTTGAAATTGATGATGTTTGACTGAAAACGAAAATGTGAGAAAGTTTTGAGAGAAAAGTGGGTTAATTGAATTAAAACCATATAACCTCCTTTTGGGGGGAATGTTGTATCTATTAGAGGCATCCAGTTTGACTCAAAAAAATTAAGATTATCGTCAATTGGAAGCCTCCTAAGATGTGTCCAAGATCTATAACTTTTTGGGGTTTAGCTGGGTATTATCAACGCTTTGTCGACTATTTTTACATCATTTCCGCAACCTTGAAAAAACTATTGAGAAAGAATGTAACGTTTATTCGTTCTGATTCCCAGAAGGAAAGATTTGACAAGTTAAAGACGTATCTAACACAAGCTCTAATTATGATTCAACCTGAATTAGAAAATGATTTCATTGTTTACAGTGATGCTTCACATTTTAGACTTTGTTGTTTCCTAATGCAGGATGGTAAAGTAATTACTTATGTGTTTTGATAGTTGAGACCATATGAGTATAACTATCTCACCCATAATCTTAAGCTTGCAACATTGGTTTTTAACTTAAAGATCTAGAGGTACTTTCTCTATGAAAAGAAGTATTATATCTATACCGATCATAAGAGCCTACAGTATATCCTTACTTAAAATGAGCTTAATCTAAGGTAGCATCATTGCTTGAAGCTTCTCAAGGACTATGAGTATGAGATTGAGTACCATCCAGAGAAAGTCAATGTTATGGTACCCGACCTGTTAGTAGGTGAAAGTAAAAGATCAAAATATTTTTGGTCTCTTATAGCCTTTTAGGACTTTAGGATAGAAATTGGAGCGGATTACTATGTATTTTGTTATTGATTTTTCTTTGACCTCGTCTAAAAATGATTTGATCTGGGTTATTGTTGATTGACTCATAAAGTGACCTCACTTTATTCTCATCCGAATAACTTATTCTCTACAGAAACTAGATAGATTATATATTTCTGGGATCATTAGATTACATGGAGTACCTTTATGTATCATTTCTGATCGAGACCCAAGGTTTACTTCCTGATTCTAGACAACTTTACAGTCTACTCTGGATACCTATCTAAACTTCAGTATATCTTTTCATCCTCAAACAGATGGGCAATCTAAAAGAGTGATACATATTCGTAAGGATATGTTATGGGGTTGTGTGTTAAACTTTCGAGGTAATTGAGAGGATTTCTTACCCTTAACAGAGTTTCCTTATAATAAAAGTTACCATGTAAGCATTTGTATGCTCAGAAAACTTTAGGCCCTGAACTAATCCGAGAGGTCGAGGAAACTATCAGATTGATTCGATATCACTTAAAAAAAATATTTATCAGACATAAATCTTATGTTGACCGCAACAGAAAAGATATTGAGGTTGAGGTTAGTGATCAAGTTTTCTTGAAAATCTCCTCATGGAAGGAAGTTTTAAGATTTGGGTGTAAGGACATACTAAGTTTGAGATACATTAGACCTTACTGTATTCTAAAGAGAGTTGGGCCTATTACATATCAGCTTGAGTATCCTCCTTAGCTTAGTCATATTCATAATGTATTTTATGTATCTATGCTAAGAAAATATCATTCGGACCCGAGTAATATTATTCATGTTCAGGATGTGGAGCTACGACTAGACTTATCCTTTGAAGAGGATCATGTTCAGGTCCTAGAGTTGATGAGAGATTTCTATAAAATAGACGCACTCCTATGGTTAAAGTTCAGTGGAGTAATTATATCCCTTCTAAGCATACCTGAGAGATAGCGAAGTCCATGAGGGAGAAGTTTTTGCATATATTTTGCTCAGGTAAAATTCTAAGAAAGAATTTTCTTTTAAGGGGGAGAGTTATAACACCTAAAAAGATGTTCAAACAAGGGAATTGTTGGTTGTAGGGTTCAAACCTGCAACTTATAGCTTTTTGGCCAGTTTTCTGGCTATTTGAGATAAAGAGCTCTTATTGTATGTTTCTCCTCGTATTATAATTGTCCTATGCTTGAAATAATAATAATATAATAAAACCCATCCCTTTTTTTATCCTACCAAACCTATTAATTATGAACCCACCAAAATTCTAGAATGTTCCTCCTAACCTAACCCCTCATCTTCTTCCCTCAACCGTCACAGCCGAATTCCTTTACTGGCCCATCGTGTCTATCATAGCCGCCATCATTAGTATCACCTCAACATCTCGATCAAAACTCATCTTGCCACTCTCGCAAACATTAGGAAAGTCACCTAAAATCAAAGTTCAAAGCTTTGTCGATCTAAGTTTTAAAACCCAATTAATTCATATCTTTTGGGGGCATCGGGTTTTTGGATCGAGAAATCAGAACCAACGTTACCTTTATCTTGCTAAGGCAAGCTCGTGGCCATTGTCAAAATCATTAAACCACTATCGATCGGGGTTCGTAGGAAGTATTTCAGTTTTAAGGATCTCATAGTTCTCTTTGATCGTATATCGGCCTACCCCAGCTTCTCAAGTTTTGATTGACCTCAAAATTCGATTGTAACTCAATCTATTACCATAGTAGAGCGTAGTTTGAATGCCCAGTAAATCATCAGTCTAACTATACTTTTAATTTGTGTTCCTTGTATGCAATATCATTGTTTAATTACTTTTTTATTTGTTTTAATAATTCGATCATGTACACATGATTGTTTTTCTTGAATTTCCGTACTTATATTTTGTTCTTAGATTCTTAGGCATGATTTTATGTTGTTTGATATATGACTGATATATTTGTATGCTCCTAATTTCCCTGATACGATATATAGACATGATAGTCTGATCATTACTTATTACTCTTATTATTGTTTTTGTTGCATATTGTCATACTTTATGATCTATTTCATTGAAATATTTGGGATATGTTGTGAAGTACCTAAGGTTCAGCTCTGATCCGGTTGGATATTCTATCTGTTTACGGTTCCTAGTTCTGGCTAGGGTAATTCCATCAATTTTCAGTTCTCATGCTTCGACTGGGGTAATTTCGCCTATAACCTAAGTAATTACTTAGATCGGTACCTTTACCTTATTGGGCCTAGGTTAGTGTCTACATAAGATACTGTTCTGTGAAACTGTATAGAGGAGTTTGGTTAAAGGATAGATTATCATACATATGCATGACTTGTTTTACGATATTTACTATTTTACATGAATATAAATATCAATTTTCAGTAAAATTCTTGTTAAGCATCATTTTTATTTTATAGAAACAATTTTGTTTTACTTTTTAAATAAAATTTTATGTTAATTTTAAAATATTGTTGTATTGGGTTGTTTCCCCTTTTAATTAGTTATTGGTAGGGTTAGTGAATAATATGAATATTGAAATGAAAATATCATTTGTTTTAGGTTTAACTTAAATATAAATGTTTAAATTATACATTTTCTTTAAATAAGTGTCTAATATGTTTTCACTGAAATGTTTACTTAAAATTGTACCCTGTTAATGTTTTAAGGTAACACCGTTAAAAAATTGTTTAACTGAGAAGTAAGTGTTCAAACTATAACTTTTTATACGATAAAATGTTTAATGTTTTCTTAGCTAAAATAGGTAACTAAAGTTTCAGTTTGATAGTGTTTTAAGATAACACTATTAAAAAAATTTATCCACCAATCATAATTTAACAAGCGTTTATTTTAATTCTTTATAAATAAACTAAAAAAGAAAGTTAATTTAAAAATCTAAAACATTATTAAATTTTCTAAAAAAGTATCCAAACTTTAAAACTCCAAACCTCAAAATCTCAAAATTGACACAACTACCATCATCGATAACATCATTGGATTTCCCCGAAACAAGTGAAAGACATTGCAATTGGACACTGAATTACTATAGCCTTTCGCGTTCGTTGTTCGATGTCTGATTAAAATCCCTCATACCGATTATTAACAATGATGATTAGAGAAAATTGACGTTGGCTTAAGACGATAACGACGATGGGATCTGACAATACTATCAATGGCAATAGTGATATCAATTTTTGTTTTAAGGTTTAGGAGTTTTAAAAATTTTAGAACATTTTGTAATTTTTAAAAATTTTAGAATATTGTTTAAATTAATTTATTTTTAAAATAAAAAATCAAAATCAAAATACATGTCCTATCTATTATTGGGTGATGAAATTTTTTAACGGTGTTACCTAAAAAACTAACGGAATAAAATTTTAGGGATTTATTTTAACAAAAAAAATATTAGATACTTATTTCAGAAAAATATATAGTTCAAACATTTATTTATGAGTTAAATAATTTTTCTTAACGGTGTTACCTTAAAAATTAATAAAATATAACTTTAATTACCTATTAAAAACATTTTATTTATATTTCAAAAAAATATATAATTTAAATATTTTCTGAATTGAACTTTTTAACTGCCGTCATTTTGTCTCTTTTCTCTAAGCTTGAGCTGCCTTCGATCCTAATTCTTCTTCCATTCTTGCTATTTTCTGTTCATTCTTACTATTTTCTACCCATTCTTAGTTTAATCTCTAACAGAAATGAGAGAGTTTGGGGAAAAGAGGTGCCCCTGAGGGTTTGTTCTCCTTCTTTGACGGTTTTCGATTTATGAAAGGGATTTGAGGGTCTTGTCGCAAGCCATCAAAAAGTTAAAAGGGTTTTTGACTGGATCTCTTCGATCGTGAGGTCTCAGCGCCGATGTACGGCGGGGGAATAACCTAGAGTTTGGTTCGTCAGATATCGAGGGAGAAGAAAGTGATGGAAAAAGCTCTCATTCTGATGATGGAGGCTTTAAACTCTTTGATTATTTTGTTTCAATTATTAAGTTTGCCTGTTTCTTATGATTTTAGGTGGTTTATCGTTATCTTATCCCTTTGACCTTCTAATATTTTATATTTCAGTCTTGTTTTTACCTTTAATTTGTCGTATCTATTCTGTTTTATTTTAACTGTTCAGTATTCCAGTTTTAATTTATTTTATGCACCTTTAATTTCGATTCCATCACGATTCACCTACAGTGTTATGGTGACCAGCAATTATTCATTTCACGTTTAATTTAACTAATTAACATCTAATTTTTAATTTCTGTATTTATTTAATTCTTTGTTCTTTATTTTTTATATTTACTTTCTTGCTTTTTTATTTATTTGTTAGTTTTTTTTACATGTATTTAATTGTCTGTCTCTCTGTCCCAGTGTTAGTTCGTTTCTTTGTCGTTGATCTCATGAATGTTGAAGGGCTCACGAGGGATAATGTCGCAAGCCATCTACATGTAACCTCCTTTCCTTTGTATCCTTTTCCTTTGCATTTTGATGTTTCAATATAATAACCTCTTTAAGCTTACCTTATTATATTGTTTTACAAAAATATAAGATTTACCTAAGAAGACTCAACAACATGGTTGTTGGATTAGGCAGTTTAAGATCTCTCTTGTGTATGGGTTCTACGGGCGAGTAAAATTCGACTCGACTCGAAAAAACTGAATAACACGATTCAATTTGAGACAAAAAATATTCGACTCGTTTTGAATCGACTCGAAATTTCATAGATACGACTCAATTCGAGTTGTAATATAGAAATTCGAATAACTCCAAATTTTTAATAATTAAAGGATTATTTTTTAAGTTTAAGACGAGTCTATCAATTTTTTATGATATTATGCATTTATATATAAAAATATAAAGAAATATCGTTACATATGAAAAAATATATAGATAAATATCTTATATGATTAGAAAAAATCGTTTAAATTGAAATCAAATAATACTATAACATGATAAATAATTACAAATAAATATTTATATAAATTTGAAAACTCGACTCGATTAGACTCGACTCAAATTTTTTAAACTCGACTAGAACCGAAAAATTTTAAATAAAGTTTGAGTTGTAAAATATTACTCGTAAAATCGAATAACTCAAAATTTTTGACTCAATTCAATTTGACTCGACAACAACGAATACTCACCCCTAAACGGTTCAATGGATTGCTTTGGAGACTTTTGCACATTGACCAGACCTACAACACTTTCAAACACCTCTTTTTGTAATGGTACAATTTTGAGTTAGTGATTCGAGTTTCGGTTAAAGCTCTGGTTTTGATAATGGGTCTTTTGAGTTTGGGTTTATAGGCTTAGTTGGTGTTTAACTTAGGCTTATGTTAGATGGATTTGGATCCATTCGTTGATAGGAAGAAATAGGGTAAAGTATATAAATGGTCACCAAAATTCAAGGGCATATTCAATTTAGTCACTGTACTTTAAAATATTTGATAAGGTCGTTTAACATTTAGTTTGCATTGATAAGGTCACTCAACTTTTAATTCACATTTGATACAGTCCTTACCGTTAAAAACCATCGTTAATTTTAATATATCCATAATAAAAAAATGGGAAAACTACAACAATCATCACTCAACTTTTTTCTCATCACTATTTTGGTCACTAAAGCTTAAATATTTTTTCAATTCATTAATTTAAATTTTAAATTGTTCATATTTTGGTCACTCTTAAATAATATAGTTATATAAATTAAAAAATTCGATCAATCCTTAAAAAATCAAAATATATATTTTCTTATTAAATTTATCATATTATCATATTTTTTATTTTAATAATCAAAGTAAAAATATTATAAATTGAATCAAATATTTTAATTATTAAATTTAATTGGTACAATATTAGATCAAGAATTGAATAATTTAAAATTAATAATTAATCAAAATAATTTTTTAAGATTAATCGAACCCGATTTTAGTATACATCTTTAAAATAAATTATTTTGATTTGGTTACGATTTTTAATTTAAAATAAAATTGATTAAACGATCTTTATCTATCATATATAATATTTTTAAATTTATGTATTATAGTATCTTATAATCAAACAATTTTAATACCATTCAGATTTTTTTTAAAAAAAAGTTTTGACTATGGGTAAGATTAATAGGTGTAGACTTTTAATTTTTGACTCTCTAGAGATTTTTATAATTTATAAGAACTGAATAATTGTTAGATTTACTATATTATCATATTTAATATTTTAAGAAAAAATAAAAAATGATTTTTAAAATTAAATATTTTAATTAATTGATTAATAGATTATCTGGTTTTCAGAATTAAATATTTTGACTAATTGACTAATAAATTATCTGATTTTCATAATTAAATATTTCATTTAATTGGTTAATAGATTATAAATTTCTTAAAATATTTAATTCTATTTCTTTTATTTTTTATTAAAATATAAAATATGATAATATTATAAATTTTATAATTGTTTGATTATGATACAGTATAAAAAAATTAAAAAGTCAAAAATTAAAAGTCCACACAAATTAATCTTACCTAAAGTTATTTTTCTTTAATAAATATCATAATGATATAAAAAATTCTAGACAATAAGATATTGTAATACATAAAATTTAGAAATATTGTATATAATAGATAAGATCGTGTAATCAATTTTGCTGAAAATTGTGAATCGTAAAAAAACAAAATAATTTATTTTAAAAATTTGTACTTGATTGTTCAGTTTTAGATTAAATCCTAAATTATTCAATTCTCGATCTTATATTGTACCAATTATTTTTATTAATTTTTAATCCTAGATTATTCTGGTTAATTATTAATCCCAAATTATTTAATTCTCGATATCATGTTGTACCAATTAAATCGGATAGTTAGAACATTTGATTCAAGTAATAATTATTATTTTTCCTATTAAAATATAAAATATGTTAATATTATAAATTTAATAAGAAAAATTAAAAAAATATTTCCCGCACTTTTTATTGATTAATCGAATTTTTTAATTTATATAACCATATCATTTGAGTGTGACCAAAATATGAATAATTTAAAATTTAAGTTAATAAAAATTAAAACAACTAAACTTTGGTGATCAAAATAAGAATGTGAAAAAAAAAATAGAATGATGATTCTTGCGGTTTACAATTTGTTTTATTTAGGATAAATAAAATTTAAAGGCAGTTCTAACAGAATTAAACCGTTGGAACCTATAGAATGTAAACTAAAAGTAAAGTGATCATATCAAATGCAAACTAAAAATTGTGTGATTTTATTAAATATTTTAAAAGTAAAATAATCAAAATGAATTTATTTTAAAAGTTCAATGACTATTTATATAGTTTATCTAAAGAAATAATATATTTAAAAAAACTTGGCAAATTCCGGCCCTTCCTTTCAAGTCTACCAGAGTGCTCAACCACTAAGATTTTCTCCTTTTCAACAGGATTTGCCCGGGGAAAGGAGAGACATTAATTATTATGTAAACCAAACCAACATTATGAATTTGGGGTGAGTAAATTTGTTTAGATTCGAAAAAAAATTAAATAATTTTAATTGAGGTAAAAGTATTCGATTTAGCTTGATTCAGTTTTAAATTTTATGAACTCAATTCAACTTGAAAAAATTTTAAATAAAATTTAAGTTATAAAAATTCAAATAACTCAAAAAATATGGATATATAAAAATATGAAAAAATTTTATAATATATAAAAAAAATATGTATATACATATCTTATATAATTAGAGAAAATTATTTAAAATAGAATTAAATTATATTATAACATGAAAAATAATTACAATTAAATTTTTATATGAATTCAAAAATTAATTTAATTTTTTTTAATTTAGTTCGGCTCGATCGAATTCTCACCCTAGTTAGTAACTATACCGCAACATTGCATTGGAATGCCCTCAGCTAGTAGGTATGTAAGATGGGTGAGTTTTACGGGAATCTGCACCACTTTGTAATTAATTGGGTGACGACGAGGATATAATTTTTTTAATAGAAATAGTTAATTTTATTAAACAATAAAATATTTAATATTATAATAATGATTTATAATTATTATTGTAATTTAAATATATAATTTAAACATTTTCCTAAAATTAGTCATTTTAGATCATACAAGGATCAGACATAAAAAAAGTTTAAAAATTCATCAAAAGATTCGATCGAAAAGATAGACACGAAAAAATCTGATTGCATCAGCAAACGAACCACAAAAGGGGATTAATCTATGAAAGACCACTGGGAAATGCAAATCAGAATTGAGCGTCGCGATAAACTATCCGCGAACGCAAACCGCGTATCCATATTCAATCTGAGGGTACAAAGCAAGGAAGATCACCGTGATAACAAATAAGCATCATCTTATCAGTCATGGCGTCGTCAGATCCAACCTCAAAAAAAAAACTTACCAAACGATAGAAGAAACGTACCCAAAGGTAGAGTGAATCATGCTATAAGAGTAAAATTATTTATTAATAAAAAACAAAATGATAGAGTCTAGCGGTCGACGATCAATATTAAAATTGGCGTCGCCTCCGACACTCAAAGAGAAAGAAAAAATAAAGCAACGACGGTGGAGGATTTAGGGGACTTTGAGAGAATTAGGATAGAGATAATAATATTACCTTTTATATGAGGATATAATCTTGTATTATTGATAGAGTCAGAATTTTTATATAATAAAATTAAAATAAGATATAATCTTGTATTAGTGGCACGATCAACATTTTTATATAATAAAATCATATCAGGATATAATTTTCAATACTATTATAGTATTGTAATTCCATACCGTAATAAATTAAATGAAATTAATTTTAATATTTCTTATACAAAAAATTATTCAATTCTAATGTTTATATAGTAGGTACTTTTAAGTGGAGTCATTTACACCCTAATATTCTCACAGAGCTCCGCCCATATTTGTACCCATCCCATCCTCACTCGCCATTCCCTATCCTAGCTTACCCGGCATCATCCCAACCAACAACATACTGGTAAATATATTTAAAAGATAAACATTAAAAAATATTTATCAATTCAACCCGATTTTTAACAAACTCTAATACCCAACTCCTTCGGTTTCTTAATTTATCATTTTCGTATTAAACCCAAAATTACTCATTATAACTCTTTTAATTTCTAACTTTATCATTTTTACGTGAAGTACTAAGTTTTTTATCATTAGCCCATATCATAACTCGTAAACTCTAACTTCATCTATAATAATCTTATACTCATTCAATTCATTTTTATGAGATTCATCTATCGACATCATTTTTGGTCCGAATCAAAATTGGTTGAACCTTCAAAATCTCATTAAAGATTGAAGTCGCCATCAATCGTTTTGAATAGGTATGACTGAAAACCTATGAAACTGATATGCGTTTGAATCAGAGTTGTAATCGGGTTCGGGAAGTGGGTTAGGTGTGGGGAAGGTTATAACACCCCACAACACCCAAAATTGGAACATAAAAGGGTCTTATTGTCTACCAAGACTCAAAGGTGGGTTAGTAGCACTATTATATAAAGACGTACCAAAAATAATTCAAACAAAAATTAGATTAAAATAAATCAAAGAAATCAAATTACTTAAATTAAAAAAATAAATTATATATAATCTAATTTTATACTTCACTACTCCAATAAAATCTAATTAAAATTCTATTCACAAATTAATTAATTTAATAAAACCAATTAGTTATTAAATTAAATCTAAATAAATTTATTGGTTTAATAATTAAATAATTTCATTAATAAGAATCTAATTAAGATAAATCTAAACCTAAAATATAAACTAAAGGGAAACAAAACTCAAAGATTTAAAATAAAGTACTTAAACATGAGAGGGCCTACAAAGTATTTTTTTCATAATTATAAAGTAAATCTGCAGCAACCACTGCACAATTGATTTCAATTTCAATTTCAAAACACCGACATTACCGTCTGCCCCACTCATTAACCAAATCTCCAACATAAAAATATTTTATTATCGATTCAAATTAATTAAAAATATATATTTTAATTGATACGAACAAAATTAAAATCTAAGTTAAGAGTATACCTCTCTCAAAATTGTAAATCTATCGTTGGATCAGATTACCCGTGGGAGATATTAAATCTGATCGCGTTTCGAATTCTTCCACTGCTTCAATCTTTCGAATGCCTCTTCGTTTAATGAAACTCGTATGATACATACTCGAACATTTCTTTCTTACTTCTCTCAATATTACTCGAACTAGATCTTTCCTTTCTCTGATTTTTTCGCAGGATTTTCCTCTGTATTTTTCCTAGAGGATTTGGGGTATTTATAGTGTATAAATTATGGTTTTATGAGGAGTTTGAACTCCAAAAATTTAGGAATTAGGTAGGGTTTTTGCTTGGAGAAGAAGAACTTGAGAGGAGTTGAAACTTTTTTGATTTTTTTATTTTTTAAATTTATTTTTTAGATTTTTTTATATTTGGATAATTCTATATTTATTTTGATTTTTTAAATATTTTTATATTTTTAGAGTTTTTGATATTTTTGAAATTTTTTTATTTGTATTTTATATTTCTGAATTTTAATTATTTTTTAATTTTTAATTTATTAGTAAAAATTATTAGATTAGTTTTAATCTCAAAATTTGTTGCATAAAACTGCCCCTCTTTGCTCATTACTCAAATGGAGGAAGTGAGCAAAGACTAGAAGCAACAAATTTTTCCAATGAGAAACAACCTTGTAGTGATGACACTTTATTTTAGAGGTAAGTGGTGAGGTAAATGATGATATTCCATATGAGAATCTTTAATGATGACACTCTATCTCGGAGGTAGTTGATGACATACCCTTTTGGAAGCTCAATGATGACACTCCATCTCGGAGGTAATTTGTGGCATTCCTTCTTGGAAGTTTTATAATGACACTCCATCTCGTAAGTGATTGATGACATTCCTTGTTGGAAACTTAGTGATAACACTCAATCTCGGAAGTGATTGATGACATTCCTTCTTGGAAGCTTAGTGATAACACTCCATCTCGGAGGTGTTTTATGGTATTTCTTCTTAGAAGCTTTATGATGACACTCCATCTCGGAGGTAACTTATGTCATTCCTTCTTGGAAGCTTTGTGATAATACTCCATCTCGGAGGTATTTGATGATGTTTATTCTTGAAAATAAATAATGATACATTATCTTGAAGGTACCCTCTCTCAGAGGCCAATCTTGTCATAAAAAAATGCACATGTTCCTAATGCACTTGTCTCACATTTCAAATGCTTTAAATGCATGAATAATTAAGTTTTTGTTTTGAATTCGTTTGTCTTTATTCAGATCACGGTCAATGTACTTCATCTTCTTTACTCCATGTTGTGCCTCTTAAGTTTTGAAACTTTCCACTAAGCATCATTTTGTTTTAAACCATTTATTCAAGTAATGCATCGAATATAAAAACATATTGTAGACCCCCTTGATCAATACAACAAATTTATCAAAGAAATGCACAAATGATAAAGAAACACAAGATAACGAGAATTCTAAAAATTTCTTCTTATTGAATAAAAACGGCCTAGGACTTGAGAAGTGATAATCGAATGTTTAAGACAATATCGAACAATACAAACAAAAAGAAAACCTTAAGATATCAATTACAAGGACTCTGTTGCTATCTTGCTCAAGAACCTCTTTTGCATGTGACTTCTGCTTAGTAGAGCTTAAGTTATTGATCAACGTTTGAAGACATATGAACTTTCTTCTTGGACCATTTTCGAACTCATAACTTGAATCTTACCATGATTTCAAGGCACCTTTGCGAGTTTTCACCTTGAATTCTTTTTTTTTCTTTTTTTACCAGTAGGGCCCTTTCGGGTTTTCACCTATTGATGGTTCTTTTTTTCATTTCTTTTTTACCAATAGGGCCCTTTCTGGTTTTCACCTATTGGTGCTCTCATGCATTCAAGTATCATATTTTTTTCACAGATTCCGAGTTTACCAGATTTGGTAACTCATTTTCGTCCATCTCGATTAAGATTAATGCTCTACCAGAGAAGGCTTTTTTTACAATAAATGATCCTTTCCGATTTGGCATCTATTTTTCTCGAAAATCCTTTTGCATAGGCAAGACCCTTTTCAAAACCAAATCTCCTTCACGAAAAGATCTTGGTAGAACTTTCTTATCGTGAGCCTGAATCATTCGTTTTTGGTACATCTGTCTATGACAAATCGTTTTCAATCTATTTTTTTCTATCAAATTCAATTGATCATATCTAACTCGAGCCCACTCAGCTTCATCTAATTTAAGTTCCATAAGACATGGAGTGATGGAATCTCAACTTCAATTGATAATATAGCTTCCGTTCCATATACTAAAAAATAAGGAGTTGCTCTTGTAGATGTTCGTACAGATGTATGATATGCTAATAAAGCAAAAGGTAGTTTCTCATGCCAATCTCTATATGTTATCGCCATCTTCTCAACAATCTGTTTGATATTTTTATTAGCTACTTCGACGACCCCATTTATTTTTGGGCGATATGGTACTGACTTGTGATATTTTATCATAAACTGATCACAAATTTCTGTCATCATTCGGTTATTCAGATTTAAAGCATTATCAAAGATAATCCTTTCTATTAGACCTTATTGACAAATTATTTCTCTTTTTAGGAATTTACATGTGATCTAGTTATATTTGCATACGAAGCATCTTCTACCCATTTGGTAAAATAATCAATCATTACAAAGATGAAACGATCTCCATTTGACGCCTTTGGTGTAATTGGTCCAATTACATCCATAGCCCATGTTGCGAACAACCATGAAACTGTTATAACATGAAGAGGTGATGAGGTTGTATGAATTTTATCTCCATAAATCTGACATTTATGACATCTCTGAGCAAAATTGATGCAATCTTCTATCATAGATGTCAAAAAATAACCCAACCTCATAATCTGTCTTGACATATTGAAACCATTTGCATGAATTCCGCAAATCCCTTCATGAACTTCCTCAATTATCTTCTTTGTCTCGTGACTTTTTATGCATCTAAGTAACATTTGATCACTTCCTCTTTTGTATAGGATTTCTCTGTCGAGAACGTATCCTATAGCCATTCTCCGAATAGTTCTTTTATTAACATCAGTTACTCCTTCGGAATATTTTTGATACCTAAGGTATTTTAAAATACATCGTTGACATAGGAACTAACGAGTAATTTAAAGATACTCATTTGTACGAACATTATTTCAGTTTCTCTATTTGCTTTTGTAACCCCCTAGATCGGCCTATGCAGAAAGCCAAACTAGAGTGATCACATTGTTGTTTGTTTTTAAAACATAAACCAAGTTTCAAGTAAACCAAAATAACTAATACGAGAGATAAGTTTGAGTATCACTTAAAATAAGTAAAACGTTACCAAAATAAGGTGTCCTGAAAACATAATTATTCGCAAAAATAATTCACAAATCCGAAGTCAAATATAAAATATTTGAATAACATCGTTAACAAAATAGCACATGTCACCCTAACGCAACTGAAGACTAAAACATTATTTCAAGTAAAACTGAAAAATAAGTAGATCCTCCAAGTGCCAATCCAGGAAGTCTATCTACGGTTATCTGAAAGGGGAAGAAAACAAGTATGAGCTACGGAGCCCAGTGTGTTCCAACAGTGCAAGTAAAATCAATAAACGATAATAATAGTAAATCAGGTCATGTATGTACATGTTATGCTACCCTCCAACCATACTCCTGGACACAGTTCCTTAGAATAGTATCGGATACAAGCATTAACCTAAGCCCACCGGGGCGAAGGTATCGACCTAAGGAATCACCTTAGGATACAGACAAAATTACCCCGATCATAGAACAAGAACCGATATCAGGTGGAATTACCCTAACCGAAGCTAGGAACCATAAACAGGCGAAATTACCAACTGGATCAAGGCTGAACCAAAACTCAACACTATATATTTCATCCCAGTCTTAAGGTATCAAGCATGTAGTAATATCAGGAATAATAATAACAGTGCCAGGAAATAATCCGATGTCATGTATATACAAAAACATGAAGTATTATACATAATATATCATGCTTAAAGTTCAAAATATACGTTTATGTAAAATCTGAGAAAATAGTCATGTGCACATACCAGGTTCGTTGAAAACATAAAAACAATAGTATACAATTATATAGCACACAAGAAATACACCCCGAATGGCAGAAACAGGTAGGTGATCTACTGGCGTTCGAACCTCGCTCTGTAGCAGTACTGTACCCTAGAAATATAAGATAGAATTTTATAAATACAAGAGTTAAATACCAAATTGGTTATTTACTGGTAAAAGAACATACAAGTTATGACTGACTCTTGGGATCTGTCAAAACGGGAGGAACTGGGTTGGATCGATACACGATCGGGAGAACTATAGGGTCCAAACAATCAGGTATAGACATTAGACTTTAAACAAAATTCTGGACTTTACTTAACTTAGAAGAAAAGTTTGAATTGAGATATAAAAGTCCAATTTGGATTCTTTCGGGTTTAAATTTCGAGAAACGAACTTCACGGATGGACTTAGGACGTCAAAAAACATAAAATATGAGTTTTTAAAAATTTTGACTTTTTGGGTCAAAGTCAACGCTGACGTCAGTAGTCAAAATAAACGCTAACATCAGTAGTCAAAGTCAACGCTGACGTCATGCTGATGTTAGCATCCAGGTCAGCAGTCAACGCTAACGTTATAATCAACGGTTAACGGATCAGGTCAGTCAATGGGTTAGGTTGGTTTGACCGGTTCTGTTTGGATCAGTTCGGGTTGGTCCAATTCCAATCGGTTTGGACCGACTGGATCCAGGCCACCGTCTAGGTAGTTGGAAATCACCTCTGGCAGTGCGTAAAGGCCACGTACGACCCAAAATCGATCGGAAAACACTCCCGAAACTAGATTTCGCTCCGATTCAACCAAAACAAACAAACTCAGGCCAACAAACCCATAAAAATAGCCTGAAAACAAGAAAAGAAAAATAAACTTACCGAAATGGAGATGATCTCCGATGAAGATCTTATCAGTGACGATCGATGATGTTTATGGAAGGGTTTTGGTCAGCCTAAGATAGGGAATACGACAGGCCTATCGATACGCCTAAACGACGTCTAACGACGGTCTATTTCGACGGGAAACCGAAGGGTTCCACCCTAGGTTTTCACTGAAACTTCCAGGCTCGATTCACGGCAGCACGAGCGGCTAACCGGCGAGTGGGTAAGTGGGGTTTGATCGGGGCTCGGCGGCCGATCGGATGGTACCAACGGTGACACCCACAGACAGCCGGAGAAGGAGATTAACGTTGGTCAGGGTTTAAGAGGGATGAGGGTTTAATTTGGTTCCAATAAGAGCCGATTTCAGATTTATGGGACTCTAACCTGGTTTAAATACCTCAAAACATAAAATTTTTTTATTAATTATTCTAATATTATTATTATTATACTATATAACTTTTATTATTTTATACGGGTGTTACCGCTTTAATCATGGAAGCCAAAGTTGCCAATGCATCAACCAATTGATTATCTTCTCGTGGGAGATAATAGAAAGATATCTTCTTAAACTTTTTTATTAATTCGAGAATGAGCTTACGATATTCGATCAATTTAGCATCTTTTGATTCCCTCTCTCCACGAAGTTGATAAATCACCAATGATGTATCACAATATAATTTAAGGTATTCTATTTCTCGTTCAATTGCAGCACGAAGTCCCATTATACATGTTTCATATTCTGCCATATTATTAGTACATTCAAAATTTAGTCGCCCGGTTATAGGATAATAATTTCCTTTGGGAGATATTAAAATTGCTCCGATTCCACACCCAAGTGCATTAGAAGCCCTATCAAAATTCATCTTCCAATTTGTTTCGCTAGTTGATTCATCTTCTGTAACCCCGTTAGCCCGACCTAGACGGAACCGACACTAATGGGTTACACGGGGAATATCAAACCAAACCCGCGAGGGTCCGATTCGATAAACAACCCTAAAATCGTTATATTTTTTTATTTTATCTTACCTAGATGCGTAATCTTATTCCTACGTATCAAGGTCTCATACAAAGCATTAGTGGTAACACATTAATCAAAGATAAAAGTCCGATTAAATACTTAAGTAAATTAAGGACTAATATGTAAAACTTTTAAATCCTATTAATGAAATATAAATTCTTTTCATCAATGTTCAATTAAACACACAAGTGTTCCTCACAGCAAATTTCAACTCAAACAGATCATTCTATCATCATCAATTGCACGTTCTTCTAATTTAGGGACCAAAATGTAAATCTTCCAAAATACAAGGACTTCATCCAAATTAGGTTAACTATCTTGAAATTAAATCAACTTTATGCATGCATGCAAAATTTCAGCTCAAAATAACATCTGTGAGTACCTTAAGCGAACAAAGGAAAATATCTGGGACTAAAATATAATTTCTAGCAACTTCCAATCCTTGGTAGTCAAAGGTTTCGAAACCTTCCCAGAGGTTTAGAAACTTTTTGATAAAGGTTTCGAAACTTTCCTGGGAAGTTTAAAAACTTTTCGCGTCCAGTAGCTTCCCAGAATTGAAACTGCCCGCAAGGTTTCGAAACCTCCTGAAGGTTTTGAAACTATTTGACAAAGGTTTCGGAACCTTCACCCAAAGGTTTTGAAACTTTGGGTCTAGAACCAAAAGTTTCGTTACACTAAGTGCACATCAATTACTCAATACTCAACCATTAATTAGAACCACTAATTACATCGGTCCTAGGCATAATTAGCAACATATGACACATAATCAACAACGTCACGGACATCAATAAAGCTATAGGCGTGCTCCCTAGAAAATGATTAACAACATAATAATCATGCAAGTACATGCTTCAACAATTCAAACAATTCCAAAGTTCAACAATTAACAATCAAACAATAATGGTCTTATTACAACATAAACCAAAGCCTAAGTACACACTCCTCACATAGGTTGGGTTACACATTGCCTTGCCCAATTTATTTGCCAAAAACATACCAAATTCAAAGTGATCTTTCCCCTTGGTTTCCTTGCCTCGAACGAAGCCCCAAGTGTCTTTATTTTTCTGCAAGGATGAAAAGAGAGCTTAAGCAAACATGCTTAGTGAGGAAGCTCTACACAAAATCATCAATACATCAATTTAAAACCATGATGAAACCATAATTTGCAATACATTGTCAAATCATGTATGCTAACATCTCATGCTCGTATTCTTTAAACCATATGCATCCTTGAGTTTACATAACCTTGTCAAAACAATTTATAAATGATGCACAATCTTCTTCTCAAATTCATGTATGTATATTGGCATTCTAGTGACCACTTTAATGTGAACCTTGAGTTCACCGAATACACAGATCCATTATTAGAGACCATTGTCTCGTCATGACACTAAGTCACCATTGACATGACACTAATTCACCATTGACATGATACGAAGTCACCATTATAGCACTACCATGCACGATCTTACACATAGTCACCCTTGTTACGTGTAGGCGGCTCTACCACGCACGGTTGGACACAAAGTCACCCTTGTTACGTGTAGGCAATATTCTGTATTCTCAATTTTGTTTATAGTGCACTTAAGACAATCCTAATGACATGTCTTTCGTATTCGAATCTAAAGTTGGTGTCGCTAAGCCAATATCATAAACAAATGTGCATGATAACTTGCTGCTCATAATGCATGCATAATATGTTCAATAAATGAACCAAAAGCCATGCCCAAAGACACCATCATGTATAAGGCAATTAACCATATTGTATTCCAAATAATTTCTCATAATTTTCTATAATCATGGATGCTAAATAAGCTATGCATTTAAGTAAGTAATCCTCATGTATGCACCATTTCAAATCATGCTCATGCATTTCCATAAATCTCATTGCATTACCAACATAATGCCTTTATCAAATGTAGCTAAAACTCATATCGGTTTATCAAAAACATTTACTTTACTTACTCTTGAACTATGGAAGGTTTTCACACTCTTCCATAGTCCCCAAAACAGAACTGTACCAAACGCAATTCACTTTAAATCCGTAATCACTCACCAACAAGCGAAACGAGCTTTCGCCGCTATCCGATGATCGCGCCAACGCACCAGCAATCAAGCACCTTCTTGTACCTCTTCTACAACATTAAAAACAGAGTATTCTCATATCATAACATGCTCAAACCAACAGCCATATCCGATCACCATTAAACTACCAAAAACTTAGCCGAAAAGACCGTAAACTAAGCCGAAACGCATCCGATCAACAGCAACCCAAAACCTAATGAATCTAACATCTAATCCAATTCAATTATGAACCAAAAACACATCCAAACCATCCTTATATCTCCAGCAACATTAAAGCATCTAAAACAACCCCTAAAACAACCAAAAAGTACCTTAAAACTACAACGATTGCATTATTCCAAGATAAAATTAATGTACTATCAAATGAAGGCTCAATTAATCATTTAATTAACATAAAAACATAATTAAATCCATCTAACTTCAGCATTAAATGAGATCCAAAAAGATTTCACAAAAACTTTCACAAAATCACTAGATCTAACATTGAAAACATGGAATTAAGTTTTTATTCAAAGATTAACAAGCTAATACTTGGGAATTTCAATAAAGAACCTTAGAAAAGAATTAAAATCCAAAAAATTACCTTCAAGATCTATTCACCAAAAAG
This sequence comes from Abelmoschus esculentus, assembly GCA_035048815.1. Taxonomy (NCBI): domain Eukaryota; kingdom Viridiplantae; phylum Streptophyta; class Magnoliopsida; order Malvales; family Malvaceae; genus Abelmoschus; species Abelmoschus esculentus. Next base: position 15,760,288 of record JAUCBN010000008.1, on the reverse strand, counting down.
ATTTAATTTCCTCTTCTTGATTCCTTGCAATTTGATGTTGATTTCATGAAATTGATGCTTAAGTTTTGTAAAAGATGGAAAGATGATCAAAATGATGTAATCTTTATGGAAAAAGATACAAAAATCAGCAAGGAATTGAAGAGAAAAGAAGGGAAAGTGGAGAGAAAATGAGAGAAAAAGATGAGAGAAAATGAGAAAAAAGTAGTTTTGAGAGAAAATGATTAAAATCTCTAATTAAAGTAAATAAAGTACATTTTGATGAATAAATCATTATTAAAAATTAGAAATGGGTTTATGGCCCTCTAAGGATTCTAAGTTTAGCTTGCTTTTCAATTTAGTCACTAAAACATCAATTTTTTGAAAATTACAAAATAAGTCCTCCAATTTTTCCAAAAATTACAAATTAATCATTTATGCATAATTAGGCATAATTAAAAATCAATAATAAGTCCAAATTACTTTTTTTTAATTTTGAAACATATTTTTAATATTTTAAACCATATTCCAAAATTATTATTTTTCTTAATTAAAAATATTCTTATTTTATCTTTCCCGGAATAATGAACCGGAGAACCCGATTCGACCCGAATCGAATTCTCCTAACTAAGCCTAAATTAATAACCTCAAAAACGGGATGTTACATCTTCACTTCTAGTTAAGCATATAAGGTGCTCATCAGGAAAGTCAAAACTCAAAGGTTCATCTACGGGTGAAGCACGACTTGCTAAAAGGTCTGCGATGGTGCTACCTTTGATGGCTTTTCGATTTACATACTCGATATCATACTCAGAAAGCAGAATCTGGCATCGAGCCATTCTTCCTGATAAACCCAGTGATTCCATCACGTATTTTATTGGATTTAGCTTTGTAATTAACCATGTTATATAGTATAACATGTATTGACGAAGCCTACGAGCGATCTAGATCAAAGCGTAGCATAACTTTTCGATAGAAGAATACCTTAATTCACAATCAATAAAATTTTTACTAAGATAATAGATAGCGCGTTCCTTTCTTCCCATTGCGTCTTGTAGACCTAATACACATCTCATGGAATTTTTAAATACAACTAGATACAAAATCAAAGGTTTTCCAAGCACAAGTGGCACTAACATAGGAGGATTTGACAAATATTGTTTAATTTTATCAAAAGCTTCTTGGCATGATAAATCCAAACTACCCGTATTATTCTTCCTTAAAAGACAAAAAATAGGATCACATTTGTCAGTTAGTTGAGAGATAAACCAAGAAATGAAGTTTAATCTCTCTAAGAAACCTCGAACTTCTTTTTGAGTACAAGGAGAGAGAGTTTGTGAATAACTATAATTTTATCAAGATCCACCTAATTACTCGTTTGTTGACAACAAACCTCAATAATTTTCCTGAAGAAACTCTAAAAGTGCATTTTGCTGGATTAAGTTTCAATTGGAATTTTATTAAACGTTCAAAAATTTTTCTGAGGTTAGTGATATGTTCCTCCTTTGACCAAGACTTAACAATCATGTCATCTACATAAACCTCAATTTTCGTATGCATCATATCATGGAGTAAAGTTATCAAGACCCTTTGATATGTTGTCCTAGCATTTTTTAAACCGAATGATATCACTTTATAATAAAATGTACCCCACATTATCAAGGTGGTTTTTTCCATATCTTTTGGATACATTTTGATTTGATTGTAGACTAAGAAATCTTCCATGAATGATAACAAATTATGCTTAGATGTATTATCCACTAACGTATCTATATGTGGTAGAGGGAAGTTATCTTTATCACGATTGAGGTTACGATAGTCAATGCACATTCGCACTTTTCCATTTTTCTTGGGTACCGGAACATTATTTGCCACCTATTCTGGATACTTTGTCACTTGTAAAAAAATGGCATCGTACTGCTTTTTTACTTCTTCTCGTATCTGAAGTAATATTTTTGGCCTTATTCTTCTAAGTTTCTGTTGTACTGACTTACATTCTGGTTTTAGCGGAAATTCATGCTTTACATTGTCTGTGTTCAGTCTAGGCATATCTTTGTATGTCCAAGCAAACACACCCTTAAACTCTTGAAGTAGAGAGATAAGTTTATCTGTCTTTGAAGATATGAAAGTACCAATTTGTTCTTCTCTTTTATCATCTTTGTTTCCCAGATTCACTATATCTATCAGTTCTTGGTGAGTGAGAATTTTTTATTCCCATGTTCTATTAGTCTGAGTAGGTTCGAAGATAGTTCATATTCTTCATAGTTTTCATCAGTCTCATGTTCTCCTAAGCATATTGTCTTCTCAAAATTCACTCTTGAGCTCAAAGCAATATTATTAATGTAATTGATATCTAAAGGCCTCCAAATAAACAATAAGAGATATATATACAAGGCTCGATGAAAGAAATGATAGAAGAGAGAAAAAATGAGACCAAATGGGAAAGAAAAATATGCTCATTTATTAAATTGATAAACTGATGCCTAAATGGGAGCCCTTAGAATAAATTCTCACTACTTTAGGGCTCAAGTAATGAGTTAAGTTTCGAGCATTACTCTGATAAAAATTTAAAAACAATTGGGAGTTCAATAGCGGTCTAATTATTCAAGACACAGCCTGGAGGACATGGGCCGATCTCTGATCGATTCTTTTCAATTTCATCTTCTTCTTCTATTTCATTTATGCTCATCTCTTTAAATTTCTCTAGTGGTGATAGTTAGATCTATCTTTTCTTTCCAGAAAGAATGTGCCCCCCAAACACGAAGGTTTTAGTAATACGAGGAAGCACCGTCATTTTCCTCTCATTACTTATATCGGTCAGTCTAGCTCTTTTTTTGTTCCCTTTCTCAACACGTGTTTTATCTTCCTTTATAGGTTAGACTTGAATCCCACACTACCCATATCATATTTCAAGAATGATTGTATCGCCGTGTGCATTCCTTGAAGAACTTTCCAAGTCCTTTTCTTGATTTAGCTCTCTTCCCAACAATAAGACTTATTCCTATCATAGTATTTTTTGAGAGTTTTTAAGTCTTGAAATCTTTTTTCCTTTAGCAACAAAAGTTGTATTCATAAATTCTAGTGATCAAAATGCACATTCAATTGCATTTTCATCTACGTCTATGTATGGAGCTTCAGTTGATGCATATGCAATAATATCATCTTCAACGCCAACACTTATAAGGCATCCGTCAATCAAAAATTTAACTTTTTGATGAAGTGTTGATGGTACTGCTCCAATAGTGTTAATCCAGGGACATCCCAATAAACAATTATAAGTCGGTGTAATATCCATAACAATAAATTCTACGCTATACGTAGCTGGACCAATCAAAAGTGGGACATTAACTTTCCCTACATCTCTTCTAGTTCCATCAAATGCCCTTACAGTTGTATGACAAGGTTTCATGCGGGTCTTATCCACCGAAAGTCTATTCATTGTTGCCATGGAAATGACATTCAAGGCAAACCCATTGTCGATTAAAACATGGGATAATATATACCCATTACAGTGGGTAGTTATATGCAATGCTTTGAAAGATCCCATACCATCAGGAGAAATTCCATCTTCACTAAAAGAGATAAAATTATCAGCATGTAAGTTGTTTACCAATCTATCCAGCTTGTCTACTGAAACATCATTTGGGACAAATGTTTGGTTTAACACTTTCAGTAAGGCAGTCCTATGAGTTTACGAACTTAGTAACAAAGATAATATAGAAATACGAGTTGGTTGTTTGTGCAGTTGCTCAAGCACACTATACTCGTTATGTTTGATAAATTTCAAGAATTCTCGTGCTTCCTCCTCATTTATAGGTTCGTTAATTTCTGATTTTTCTCCATTTAATGAAAACTTACCTTTTGGCTCAATGCCTCATATTTCCATTGATTCGGAGATGTCGGGGGGATAAAACCTTCCACTTCAGGTGAAGTTTCCAACTCCACTAATCCCTGCAGACATGGTTTCAGAATCATCTTTTCCTGTAATAGGCATGTTACAACCATAAATCCATAGCACTTGTTGGTTACTCTTGTATGGGAAGGGAGTAGGAGTCTCGAGTACTAATTGTGGTGGAGACTTTTGTAATCCTTCATCATACATCCATGACCAGTTAATCACAAAAGGTCGACTACTTTCACCACCATTTTTGGACAACTGTTCATCTATTGTAAAAACTTCATTAACTTCTTGAGTTCGCTCAAAGAACTTGATTTCTTTATTATCAATTAGACCTTGGACAATATTTCTAAACTCATCACAATATTGGATTTCATGGCCAATTTCCCCATGAAATTCACAAAATTTCCTTTTATTGCTTACAATAGCACCATGGTTAGGACACAACATTTCTCTTTCCACCATTTTCTTTCATACCCATTTTAGTGGTAATTACACTTTAGATAAGCTAGTTTTAACTTTAATATCATCATTATTCATCACAAGATTAACCCTTTGTTCTTCATGTGTTGGCAAAGAATTGTTAGAAACATTGGGTCCCTCTAACGTGTTGAATTGAAGAATGTTTTGATTAATCAAACTCTGAACCCTTCTTTTGAGAGCTGTACAATTTTCAATTGTATGTCCAAGGATTCCGGCATGGAATTTGTAATGTGCAGAAAGGTCATACCATTTTGGGTAAGGTGGTTGTAGTAGTGTGTGGAAAACTGGAGATATCAATCTCTCTTCTAATAATTTAGCATACAACTCCTTGTAGGAAATTGGAATATGAGTGAAAGAATACCTTTCTATGTTAATCTTGGACGGTCTGGGTCCACCTTGTGGTTGTTTTTCTTGGCTTGAAGAGGTTGTATTAAGTTTCGAACATCCTACTGGGTACACGAGTTGTGGTGGAGATTGATATTTAGGATATGGGTGTCCATGATTTCCTGCAACATTAACTTCATTTTCTTTCTTTTTGGAATATGACTTTTTGGAAGCCTCAAGACTGTTAAGTTTCTCGGTTTTAAGGCACGCTGAATTGCTTCACCTACTATCACTAGATCATCGAAGTCTTTAGTGGTGTTACCAACAAGCTTCTAATAGTATATAGATGATAAGTGCTCAACTCACTATCACTTTCTATACTTTTCATGGGCACTTATCATCAAATCTACACCTACTTGAACCAATGCATGTACTTAATATAATATATTTAAGGATTGTGCTATTAAAGATGATATTTGTATAAAAGACGTACTTTACTGCATTTTCATATTGGTGCAAGAATAAGTATTACCGAGGTAGCATAATGAGGCCGAGGCAGGACTTGATGTCGAGATAGCAGAGGATAAAAAAGCAATATGACAAGCAAAGTTAGGAGAAAAAGGAGGAGAATATTGCTGGAAAAAAATCCCAAGGATCGGATCTGAACAACACATCAAAAGCCTAAGGACAAGGCCACGCGAGAAAAAGCCTTCTAGAAGAATTAAACTTGGAAATATGTAACCTAAGCACATAACTTGTTCCCTACTCCAAGTTGTACTCTATTTAGGAAATGTTTACCCTAGGCCAAGCTTATATGAGGCATAGCCGTCTAAGGGTTTAGGAGAGCCAAATTTGAGAGAGTTCACCATAGGAACAATTCTTCCCATCATGTTCTAAGCTTTCTTAGGGTTTAGGTGAAAGTTTTTGATTATTAGTGAGAGGAGATTGTAGCTTGTTTCTTGTTTCAATGCAATAAAATATCAAAGTTTGCTTACTCTTTGCCATTCTTTGTTCTTGCATCCAAGCCCGAGAGGGAAGTTTGTAAGTAATTTACTTGTCTAGACTCAGGAGAGTTAGACTCACGAAAGAAGTAAGTGCGGTATTCGACTTGGTTAGAGGATACTAACTCGGCCTAGGGATAGGTTAGAGTTTCAACGGCTAAAAGAAGTGTGAGATTGGTTGTTGGTTATAATTGATTAACGTCGGGAGGTATCATCAAGGACTGACCATCAACAGCGTTTCGACTTAGGGATAAGCGGAACCATCAAAGGATACTTTGCCGAACTTTGGTAAATCAGCCCAAGAACAAGGGATTGCCGCGACAGGAAACACTATCGCTGTCGAAGACAGTAATCTGCAGTACTGCCGAGGCAGTGCAGTGAAATTGCATTGGACAGAAACAAATCAATCAAATCCATTATACAACACAACGAGATCTTGCCCTCTTTCTCAAATTTGATCCTATCCTATTTAATTTCCTTTAATTATTTTATTTAGTTTAATAACAATCAATTTTACTTATGTTTTTACTTTTGTTTTACAGAGCAAGAAGAACAAAGGAAGCATATTAAGTATACTAATCCCTAAGGAGACGATAACTCGATAAATACTTATCACTTATTACTTGTGACGTGTTCACTTGCACTAATTGCGCATATTTGACACGCATCAAGTTTTTAGCGTCGTTGCTGGGGATTGACAACTAAATTTTTTTTCTTTACTTTCTTGCTTTTATTTTAGTTTTTCTTATTTTAATTTTAATTTTTATTAGATTTATTTTTGATGTATGACCAGGGCCAAACCAAGCAATTCACTGTACGAGATTGACCCAGAAATCGAGAGAACCTACCAAGGGTTAAGAAGACAGATCCAAGGAGCCATGGTAGTAAATCAAGGAACCAGAACTTACCTACTGGCAATGGAGGCCTTCCACAACAACTACTGCCGTAACCACTACCGCGACAGCTAACTATTAGAGATTTTCTGTTGAAAGATCGTAATAGATTGAACCCTCGATTTGTTACACCAGAGATAGAAGCAACCCAATTTGAACTCAAACCTGTGATATTCAATATGCTTAATACTATTTGACAATTTAGTGGGTATGGAACTGAAGATTCCAGGCAACATCTCAAATCATTCATGGAAGTTTGTAACTTATTTAAAATCCAAGGAGTCCATGAAGACATTTTGAGATTAAAACTTATCCCCTATTCACTGAGGGATAGGGACAAGACCTGGTTGAATAGCATTCCGGTAGGATCTATTGGATCTTAGAGTGAACTCTACCGAGAATTCATTACACAATGTAACCCTGATGAGTGCCTAAAAGGCAGTTATTTACTACCCTTCTTATGGTATTTTATGTATCTATTATACACCAACTTAAGCTGAAATATGGACTCTTTGCATAATATTGGATATTCCGTCATCACTACTTACAAAGTCAATATTTATAGAGAATGCAGATATTATTACATATTCTATATATACAGGAATATTCAGGGCCGAAGTAGTAGTGAAGCAGTATTGAGGCCGCGGCAGGGAACAAAGCCGCGGCAGCATCCAGAGTGGCAGCATCAACATTGGAGGCGCAATGAAAGATAAAAATATGGAGAACATTCGGGAAGATGCAGCGCACCAATTGGATCAGACTAGTGCACTAAAAGCCCAAGTTAAAGACCAAGCTGGAAAATCCTTCTAGAAGGCAGCAAACTTGGAAATATTAGATCTCATGAAGAAGACTTATTCCTTACTCCAAGTTAGAGTCTATTTAGGAAAGGTTTACCCTAGGTAAAGACTGTATATAGCGTAGCCGGCCACATTGTTTGGAGAGCTGATTTTTAAAGAAACCCTTCTCTCTAAGAATTGTACCTAACGATATTATATTCTAAATTTCTTAGGGATAGGTGAAGGTTGTAGATATTAGTGAGAGGAGATTGTTTCTTGTTTCTTTGTTCAAATGCAATAATAATATCAAAGTTTGCTTATCCTATTGCCATTCCTTGTTCTTGCATTCGAGCTCGAGAAAGAAGTTTGCAAGTAATATATTTATCTAGCATCGAGAGGTGTAGATTGACAAAAGGGATAAGTACGATATTGTAGACACTAACTCGGCCTAGAGATAGGTTAAGAGTTTCAACAGCTAAAAAAAGTATTGGATTGGTTGGTGATTATCGTTGATTTACGCTGAGAGGTATCGTCATGGACCAGTTATCAACAGTGCTCTAACTTAGAGATAAGCGGAGTCAACTACGGACACTTTGCTAAACTTTGATGCATCTACCCAAGAGCAAGAGATTGCCGCGACTGAGAACACTAATGCTGCCGAGGCTGTATCTGCAGTACTGTTGAAGAAGTGTTGTGTAATTGTATTGGACAAGAAGAAGATCAATTGAATCTACTAATTGATGCAGCTGGATCCTATCCACTTTCTCTATATCATTCTCAATCTTTTATTTTATGTTTTGTTATTTAATTATTTAGTTAGTTAAACAAACCTACTTATCTTTGTTTTTACTTTATCTTTCAGGAGCAAGGGAACAAGGGAAAACATATTAAGTATACCAATCCCTGTGGAGACAATACACGATATACTTATCACTTTATTACATGACGACGTGTACACTTGCACTCAATTGCGCTTTTACTGCACGCATCAAATTTTTGGTGCCGTTGCCGGGGATTGACAACTAAATTTAGTTTTCTTTGTTTTCTTGCTCTTTAACCTTTCTTTATCTAACTTTAATCCTAATTATTTATTTATTTATTTATTTATTAACTTTGATTTATTTGGTATATGACCAGGGCAAATCCGAGTGGTCCATTGTACGAATTTGATCCTGAAATCGAATGCACTGGACACCATCTGAGGCGCAACTTGTTTCAAGCCAATGATGATCCACCAAGAGGACAAATCCCACCTGTTGACCATAATGTACTGCCACCAGCAATGCCGCAGCAGTCACTGCCGCAGCCATTGCCGAGGCAGCCCACTGTTAGAGATTAACTAGTGGAAAACCTAAACGGACTCAACCCTGGCGTAGTAACCCCAAAAATTGAAGCAACTCACTTTGAGCTCAAACCAGTGATGTTCAACATGTTGAACACAATTGGACAATTTAGTGGGTCTGCTACTGAAGATGCAAGGCAACATCTTAAATCTTTCATGAAAGTGTGCAATTCTTTCAAGATCCAAGGAGTCCATGAAGATATTTTACGATTAAAGTTGTTCCCCTATTCACTGAGGGATAGGGCGAAAACTTGGTTAAATGGCATCCTAGTAGGATCCATAGGATCTTGGGAGGAACTCTACCGAGAATTCATTAGAGGTTTAATCCGATAAATCTCTATGATCGAATCCGTAATGAAATCACATCATTTCAGCAGGATGAACCAATGTTTGAGGCATGGGAACGCTACAGAGAATTGTTAAACAAATGCCCACTACATGGTTTTCCCTTGTGGACGCAAGTCTCCATGTTTTTTAATGCTACCAATGCCTCCACGTGGATGATACTAGATGCTTCTATAAATGGGACACTTTTGGATAGAGCACCCACGGAGGCCATTGAGATTCTAAACAAACTCGCAAGGAACGATTTCCAATTTCCTAGATCAAGGCGAGGAGGAATGAGACATCATGCCACAGCCCATGAATTAGACACATCCAATTCGGTGACAACACAATTGGCTTCTCTGACCAAGATGGTTCAAAATATGCAAGCCCAGAGAAATTTACATAAGGTTAAGGCAGTTAACTCATTCGATTACATGCAAGATGAGGAAACGAGCCTATATGCTGGAAAGTATAACAGGAACAATCCAATGATGTCCAACAATTACAACCCATCTTGGAAAAGGCATCCAAATTTTTCATGGAATAACCCTAACAATACCTTAAATCCAATTAATCAAGCCCCTGGATTCCAGCACCAAAGTCAGAACGTGCCGCAGTAGCACACTCAGCAGTCCATGCCACAACAGCAGGTACAACAACAACAGTCTCTGAATGCATTGGCAGATTCTCTCATGTCAAAGACTGATGCATCCATGACCGAGAATAGCCGCTTCATGAAGCGTACTGATGACTTCATGAACCGAACTGAGATGAGACTGCAGAACCAGGAGGCTGCGATCAAATCTTTAGAAACCGAAGTAGAGCGGCACAAGAAACACCATCATCGTTTAAAAAAATTGAAGCAGGATCGAGAGCTGGATTTGCAAAGACATGTGAAGAGGATTTATGACCTTACCCAAGAGTTGAACATGACGAAGTATCAAGTTTGGACACCAGAGAGGAAAGAGAAAGAGTTGATGCTCTAGAATGAGAAGTTAAGCCAGGATCTGAAGGAAGCGCGAGAAATGCATAAGGGGAACAAGAAGAAATATCAGAAAGAAAGTTGGAGCAAGAGGATTGAGGATTAGTTCGATCGCTTAGACAGGAAGACTACAAGAAGCTCTATGAACGAAAGATTCGTGAGGTAAGAGAAGCGAACTACAAGGCAAAGAAGAAATTGGAGAAAGAGAAAGCAAGGAACTTTGAGCTGACAAATCAGGTGATGTAGTTAGAAGAATTGATTACCAGATATCACATGGAAGACCAAGCTTAGATGGAAAAGGAAAAGATGTTCTATAATAGAAGGTTGTCTCGCTTGAAAACCAGGTACTAGAGTTGCGTGAGAAGCTAACCAGCTACGAAGGAGCCTTATGTCAGGATACCAGAGTATGGAAAGTCAAATATGAAGCAGCACAACGCACCGTTCAGAATCAGAACAATGAGTTAGTCAACTTCAAAAAACAGGTCAGAAGCACCGCCTCCTATGTGCAGATATTGTCAAAGGAAGCTACAACTCTTTTAAAGCAGCCGAACGTTGAGTTATAGCACGGAAAAGTCATCGTACGCCTGCTACATGAGTTGACCAACTTGGGTATTAGAGCTAGCAGTTTTCTGTAGTGGATGATTGATTATCTTTACCTTGTATATGAACCTTTTGGAGAAACGAATGTTTTTAAGATGCTATTTTTCGAATTCAATACCTTATTTCATACATGCATTCATGCATTCCTACATCATATACATTGTTAATTTTAAAAATAAAATTTTAATAAAAGGTTTCTATGGTAGTGAACACTTAAATCAAAATCATATCACAATCATACTCAACTCGTTCGCATACTAAAAAGATGGCAATGAAGGATAGATTAAAGAAATTGAAGGAGAATCGTATAGTGTTTCAGAATCGATTGGATAACATAGAAAATAGTATGAAGGACAATATTATCGAGGCTTAGGTGAATATTATCAGTCAATTGACAGCTTTGATGAAACCAAAGGAATCTGAGAAAGATAAAGCACAAGTGGGAGGATCAAATGAGATCGAGGGTTAGACAAATACTACATCTCACATAAGGGGGCAACCTGAAGTGCAGTCGGTATCTACAAAGGTGCAATTCAACTTAGCGGGAGCGTCCACAAGTTATCCAGTAGAAGTAGCTGATTTTATTACTCCAAATGTCGAAGAAGTCCCAGATCTTAATTTCATGAGCGAGATGGATAAGATGCACCAAGATATAGAGAAAATGTACGCAGATCATTTTAAAGCACTAGAGGCGAAGATATTAGTGATACAAGGGGCAACTGATCAAGGCACTGATGTATTTGAATTAGGGTTAATATCTGACTTGATTTTACCGCCTAAGTTTAAAATGCCCGATTTTGAGAAGTTTGATGGAATGACATGTCCAACTGCTCATATGACTATGTACTTCCGAAAGATGGCTGCCTTCAATAAGGATGAGAAGTTATTGATTCACTATTTCCGTGATAGTTTGATAGGTTATGCGATCCAGTGGTATACACACTTGAGTCGGGAAAACATAAAAATGTGGAAGGACTTACATCACGCTTGTAACATCCCGATTTTGGGGTTAGTAGTTTGAGCTATATTTAGGAAAATTCGATTCGGGTCGAATCGGATTCTCTGGTTCGTTATTTTGAGGAAATATAAAATGAGAATATTTTTAATTAGAAAAGTAATAATTTTGGAATATGGTTTAAAAATATTAAAAAGATGTTTCAAAAATTAAAAGAATGTAATTTGAACTTTATATTGATTTTTAATTATGCTTAATTATGCAGTAGTGACTAATTTGTAATTTTTGGAAAACAATGGAGGACTTAATTTGTAATTTTCGAAAAATTGTTGTTGTAGTGGCTAAATTGAAAAGCAAGCTATACTTAGAATCCTTAGAGGTCCATAAACCTAATTTAATTTTTAAATAATGATTTATTCACCAAAAAGGCTTTTTAATTAGTTTAATTAAAGATGATAATCATTTTCTCACTTAACTACCTTTTTTCTCTCATCTTTTTCTCTCATTTTCTCTTCATTTTCCTTCATCTCTTTTCTTTAATTTCTTGCTGATTTTTGCATATTTTTCAACAAAGATTACTTCATTTTAATCATCTCTCCATTATTTACAAAACCTAATCATTAATTTTATCAAATCAACACCAATTTGCAAGGAATCAAGAAGAGGAAATTCCATCCTTTTTGGTGAATAGATCTCAAAGGTAATTTGCTGGATTTTAACTCTTTTCTAAGGTTCTTTATTGAAATTCTAGAGTATTAGCTTACTAATCTTTGAATAAAACTTAATTTTATGTTTTCAATGCTAGATCTAATGATTTTGTGAATGTTTTTGTGAAGTCTTTTTATATCTTATTCAATGCTGAAATTAGATGGATTTAATTATGTTATTATGTCAATTAAATGATTCATTAAGTCTTCAATTGATGGCACATTAATTTAATCCAAGAATAATGCAATCGATGTTGTTTTAAGGTGTTTTTCGGTTGTTTTAGGGGTTATTTTAGGTGTTTTAAAGTTTCTGGAGATATAAGGATGGTTTGGATGTGTTTTTAGTTAATAATTGAAGTGGATTAGATGTTAGATTCATTAGGTTTTGGGTTGATGTTGTTTGTATATGTGTCGGCTTAGTTTATAGTCTTTTCGGCTAAGTTTTTGGTAGTTTTGTGGTGATCGGATATGGCTGCTGGTTTGAGCATGTAATGATGTGAAAATGCTCTATTTTTAATGTTGTAGAAGAGGTACAAGAAGGTGCTTGAGTGCTGGTGCATTGGCGTGGTCGTCGGGATATCGGCGAAAGCTCATTTCGCTTGTCGATGAGTGATTTTGGATTAAAAATGAATCGCATTGGTTCGGTTCTGTTTTGGGGACTATGGAATAGTGTGAAAACTTTTCATGGTTCAAGAGTAAATACTTTAAACAATATTGATGCATTGCCTTGGATTTTCGGCTATATCGGTAATGGCATTAATGAACAACGTTTCAATGAGATTTTGTAATAGTATGGCTTTGATTTGATATGATGCATGCATGTGTTAATTGCTGAAAAATTATATGATTTATAAAGGCATTCATGGCTTATGGAAGCATGAAAAAGTATTGGAATATGATGAGGTTATTTCCCTATAATGATGAAGTCGTTGAGCATGATTTAAGGTTCACATGATGAACAATATATGAATCCATTATGAGCAGCAAGTTAACATGCATGATTGATCTTGATATTGTCTTAGTGACACTAACTTTAGATTCAAATACGAATGACATGTCATTAGGATTGAGTGCACCATAAAAATAAAGAGAATAATGATGATGCCTACACGTAAATAAGGGTAACTTTGTATTCGACCGTACGTGTAGAGCTTGCCTATATGTAAACAAGGATGACTTTGTGTCCGACCGTGCATATAGTTGACCCATACGTAAACAAGGGTGACTTTGTGTCCGATCGTGCGTAGTAGGGGAAACATGTATACAAGGGTGACTAAGTGTCCGACCGATGCATGTTGAGACCAAGAGTCTCCAATTATGAGAAAAATGATCTGTGTATTCGGTGAACTAAGAGTTCACATTAGGTTATCACTAGCAAGCCAATATGCATACATGAAGTGAAATGGTATTCTTGTGCATGACACATAAAATGATTTGACAATGATGATGAGCATGACTTGGTTTTACGTATTTCAATAAAGCATAAAAGATGCAACATGACAATAAAAATGATTTTTGTTTTATGCATTAATGACCTTATGTAGAGCTACTTCACTAAGCATGTTTTCTTAAGCTTTTTTTTTTCATCCTTGCAGAAAAATAAAGGCACTTGGGACTTTACTCGGAGTAAGGAAACCAAGGGGAAAAGTTACTTCAAATTCGGTATGTTTTTGGCAAATAAGATGGGGGGGCTTGGCAATGTGTAACCTAACCCATGTGAGGTGTGTGTACTTAGACTTTGGTTTAGTGTGTACTTAGACTTTGGTTTATGTTGAAATAAAACTTATGTTGCTTGAATGTTAATTGATTGTCTATGGAATTGTTTGGATTGATGAAGCATGTACTTGCATGGTCATTATGATTTTAATCATGTTCTTGGAAGCATGCTTATAGTTTGATTGATGCCCGTGACGTTGTTAATCATGTGTTATATGATGTTAATTATGCTTAGGACATGTGCATGTTGTGGTAGTGATTAATGGTTGAGTATGGAGTGTTTAGTGTTCACTTAGTGTGACAGAGCTTTTGGGTTCTAGACCCAAAGTTTCGAAACCTTAGTCAAGGTTCTGAAACCTTTGACAAAAAGTTTTGAAACCTTCAGGAAGGTTTCGAAACCTTGCGGACAATTTCAATTCTGGAAAGTTATTGGACACGAAAAGTTTCGAAACCTTCAGGGAAGTTTTGAAACCTTTTATAGAAAGTTTAGAAACCTTATGGAAGGTTTCAAAACCTTTGATTACCAGACATTGATAGTTGCTGGAAATTATAATTTAGTCCCAAATATCTTCCTTTGATTAATTAGGGTACCTAAAGATGTTATTTTAAGCTGCAATTTCACATGAATGCTTAAAGTTGATTTAATTTCAAGATGAATAATCTAATTTGGATGAATTCCTTGTAATTTGTAAGATTTACATTTTGGTCCCTAAATTAGAGAAATATGCAATTGATGATGTTAGAATGATCCGTTTGACTTGAAATTTACCATGGAGAATGATTGAATGTTTAATTGAACTTTGATGGAAACACTTTCTATTTTATCATCAGTATATAAAAGTTTTACGTTTTATTCCTTAATTCACTTAAAGGTTTAATCGAATATTCGTTGTGATCAGATTGCTTTCGTTAATGCTTGTATGAGACCAAGTCATGTAGGAATATAAATATGCATCTAGGAAAGAGAAAGAAAAAAATAAATAAATATATTGATTTTCAGGGTTGTTTATCGAGTCAGACCTTCATGGGTTTGTTTCGATATTCCTCGTGTAACCCATTAGTTTCGGTTCCGTCTAGGCCGGGCTAAGGGGGTTACATTTGGTGGTATCAGAGCTAGGTTTGTAAAGTGAGTAGTTGGTTTATCAAAATGTGTGTAGGTTTGTTAAGTTTTGTGTTTAGTTTGTTAAAGTGTAAGATCGAGTGTGATATGTTGTTGATGTATGAATACATATACATTGTGAGTGTGCCTAGACTAATAATGGGTAAAAAGGGGTGGTCAGTTATACATTGCAGTGCTAACATATTTTTAGATGTTCTTCGGTTTTCCTTGGATCTTGCCCGAATGTAAGTTTATTATGTTTTAATATTATGTTTTAAAATTGCATGTTTGAAGTATTTGGATAATGCCTCTGAGACGAGAGACTCGTGCTACTGCGAGCTTGATCACTGATGGTCAGGCAGAGGGTGAGGCGACTGTTAGGGAGGAATCGCTTCTACCTCCCCCACCAGCTGGTGTGCCACCTGTTTTTATTACTCCGATTCCTGTAGGAGGCCAGTTTAGAGAGTTTACCCCGTTCATACAGGCTATGACGGGTGTATTTCAGGCTGCTATGGCTGGAGTGCATGTCCCGGCAATCGCATCTGTCGTTGTGGTTACCCCAAGACTACCGCTAGAGCAACTGCGTAGCTTGGGTGGTGTAGAGTTTCGTGGGTCTGACCCGAGTTCAGCTGAGGAGTGATTGGCCAGTACGGAGAGGATTTTGGATCAGATGGACTGTCAGGATGCCCGGAGGTTGGGTTGCGTGGTCTCTCTACTTTAGGAAGATGCTTATAGGTGGTGGACTACTACGAAAGCGGGTGTAGCTGTTGCTAATCTGATATGGAAGTATTTCAAGATCGCCTTTATGCGGAAGTTTTTGGGTCCGCAGTACAAGGATGCGCGGAAGAGGGAGTTTATGTCCCTAGTGCAGGACACTATGACTATGCTGAGTACGAGATACAGTTTATTAGGATGAGCCACTATGCTCCTGAGTTGGTCCCTACTGATCGTAAGAGATGTGATAGGTTCCGGTATGGGTTGGATCTTGAGATCAAGACATATTTGTTGGCTGCAGAGTACACCGAGTTCGATGTGCTTGTTAATAGGGCTAAGGATTGAGGAGTCCCTGAGGGAGGCTAGGAAGTCTTCTGATGTCGGAAAGAGGCATGCTGAGGCTAGCACCCAAGGTAATAAGGGTAAGAGGTTTCGGGACAATCGATATAGAGCCGATCGATGCTGAAGTGATTTTGGACGTGACAGTCGTGCTCAACAGTTTAGTAGGGGTGGTGGTGAGACCCCAGTTTGTAACTTGTGTTCTAGGCGTCACCCGGGCGAGTGTTGGTGGGCTAGTGGTGCTGGCATAGGATGTGGATCGAGGGATCACATGAGGCGTGATTGCCCAAGGTTTGTTGGTGAGATGGGTGATCGTGCTGAGGCTGTTGTGGTTCTTGGTAGAGGATGTGGACGTGGTCGAGGTCCTTTCCAGAGGCAGGGTGATGGGAGTAGAGTCTATGCTCAACGTGGGGCACGTAATGCCATAGATGTGGTTGCAGGTACTTTTTTTTTGTAAGATGTACCATTGTTTTCCTTGATAGATTCGGGATCTACAAATTCTTATGTTTTGAGTGAGCATGCATATTTGTTGGATATCCCTATTGAGGTTTTAGATGTGAGGGTTGTGGTTACTAGTTCTTTGGGTGAGACGGTGACCGTAAGGAGGTTGTTTAGGAGGTGTTTGTTGGAGGTACAAGGGTATGTTTTTGAGGTTGATTTGATGGAGTTGCCGTTTCATGGTTTCGACCATATCTTGGGTGTTGACTGGTTGACGGAGCATAGAGCTGTGGTGGATTTTGAAAAGAATCGGGTTACTTTGAGGTTGTTAGATTGTAACATCCTGTTTTTGGGGTTATTAGTTTGGGCTTAGTTAGGGGAATTCGATTCGGGGCGAATCGGGTTCTCCGGTTCATTAATTCCGGGAAAAATAAAATAAGAATAATTTTAATTAAGAAAAATAATAATTTGGAAGGTGATTTGAAATATTAAAAATATGTTTCAAAACTTAAACAAAATAATTTAGATTTTATAATGATTTTTAATTATGCTTAATTATGCATAAATGACCAATTTGTGATTTTTGGAAAAATTTGGAGGATTATTTTGTGATTTTCGGCCATTAATGTATTTTAGTGACTAAATTGAAAAGCAAGCTAAACTTAGAATCCTTAGAGGGCCATAAACCCATTTTTAATTTTTGATGATGATTTATTCACCAAAATATATTTTTATTTACTTTAATTTGGTTTCTTAATCATTTTCTCCTAAAACCACTTTTTGACCCATTTTCTCTCATCTTTTTCTCTCATTTTTTCTCCATTTTCTCTTCATCTTTTCGCTTCAATTCCTTGCTGATTTTTGCATCTTTTTCCACAAGATTTACATCACTTGCATCATCTTTCCATTCTTTACAAAACCTATGCATTGATTTCATCAAATCTACATCAAATTGCAAGGAATCAAGAAGGGGAAAATCTCATAATTTTGGTGAATAGATCTTGAAGGTAATTTTCTGGATTTTTATTATTTTCTAAGGTTCTTTATTGAAATTCCCAAGTATTAGCTTGCTCATCTTTGAATAAACACTTGATTCTATGTTTTGTTTTTGTGAGATCTTTTTGGATCTTGTTTAATGCTGGAAATTATATGATTTCAATCATGTTTTTATGATGATTTAATGATTAATTGAGTCTTGATTTGAGATCATATTAATTTAATCCCGGAATAATGCAATCGGCGTAGTTTTAAGGTCGTTTTCGGTTGTTTTATGGGCTGTTTTAGATGCTTAAGTGATGCTGGAGATATAAGGATGGTTTTGATGTGTTTTTGGATCATAATTGAGGTGGATTAGATGTTAGGTTCATTAGGTTTTTGGCTGATGTTGTTCGGATGCATTTCGACTTAGTTTTCGGTCTTTTCGGCTAAGTTTTCGGTAGTTTTATGGTGATCGGATATGGCTGTTGGTTTGAGCATGTTATGATGTGAGAATGCTCTGTTTTTAATGTTGTAGAAGAGGTACAAGAAGAAGCTTGATTGCTGGTGCGTTTGGTACGATCATCGGAAAGTGGCGAAAGCTCGTTTCGCTTGTTGGTGAGTGGTTTCGGTTTTAAAAGCGAATCGCGTTTGGTACGTTCTATTTTTGGGGGCTATGGAAGAGTGTGAAAACCTTCCATAGTTCAAGAGTAAGTAAAGTATTTGTTTTAATGAACCGATATGAGTTTCGGCTATTTTCGACAAAGGTATTTTATTGGTAATGCATGAGATTTATGGAAGTGCATGAGCATGTTTTGAATTGATGCATACATGAGAGATACTTGCTGAAATGCATAGCTATTTAGCATCCATGATTATGGAAAACTATGAGAAATGTTTTGGGATACAAAATGGTTATTTGCCTTATACATGATGGTGCCTTTGGGCATGGCTTTGGTTCATTTGTTGAACATTTTATGCATGCATTATGAGCAGCAAGTTATCATGCACATTTGGTTATGATATTGGCTTAGTGACACTATCTTTAGATTCGAATACGAATGACATGTCATTAGGATTGTCTTAAGTGCACTATAATCAAAACTGAAAATACAGAATATTGCCTACACGTAACAAGGGTGACTTTGTGTCCAACCGTGCGTGGTAGAGCCGCCTATAAGTAACAAGGGTGACTATGTGTCTGATCGTGCGTGTTAGTGCTAATGGTGACTTCATGTCATGTCAATGGTGATTTCGTGTCATATCAATGGTGACTTCGTGTCATGTCAATGGTGACTTCGTGTCATGACGAGACTACGGTCTCATGGATCCGTGTATTCGGTGAGCTCAAGGTTCACATTAAAGTGGTCACTAGAAAGCCAATATACATACATGAAATTGAGAAAAGGTTTGAGCATCATTTATAAATTGTTTTGATAAGGTTATGTGAACTCAAGGATGCATATGATTTAATGAGCTTGGGCATGAACTATTAGCATGCATGATTTAACAAAGTATTGCAAATTATGGTTTCATCATGGTTTTAAATAGATGCATTGATGATTTGTGTAGAGCTATCTCACTAAGCATGTTTGCTTAAGCTCTCTCTTTTCATCCATGCAGAGAAATAAAGGCACTTGGAGCTTCGTTCGAGGCAAGGAAACCAAGGGGAAGATTCACTTGAATTTGGTATGTTTTTGGCAAATAATTGGGCAAGGCAATGTATAACTCAACCCATGTGTTGTGTGTGTAATTAGGCTTTGGTTTATGTTGTAATAAGACCATTATTGTATGATTTTTAATTGTTGAACTTTGGATTTGTTTGAATTGTTGAAGCATGTACTAGTATGATTGTTATATTGTTAATCACTTCGTAGGGAGCATGCCTCTAGCTTGTTTGATGTCCGTGACGTTGTTGATTATGTGTCATATGTTGCTAATTATGTTTAGGATTGATGCATTTAGTGGTTCCAATTAATGGTTGAGTATTGAGCAAATATTGTGTACTTAGTGTAACGAAACTTTTGGTTCCAGACCCAAAGTTTCGAAACTTTCAAGAAAGTTTCGAAACCTTTTACAAAAAGTTTGGAAACCTTCAGGAAGGTTTCCAAATCTTTGACCACTAGGATTTGTTAATTATTGAAATTTTATTTTAGTCCCGGATATCTTCCTTTATTCGATTAAGGTACTTACCGATGTTATTTTGAACTGAAATTTTGTATGCATGCATAAAGTTGATTTAATTTCAAGTAGGTTAATTTAATTTGGGTAAAGTCCTTGTATTTTGGAAGATTTACATTTTGGTCCTTAAATTAGAGAAACATGCAATTGATGATGTTAGAACGATCCGTTTGAGTTGAAATTTACTATGAGGAACTCTTGTATGTTTAATTGATTATTTATGGAAAGAATTTCTACTTTACTAATTAAATCTGAAAGTTTTACGTTTTAGTCCTTAATTCACATTAGTGTTTAATCGGATGGTTGTTTTAGTTAATGTGTTTCCAATAATGCTTTGTATGAAACCTTGACATGTAGGTATAACATTGTGCCTCTAGTAAGATAAAATAAAAAAAAAGTATAATGGTTTTAGGGTTGTTTATCGAATCGAACCTTTGCGGGTTTGGTTTGATATTCCCCGTGTGACCCATTAGTACCGGTTTCGTCCAGGCCGGGCAAAGGGGGTTACATAGATGGTGGCGAGGTTGTGGTAAAGAGTGAGTATACCGAATTCTTATTCAATGTGGTTTTGGCTTTACGAGCGGAAAAGTTGATGCAACATGGTGGTATGGCATATCTAGCATATATAATGAATTCGTGAGTAGGAGAGGTTCGGGTACAGGACATTCGAGCAGTATGTGATTTTCTGAAAGTTTTTCCTAAGGAGATACCAGGATTACCTCCCGATCGTGATGTGGAGTTTAGTATCGAGACTTATGCTGGTACTAATTCGGTGTCAATTACTGCTTATCGCATGGCACCTAAGGAGTTAAGGATGCAGTTGATGGAGTTGCTTGACCGTGGTTTTATACGATCGAGTGTATCACCTTGGGGTGCACAGGTGTTGTTTGTGAAGAAGAAAGATGGCACGATAAGGGTGTGCATTGATTATCGGCAAATGAATAAGTTGACCGTGAAGAATAAGTATCCTTTATCGAGGATTGACGATTTGTTAGATCAGTTTCGAGGAGCAAGTGTGTTCTCGAAGATTGATTTCTGATCGAGGTACTACCAGTTGAAGGTGAAAGAAGAAGATATGTTAAAAACGTCTTTTCAGACAAGGTATGGTCATTACAAGTTTTTGGTGATGCCGTTTGGGTTGACGAATGCCCATTCTGCTTTCATGGATATGATGAACCGGGTGTTTCACGAGTACTTGGACCAGTTTGTGGTGGTATTCATAGATGATATCCTCGTGTATTCACGTATCAAGGAAGATCATGATCGGCACTTGCGAATAGTGTTGCAAGCGTTGAGAGAGAACCAGTTGTATGCTAAGCTAAGTAAGTGTGATTTTGGTTAAGGGAAGTGGTGTTTCTTGGTCATATGGTGTCGGAAAAGGGTATTACTGTTGATCAAAAGAAGATAGAGGCTGTTATGGGTTGGAAACAACCGAGATCGGTGTCCGAGGTTTGGAGTTTCCTAGGCTTGGCTGGGTATTATCGTAGGTTCGTTGAGGGTTTTTCGAGCATTGCTGCTCCTATGACCAAGCTGTTGCAAAAGAAGGTTCCTTTTGAGTGAAAAGAAAGTCAACAAAAGAGCTTTGAGAAGTTGAAGGAGGTGTTAACTTGTGCTCCGGTATTGGTTCAACCCGAGTCTGGTAAAGATTTTGTGGTTTATAGTGATGCATCTTATATAGGTCTCGGGTGTGTTTTGATACAAGAGGCGAAAGTTGTAGCTTATGCTTCTAGGCAGTTGAGGGTGCATGAAAAAATTATCCGACTTATGATTTAGAGCTGGCGACGATGGTTTCTGCTTTGAAGATTTGGAGACATTATTTGTATGGAGAGAAGTGTACTATATACACGATTCATAAGAGTTTGAAGTATCTCATGTCACAAAAGATTTGAACCTTAGACAACGAAGATGGATGGAGTTGCTTAAGGATTATGATTTATCTATTGAGTATCATCCGGAGAAAGCCAATGTAGTGGTCGATGCTTTGAGCTGTAAGGCGGCGGTTGAGTTGAGAGCAATGTTTGCTAGATTGAGTATTTCTAAGGAAGGTGGTTTGGTGGCGGACTTGCAAGTAAAACCTATTTTGGTTGAGATGATGAAGGTGAAACAGTTAGAGGATGAGGCTTTGGTACCTTTTGTGGAGTATATTACTAAGGGTAGACCGACCGATTACCATTTTGATGATAATGGGGTGTTGTGTTTTAGAGGTCGGATTGTGGTGCCGGATGATCAGGAGTTAAGGCAAGCTATCTTGCGGAAGCTTATACTACTCCGTTTGCTATGCATCCGGGTAGTGTGAAGATGTATAAAGATCTCAAAAGTGTATACTTTTGGGTTGGTTTAAAGAAAGATGTGATGGAGTTTGTATCTCGTTGTATGGTGTGCCAGCGGGTGAAAGATGAGCACCAGTTTCCTGTAGGATTGTTGCAGCCGGTTCAAATTCTGGAATAGAAATGGGAGAGAGTTACCATGGATTTTGTGACGGGGTTGCCATTAACACCGTCCAAAAAGGATTCCATTTGGGTGATTGTTGATAGATTTACGAAGTGTGCACATTTTCTTGCCCTGCATACAACGTACTCTATGGATAAGTTGGCGGATTTGTATGTTTCTAAGGTAGTAAGGTTACATGGTGTGCCTAAGTCGATCATATAGAGATCCGCGGTTTACATCTAAGTTTTGGAGGAGTTTGCAAACAACTTTGGGTATGAGTCTTAGCTTTAGTACAACTTATCATCCACAGACGGATGGTCAGTCTGAGCGTGTTATTCAGACTTTAGAAGATATGTTGATGTGTTGTGTCATTGAGTTTCAAGGTTCTTGGGAGAAGCAATTGTTGTTGGTGGAGTTTGCTTATAATAATAGTTTTCAGACAAGTATACAGATGGCACCCTTTGAGGCGTTATATGGGCGTAAATGTCGTACACCTTTGTGTTGGAAGGACGTTGGGAAGAAGTATGTTTCTTTGCCTCAAGTGTTGAAGGATACGGATGAGAAAGTTAAGTTTATATGTGCTAAACTTAAGGAAGCTTCGGATAAGCAGAAGTCCTATACCGATTTAAAGCGCAGAGAGATAGAGTATGCTGTTGGAGATAAAGTGTTTCTTAAGGTTTCTCCGTGGAAGAAGGTGGTGAGGTTTGGACGTAAGGGTAAGTTGGGTCCTCATTTTATTGGGCCATATGAAGTGTTGGAGCGTGTTGGTCCTGTTGCTTATAGGTTGAGGTTGCCAGAGGATTTGAACAGAATGCATGATGTTTTTCATGTATCAATGCTTCGTAGATATAGATCGGATCCTTCTCATATTGTCCCCGTTGAGGAGATTGAGTTTAGGGCGGATATGAGTTATGAGGAAGAACCGGTGAGGATTTTGGATGTGGATACAAAGGTTCTTCGAGGAAAGACCATAGATTTAGTTAAAGTACTTTGGAAACACCGAGGTGTTGAAGAAGCAACTTGGGAGACAAGGAAAAGCATGGAGGAGCAGTTTCCACACTTGTTTGCTTCAAGTAAAATTTCGAGGACGAAATTCACTTAAGAGGGGGAGAGTTGTAACATCCCGATTTTGGGGTTAGTAGTTTGGGCTATAGTTAGGAGAATTCGATTCGGATCGAATCGGGTTCTCTGGTTCGTTGTTCCGGGGAAATATAAAATGAGAATATTTTTAATTAGAAAAGTAATAATTTTGGAATATGGTTTAAAAATACTAAAAAGATGTTTCAAAAATTAAAAGAATGTAATTTGAACTTTATATTGATTTTTAATTATGCTTAATTATGCAGTAGTGACTAATTTGTAATTTTTGGAAAACAATGGAGGACTTAATTTGTAATTTTCGAAAAATTGTTGTTTTAGTGACTAAATTTAAAAGCAAGCTATACTTAGAATCCTTAGAGGGTCATAAACCTAATTTAATTTTTAAATAATGATTTATTCACCAAAAATGCTTTTTAATTAATTTAATTAAAGATGATAATCATTTTCTCATTTAACTACCTTTTTTCTCTCATCTTTTTCTCTCATTTTCTCTCCATTTTCCTTCATCTCTTTTCTTCAATTCCTTGCTGATTTTTGCATCTTTTTCAACAAAGATTACTTTATTCTAATCATCTCTCCATTCTTTACAAAACATAACCATCAGTTTTATCAAATCAACACCAATTTGCTGGATTTTAACTCTTTTCTAAGGTTCTTTATTGAAATTCCCAAGTATTAGCTTGCTAATCTTTGAATAAAACTTAATTCTATGTTTTCAATGCTAGATCTAATGATTTTGTGAATGTTTTTATGAAATCTTTTTAGATCTTATTCAATGCTGAAAATAGATAGATTTAATTATGTTATTATGTCAATTAAATGATTAATTAAGTCTTCAATTGATGACACATTAATTTAATCCCGGAATAATGCAATCGATATTGTTTTAAGGTGTTTTTCGGTTGTTTTAGGGGTTGTTTTAGGTGTTTTAAAGTTGCTGGAGATATAAGGATGGTTTGGATATGTTTTTAGTTAATAATTGAAGTGGATTAGATGTTAGATTCATTAGGTTTTGGGCTGATGTTGTTCGGATGCGTTTTGGCTTAGTTTAC
Organism: Abelmoschus esculentus; assembly: GCA_035048815.1. Classification (NCBI taxonomy): domain Eukaryota; kingdom Viridiplantae; phylum Streptophyta; class Magnoliopsida; order Malvales; family Malvaceae; genus Abelmoschus; species Abelmoschus esculentus. The sequence goes on along the minus strand of JAUCBN010000008.1, from coordinate 15,735,979 downwards.
GATCTTTTCGGTTAAGTTTTCGGTAGTTTTATGGTGATCGGATATGGATGCTGGTTTGAGCATGGAATGATGTGAAAATGTTCTGTTTTTAATGTTGTAGAAGAGGTACAAGAAGGTGCTTGAGTGCTGGTGCATTAGCGTGGTCGTCGGGATATCGACAAAAGCTCGTTTCGCTTGTCGGTGAGTGATTTCGTGTTAAAAGTGAATCGCATTGGTTCAGTTCTGTTTTGGGGATTATGGAATAGTGTGAAAACTTTCCATGGTTCAAGAGTAAGTGCTTTAGACAATGTTGATGCATTGCCTTGGATATTCGGCTATATCGGTAATGGCATTGATGAACAACGTTTCAATGAGATTTTGTAATAGTATGGTTTTGATTTGATATGATGCATGCATGTGTTAATTGCTGAAAAATTGTATGATTTATAACGACATTCATGACTTATGGAAGCATGAAAATGTATTGGAATATGATGAGGTTATTTGCCCTATAATGATGAAGCCGTTGAGCATGATTTAAGGTTCACATGATGAACAATATATGAATGCATTATGAGCAGCAAGTTAACATACATGATTGATCTTGATATTGTCTTAGTGACAATAACTTTAGATTCGAATACGAATGACATGTCATTAGGATTGAGTGTACTATAAAAATAAAGAGAATAATGATAATGCCTACACGTAAACAAGGGTAACTTTGTGTCCGACCGTGCGTGTAGAGCTTGCCTATAGGTAAACAAGGGTGACTTTGTGTCCGACCGTGCATATAGTTGACCCATACGTAAACAAGGGTGACTTTATGTCCGACCGTGCGTAGTGGGGGAAACATGTATACAAGGGTGACTAAGTGTCCGACCTATGCATGTTGAGACCAAGAGTCTCCAATTATGAGAAAAAAGATTCTTGTATTCGATGAACTAAGAGTTCACATTAGGTTATCACTAGCAAGCCAATATGCATACATGAAGTGAAATTGTATTCTTCTGCATGACACATGAAATGATTTGACAATGATGATGAGCATGACTTGGTTTTACGTATTTCAATAAAGCATAAAGGATACAACATGATATTAAAAATGATTTTTGTTTTATGCATTAATGACCTTATGTAGAGCTACTTCACTAAGCATGTTTGCTTAAGCTCTCTTTTCATCCTTGCAGAAAAATAAAGGCACTTGGGACTTCATTCGGAGCAAGAAAACCAAGGGGAAAAGTTACTTCAAATTCGGTATGTTTTTGGCAAATAAAATGGGGCTTGACAATGTGTAACCCAACCCATGTGAGGTATGTGTACTTAGACTTTGGTTTAGTGTGTACTTAGACTTTGGTTTATGTTGAAATAAAACTTATGTTGCTTGAATGTTAATTGATGGTCTATGGAATTGTTTGGATTGATGAATCATGCACTTGCATGGTTATTATGACTTTAATCATGTTCTAGGAAGCATGCCTATAGTTTGATTGATGCCCGTGACGTTGTTAATCATGTGTTATAAGATGTTAATTATGCTTAAGACCTGTGCATATTGTGGTAGTGATTAATGGTTGAGTATGGAGTCTTTAGTGTTCACTTAGTGTGACGGAGCTTTTGGATTCCAGACCCAAAGTTTTGAAACCTTAGTGAAGGTTCCGAAACCTTTGACAAATAGTTTCGAAACCTTCAGGAAGGTTTCGAATCCTTGCGGGCAATTTCAATTCTGGAAAGTTACTGGATGCGAAAAGTTTCGAAACCTTCAAGGAAGTTTCGAAACCTTTTATAGAAAGTTTTGAAACCTTATATGGAAGGTTTCAAAACCATTGATTACCAGATATTGATAGTTGGTAGAAATTATAATTTAGTCCCAGATATCTTCCTTTGATCAATTAAGGTACCTAAAGATGTTATTTTGAGCTGCAATTTCACATGAATGCATAAAGTTGATTTAATTTCAAGATGAATAATCTAATTTGGATGAAGTCCTTGTAATTTGTAACATTTACATTTTGGTCCCTAAATTAGAGAAATATGCAATTGATGATGTTAGAATGATCCGTTTGACTTGAAATTTACCGTGGAGAATGCTTGAGTGTTTAATTGAAATTTGATCGAAACACTTTCTACTTTATCATCAGTATATAAAAGTTTTACGTTTTAGTCCTTAATTCACTTAAATGTTTAATCGAATATTCATTGTGATCAGATTGCTTTCGTTAATGCTTTTATGAGACCAAGACATGTAGGAATATAAATATGCATCTAGGAAAGAGAAAGAAAAAAAGAAATAAATATATCGGTTTTTAGGGTTGTTTATCGAGTCAGACCTTCGCGGGTTTGGTTTGATATTCCCCGTGTAACCCATTAGTGTCGTTTTCGTCTAGGCCGGGCTAAGGGGGTTACAGCGCTTTTATGTAAAACTACAAGCACATATCGGAAATGGGACCTACTAGAATTATGCTACAGCAGATGGGACAGAAATCGAATGAAACATTCTAATAGTACGCTTACAGGTGGATGTATTTGGCTTCCCATGTATAACCCCCATTGATTGAGAGTGAAATGACCCATATGTTTGTGGAGACATTGAAGAGATTGATGTATGAATGTTTGTTTACTAATACTTCAATGCAAAGGTTTTCTCAGATTGTTGCTACAAGAGAGCTTATGGAAGCAGCCATTAAGAGTGGGAGAATAGAAATATTTGATAATTCTAAGAGGAGTTTCAAAAAGAAAGATATTGAAGTGAATAGTGTTGTCATATATGAGGCACCAAGAAATGCGACTATCTCTAAGCCAGGGGTTGGGGCAAGTAGTTCGCAAAATCAAAACAAGAAGGATTCCAAATGGGAAAGGCCAAGTTTTACGCCTATTCCAATAACGTATGCCGAATTGTACAGTCAACTATATGATGCGGATATGATACGTCCGTATTTTATTCTACCACTTCAACCACTATACCCGTCGTGGTATGATCAAAAGGCTCGGTGTGAAAATCATGCTAAGGTTCATGGGCATAGCATTGAGAACAACACTGCATTCAATAGAGTAGTTTAGAAATTGATCAATACTGGGGTTTTGAAATGTGACAAACCCAGTATATCTACAAACTCGTTGCCAAATCATGGTGGTCGAGGTGTGAATATGATTAAAGAGGACCAGATGAAGCAGATAAAGATGGTTGTATCAGAGATCAAATCATCGTTAAAGTGGGTGTTCAAGCAGTTATTTGATAATGGGATTATATGCCAGGAAGTGATGACGAAGGAACCGGTTGAGTCAGGGTTATACTACGAATATCACCAGGAACAAGGACTTGAGATTCAGTTTTGTGTTGACTTTAGAAGCTTGCTGCAGGGAATGATGGATAACAAGGAGGTGGAATTTTTTGCCAAGATAGGAGAGCGAAGAATGATGGATGTGTGTATGTCCGAGAGAATCGTGCCAAAGTATAGTGTGGATAGGTCGTTCATCATTTCAGCTCGAACAAAGGGTAAGAGTTCATCAGGGGAAGTGAGACCAGTAACGACCCCACGTATAGTGATTACTCCTCCAGCACATTTTTCATTCAAGGATACACGAAGGATTCCATGGAATTACACTGCAAATGTGACAGCGCAGAGCAGTTTAGAGCCAGACGAGGAGATACCGCCACAGTATTAGATTATGCCCAAAGACCAATCATATGATGATTGTAAGGATACTTTTATTTACCAATTTTATTGAATAAAGACATTGCAATTGTTGTTTTCAGATATATGTATCAATGCATAACAAAAACTGAAATAATAAGGTTCATATAATAATATATGTATTATTATTAAAATATCCTTAGTCAAGTATTATTATGGGTATGGACAATAATAATACGCTTAAGACTAACATGTGATTAATTGATGACAATGAGTTGTCATTGATATAGAGATGTCAGAATTAATACATGAATATATTAGTAGAGAATAATATATTGGATTGACTCACTATGAGCATATATCTTGGATTATTATGTAACGGTCACGATATTGCTCATAGTGACAACTATATGTATGATCCTTAGACTTGAGATTATTACTATCTCAATATATATTGTTTTATGTTTTGATGCAGTTAAACGTGTCTCGTGATTAGTTATACTATAAAAACTGACATTGGACATATTACAATGTATGTAGTGAGATGTGAATGATCAAGATAGGATTTGTTCTTCCTACATAATAGGAAAATATATCAAAGGCCACTTGATTGAGTGAGACTAGAAATGCATGGCCATGCTTGAATACGTTGATATGAGATATCACAAATTATTCATTGAAAGTAGTTCACTCTAGATATCAAGAAGCATTAAAATAGGCTATACAAGTGTGACTATTCAAAGACTTGTGCCTATTAAAGATATAAAAGGAAAAAAAGATATAATACATTAAAAGAGTTGATCACGGACATGATACATTGAATCATGATCTCTTGTAACTTAGATGACAATGATATATTGCTAGATGTCACTCATTGTTTGTAATATTAGAATTGTTCTAATATTATAACTAACGTTACAATGAGCCTACAGGGTCACACCCAATGGTTGAAAATGAGCAAAAATATATATGTATAAGTAGATTATATTTAATCCCGAATTTTAAATATAAAGGATATAATTAAAGTAATTAAATCCATTTTCAAATTCGAATTAAATATAGTTCTGAAATTTAAGGAAATAATAATATTAATTATTTCCTAAACAAACTCGGAATCAAACTCTTATACCTAGGGTTACACCTATATAAGGATCTTTTGGTCTAGCAGCCAACATATACAATTCTGAATTCCTAAACCCTAGAATCACGAAAAATAGTTTTTTGAGATTTTGCTTTCTCAACCGAGTGAACTGAGTAAAGGCCGAGAGGATATTCGTGGAGGCTAAAGATTCGAATTGTAGAACGTTCGTGATTACCGCAAATGCAATTGTTTTTTTTTTGCTGCTTATCAAGGAACCCAATGTAAGTCATCGCATCATGGGGTGTGCTGGCGGTCCTAATAGTGGTATCAGAGCCACTTGTACGATCTGTAATCGGGTTAAATACTTGGGTGATGTGTTATGTATGAGATGCATGTTTTATTTTACTGTATCGATGATATATATTGATATTGCTAGTTGATTAGGGATACGATTAATATGTTAATCTGTTAATTACAGTTGCCATGTTGTTAAAAGGGTTTTACGATAACCATTTGTCAATCGTTGACATAGTGATCGGTGAAAGTGCGATAGTAGATCACATCAAGGAAAAAGGGATAATTGTTATTCCAATACGAAAAATCTAAAGGATTTTAAAATCCCCAAAACACGATTCTGTTGATAAATCTTATCAAATCGTGAAGTTTTTCCATAGAAAAATAGTCGCTATTTTTCAAAATTTCCTACCGTGGCCGCAAGGGGATTCGCCCCTTGACCCCTTCATAGGCAACATAGACTGTAGACCCATATTGGTAATATTAACAATTTCTTGATAGCATATATATGATATGTTTCCTTTGCACGGTGTATGACATACATGGTTATAGCCCTTGCTTTTACAATAGATGTAAATTCTAAATACGGCCTGTGTGTCATGCCTTTCTCTATCTCTGTTGTACTTCTCTTCTCATCTTACTCCCTCGTATGTAAAACGAGTTTCTATAATTGTAATATTATTCTAAGAAGCAATCGAGACGTTTGGATCAAAGGCAAGAAGATGCTTGAGAAGCAGTTTTAGTATAGAATTAGGGTTTTAAGGTTCTCCCATTGGCTTAGAAAAGAAAGGAATATGTCATTGAAGAACCTATTCCAGATGAACTGGCAACTAATGCTTCTAGAGCTGACAAAGACAAGTTTAAGAAACATATGGATGACATGTTAGATGTCGGATGTCTTATGCTTGCTACCATGACTCCTGATCTTCAGAAGCAACATGAGGATATGGTTGCATATGATATGATTCAAAACCTTAAAGAAATATATGAGGAGCAAGCACGTCAAGAGAGGTATGAGACCTCTAAAGATCTATTTCAGTGCAAAATGGTAGAGGGATCTACTGTAGGAGCTCATGTCATTAAGATGATAGGTTATATCCAAACGTTGGAAAAGCTAGGTTTTCCTCTCAAGGATGAATTGGCTACTTATGTTATTCTGCAATCGTTGCCGAATAGCTTCAATCAATTTGTCCTTAATTTCAACATGAATGAAATTAACAAAACTTTTCCACAGTTACTTGGCATGTTACAAACTGCTGAGAAAAATATGTCTAAAGGTGGAAGTAAGACCATTCTGATGGTCCGCAAGGACAAAGGAAAGGGAAAGGCAGTGGCAAAGTACAAGGGTAAAGGTAAGCCTATACCCAAAGGACATGATGCACTGAAATCCAAAGGGGGAGTTAGCAAGGAAGGAAAATGTTTCCACTGCAATAAGACCGGACACTGAAAAAGAAATTGCCCCATTTACCTTGAAGAGGTCAAGAAGGCAAAAGCAGATGGTGCATCTGCTTCAGGTATTTATGTTATCAATGTAAATCAGTCAACATCTTCTTCTTGGGTATTAGATATTAGTTATGGTTCTCACATCTGTACTTCTGTACAGAGACTGCAAAAGAGAAAGAATCTAACTAAGGGAGACGTAGACCTACGAGTGGAAAATGGAGCAAGAGTTGTTGTATTAGCTATAGGAACATACGTTTTATCTTTACCTAGTGGACTTGATTTACATTTAGAAGATTATTATTTTGTGCCTATTTTGACTAAAAACATTATTTCTATTTCTTGTTTGGACAAGATTGTATTTGAGTTTATTATTAAGAATAATTGTTGTTCTTTTTATCTCGATAATGTTTTTATGGTTCAGCACAATTGGTTAATGGCTTATATATTTTAAATCTAGAAAATGTCATTTATAACATAAATACTAAAAGATCAAAAACAAATGACTCAAATCAAACTATCTCTGGCATTGTCGTTTAGGCAATATAAGTGAGAAACGCATATCAAGACTCCATAAAAATAGATTATTAGATTCATTTTTTTTGAATAACTGAATGTATGTGAATCTTGCTTATTAGGAAAAATGACTATGGTTCCTTTTAATGGTAAAAGTGAGTGAGGAAGTGATTTATTGGGATTAATACATAGTGATGTATATGGACCAATGAACACACAAGCTAGAGGTGGAGTTCAGTACTTCATCACTTTCACTGATGACTTTAGTCGATATGGTTACATGTACCTTATGCGCCATAAATCTGAGGTTATCGAAAAGTTTAAAGAATTCAAGAATGAAGTACAAAATCAACTAGGCAAGAGTATTAAAGCACTTCGATCAGATCGAGGTGGAGAATACTTAAGCATAGAATTTGATAAACTCCTTAAAGAATGTGAGATTGTCTCACAACTTACTCCACCAGGTACACCACAGTGGAATGGAGTTTCTGAGAGGAGAAATCGAACTTTGTTAGACATGGTTCGATCAATAATGAGTTATAGTGATCTTCCGACTTCTTTCTAAGGCCATACACTAGAAACAACTGTTTTTACTTTAAATCGTGTTCCGTCTAAATTTGTTCAAAAGACACCATATGAGATATGGACTGGAAAATGTCCTAGTATATCTATTATGAAGATTTGGGATTACGAAGCATATGTCAAACATCAGATGTCTTCAAAGCTCGAACCTAAATCTCATAAGTGTAATTTTGTTGGATATCCCAAAGAAACTAAGGGATATTATTTCTTTAACACTAAAGAGAACAAATTGTTTCTTGCTCGAATAGGAGTTTTTCTCGAAAGAGAATTTCTCAATAAGAAAGGAAAGGGTAGAGACATTGAACTTGGAGAAGTTTAAGAAAAACAATTCACTGAACCTGAGATTGAGAATGTTCCACAAATTATTGAGAAACAGTCAACAGATTTAGAAATACAACCACTGCGCAAGTCCATAAGAGAACGCCATGCACCTGAGAGATATGAATTTCTCATTACCACGCATGGAGATGTTCTCATTATGGATCAAGATGAGCCGAGAACTTATCAAGAGGCAGTATCGAGCTCAGACTCTGAGAAATGGCTTGAGGCCATGAAATTTGAGATGGAATCCATGTCAGTCAACCAAGTATGGACTTTGGTTGAATCACCTAAAGGGGTAAAACCTATAGGGTGTAAATGGATTTTCAAGAAGAAAACCGACGTGGATGGAAACGTACAAACATACAAGGGATGGCTAGTCGCTAAAGGTTTTCGACAAGTTCATGGTATTGAATGTGATGAAACTTTCTCCCTTGTAGCTTTGTTTAAATCCATCCAGATCTTGCTTGTTATAGCTGCATTCTATGATTATGAAATTTGGCAAATGGACGTCAAAATCACTTTCCTTAATGGAAAAATTAAAGAGGATGTGTATATGACACAACCAGAAGGTTTTGTCGCTCTAGGAAATGTAACCCCCTTAGCCCGGCCTAGACAAAACCGACACAAATAGGTTACACGGGGAATATCAAACCAAACCCGCAAGGGTCCGATTCGACAAACAACCCTAAAACCGTTATATTTTTTTTATTTTATCTTACCTAGATGCACAATCTTATTCCTACATGTCAAGGTCTCATACAAGGCATTACCGGTAACACATTAATTAAAACATACATCTGATTAAACACTAACGTGGTGTAAGGACTAAAACGTAATTCTTTTAAATACGATTAGAAAAGTAGAAATTCTTTCCATCAATGTTCAATTAAACACCCAAGTATTCTTCACAGCAAATTTCAACTCAAACGGATCATTCTAACATCATCAATTACATGTTTCTCTAATTTAGGGACTAAAATGTAAATCTTCTAAAACACGAGGAATTCATCCAAATTAGGTTGACCATCTTAAAATTAAATCAACTTTAAGCATGCATGCAAAATTTCAGCTCAAAACAACATCTGTAAGTACCTTAATCGAACAAAGGAAGATATCTGGGACTAAAATATAAATTCCAGCAACTTTCAATTCTTGTTAATCAAAGGTTTCGGAACTTTGGGTCTGGAACCAAAAGTTTTGTTACACTAAGTGTACACCAAATGCATCAATCCTAAACATGATTAGCAACATATGGCACATAATCAACAACGTCACGGACGTCAATCAAGCTATAGGCATGCTCCCTAAAAGAAGATTAACAACATATCAATCATGTTAGTACATGCTTCATCAATTCAAACAATTCCAAAGTTCCACAATTAACAATCAACCAACAACGGTCTTATTACAACATAAGCCAAAGCCTAAGTACACACTCCTCACATAGGTTGTGTTACACATTGCCTTGCCCATTTTATTTGCCAAAAATATACCAATTTCAAAGTGATTCTTCCCCTTGGTTTCCTTGCCTCGAACGAAGCTCCAAGTGCCTTTATTTCACTGCATGGATGAAAAGAGAGCTTATGAAAACATGATTAGTGAGGAAGCTCTACACAAATCATCAATGCATCTATTTAAAATCATGATGAAACATAGTTTATAATACATTGTTAAATCATGCATGCTAACATTTCATGCTCATGTTCTTTAAATCATATGCATCCTTGAGTTCACATAATCTTATCAAAACAATTTATAAATGATGTACAATATCTATTTCAAATTCATGTATATATATTGGCTTTCTAGTGACCACTTAAAGTGAACCTTGAGTTCATCGAATATACGGATCCATTTTCTCATAACCGGAGACTCTTGGTCTCAACATGCATCGGTCGGACACTTAGTCACCCTTGTATACATGTTATCCCCCACTACGTACGGTTGGACACAAAGTCACCCTTGTTTACATATGGGTCAACTATATGCACGGTTAGACACACAAGTCACCCTTGTTTACATATAGGCAAGCTCTACCACGCACGGTTGGACACAAAGTCTCCCTTGTTTACGTGTAGGCGGCTCTACCACGGACGGTTGGACACAGAGTCTCCCTTGTTTACGTATAGGCAACATCAATATTCTCTTTATTTTATAGTGCACTCAATCCTAATGACATGTCATTCGTATTCGAATCTAAAGTTAGTGTCACTAAGCCAATATCATAATCAAATGTGCATGATAACTTGCTGCTCATAATGCATGCATAATATGTTCAACAAATGAACCAAAGCCATGCCCAAAGGCACCATCATGTATAAGGTAATTAACCATATTGTATTTCAAATCATATAACTTGCTGCTCATAATGCATGCATAATATGTTCAACAAATAAACCAAAAGCCATGCCCAAAGGCACTATCATATAATAGGCGAATAACCATATTGTATCCCAAATCATTTCTCATAATTTTCCATAATCTTGGATGCTAAATAAGCTATGCATTTCAGTAAGTAATTCTCATGTATGTACCATTTCAAAACATGCTCATGCATTTCCATAAATCTCATTGCATTACCAACATAATACCTTTATCAAATGTAGCCGAAACTTATATCGGTTTATCAAAAACATTTAATTTACTTACTCTTGAACTATGGAAGGTTTTCACACTCTTCTATAGTCCCCAAAACAGAACCGTACCAAACGCGATTCGCTTTAAAATCCGTAATCACTCACCAACAAGCGAAACAAGCTTTCGCCGCTATCCGATGATCGCACCAACGGACCAGCACTCAAGCTTCTTCTTGTACCTCTTCTACAACATTAAAAACAGAGAATTCTCGCATCATAACATACTCAAACCAACAGCCATAACCGATCACCGTTAAACTACCAAAAACTTAGCCGAAAAGACCGTAAACTAAGCCGAAACGCATCCGAACAACATCAGCCCAAAACCTAACGAATTTAACATCTAATCCACTTCAATTATGATCTAAAAATAAATCCAAATCATCCTTATATCTCCAGTAACATTAAAGCATCTAAAACAGCCCATAAAACAACCGAAAAGCACTTTAAAACTACACCGATTACATTATTCCGGGATTAAATTAATGTGCTATCAAATCAAGACTCAATTAATCATATAATTAACATAAAAACATAATTGAATCCATCTAATTCCAGCATTGAATGAGATCCAGAAAGATTTCACAAAAACATTCACAAAATCACTAGATCTAACATTAAAAACATTGAATCAAGTTTTTATTAGAAGATTAGCAAGCTAATACTTGGGAATTTCAATAAAGAACCTTAGAAAAGAATAAAAATCTAGAAAATTACCTTCAAGATTTATTCACAAAAAAGGATGTAATTTCCTCTTCTTGATTCCTTGCAATTTGATGTCGATTTGATGAAATTGATGCTTAGGTTTTGTAAAGGATGGAAAGATGATGCAAATGATGTAATCTTTATAGAAAAAGAAGCAAAAAAATCAGCAAGGAATTGAAGAGAAAAGAAAAAGAGAAAGTGGAGAGAAAATGAGAGAAAAAGATGAGAGAAAATGAGAGAACAGTAGTTTTGAGGGAAAATGATTAAAATCTTTAATTAAAGTAATTAAAATATATTTTGGTGAATAAATCATTATTAAAAATTAGAAATGGGTTTATGGTCCTCTAAGGATTTTAAGTTTAGCTTGCTTTTCAATTTAGTCACTAAAACATGTAATTCCCGAAAATTACAAAGTAGTCCTCAAACTTTCCAAATTATAAAATCCATTATAATTAAAAATTCATTATAAAATCCAAATTATTTTCTTTTAATTTTGAAACATATTTTTAATATTTCAAGCCATATTCCAAAACTATTATTTTTCTTAATTAAAAATATCCTTATTTTATTTTTCCCGGAATTAATGAACCGGAGAATCCGATTCGACCCGAATCGAATTCTCCTAACTAAGCCTAAACTAATAACCGCAAAAACAGGATGTTACAACTCTCCCCCTCTTAAGAAAATTTCATCCTCGAAATTTATCTGAAGTAAACAAGTGAGGAAACTGCTCCTCCATGCCTTTCCTTGTCTCCCAAGTTGCTTCTTCCACACCTTGGTGTTTCCAAGCACTTTAACCAAACCTATGATTCTTCCTCGAAAAACATTTGTATCCACATCCAAAATCCTCACTAGTTCCTACTCATAACCCATATCCGCCCTTAACTCAGACTCCTCAACTAGAATAACATGAAAAGGATCTGAACGATATTTACGAAGCATCGATACATGAAAAACATCATGCATCTTACTCAACTCCTCTAGCAACCTCAACCTATAAGTAACAGGACCAACACGCTCCAATACCTTATATGATTCAATAAAACGAGGACTCAACTTATCCCTACGTCCAAACCTCATTACCTTCTTCCATGGAGAAACCTTAAGAAACACTTTGTCCCCATCATCATACTCTATCTCCCTACGTTTCAAATCGGCATAGGACTTCTGCCTATCCGAAGCTTCCTTAAGTTTAGCACATATAAACTTAACTTTCTCATCCGTATCCTTCAACACTTGAGGCAACGAAACATAATTTTGTCCAACTTCCTTCCAACACAAAGGTGTACGACACTTACGCCCATATAACGCCTCAAACGGTGCCATCTGTATACTTGTCTGAAAACTATTATTATAAGCAAACTCTACCAACGGCAATTGCTTCTCCCAAGAACCTTGAAACTCAATGATGTAACACCTCAACATATTTCCCCCAAAGTCTGAAAAACACGCTCAGACTATCCATCCGTCTGTGGATGATAAGCTGTACTAAAGCTAAACCTCGTACCCAAAGCAACCTGCAAACTCCTCCAAAACTTAGATGTAAACCGCGGATCTCTATCCGATATGATCAACTTAAGCACACTATGCAACTTCACCATCTCAGAAACATACAACTCCACCAACTTATCCATAGATCATATTGTACGGCAAGAAAATGTGCACACTTTGAAAACCTATCAACAATAACACATATAAAACCCTTCTTGGACTCTGTCACATCTTTCTTTAAACCAACCCAAAAGTACACACCCTTAAGGTCATTATACATCTTCACTCTACCCGGATGCATAACAAACGGACTAGTATGTGCTTCTGCTAAAAAATAGCTTACCTTAACTCAACCTCATCCAGCACCACAATCTGACCCCTGAACCATAATATCTCATCCACATCAAAACGATACTCAGTCGGTCTACTCTCAGCAATATCCTCCACAAAAGATACCAAAGCCCCATCCTCTAACTGTTTCACCTTGATCATTTCCATCAAAATAGGTTTTACTTACAACCCCATCACTCAACCACCTTTCTTTGAAATACTCAACTTAGAAAACATCATCCTCAACTCAACTGCCGTCTTACGGCTCAAAGATTCAGCCATCACAATAGCTTTCCCTGGATGGTATGCAACAGAAAACCCACACTTACCCTCTTTGGACAACCAACAGATTCCTTCTTCACACCAAAGCAACAATGCACAACCTACTACACCATCTCAACCTCTATAAAAAAAACATAACTCAAAAGAAAATCCTATAAGGTTGATAACCAACTCTTGGTAACCGCAACGGTTTCCATACTATCACCATAAAACTTACCTTAATTTTGACATCCTCCCACATACCAGGTAACTAAGCTTTTCACCAACCTCCACTCCACATAACAAACTTAAAACTAAATTTACACAAAACTGACAACACTGTCTCACGCAACTCCACCACCAACAACAAATTCATTATGAGTCATATTAACCATATCACAACATCACAGCATATCATCTATTTACCTATGAAAGATAAAACTCAACATCCAAACGACAACCTATGTCGGTCTTAAAAACTCTTAATTCTTAACATATTATAGATACACCACTCACACACCTTTCCAATGGGACTTAGAAACCCAAGAAAACCGTACTCAAACAAACGATTGATCCAACAACCCTCATAAGAAAACTACATGCCATCAAAAAAAACTTACTACCAAACTTATGATGATTCTTTCCGACCTCATCCTTGGTACCTTTACTACTAATAATAACCCAAAGAAAACTGACACTCAAGCTTACCTCATCAGCATGACAAACATTTACATATGATTCAAATATAATCCAAACGAGCTTAGTCAAATACACATGTTTTCCCCCCCAACTCCTACCACAACACTTACCACCAAACTCATGGAAAAAGATTACCATAAGCCCTGCTCAAGATACCATTCCATCTCGACACTCTCCGTAACAACCATGCAGTTAACATAACACAAAAAGATTCTCAACACAAAACTAAACCTTGCCAAGAACATATCCTTCACTAGACCCTCAACAAACACTTTGCCACGACTTGTCCCCGATCAACTTTACCAAGGTTGAATTTCGCTCATGGATCCACCACTTAACTAGGTCTACCTATAGGTTAACCGAACATCTTCCCTCGTAACTCCCCCAACAACTCTAGATTACCCTACATAACAAACTCTCATTGCAAGCATCCTTATGTAAGACAAGTCATCCCCGGTTGCTAACATTCTACAAAACATATCATACAAGAAACTTATCCACTTTGTATCAAATCCAATATCATACTCATCTCCACGATAATACTTCCAACTTAAGGTTTAACCACCACAACCAACTCAACACCATGGTTCAAACATTAAAATCTACACATCATTAAGTGCCTTGACACAAACCCAAAACTCCTTCCTATTATCAACTCGTCGACAAACCAACTCTTACGTCAGCTATACCACAACAAAATCCAAGCTTGTAGAACTATTCTTCCACTAGCCCAAACATCTCCTATTTTATAACCTTGCCAAAGTAGTAACCATATTGATGAAACATCCACAAACACGAATCCACCAAACACAAAATCACAACACTTTTCGACAAAAGCAAACCCACAAGACTGAACAATCGGTACAAACCATAAATTGTCCAGCGATCCACATTACACCACCTCAGACATCATCAAAAACTAACTTTACCTGAAGTATATCCAACTTAACATCTTGTGAACACAACATGTACACTTTCGTCCTTTATAGTACAACCAAACCTCTCAAGGTCACAATAATCTACGATTCAAACCCCCGGTTCTATAACTCCCATACCAAACTATATCTCATATTTTTTTCCATCCTGACCATACCAAATCGGTCACAACCCTCGATCTAACTGCACACTAACCACACCACAAAGAATTCCATGTAATTTCCACAAAAATAATTTTACATTACTCAGAAAAACATCAGCCCGCCTTACTCTACAAAACATGCGACAACCTTGTTATAACCTCCAAATCTTAACTAGAAAGAATCCTCAAAACTCAGCCTTACCTTTAGTAATGACCAACTCAAACTTACCATAACTCAGGGTATTTACTTGGGTTTCAAACATTCACAACTCTGAGACCAACCACTCATTGTTCATCCAAGACCATTCCCTAACCGAAAGGGTAGTTTGCCCACTACACATTCAGCTTAACACCATAAGAAAATTCTTTCAACCACTTTTTTTCACACCTTCACCTTAAAAGAACCAACCACACTCCACTTACACCCTCAAGGAGCTACTCGCAAGTGTGAACAAATGTATGCATGATTTCCTGTATGCCCTCATAAATGCCTATGCAAGTGAATATGCATGTAAATGCAATTTCTAATGTCATGCTCAAGAATGCATGCATATCCTACATTATCTATAGATATATACATATATGTGCTCTTAATCTAAACATGATTATTGTTTACACTCACAAACAACATCCTCAATTCCAACAACTTCAACTACCATTTTACTGACAACACCCAAGTCAGATTAGCAACAGCCGAACCAGCTTCAGCAGACTAAAATACACCCGAAAGAATGGTGCAACACCACAAACTAACCTTTCGGCCTAACCGAAGGCACACTTACAGAGGAGGAAGAATTTACTCTTCCCTAACAGTCGTTTCATCTTCCATCTTGACCATCAAAGTTCATACCAACACTATCTAGCGACTTACATCTCAGAAACATATTCAAAAAACTTTAAACATGTAGTTTAAAACATAATATTCAAATAAAACCAACTTACATTCGGGCAAGATCCAAGAGAAAACTGAGAGCATCTGAAAATATGTTGGCATTGGCAATGTGTAACCGCTAACCTAGTTTAACCATCATTTATCAAAGTACAACCATCACGAATAGATTTTCACACTCCAACAACATCTCATGCTCAATCACACATATCATGATCAATCGTGCATTTACACACGTAATTTAGCAATTTTACACATGCTTTAACCGACCAACTACACACTTTACAAACCAACAACACATTTTATTCAAACCCAACAATGCATTTTTCAAACCTGGCTCTGATACCACCAAATGTAACCCCCTTAGCCCGGCCTAGACGAAACCGGCACTAATGGGTTACACGGGGAATATCAAACCAAACCCGCAAGGGTCCGATTCGATAAGCAACCCTAAAACCATTATATTTTTTTATTTTATCTTACCTAGATGCACAATCTTATTCCTACATGTCAAGGTCTCATACAAGGCATTACCGGTAACACATTAATTAAAACATACATCCGATTAAACACTAACGTGGTGTACGGACTAAAACGTAAATCTTTTAAATACGATTAGCAAAGTAGAAATTCTTTCCATCAATGTTCAATTAAACACCCAAGTATTCTTCACAGCAAATTTCAACTCAAACGGATCATTCTAACATCATCAATTGCATGTTTCTCTAATTTAGGGACCAAAATATAAATCTTCCAAAACACGAGGACTTCACCGAAATTAGGTTGACCATCTTGAAATTAAATCAACTTTAAGCATGCATGCAAAATTTCAGCTTAAAACAACATCTGTAAGTACCTTAATCGAACAAAGGAAGATATCCGGGACTAAAATATAAATTCCAGTAACTTTCAATTCTAGGTGATCAAAGGTTTCGGAACTTTGGGTCTGGAACCAAAAGTTTTGTTACACTAAGTGCACACCAAATACTCAATACTCAACCATTAATTAGAACCACTAAATGCATCAATCCTAAACATGATTAGCAACATATGGCACATAATCAACAACGTCACGGACGTCAATCAAGCTATAGGCATGCTCCCTAGAAGAAGATTAACAACATATCAATCATGCTAGTACATGCTTCATCAATTCAAACAATTCCAAAGTTCCACAATTAACAATCAACCAACAACGGTCTTATTACAACATAAGCCAAAGCCTAAGTACACACTCCTCACATAGGTTGTGTTACACATTGCCTTGCCTATTTTATTTGCCAAAAACATACCAATTTCAAAGTGATTCTTCCCCTTGGTTTCCTTGCCTCGAACGAAGCTCCAAGTGCCTTTATTTCACTACATGGATGAAAAGAGAGCATAAGCAAACATGATTAGTGAGGAAGCTCTACACAAATCAATACATCTATTTAAAATCATGATGAAACATAGTTTATAATACATTGTTAAATCATGCATGCTAACATTTCATGCTCATGTTCTTTAAATCATATGCATCTTTGAGTTCACATAATCTTATCAAAACAATTTATAAATGATGTACAATGTCCATTTTAAATTCATGTATATATATTGGCTTTTTAGTGACCACTTAAAGTGAACCTTGAGTTCATCGAATATACGGATCCATTTTCTCATAACCGGAGACTCTTGGTCTCAACATGCATCGGTCGGACACTTAGTCACCCTTGTATACATGTTATCCCCCACTACACACGGTTGGACACAAAGTCACCCTTTTTTACGTATGGGTCAACTATATGTACGGTTAGACACACAAGTCACCCTTGTTTACATATAGGCAAGCTCTACCACGCACGGTTGGACACAAAGTCACCCTTGTTTACGTGTAGGCGGCTCTACCACGCACGGTTGGACACAAAGTCTCCCTTGTTTACGTGTAGGCAACATCAATATTCTCTTTATTTTATAGTGCACTCAATCCTAATGACATGTCATTCGTATTCGAATCTAAAGTTAGTGTCACTAAGCCAATATCATAATCAAATGTGCATGATAACTTGCTGCTCATAATGCATGCATAATATGTTCAACAAATGAACCAAAGCCATGCCCAAAGGCACCATCATGTATAAGGTAATTAACCATATTGTATTTCAAATCATATAACTTGCAGCTCATAATGCATGCATAATATGTTCAACAAATGAACCAAAAGCCATGCCCAAAGGCACTATCATATAATAGGCAAATAACCATATTGTATCCCAAATCATTTCTCATAATTTTCCATAATCATGGATGCTAAATAAGCTATGCATTTCAGCAAGTAATTCTCATGTATGTACCATTTCAAAATATGCTCATGCATTTCCATAAATCTCATTGCATTACCAACATAATACCTTTTTCAAATGTAGCCGAAACTCATATCGGTTTATCAAAAACATTTACTTTACTTACTCTTGAACTATGAAAGGTTTTCACACTCTTTTATAGTCCCCAAAACAGAACCGTACCAAACGTGATTCGTTTTAAAATCCGTAATCACTAACCAACAAGCGAAACAAGCTTTCGTAGCTATCCGATGATCGCACCAACGCACCAGCACTCAAGCTTCTTCTTGTACCTCTTCTACAACATTAAAAATAGAGCATTCTCGCATTATAACATGATCAAACCAACAGCCATAACCGATCACTGTTAAACTACCAAAAACTTAGCCGAAAAGACCGTAAACTAAGCCGAAACGCATCCGAACAACATCAGCCCAAAACCTAATGAATTTAACATCTAATCCACTTCAATTATGATCTAAAAATAAATCCAAATCATCCTTATATCTCCAGTAACATTAAAGCATCTAAAATAGCCCATAAAACAACCAAAAAGCACCTTAAAACTACACCGATTACATTATTCCGGGATTAAATTAATGTGCTATCAAATCAAGACTCAATTAATCATTTAATTAACATAAAAACATAATTGAATCCATATAATTCCAGCATTGAATTAGATCCAAAAAGATTTCACAAAAACATTCACAAAATCACTAGATCTAACATTAAAAATATTGAATCAAGTTTTTATTAAAAGATTAGCAAGCTAATACTTGGGAATTTCAATAAAGAACCTTAGAAAAGAATAAAAATTCAGAAAATTACCTTCATGATCTATTCACCAAAAAGGATGTAATTTCCTCTTCTTGATTCCTTGCAATTTGATGTCGATTTGATGAAATTGATGCTTAGGTTTTGTAAAGGATGGAAAGATGATGGAAATGATGTAATCTTTATGGAAAAAGATGCAAAAAAATCAGCAAGGAATTGAAAAGAAAGGAAAAAGAGAAAGTGGAGAGAAAATGAGAGAAAAGTAGTTTTGAGAGAAAATGATTAAAATCTTTAATTAAAGTAATTAAAAAATATTTTGGTGAATAAATCATTATTAAAAATTAGAAATGGGTTTATGGCCCTCTAAGGATTCTAAGTTTAGCTTGCTTTTCAATTTAGTCACTAAAACATGTAATTCCCGAAAATTACAAAGTAGTCCTCAAACTTTCCAAAAATTACAAATCGGTCACTTATATATAATTAAGCATAATTAAAAATTCATTATAAAATCCAAATTATTTTCTTTTAATTTTGAAACTTATTTTTAATATTTCAAACCATACTCCAAAACTATTATTTTTCTTAATTAAAAATATCCTTATTTTATTTTTCCCGGTATTAATGAACCGGAGAACCCGATTCGACCCGAATCGAATTCTCCTAACTAAGCCTAAACTAATAACCCAAAAAACAGGATGTTACAGGAAATGCTGGAAAGGTTTGTAAGCTACAAAGGTCTATTTATGGACTAAAGCAAGCTTCTCGAAGCTAGAGTCTTTGTTTCAATGATGCAATCAAAGAGTTTGGTTTTATCAAGAATGAAGATGAGCTTTGTGTTTACATGTAGACAAGTGGGAGAATTGTTTCTTTCTTAATCTTGTATGTAGATGACATACTTCTTATAGGAAACGACATACCTACCTTACAGTCATTTAAGACTTGGTTAAGTAGTTGTTTCTCTATGAAAGATTTGGGTGAGACAACATATATTTTAGCGGTTAAGATCTATAGAGATAGATCTAGACGACTTTTAGATCTGAGTCAAAGTACATATATAGACAAAGTTCTAAAGAGATTCGGTATGGAAGAATCCAAGAAAGGATTCTTACCTATGAGACATGGTATATCTCTTTCGAAGGAAATGTGTCCTTCAACTCCACAAGAAAGAGAACGAATGAGTAAGGTTCCATATGCTTCGGCTATTGGTTCTATCATGTATGACATGATATGTACTCGACTAGATGTATCGTATGCCTTAAGCATGACAAGTCGATATCAGGTAAACCCTGGTGAAAGTCACTGGATCGCAGTCAAAAACATCCTTAAGTACTTAAGAAGAACTAAGGATACATTTCTTGTCTATGGAGGCAAAGAAGAGCTTAGCATAAAAGGTTATACTGATGTTAGTTTCCAAACAGATAAGGATGACTCAAGATCGCATTCTGGATTTGTGTTTTGCCTTAACAGAGGTTCTATAAGATGAAAACGTTCTAAGCAAGATACCGTAGCAGATTCTACAACAGAGGTTGAGTATATTGCAGCCACTGAAGCAACAAAAGAAGTTGTTTGGATCAAAAAGTTCATATCCGAACTAGGGGTTGTTCCAAGCATATCGTTGCTATAGAACTCCGTTGTGACAACAATGGAGCCATTGCACAAGCAAAGGAACTTAGATCTCATCAACGATCAAAACATATTCTTAGAAGGTTCCATCTCATTCGAGAGATCATAGATCGAGGAGATGTAGAGATATATAAAGTACACACAGATGATAACATTGTTGATCCCTTGACGAAGCCTCTAACGCAACAGAAGCATGATCGTCACACTGATTCACTCGATATTAGATATGTGAGTGATTGGTCTTAGTGCTAGTGGGAGATTGTTAGAGTATACCCAAAGACCAATCATATGATGATTGTAAGGATACTTTTATTTACCAATTTTATTGAATAAAGACATTGACATTGTTTTTTTCAGATATATGTGTCAATGCATAACATAAACTGAGAAACAATAAGGTCTATATAATAATATATGTATTATTATTAAAATATCCTTCGTCAAGTATTATTATGAGTATGAACAATAATATTACGCTGAAGACTAACATGTGATTAATTAATGACAATGAGTTGTCATTGACATAGAGATGTCAGAATTAATACATGAATATATTACTAGAGAATAATATATCGGATTGACCCATTATGAGTATATATCTTAGATTATTATGTAATGGTCACGATATTGCTCATAGTGACAACTATATGTATGATCCTTAGACTTGAGATTATTACTATCTCAATATATGTTGTTTTATGTTTTGATGCAGTTAAACGTGTCTCGTAATTAGTTACACTATAAAAACTGACATTGGACATATTACAATGTATGTAGTGAGATGTGAATGATCAAGATAGTATTAGTCCTTCCTACATAATAGGAAAATATATCAAAGGCCACTTGATTGAGTGAGACTAGAAATGCATGGTCATGCTTGAATACGTTGATATGAGATATCACCAATTATTCATTAAAAGTAGTTCATTATATATATCAAGAAACTGGTCCTTGACGATACTTCTCAGCGTAAATCAACGATAACCACCAACCAATCCAACACTTCTTTTAGCTGCTGAAACTCTTAACCTATCTCTAGGCCGAGTTAGTGTATATAACACTATACTTATCTCTTTCGTGAATCTACACCTCTTGATGCTAGATAAATATATTACTTACAAACTTCTCTCTCGAGCTTGAATGCAAGAACAAGGAATGACAATATGATAAGCAAACTTTGATATTATTATTGCATTAAAACAAAGAAACAAGAATCAATATCCTCTCACTAATATCTACAACCTTCACCTATCCCTAAGAAATTTAGAACATAATGTCGTTAGGTACAATTCTTAGGGAGAAGGTTTTCTCTAAAAATCGTCTCTCTAAACAATATGATCGGCTAGGGTATATATAGTCTTAACCTAGGGCAAATATTTTCTAAATAGACTCCAACTTGGAGTAAAGAACAAGTCTTCTTCAAGGGATCTGATATTTCCAAGTTTGCCGCCTTCTAGAAGGGTTTTCCCGCTTGGTCTTTGACTTGGGCTTTTATTGCTCTAGACTAGTCCAATTGGTGTACTGAATCTTCTAGAATGTTCTCTATATTTTTATCTTTCATTGCGCCTCCAATGTTGGTGCTGCCACTCTGGATTCTGTCGCAGCCTTGTCTTCTGCCTCAACCTTAACATTGCTTCACTCCTACTTCGGCCTTGGATATTCCTACATGTACAAAATATGTAATAATATCTGCATTCTCTATAAATATTGACTTTGTAAGTAATGATAACGGAATATCCAATATTAGCGCAAAGAGTCCATATTTTAGTTCAAGTTGGTGTATAATAGATGCATAAAATACTATGAGAAGGGTAGTAAATAACTGTCTTTTAGGCACTCATTACACCCAATGGTTGAAAATGAGCAAAAATATATGTATAATTTGATTATATTTAATCCCGAATTTTAAATATAAAGGATATAATTAAACTATTTATATCCATTTTTAAATTCGAATTAAATATAGATTCCAAAATTTAAGGAAATAATAATATTAATTATTTCGTAAATAAACTCGGAATCAAACTCTTATACCTAGGGTTACACCTATATAAAGGATCTTTTGGTCTAGCAGCCAACATAGAAAAATTTGAATTCCTAAACCCTAGAATCACGAAAAATAGTTTTTTGAGATTTCACTTTATCAATCGGGTGAACTGGGTAGAGGCCGATAAGATATTCGTGGAGGCTAAAGATTTGAATTGTCGAACGATCGTGATTATTGCAAATTCAATTGTTGTTTTTTTTTGCTACTTATCAAGGAACCCAATGTAAGTCATCGCGTGTCTTCCTCTCGATTTCGGATTAAACGTACATGGATCACTGGAAAGACTGTCGTAATTTTATTCTGCTGCGCCATTGGGTGTGCCGACGGTCCTAACACAAGAAGCCCGAGATTGAGGACAAAGTTAAGACTGAAGAACCAGGGAATGAAGTAGGGAATTTCACGAGATGTGGAAGATGTTATTCACCAGTTCAAGAAAAGGAAGAAGAGAAAGAAAAGAATGTTGAGAAGAAGAAGATTTTCTAGGATCTGATTCCGAAAGTAAACGAGCCTGTTATAGAGGAGCTAGAACATGAGTTCCTGAGGTTCTTGAAGCATAGTGAGTACAATATTGTCGAGCAGTTGAAGAAGCAACAAGCCAGAATTTCTGTTCTTGATCTGTTATTGAGTTTCGAGGGATACCGTAATGCTTTATTAAAGGTGTTGAATTAGACATTTGTTTCGAATGATATATCGGTGAACAAGTTGGATCGAATTGTTAATTATATCACTACAGACAATTAGATAACTTTTACCAATGATGAGATTCCAGATGGAGGTATGGGATCTATCAAAGCGTTAAATATTATGACTCATTGTAAGGGTCATGTTGTGCCGGGGGTGTTGATCGATAACAGTTCAGCACTGAATGTATTACCTTTGGTAACTCTTCATAGGTTGCCTATTGACAATGCTCATATGAAAAGTTATCAGAATGTAGTTAGAGCATTCGATGAGACTGCGAGAGACGTGTTGGGTAGGATAGAAGTGACGTTGCCGATTAGGCCATAAGTGTACAACATGGATTTTGTTGTTATGGATATCAAGCCCACTTATAATTGTCTACTCGGAAGACCCTAGATTCATTCTGCTGGGGTAGTGCCAATGTCTCTTCATCAAAAGTTGAAGTTTGTGATCGATGGAAAGCTAGTATGTGTTAGAGCGAAGGAAGACATTATTGCTTCAGTTTCCACTGATGCACCATACATCCAGGAAAATGAGGATGCGTTGGAGTATTCTTTCAGAGCTTTGGAGTTTATCAATGTAGCATTCGTTGCCGAAGGTGCGAAGTTCCCGTGCCCTAGATTGTCGAACTACACAAAAATGACTGTTAAGCAGACTCTCGGCAAAAGAGTCAGGACTGGAAAGGTATTAGGAAGGAAGTTGCAAGGAAGCTTACGTCCAATACCTGTGGTTATGAAGAAGAGTCGAAGAGGATTAGGTTTTTCGATGGAAGCATTATGGAAAAAGTATGGAAAAGTTGTTGCTAAAAGGTCGATCTCGTTGAGTTCAAAGATTGACTTTATATCTCAAGGATTTGTGAATGTCATAGAGCAAGCGGAGAAGAATCGTCAAGAGGCTATTAGGCTGTAGGAGGAAGAGATTTTCGGGGATAGTGTTGATGGTTTGTTTGTGGGAGGAATTTTTGAAGGACATAGGATGAATTTTTTGGAGGGAATCCATCCATGCCTCCCTAGCGAGACTCTGAGGTACTGGACTATAGAAGATTTACCTATAATATTTAAAACAAAGTAATGCCATGAACCACCCTATACTTTTGCCCGCGAGTGTAGAGAATTTTTTGTAAAGGGCTTTTACATATTTTCGCTAGCAAATAAAGATGTTTCTTTTGTTATCAAATGGAAAATATTTTCTTTTCTTTTATTCATTCATTTATTCATATTTTCATTCCTTTATTATTCCTTTCCAAATATATAAGTTTTCTTTGCAGGTTCCCAATCAATAATTGCATGAGTGATTCTATGCCTAATCCCAAAATAGATTTGGAAAAGATCTATTGTCTAACAGAAATCAATGAGTGTGAAGATAATGCAGATTATGAGGTTCCTGAAGAACTACTAAGATTGGTAGAAAAAGAAGATAAACAGATCATGCCCTACAAAGAAGAAATAGAGATTCTGAATTTGGGTATTGAAGAATTGAAAAGAGAAGTAAAGATCGGGGCAACTTTCTAACCTAGGCCTAAGCAAAATTTGATTGATCTCTTGCAAGAATTCAAAGATGTTTTTGCATGGTCCTACCAAGATATGCCAGGCTTGAATTTTAACATCGTCGTGCACAAGTTGCCAATTAGACTAGAATGTAAGCCAGTACAGCGAAAGCTCAGAAGGTTGAGACCAGAAATGCTTTTAAAAATCAAAGAAAAAGTGCAAAAGCAAATTGATGCGGGATATTCGTGGTTCTCTTTTATGGATGATTTCTCGGATTGCAATCAGATCAAAATGAATCTGGAGGATCTGGAGAAGACAACCTTTACTATATTGTGGGGCACGTTTTGCTTCAAAGTCATGCCTTTCGGGGTGAAGAATGCTAGCTCAACGTATCAGAGAGCTATGGTAACATTGTTTCATGATATGATGCATAAAGAAATGGAAGTCTATGTGGATGATATGATAGCCAAGTCCTAAGGAGAAGATGAGCACGTTCAAAATTTGAAAAAGTTATTTTAGAGACCACGAAAGTATCAGTTGAAACTTAACCCTAACAAGTGTACCTTTGGGGTTACATCTGGCAAACTACTTGGTTTTTTGGTCAGCAGACGGGGCATCGAAAGTGATCCAGAATTTACCGCCTCCAAAAACACAAAACAAAGTTTGAGGTTTCCTTGGAAGATTGAATTATGTCTCTCACTTTATTTCTCAATTAACCGATAGATGCGATCCAATCTTTAAACTGTTGCGGAAGAATAATCCAGGCGAATTGGACGATGAATGCCAAGAAACATTGGACAAGATCAAACAATACTTGTCAAATGCACCGGTATTGATGGCACCTGTTCCTGGAAAACCGTTGATCATCTACTTGACGGTGTTCAAGAATTCCATGGGGTGTGTGCTGGGGCAACATGACGATACTGGAAAGAAAGAAAGAGAGATTTATTACCTGAGTAAGAAGCTCACCTAGTGTGAAGTATGATACCCGTTTATCAAGAAGATGTGTTGTGCTATTGTTTAGGTTAATCGTCGACTGAGGCAATATATGGTATACCACACCACGTGGTTAATATCAAAGCTTGATCCATTGAAGTTTTTGATGGAAGTACCAGCTCTGAATCGAAAATTAGCACGCTGACAGATGTTGTTGTCTGAATTTGACATATCGTATGTAAGCTAGAAAGCAATTAAAGGGAGTTTTATTGCTGATTTTCTCGCAACTAGAGCTTCGGAAGAGTATGAACCTCTGCACTTTGATTTTCTCGATGAGGACGTGATGACCATTTTTGTAGGAGAAGACGAGGAAATGAAAAGGTGAAGATTGTATTTCGATGGAGCAGTTAATGCCCTGGGACATGGAATCGGAGCTATGTTGATCTATCCAGATGGTATGTATTATCCTCTCACGAGTAAGGTGGAATTTCTATGCACTAATAATATGGCGGAGTATGAAGTGTGTGTCATGGGATTGAGGGATGTAATAGAAAGAAGGAAAAAACCTCTAAAGGTGTATGAAGATTCAACCCTGGTTATTTATCAGTTATGTGGAGAATGAGAGACCAAAGACGCAAAATTGATGCAATATCGGAAGTTGGTGTTGAAGCTGATCGAAGAGTTTGAGGAGATAACTTTTTCATACCTCCCTAGAGAAGACAACCAAATGGTGGATGCCTTAGCTACACTAGCTTCGGTATTCCAAGCAAATAAACCAGAGGATATGATACTGATCCGAATGCAAAGTTATGAAACGTATGCTCATTGCTGCAACATGGAAGATGAAGGTGGTAATCCTTGGTATTTTAATATTCTACAATACATCAAGTTCAAAGTTTATTCGTTTAAATAAGATGATAATGATAAGAGAACAATTAGAAGAATGGTTTTCGGTTATGTGTTGGATGCTGATATCCTATACAGGAAGAGCAAAGATCAAGTATTTCTGAAATGCGTCAATGCTCATGAGGCTAGAAGTATTCTTGAAGAAGTGCACGAGGGGATATGTGGTACGCATGCAAATGATTTCTCGATGGCACAAAAAATAATGAGATACGAGTATTACTGGTCCACTATGGAAGGAGATTGCATAGAGTATGCCAAGAAGTGACAAATGTCAGATTTATGCGGATAAAATCAATTCTCCGCTGGTACCATTACATTCTATGAATTCACCTTGGCCTTTTAGTTTATGGGAAATGGATGTAATTGGGTAGATTCATCCTAAGGCTTCGAGTGGGTATCGTTTCATCTTAGTGGCTATCGATTATTTCCCAAGTGGATAGAAGTTGCTTCTTATGCTAACATCACGAGGACAACTGTTTGCAAGTTCTTGAAGAAAGAAATCGTTTGTCGATATGGTTTACCAGAACGAATCATTACAAATAATGCTACCAATTTAAACAACAGAATGATTGGATAAATATGTGAGGAGTTCAAGATAATTCAACATAACTCTGTGGCACACTGACTGAAGATGAATGGTGAAGTCTAGGCAGCTCACAAAATATTAAGAAGATAATATCGAAGAGGACAGAAACATACAAAGACTGGCATGAAAGGCTTTCTTTTGCTTTGTTTGAGTATCTTACTTCGATGAGAACTTCTACCGGGGCAACGCCTTATTCTCTAGTATATAGAACTAAAGCAGTGTTACCGCCTGAAGTTGAGATTTCATCTCTTCGTGTATTATCAGAGGTAAAATTAGATGATGTAGAATGGGTACAGATTCACTTCGATCAGTTTAAATTGATTGAAGAAAAGCAGTTGAAAGCAATCTGCCATAGCCAAATGTATCAGAAGCAGATGATTTGAGCTTACGATAAGAAAGTTCGACCCCGAGAGTTCCGAGAGGGTGATCTAGTGCTTAAGAAGATCTTGCTGATACATCATGATTTTCATGGGAAATTGATGCCAAATTGGGAAGGGCCATATGTTGTCAAAACAACCTTTTTTGGGGGCGCAATGATCTTCACTGAAATGTACGGAAAAGAATTACACAAGCCTGTGAATTCCGATTCAGTTAAGAAGTATTACGCTTGAAGAATAAAAAGAAGAATAAAAATAAAAAGAGAAAAAGAAAAGAAAAGAAAATAAGGCGAAAAACCTAAAAGTAAAAAATGATGAAAATAAAGAAAGGAGGGGTCAAGATGAAAACTCGCAAATGGCGTCTCGATACCAAAGAAGGATTTGAGTCAAAAACCAGAAATGGCGACTCAAATGCATGACAGTAGGCATCCGAAAAGTTACACCTCTCAAGTATTTAGTTGTTCAGAAGGGGATTCATGTTTGCAAAAGTTGGATCCTCATTTGAAGAACTGTTAGACAAGCAAATCTATTCTAAATCTATACCTCGAGAAAAGGTCCAGATGATCGCATGAGATAGACGCTTGAGAATTTGCCTTTGTTTCTTGTTTTTCTACTTTAATTGGTTTGCCATGACCATTTGTAATTCAGTATTTTTTCTAAACGTATAAAAGATTTAGTACAATATTCATTTTCTCTTCTGAGCTTTCCTTTTTATTCGAAGCATTATGCTAGTGAACTAATGTAAATTAATAAATGCATAAAATCTCTTGTCATTGTTATGTTTTAAAAGTTACAAGTAAGATTTATTTTTCTAGATCAGGATAACGGAATTAAAGTGAATATGTTTAGATGATCAGACAAAACCCCAAAACAGTGGATGCGTTGGAAGGAAGTTTCCAAACAGTGGCTAAGATTAGTGTCAAGATTAATTCAAAAAATGAAAAGAGAAAAATTAAAAAAAAACAGTGGTTCAAAACAACTTTGTGAGAAAAACTATCATCAAAGGATGCCTCTTAATGTGAGATGAAGAATCAAGATATCACCAAGATGGCAGAAAGAAGATGAAAAAGCTAATTGGGCTCATCAAAATGATAATTGACTGATAATATGCGCCTTTCTGGGCAGTACTCATGCAACATAATAGAAATATCTGCATTAGGATCATATTAATAATGTATCATATTTCTGTTAAACAGGATTTAGAAACCTATGAAAAATTATTCAGAAAAAGAATAATCAAAACAACAACAACAATTCAAACTTTCATGGGATATGAGCAATTTCATAATAAGAACAGCCTTAGGTTCCATCACTTTTGGTCTAGAGAATTTCATAATGAGAAGAATAACTCCAGATTTCCCGGAGATGAGGAACTTCATAATAAGAAGAACAGTCTCGATTTTCGTCACTTGATAAGTTCGGAGAGTTTCACAATAAGAAGAAAAACTCTAAATTTCATAAAATATGAAGAATTTCGTAATGAGCAGAACAACCTCGGGTTTCATCATTTTTTGTCTGAAGAATTTCGTAATGAGAAGAATAGCTTCAGACCCTGGAGAATTTTGTAATGAGAAGAATAGCTTCAGGTTTCATGGGATACGAGGAATCTCGTAATGAGAAGAACAACCTTAGGTTCCATGACAGGTATTTTGCTTGAAGAATTTTGTAATGAGAAGAACAACTTCAAGCTTTGTTAGCGTAACAGAGGCCAAGAAGCTTAGACAAAATTCGTGACTTTTCAGTCTTTACTCGTCTCCTGCTCCACAACATTGAGCGAAGAGGGGCAGTTGTCATACCCAAATTTTGGCTAGGATCCTACGTAAATATATTAAGTAAATAATTCAAATAATAATAATAAAATTAAAAAATAAAAATTCAATAATAAAAAAAAAGAAAAAAGAAAAAGGGTGGATATTGAGGGTCGGTTACTAGGAGTTTTTTAATAGTGGGGAGTTGATCAGTTTAAAAAAACAAAGATAAGGGGGAGAACGAACTGATTTTTGGGGGGAAGAACGGAAGAGGATTTCACCATTCAAAAGCAATGTTTTTGTTTACTGGAACCAAGGTTAGTTTTGTTTTTGTTCTTTTCTATTTATTTCTTCATTCAAAAGCATGGATATAGGTTAGTTTTTTTAGAAAAGCAATGATTTCCAATGTTGTTTAGTTATTTGATAAGATTGATACTAATATAGTTGTTGATTTCGAAAGTTTAGGATAAATTAGGAGTTGTTTTAGGCAAAGTTGTTTGCATCCTAGTTTAAGTCTAGTCTCCGATGGGTTTTGAATAGAAAAAGGTTATGAATCTAGAAAGAATTTTGGTGTGTTTTGATGTTTAAATCTAAAAAATGAATTTCTGAGATATTTTAGGGTTTTTTAAGTTTTTTGGTGAGCTCACCGGTGTCAGAAACGGTCACCGGAGAGGAAACGGTGATAGCCTGAGGGTTTAGGTAGTGGACGGAGAACACTTAGAAGTCATCAAAGTAGAAATTCTTTTCATCAAAGTTCAATTAAACACACAAGTATCCTTCACGGTAAATTTCAAATCAAGCGGATCATTCTAACATCATCAATTGCATATTTCTCCAATTTAGGGACCAAAATATAAATCTTTCGAATTATAGGGACTTCTTCCAAATTGAATTAACCATCTTGAAATTAGATCAACTTTATGCATCCATGTGAAATTTCAGCTCAAAATAACATCTATAGATACCCTAATTGCACAAAGAAAGATATTCAGGACTAAAATGTAATTTCCAGTAACTATCAATTTCTAGCAGCCAAAGGTTTTCGAAACCTTTCATAAAGGTTTCTAAACTTTTTGTAAAAGGTTTCGAAACTTCCCTTAAGGTTTCGAAACTTTTCGCGTCCAGTAACTTTCCAGAATTGAAATTACCCGCAAGGTTTTGAAACTTTCCATAATATTTCAATTCATTTTCAGCTCATAATGCATCCATAATGTGCTCAACAAATGAACCGAAAGTCATGCCCAATGGCACCATTAATTTGAAGGCAAATAACCACATATATTCCAAATTCATTTTCCATGTTTTTCCTTAACAATGTATGTCTTTTTAAACCATGCATTTTCAGCAATTTTTTCAAGCATGCACCAATTCAAAATCATGTTTATGCATTTTCAAAAATCTCATTGTATTACCAACATCAATGTCTTTACCAAATGTAGCTGAAGCTCATTTTAATATATCAAAAACATTTACTTCACTTACTCTTGAACTATGGAAAGTTTTCACACTCTTCCATAGTCCCCAAAATAGAACCGTACCAATACGATTCGCTTTAAGTCCGAAAAACATTCACCGACAAACAAAACGAGCCTTCGCCGATGCTCCGATGGCAACGCCAATGCTGCAGTCACTTATGCATCTTCTTGCACTACCTCTACATCATTAAAAACAGAGCATATTCACATCATAACATGCTCAAACCACAAACCACATCAAACCTCCACAAAATTACCGAAAACTAAGCCGAAACGCATCCGAGCAATATCAGCCCAAAACCTAATGATTCTAACATCTAATCCACTTCAATTATGAACCAAAAACACATCTAAACCATCCTTATACCTCCAGAAACATTAAAACATCTAAAACAACCCCTAAAACAACTGAAAATCACCTTAAACAAAACCGATTGCATTATTCCGGGATTAAATTAATGTGCCATCAAATGAAGACTCAATTAATCATTTAATTGACATATCATCATAACTAAATCTATCTAATTTCAGCATTGAATGAGATCTAAAAAATTTCACAAAAACATTCACAAAATCATTAGATCTAACATTGAAAACATAGAATTAAGTTTTATTCAAAGATTAGCAAACTAATACTTAGGAATTTGAATAAAGAACCTTAGAAAAGAGTTAAAAATCCAGCTAATTACCTTTGAGATGATCTATTCACCCAAAAGATGAAGTTTCCTCTTCTTGATTCCTTGCCATTTGGTGTTGATTTGATAAAATTGATGGTTAGGTGTTGTAAAGAATGGAGAGATGATTAAAATGATATAATCTTTGTGGAAAAAGATGCAAAAATCAGCAAGGAATTGAAGAAAAGAGATGAAGAAAAATGAAGAGAAAATGAGAGAAAAAGATGAGAGAAAAAAGGTAGTTTTGTGAGAAAATGATTATCATCCTTAATTAAAATAATTAAAAAGCATTTTGGTGAATAAATCATTATTAAAAATTAAAATGGGTTTATGTCCCGCTAAAGATTCTAAGTTTAGCTTGCTTTTCAATTTAGTCACTAAAACTTCAAATTTTCAAAAATCACAAAATAAGTCCTCCAATTTTCTAAAAATTACAAATTGGTCACTTATGCATAATTAAGCATAATTAAAAATCAATATAAAGTCCAAATTACTTTCTTTTAATTTTGAAACATATTTTTAATATTTTTAAACCATATTCCAAAATTATTATTTTTCCTAATTAAAATATTCTTATTTTATTTTTTCCAGAATAATGAACCGGAGAATCCGGTTTGACCCGAATCAAATTCTCCTAACTAAAGCCTAACTAATAACCCCCAAAACGAGATGTTACAACTCTCCCCCTCTTAAAAAAATTTCGTCCTCGAAATTTTACCTGAAGCAAACAAGTGAGGAACTGCTCCTCCATACTTTTTTTTCCTTATCTCCCAAGTTACCTCCTCGACACCTTGGTGTTTACAATGCACTTTTGTATCTACATCCAAAATCCTCACTGGTTCCTTCTCATAACTCATATCCGTTCTTAACTCAATCTCCTCTACTAGAACAACATGAGAAGGATCTAAACCATACTTATGAAGCATTGTTACATTAAAAACATAATGCATTCAACTCAACTCCACCGGCAACCTCAACCGACAAACAACAGGACCAATTCGTTCTAACACCTCATTCAGCCCAAAGAAACGAGGACTCAACTTACCCTTACATCCAAACCTCACTAACTTCTTCTATGGGAAACCTTAAGAAACACTTTGTCTCCAACAACATACTCTATCACTCCACGCTTTAAATCGGCATAGGACTTTTGCCTATCCGAAGCTTCTTTAAGTTTAGCACAAACAAACTTAACCTTCTCATCCGTATCTTTTAAAACTCGAGGCAAAGAAACACACTTTTGCCCAACTTCTTTCTAACAAAAAGGTGTGCAACACCTATGCCCATATAAAGCCTCAAACGGTGCCATCTGTATACTCGCTTGGAGCTATTGTTATATACAAACTCTACCAAAGACAACTGTTTCTCCCAAGAACTTTGAAACTCAATGATACAACACCTTAATATATCCTCCAAAGTCTGAATAACACGTTCAGATTGGCCATCTGTCTGTGGATGATAAGCTATACTAAAGCTAAGCCTTGTACCCAAAGTAGTCTGCAAACTCCTCCAGAACTTTGATGTAAACCACGGATCTCTATCCGATATGATTAACTTAGGAACACTATACAACTTCATCACATCAGAAAACATACAACTCTACCAACTTATTCATAGAACACATTGTATGCACGACAAGAAAATGTGCACACTTTGAAAACCTATCAACAATAAACTATATAAAATCCTTCTTGGACTCCGTCATATCTTTCTTTAAACTAATCCAAAAGTACACAATTTTGAGATCTCTATACATCTTCACACTACCCGGATGCATAGCAAACGTACTAGTATGAGCTTCCGCCAAAATAGCTTGCCTCAACTCCTCATCATCCGGCACCACAATCCGACCTCTAAAACATAACACCTCATGCTCATCAAAATGATACTCGGTTGCTCTACCCTTAGCAATATCCTCAACAAAAGGTACCAACGTCTCATCCTCTAACTGTTTCACCTTCTCATCTCAACCAAGATAGGTTTTACTTACAACTCCACCACTCAACCACCTTCCTTTGAAATACTCAACTTAGCAAACATCACCCTCAACTCAACTGTCGTCTTACGGCTTAAAGATTCAGCCATCATATTAGCTTTTCCCGGATGGTATGCAACAGACAACCCACACTTACCCTCTTCAGACAACCAACAAATCCTTTCCTCACACCAAAGCAACAATGCACAACCCACCACACCATCTCAACCTTTACAGAAAACATAACTCAAAAGGAAACCTACTTTCTCTTACCTAAGATTAATAACCAACTCTTGATAACCGCAACGATTTCCATACCACCATCGTCGAACTAACCTGATTTCCGACATCTATCCCACATACCAAGTAACCAACTAAGCCTTTCACCAACCTCCACCCACACGATGATGCTCCACCAACAAGCTTCAAACTAACTTTGCACAAAAACTGTCAACACTGTCTCATGCAACTCCACTACCACCAACAAATTCATTATGAGTCATATTAACCATATCACAACATCACAACATATCATCCATTTACCTATGAATGATAAAACCCAATATCCAAACGGCAACCTATATCGGTCTTAAAAACTCTCAAATCTTAACATATTATAGATACACCACTCACACACCTTTCCCATGAGACTTAGAAAACCAAGAAAATCGTACTCAAACAAACGATTGGTCCAACAACCCTCATAAGAAAACTCCATACCATCCATAGAACTTACTACCAAACTTATGATGATTCTTTCCGACTTCATCCTTGGCACCTTTACTACTAATAATAATCCAATGAAAAATTGATACTCACTCTTACCTTATCAGTAAGATAAACATTTACATATAATTCAAACATAATCCAAACAAGTTCAGTCGAAAACACATGTTTCTCCACCTTCTACCACAACACTTACCACCAATCACACGGAAAAAGATTACCATAAGCCCCGATCAAGATACCATTCAATCTCGACACTTTTCGAAACAACCATGCGGCTAACATAACACAAAAAGATTCTCAACACAAAACTAAACCTTGCCAAGAACATATCCTTCACTAGACCCTCAACAAACACTTTGCCAACACTTTGCCCGATCAACTTTACCAAGGTAGAGTCCCGCTCATAACTCCACCATTTTATTAGGTCTCCCTATAGGTTAACTGAACATCTTCCCTCGTAACTCCACAACAACCCTGGATTACTCTACATAACAAACTCTCATTGCAAGCATCCTTATATAAGCCAAGTCATCTCCGGTTGCTAACATTCTACAAAACATATCATACAAGAAACTTACCAACTTTGTGTCAAACCCAACACCGTACTCATCTCCATGATAATACCTCCAACTTAAGGTTTAGCCACCATAACCAACTCAACACCATGGTTCAAACTTTAAAATCTACACATCATTAAGTGCCTTCACACTTAACCCAAAACTTTTTCCCATTATCAACTCATCGACAAACCAACTCCTACCTTAACTATACCACAACAAAATCCAAACTTGTAGAACTATTCCTTCCACTAGCTCCAACATCTCTTATTTTATAATCTTGCCAAAGTAGTAACCATATTGATGAAACGTCCACAAACATGAACCCACCGAACATAAACCCTCACAATACTTTTCGATAAAAGCAAACCCATAAAATTGAACAACCAATACAAACCATAAATTGTCCAGCAGTCCTCGATACACCACTTCAAACACCATCAAAAACTATCTTTACCGAGGTATAATCAACTTATCATCCTGTAAACCCAACATGTATACTTTCCTCCTTTATAGTACAACCAAACCTCTCAAGGTCACAACAATCTATGATTCAAACCCATGATACCATAACTCCCATACCAATATATATCTCATATTTTACTTCCATCCTGACCATACTAGATCGATCACAACCCCTGATCTAACTGCACGCTAACCACACTATAAAGAATTCCATGTAATTTCAAAAAAAAAAATTCATATCACTCAGAAAAACACCAACCCGCCTTGCTCTACAAAACATGTTGCAACCTTGTTACAACATCCAAATCCTAACTAGAAAGAATCCGCAAAACTCAGCCCTTCCTTTAGTAATGACCAACTCAAACTAACCATAACTCAGGGTATTTACCTCGGTTTCAAACATTCATAACTCTAAGATCAACCACTCATTCTTCATCCAAGACTATTTCCTAACCAAAAGGGTAGTTCGCCCACTACAATTCAGCTCAACATCACAAGGAAGTTCTTTCAACCTTTTTTTATCCACACCTTCACCTTAAAAGAACCAACCACACTCCACTTACACACTCAAGGAGATACTCGCAAGTGTGAACAAATGTATGTATGATTTCCTGTATGCCCTCATAAATGCCTATGCAAGTGCATGTGCATGTAAATGTAATTTCTAATATCATACTCAAGAATGCATGCATATCCGACATTATCTATAGATATATACATATATGTGCTCTTACTCTATGCATGATTATTGTTTACACTCACAAATAACATCCTCAACTCTAACAACTTCAACTATCAACTTGTTAACTACTCTTTAGTTAGATTAGCAACTGCTTCACCAGCTTCAGCAGTCCAAAATACATCCGACACAGCCCGAAAGAACGATGCAACATCCCTGAAATGACCTTCTTACATAACCGGAGGCACACTCACTAAAGAGGAAGAAATTACTCTTCCCTAGTATTTGTTTCATCATCAATCTTGACCACCAATGTTCATACCAATACTAGCTCGTGACTTACGTCTCATAAGCATATTCCAAAAACTTTAAACATGCAATTTAAAACATAATATTAAAACAGAATAAACTTACATTCGGGCAAGATCCAAGGGAAAACTAAGAGCATCTAAAAATATGTTGGCATTGGCAATGTGTAACCGATAACCCCAATTTAACCATCCTTACCCAAAGTAAAATCATCATGAATAGATTTTCACACATCAACAACATATCATGCTTAATCACACATATCATGATCAATCGCACATTTAAACACATAACTTAGCAATCCTACACATGCTTTAACCAACCAACTACACACTTTACAAACGTGGCTCTGATACCACCAAATATAACCCCCTTAGCTTGGCCTAGACGGAACCGACACTAATGGGTTACACAGGGAATATCAACCAAACTCGCGAAGGTTCAATTCGATAAACAATCCTAAAACCGTTATATATATTTTTATAGATGCATAATTATATTCCTATATGTCAATGTCTCATACAAGACATTAACGGAAACAATCCGATTATAAACAAACATCCGATTAAACACTTAAGTGAGTTAAGGACTAAAACGTAAAACTTTTAGATTCTAATAACAAAGTGGAAATTATTTTCATTAAAGTTCAATTAAACTCACAAGTATCCTTCACGGTAAATTTCAAATCAAGCAGATCATTCTAACAACATCAATTGCATATTTCTCCAATTTAGGGACCAAAATGTAAATCTTTCAGATTATAGGGACTTCTTCCAAATTGAATTAACCACCTTAAAATTAGATCAACTTTATGCATCCATGTGAAATTTCAGCTCAAAATAACATCTATAGATACCCCAACTGCACAAAGAAAGATATTGGCTTCTAGTGATCACTTGTTGTGAATCTTAAGTTCACCGAATACACGGATCCATTGTTAGAGACCATTAGTCTCGTCGTGACATAAAGTCACCATTGACATGACACCAAGTTACCATTAACATGACACGAAGTCATCATTGATATGACCCGAAGTCACCATTATAGCACTACCACGTATGATTGGACACATAGTCACCCTTGTTACGTGTAGGCGGCTCTACCACGCACAATTGGACACAAAGTCACCCTTGTTACGTGTAGGCAATATTCTTTATTCTCAATAATGTTTATAGTGCACTTAAGACAATCCTAATGACATGTCATTCGTATCGAATCTAAAGTTAGTGTCACTAAGCCAATATCATAATCAAATGTGCATGATAATTTGCTGCTCATAATGCATGTATAATATGTTCACAAATGAACCAATTGTCATGCCCAATGGCACCATCAATTTAAAGGCAAATAGCCACATAATATTCCAATTCATTTTCAGCTCATAATGCATCCATAATATGCTCAACAAATGAACCGAAAGTCATGCCCAATGGTACCTTTAATTTGAAGGCAAATAACCACATATATTCCAAATTCATTTTCCATGTTTTTTCTTAACAATGTATGTCTTTTTAAACCATGCATTTTCAGCAATTATCTCATACACGTACCAATTCAAAATCATGTTTATGCATTTTCAAAAATCTCATTGCATTACTAACATCAATGTCTTTACCGAATATAGCCGAAGCTCATTTTAATATATCAAAAACATTTACTTCACTTACTCTTGAACTATGAAAAGTTTCACACTCTTCTATAGTCCCCAAAACAGAATCGTACCAATACGATTCGCTTTAAGTCCGAAAAACACTCACCGACAAGCAAAACGAGCCTTCGTCGATGCTCTGATGGCAACATCAATACACCAGCCACTTATGCACCTTCTTGCACTACATCTACATCATTAAAAACAGAGCATATTCACATCATAACATGCTCAAACCAGCAACCACATCAAACCTCCACAAAATTATCGAAAACTAAGCTGAAACGCATCCGAACAACATCAGCCCAAAACTTAATGATTCTAACATCTAATCCACTTCAATTATGAACCAAAAACATATCTAAACCATTCTTATACCTCCAGCAACATTAAAACATCTAAAATAGCCCCTAAAACAACCGAAAATCACCTTAAAACAAAACCGATTGCATTATTCCGGGATTAAATTAATGTGTCATCAAATGAAGACTCAATTAATCATTTAATTGACATATCATCATAACTAAATCTATCTAATTTCAGCATTGAATGAGATCTAAAAAATTTCACAAAAACATTCACAAAATCATTAGATCTAACATTGAAAACATAGAATTAAGTTTTATTCAAAGATTAGCAAACTAATACTTAGGAATTTGAATAAAGAACCTTAGAAAAGAGTTAAAAATCCAGCTAATTACCTTTGAGATGATCTATTCACCCAAAAGATGAAGTTTCCTCTTCTTGATTCCTTGCCATTTGGTGTTGATTTGATAAAATTGATGGTTAGGTGTTGTAAAGAATGGAGAGATGATTAAAATGATGTAATCTTTGTGGAAAAAGATGCAAAAATCAGCAAGGAATTGAAGAAAAGAGATGAAGGAAAATGAAGAGAAAATGAGAGAAAAAGATGAGAGAAAAAAGGTAGTTTTGTGAGAAAATGATTATCATCCTTAATTAAAATAATTAAAAAGCATTTTGGTGAATAAATCATTATTAAAAATTAAAATGAGTTTATGTCCCTCTAAGGATTCTAAGTTTAGCTTGCTTTTCAATTTAGTCACTAAAACTTCAAATTTTCAAAAATCACAAAATAAGTCCTCCAATTTTCTAAAAATTACAAATTGATCACTTATTCATAATTAAGCATAATTAAAAATCAATATAAAGTCCAAATTACTTTCTTTTAATTTTGAAACATGTTTTCAATATTTTTAAACCATATTCCAAAATTATTATTTTCCTAATTAAAATATTCTTATTTTATTTTCCCCGGAATAATGAACCAGAGAACCCGATTCGACCTGAAACGAATTGTCCTAACTAAAGCCTAACTAATAACCCCAAAAACGGGATGTTACACTGTTTCTTGGGAGTGTTCTTCACGTTGTTCGTATTCATCAAAGACTATGAACACCATGCAAAAAGCATGTTGTTTTATCCAAAAATTCAAGAATTTTCTAGTTTTTAAGTGTTTTTCTAGAGAGATGGCAGAGAGAATTCGGGTAGAGAGAGAGTGAAATGAGAAAAATGAAAAAAATGGTTATAAGTAGAGTTTATATAGATTACCAAAACGATGTAGTTTTGAACATGTGAATTTTGCATTTTCTTAACAAAAGGAGAATTCACTTCCTTGGTCCTGAAAAGTTTGAAGTGTAATTCAATTTGGTCCCTAATTTCCTAAATATGGACCCAAACCTTTTATTTTTCATTCAATTAAGACCCAAATTGAACCCTAAACCAAATTTCTGTCATCTTAGACATTAATTAGGATTAATTTAATCTTTAAGCTTAGAAATAATTTAATTTAATCCTTAATTGAATTTAATTAAAATTTTTAAGTTTAAGATTAATTTAATTTAATTTAATTTAATCTAATCTAATGAAACCCCCTAATTGGATGTTTATCGATTTAATTCCTTGCTTTTTAATTTATGCCATGTAATCTCCCCTTGCTCCAATTTTAAT
This sequence comes from Abelmoschus esculentus, assembly GCA_035048815.1. NCBI lineage: Eukaryota > Viridiplantae > Streptophyta > Magnoliopsida > Malvales > Malvaceae > Abelmoschus > Abelmoschus esculentus. Next base: position 15,696,077 of record JAUCBN010000008.1, on the reverse strand, counting down.
TCCCGATATTTGTAATTCGAGCTCTTATGTCTCTAATAAAAGTAAATTAGTTTATTTATTTATTATTTTATTTATTTATTTGTTTATTTATGTATTTATTTTACTTATGATTTCACGTTTTTAAAGGCATGTAGTATATTTGTGTAGGATCACTTAATTTTTACATAAATTAATTAAATTAGAGTCTTTTTTAGGATTAGTTACTTTAATTAAACAATTATTTAAATAGGGAGATAATTTTGTAACGACGACATTTTAATCATATATTTCAGATACACTAAACGGTCGGTATTTTGACGTACCATGATGTTGACCTAAAGAGTGTACCCTAGTATCATATTGATGTGCCATCAAAACCTAGAAATCAACTCAATAAATTTAGGACTAGTGATGCGTATCAGATATACAGAATTTGTGCAAGTGAATACGTTGCAAGTAATAAGTGATAAGCATTATCGTGTATCATCTCCATAGGGATTGGTTTACTCAATAAGCCTTCTTTTGTCTTTTTGCTCTGAAAAAGAAATAAAATAAAAAAACAAGTAATTTTATTGTGATTGAACTAAATAAAGAAGTCTAAATAACAATAGAAAAATCAAATAAAGAAAGTGGCCAGGATCCAGTTGTGTTATATCGTGGATTGAATTGACTTATTTCTGTCCAATGCAATCACTCAACACTGCCTCGGTAGAATTGCAAATTACTACCTCGACAGTGATGAGCTTCGTCCGTCACGACAATCCCTTACTCTTGGATGGACTTTACCAAAGTTCGACAAAGTATCCTTAGATGACTCCGCTTATCCCTAAGTCGAAGTACTATTGATGACTAGTCCTTGATGATACCTCCTAGCATGAATCAATTATAATCTTCAACCAATCCCACACTTCTTTTAGCCGCTGAAACTTTAACCTATCTCTAGGCTGAGTTAGTGTTTCCCGATTAAAACACCTTACTTATTCCTTTCGTGAATCTAACTCTCCCGATATTAGACAAATGGATTACTTACAAATTTTTCTCCTAAGCTTGAATGTAAGAACAAAGAATGGTAAAAAATAAGCAAACCTTGATATTTTATTTCATTGAAACAAGGAACAAAGTTCAATATCTTCACACTAATACTCTACAACCTTCACCTAAGCCTAAAGAAAACTAAAATATAATGTAAAGGAAAGAAAACTAAAGATGAAGTCAACTAGGTCTAAGCTCTCTATGATCCGAATTATCTCTTATTCTCCTTGGAAAGTTGTGTCTTATATAGGCTTGGCCTAGGGCAAACCTTTCCTAAGTAGGAATACAACTTGGAGTAGGGAACAAGTCAAGTACATAAATAAAATATTTCCAAATTTATTCCAACTAGGATGCTTTCCTGTGTGGCATTTATCTTGTGCTTTCCACGTGCTATCCAGCTCCGATCTTTGGGCTTCTTGTCCAACAACGTTCTCCTTATTTTTCTCCTCAACTTACCTATAATATAGCTAATTTTCCCTTGTTGCTGCCTCGGCATCAGGTCCTGCCTAGGCCTCAATCGCTGTTCTGGCAATAGTTTTTCCTACAAAGATACAAAAATACAGTAAAACTTGTATTTTCTGTAAATATCAACTTTATAAACATAACCTCTAAATATCTCACATTAAGTATATGCATTGGTACAAGTAGGTATAGATTTGGTGATTATTGCCCATGAAAGGTGTAAAAAGTGATAGTGAGTTGAGCACTTATCACACCATCGAACTCCAATTATTGCTTGTCCTCAAGCAATATAAACCATCAATTTGCCAAACCTTATTCTCTCTTGGTCTTATGTTTTCATATATTCTCCCCACCATAACTATGCCTATTCTTTAGACTTAACCTTTTGGTTACTCAAGGGTTTACCTAGAAAACAAGCTATAAAATTTTGTGAGTGTGTGCATTTTTATGGACAAGTTTAATTAAAGGCCTTCTTAGAGGAACTCTAAGTTCAAGATAAATAGACTTGGATTTATTGTACTCCTCTTAAAACTACATTCTCTTGAGCCAATTTCGGGAACCTCAAAGATTGTGTTTTCTCAAAAATTACTTTCTTCCTTTTGTTATTCTTTTAAGCATACTAGAGTCAATATCGGGCACCTCTAGCATGAAGAAGAGTGATTCGTAGAGCCGATGATAGGCACCTTTAGTCATATTTCCAATAATCTAAGTCTTTATCACCTAAGTGTTGGGACCGCCGACACACCCCATGGCGCAGCGGAACAAAATTACGATGGTCTTTCCAGTGATCTATGTACGTTTAATCCTTAATTGGGAGGAAGAGACGCGATGACTTACATTGGTTTCCTTGACAAGCAGCAAAAGAACAACAATTGGATTTGTGACAATCACGATCGTTCGACAATTCGAATCTTTAGCCTCCACGAATATCGTCTCAGCTTCTACTCAGTTCACCCGGTTGATAAAGCAAAATCTCGGAAAACTATTTTTCATGATTCTAGGGTTTAAGAATTTAGAATTCTCTATTGTGGCTGCTAGACCAAAAGATCCTTTATATAGGTGTAACCCTAGGTATAAGAGTTTGATTCTGAGTTTGTTTAGAAAATAATTAATATTATTATTTCCTTAAATTTCAGAATCTATATTTAATTCGAATTTGAAAAGGGATATAACTAATTTAATTATATCATTTATATTGAAAATTCGGGATTAAATATAATCTACTTATAAATATATATTTTTTCTCATTTTCAACCATTGGGTGCGACCCTATAGGCTCATTGTAACGTTAGTTATAATATTAGAACAATTCTAATATTACAAACAATGAGTGACATCTAGCAATATATCATTGTCATCTAAGTTATAAGAGATCATGATTCGATGTATCATGTCCGTGACCAACTCTTTTAATGTATTATATCCTTTTGTTCTTTTATATATTTAATAGGCACAAGTCTTGGAATAGTCACACTTGTATAGCCTATTTTAATGTTTCTTGATATCTAGAGTGAACTACTTTTAATGAATAATTTGTGATATCTCATATCAACGTATTCAAGCATGGCCATGCATTTCTAGTCTCACTCAGTCAAGTGGCCTTTGATATTCCTATTATGTAGGAAGGACAAATCCTATCTTGATCATTCATATCTCACTACATACATTATAATATGTCCAATGTCAGTTTTTATAGTGTAACTAATTACGAGGCACGCTTAACTGCATCAAAACATAAAACAACATATATTGAGATAGTAATAATCTCAAGTCTAAGGATCATACATATAGTTGTCACTATGAGCAATATCGTGATCGTCACATAATAATCCAATATATATGCTCATAGTGGGTCAATCCAATATATGATTCTCTATTAATATATTCATGTATTAATTCTAACATCTCTATATCAATGATAATTTATTATCATCAATTAATCACATGTTAGTCTTAGGCATATTATTATTGTCCAAACCCATAATAATACTTGACTAAGGATATTTTAATAATAATACATATATTATTACATGGACCTTATTGTTTCTCAGTTTATGTTATGCATTGACACATATATCTGAAAACAACAATGACAATGCCTTTATTCAATAAAATTGGTAAATAAAAGTATCCTTACAATCATCATATGATTGGTCTTTGGGAATAATCTAACACTAAGTTCATTCAAAGAATTCCTATAATCCAACAAGTCCCAACAGTGATTTTAAGATCAACCTTGTAGCAAGCTTCTAAGTTTTCTTTCTTAAGTATCCTAAAATTAAGCCTTCTAAACAGTACCTAACCATAGTAAGGAGAAAGATTCTTGTTGTCTTAAAAAGAATAAACTAAGGCAATAATGATGAAAAGTATTGCAAAAGTATGGGCAATAATTCAAGTAAGGTGGTGAACATAGAATTTTTTTTAAAAAAATCACTTAAATACTCCATTTTCATGGCAAGGTCGCGGCAGTGGAATGCCTCGACAGTGGGTCTACACCCGAAACTTGAACCAAGCATTGTCCTTAATGCTTATATTTGGGGCACACAGTAGGCAATAAAATTTTGAAAGGAAACAAGTAAGGATGTATAAGAAAACAACATAAAAATTTAAAGGGACTCCAAAGAGCTGCTATCAATAATTAATTTTCTAGGTCGTCTCGCTGATTGCTTCCTCTTTGGTGATGGCAATGGCTGAGTTTTTGCTTGTCATGGTGGTTGGACTCCTGTTGGTGGTGTCCGTTGCATGGGAGTTTCCACTTCCTCTCCTTCTTCATCTTCGACAACTTCCTCGGTGACCATTACATCAATCCCTCCATCATTCTCTGTATCTGCCCAAGCATGGTGAATGCTTGGCCCTGCAGCGGTTGAACTTTGATGTACATAAACATCTATCTCAGCTGATAGACTGCTCATGATGATGGGGGATCTTGGGGGAGTTCTGAAGACTACCCTCCTCTTGGATGGTCGTCTGCTGGCAGATGATGTTGCGGTAGAGTCTATGGCCCTAGATGGGCTAGCAGCATGAAATTGTTGCTGAGGGCCAGTGGGGAAGAATGGCCTCGGTTCTCCAGGAGCTGGAGTTGTCTTTGTATCGAGTGCAGCCGTTACGAACATGTTTGTGGGGAATTCTGGAAACTACACCCGTTGGCTGGGAATATTCTGGAGCATCATCTGGTCAAGTGTGCTTTTGAAATCCCTCTGATACTCCATTTATCGTTGTTGTCGAAGATCTATAGCTGCCATCCTCTGGAGTATCTCCTGATAGGGGTCTGCTGCGGTAGTGGTATGGGCAGTGTCAGGCATGTCTGTCGTGTATTGGGCCCTGGCAGCTATGTTAGCAGTGAACTGTTGAAGAGTTTCCTAGACTGGCTCTGCTTGTGTGATTTGCATGATTTTGTGGCTGAAGTCTCTAGTCCATCCTCGTCTATGGGCTGTGAATTCATTCGTTTCTACCATCTATACACCTGTAGTAGTACAAATACTAGTAATTAAACAAGGGAAATATAAAGATCCTTTATCTTCCTTACCGCACTCGTATATCTTCTTTAAAATTATTTCTCCAATATTGATTCTTCGTTTTTTGACGATAGATTGAATGAGAACTAATCTCCTTCGGTCCACCGTGCTATTATGGGAGGTTGGGATGAGGCATCTCTTGACAAAGGTGTTCCAAAGCTTGGCCTCAGGCTTAAGATTTTGCCTTGCTACTGATCCTTTATGGGAACCGGTTTTCCAATGAGTATTCTCATAGAAAAGATCGTCTTTTATTAGCTCATAATCTTCAGTGGTGACATCCTCCATGAATACAGCATGGACATCATGTTCAAGTGTAAGGCCGTAAAATAGGTTGATTGTCTCAGCATCAAGCTTGACAGGCTTGCCTTGGCAGTGGACATAAAGAGAGTCCTTGCTCGGCCGTTGCGCATAGAATTCCCGCACGATATTGGCACTGGCCTGAATAGGTTATAGGAAAAAGATCTCCCAATCTTGATACTTGATCTGGTCGAACAAGTAATGTTCGATACCAAAATTTTCCTCATCAGAATGTTGGAACCCTTGTTCCTCCCATAGCTGCTGAGCAATGAAAGACCTATTGAAACGGTCTTCAACAGTGGTAGGTGCAAAGCGGTTGTAGGTGGCCATGAGTAAGTATTGGAGAGTTGAGGACCTTGTAGATTTTCTTGAGTAGTTCTGAAAATTATAAGAAAGCTTGGAAATAGAAAGAGAGTATTGTGAGAAAGATAATCGCAAATAAGTCTAAAGAAATCAAGAATGCAAGAGTGAATAGTTCAAGAGAAGGAAGGTGCTTGTATAGGCCTCGGCCTTGTAGCCGTTTAAACCATTAACCGTTTTATAGCCGTTTAACCTTTACTACCGTTTGCTTTTACTGCCGCAGCGGGAATCTTGGCAGACTGGTCGTTACACTATTTTACCCGTTGAGACTGCTGCGTCTCTAACACTGTTTTTTGCCCAGCAGCACCTTTCCTGCTATAAACTATTTCTCCTTTATTCTTGCTTATTTTCCTAAAAATTTAAAAAGATAAATAATTAAAGACAAATATAATAAAAAATATAATTCTAAACTAAACTAATCCTAATATAATAATAAATAAAGGGAAGAGATTATATCACTAGTGGAGTGCATGCAAATGCATCATCTCCTAAGGTGATTATCTCTTGTTGGCCATAATGATTCTTTAGATTTTGGCCATTCTCTTTGATTCATGTCCATCCTTTTTTGTATTGATCTTCACTGCACCCTGTATGTCTGGACAATGTGTTTGTCCTGTTGGTTTCCTCTACTTCTGGCTTAATCTCACTGTACAGTATTCTGTTGCAACAATCATAAATTTTTCTGTTAAATTTACTGCCAAGGCAACAACTGCTGAGGTAGGAAATTATTCTGCTTACATCTGAGGTGTGGAGGACTTTGCAATCTTCTGAATCATCATACCTTTTCAAATTATGGAAAGCATTGAGTTTGACTTGCTAGTCATTAACCCTCATTGTCAACTCTCCTTTTTCCACATCAATTAGTGTTCGTCCAGTGGCTAGGAAAGGTCTCCAAAGGATGATCGATGCATTGTAATCTGCTTCACAATCAAGGACAAGGAATTCAGCGAGAAAAATGAATTTACCACTCTTACCAGGATATCTTCGATCTTTCCTTCGGGTTGCACATACGATCTGTCCGCAAGTTGGATCATCACTGTTATGGGTTTACCCTTCCTAGTCCCAGCTTTTGGAATACAAACCTAGGCATCAAGTTGATGCTTGCTCCAAGGTGGCATAGGATCTTTCCTTCATAGTGGTTACCTATCGCACAAGATATGGTAAAGCATCCAGGATCCTTCAATTTTGGTGGCATGCGATTATGCAGTATTGCCATGCATCCTTCGGTAGTAGCCACTATTTCAAACTCACCAAGCCTCTTTCTCTTCGACACAATATCTTTAAAGAATTTAGCATAGTTAGGCATTTATTCAATTGTCTCTACAAATGGCAAGTTGATGTGGACTTGCTTTTAAAATATCTAAGAATATTTTGAATTGATGGCCTTGTTTTTGCTTTTTCAACCTCTGTGGGAAAGGTGGTGGTGGTCTTATCTCTTCCAGGGTCTCTTTAGTTTGGAATTTAATATCTAGCACCACTGATTCTTTTGTTGTCTCGTTAGCTTGTTGAGGTACTGTCGAGTGCTCTGCTGGGGCAGTGTTTTCTGCTGTGACATGATCAGTTTGTTCAGCACCCAAGTCCTCTTTGTCTAGTTCTTCTGGTGAGACTTTGTCTGCTGGTTTCCTACTTTCTTCTTCAGTTGTAGACCACTTCTAGTAGTGATGCTTTGCACTGTTCATGGCCTATTACCTTAACAACTTCAGTATTGCTAGGTAATTCTCCTTGTGGTCTAGTGTTTATGATTTAAAATATGCAGCGGGATAGATGCTGGTGGTGGTATGATGTTGGATAGATTTTTCCTTGGCACCATCCTAATCGCAATTGAATAGGCAAACACCTGCAAACGAAACGAATCTCTCCGGTGAATTGATGATATGTTGTTGTCCTAGGCACCCTCCTATTTGTAATTAGATAGGAAAACACCATAATCGGCTCTAACTCACCCTCCTAAATGCGATTGCTTAGGCAAGCGAGAGTGTGAAGATAATCTCTCTCATAAAAACTTGAAGTAGTTATGTGGAAGAAGACTTTTGATAAGAAAAATAGCAAATAAAATGGCCCAAGGCCAAGAGTTTTTATAACTCATAAATTCATATTATTCATGTTTTTACAATAGAAGAGGTTGTCCCCTTTTATAATCTAGAGGAGAACTTAGAATTGCCTAATAGATAGCTAATCAATCCCTAAATATCAGCATATAGATAGCTTAATAGAATAAATCCCCTAAAATCAGCTTATGGATAGCTAATTAAAAGGAATCTTAGGGAATAAAATAAAATATTAATAACAATGGTCAAAGATTTATAATCTAGCTTTGAATTAATTTATTTTAATGTCTAATTCATCCAAAAACTTTATATAGTTCCTTTTGGGATGAATTTTACAAAATACTATAATAATCTCGTATCCAGTTTTCTACATGCATAATCTTCAGTTAAACAAACATATTTTGAGCTCCCGATATCCAATTTATGCGTTTCAAGATGTGTTGAAAAGGTAACTGAATGACGGTCAATTTTTAAGAAGACAACTCTGCTAAAAAATGCACGAAACCTATCAAAAAAGACAACGCAAGTTTGCTGAATTTCTAGACTTTACCAACAAATTCAGATTTATGCTCAAGGTATATTACTTTAGCCCTCTCATACATGTATCAGTTTATGTTCTTGGCAAACTGTCCAACCTGAGTTTCCAGTGCCTTGATTGATGCTTCTTGGTTCTGTAACCTCATATCAGTTCTACTTATAAATGCATCTGTTATTTTGATGAAGTTATTATTCTCTGCCATGTATGATTCAATTTTCATCATAAAAGCTTTCAGAGAATTTTCCAGGGAACTTACAGGCTACGGCTGATGCATCTGCTGCTGCGGTATAGGCTGTTGTACCTGTTGCGGCGGTAGATGTTACAATTGTTACTGGAATCCTGAGGTTGAGTAGTTGGATTCAAGGCATTCTTTGGATTACTCCATGAAAAGTTTGGGTGCCTCTTCCATGAGGGGTTGTATGTGTTGGACATCATATTATTTCGGTTGTAGTTTCCAACATACAGGCTAGACTCTTTATTCTGCATACATTCAGAAGAATTATGGTTACATCCATATAAGTTGCAAAAAGAATCTATAGAATTAATCTCATGGGTATTGTGTTGTAGCTGTATATTTTGCACCATCTTGGTAAGAGAGGCTAATTGTGCTGCCACTGAATTGGATGTTTCTAATTCATTTATTGTGGCATGACGTCTTACTCCTCTTCGCCTAGATGTAGGAATTCAAAATCATTTTTTGCGAGTTTGTTCAGGATTTCAATAACTTCCTCAGGTGCTTTATCAAGGAGTGTTCCATTGGCCGAGGCATCTAACATCATCCTTGTCGGGGCATTGGTGGCATTGTAGAACATGGTCACTTGTGTCCACAAGGGGAATCCATACAAAGGACACTTGTCCAATAACATTCTCTAGCGCTCCCATGCCTCGTACAAAGGTTCATCATCAGCCTATCGAAAAGAGATAATTTCATTATGAATTCGATGATATAAATTTGTAGGATTAAAACGTGTAGTGAAATCATGGCACAATTCACTCCAAGATCCTATTGATCCTACTGAATGCTATTTAGCTAGGTTTTTGACCTATCCCTCAGTGAATAGGGGAACAATTTCAATCTTAAGGTTTTATTCCTACTTTGGAAAGTTTTGCCCTAGGCCAAGCCTATATAAACCATAGCTTATGTAGAGATGAGGTATCTCGAAATCAAGTGTTCATAGAATATCCTAAACTCCTCCATCTCCTCCTTAGGGTTTAGGTTAGTTTGTGGAGTAGTTATTGAAGAAAGTTTGTAATTTGTTTAGTTCTTATTAATGTAATTTCAGAATTCATAGTTTATTCTCTCTTGGTATTTACTCTTCTCGTATATGAGCTCGAAAGATAAGTATTTGAGAAAAACCCATTTGCCTAGCATCGTGAGGTGTAGGTTCACAAAATGAGAGAATACGGTCTTTGCTCATGGGCATTGACTAATCCGGTTGAGAGATTAACCACCCAGGATTTCTACGACTAATAAGACGCATGTGTTTGGTTGTTTTCCGCCCTTGAATCACGCCGGGAGATATTATCAAGACGTGAGTTTCAACAGTTTTTTTCGCTTAGGGATAAGGAAAAAGACATACAAGGATGCTTTGTCGAACTATGAGTTGTTGAATTATCGACAAGGCATAACCCCGCCTAGGCAGTTGCAGCGACCCTTAGTGCGACCCGACGAGGCCGTAGTTCAACCCTATTGCATTTTATGAATGAGGCAAATACATTCTGATTCTATACTACGAAGCACTCTAACCTACCCCACTTTTCCATCATTGATTTCTTGATCACTTATCTTTATCGCTTAAATTAGTTTTCTTAGTATAATTCAACTGTTCAATTTACTTGTGTTTTTAGTTTTCATAGTGCATTCATAAGAAGTATTGAAGTTGACACAGTCCCTATGGGTTCGACAACCTAAAATTTTAAAATTTGATAAAGGAGGAAATAATAGGACTCCGTAGCCTCCATCAGATTTGTCGCCGTTGCCGGGGACTGGCGCTTAATTTTACAAGTAATTATTTCTGCACCTTTTTAATTATTTTATTTTCATTAGTTTTAGTTTTATATTAACTCACAAGGCTTGTTTTGTGTATGACTAGGTCCAATCCGACTTTTGATCAATACCTTTACGATCCAGAAATCGAAAAAATAGCACAAGATCTGAAACGTAGCGCACGCTAAAGAATGAACGTAGAACCTGACCAACAAAACAATACGAGTATGAATGCCATCGCGAAAGACAACCGCTGTGCTTTTGTTGTTGTAGACCCAATAAACATCCCAAGACAAGAACGCGCACGAATCGTTCGAGATTATTTAGAGGAATATTTAGATGGATAAATCCTGCTTTCTGATGCCTAACATAGAGGCAGAGCATTTTGAATTAAAACCGGTTATGTTCAACATGATCAATACCCTAGGTCAGTTTGGGAGTTTGGCCAATGATGATACTCTGCAACATCTTAAATCCTTTCTAGAAATTTATAATTTGTTTAAGCTTTCGGGAGACTCAACCGACATCCTTAAGCTGAAATTATTCCCCTATTCACTGAGGGATAGGACAAAATCTTGGTTAAACAACCTCCAATCGAGATCGTTGAACTCATGGACAAAACTATGCCGAAGCTTCCTTGCCAGATTCAGTTAGAATAATATGACTGATAAACTCAGAATTTACATAATATCCTTTAGGCAAGACGAAGACGAATCAATGTATGAGGCTTAGGAAAGATATAAAGAATTATACAGAAAATGCCCCATGCATGGTCTGCCTGAGTGGACCCAAGTATCCATCTTCTATAATGAAGTTAACACCCCTACGAGGATGATGCTTGATGCTTCCGCCAATAGCACTGATGCGTGTAATAAAAGCGCAATTGAGTGTAAGTGTACACGTCGCCAAGTAATAAAGTGATAAGTATATCGTGTATCGTCTCCACAGGGATTGGTATACTTAACATGTCTCCCCTAGTTCCCTTGCTCCTGAAAAGAAAGTAAAAACACAAATAAGTTGATTTGTTTAGCTAACTAAATAATTAAATAACAAAACATAAAATAAAGGTTGAAGACGATATAGAGAAAGTGGGTAGGATCCAGATGTATCAATTAGTGGATTCAATTGATCTTCTTCTTGTCCAATACAATTACACAACACTGCTTCGACAGTACTACAGATATAGTCTCGGCAACATTGGTGTTCTCTGCCGCGACAATCTCTTGCTCTTTCGAAGAGGTATCAAAGCTCAGCAAAGTGTTCGTAGTTGACTCCGCTTATCTCTAAGTCAGAGTGTTGTTGATGATTGACTGGTCCTTAACGATACCTCTCGGCGTAAATCAACGATAACCACCAACTAATCCAACACTTCTTTTAGCTGTTGAAACTCTTAACCTATCTCTAGGCCGAGTTAGTGTCTAGAACACCGTACTTATCCCTTTCGTGAATCTATACCTCTCGATGCTAGATAAATAGATTACTTGCAAACTTCTCTCTCGGGCTTGAATGCAAGAACAAATAATGGCAATAGGATAAGCAAACTTTGATATTATTATTACATAAGAACAAAGAAACAAGAATCAATCTCCTCTCACTAATATCTACAACCTTCACCTATCCCTAAGAATTTTAGAACATGATATCATTAGGTACAATTCTTACGGAGAAGGGTTTATCTAAAAATTGGCTCCCCAAACAATATGGCCGGCTAGTGTATAAATAGTCTTAACCTAGGGCAAACCTTTCCTAAATAGACTTCAACTTTGTGTAAGGAACAAGTCTTCTTCAAGGGATCTGATATTTCCAAGTTTGCCACCATCTAAAAGGGTTTTCCCGCTTGGTCTTTGTCTTGGTTTTTTAGCGTGCTAGCCTGGTTCAATTAATTCGCTGCTTCTTCCAGAATGTTCTCTATATTTTTATCTTTCATTGTGCCTCCATTATTGGTGCTGCCACTCTAGATTCTGCCACGGCCTTGTCTTCTGCCTCGGCCTCAATACTGCTGCACAGATGCTTCGGCCCTGGATATTCCTGCATGTACAGAATATGTAATAATATTTGCATTCTCTATAAATATTGACTTTGTAAGTAGTGATAACGGAATATTCAATATTTGCGCAAAGAGTTCATAATTCGGTTCAAGTTGGTGTCTAATAGATGCATAAAGTACCATGAGAAGGGTAGTAAATAACTGGCTTTTAGGCACTCATCAAGCACCCTCTTAGACTGCCCACCCCATGAGAGTTTAGAAATTTTTGATAGGTTGGCAAAGAATGACTATCAACACCCAACCACCCGAAGAGGCATAAATAGCGAGGTATGACATCTTCTGATTTTGCAGATTCCATCCTAGCATAACTATCACACTTAACCAACATGGTCAAAGATCTGCATAAACCAAGCCACGTTTGGGAAGTAAAAGCAATCACCATTCTTTGCAAAACTTGCTGTGACAACTATGACTCGAAAGCATGCCTGCACAATCCACAATCTTCCTTCTATGCTGGAAACTTTAATAGGAACAATATGTCCAATAATTACAATTCATCATGGAGGAAGCACCCTAATTTCTCATGGAATAATCCTAATAATGCGCTTAACACGCAACATCAAACAGTGCAATCTACGGGATTCCAGTAAAACAATAGATTTGCTTAGCAGTAGATGCCGCATCAGACAACAGATGTTTAGACTCTAGAGAACATATTGCAAACCTTTATGGCTCAGATTGGTGTATACATTGCAAACACCAACAAGTTCATTCAAAGAGCCTACACCTTCATGGACAGAACAGAAATGAGGATGTAGAATAATTAAGTTGCTCTCAAGATGCTGGAAACTGCAGTAGGACAAATGGCACAACAGATGAAAAGCAGACCCATAAGAGGTCTCCCTAGCAATATTGAAGTCGCTAAAATTGGTCCTCATGAACAATGCAAAGCCATATCAACCAGAAGTGGATTACAACTAAAGGACCTCAAAATACATGCTACAACAGTAGGTAAGACCCCTAAAAGAGTAGCCCAAAAGAAGCTACTGATGAAACATCTAACGCAAAGGAACCAACAGACACTGCCGATGACACTGCCACAGTAGAAGATGTCATAGCCGCACCGCAAATAAGGTTCTAGTGCGATGAAAAGATTGAGGATCTGCGTTTACCACCATCTTTCCACAAAGGTTGAAACAACAAAAAACAAGAGTACCAGTTTAAAAAATTCCTAGACATACTTAAACAGGTATATATAAACATACCTTTGGTGGAGGCAATAAAACAAATGCCCAACTATGTCAAGTTCCTTAAGAATATTATTTCCAATAGGATAAAAATTGGGGAATTTGAAATAGTTGCCGCAATAGAAGGATGTGTGACAATACTGCACAATAAGGCCACGAATAAAAGAAAGGATCTTGGTAGTTTCACAATACCATGTTCTACCGGAGATCAATACGTGAGCAAGGCACTATGTAACTTAAGCGCCAACATAAATCTCATGCCTAAGTCAGTATTTAAGAAGCTAGGCATCGAGCAAGCAAAATCAACAACAATAATGCTACAACTGGCAGACCTCTATTACGTGTAACCAGAACGAAAAATTCAAGATATTCTGGTAAGGATGGATAAATTTATTTTTCCTGTTGACTCCTTAATTCTTGATTGTGAAGCAGATAAATATGCACCATTCATATTGGGAAGGCCATTCCTAGCCACGGGAAGAATATTGATCGATTGCGAGAAAGGCAAACTGGTCATAAGGGTTAATGACTAACAAGTAAAAAATTAATGTATTTAAAAATCTAAAGCATCAGGACAAACTAGATGAATGCCAAAGAATTAAATTAAAAGTGAGTTTAACTTTAACACAGAAATAGACTACCTGAACAAACCCTACCGAGGCAGTACTCCCCTTGAGTAATAATACATTAGAAAGAAACCACCTAACGAGGAGACAACAACCGGGACATCAGCTTCTCCTCCATCCAAAAAAGGGAAGATGGTTACTGCTAGAGTCCTAACATATTACACTCCTATAGTAACCTAAATTTCTATCTCCTTGTCCCTATTTACTTTTATGTTTTAGGAATTAATTTTTAGTTTTCAGTTTAGGAATTAGATTTTTAAAATTCTTGCAATTGAGTTTTTAAATTAATTTTAATATTTTTATAGTTTTTATTAATATTTTTTATAATTATTTAGGTATCAATAAAGAAGGAGAAGCCATGAAGCACATAAAATGGTCATGAAATCAAGCTCATCGTCCCATCTAAGAAACGACCAAGGCGGTTGGCCACACAAAAGCAAGTGACGGCAGGTTTACTGCTATAAGACTTCATCCCCCTCGTTTTATTTCATACTTCTTCATTATTGTCTTCCAAGTACAGTTTTTAGTTTCTTTCACAACAAACTCCACACAAACTAATGACCCTCATAATACAGAAGAGGCCAGACGCAACATATAAATATTGGTTTATCTTTTCCTTAACTCCTAATTTTTATCTTATCTTTTATTGTTGCCTTGTGTTCAGATACATGAATTAAGGAAAATGGATCCCTCGAGTTTAGGGGAGTATTGATCCTATTTTTTAACTTATAAATATTTGTCATGTATGAAAATTATTCGGATTATCCTACTACCGCCTTAAGTTCTATCTTTATAGCAACTTCAATTTGATGCAAAATGCCCCAGCGAAAGGTTACCTCGGAAAAAGGTTGCTTCGACGGAGGTTGCCTAGGCAGCAAAAAGTCAGTCTTGAGAACTGTATAGCTGAGTTCTTAAGAATGGTCCCCATCAACAAAAAGACCACACAAGAAGACTTTGACACCTTTACTTGGAGTCACAACTCTAATAACTAAAAAGGCCCACTAAAGGCAACAGAAAAATTTCTTCCTGAAATACAAACAGGATAGAAAATAATTTCTACCAAGAAACTCACTGCCAGTTCAATTCGGGTAGCACAATAGCCACCCAAGACCCATCGAAAGCTCCTCATTAGCAGCGATTCGAAGGATTCCTTTGCATCCTCTAGTTTTTAAAGGCGGTAGTCTTTTATGAATTTTCTCTTATTTTGTTATATCTTGGCTTATATATATTGTGCTCTTATCTATTTCATATACATGCATTGAGGATAATGCATACCTCAAGTTTGGGGAAGTATTGATCCTATTGTAAGGTGAAAATTCTGCTATGTATGAAAATATTTGAATTATCTAATTACTGTCGTAATTTCTTTCTTTACAGTAATTACAGTTTCATGCAATTTTTTTTAAGTTTGTTGAATTTTATTAAAACTGCACCGGAAGCAATATGTTCTCCAACCGTCGCAATAGTATGCATCATTCACCAAACTTGAAATCAAAAAGCTCTTTGAGGATTGGTACTTAGGATTAGACTATGAGCCTGAAAATACATGAACACTGCTAGTCTTAGTTGATTTTAAAAGTTCTTTTCTTTGAAAAGCAATAAGGACTTAGGTTTAGATTTCAACTAGAGGTGCATATCACCGACTCTAGTAAAAGTTCATAGAGGTGACCATCACTGGCTCTAGGATTTAACTTTTTTCCCACTTACTAGAGTTACCCGAACTGGATCTAGTAGGAGTAGTTAAATACTTGAGGTGCCCGAAACTGGCTCAAGTAATATAAGTATATAACGATATATATTTATATACCAATTAGGGAAAAAGAAAGAAAAATAATTGAAGAAAAATCTATATCGGAAGTCTTGAGCTAGAAATAGGATTAGAACTTAAAAAAATCATCTTTGACACAACTATGCACACACTCACCAAGACTCATAGTTCAGTTCCGAGGAATTCCTAAAACCTAGAAGAGGTCAAGTCAAAAAAGGAATTTTGTCGCGGTAGGCAGGACGGTATATTACTTTAAAATACCATACTTAAAAATTATCCTTTGCATTGCTTGAGGACAAGCAATAGTTTGAGTTTAGGGGGTGTGATGAGTACTCAAAATTACTCATTTTTATATCATTTTCCCACTCGATTATTGCTAATAATAGACAGATTTAACGACAATATTGGATAAATCTGCTTATTTTCCATTTTCCAACATCTCAATACGGATTTCATGAATTTATCTACTTTTGGCATAAAACTAGTACGATTAATGTTTTTTTTTCTTTTAGACAAGAAACTACCAAACTGGAATGCTAGATAGCACAATGGATGCTGGAAACCGAAGCTGAATTGCAGATGAGCACCCACTTCGGCAGCACTTTGGAGGCCGCAGCACCACCTGAAGAGCAAATATTGATATGATAGGCGATCTGAAGAGAAAAGTAAGGTAGACGTTTTAAGATAAACGACATAGAAATCGGAGCTAGAAAAGGCAGGAAAAGTCAAGGTCAAAGGCCATATGGGAAAAGAGTCCTTATCGGAATAAACTAGGAAATAAAATAAAGATCTTTTATTTATGTACTTAACCTTTGTTTTACTCTAAGTTTTATTCCTACTTTAGAAAGGTTTACCCTAGGCCAAGCCTATATAAACCATAGCTTATGTTGAGAGGAGGTATCTCGAAATCAAGTGTTCATAGAAAATCCTAAACTCCTCCATTGCTTCCTTGGGGCTTAGGATGGTTTGTAGAGTAGTTGTGGAAGAAAGTTTGTAATTTGTTTAGTTTTTATTAATACAATTTCAGAATTTATAGTTCATTCTCTCTTAGTTTTTACTCTTCTCGCATAAGAGCTCGAAAGATAAGTATGTGAGAAAAACCCATTTGCCTAGCATCGGGAGGTATAGGTTCATGAAACGAGAGAATACAGTCTTTACTCATGGGCATTGACTAATCTGGTTGAGAGATTAATCTCCCAGATTTCAGCGACTAATAAGACGCATGTGTTTCGTTGTTGTCCGCCTTTGATTCATGCCGGGAGGTATTATCAAGACATGGGTTTCAACAGTTCTCTTTGCTTAGGGATAAGGAAGAAGACATACAAGGATGCTTTGTCGAACTATGAGTTGTTGAATTATAGACAAGGCATAACCCCGCCTAGGCAACTACGGTGACCCTCAGTGTGACCCACCGAGGCGGTAATTCAACCCTATTGTATTATAAGAACGAGATAATTATATTTTGATTCTATACTACGAAGCACTCTAACCTGCCCCACTTTTTCATCCTTGATTTCTTGATCACTTATCTTTATCGCTTAAATTAGTTTTCTTAGTATAATTTAACTCTTCAATTTACTTGTGTTTTTAGTTTTCATAGTGTAGTCATAAGAAGTAGCAAAGTGGACACAGTCCCTGTGGGTTCGACAATTATTATAATATGATAAAGGTGGAATTAACATGACTCCATAACCTCCATCAGCCACCTCAAACAACCAAAACTCACACTTACTGAACTTGGCATACAAACGCCTATCCCTCAAAACCTGAAGAACAAACCTTAGGTGATTATCATGCTCCTCCTCTGAGCGTGAATACACCAAGATGCCGTTGATGAACACAACCACAAATTGATCTAAGTACGACTGAAAGATCCGGTTCATCAAGTCCATAAAAGTTGTTGGTGAATTCATGAGCCCAAACGGCATTACTAAGAACTCATAATGCTCGTACCGCATCCTAAAAGTAGTATTTTGGACATCCTCTTCCACCACCTTTAACTGGTAGTAACCTGATCTCAAATCTATCTTTAAGAATATACGGGCACCCCTCAACTGATCAAAAAAGTCATCAATCCTCGGCAATGGATAACGGTTCTTGATCGTAACATTGTTGAGCTAACGATAGTCGATGCACATCCTCATCGATCCGTCCTTCTTCTAAACTAACAAAACGATACTTCTCACGATGACACACTCGGTCTAATAAAACCTCTCTCTAGTAACTCCTGGATCTGTTGTTTCAACTCTCTCATCTCTGTCAGTGCCATACAATAAGGTGCTATAGACACTGGTGCTGTACCCAGTAACACCTCTATACAAAACACTAACTCACAATTGGGAAGTAAATCGGGCAACTCTTCTGGAAACATATCAGGATACTCACAAACTATCCTCAAACTCCCCAACTGAGGGCTCTCTACCCTCACATCCATAACGTGAGCTAAGAAAGCCTCACAACTTTGTTGGATCAACCTCTGAGCTGACAAAGCCGATACAACATTCTGTAAACAAGGGTTTCTCTCACCCTCTTAACAAGCTTGAACCCATCTACAACATGGAGCTTCAAACTCTTTGACCTATACCAAGACTCGCATCGTGCTCGAACAACCAATCCATTCCTAGGATTGCATCAAACTCTTGGAAGGGTAAAACCATAAGGTCTGCAGGAAAGATCGAACCTTGTACTTCTATCGGACATCTCCGATAAACCTTATCCACTAAAGCATTCAAACCCAACCGACTTGTCACACGGACTCCTATTTCTAGATCCTCGACTGGCAAACCCCAACATTGAGATATCCCACTACGTATATAGGAGTGGGTAGACCTCGAGTCCACAAGAGTAAATATGGGAACTGAAAAAAAGATAAACGTACATGAGATTATATCGATAGCCGCATAGTCCTCCTGTGCCCTCACAACATACTGCCTAGCTTTTTCTCTCTCTGTGGATAGGAAGGTACTATCCGAGCCATGACTAGCCCGTTCACAGGTAAAACCTCAACCCCTCTGACTTGGATACCCAGTTCTCTGAACCTAATCCACTAACTCCCTAGCCTTCTCAAGATAGTCCTTCACTAGGTGCTCTGATGATCCACAATGATAACAAGATTTGAGAATGTTCCAACACTCTCCTTTGTGGTTCCGCCCACACTAAGGGCAAGCTTGAGCGCCCGAGCTCTGCTGAGAACTCTCCGGTCTCATCATCGGAGATGACGTAGACTGCCTCCTCCTCCAAGTCAACTTAAACCTGCGGTTTGATCTTGCACTCTTGATGAGTGCCTAAAAGTCCTATTTTTATATCATTTTCCCACTCGATTATTGCTAATAAAGACAGAATTAGAGGCGATAATAGATATTTCTGCGTATTTTTTATATTTCACCATCCAAATATGGATTTTATGAATTTATCTATTATTTGGCATAAAACAGATGCACTTGATGGTTTTCTTTCTTAGATAGGAAACTATATCATAGGAATTGACAAACGAGAAGATGGATGCTGGAAGCTAAAGCTGAAATGCAGAAAAGCACCCGCCTAGGCTGCATTTTGATGCCTCGGTAGCATTTTGAGGCTGCGGAAGTGCCAGGAAAACAAATATTGATATTATAGGCGATCTAAAGAGAATAATAAGGTGAACATTTTAAGACAAGTGGCACAGAAATCGGAGTTGGGAAAACACGAAAAGTCAAGGTCAAAGGCCACGCAAGAAAGCCTCTTAGTTAGAATAAACTTGGAAATATTTTATTTATGTACTTGACTTGTGTCCTACTCCAAGTTGTATTCCTACCTAAGAAAGGTTTACACTAGGCCAAGCCTATATAAACCATAGCCGCCCAAGAAAGAGAGATCATCAAATATCGGAGATTAGAGAATTCACCTTTAGAGCTGTAATTTCTTTTAGGCTTAGGTGAAAGTTGTAGAGTATTAGTGAGAAGGGATTAAACTTTGTTTCTTGTTTCAATGCAATAAAATATCAAAGTTTGCTTATTCTTTGCCATTCTTTGTTCTTACATTTAAGCTTGGGAGAGAGGTTTGTAAGTAATCCATTTATCTAATATCGGGAGAGTTAAATTCACGAAAGAAATAAATATGGTGTTTCAATCAGGAAATAGTAACTCGGCCTAGAGATAGGTTAGGGTTTCAGCGGCTAAGAAAAGTGTGAGATTGGTTGATGATTATAATTGATTCATGCCAAGAGGTATCATCAAGGACTGATCATCAACAGTACTTCTACTTAGCGATAAGCGGGGTCATCAAAGGATACTTTGCCGAATTTTGGTAAAGTCCACCTAAGAGCAAGGTATTGTCGCGACAGACGAAGCCCATCACTGTCGAGGTAGTAATCTGCAGTTTTGTCGAGGCAATGTTGTACGATTGCATTGGACAGAAATAAGTCAATTGAATCCACTATACAACACAATTGGATCCTTTCCACTTTCTTTATTTGATTTTTCTATTATTATTTAGACTTTTTTTTTAGTTTAACAAACCCCAAATTACTTGTGTTCTTTATTTTATTTTTTACAGAGCAAGAAGACAAAAGATGGCATATTGAGTAAACCAATCCATGTGGAGACGATACACGATTATACCGATCACTTTATTACTTGTGACGTGTTCACTTGCATAAATTATGCATATTTGATACGCATCAAGTTTTTGGCACCGTTGTCGGAGATTGACAACTAAATTTTGTTTTCTTTATTTTCTTGCACTACTATCTTAGGAAATTAGTTTAATTATTTTTTAGTTATTTTTCATAGAAAATAAGTTTAATTATATTTGAGTTATTGATAAGTGCTCAACTCATTATGACTTTTTATACCTTTCATGGGCAATAATCACCAATTCTATACCTACTTGGACCAATGCATATACTTAATATGATATATTTAGAGGTTATGCTTATAAAGATGATATTTATAGAAAAGGGCAAGCTTTACTGCATTTTTTATCTATGTAATAAGAAGTGTAACATCCCGGTTTTGGGGTTAGTAGTTTATGTGTTAGTTCAGGAGAATTCAATTTGGGTCGAATCGGGGTTTTCGGTTTATTATTCCGTGGAAAATTAAAATAATAATATTTTAATCAGACAAACAATAATTTTGTGAAATGATGTAGAAACATTAAAATGATGTTTTAAAATTAAAGGAATATAATTTGAACTTTAATTTGATTTTTAATTGAGCCGAATTTTACACTAGTAACTACATTGTAAATTTTGGAAAGATTTATAGGTTTTAATTTATGATTTTCAAAAATGGGCATTTTTAGTAACTAAATTGGAAAGCAAGCTATACTTAGAATCCTTAGAGGAACATAAATCCAATTTATTTTTAATTAATGATTTATCCACCAAAATGGTTTTTAATTAGTTTTATTTAAAGATGATAATTTCATTTTCTCTCTTAACCACTTATTTTCTCATCTTTTCTCCAATATTTTCTTTCCATTTTCTCTCCATCTTCTCCTCCAAATTCCTTCAATTACTTGTTGATTTCTTCATCATTTTCAATAAGATTTATTCAATTTTACTCATCTTTTCTTTATCTACAAAACCTATTCATCAATTTTGCAAAATCAACAACTATTTTCAAGGAAATCAAGGGAGGATTTCTAATCTTTTGGTGGACTAAATCTCAAAAGGTAATATGCTGATTTCTCATCATTTTATAAGGTTCTTTATTAAAATTCCTAAGTATTGGCTTGCTAATCAATAATTGAAACTTGATTTTATGTTTTTGATTCTAGATCTATGGATTTTATTGAGGTTTTTGTGAAATCTTTTTAGATCTCAATTAATGTTGTTATTAGGTTGAATTAATTATGATATTATATCAATTAAATGATTAATTGAGTCTTGAATTGATGGCATAATAATTTAATCCCGAAATAATATATCGGTAGTGTTTTAAGGTGTTTTCGGTGGTTTTAGGGGCTGTTTTAGGTGTTCTAATATTGCTGGAGGTATAAGGATGGCTTAGATGTGGTTTTGGTTCATAATTGAAGTGGATTAGATATTATAATCATTAGGTTTTAGGCTGATGTTGTTTGGTTGCGTTTCGGCTTAGTTTTCGGTTTTTTAGGCTAAGTTTTTGGTAGTTTTGTGGTGATCGGATGTGGCTGCTATTTTGAGCATGTTGTGATGTGAATATGCTCTTTCTTAATGTTGTAGAAGAGGTACAAGA
The DNA here is from genome assembly GCA_035048815.1 of Abelmoschus esculentus. Taxonomy (NCBI): domain Eukaryota; kingdom Viridiplantae; phylum Streptophyta; class Magnoliopsida; order Malvales; family Malvaceae; genus Abelmoschus; species Abelmoschus esculentus. The sequence continues at coordinate 15,674,037 of JAUCBN010000008.1, read as the reverse complement.
AGGAGCATAAGTGGCTGGTGCGTTGGCGCTGTCATCGGAGTGTCAGCGAAGGCTCGTTTTGCTCGTCGATGAGTGATTTCGAATTATAAGTGAATCACATTGGTTTGGTTCTATTTTGGGGACTATGGGATAGTGGGAAAACTTTTCATAGTTCAAGAGTAAGTGATTTTAATGGTGTTGATGCATTACTTCAAGTTTCGGCTATTTTGGTAATGGCATACGTGTGAAAAATATTGCAATATGATTTTGAAATAACATATCTTGAATTTTGTAATGATGTATGTATATGTTAATTGCTGAAAATGCATGGTTTATAAAGGCATTCATGGCTTTTGTAAGCATGAAAAGATTTAGAATATGATGAGGTTATTTGCCCTATGTTGATAAAGCCGTTGAGCATGATTTATGGTTCACATGATGAACATGATATGAGTCCATTATGAGCAACAAGTTAACATGCATGATTGGAAATGATATTGGCTTAGTGACACTAACTTTAGATTCGAATACAAATGACATATCATTAGGATTGAGTGCACTATAAAAATAAACAGAATAATGATGATGCTTACACGTAAACAAGGGTAACTTTGTGTCCGACCGTGCGTGTAGAGCTTGCCTATATGTAAACAAGGGTGACTTTGTGTCCGACCGTACATATAGTTGACCCATATTGGTGTGTTTCTGTGTAATGCTATAATTGATGCATGTAAACACACGTATACGTGCAAGTATACACAGTCATGCAAGTAATAATAGGGTGAGTATCGTTTCCACGAGGATCTAGATTAAAGTGTGCAGTCAAATTTGTCAAGGCAAAAAGGGTTTTCACTAAAAAGAAAACAAAAGATAAAAATAAAAAACAAGAAAATGGATATGTACGATGAAGGTGTAAGATGGGGATGCTATGACAATTCTAAAGTGCAAGCAACTAAAATATGCCAAAGCAAAAAAGAATGGATGATGATGGCAAGGTGGATGTATGAAGGTGGTATGTGAGTGTATTGCGGAGTGATTGCAAGATAGCAAGTAAAGTAAAGAAAGAAAGTTGTAAAAGCGAGGGCAAAAGCATGCAAAAACACGTTAAACAATATATTTTACTTCTCCTCTATTGATAAACTCTCTAGAGTATGACTGATGGTGGTTTCTATGGTTTCCTACCCCTTACCCCTACCTAACATATAGCTACTAAGGTGTATTGTAACCCCCTTAGCACGGCCTAGATGCAACCGACACTAATGGGTTACACTGGGAATATCAAACCAAATCCGCGAAGGTACGATTCGATAAACAACCCTTAAACTGTTATATTTTTTTTCTTCAAGATGTATAATTGTACTCCTACATGTCAAGGTCTCATACAAGGCATTAACGGAGACAATCTGATCATAAACAAATATCCGATTAAACACTTGAGTAAATTAAGGACTAAAACATAAAACTTTTAAATTCTAATAACAAAGTAGAAATTCTTTTTATCAAAGTTCAATTAAACATACGAGTATCCCTCAAGGAAAAATTTAACTCAAACGGAGCATTCTAACTTCATCAATTACATGTTTCACTAATTTAGGGACCAAAATGTAAATCTTTCAAACTATAAGGATTTCTTCCAAATTGAGTTAGCCATCTTGAAACTAAATAAACTTTATGCATCCATGTGAAATTTCAGCTTGAAATAACATGTGTAGATATCCTAATTGAACCGAGAAAGATATTCGGGACTAAAATGTAATTTCCAGCAACTATCAAATTCTAGCAGCCAAAGGTTTCGAAACTTTTTGCATCCAGTAACTTTCCAAAATTGAAATTGCCCGCAAGGATTCAAAACCTTCTTGAAGGTTTCGAAACTGTTTGGTAAAGGTTTCGAAACTTTAGGTCTGGAACCAAAAAATTCCATCACACTAAGTGAACATCATCGTCTCAAACACAACCGTCAATCCCTATTAACTATATGCATTAATCCTAAGCATAAATAACGACATATAATACATGATTATCAACGTCAAGAACATCAAGCAAACTATAGGCATGCTCCCTAGAAAATGAAACATAGGACTTATTTCAGTATAAACCAATGTCAAGTTCACACTCCTCACATAGGTTGGGTTTACACATTGCCAAGCCTCAACTTATTTGTCAAAACATACCAAATTTGAAGTAACCTTTCCCCTTGGTTTCCTTGCTCCAATGTAGTCCCGAGTGCATTTATTTTTCTACAAGGATGAAAAGAGAGCTTTAGTAAACATGCTTAGTGAGGAATCTCTACACAAGATCATCAATGCATCTATTTAAAACCGTAAAGAAACTATAGTTTGTAATGCATCATTAAAAACATGCAAGATTAACATTCCACGTCCATGTCTATAACATCAATCACTGTCTTAAGTATGTTCAACATTATGAATACATTTCATGAATGATGCACAATGTTCTCTTTTAATCCATGTATGCATATTGGCTTCTAGTGATCACTTATTGTGAACCTTAAGTTCACCGAATACACGGATACATTGTTAGAGACCATTAGTCTCGTCATGACACAAAGTCACCATTGACATGACACGAACTCACCATTGACATGACCCGAAGTCACCATTATAACACTACCACGCACGATTGAACATATAGTCACCCTTGTTACGTGTAGGTGGCTCTACCACGCACGATTAGACACAAAGTCACCCTTGTTACGTGTAGGCAATATTCTTTATTCTCAATAATTCTTATAGTGCACTTAAGACAATCCTAATGACATACCATTCATATTCGAATCTAAAGTTAGTGTCACTAAGCCAATATCATATTCAAATGTGCATGATAATTTGCTGTTCATAATACATGCATAATATGTTCACAAATGAACCATATGTCATGCCTAACGACACCATCAATTTCAAGGCAAATAACCACATAATATTTCAATTCATTTTCAGCTCATAATGCATCCATAATGTTCTCAACAAATGAACCGAAAGTCATGCCTAATGGCACATTTAATTTGAAGGCAAATAACCACATATATTCCAAGTTCATTTTCCATGTTTTCCTTAACCATGTATGCCTTTTTAAACCATGCATTTTCAACAATTATCTAATGCATGCACCAATTCAAAATCATGTTTATGCATTTCCAAAAATCTCATTTCATTACCAACGTCAATGTCTTTACTGAATATAGCCGAAGCTCATGTTAATATATCTAAAACATTTACTTTACTTACTCTTGAACTATGGAAAGTTTTCACACTCTTCCATAGTCCCCAAAATAGAACCGTACTAATGCGATTCGCTTTAAGTCCGAAAAACACTCACTTACAAGTAAAACGAGCCTTCATCGATGCTCCGATGGCAACGCCAATGCACCAGCCACTTATGCATCTTCTTGCACTACCTCTACATCATTAAAAATAGAGCATATTCACATCATAACATCCTAAAACCAGCAGCCACATCAAACCTCCACAAAATTTCCGAAAACTTAGCCGAAAAGACCAAAAACTAAGCCGAAACGCATCCGAACAACATCAGCCCAAAACCTAATGATTCTAACCTCTAATCCACTTCAATTATGAACCAAAAATACATCTAAACCAATATTATACCTCCAGCAACATTAAAACATCTAAAACATCCCCTAAAACAATCGAAAATCACCTTAAAACAACACTTATTGCATTATTTCGAGATTAAATTAATGTGTCATCAATTGAAGACTCAATTAATCATTTAATTGACTTAATAACACAATTAAATTCATCTAATTACAGCATTGAATGAGATCTAAAAATATTTCACAAAAACATTCATAAAATCATTAGATCTAGCATTAAAAACATAAAATCAAGTTTCATTTAAAGATTAGCAAGCTAATACTTGGGAATTTCAATAAAGAACCTTAGAAAAAGAGTTAAAATTCAGCAAATTACCTTTAAGATCTATCCACCAAAAAGATGAAGTTTTATTTTCTTGATTCCTTACAAATTGATGTTGATTTGATAAAATTGATGGTTAGGTTTTGTAAAGAATGAAAAGATGATTAAAATGAAGTAATCTTTGTGGAAAAAGATGGAAAAATCAGCAAGGAATTGAATAAAATAGATGAAGGAAAATAGAGAGAAAAAGATGAGAGAAAAAAAGTAGTTAAGTGAGAAAATGATTATCATCCTTAATTAAACTAATTAAAAAGTATTTTGGTGAATAAATTATTATTAAAAATTAAATTGGGTTTATGGCCCTCTAAGGATTCTAAGTATAGCTTGCTTTCCAATTTAGTCACTAAAATTAACAATTTCTGAAAATTAAAATTAAATCCCTCATTGTTTTCCAAAAATTACAAATTTGTTACTTTATGCATAATTAAGCATAATTAAAAATCAATTTAAAGTTCAAATTATATCCTTTTAATTTTGAAACAGCTTTTTAATCTTTTTAAACCACATTCCACAATTATTACTTTTCTAATTAAAAATATTCTCATTTCATATTTCCTCAGAATAACGAACCGGAGAACTCGATTCGACCGAATCGAATTCTCCTAACTAAAGCCCAAACTACTAACCCTAAAATCGGGATGTTACAACTCTCCCCCTCTTAAGAAAATTTCGTCCTCGAAATTTTACCTGAAGCAAACAAGTGAGGAATTGCACCTCTATTCTTTTTTTTCCTTGTCTCCCAAGTTACCACTTCGACACTTCGGTGTTTCCATTGCACTTTAACCAAATCTATGGTCCTTTCTTGAAGAACTTTTGTATCCGCATCCAAAATCTTCAATGGTTCCGTCTCATAACTCATATCCTTTCTTAACTCAATCTCCTATAAAAGAACAACATGAGAAGGATCTGAACCATTCTTATGAAGCATCGATACATTAAAAACATAATGCATCCAACTCAACTCCAACGGCGACCTCAACCGATAAACAACAGGATCAATTCGCTCTAACACCTTATATGGTCCAATAAAACGAGGGCTCAATTTACTCCTACGTCCAAACCTCATCACCTTCTTCCACAGAGAACCTTAAGAATCACTTTATCCCCAACATCATACTCTATCTCTCTGTGTTTTAAATCGGCATAGGACTTCTGCCTATCCGAAGCTTCCTTAAGTTTAGCACAAATAAACTTAACCTTCTCATCCGTACCTTTTAAAACTTGAGGCAAAGGAACATACTTTTGCCCAACTTTTTTCCAACACAAAGGTATACAACACCTACGCCCGTATAAAGCCTCAAACAGTGTCATCTGTATACTCGCTTGGAGAAATTGTTATATGCAAACTCCATCAAAGGCAACTGTTTCCCTCAAGAACCTTGAAACTCAATGATGCAACACCTTAAAATATCCTCCAAAGTCTAAATAAAACGTTCAGACTGGCCATCTGTCAGAAGATGATAAGCAGTACTAAACTAAGCCTTGTACCCAAAGCAACCTACAAACTCTTCTCAAGACTTAGAGATAAAACGCGGATCTCTATCTGATATGATCAACTTAAGCACACTATGCAACTTAACCACCTCAGAAACATACAACTCTACCAACTTATCCATAGAACACGTTGTATGCACGGCAAGAAAATGTGCACACTTTGAAAACCTATCAACAATAACCCATATAAAATCCTTCTTAGACTCTGTCATATCTTTCTTTAATCAATCCAAAAGTACACACTTTTAAGATCTCTATACATCTTCACTCTACCCGGATGCATAGCAAACAAACTAGTATGTGCTTCTGCTAAAATAGCTTACCTCAACTCAACATCACCCGGTACCACAATCTGACCCCTAAACCACAACATCTCATCCTCATCAAAATGATACTCGGTTGGTCTACCCTCAGTAATATCCTCCATAAAAGGTACCAACATCTCATCCTTTAACTGTTTCACCTTATTATCTCAACCAAGATAGGTTTCACTTACAACTCCACCACTCAACCACCTTCCTTTGAAATACTCAACTTAGCAAACATCACCCTCAACTCATCTGCCGTCTTACGGCTTAAAGATTCAACCATCACATTAGCTTTCCTCGGATGGTATGCAACAGACAACCCACACTCCACTTGCACCCTCAAGGAGCTACTCGCAAGTGTGAACAAATGTATGCATGATTTCCTGTATGCCCTCATAAATGCCTACGTAAATGCATGTGCATGTAAATGCAATTTCTAATGTCATGCTCAAGAATGCATGCATGTCCTATATTATCTATAGATATATACATATATGTGCTCTTACTCTAAACATGATTATTGTTCACACTCACAAATAACATCCTCAATTCCAACAACTTCAACTACCATCCTATTGACAACTCCAAAGTTAGATTAGCAATAGCCGTACCAGCTTCAGCAGACTAAAACACACCCGAAAGAACGGTGCAACACCATAAACTAGCCTTCCTGCCTATCCGAAGGCACACTCACAGAGGAGGAAGAAATTACTCTTCCTAGCAGTCGTTTCATCCTCAATCTTGACCATCAATGTTCATACCAAAACTAGCTAGTGGTTTACGTCTCAGAAGCATATTCCAAAACTTTAAACATGCAGTTAAAACATAATATTGAAATAAAACAAACTTACATTCGGGCAAGATCCAAGGGAAAAATGAGAGCATCTAAAAATATGTTGGCATTGGCAATGTGTAACCGATAACCCAGTTTAACCATCATTACTCAAAGTACAATCATCATAAATAGATTTTCACACACCAACAACATATCATGCTCAATCACACATATCATGATCAATCGCACATTTAAACACACAACTTAGCAATCTTACACATGATTTAACCAACCAACTACACACTTTTCAAACCTGGCTCAGATACCACCAAATGTAACCCCCTTAGCACAGCCTAGACGGAACCGACACTAATGAGTTACACGGGGAATATCAAACCAAACCCGCGAAGGTCCGATTCGATAAACAACCCTAAAAACGTTATATTTTTTTCTTCTAGATGCATAATTGTATTCATACATGTCAAGGTCTCATAGAAGGCATTAATAGAGACAATCTGATCATAAACAAATATCCGATTAAACACTTAAGTAAATTAAAGACTAAAACGTAAAACTTTTAAATTCTAATAACAAAGTAGAAATTCTTTTCATCAAAGTTCAATTAAACATACGAGAATCCCTTACGGAAAATTTCAACTCAAACGGAGCATTCTAACTTCATCAATTGCTTGTTTCACTAATTTAGGGACCAAAATGTAAATCTTTCAAACTATAATGACTTCTTCCAAATTGAGTTAGCCATCTTGAAATTAAATAAACTTTATGCATCCATGTGAAATTTCAGCTAAAATAACATTTGTAGATGCCCTAATTGAACAAAGAAAGATATTCGAGACTAAAATGTAATTTCTAGCAACTATCAAATTCTAGCAGCCAAAGGTTTCGAAACCTTTCATAAAGGTTTCAGAACTTTTTGTAAAAGGTTTCGAAACTTTTTGCGTCCAGTAACTTTCCAGAATTGAAATTGCCCGCAAGGTTTCAAAACCTTCCTGAAGCTTTTTAAACTGTTTGGCAAAGGTTTCAAAACCTTCCCTAAGGTTTCGAAACATTAAGTTTGGAACCAAAAAATTCCATCATACTAAGTGAATATCATCGGCTCAAACACAACCGTCAATCCCTATTAACTATATGCATTAATCCTAAGCATAAATAGCAACATATAACACATGATTATCAACGTCAAGAACATCAAGCAAACTATAGGCATGCTACCTAGAACATGATTAAAAATATAACGACCATGCAAGTACATGCTTCAACAATCCAAACATCACCATAGTTCATCAATTAACAATCAAGCAACATAGGTCTTATTTAAATATAAACCAATGTAAAGTTCACACTCCTCACATAGGTTGGGTTTACACATTGCCAAACCCCAACTTATTTGTCAAAACATACCGAATTTGAAGTAACCTTTCCCCTTGGTTTCCTTGCTTTGAATGTTGTCCCGAGTGCCTTTATTTTTCTGCAAGGATGAAAAGAGAGCTTAAGCAAACATGCTTAGTGAGGAATCTCTACACAAGATTATCAATGCATCTATTTAAAACCGTAAAGAAACCATAGTTTGCAATGCATCATTAAAAACATGCATGATTAACATTCCACGTCCATGTCTATAACATCAATCACTGTCTTGAGTATGTTCAACATTATCAATACATTTCATAAATGATGCACAATGTTCTCTTTTAATCCATGTATGCATATTGGCTTCTAGTGATCACTTATTGTGAACCTTAAGTTCACCATATACACGGATCCATTGTTAGAGACCATTAGTCTCGCCATGACACAAAGTGACCATTAAAATGACACAAAGTCACCATTATAGCATTACCATGCACGATTAGACACATAGTCACCATTGTTACGTGTAGGCGGCTCTACCACGCACGATTAGACACAAAGTCACCCTTGTTACGTGTAAGCAATATTCTTTATTCTCAACAAAGTTTATAGTGCACTTAAGACAATCCTAATAACATTCCCTTAGTATTCGAATCTAAAGTTAGTGTCACTAAGCCAATATCATATTCAAATGTGCATGATAATTTGCTGCTCATAATGCATGCATAATATGTTCACAAATGAACCATATGTCATGCCTAACGGCACCATCAATTTCAAGGCAAATAACCACATAATATTCTAATTCATTTTCAGGTCATATTGCATCCATAATATGCTCAACAAATGAACCGAAAGTCATGCCCAATGGTACCTTTAATTTGAAGGCAAATAACCACATACATTCCAAGTTCATTTTCCATGTTTTCCTTAACCATGTATGCCTTTTTAAACCATGAATTTTCAACAATTATCTAATGCATGCACCAATTCAAAATCATGTTTATGCATTTCCAAAAATCTCATTCCATTACCAACAGCAATATCTTTACCGAATGTAGCCGAAGCTTATGTTAATATATCAAAAATATTTACTTTACTTACTCTTGAACTATGGAAAGTTTTCACACTCTTCCATAGTCCCAAAATAGAACCGTACCAATGTGATTCGCTTTAAGTCCGAAAAACACTCACCGACAAGCAAAACGAGCCTTCGTCGATGCTCCGATGGCAACGCCAATGCACCAGCCACTTATGCACCTTCTTGCACTACCTCTACATCATTAAAAACAGAGCATATTCACATCTTAACATGCTCAAACCAGCAACCACATCAAACCTCCACAAAATTACCGAAAACTTAGCCGAAAAGACCGAAAATTAAGCCGAAACGCATCCGAACAACATTAGCCCAAAACCTAATGATTCTAACATCTAATCCACTTCAATTATGACCAAAAATACATCTAAACCATCCTTATACCTCCAACAACATTAAAACATCTAAAATAGCCCCTAAAACAACCGAAAATCATCTTAAAACAACACCGATTGCATTATTCCGGGATTAAATTAATGTTCCATCAATTGAAGATTAAATTAATCATTTAATTGACTTAATAACATAATTAAATTCATCTAATTACAGCATTGAATGAGATCTAAAAAGATTTTACAAAAACATTCATAAAATCATTAGATCTAGCATTGAAAACATAAAATCAAGTTTCATTTAAAGATTAGCAAGCTAATATTTGGGAATTTCAATAAAGAACCTTAGAAAAAGAGTTAAAATTCAGCAAATTACCTTTGAGATCTATCCACCAAAAAGATGAAGTTTTCTCTTCTTGATTCCTTGCAAATTGGTGCTGATTTGATAAAATTGATGGTTAGGTTTTGTAAAGAATGAAAAGATGATTAAAATAAAGTAATCTTTGTGGAAAAAGATGGAAAATCAGCAAGGAATTGAAAAAAATAGATGAAGGAAAATGTAGAGAAAATGAGAGAAAAAGATGAGAGAAAAAAATGTAGTTAAGTGAGAAAATGATTATCATCTTTAATTAAACTAATTAAAAAGCATTTTGGTGAATAAATCATTATTAAAAATTAAATTGGGTTTATTGTCCTCTAAGGATTCTAAGTATAGCTTGTTTTCCAATTTAGTCACTAAAATTAACAATTTCCGAAAATTACAATTAAATCCTTCATTGTTTTCCAAAAATTACAAATTTGTCACTTATGCATAATTAAGCATAATTATAAATCAATTTAATGTTTTTTGAATAAACACTTGATTCTATGTTTTTAATATTAGATCTAATGTTTTTGTTATGCTTTTGTGAGATCTTTTTGGATCTTGTTTAATACCGGAAATTATATGATTTCAATCATGTTTTTATGATGATTTAATGGTTGATTGAGTCTTGATTTAGTATCACATTAATTTAATCCCGGAATAATGTAATCGGTGTAGTTTTAAGGTGCTTTTCGGTTGTTTTATGGGCTGTTTTAGAAGCTTAGATGTTGCTGGAGGTATAAGGATGGTTTGGATGTGTTTTTGGATCATATTTGAGATGGATTAGATGTTAGATTCGTTAGGTTTTGGGCTGATGTTGTTCGGATGCGTTTCGGCTTAGTTTTCGGTCTTTTCGGCTAAGTTTTTGGTAGTTCAATGGTGATCGGATATGGCTGTTGGTTTGAGCATGTTATGATGTGAGAATGCTCTGTTTTTAATGTTGTAGAGGAGGTACAAGAAGAAGCTTGATTGCTGGTGCATTTGGTGTGATCATCGGAAAGCGGCGAAAGCTCGTTTCGCTTGTTGGTGAGTGGTTTTCGGATTAAAAGCGCATTGCGTTTGGTACGTACTGTTTTTGGGGGCTATGGAAGAGTGTGAAAACCTTCCGTAGTTCAAGAGTAAGTGAAGTATTTGTTTTGTTAAACCGATGTGAATTTTGGCTACATTTTACAAAGGTATTATGTTGATAAAGCATGAGATTTATGGAAGTGCATGAGTATGTTTTGAATTGATGCATATATGAGAGATACTTGCTGGAAATGCATGATTTATTTAGCATCCATTATTATGGAGAATTATGAGAAATGTTTTGGATTACAACATGGTTATTTGCCTTATACTTGATGGTGTCTTTGGGTATGGCTTTTGGTTCATTTGTTGAACATTTTATGCATGCATTATGAGCAGCAAGTTATCATGCATATTTGATTATGATATTGGCTTAGTGACACTACTTTTGATTCGAATACGAATGACATCATTAGGATTGTTTAAGTGCACTATAATCAAAACAGAGAATACAGAATATTGCCTACACGCGTAACAAGGGGACTTTGTGTCTAATCGTGCGTGGTAGAGCCTCCTACACGTAACAAGGGTGACTATGTGTCCGATCATGCGTGGTACTGCTAAAGTTGACTTAGTGTCATGTTAAAGTTGACTTAGTGTCATGATGGGGACTCAGTGTCCTGACGGGACGAATGTCTCATAGATCCGTGTATTCGGTGAGCTCAAGGTTCACATTAAGTGTTCACTTCAAAGCCAATATACATACATGAAATCGAGGAGAGGTTTGAGCATCATTTATATATTGTTTTGATATGGTTATGAGAACTCAAGGATGCATATGTTTTAATGAAGTTGGACATGAAATTTTTAGCATGCATGAATTAACAAAGTATTGCAAATTATGTTTTCTTCATGGTTTTAAATAAATGCATTGATGCTTATTTGTGGAGCTTCCTCACTAAGCATGTTTGCTTAAGCTCTCTTTTCATCCATGTAGAGAAATAAAGGCACTTGGAGCTTCGTTCGAGGCAAGGAGACCAAGGGGAAAGATCACTTGAATTTTGGTATGTCTTTGGCAAATAAATTGGGCAAGGCAATGTGTAACACAATCTATGAGAGAAGTGAGGTTTTAGGCTTTGTTACATGCTGTACTAAGACCATCATTGTCGGTTAACAATTGTTGAACTTTTGTTATGTTTGAATAGGTGAAGCATGAGTTAGAATGTTTACTATGTTGCTATTCAATTTTAGGAAGCATGCCTATAGGATTTCTTGAGATATTTTCTAGTGTTATGAGGTGTAATTATATTGCTGGTGATTTCTAGGATTGTTGCATATAGTTTTGGTTTATTAAAGTGTATGCTTGGGCGGTTTAAATGAGCTTAACATGTCACACTCGAACCATGACACAGGGGGTATCGATACACCCTGAGGCTGTATCGATACCATTATGCCACTGGACGTGCAGGTATCGAACCAGGGTTCGGTACCAATATGCTACTGGAGTTACCTGTTCCGATACACTTTTTGGCCAGTATCAAAACAGATGACGTGTTCCGAAACATCCAAAGGTCTGTTTCGAAACATGTGACTTAAAAAGGGCAATTTGAGTGTTCTAAATGCATGAAACATAGGATTCAACTTAGTAAGTGTACATAGTGTATTTATGTGTACATTTTAGGAGATGTTGTGACACTTGATTTATGCTTTAACCCGAACACATGTCGTATGATTTTAAATGGATGAAATACTTAATGTACCATACTTTGTAATTAAGTTCAAGTATGCTTTTGATTGACTTACTTACAATGAATGAACTGCGTTGCCTCTGTCTTACTTATGTTAATCACACATAGGGAATTAATTATGTATCTAGGTAAGAGAAAAAAAGAGTTACGGTTTTAGGGTTGTTTATCGAATCGAACCTTCGCGGGTTTGGTTTGATATTCCCCGTGTGACCCATTAGTGCCGGTTTCGTCCAGGCCGGGCTAAGGGGGTTACACTTGTGCCTCTTACAAAGCTTAAATAATTACTAACAATGAGCAAAGCAAATATGCAAACACTTAGCATGCAATATATTAAATAGAAACAAAAGTTAATCATCCATAAAAGCTACCACCGAAACAAGGTTACATGGTGGAGCTAAATGTTAAGAGTAATCAACCACATTAATCTTAAACATCCAACATTAATCCTCATGAAAATATAACAAAATAAAGCAAAGAAAGAGGACTAGAAGACACCCTCGGTGTGCACCGCCATCGGCTCTTCAACCACCATGGTCGCCTTGGTGTGCTAGCCCCTCTCTAGTGCCTAGTACACCACTCCCTTCGAGTGCTATCAATGGAGGTCCCTTTGGCCGGAAGTTGGAGGAGAAAGGTGGGAGCTTTTCGTCACAAAGACCGTCGCAAAAGGTGCCTCTTTTTTGTGTTTTCTCTCCTGAAAAAGCTCTTCTTTTGTGTAGGTCACCATGTCTTTTCAAGAGGGTGAAAAACCCTAAAAGATGTGCAAAAATCCCTTTCTGCCCTCATTTTTGTCCTGACATTCCTGCAGGACTGACAGAGGTGACAGTGGTCCCCTACTAACTTGGAATGCACATAGGCCATATTCTCTGTGGTCCCCTATTGAGGTGGCTGTAGGCAGCTGTAGTGGTCCCGATCGGCTGTGGTAGCATCAGCTGACACTCTTATCAAAATATCTCTTTGTCGTTTAGCTCAGTCTAGGAGTTCTCTAGCTTTGCCATGGCATTTTCCTTTTGCCATCCTTCTGAGAATGCCATTACAAATTGCCTCAACTTCCGTTTTGCTTTACCTGCATAACACCACTAAAAAGAACTATCTTTCCCATTAAATAGAACCTATTACCATCTCAAAATGCCAAGGCATGTCTAAATGATTATATGAAATGTCATGAACCTAAATGCAACTAAATGATCTTATATGAGCCTAAGGACACTCAATAACGTAAGTATAAAGGCCTAAAATATAGCCTTTTTACGAAGTTATCACACCCCCAAACTTAAGCTATTGCTTGTCCCCAAGCAATGGATAGTAGCTAGCAGAGAAAGAATGTCATGACATTGTCAAAATCTAGGTAAGCAATAGGTCAGAGTTTCAGGCCTCAGAAAATATCATAGCATAAACATATAAGACTCGAAGAAATTGCATGAACTTTGCCCTAGGACCAGGTCGGATGCGAGTGCATGTTTGAGTGAGTAACTCATATGCACATGGAATTGCCATGGCATAGCGGAGTATCCCTCTATAGATATGTCCGGATATTTATTCTTAACTTCTAATACTAAACTATTGGGGGTTCTCTATTAATAACACAATTTACTAAAGCATGCTAAACTATTCAAGTTTACATTCTATAAAAATTTTCTAACTTGCCTAAACATGGAGAACATACACTCCTGTAACAATAAATTAAACACAAACAACCAAATCCTACGGCAAGTTCCATTCAAATCCCAAGTCATGCATATTCAATTCTATTTCAGGCCACATAAGTTATATCATCATCGGGCATCACTAACTATAACACTGAAAACTTTACCTAAACTTTCACAGATGTAATAGCATATTTCTACAACTATTGCTATCATGTACATCAAATAGAGTAAAGAACGATACCTCCCCCAAACTAGAGGAAAGCATTGTCCTCAATGCAACTAAAAAAATTAAACTATATTAAATGCAATGAAATGAAATGAAATGATATGTACCTTGGCTACTTGGGTGGTGTGGTGGCAATTTGGCGCTTCAACGGGGGTGGGCTAACATCAGGGTCAGTCTCAGCATCGGCTCCCCGTGATTTTGACTTACCAGCAGCTGAAGGTGGGGTGGGTTGTTTTCCCACTGACATTTTGAGTTTGCGCTTGGATTTCTTCCTCGTAGGAGAGGGCATAGTTGAATCCACTTGTGGGACTGCTGGTTGATGTTCTTCTTTTTGTGTGGGTGGTGCGGATGGGTCTTCAAAAAGTGGAAATGAAACTAGCTCCATGATCCTTTTTAGCAGTAGGGTCCAATTGATCTTGAGTCCGGGATTGCTCCTCTGAAAATGTCGTGGCATTTTTAGGAGTTTGTTCTTGAGTAGTTGATTGTGCTTCCTGGGCTTGTTCCTCGATCTCTGGATCTGTTAGTCGTGCCTCTTCAGACGGCTCAGCTGGTGATGGTACCTTATTTAGATCAGGTGCAACTCGCCTGGTAGGTGTTGAAGCAGTTGTAAATGTCGTGGCATTCCTTATTGCAGTGGGCAATATTGAGTCCGGGAATACAGGAAATTCTTGATCGAGTAGAGGAAATAGCTCTGCTAGGTAGGCTTTGATGACTTCGTCTTTTTCCTTCGTGTAGAGGAAAAATTCTTTGAGATCTTTGGACAAGTCATCCACTTTTGCCATGGTATTCTTGGATAGCTCCAGTGCCTCATCTTTGTAGAATGGAGCTCTTCCTCTAGCAGCAGTAGCATGTGAAGATTCCGGCTGCTCGTCTATGTTTCCCATCAAGGCGGTCACCTTCTTAGAGGTTAACCCTTTCCGAATGCTCATCTATGTTTCCCATCAAGACGGAGCCTGGATGAGCGGTAAACTTCTCCCAATAGGGTTGCGCCACCATATCTTTCACCTCTGGTCCCATCTCATCGGAGAGATTGAAGCCTAGCTCAAACAGAATTCTTCGATTATTGAAGCTCTTGAATCTTTCTTCTGCCTCTTGGTTCACAAAAACAGAAGGAGAGGTGATGCGGATCCTAAGGGTCTTGTGCGTACCATTTTTGAGTGAAAAGAAAGAAAAAAAAAGTGAGAAAGCTTAAAACTTTGCATTAATGGTGGAGGAGGTATTTTTCGGCTATGGAGGGTTTTGGGAAGAAGAATATGAAGAAGTGTAAAGGTAAAAAGGAAAATAATAAAGGTAAAACCTTTATTATCCTAGTGGGGGGGGTTTAGACGTGTGGAGGGGGTTGATTAGTGGGGATGTTGTCAATTTTTTAATAGGAGAGAGAGAGGGTTTGAGTTTGAAAATCAAATTAAAAATTGAAAAAGGTTCCTCCTTTGTTTTATCTTTTGCCGCCCAAAAGTTTTAGAGTAGGGTTTCCTACTTTTCTCTTTTTTTGTCCTTCAGCCATTTGCCTCCAAGGGTGTATGTTAACCTAAAAAAATTAAAGGAAAAGATTAAAATGGATTAAGCAAATAAAAGCAAATAAAAACAAACTTAAAAATTATTTATTCATGTACATGAGTAAACTGAAAGTGCCATGATATTTTAGTATGTCACGCATCTATCAAATATGTTGTAGGTTTATCTCGTATCAAGTGGGCTCCATTGTAAATCTTTAGATGCTGCCCATTAACTTTGAAAATAGTCTCATCGTCCGGATTCTTTATGTCTATAGATCCATGGGGGTACACATGGTGAATCACAAATGGCCCGGACCACCTCGATTCCAACTTCCCAGGGAAAAGCTACAGCCTTAAGTTGAATAGGAGCACTTGTTGTCCCGCATGAAAATGTCATGGCAAAATTGCTTGATCATGCCATTGTTTGGTTCGCTCCTTGTAGAGTTTAGTATTCTCATAAGCTTGGATCCTGAATTTCTCCATCTCATTCAACTCTAGAAGTCTTCTCTCACCATCTAAATCGACGTCCAAATTGAGTTTCTTGACTGCCCAATAAGCCCTATGCTCTAGTTCAACCGGTAGGTGACAAGCTTTGTAATAGATTAACTTTAATGCAGACATCCCTAGTGGGGTTTTGAAAGCTGTTCGGTACGCACATAACGCTTCGTCAAGCTTTGGTGACCAATCCTTCCTTCTCAAATTCACCACTTTTTCCAAAATTTACTTGATTTCACGGTTGAAAACCTCGTCTTGCCCATTGGTTTGGGGATGTTATGCCGTGGCAATTTTGTGTTGCACCCCATATATTTTTAATGCCTTGACAATTAACTTGTTCTCAAAATGGGTGCCTCCATCACTGATGATAGCCCTTGGCACACTAAATCTTATGAAAATGTGCTTATATAGAAATTTGAGCACTGTATTTGCATCGTTCCTTGGTGTTGCGATGGCTTCAACCCATTTAGACACGTATTCTACTGCCAAAAGGATGTATAAGTCTTCAAATGAGGATGAGAATGGTCCCATAAAGTCTACGCCCCATACGTCAAATAACTCAACCTCCAATATATTTTATTGTGGCATTTCATGCCGTCTGGAGATATTCCTAGTTTTCTAACATCGGTCGCAGGCTTGGTAAAGTGCCTGGGCATCTTTGAATAATGTAGGCCAATAAAAACCTGATTGGAGGACTTTTGTAGCTGTCCTCATCCCTCCAAAGTGACATCTACATGGGCCTTTATGACAGTGGTGCAGAATATCACGTTGCTCTTCTTCAGGCACACATCTTTGGATAATTTGATCAACACAATGCTTGAACAGGTTTGGTTCTTCCCAAAAATATGGCCGTGCATCGTGTCTGAATTTCTTCTTACCCTGGCTAGTCATGACAAAAGGCAAAACACCACTAACGAGAAAATTAGCAAGGTCAGCATACCACGAAATTGCCGTGGCATAAAGAATTTTCTCATCAGGAAATTCATCATGTATATTAATCTTGTCATGATATTCCAGGTTAACTTCTAGCCTAGAAATATGATCAACAACTTGGTTCTCGGTTCCCTTCCTACCTACCACTTCTAAATCAAATTCTTGCAACAACAGTATCCATCTAAAGAGCCTAGGTTTGGCATCCTTTTTAGTCAGTAAGTACTTAATTGCTGAGTGATCGGTGTGAACAATGACCTTAGTGTCTATCAAGTATGACCTAAACTTGTCAAATGCAAATACCATGGCAAGTAGCTCTTTCTCGGTGGTAGTATAGTTAAGTTGTGCATCATTTAAAGTACGGCTAGCATGATAAACAACATGAAAAATTTTACCTTGAGGCTGCCTCAAGATTGCTCCCACGGTGTAGTCGCTCGCGTCGCACATTAGCTCGAACGGTAGTATCCAATCTGGGGGAACAACGATTGGTGCAGTGATCAGGCTTTGCTTCAGATCTGTGAAGGCGCCATGACATTTTTGATCAAACACAAAAGGCTAGTTCTGCTGCAACAGCATGCACAAGAGCTTGGAGATCTTGGAGAAATCCTTGATGAATCTCTGGTAAAATCCCGCATGTCCAAGAAAACTTCTTATGCCCTTAACATTTTTTGGTGGTGATAGCTTCTCAATCACCTTGATCTTAGCACTTTCTACCTCAATACCTTTGTGTGAGATCTTATGGCCCAACACAATGCCTTCCGTCACCATGAAGTGACATTTCTCCCAATTCATCACAAGGTCAGCCTCTTCACATCGCTTCAGGACCTTTTGCTAAATTGCCAAGACATTTCTGGAAACTGTCTCCAGAAACGGAAAAGTCATCCATAAAAATTTCAAGAGAGTCTTCAACCATATCGGAGTAGATAGCTCGCATGCAGCGCTGGAAAGTTGTCGTGGCAGTACACAATCCAAAGGGCATACTTTAAAAAGCGTAAGTGCCATAAGGACAAGTGAAAGTAGTCTTATCTTGGTCCTCCGATGTGATAGCTATTTGATTATAACCCGAATATCCATCCAAGAAACAATAGTAAGCTTTGCCCGGTAAGCGATCTAACATTTAGTCGATCAAGGATAGAGGAAAGTGGTCCTTCTTCGTAGCCTTGTTGAGCTTACGATAGTCCATGCAAATACTCCATCCGATCACTACTCTCATCGGCAATAGCTCATTGTCCTCATTGCTCACCACGGTCATACCTCCTTTCTTTGGCACACACTAAATCAGGCTTACCCACAAACTGTCCAGCATTGGGTAAATAACTCCAGCGTCAAGCTATTTAATAATCTCCTTTATAACAACTTACTTCATGATGGGGTTGAGTCTACGCTGTGGCTCTACATATTTGCCATGGCAATCTTCCAAAAGTATCTTATGCATACAAATGGTAGGACTAATCTCCTTTAAGTCCGCCATGGTCCATCCTATCACTCGTTTATGTTGTGACAAAACAACGAGTAGACTTCTCTGTTGGTCAGAATTTAAGTTCGCAGAAATAATAACTGGCAGGGTCTCATTGTCACCCAAATAAGCATATTTCAAATGTTGTGGAAAATTTTTTAGCTCCAGCTTCGGTGAATCGAGTAATGAAGGCTTAGGAGGACTCAATTCATCGAAATCAAGAGGTTCAAAGCTTGAATTATTTCTAGCTATCAACATACTAGATTGATGCTCCTCCAATAAAGGTTCACTAGCTTCTTCCTCTTCTTCATTCGTGAGCTCTTCATACTCATTCAACTGTACGAAATTGTTGTAGCAAAATTGATCAGCTTCTGTAAATTGCTCATAATTCGCTTCCAAAATATTCCGGTATTCTTTAGATTCATCCATGTACTTGAGAGAATTATTGATTTTCACGGTCAATCTTTGATTTGCTACACGCATTGTGAGCTCACCCGTCTCACAATCATTGAGAATACGATCGGTTGCTAGGAATGGTCTCCCTAATATGACAGGTGTATTAGCATCAGCCTCACAATCAAGTATGAGGAAGTCGACTGAAAAAACGAACTTGTCCACCCACACTATGACATCTTCGATCTTCCCCTCAAGTCTCACATGGGAACGATCGGCTAGCTGCAAGATGACGGATGTCGGTTTTGCATCTCCCATGCCAAGATTCACAAAAATTGACTTGGGCATCAGATTAACACTCTATCCAAGATCACAAAGTGCTTTTCTAAAAAACTTTTCTCCAATGGCACAAGGAATAATAAAGTTGCTCGGGTCCTTTTTCTTTGATGGTAGATTATTCAAGGCAGAGCAATATTCTTTTGTCGTGGCAATTGTCTTGAACTTCTCCACTTACGCTTCTTCATGACTATCTCCTTCAAAAATTTAGCGTAAGTGGGCATCTGGTCAATTGACTCCAAGAGCAGGACATTTATGTACAGCTGATCTAGCTTGTCCACAAACTTTTTAAATTGAATTTTATCATTGTGCTTATTGAGCCTCTAGGGAAAGGGTGGTGGCGGTCTAACTTCTTCCACTGGTGGTGTAGGAACTGGTTTTGTCGTAGCATTTTTGCTCGTTCCTTCGACAGGTTCCTTTTTCAAACCTTCCTCCTGGTCCTTTTCCTCAAGATTTTGCTCAGGCATTTCTTCTTGCACAGGTTCTGGTAGGGAATCTTTAGACTTCTTCCCCCCAAACTTATTTTGCTGATTAATTTGAGTACCACTTCTGAGTGTGATTGTGCTGCAGTGTGATGAGTGCCTAAAAGGCAGATATTTACTACCCTTCTCATGGTACTTTATGCATCTATTATACACTAACTTGAACTGAATTATGAACTCTTTGCACAAATATTGGATATTCCGTTATCACTATTTACAAAGTTAATATTTATAGAGAATGCAGATATTATTACATATTGTGTACATACAGGAATATCCAGGGCCGAAGCAGTAGTGAAGCAATGTTAAGGCCGAGGCAAAAGACTAGGCCGCGGCAGAATCCATAGTGGCAGCACCAATAATGGAGGCCCAATGAAAGATAAAAATATAGAGAACATTCTGGAAGATGCAGCGCATTAATTGGACCAGGCTAGCGCACTAAAAGCCCAAGACAAAGACCAAGCGGGAAAACCCTTCTAGAAGGCGGCAAACTTGGAAATATCAGATGCCTTGAAGAAGACTTGTTCCTTACTCCAAGTTGAAGTCTATTTAGGAAAGGTTTCCCCTAGGTTAAGACT
Organism: Abelmoschus esculentus; assembly: GCA_035048815.1. Classification (NCBI taxonomy): domain Eukaryota; kingdom Viridiplantae; phylum Streptophyta; class Magnoliopsida; order Malvales; family Malvaceae; genus Abelmoschus; species Abelmoschus esculentus. The sequence continues at coordinate 15,653,565 of JAUCBN010000008.1, read as the reverse complement.
ATATATACACTAGCCGGCCACATTGTGTAGAGAGCTGATTTTTAGAGAAATCCTTCTCCCTAAGAATTGTACCTAACAACAATATGTTCTAAATTTCTTAGGGATAGGTGAAGGTTGTATATATTAGTGAGAGGAGATTGATTCTTGTTTCTTTTTTCTTATGCAATAATAATATCAAAGTTTGCTTATCTTATTGCCATTCTTTGTTCTTGCATTCAAGCTCGAGAGAGAAGTTTGGAAGTAATCTCTTTATCTAGCATCGAGAGGTGTAGATTCACGAAAAGGATAAGTACGGTGTTGTAGACACTAACTCGGCCTAGAGATAAGTTAAGAGTTTTAGCAGCTAAAAGAAGTGTTGGATTGGTTGGTGATTATCGTTGATTTACGCCGAGAGGTATCATCAAGGACCGGTCATCAACAACACTCTGACTTAGAGATGAGCAGAGTCAACTACGGACACTTTGCTGAGCTTTGATACCTCTGCCGAAGAGCAAGAGATTACCGTGGCAGAGAATACCAATGTTATCGAGGCTGTATCTGCAGTACTGTCGAAGCAGTGTTGTGTGATTGCATTGGACAAGAAGAAGATCAATTGAATCCACTAATTGACGTAGCTGGATCCTACCCACTTTCTCTATATCGTTCTCAACTTTTTATTTTAGGTTTTGTTATTTATTTATTTAGTTAGTTAAACAAATCAACTTATTTGTGTTTTTACTTTCTTTTTAGGAGCAATGGAACTAGGTGAGACATATTAAGTATCCCAATCCCTGTGGAGATGATACGCTATATACTTATCACTTTATTACTTGGCGACGTGTACACTTGCACTCAATTGCGCTTTTATTACACGCATCAAGTTTTTGGCGCCGTTGCCGGGGATTGGCAACTAAATTTTGTTTTTCTTCATTTTCTTGCTCTTTAACCATTCTTTATCTCACTTTAACTTTAATTATTTATTTTATTTTTTTATTAACTATGATTTATTTGGTTTATGACCAGAGCAAACCCGAGTGGTCCATTGTACAAGTTGGATCCTGAGATCGAACGCACAAGACACCTTCTGAGACGAAATCTATTCGAAGTTATGGATGATCCACCAAGAGGACAAATTCCACCTGTTGATCATAATGTACTGCCACCAGCAATGCCGCAGCAGACACTGCCACAACCATTGCCGAGGCAACCCACTATTAGAGACTATCTGGTGGAAGATCTAAACGTACTCAACCCTGGTGTAGTCACCCCAGAAACCGAAGCAACTCACTTTGAGCTCAAACACATGTTGAACATAATTGGACAATTTAGTTGGTCTGCTACTGAAGATGCAAGGCAGCATCTTAAATCTTTCATGGAAATATGCAACTCTTTCAAGATTCAAGGAGTTCATGAAGATATTTTACGATTAAAATTGTTCCCCTATTCACTTAGGGATAGGGCGAAAACCTGGTTGAATGGTATCCCCACAGGATCCATAGGATCTTGGGAGGAACTCTGCCGAGAAATCATTACAAGGTTTAATCTGAAAAATTTTTATGATCTTATCCGTAATGAAATCATATCATTCCGGCAAGATGAGGACGAACCAATGTATGAGGCATGGGAACACTACAGAGAACTGTTAAACAAATGTCCACTACATAGTTTTCCTTTGTGGATGCAAATCTCCATGTTTTATAATGCTACCAATGCCTCCACAAGGATGATGCTAAACGCTTCAGCGAATGGGACACTTTTGGATAGAGCACCCACGGAGGGCATTGAAATTCTGAACAAACTCGTAAGGAACGATTTCCACTTTCCCACATCAAGGCAAGGAGGAATAAGACGTCATGCCACAGCCCATGAATTAGATACATCCGGTTCAGTGGCAGCACAATTAGCTTCTCTGACCAAGATGGTTCAGAGTATGCAAGCCCATAGAAACATACATGAGGCTAAGGCAGTTAACTCATCGGATTACATGCAAGATGTGGAGACCAACCTATATGTTGGAAACTATAACAAAAACAATCAATTGATGTCCAACAATTACAACCCATCTTGGAAAAGACATTCGAACTTTTCATGGAGTAACCCTAACAATGCCTTAAATCCAATTAATCAAGCCGCTGGATTCCAGCATCAAAGCCAGAACCTACCACAGCAGAACACTCATCAGCCCATGCCAAAGAAGCAAGTACAACAACAGTCTCTGAATGCATTGGCAGATTCTCTCACAGCTTTTATGACAAAGACTGATGCTTACATGATCGAGAATAGCCGCTTCATGAAGCGTACTGATGACTTCATGAACCGAACCGAGATGAGACTGAAGAACCAGGAGGCTGTAATTAAATCTTTAAAAACCCAAGTTGGTCAATTTGCCCAACGACAAAACACTCGACCACCAGGGGGTTACCTAGCAATACTGAAGTTGCTAAGGTGTTAGGCCATGAGCAATGCAAGGTAATTACAACAAGAAGTGGCCTACAATTAAAAGATAAAGAAGGGACCTCAACCGATAGAGTCCAACCAGAAAAACAACATCATGAGGACTCAAAAGCTGAGCAGGACCCTGTCGAAAGCCCTGCCATGGCAGCAGAACTAGCAGTACCAGAAAAACCTGCCGAGGTAGCTGCAGAAAAGTTTACCCTAGGTATTAAACTCAATATCCAAGGAAACCTGGAAGACTTAAGACCACCACCACCTTTCCCGCAGAGGTTAAAGAAGCACAAACATGACCACCAATTTCAGAAATTCCTGGACATCTTGAAGCAGGTCCATATTAACTTGCCACTAATTGAGGCTATTGAACAAATGCCCAACTATGTCAAGTTCTTAAAGGACATATTATCCAAACGATGAAGGTTAGGGCAATTTGAAACGGTGGCAGCCACTAAAGGTTACATGACCATGCTGCATAATCGCATGCCGCCCAAACTAAAAGATCCTGGATGCTTCACAATCCCTTGTGCGATTGGGGATGGTTATAAAGGAAAGGCCCTATGTGACTTGGGAGCAAGCATTAACCTTATGCCCAAATCAGTTTTTTAAAAACTTGGAATAAGACGGGCAAAACCAACAACAGTACTGCTCCAACTTGCGGATCGGTCCTATGTGCATCCTGAAGGCAAAATTGAGGACATTCTGGTCAAGGTTGACAAGTTTATATTTCCTGCCGGCTTTCTTGTCCTTAACTGTGAAGCTTGCAATAATGCACCGATAATATTGGGTCGACTTTTCCTTACTACTGGACGCACCATCATCGATGTGGAAAATGGCGAGCTTACAATACAGATACACGATCAACAAATCAAGTTGACCGCCTTCCACAATCTTACAAATTCAGAGGCTCTAGCTGAATGTAAGGCTCTCCATACAACAAATCAGGGTACTAAAATGTCCTGCCTGGGCAGTACGCTTGGCAGACTATTCGGTAAACGAATAAAACCCAAAGGAGAAGTCAAATGCACTAAAGGGACTGACCAATTCATGAAGAAAGATACGGGCCAAAAAGAGATAAAAGTGGGAGATGCATTCACATGCACTCCACAAGTAACATAATCTCTTCCCTTCCATTTTAGTTATTATATTAAGATTAGTTTATATATTATTATTTTTTTCAATATTTCATATTTTTCTATTATTTTTAGAATAAATACAGCAACGAATATAGAAAATCATGCCACATTAGAAAGTTTGCTGCCGTGGCAGTGTACTGTGTCAGAGCCATAGAATTCCTAACAGGCAGAAATAGTGTAACAGCTCTCTACCGAGAAACCTGCAGCAGCAGTAATTGTGCATCAAGGCAGTAAATGCCTAACAACTATTTTTTTTAACAGTCATATTTCTACAGCCTATATAAGCAGGCTTATTGCTGTGCATTATTTACTCTTGCATTCTTGCTATTTTTGCTTTCTTAAACAATCTTACTCTCACTATCTTCCAATCTCTTGAAATATTCAGAACTCTCTGCATTCTTACCCTCATTCTTGTACTTTAAAGCTTATTTTCAAGAATATTTCATCAACATTCGAATCCTCCATGATAGCATACAAACGCTTTGCTAATATCATCGTAGCAGAACGATTCCAAAGGTCTTTCGCTGCACGGCAGTTATGGGAGGAACAAGGATTCCAGCACACCATTGAAGAAAACTATAGCATCGAACAATTCTTGTTCGACAAGATCGAAGACCAAGATTGGGAAAAATTTTGCCTCCAACCTCCTATACCAAATGCCACAATTGTAAGAGAATTCTATGCGCATTGCCCGAACAAGGACACTTTGTTCGTCAACTGCCGGGGCAAGCCAGTAAAACTTGATGCCGAGACAATCAACGATTACTACGACCTTATCCCATATGTGATAAACATGGTGAATTTGCAGCCAATACAGAGGATTACAAGGCCATCAAGGACGAACTTTGATACGACAACACTCCATGGGAAGCCGGTGCCCATAGGGGTTGTGTAACAAGGCTCAACCTTAAACCCGAAGTGAAGCTTTGGTACACATTTGTCAAGCGACGCCTTATACCTACCTCCCACAATAGCATAGTTGATAGAAGAAGATTGTTGCTCATTCATTCAATAAACAACAAAAGGACCATCAATGTTGGAGAGATCATTCTTCAAGAAATTTATGATTGCGGTAAGAAAGAACGAGGTCCATTATATTTCCTAGTTTAATCTTTGCCCTATGCATTACTGCAGGTGTCCCTATAGAAGAAACCGATGAATACACAACACAAAGGCAAGGATAGACAAGAGAATTCTGCCACAAAATGATGCAGATCACCCAAGCAGACCCAGTGCAGGCAACACTTCAACAATTCACTGCCGATTTTACTGCTGAAGGGCAGTATACGGAAGAAGCACCTGACAATGCCCAAGCCACTGTCGCAGAAGATCCATATCAGGAGATTTTGCAGAGGATGTCAGACATGGACCTGCGCCAACAACGATACATGGAATATCAGAGAGATTTCAACAACACTCTCGCAAACATGCTGATCCAGAATTTTCCCACACATGGGATGCAGTTTCCAGATTTCCCCCCAACATTTTCGTCACTGCTACACCTTACACAGAGACAACCCCTACCCTAGGGCCTCGATCATTCTTTACCACCAGGACACAACAACAGTTTCATGATGCCAGCCCATCCAAACCTGCGGGCATGGCTGTAGCGTCATCAAGCAGTAGGTAGCCATCAAAAAGGAGAGCCGTCTTCAAGTCTCCACCACAGAGTCCTATTCCCATAGTCAGTTTCTCTAGAGATAGTCTCTCTAGACAGATTGCTGAGTATGTCCATGAGAGCTCATCGCATGCCCAAGAAAGAATACCAACTGCCAAGGCAGGGGGAGAAACAGAGGTGATGCATATAGACGACGAAGAAGAAGAAGATGAAGTTACAACCCCACTATAGAAACAATCAAACACCAGAGTACAGCCGCCCCGGCAAGCAAAAACATAGCAATCACCAGGATAAGGATCCAGACAGAAAGCATCGGCAGGGAAACCTAGGAGGACAGCTAATTCTAGCAGCTCTTCTGAATCACAATCAAAATCTATTTAATCCCTTATGCTTTACTATCCATGTTTTCTGTTGTTTGCCTTATATTTTAAGCATTGAGGATAATGCTCGGTTTGAGTTTAGGGGAGATTGTAGGTGTAGAAGCACTACCGAGGCTACCCACTGCCGCAACATTACCATGAAAAGGGAGTAAATTTTTTCTAAAATTTCTTTACAATATTCTCTTTCCTTGAATTATTGTTTGTAATCTTACACTGCCCTACATCAGCTTTGCTTTAGTTTACTCCTTTAAGGCTATAGAAATCTTTCTCCTTACCATGGACAAGTTCTGTTTTGAAAGAATAACCATAGGATACTCATAGAATAAAACTTAGAAGCTTGCTTTAGGGTTTGAAAGAAAATAAACACTTTTTGGACTTGTTTGATTTAGGAATTCTTTTAATAAACTTAGGTGATAAAGACTTAGAACCGTTTGGAAAAATAACTAGAGGTGCCTATCACCGGCTCTAGTTTTGCTCTCCTTCGTGCTAGAGGTGCCTGAAACTGGCTCTAGTATGCTAAATAGGTGGTTAATAAGAAAAAAATAAGAAAAAGAAGAAAATAGAAAACGCATATCTTGAGGTGGCCAAAATTGGCTCAAGACTAGATATTTTAAGGAGACAACTTTAGTCCAAAATTCTATTTTTCTTGAACTTAGAGTTTATCTAAGAAAGCTTTGAATCAACCTTGTCCATAAAACACACACACTCACCTAGACTCATAGCTTGTTTCTTAGTAAAAGTCCTTGGGTAAACTAGTGACTAAAACGGAGAGATAGACATGATCATGGTGGGGAGAATAGATAGAAGAGTAAGACCAAAGGGAGTAAGGTTCGACAATTTGATGTTTTGCATTGCTTGAGGACAAGCAATAGTTCGAGTTTGGGGGTATTTGATGAGTTCCTAAAAGGCAGATATTTACTACCCTTCTCATGGTACTTTATGCATCTATTATACACCAACTTAAAATGAATTATGAACTCTTTGCGCAAATATTGGATATTTCGTTATCACTACTTACAAAGTCAATATTTATAGAGAATGCAGATATTATTACATATTCTGTACATGCAGGAATATCTAGGACCGAAGCAGTAGTGAAGCAATATTGAGGCCGAGGGAGAAGACTAGGCAGCGGCAGAATCTATAGTGGCAGCACAAACAATAGAGGCGCAATGAAAGATAAAAATATAGAGAATGTACTAGAAGATGCAGCGCATTAATTGGACCAAGCTAGCGCTAAAAGCTCAAGACAAAGACCAAGCGGGAAAACCCTTCTAGAAGGCGGCAAACTTGGAAATATCAGATCCCTTGAAGAAGACTTGTTCCTTACTCCAAGTTGAAGTCTATTTAGGAAAGGTTTGCCCTAGGTTAAGACTATATATATACTAGCCGGCCATATTGTTTAGAGAGCCGATTTTTAGAGAAACCCTTCTCCCTAAGAATTGTACCTAACAAAAATATGTTCTAAATTTCTCAGGGATAGGTGAAGGTTGTATATATTAGTGAGAGGAGATTGATTCTTGTTTCTTTGTTCTTATGCAATAATAATATCAAAGTTTGCTTATCCTATTGTCATTCTTTGTTCTTGCATTCAAGCTCGAGAGAGAAGTTTGTAAGTAATCTATTTATCAAGTATCGAGAGGTGTAGATTCACGAAAGGGATAAGTACGGTGTTGTAGATACTAACTCGGCCTAGAGATGGGTTAAGAGTTTCAGCAGCTAAAAGAAGTGTTGGATTAGTTGGTGGTTATCGTTGATTTATGCCGAGAGGTATCATCAAGGATCGATCATCAAAAACACTCTGACTTAGAGATGAGCGGAGTCAACTACGGACACTTTGCTGAGCTTTGATACCTCTGCCCAAAAGCAAGAGATTTCCGCGGAAGAGAACACCAATGCTACCGAGGCTGTATCTACAGTACTATCGAAGCAGTATTGTGTGATTGCATTGGACAAGAAGAAGATCAATTGAATCCACTGATTGACGCAGCTGGATCCTACCCACTTTCTCTATATCGTTCTCAACTTTTTATTTTATGTTTTGTTATTTAATTATTTAGTTAGTTAAACAAATCAACTTATTTGTGTTTTTACTTTCTTTTCAGGAGCAAGGGAACTAGGGGAGACATATTAAGTATAGTAATCCTTGTGGAGATGATACACTATATACTTATCACTTTATTACTTGGCGACGTGTACACTTGCACTCAATTGCGCTTTTATTACACGCGTCACAGTGCTCCTTACCATGCGGCTTAGTGACTTCAGTAACACTCAGCAGACGTCCAGGTTGACGCTCCTGTAATGTCGTGGCAATTTGGCCCATTTGACTCTCCAGATTTCGCAACAAAGCACTATGGCTTTGCAGTAGAGTACCTTGGTTCTTGATTGCAGTTGTATGCTCTTGAAGCATCGTCTTGGTACTTAGAATAAAATCTTTTATAGTGGCCTCCAAGGAACTGGTATTAGATGATGATACAGCCCCCTTGCTCTGATTATCCTAGGGAATATTCGATTGAAAATTCTGGGGCTCTTGCTGAATTTGGTTCCGCGCTGGGGGATTAGGATTGTTGGGTCCTTGGTTTCCCCATTAAAAATTGGGATGCTGTCTCCATCCTAGATTGTAGGTGTTCTAGTATGGATTGTTGTTGCTTCGGTTGAAGTTGTTACCGTAGTTCGTTGATTCATGGGTTCCTGGGCACTCACTCTCGTGATGATTGCCATGGCATATCAGACATGCTGAACTGGCCATCTTCACTTCCTTCACCTCGTTGAAACGTTGAATGCTGTTCAACATGTTAGTAATAGCTGAGAGCTGGGCAGATAGTGAGTCTTTCACATCAAGATCGAATGTCCCTTGTGACTTCCTCCCAGTTCTAAGCCTTGTAGAAGGAAATTGATAGTCATTTTTGGCAATTCTATAAAGAATGTCAAATGCCTCCTCGGGTGATTTGTCTAGCAAAGTTCCATTTGCCGAGGTATGTAGCATCATCCTCGTTGGTGCATTAACTCCGTTGTAGAACATTACAACTTGAGTCCAATCTTGAAATCCATGATTTGTACACTTGCGAAGCAGTCCCTTGTATTGATCCCAATATTCACACATTGACTCGTCATCACCTTGGCAAAAAGAAGCGATGTCATTTCAAAGTTGAGTATTGAGATTCAGAGGATTATAACATAGCAAAAAGCTCTTGCATAGATCAGTCCATGATTCCATCGATCCGGATGGTACTCCACTCAACCATCCCCTTGCTCGACCATATAGAGAATAAGGAAATTATTTGAGTTTCAACACGTCCTCATGAACTCCTTGTTGACGGAATGAGTCACAAACTTCTAAAAATACCTTGATATGTTGCCTTGCATCTTCATGCGCCATACCTCCAAATTGCCCAATCGAGTTAAGCATGTTGTACATAACTGGCTTAAGTTCGAAATGTGTAGTTGTAATTTATGGTGCCAAGATGCCAGGATTGAGATCATCCAACACAGGATTTAAATGATCCCTAATAGCTCTCGGTCTAGGTGCAGCAGCATGCTGATTTTCCCTAACATTTTGAACTAATGAGTCCTAAACTGGTGGATCCATAGTTATATGCTGAGTACGCCTTCTTTGATGAAATAAACGCTCAACTTCAAGCACTATAGGATGAGAGATCCGTCAGTAGACCGTCTGGACATAAACTGAAAAGAAAAAACAAATAAACAAGTATGTAAACACACGTATATGTGCAAGTATACACAGTCATACAAGTAATAATAGGGTGAGTGAGTATCGTTCCCACGAGGATCTAGATTATAGTGTGTAGTCAAATTTGTCAAGGCAAAAAGGGTTGTCACTAAAAAGAAAACAAAAGATAAAGATAAAACACAAGAAAATGGATATGTATGATGAAGGTGTAAGATGGGGATGCTATGGCAATTCTAGAGTGCAAGCAACTAAAATATGCCATGGCAAAAGAGAATGGATGATGATAGCAAGGTGGATGTATGAAGGTGATATGTGAGTGTATAGTGGAGTGATTGCAAGATAGCAAGCAAAGTAAAGAAAGTAAGCTGTAAATGCAAGGGCAAAAACAGGATGCAAAAACATGTTAAACAATATATTTTACTTCTCCTCTATTAATGAACTCTCTAGGAAATGACTGATGGTGGCTTGTATGGTTTTCTACCCCTTACCCCTACCTAACATATAGCTACTAAGGTGTATACTTACTCGACAAAAGTTTCTAAGGGGTTGTGTCTTAGAGCCAGGTTAAATAAAGTGTGTGTAGATTATGCATTGTCATTTCGGCCATATAAGTGAGAAACGCATATCGAGACTCCATAAAGATAGATTCTTAGATTCATTTGTTTTTGAACAACTGGATGTATATAAATCTTGCTTATTAGGAAAAATGACTAAGGCTCCTTTTAATGGAAAAAGGGAGCGAGCAAGTGATTTATTGGGATTAATATACAGTGATATATGTGGACCAATAAATACACAAGCTAGAGGTGGATTTCAGTACTTCATTACTTTCATTGATGACTTCAGTCGATATGGTTACATTTACCTTATGCACCATAAATCTGAGGCTATCAAAAAGTTTAAAGAATTCAAGAATGAAGTACAAAATCAACTAGGCAAGAGTATTGAAGCACTTCGATCAGATCGAGGTGGAGAATACTTAAGCATAGAATTTGATAAACTCCTTAAAGAATGTGGGATTGTCTCACAACTTACTCCACCAGGTACACCACAGTGGAATAGAGTTTCTGAGAGGAGAAATCGAACTTTGTTAGAAATGGTTCGATCAATATTGAGTCATAGTGATCTTCCGACTTCTTTCTAGGGACATGCATTAGAAACAGTTGTTTTCACTTTAAATCGTATTCCGTCTAAATCTGTTCAAAAGACATCATATGAGATATGGATTGAAAAACATCCTAGTATGTCTTTTATGAAGATTTGGGGTTGCGAAGCATATGTCAAACATCAGATGTCTACAAAGCTCGAACTCAAATCTCATAAGTGTAATTTTGTTGGATATCCTAAAGAAACTAAGGGATATTGTTTCTTTAACCCTAAAGAGAACAAAGTGTTTGTTGCTCGAACAAGAGTTTTTCTCGAAAAAGAATTTCTTAATAAGAAAGGAAAGGATAGGGACATTGAACTTGGAGAAGTTCAAGAACAACAATTCACTGAACCTGAGATTGAACATGTTCCACAAATTGTTGAGGAATGGTCAACAGATTTAGAAACACAACCACTCCGCAAGTCCACAAGAGAACGCCATGCACCTAAGAGATATGGATTTCTCATTACCATGCATGAAGATGTTCTTATTATGGATCAAGATGAGCCAAGAACTTATCAAGAGGTACTATCAATCCTAGACTCTGAGAAATGGCTTGAGGCCATGAAATCTGAGATGAAATCCATGTCAGTCAACCAAGTATGGACCTTGGTTGAATCACCTAAAGGGGTAAAACCTATAGGGTGCAAATGGGTTTTCAAGAAGAAAACCGACATGGATGGAAATGTACAAACATACAAGGAGCGACTAGTCGCTAAAGGTTTTAGACAAGTTCATGATATTGACTATAACGAAACTTTCTCCCCTGTAGCTATGTTTAAATCCATCCAGATCTTGCTTGCTATAGCTGCATTCCATGATTATGAAATTTGGCAAATAAACGTCAAAACCGCTTTCCTTAATGCAAAACTTGAAGAGGATATGTATATGACACAACTAGAAGGTTTTGTCGCTCCAGGAAATGTTGAAAAGGTTTGTAAGCTACAAAGGTCCATTTATGGACTAAAGCAAGCTTCTCGAAGCTGGAATCTTTGTTTCAATGATGCGATCAGAGAGTTTGGTTTCATCAAGAACGAAGATGAGCCTTGTGTTTATAGGAAGACTAGTGGGAGCATTGTTTCTTTCCTAATCTTGTATGTAGATGACAGACTTCTTATAGGAAATGGCATACCTACCTTAAAGTCAATTAAGACTTGGTTAAGTAGTTGTTTCTCTATGAAAGATTTGGGTGAGGCAGCATATATCTTAGGGGTTAAGATCTATAGAGATAGATCTAGACGACTTCTAGGTCTGAGTCAAAGTGCATATATAGACAAAGTTCTAAAGAGATTCAGTATGCAAGAATCCAAGAAAGGATTCTTACCTATGAGGCATGGTATATCTCTTTCGAAGGAAATGTGTCCTTCAACTCCACATGAAAGAGAACGAATGATTAAGATTCCATATGCTTCGTCTATTGGTTCTATCATGTATGCCATGAATATGTACTCGACCAGATGTATAGTATGCCTTAAGCATGACAAGTCGATATCAGGTAAACCCTGGTGAAAGTCACTGGATAGCAGTCAAAAACATCCTTAAGTACTTGAGAAGAACTAAGGATACATTTCTTGTTTATAGAGGCAAAGAAGAGCTTAGTATAAAAGCTTATACTAATGCTAGTTTCCAAACATATAAGGATGACTCAAGATCGCAATTTGGATTTGTGTTTTGCCTTAACGGAGGTGCTATAAGCTAGAAAAGTTCTAAGCAAGATACAGTAGCTAATTCTACGACAAAGGCTGAGTATATTGTAGCCAGTGAAGCAGCAAAGGAAGCTGTTTGGATCAAAAAGTTCATATTCGAACTAGGGGTTGTTCCAAGCATATCAGATGCTATAGAACTCCGTTGTGACAACAATGGAGCCATTGCACAAACAAAGAAACCTAGATCTCAACAACGATCCAAACATATTCTTAGACGCTTCCGTCTCATTCGATAAATCATAGATTGAGGAGATGTGGAGATATGTAAAGTACATACGGATGATAACATTGTTGATCCCTTTACGAAGCCTCTGACGCAACAAAAGCATGACCGTCACACTGAGTCACTCTGTATTAGATAAGTGAGTGATTGGTCTTAATGCTAGTGGGAGATTGTTAGAATATGCCCAAAGACCAATCATATGATGATTGTATGGATACTTTTATTTAAAATTTTATTAAATAAAGGCATTGCCATTATTGTTTTCAGATATATGTGTCACATAAACTGAGAAACAATAAGGTCCATATAATAATATATATTATTAAAAGATTCTTAGTCAAGTATTATTATGGGTATGGACAATAATAATACGCTTAAGACTAACATGTGATTAATTGATGACAATGAGTTGTCATTGACATAGAGATGTCAGAATTAATACATGAATATATTAGTAGAGAATAATATATTGGATTGACCCAGTATGAGCATACATCTTAGATTATTATATGACGGATACGATAATGCTCATACTGACAACTACATTTATGATCCTTAGACTTGATATTATTACAATCTCAACATATATTGTTTTATGTTTTGATGCAGTTAAATTATTTCGTAATTAGTTACACTATAAAAACTGACATTGGACATATTACAATATCTGTAGTGAGATATGAATAATCAAGATAGGATTTGTACATCCTACATAATAGGAAAATATATCAAAGGCCACTTGATTGAGTGAGACTAGAAATGCGTGGCCATGCTTGAATAAGTTGATATGAGATATCACAAATTATTCATTGAAAGTAGTCCACTCTAGATATCAAGAAACATTAAAATAGGCTATACAAATGTGACTATTCCAAGACTTGTGCCTATTAAAGATATAAAAGGACAAAAGGATATAATACATTAAAAGAGTTGGTCACGGACATGATACATCGAATCATATGATCTCTTGTAACTTAGATGACAATGATATATTGCTAGATGTCATTCATTGTTTGTAATATTATAATTGTTCTAATATTATAACTAACGTTACAATGAGCCTATAAGGTCACACCCAATGTTTGAATGAGCAAAAATATATATGTATAAGTAGATTATATTTAATCTTGAATTTTAAGTATAAAGGATATAATTAAAGTAATTGTATCCCTTTTCAAATTCGAATTAAATATAGATTCCGAAATTTAAGGAAATAATAATATTAATTATTTCCTAAATAAACTCGGAATAAAACTCTTATACCTAGGGTTACACCTATATAAAGGATCTTTTGGTCTAGCAGCCAAGATAGAGAATTCTAAATTCCCGAACCCTAGAATGAAGAAAAATAGTTTTTCGAGATTTTGCTTTATCAACTGGGTGAACTGAGTAGAGGCCGAGACGATATTCGTGGAGGCTAAAGATTCGAATTGTCAAATGATCGTGATTGTGACAAATCTAATTGTTGTTCTTTTGTTGCTTATCAAGGAATCAAATGTAAGTCATCGCGTCTCTTCCTCCTGATTTTGGATTAAACGTACATGGATCACTAGAAAAGATCGTTGTAATTTTATTCCGCTGCGCCATGGGGTGTGTCGGCTGTCCCAACATGGTTGGCCAGTATTGAGAGGATTATGGACCAGATGGATTGCCTGGTTGCCTAGACGGAATCGACACTAATTGGTTACACGGGGAATATCAAACCAAACCCATGAAGATCCGATTTGATAAACAACCCTAAAACTATTATATATTTTTTCTTCTAGATGCATAATTACATTCCTACATGTTGAGGTTTCATACAAGGCATTAACGGAAACAATCCGATCACAAACAAACATCTGATTGAACACTTAAGTAAATTAAGGACTAAAACCTAAAACTTTTAAATTCTAATGAAAAAGTAGAAATTCATTTCATCAAAGTTCAATTAAACATACGAGTATCCCTCACGGAAAATTTCAATTCAAATGGAGCATTCTAACTTTATGAATTGTCTGTTTTACTAACTTAGGGACCAAAATGTAAATCTTTCAAATTATAAGGACTTTTTCCAAATTGAGTTAGCCATCTTGAAATTAAATCAACTTTATGCATCCATGTGAAATTTCAGCTCAAAATAACATCTATAGATATCCTAATTGAACGAAGAAAGATATTCGAGACTAAAATACAATTTTCAGCAACTATCAATTTCTGGCAGCCAAAGGTTTCGAAACCTTTCATAAAGGTTTAGAAACTTTTTGTAAAAGGTTTCGAAACTTCCCTGAAAGTTTCGAAACTTTTCGCGTCCAGTAACTTCCAGAATCGAAATTGCCCGCAAGATTTCGAAACCTTCCTAAAAGTTTCGAAACTATTTAGCAAAGGTTTCGAAACATTCACTAAGGTTTCGAAACGTTGGGTCTAGAACCTAAAGTTCCGTCACACTAAGCGAATATTAACGACTCAATACACAACCATTAATCACTACCAACTATATGCATAAGTCCTAAGCATAAATAACAACATATAACATATGATTATCAACGTCAAGGACATCAAACAAACTATAAGCATGCTACCTAGAACATGATTAAAATCATAATGTTCATGCAAGTACATGCTTCACCAATCCAAATAATACCATAGTCCATCAATTAACATTCAAGCAACATAATTCTTATTTCAACATAAACCAAAGTCAAAATTTACACTCCTCGCATAGGTTGGGTTTATACATTGCCAAGCCCCAACTTATTTGCCAAAACATACCAAATTTGAGGTAACTTTTCCCCTTGGTTTCCTTGCTCCGAATATAATCCCAAGTTCCTTTACTTTTCTACAAGGATGAAAAGAGAGCTTAAGCAAACATGCTTAGTGAGGAATCTCTACACAAGATCATCAATGCATCTATTTAAAACCATAATGATACCACAATTTGCAATGCATCACTAAATCATGCATGCTTATCATTTCATGTTCATATTCGTAAAACCAAATGTTTTCTTGAGTTTGCAAAATCTTATCAAAACAATTCATGAATGATACATAATGTCCTCATTAAATCCATGAATATATATTGGCATCTAGTGACCACTTATTATGAACCTTGAGTTCACCGAATACACGGATCCATTGTTAGAGACCATTAGTCTCGTCATGACAATAAGTCACCATTTACATGACAAGAAGTCACCATTGACGTGACACAAAGTCACCATTAATGCACTATCAAGCACGATTGGACATATAGTCACCCTTGTTACGGGTAGGCGGCTCTACCACGCATGATTGGACACAAAGTCACCCTTGTTACGTGTAGGAAATATTCTTTATTCTCAATAATGTTTATAGTGCACTTAAGATAATCCTAATGACATGTCATTCAAATTTGAATCTAAAGTTAGTGTCATTAAGCCAATGTCACAATCAAATGTGCATGATAATTTGTTGCTCATAATGCATGTAAAATACGTTCACAAATGAACCAAATATCATGCCCAACGGCACCATCAATTTCAAGGTAAATAACCACAAAATATTCAAATTCATTTTCAGCTCATAATGCATCCATAATGTTCTCAACAAATGAATCGAAAGTCATGCCCAATGACACCTTTAATTTTGAAGGCAAATAACCACATATATTCCAAATTCATTTTTCATGTTTTCCCTAACCATGAATGTCTTTTTAAACCATGCATTTTCAGCAATTATCTCATGCATGCATCATTTTAAAATCATACTTATGCAGTTCCAAAAATTCATTGCATTACCAACATCAATGCCTATACCGAATGTAGCCGAAACTCATGGTAATATTTCAAAAACATTTACTTTACTTACTCTTGAACTATGGAAAATTTTTACTCTTCCATAGTCCCCAAAATAGAACCGTACCAATGTGATTCACTTTAAGTCCGAAAACACTCACCGACAAGCGAAACGAACTTCCGCTGATGTTCCGATGACCACGACAACGCACCAGCCACTTAAGCACCTTCTTGCACTACCTCTACAACATTAAAAACAGAGCATATTCATATCATTATATGCTAAAACCAGCAGCCATATCCGATCACTACAAATCTACTAAAAACTTAGTCGAAAAGATCGAAAGCTAAGCCGAAATGCACCCGAACAACATCAGCCCAAAACCTAATAAATTAACATCTAATCCACTTCAATTATGAACCAAAAACACATCCAAACTATCCTTATATCTCCAGCAATATTAAAACACCTAAAATAGCCCCTAAAACACCCGAAAACTACCTTAAAACAACACTGATTGCATTATTCCAGGATTAAATTAATTTTCCATCAATTGAAGACTCAATTAACCAATTAAATAACATAATATATTAATTAAATTCATCTAATTAAAACATTGAATGAGATCTAAAATGATTTCACAAAAATATTCATAAAATCATTAGATCAAGCATTGAAAATATAAAATCAAGTTTTATTTAATGATTAGCAAGCTAATACTTGAGAATTTCAATAAAGAACCTTAGAAAAAGACTTGAAATTCAGCAAAGTTACCTTAGAGATTTGATCCACCAAAAGATGAGAAATCCTCTCCTTGATTTCTTAAAAATTGATGTTGATTGTAAAAATTAATGAGTAGGCTTTAAAGAGAATGAAATGATGAAAAAAAATGCAATAAATCTTGTTAAAAAAGATGAAAAAATAAACAAGTAATTGAAGAAAATTGATGAAGAAGATGGAGAGAAAATGATGGGAAAGTAAGTAATTAAGAGAGAAAATGAAATTATTATCTTTTAATAAACTAATTAAAATCATTTTGGTGGATAAATCATTAATTAAAAATTAAATTGGTTTTATGGTCCTCTAAGGATTCTAAGTATAGCTTACTTTACAATTTAATCACTAAAAATAGAAATTTTCAAAAATCACACATTTAGTCCCCAAATCTTTTCCAAAATTATAATTTGATTACTAATACATAATTAAGCTCAATTAAAAATCAATTTAAAGTTCAAATTACATTCTTTTAATTTTAAAACATCATTTTTAACATTCCTAAACCATTTCACAAAATTATCACTTATCTGATTAAAATATTATTATTTTATACTTTCCTGGAATAACGAACCGAAGAACCCGATTCAAACTGAATCGAATTCTCCTAGCTAATACCCAAACTTCTAACCCCAAAATCAGGATGTTACAGGATGCGTGGTCTCTTTGCTCCAGGGTGATGCTTATCGATGGTGGACTACCACCAAAGTAGGTGTAGTTGCTTCTAACCTAACTTGGGAGTATTTCAGGACCACTTTTGTACGAAAGTTTTTGGGTCCGCAGTTTGAGGATGCTCGGAAGAGGGAGTTTATGTCTCTGGTGCAGGGCACCATGAATGTGGCTGAGTACGAGATACAATTTATTAGGATGAGCCATTATGCTTCTAAGCTGGTCCCTACTGATCGTAAGAGGTATGATAGGTTCCGATATGGGTTGGATCCTGAGATCAGGACATATTTGCTGGCTGTGGAGTACACCGATTTTGATGTGCTTGTTAATAGGACTAAGGATGTTAAGGAGTCCCTAAGGGAGGCTAGGAAGTCTTCCGATGTCGGTAAGAGACTTATTGAGGCTAGTACTCAAGGTAATAAGGGTAAGAGGATTCAAGGCTACCGATACAGAGTAGATCGATGCTAAGGTGATTTTGGACGCGGCGGTCGTACTCAGCAGTATGGTAGAAGTGGCGGTGAGGCCCCAATTTGTAACTTGTGTTCTAGGCACCACTAGGGCGAGTGCGGGTGGGCTATTGGTGCATGCATGGGATGTGGATCGAGGGATCACATGAGGCGTGATTGCCTAAGGTTTGCTGCTGAGACGGGTGATCGTGTTGAGGTTGTTGTGGTGCCTGGTAGAGGACGTGGACGTGGTCGAGGTCCTTTCCAGAGGCAAGGTGATGGGCGTAGAGTCTATTCTCAGTGTGGGGGTCGTAATGCTACAGATATAGTTGTAGGTATCTTTTCTTTGCAAAATGTACCGTTGTTTTCTTTAGAAGATTCGGGATCTACGCATTCTTATATTTTGAGTGAGCATGCATATCTGTTGGATATCCCTGTTGAAGTTTTAGATGTGGGTGTTGTGGTTTCCAGTTCTTTGGGTGAGAAGGTTATAGTAAGAAAGTTGTATAAGAGTTTCCCGTTGGAGTTGTAAGGGCATGTCTTTGCGATGGACTTTATGGAGTTAGCTTTCCATGGTTTTGATCTTATATTGGGTGTTGACTAGTTGACAGAGCATAGCGCAGTGGTGGATTTTGAAAAGATGCGGTTTACCTTAAGGTTGTTGGATGGTAGTAAGGTTGTGGTAAAGAGTGAGTATACCAGATTCTTGTACAATGTGGTTCTGGCCTTACAAGCGGAAAAGTTAATGCAACATGGTTGTATGGCATATCTAACTTATACAATGAACCCGGGGATAGGAGAGGTTCAAGTGCAGGACATTCGAATAGTACTCTATTTTCCGGAAGTATTTCCTGAGGAGTTTCCAAGATTACCTCTCGATCGCGATGTGGAGTTTAGTATTGAGACTTATGTCGATACTAATCCGGTGTCTATTGCTCCTTATCGCATGGAACCTGAGGAGTTAAAGGAGTTGAAAATGCAGTTGCAGGAGTTGCTTAACCGTGGTTTTATACGATCGAGCGTATGACCTGGGGTGCACCGGTGTTGTTTGTGAAAAAGAATGATGGTACGATGAGGATATGCATTGATTATCGACAACTAAATAAATTGACCGTGAAGAATAAGTATCATTTGCCAAGGATTGACGATTTGTGTGATCAGTTTCAAGGAGCAAGTGTATTTTCGAAGATTGATTTGAATTCGGGGTATTACCAGTTGAAGGTGAAAGAAGAGGATGTGTTGAAAATGGCTTTTCAGACAAGGTATGGTCATTATAAGTTTTTGGTGATGTCGTTTGGATTAACGAATGCCCCTACTGCTTTTATGGATATGATGAACCGGGTGTTTCATGAGTACTTTGACCAGTTTATGGTATTATTCATAGATGATATCCTCATGTATTCACGTACCGAGGAAGATTATGATCGGCATTTACGGATAGTGTTTCAAGCGTTGGAAGAGAATCAGTTGTATGCTAAGCTGAGTAAGTGTGAGTTCTGGTTAAAGGAAGTGGTGTTTCTTGGTCATGTGGTGTCGGAGAAGGGTATTAGTGTTGATCCAAAAAAGATAGAGGTTGTTATGGGCTGGAAGCAACTAAGGTCGGTGTCAGAGGTTTAGAGTTTTCTAGGCATGGCTGGACATTATCGCAGGTTTGTTGAGTGGTTTTCGAGCATTACTACTCCTATGACCAAACTTTTGCAAAAGAAGGTTCTTTTCGAGTGAAAAGAAAGTCAACAAAGGAGTTTTGAGAAGTTGAAAGAGGTGTTGACTAGTGATCCGGTGTTGGTGCAACCCGAGTCCGGTAAGGATTTTGTGGTTTATACTGATGCATCATATGTTGGTCTCGGGTGTGTATTGATGCAAGAGGGGAAGGTTGTGTCTTATGCTTCTAGGCAGTTAAGGGTGCATGAGAACAATCCGACACATAATTTAGAGCTTGCGGCGGTGGTGTTTGCTTTGAAGATTTGAAGACATTATTTGTATGGTGAAAAGTATACTATATACACGGATCATAACAGTTTGAAGTATCTCATGTCACAAAAGGATTGTAACCTTAGGCAATGAAGATGGATGGAGTTGCTTAAAGATTATGATTTGTCTATTGAGTATCATCCGGGGAAAGCCAATATAGTGGATGATGCTTTGAGCCGTAAGGCGGCGGTGGAGTTGAGAGCAATGTTTGTTAGATTGAGTATTTCTAGGGATGGTGGTTTGGTGGCGGAGTTGCAAGTGAAACCTGTTTTGGTTGAGATAATAAAGGTGAAATAGTTAGAGGATGAGGCGTTGGTGTCTTTTTTTGAGGATATTGCTGAGGGAAGACCGACTGAGTATCATTTTGATGATGATAAGGTATTGTATTTTAGAGGTCGAATTGTGGTACCGGATGATGTTGAGTTGAAGCGAGCTATCTTGGTGGAAGCTCATACTAGTCCGTTTGCTATGCATTTGGGTAGTGTGGAGATGTATAGAGATCTCAAAAGTATGTACTTTTGCGTTGGTTTAAAGAAATATGTGACGGAGTTTGTGTCACGGTGTATGGTGTGTCAGTGGGTGAAAGTTGAGCATCAGTTTCCTACAAGTTTGTTGCAACCGGTTTCAATGCCGAAATGGAAATGGGAGAAAGTTGCTATGGATTTTGTGACGGGGTTGCCACTAACGCCATCCAAAAAGGATTCTATATGGGTGATTGTTGATAGGTTTACAAAGTTTGCACATTCCCTTTCCATGCATACGATGTATTCCATGGATAGGTTGGCAGAGTTGTATGTTTCTGAGGTGCTAAGATTGCATGGTGTACCTAAGTCTATCATATCGGATAGAGATCCGCGGTTTACCTCTAAGTTTTGGAAGTGTTTGCTGGAGACTTTAGGCACAAGGCTTAGTTTTAGTACAGCTTATCATCCACAGACAAATGTTTAGTCTGAGTGTGTTATTAAGACTTTAGAGGATATGTTAAGATGTCGTATCATCGAGTTTCAAGGTTCTTGGGTGAAACAGTTGCCTTTGGTGGAGTTTTCTTATAACAATAGCTTTCAAGCTAGTATACAAATGGCATCGTTTGAGGCGTTATATGGGCGTAGGTGTCGTACACTTTTGTGTTGGAAGGAAGTTGGACAGAAGTATGTTTCTTTGTCTCA
This sequence comes from Abelmoschus esculentus, assembly GCA_035048815.1. NCBI lineage: Eukaryota > Viridiplantae > Streptophyta > Magnoliopsida > Malvales > Malvaceae > Abelmoschus > Abelmoschus esculentus. The sequence continues at coordinate 15,632,455 of JAUCBN010000008.1, read as the reverse complement.
AGTGTTGAAGGATACGGATGGAAATGTTAAGCCTATTTGTGCTAAGCTTAAGGAAGCTTCGGATAGGCAGGAGTCCTATGCCGATTTGAAGCGCAGAGAGATAGAGTATGTTGTTGGGGACAAAGTGTTTCTTAAGGTTTCATCATGGAAGAAAGTCATGAGGTTTGGACGTAAGGGTAAGTTGAGTCCTCGTTTCTTTCGATCGTATGAGATGTTAGAGCGTGTTGGTCCTGATACTTATCGATTGAAGTTGCCAGAGGAGTTGAGTAGGTTGCATGGTGTTTTTCATGTGTCGATGCTTCAGGTAAGAATTTCGAGGATGAAATTTTCTTAAGAGGGGGTTAGTTGTAACATCTCGGTTTTTGGGTTAGTAGTTTGTATGTTGGTTCAAGGGAATTCAATTCGGGTCGAATCGGGTTCTTTGGTTCGTTATTCTGGGAAAAATTAAAATAATAATATTTTAATCGGACAAGTAATAATTTTGTGAAATGATTTAGAAACATTAAAATGATGTTTTAAAATTAAAGGAATGTTATTTAAACTTTAATTTGATTTTTAATTGAGCCTAATTTTACACTAGTGACTACATTGTAAATTTTGGAAAGATTTATAGGATTTAATTTGTGATTTTCGAAAATGGACATTTTTAGTGACTAAATTGGAAAGCAAACTATACTTAGAATCCTTAGAGGATCATAAACCTAATTTATTTTTAATTAATGATTTATCCATCAAAATGGTTTTTAATTAGTTTTATTATAAGATGATAATTTCATTTTCTCTCTTAACCACTTATTTTCTCATCTTTTCTCCCATATTTTCTCTCTATTTTCTATCCATCTTTTTCTCCAAATTCCTTCATTTACTTGTTGATTTGCTCATCATTTTCCACAAGATTTATTTCATTTTACTCATCTTTTTATTCTCTACAAAACCTATTCATCAATTTTGCAAAATCAACAACAATTTTCAAGGAAATCAAGGGAGGATTTCTCATCTTTGGTGGAGTAAATCTCAAAAGGTAATATGTTGATTTCTCATCTTTTTCTAAGGTTATTTATTGAAATTCCCAAGTATTGGCTTGCTAATCAATAATTGAAACTTGATTTTATGTTTTTGATTCTAGATCTATGGATTTTATGGAGGTTTTTGTGAAATCTTTTAGATCTAAATTAATGTTGTTATTAGGTTGAATTAATTATGATATTATATCAATTAAATGATTAATTGAGTCTCGAATTGATGGCATATTAATTTAGTCTCAGAATAATGTAATCGGTAGTGTTTTAAGGTGGTTTTCGGTGGTTTTAGGGGCTGTTTTAGGTGTTATAATGTTGTTGGGGTATAAAGGTGGCTTAGATGTGGTTTTGGTTCATAATTGAAGTGGATTATATGTTAGAATCATTAGATTTTGGGTTGATGTTGTTCGGTTGTGTTTCAGCTTAGTTTTCAGACTTTTCGACTAAGTTTTCGGTAGTTTTGTGGTGATCGGATGTGGCTGCTATTTTGAGCATGCTGTGATGTGAATATGTTATGTTTTTAATATTGTAGAAGAGGTACAAGAAAGAGCTTAAGTGGCTGGTGCGTTGGCATTGTCATCGGAGTGTCGGCGAAGGCTCGTTTCGCTTGTCGGTGAGTGATTTTGGACTATAAGCGAATCCTATTGGTTCGGTTCTATTTTGGGGACTATGGGATAGTGTGAAAACCTTCCATAGTTCAAGAGTGAGTGATTTTAATGGTGTTGATGCATTACTTCAAGTTTCGGCTATTTTGGTAATGGCATACGTGTGAACAATGTTGCAATATGATTTTGAAATAGCATATCTTGAATTTTTTAATGATCTATGCATATGTTAATTGCTGAAAATGCATGGCGTATAACGCCATTCATGGCTTATGTAAGCATGAAAAGATTTGGAATATGATGAGGTTATTTGCCTTATGTTGATAAAGCCGTTGAGCATAATTTATGGTTCACATGATGAACATGATATGAATGTATTATGAGCAGCAAGTTAACATGCATGATTGAAAATGATATTGGCTTAGTGAAACTAACTTTAGATTCGAATACAAATGATATGTTATTAGGATTGAGTGCACTATAAAAATATAGAGAATAATGATGATGCCTACACGTAAACAAGGGTGACTTTATGTCCGACCGTGTGTGTAGAGATTGCCTATATACAAACAAGGGTGACTTTATGTCCGACCGTGCATATAGTTGACCCGTACGTAAACAAGGTGACTTTGTGTCCGACCGTGCGTAGTGGGGGTAACATGTATATAAAGGTGACTGATGCGTGTAATAAAAGTGCAATTAAGTGACAGTGTACACGTCAAGTAATATAATGATAAGTATTTATTGAATATCGTTCTCCACAGAGATTGATGTACTTAATATGCCTCCTTCTATTTCCTTGCTCCTGAAATTATTAAAATGAAAACATAAGTAAAAAGATTTGTTGAATAACTAAAGAACAAAAGCTTAAATAAAAGGTTGAGAACGAATAGAAAGAATGGGTAGGATCTAGTGGTGTCATATACTGGATCCGATTGATCTGTTCTTTTTCAATACAATGACACAAGACAGTCTCGACAATACTGCAGATACTACCTCGACAGCGTTAGTGTTTCCTGCCGCAACAATCTCTTGCTCTTGGGTAGTTTAATCAAAGCTTGGCAAAGTATCTTTAGATGTCCCCGCTTATCTCTAAGAGGAAGTACTGTTGATGACTAATCCTTGATGATACCTCTCAGCGTGAATCAATGATAATCAACAACTAATCCCACACTTCTTTTAGCCGCTAAAACTCTTAACTTATCTCTAGGCCGAGTTAGTATCTACAACACCGTACTTATCCCTTTCTTGAATCTAACTCTCTCGATATTAGATAAATGAATTACTTACAAACTTCTCTCTCGAGTTTGAATGCAAGAACAAAGAATGACAATAGGATAAGAAAACTTTTATATTCTTATTGTATTGAAACGAATAAACAAAATACAATCCTCTCGCACTAATATTCTACAACCTTCACCTAAACCTAAGAAAGCTTAGAACATATTGTAAAAGAATAACACAATTCTTAGGGTAAAGCTTTCTCTCTAATTCGTCTCTCTCTATACATTGGACGGCTCATGTATTTATAGTCTTGACCTAGGGTAACTTTTCCTAAGTAGAATATAACTTGGATTAGGGAATAAGCAATAAAAATATAATATTTCCAAGTTTAATTCTATCTAGAAGCCTATTCCCGCATGGCCTTTAACTTGGTCTTTTCACATACTAATATTCTCCAATCCAAACGCTTTAGGTCCAAAAATTCTCAGCTCATTTTTCTCTTTCAATCACCCAGTATCAGTACTAGGGCTTCTATTGCCGCAACATTGCTTCTGTCTTCGGCATTGCTGCTGCCTCGGTAATGGTTCTGCCTTCGTCACTATTGTTGTCTCGGCAGGTATTTTCAGCAACTACAAAAAAACATGCCATAAAGCCTTCTTTTCTCACAAATATCATCTTTATATGCTATGGCAACAAAATGTCAGTTATTGAACAATACATATATGTATCAGCTCGAATTAGTGGGTAATGTGTACATATTGTTTAGAAAAATAATACTAAATAATAGCTTTTTTAGGAACTCATCAAATACCCCTAAACTCCAACTATTGCTTGTCCTCAAGCAATGCAAAATATAAAATTGTCGAACCTTATTCTCCCATGGTCTTATTTTTCCATTTATTCTCCCCATCATAACTATGTCTATCTTTTCTACTCGGAAACAAACTCTAAGTTCAAGACAAGTAGACTTGGAATGGTTATTTCTCTTCTAAAAACATCAATCACTTGAGCCTATCTTGGTCACCTCAAGAGTTGTGCTTCCTTTTAAGATCCATTCTATTTTTCTTTCTTTTCCTTAGGCATACTAGAGCCGGTTTTGGGCACCTCTAGCATGAAGAAGAGTAATTTCCTAGAGCCATTGATACGCACCTCTAGTCACATTCCTTAGGATCTAAGTCTTTATCACCTAAGTTTATTAAAAGAACTCCTAAATCAAATAAGTCCCAAAAGTTTTTGTTGATTCTAACCTTATAGTAAGCTTCTAAGTTTTATTCCTTAAGTATTCCAAGGTTATTTCTTCGAAACAAAACCTAGTCATGGTAAGGAAAAAGATTTTGATAGCCTTGAAAGAATAAAGTAAGGCAAAGCTGATGTAAGGCAATGCAAAAGTAAACACAATTATTTCAAGTAAAGGCAGGTCTATATAAAAAAATTTCAATTAAGGCATCAAGCTACTTCCTTTTCTGGTATTGTCGCGGCAGTGCACTCATATACCCCCAAAATCAAACTGAGCATTGTCCTCAATGCTCAAATCTCACAACAAGTATAAGAAAATAAATAAAGAACAAGGCAATAAATTATTCAGATTCTGAAGAGCTGTTGAAAATAGCAGTCGATCTAGGTTTTCCTGTCGATGCTTTTATTCTGGACCCTTGTCCTGGTGAGTGTTGTATTTTCGTCTGTCGGGGTGGCTGCACTCTTTTGGGTGTTGGCTTCAGCCTTGGAGTAGTAACTTCCTCGCCTTCTTCTTCGTCGCTAATTACTTTTGTCTACATCATGTGCGTTCCTCCTTCTGACCCGGCATATGGGACTCCTTGCTAAGCATGTGGTGAATTATGATGGACATATTCATCAATCTCCCTAGAGAGACTGTCCCTAGAGAAACTGGACATTGGGATGTGGTGGTTTGGTGGAGAGCTGTAAACATTTCTCCTTTTTGATGATCGCCTGTTGGTGGATGATGCCGTGATAGTGTCTGCTGGTCTGGATGGTCCGGCAGCGTGGAATTGTTGTTGTGGTCTTACAGTGAAGAAAGGTCTTGGCCCTGGGGCAGGGGTAGTTTCTGTGTAGGGCGACATTGACAAATATATTTGCCAGGAATTTTAGAAACTGCATTCCTTGAGTAGGGAAATTTTGGGTCATCATGTGTGCAAGAGTGTTGTTGAAATCTCTCTGGTACTCTATGTATTGTTACTGTCGAAGGTCCATGTCTGTTATCTTTTGTAGAATCTCCTAGTATGGATCTGCTACGGCAGGGGCTTCGGCAGTGCCTGGCATCTCGGCTGTGTACTGCCCTCCGATAGTGTAGTCAACAGTGAACTGTTGAGGTGTTGCTTGCACTGGTTCTGCTTGTGTTACCTGCATTACTTTGTGGCAGAATTCTTTGGTCTAGCATTGTTGTTGATTTGTGTATTCATTTGTTTCTTCTATTGGGACACCTGCAGCAATGTACAAGATAGAGATTAAACAGGGGAAATATAAAGGACCTCGTTCTTTCTTACCGCAGTCATAAATTTATTGAAGAATGATCTCTCCAACATCTATGGTCTGCTTGTTGGTGTTTGATTGGATGATCACCAATCTTCTTCTATCTACTGTGCTGCTGTGAGATGTAGGCATAAGGCGTCTCTTGATAAATGTGTACCAAATCTTGGCTTCGGTTTTTAGGCTGAGCCTTGTTACACAACTCCTATGGGCATTGGCTTCCCATGGAGTGTTGTCGTAACAAAGTTCGTCCTTGATTGCTTCGTAATCCTTATTAGTGGTTTCTTCATAGAATTCACCATGTTCATCGCGTTTGGGGGCAAGGCCGTAGTGTTGGTTGATTACCTCGGCATTAAGGGCGACTGGCTTGCCATAGCAGTGAACATATAGGTTGCCCTCGCTTGGCATATGCGCGAAAAATTCATGTACAATTATTGCATTTGCTGGGGGAGGCTGTAGGCAGAAGATTTCCCAATCTTGATATTTGATTTTATCAATCAAGAATGGTTCAATGCCATAGTTGTGTTCATTTGAATGTTGGAAACCTTGCTCCTCCCATAACTATCGAGCAACAAATGATCTGTTGAATCGTTTAGCAACAGCGGTAGGATAAAAACGATTGTATGTAGCCATGTATGATTCTTGAATATTTGGGATGTTGATGAAAGATTCTTTAAAAAAATGATCTAAAAGATGCAAGAATGCAGGTAAGATTGTAGAGAGTATTGTGAGGAAGAGTTGGCAAGATTAACAAAGAATGCAGAGTGAATAGTTTCAACAAAGAAGCTTTTTATATAGGACTCGGCAGATATAGTCATTTGATTTCTAGCCGTTAGGCTTTTCTGCCGTTTCAAATAGTAACTGTCCGTTGGTATTTCCTACCGTGGTAGAAAATTCGGCAGATAACCGTTACATTGTTTCTGCCCGTTGGAACTGTTGCGACTTTGACACTATGTACTGTCGGGACCGTAGACTTCCTGCTGTACATTGTTTCTTTGTTATTCTTGCTATATTATCCTAAAAAATTAATAAATGAGATAAAAATATTTTAAAGATAATTATTGATATACTTAAATAAATAAATAAAAATAAAATTTTAAAATTGTTAACCTAAAGTAATCCTAATATAATAATACAAAGAGTAGGGAAGAAATTAAGTTACTGGGGAGTGCATGAAAATGCATCTCCCAATTTGTCCCTCTCTTTATGGCCAAGATGATGTTTCTGTGATTGTTGGCCATCCTTATCAGGTTCTTCTTTGTGTGTGGCCTCTGTTGTGTATTTAATTCCTTTTCCAAACATTCTGCCGAGCATACTGCCAAGGCAGGATATTTTGGTGTTTGTGACATAAATGGCCTTGCACTCTTCTGGATCATCAGATTTGTTTAGATTGTGGAAGGCATTGAGTTTGACTTGTTGTTCATTAAACCTCATAGTCAACTCTCCATTTTCCACATCAATTAATGTACGTCCAGTAGCAAGGAAAGGTCTTCCTAGGATGATCGGTGCTTTTTCATCTACTTCGCAATCAAGGACAAGAAAGTCAGCTGGAAAAATAAATTTATCGACTCTTACCAGTATGTCCTCGATTTTTCCTTCGGGGTGCACATATGATTGATCCGCAAGTTGGAGCAACACTATTGTTGGTTTGGCCCTTCCTATGTTGAGCTTTTGGAAAACTAATTTGGTCATTAGGTTGATGCTTGCTCTAAGGTCACGTATGGCCTTTCCTTCATAGTTATTCCCAATCGCACAAGGTATGGTGAAACAAAGAGGATCCTTCAGTTTGGGTGGCATACGATTATGCAACATTTCCATGCATCCTTCAGTTGCTGCCACTGTCTCAAACTCACCTAGCCTCTTCCTTTTAGATACAATGTCCTTCAAGGATTTAGCATAGTTGGGCATCTGTTCAATAGTCTCAACAAGTGGTAAGTTGATGTGGACTTGTTTCAGAATATCAAGAAATTTCTTGAACTGATGGTCCTGTTTTTGTTTTATTAACCTTTGTGGGAAAGGTGGTGGTGGTCTCATCTCATCTAGGGTTTCATTAGATTGAAATTTAATACCTGAGACCACTATTTGTCTTACTGTCTTGGCAGGAAGTGCAGGTGCTGCTGAGCTTTCTGCTGGGGCATCGTCTTCTTGCTCAGTCTATTCAGCATCCAAGTCTTCCTTATTTGTATCATCTTGTATTGTTTGTGGAGCTTTGGTTGCTGAATTACCCATTGTTTCTTTCAGTTGTAGGCCACTTCTTGTTGTGATTGCTTTGTACTGTTCATGGCCCATTCCCTTAGCAACTTCAGTATTGCTAGGTAATCCCCCTTGTGGTCTTGAATTTTGTCTTAGACCGAATTGACCAATTTGGGTTTCTAATGATTTTATTGAAGCATCTTGGTTCTGTAGCCTCATCTTTGTTCTTTTCATGAAGTCATCAGTCCTCTTCATGAAATTATTGTTCTCAGTCATATATGATTTAGTTTTCATAATAAAGGCCTTGAGCATATTTTCTAGTGAATTCATAGGCTGTTGCTGCTGATGCATCTGCTGCTGCAATAGTGACTATTGCATCTGCTGCTGCAGCAGTGACTGATAATTGGAGGTCTGGTTGGTGGGGTTTAAGGTATTGTTTGGTTGCTCCATGAAAAGTTTGGGTGCCTTTTCCAAGCCGGATTGTATGTACTTGAAATCATGTTGTTATTCTGGTTATAATTTCCCACATAAAATCCAGTTTCCTCGTCTTGCATATACTCAGAAGAATTTATAGCCTTCACTTCTTGAGTATTATGTTGTACTTGCATGTTCTGAACCATTTTTATTAAAGATGCCAACTGTGCTGCCACCGAATTATTGGTTTCTAACTCATTTACCGTGGCATGGCATCTTAATCCTCCTCGTCTAGAAGTAGGAAATTGGAAATCGTTCCTTGCAAGTTTATTCAGAATCTCTATAGCTCCATTCGGGGACTTATCAAGGAGTGTGCAGTTTGCTGAGGCATCCAACATCATTCAAGTCGGGGCATTGGTAGCATTATAGAACATGGTTACTTCCGTCCATAATGGGAATTTATGTAGTGGACATCTGTTCAGTAACTCTCTGTAGCGTTCCCAAGCCTCGTACATAGGTTCGTCATTAGCATGTCTAAATGAAGTGATCTCATTATGGATTCTATCATATAGATTTGTAGGGTTAAATCTCGTAATGAGTTCTCGGCAGAGTTCACTCCAAGATCCAATTGATCCTTCCGGAGTACTGTTTAATCAGGTTTTGACCCTATCCCTAAGTGAATAGGGGAAAAGTTTCAGCCTCAAAATATCTTCATGTACTTCTTGGATTTTGAAAGAGTTGCATACTTCCATAAAGGATTTGAGATGCTGCTTGGAATCTTCTGTTGCAGCCCCCACTGAATTGTTCAATAGTATTGAGAATATTGAACATAACTGGTTTAAGTTCAAAGTGGGTTGCCTCAATCTCTGGTGTAACAACCCTAGGGTTTAATCCATTTAAATCTTCCACTAGAAAGTCTCTGACAGTTAGCTACTGCGGCAGTGGTTGTTGTTGCTGGCCTCCAATGCCTTCATGTAGGTTCTGATTTTCTGGATTTACTATCATGGCTCCTTAGATTTATCTTCTCAGTCTTTGATAAGTCCTTTCAATTTCTGGATCGATATCACGTAAGGGAGTGCTAGGGTTAGCCCTGGTCATACACCAAAGATAAAATAGATAAATTTTTAATTTTTTTTATAATAATAACTTAAAAGCAAGATAATTAAAGAAAACAAAATTTAGTTGTCAGTCCCCGGCAACAGCGCCAAAAACTTGATGTGTGTAATAAAAGCGCAATTAAGTGCAAGTGTACACGTCAAGTAATATAAAGATAAGTATTTATCAAATATAGTTCTCCACAGGGGCTGGTGTACTTAATATGCCTCCTTCTACTTCCCTACTCTTGAAATTATTAAAATAAAAACACAAGTAAAAAGATTTATTGAATAACAAAAGAACAAAAGCTTAAATAAAAGGTTGAGAACGAATAGAAAGAATGGGTAGAATCCAGTTATGTCATATAATGGATTCGATTGATCTATTCTTTTTTAATAAAATGAAACAACACTGTCTCAACAGCACTACAGATACTACCTCGGCAGTGTTAGTGTTTTCTGACGCGGCAATCTCTTGCTCTTGGGCAGTTTAATCAAGGCTCGGAAAAGTATCTTTAGATGTCCCCGCTTATCTCTAAGTGTAAGTACTGTTGATGACCAATCCTTGATGATACTTCTCGGCGTGAATCAATGATAATCAACAACTAATCCCACACTTCTTTTAGCCGCTGAAACTCTTAACTTATCTCTAGGTCGAGTTAGTATCTACAACACTGTATTTATCCCTTTCTTGAATCTAACTCTCTTGATATTAAATAAATGAATTACTTACAAAATTCTCTATCGAGTTTGAATGCAAGAACAAAGAATGACAATAGGATAAGAAAACTTTTATATTCTTATTGTATTGAAACGAAGAAACAAAATACAATCCTCTCGCACTAATATTCTACAACATTCACCTAATCCTAAGAAAGCTTAGAACATATTGTAAAAGAATAACATAATTCTTAGGGTAAAGCTTTCTCTCTAATTCGGCTCTCTCTATACATTGGACGGCTCATGTATTTATAGTCTTGACCTAGGATAACTTTTCCTAAGTAGAATATAACTTAGATTAGGGAACAAGCAATAAAAATATAATATTTCCAAGTTTAATTCTATCTATAAGACTATTCCCGCGTGGCCTTTGACTTGTTCTTTTCACGTGCTAATCTTCTTCAATCCAAACGCTTTAAGTCCAGAAAATCTCAGCTTATTTCTCTTTTTCAATCGCCCAACATCAGTACTAGGGCTTCTGCTGCCGCGACATTGCTTCTGCCTTCGGTATTGCTGCTGCCCCGGTAATGGTTCTGCCTTCAGCACTGGTGCTGTCTCGGCAGATATTTTCTACAACTACACAAAAACATGTCATAAAGCCTTCTTTCTCACAAATATCATCTTTATATGCTGTGGCAGCAAAATGTCAGTTATTGAATAATAAGTATATGTATTATCTCGAATTAGTGGGTAATGAGTACATATTGTTTAGAAAAAGAATAGTAAATAATAGCCTTTTTAGGCACTCATCATTGACTATGTGTCCGATCGATGCATGTTGTGACCAAAAGTCTCAAATTATGGAAAAAGGGATCCGTGTATTTGTTGAACTAAAAGTTCACATTAAGTGATCACTAGAAAGCCAATATGCATACATGAAGTGAAATGGTATTCTTGTGCATGACACATGAAATGATTTAACAATATTGATGAGCATGATTTGGTTTTATTCATTTCAAATAGGCATGAAGGATACAAACATGACATTTAAAAATAATTTTTGTTTTATGCATTGATGACCTTGTGTAGAGCTTCCTCACTAACCATGTTTGCTTAAGCTCTCTTTTCATCTTTGTAGAAAAATAAAGGTACTCGGGATAACATTCGGCGCAAGGAAACCAAGGGGAAAGGTTATCTCAAATTTTGGTATGTTTTTGACAAATAAGTTGGGGCTTGACAATGTGTAAATACAACCTATGTGAGGAGTGTGAATTTTAACTTTGGTTTCTGTTGAAATAAGATCTATGTTAGTTTGATTGTTAACTAATGGACTATGGTATTGTTTGGATTGTTAAAGCATGTACTTGCATGAACGTTATGATTTTAATCATGTAATAGGTCGCATGCCTATAGGTTGTTTGGGGTCCTTAACGTTGCTAATCATGTGTTATATGTTGTTCCTTATGATTAGGATTTATGCATATAGTTGGTGGTGTTTAACGGTTGTTTATCGAGTCGATAATGTTCACTTAGTTTGACGGAAGGTTCCAGACCCAAATTCGAAACCTTGCGGGTAATTTTGATTCTGGAAAGTTACTGGACGCGAAAAGTTTCAAAACCTTCAGGGAAGTTTAAAACCTTTTACACAAAGTTTCGAAACCTTTATGGAAGGTTTCGAAACCCTTTGCTGCTAGAAATTGATAGTTGCTGGAAATTGTATTTTAGTCTCGGATATCTTTCTTTGTTCAATTAGGGCATCTACAGATATTATTTTGAGCTAAAATTTCACATGGATGTATAAAGTTAATTTAATTTCAAGATGATTAACTTAATTAGGACGACGTCCTTATAATTTAAAAGATTTATATTTTGGCCCCTAAATTAATGAAACAAGCAACTGATGATGTTAGAATGCTCCGTTTGATTTGAAATTTTCCGTGAGGAATATTTGTATATTTAATTGAACTTTTATGGAACGAGTTTCTACTTTGTCCTTAGAATTTAAAATTTTTACGTTTAGTCCTTAATTTAGTTATGTGTTTAATCGAATACTTGTTTGTGATTGGACTGGTTCCTTTAATGCTTTGTCTGAGATCAAGACATATGGAATATAATTATGCAACTAGAAGAAAAAAATATATCGGTTTTAGGGTTGTTTATTGAATCAGACCTTTGCGGGTTTGGTTCGATATTCCCCGTGTAACCCATTAGTGTCAGTTTCATTCAGTCTGGGCTAAGGGGGTTACAAGAAGCATTGTCGTGGCAGCAAATTGAGGCCGAGACAGGACCTGATACCGAGGCAACAGAGGACAAGTAGCGATACTGTAGGCAAGTTGAGAAAAATAAGGAAAACGTTGCTGGATAAGAAACTCAAGGACCATAGCTGGATAGTATGAGGAAAGCCCAAGACAAAGGCCACACAGGAAAGCCTCCTAGTCGGATAAACTTGGAAATATTTTATTTATGTACTTGACTTGTTCCCTATTTCAAGTTGTATTCTACTTAGGAAAGGTTTGCCCTAGGCTAACCCTATATAAGTCATAGTTGTCCAAGGAGAAAAGCATACTAGACAATTCAGAATTAGAGAGCTTAGACCTAGCCGACATCACTTTTTAGTTTTCTTTTCTTTTACTTATGTTCTAAATTTCTTTAGTCTTTGATGAAGGTTGTAAAGTATTAGTGTAAAGAGATTAAACTTTGTTTCTTGTTTCAATGCAATAAAATATCGAAGTTTGCTTATTCTTTGTCATTCCTTGTTCTTGCATTAAAGCTTGAGAGAGAAGTTTGTTAGAAATCCATTTATCTAATATCGAGACAGTTAGATTCACGAAAGGAATAGGTACGATGTTTCAATCGGGAAACACTAACTCGGCCTAGAGATAAGTTAAAAGTTTCAGCGGCTAAAAGAAGTGTGGGATTGGTTGGTGATTATAATTGATTCACGTTGAGAGGTATCATTAAGGATTGGTCATCAACAGTACTTTGACTTAAAGATACGCGGAGTCATTAGAGTACACTTTGTCGAGCTTTGATAAAGTCTTTCCAAGAGCAAGAGATTGTCGCTGCGGGCGAGTATCTTCACTGTCAAGGCGGTAATTTGTAGTTCTGCCGAGGTAGTGTTGTACAATTGCATTGTACAGAAACAAGTTGACCAAATCCACTATACAACACAACTGGATCCGAGCCACTTTCTTTATTTAATTTTTCTATCCTTATTTAGTTTTCTTTATTTAGTTCAATAACAACCCAATCACTTGTGTTTTTATTTTATTTCTTTATAGAGCAAGAAGACTAAAGAAAGTATATTGAGTAGACCAATCCCTATGGAGACGATACACGATTTGCTCATCACTTTATTACTTGGCGACGTATTCACTTGCATTAAATTGTGTATATCTGACACGCCTCAAGTTTTTGGTGCCGTTGTCGGGGATTGACAATTAAATTTTGTTTTCCTTATTTTCTTGCTTTTTAGTTATTTAATTATTATTTTTATTTTACTTTGGTTTATTTTTGGTGTATGATTAGGGCCAACCCTACAAATTCTTTGTACGCGTTAGATCCAGAAATCGAATGTACACATCAAAGGTTGAGGAGACAAATCCAAGGAGCTATGTCAGGCCATCAAGGAATCTAAACAGATCAAAACTTACCTGCCGGCAATGGAGGCTGATGCATGCTAAATCTGCACAATTGGAGTGCAAGTGTACACGTCAAGTAATAAAGTGATAAATATTATCGAGTTATCGTCTCCTCAGGGATTGATATACTTAATATGCTTCCTTTGGTCTTTTTGCTCTGCAAAAGTAAAAACACAATTAAGTTTGAGTATTGATTAAACTAAATAAAATAAACTAAATAAAGTTAGATCAAATTTGAGAAAGAGGGCAGTATCTAGTTGTGTTGTATAGTGGATTTGATTGATTTGTTTTTGTCCAATACAATTGCACTGCACTACCTCGACAGTACTGTAGATTACTGTCTTCGGCAGCGATAGTGTTCTCTTCTGCGGCAATCCCTTGCTCTTGGAAAGATTTACCAAAGTTCGGCAAAGTGTCCTTTGATGGCTTCGCTTATCCCTAAGTCGAAACACTATTGATGGTCAGTTCTTGATGATACCTCCCGACGTTAATCAATTGTAACCAACAACAAATCCCACACTTCTTTTTTCGGCTGAAACTCTAACCTATCCCTAGGCCGAGTTAGTATCCTTCAATCAAGTTGAATACCGCACTTACTCCTTTCATGAGTCTAACTCTCCTGAGTCTAGACAAATAGATTATTTACAAACTTCCCTCCCAGGCCTAGATGCAAGAACAAAAAATGACAAAAAGTAAGCAAACTTTGATATTTTATTGCATTGAAACAAGAAACAAAATACAATCTCCAAGCACTAATACTCAACAACTTTCTCCTAAAACCTAAGAAAGCTTAGAACATGATGGGAAGAATTGTTCCTAGGGTAAACTCTCTCAAATTCGGCTCTCTCTAGTCCCTTAGACGGCTATGCCTTATATAGGCTTGGTCTAGGGCAAACCTTTCCTAATTAGAGTACAACTTGGAGTAGGGAACAAGTTATGTACATAGGTTAAATATTTCCAAGTTTAATTTTCTAGAAGGTTTCTTTCCCGCGTGGCCTTGTTCTTGGGCTTTTGATGTGTTGTTCAGCTCCGATCCTTAGGCTTCTTGTTCAGCAACATTCTTCTCATTTTTCTCTTTAGTTTGCCTGCCATATTGCTTTTTATCCTCTGTTGCCTCGGCATCAGGTCCTGCCTCAGCCTCATTCTATTGTTGTAACCCCCTTAGCCCGGCTTAGACGGAACCGGCACTAACGGGTTACACGAGGATTATCAAACCAAACCCGCGAAGGTTCGATTCAATAAACAACCCTAAAACCGCTATATATTTTTTTTATTATCTTACCTAGATGTGCAATCTTTTTCCTACGTGACAAGGTCTCACACAAAGTATTATCGGTAACACATTAACTAAAAACATACATCCGATTAAACACCTAAGTAGGTTAAGAACTAAAATGTAAAACTTTTAAATTCAATTAGTAAAGTAGAAATTCTTTCCGTCAGTGTTCAATTCAACATACAAGAGTTCCTCATAGCAAATTTCAACTTAAACGGATCATTCTATCATCATCAATTGCATTTCTTCTAATTTAGGGACCAAAATGTAAATCTTCCAAAATACAAGGACTTCATCCAAATTAGGATTACCATCTTGAAATTAAATAAACTTTATACTTACATGCAAAATTTCAGCTTAAAATAACATCGGTAAGTACCTTAATCAAACAAAGGAAGATATCTGGGAGTAAAGTATAATTTCTAGCAACTTTCAATTCTTGGTGATCAAAGTTTCAAAACCTTCCCAAAGGTTTCGAAGCTTTTTGTAAAAGGTTTCGAAACTTTCCTGGAAAATTTCGAAACTTTTCGCGTCCAGTAGCTATCAAGAATTGAAACTGCCCGCAAGGTTTCAAAACCTTGTGAAGGTTTCGAAACTATTTGACAAAGGTTTCGGAACCTTCACCCAAAGGTTTCGAAACTTTGGGTCTGGAACCAAAAGTTTCGTTACACTAAGTGCATACCAATTACTCAATACTCAACCATTAATTAGATCCACTAAATGCATCAATCCTAGGCATATTTAGTAACATATGGCATATAATCAACAACGACACGGACATCAATCAAGCTATAGGCATGCTCCCTAGGAAATGATTAACAACATATCAATCATGCTAGTACATGCTTCAACAATCCAAACAATTCAAAAGTTCAACAATTAACAATCAAACAATAATGGTCTTATTACAACATAAACCAAAGCCTAAGTACACACTCCTCTCATAGGTTGGGTTACACATTGCCTTGCCCAATTTGTTTGCCAAAAATATACCAAATTCAAAGTGATTCTTCCCCTTGGTTTCCTTGCCTCGAATGAAGCCCCAAGTGCCTTTATTTTTCTGCAAGGATGAAAAGAGAGCTTAAGCAAACTTGCTTAGTGAGGAAGCTCTACACAAATCATCAATCCATCAATTTAAAACCATGATGAAACCATAATTTGCAATACATTGTCAAAACATGCATGCTAACATCTCATGCTCATAATCTTTAAACCATATGCATCCTTGAGTTTACATAATCTTGTCAAAACAATTTATAAATGATGCACAATCTTCTTCTCAAATTCATGTATGTATATTGGCATTCTAGTGATATTTTAATGTGAACCTTGAGTGCACCAAATACACGGATCCATTGTTAGAGACCATAGTCCCGTCATGACACGAAGTCACCATTGACATGACACGAAGTCACCATTAGCACTACCACGTACAATTGGACACATAGTCACCCTTGTTACGTGTAGGCGGCTCTACCACGCACGGTTAGACACAAAGTCACCCTTGTTTACGTGTAGGCGGCTCTACCACGCCCGGTTGGACACAAAGTCACCCTTGTTGCGTGTAGGCAATATTCTGTATTCTCAGTTTTGTTTATAGTGCACTTAAGACAATCCTAATGACATGTCATTCGTATTCGAATCTAAAGTTAGTGTCACTAAGCCAATATCATAATCAAATATGCATGATAACTTGCTGCTCATAATGCATGCATAATATGTTCAACAAATGAACCAAAAGCCATGCCCAAAGGTACCATCATGTATAAGGCAATTAACCATATTGTATTCCAAATCATATAACTTGTTGCTCATAATACATGCATAATATGTTCAATGAATGAACCAAAAGCCATGCCCAAAGGCACCATCATATATAAGGCAAATAATCATATTGTATCCCAAATCATTTCTCATAATTTTTCATAATCATGGATTCTAAATAAGCTATGCATTTCAGCAAGTAATTCTCATGTATGCACCATTTCAAAACATGCTTATGCATTTCCATAAATCTCATTGCATTACCTACATAATGCCCTTATCAAATGTAGCCGAAACTCATATCGGTTTATCAAAAACATTTACTTTACTTAGTCTTGAACTATGGAAGGTTTTCACACTCTTCCATAGTCCCCAAAACAGAACCGTACCAAACGCGGATCGCTTAAAATCCGTAATCACTCACCAACAAGCGAAACGAGCTTTTGCCGCTATCCGATGATCGCACCAACGCACCAGCACTCAAGCTTCTTCTTGTACCTCTTCTACAACATTAAAAATAGAGCATTCTCACATCATAACATGCTCAAACCAACAGCCATAACCGATCACCGTTAAACTTCCGAAAACTTAGCCGAAAAGACCGTAAACTAAGCCGAAACGCATCCGAACAACATCAGCCCAAAACCTAACGAATCTAACATCTAATATACTTCAATTATGATCCAAAAACACATCCAAACCATCCTTATATCTCCAGCAACATTAAAGCATTTAAAACAGCCCATAAGACAACCTAAAAGCACCTTAAAACTACATCGATTGCATTATTCCGGGATTAAATTAATGTGCTATCAAATCAAGACTCAGTTAATCATTTAATTAATATAAAAACACAATTGAATCCATCTAATTCTAGCATTGAATGAGATCCAAATAGATTTCACAAAAACATTCATAAAATCACTAGATCTAACATTAAAAACATAGAATCAAGTTTTTATTAAAAGATTAGCAAGCTAATACTTGGGAATTTCAATAAAGAACCTTAGAAAAGAATAAAAATCCAGAAAATTACCTTCAAGATCTATTCACCAGAAAGATATAATTTCCTCTTCTTGATTCCTTACAATTTGATGTTGATTTGATAAAATTGATGCTTAGATTTTGTAAAGAATAGAAAGATGATGAAAATGATGTAATCTTTATGGAAAAAGATGCAAAAATCAGCAAGGAATTGAAGAGAAAAGATGAGAGAAAGTTGAGAGAAAATGAGAGAAAATGATGAGAGAAAATGAGGAAAAAGTAGTTTTGAGAGAAAATGATTAAAAATATCTAATTAAAATAATTAAAATACATTTTGGTGAATAAATTATTATTAAAAATTAGAAATGGGTTTATGGCCCTCTAAGGATTCTAAGTTTAGCTTGTTTTTCAATTTAGTCACTAAAACATGTAATTTTTCAAAAATTACAAAATAAGTTCTCCAATTTTTCCAAAAATTACAAATTGGTCATTTATGCATAATTAAGCATAATTAAAAATCAATATAAAGTCCAAATTATTTTCTTTTAATCTTGAAACATATTTTCAATATTTTAAACCATATTCCAAAATTATTATTTTCCTTAATTAAATATTCTTATTCATTTTTCCCCGGAATAATGAACCGGAGAACCCGATTCGGCCCGAATCGAATTCTCCAAACTACTAACCCCAAAATTGGGATATTACAACTCTCCCCCTCTTAAGAAAATTTCGTCCTCGAAATTTACCTAAAGTAAACACATGAGGAATTACTCCTCCAAACTATTTCCTTGTCTCCCAAGTTGCCTCTTCGCCACCTCGGTGCTTCCAAAGCACTTTAACCAAACCTATGGTTCTTTCTCGAAAAACCCTTGTATCCACATCCAAAATCCTCACTGGTTCCTTCTCATAACTCATATCCGCCCTTAACTCAAACTCCTCAACTAGAACAACATGAAAAGGATCTGAACGATACTTACGAAGCATCGATACATTGAAAAACATAATGCATTTTACTCAACTCCACCAGCAACCTCAACCGATAACAACCAATTGGCTCTAGCACCTCATATGGCCCAATAAAACGATGACCCAACTTACTCTTACGTCCAAACCTCATCACCTTCTTCCAAGGAGAAACCTTAAGAAACACATTGTCCCCAACAGTATACTCTATCTCTCTACACTTTAAATCGGCATAGGACTTCTGTCTATCCGAAGCTTCCTTAAGTTTAGCACATATCAACTTAACCTTCCCATCCGTATCTTTAAAACTTGAGGCAAAGAAACATACTTTTGCCCAACTTCTTTCCAACACAAAGGTGTACAACACCTATGCCCGTATAAAGCCTCAAACGGTGCCATCCGTATACTCGCTTGGAGCTACTGTTATATACAAACTCCATTAAAGACAACTGTTTCTCCCAAGAACCTTGAAACTCGATGACACAACCCCTCAACATATCTTCCAAAGTCTGAATAACACGCTCAGACTGTTCATCCGTCTGTGGATGATAAGCTGTACTAAAGCTAAGCCTCGTACCCAAAGTAACCTACAAACTCCACCAAAACTTAGATGTAAACCGCGGACCTCTATCCGATATGATCAACTTAAGCATACTATGCGACTTCACCATCTCAAAAACATACAACTCTACCAACTTATCCATAGATAACATTGTATGCACGGCAAGAAAATGTGCACGCTTTGAAAACCTATCAATAATAACCTATATAAAATCCTTCTTGGACTCCGTCACATCTTCCTTTAAACTAACCCAAAAGTACACACTTTTGAGATCTCTATACATCTTCACACTACCCGGATGCATAGCAAACAGACTAGTATGTGTTCCCACTAAAATAGCTTACCTCAACTCAACCTCATCCGGCACCACAATCTGACCCCTAAACCACAACATCTCTTCCTCGTCAAAACGATACTCGGTCGATCTACCCTTAGCCATATCCTCCACTTACCAGGTAACCAACGAAGCCTTTCACCAATCTCTACTCCACACAACAAACTTCAGACTAACTTTGCACAAAACTGTCAACATTGTCTTAAGCAAGCTCCACCACCAACAACAACTTCATTATGAGTCATATTAACCATATCACAACGCCACAACATATCATCCATTTACCTATGAATAATAAAACCCAATATCAAAACAACAACCTATGTCGGTCCTAAAAACTTTCAAATCTTATCATGTTATAGATACACCACTCACACATCTATCCAATGGGACTTAGGAACCCAAGAAAACCGTACTCCAATAAACGATTGATCCAACAAACCTCATAAGAAAACTCCATACCATCGATAGAACTTACTACCAAACTTATGATGATTCTTCCCGACTTCAACCCTGGGTATCCTTACTAATAATAATAACTCAAAGAAAATTGATACTCATTCTTACCTTATCAGCAAGATAAATATTTACATATGATTCAAACATAATCCCAACCAGCTTAGTCGAAAACACATGTTTTTCCCCAACTCCTACCACAACACTTACCACCAAATTCATGGAAAAAATTAACATAAGCCTTGCTCAAGATACCATTCCATCTCGACACTTTCCGTAACAACCATGCGGTTAACATAACACAAAAAGATTCTCAACACAAAACTAAACCCTGCCAAGAACATATCCTTCACTAGACCCTCAACAAACACTTTGTCATGACTTATCCCCGATCAACTTTACCAAGGTTGAATTTCGCTCATAGATCCACCATATAACTAGGTCTCCTTATAGGTTAACCGAACATCTTCCCTTGTAACTCCACAACAACCCAGGCTTATCCCACATAACAAACTCCCATTGCAAGCACCCTTATGTAAGCCAAGTCATCCCAGTTGTTAACATTCTACAAAATATATCATACAAGAAACTTACCAACTTTGTGTCAACCTCAACATTATACTCATTATAACGATAATATCTCCAACTAAAGGTTTAGCCACCATAATCAACTCCACCAAGGTTCAAAATTTAAAATCTACACATCATTACGTGCCTTGACACTTAACCCAAAACTTTTTTTCTTTTATTATCAACTAATCGACAAACCAACTCCTACATTAACTATACCACAACAAAATCCAAACTTGTAGAACCATTCCTTCCACTAGCTCCAACATCTCTTATTTTATAACCTTGCCAAAGCGGTAATCATAATAATGAAACATCCACAAACACGAACCCACCGAACACAAAACCTCAAGACACTTTTCGATAAAAGCAAACCCATAAGACTAAACAATCGATACAAACCATAAATTGTCCAGCGATCCACATTACACCACTTCAGACATCATCAAAGACTAACTTTACCCGAAGTATATCCAATTTAACATCCTGTAAACACAACGTATATACTTTCCTCCTTTATAGTACAACCAAACCTCTCAAGGTCACAACAATCTATGATTTAAATCCCCCGATTTCACAACTCTCATACCAATATGTATCTCATATTTTACTTCTATCCTGACCATACCAGATTGGTCACGACCTCCGATCTAACTGCACATTAACCATACTACAAAGAATTCCATGTAATTTCCACAAAATACTTACACATCACTCAGAAAAACACCAACCCGCCTTACTCTACAAAACATGCTACAACCTTGTTACAACCTCCAGATCTTAACTAGAAAGAATCCGCAAAACTCACCCCCGACCTTTAGTAATGACCAACTCAAACTAACCATAACTCAGGGTATTTAACTCAGTTTCAAACATTCACAACTCTAAGACCAACCACTCATTCTTCATCCAAGATTATTCCCTAACCAAAAGGGTAGCTTGCCCACTACACATTCAGCTTAACACCACAAGAAAGTTCTTTCAACCTCTTTTTTTTCGCATACCTTCACCTTAAAAGAACCAACCACACTCCACTTACACCCTCAAGGAGCTACTCACAAGTGTGAAAAAATGTATGTATTATTCCCTGTATGCCCTCATAAATGCCTATGCAAGTGCATATGCATGTAAATGCAATTTCTAATGTCATGCTCAAGAATGCATGCATGTCCTACATTATCTATAAATATATACATATATGTGCTCTTAATCTAAATATGATTATTGTTCATACTCACAAATAACATCCTCAATTCTAACAACTTCAACTACCATCCTATTGACAGCTTCCAAGTCAGATTAGCAACAGCCGTACTAGCTTCAGCAAATTAAAACACACCCGAAAGAACGGTGCAATACCATAAACTAACCTTCCGGCCTAACCGAAGGCACACTTATAGAGGAGGAAGAATTTACTCTTCCCTAACAGTCGTTTCATCTTCAATCTTGACCATCAAAGTTCATACCAACAGTATCTAGTGACTTACGTCTCAGAAACATATTCAAAAACTTTAAACATGAAGTTTAAAACATAATGTTCAAATAAAAAAAACTTACATTCGGGCAAGATCCAAGGGAAAACTGAGAGCATCTGAAAATATGTTGGTATTGGCAATGTGTAACCGATAACCTCATTTTAACCATCATTACGCAAAGTACAATTATCACGAATAGATTTTCACACTCCAACAACATATCATGCTCAATCGCACATTTAAGCACATAACTTAGCAATCCTATACATGCTTTAACCAACCAACTCAACACTTTACAAATCAACAACATATTTTACAAACCTTACAACATACTTTTCAAACCTGGCTCTGATACCACCAAATGTAACCCCTTTAGCCCGGCCTAGACGAAACCGGCACTAACGCGTTACACGGGGATTATCAAACCAAACCCGCGAAGGATCGATTCGATAAACAACCTTAAGACCGCTATATATATTTTTTATTATCTTACCTAGATGTGCAATCTTTTTCCTACGTGACAAGGTCTCACACAAAGCATTATCGGTAACACATTAACTAAAAACATATATCCGATTAAACACCTGAGTAGGTTAAGGACTAAAACGTAAAACTTTTAAATTCAATTAGTAAAGTAGAAATTCTTTCCATCAGTGTTCAATTAAACATACAAGAGTTCCTCATAGCAAATTTCAACTTAAACAGATCATTCTATCATCATCAATTACATGTTCTTCTAATTTAAGAACCAAAATGTAAATCTTCCAAAATACAAGGATTTCATCCAAATTAGGATTACCATCTTGAAATTAAATAAACTTTATACTTACATGCAAAATTTCAGCTCAAAATAACATCGGTAAGTACCTTAATCAAACAAAGGAAGATATCTGGGAGTAAAGTATAATTTCTAGCAACTTTCAATTCTTGGTGATCAAAGGTTTCGAAACCTTCCCAAAGGTTTTGAACCTTTTTGTAAAAGGTTTGGAAACTTTCCTGGAAAATTTCGAAACTTTTCGCGTCCAGTAGCTATCCAGAATTGAAACTGCCCGCAAGGTTTCAAAACCTTATGAAGGTTTTGAAACTATTTGACAAAGATTTTGGAACCTTCACCCAAAGGTTTCGAAACTTTGGGTCTAGAACCAAAAGTTTCGTTACACTAAGTGCATACCAATTACTCAATACTCAACCATTAATTAGATCCACTAAATGCATCAATCCTAGGCATATTTAGTAACATATGGCATATAATCAACAACGACACGGACATCAATCAAGCTATAGGCATGCTCCCTAGGAAATGATTAACAACATATCAATCATGCTAGTACATGCTTCAACAATCCAAACAATTCCAAAGTTCAACAATTAACAATCAAACAATAATGGTCTTATTACAACATAAACCAAAGCCTAAGTACACACTCCTCTCATAGGTTGGGTTACACATTGCCTTGCCCAATTTGTTTGCCAAAAATATACCAAATTCAAAGTGATTCTTCCCCTTGGTTTCTTTGCCTCGAACGAAGCCCCAAGTGCCTTTATTCTTCTGCAAGGATGAAAAGAGAGCTTAAGCAAACTTGCTTAGTGAGGAAGCTCTACACAAATCATCAATGCATCAATTTAAAACCATGATGAAACCATAATTTGCAATATATTGTCAAAACATGCATGCTAACATCTCATGCTCATAATCTTTAAACCATATGCATCCTTGAGTTTACATAACCTTGTCAAAACAATTTATAAATGATGCACAATCTTCTTCTCAAATTCATGTATGTATATTGGCATTCTAGTGACCACTTTAATGTGAACCTTGAGTTCACCGAATACACGGATCCATTGTTAGAGACCATAGTCCCATCATGACACGAAGTCACCATTGACATGACACGAAGTCACCATTGACATGACACGAAATCACCATTAGCAGTACCACGTACGATTGGACACATAGTCACCCTTGTTACGTGTAGGCGGCTCTACCACTCACGGTTGGACACAAAGTCACCCTTGTTTACGTGTAAGCGGCTCTACCACACCCGGTAGGACACAAAGTCACCCTTGTTGCGTGTAGGCAATATTCTGTATTCTCAATTTTGTTTATAGTGCACTTAAGACAATCCTAATGACATGTCATTCGTATTCGAATCTAAAGTTAGTGTCACTAAGCCAATATTATAATTAAATGTGCATGATAACTTGCTGCTTATAATGCATACATAATATGTTCAACAAATGAACCAAAAGCCATGCCCAAAGGCACCATCATGTATAAGGCAATTAACCATATTGTATTCCAAATCATATAACTTGCTGCTCATAATGCATGCATAATATGTTCAACAAATGAACCAAAAGCCATGCCCAAAGGCACCATCATATATAAGGCAAATAACCATATTGTATCCCAAATCATTTCTCATAATTTTTCATAATCATGGATTCTAAATAAGCTATGCATTTCAGCAAGTAATTCTCATGTATGCACCATTTCAAAACATGCTCATGCATTTCCATAAATCTCATTGCATTACCAACATAATGCCTTTATCAAATATAGTCGAAACTCATATCGGTTTATCAAAAACATTTACTTTACTTAGTCTTGAACTATGGAAGGTTTTCACACTCTTCCATAGTCCCCAAAACAGAACCGTACCAAACGCGGATCGCTTAAAATCCGTAATCACTCACCAACAAGCGAAACGAGCTTTTGCCGCTATCCGATGATCGCACCAACGCACCAGCACTCAAGCTTCTTCTTGTACCTCTTCTACAACATTAAAAACAGAGCATTCTCACATCATAACATGCTCAAACCAACAGCCATAACCGATCACCATTGAACTACCGAAAACTTAGCCGAAAAGACCGTAAACTAAGCCGAAACGCATCCGAACAACATCAGCCCAAAACCTAACGAATCTAACACCTAATACACTTCAATTATGATCCAAAAACACATCCAAGCCATCCTTATATCTCCAGCAACATTAAAGCATCTAAAATAGTCCATAAAACAACCGAAAAGCACCTTAAAAGTACATCGATTGCATTATTCCGGAATTAAATTAATGTGCTATCAAATCAAGACTCAATTAATCATTTAATTAACATAAAAACACAATTGAATCCATCTAATTCTAGCATTGAATGAGATCCAAATAGATTTCACAAAAACATTCATAAAATCACTAGATCTAACATTAAAAACATAGAATCAAGTTTTTATTAAAAGATTAGCAAGCTAATACTTGGGAATTTCAATAAAGAACCTTAGAAAAGAATAAAAATCCAGAAAATTATCTTCAAGATCTATTCACCAAAAAGATATAATTTCCTCTTCTTGATTCCTTACAATTTGATGTTGATTTGATAAAATTGATGCTTATATTTTGTAAAGAATGGAAAGATGATGAAAATGATGTAATCTTTATGGAAAATGATGCAAAAATCAGCAAGGAATTGAAGAGAAAAGATGAGAGAAAGTAGAGAGAAAATGAGAGAAAAAGATGAGAAAAAATGAGGAAAAAGTAGTTTTGAGAGAAAATGATTAAAAATCTCTAATTAAAATAATTAAAATACATTTTGGTGAATAAATCATTATTAAAAATTAGAAATGGGTTTATGGCCCTCTAAGGATTCTAAGTTTAGCTTGTTTTTCAATTTAGTCACTAAAACATGTAATTTTTCGAAAATTACAAAATAAGTCCTCCAATTTTTCCAAAAATTACAAATTGGTCATTTATGCATAATTAAGCATAATTAAAAATCAATATAAAGTCCAAATTATTTTCTTTTAATCTTGAAACATATTTTCAATATTTTAAACCGTATTCCAAAATTATTATTTTCCTTAATTAAAATATTCTTATTCATTTTTCCTCGGAATAATGAATCGGAGAACCTGATTCGGCCCGAATCGAATTCTCCAAACTACTTACCCAAAATTGGGATATTACAATTGCCTCGACAATACTTGTTTCTGCACAGATATAAAAATGCAGTAAAGTACATCTTTTATACAAATATCATCTTTAATACCATGTAAATAAAATAAAAAATTAGAAAGATAAAAAATATAAATTCTAAACTAAAACTAATCTTAATATAATAGATAAAGTAGAAGGGAAGAGATTATTTTACTCGTGGAGTGCATGTAAATGCATCTCCCAATTTGCTCATCTCTTGTTGGCCTGGATTTTTCTTCAAGTGTTGGCCTTTCTCTTCTGTTTTGTGTCCATTCTTATTTTCGGCTTCCACCTTGTGCGTAATTTTCTTACCAAACAATCTGCCGAGCGTGCTGCCTAGGCAGGATACCTTGGTGTCTACATTTATTGTGTGGAGGACTTTGCACTCTTTTAGATTATCAAATTTTTCAAATTGTAGAATGCATTGAGTTTGATTTGTTGATCATTGACCCTTATTGTCAACTCTCCATTCTCCGCATCTACTAAGGTTCATCCAGTAGCAAGGAAAGGTCTTTCCAGGATGATCGGTGCATTATCATCTACTTCACATTCAAGGACAAGGAAGTCGGCAGGGAATATAAACTTGTCTACCCTTACCAATATGTCATCTATTTTTCCTTCAGGATGCACATAAGATCTATCCGCAAGTTAGAGCAGCACTGTCGTAGGTTTTGCCCTTCCTATTTCAAGCTTTTGAAAGACTGATTTGGGAATGAGATTGATGTTTGCTCCTAGGACACATAATGCCTTTCCTTCATAATTATTTCCAATCGTACAAGGTATGGTAAAACATTCAAGATCCTTCAGTTTGGTTGGCATGCGATTGTGCAGCATTGTCATGCATCCTTCAGTTGCCGCCACTGTCTCAAACTCACCTAGCTTCTTTCTTTTAGACACAATGTCTTTCAAGAATTTAGCATAATTAGGCATTTGTTCAATTGCCTCAACAAATGGCAAGTTGATGTGGACTTCCTTTAGAATATCCAAGAACTTTTTAAACTGGTGGTCCTATTTTTTTTCTTTTTCAACCTTTTTGGGAAAGGTGATGGTGGTCTCATCTCTTCCAGTGTCTCATTGGTTTGGAATTTAATATATGGAATTACTATGTTCCTTGCTGTCTCGGTAGGTAGTTCAGGTGTTGCCGAGCTCTTTGTTGGAGCAATGTTCTTATGTTCAATTTGTTCAGCATCCAAGTCCTCCTTGTCTGATTCTCCATGTGTTGCTGGTGGAACTTTGGTTACTGACTTGCCCATTGTCTCCTTAAGTTGTAGGCCACTTCTTGTAGTGATTGCTTTGCATTGTTCATGGCCCATCCCTTAGCAACTTTAGTATTGTTGGGTAGTCCCCCCGTGGTATAGTATTCTGTCTTTAAGCAAATTGACCAACTTGGGTTTCCAATGATTTTATAGCAGCGTCTTGGTTTTATAGCGTCATCTTTGTTCTATTCATGAAGTCGTCAGTTCTCTTCATGAAACTGTTGTTCTCAGTCATATATGATTTTGTTTTCATTATGAAGGCCTTGAGAGTATTTTCTAATGAGTTTATAGGTTGTTGTTGATGCATCTGCTATTGCGGCAGTGATTGTTGTACATGCTGCTGCGGTAGTGAATTTTTGTACCTTGAGGCTTGGTTAGTGGGGTTAAGGCATTATTAGGATTGCTCCATGAAAAGTTTGGATGCCTTTTCCATACCGGATTGTATGTGTTTGAAATCATTTTGTTGTTCCGGTTGTAATTTCTCACATAGAAACCAGATTCCTCATCTTGCATATACTCAGAAGAATTGATCGCTTTTACCTCGTGAGTATTTTGCGTGGAGTATAAAAGGACTTCAACAACACACTTTCCCAAATGATGCTCCATAACTTTCCAGACCAAGGGGTGCAGTTTCCAGAGTTTCCCACCAACATGTTCGTAACAGCTACACCCTACACCGAGATGACACCAGCTCCAAGAGGACCGAGGCCATTCTTCCCCATAGGCCCTCAGCAACAATTTCATGCTACTGGCCCATCTAGGGTAGCAGACTCTACCGCGGCATCATTTGCCAGCAGAAGACCATCAAAGAGAAGGGTAGTCTTCAGTATTCCCCCACAATCCCCCATCATCATGGGCAGTCTATCAGCTAAGATAGATGCCTATTTACATCAAAGTTCAGACGCTGTCGGGACGAGCATTCCTCATGCCTGGGCAGACACAACAAATGAAGGCGGGAAAGAAATAATGCCACCGAGGAAGTTACCGAAGAAGAGGAAGGAGAAGAGGTGAACCCTCCCATGCAACAGACACCAACAACAAGATTCCAACCACCAAGAAAAGCAAAGACTCATCCATCGCCATCACCAAGGAAAAAACAATCAGCAGCTAGACCGAGAAAATAATTGTCAATAGCAGCTTTTTGGAGTCCTTATAATCTTTTATATATGTTGTTTTTTGTTTTTCTTACTTGTTTCCTTTTCATATTTTGTTACCTATTGTGTTCCCCTATTATAAGCATTGAGGACAATGTTTGGTTTAAGTTTAGGGATCTAGAGCCACTACCGAGACAACCCACTGCTGCGGCCTTGCCATGAAAATGAAGATTTAAGTGAAAATTTTTTCGATGTCCACCACTTTACTTGAATTTGTTGTCCATACTTTTGCACTGCTCATCATCAGTATTGCCTTAGTTTATTCTTTTAAGGCTATTGAAATCTTTCTCCTTACCATGATTAAATCATGTTTAGAAGATTTAACCCTAGAATACTTAAGGAGAGAACTTAGAAGCTTGCTATAAGGTTGATCTTAAATCACTTTTGGAACTTGTTTGACTATAAGAATTCTTTTAATGAACTTAGGTGATAAAGACTTAGATTTTTGGAATGTGACTAGAGGTGCCTATCACCAACTCTAGGAATTACTCTTCTTCATGCTAGAGGTGCCCGAAATTGGCTCTAGTATGTTCAAAAAGAATAGCAAAAAGAAACAAAGAAAAAAATTAAGAAGAAAATACAATCCTTAAGGTGCCCGAAATTGGCTCAAGAAATTGTGGTTTTTAAAAGAAGAGTACACTAAATCCAAGTCTATTTGTCTTGAACTTAGAGTTTGTCTAAGAAGACCCTTAATTAAACCTGTCCACAAAAACGCATACACTCACAAAACCTTATAGCTTGTTTTCTAGGTAAATCCTTAGGTAACTAAAAATTTAAATCTAAAGAAGAGGCATAGTTATGGTGGGGAGAATAGCTGAAAAACATAAGACCAAGGGAGAATAAAGATTGGAAAATTAATGGTTTGCATTACTTGAGGACAAGGAATAGTTCGAGTTTGGAAATATTTTATTTATGTACTTGACTTGTTCCCTACTCCAAGTTGTATTCTACTTAGGAAAGGTTAGCCCTAGGCCAAGCCTATATAAGTCATAGTCGTTCAAGGAGAAGAGCATACTAGACAATTCGGAATTAGAGAGCTTAGACCTAGCTGACTTCACCTTTTAGTTTTCTTTTCTTTTACATTATGTTCTAAATTTCTTTAGTCTTAGATGAAGGTTGTAAAGTATTAATGTGAAGAGATTAAACTTTGTTTCTTGTTTCAATGCAATAAAATATCGAAGTTTGCTTATTCTTTTCCATTCTTTGTTCTTGCATTCAAGCTCGAGAGAGAAGTTTGTAAGAAATCCATTTATCTAATATCGAGAGAGTTAGATTCACGAAAGGAATAAGTAAGGTGTTTCAATCGGGAAACACTAACTCAGCCTAGAGATAGGTTAAGAGTTTCAGCGGTTAAGAGAAGTGTGGGATTGGTTGGTGATTATAATTGATTCACGCTGAGAGGTATCATCAAGGATTGGTCATCAACAGTACTTTGACTTAGGGATACGCGGAATTATTAAAGGATACTTTGTCGAGCTTTGATTAAGTCTTACCAAGAGCAAGAGATTGCCGCCGTGGGCGAGTATATTCACTGTCAAGGCAGTAATCTACAGTTCTGCCGAGGTAGTGTTGTACAATTGCATTGGACAGAAACAAATTGAACAAATCCACTATACAGTACAACTGGATCCTCACCACTTTATTTATTTAATTTTTCTATCCTTATTTAGTTTTCTTTATTTAGTTCAATCACAACCCAATCACTTGTGTTTTTATTTTAGTTCTTTACAGAGCAAGAAGACTAAAGAAAGCATATTGAGTAGACCAATCCCTATGAAGACGATACACGATTTACTCATCACTTTATTACTTGGCGACGTGTTCACTTGCACTAAACTGCACATATCTGACACGCGTTAGTTATTTTTTTTAGAGAGGAATTTCAAGAAGGAGAAGCCATGAAGCATATAAAACGACCCTAAAATCGAGCTCGTCTTTCCGCCCAAGAAGGTTGCCTCGGCGGAAAAATGTGAAGGAGGGTTGGCCACCCAAGAACCTATAATGACGAGTTTACGTCCCTAGAACTTAATTTCCCCCGTTTTATTTTATACTTCTTTATTATTGTTTTCTAGTGCAGTTTTTTAGTTTCTCTCTCGACAAACTCCACACAAACTGATGACCCTCAAGATACAGAAGAGTTAAAGACGCAACATATAAATATTGGTTTATCTTTTCCTTGTCTTTTAATTTTTATCTTGTCTTTTATTATTGCCTTATGTTCAAATACATGCATTGAGGACAATGCATCCCTCGAGTTTGGAGGAGTATTGATCCTATTCTCTGGCTTATAAAAATATATGTCATGCATGAAAATTATTCAGATTATCCTACTACTGCCTTAATTTTTATCATTATGCATGAAAATTATTCGGATTATCCTACTACTGCATTAATTTCTGTCTTTATAGTAATTACAGTTTTATGCATGATTTTTTTTAAGTTTGTTGAATTTTATTGAGACTGCCTCGACAACAATATATTCTCTAACCGTCACAACAATATGCACCATTCACCAGACTTGAATTCGGAAAGGTCTCTTAGGATTAGTACTTAGGATTAGACTAAGAGCCTGAAATTACATAAACACTGCTAGTCTTAGTTGATTTTAAAAGCTCTTTTCCTTGAATAGCATTAAGGGCTTAGGCTTAGATTTTATACTAGAGGTGCCTATCACCAACTCTAGTAAGAATAGCTAAACACTTGAGGTGCCCGAAACTGGCTCAAGCAATATAAATTTATAGTAATATAGATTTATATACCACTGTTGGGAGAAGAAAAGAAAAAGAATTAAAGAAAAATCTTAGTCGAAAGTCTTGAGCTAGAAAAAGGATTAGAACTTAGAAAATCATCTTTGACACAACTACGCACACACTCACCAAGACTCATAGGCCAGTTCCGAGGAATTCCTAAGAACCAAGAAGAGGCCGAGTCAAGAAAGGATTTCTACCGCGGCAGGTAGGACAGTATATTACTTTGAAATTCCTTACTTAAATTTATCTTTTGCATTGCTTGAGGACAAACAATAGTTCGAGTTTGAGGGTGTGATGAGTGCCTAAAAGTCCTATTTTTATATCATTTTCCCACTCGATTATTGCTAATAAATAAAGAATTAGAGGCAATAATCGATATTTCTGTGTGTTTTCTATATTTCACCATCCGAATACGAATTTGATGAATTTATCTATTATTTAGCATAAAACAGATGCATTTGATGGTTTTCTTTCTTAGACAGAAAACTGCATCATAAGAATTGTCAAACGAGAAGATGGATGCTGGAAATTGAAGCTGAAATGTAGAAAAGCACCCGCCTTGGCAACATTATGATGCCTCGGTAGCATTTTGAGGCCGCGGCAGCGCCGGGAAAACAAATATTGATATTATAGGCGATCTGAAGAGAAAAATAAGGTGAATGTTTTAAGACAAGTAACACAGAAATTGAAGCTGGGAAAACACGAAAAGTCAAGGTCAAAGGCCACGCGAGAAAGCCTCCTAGTTGGAATAAACTTGAAAATATTTTATTTATGTACTTGACCTGTGTCCTACTCCAAGTTGTATTCCTACTTAGGAAAGGTTTTCCCTAGGCCAAGCATATATAAACCATAGCCACCCAAGAAAGAGAAATCATCAAATATCAGAGATTAGAGAATTCACCTTAGATTTTAGAGTAGAAAATTATTTTAGGCTTAGGTGAAAGTTGTGGAGTATTAGTGAGAAGAGATTGAAGTATGGGGATTCACGAAAGGAATAAGTACGATGTTTCAATCGAAAAACACTAACTCGAACTAGAGATAGGTTAGGGTTTCAGCGGCTAAGAGAAGTGTGGGGTTGGTTGATGATTATAATTGATTCACACTGGGAGGTTTCATTAAGGACTGATCATCAACAGTACTTCGACTTAGGGATAAGCAGGGTAATCAAAGGAAACTTTTCCGAACTTTGGTAAAGTCCACCTAAGAGCAAGGGATTGCCACGGCAGACGAAGCCCATCACTGTCGAGGCAGTAACCTGTAGTTCTACCGAGGCAATATTGTGCGATTGTATTGGACAAAAACAAGTCAATTAAATCTACTATACAACACAACTGGATCCTGGCCACTTTCTTTATTTAATTTGTCTACTACTATTTAGACTTCTTTATTTAGTTTAATCAAACCCCAAATTACTTGTGTTCTTTATTTTATTTCTTTACAGAGCAAGAAAACAAAAGAAGGCATATTGAGTAGACCAATCCCTGTGGAGACGATACATGATTATACTGATCACTTTATTACTTGCGACGTGTTCACTTGCATAAATTACGCATATTTGACACGTATCAAATATGGTTAGAAGCTTCATTATTCTGGTTCCAACGATTCTATTCCTTCCCGAATAGGACTGAGAGTTGTTAGAGAAGTTCTGATTACCTCCACCTGAACCACCTTGAACCAAAGACGAACCATAAGTCAGCCTTGCACTTGCTCCAAGTTTTTGGTACTAGCGGTCAACTCAGAAAACACCTAGGGTGAAGTAGTAGTGAGATATGTCTGAATCTATTTACTTAAGCCCCTCAAGAACCTATTGCATCTCATCTTCTCTGTAGCCACTAAATTTGGGGCATAACTACTCAGTTGTAGGAACTCCTACTCGTAAGCGAACACCAAACGGTTCCCTTGTACAAGATGGGTGGACTACTACCTCAAGGTGTCAATGTAGGCTTCACCCACATACTTCTTCTCGAACTCATCCAGAAAGTCATTCTGAATTGGCCTCTCAGGATCCCAACCCAGCTCCACTGTCTCCCACCATTCACATGCATTGCCTTTCAGAAGTGACAAAACACAAAATAACTTATCCTCAGATCTCAGCCTCATCTGTCTCATGATCCAACGAGTATCATGTAACCATTGGTCAGCTTGTACGAAATTGTCTTGTCCCGTACCATGAAAGTCCACAGCTCCTTGCCTTCGCACCCTCTCCACCAGTGCCTCTTGAGGTGTAGCAGACGACCTCGGTATAGCTCTCATGATCCGGTCCAAAGCTCGGTTCAACTACAAAATGTAGTTGACCCCTTCGCCAACTGCATCTTCAAACGGTGCCTCCACAACGGTCACATACTCATCCTCGGAGTCCTCTCGAGAACCCCAACTCTCCTCCACAACTTTGTTTCTTCTCGGTATACTTACTGCACACACAACAAACAAACGAGGTTACATCATCGAATTTTCAGTATCTAAGCAAGTACAATTTCGACAAATGGGCATATACTTATCTGACACCTATATAACACACTAGACTCCCCGGGGGACTTCCTAGAATCAACTCAACCTAGGCTCAGATACCACTAAATGTAACACCCTTGACCCGGTGTCATATCGGGCCTCCGGCCCAAAACCTGTATTTTAAATTTTCTTTTCAAAAGCCCAACAAGTGACAAGTCCAAATCCATTTTCATCGTAAATAAGAAATCCAATCCATTTAAAACATAAATCCGAGTAGGTTAAAGCAGCGGAGCTCTAAAATATTATAACCCGTTCTAAAAGCATTCGACAAATAAAATAAAACAGAGTTACACATTACACATATAGGGTCCTAAGTACAAAGCCCATTATGCCTAATAACAGTACTCTGACAACAGATGTCGATGTTGAACCCACCATGATGATGCTCCTACGAAAGCTTCCTTAACCTACGCATGAAAACACATTTCAAACGTTGAGCTACTAAAGCTCAGTGGGTATTCGACCAACTTGTCCACATAAAGCATAGCATAAATAAGCATAAGCAACATGAATGATGACATGGCATGAGTACGATGGCGCTATTACAACCGCCTAAACACATGATATCATGATGGCATATATTGACACATAGTATATGCATGACATGAGAATACCACACATCATCTCAAATTCTTATCCCGTATTTATATCTCATATATATACTTATATATATATAACGATGTCTATATCACCTCATAGTAGTATAGAAGTAAGGGACCCATCAACACTAAGTAAGGTTCGTGGCATGCTACTCCACATAATCCGCTAAGGAACCTATCAACACTAAGCAAGGTCCTAGCCGGTCTTCTGCATAATATAATACTAATAACCCATCAGTACTAAGCAAGGTTATCATGTTTGCCATAATATAATATTTATCACTAGAAATTCATCAGCACTAAGCAAGGTTACTAAGTATCATATCTCATATATAATATACTCTAGGCAACCCATCAACACTAAGCAAGGTTCTTAGTAAGTCACATGACTCGAACATGTCACGCCGAACCCTTAATGGTTCCACATACCGGTTTATACCACTAGACTCTATTCATTATTCAATTATCTCTTGAACGAGGTTATGGCCTATCTTTCGGTTTAATATCCATTTCATAGTTTAAATGACTCTTAAGGACCCCTAGGGTAGTATTATGAGACTTTCTCACTTAACCTTTAGAACTTGAGTAGATAAACTCGGGGTATCGATATTTTATATAGGGTATCGAAACGCCTTATATTGATACCCTTACCAAGGGGGTATCGAAACGATAGGTATCGATACGAGTATTGAACCCTTTGACCAGCTTCAAAGTCAACAAAAGGGGACCCACCCGCTTTGATACTAGTATCGAATCGGAAAGGTCACTAGACGACTCGGTATCGAAACGCCCTATCCGCGTTTCGATACCCCTACACGAAGAGTGCAGTTTTAAGACATTTAACACTTTGGACTCTAACCAAAAATCGTCCTTTTGATCCCAAAACAACTCTAGACTCTAAGGGGGTGATCTTAAACATGTTTACACCATTTTTATGAAGGTTCATCAACTAGGATCAATTTGACCTTTAAATACCATTTAAGCTACCATACCCCTTAGCAAGAAATCAAACATGCAACAAGCTTAAAACATGATATGCATGATGATTAAGGATTAGAGAAGTACCAACCTTAGCAACAAAAGCCACAAACCTGAGCTCCTAGCTCCACCTCAAGATTTCTCATTCCTCAAAGATTTCTCCTTAGCTTGTTTTATAGATCCTTGAAAGCCCCACAACTTTTCCTTCAAGCCAAAAATGAGATTTCTAACCAAAACTAGTAAAGATCTTACCTTTTGCTCTTCCTTTTCTTGCTACAAGGATGGAGAAGGTGAAGAAAAGAGAGAAAGATGAGCTCACTCTGTAGAGAAAATTAACACCCCTAACCTCTCTCGTCTTCCCCTAGATTTAGGCATTTACCAAAATACCCTTCTGAACCAAACCTAACTTAAAACCAACTCAAGCTTAACAACCAGCCCAAAACTACATAAATTTAGGGCCCAAAACCGACACCCAACACCTCAGGTTAACCCAACACTTGGATCTGAATTTAAATTGTGACGGTATCAATACGCTAAGTATCTATACCAAAACGAGAAGCCTTTAAATGAGGGTGTATCAAAACAATTTTGAGTTGTATCGAAGCGTTTTGAACCTATCAAAATACTTATCGAAACGCCTCTGAGGCGTATCAAAACAATGTAACCAACTTTTAAAATTTTTGGTTCCCAATAACTAACAAGCAACGGTCGAAAAATTAAATGCCTAATTTTTTAAGGTTTAACCCACTATATCAAAATTTTTGGTGTTGTATCGAAACACTTCGTTAAAAAATATTCAATTTAAATGTATAGTTGTATCAAAACAACCAAAAGGTTTCACCAAAATGCCTATTTCGATACTTATTTGTTTTCTCAAAACAAAAAATCATAGTTTCAAAATATATCAAAACGGCCAAAGTTTGTATTGGAACGCCTTAATATTTTGCCTTTGAAATTTCAACTGTATTAAAAACCTAAAGGGAAAATCAACCCTCACAAATGAAAAACATTGATAGGTTAATTTTTGACTTAATAAATTAACCTATAAACTTAAAAAAAATATTTATAAAATGATCCTTATACAATTTGTTGTATCAAGAACTCTAAAATACTTTAAGAATAAAACAAAAATATTTAAAGGATTTTAGAGTGAATACCCTCTCTATTACTCAAGAATAAAATAAAAATATGGATAAGACAAATGAGGTTAGAGAGACATCTATATATAGTTGATTTTTCATATATTTGACGGTTCCCACTGATTTACATCGACGACCCAGATACAATTTTATAAACTGCAAAGTATAATATTGAGATTATTTTTAAGTTATATATGACAAGAATCTATTATGTTCACATGGAGTATTCATATAAGTAATTTTCTAAAATCCTTCATGGACCATCTTGGTAAACTCAAAATCTCTTTAAAATCCTCTTGGACAACTTATGGTATGTGAGACTCGAACTCGTAACTCTTGACACATACTCTTTTGTATATGTAGTATATAGAGTAACATATAATTCTTGCAATTCCTGTATAATATATGTATTAGAATCGATATAGCTTTTAAGTATCCTCAATACGTTCGGTGCTCATAACATGTAGCATGATATGTATCCTTTTTATATGCTATGTATCGTACATGTGTATCTATGTACAGTTGGTACTTTGTCGCCGTGAATAGTAGCACATATTTATTTAATTTTGATTTGTGCTTTAATTTATCGCTTGTTTATTTGATCATACATGTTAGTATTTGTTAATGTATTTTAATCATTATGTTTATTATTTCAACAATATCGTTCAATACTTCAAACCTTGATATCCTAATAGAAGTGTCGTCCCGAGCCTTCAAATATTGTCTCCTTTGATTATCGTATATTGCAAGATAGGTCTTACTTGGCTCATATCACCATGCATCTTAGAAGATTAAGTTAGGTCAAGTTTAAATTTAATTAAATTAGGTCAAATTTAAATTCATCTTAATTAAATATGATACGAACACTTAAGTACCAATTTCCATGTTGAACCCTTAAATATCGATTTCCATATTTGGTGGAAGGTGAACTTTTCTCTAAATGCA
Source organism: Abelmoschus esculentus (assembly GCA_035048815.1). NCBI lineage: Eukaryota > Viridiplantae > Streptophyta > Magnoliopsida > Malvales > Malvaceae > Abelmoschus > Abelmoschus esculentus. The sequence continues at coordinate 15,595,425 of JAUCBN010000008.1, read as the reverse complement.
ACCGATTATCGAAATCAATAAATATTTGATTTTTTTAGATGTCTCGTATATATTAATCAAATGACCGGTAATGATTTTTTAATTTTATTTTTATTAAAAATAAAAATTAATATTTTTTCATTTAGCAACTACAATACCAAGAGTAGACCACAAACTTACCCATAATTTGCTAAATTCAGCTGTTGCACCTACACCGTCGTATTGAACGAAACGAGCTACTCGTTGCACATTTTAGCCAAGAAGCAATGCAAAAACGACAGGAATGATACTATAACGAACGCGATGCTGCAAATCTCAACAGTATTTTCACTCGTTTTTTGATTTGGAAAGAGCTCTCTTCCTCTGCCCGAGCATATAACGATACAGGTGAGGGCTACCTGCAACGAAAATAGGCCATTCGAATAAAGAATTGAAGAACAAATCAAGTCATCAATCAAGCAGCGATGAAATGCTAAATAGTTCCTACCTGGGACATAGATTCCAAGGGCAATAATTGCAGAGTACAAGTAATCAAAGGAGAAATTCCACTTGTTTGGCATTCTTATGCAATATTTATCAGAAGCCTGCAGATACACCAGTTTTATTCAACCAATAAGCATGCAATTTTAAGGCTTATACTGATTTTATGGGAATGAAATGCTAACAAACACGAGGCAAGGGAAGTTTAAGGAAATGGCGTATTTGATCATACAATAACAAAATACCACTTGGCAATCATCAACGGGAATGTGTCGATTATATGGTTTATTGAAATTATTGGTGTCAAACACATCCAAAGTGAGTGATTCATTACCTTGATATATGGTAGGGCAAAATAGATCAGTCCAACTTCACTGCTGATGCCAGTTGGATACAAAACCAAGAATGTGCTATACCTGTTCGGAGAAATCGAAGCAAAATAAACACCAAGGTTTCCAGAAAATCAACTAACTAGAATACAACACATGTATTATTTACCTAAGCCACAAATGCCATGAAGGTGCAAAACCAAAGGCCTCCTTCATGCCAAAGAATGAATAGCGAATAATCTGCAAGTACAATTACAGAGAATTTATGAAAAGTAATTTCTGTATGACATCTATGTCCATAAGAGAAACGCCCTTTGGCGTTGTCAATGTAGAGAGAAACATTAGCTCCGAAGAAATTACAGCATGACAAGTGAAAATGATAACAAGCATCCATGCTACGTTCCAAACCATGTTATTCGGACTCGAGTGTAAAAGTTGGATACAAATATATTCGTCCAACACAGGTATGTTACATTACTTAAAAGTTTTTCCATGCATGTGAAAAGTTACCAGAAAACCATAGGCATCAGTGTCGGACACGGTTACTTCAAGGAAAACTGAGGATGAGAGTTTTAAACACGAGATAGATACAAATGAAAACGCTTAGGAAACAAATTATATTTAGGTTTCTTGCTTCAGCAAAAGTAAAATCATGAGATCAGAAACAAGCTCCTAATCCCAGTTGAAATAACAGTCGTAAGTAATCAACTTGACCAAACAATGAAAAAACAAAAGAAGATTACATATGATGAAACCCTTCCATATTATTGAATACTAAACAAAGGATCTCAAACAAAATAAAAGCATGATCAACTAATGCAGAGTAACATACCCATCAGTTTCAACTCTAGATTATAGCAAAAATACAGCTTCCTAATATGAACTCCAAATTTGAAGAGGAAAATCAGCAGAATTCAGAAAATTTTACCTCTGTAATGGCCCAACTGATGACCAGCGAAGTAACAAGAACGTAGGTTCGAATCTGCAAATCACGAGAACCTTTCTAACTTTAACTAAAGATTAAGAAAAATAACATAAATTCTGTAAATTTTAATTTTTCATTTGTTACCTCCGGAAAACTCCATAAAATTCCCCAATTTAAATACAATCTTGATCCTATCTGTGGCAGAGTTGATGACACTGGCGACCTAATCAGACCTGCAAAAATTAACAAAATAAATATAAAATTCAAAATGTTTTTGAATTCAAATTAGTGATTATCCAAAAATATATATAATCACCTGTTAAACCGTGAATAATCTATCAAGTAAAACAGAAACAAAGTTAATTAAAGTAAATAATACAGTTGGAAAGAAAATGAAGCATACAGAACGGAGTGAAGAAAGAAGCAAGAACACCTCCAAAACGGCGGCGGATTGAGCTAGAAGGAGAGGCTTTTCGACTGCATTATAGACATGTTCATGACCTGATTCTTTCAAAGTGTTTAAAGCCAAAAACAGAACCTGAGACCTGCAAAAGAAAAATAACAAATTACAAATTTGAAGATCAATAATCGAAAGATTCTGAAAGAAAAATGAAATCTGAGGTGAGTAAGCTTGCCATCCGAAGAAGACGATCCAATTGTAGATGGAAAGGTAGAGCCGCCTGAGAACAGTCAAAGCGGAAGCCATGAAAACCAAATTAAGAAAGCAGGTATATTCTTAGATTTGTTGGAAAAGGCTAGCTATAGAATAGATCAATAGAACAAATGAAAGGTTTATATAGACCAATGGACAATTATTTGCATCTAATAAATATAAAAGCAAAAATCTATTCGATTTGAAAAATAAAATAATTTTTTTTATTTAAATTAGGTTTATAAATTTATTTTTTAATTTAATTAAAATTTAATTATTAAAATAAATAATTTTTTCTTTTTCTCAATCTATTGATTTTTTATGCTAACATCATTATATTTTTTAAAATATCTTTATGAAAATAATACATGTATTATATAATTTTAGATCACATTCGATTTATTAAATAATATTATAAGTTTATTCAAATATTAAGAAGTAATCTAATATATTTTAAGAAATCTGTGTTTATACATCAATATTTTTTTTAAATCTTGTTAGTTTTATTTAATTCTGTAATTTTCTAATATTTGTTTACTTTAAATTTATTATTTTAAAATAATTTATTTTTTCAATTTAAAATATTGTCTGATTCAGGCACGTTGGACGAAGGTTTGAATCTTTTAATTTTAAAAATATTACACTTAATCAGAGGATATTGATGGATGGAAATATAAAAGTAACATGGTATTTTAAGAATGGTTACAATAAAAATAGACATTTATATTTTTAAAAAAAATTTAAATTCAATTTACTTTGTTTATATGTATATGAATTTTATTAAAATATTTGATATGAATAAAATTCATACGTCCCTTATTATGATTTTATATTAGATTTTTATAATAAAGAATTAGATTTAAAGTTTAATATTAGAGTTTAGAATTAAAGTATGAAATATATGTATTTTATGGGGTTTAATGTTCAAATTTCAAATTTCAAATTTAAATGTTGGTATAAAAATTAATATTAAAGAACGACATAATTTTTTATCAATTAGACATTATCATATTAAAATATAAAAAAAGTAACATAGCACTGACAATTTCTAGATTAGTAAGAATAAAAGATTAATTAATTAAATGATTAATATTTATTTTTAAAGGTATATAATATTATTTTAATGGTTTTATATCTTTACATTCATTGAATTAAGGACCGTATTAGAATTTATAAAAATATTGTATGAATAATTTCAATAAAATAACATATTTTCTTATATAAAATATTTCTTTTCATTCAGACCATGTGGACCGTAATGTTATGAATACATTGAAAGCAGTTGGAAGATTGGTGAGCTGCTCAACTGCCTTCCACTTACCCTCGTATTATATAGTATAATATAATCTCTCCGGGCTCCAACTCCTTAAATGCATTATTCTAAATTTAAATTAAAATTAATTTTATGATTTTAAATTATAAGTAATATAAAAAAATATTTTATATAAGTAGAAAAATATTATGTGAACCATATTTTTAACATTCATTTTCTCATCCTTTATTAAATGACGAAGAACAAGAAACAATATTCTACATCGTTATCATCATCGTTTGTCTCAACTCGCATTCATGCTCGTAATTGTACTATTTATCTTTTCAATTGTTGTTTTATATTACAATTATCCAGTTAGTTATCACTAACGATATCATTTTGTGACAACACTTTCCAACGTCACTTAGAACTATTTGTTCATATGTGACACAAGATTTCTTAAACAAAGTCAAAGTTTGAATTTTAACATTGTAACGATTCGAATTTCAAAATCCGAGCGTCGGGTTAACCCGAAGCGTTTGAGCTTCATTGTTTGGGCTTGAGTGATCTTTTGGGTTGGGCATGGGTGTGTTGGGTTGTCTTTTGTCAAAAATAATTTTATGAGAGGGCTTTTTGGTAATCCTCTAATTGAGGTCAAAAAGGAAGGGAGATGAAGTTTATTGTTCTTTGCAAAACAAAAGAGGGGTGATGTCATTGGAAGCTTTTTCTCATCTTCCTCCTCTCATCACTAAGGAGAAAGTTTGGTTAAAGGTTCAAGTTTTGTTGGGTTGCTTAGGAATTTTGTTTTATAGCTTGAGGAAAAGTTGTAAAATTGTGTGTAATCTACAAAAGAAGGTAAATATGTTGAGGTTTGGTGGAGGAAGGTTTGATGAGTTTGAAAAGTTAAGAACGGAAAAAGAGTGTTATTGGGTTCTATTAATTTTGTTGACGTTTTTAGCTCCTTGTAACATCTCTAACATCGTCTATATCTTATTTAACTTCTTGTAGAGAAAATGTTAGAGTATGCCCAACGATCAATAATTGTAAGGATACTTTTATTTAGTAATTTTATTAAATGAAGATATTGTCATTGTTGTTTTTAGATATATTATCAATGTTTAACATAAACTGAGAAACAATAAGATCCGTATAATAATATAAGTATTATTATTAAAAGATCCTTAGTCATGTATTATTATAGGTATGGACAATAATGATACGCTTAAGACTAATATGTTATTGATTGATGACAATGAGTTGTTATTGACATAGAGATGTCAGAATCAATACATGAATATATTATTAAAGAATAATATATTGGATTAACCCGCTATGAGCATATGCTTTGAATTATTATGTGAAGATCACGATTTTGCTCATAGTAACAACTATATGTCTGATCCTTAGACTTGAGATTATTACTAACTCAATATATGTTGTTTTATGTTTTGATGCAGCTAAACATGCATCGTAATTAGTTACATTATAAAAATTGACATTAGGACATATTATAATACATGTAGTGAGATGTGAATGATCAAGATAGGATTTGTCCTTCCTATATAATAGAAAATATATCACATGCCACTTAATTGAGTGAGACTAGAAATGTATGGTGCTTGAATAAGTTGATATGAGATCACAAATTATTCATTAAAAATAGTCTAACATTAAATAGGTTATACGAGTATGACTATTCCAAGACTTGTGTCTATTATAGATATACAAGGATAAAAGGATACAATACATTAAGAGAGTTGGTCACAGATATGGTACATTGAATCATGATCTCTTGTAACTTAGATGACAATGATATACTGCAAGATGTCACTCATTGTTTGTAATATTAGAATTGTTCTAATATTATTACTAACGTTACATTGAGCCTATAGGGTCACACTCAATGGTTAAAAATGAGCAATAAATATATAAGTATAAGTCGATTATATTTAATCCTGAATCTAATCGAAGGATACAATTAAAGTAATTATACCCTTTTTCAAAATCATATTAAATATAGATCCCATATTTTAAGGAAATAATTAAAGTAATTATTTCCTATAATAAATTTGGAATAAAACCCTTATATCTGTGGTGACACATGTAAGGGATGTTTTGGTCTAGTAGTCGTTTTGAACCTAATCCTGATTCCCAAAACCTAAAATCATGAAAAAAAATTTCAAGATTTTGCCCTCAATCGGGTGATCTGAGCAGCGGCCAAGATAATTTTCATGGAGGCTAAAGATTCAAATTGTCAAATGATCGTGACGGTGGTGGTTTTTGTTGTTGTATTTGTTGTTTATCGTGGAACTCCTTGACCCCTTCTTAGATAACATAGATTGTAGGCCCATATTGGTAATATTAATGAATTCGTGATAGCATATATAAGATATGCTTGCTTTGCACAGTGTTTGACATGCAAGGTTATAGCCCCTGTTTTTACAATAGTTATAAATTTTAAATATTGTCTGCGTGTTGTGCCTTTCTATATCTCAGTTGTACTTCTCTCCTCATCTTACTCCCTCGTATGTAAAAAGAGTTTCAATAATTGTAATAATATTCTAAGAAGCAGACGAGGTGTTTGGATCAAAGGCAAGAAGATGCTTGAGAAGTAGTTTTAGTATAGGATTAGGGTTTCAGGTTCTCCTATTAGCTTGGGATGTGCTACCTTAGTTTTTTATTTTGGGCTATAACCATTGCATTTTAATTTCTTTATATCTATCATTTATGTGATGCAATGTATAATATATATATGCTTTTATATATTGATGAGATCAATAAGGGTCAAAATAAAATAAAAAATAACGATGAGATAGTCTAAGAATTTCCTCTAATTAATCTAAGTTAAAATTAGTCGTCAAATATTTGCCCTCGTTAAGGCCTTGATTGATCTTATGTGGTTTTTGTCAAAGCAATGACACATAAGTTTATCTTTGTTAAACGCGTAGAATATGCAAGTGATATTCGTCAGTCAAAATATTGATAATAACTTATTTAGGTTATTCTAATAGGACTAAAAACCTAAAGGTTAAGTATTTTATTAAGTTATGAGATGACCTGGACAAGAGTTGTTCACCAAATGGAGGAGTTACATGAGATGTAATTAGTAAAGGATTACTTACCTAAATAACCACTATCCTAAAACAAAAGCACAAGTTGATTTAGGAAATTAGTGAATTATAGATCCTCGTTCACTAGAAAAAATTTCATTGAATTTTTTCGAAATTAAAAACGTAAGGAATTTTTAATTTTGAATAAAATAATGAGATTATTTTGTAAATAAATATCTATTTGTAATTTTTTGAAATTGGTAAGTTTACTTTATGTATTTCCATTGTTGTAGTTTTAAATGGAAAAAAACACTTTATCATTGCGACCAGTCCTTGTGAAGGATAAACTCAATGGACTAAACGTCCTAGTTTGGTTCCGTAATTTGAGAATTATTCTCAAACAGAAAAGAAAGGAATATGTCATTGAAGAAAATATTCCTAACAACCAGCAGTTAATGCTCCTAGAGATGACAAAGACAAGTTTAAGAAACATATGGATGACATGTTAGACGCCATATGTCTTATGCTTGCTACCATGACTCCTGATCTTGTAATACCCAAAATTATTCTTAATTTTAAAACCCTAATTTTGAAATCCCTAATTAAAAATACTGATTCTAGATTCCTAATTTCTGAAACCTTAATTTTTTTTGAGATTTTGAATTGATTTTCTAAATTTAAGGGAAATTTTTTAAGATAAGATTATAAAGTTTTGAAAGTTTAAAATGTGAATTTAAAGATTAAAAGTTAAAGTGATTTGATGACTTTTAGATAACTAATATGCTTTTAAATTGAATTTTATTTATTACTGAGATTAATTATTTTTATTATTAAGAGTTTTCTATAATTAATCTTTTTATTAAAAGTATTATTTTATTTTAATTAATATTTTATCAAAACTCTTTATTTAATATTATACATATTAGATAAAGAAAAGAAATCCCTTTGAAATTATAGAACCTTATTTTTTTATATTTATAATGTGATTTAATAGAATTTTAATTCTAATTGGAATCATTTACTTTTTCACCTATAAATACATAATATGATCTACGAGAAAACTATAAATTCTTTTTCTCCTTCAAAAATCACTAAAGCCTATGTTCTCACTCTTTTTCTGTTCGATTTCAAACCCATGTTATTCGGTAATTTGGGTCACTTTGGCTAAGATGTGTTTTCTTACTGGTGCTATATTTGTTTATTTGTTTGTTTTAATATATATATATATATATAATGACATGCTTAATATCTTATGCTTTAAAAAATATTTGTGTTTTGCTGGTATGTCGAATTCTTGTATTGTGTCTTTGATTGCATATTTGTGTTTTCGTGCTTACATGTCCTTGTGATTTAATAAATATATAATTTTTTTTTGGATTTTGAGATCTCATACTTTTGCAAGTAATTATGATTTTAATCCCTGTAGAATTGTGTGTTTTGGATAAATTGAGATTTCGGATAAATTATGATTTTTGATTAAACTATAATTAAAATATGTAGTTCTAATTTGTGTTGTGCGTACATTATGTTTTTTATTGTTTTTCTAAAATATTACTCTTGAGAAATAATTTTATAAACCTTGTTTTCTTGTTTTTATCTACATCTTAAAGATATGCTAAGTTCTTTATGTTACTCTATCTTAGTTTCCTCTTATAAACCTTTGGACTTTAGGCAATGCGATACCTGAAGAATCTTATATTATCTGATTATTTTATTATTCAATATAAAACTAACTTTTAATTATTCAAATTATTATTACTATTTTAGAAACTTTAATATATTTGAGAATTAAGGTTATTTTCAGTATACATAAATATTTTTCTTACATTTGGATATTTTATTTGAATCATCATACTATTAAATTAATTTTAATAAGTTTATGAGATATTGTATTTTGTGAATTTTAACTATTCTTAAATTACCAATTTTTAGTTATAATTTTAACTTTTGATTTTGAATAATTATTAAGTATTTGAATATTTTATAATTATTATGAAATAATATAAATTAAATTGGTTTTGAGGGTAAAATTTTTAACATTAACTTCTTAGATTTAACATATTTCTTCTTCTGTTAAATATGTGTTTCTTTTTGTGTTAGTATCAAATAAATTCAAATGTGTCTTTTTCTTCTTGTGCTAAATGTGTTTTTTTTTCTTGCGTTAAATGTGTAGATTTTCATGTGCTATTGTTATATGAATATAAATGTGTGTTCCCTTCTTGTGCTAAATGTTTGTTTCTTCTTGTGCTATTGTTAAATGAATTTAAATGTGTGTTCTCTTTTTATGCTAAATTTGTATTCTATGATTAACTGTTTATTGTGATACCCTGATCTTGAGATTCCCTGTGATACGGTGATCGAATTATTTGAACTGTGTATTTCAGATTCTATACGATTATATGTACTGGAACATTCGAGATCATTATCATTGATTGCATTACATGTGCATGGGGTGGATTGTATGGAGGAAGGTGGTTTTACCACACTGTGTTTGGCGAAATAAGGGGTGAGGGATTCTGGGAAACTACCTCCACTGTGACCGGTTGGCTTTACCACCACTTTGATTGGTGTTTGGAGTATGAGATTCAATTCTCTGTGACCTTGCATTCATCAGATTATCAGACCTGTGTACCTCGTATATTATACGAATATTTATGATGAGACTTTTGTGAATTGTGATAGTGATTGCATAATCATGTACATGGGTGGGATTGTACAAAGGAAGGTGGTTTTACCATAACTGTGTTTGGCGAAATAAGGGGTGAGGGGTTCTGGGAAACTACCTCCACTGTGATCGGTTGATTTTGTCACCATTGTGTTTGGCATTCGGTGTATTAGACTGCATTCTCTGTTACATAGCATTCATCACTCTTTGTGCTTATTTATTACGAAAATTATGTTATAATTGTGATTGTGATTTGAATGATGGTGTGATGTTTGACTATACTTTAGAGACACACTAGGCTTTGTAGCTCATTCTTTTATTTTATTTTTCAGATATCTAGACCTAAGAGTTGGTATTGGAGATCTCTATCGGATAACATTTTATTTATTCAGTACGGTTATTTACAAACATTTTTTTGTTATTTTAGGATTATCAAGGATTTAAGATGTTTTAAAACTTTCATGATTCAAAACCTCAAGGAAATATATGAGGGGCAAGCACGTCAAGAGAGGTATGAGACCTCTAAAGCTCTATTTCAGTGCAAAATGATAGAGGGATCTCCTGTAGGAACTCATGTCATTAAGATGATGGGCTATATCCAAACGTTGGAAAAGCTGGAATTTTCTCTCAAAGATGAATTGGCTACTGATGTTATTCTGCAATCGTTGCAGAATAGCTTTAACCAATTTGTCCTTAATTTCGACATGAATGAAATTAATAAAACTTTCCCACAATTACCTTGCTTGTTACAAACTGCTGAGAACGATATGAATAAGGTTGGATCCAAGCCCATTCTAATGGTCAGCTGATGGAGGCTATAGAGTCTTTGTTAAATTCCTCCTTTGTTAGATTGTAATATTTAAGATATTGATCCCACAAAGACTGAGTCGATTCTACTACTTTTTATAACTGTACTCAAGAAAACTAAAAAACACAAGTAATTAGATTGGGTTGATTGCATTAAATAAACTATACTAAATTATAGAAAGATAGTAATGAGAAGAACGAGGTTAGATTGAATGCTTTGTAGAGGAGATCTAGTTATATTATTAATCCACTTATTAATGCAATGGGTTGAACTACCGCCTTGGTAGATCGCACAAAGGGTCACCGCAGCTGCCAAGGCGGGGTTATGCCTTGTCGACAATTCAACTGTTCACAGTTCGATAGAGCAACCTTATATGTTTCTTCCTTATCCCTAAGTGAAGAAAACTGTTGAAATCCCCGTGTCTTGATGATACCTCCCGGCGTTAATTAAGGGTAGATAACAACCTCACATGCATCTTGTTAGTCGTTGAAATCCGACCCAAATTAGTCAATACCCTTGAGCAAAGACCGTATTCTCTCGTTTCATGAGCCTAACTCTCCCGACATTAGACAAATGGATATTTCTTCACATACTTATCATCTCGAGCTCATATACAAACAAAGTTAAGTACCTAAAAAGAATAAACTATGAAATAAGTTTTGCATTAATAAATATAAATAACAATGTAACCTTCCTCTCCATCTACTCCACAACAATCTAGACCTCCAAGGGAGTTTAGAACATATTGTGATCGGCTGCTAAGGTTGTGTTATGTGTAAAAACCGACTTCTTCCAACCTAAACCTAATAAGTGCCTTATATAGGACAAGTCCTAAGTTGATCTTTCCATGCAAGGAAAGAGTTCTAAACAGAAAAGAAATCTAATCCCTAATTAAATTATATTAAATAAATCTTATTTCCTAAAATATCTCTTCCCGCGGCTTGGCTTGGGCTCAACTTCCTAACTAAGTTTGTCTTCTTTCTTTTACTCTTTGTCTTTCGGTATCTTTTCTTTTTCCTGTTGAGCATCCCTTGTCGTGTAACGTCCCGATTTTGGGGTTAGTAGTTTGGAGAATTCGATTCGGGTCGAATCGGATTCTCCAGTTCATTATTCCGGGGAAAAATGAATAAGAATATTTTAATTAGGGAAAATAATAATTTTAGAATATGGTTTAAAATATTGAAAATATGTTTCAAGATTAAAAGAAAATAATTTGGACTTTATATTGATTTTTAATTATGCTTAATTATGCATAAATGACCAATATGTAATTTTTGGAAAAATTTGAGGACTTATTTTGTAATTTTCGAAAAATTATATGTTTTAGTGACTAAATTGAAAAGCAAGCTAAACTTAGAATTCTTAGAGGGCCATAAACCCATTTCTAATTTTTAATAATGATTTATTCACCAAAATGTATTTTAATTATTTTAATTAGAGATTTTTAATCATTTTCTCTCAAAACTACTTTTTTCTCCTTTTCTCTCATCTTTTTCTCTCCTTTTCTCTCCACTTTCTCTCATCTTTTTTCTTCAATCCTTTGCTGATTTTTGCATCCTTTTTCCATAAAGATTACATCATTTTCATCATCTTTCCATCCTTTACAAAACCTAAGCATCAATTTCATCAAATCAACATCAAATTTCAAGGAATCAAGAAGAGGAAATTACATCTTTTTGGTGAATAGATCTTGAAGGTAATTTTCTGGATTTTTATTCTTTTCTAAGGTTCTTTATTGAAATTTTCAAGTATTAGCTTGCTAATCTTTTAATAAAAACTTGATTCTACGTTTTTAATGTTAGATCTAGTGATTTTGTGAATGTTTTTGTGAAATCTATTTGGATCTCATTCAATGCTGGAATTAGATGGATTCAATTGTGTTTTTATGTTAATTAAATGATTAATTGAGTCTTGATTTGATAGCACATTAATTTAATCCCGGAATAATGCAATCGGTGTAGTTTTAAGGTACTTTTCGGTTGTTTTATGGGCTGTTTTAGATGCTTTAATGTTGCTGGATATATAAGGATGGTTTGGAAGTGTTTTTGGATCATAATTGAAGTGGATTAGATGTTAGATTCGTTAGGTGGGCTGATGTTGTTCGGATGCGTTTCGGCTTAGTTTACGGTCTTTTTGGCTAAGTTTTCGGTAGTTTAACAGTGATCGGTTATGGCTGTTGGTTTGAGCATGTTATGATGTGAGAATGCTCTGTTTTTAATGTTGTAGAAGAGGTACAAGAAGAAGCTTGAGTGCTGGTGCATTGGTGCGATCATCGGATAGCGGCAAAAGCTCGTTTCGCTTGTTGGTGAGTGATTACAGATTTAAAGCGATCCGCGTTTGGTACGGTTCTGTTTTGGGGACTATGGAATAGTGTGAAAACCTTCCATAGTTCAAGAGTAAGTAAATTAAATGTTTTTGATAAACCGATATGAGTTTCGGCTATATTTGATAAAGGCATTATGTTGGTAATGCAATGAGATTTATGGAAATGCATGAGCATGTTTTGAAATGGTGCATACATGAGAATTACTTGCTGAAATGCATAGCTTATTTAGTATCCATGATTGTGAAAAATTATGAGAAATGATTTGGGATACAATATGGTTATTTGCCTTATATATGATGGTGCCTTTGGGCATGGCTTTTGGTTCATTTGTTGAACATATTATGCATGCATTATGAGCAGCAAGTTATATGATTTGAAATACAATATGGTTAATTGCCTTATACATGATGGTGCCTTTGGGAATGGCTTTGGTTCAGTTGTTGAACATATTATGCATGCATTATGAGCAACAAGTTATATGATCTGAAATACAATATGGTTAATTACCTTATACATGATGGCTTTGGTTTATTTGTTGAACATATTATGCATGCATTATGAGCAACAAGTTATCATGCACATTTAATTATGATATTGGCTTAGTGACACTAACTCTAGATTCGAATACGAATGACATGTCATTAGGATTGTCTTAAGTGCACTATAAACAAAATTGAGAATATAGAATATTGCCTACACGTAACAAGGGTGACTTTGTGTCCAACCGTGCGTGGTAGAGCCGCCTACACGTAACAAAAGTGGCTATGTGTCCGATCGTGCGTGGTAGTGCTGAAGGCAACGTCGTGTCATGTTAATGGTGACTTCGTGTCATGTCAATGGTGACTTCGTATCATGTCGAGACAATGGTCTCTAACAATGGATCCGTGTATTCGGTGAACTCAAGGTTCACATTAAGTGGTCACTAGAATGTCAATATACATACATGAATTTACGATAGACTTTGTGCATCATTTATAAATTGTTTTGACAAGGTTATGTAAACTCAAGGATGCATATGGTTTAAAGATTATGAGCATGAGATGTTAGCATGCATGTTTTGACAATGTATTGCAAATTATGGTTTCATCATGGTTTTAAATTGATACATTGATGATTTGTGTAGAGCTTCCTCACTAAGCAAGTTTGCTTAAGCTCTCTTTCCATTCTTGTAGAAAAATAAAGGCACTTGGGGCTTCGTTCGAGGCAAGGAAACCAAGGGGAAGAATCACTTTGAATTTGTAATGTTTTTGGTAAACAAATTGGGCAAGGCAATGTGTAACCCAACCTATGTGAGGAGTGTATACTTCGGCTTTGGTTTATGTTGTAATAAGATCATTATTGTTTGATTGTTAATTGTTGAACTTTGGAATTGTTTGGATTGTTGAAGCATGTACTAGCATGATTGATATGTTGTTAATCATTTCCTAGGGAGCATGTCTATAGCTTGATTGATGTTCGTGTCGTTGTTGATTATGTGTCATATGTTATTAAATATGCCTAGGATTGATGTATTTAGTGGATCTAATTAATGATTGAGTATTGAGTAATTGGTATGCACTTAGTGTAACGAAACTTTTGGTTCCAGACCCAAAGTTTCGAAACCTTTGGGTGAAGGTTCCGAAACCTTTGTCAAATAGTTTCGAAACCTTCACAAGGTTTCGAAACCTTGCGGGCAGTTTCAATTCTAGATAGCTACTAGACGCGAAAAGTTTCGAAACTTTTCAGGAAAGTTTCGAAACCTTTTACAAAATGTTTTGAAACCTTTGGGAAGGTTTCGAAACCTTTGATCATCAAGAATTGAAAGTTGCTAGAAATTATACTTTAGTCTCAGATATCTTCCTTTGTTCGATTAAAGTGCTTACAAATGTTATTTTGAGCTGAAATTTTGCATGCAAGTATAAAGTTGATTTAATTTCAATATGGTAATCCTAATTTGTATGAAGTCCTTGTATTTTGGAAGATTTACATTTTGGTCCCTAAATTAGAAGAACATGCAATTGATGATGATAGAATGATCCATTTAAGTTGAAATTTGCTATGAGGAACTCTTGTATGTTTAATTGAACATTGATGGAAAGAATTTCTACTTTACTAATTGAATTTAAAAGTTTTACATTTTAGTCCTTAATCTACTCAAGTGTTTAATCGGATGTTTGTTTTTAGTTAATGTGTTACCGATAATGATTTGTGTGAGACCTTGTCACGTAGGAAAAAGATTGTGCATCTAGGTAAGATAATAAAAAAATATAGTGGTTTTAGGGTTATTTTTCGAATCGAACCTTCGTGGATTTGGTTTGATATTCCCCGTGTAACCCGTTAATGCCGGTTCTGTCTAGGCCGAACTAAGGGGGTTATATTTGGTGGTATCAGAGCCAGGTTTGAAAAGTGTGTTGTAAGGTTTGTAAAATGTGTTGTTGATTTGTAAAGTGTTGAGTTGGTTGGTTAAAGCATGTATAGGATTGCTAAGTTATGTGCTTAAATGTGCGATTGAGCATGATATGTTGTTGGAGTGTGAAAATCTATTCGTGATAATTGTACTTTGCGTAATGATGGTTAAAATGAGGTTATCGGTTACACATTGCCAATACCAACATATTTTTAGATGCTCTCAGTTTTCCCTTGGATCTTGCCCGAATGTAAGTTTTTTTTATTTGAACATTATGTTTTAAACTGCATGTTTAAAGTTTTTGAATATGTTTCTGAGACGTGAGTCACTAGATACTGTTGGTATGAACTTTGATGGTCAAGATTGAAGATGAAACGACTGTTAGGGAAGAGTAAATTCTTCCTCCTCTGTAAGTGTGACTTCGGTTAGGCCGGAAGGTTTGATTGTGGTGTTACACCGTTCTTTCGGGTGTGTTTTAGTCTGCTAAAGCTGGTTCAGCTGTTGCTAATCTGACTTCGGAGCTGTCAACAGGATGGTAGTTGAAGTTGTTGGATTTGAGGATGTTATTTGTGAGTGTGAATAATAATCATGTTTAGATTAAAAGCACATATATGTATATATTTATAGATAATGTATGACATGCATGCATTCTTGAGCATGACATTAGAAATTGCATTTACAAGCATATGCACTTGCATAGGCATTTATGAGGGCATACAGGGAATCATGCATACATTTGTTCACACTTGCGAGTAGCTCCTTGAGGGTGTAAGTGGAGTGTGGTTGGTTCTTTTAAGGTGAAGGTATGGGAAAAAAAGAAGAGGTTGAAAGAACTTTCTTGTGGTGTTAAGCTGAATGTGTAGTGGGCAAGCTACTCTTTTGGTTAGGGAATAATCTTGGATGAACAATGAATGGTTGGTCTCAGAGTTGTGAATGTTTGAAACCAAGGTAAATACACTGTGTTATGGTTAGTTTGAGTTGGTCATTACTAAAGGAAGGACTGAGTTTTGCGGATTCTTTCTAGTTAAGATCTGGAGGTTGTAACAAGGTTGCAGCATGTTTTGTAAAGTAAGTCGGGTTGGTGTTTTTCTGAGTGATGTGAAATTATTTTATGGAAATTACATGGAATTCTTTACAGTATGGTTAGTGTGCAGTTAGATCGGAGGTTGTGACCAATCTGGTATGATCAGGAGGAAAGTAAAATATGAGATAAATATTGCTATGAGAGTTGTGAAATTGGGGGTTTGAATCATAGATTGTTGTGACCTTGAGAGGTTTGGTTGTACTAGAAAGGAGGAAAGTGTACACATTGTGTTTACAGGATGTTAAGTTGGATATACTTCGGGTAAAGTTAGTCTTTGATGATGTCTGAAGTGGTGTAATGTGGATCGCTGGACAATTTATGGTTTGTATCGGTTGTTCAGTCTTATGGGTTTGCTTTTATCGAAAAGTGTCTTGAGGTTTTGTGTTCGGTGGGTTCGTGTTTGTGGATGTTTCATCATTATGATTACCGCTTTGACAAGGTTATAAAATAAGAGGTGTTGAAGCTAGTGGAAGGAATGGTTCTACAAGTTTTGATTTTGTTGTGGTATAGTTAATGTAGGAGTTGGTTTGTCGATGAGTTGATAATGAAAAAAAAAGTTTTGGGTTAAGTGTCAAGGCACTTAATGATGTGTAGATTTTAAATTTTGAACCTTGGTGGAGTTGGTTATGGTGGTTAAACCTTAAGTTGAAGGTGTTATCGTGGAGATGAGTACGATGTTAGATTTGATACAAAGTGGATAAGTTTCTTGTATGATATGTTTTGTAGAATGTTAGCAACCTGGGATGACTTGGCTTACATAAGGGTGCTTGCAATGGGAGTTTGTTGTGTGGGATAAGCCTGGATTTTTGTGGAGTTACAAGGGAAGATGTTCGGTTAACCTATAGGGAGACCTAGTTATATGGTAGATCTATGAGAAAAATTCAACCTTGGTAAAGTTGATCGGGGACAAGTCGTGGTAAAGTGTTGTTAAGGGTCTAGTGAAGGATATGTTTTTGGCAAGGTTTAGTTTTGTGTTGAGAATATTTTTGTGTTATGTTAACCACATGGTTGTTACGGAAAGTGTCGAGATGGAATGATATCTTGAGCAAGGCTTATGGTAATCTTTTTTCCATGAGTTTGGTGGTAAGTGTTGTGGTAGGAGTTGGGGAAAAACATGTGTTTTCGACTAAGCTGGTTTGGATTATGTTTGAATCATATGTAAATGTTTATCTTGCTGATAAGGTAAGAATGAGTATCAATTTTCTTTGGGTTATTATTAGTAGTAAGGGTGCCCAGGGTTGAAGTCGGGAAGAATCATCATAAGTTTGGTAGTAAGTTCTATCGATGATATGGAGTTTTCTTATGAGGTTTGTTGGATCAATCGTTTGTTGGAGTACGGTTTTCTTGGGTTCCTAAGTCCCATTGGAAAGATATGTGGGTGGTGTATCTATAACATGATAAGATTTGAAAGTTTGTAGGACCGACATAGGTTGTTGTTTGGATGTTGGGTTTTATCATTCATAGGTAAATGGATGATATGTTGTGACGTTGTGATATGGTTAATATGACTCAAAATGAAGTTGTTGTTGTTGGTGGAGCTTGCTTAAGATAATGTTGACAGTTTTATGCAAAGTTAGTCTGAAGTTTGTTGTGTGGAGTGGAGGTTGGTGAAAGGCTTAGTTGGTTACCTGGTATGTGGGAGGATGTCAATTAAGGTTGGTGATAGTATGGGAACCGTTGCGGTTATCAAGAGTTGGTTATCAACCTTATGGGGTTTTCTTTTGAGTTATGTTTTCTATAGAGGTTGAGATGATGTGGTGGTTTGTGCATTGTTGCTTTGGTGTAGGGAAAGAATTTGTTGGTTGTCCAAAGAGGGTAAGTGTGGGTTGTCTGTTGCATACCATCCGGGGAAAGCTAAGGTGATGGCTGAATCTTTGAGCCGTAAGACGGCGATTGAGTTGAGAGTGATGTTTGCTAAGTTGAGTATTTCAAAGGAAGGTGGTGGAGTGGTGGAGTTGTAAGTAAAGCCTATCTTGGTTGAGATGATAAGGTGAAACAGTTAGAGGATGAGACGTTGGCACCTTTTGTGGAGGATATGGATAAGGGTAGATCGACCGAGTATCATTTTGATGAGGAGATGTTGTGGTTTAGGGGTCAGATTGTGGTGCCGGATGAGGTTGAGTTGAGGTAAGCTATTTTAGCGGGAGCACATACTAGTCCGTTTGCTATGTATCCGGGTAGTGTGAAGATGTATAGAGATCTCAAAAGTGTGTACTTTTGGGTTGGTTTAAAGAAAGATGTGACGGAGTCCAAGAAGGATTCTATATGGGTTATTATTGATAGGTTTTCAAAGCGTGCACATTTTCTTGCCGTGCATACAATGTGATCTATGGATAAGTTGGTAGAGTTATATGTTTTTGAGATGGTAAAGTCGCATAGTATGCTTAAGTTGATCATATCGGATAGAGGTCCGCGGTATACATCTAAGTTTTGGAGGAGTTTGTAGGTTACTTTGGGTACGAGGCTTAGCTTTAGTACAGCTTATCATCCACAGACGGATGGACAGTCTGAGCGTGTTATTCAGACTTTGGAAGATATGTTGAGGGGTTGTGTCATCGAGTTTCAAGGTTCTTGGGAGAAACAGTTGTCTTTAGTGGAGTTTGTATATAACAGTAGCTCCAAGCGAGTATACGGATGGCACCGTTTGAGGCTTTATACGGGCATAGGTGTTGTACACCTTTGTGTTGGAAAGAAGTTGGGAAAAAGTATGTTTCTTTGCCTCAAGTTTTAAAGATGCGGATGGAAAGGTTAAGTTGATATGTGCTAAACTTAAGGAAGCTTTGGATAGACAGAAGTCCTATGCCGATTTAAAGCGTAGAGAGATAGAGTATACTGTTGGGAACAAAGTGTTTCTTAGGGTTTCTCCGTGGAAGAAGGTGATGAGGTTTGGACATAAGAGTAAGTTGGGTCATCGTTTTATTGGGCCATATGAGGTGTTAGAGCCAATTGGTTGTATCGGTTGAGATTGCTGGTGGAGTTGAGTAAGATGCATTATGTGTTTCAATGTATCGATGATTTGTGGGTATCGTTTGGATCCTTTTCATGTTGTTCTAGTTGAAGAGTCTGAGTTAAGGGCAGATATGAGTTATGAGAAGGAACCAGTGAGGATTTTGGATGTGGTTACAAAGGTTTTTCGAGGAAGAACCATAGGTTTGGTTAAAGTGCTTTGGAAGCACCAAGGTGGCGAAGAGGCAACTTGGGAGACAAGGAAAAAGTTTGGAGGAGTAATTCCTCACGTGTTTACTTCAGGTAAATTTCGAGGACGAAATTTTCTTAAGAGGGGGAGAGTTGTAACATCCCGATTTTGGGGTTAGTAGTTTGGAGAATTCGATTCAGGTCGAATCGGGTTCTCCGGTTCATTATTCCGGGGAAAAATGAATAAGAATATTTTAATTAGGGAAAATAATAATTTTGGAATATGATTTAAATATTGAAAATATGTTTCAAGATTAAAAGAAAATAATTTGGACTTTATATTGATTTTTAATTATGCTTAATTATGCATAAATGACCAATTTGTAATTTTTGGAAAAATTGGAGGACTTATTTTGTAATTTTCGAAAAATTACATGTTTTAGTGACTAAATTGAAAAGCAAGCTAAACTTAGAATCCTTAGAGGGACATAAATCCATTTCTAATTTTTAATAATGATTTATTCACCAAAATGTATTTTAATTATTTTAATTACAGATTTTTAATCATTTTCTCTCAAAACTACTTTTCTCTCCTTTTCTCTCATCTTTTTCTGTCCTTTTCTCTCCACTTTCTCTCATCTTTTTTCTTCAATTCCTTGCTGATTTTTGCATCCTTTTTCCATAAAGATTATATCATTTTCATCATCTTTCCATCCTTTACAAAACCTAAGCATCAATTTCATCAAATCAACATCAAATTGCAAGGAATCAAGAAGAGAAAATTACATCTTTTTGGTGAATAGATCTTGAAGGTAATTTTCTGGATTTTTATTCTTTTCTAAGGTTCTTTATTGAAATTCCCAAGTATTAGTTTGCTAATCTTTTAATAAAAACTTGATTCTACGTTTTTAATGTTAGATCTAGTGATTTTGTGAATGTTTTTGTGAAATCTATTTGGATCTCATTCAATGCTGGAATTAGATGGATTCAATTGTGTTTTTATGTTAATTAAATGATTAATTGAGTCTTGATTTGATAGCACATTAATTTAATCCCGGAATAATGCAATCGGTGTAGTTTTAAGGTGCTTTTCGGTTGTTTTATGGTCTGTTTTAGATGCTTTAATGTTGTTGGAGATATAAGGATGGTTTGGAGGTGTTTTTGGATCATAATTGAAATGGATTAGATGTTAGATTCGTTAGGTTTTGGGCTGATGTTGTTCGGATGCATTTCGGCTTAGTTTACGGTCTTTTCAGCTAAGTTTTCGGTAGTTTAACGGTGATCGGTTGTGGCTGTTGGTTTGAGCATGTTATGATGTGAGAATGCTCTGTTTTTAATGTTGTAGAAGAGGTACAAGAAGAAGCTTGAGTGCTGGTGTGTTGGTGCGATCATCGGATAGCGGCAAAAGCTCGTTTCGCTTGTTGGTGAGTGATTACGGATTTAAAGCGATCCGCGTTTGGTACGGTTCTGTTTTGGGGACTATGGAATAGTATGAAAACCTTCCATAGTTCAAGAGTAAGTAAAGTAAATGTTTTTGATAAACCGATATGAGTTTCGGCTACATTTGATAAAGGCATTATGTTGGTAATGCAATGAGATTTATGGAAATGCATGAGCATATTTTGAAATGGTGCATACATGAGAATTACTTGCTAAAATGCATAGCTTATTTAGCATCCATGATTGTGAAAAATTATGAGAAATGATTTGGGATACAATATGATTATTTGCCTTATACATGATGGTGCCTTTGGGCATGACGTTGGTTCATTTGTTGAACATATTATGCATGCATTATGAGCAACAAGTTATATGGTTTGAAATACAATATGGTTAATTGCCTTATACATGATGGTGCCTTTGGGCATGGCTTTGGTTCATTTGTTGAACATATTATGCATGCATTATGAGCAGCAAGTTATCATGCACATTTGATTATGATATTGGCTTAGTGACACTAACTCTAGATTCGAATACGAATAACATGTCATTAGGATTGTCTTAAGTGCACTATAAACAAAATTGAGAATATAGAATATTGCCTACACGTAACAAGGGTGACTTTGTGTCCAACCGTGCGTGGTAGAGCCGCCTACACGTAACAAGAGTGACTATGTATCCGATCGTACGTGGTAGTGCTGAAGGCGACGTCGTGTCATGTTAATGGTGACTTTGAGTCACGTCAATGGTGACTTCGTGTCATGTCAATGGTGACTTCGTGTCATGTCGAGACAATGGTCTCTAGCCTATGGAGCCGTGTATTCGGTGAACTCAAGGTTCACATTAAGTGGTCACTAGAATGCCAATATACATACATGAATTTGAGATGGACTTTGTGCATCATTTATAAATTGTTTTGACAAGGTTATGTAAACTCAAGGATGCATATGGTTTAAAGATTATGAGCATGAGATGTTAGCATGCATGTTTTGACAATGTATTGCAAATTATGGTTTCATCATGGTTTTAAATTGATGCATTGATGATTTGTGTAGAGCTTCCTCACTAAGCAAGTTTGCTTAAGCTCTCTTTCCATCCATGTAGAAAAATAAAGGCACTTGGGGGCTTCGTTCGAGGCAAGGAAACCAAGGGGAAGAATCACTTTGAATTTGATATGTTTTTGGCAAACAAATTGGGCTAGACAATGTGTAACCCAACCTATGTGAGGAGTGTATACTTCGGCTTTGGTTTATGTTGTAATAAGACCATTATTGTTTGATTGTTAATTGTTGAACTTTGGAATTGTTTGGATTGTTGAAGCATGTACTAGCATGATTGATATGTTGTTAATCATTTCCTAGGGAGCATGTCTATAGCTTGATTGATGTTCGTGTCGTTGTTGATTATGTGTCATATGTTACTAAATATGCCTAGGATTGATGCATTTAGTGGATCTAATTAATGGTTGAGTATTGAGTAATTGGTATACACTTAGTGTAACGAAACTTTTGGTTCCAGACCCAAAGTTTCGAAACCTTTGGGTGAAGGTTTCGAAACCTTTGTCAAATAGTTTCGAAACCTTCACAAGGTTTTGAAACCTTGCGGGCAGTTTCAATTCTGGATAGCTACTGGACGCGAAAAGTTTCAAAACTTTCCAGGAAAGTTTCGAAACCTTTTACAAAATATTTTGAAACCTTTGGGAAGTTTTCGAAAACTTTGATCATCAAGAATTGAATGTTGCTAAAAATTATACCCTTTGTTCGATTAAGGTGCTTACAAATGTTATTTTGAGCTGAAATTTTGCATGCAAGTATAAAGTTGATTTAATTTCAAGATGGTAATCCTAATTTGTATGAAGTCCTTTTATTTAGGAAGATTTACATTTTGGTAACTAAATTAGAAGAACATGCAATTGATGATGATAGAATGATCCGTTTAAGTTAAAATTTGCTATGAGGAACTCTTGTATGTTTAATTGAACATTGATGGAAAGATTTTCTACTTTACTAATTGAATTTAAAAGTTTTACGTTTTAGTCCTTAATCTACTCAAGTGTTTAATCGGATGTTTTAGTTAATGTGTTACCGATAATGCTTTGTGTGAGACCTTGTCACGTAGGAAAAAGATTGCGCATCTAGGTAAGATAATAAAAAAAATATAATGGTTTTAGGGTTGTTTATCGAATCGAACCTTCGCGGGTTTGGTTTGATATTCCCCGTGTAACCCGTTAGTGTCAGTTCCGTCTAGGCCGGGCTAAGGGGGTTACATGTCGTCTTCTAAACTACCGCGATAGTCTTCGAAACGCTGCCTTGGCGGATGCTTCATCTACAATTCAACAACTATTTTCTTCTTTGGCTCTTTCTGTTATCTAGTTTCATGTCTAAGAAAAAAAACTATCAAACATATCTGTTTTATGCCAAATAATAGATAAATTCATAAGAATAGTATTCGGATGCTGAGATATGGAAAATAATCAGAAATATCTATTATTGCATTTAATTTTGTCTTTATTAGCAATAAATGAGTGGAGAAATGATGTGAAAATTGAGAACTTTTAAGCACTCATACAACCCCAAACTCGAACTATTGCTTGTCCTCAAGAAATGCAAAAGATAAGTTTTAAGTAGGGAATTTTAAAGCGATATACCATCCTTCCTGCCGTGGTGGAATTCCTTTCTTAACTCGACCTCTTCTTGGTTCTAGGAATTCCTCGGTACTGGACTATGAGTCTTAGTGTGTGTGTACGTAGCTGTGTCAAAGCTAATTTTCTAAGTTGCAATCCTTTTTCTAACTCAAGACTTTCGACTTAAGATTTCTTAATTCTTTTTCTTTCTTTCTCCCTAAAATTGATGTATAATTATATATTGCTATATAGTTATACTTGCTTGAGCCAATCATGGGCACCTCAAGTGTTTAGCATATTCTCACTAGAGCCAGTGATAGGCACCTCTAGTAAATGGGAGAATTCTAAGTCATAGAGCCAGTCATAGGCACCTCTATGGACTAGCTAGAGCTGGTAATAGACACCTCTAGTTTAAAAACTAAGCCTAAGTCTTTATTGCTTTTCAAAGAAAAGAACTTTTAAAATCAACTAAGACTAACAATGTTTTAAGATGTTTTTAGGCTCATAGTCTAATCCTAAGTACTAATCCTAGCAAAACCTTCGAAATTCAAGTCTGGCGAATGGTGCAGACTGCGGCGACGGCTGGAGAATATATCAGTACCGAGGCAGTTTCAATAAAATTCAATAGACTTAAAATTTTTTGCAGTAATACTTAAGTAACTATGACAAGATTTAAAGCATTAAAGAGATATTTCAATTACTTTCATACATTGCATTTACATATTAAAAAATAGACAATGCTCCCTCAAACTCAAGGGATGCATTGTCCTCAATGCATGGACATGGACATAACAAAAAATAAACGAAAAGAAAAGAAAAAATAAAATAAAAAATAAAATAAAAGAGAAAAAAATAAAAAAATAAAAAATAAGAAAAACTACCGCTCTTAGAAAGATGTAGAGGATCCAAAAGAATCCTCAGAATCACTGTCGATTATCAGCTTGCGACGAGTGTTCGATGTCTGCTGGGTGGTTGGCTTTGGTGGTTGTTGGGTTGCTGCCTTTGGCGGGCTCACCATCGACTTCTTGGCAGATCGATATGGTTAGACTCGGATAGGAGTTGGGTCTCGTAGTTGCTCCTCTTCTGGATCCAAGTCTATTGGGGATAAAGCGATTGCCTTTTTCTTCTGCCCTCCTTGTATTGTTTTGGGAGAAATATTCTCCTTTATGTTTTGCATGAAGGATTTCATGTCATCTGATGAGCTGCTCCAATCTAGTGAACTAGAATCTACTCGTGAGATAGCTTTTTGAATAGAGTCTGTCTTTTTCGCTCAAGCTGCTGAGGTGGCGGAGAATGGTTCTATTACGGTAGCCTTAGTAGTAGCTACAGAAGATACGAGTACTGTGGTAGAGGCAATATTTGTTTAGAAAGGAGTAGATGGACACTATTGTGGGGTTGAGATATCTACGTTGAATTTTGGGAAGATCGTTTCGCATGTTAGAAGTTCATTTATGATTGTGGCTATTACGACATTGTTGAATTCTTTGACATAATTCGTGAATGTCATCTGCCTCTTCTCAATCCGTGGCAGGGTGTTTAGGACATCCCCTTGTGTTGGGGTGGCTTCTTCTTCTGCGTTTGCTGGACGTGCAGCATCGGCGGATGCTTGGGCGGGAGGGATGAATGCTTGTGAGATAGCTTTCTCTACTTGTATTCTTTTGATGTACACATCCCTAGTCCACCCCTTTCGCTTCGGTGTGTATGTGTCGAATGACATCGTTGGTACACTTAGCCTGGCCAAGGCAATTTTTAAGCATGGAAAAAATGAGTATACCTTTGTCTTTAGTTGCGCACTCAAAGATTTACTCACTGATGATTCGGCCTACGTATATCCTTCGATTGTGGATGATTGAATGAATTAGTGCCAGACATGGTCAATCTACTGTCTAGTTATGAGATGTTGGCAGTAGATTTCTTTTTACAAATGTGTTCCACAATTTGGCTTCTGGTTGTAAGTCATTACGGCTAATAGAACCACGATGCTTTCCTTTATTCCATTCGGTTCCAAGCATGCAGAGTTTCGCTTTCATTGCTTCGTAATCCTCTACCGTCAAGGAGGCTTCCAACGCATCATGTTCATCAGTTTTGATGTTAAGGCCAAAGTAGGCATTGATAAGAACGTCTGCTATAGGTATTGCTCTTCCCCTAAGGTAGGTGTATGGATTTTTCGCCATTGGCCTGTGTGTGTAGAATTCTCGTACCCATTCAATGTTTGCTGCTGGAGGTTGTTTTGCAAACATTTGCCATCTTTGAAAGGTGATCTTAGATAGAATGAATTTGTTTAACCCGAGATCATCATCACCTGTGTAGTAGAAGCCTTTTTCCTCCCATATCTGTCAATTTTGGAAAAGACGATGGTATTTGTGCTCGACTTCTGACGTGAAGAATCTTTTAAATCTTACTACTTCGGCCGCGTTTTTTGGTTGACTTGCCATTGGGGTTTTGGGGTTGTAGAGTAGAAGATGTAGAAGAATGTTGAAGATAGATTGAACGATGAGAGATGGTTACCTCTTGCCCTTGACTTTGTATTTAAAGGAGTGAAATGGTGCGGCGGTTGAGGGAGCGGGCATAATTAATGCCTGCTAGCATGCATGCGACACTTCTACAGCTAGTGTCCGTTGGCAGTGGAAACGTCATAATTTTTAACGGGTGGTAAATGATGCGTGTCAAATATGCGCCATTAGTGCAAGTGAACACGTCGCAAGTAATAAGTGATAAGTATTGTCGAGTTATCATGTCTTCAGGGATTGATATACTTAATATGCTTCTTTTGATCTTCTTTCTCTGTAAAACAATAGTAAAAGCACAAGTAAATTGGATGTTGTTTAAACTAATTAAAACAATTAAAGAAAACTAAATAGGTTGAGATCAAATTGAGAAAGAGGGCAGGATCCAGTTGTGTTGTATAGTGGATTTGATTGATCTATTTTTGTTCAATGCAATTGCACTACACTGCCTCGACAATACTACAGATTACTGTCTTTGGAAGCGATAGTGTTCTCTGTCGCGGCAATCCCTTGCTCTTGGGCAGAATTACCAAAGTTCGGTAAAGTATCCTTTGATGGCTCCACTTATCCCTAAGTCGAAACACTGTTGATGATCAGTCATTGATGATACCTCCCGACGTTAATCAATTATAACCAATAACCAATCCAATACTTTTTTTAGCCGCTGAAACTCCAACCTATACCTAGGCCGAGTTAGTACTCTCCAATCAAGTCAAATACCGTACTGACTCCTTTCGTGAGTCTAACTCTCCCAAGTCTTGACAAATAGATTACTTATAAACTTCTCTCCCGAGTTTGGATGCAAGAACAAAGAATGGCAAAGAGTAAGTAAACTTTGATATTTTATTACATTGAAACAAGAAACAAGATACATTCTTCTCTGACAAATACTCGAGAACCTTCACCTAAACCCTAGGAAAGCTTAGAACATAATAGGAAGAATTATTCCTAAGGTGAACTCTCTCAAATTTTGTTCTTCTAGTCCCTTGGACGGCTATGCCTTATATAGGCTTGGCCTAGGGCAAACCTTTCCTAAATAGAGTACAACTTAGAGTAGAGAACAAGTTATGTACATAGGTTACATATTTCCAAGTTTAATTCTTCTAGAAGGCTTTTTCCCGTGTGGCCTTGTCCTTGGGCTTTTGATGTGTTGTTCAGCTTTGATGCTTGGGCTTCTTGTTCAACAATGTTCTCTTAATTTTTCTCTTCAGTTTGCCTACCGTATTGCTGTTTATTCTCTGCTGCCTCGGCATCAGGTCCTACCTCGGCCTCAGTTTACTATCGTGGCAATACTTTTCCTACACAGATATGAAAATACAGTAAAGTATGCTTTTTTCTACAAATGATATCTTTAATAGCATCATCCCTAAATATATTACATTAAGTACATACATTGGTTCAAGTAGGTGTAGAATTGATGATAAGTGCCAATGAAAAGTGTAGAAAGTGATAGTGAGTTGAGCACTTATCACACCCCAAACTCGAACTATTGCTTGTCCTCAAGCAATGCAAACCATCAATTTGTCAAACTCCATTCTCCTTTGGTCTTACTTTTCTATCTATTCTCCCCACCATAACTATGTCTATTCTTTAGACTTAACCTTTCGGTTACCTAACAGTGTACCTAGAATACAAACTATAAGGTTTAATGTGTGTGTACGTTTTTGTGAACAAGTTTGATTAAGGGCCTTCTTATTTAAACTTTAAGTTCAAGACAAATAGACTAGGATTTAGGTTACTCTTCTTAAAAGAACAATTTCTTGAGCCAATTTCGGGCACCTCAAATATCTTCTTATCTCATTATTTCTTTTGCTATTCTTTTACGCATACTAGAGCCAATTTTGGGCACCTCTAGCATGAAGAAGAGTATTTCCTAGAGCTGGTTATAGGCACCTCAAAAAATATTGATGATGGGCAGTGCAAGATTATGGGCAACAATTTCAAGTAAAGTGGTGGACATAAAACAAAAAAAAATTTCACTAAAAACTTCCTTTTCATGGTAGGGCCTCGGCAGTGGATTGCCTCGGCAGTGGATCTACACCCCAAACTCAAACCAAGCATTATCCTCAATGCTTAATTTAGGGGCAAACAATAGGTAACAAAATATAAGAAGTAAAAATAGGTAATTATATGAGCAACAAAAGAAAGAAGAGAAATTATAAAGATTCGGAAGAGCTTTCTTCCACAATTTGTTTTCTCGATCTTGCTGCTGATTGTTGCTCCCTTGGTGATGGTAATGGCTTTGCTCGTCTTGGTGGCTGAACTCTCATTGGTGTTGCTCGTTATATAGGAGAATTCACCTCTTCTCCTCCTTCATCTTCAGTGTCCATTATTTTCGTTCCCCCTTCATTTTCTGGACCTGCCCCAACATTCTGAATGCTTGGCTCGGCAGTGTCTGAGCTTTGGTTGACATAGACATCTATCTTAGTTGATAGACTTCCCATTGGGATTGAGGATCTTGGGGGAGTGTTGAAGACTACCCTTCGCTTGGAAGGTCTTCTATTGGCAGTTGATGCCGTGGCAGAGTCTGCTTCCCTAGATGGGCCAGCTGCATTGACTGTTGTTATGGTCTGGAGGAGAAGAATGGCCTCGGCCCTAAGGCTAGAGTAGTTTCTGTGCATGGTTCTGCTGTGATGAATATGTTTGTAGGGAATTCTGGAAATTGTACCCCTTGATTGGGAATCATCATTTGGGCTAGAGTGTTGTTGAAGTCTCTCTGATATTCTATCTTTGCTGGTGAAGGTCTATAGTTGCCATCCTTTGGAGAATCTCTTTGTAGGGGTCTGCTTCGGCATTGCCAGGCATCTCTGCCGTGTACTAGTGCCAGTAGTGAAGTCAGTAGTGAACTGCTAAGGGGTTGCCTAGACAGGCTCTGCCTGTATGATCTGTATAACTCTGTGATAGAATTCTTTTGTCTATCCTTGCCTGTTTGATGTGTATTCATCCGTATCTTTTACTGGTACTCCTGCAGCAATGCACAAACGAGATTCAAAAAGGAAAATATAAAGGTCCGCGTTCCTTCTTACCGCACTCGTGTATTTCTCGTAAAATAATCTCTACAACATTTATGCTCCACTTGTTGATGATAGATTGGATGAGCACCAATCTCTTATGGTCCACCGTGCTGTTGTGCGAGGTGGGGATAAGATGTCTCTTGAGAAAGTTACACTATAGCTTAGCCTCGGGCTTGAGACTTTGCCTTGTTACATAACCTTTATGGGCACCGGATTCCCAAGGGGTGTTGTTGTAATGAAGGTCATCTTTCATCAACCCGTAGTCCTGAGTGGTGACTTCTTCCATGAATTCGGCATGAACATCACGGATGGGGATGAAGCTATAGAAATCGTTGATTGCTTCAGCATTAAGGCTAACAGGCTTGCCTCAGTAGTGGACGTAGAGATTGTCCTTGCTCGGCTCATGTGCATAAAATTTCCTCACTATGGTGGCATTTTCCTGTGTGGTTGTAGGCAGAAAATCTCTCATTCTTGATATTTAATCTTGTTGAACAAGTAATGTTTGATACCGAATTTTTCTTCCTCACTATTCTGGAACCCTTGTTCCTCCCATAATTGTCGAGAGATGAAGGACCCATTGAATCGGTCTGCAACAGCGGCAGGGCAAATCGGTTGTATGCTACCATATATGAAATGTAAAGACTTGAAGTGTTGGAAGATTTTCTTGGAAAGATTCTGAAAATTTCAAGAAGACTTGTGAGTAAGTAGAGAGTATTGTGAGAGAAATATTCAGTAGAATTCTAAAGAAATCAAGAATGCAAGAGTGAATAGTTCAAAAGAAGGATGCTGCTTATATAGGCTTCGGCCTTGTAGCCGTTTTGAAATTTCTGCCCGTTAGCATTTTCTGTCGCGGCATAGAATTCGGCATATAGCCGTTATACTGTTTCTTCCCGTTGGGACTGTTGCGGCTTCTGACACTGTTTACTGCCTCAGCAGACTTCCTGCTATGAACTATTTCTCCTTTATTCTTGCTTTTATTGTCTTAAAAAACTTGAAATAAAAACATCAATAACCAAAAAATTAAAAACATAAATCCTAAACTAATATAATAAATAAAGTAAAAAGGAAGAGATTATATTATTGGTGGAGTGCATGTCAATGCATCTCCCAATTTGCTTATCTCTTGTTGGCCTGGATTTTTCATCAATTGTTGGCCATTCCCTTCTGTTCTGTGCCCATCTTTATTTTCTACCTCCACCTCAGGCTTAATTTTCTTGCCAAATAATCTGTCGAGCATGCTGCCAAGCCAGGGTATCTTGGTGTCTACATTTTTTGTTCAGAGGACTTTGCAATATCCTGTCTAAGAAAGAAAACTATCAAACATATCTGTTTTATACCAAATAATGGATAAATTCATAAGAATAGTATTCGGATGCTGAGATGCGAAAAATAATCAAAAATATCTATTATTGCATTTAATTTTGTCTTTATTAGAAATAAATGAGTGGAGAAATAATGTGAAAATTGAGAACTTTTAGGCACTCATCATCCACAAGGACAAAGGAAATGGAAAGGTTGTGGAAAAGTACAAGGGTAAAGGTAAGCCTATGCCCAAAGGAAAAGATGCACTGAAATCCAAAGGAGAGTTAGCAAAGATGGAAAATATTTCCATTGCAACAAGACCGAACACTAAAAAAGAAACTGCCCTATCTACATTGAAGAGGAAAAGAAGGCAAAAACAGATGATGCATCTACTTTAGGTATTTACGTTATTGATGTGAATTTTTTAACATCTACTTCTTGGATGTTATATAGCAGTTATGGTTCTCACATTTGTACTTCTGTATATGGAATGCAAAATAGAAGGAATCTAGCTAAAGTAGACATAAATCTACGAGTGGGAAATGGAGCAAGAGTTGCTGCATTAGCTATAGGAACATACGTTTTATCTTTACCTATTGGACTTGATTTACATCTAGAAGATTTTTATTTTGTGCTCAGTTTGACTAAAAACATTATTTCTATTTCTTGTTTGGACAAGATTGGTTTTGAGATTATTATTAAGAATAATTGTTGTTCTTTTTATCTCGATAATGCTTTTTATGGTTCAACACAATTGGTTAATGGCTTATATATTTTAAATCTAGAAAATGTCATGTATAACATAACTAACAAATGATAAAAAACAAGTGACTCAAATCAAACTTATCTTTGGCATTGTCGTTCAGGCCATATAGGTGAGAAATGCATTTCAAAGCTCCATAAAGCTGGACTCTTAGATTCATTTGATTTCGAACAACTATATGTATGTGAATCTTGCTTATTAGGAAAAATGACTAAGGCTCCTTTTAATGGTAAAAGTGAGTGAGCAAATGATTTATTAAGTTTAGTACATAGTGATGTATGTGGACCAATAAATACACAAGCTAGAGGTGGATTCCAAAACTTCATTACTTTCATTGATGACTTCAGTCGTATGGTTACATTTACCTTATGCGCCATAAATCTGATGCTCTTGAAAATTTTAAAGTATTCAAGAATGAAGTACATAATCAACTAGGCAAGAGTATTAAGGCACTTCAATTAAATCAAGGTGGAGAATACTTAATCATAGAATTTGATGAACTCCTTAAAGAATGTGAGATTGTCTCACAACTTACTCCACCAGGTACACAATAGTGGAATAGAGCTTCTTAGAGGAGGAAACGAACATTGTTATACATGGTTCGATCAATGATGAGTCATAGTTATCTTCCAAATTCATTTTGGGATATGCACTAGAAACAATTGTTTTTACTCTAAATCGTGTTCCATCTAATTCTGTTCAAAAAACATTATATGAGATACGAATTGGAAAACATCCTAGTATGTCTTTCATGAAGATTTGGGGTTGCGAAGCATACGTAAAACATCAGATGTCTACAAAGCTCGAACTTAAATCTCATAAGTGTAATTTTGTTGGATATACCAAAAAAACTAAGGGATATTATTTCTTTAACCCTAAAAGAATAAAGTGTTTGTTACTCAAACAAAAGTTTTTCTCGAAAGAGAATTTCTCACTAAGAAAGGAAAGGGTATAGATATTGAACTTGGAGAAGTTCAAGAACAATAATTCATTAAGTATGAGGTTGAGCATGCTCCACTAATTGTTGAGGAACAATCAACAGATTTAGAAAAACAACCACTGGGCAGGTCCAAATGAGAACGCCATGAGCTTGAGAGATATGAATTTCTCGGTAACACACATGGATATGCTCTTCTTATTGATCAAGATGAGCCTAGAACTTATCAAGAGGCAATGTCGAGTCCAGACTCTGAGAAATGTCTTGAGGCCATGAAAGCTAAGATGAAATCCATACCATTCAACCAAGTATGGACTTTGGTTGAACCATCTGAAGGGATAAAACCTATAGGGTGTAAATGGGTTTTCAAGAAGAAAACTGACATGAATAGAAATGTACAAACATAAAAGGGGTGATTAGTCACTAAAGGTTTTCATAAGTTCACGGTGTTGACTATGACAAAAATTTCTCCCCTATAGCTAGGTTTAAATCCGTCCAGATTTTGTTTGCTATAGTTGTATTCCATGATTAAGAAATTTGGCAAATGAACATCAAAATCGCTTTGCTTAATGGAAAACTCGAAGAGGATGTGTATATGACAAAACCATAAGTTTTTTTGCTCTAAGAAATGATGGAAATGTTTGTAAGCTACAAAGTTCTGTTTATGGACTAAAGCAAGCTTCTCGAAGCTTGAATCTTTGTTTTATCAAGAACGAAGATAAGCCTTGTGTTTACAAGAAGACTAGTGGGAGAATTATTTCTTTTCAAATCTTGTATGTGAACGACATACTTATTGTAGGAAATGACAGACCTAACTTATAGCCCGTTAAGACCTATTAAGTTGTTATTTTTCTATGAAAGATTTTGGGTAAGGCAACATATATCTTAGGGTTACGATATATAGATATAGATATAGATGACTTCTAGTTTTTTGTCAAAGTATATATAGATATAAAGTACTAAAAAGATTTAGTATGGAAGAATCCAAGAAAGGATTTTTGCGTATGAGACATGGTATTTATCTTTCGAAGGAAATGTGTCCTTCAACTCCACAAGAAAGAGAACAAATGACTAAGATTTCATATACTTCGACTATTGGTTCTATCATATATGCCATGATATGTATTCAACCAGATGTGTCATATGCTTTAAGCATGACAAGTCGATATCAGGTAAATCTGGGTGAAAGTCACTAGATAGCAATCAAAAACATCCTTAAGTACTTGAGAAGAACAAAGGATATATTTCTTGTCTATGGAGGCAAAGAAGAGCTTAGTGTAAAAGGTTATACTGATGCTAGTTTCCAAACAGAAAAGGATGACTCACAATCGCAATTTGTGCTGTGAGCTGGAAAATTTCAAAGAAAGACATAATAGTTGATTCTACAATAAAGGTTGAGTACATTGAAGCCAGTGAAGCAACAAAAGAAATTTTTTGGATCAAAAAGTTCATATTCGAAATAGGGATTGTTCCAAGTATATCATATGCTATAAAACTTTGTTATGATAACAATGGAGTCATTACTCAAGGAAAGGAACCTAGATCTCATCAACGGTCTAAACATATTCTTAGACGCTTCTATCTCATTCAACAGATCATAGATCAAGGAGATGTGGAGATATATAGAGTATACACGGATGATAATATTGTTGATCCCTTGAAGAAGCCTCTAACACAATAGAAGCATGATCATCATACTGAGTCACTCATTATTAGATATGTGAGTGATTGGTTTTAGTGCAAGTGGGAGATTGTTAGAGTATGCCTCAATACCGATCATATGATGATTGTAAGGATACTTTTATTTACCAATTTTTTTAATAAAGGCATTGCTATTGTTATTTTTAGTTATATGTATCAATGTTTAACATAAACTAAGAAACAATAAGGTCTATATAATAATATAAGTATTATTATTAAAAGATCCTTAGTAATGTATTATTACGAGCATGAACAATAATGATACATTTAAGACTAACATGTTCTTGATTGATGACAATGAGTTTTCATTGACATAGAGATGTCAAAGAAAAATAGATGAATATGTTATTAGAGAATAATATATTAGATTGACCCACTATAAGCATATGTCCTGAATTATTACGTGACGGTCACGATATTACTCAAAATGACATCTATATGTATGATCATTAGACTTGAGATTATTACTATCTTAACATATATTGTTTTATGTTTTGATGCAATTAAACATGAATCATAATTCGTTATATTATAAAAATTAACATTGGACATATTACAATGTTAGTGAGATGTGAATGATAAAGATAGGATTTATCCTTCCTACATAATAGGAAATATATCAAAGGCCACTTGAATGAGTGAGACTAAAAATGTATGGCCTTGCTTGAATAAGTTGATATGAGATATCAAAAATTATTCATTAACAATAGTCTACTCTAGATATCAAGAAACATTAAATAGGCTATACAAGTGTGACGATTCCAAGACTTGTTCCTATTAAAGATACAAAAGGATACAATACATTAAGAGAGTTGGTGAAAGACACGGTACATCGAATCATAATCTCTTGTAACTTAGACGACAATAATGTATTGCTAGATGTCACTCATTGTTTGTAATATTAAAATTATTCTTATATTATTACTATCGTTACAATGAGCCTACAAGGCCAAAACCAACGGATGAAAATGAGCAATAAATATGTATATATAAATATATTATATTTAATCCTGAATCTAATCAAAGGATACAATTAAAATAGTTTTACCCTTTTTCATAACCAGATTAAATATAGATCCCAAATTTTAAGGAAACAAATAAAGTAAGTATTTTTTATAATAAATTCAGAATAAAATCCCAATACTTAGGGTGACACATATAAATAATGTTTTTATCTAGTAGCCATTTTGAATACCGATTCCCGAAATCTAAAATCATGAAAATAGTTTTCGAGATTTTACTCTCAATTGGGTGAACTGAGTAGAGGCCGAGATAATTTTCGTGGAGGCTAAAGATTCAGATTGTTAAACAATCATGGCGATGGTGGTTTTTGTTGATTTATTTGTTATTTATCAAGGAACCCAATGTAAGTCAGCTCATCTCTTTTTCCCGATTTCAGATTAAACGTATATAGATCACTGGAAAGACTGTCGTAATTTTGTTCCATTATACCATGGGGTGCATTGAAATTCCCCACAGAAAGAAATTCGGGAATCATCTTGGCAAGAAGAAAACTTGAGGGAGTAGAATCCTTGCTTCCTTTTCTGTTTATCCGATGTTAGTACACTGCGAACTCTCATAGCATCATACATCTAATGAAAAAAAGGTTGCATTGCATGATTGATGCTTGTTTGGTTACTTGGTAGCTTATGATGCCCTTTAATGGTGGATTACGGGTTTGGAAGGTTAATGGCTTAAAATTGGTAGTAACACACTCTAAATTCTTTCAATAACATGTATGAATAAATTTAGGATCAACAATGTATGGTTTAGCAAGGAATTTTTGGTGAATTTCAGTGTTAGTCCTTCATTTTTGTACAAGCATACAAATATGGGTTGGGAGCGAATCATTACTCTAGAGTAGATTTAAAGGGTAAATATATCGGGCATATTGGTACGACAACCCGTGTATTGATAACCCTTTCATTATTCAAATTGCAGTAACATTTTTCTAGGTATCAGTATACGGGGGCATATCGATACCACCATTGTATTGGTTTACAATAGACAGACATATCGGTACACTATTTAGGCATATTTATACAGGTACAAATCAATAACGATATAGGGGTTAGTCGTATCGATACGGGTAATTATTTTTTGGCTCTTTGAAGGTAAAGTGTATCGATATATGATGGAGGTGTATCGATACTAGGTAGTGTACCGATATCCTATATAGGTGTATGTACTCGCAAGAAATCTATCTAAAAATTAGTGTTTGAGTTTGGGGGAACTATAATTCGTGACAATCGGTTCGAAAGGTCTCTTATGGTGTAAAATAAATAATAAAATTGAGAAAATGATAAATTAATCCTGAATATGAGAAATGTGACAAAAGACTTGATAAGTCTTGGGTGGTTTAAGTTATGACAGAAACCATAAGGACCCTGATAGGAAATACAGTGGGGTAGATGGTGGTGATGGTATGATGTTGGATAGATTTATACTTGGCACCCTGCCAATCGCAATTGAATAGGCAAACACCTGCAAACAAAACGAATCTCTTCGGTGAATTGATAATATGTTGTTGTCTTAGGCAGCCTCCTATCCATAATTAGATAGGCAAACACCATAGTCGGCTCTAACTCACCATCCTAAACATGATTGCTTAGGCAAGTGAGAGTGTGAAGATAATCTCCTCATAAAAACTTGAAGTGCTTATGTTGAAGAAGACTTTTGACAAAAAAATAGTAAGGCAAATTTGTCAACCTTGCAAATAAAATGGCCTAAGGCCAAGAGTTTTGTAACTCAAAAATTTATGATCTCGGTGTTTTTAAAAGAGAAGAGTCTACCCCCTTTTATTGTCTAAAGAAGCCTTAATAGTTAGCTAATCAATCCCTAAATATCAACATATTGATATCTTAATATAATAAATCCCCTAAAATTAGCCTATGGATAGCTAATTAAAATGATTTCTAAGGAATAAAATAAAATACTAATAATAATGGTCAAAGATTTATAATCTATCTTTGAATTAATTTTTTTAATGTCTAATTCATCCAAAAGCTTTATATATTAGCTTTTTGGTTAAATTTTATAAAATCTCATAATAATATCATATCCAGTTTTCTACATGCGTAGTCTTTAGTAAAGCGAACATATCTTGAACTTCTAATATCCGATTGATACGTTGAAAAGGGAAGTGAATGACGATCAATTTGTTAGTAGATAATTCTACCCAGAAATGCGCCAATCCCATCTGAAAAATTATCGCAAATTGGTTGACTTTCTAGACTTTACCAATATATTCAGTTTTCTGCTTGATGTGCATTACTTTATCCCTCTCATACATGTATCATTCCCCAACTCCTCAAAAAGATTCACTCTCAAATCTTAACCGATAATTGGAGGAAGTCCATCGAAGATCAAACTACCATAGAAGAGAAGTCAACTTGAAAATGTAAGAATAAAAAAAAGAAAAAAATTATTCATAAGAAATCGAATTGAATCTGATACAAAATGATAGGAAATGTAGTGGGATAGATGGTGGTGATGGTACGATGTTGGATAGATTTGTCCTTGGCACCCTCCCAATTGCAATTGAATAGGAAAACACCTACAAATAAAATGAATCTCTTCGGTGAATTGATGATATGTTGTTGTCCTAGGCATCCTCATATATGTAATTAGATAGCAAAACACCATAATCGACTCTAACTCACTCTCATAAGTGTGATTGCTTAGGCAAACGAGAGTGTAAAAATAATCTCCGTCTTAAAAACTTGAAGTACTTATGTTGAAGAAGACTTCTGATAAGAAAAATAGCAAGGCGAATCTGTCAACCTTGAAAATAAAATGGCCTAAGTCTAAGAGTTTTGTAACTCAACAATTCATGATCGTCGTGTTTTTACATAAGAAGAGTTTACCACCTTTTATAGTCTAAAGGAGCCCTAATAGTTAGCTTATCAATCCCTAAATATTGGCATATAAATAGGTAATTAAAAAGATTCCTAAGGAATAAAATAAAATACTAATAATAATATCAAAGCTTTATAATCCAACTTTTAATTAATTTATTTTAATATTTAATTCATCCAAAAGCTTTATAGATTAGTTTTTGGGTTGAATTTTACAAAATCCCATAATAATCTCGTATTCAACTTTCTACATGTGCAATCTTTAGTAAAACGAAAATGTCTTGAGCTTATGATATTTGATTGACGCGTTGAAACTGTAACTAAATGACGATAAATTTGTTAGAAGAAAATTCTGCCCAGAAATCCACAGATCCTATCCAAAAAGTCAAAGCAAGTTGGCTGACTTTCTAAACTTTACTAACAGATTGAACTTTCTGCTCGATGCGCATTACTTTAGTCCTTTCATGCTTGTATCATATCCTTAGTGAACTTTTGGTGCTATGTGTTTAGCTAGGTCCTTATTGTATACTGATAGGTTTCTTAGCAAATTAAAACCTTGTTTGCTGGGAATCCACATACCTCAAAAAATAGTGTTACAACACCATGAAAAAATCTCTAATGGAGGATCCCGATGCTATATGGATGAGAGACTCATTCGAAGATGCTCGATATAACATTTCGAGCATGAGACTTATATTAGAATATGCCAAAAGACGAATCATATGATAATTATAAGGATACTTTTATTTAACAATTTTATTAATAAAGGCATTATCATTGTAGTTTTTAGATATATGTGTCAATGTATAACATAAACTGAGAAACAATAAGATCCATATAATAATATAAATATTATTATTAAAAGATCTTTAGTCAAGTATTATTATGGGTATAGATAATAATAATACGCTTAAGACTAACATTTTATTAATTGATGACAATGAGTTGTCATTGACATAGAGATATTAGAATTAATACATGAATATATTAATAGAGAATAATATATTGGATTGATCCGTTGTGAGCATATGTCTTGGATTATTAGTTGATGGTCATGATATTGCTTATAGTGACAACCATATGTATAATACTTAGACTTGAGATTATTACTATCTCAACATATGTTGTTTTATGTTTTGATGCAGTTAAACGTGTCTCGTAATTAGTTACACTATAAAAACTAACATTGGATATATTATAATGTATGTAGTGAGATGTGAATGATCGAGATAGGATTTGTCCTTCCTATATAATAGATATCAAAGGCTACTTGATTGAGTGAGACTAGAAATACATGGTCATACTTGAATAGGTTGATATGAGATATCATAAATTATTCATTAACAATAGTCCTCTCTAGATATCAAGAAACATTAAAATAGGCTATACAAGTGTGACTATTCCAAGATTTGTGCCTATTATAGATATAAAAGAACAAAAGGATACAATACATTAAGAGAGTTGGTCACGGACATGATACATCGAATCATGATCTCTTCTAACTTAGATGACAATGATATTGCTAGATGTCACTCATTGTTTATAATATTAGAATTGTTCTAATATTATTACTAATGTTACAATGAGCCTACAGGGTCACACCTAATGATTGAAAAGGAGCAAAAAATATATATTTATAAGTAGATTATATTTAATCCCAAATTTTAAACAAAGGATATAACTAAAGTAATTGTATCCCTTTTCAAATTCGAATTAAATATAGATCCTGAATTTTAAGAAAATAATAAAAGTAATTATTTTCTATAACAAATTCGAAATAAAACTCTTATACCTAGGTTAAACATATATAAGAGATTTTTGGTCTAACAATCGTATAAGAGAATCTCGAATTCCCAAAACCTAAAATCACGAAAAATAGTTTTTTGAGATTTGCTCTCTCAACCGGGTGAACTGAGTAGAGGCCGAAATGATATTCGTGGAGGCTAAAGATTCAGATTGTTGAACGATCGTGACTGTAGGAGATCCAGTTGCTGGTTTTGCTGCTTATCAAGGAACCCAATGTAAGTTATTGCATCTCTTCCTCCCGATTTCAGATTAAACATACATGGATCACTGAAAAGACTTTCATAATTTTATTCTGCTGCGCCATGGGGTGTGCCGGTGGTCACAAAAATTTAGAGGATCCCAATGTTGTATGGATGCAAGCTTCACTCATAGTGTAGGATCCTGATATTGTTTGGACGTATGCCTCACTACTTTGTGCTTGATATTGATATAGTACACATTCATGATAATATGTGTTTAGACGATTATGGTAGCTTCATCATACCATGCATGATATCACATCTGTTGTATTTCTTATTCATGATATGTGCGATTTTTGATCGACTGATGCTGTATCCACTAAGCTTTTGTTGCTCAACATTCAAAATGTGTTTTCGTTCGTAGGCTAGGTGACGTCCCAGACCTGAAGAGCATAATCGTTGTTGGATTTATAGCATTAACTTGGTGTCAGAGTACAAAATTATTAATGTAATAGGATCCTACTTGTTAAACCCTATATTGTAATTTTGTAACTCTATTTGGTATTTTAATTGTGTCAAATACTTTTTAAAAGATTGTATTTATTTGAAGCTCTTTATTCTTTTGAATTATGTTGGATTTTAAATTTTTTAAAATGGATACTCTTATTGAATTTGAATGTGTTAAATGAGCATTTAAAACAAAATTTTGTAATATGAATTTTTAGACCGGAAGTCCAATATGATATACAGATAAAGGGTGTTACAAACATTACGAATGATATAAATTAAATTATAATGATTAGCCCATAAAAAACCTCTACTTTAATAGATTTAAATTAATTAATAGATTCAAATATCTTGTATTAAAATTTTATTACTATTTAAAAGCTAAAAGGTCCATGTTTTAAATACCCTATAAAATTTATTTTGTTTTTTAGTTATAAAACTGATATATATATTTTTTTTTAAAATTATAATGTATATAGTAGATTGAACCTAATAAATTTGATCAAGATATGAATTAATTTTTCTAAATTGAGACTCAAATATGATGGGCTAAACTTGTATTGAATTTGAATTAAAACAAAATTGAACCAAAATCGACGTGAATTTAGTTAAACAAAAAATTAATCTAAATAGAAATTAACTAAAATTGAAATTAATTAAAACCGAAAGCAACCAAAATCAAAAAACAACTTGAATCAAAAGAAAACCGAATAAAAAATTAATTAAAGTAATCTAAAGAAAAAATAACCCCAAAACTAAAGCAACCCATATTTAATTCCTCAAATATGTATTTTTTTATTCTAATTTTGTATTACAATACTGATTAACAACTACCTTTAGTAATAATTTAATATTGTTTTTTTTCTTTAAAAAGATAATCTTCATATATTAAACAAAAAATAAAATTTATTTAATTCGATATTGACGTAATCCAAAAATAATTGATTCGATATTTATCTAACCCAAAAATTCAATTAATTTAACATTGACCCGACCTAGAAATCAATCGGCCTAGTATTAACCTGACCCATACCATCCCGATTCAAAATAATATAGACCTTAACTAAATTAAATATTGATCATAACCAAATTAAACCTGAAGCAAAAACAACTCAAACTAAAAATTAATTCAAAAACAACTCATATCGCAGATAAATAAAGGGATAGTTTCGTCTATATAAATTATCACATAGAAATATAATTTAAAACAAATTTTAAAATTTTAAATTAATTTAATAGATAAACTAATTAAATAACCCCCTCATTATAATGTGGTTTTATATGTTGATAATGCTTTACTTTTTTTTTGATAAAATCATTTTAAATAAATTTTAGTGTAATGATATTTTTATCATCAAAATTTTAAAAATAATATTATTTTAACCTTTAAATATTTTCTGAAATTTTGACATTTGATTTTCTAATTTTAAAAGGATTGAAGAAAGTGACAGAAAATAACAGAACTATTAAGTTGATGTCAATTGTTTTATCATCGTTGGATATTGTTGTTTTCCACAATACTGATAAATATATGGAAAAGAAAAATATTTTAAATAATACATATTATTAAATTTTGTTAATAACATATTAATATATATATTTGGAAAAATAATATATTCGATATCTATTTTTCTTTAAGTTATTTTAATTTAATAAAAAAATTAAAATTTTAAAGATCAGTATAGACGAAAAAAAGTTAAAAGTTTAGAATGATTCTTTTAGAAAAATTCTTAAATGCAAAAAATAATGCTTATAATTTTATCAAGTGCGGTTTTTCAATTTTTATATATTTAATTAAAATGATTTTTTTAATTTAAAAATAAATGAACATTTACCTATTTAATGCGATAAACTTACTTATAATTAAAGACAAATATAATAAAACTTAAACTCAAAAATTAATATAAAAATATTTTATTTTTTGTATGCTTTACAATTATTTATGAATTATATTTTTCTTACCTTTTATATCTTAATTATATGAATATTTTTTTTATTTTTTTTATTTAAAAAACAATTTTCTTTAAACTTTATTTTAAAGAATAACTTTTTTTTGTACATATAGACATAATTCGCATCCTGTAGGATGTTAATTATTAATTCACATTTTGTAGAACACAAAATTAGGTTGTAGTTTTTTAGTTGTCCTTTTAAAAAATGATTTATATTTTTTATAATAAATTCGCATCCTACAGTTTTAAAAACTGTGCTCGATAAACATGTTTAAGTCGATGCGAATGTAATGAATTCATATTATTTTTTACGCTATTTATCGCGATAAATTCAATATAATTCGCTTCCTGTAGTTTTAGAAACTATGCTCGATAAACATGTTTAAGTCAATTTTTTTGTTGTTAAAGATTTAGATTTTTAAATTTTCTTCTTCTCTATCGTAGTAGAGATGCATCTCATTAAAATGAATAAAAAGCTACTTCTAAACAACATTGTAAGGGTTATAGAATTCATGCTTAAAAAGTTATCTTGGCATGTTTCTTGCTTGAATCCCATTGTAACATGAGTTTGTACTCATGTTTGATGTCATATTTTGCAACTTTATTGATTTTTCTTTGCAAATTCACTTTCATATTGAAGTATATGAACACATGACTACATTATTTAATAAATTTGAGGATATAAGGCGTTTCGAAATGGTTAGAAAAACTTGATGAAAACTCTATCTACTCATGATAATACGGGTCTATACTCATGTTTGATGCAATATTGTGCTAGTTTACTCGTTATTTTTCTTATAAATTCACTTTCACCTTGACATACATGAACTCTAGATTATAATTGTTAATATATTTGAGGGTACAAGGCGTCAAAAATAGTGAAGAAATCTTGTCTAAAACACTATGAAACCTTGTTTTAAATCCTTAAAAATATTAGATCATGACACAAAATCATGTTTGGTTTCAATTTTTATTATATTTATTGATATTTTATTATTATGATTTATCAAAAATAAAAATATAAATATGCTCGAAATCATTTAGAAGACGAAGTCGCATTGTGAAAACAAGTATAGAAGACGACAAGAGAGAGAATAAATAATGAAAGAACTAAACTTAACATCTAAGTTAAGAACTCAAAATTATTTTCCCCCTTGTAAATTCACTATAATATTGAAGTATAGGAACACATGATTACAATGATTATTAAAGTTGATCGTCTAAGACATCCTAAATGGTGAAGAAATCTCGTTTAAAACTATATCTAGAAATGATATCAATTGAATAGCCATGAAGGTTTCTTGTACAAACAGATTAGATGAACAACTATGATGTATGAATCGCCCATTATTGTCACACCTTGCTACATCAAACATTATGATCGAGAAACCATCATAACTTAAATTTTCTCAATAAAATTTTGTGTTAAAGTACATGAACACAAGATTACAAGATTATAATTGTTAATAAATTTATTAACCATTTTAATCATATATTTATGTACTTCAACATATATCTCAAACTTGTTTTTTTTCTTTAATTCTTGATCCTGAGAAAAGATTGAACGATTTTGTATATTGTGATTTGTTGACATATAGAAAATATTACTAAAAATTTTAACAAATCACAAAATCTAGAAAATATAATTGACAAAAAAATTTTAAATACATGATTTGTTAATATTAGTAGGCAAAAGACAATCGAATACATATAATACATTCAAAGAAGGGATGATGTCATAAGCAAATGCATGCTTCTCATTGGGAGCTTGTGTGGGGAATATATAGTTTTAAATTCACATCCTGTAGGATGTAAATTTTGAACGTACTTCACATCTTGAGGATGCGAAGTATTCACTAAGTTTAACAGGGTTGACTTGTCCTCTTTAACGTGTCAGGGAAGTAATTCGCATCCATCAAGATGAGAATTACCTTTAAAATATAAATTATTATTGAAAATTAATAATTTTAGAAATTTAAAAAAAATATATTTAAATTATTAGTGATTTAAAATAAATAAATGGAGAAATATTTTCTTAGAAAATGAAAAAATAAATAAATTTTAATTATTTATATTTCTTAATGTTTCAAACATTATTTTTAATATATAAATTGATAATTTGAGAAATATTAAACACAAAATAAGTTATTTTATTTAAATATTAATATTATTTACAAAATAAAAAAACTAGTTATGTTTATGTCCTCTGGTACCACAACCCGATAAACGACGAGGTCGATCAAGATTATGCCTATGATGTAAGGGCTCTACTGGAGTGTATCAAAATCATCATCATTGTCATCATCTTCATCATCATCTACTTCTTCAATAACAGTACTCGTTGTTCTAATCAACCCACTTTGATAGAATAAAAATTGTGGAGGTGTTTGTTGAATAAAATTGGTGCTATAATTGGGTGGAAAAGTTTGGAACGGGTACAAAGGGACTATTTTTGTCGAATGATTCGATGTTCCACTCATCATACTAGAGAATGAATCGAATGTATTGACAATAATATGAGTGAAAAAACTTTCATTGGGGGGACGTACCGATAAAATAATAATTACGCCGAATGAAAAAAGATCCATGTGGTTGATGCAACGACTCATGGCCATCGGTGGATGAGGAAGAGGTATTTCTGCGGTGAGAGCATAAAGCATCACCATCCGTAGAACGAGATCCCCTAGTACGTTCTTAGCGAGGCCAATTGTGTTACTTTCTACCAAACACTACCGTCGCTCTTCCTCAATCAACAAATACGGTTTTCCATTCAAATAAATTCACTTCATATAATTGGGACTAACATTACAATCAAAAAGTACATAATCCCAATCGGGTTGTAGTGCCAAATTATTCTTGTCTTTCCACTAAACAATTTATTCTATGAAACGCTCCACCTAATCACCTTCCGGTAACATAATGCATCTATATGTTTTGCTGGCTCACTCTTTGTCAACAT
Source organism: Abelmoschus esculentus (assembly GCA_035048815.1). Lineage (NCBI taxonomy): Eukaryota > Viridiplantae > Streptophyta > Magnoliopsida > Malvales > Malvaceae > Abelmoschus > Abelmoschus esculentus. Next base: position 15,550,807 of record JAUCBN010000008.1, on the reverse strand, counting down.
TTTATGAAAAATGTTGAGCTTTGTCGTTGAGGTCTATCTTTAGACCCTTCGTGTCCATGGTGTGATTGTTGTTATGAGTCTATCCTTCATATTTTGTGAGATTTCCCACCAACTAAGGAGTTATGGAAGATGATTGTATCACCATTTGAATATGTTCTTTTCTTTGGCTTCAACCTAGAAGATTGACTCTTGAAGAACATTGAAAATTCATAGTTGATTGATCCAAACTCTATCCCTTGGTATTGTTTTTTTTATCTCTCCTTTGAAATCTATGGAAACGTCATAATGATTTTATCTTTAATGATGTTTATTCTCCCTTAACTAATATCTATAAGTTTGGGCTTATTTGGGCTACATACTTTGCGGAGTATATTTTTGTTGCATTTACTCATGGTCATTCACATATTGACTTAATAAAATAGAATACTCCATAGGCCAATTTGTTCTGTCTTAATAGTGGTGATGTTGTGTCTCTTAGGGATAGTATTGGTACAATAGGAGAAGTGATTTGTAATTCGTTAGGTGCATGGATCAAGGGTTATCGTAAGTCGATTGGTATTGTTTTATTGCTACATGGTGAGCTCTAGAGTATTCTTATAGGTCTTCAGGTGGAGAGGTCTCTGGGTGTGACTCGTTTAAAGGTTTAGTCTGATAGTGATGTTGCTATTCGTTTGGTTCTTGATCCTAATACTGTTAATAGTATATTGAATTTGATTAAAGCTATTGCTTGGTTGTGTAAACGTAATTGGTCTCTTCACTTCAAGTAGGTACCGCGTGAATAGAATATGGTCGCAGATTTTTTGTCGAAGCTTACTCCTTTCGGTTTTCAACTAGTAACATTAGATGATATACCAAATCAAGTTATAACGCTCCTCCATCGTAATCGGTTTGGCCTATCGTATTGCCGGCACATTTGTGCGAATTAGGGCACTATTTGATAGTTTATTTGCATCCTTTGTATGTCAAATTAATTTTATGGTTCCTTTAATGATACTATATGAACTCTTCTTTCCTCCCTTTAGGTTAGAGAGTTTTTTAACAAGGCATATGGTATAATTTTTCAATCAACTAAAAAAAAGATTAAATAAATGAAGTTGTGTTTACCTCGGGTTTTCCTTGCCTAGTAACAATATGTAATTCATCAAATATTGGAGGATATCGAGGAATGCGCTGGAGATAACCAAATTGTCTTAATACCCTATCGCTCGTATACCACTCAACTATATTGTAAAAGATGAATGGTACCCTAGCCGTCCAAATATTCTTCGTATCTACTTGAAATTTTGGAAAATAGTCGTGAATATCCAGATCCACATAAGGTATCAACAATAACTATAAAACATGAAATTAAAATTTAAATTAATAAAATAAATATTAAGATTTAAATTTAAATTTAAAACTACAATGAAATACTTATATTATTTTTGGATTCTTTCTCAATAACAAGTTTGAGTGCTTCAAGACCCTTAACCAACCCAACATGGGTTAAATTAAAGACCCAACTATAAAAATAATAATAATAATTAAAAAAATTAAAATCTAGAGAATTAATACTTACCTCAAGTAGAGTGAGAAAATATATGGACTACGAACGATCAGTTTAGGGATTAAAAAGGGCATTCAAAACTGACATGTGTCGTACAATGTCAAAATTAAAATGCCTTATTATAAATAGTAAAGGAAATTAAATGTATCATAGGAGAAGTAATGGTCGATCCCACATGGACTTAGGGTTGAACTGCCGCCTCGACGGGTTGCACTAAGGGTCGTCGCAACTGCCTAGGCGAGGTTATGCCTTGTCGACAATTCAACAACTCATAGTTTGATAGAGCATCATTGTATGTCTTCTTCCTTATCCCTAAGTGAAGAGAAATGCTGAAACCCACGTCTTAATGATACCTCCAGCGTGAATCAAGGGTGAATGACAACTAAACACATGCGTCTTGTTAGTCACTGAAATCCTGAGCGGTTAATCTCTCAAACGGATTAATCAATTCCCATGAGCAAAGACCGTATTCTCTTGTTTCATGAACCTACATCTCGCGATGCTAGGCAAATGTATTTTTCTTCACATACTATCATCCCGAGCTCATATATAAAGAAGAGTAAATACCAAGAGAGAATAAACTATGAATTCTGAAATTGCATTAATATGAAGTAAACAAATTACAAACTTCTTCCACAACTACTCCACAATCTAACCTAAACCCCAAAGGGGAGATGGAGGAAGTTAGGGTTTTTCTATGAGACTTGATTTCGAGATACTTTCCTCTCTACATAGGCTATGATTTATATAGGCTTGGTCTAGGGCAAACATTTCCAAAGTAAGAATTAAACTTGGAGTAAAACACAAGTTAAGTACATAAATAAAAGATCTTTATTTTATTTATTAGTAACATATGCTATGATCTTTATTTTCCAGAACTTAGATAAATTCATGAAATCAGTATTGAGATGCTGGAATATGGAAAATACTCGGAATTATCTAATATTATACTTAAATCTGTCTTTTATTGACAATAATTGAGTTGGAAAATGATATAAAAATTAGGACTTTTAGGCACTCATCATGTATATCTGAAATGTTATTTGTAGCTTGTCTGATTGAATATGTGAATATGTTTATTCGACCATACATAGTAAAATCATGCATGATATGTGTAATTTTGTTTTCAAATCAAGTATCTAATTTTGGAAAAATAGTTACTCGTAAGAGTTTGGATTTATGATTTTATAAATCATATCAAATTCATGGCATCAAAAATATTTTTGGATTTTAATCAGAATTGTAAGGGAAACCTCCAATCTAGCGAGGGAAACCTCTAATCTTGTGAGGATAATCCTCCATTTAGTATGATTTCAGATATGTGATCTCAAATTTTTAGTCATACATAAGACATCATATCATCATGCTTCGCATTTTCATTGATTTCAGAAACTTTTAAAAAATGTAAAATATGTTTTTGTTTGTGACTATTTGCACTCTAGAGACACACTAAACTCTTTACCTTACACTCCTTTAGTTTGTTTTTAGATTCTTAGATCTGTCTAGACGAATCAGTACTTCGAGCTACTTGCACAATATTCAGATAACTTATTATTCAGTATGATCTTGTTTTGATATTTCAATTTAATATTTTTATCAATTAAGAAATATGTTGTAATTTTCTGAATATGACATATCTTGATTCGGAGCTTATTGGATACATATTTTTACGAAACTATTTTCAGATGCCTTGATGGTTATTGAGATATTGTAACACCCAGAACCTGAGTGCCATATTTGGTCCTCAAGCCCAACCTATATTCATAAAATTTTTCACTTTTTCCAAACAAAACTAATTGTATCATCAAATACGACATAAATTAAAACAATATTAAAATCAAAAGTAGTTAAACCATCTAAAATGTCAAAGGAGTTCCAAATACAAGTTTAATGAAAGCATTTGATATTAACACTTTAAAATAAAATAGAGTTACAATTACAACGATGGTCCTACGAATGCATAGCCCAATAATCTAGGAATTGTACTCTACTAAGAGATTAATGTTCATGTCCTATGATAATAGTGCTCTGCCATGTCCGCTTGAACGTTCGTCTACTTACTAACGCATGGAAACAAATTCCAAAATGTTGAGCTACTAAAGTTCAGTTGGTACACAACCTATCGACTGTGCTTTCAAGTAAATCATAAATATAACATGTAAGATGAGATAATGATGATATGATATGATATGATATGAGCAATGCAACCAAAGCATAAAAGTAAACAAATCAGAATTAAGGCTCGCTGCCACCCGATCTGGGAAACTCAACCGGCACCGAATCTCACAACGGGTTGCTCAGAATCTCATATCGAGCTAGTTGATAAGTGCCTAAAACTCCTATTTTTTATACCATTTTCTCACTCGTTTATTGCTAATAGAGGATAGATTTAAGGGTAATATTGAATATTTTTGCTTATTTTCCATATTTCAACTTTCAAACACTAAAATAATGAATTTATCTATTATTTAGCATAAAACAGATGCATTTGATGGTTTTCTTTCTTAAATAGGAAATACATCATAAGAATGACCAAATAAGAGGATAGATGCTAGAACGAAGATTAGCACCCGCCACGACAACAGTTTGGAGGCTGCAGTAGTAGAATAAAGATAATAACTGGTGCTTAATAGAAAGAGAAAAAGATGCCAAAGATAACGAACATAAAGCGAGAGAAAGACGGATCCGATTTAAGAAGTCAAACCTTGGTCAAAGTTCTACGCGAGATTAAAAAATTATTTTAGGAAATAGAATAAAGATTCTTAGTCTAATTACGAATTGTATTCTTCTCCTTATATAACTCTTCCCATATGTGGACGAATTTAACTTAGGGCTTGGCCTATATAAGCCTCCCATTATGTCTAGGTTAAGGGAGTCAGAGTGAATTGGATCTTCATAGAATAAACTCTTAGCCGCTGACTACACCATGTTCTAAAACCCTCTCGAGGTTTAGGTTGTTTGTGGAATAGTTGGGGAAGAAAGTTGTATTATGTTTGAAATTTATTAATGCAATCCTATTTTCATAGTTTATTCTCTCTTGGCAATCATTCTTCTTTGCATATAGCTCGATATGATAGTATTAAAGAAAAATCTATTAGTCTAATATTGGGAGAGTTAGGCTCACGAAACGAGAGAATATGGTCTTTGCTCAAGGGTATTGACTAATCAGGTTTAGAGATAAACCGTCCAAGATTTCATCGACTAAAAGTACGTATTTGTTTGGTTGTTATTCATACTTGATTCACGCCGGGAGGTATCATCAAGACGTGTGTTTCAATAGATCTATTCACTTAGCGATAAAAAGGAGACATATAAGGATGATCTGTCGAACTATGGAAAGTTGAACTATCAACAAGGCATAACCCTTAGTGTAACCCGTCGAGGTGGCAAGTCAACCCAATGCATTAATAAGTGGACAAATAGTACAACTAGATTCTCCTCTACAAAGCACTCAATCTGGCCTCACTTCTATCATTCTTATTCTCTCCCTTTATTTAGTTTCTAATTTAGTTAATTTAGTTATCTCAACCATCCAATTATTTGTTTTTACTTTTTTTGGTGTAGGATTAAGTAGTGAAGTCAGCCTAGTCTCTGTGGGTTCGACAACCTTAAATACTACAATTTGGTGAAAAGTGAAATTATATAGAACTTCTGAGCCTTCACCAAATTTGGTACCATTGCCGGGGACTGACGTTCAACTTTACTACCAATTATTTTTGCACCTTTTTATTTTCTTTTTATTCTATTTTTAGTTTTCTTTAACTAACCAGTTTTTTTCCTATTGTATGACCAGGGACCGTCCTTCAAGAGATAAATACCCTTACGGTCCCGAAATCAAAAAAACAACAATACATCTAAAGCAAAGGTTTCGCAAAAGGATGAACGTAGCACCTGGCCAGTAGGGAAACGTTGGCATGAATGTTGCCACAGTAGACAACCAAGGCATTTTCGTATTTGTTGATCTGGTAAATCTGCCTCGATTAGAGCGTGTATGCATTGTTCATGACTATTTAGAGGAATATTGGATGGATTAACTCTTGCCATGGTCATTCCTAATATAGAGGTAGAATATTTTGAGTTAAAGTTGATCATGTTCAACATGATCAATACACTAGGCCAATTTGGAGGATCGACCAACGAAAATGCTTGGCATCATCTTAAATCATTCTTAGTAATTTGCAATTCATTCAGGCAAGAAAAAGACAAATCAATGTATGAGGCTTGAGAAAGATACCGAGAATTATACAGGAAATGCCGCATACATGGTGTGCACGTGTAGAAACAAGTATCAATCTTCTATAACGCAGTTAACACTTTACAAGAATGATGCTTGATTCTTCCTCCAATGGCACCCTCTTAGACCGCCCACATCATGAGAGTTTAGAAATTCTGGATCGGTTGGTGAAAATTGATTATTAACACCCAACCACCATAAGAGGAATAAATAGGCGAGGTATGACAAACTCTGACTCTTCAGATTCTATCTTAGCCTAACTGTCAGCTTTGACAAACATGGTAAAGGATCTGCAAAAGGTTAGTCATGTTCAAGAAGTACAAGTAGTCACTGTTCTCTGTGAAACATGCAGTGACAATCATGATTCGAACGCATGCCCGTATGATCCAAAATCTTCCTTTTATCTTGGAAATTTTAATATAAATAATATTTCCAACAATTATAATCAGATATGGAGGAAGTACCTGAACTTCTCATGGAGTAACCCTAATAACGCACTCAACTCGCAACATCAACCAGTGTAATCTACTAGATTCCATCAGAACAACAGATCTATTCAGTAGCAGATGTCGTAGCAGGTGTTGCCGCCGCTGCAATAGACAGATATCAAAAACCTAGAAATACGCTAGAAATGTTCATGGCTCAGACTGGTTCTTGTATCGCAAACACCAATAAGTTCATCTAGAGAGCCGACGTATTTGTGGACAGAGAAGAAATGAGAATGCAGAACAACGAAGCTGCTCTAAAGAGGTTTGAAGTTATAGTAGGATAGATGGCACAGTAGATGAAAAGTCGACCTATAGGAGGTGTCCCCAGCGATACTAAAGTCGCTAAAATAGGTTCGCATGAACAATATAAAGCCATATCTACCAGAAGTTGTTTACAACTAAAGGACACTAAAATACCTGCTAGGACAGTAGGTAAGAATCCTGAAACAATAGCACCACAAGAGGCTACTGATGAAAAACCTAGGGCACAAGAACCATCAGATGCTGCCAACAATGATGCCGTAGAAGATGATGCCGCAATCGCACCACAAATAAGATTTTAGTGCTCTGAAAAGAGTGAGGATTTGCGTCTACCACCACCTTTCCCACAAAGGTTAAAACAACAAAAACAGAAGTATCAGTTTAAGAAATTCCTTGACATCCTCAAACATGTACATATCAATATACCTTTGGTGGAGGCAATAAAACAAATGCCCAATTATGCTAAGTTCCTTAAGGATGTTATATACCAAAGGACAAAAGTTGAGGAATCTGAAACTGTTACCCAACAGAAGTGTGTGTGGCAATGTTGCACAACAAAGCCACAACAAAAAAAAAGATCCTGGTATCTTTATCATACCTTGCTCTACCAGAGATCGATATGAGGGCAAGGCATTGTGTGAATTAAGCGCGAGTATAAATCTTATTCCTAAGTCAATATTTCAAATGTTAGGCATCGGGCAGGCAAAACCAACCACGGTAATGCTGCAACTGGCAGACCGCTCTTACCTGCAACCGAAAGGAAAAATTGAAGATATTTTGGTAAGAGTGGATAAGTTTATATTTCCTGTTGACTTCTTAATTTTAGATTGTGAAGCAGATGAACATGTCCCGATCATATTGAGGAGGTCGTTCCTAGCTACGAGCAGAAAATTGATCAATTAGGAGAAAGGCTAATTAATCATAAGGGTTAATGACGAACAAGTAAAGATTAATGTATTCAAGACTCTAAGGCATCCGGATGAACCAGATGAATGTCAGAGAATTGAGGTTAAAACTGAATTTAACTTCAATGCAAAAATAGGCTACCTAAATAAGACCTGTCGAGGCAGCGTGCCCATTGAACAAAAATACATCAGAAAAACACACCTGACAAGGAGATAGCAACTAGGACATCAGCTTCTCCACCAAAAGGGGAAGATGGTTGCTGTTGGAGTTGCATTATATTGCACTCATGTAGTAAACTAAAAATTCTATCTCATTGTCCCATTTACTTTTATGTTTTAGGAATTAGATTTTTAGTTTTAGTTTAGGAATTAGATTTTAATTTCTTGCAATTTAAGTTTGTAGAATAATTTTTATTATTTCTACAGTTTTTTTTAATATTATTTTTTGTTTTTAGGTACAATAAAGAAGAATAAATGGAGATAACCAACCCAACAGTCAAGCGGCCCAATCTAAGAGGTAAGAAATTCTCGCTGAAATTTTGCTGCACAAGTTCAAATCCACATCATTTCTACCGCTAGTGGTGGCCAGCTTGACTTACGTCTCTTGCACGCCAATGATAATGATAACACCGTTGTTGCCTCGAACGCCACGTCGCTCTCATCTATAAAATCACACGCGAGGTTCATCTCCATTCACGCTTCTTTTCATTTAAAATTACTCTGCCCAAACTTCTTCTCCCATTCTCCACAAGCAAAACATGGCACCTCAACAACAAAACTCTACCAGAGCGACAATAGAATTTAGAAGGTTTTAATTACAACTTCAAGGTTAGGGAAGTCTGGTAAGAACAAGGCTTTGAATATACCGATGTTGATGATTTGGGTATAGAAGCATTCATACTATCAAAAATCACTTTTCAGAGGTGGCAGCTATTCGCAAAGCAGCAAGAACCAGTAAATATCGATTGGGTCCACAAATTCTACGCCCACAGACCTCTACCAAACAATCCGTACATATATGTCTATGTCGAGCCATCCCGGTGGCAGATATGATCATAAACGCCTTCTTTGGAATGCACATCAAGGAAGACGAACATGCTGCATTTGTAACTACCCTGATAGCCAACGATTATAAAATGCTGAAGGCGTAACTCTGCATGCTGGGAGCTGAATGGAACACGGGGAAACATTGCAGTTCTGTCAGACGCCAAGACCTCCGACCGAAGGCAATACTGTGGAACACTTTTATAAAGAGGAATCTACTACCCATATCTCATAATTAGAGAGTGGATCGGCCATAAATGGAACTCATCAATTCCATCATCCACAACCGAAGGATTGATGTTGGTCACATCATAAGCAAACAAATCTTTGAATGCGCCGCTAAGGAAAAAGGTATACTGATTTTCCCATGTTTAATTACTGCTTTGGCAAAGTGTGAAAGTGTACCTACGCTGCCAACCGACTCATACACCCCGGAGAGGAATTGATGGACAAGGGATGTCTACATCAAAACAATACAGGTGGAGGAATCTATTCTACAAGCTTACATTCCACCTGCTACTAAACCCCAGCCTGCCGAGGCAGCGCAACCTCAAGGTGCAGCAGAAAGAACTACCCTAGCACCATCAAGAGTTTTGGACATTCTGCGCAAAATGGAGAGAAAACAGTTAGCTTTCAATAAATTATGTTTGGGAATTCAATAGCGCTATCATAGCCACCATCTTAAAAGAAATCTCGACTTGTTCGACTGTATTTCCAAAATTTATAGTCGACCTCTACAACATGCTACAACAACAAAAACCTGCTCCTACCCCAATAGCTTCTACCTCCGCCAAAGTGCCACTATCTTCTACAGCCACAATTGTTTGCATCAATCGAACCATTCTCTACCGACTCCACAGTAGCGGCTAGAAGACAAGATTCTATCCAACGCACTACTACTCTAGTGGTCTCTAGTCCACTTGATTGTAGCAACTCATTAGATGAGATGGACTCTCTAATGCAAACTGTAAAGGATTATATCGCTCTTGAAACTAGTAAAAAGAGGAAGGCTCATGGTTCTACCACAACAACTTCTTCAATCGACCTTGACATAAAGGATGAGATGGTACGAGACCTCACTCCCGTACGAGTCCAACCGCCCCATTCGACAAAGAAGACATTGGTGAGTCCACCAAAGGCGACAGCTTAACAGCCACCAAAGACCATTCACAAGCTACTTATCGACAGTGATTCAGATGATTCCTTTGGATCCTCCTCCTTCTAAAGGGCAGTGGTTTTTCTTTTATCTTTTGTTTTCTTTATTTTCGGCTATCTTATCTTCTCTGATTACTGTTCATGCATTGAGGACAATGCATCCCTCGAGTTTAGGGGAGTATGAGTCCTATTTTGTAAATGTGAATATCTGGTAATGTATGGAAGTATTCAAAATATCTTTTATTTGGTTTAATTCTCATCCTAACAACTATTCTTTATTTACTGCAAAAAAAAATTAAGTTTGTTGAATTTCATTGAAATTGCCTCAGTAGTAATATATTCTCCATCCGCTGCCACAGTCTACACCATTCACTAAACTTGAATTCCGAAAGGTTTACTAGGATTTGTACTTAGGATTAGACTATGAGCCTGAAAATATTCAAATACTTTTAGTCTTAGTTGATTTTAACAGTTCTTTTCTTTGAAAAGAAATAAGGACAGAGGCTTAGATTTTAACTACAGGTGCCTATCACCGACTCTACTTTAGTCCATAGAAGTGCCCATCATTGGCTCTAGAATTTAGCATTTCTCCCACTTACTAGAGGTGCCCAAAATTGGCTCTAGTAAGAATATCTAAACACTTGAGGCGCCCGAAACTGGCTCAAACAGTATAAGTATATAGCAATATATATTTATATACCAATTTAGGGAGAAAGAAAAAAAAATCAAAGAAAAATCTTAATCGGAAGTCTTGAGCTAGAAAAAGGATTAGAACATAGAAAATCAGCTTTGACACAGCTACGCACACACCCATTAAGACTCATAGTCCAATTTCGAGGAATTCCTAGAACCAAGAAAAGGCCGAGTTAAGAAAAGAATTCTGCTCGGCAGGCATGACAATATATTGTTTTAAAGTTTCTTGCTTAAATTTATCTTTTGCAATGCTTGAGGACAATAAATAGTTCGAGTTTGGGGGTATTAGATAAGTGCCTAGAACTCCTATTTTTCATATTATTTTCCAACTCCATTATTGCTAATAAAGGACATATGTAATATTGGATATTTCTGCTTATTTTCCATATCTTAACATCCAAACACTGAAATAATGAATTTATCTATTATTTGGAATAAAAAAGATGCATTTAATGGTTTTCTTTCTTAGACAGGAAATATATCATAGGAATGACCAAATAAGAGGATGAATGCCAAAACACAGATTAGCACCCGCAACGACAGCACTTTGGAGGCCGCGACAGTAGAATAAAGATAATAACTGATACTTCACAGAGAGAGAAAAATATGCCAAAGATAACATACATAAAACAAGAGAAAGACGGAGCTGATTTAATAAGTCAAACCTTGGTCAAAGGTCTACGTGGGATTAAAGAGTTACTTTAAGAAATAGAATAGAGAGTCTTAGTTTAATTATTAGTTTTATTCTTTTCCTTGTATAACTCTTCCCTTATGTGGAAGACTTTAACCTAGGGCTTGACCTATATAAGCCACCCATTAGGTCTAGGTTAAGGGAGTCAGAGTGAATTGAATCTTCACAGAATAAACTCTTAGCTGCTGACTACACCATGTTCTAAAACCCTCTCGAGGTTTATATTTTTTGTGGGGTAGTTGGGGAAGAAAGTTGTATTACCTTTGATATTTATTAATTCAACCCTATTCTCATAGTTTATTCTTTCTTGGCAATCACGCTTTTTTGCGTATGAGATAGAGATGATAGTATGTGAAGAAAAATATATTTTTCTAATATCGGAAGAGTTACGCTCACGAAAAGAGAGAATACGGTCTTTGCTCAAGGGCATTGACTAATCCGGTTTAGAGATAAACCAACCAGGATTTCAACGACTAAAAGGATGCATGTGTTTGGTTGTTATTCTTCCTTGATTCATGCTGGGAGGTATCATCAAGACGTGGGTTTCAACAGTTCTCTTCGCTTAAGGATAAGGGGGAGACATATAAGGATTCTCTGTCGAACTATGGAAAGTTAAATTGTTGACAAGGCATAACCCCACCTAGGTAGCTGCGGCGACACGTAGTGCGACCCGCCGAGGCGGCAAGTCAACCCATTGCATTGATAAGTAGATAAATAATACAATTGGATTCCCCTCTACAAATCACTCAACCTGGCCTCACTTCTATCATTTTTATTATCTCCCTTTATTTAGTTTTTAATTTAGTTAATTTAGTTATCTCAACCATCCAATTATTTGTGTTTTTACTTTTCTTAGTGTAGGATTAAGAAGTAGTAAAGTCGGCCCAGTCTCTGTGGGTTCTACAACCTTAAATACTACAATTTGGCGAAAGGAGGAATTATATAGGAATTTTGAGCCTTCACCATTAGTATACTCGGAATCTCGCATCGAGTCTTCACTCGGAATCTTACATCAAGTGGGGCTCAGAATCTCTCTTCGAGCAAAGTCATCGCCCGCAATCTTAAATTGGATGGCCTTCGATACATCACCCGGAATCTCACATCGGATGACCTTCATTGTGTTACAACACTATCACTCATTGGGTATCCTGATCCCACCAAGCAATGACTCATACAACACAAAGTGATCCACTAAGGATTTGATATCAAAATAATACCACAACCAAGCTAAGACAAAGCATGCAAGTATAATTACTCATATCAATTTCCTTATTACCAATTTCACGTTTCATTAATCATTTTATGATTTAAACAATCCATACGAACCTCTAGCATGAAATACGAAACTCCCAAACTCGACCTTTAAAACATGGGTAGATTTTCCCAAGCGTATCGATACACTTGTATAAGGGTATCAAAACACCCCAAGTATCAAAACTTTTCCCTTGCGTTCCGATACGCTATAGCGATGATATAAGAATAAGGGAGACCAATCCATGTCGATACACCTATATGGGTACCAATACAGACCCCCATTTTGCTATGCCATAGAGGGGGTATAAAACTGAAATGCTACTAGAATTTTAGGTATCGAAACACCCACCAAGCGTATCAAAACGAAAAGCTACTAGAGAACTTAGTTTCGATACACAGGCTAGGCATTCCGAAATGCCTGTCTCATAAGCCTATTTTTTCCTCTCTTCGGTATCGATACCCCTACCAAGAGTATCGATACTCTACACGAAAATGCAGGTCTGCAACTTAGAATATTTAAGAACCTTAATTAACCGAAACTACACCAATCAATAAAAAAACGTTAATACACATTATTGAAGTGAGTTTCTAGCCATTTTTACCAATTAACACCAACTATAATTTAATTCACCATTAAAGCATGCAAAGGTTCTATCCTAGCCAAACCATCACACAATCAATCAATGTAAAAATGGTGGTGAGATCATTCTTTGCACCATATAGAGAAAATCAGCCCTCTTTACCCCCAAACTCCTTATTTAGTCAATTATCAAACTACCCCCAAACCCTCTTTCAAACCCAAGCCCAACAACAACCCTTGATCCCATCAAGTCCCAAACACAAGGCCCAAAACTTGGGTTAACCCGAATCCTAGTCCCGAAACTCAGGTCATGACAACTCTCCCCTCCTTAAAGAAAATTTTATCCTCGAAATTTATCTGGGGGAAACAAGTGTGGATAGAGCAACCTCATGTCTGCTTCCACCTCTCGCATAGCCTCTTCCACTCTGTGGTTTCTCCAAAGTATCTTAACCTAAGGGATACACTTGTTTCTAAGCTCCTTGACTCCCCTATCAAGCACTCTTACCGGTTCCTTCTTGTAGGTTAGGTCTATATTAACCTCAACATCCTCAGAAGATAACACATGCGACAGGTCTGAACGGTAACGCCTCAACATTGACACATGAAACAAATTGTGTATGCGTGCCAAGTCCGGAGGCAAATCTAACCGATAAGCCATGAACCAAATCTCTCAAGCACCTCAAACGGTCCTATAAATCTTGGACTTAACTTGCCTTTCCTTACAAAACGAATGATACCTTTCCACGGTGACACCTTTAGAAACACCTTCTCTTCAACCTCATACTCGATATGTTTTTTTCCTTATCCGCATAAGCCTTTGGGGGATCAAAGGCCGCTTGCAACCTTAACTTGATGATCTAAACCTTCACCTCCACTTGCTTAACTAGATTGGATCCCACAATACGCCTCTCATTGAGCTCAGTCTAACATAAGGGTGTTCTACACTTGCATCCATACAACACCTCCAACGGTATCATCTTGATAATAGACTGATAAATGTTGTTGTAAGCAAAATAAACCAACGGTAGTTGCCCCTCCCAACTACCCTCGAAGTCCACAACACCAAAGCATCTCCTCAAAAATCTGAATGACTTGTTCAGATTTACCATCAGTGTATGCCTGAAAAGTTGTACTGAAGTGCAACTTGGTAACTAAAGCACTATGGATCTTTTCCCAAAGACTTTGTATGAACCGTGGATCTCTATCTGATATGATCGACGATGCCACTCCATGCAATCGTATGATCTCTTTGATGTACAACTAGGCTAACTTTTTCAAACTCGAGTCTATGCGTACAGGTAAAAAGTGAGCAGACTTGGTTAACCAAAACTACACCAATCAATCCAAAAATTTTCATACATATTATTGAAGTAGTATAAGTGATTTTCTAACCATTTTTACCAATTAACATCAACTATAATTCAATTCACCATTAAAGCATACAAAGGTTTTGTCCTAAACAAACCATCACACAATCAATCAATGTACAAAGGGTGGTGAGATCATTCTCTGCACCATGAAGAGAAAATCACCCCCTTTACCCCCCAAACTCCTTATTTAATCGATTACAAAATTACCCCCAAAACCTCTTTCAAACCAAAGCCCAACAACAACCCTTGAGCCCACCAAGGCCCAAACACGAAGCCCAAACCTTAGGTTAACCCAACTCTGAGTCCTAAAATTTGGGTTGTGATACATATTATTTTAAGTATTTGTAATTATGAAATTGAAATCCCCAATATGTTTTTCTATTTTGTTAAAATAACCCTAACATTAAAATTATTTAACCTAAATTACTTTTCTGAGGGAAAAGTTTTGGTAACTTGATTCCAAAGTTTTGATCTAAGAAATTAGGTTGGAATTGAGGGTTACAGGGATATTCTGTTCAGGCAAGTTTAGTGATATCATCTTTAGGTGAGTATCACTTTGGATTAGTGGCTTTACCTTCGGGTCAAGTTTTCACTTCGGATTAATAGCTCTACCTTCGGGTTAAGTTTCCACTTCAAATGATGACATTGGAGTTAGAGTGGTTCATGAGAACCTATTCTTCAGATGAAGTTGGTGATGGGTGCATGGCCTTAATACATTGCATCTTATGATTCTGTCATGTTATGTTATTTGTTTTCTGTTGAAATTTTATTATTTATGACATGTAATCAATATTATGGCTTTTATGACTATGCTATATTTACACACTAGAGACACACTAAGCTACCTAGCCTACACCCCTTCATTTTCTATTCTAGATACTCAAACTTAGACTATGGTACTTGGAGGACTCTTGTATTAAAACTTTCTATATATGTTTTTATGGATTTTGCATTTAGTACTTTCTATATCGGATATTTATTGTTGTAATAGACTCTAAACTTATTATATTGGACATTCAATCGTTTTCAAGATTTTAATGTTTATTATTAATTTGCGTTAAACCTTCAGAGAGTATTAAACATTTTGATTAGTATTTCAGATATTTTTGTTTTGGTAATTTATCAGATTTTGTATTTTGTTTATTTGAACCCTAAGATGTGAGAAAATTTACTTAATGTGATCCCTAAGTTTTAATCTAAGAGATTAGGTTAAAATTAGGGTTTACAATACTTATTCTGAAACCCCTTTCGACCCGGTCTAGAAGCCGCCCGACTTGAACGAGTTACACGGGGAATACGGAGGCTAATCTAGTGACTCAACCCGATAACAAACCTATTTTTTTCTTTTTATCTTCTCTAGATTCTTTAATTAGATCCTACGTGTTTATGCAAGGATTAAGTTTAATTATAGCAGAAACCATAAAGAAACGAGTCCTAATTTAATCGAATAAGTTTTAAGGACCTAATTGTAATGTTTAGGAATTAGAGGAAAAAATGTGAAATTAAGATTTCCAATATATAATTAAGTATATTTCATGCTTGCACATAAATTAACAACTTAAAATAATATCTACAAGTCATCTAATTGGTCTCTCAAAGTTTGGTGACTAAAACGTAAAGATTTTAAACTATACTTCAGCTTATAACGACTTTAACAAACAAGGGTGTCGATACCCCCAGGTCTCGTTTTGATACCTGTATTCATAGTAAAGAATGGTATCGAAATATTAGCCTAGCGTATCGATACTCCTTCGATAACTCGATTGATGCCACGTGCAACAAGCCCGCGTTTCGATATAGTTATGACCCCGTATTGATACGATTTGACACTGTAAAACTTTGTATCGATACCAAAGTCAAGTTTATCAAAAGACTTGCTTGTGTTCATCGTACCGTTTTGAAACTAGTTCATGTAGTTCCGATACCATGCGAATTTTTTCAGAAAACCATCGAATTTTTACCTAGGTATCGATACCCTATGAACAGGTATCGAAATCCTCTGCCCAGAAAGTGCAGATTACACAAGTTTCGTGCCTTAAACGAAAAAACAAAGGTTCTCTAGATGCATATAATACCCTAAAGTCCAAAACTATACTTCAGACATTATCTCTAGATACATAGTCACCATATTCCATATGCAAAACACATAATTCATAAAAATATTTCAACAATAACGAAAATGGTATATCATAAATTAAAATTAACATATAATGAATCTCAATACCTCATTAACAAATAAGAATATCAATTATAGTATTCAAGCCAAAATAGCAAAAATAACACATAGATTCATTAAGCTATCTTTTAAGCAGCATGAACGTTAATAAACAAAAAATATGTACAAGCATACGACTACTAAAAGTCTCATCAATATAAAAATATTCTTAACATGGTAACCAATTCCCATTGCTTTCTCACTACTACTAATGTTACGAAAGACATACTTGAGCTATTACTTGGAGATTACATGAAATCTTTGCTTGCCCTTGTTGCCTCAACATCTTTATCCTACATTACAAAGTAAAAGAGAGGGTTAAGCATAAATCTTAGTGAGAGAATAAAACACATTTGAAACTCATTTGAAAACATCTTGCAATGCAGCTCATAATAAACCGATTTCATCCATTAAAAACACATGTTATGCTCTTTATGAAACAAAATGTTTATGGCTTACGATGCCACTTTTTAAACTCAGTAAGGGTCATCCAACCATGGCTAACAATGCCATCATTAAAATCTAGTAAAAATACCTCTTTGAAATCATATGCTTTATAAGTAAAAACACAAGTCTTACATGCTACTCACATAGCAATTCTTACACATGCATCTCAATGCACAAATCTCAAGTCTTACATGCTAATAATATAGCGATGCTAAAATTACATGCATACCAATGCACAAAACCTTATTAAAAACGCATGCATTATCCCATATGCAAAAGAAAAAACCCATGACACTTACCTCTAAAAAACAATCACATATATTGGTACTAGTAATTCAATTTGTACTACCCCAAATCGTTAGAATAAGCGGGCAACCGCATGATAGTACTCCCCTCACAGCATGCGCATGATAGTACTACCCCCAATATAATAAGTCACACCTTGGTGTCCGGTGATAGTACTACTCCTATCAACCCGGGTGGGACTATACTACCTCCATCACACAATATTAGACTAAAAGTCAAAATACAATATACATGAAATTTACACACGTACAAATTTTGGATGTTTATAGTGCACTCTGCACCTTATTGATCGATCAACTTATCCCTCAAGTACATCACTTAACTAGCCAATATAAAACCAAAACCAATGCTAAAGTTTCAATTTAAAAAAATTATTTTAACCACATGCATCCCACTATCTCATGCATCAATAATGTATCAATTTCAAAAACCGATAAAAACTACGTTTCTCATGTTTTCAAAATAAAACCATGGTAGCATCATATGAATATAAAATAAAACCTTTATAAAAATAGTATCATGAGCATTAAATCACATGCATAATCACATATGCACAACACATTTAAATCATGACAAATAACATTATATAAATACAGTGGAATCACCATTTTTGTCCGGGATTGAATGAACCTTAAACCAAATCTCTAAATCCCTAAACCGAATCCTTATACAAAACTGTAAACCATAATATATATTAATATTTAAAATATATAATAAATAAAAATTATATTAAAAATTAAAAAATATATATTTATATTAAAAGTCCATATATATATATATATATAAAGTCCACCGTTATTACAGTCCAAACTAATTACAATCTAACCCATATTATAAACTATAAGCCAAACAATTAAATCCTTAACTCAAATCTACCAAGCCCACAACCTAAACCCACATTAGCTAAACCCCTCACCTAATACACTAAGCCCGTCAATTACAAACCGTACCCAATAACCAAACCCGATTGACCCGATCCCCCGCTCGGATATCAACCTAACCTTTCACCTATCTCACTCGTCCCTTTAGTTTCTAGAAATTCCAGAATGGTCTAGAGTTCGAACCTTCAACTTCCAATCACGATCGTTCGATTTCCCAGAAACTATTCATCTTTTCTGACCGATCTTCCATATCGCGCCAGGTTAGAGCCACATTAACAGCTCACCAGGAAAGCCGATAGCCACGCAGCAAGATGGTCCCCTCTTCTCCTCTGCACAATCAGCCAAAACAGAGTAAGGACAACTATGGTCCTCCCCTCCGCGTATGATGCCAACAATGAATCAATACAAAAAAAGAAGAACAAATCAGAAGTAATTTCTTTTTATTTTTAATCATGCAAATTTGGCTATAAGATCCAAGAATCAATCATTGTAATATTCAGATAGGATTTTTCCAAAGAAATGAGAATAAAGCAAATTTCAGATAACATTTACGCATAGAGTAGTTTAGGGTTTTGTTTTTACCTTTGAAATCGAAATTGGTTTCTCGTCGCCGGGGTTGCATCATTATCTTTTTCTTCTTTCAATTTTTTTCAAGTTAACCTCTTCTACAAAACAAAGTTTTAAAATAAAAGGGCTTTTTTCGATTCATTTTCAAATGAGGATCTTAAATCTTTTTTTTGAATAAAAAATAAGAGATTTTTGGCTGTTGATTTGTGAGTTTTAAGGTAAAAAAGGGTTTTCACTTCGAATATGAGAGCTTTCTAAATTTTAGGAAAAAAAGTTTAAAAATTACATGCTTTCGGGAAAGTAAAGTCGAATATGTACGCCTTCAAGACGTTAAGAACCACCAACAAGATCGTGCCATCGAGGATCGGTACAAAACCAATGAAAGCAGAGTTTGAGTTTTTTTTAAAAGTGTCTAAGCTCTCTTCCGTCTTTGGTTTTTCAACAAGACAAGGAGTCAAGAAGCTTTATTTTTTTTGCTTTCTTATTTATTTAATTTAATAGAAATTATGTTGTATTTTATTATAACCCCTTAGCCTGGCCTAGACGAAACCGGCTCTAATGGGTTACACGGAGAATATCGAACCAAACCTGCAAAGGTCCAATTCGATAAACAACCCTCAAAACTGATATATTTTTTTCTTCCAAGATGCATAATTAAATTCCTACATGTGTCGGTCTTATACAAAGCAAGAACAAAAGTAATCCAACCAGAAGCGAACACTCGATTAAATACATGAGTATATTAAGGACTAAAACATAAATCTTTTAAATTCTATTGACAAGGTAAAAATTCATTCCATCAAAATTCAATTAAACATACAAATAGCACACATGATAAATTTCAAACCAATCGGAGTATTCTAACATCCATCATCAATAACATGCTTCACAAAATAGGGACTAAAATGTAAATATTTCAAATTCTACGGAATTTGTCCAAATTAAGTTGGCCAACTTGAAATTAAGTCAACTTTATGTATTCATGTGAAATTTCAGCTCAAAATAACATCTATAGATACCATAATTGAACAAAGAAAGTTATCCGGGACTAACACGTAATTTCGACACCTAAAGCTCATTATTTAGTCAGGGGTATCGATACAGCCAAGCTCTATATCGATACCGTGACGTGGCAGCGACCATATTACCTACCAAAGCTCAGGGGTATCGATACTGCCTTGGGCAGTATCGATACTTAGATGACAAGTGAGGTAAAAGCATCGCACCATGGTCCGAACCACCCAAATTTTGTCTTGGTGTATCGATACCAGCACAGGATGTTTCGATACTCCCTGTGCCCATAGTAAAATTTGGACACTTTGAATGGTTTACACCCATCCAAATCATAATCAATGATCATTATCAACTATAGTCATAACTCCTAAACATAATGAGCTATTTAATCTCTCGATTACAACCATCAACACCCCATAATATCTATAGGCATGCACCTTAACTTTGACTTAATATCATAGACCATCATAGCCAAACATGCTACAAGAAAATTTATCAACATATTAACCAATCAAATCAACAAGCAAACATGTTCATAGGTTGTTTATACAATTCTTTTGCTAACTCAAAAACATACTCAAAGAGTAAAGGGTTTACATATTGCCAAGTACTACTTATTTTTGCCAAATCATACCAAAACGCGTAAAGTCTTCCCCTTGGACCTCTTGCTCCAAATGTCACCCTTAATGCCTCTATTTCTCTATAAAGATGTAAAGAGAGCTTAAGCAAAACATGCTTAGTGAGGTAGCTCTAAACACAAGTTTATCAATGTAAAATTTAAAACCAATTTAGAACCATCATTTGCATTTTTTTTCATGCTAAATCAAAGTATGCTTGATCAAATCATGCTCATCTATATAACCCAATCATTTCATGTATCATGCATATTGGCATTACATGTTGTGAACCTTTAGCTCACCGAATACTCGGATTCCTTATCATAATTGGAGACACTTGGTCTCAACATACATCGGTTGGACATAAAGTTACCCTTGTATACATGTTACCCCAACTACGCACGGTCGAACACAAAATGACCCTTTTTTACGTATGGGTCAACTATATGCACGGTTGGACACAAACTCACCCTTGTTTACATATAGGTAAGCTCTAAACGCACGGTCAGATACAAATTCACCCTTGTTTATGTGTAGGCAACATCATTATTCTCATAATCTTTATAGTGCACTTAATCCTAATGACATATCACTTGTATTCGTAACTATAGTTAGTGTCAATAAGCCAATATCAATTCTAATCATGCATGTTAACTTTTTCCTCGTAATGCACTCATAATATGTTCATCAAGTGAACCAAAATCATACTCAATGGCTTAATCAAATGTAAGGCAAATAACCATATATTGTTCCAATTCATTTTCATGCTTCCACAAGTCATGAATGTCTTTCTAAACCATACATTTACAGCAATTAACACGTACATGCATCATTTCAAAATCCAAGTTATGCATTTTCAACAAAAACTTTATGAAAGCATCTTTCTTTAAGCCACTACCAAATAGCCAAAGCTTAGGAAAATACATCAAAACCTTTTTAACACTTACTCTTGAACTAAAGAAAGATTTTACACTATTTCATAGTCCCCAAAACAGAACCGAGCGATTGTGAATCGCTTTTAACCGAAATTCACTTACCGACAAGCAAAACAAGCTTTCGCCAACGCTCCAATGGCAACGCCAACGTACCAGTCACTTAAGGGACTTCTTGCACTTCATCTATATCATTAAAATAGAGTATATACACATCAAAACATGCTCAACACAATAACCACATTAAACCTCCACAAAATTACCAAAACTAAGCCGAAAAGACCGAAAACTAAGCCGAAACGCATTCAAAACAACATCAGCCCCTAACCTAATGAATCTAACATCTAAAATTCCTCAATTATGAACTAAAAACACCTTCAAAACATCCTTATACCTCCAACAAAAGTAGAGCACCTAAAACAGCCCATAAAACAACCGAAAACTACTTCTAAACAACACCGATTTAATTATTCCGAGATTAAAACTATGTGCCATCAATTCAAGACTCAATTAATCATCAAATTAAGTATAATTTCATTACAACCTTAAATGAGATCTAACCTAATTTCTGGAAAAATCCATAAAAACATCAAAATCTTGAATTCAAACATGAAATCAATTTAGGATTAATGATTTGTAAGCCAAATGCTTGGGAATATCAAATAAAGAAGCTTAGAAATGAAAATAAATCATAAAATTATCTTTGTGATTTATCCACCAAAAAGATGTGAATTCTTCTCTTGATTTTCCTTAAAATTGGATGATGATTTTGCAAAATAAATGGGTAGGTTTTGTAGAGAATGAAATATTGAGTAAAATAAGATAAATCTTGGTGAAAATGGAGAAGAGTTCAGCAATGTACTTAAGAAATCAAGGAGAGAAAATTTGGGAGAAAAGATGAGAAAATATGGAGTTGAGAAAGAAAATGAAATTAACTTTCAATTAAAAACTAATTTTGGTGAATAATCTCTATTAAAAATATTTTGGGTTAATGGACCTCTAAGGATTCTAAGCTTTGGCTCACTTTCCAATTTAGTCACTAAAAATCTCAAATTTCTGAAAATTTCAATTTAACCCCTGAACTTTCCAAAATTTACAATTTAGTCACTAATATGATAATTAAGCTTAATTAAATCAAATTAAAACTTAATTATTATTCTCTTAACTTAAAAATATCTTTTTAACATTTTTTTAAAAAATTTTCTACATATTTATTATCTATCCGATTAAAATATTATTAATTTAATTTATCGAAAAACCCGATTCGACCCGAATCAAATCTCCCTAATTCATACTCTAACTTCTAGCTCCTAAACCGGGATGTTACATCTATCATTCTTGTGCATTGGGTACAGGGATAATAACCTTTAATGGTTGTCTATTTCCTTTTTTTTATTATTTATAATTTCAATTTTAAATTTCTAATAAAAAATTTTAATATTAAAGGTCCTCTATCTTTAAAAACCGTACCCCTCCCTCTACCGGGATGTTACATGTTTTTTGATGCCTTATATTTTTTGGGTTTCGAACAATAACCTTAAAAGCTATTTCTTTTTTATTTTATTTTAATTTTTACTTCCGTAAATCCATGCTTTTAATTGTCTTTTCATTTTCCTTTATAAACTATTATTTTAACACTCCATGTTTAATTAAATATTGTTTTTTACGTTTATGCCTTCACATCTTCTTTACTTTTTATATATATTTTATTTTGTTATATATTATATATTACATGATATTGTTGTTATAATTTATACTATTATATTGCATGTATATTATCATTATAGTAGTGTATGTACGTTGATATATCTTATTTTATATTTAATATTTGTTTTGGTTCATTCGCATAGTATGTTATGTTATATTGTTACCTCATTACATGTTTTATTTACTTGTTTATTTATTAGTCATTTATATACTAATTTATTTATTCTTTAATTAATTAATTAATTAATTTTATTTATTCATTCGATCGACTTTACGGTGACAGACAACGAAAAATGATCCGTATTATTTATAGCTCGTTTCTTATCTAACAACTAACATTTAATTTCTTGTAATTTAATTTGCCGCTATTTATTTCATTGCAATTTACTTTATGCAATTTAACTTTCCCACATTTTAATTTATCGCTTTTAATTTTTCGCAATTTAATTTCTCGCATATATATTTGTTGTAATTTAAATTATTGCCACTTTAATTTCTTTGTATTTATTTATTCTTATAAATATTTATACATTCGATTCATTTATCCAACATATAAAACTTAATCAATTTAATTAATAAAAATGCGGTATCTCAATATTCGATCATAACGAGCCCGACACCAGGTGTAATGGTGGCGGTGTATGCGTTTACCTTCGAATATCGAGGTCTTTAAAATATATTCTCATTCTTAAACGGATAATAGATTAATAAAAATTTGAAGTTGCAAATTTCCAATTTCGGGCAATTATATTCGACCAGGTGCCAATTTTTGGGCGGTGTGAGTTATTTTATATCTCATCCGTAACCGACTCCCAAACCTACTTTTTTAGAATCTCTGGTTTCAACGGTGTCCAGTCTACCAAAATGATCGATGACGACTCCAATCTTTCTCAAAAATAAACCCTTATTTTCTTTTGAATAAATATCAATTTTTCACTTTCAAATCTTATTTTAACACCATTTTTATCATCCATATTTTTATAACTATTTTCTTAATTATTCACAATTAACCTAATTTTTGCAATAAAAGAGTTGATTTTATTAACACCCAAAATTTCCACCTCACCATCATTTCAAAAATTTAATATTTTAGGGCATCGTTACACACAACACATTTAAAGTGACAAATAACATTGTAAAAATACAGTGTAATATGAGAACCTTAAGAAAGCAATACTTTAAACTTACTTTAGAGAGTGAGGAGATTTCTCATACCATCCCACACCCCCTAAACCTTAGAAAATATATTTAAAACACTGTCGAAGCAACCCACTCTCATAATTCACTCACTAATAGTTGTTACTTATCCGAACTAGGCTAAACCGGCCCACTAACTTCTAAGCCCAATTTTGGGGCGTTATATATCCGATGTTAATTTAATCTATAATCTGATTTATCATCACCTTATTATTTATATGTTTAATTAATTCAAACTCACCAATCGATAAAGCCGGTCTAATTAAAATGTATTATTCAATCAAGAACCTTTAAAATTCCATTTAAATATCAACTATTTCCATCTGTTAAAATCGATGTATGTTTTGGTACCAATTTTCAGGCATGATGATGTGTTAATCTTTCCCCACACGTAACAAACTTTTAAATTCATTTTTAATTTTAAGATCCTCAACTTACTTAAGTAATCAATGGTGACTTCATAATTTTAAAAATACGAATTTTTAAACAAATTCCCCTTTTAATAGATTTTTCAATAAAAATTAAAGACATCCTTTTATAAATTCATTTTCATTCTCAATGGAAACAAAATGATCATTAGTCTTACGCAAAAGTGAAAAAAAAGAGATACGTTAATTAATCGAGTAGTTAAAGAAAATCATTATTCCTAATATTATATGTATTCAAACTTATCGTTTATTATGAAATATAATCTTTTTTATTTTTTTTTTCAAAAAACTAATAAGATTCAAGTATTATAATTAGGAAAATTCTACAAGGTATTAGGGGTGTTCAAAATTACCTGACCCGACGACCTGATGACCCGAAATAAAAATAGAGGGTAATTCCCAGAAAAAAAATACCCGACCCAAGAATTAGTGGGCCGGGATTGGACCGAAATTAATAAAAATAGAGGGTAATTCCCAGAAAAAAAAATACCCGACCTAAGAATTAGTGGGCCGGGATTGGACCGAAATTTTTTAATTTTCGGGTACCCTACCCGACTAGCTTTATTATATATATATTTTTAATTTTAAATTATATTTTTATTTTAGATTTCTTTAATATTTATACATAAAGTTAAATTTAAATCTCTAAATTAGTTTTATGTTTGTGTTATATATTTCTAAGTTTTAAAATTTCTAAATATATTTTTATTAATTTACTAATAACGAAAGAAAAACGAGATTAATACTTTTAACATTATTTTAGTAATAAAATTTAATAAATATAGATGTTTATATACATTCAAATATTCTAAAATTAACTTTAAATCACTTATTTTTATATTTAGTTATGCATTATAAAACTTTAAAATTTATATGTTTAATATATAATTCTTTTAATATTAAAATAAAAAATAAAAATAAATAAAAATTGTGAACCAGGTACCCGGGTTTTACGGGTACCCGATAACAAATACCCAATTTAAATGGGCCGGGACACGGGCTGAATTTTTATGACCCGAAGGAACCGGGTACCCGGTAATGAACACCCATAACGAGCGTCGAACGTCATTTAACACCATTAACATTAAACATTATTGAACACCATTAAATTAATTAATAAAGATTAAAAACTTAAATGACTCAACGTACAATTATAAACTAGTAAAAATAAAATTTTAATTAAATTATTTTTTATATATAATTTTTTATTATTTTAGTAATAAAAAACCCTAAAATAAAAAATAAAGATTAAAAACTTAAATGACTCAACATACAATTATAATTTTTTATTATTTTAACTAAATTCAAAAATAAAAAACCCTAAAAGAAATTTGGTATTCCGAATGTGTCCCCGTTAGCCACTATCTGTCGACGAGATTATTATTTTGCATCTCCTCCCCTGCACGACCGTCGTTCGGGTCTGGCCGTCATTCTCTGTCGTTCTCCGCCGTTCATGTTGCAAATCCGAGAATTTTCCCTCAAAACAGCCTACAAGATCCTCATGTTTTTTTTGTTCTGGATGTTCTCTATATTGGTATTTTTGCTAGCGTTAATTTGTTATTTTTCTTCACTTCGTTAATTAAATTGTAAGTTGTTTCTACTCTCAAATATTGGATGCAAGTTGCTTAAAAAGACAAATCTATTTTTATATTCGATTGGTAATATATGATTCATACTGACTGTACAAAGCTCATTAGTGTTTAGTTGTATCGAACTTATATCTTGAGTCATGTTTTATAAATGATAGTTGACAAGATTCAACATGTCTATGCCAATATTACATGTAATGCTAGCTTAAGCCCATATGCATGAATTTTATCAAATAATTGCTTTTATAAATAGTATTTACATTCATTGTCGAAAATGTTATTCTAAATGCTTTTTTAAAGCAACATGATATCATTTTTTTAAAAGTAAATTGATCTCTTGATAATTTTTTATATCATAAAAATAAAAAAGATATCAAATGTAGCTGCATCTAAGGATTTATATTTGATAATATTTTATCTAATGGAGTTGATCCTAAATCCTGAGAATATGACCATAGAACTCCATTTCATGTAGCTGCATCTGAGGTCTTATATTTGATGGAAAAACTATTTTGTCAGTTAAAATTTTAGATGTATTTTTGCTTAATTTTAGTGGAGGTTATAGGTTATCTTAAATGTTATTGTACATTTACTCTTATTTTAAATTCAATTTCTTATTTTTCTTCTAGTTCTTTAAACGGTATTGATATATGTCATAGACGTTTGCATTTATTTAATATCATCAGTTTTCTTTCAACAATTATGCTTTCCTGAGCATATGGGAAAACACACCACTCGATAAAGGTCGAATGTGTGGTAATTAGAACTTGATCAAAGTACTAAAAGATGTAAAATCAGTTTAGTCATCAGCATTCTCTTATCGTTTAAAAGAAATCATAGGTATTACTAAAACTGTTGACCACGTTCTAAATTGTATATCACCTAACACGTCATTTACTGATAAAACGAACATCATATATCCAAGTCACTTATAGATTGTTATAAGTTATTAGTGGTTACTAACTATTACAACATCTAGGTTTTTATTATAACATTAATAATTGTTCAAGTTGAGTAATGTTCGTTTGTGCACTAAGAATAGAACGGTTGTTGTTAATACCAGATAAAATACATCCAAAGAAGTGCACAATTTTTCTTTCTACCCTTGGGATGCTAAGGAATGGAGGAGACCTGCAATTTTTTCTTTTTTGCTTTTGTGTATTGTAGAAAGATGACAGTAAAATTTTTAATGTGGACATGATTAGTGATGGAAAAAAATTGTATTTAATCAATGAAACATAATAGTTTGTAATATAAGACTGTTATGATTTAATTTATAATAATATCCATATGTTATTTACCTCGTATGTCTTTGAATTGAGGTCTACATGTAAATATGATTCTATCGTTAATAAAGTTATAGCATCTCTTTGAGTTTCACCCTTTTAAGAGCTTACATCCCAACGTATATATATTCCTAATTTGATATGAATTTTATTGGTGTAAAAACTCTCACAATATTTGTAGAACTAGTGTTTTGATATAATAATTGAAAATTAGTTTTGGATTAATTTAAAAAGATTTCAAAAATGATTTTAAGTCCAAACAATTTGAAAATAAGTTTGAGACATTTTCTAAGACTTGTTAATGTGTTTTAAATGTTTTAAAGAAGCCAAAGTACACAAAATATCGCAGACGTTTTGATACACTCCACAAGTGTCTCGATACAGCTTGCATGTTTTCAAAGGAAAATGTTCAGGCATTTCGAACCACCACTAAGGCGTTTCGATACCATTTGTATCTAGACAAAATGGTTTAGATACTATAAAACACCATTTTGATATGCCTGTATCGAAATGAGTTTTAGGTGTTTCGATACACCTCTAACGGTCTTTTAAAAAATCCAACGATTTTATAAAAAAAACATCTAGGAGAAGTATCGAAATAGCTTATGTCTATTTTGATACCATGAGGTAAGGGTTTAGATATGCCTGCCTTGTAGGCATTTCGATATCGGTTCTTAAATACAGATTCAACGACTATTTTCCAAAGTAACTATATCGAAACGGCTTCCACGTTTCGATACCATATGCACCAAAAGCATAAATTAGCCTTGAAACAAGCTTCAAACGGCTCTGATGCGTGTAATAAAAGCACAATTGAGTGCAAGTGTACACGTCGCCAAGTAATAAAGTGATAAGTATATCGTGTATCGTCTCCACAGGGATTGGTACACTTAATATGTCTCCCCTTATTCCCTTGCTCCTGAAAAATAAAGTAAAAACATAGATAAGTGGATTTGTTTAACTAACTAAATAATTAAATAACAAAACATAAAATAAAAGGTT
Source organism: Abelmoschus esculentus (assembly GCA_035048815.1). Classification (NCBI taxonomy): domain Eukaryota; kingdom Viridiplantae; phylum Streptophyta; class Magnoliopsida; order Malvales; family Malvaceae; genus Abelmoschus; species Abelmoschus esculentus. Next base: position 15,522,398 of record JAUCBN010000008.1, on the reverse strand, counting down.
GAGAACGATATAGAGAAAGTGAGTAGGATCCAACTGCATCAATTAGTGAATTCAATTGATCTTCTTCTTGTCCAATGCAATTACACAACACTGCTTTGATAGTACTGCAGATACAGCCTCAACAGTATTGGTGTTCTCTGCCATGGTAATCTCTTGCTTTTGGGCAGAGGAAATCAAAGTTTAGCAAAGTGTCTATAGTTGACTCCGCTTATCTCTAAGTTAGAGTGCTGTTGATGACTGGTCCTTGACGATACCTCTCAGCGTAAATCAACGATAACCACCAACCAATCCAACATTTCTTTTAGCTGCTAAAACTCTTAACCTATCTCTAGGCCGAGTTAGTGTCTACAACACCGTACTTATCCCTTTCGTGAATCTATACCTCTAGATGCTAGATAAATATATTACTTACAAACTTCTCTCTCGAGCTTGAATGCAAGAACAAGGAATGACAATAGGATAAGCAAACTTTGATATTATTATTGCATTAGAACAAAGAAACAAGAATCAATCTCCTTTCACTAATATCTACAACCTTCACCTATCCTTAAGAAATTTAGAACATAATGTCGTTAGGTACAATTCTTAGAGAGAAGGGTTTCTCTAAAAATTGGCTCTCTAAACAATGTGGTCGGCTAGGGTATATATAGTCTTAACCTAGGGCAAAACGTCCCTAAATAGACTCCAACTTGGAGTAAGGAACAAGTCTTCTTCAAGGGATCTGATATTTTCAAGTTTGCCGCCTTCTAGAAGAGTTTTCCCGCTTGGTCTTTGACTTGGGCTTTTAGTGCGCTAGCCTGGTCCAATTTGTGCGCTGCATCTTTTAGAATGTTTTCTATATTTTTATCTTTCATTGCGCCTCCAGTGTTGGTGCTACCACTCTGGATTCTACCGCGGCCTTGTCATCTGCCTCGGCCTCAATATTGCTTCACTGCTGCTTCGGCCCTGGATATTCCTGCATGTACAGAATATGTAATAATATCTGCATTCTCTATAAATATTGACTTTATAAGTAATGATAACGGAATATCCAATATTTGCGCAAAAAGTCCATATTTTAGTTCAAGTTGGTGTATAATAGATGCATAAAGTACCATGAGAAGGGTAGTAAATAACTGCCTTTTAGGCACTCATCAAATACCCTCAAACTCGAACTATTGCTTGTCCTCAAGCAATGCAAGACATCAAATTACTGAACCTTACTCCCCTTTGGTCTTACTTTTCCATCTATTCTCCCCACCATGGTCATGTCTATCTTTCCGTTTTAGCCACTAGTTTACCCAAAGACTTTTACTAAGAAACAAGCTATAAGGCTAGGTGAGTGTGGGCGTTTTATGGACAAGGTTGATTCAAGGCTTTCTTAGATAAACTCTAAGTTCAAGACAAATAGAATTTTGGACTAAAGCTGTCTCCTTAAAACAACAAGTCTTGAGCCAATTTCGGACACCTCAAGATATGCGTTTTCTATTTTCTTCTTTTTCTTATTTTTTTCTTATTAACTACTTATTTAGCATACTAGAGCTAGTTTCGGGCACCTCTAGCATGAAGGAGAGCAAAACTAAAGCCAGTGATAGGCACCTCTAGTTATTTTTCCAAAAGGTTCTAAGTCTTTATCACCTAAGTTTATTAAAAGAATTCCTAAATCAAACAAGTCCAAAAAATGTTTATTTTCTTTCTAACCCTAAAGCAAGGTTCTAAGTTTTATTCCATGAGTATCCTATGGTTATCCCTTCAAAACAGAACTTGGCCATGGTAAGGAGAAAATTTTCTATAGCCTTAAAGGAGTAAACTAAAACAAAGCTGACGTAGGGCAGTGCAAGATTACAAATAGTAATTCAAGAAAAGAGAATATTGTAAAAAATTTTAGAAAAAAATTTACTCCCTTTTCATGGTAATACCGTGGCAGTGGGTAGCCTCGGTAGTGCTTCTGCACCTACAATCTCCCCCAAACTGAAACTGAGCATTGTCATCAATGCTCATAATATAATGCAAACAACAATTAACTGATAGATGCGGTGCTGGATCAGTCTTCGCAGATCTACTTGGAGATGTTTTCTATGATTCCCGATTTTGTCTAAAACACAATAAAAAGAAAAAGTAAAAACAAAAATAAAACTAAAACTAATAATTAAATGTTTAAACTTAAACCAGAGGATGATGTCATGTAGGTGCATCGTCTAAAGTGATGGTTGCCATCATTTTCGTTTCTGATATTCAGAGTAATGCTTCAACCGTTGGCCATTCACTTTGAATTCAACACCTTCTTTTTGGGACTTAATTGTGACTGCTCCATGGGGATAAACTTTAACAACTTCGAAAGGACCTGACCATCTAGATTTGAGTTTCCCAGGGAATAACTTGAGTCTGGAGTTAAAGAGGAGGACTTACTGCCCTGGTAGGAACTGTCGCGGCAGCAGTTTACTGTCATGCCAGTATTTTGTCTTCTACTTATAGATCTTGGCATTATCATAAGCTTTCGTGCTGAATTCATCTAGTTCATTCGGGTCCAGTAGTCGTTTTTGTCTAGCTTTTACCCATTCCATGTTTAGATTCTTTATTGCCCAGTAAGCTCTGTGCTCAATTTCCAAGGGTAAATGATAAGCTTTGCCAAATACTAATGTATAGGGCGATATCCCCAAAGTCGTTTTATAAGCTGTTCTATACGCCCACAAAGCATCATCAAGCCGATCAGACCAATCCTTTCTAGAAGTGTGTACTACCTTTTCGAGGATTTGTTTCAATTCCCTATTTGCATGTTCAGCTTGGCCATTTGTTTGTGGGTGATATACCGTAGCCATTTTATGAGTGACATCTATTTTCTTTAGTGCCGCAGAAATGAGTCTATTGTTAAAGTGCTTACCTTCGTCGCTAATGATGGCTCTCGGTACTCCAAATCTTGTGAATATGTTCTTGAGAAATTTGTGTACTGTCTTGGCGTCATTATGGGGCGTGGCGATTGCTTCAACCATTTGGACACATAATCCACTACTACTAGGATGTAGAGATTCTCTTGAGATGAAGGGAATGGTCCCATAAAATCTATTCCCCGTACATCGAATAATTCTACTTCCAATATTGGCTTTTGTGGCATCTCGTTTCGTCTAGCTATATTGCCCGTCCTTTGGCATCGATCACAAGTTTTGCAATAGAGGTGTGCGTCGTTTTAAAGCGTCGGCCAATAAAATCCTGATTGAAGCACTTTTATTGTTGTTCTATTTCCTCCAAAATGTCCTCCACACGGTAAGTCGTGACATTGTTAAAGAATTGCTTGTTGTTCCTCTTCTGGGATACATTGTTGTATAACCTGATCTGCACATTGTTGAAACAAGAGAGGTTCGTCCCAGAAATAATGTTTGGCATTATGCTGAAACCTCTTTTTTTTGTTATAGTTCAAGTTATAAGGAACTATGCCACTAACTAAAAAGTTAACAAGATCAGTGTACCAGGGAGTTGTCGTTACTACCTGTATGTCTTCCTTTATAGATTCTGAAATATATTCAAGCAGTGCCCGGGCCTCGTAATCATGTAATGCTATAGGTGTTGCCTCGGCAGTATCGTTATTATTTGTTGCGATATACAATATTTGTTCATCTCGAAAGGTGTCTTGTATGTTTTCCAATTCGTTGTTATAGCCTTCATTCTCTAGTCTAGATAAATGATCAACTACTTGGTTCTCAATACCTTTTCTATCTTTTATCTCCACATCGAACTCTTGTAGCATAAGAATCCATCTTATCAATCTTGGTTTGGCCTCCTTTTTGGAGAAAAGGTATTTAAACGCTAAGTGGTCCGTATGGATGGTAACTTTAGTGCCAGTGAGATATGAACGAAACTTATCAAAGGCAAACACTACTACTAGTAATTCTTTCTCGATTGTAGTGTAATTTACTTGAGCATTATTGAGTGTCTTGCTAGCGTAGTAAATAACATGGAAGATATTGTTTTTCCTTTGTCCAAGTGCTGCCCCGATAGCATGATCACTTGCATCACACATTAACTCGAAGGGTAGGGTCCAATCTGGTGGAACCACTATCGATGTTGTAACTAGCTTTTTCCTTTAGGGTCTCCAATGCTTCAGTACATTCCTCGGTAAATTCAAATTTTCTATCCTGCTCAAGTAGGTTACATAGAGGTTTAGAAATTGTAGAAAAATTCGAGATAAACCTTCTATAAAAACCTGCATATCCCAAGAAGCTTCGAATTCCTTTCACAGAGATGGGTGGAGGTAAATTCTTTATCACATCAATCTTGGCTTTATCAACCTCAATTCCTTCTGATGATATTTTATGGCTCAGTACTATTCCCTCGTTTACCATAAAATGACATTTTTCCCAGTTGAGGACTAAATTGGTTTCCTCACATCTTTGTAGTACTTTCTCCAAATTGTCGAGGCAGTGAACAAAGTTTTCCCCAAAGACTAAAAAATCATCCATGAATACTTCAATGAAATCTTCTATCATATCTAAAATAATTGCCATCATGCATCTCTAAAAGGTGGTCGGGGCATTGCAAAGGCCGAACGACATTCTTCTAAAAGCATATATTCCATACGGGCAGGTGAATGTGGTTTTTGCTTGGTGTTCTGGAGCAATAGCAATTTGGTTATATCCTGAATAACCATCAAGGAAACAATAATAAGATTTACCAGCCAGTCTGTCAAGCATCTCATCAATAAAGGGTAGAGGAAAATGGCCTTTCTTTGTTGCTTTGTTCAACTTTCGGTAGTCCATACAAACTCTCCACCCTGTCACAGTTCTTGTTGGGATTAACTCATTGTTCTCATTGGTTATGACAGTCATGCCACCTTTTTTTGGCACATATTGTACTGGGCTTACCCATTCACTGTCAGAGATAGGATAAATGATTCCAGCATTAAGCCACTTGATTATTTCCTTACGAACTACTTCCTTCATGGCATGGTTAAGTCTCCTTTGGGCCTCCATAGTGGGTTTTTGACCTTATCTAATATGATTTCATGCATACAAACGACTGGGCTTATTCCCTTTATATCATCAATTGTCCACCCTAGTGCAGTCTTATGCTGCCGCAACACTTCTATTAAGCTCTGTTCCTATTTCGGCTGCAGCTTAAAAGAAATGATTACGAGCATTGTATGGTTGGGTCCCAAATAAACATACTTTAAATTGGCAGGCAAGGGTTTTAATTCAGTGATTACTGGTTCCGTACTGGTGGGATCATTATCCTTTCTTGGATAATTCAGAGGTGCAATATGTATACCTGGAAAGTGGGTTGTCCAGTTTGTTTCCTCAATTTCTTGTGCCTCAAGTCTCTTAATTTTGTGTACTTTGTTCAGAGCATGGGTATAGCAATCATCCTCTGAACTACCGAGGCAGTGATGCGTAGAATTACTGATGACTCTGCCGGGGCAGTTATTTTCCAGACATGGTTGTATCAAGTCTTCGTCTAAGGTCTCTGATACTTGGCATTCTTTTGGATTGTCATGATTTTTTAGCATATGAAAAATATTAAACTTGACTTGTTAATCATTTATTCTTATAGTCAATTCTCCGTTTTCCATGTCTATTAGAGTGTGGCCAGTAGCAAGGAAAGGTCGACCCAATATAATTGGTATATTATCGTCGGCCTCATAATCAAAGATGAGAAAGTCGGCAGGAAATATAAACTTGTCGACCTTAACCAGAATGTCCTTAATTTTGCCTTCAGGATGCACATAGGACCTATCCACAAGTTGGAACAGTACTGTCGTTGGTTTTGCCCGCCCTACTCCAAGTTTTTGAAAAACTGATTTGGGCATTAGATTGATGCTTGCTCCCAAGTCGCATAGGGCCTTTCCTTCGTAACCATCCCCAATCGCACAAGGGATTGTAAAGCATCCAGGATCCTTTAGCTTAGGCGGCATACGATTATGTGGCATGGCCATGCAACCTTCAGTGGCTGCCACCGTTTCAAATTCCCCTAGCCTTCGTCGTTTGGATACTATGTCCTTTAAGAACTTGACATAGTTAGGCATTTGTTCAATAGCCTCAACTAATGGCAGGTTGATATGGACGTGCTTTAAGATGTTTAGGAATTTCCAAAATTAGTGATCCTATTTGTGCTTTTTTAACCTCTGCGGGAAAGGAAGTGGTGATCTTATGTCCTCCAGGTTTTCTTGGATATTGAGTTTAATATCTAGGGTGAACTTATCTGCAGCTGCCTCGGCAGGTTGTTCAGGTACTGCTGGTTCTGCTGCTGTGATAGTGCTTTTGGCAGGGTCTTGCTCAGCTTCTGAGTCCTCATGATGTTGCTTTTCTGGTTGGACTCTATCGGTTGAGGTCCCTTCTTTATCTTTAAATTGTAGGCCACTTCTTGTCGTAATTACCTAACATTGCTCGTGGCCTAATACCTTAGCAACCTTAGTATTGCTAGGTAAATCCCCTAGTGGTCGAGTATTTTGTTGTTGGGCAAATTGACCAACTTGGGTTTCTAAAGACTTGATTGCAGCCTCCTGGTTCTGCAGTCTCATCTCAGTTCGGTTCATGAAGTCATCAGTATGCTTCATGAAGCGATTATTCTCTATCATGTATGCATCAGTCTTTGACATGAAAGCCGTGAGAGAATCTACCAATGCTTTCAGAGACTGCTGCTATGGTATGGACTGCTGAGCGTGCTGCTGTGGTAGGTTCTGACTTTGGTGCTGGAATCCAGGGGCTTGGTTGATTAGATTTAAGGCATTGTTGGGGTTACTCCATGAAAAGTTCGGATGTCTTTTCCAAGATGGGTTGTAATTGTTGGACATCATTTGATTGTTTCTGTTATAGTTTCTAACATATAGGTTGGTTTCCTTATCTTGCATGTAATCAGAAGAGTTAACTGTCTTAACCTCATGTATATTTCTCTGGGCTTGCATATTCTGAACCATCTTAGTCAGAGAAGCCAATTATGCTACCACTGAACTGGGTGTGTCTAATTCATGGGTTGTGGCATGACGTCTCATTCCTGCTCGCCTTGATGTAGGAAATTGGAAGTCGTTCCTTGCGAGTTTGTTCAAAATCTAAATGGCCTCCGCGGGTGCTCTGTCCAAAAGTGTCCCATTTATGGAAGCATCTAGCATCATCCCTGTGGAGGCATTGGTAGCATTCCCATGCCTCATACATTGGTTTATCATCATCCTGCCGAAATGATGTGATTTCATTACGGATGCGATCATAGAGATTTGTCGGATTAAACCTCGTAATGAATTCTCGGCAGAGTTCCTCCCAAGATCCTATGGATCTTGTTGGGATGCCATTTAACCAAGTTTTCGCCCTATCCATCATTGAATAGGGAACAACTTCAATCGTAAAATATCTTCATGGACTCCTTGGATCTTGAAAGAATTACACAATTCCATGAAAGATTTAAGATGCTGCCTTGCATCTTCAATAGCAGACCCACTAAACTGTCCAATTGTGTTCAACATGTTGAACATCACTCGTTTGAGCTCAAAGTGAGTTGCTTCAATTTCTGGGGTGACTACACCAGGATTTAGTCCGTTTAGGTCTTCAACCAAAAAGTCTCTAACAGTGAGATGCCATGGCAATGGTCGCGGCAGTTGCTGCTGCGGCATTGTTGGTAGCAGTACATTATGATCAACAGGTAGAATTTGTTCTCTTGGTGGATCATCCATGACTTGAAACAGGTTGCGCCTCAGATGGTGTCCTGTATGTTCGATTTCAGGATCCAATTCGTACAATGGATCACTCGGGTTTGCCCTGGTCATATACCAAATAAGTCAAAGTTAATAAAAACACAAAAATAAATAATTAGAATTAAAGTTAAATAAAGAATGGTTAAAGAGCAAGAAAATAAAGAAAACAAAATTTAGTTGCCAATCCCCGACAACGGCGCCAAAAATTTGATGCGTGTAATAAAAGCACAATTAAGTGCAAGTGTACACGTCGTCAAATAATAAAGTGATAAGTATATCGTGTATCATCTTCACATGGATTGGTATACTTAATATGTCTCCCTTTGTTTCCTTGCTTCTGAAAGATAAAGTAAAAACAATGATAAGTGGATTTGTTTAACTAACTAAATAATTAAATAACAAAACATAAAATAAAGGATTGAGAACGATATAGAGAAAGTGGGTAGGATCCAGCTGCGTTAATTAGTGGATTCTATTGATCTTCTTCTTGTCCAATGCAATTACACAATACTGCTTCGGCAGTACTGCAGATACAACCTCGGCAGCGTTAGTATTCTTTGTCGCGATAATCTCTTGCTCTTGGGCAGATGCATCAAAGTTCAGCAAAGTGTCCGTAGTTGACTTTTCTTATCTCTATGTCAGAGCGTTGTTGATGACCGGTCCTTGACGATACCTCTCGGCGTAAATCAACGATAATCACCAACCAATCCAACACTTCTTTTAGCTGCTGAAACTATTAACCTATCTCTAGTCCGAGTTAGTGTCTACAACACCATACTTATCCCTTTCATGAATCTACACCTCTCGATGCTAGATAAATATATGACCTACAAACTTCTCTCTCGAGCTTTAATGCAAGAACAAGGAATGACAATAGGATAAGAAAACTTTGATATTATTATTGCATTAAAACAAAGAAACAAGAAGCAATCTCCTCTCACTAATATCTACAACCATCACATATCCCTAAGAATTTTAGAACATAATGTCAATAGGTACAATTCTTAGGGGGAAAGGTTTCTCTAAAATCGGCTTCCTAAACAATGTGGCCGACTAGGCTATATATAGTCTTATCCTAGGACAAACCTTTCCTAAATAGACTCTAACTTGGAGTAGGAAACAGGTCTTCTACATGAGATTTGATATTTCCAAGTTTGCCGCCTTCTAGAAGTATTTTCCCGTTTGGTCTTTGACTTGGGCTTTTAGTGCACTAGCCGGGTCCAATTGGTGCGCTGCATCTTCCAGAATGTTCTTTACATTTTTATCTTTCATTCTCCGACAATGTTGATGCTGCCGCGGCCTTGTCCCCTGCCTCGACCTTAACACTGCTTTACTGCTGCCTCGGCCCAGGATATTCCTGCATGTACAGAATTTGTAATAATATCTGCATTCTCTAGCAATTTCGACTTTGTATGTAGAGATAACGAAATATCCAATATTATACAAAGAGTCCATATTTCAGCTCAAGTTGGTGTATAATAGATGCATAAAGTACCATGAGAAGGGTAGTAAATAACTGCCTTTTAGGCACTCATCAGTAACCATGTTTTATAATGACACCAATACCCCGATAAGGATGATGTTGGATGCCTCGACAAATGGCACACTCTTTGACAAGGTTCAGGAAGAAGCTATAGAGATTCTGAAAAACTCGTAAGGAAAGGTTTCCAATTTCCTACTTCTAGGCGAGGACGATTAAGACACCAAGCCACTGTGAATGAACTAGAAACCAACAATTCAATGGCAACACCGTTGACATCATTAACCAAAATGGTTCAGAACATGCAAGTACAACAAAATACTCATGAGGTAAAAGCGATCGATTCTTCCGAGTATATGCCAGACGAGGAATCTAGTTTCTATGTGGGTAACTACAACCGGAACAACAACTTGATGTCAAACACATACAATCCGACATGGAAAAGGCATCCAAACTTTTCATGGAGTAATCCTAACAATGCCTTGAACTCCACCAACTAGACCTCAAGTTACCAAAATCCACTGCCGCAACAGCAAGTGCAGCAGATGCATCAACAACAGCCTATGAACTCATTAGAGAATACTCGCAAGGCCTTCATTATGAAAAGTAAATCATATATGGCCGAGAACAACAATTTCATGAAGAGGACCGACGACTTCATGAACAGAACAGAGATGAGGCTGCAAAACCAAGAAGTTTCTATAAAATCACTGCAAAACCCAAGTTGGTCAGTTTGCTCAAACACAAAATACTAGACCACAGGGGGGATACCTAGCAATACTGAAGTTGCTAAGGGAATGGGCCATGAACAATGGAAAGCAATCACTACAAGAAGTGGCCTACAACTTAAGGAAACCATGGGCAAGTCAGCAACCAAAGTTCCACCAGAAACACAGGAGGAAACAAACAAGGAGTACTTGGATGCTGAACAAACTGAACACGAGAACATTACCTTAGCAGAGAGCTCAACAACACCTACACTACCTGCCGAGACAGCAAGACACACAGTGGTTCCAGGTATTAAATTCCAAACCAATGAGACCCTTGAAGAGATGCAACCACCACCATCTTTCGCCAAAAGTTTGAAAAAACAAAAACAGGCTCACCAATTTAAGAAGTTCCTAGATATTCTAAAGCAAGTCTACAACAACTTGCCATTTGTTGAGGCAATTGAACAGATGCCCAACTATGCTAAATTCTTGAAAGACATTATGTCTAAAAGAAAGAAGCTAGGTGAGTTTGAGACAGTGGCAGCAACTGAAGGGTGCATGGTAATGCTGCACAATCACATGCCATCCAAACTGAAGGATCTTGGATGCTTTACTATACCTTGTGCGATTGGTAACAATTATGAAAGAAAGCCACTATGTGACCTAGGAGCAAGCATCAATCTCATGCCCAAGTTAGTTTTTCAAAAGCTTGGAATTGGAAGGGCAAAGCCTACAACATTGCTACTCTAACTTACGGATAAATTCTATGTGCATCCTGGGGGAAAGATAGAGGACATGTTGGTAAGGGTTGACAAGTTTATTTTTCCTACCGACATTTTTGTTCTTGATTGTGAAGCGGATGATAATGAACCGATCATCCTATATGGAAAATGGAGTGTTGACAATGAGGGTTAATGATCAGCAAGTCAAACTCAATGCATTCCACAATTTGCAAAATTTAATGGTCCAAAAGAGTGCAAAGCCCTCCACACAACAGATGCAAACACTAATGTATCCTGACTAGGAAGCACGTTTAGTAGATTATTTTGTAAGAGAATTAAGGCCAAAGTGGAGGTAAAAAATACAGAAGGGACTGGCCAACACATGCAGAAAAATCCAGGCCAGCAAGAGATGAGCAAATTGCGAGATGCATTTACATGCACTCCACCAGTAACATAATCTCTTCCCTTTTACTTTATTTATTATATTAGGATTAGTTTTAATTTATGATTTATGTGTTTATTTTATTTTTAGTATTTTTCTTTAGTAATTTTTTTCTTTATCAATATTTTTTTCTTTTTAGGACAATAAAACCAAGAATAAAAGAGAAATAGTTCTCAACACGAGATCTGCCGAGGCAGTAAACAGTGTTAGAAGCCGTAGCAGTCTCAACGGAAAAAAACAGTGTAACGACTATCTGTCGTGTTTTTTGTCGCGGCAGTAAATGCTAACGGGTAGTAAATTCAAAACGACTACAAAACGACTAGTGGTTAAAACGGTCACACTGCCGAGGCCTATATAAGGAGCATCATTCTTTTGAACTATTCTCTCTTGCATTCTTGAATTCTTTAGCATTCTACTCAATCTTGCTCTCACACTACTCTCACAAATCTTCTTGAAATTTTCAAAATCTTTCACCAAGACTCTCAATCTTTACAAATCATCAATGGCACCATACAATCGCTTTGCCCCGCCACTGTTGCAGACCGATTCAATAGATCTTTTGTTGCTCTGCAGCTGTGGGAAGAGCAAGGATTCCAACTCAGTAAGGAGGAAAATTTTGGCATAGATAATTACTTAATGGACAAGATTAAATATCAAGAATGTGAGATATTTTTTCTACAACCTCCCCAGGCAAATATCACCATAGTGCGAGAATTTTATGCACATGGGCCAAGTAGGGACAATCTCTTTGTCCATTACCGAGGCAAGCCTATCCGACTTGATGCCGAGGCAAATAGTGAATTTTATGGCCTTATCCCCATCATTGATAGGCATACCGAATTCAAGGATGATATCACCACCCAGGACTACGAATTGATCAAGGATGACCTTTGTTACAACAACACTCCATGGGAAACCGGTACCCATAGAGGTTCTGTAATAAGGCAAAGCCTCAAGCCCGAGGCCAAATTGTGGTGTACCATCGTCAAGAGATGCCACATCCCTACCTCCCACAACAGCACAGTGGACCGCAAAAGATTGGTGTTAATCCAATCAATCATCAACAAGATGAGCATCAATGTTAGAGAGATCATTCTACGTGAATTTCATGATTATGGTAAGAAGGAACATGGACCCTTATATTTCCCATGTTTAATATCTGGTTTGTGTATTGTTGCAGGAGTATCAATTGAAGACACAAATGAATACACACCAACATGGCATGGATGGACGAGAGAATTCTGCCATAGAATGATGCAGATCACACAAGCAAAACCTGTCCAAGAAACACCACAATAGTTCACTGCTGACTTCACTGCCGACACTCAATACACGGTAGAGATGCCTGACACTACCAAAGCCCCTACCGCAGCAAACCCCTATGAGGAAATTCTTCATAGGATAGAACCCATGGACATTCGCCAGCAAAGATATTTGGAATATCCGAGAGACTTCAACAGCACCCTTGCCCAGATGATGATGCAGAACTTCCCCAACCAAGGAGAACAATTTCCAGAATTCCATGTCAACATATTCGTAATGGCAACGCCCTATACAGAGACTAATCCAGCCTTAGGGACGAGACCATTTCTCACCTCCAGACCGCAACAGTATTTCAATGCAGCCTGCCTATCTAGGGCAGCACACCCTGCCACGACATCATCCGCAAGTAGAAGACCTTCAAAGCAAAAGGGAGTCTTCATCACTCCACCAAGATCTCCGATACCAATGGGCAATCTATCAGCTGAGATAGATGCCTACGTTTATCAGATCTCATTCGATGCCGAGCCTAACATCCAACTTGTTGGGGAAGATCCAGAGAACGAAGGCGGCATAGAGATCATGGACACTGAAGATGAAGGAGGAGAAGAAGTCAATGCCCCAATGAAACGGGCAACACCAACAAGAGTTCAGCCACCAAGAAGAGCAAAGCCATCACCATCACCAAGGGCACAACAATCAGCAGCTCGACCAAGGAGACAAATTATGGAAGAGAGTTCTTCCGAATCATCATAATCTTTTCTTCTTGTTGCTCATATAAATTGTTTACTTTTACCTACTTATATATTTTTACCTATTGTCCGCCCTAAATTAAGCATTGAGGACAATGCTTGGCTTGAGTTTGGGGGTGTAGAGCTACTACCGCGGCCTTGCCATGAAAAGGAAGTTTTTAGTGATAAAATTTTTTGTTTTATGTCCACTACTTTATCTGAAACTGTTTCCATACTCTTGCACTGCTCTTTATCATTATTGTCTTAGTTTATTCTTGAAGGCAATAGAAATCTTTCTCCTTACCATAGGTAGGTTTTGTTTTGAAGGCTTAATTCTAGGATACTTAAGGAAAAAAACTTAGAGCGTACTATAAGGTTGAACTTTAAAAACACTTTTGGGACTTGTTTGGCTATAGGAATTATTTTAATAAACTTAGGTGATAAAGACTTAGATTGTGGAAAGGTGACTAGAGGTGCCTATGATCGGCTCTAGGAAATACTCTTCTTCATGCTAGAGGTGCCCGAAATTGGCTCAAGGAATTGTAGTTTAAGAAGAGTACAGTAAATCCAAGTTTATTTGTCTTGAACTTAGAGTTTATTTAAGAAAGCCTGAAATCAAACTTTTCCACATAAACGCACACACACACTAGCCTTATAGTTTATCTTCTAAGTACACCCTTAGGAAACCGAAAGGTTAAGTCTAAAGAATATACATTGTTATGGTGAAGAGAATAGATGGAAACATAAGACCAAGAGAGAATAGAGTTTGACTAATTGATGGTTTGCATTTCTTGAGGACAAGCAATAGTTCTAGTTTGGGGGTGTGATAAGTGCTCAACTCACTATCACTTTATACACTTTTCAAGGGCACTTATTATCAAATCTAAACCTACTTGAACCAATGCATGTGCTTAATATGATATATTTAGGGATTATACCATTAAAGACAATATTTATAGAAAAGGCGCACTTTACTATATTTTAACATTTGTGCAGGAACAAGTACTGTCGAGGAAGCAGAATGAGGCTGAGGCAGGACCTGATGCCGAGGCAACAGGGAGAAAAAGCAATATGGCTAGCAATTGAAGGAGAAAAATATTGAGAACATTGCTGAACAAGAGGCCCAAGAATCGGAGCTGAACAACACAAGAAAAGCCCAACGATAAGGCCACGCGGGAAGAAACATTCTAGAAGATCAAACTTGAAAATATTTACCCTATGTGCATAACTTTTTCCCTACTCCAAGTTGTACTCTAATTAGGAAAGGTTTTCCCTAGGCCAAGCCTATATAATGCATAATCGTCCTAGGGGTTAGGAGCATACTGATATACATATAGATAAACCTATAGTGCCGAATCTTGAGAGAGTTTTAGGAACAATTCTTTCTATCATGTTCTAAGTTCTCTTAGGTTTGGTGAAGGTTGTTGAGCATTTGTGAGAGGAGATTGTATTTTGTTTCTTGTTTCAATACAATAAAATATCAAAGTTTGCTTACTCTTTGTCATTCTTTGTTCTTGCATCCAAGCCCGGGAGGGAAGTTTGTAAGTAATCTATTTGTCTAGACTCGGGAGAGTTAGGCTTACGAAAGGAGTAAGTGCGATATTCAACTTGATTGGAGGATACTAACTTGGCCTAGGGATAGGTTAAGAGTTTCAGTGGCTGAAAGAAGTGTGGGATTGGTTGTTGGTTATAATTGATTAACGCCGGGAGGTATCATCAAGGACTAACCTTCAACAGTGTTTCGACTTAGGGATAAGTGGAGTCATTCAAGGACACTTTGCCAAACTTTGGTAAATCTGTCCAAAAGCAAGGGATTGCCGCAATAGAGAACATTGTCGCTGCCGAGACAGTATCTGCAGTACTTCCAAGGTAGTGCAATGCCATTACATTGGACAAAAACATATCAAGAAAATGCATGATACAACATAATTGGATCCTACCGTCTCTCTCTCATCTTCGATCACTCCTTAATTAGTTTAGTTTATTTAGTTTAATCAATATCCAACTTATATATGCTCTTACTTTTATCTTATAGAAGCAAGAAGACCAAAGGAAGCATATTAAGTACACCAATCCCTGAGTAGACGATAACTCGATAAATACTTATCACTTATTACTTGATATGTACACTTGCACTCTAATTGCGCATATTTAGCATGCATCACCTCCCGATATTAATCAATTATAACCAATAACCAATGCCATACTTTTTTAGCCGTTGAAACTCCAACCTATCCCTAGGTCGACTTAGTATCCTCCAATCAATTTGAATATCGCACATACTCATTTCATGAATCTAACTCTCCTGAGTCTAAAAAAATAGATTACTTACAAACTTCCGTTCCAGGCTTAGATGCAAGAAAAAAGAATGGCAAACAATAAGTAAACTTTGATATTTTATTGCATTGAAATAAGAAACAAGATACAAGATACAATCTCCTCTAACTAATACTCAACAACTTTCATCTAAACCCTAAGAAAGCTTAGAACATGATGGGAAGAATTGTTCCTAGGGTAAACTCTCTCAAATCCAACTCTCCTAGTCCCTTGGACGGCTATGCCTTATATAGGTTTGGCCTAGGGCAAACCTTTCCTAAATAAAGTACAACTTGGAGTAGGGAATAAGTTATGTGCATAGATTACATATTTCCAAGTTTGGTTCTTCTAGAACGTTACTTTCCTGCATGGCCTTGTCCTTGGACTTTTGATGTGTTGTTCAGCTCCGATCCTTGGGCTTCCTGTCTAGTAATGTTCTCCTCATTTTTCTCATCGGTTTGCCTACCATATTGCTTTTTATCCTTTACTGCCTCGGCATCAGGTCCTGCCTCGGCCTCATTCTATTGCCTCGACAATACTTGTTCTACAAAGACATGAAAATGCAGTGAAGTATGCCTTTTCTACAAATATTATCTTTAATACCATAATCCCTAAATATATTATATTAAGTACATGCATTGGTCTAAGTAGGTGTAGAATTGATGATAAGTGCCCATGAAAAGTATAGAAAGTGATAGTGAGTTGAGCACTTATCATACATTTATATATTAATATATATATATCATGTATACTATAATCTATATAAAAATATGTATAATGTATTATATATATGTATGTTATATTGTTATATGTATATATATAATATATTATACATATAGCATACATGTTATTATGTTAATATGTATATTAATTTTTAATATATGTATTAATATATAATATTAGTAGTTTAGTACATGTATTATATATAGGTATGTTAACAACTTAATGTCACATGTGTTAGTATGTATTAGACTATTAGTACACTATACATAATTACATAGATATACATATGTATGTTATGTTAAACTGTTAATAATGTAAATATGTAATGTTATATACTTATAGTTATATGTATATGTATTATATATATTAAATATGCATATGTATTATAGTATTATACATATATAAATTATATATCATACATACATATTTATTTTTAATGTATATATGTATCGTATTATACATATATATATATTTATAATATGTATTATATCATACATATATAACATATTATAATCCATAATTCATATATTATGTATATAATAAATCATACATACATACATACATATTTATTTTAATGTATATATATGTTTATATATGTATCATATTATAAATATATATAATATACATATGTAATATATGTTATATATGTATATTATATATATAATATATGTATATAACATATATTACATATATATATCATATATAAATACTATATAAATTAAATACTATATAATAATGTACTAATTAAATTAAAAAGAAAATAAAATTTTGGTTTTAATTTTAAATGAATTAGGACCCATTTGTAAGAAATTAAAACACAGTGGATGACTTCAATAATTAGATGCGACCCGTTTGAAAACATGTGAATCTTTTTGACCCGACCCAATCACTATAAAAACCAAAAAATAATACTAAAGCCTCATTTTCTCTCTCTTATTTCTACCAAAATTTCTCTCTCAATCTCTCTCTCAATCCTTTACCTTCTCTCTAGAATAAAAACTAATTTCCAGAAAACTTGTGTTTTTTCGATTGAAACACAAGTTTTTCTTCATTGTTCTTCAGATGTTCTTCATTGTTCTTCCTATATTCATCCAAAAAGCCTCCCAGTTCTTCCACAAACACCAAATCCACTCCAAAAGGTGTTTCTACTCGATCTAACACCTTTTCTCTCAAGAACTCAAACATTGTTCTTCCCAAATCCATCTTAGATCTTCAATAAACATTCAAACTTTTCTTAATTTGTTTCTCTTTGATTAAATCCCAAACCCTAAATTCCTAAACCTTAAACCCAATCCCTAATCCCTAATCTCTAAACCCCATTCCCTAATCTGTAAATTTTAAACCCTAAACCCTAAACCTTTCTGATCCGCAAACCCTTCAACTTCTTATCCCTTTGTATTCCTTCCAGAAGCTTGAACCTTTTAGATACCTATCCATTCGTATCCTGTGTAAGTTCACTGTATTTCTTTTCTTCATTTTTCATATTCATTTCTGATATTAATTATGTTTATTTTTTTTTCAGGTTCTTCATTGTTAATTTCGTAGATGTGAATTTGTTCTGTAAGTGTTGGTATTCTTTCTATTCTTTTGGATTCTTATCTCTTGTTTTTATTACTGTAAGTGTTCGTATTTTTTCTGTTTATATTTATGGTTCTGTTTATTCTTATCTATTCGTATTTTTATTTTTATCTCTGTAAGATCTCTGTTTATCCCATGTTCTCTAAAAATGGTTTGTTGGTTTAATATTTTTTTCTTGGTTGTTCATCCCATGTTTATTGTTTTTTGTTGTCTGTTCTTTATTATTTTTTTGTTGTTCATCCCATTTTTACTTTTTTTGTTGGTTGTTCCTATCATTGTAAATTTTTTAATCCGAATATATGGGCTGGACTATCCGACCTGCAATGCTACTGGTGTAGAGGTTTCTAAAGGATCTCATGGACTGGTTTACCAATGCCAAGTACAAGGATTAAACCTTTTTTTAGGTCTTAGGTTTTTTTTGCTTTGGGTCTTATATATTTTACTTTAATCTCCTTTGAATTTTTTTCATATTAATTTCAGATATTAATTATTTTTTTCAGGTTCATTATTGTTAGCTGTGAATCTGTTCTGTAAGTTTTTGGTATTCTTTCTGTTGTTTTGGATACTTATCTCTTTTTTTTAGCTTTGTAAGTTCTCTATTCTTGTCTTATTTTTTTTGTTTTATTTTTATTATTATTTGTTTATTTGGTTGGTTCTGTTTATATCATTTCTGATACATGTATGAGAGGGCTAAAGTAATGCACCTTGAGCATAAATCTGAATTTGTTGGTAAAGTCTGGAAAGTCAGCAAACTTGCGTTGTCTTTTTGGATGGGTTTCGTGCATTTTTGGGCAGAGTTGTCTTCTTACAAATTGACCGTCATTCAGTTACCTTTTCAACGTATCTTGAAATGGATCAATGGGATATCGGGAGCTCAAGATATGTTTGTTTAACTAAAGATTATGCGTGCAGAAAACAGGATACGAGATTATTATAGGATTTTATAAAATTCAGCCCAAAAGCTATTATATAAAGTTTTTGGATGAATTAGACATTAAAATAAATTAATTCAAAGCTGGATTATAAAGCTTTGGCCATTGTTATTAATATTTTATTTTATTCCCTAAGATTCCTTTTAATTAGCTATCCATAAGCTAATTTTAGGGGATTTATTCTATTAAGCTATCCATATGCTGATATTTAGGGATTGATCAACTATCTATTAGGTAATTCTAAGGTCTCCTCTAGACTCTAAAAGGGGACAATTCTTTTCTTGTAAACACCTGAAGAATATGAATTTTTTAGTTATAAAAACTCTTGGCCTTGGGCCATTTTATTTACAAGGTTGTCACCTTGCTATTTTTCTTATCAGAAGTCTTCTTCAACATAAGTACTTCTAGTTTTTATGAGGGAGATTATCTTCACACTCTCACTTGCCTAAGCAATCGTGTTTAGGAGGGTGAGTTAGAGCCGATTATCATAAGTACTTCTAGTTTTTATGAGGGAGATTATCTTCACACTCTCGCTTGCCTAAGCAATCGCGTTTAGGAGGGTGAGTTAGAGTCGATTATGGTATTTGCCTATCTAATTACGGATAGAAGGGTGCCTAGGACAACAACATATCATCAATTCACCGGAGAGATTCGTTTCGTTTGCAGTTATTTGCCTATTCAATTGCGATTAGGAGGGTGCCAAGGACAAATCGATCCAACATCATACTACCACCACCATCTATCCCGCTATATATTTTATATCAATTTCTCTTTTATTATGTCTTGGTTGTTCATATTCTGAAAATGATTTGCTGGTTTACTATTTTTTTGTTCATCCCACGTTAATTGTTATTTGTAAATGATTTAATCCGAGTATATTGGCTAGACTACCTGACCTACAATACTACTGGTGTCAAAGGAGGTTTCTAAATAACCTCATGGATTGGTTTAACAACACCAAGTACAAGGATTAAACCTTTGTTTAGGTCTTAGGTTTTGTTTGTTCTGGGTCTGATATATTTTATTCTAATCTCCTTTGAAATTATCATTATTTTGACTTTTATGTTTATGTTTATGTATATATATTATTCTTTGAATATGTTTTATATATTAGGTTTTTAGGTTTTGTCATGGTTGTTCATATTCTGAAATTGATTATGTTTATCACTGTTATTTTTTTTTTGTTATCTGTTATTTGTAAATGGTTTAATCCGAGTATATGGGCTGGACTACCTGACCTACGATGCTACTGATGTCAAAGGAGGTTTCTAAAGGACCTCATGAACTGGTTTAACAACGTCAAGTACAAGGATTAAACCATTGTTTAGGTCATAGAGTTTTTTTTCTTTGGGTCTGATATATGCATTATATATAATGTTTATCACTGTTATTTGTTTATTTGTTCTCTTTTTTTCTTTCTTTCTTTATTTGCCCATATTTATTTATTTATTTATTATCTAACAAAATATATTTGTTTTTAAGTAACATGGATGAGTTTTCATATCAATTGGTGTATCATAGACTTGGTGATAGATGTCCAAATGAGCTAAGTGAACCACACTCTGAAAGGGGTATGTTCCTCTCTTTTATATCTTAATATATATTCATTTTTTATATTTTCTTAGTTCTTATACACTTTGTTTTCTTGTTTTAAGGGATGCATGTGAGGGAGATTCTGAAATTATTCGCAGCTTAAAGAAGAAGGTTGTTAGAGCAAATACCAGAGAGTTTGGGAGAAGAACTTCTCCTATTTGAGATCATTACTCATTCATTAAGCTTCCAGAACGTATTTATGCCCAATGTATGTATTGCAAAATCAAAAAATACAAAGTTGATTTTTATATTGGTACCTCTAACCTGAAAAGACATACTAAAAAATGTCAAGCTTATAAAGACTATCTTGCTTCTAATATTAGTAGTAGTACTGAATCTTCTTTTGATCAAAAAGATATTGTGAATTATTTGCCGAGGCTATTCTCTGTCATGGTTATGCTTTAAGTGTAGTTGAGCACGATAAACTTAGGTCTTTGCATCAGTATTTAAATCCAGCTGTTAGAGATATACTAGGTATACCATTACCAAACATTGCATGTAAAAGTATGAAACACATAAAAAATTATTGTTTGATTCTTTGCATTCTGTTTCAAGTCGTATCTGCTTTACATGTGATGGATGGTCTACTTGCACTTCTCGTTCTTATTACGCTCTTACTGCTCATTATTATTGATAATAACAGGAAACTTCAATCGAAAATTTTAAATTTTCGATGTTTTCCCCTTCCCCATGATTGTGAGTCTCTTTATAAGTTTGTGAAGAAATTGCTATGTGAGTAGGGTCTTGAAAAGAAAGTTTTTACAATTACACTTGATAATGCTTTTGCCAATGATAGAATGGTTAAGCGTCTGAAAGATGATTTGCATGCCATTTCTCCCCTCCCATGTAGTGGTAAGTGATAAGTGCTCAAAAGACTATAATTTTTTATACCTTTTATGGATAATAATTACTTAATCTATACATACTTGGAGTAATGCATGAACTTAATGTGAGATATTTGGATATTTAGTTTTTATGACATATAAAGATGGTATATATAGAAAATGTAAGCTTTAATGCACTTCTGTGCATTTGCAAGCAGACTTGGTCAGGGTAGTAACTCTAGGTTCACAACAGCATGACAAGGAAACCTGGAAAGCAGCGACAACCAATGAGTGAAAATAGGGAAAAGAAATAGACCCTGATCAAACCAACCACAGATGGGAGCTTCTACTAATGGAAGCTTAACAGATGCAGAGTTAAACCTTCACTGGGGTAGCAGATGCTACCTGCCGAGGTGGGGAATCTCATGAATGCAAAAAGTCAAAGTGGTGATCGATTTGAAAAACATAAAAAGATGGATTCTTCTAGACACTTTACGTGGCAATCGGAGTTCGAAAAGATGGTGTAAAGATGAAAAGAATCAAATTAAAGAATACACCTTTTTAAGGAAGGAAACTTCCAAAGCAAAGTTAAAGTTCACACTCCCTACATAGGTTGGGTTTACACATTGCCAAGCCCCCAACTTATTTGTCAAAACATACCGAATTTGAAGTAATCTTTCCCCTCGGTTTCCTTGCTCCAAATGTAGTCCCGAGTGCCTTTATTTTGCTGCAAGGATGAAAAGAGAGCTTAAGCAAACATGCTTAGTGAGGAAGCTCTACAAAAGGTCATCAATGCATAAAACAAAGTCACCCTTATTTACGTATGGGTCAACTATATGCACGATCGGACACAAAGTCACCCTTGTTTACATATAGACAAGCGCTACACGCACGGTCGGACACAAAGTCACCCTTGTTTACGTGTAGGCATCATCATTATTCTCTTTATTTTATAATGCACTCAATCCTAATGACATGTTATTTGTATTCGAATTTAAAGTTAGTGTCACTAAGCCAATATCAATATCAGTCATGCATGTTAACTTGCTGCTCATAATACATTCATATAATGTTCATCATGTAAACTATAAATCATGCTCAATGGCATTTCAAATATAAGACAATAACCACATATTATTCCATTTCATTTTCAACTCATAATGCATTCATGATGTGTTCAACTAATGAACCAAAAGTCATGCCCAATGGCACCATTAATTGTAGGGCAAATAACCACATATTATTCCCATTCATTTTCATGCTTCCGTAATCCATGGATGTCTTTATAACCTTGCATTTCCAACAATTAACATATGCATGCATCATTTCAAAATCAAAGATATGCTATTTCAAAATCTTATTGAAACATTGTTCACATATATGCCATTATCAAAATAGCTGAAACTTGAGGTAATGCATCAACATTATTCAAAACACTTACTCTTAAACTAAGGAAAGTTTTCACACTATTCCATAATCGCCAAAACAGAACCGAACCAATTTGATTCGCTTTAAGTTCGAAAACACTCACCCACAAGCAAAACGAGCCTTCACCGATACTCCGATGGCAACGCCAAAGCACCAGCCACTTATGCACCTTCTTGCACTACCTCTACATCATTAAAAATAGAGCATATTCACATCATTACATGCTCAAACCAGCAGCCACATCAAACCTCCACAAAACTACCGAAAACTTAGTCGAAAAGACTGAAAACTAAGCCGAAATGCATCCAAACAATATCAGCCTAAAACCTAATGGTTCTAACATCTAATCCACTACAATTATGAACCAAAAACACATATAAACCATCCTTATACCTCCAGAAATATTAGAACACCTAAAACAACCCCTAAAATAACCGAAAAACACCTTAAAACATCATCGATTGTATTATTTCGGGATTAAATTAATGTTCCATAAATTGAAGACTAATTAATCATTTAATTGATATAATAACATAATTAAATCCATTTAATTACAGCATTAAATGAGATCTAAAAAGATTTCACAAAAACATTCATAAAATCATTAGATCTAGCATTGAAAACATAAAATCAAGTTTCATTTAAAGATTAGCAAGCTAATACTTGAGAATTTCAATAAAGAACCTTAGAAAAAGAGTTAAAATCCAATAAATTACCTTTGAGATCTATCCACCAAAAAGATGAGAATTTCTCTTCTTGATTCCTTGCAAATTGTTGTTTTAGTAAAATTGATGATTAGGCTTTGTAAATAATGAAGAGATAATTAAAATGAAGTAATTCTTGTTGAAAAATATGGAAAAATCAGCAAGGAATTGAAGAAAATAGATGAAGAAAAATTGAGAGAAAATGAGAGAAAAAGATGAGAGAAAAAAAGTGGTTAAATGAGAAGATGATTATCATTTTTTAATAAACTAATAAAAAATCATTTTGGTGAATAAATCATTATTTAAAAATTAAATTGGGTTTATGGCCCTTTAAAGATTCTAAGTATAGCTTGCTTTCCAATTTAGTCGCTAAAAATAACAATTTCTAAAATTACAAATTAAATTCTCCATTATTTTCTAAAAATAACAATTTAATCATCAATGCATAATTAGGCACAATTAAAAATCAATTTAAAGTTCAAATTACATTCTTTTAATTTTGAAAAATCTTTTTAATATTTCTAAACCATACTCCAAAATTATTACTTTTCTAATTAAAAATAATAATGAACTAGAGAACCCGATTCGACCCGAATCGAATTCTCCTAACTAAAGCCCACACTACTAACCCCAAAAATGGGATGTTACAACTCTCCCCTTCTTAAGAAAATTTTGTCATCGAAATTCTCACCTGAAGCAAACAAGTGAGAATTGCTCCTCCATAATTTTTCCTTGCCTCCTAAGTTGCCTCTTCGACACCTTGGTGTTTTCAAAGCACTTTAACCAAATCTATAGTCTTCCCTCGAAGAACCTTTGTATCCACATCCAAAATCCTCACTGGTTCCTTCTCATAACTCATATCCGCTCTTAACTCAATCTCCTCTACTAGAACAACATGAGAAGGATCTGAACTATACTTACGAAGCACCGATACATTAAAAACATAATGCATCCAACTCAACTCTACCAACAACCTCAACTGATAAACAACGAGACCAATTTGCTCTAACACCTCATCACCATCTTCCACGGAGAACCTTAAGAAACACTTTATCTCCAACAACATACTCTATCTCTCTGCGCTTTAAATCAGCATAGGACTTTTGCCTATCCGAAGCTTCCTTAAGTTTAGCACAAATAAGCTTAACCTTCTCATCCGTATCTTTCAAAACTTGAGGCAAACATACTTTTGCCCAACTTCTTTTCAACACAAAGGTTTACAACACCTACGCCCGTATAAAGCCTCAAACAGTGCTATCTGTATACTCGCTTGGGGCTATTGTTATATACAAACTCCACCAAAGACAATTGTTTCTCCCAAGAACCTTGAAACTCAATGATACAACACCTTAATATATCCTCCAAAGTTTGAATAACACGTTTAGACTGGTCATCTGTCTGTGGATGATAAGCAGTACCAAACTAAGCCTTGTACCCAAAGCAACCTACAAACTCTTCTCAAGACATAGAGATAAAACATGGATCTCTATCCGATATGATCGATTTAAGCATACCACGCAACCTTACCACCTTAGAAACATACAACTCTACCAACTTATCCATAGAACACGTCATATGCACGGCAAGAAAATATGCACACTTTGAAAACCTATCAACAATAACCCATATAAAATCCTTCTTGGACTCTGTCACATCTTTCTTTAAACCAATCCAAAAGTAAACACTTTTATGATCCATATACATCTTCACTCTACCCGGATACATAGCTAACAGACTAGTATGTACTTCTACCAAAATAGTTTACCTCAACTCAACATCATCCGGCACCACAATCTGACCCCTAAACCATAACATCTCATCATCATCAAAATAATACTCGGTTGGTCTACACTCAACAATATCCTCCACAAAAGGTACCAACGTTTCATCCTCTAACTGTTTCACCTTATCATCTCAACCAAGATAGGTTTTACTTACAACTCCACCACTCAACCATCTTCCTCTGAAATGCTCAACTTAGAAAACATCACCCTCATCTCAACTGCCGTCTTACGGCTCAAAGATTCAGCCATCAGATTAGCTTTCCCCGGATGGTATGCAACAGACAACCCACACTTACCCTCTTCGGACAATCAACAGATTCTTTCCTCACACCAAAGCAACCATGCACAACCCACCACACCATCTCAACCTTTACAGAAAACATAACTCAAAAGGAAACCCCCTAAGATTGATAACCAACTCTCGATAATCACAACGGTTTCAATACCACCACCATCGAATTAACCTGATTTTTGACATCCTCCCACATATCAGGTAACCAATTATGCCTTTCACCAACCTCCACCTACACAATGATGCTCCACCAACAAGCTTCAAACTAACTTTGCACAAAACTGTCAACACTGTCTCATGCAACTCCACCACCACCACCAACTTCATTATGAGTCATATTAACCATATCACAACATCACAACATATCATCCATTTACCTATCAATGATAAAATCCAACATCCAAACGGCCACCTATGTCGGTCTTAAAAACTCTCAAATCTTAACATATTATAGATACACCAATCACATATCTTTCCAATGGGACTTAGAAACCCAAGAAAACCGTACTCAAACAAACGATTGGTCCAACAACCCTCATAAGAAAACTCCATACCATCCATAGAACTTACTACCAAACTTATGATGATTCTTTTCCCACTTCAACCTTGGCACCTTTACTACTAATAATAATCTAAAGAAAATTGATACTCACTCTTACCTTATCAGCAAGATAAACATCTACACATGATTCAAACATAATCCAAATAAGCTTAGTCGAAAACACATGTTTTCTCCAACTCCTACCACAACACTTACCACCAACCTCATGGAAAAAGATTGTCATAAGCCCTGATCAAGATACCATTCCATCTTGGCAATTTTCGAAACAACCATGCGGCTCACCTAACACTAAAAGATTCTCAACACAAAACTAAACCTTGCCAAGCATATACTTAACTAGACCCTCAACAAACACCTTACCACGACTTGTCCCCGATCAACTTTACTAAGGTAGAGTACCGCTCATAGCTCCACCATTTACTAGGTCTCCCTAGAGGTTAACCGAACATCTTCCTCGTAACTCCACAATAATCCTGGATTACCCCACATAACAAACTCTCATTGCAAGAATCCTTATGTAAGCCAAGTCATCCCCGATTGCTAACATTCTACAAAACATACCATACAAGAAACTTACCAACTTTGTGTCAAACCCAACATTGTACTCATCTCAACGATAATACCTCCAACTTAAGGTTTAGACACCATAACCAACTCAACACCATGGTTCAAACTTTAAAATCTGCACGTCATTAATTTCCTTGACACTTAACCGAAAACTCCTTCTCATTATCAACTCATCGACAAACCAACTCTTACCTCAACTATACCACAACGAAATCCAAGCTTGTAGAATTACTCATTCCACTAGCTCCGATATCTCTTATTTTATAACCTTGCCAAAGCAGTAACCATATTGATGAAACATCCCCAAACTCGAACCCACCAAACATAAAACCTCACAACATTTTTTTCATAAAAGAAAACCCACAAGACTGAACAATCGATACAAACCATAAATTATCGAATGGTCCTCAATACATTACTTCAAATATCATCAAAAACTAACTTTACCCGAGGTATATCCAACTTAACATCCTGTAAACCCAAAATGTACACTTTCCTCCTTTATAGTACAACTAAAACTCTCAAGGTCACAATAATCTATGATTTAAACCCCCGATACCACAACTCCCATACCAACATATATCTCATATTTTTACTTCCCTCCTGACCATACCAGATCGGTTACAACCCTCGATCTAATTGCACACTAACCACACTACAAAGAATTCCTTGTAATTTCCATAAAATAATTTCACATCACTAAGAAAAACACCAAACCGTCTTTCTCTACAAAACATGCTGCAACCTTCTTACAACCTCCAAATCTTAACTAGAAAGAATCCGCAAAACTCAGCCTTACCTTTAGTAATGACCAACTCAAACTAACCATAACTCAGGATATTTACCTCGGTTTCAAACATTCACAACTCTGAGACCAACCACTCATTCTTCAAGACTATTCCCTAACCAAAAGGGTAGCTTGCCCACTACACATTCAGCTTAGCACCACAAGAAAGTCCTTTCAACCCTTTTTTTTCCACACCTTCATTTTTAAAGAACCAACCACACTCCACTTACACCCTAAAGGAGCTACTCGCAAGTGTGAACAAATGTATGCATGATTTCCTATATGTCCTCATAAATGCCTACGCAAGTGCATGTGCAGGTAAATACAATTTCTAATGTCATGCTCAGGAATGCATGCATGTCCTACATTATCTATAGATATATACATATATGTGCTCTTACTCTAAACATGATTATTGTTCACACTTGCAAATAACATCCTCAATTCCAACAACATCAACTATTATCTTGTTAACTACTTCCTAGTCAGATTAGCAACAGCCGTACCGGCTTCAGCAGATTAAAATACACCCGAAGGAATGGTGCAAATCCCTAAACTGGCCTTCCTGCATAACTGGAGGCACACTCACTAATGAGGAAGAAATTACTCTTCCCTAGCAGTCGTTTCATCTTCAATCTTGACCATCAATGTTCATACTAACACTAGCTCGTGACTCACGTCTCAGAAGCATATTCCAAAGACTTTAAACATGCAATTTAAAACATATAGTATCAATACATATTAGACTTATATTCGGGCAAGATCCAAGGGAAAAACTGTAGAGCACCTAAAATATGTTGGCATTGGCAATGTGTAACCGATAACCGCAGTTTAACCATCATTACTCAAATTACAATCATCATGAATAGATTTTCACACATCAACAAAATATCATGCTCAATCACACATATCATGATCAATCGCACATTTAAACACATAACTTAGCAATCCTACACATGCTTTAACCAACCAACTACACACTTTACAGACCTGGCTCTGATACCACCAAATGTAACCCCCTTAGCCCATGTAGATGGAACCGGCACTAATGGGTTACACGGAGAATATCAAACCAAACCCGCGAAGGTTTGATTCGATAAACAACCCTAAACTATTATATTTTTTTCTTCTAGATGTATAATTGTATTCCTACATGTCAAGGTCTCATACAAGGCATTAAAGAAAACAATCCGATCATAAACAAACATCCGATTAAACACTTACGTAAATTAAGGACTAAAACGTAAAACTTTTAAATTCTAGTAACAAAGTAGAAATTCTTTTTATCCAAGTTCAAATAAACACACAAGTATCCTTCACAGAAAATTTCAAGTCAAACGAATCATTTTAACATCATCAATTGCATGTTTCTCTAATTTAGGGACCAAAATGTAAATCTTTCAAATTACAAGGACTTCGTCCAAATTAAGTTATTCATCTTAAAATTAAATCAACTTTATGAATCCATGTGAAATTTCATCTCAAAATAGCATCTGTAGGTACCCTAATTGAACAAATGAAGGTATCCGGGACTAAAGTATAATTTTCAGCAACTATCAATTCCTGGTAGTCAAAGATTTCGAAACCTTTCATAAAGGTTTCAAAACTTTTCGCGTCAAGTAACTTTCCAGAATTGAAATTGCCCGCAAGGTTTCGAAACCTTCCTGAAGGTTTCGAAACTATTTGACAAAGGTTTCGGAACCTTCACTAAGGTTTCGAAACTTTGAGTCTGGAACCCAAAAGTTGCGTCACACTAAGTGAACACTAACTACTCAATACACAACCATTAATCACTACCACTATATGCACAAGTCCTAAGCATAATTAATAACATTTAACACATGATTTTCAACATCAAGAACATCAAGCAAACTATAGGCATGCTACCTAGAACACGGTTAAAATCATAGCGATCATGCAAGTACGTACTTCAATAATCCAAACAATACCATAGTCCATCAATTAACAATCAAGCAACAAAGGTCTTATTTCAATATAAAGCAAAGTTAAAGTTCACACTCCCCACATAGGTTGAGGTTTACACATCGCCAAGACCCCAACTTATTTGTCAAAACATACCGAATTTGAAGTAATCTTTTCCCTTGGTTTCCTTGCTCCGAATGTAGTCCCGAGTGCCTTTATTTTTTCTGCAAGGATGAAAAGAAAGCTTAAGCAAACATGCTTAATTAGGAAGCTCTACATAAGGTCATCAATACATAAAGCAAAATCATTTTTAATGTCATGTTTGCATCCTTTATGCTTAATTGAAATAAGTAAAATCAAATCATGCTAATCAACATTGTCAAATCATTTCATGTGTCATGCACAAGAATACCATTTCACTTCATGTATGCATATTGGCTTTCTAGCGATCACTTAATGTGAACTTTTAGTTCACCTAATACACGGATCCTTTTTTCATAACTGGAGACTCTTGGTCTCAACATGCATCGGTCGGACACATAGTTACCCTTGTGTACATGTTACCTCCACTACGTACGGTCAGATACAAAGTCTCCCTTATTTACGTATGGGTCAACTATATGCACGATCGGACACAAAGTCACCCTTGTTTACATATAGACAAGCGCTACACGCACGGTCGGACACAAAGTCACCCTTGTTTACGTGTAGGCATCATCATTATTCTCTTTATTTTATAATGCACTCAATCCTAATGACATGTTATTTGTATTCGAATTTAAAGTTAGTGTCACTAAGCCAATATCAATATCAGTCATGTATGTTAACTTGCTGCTCATAATGCATTCACACAATGTTCATCATGTAAACTATAAATCATGCTCAACGGCATTTCAAATATAAGGCAATAACCACATATTATTCCATTTCATTTTAAACTCATAATGTATCCATGATGTGTTCAACAAATGAACCAAAAGTCATGCCCAATGGCACCATTAATTGTAGGGAAAATAACCACATATTATTCCAATTCATTTTCATGCTTCCCTAATCGATGGATGTCTTTATAATCATGCATTTCTAGCAATTAACATATGCATGTATCATTTCAAAATCAAAGATATGCTATTTCAAAATCTTATTGAAACATTGTTCACATATATGCCATTACCAAAATAGCCGAAACTTGAGGTAATGAATCAACATTATTCAAAACACTTACTCTTGAACTATGTAAAGTCTTCACACTATTCCATAGTCGCCAAAACAGAACCGAACCAATGTGATTCGCTTTAAGTCCGAAAACACTCACCGACAAGTAAAACGAGCCTTTGCCAATACTCCGATGGCAATGCCAAAGCACCAGCCACTTATGAACCTTCTTGCTCTACCTCTACATCATTAAAAATAGAGCATATTCACACCATAACATGCTGAAACCATCAACCACATCAAACCTCCACAAAACTACCGAAAACTTAGCCAAGAAGACCGAAAACTAAGCTGAAACGCATCCGAACAACATCAGCCCAAAACCTAATGATTCTAACATCTAATCCACTTCAATCATGAACCAAAAACACATATAAATCATCCTTATACCTCCAGCAATATTAGAACACCTAAAACAGCCCCTAAAACAACTGAAAAAAACCTTAAAACAATACCAATTGCATTATTTCGGGATTAAATTAATTTGCCATAAATTGAAGACTTAATTAATCATTTAATTGACATAATATCATAATTAAATCCATCTAATTATAACATTGAATGAGATCTAAAAAGATTTCACAAAAACATTCATAAAATCATTAAATCTAGCATTGAAAACATAAAATCAAGTTTCATTTAAAGATTAGCAAGCTAATACTTGGGAATTTCAATAAAGAACCTTAAAAAAAGAGTTAAAATCCAGCAAATTACCTTTGAGATCTATCCACCAAAAAGATGAGAATTTCTCTTCTTGATTCCTTGCATATTGTTGTTGTTTTAGTAAAATTGATGATTAGGCTTTGTAAAGAATGGAGAGATGATTAAAATTAAGTAATTCTTGTTGAAGAAGGTGAAAAAATTAGCAAGGAATTGAAGAAAATAGACGAAGAAAAATGGAGAGAAAATTAGAGAAAAAGATGAGAGAAAATAAATGGTTAAGTGAGAAAATGATTGTAATTTTTTAATAAACTAATAAAAAATCATTTTGGTGAATAAATCATTATTTAAAAATTAAATTGGGTTTATGGCCCTCTAAAGATTCTAAGTATAGCTTGCTTTCCAATTTAGTCACTAAAAATAACAATTTCCAAAATTTTAAATTAAATCCTCCATTGTTTTCCAAAAATTATAATTTGGTCACCAATGCATAATTAGGCACAACTAAAAATCAATTTAAAGTTCATATTACATTCTTTTAATTTTGAAACATCTTTTTAATTTTTTTAAACCATATTCCAAAATTATTACTTTCTAATTAAAAATATTTTTATTTTATATTTCCCCGGAATAATGAACCGGAGAATCCGATTCGACCCGAATCGAATTCTCCTAACTAAAGCCTACACTACTAACCCTAAAATCGAGATGTTACAGTTGTCGATGATTGACAACTAAATTTTTGTTATCTTTATTTTGTTGCTTTTAGTTTTTTTATTAAACTTCGGTTTTTACTGGTGTAGGCCCTAGAAAAACCCAAGCAATCCTTTGTACAAGCTAGATCAATAAATTGAACGCACGTGTCAAAGGTTGAGAAGACTAATCCGAATAGTTATGGCAGATAACCTAGTAGAACAGAACTTACCCGCTGACAATGAAGGACTTCCGCCGCGACCACTGCCGTAACATTTTATAGTTAGAGATTTCATGGAACAGGATTTGAACGGGTTAAATCTAGGAGTTGTCATACCAGAAATCGAAGCAACCCACTTTGAACTAAAACCTGTCATGTTTAATATGCTCAATACCATTGGACAGTTTGGTGGGTCATTAACTAAAGATGCCAGGAACATCTCAAATTATTCATGGAGATTTGTAATTCATTCAAAATTCAAGAAGTCCATGAAGATGTTTTGAGATTGAAATTGTTTCCCTATTCACTGAGGGATAGAGCAAAAATATGGTTAAATAGCATTTTAGCAGGATCTATAGTATCTTGGAGTAAACTATATCATGATTTTATTGCACGTTTCAATCCTACTAATCTATATGATCGTATATGTAATGAAATTACTTCTTTTCGGTAGGCAGATGATGAACCAATGTATGAGGCACGAGAGCAATATATGGAGCTATTACAGAAGTGTCCTTTATATTGATTTCCATTGTAGACACAAGTAACTATATTTTACAATGCAACCAATGCCCCAACAAGGATGATACTATATGCCTTTGCCAATGGGACACTTCTTGACAAACCACCGAAGGAAGCAATAAAAATTTTGAACAAACTTGCAAGGAATGATTTTCAATTTCCTACATCTAGGCAAGGAGGAGTGAGACACCAAGCTACAGTGAATGAGTTAGAAACATCCAATTCAGTGGCATCACAACTAGCCTCTCTTACTAAGATGGTTCAGAATATGCAAATGCAGAATAATACCCATGAGGTCAAGGCAATAGATTCTTTCTGTAATTTATGTAGAGGTAACCATAGCTCTTCTGAATGCTGCAGAATCAGGAATCTAGTCTTTCCGTGGGAAACTACAACCGGAACAATAATATGATGTCCAATACATATAATCTAACATGGAAAATACATCCAAATTTCTCATAGAGTAATCCTAATAATGCTCTTAGTCCAACTACTCAACCCTTAGGTTTCCAGCAACCAATGCAAATGCAATATCCGTCGCAGCAGCAGGTATAGTAACCAATGCTGCAACAACAGATGCATCAGCAGCAACCTACAAGTTGATTAGAAAATTCTCTTAAGGCATTTATGATTAAAATAGAATCATACATGGATGAGAATAGTAACTTTATTAAGAAAACTGATGCCTTTATAAACATAACTGAAATGAGATTGCAAAACCAAGAGGCACCTATTAAAACACTAGAAACTCAAGTTGGGCAGTTTGCTCAAAATCTGAACACTAGACCACAAGGAGGATTACCCAGCAATACTGAAGTTGCAAAGGGAATGAGCCATGAGCAATGTAACCCAATCACTACCAAGAGTGGCTTAAAACTTAAGGAGATATTAGGTAGTTCGGCAAACAAATACCTACTAGTGGAATAAGAAGATTCAAATAGAGAGGACTTAGATGCTAAACTAAGTAATCATGCCACAACAATTCCACCAGAAGGCACTGCCTTGGCAGAGAAGTTAGCAGTCCCACGCCAAGCGGCCGAGACAGCAGGAGAACCAGTGGTACCAAGCATTAAATTTCAAACTAATGAGACACTGGAGAAAATGCGACCCCTACCACCTTTCCCACGGAGGTTGAAAAGGTAAAAGCAGGACTATCAATTTAAAAAGTTCCTAGATATCTTGAAGCAAGTCGATATTAATTTTCCATTAGTTGAGGCAATAGAATAAATGCTGAATTATGCTAAATTATTAAAAGATATTGTGTTCAAAAGAAGAAGGATTGGTGAGTTTGAAACTGTTGCCGCAACTGAAGGATGCATGGCAATGCTTCATAATCGTATGCCCCTCAAATTGAATGATCCTAGATGCTTTACTATACCATGTACGATAGGAAACCATTATAAAGGACATATTGGTAAGCGTAGATAAATTTACTTTTCCAACTGACTTTCTTGTTCTTGATTGTGATGCAAATGACAATGCACCGATCATCCTGGGAAGACTTTTTCTAGCTATTGGACGTGCTCTTATCGATGTGGAAAAAGGAGAATTGACAATGAAAGTTAACGACCAGCAAGTCAAACTCAATGTTTTCCAGATTTTGAAAAGACATGATGATCCAAAGGAGTGCAATACCCTATCTTAGCAACCACTACCTCGACAACAATCTTGACAATACACCACGGATCTGCCTTGGCAGTAGTGTTGATGATTGTTATAGCAGAGTCTTGGACATTATTGAAACACAAGAGGTTGAGGAAGCAAATTTGACAGAACACCTTCCAGGTAAGTACTTCGAACCACTAAATTACCCAGGTAAGGATGAAAAACCTTCAAATGAGGAACCCTTGGTTATTAAATTAAAATCTTTACCTGACAAATTAAAATATTCTTATTTGGGAACCAATCACACAATGCCCGTAATTATTTCTTCTGAGCTATAGCCAGAACAGGAACAAAGCTTGATAGAGATGTTGTGTTAGCACAAGAAGGCAATTGGGTGGTCAATTGATTACTTGAAGGGAATAAGTCCAGCAGTTTGCATGCACAAAATCCTTTTAGAGGAAGATCATAAGCCCACTGTTGAGGCCCAAAGGAGACTTAACCTTGCCATGAAGGAGGTAGTACGTAAGGAATTAATCAAATGGCTTGATGCAGGAATTATCTACCCTATCTCTGATAGTGCATGGGTAAGCCCGGTACAATGTGTACCCAAGAAAGGTGGCATAAATGTAATAACCAATGAGAACAATGAGCTGATCCCAACCAGGACTGTTACTGGTTATAGGGTTTGTATGGATGACCGCAAATTAAATAAGACAACAAAGAAGGATCATTTCCCATTACCCTTTATTGATGAAATACTTGATAGACTTGCTGGTAAACCTTTTTACTGTTTTCTTGATGGTTACTCAAGCTATGATCAGATTGTCATAGACCTAGAAGACCATGAAAAAAAACATATTCACCTGCCCGTATGAGATATATGCAATTAGAAGAAATCGTTCGGCCTCTGCAATACCCGACAACTTTTCAAAGCTGCATGATGATAATTTTTTCCGACATGGTAGAAGACTTCCTAGAGATATTCAAGGATGATTTTTCAGTCTTTGGAGACAACTTCACTTATTTCCTCGACAATTTAGAAAAGGTGCTGCAAAGATGTGAGGAATCCAATTTAGTTCTTAATTGGGAAAAATACCACTTTATGGTGAATGAAGGCTTAGTTTTTGTAACATCCCGATTTTGGGGTTAGTAGTTTGGGCTATAGTTAGGAGAATTCGATTCGGGTTGAATCGGGTTTTCTGGTTCATTATATCGGAGAAATATAAAATGAGAAATTTTTTAATTAGAAAAGTAATAATTTTAGAATATGGTTTAAAAATATTAAAAAGATGTTTCTAAAATTAAAAGAATGTAGTTTGAACTTTCTATTGATTTTTAATTATGCTTAATTATGCATTAGTGACTAATTTGTAATTTTTGGAAAACAATGGAGGACTTAATTTGTAATTTTCGAAAAATTGTTGTTTTAGTGACTAAATTGAAAAGCAAGCTATACTTAGAATCCTTAGAGGACCATAAACCCAATTTAATTTTTAAGTAATGATTTATTCACCAAAATGCTTTTTAATTAGTTTAATTAAAGATGATAATCATTTTCTGAATAACTACCTTTTTTCTCTCATCTTTTTCTCTCATTTTCTCTCCATTTTTCTTCATCTTTTTTCTTCAATTCTTTGATGATTTTTGCATCTTTTTCAACAAAGATTACTTTATTTTAATCATCTTTCCATACTTTACAAAACCTAACCATCAAATTTATCAAATCAACACCAATTTGCAAGGAATCAAGAAGAGGAAATTTCATCCTTTTTGGTGAATAGATCTCAAAGGTAATTTTGCTGGATTTTAACTCTTTTCTAAGGTTCTTTATTGAAATTCCCAAGTATTAGCTTGCTAATCTTTGAATAAAACTTAATTTTATATTTTCAATGCTAGATCTAATGATTTTATGAATGTTTTTGTGAATTCTTTTTCGTTCTTGTTCAATGCTGAAATTAGATAGATTTAATTATGTTATTATGTCAATTAAATGATTAATTAAGTCTTCAATTGATGGCACATTAATTTAATCCCGAAATAATGCAATCGATGTTGTTTTAAGGTGTTTTTCGGTTGTTTTAGGGGCTGTTTTAGGTGTTTTAAAGTTGTTGGAGATATAAGGATGGTTTGGATGTGTTTTTAATTAATAATTGAAGTGGATTAGATGTTAGATTCATTAGGTTTTGGGTTGATGTTGTTCGGATGCGTTTCGGCTTAGTTTACGGTTTTTTCGGCTAAGTTTTTGGTAGTTTTGTGGTGATCGGATATGGCTGCTGGTTTGAGCATGTAATGATGTGAAAATGTTGTATTTTTAATGTTGTATAAGAGGTACAAGAAGGTGCTTGAGTGCTGGTGCGTTGGCGTGGTCGTCGGGATATCGGCGAAAGCTCGTTTCACTTGTCGGTGAGTGATTTTGGATTAAAAGTGAATCGCATTGGTTTGGTTCTATTTTGGGGACTATGAAATAGTGTGAAAACTTTCTATGGTTCAAGAGTAAGTGCTTTAAATAATGTTGATGCATTGCCTTGGATTTTCGGCTATATCAGTAATGGCATTGAAGAACAACGTTTCAATGAGATTTTGTAATAGTATGGCTTTGATTTGATATGATGCATGTATGTGTTAATTGCTGAGAAATTGTATGATTTATAGAGGCATTCATGGCTTACGGAAGCATGAAAATGTATTGGTATATGATGAGGTTATTTGCCCTATAATGATGAAGCCGTTGAGCATGATTTAAGATTCACATGATGGACAATATATGAATGCATTATGAGCAGAAAGTTAACATGCATGATTGATCTTGATATTGGCTTAGTGACACTAACTTTAGATTCGAATACGAATGACATGTCATTAGGATTGAGTGCACTATAAAAATAAAGAGGATAATGATGATGCCTACACGTAAACAGGGGTGACTTTGTGTCCGACCGTGCATATAGTTGACCCATACGTAAACAAGGGTAACTTTGTATCCGATCGTGCTAAGTGGGGGAAACATGTATACAAGGGTGACTAAGTGTCCGACCGATGCATGTTGAGACCAAGAGTCTCCAATTATGAGAAAAAGGATCCGTGTATTCGGTGAACTAAGAGTTCACATTAGGTGATAACTAGCGAGCCAATATGCATACATGAAGCGAAATGGTATTCTTGTGTATGACACATGAAGTGATTTGACAATGATGATGAGCAGGATTTGGTTTTACGTATTTCAATAAAACATAAAGGATACAACATGACATTAAAAATGATTTTTGTTTTATGTATTGATGACCTTATGTAGAGCTACCTCACTAAGCATGTTTGCTTAAGCTCTCTTTTCATCCTTGCAGAAAAGTAAAGGCACTTGGGACTACATTCGGAGCAAGGAAACCAAGGGGAAAAGTTACTTCAAATTCGGTATGTTTTTGGCAAATAAGACGGGGCTTGGCAATATGTAACCCAACCTATGTGAGGAGTGTGTACTTAGACTTTGGTTTATATTAAATAAGACTTATGTTGCTTGAATGTTAATTGATAGACTATGGAATTGTTTGGATTGATGGAGCATGTACTTGCATGATCGTTATGATTTTAATCGTGTTCTAGGAAGCATGCCTATAGTTTGATTGATGTCCGTGATGTTGTTAATCATGTGTTATAAGATGTTAATTATGCCTAGGACTTATGCATATAGTGGTAGTGATAAATGGTTGTGTATTGAGTTGTTAGTGTTTACTTAGTATGACGGAACTTTTGGGTTCCAGACCCAAAGTTTCGAAACCTTAGAGAAGGTTCCGAAACTTTTGTCAAATAGTTTCAAAACCTTGCGGGCAATTTCAATTCTGGAAAGTTACTAGACACGAAAAGTTTCAAAACCTTCAGGGAAGTTTCGAAACCTTTTTCAGAAAGTTTCGAAACCTTATGGGAGGTTTCAAAACCTTTGATTACCAGACATTGATAGTTGCTGGAAATTATAATTTAGTCCTGGATATCTTCCTTTGATTAATTAGCGTACCTAAAGGTGTTATTTTGAGCTGAAATTTCACATGAATGCATAAAGTTGATTTAATTTCAATATGAATAATCTAATTTGGACGAAGTCCTGTAATTTGTAAGATTTACATTTTGGTCCTTAAATTAGAAAAATATGTAATTGATGATGTTAGAATGATCAATTTGACTTGAAATTTATCGTGGAGAATGCTTGAGTGTTTAATTGAACTTTGATGGAAACACTTTCTACTTATCATCAGTATATAAAAGTTTTATGTTTTAGTCCTTAATTCACTTAAATATTTAATCGAATATTCGTTGTGATTAGATTGCCTTCGTTAATTCTTTGTATGAGACCAAGACATGTAGGAATATAAATATGCATCTAGGAAAGAGAAAAAATGAAATAAATATATCGGTTTTCAGGGTTGTTTATCGAATCAGACCTTCACGGGTTTGGTTCGATATTCCCCGTGTAACCCATTAGTGTTGGTTCCGTCTAGGCCGGGCTAAGGAGGTTACAGTTTTCGGACACAAAATCTCATCACAGGGAATTGAAGTTGACAAGGCCAAGATAGATGTGATAAAGAAATTGCCTCCACCAATTTCAGTCAAAGGCGTCCGAAGTTTCTTGAGACATGCAGGTTTTTACAAGAGGTTTATCTCTAATTTTTCAAAAATTTCTAAACCTCTGTGTAGTTTGCTTGAACGGGATAAGAAATTTGAATTCAGCAAGGAATGCACTGAAGTATTCGAGATTCTCAAAGAGAAGCTGATCACCGCACCAATTGTAGTCTGACCAGATTGGGCCTTGCCATTTGAAATAATGTGTGAAGCAAGTGATCATGTTGTCGTGGCAGCATATGGGAAGTGAAAGAACAACCTATTCCATGTCATCCACTATGCTGGTAAAACCCTCAATGATGCTCAAATCAATTACACCACCACGGAGAAGGAATTACTAACAGTGGTCTTTGCCTTTGACAAGTTCTGATCATACCTTATCGGAACAAAAGTGACTGTCCACACTGACCATTCGGCAATCAAATACCTATTCTCAAAGAAGGATGCCAACCCAGACTGATTAGATGGATCCTTCTTTTGCAAGAATTTGAAGGTAGACATCAAGGAAAGAAAAGGTACGGAAAGTCAGCTAGACGATCATCTTTCACAATTAGAAATTGGGGAGAAAAACAACCCACAAGAAGAAATACAAGACGTATTCCCAGACGAACACATCCTGCAAATATCGATAGTAAGAGAAGAATATGCCGAGGTAGAGACTGGGGCAATATACAACTGTGCCGCTGCAATAGTAACTAAATACATTTTGGCAACATTGATAGAAGACCTTGTCGCAGTCACAGCCATTTCCTGGTATGTTGATCTTGTCAATTATTTAGCTAGTGGTGTTCTGCCTTATAACCTTAACCATAATGAAAAAAAGAGGTTTCAGCATAATGCAAAGTAGTATTTCTGGGACGACACTCTTTTGTTCAAGCAATGTGCAAATCAGGTTATAAGAAGATGTGTTCTAGAGGACAAGCAAAAAGAAGTGCTCCAGCACTGTCATGATTCACCTTGTGGAGGACATTTTGGAGAAAACATATCATCCACAAAAGTGCTTCAATCAGGCCTTTATTGGCCCACACTCTTCAAAGATGCCCAACTTTATTACAAGAAGTATGACCGATGTCAACGAGCGGGCAATATCTCTAGACGTAATGAGATACCATTATAACCCATATTGGAAGTAGAACTATTTGATGTTTGGGGCATAGATTTTATGGGACCATTCCCATCATCTGAAGGTAATCTTTACACCCTAGTAGCGGTGGATTATGTATCAAAATGTGTCGAAGCAATTGCCACACCATACAATGATTCCATGACTGTTTAAAAATTCTTTAAGAAAAACATCTTCACAATTTGGAGTCCCCAGAGGAATAATAAGTGTTGAAGGTAGACACTTTGAAAATAAGCTCATTATCGCGGCCCTGAAGAAATTAGACGTCACACACAGAATTGCTACAGCCTATCACCTACAAATAAATGGGAAGGCTGAAATATCAAACAGGGTATTAAAGTAAATCCTTGAAAAAGTGGTAAACCCATCTCGAAAGGATTGGTCTCATCATCTCGATGATGCCCTGTGGGAATATAGGACAACTTACAAGACCTCATTAGGAACATCATCGTTTAGGCTTGTATTTCGAAAAATATGCCATTTGCCCGTGGAAAATGAACAGAAAGCCTATTGGGTAGTAAAGAATTTGAACATGAAATGGGAGAAAGCTGGCCAGAAAAGACTGCTAGACCTCAATGAGATAGAAGAGTTTTTAGCAGCAACCTATGAAAATGGCAAGATATACAACGAAAAGACTAAATGATGGCATGACCGTAAGCTACTGCAGAGGCAATTTTTGTTGGGGCAGCAAGTCTTCCTTTTCAATTCTAGGCTCAAACTGTTCCCAGGCAAACTCAGTCCAGATGGTCAGGCCCATTTGAAGTTGCTCAGGCTTATCCACATGGTGTAGTAATAATCAAATCAAAAATGGATGAGCATGAATTCAAAGTGAATGGCCAACGTTTGAAGTACTATTCTAGACAACATGATATGAGGACTATAGAGACCATCACTTTAGGATATTCACTTGCATGCACTCCTCTCGTGATATAATCTTTTTATCTTATCTTTATTTTATTGTACTTTTAGGATTAGTTTTAGTTTAGATTTAATCTTTTTATTATTGCTTTTTTTTAATCTTTTCTTGTTGGTGTTTATTTTTTAGGACAAACATCAAGGTGAAGTAGTTTATAACAGTAAATCCACTACCGTGGCAGTACACAGTGTCAGGGCCGCAACAATTATCAACGGGAAGAACAGCATAACGACTAGTTAGTGTAATTTCTACCGAGGCAGTAAATGCTAACGACTGCAAACACAACAATACAAGGCTGAGGCCTTTATAAACACTTTCTCTCTTTGAACTATTCACTCTTGCATTCTTGAAGTTTTAGAATAATTTGCTTAATCTCTCTTGCATTATTCTTTGCTTATCTCCAAGATCTCTTAAAAACTTTCACACTCTCCAAGATCCTCACTCCACTTATCTTTATAGAAGCTTACAACAGATTCGCACCTGCCGCTGTTGAAGAACGCTTCAACAGATCCTTTATTGCTAGGCAGTTATGGGAAGAGCAAGGTTTCCAACATTCCGACAAGGAAAACAATGGAATTGAGCACTATTTGTTCGATAAAATAGAATATCAATAATGACAAATCTTTTTCTTGCAACCCGACTAGGCCAATGCAACAATGGTGCGAGAATTTTATGCCTATGGGCCGAGCAAAGACTCACTGTATGTCCACTGTCGTGGCAGACTGGTTCGACTTGATGCCGAAACCATCAACTTGTTCTACAACCTCCACCCTGCTCGTGATGATCATTCTGTGTTTATGGAAGACATCAACAACGAGGACTACAAATTGATCAAAGACGATCTCTGCTATGATAACACCAATTGGGAAACCGGAGCATATAGAGGCTCTATGGCAAGACGAAATCTAAGTACTGAGGCAAAGTTGTGGAACATATTTGTAAAACGACACCTCATCTCAATATCCCATAATAGCACAGTTGACAGAATTAGATTAGTTCTCAATCAATCCATCATCAACAAAAGAAGAATCAATATGGGAGAGTTGATCCTAAGGGAAATTTACGAGTGCGGTAAGAAGGACAAGGGATATTTATATTTTCCATGTTTAATCATGGGTCTTTGCAC
This sequence comes from Abelmoschus esculentus, assembly GCA_035048815.1. Taxonomy (NCBI): domain Eukaryota; kingdom Viridiplantae; phylum Streptophyta; class Magnoliopsida; order Malvales; family Malvaceae; genus Abelmoschus; species Abelmoschus esculentus. The sequence continues at coordinate 15,480,701 of JAUCBN010000008.1, read as the reverse complement.
TGCTGCAGGTGTACCAGTTGCAGATATAAATGAATTTACTGCCAAAAGGCATGGTCGGACAAGAGAGTTCTGCCACAAAGTCATGCAAATAACCCAGGCAGAACCAGTCTAGGTAACTCCACAATCATACACTACTGATACAACTCTCGGGGCCCAATACACGATAAACATACCTGCTGCATCCCACCGCACTACCGCGGCGGATCCTTACCAGACAATACTCCAAAGAATGGTGGCATGGATCTATAAAAACAACGATACATGGAGTACCAAAGGAATTTCAACAATACATTAGCCTAGATGATGATCAACAATTTTCCAAATCAGGGGTGCAATTTCCAAAATTCCCTACAAATATGTTTATCACAGTTATGGTATACACCGAAACAACACCAGCCCAATGAGTACCGCGGCCATTCTATGCTACTGGACCACAACAACTATTCCATGCTGCTGGCCCATCTCAGCCACTAGAGCCCACCGCGGCATCGTCGGCTAGTCGAAGGCCATCCAAACGGAGAGCAGTCTTTAGTACTCCACCAGGCTCTCCTATCATCATGGGAAGTCTCTCGGTAGAGATAGACGCTTACATGCATCAAACTCCTTTCTTCATCGGGCCAAGCACTCAGCATGCCTGGGCAGAAGCAATGGAAGTTGTAGACGAGACTGGGACAGAAATAATACCCACAGAAGAAATTGATGATGAAGAAGAAGGAGAAGAAGTAGACGCTGCATTGCAACGGACACCACCTACCAGAGTCCAACCGCCTAGACAAGCCAAAGCTCAGCAATCACCAGCACTAGAAACAAAAATGAAACTGTCAACAACAAGGCCACGAAAACTGATCGTTACTAGCAGTTCATCGGATTCTATTTAATTTCTACACCTTTATGATGATTTTATCTCTTTACTTGTTAATTTTCATGTTTTATTCCCTGTTGTGTGCCATAGTTATAAGCATTGAGGGCAATGCTCAGTTAGAGTTTGGGGGTGTAGATTCACTGCCGAGGCAATTCACTACCGCGACCCTGCCATGGAAGGAATTACTTAAGTTAGGTTTGAAAATTTTTTATGTCTACCCCTTACTTGAAGTATTATCCATACTTTTGCACTACTCTACATCAGTATTGCCTTATTTTATTCTTTTTAGGCCATAGAAATCTTTCTCCTTACCATGGTTAGGTCCTGTTTAGAAGGATTAACTTTAGGATACTTGAGGAAGAAAACTTAGAAGCATGCTATAAGATTGATTTTAAGTACACTTTTGGGACTTGTTTGATTATAGGAATTCTTTTAATGAACTTAGGTGATAAAGGCTTAGATTTTTGGAAATGTTGGCTAGAGGTGCCTATCACCGGCTCTAAGATTCACTCTTCTTCATGCTAGATGTGCCCAAAATTGGCTCTAGTATATTTAAAAAATATCTTGATAAGAAAACACAATCCTTGAGAAGCCCGAAATTGGCTCAAGAGTTGTTGTTATAAGAAGAGAACATTAATTTCAAGTCTACTTGTCTTGAACTTAGAGTTTGTCTAAGAAAGCTTTAAATCAAACTTATCCATAAAAACTCATAAACTCACAAAATCTTATAGCTTGACTCCGGGGAAGTCCTTAAGTAACCGAAAGGTTAAGGCTCAAGAATAGGCATAGTCATGGTGGGGAGAATAGATGAAAACATAAGATAAACAGAGAATAAGGTATGGCAATTTGATGGTTTGCATTGCTTGAGGACAAGTAATAGTTCGAGTTTGGGGGTGTGATAAGTGCTCAAAAGACTATCACTTTTTACACCTTTTATGGACAATAATTACTTAATCTAGACTTACTTGGACTAATTCATGAACTTAATGTGAGATATTTGGATATTTAGTTTTTGTGATATATAAAGATGATATTTATAGAAAAATGTAAGCTTTAATGCACCTTTGTGTATTTGCAGGCAGACTTGGGCCGAGGAAGTAACTCTAGGGTCACGACAGCGTGACAAGGAAACCTGGAAAGCAGCAACAACCAATGAGTAAAAATATAGAAAAGAAATAGAACCTGATCGAACTAGCCACAGATGGGAGCTTCTACTAATAGAAGCTGAATAGATGTAGAGTTAAACCTCATCTAGTGCAGCAGATGCTACCCGCTAAGGCGGGGAATCCCATGAATGTCAAAAGTCAAAGCGGTGATCAATTTGACGAACATAAAAAGCTGGATTTTTCTAGACACTTTGTGTGGCAATCAGAGTTCGAAAAGATGGTGTAAAGATGGAAAGAATCAAATTAAAGAGATATACCTTTTTAAAGAAAGAAACTTCCAAAACAATTTTGCTTCCTCTCCAAGGCTGATGTTGCCCTAATTTTAGCCTATATAAAGGAAGTGCCGCCCAAGAGCATGAGACACGATGATAGAGAGGAGAGTTCACCATATACTTTAGAATTTTCTTTGTTTTCATTATATTCTAAACTCTTCTAGGGCTTAGGTGAAAGTTGTAGAGTATTTGTGAGAGGAGATTGTACTTTGTTTTCTTGTTTTATGCAATCAAATATCAAGGTTTGCGCCAGTCATTGTTCTTGCATTCAAGCTCAAGAGAGAAGTTTGTGAGAAATCTATTTATCTAAATCGAGAGAGTTATATTCATGAAAGGAATAAGTATGGTATTTTTCTAGTCGGAAAATACTAACTCAGCCTAGGGATAGGTTAGAGTTTTAGCGGCTAAAAGAAGTATGAGATTGGTTGGTGATTATAGTTGGTTCATGTCAGGAAGTACCATCGAGGACTAGTCATCAATAGTATTTTGACTTAGGGATAAGTGGAGTCATCAGAGGACACTTTGCCGAACCTTGGTAAAGTCCACCCATGAGCAAGGGATTGCCGCGACGGACGTGACTCTTCAGTGTTGAGGCAATAAAACTGCAGTACTGCCGAGATAGTGTTGTGTAATTGTATTGGATAGAAACAAGTCAATTAAATCCACAATACAATACAACTGGATCCTGACCATTCTCTCAATCTAATTCTATTCTCATTATTTAGTTTTCTTTATTATTTAAGTTGTTCAGTTTAATTCGGAATACCCAAATTAATTTGTCTTTTATTTTATTTCTTTTACAAAGCGAGAAGAGGAAAGAAAACATATTAAGTACACCAATCCCTGTGGAGATGATACTCAATATACCTATCACTTTATTACTTGCAAAGTGTACACTTGCACTAATTGCGCAACTCTTTTTACACACAACAATGAGTATTTTCATATTCGATGTGTTGCTCATTTTTTGAACTTGATCGTTCAAAAAGGTTTGAAGGTAATTGACTCTTCTATTATTAAATTGCAAGAAATTGTTAAGATTATTGACTCTTCTGATTTTAGATTTTGTAGCTTTGAGTTGGATGTGAAAGATTGTGGTTCTTCTTTTTCTAGTAAGTTGATTTTGGATATACCTACTTGATGGAACTCTACTTACTTAATTCTTTGTAGGGCACTTGAATCTAGGTTAGCTAATAACTTATTTGTTAATAGGAAAAATAACCTTGATATAATTATTGATTTTGAATGGGAAACTGCTCAATTAATCTGAGATTTCCTTGAGCATTTCTTTGAAATTACTAATATGTTTTCTAGTTTCAAGTATCCTACTACTAATTTATACTTGGCTAATATTGTTTCTATAGAGAAATTGTTGTGTGATGCTCACAATGATCCTTGTGAGGGTGTTTCTAAAATGGTAGGACCAATTCTTGAGTTGTATGAGAAGTATTGGCCTGATCACTCAACTATTCTCTCCTTTGTTGTTTTACTTGATCTCAGATATAAGTTACAACTTTTAAAGGAGTTGCATGTTGTCCTCAATGTTGAGGATGAGGTTGATAGAGGGGTAAGTATTATTTATAATGAGTTTGTTAATTTATATATATTTTATGCAAAGTTTATCCTCTACTCCTCTAATTCTTCTGTTCAAAGCAACTGATGAGTGCCTAAAAGGCAGTAATTTACTACCCTTCTTATGATACTTTATGCACCTATTATACACCCACTTGAACTGAATCATATACTCTTTGCTCAAATATTGGATATTCTGTTTTCACCATATACAAAGTTAATATTTAAAGAGAATTCAAATATTATTATAATTTCTGTACATGTAGGAATATCTAGAGCCGAAGCGGCAGAAAAGCTATATAGAGGCCGAGGCAGAAGACCGGCCGCGGCAGAATCCAGTGTTGCAACACCAACAATGAAGGCGCATCAGAGGATAAAGATATGGAGAATATTCTGGAAGACACAGCACATCAATTGGACCAGGCTAGCGTGCTCAAAGCCCAATTCAAAGATCAAGCGGGAAACCCTTTCTAGAAGGCGGCAAATCCTTTCTAGAAGGCGGCAAACTTGGAAATATCAGAATCCTTAAAGAAGAATTGTTCCCTACTCCAAGTTGAAGTCTATTTAGGAAAGGTTTGCCCTAGGTTAAGACTATAAATATACTAGCCGGCCACATTGTCTAGGGAGAGCCGATTTGTAGAGAAAACCCTTCCTCCCTAAGAATTGTACTTCCACGATAACATGTTCTAAACTTCTTAGGGATAGGTGAAGGTTGTTGATATTAGTGAGAGGAGATCGATTCTTGTATTCTTGTTCTTATGCAATAAAATTAGAGTTTGCTTATCCTATTGTCATTTCTTGTTCTTGTATCTAATCCCGAGAGGGAAGTTTGCAAGTAATCTATTTATCTAGCATCGAGAGGTGTAGATTCACGAAAGGGATAAGTACGGTGTCGACAACACTAACTTCGCCTGTACTCCGGTGGAGGCATTCGGAGATGGGTTAAGAGTTTCAGCAGCTAAAAGAAGTGTTAGATTGGTTGGTGGTTAGCTTTGGTTTACGCCGAGAGGTATCATTAAGGACCGAGCATCAATAGTACTTTGACTTAGAGATGAGCGGAGTCACTTACGGACACTTTGCTGAACTTTAATACTTCTGCCCACGAGCAAGAGATTGTCGCGGTAGAGGAGCACCAGCATTGTCGAGGCAGTATCTAAGTACTATCGAAGCAGTGTTGTGCGATTGCATTGGACAAGAAGAAGATCAATTGAATCCACTAATTGACATAACTGGATCCTACCCGCTTTCTCTATAATCGTTCTCAACTCTTTATTTTATGTTTTGTTATTTACTTATTTAGTTAGATAAAACAAATCATGTTATCTGTGTTTTTATTTTATTCTCAGGAGCAAGGGAACGAAGGAAGACATATTAAGTATATCAATCCCTATGGAGACGATACACGATATACTTATCATTTTATTACTTGATGACGTGTACACTTGCACTCAAAATAGCGCTTATACCATACCTATTAAGTTTTTGGCGCCGTTGTCGGGGATTGACAACTGAATTTTGTTTTGTTTAATTTTCTAGCTCTTTAATTATTAGTTATCTAACTTTAACTTTAGTTTTATTTTATTTTTGTTTTTATTAATTTTTATTTATTTGGTTTATCACCAGGGCAAATCCGAGTGGACCATTTTACGAGTTGGATCCAGAGATTGAACGTACAAGACATAATCTAAGACGAAATATGTTCCAAACTATGGACATCCAGCTAGAGGACCTGTTGATCATAATGTCCTGCCGCCAGCAATGCAACAATAGCCAATGACGCATCCATTGCCGAGGCATCCAACTATTAGAGATTATCTAGTGGAGGATCTGAACGGACTTAACCCTGGCGTAGTTACCCCGGTGATCGAAGCAACTCACTTTGAGCATAAACCAGTAATGTTCAACATGTTGAACACAATTGGACAGTTTGGTGGGTCTGCTACCGAAGATGCAAGGCAGCATCTTAAATCCTTCATGGAAGTGTGCAACTCTTTTAAAATTCAAGGAATCCATGAGGATATTTTGCGCTTAAAATTGTTCCCTTATTTACTGAGGGATAGGGCGAAGACTTGGTTGAATGGAATCCCACTAGGATTAATCGGATCTTGGGAAGAACTTTTACGAGAATTCATTACGAGGTTCAATCCAACAAATCTTTATGACCACATTCGTAATGAAATTACATCATCCTGGCAAGATGAAGATAGACCGATGTACGAGGCATGGGAACGTTAAAGAGAACTATTAAATAAATGCCCCGTACATTATAACATCCCGATTTTGGGGTTATTAGTTTAGGCCTTAGTCAGGAGAATTCGATTCGGGTCGAATCGAGTTCTCCGATTCATTATTCCAGGGAAATATAAAATAAGAATATTTTTAATTAAGAAAAATAATAATTTTTGAATAGGTTTAAAAATATTAAAATATGTTTCAAAAATTAAAAGAAAGTAATTTGAACTTTATATTGATTTTTAATTATGCTTAATTATGCATAAGTGACCAATTTGTAATTTTTGGAAAAAATGGAGGACTTAATTTGTGATTTTCGAAAATTGTAGTTTTAGTGACTAAATTGAAAAGCAATCTAAACTTAGAATCCTTAGAGGTCCATAAACCCAATTTAATTTTTAATAATGATTTATTCACTAAAATGCTTTTTAATTACTTTAATTAAAGATGATAATCATTTTCTCATAAAACTATCTTTTTTCTCTCATTTTCTCTCCATTTTCCTTTATCTCTTTTCTTCAATTCCTTGCTTATTTTTGCATATTTTTCTATAAATATTACATCATTTTAATCATTTTTTCATTCTTTACAAAATCTAACCATCAACTTTATCAAATCAACACCAATTTGCAAGGAATCAAGAAAGGGAAAACTTCATCTTTTTGGTGAATAGATCTCAAAGGTAATTTTCTGGATTTTAACTCTTTTCTAAAATTCTTTATTGAAATTCCCAAGTATTAGCTTGCTAATCTTTGAATAAAACTTAATTCTAGGTTTTCATTGTTAGATCTAATGATTTTGTGAAGGATTTTGTGAAATCTTTTTAGATCTTATTCAATGATGAAATTAGATGGATTTAATTATGTTAATATGTCAATTAAATGATTAATTGAGTCTTTATTTGATGGCACATTAATTTAATCTCGGAATAAAGCAATCGGTGTTGTTTTAAGGTGTTTTTCGGTTGTTTTAGGGGCTATTTTAGGTGCTTTAATGTTGCTGGAGATATAAGTATGGTTTGGATGTGTTTTTGGTTCATAATTGAGGTGGATAAGATGCTAGAATCATTAGGTTTTGGGTTGTTGATGTTTCGAATACGTTTCGGCTAAGTTTCGGTGTTTCCGGCTAGGTTTTTCGATAGTGTTGTGGAGGTATGATGTGGCTGATGGTTGAGGAATGTTATAATGTTATAATGCTCTGTTTTTAATATTGTAGAAGAGGTACAAGAAGGTGCTTGAGTGCTGGTGCGTTGGCGCGATCATCGTTATATCGGCGAAAGCTCGTTTCGCTTGTCGGTGAGTGTTTTCGGACTTAAAGCGAATCACGTTTGGTACGGTTCTGTTTTGCGGACTATAGAAGAGTGTGAAAACTTTTCATAGTTCAAGAGTAAGTGAATTAAATGTTTTGATATATCAATATGAGTTTCGGTTACATTTGATAAAGGCATTAATGTTGGTAATGCAATGAGATTCTTAGAAATGCATGAACATGATTTGAATTGGTGCATGCATGAGAAATACTTGCTGAAATGCATAGCTTATCTAGAATCCATGATTATGGAAAAGTATGAGAAATGATTTGGAATACAATATGGTTAATTGCCTTATAAATGATGGTGACTTTGAGCATGGCTTTTGGTTCATTTGTTGAACATATTATGCATGCATTATGAGCAGTAAGTTATCATGCACATTTGATTATGATATTGGCTTAGTGATACTAACTTTAGATTCGAATACGAATGACATGTCATTAGGATTATCTTAAGTGCACTATAAACAAAATTGAGAATACAGAAAATTACCTACACGTAACAAGGGTGACTTTGTGTCCAACCGTGCGTGGTAGAGCCGCCTACACGTAACAAGGGTGACTATATGTCCAATCATGCGTGGCAGTGCTATAATGGTGACTTCGTGTCATGTCAATGGTGACTTCGTGTCATGTAAATGGTGACTTGGTGCCATGTCAATGATGACTTCGCGTCATAACAAGACAATGGTCTCTAACAATAGATCTGTGTATTCGGTGAACTCAAGGTTCAAATTAAGTGGTCACTAGAATGTCAATATACATACATGAACTTAAGAAGGACATTGTGCATCATTTATAAATTGTTTTGATAAGGTTTTGTAAACTCAAGGAAGCATTTGGTTTAATGAACATGAGCATGAAATGATAGCATGCATGGTTTTAGTGATGCATTGCAAATCATGGTATCATTATGGTTTTAAATAGATGCATTGATGATCTTGAGTAGAGCTTCCTCACTAAGCATGTTTGCTTAAACTCTCTTTTCATCCTTGCAGAAAAATAAAGGCACTTGGGACTTCGTTCGAGGCAAGGAAACCAAGGGGAAGGATTACTTCAAATTTTATATGTTTTTGGCAAATAAATTAGGGCATGACAATGTGTAAACCCAACCAATGTGAGGAGTGTGAACTTAGACTTTGGTTAATGTTGAAATAAGACCTATGTTGCTTGATTGTTAATTGATGGACTATAGAATTGTTTGGATTGTTGAAGCATGTACTTGCATGATTGTTATGTTTTTAATCACGTTTTAGGAAGCATGTCAATAGTTTGATTGATATCCGTAACGTTGTTAATCATGTGTTATAATTTGTTAATTATGCCTAAGAATTATGCATATAGTTGGAAGTGATTAATGGTTGTGTACTGTATTGTTAGTATTCACTTAGTGAGATAGAACTTTTGGTTCCAGACTCAAAGTTTCAAAACCTTAGTGAAGGTTCCGAAACCTTTGTCAAATAGTTTCGAAATCTTCAGGAAGGTTTCGAAACCTTGCGGGCAATTTCAATTCTAGAAAGTTACTGGACGCGAAGAGTTTCAAAACTTTAAGAGAAGTTTCAAAACCTTTTACAAAAAGTTTCGAAACCTTTGACTACCAAGAATTGATAATTATACTTTAGTCCTGGATATCTTCCTTTGTTTGATTAGTGTACCAATAGACGTTATTTTGAGCTGAAATTTCACATGAATGCATAAAATGGATTTAATTTCAAGAGGGTTAACTTAATTTGAATGAAGTCCTTGTAATTTGGAAGATTTACATTTTGGTCCCTAAATTAGAGAAGCATACAATTGATGATGTTAGAATGATCCGTTTGACTTGAAATTTAATGTGAAGGATACTTGAGTGTTTAATTGAACTTTGATGAAAGGAAATTATACTTTGTTAATAGAATTTAAAATTTTTACGTTTTAGTCCCTAGTTTATTTAAGTGTTTAATCGGATGTTTGTTTATGATTGGTTTATTTCCGTTAATGTCTTGTACGAGACTATGATATGTAGGAATAAGATTATGCATCTAGGAAAGATATAATAAAAAATATAATGATTTTAGGGTTGTTTATCGAATCGGACCTTCGCGGGTTCGGTTTGATATTTCTCGTGTAACCCATTAGTGTCGGTTTCGTCTAGGCTGGGCTAAGGGGGTTACATACATGGTTTTCCCTTATGGACGCAAGTTTCCATGTTCTATAATGCTACCAATGCTTCCACAAAGATGATGCTAGACGCTTCCGCAAATGGGACACTTTTAGATAGAGCACCCGCGGTAGCCATTGAAATTCTGAATAAACTCGCAAGGAACGATTTCTAATTTCCCACATCGAGGCAAGGACGAATGAGACGTCATGCCACAGCTCATGAATTAGACACATCAAGTTCGGTGGCAGCACAATTGGCTTCTCTAACTAAGATGGTTCAGAAAATGCAGAACTAAAGAAGCATACATGAGGTTAAGGCAGTCAACTCATCAGATTATATGCCAGATGAGGAGACCGGCCTATATGTTGGAAATTACAACAGAAATAATCCAATGATGTCCAACAATTATAACCCATCTTAGAAAAGGCATCCGAACTTCTCTTGGAGTAACCCTAACAATGCCTTGAATCCAACTATCCAGGCCCTTGGATTTTAGCATCAGGACCAAAACCTGCCGCGGTAGAACACTTAGCAGCCCATGCCGCAGCAACAGGTACAACAACAACAGTCTCTAAATGCACTAGCTGATTCTCTCACAGCTTTCATGTCAAAGACTGATGCCTACATGATGGAGAATAGCCGCTTCATGAAGCGTACTGATGACTTCATGAACAGAACGAAGATGAGACTGCAGAACCAGGAGGCTGCAATAAAATCCCTAGAAACCCAAGTTGGTCAATTTGCCCAACGCCAAAATACTCGACCTCTTGGAGGTTTACCTAGCAATACTGAAGTTGCTAAGGTATTAGGCCACGAGCAATGTAAAGTACTCACCACCAGAAGTGACCTACAGCTGAAAAATAAAGAGGGGACCTCAACTGAAAGAGTCCAACCAGAATAGCAACTACATGAGGACTCAGAGTCTGAGCAAGACCCTGCCGAAAGCACTACCACGGCCACAGAACCAACAATATCAAAACCTACTACTGAGGCAGTTGCAGAAAAATTCACCGCAGGTATAAAACTCAATATCCAAGGAAACCTGGAGGATATCAGACCACCACCTCCTTTTCTATAGAGGTTAAAAAGCAAAAGCAGGACCACCAATTTCAGAAGTTCCTAGACATCTTGAAACAGGTCCATATTAACTTGTCCCTAGTTGAGGCGATTGAACAAATGCCCAACTATGCCAAATTTTAAAGGACATAGTATCCAAACGACGAAGGCTAGGAGAATTTGGAATAGTGGTAGCTACTGAAGGCTGCATGGCAATGCTACATAATCGTATGCCACCTAAACTAAAAGATCCTGGCTGCTTCACAATTCCCTGTGCGATTGGAGATGGTTATAAAGGAAAGACCCTATGCAACTTGGGAGCAAGCATCAACTTAATGCCCAAATCAGTTTTTCAGAAACTCAGAATTGGACGGTCGAAACCAACAACAATACTGCTCCAACTTACGGATCGGTGTTACGTGAATCTTGAAGGCAAAATCGAGGACATTCTAGTGAAAGTTGACAAGTTCATCTTCCTTGTCGACTTTCTTATCCTTAACTGTGAAGCTGACGACAATGCACCGATCATATCGAGTCGACCTTTCCTTGCTACTGGACGCACTATCATTGATGTGGAGAATGGTGAACTCACAATGCGAATAAATGATCAACAAATCAAGTTGAACGCCTTCCACAACCTGCCAAATTCGGACGCTCTAGCCGAATGTAAGGCTCTCCATACGCCTAATAAGGGTACTAAAATATCTTGCCTGGACAGCACGCTCGAAAAACTATTTGGTAAAAGAATAAAACCCAAAGGAAAAGCCAAATGCGCCGAAGGGACTTTCCAACTCATGCAGACAGAGACGGGCCAGAAAGAGATAGCGAAGATGGGAGGTGCATTCACATGCACTCCACAAGTAACCTAATCTCTTCCCTTCACCTTTTATTATATTAGGATTAGTATATATAGTATTATTTTCAGCATTTGTTATTTTTAAGTATTTTGTTATTTTCAGTACTTTATTATTTTACTTCATGATCAGTAATTTTTATCTCTAGTATTTTAGATTCAGTGATTTAATTTTTTTAATAAAGTGATGAATGCATGAAAATTTTGCCACAGCAGGAAGTCTGCTGCCGCTGCAGCACTGTGTCAGAGCCGCAAAATTACCAACGGGTAGAAACAGTGTAATGGCTATCTACCGAGAAATTCGCCGCGGTAGTAACTATGCATCCACGTAGTAAATGCCTAACGGCTAGTATTTTAAAAGCCATATTTTTATAGTCTATATAAACAGATTCACTACTGTGCATTATTTACTTTGCATTCTTATTATCCTTACTTACTTTTACAATCTTATTCTCACTACATCTTGAATTTCTCAAAACTCTCTGAATTCCTACCAACATTCTTTCCGTTTATCTTTGAATATCTCATCAATATCCATGGCAGTATATAGACGATTTGCTAACGGCAACGTAGTAGAACGCTTTCAAAGATCTTTTGTTGTACGACAATTATAGGAGGAATAAGGATTCCGGCACACGACCAACAAAAACTACGGCATCGACCAATTCTTGTTCAACAGAATCGAAGACCAGGATTGGGAAAAATTCTGCCTCTATCCTCCCATAGCGAATGCAACAATTGTGAGAGAATTTTACACACACTGCCCGAACAAGGATACGATATTCGTCTACTATCGAGGCAAGCCAGTGAAACTCGATGCCGAGGCAATCAACGATACTACAGCGTGATCGCCATATGCGATGAGCATGGTGAATTTGCAGCAAATATCGAAGAATATGAGGCTATCAAGGACGACCTCTGCTACGACAACACTCTATGGGAAACCGGTGCCCATAGAGGTTGTGTAACAAGGCTCATCCTTAAATCCGAAACAAAGCTATGGTGCACGTTTTTCAAACGATATCTCATGCCGACTTCTCATAATAGCATAGTTGACAAAGAAAGATTGTTGCTCATTCATTCTATCATCAACAAAAGAACGATCAATGTTGCAGAGATAATTCTTCAAGAGATATATGACTGCAGTAAGAAAGAACGAGGTCCATTATATTTCCCTAGTTTACTCTCTACTTTATGCATTGCTGCAGGTGTCCCGATAGAAGCAACCGACGAATACACATCACAAAGGCAAGGCTGGACGAAAGAATTCTGCCACAGAGTGATACAGATCATCCAAGCAGACCCAGTGCAGGAAACACCTCACGACTGACTTCCCTGCCGGAGGGCAGTATTCAACAGAAGTACCTGACAATGCCCAAGCCTTTGCCGCAACAAACACATACCAGGAGATTTTGCAGAGAATATCAGCCATAGACCTCAGACAACAACGCTATATGGAATATCAGAAAGATTTCAACAACACCCTTGCAAATATGCTAACTCAGCACTTCCCCACCCATGGGATGCAGTTTCCAGATTTTTCTCCCAATATTTTTGTCACGGCAGCACCATACACAGAAACAACACCTGCTACAGGGTCTAGACCGTCCTTTGCTGCTAGGCCACAACAACAGTTTCACACTATCGGACCATCCAGACCTACAAGCACGGCTGCCACATCATCAGCAGCAGGCGACCATCAAAGAGGAGAGCTGTCTTCAACTCTCCACAACAAAATCCTATCCCCATCGGCAGTTTTTCTGAAGACAGTCTGTCGAGGCAGATCGATGAGTATGCCCATGAAAGCTCATCATATAAACACGAGATGATGCCAACTGCAGAGTTTGAGGGAGAAACAGAAGTAATACATACAGATGATGAAGATGATAGAGATGAAGTTACAACCCCACTACAGGAACAAACGCCCAGCAGAGTATAGCTACCCCGGCAGGCAAAAACACAATAGTAACCTAGACAAGGATCAAGAATAAAAGCATCAGCAGAAATACCCAGGAGGGCAGCTATGTCCATCAACTCTTCTGAATCACAATCAGACTCTATTTAAATCTTGATGCTTTATTATTCTTGTTTTCTTTTGCTGTGTGTTTTATATTTTGAGCATTGAGGATAATGCTCGGTTTGAGATTGGGGGAGATTGAAGGTGCAGAAGCACTGCCGAGGTTATCCAATGCCGCGGAAATACCATAAAAGAGAGTAAATTTTTTTCAAAAGTTTTTTTATATTCTCTTTTCTTGAATTTAAATTTGTAATCTTGTACTGCCTTATGTCAGCTTTGCTTTAGTTTACTCCTTTAAGGCTATAGAAATTTTTCTCCTTACCATGGCCAAGTACTGTTTTGAAGGGATAACCATAGGATACTCATGGAATAAAACTTAGAAGTTTGATTTAGGGTTAGACAAAATAATAAACACTTTTTGGACTTGTTTGATTTAGGAGTTCTTTTAATAAACTTAGGTGATAAAGACTTAGAACTTGTTGGAAAGATAACTAGAGGTGTCTATCACCGGCTCTAGTTTTGCTCTCCTTCGTACTAGAGATGCCCGAAATTGGCTCTAGTTTGCTAAATAGGTGTTACAAAAGAAAAAAGAATAAATAAGAAAAAGAAGAAAATCGAAAACACATATCTTGAGGTGCCGGAAATTGGCTTAAGACTTGTTGTTTTAAGGAGATAGCTAATCCAAGATTCTACTTGTCTTGAACTTAAAGTTTATCTAAGAAAGTCTTGAATCAGTCTTGTCCATTAAACGCACACACTCACCTAGCCCTAGAGTTTGTTTCTTAGTAGAAGTCCTTGGGTAAACTAGTGGCTAAAACGGAGAGATAGACATGACCATGGTGGGGAGAATAGATGGAAGAGTAAGACCAAAGGGGAGTAAGGTTTAGCAATTTAATGTTTGACCTTGCTTGAGGACAAACAATAGTTCGAGTTTGGGGGTATTTGATGAGTGCCTAAAAGGCAGTAATTTACTACCCTTCTTATGATACTTTATACACCTATTATACACCCACTTTAACCGAATCATATACTCTTTGCTCAAATATTGGATATTCTGTTTTCACCACATACAAAGTTGATATTTATAGAGAATGCAGATATTATTACAATTTCTGTACATGCAGAAATATCCAGAGCCGAAGCGGCAGAAAAGCTATGTAGAGGCCGAGGTAGAAGACCGGCCGCGGTAGAATCCAGTGTGGCAACACCAACAATGGAGACGCATTAGAGGATAAAAATATGGAGAATATTCTAGAAGACACAGCGTATCAATTGGATCAGGCTAGCATGCTTAAAGCCCAATTCAAAGACCAAGCGGGAAACCCTTTCTAGAAGGCGGCAAACTTGGAAATATCAGAATCCATTAAGAAGACTTGTTCCCTACTCTAAGTTGAAGTCTATTTAGGAAAGATTTGCCCTAGGTTAAGACTATAAATATACTAGCCGACCACATTGTCTAGGGAGAGCCGATTTGTAGAGAAAACCCTTCCTCCCTAAGAATTGTACTTCCACGATAACATGTTCTAAATTTCCTAGGGATAGGTAAAGGTTGTTGATATTAGTGAGAGGAGATTGATTCTTGTATTCTTGTTCTTATGCAATAAAATCAGAGGTTGCTTATCCTATTGCCATTCCTTGTTCTTGTATCCAAGCCTGAGAGGGAAGTTTACAAGTAATCTATTTATCTAGCATCGAGAGGTTTAGATTCACGAAAGGGATAAGTACGGCGTCGGCGATACTAACTCAGCCTATACTCCGGTGGAGGTATTCGGAGATGGGTTAAGAGTTTCAACAGCTGAAAGAAGTGTTGGATTGGTTGGTGGTTAGCTTTGGTTTACGCTGAGAGGTATCGTCAAGGACCGAGCATCAACAATACTTTGACTCAGAGATGAGCAGAGTCACTTACGGACACTTTGCTGAACTTTGATACTTCTGCCCACGAGTAAGAGATTACCGCGGCAGAGGAGCATCAACATTGCCGAGGCAGTATCTACAGTACTATCGAAGCAGTGTTGTGCGATTGTATTGGACAAGAAGAAGATCAATTGAATCCACTAATTGACATAACTGGATCCTACCCGCTTTCTCTATAATCGTTCTCAACTCTTTATTTTATGTTTTGTTATTTACTTATTTAGTTAGATAAAACAAATCACCATATCTGTGTTTTTATTTTATTCTCAGGAGCAAGGGAACGAAGGAAGACATATTAAGTATACCAATCCCTATGGAGACGATACACGATATACTTATCATTTTATTACTTGACGACGTGTACACTTAGCGCTTATACCATGCCTATCAGCAACTCTTCTCAAAGTACAAATCTATCCAGTTCTAGTCGACCTCCAACATTTAAAAAGTCTAAGATTTTCAGGTGATTTGTTTTAAAATTTTCTTTAAGTTCATCTATTATTCTTTTTTAATTTTTTAAAAATTTTTACAAACTTATTATTTGTTATGTATTAATTGTTAATGCCCTTTATTGTTAGAACATTGATGCAAATTTAACTGCATCAAGGAGTAAAAAATCTGATGTGGACTCATATATTAATCTTCCCCTGATCCCTCATTCTGAAGATAGCCAATTTGATATTTTGGAGCATTAGAAAGCGCAAGCTATTTCTTTTCATGTTCTTGCGCAGATGGCAAGAGATGTTTTAGCCATTCCAATCACTTCTGTTGCTTCTGAATCTTCCTTCAGTATGGGAGGGAGAATTTTGAACAAGTTGGGTCTAAACTTTTACTCAAAAACATTGAAATTTTTGTAACAACCCGTAATTGGTTGTGTGGTTTTGAACTGGAGGAAAAGGATGAAGATTATCTTACTGTTGTGCAAGACTCTTCAATTATAAGTATTCCTGAAGATTGAAATCAAGTTAAAGGTAAATCCTTAAATTTTTTAATGTTTTTTCCTTATCAATATTTATTAATTTATAATTTTATTTCTTTTTTACTCTATTTTAGGTTTTCTTCGTAGCTGAATGGTACTGTGTGAAAGCCTTTGGGGAGCTGAAAAAAGGTATTCTATTTTAATGCTTGTGATTTTATCTTACTGTTAATTTTTTATGCTTATAATACTTATGATATGACTTATGTTATGACTTATTATGCTTATATTTATGATATTCTTACTGTTAATTGTATGATGCTTATGAATGATACTGTGTGAAAGCCTTTGTGCAAGTCTTTGTGGAGCTTAATGATCCTTATGCTATGACTTATGTTTAGATGTTTATGGTTTAGGGTATATTATGCTTATGATGCTTATGATATGACTTATGATTTTATCTTTCTATTAATTGTATGCTTTAGGGTAACTTCCTTATATTATGACTTATGTTTAGATGCTTACTGTTAATTGTATGCTTATGATATTATGCTTATGATGTTTATGATATTATGCTTATTGTTAATTTTTTTTTGTATGTTATGAGTTGTGACTTATAACATAGGATTATTATTTCTATGGTTGATTGCTCTCTGCTGCTGGTTGGTGATTAGATTAATGTTGTTGATTTCTCACAACTTCTGATTTTTTTATCTAATTAGTTGCCCTTGGTTATTTTATGTTGGTTTCTTAGGTAAAAAGTTACCCATAATTAACCTTGTTGGTTGCGTTTAGATTTCTTAGTGCTCGACAATGATAATTCTGGTAACAAAGTATTTGAATATAGTATTGTAAAACTTTTGCTATAAGATCTGAGAGCTCACATTTTATAATTCAAATTTTTGCTATAAAATTTTTTATATTCATTTGTAATTATTATTAAGTTTCTTTTGTAAGTTATACATTATTGAATAATACAACAATTATATTTCATAATTTACAGTGTAATTTAAATCTATTTTCTGAAGTGTGATCTTAATTTTTTGGATTTCAATTGCTTAAAAAGATGGTATAATCTTTGTTATAGTAAATTAAAATCATATCTGATTGATATTGAGTATTCAAATTCAAACATAAATTATTTTGACTTAAATTATATGTAAATTTTATTAAGTATTAAGTTGGACTTGAATAATTTTTACCAAATTATTAATTTGATTATACATATGACTTAAAATATGTCAAATTTTATAAAGTTTATTAATTTTGTTGTATTAAAGTTTATTAAAATTTTGTAACTGTGTTTATAATAAGATCATTATAAATATTATATAAGCGTGTTATATGTACAATATAAATATTTGTAATGAAATTAAACTATAAATTATTAATTAAAAATTAATAAACACAAATTGTATAAATATTATGTCTATATTAAAATTATAATATAAGTATGTTATATAAAATATTTATATAAATATTTATATGTATAATATTAATATTTTATATTTGTTTTAAAAGTATAATATATGTAATTAACTAATTAAGTATGTTATATAACTTATTTATATAAATGTTATATTGATCTTAGTTCAAGTTAATAACAAGCCATGTCATTTATCAGGTCGGGTTTAAAACATGTCAGGTAAAATCAGGTCTCGGGTCAATTTAGTCGGATAATATTGGTTATCTACGATGTTAGACTCGGGTTCGAGTTTGTTTTAGTCGGATACAGGTCAGATTTAAGGTCTATAGTAACAGGTTGAAATTGGGTTTAGGTCAATCTCGGTCGGATACGATTCGGGTTCCGTTATTACAGTAATAGGTCTAACTCGGGTTAGGGTCAGCAATAGTCGGATACAGATCAGGTTCAGGTCATTATATCCTCAGGTCAAATCATGTTCTAACCGAACATGTTTCAGACTAGTGTCACGTCCCTAGATTTTCACACCCGTAGAACTCGGCAACTCTATCCAGAACGTGCGGCCTTAGGCTTTATAACTCTAGACAAACGCCTAAGTAAGCCTTTTCACCCTTCACGGAAGATCAAACTTCCCAAGCACCGACAAACGCAAAGCGTTCTATGCGGAAGCGAATCAAACGAGATGAGCTAGGAAGAACTCTTCAAGAACGCTCAAGAACGTTCAAGAACACTAAAGAACAAAGAAAGAAACACACTTGGAGATTTAGAGAAAATGCCTTTATTCCTTGGAAACTTGGAATACTCTGATACACACTGATACCTTAAATGAGGTGGGGAAGGCCTCTATTTATAGTTGAACTCCCCTCGATCCTACGGTCTATACAATTTTACACCGACGGCTATGATACAACCTTATCCATTTACAAAGCATAATTCTGGGAATATTCCCACCTAACTATGGAAAGAATCTTCTGTGTTCACACAAAGTGTTCACACACCTTGAATGGATAAGTCTCTCCCTGGATCGGGCCAACGTTGGTGGTCTTCGCAAGCCCAGCATTGCTCTTGGAATTACTTGGGCAGGCCATATCACACCATGTGATGCCAATGTCTTGGACCCCAAACAACGGCCCGTGACATTCTCCCCCACCAAACTTGGCGACGCCCTCGTCGCGCCACTCGGACAACACTGAGTTCGATCCTGGGGCTTCTCGCGTACCTTGGCTTGCTTCTGTCTCGGAGTCTGGCTTGAGTGTCCCCCCATAAGAACCGCTCTCCCCATAAAGAGCACCGGACTCTGATTCAGTTGTCCCCCCATAAGGACTGCTCGCTTCGGCTCGCACCGTCTAGTAAAATCAACCGTACCAAGCACATCTTGATCACTATCCCCGTGTTCAAGAGGTACTTCACTCATTGACCCAGCATTTTCTCTCTCCGACAAGACTTCTTCCCTAAAGCTTGACGCCCCATTGCTCTGCGGCAATGCTACACCCATCGACACTTCGGTCCCCTTGAAGTTCGATGCATCGGCCATCTTGTCCACGGATGGCTCCTCGACGGCATCCACACCAACAGGCTCAGGCAACACATGCCTCACCAAGGAAATGTCCCCAACAGTCGCCTTTTCCACGATGACTCCTCGGCTTGGAGCATCCTCGACACGCTGAATAGCTGTCAACTTCTTGATCCCTTGCCCGACGTCTCGTCGTACGGGTACAACACATCGTTGTCTCGGATCCAAGATACACACGACGTTGGCACACGGAATGATGATCGCTTCTACACGGTCAAGGAAGTTAAGTCCCAAAATAAAATCAAAGTCATCAATATCGATTACCTTGAAGTTTTCCTTCGACTTCCAATCACCAATTTGCAACTCAACTTTCCGCACAGTCCCTATCACAGGAGCTTCCTTGGCATTCACAGTCTTGATCTTGTCTGTTGAATCCACAACTTTCAGACCAAGCTCTACTGCAGCCTTCTTAGACATGAACAGATCACTTGCCCCGGTATCCACCAAAGCACTCTTCGATCGTCCCGCCACATTGATGTCGACAAACATCAACCCATTCTGCTTCTTGCCATTCTTCTTGGCAGAACTCAGAATCATCGAGCCAAGCTTCGCAGCCTCATCACTCTCGGGCTCGTCCACCTTGGACTGCTTAACTCGACCAGGGCACTCTCGCGCTCTATGCGGCCCCTTGCACCGGTAACACTTGCGCCCCGTTACCTTCGGCTTATCACCTCTGACACTGGCGATTGCACCAAGTCTACTCGCTGGTTCACCATCTGAGTCGTTGTCCTGACGGACTATGGCATCGAGGCGGCTCCTCTTGTTCGGACACTCCTTCACCATGTGAGGTCCTTTACAATGGTGGCACCTTACGGTTCCTCGATCCTTCTGCTCATTTGGCTTGTCGTACCGATTGGACTTGGGGGATGGCTTTCCCTCGACGCTCTTTTCTTTGGGTTCGTCCTCATCTTCCCTATCACTGCCCTTGCCATGGGGCTTGGAAGACTCGTTTTGTATCTCAAACTCCGCAATCGATTCAGCAGCGGTCATCGCTTCTGAAAGATCCTTAACGCCCATTCTCTTCAGCTCCATTCTTGCCCAACGCTGAAGACCAGCTTTGAAGAGATACAAACCCTCCGATTTACTCAAGTCTTTGATCTGCAACTTGAGCTCGGTAAACCTTTTGACGTAATCCCGGATTGAGTCGTCATGCTTCAATTGATAAAGCCCATCTCGAGCTTCCTCGTTGGCATTCTTTGGATAAAAATGCTCCTTAAGCTCAGACTGGAAATCTTTCCATGTCCCGATTGGAATGTCGTCATCCGACTCAGAACATTTGTTTCGCCACCACAATAAGGCAACATCAGTCAAATAGACTACAGCAGTGTTTACCTTCTCGGTATCATCAGTGATACTCATTCCCCGGAAGTATTGCTCCATGCACCATATGAAGTTCTCGACATCTTTCGCCGACCTGGTTCCACTGAACTCTTTGGGTTTTAGGATGTCCTTCACTGGCTTAGGTGTCGTTGTCGAATTCAACACACCGTTCCGCATAGCAACCTGATATACCAGCACTTCCGCCTTGAGTCCCAACATTTCCTCCCTCAATGCCTCAAACTTGGCTTCGAGAGCATCTCTCTTTTCCTCCAACTTATCACCTTGGTCATCCAGTTCCTCGAGGCGTGTGTCCACCACGTCGAGTCTCTCTACGGCATCCTTCACGGATCCTTCCATCCTGGTGACCTTGTCCTCAAGTGCAGACAACTTGTCCCTTGAGTTAGCTCGGCTTTCTTTGTTAGCCTGGGTTTCCACACCCTTCTGGCTTGCAGTAGCAACAGTCTCCCTCTTTGGTGCCATCTCAAAATCGATGCTTTCGTACCTCGAACGGCTAGAACGTTGCTCAAACAAGGCTCTGATACCACTTGTCACGTCCCTAGATTTTCACACCCGTAGAACTCGGCAACTCTATCCAGAACGTGCGGCCTTAGGCTTTATAACTCTAGACAAACGCCTAAGTAAGCCTTTTCACCCTTCACGGAAGATCAAACTTCCCAAGCACCGACAAACGCAAAGCGTTCTATGCGGAAGCGAATCAAACGAGATGAGCTAGGAAGAACTCTTCAAGAACGCTCAAGAACGTTCAAGAACACTAAAGAACAAAGAAAGAAACACACTTGGAGATTTAGAGAAAATGCCTTTATTCCTTGGAAACTTGGAATACTCTGATACACACTGATACCTCAAATGAGGTGGGGAAGGCCTCTATTTATAGTTGAACTCCCCTCGATCCTACGGTCTATACAATTTTACACCGACGGCTATGATACAACCTTATCCATTTACAAAGCATAATTCTGGGAATATTCCCACCTAACTATGGAAAGAATCTTCTGTGTTCACACAAAGTGTTCACACACCTTGAATGGATAAGTCTCTCCCTGGATCGGGCCAACGTTGGTGGTCTTCGCAAGCCCAGCATTGCTCTTGGAATTACTTGGGCAGGCCATATCACACCATGTGATGCCAATGTCTTGGACCCCAAACAACGGCCCGTGACACTAGTTTCTAAGTCGGGTCAGCTTTTTACATCTCTACGCTCATAATGTGTGAAATTAAAATGTTTATATTTGATTCTGACCTTTATTTTCTACCGTTCGTGCAATCAATCCGGTAAGGTAACGTTTCTCTAACTTTTCTTTGATCTAGACTTTTGCGGTCGTCCAAGCCGTTACTAGTGGATGCCGCCTCACCAACAGTCTCCTCCTTCACCGACAGTAATCACGACTGCCTATGTGCAGTGACCACCGTCAATTTATGATTTCCTTCAATTTTTTAATTTCTAAACTCTAACCATCAATTTAACCTTAATTTTCTAATGACAAAATTTTAAATTCTTAATTTTCAAATTAGGTATGTTAATTCCCAAATTAGAACATCAATTCTGGTAATAAAACCGTTACATCCTGGTTTTGGGATTAGAAGTTATTAGACTCTAAACTAAGATTAGTTTTGGGTTAATTTTAATTAAAGAGATGATTTTTAAAAAAGTTCAAAGTATTTATAAAAACAATGTGAAAATGAGTTTAGTAAAACAATGTTATTAGACTCTAAACTAGGACTTATTCTTTTAATTTTCTATCTTTTGATAGTTAAAATCATTTTTTATCAAGTCTTGAAGAATCTCTATTTTTTAAGATTTGATGAGAAAAGTAAGGATTTTGTTGAAATTTTGAACGGGTTTAGTAAAACAAAGGTTAAGGATGCTTTTGAACTCTTTAATGAAGTTAAAACATATTAGGAAAATGGTTTGATCTTAGCAAACCTGAAAACTAGTCTTAGAGAGGTTTTTTAGAGTTGTTGTGATTGAGTTTTTAGTTGAGTTTTGTTGAAAATAAAGGGCTGGAGGTAAATAGAACCTTGGTAGGTATTTTTAGAATGTTAAAGGATGGATTTTGAGTAGTTAAATGAGGTAGATGATTGAATTCTCGAAGTGGCTACATTAGGCAATTTTTGAAAATAGAAAATGAGTGTTTTGAGGTGTTTTAGTGTAGAAATGAAGGGCTGATGGTTATACTATATATGAGTGATGTTTTGGACAAGTTCTGAAGTGTTTTAGGTGTTTAAATTAAAGGGTAATGGTTGTATTTTGCTTAAGTACGAAAATGAGAATATTTGGGATGAATTTAACTTTGAATTGTTGAGAAAATATTGTGGATTTGTGAGCTGATGAAAAACAATGAATTTTTGGTTGATTATGAGGTTAATACTTTAATTTTGGTTTGTTTGAAGCAGCACAATTGGTTCCGGAAGATTCGAGTGTAATTCCGGAAGGTTCAAAGCTCGATTTGGCTACCGTTAGAGTTGTGTGGTGACTGGAAAAATATTTTGAACTTGGTTTTGGTTCAACGAAGTTTTGGGGAGTTTGGGTTAGGCTTGATAAGCTAATCCATGTAGTGAGAATAATGTTGATTCATGTTTTGAAGTTATGGTTATGTGGATATTATCTTTGATATTGTTAGAACTCTTTTATGTATGAATTCTATGTCTTGTTGCTTGAGCATGATTCGAATGGATGTGTATTGATGCATGCAATAAAAGCACAATTGAGTGCAAGTGTACACGTAGTCAAGTAATAATGTGATAAGTATATCGTGTATCGTCTCTACAGGAATTTGTATACTTAATATGTCTTTCCTTGTTCCCTTGCTCTTGAAAGATAAAGTAAAAACACAGATAAGTGGGTTTGTTTAACTAAATAAATAATTAAATAACAAAACATAAAATAAAAGGTTAAGAACGATATAGAGAAAATGGGTAGGATCCAGCTGCGCCTATTAGTGGATTCGATTGATCTTCTCCTTGTCCAATGCAATTACACAACACGGCTTCGACAGTACTGCAGATACGGCCTCGGCAGCATTAGTGTTCTCTACCGCGACAATCTCTTACTCTTGGGCAGATGCATCAAAGTTCAGCAAAGTGTCCGTAGTTGACTCCACTTATCTCTAAGTCAGAGAGCTATTGATGACTGGTCCTTGATGATACCTCTCAGCGTAAATCAACAATAATCACCAACCAATCCAACACTTTTTTTAGCTGCTGAAACTCTTAACCTATCTCTAGGCCGAGTTAGTGTCTATAACACCGTACTTATCTTTTTTATGAATCTACACCTCTCGATGTTAGATAAATATATTACTTACAAACTTCTCTCTCGAGCTTGAATGCAAGAACATAGAATGGCAATAGGATAAGCAAACTTTGATATTATTATTGCATTTGAACAAAGAAACAAGAAACAATCTCCTGTCACTAATATCTACAACCTTCAACTATCCCTAAGAAATTTAGAACATAATATGGTTAGGTACAATTCTTAGAGAGAAGGGTTTCTCTAAAAATCGGCTCCCTAAACAATATGGTCGGCTAGGCTATATATAGTCTTAACCTAGGGCAAACCTTTCCTAAATAGACTCTAACTTAGAGTAGGGAACAAATCTTCTTCATGAGATTTGATATTTCCAAGTTTGCCGCCTTCTAGAAGGATTTTCTCGTTTGGTCTTTGACTTGGGCTTTTGGTGTGCTAGCCTAGTCCAATTGGTGCGCTACATCTTCCAAAATGTTCTTTATATTTTTATCTCTCATTACACCTACAATATTGATGCTGCCACTCTAGATGTTGTCGCAGCTTTGTTTTCTGCCTCGACCTCAACACTGTTTCACTGTCGCTTCGGCCCTGGATATTCCTACATGTACAGAATATGTAATAATATCTACATTCTCTATAAATATTAACTTTGTAAGTAGTGATAATGGAATATCCAATATTATGCAAAGAGTCTATATTTCAGTTCAAGTTGGTGTATAATAGATGCATAAAATACCATGAGAAGGTTAGTAAATAACTGCCTTTTAGGCACTCATCAAATACCCCCAAACTCGAACTATTGCTTGTCCTCAAGCAATGCAAGACATAAAATTGCCGAACCTTACTCCCCTTTGGTCTTACTTTTCCATCTATTCTCCCCACCATGGTCATGTCTATCTCTCCGTTTCAGCCACTAGTTTACCTAAAGACTTATACTACGAAACAAGCTCTAATGCTAGATGAGTGTGTGCGTTTTATGGACAAGGTTGATTCAAGGCTTTCTTAGATAAACTCTAAGTTCAAGACAAATAGACTTTGGATTAAAGCTATCTCCTTAAAACAACAAGTCATGAGCCAATTTCGAGCACCTCCAGATATGCATTTTCTATTTTCTTATTTTTCTTCTTTTTTTCTTTTTAGCCAGCTAATTAGCATACTAGAACCAGTTTCGGGCACCTCTAGCATGAAGGAGATCAATACTAGAGCCAATGA
Source organism: Abelmoschus esculentus (assembly GCA_035048815.1). Taxonomy (NCBI): domain Eukaryota; kingdom Viridiplantae; phylum Streptophyta; class Magnoliopsida; order Malvales; family Malvaceae; genus Abelmoschus; species Abelmoschus esculentus. The sequence continues at coordinate 15,455,588 of JAUCBN010000008.1, read as the reverse complement.
TAGGAACCTCTAGTTAATTTTCCAAAAGGTTCTAAGTCTTTATCACCTAAGTTTATTTAAAGAACTTCTAAATCAAACAAGTCCAAGAAGTGTCTATTTTTTTCTAACCCTAAAGCATGCTTCTAAGTTTTATTCCATGAGTATCCTATGGTTATCCCTTAAAAACAGAACTTGGCGATGGTTAGGAGAAAGATTTCTATAGCCTTAAAGGAGTAAACTAAAGCAAAGCTGATTAGAGCAATGCAAGATTATAAACAATAATTCAATAAAAGAGAATATTGCAAAAAAATTCAGAAAATTTTACTCCCTTTTCATGGTAATGCCGCGACAGTGAGTGGCCTCGACAGTGCTTCTGCACCTATAACACCCCCAAACACAAACCGAGCATTGTCCTTAATGCACAAAATATAAAGCAAACAACAATTGCAATAAGGAAATATACAAAAGCAATAAATGAAATCATTTATAATGACTCCGAGGAGCTGCATGTATAGAGCATTCTCCTAGGCCTTGTTTGTAACGACCCGAATTTCCCGTATCCAAGTGTCGGGTTAACCCATTCTGTTGGGCCTCGGGTTTGGGCTCGGGTTTGTATGGTTTTGGGCTTGTTGGGCCCTTGGTTTGTTGGACTTGTGAGTTATAGGTGAGGGCACTTTGGTAAATGTCTTTTTAGATGACAAAGAAGGGTGTATGGGAGTTAATTTCTCCTGTAGAGTGAGCTCATCTCCCCCTTTTTCTTCATCATCTTCATCTTTGTAGCAAGGTAAGGGAGAACAAAAAGGTGAGGTTTTTATCAGTTTGGTGAAGGATCTCGTTTTTGGCTAGGAAGGAAGGTTGTAGAGCTTCCAAGTATCTACAAAACAAGTTAGGGATGAGATAGTTTAGTGGAGAGAAGGGTTTTATAGGGTTTTTAGCTTGAGCTCGACAATGAGTTTTTAGGGGCTTAAATCTGTACTATTTTAGTGTTTTAAGCTTCTAAAATCTTCCCCAAAGTGTGCGTAATCCGTTCTTCATCTTTCCCTTGTAGAGAAAGAGGTTTGTGAGTCATCATCTAGCTTTGAAAGGGGAAGAGCTTGAAGAGGTGTAGAGCTTGCATGGGTTGCAGTAGCTTGCTAAGGTTGGTACTCCCAACTCTATCTTCATCATCCATTCATGGTAGAGTGCATAGCGTATATGGAAAATATGTATATGTATTGTCTTGATTGGTTTGCTTGAAATGGGTCATTAATGGTGAAATCCGAATTTATGTGTTAAATGGTTGGAAATTGATATTAAAACATCCTAAACACCCTTAAAAACAGTAGGAAGACTTTAGAATCAATTAGATTAAGTTTGGGGCTGAAAATCTAGAATTTCTAAGTGTAGACCCATCCTTCGTGCAGGGGGTATCGATACTCGGGCTACCAGTATCGATACCCATGAGTATATTTTTGGCTTGTTGTTCAGGGGTATCGAACCTTGTTTCAATACCGAGGGTCTCCAAAAACTTTTTGTATCGATACCTGTATCGAAACGGGTCCTCCCCTTTTTGTTGACTTTTGAAGTTGGTCAATGGTATCGATACTGGTATCGGTACCAATGTGTTCGATACCCTCTTTGGGTGGGTATCGATACAGGGTGTTCCGATACCCTACTTAAGGGTATCGATACCCCTGTGTATTTTGGCTAAATTGAGTAGAATTTAGGGGCTCATTGATCTTAATAAATAAATACTTTAATCTGAAAGCTATAGAATGAATCATCGAAATAAGATTGATAATCATAATCCCGAAAGACTTAAGTATGATAAGGATTAATATGTCTTATTGTGATATATCCTAGGTGGATCGATTGTATGGTTTGATTCGTTTGAGTTGGAAATCCATATATCCATAAGTGTTGCAACACTTTGACGACTATCCCGAGTGTAGGATCCCGATGCTGTGTGGATGCGGGTCTCATTCGACGATACTCGATGTGACATTCCGAGTATGGGATTTGGAGGATCCCGATGCTGTGTGGACACGAGACTCAATCCCGGATGTAGGATCCTGATGATGTGTGGAGGCGGGCCTCGTCCTTGAGTATGGGATCACGATGTTGTGTGGACGCTGACCTCACTAACTTGTATGGTCTGTTAGATTTGTATATGCTGTGTGCGATAATATACATCTCATTTATGCCATGTGATAGGCAAGCATGCTAGACCATCATACCATACATGTGATTTATATGCCATGCTTTACTGCTTTGATATACATGATGTTGGCCGAGTTTGGCGTATCCACTGAGCTTGTGTGGCTCAGTGTTCAGAATCTATTTTCATGCGTAGGTTAGGTGAAGCGGGTTTCATGGTGCACCATCAAGGTTTGGACTTTCAGCATCGACCGAGTTGTCAGAGTACATTTATTAGATATAGTGGGCATAATACTATGTTGAACCCTATTTTAATTTTGTAACTCTGTTATTTTAATTTGGGTCGAATGTTATAAAAGGTCTGTAATAATTTTGGAGCTCTGATCTTTTAAACTATTTTGGACTTATGTTTTATCTCGTTTTGAATTTTATGAATTAAGTTGAATTTGGGTTTAGTTACTTGTTGGACTTCTAAAGAAAATTTTTAAGATACGGGTTTTGGGCCGGAGGCCCAATGTGACATCCGGGTTGGGTGTTACATTTAGTGGTATTAGAGCCCAGGTTGAGTCAGTTCTAGGAGTCCCCGAGGGAGTCTAGTGTGTTATATTGGTGTTAGACTAGTTCTTGCCCACGAGTCGATATAGTACTTTTTTTAAAGCTGAAATTTTGATGGTGTAATCCCATTGTGGTTGTTGTGCAGTGGTTGCTAAGCATGCGTAGTCGCGTGAGAGATCAGGAGGAGAGTCGGGGTTCTCGAGGAGGAGACTCCGACTATGGGTATGAGCCCAATGAGGAGGTGCCATCGGATGACGCAGTTGGTGAGGGGGCCAGCTACTTTGCTCAGTTGAATTATACTCTACGCAGGATAGTGAGAGCTATACCGAGGCCGTCTTCTACGCCTCGTGAGGCACCGATTGAGAGGGTTCGGAGACAGGGAGCTATCGAGTTTTTTGGCACAGGACAGGATAATCCCGTACAAACGGATTAGTGGTTGCACGACACAAGGTGGATCATGAGATAGATGAGGCCTAGGTCAGAGGATAAGCTATCGTGTGTGTTGTCTCTTCTGAAGGGTAACGCGAGAGAGTGGTGGGAGACTGTTGAGCAGGGTTTGTATCCCCATCGTCCTAAGTGGTAGGACTTTATGGAGGAGTTCGAGAGCAAGTATGTGGGCGAGACTCACATCGACACCTTGAGGGAGCGGTTTACCCATCTGGTTCAGGGGAACCGTTTAGTCTTCGCTTATGAGCAGGAGTTCCTTCAGTTGAGCCGGTATGCCCAGATCTTGTTGCTACCGAGAAGATGAGATGCAAGAGGTTCTTGAGAGGTCTGAGGAAGGAGATCCAGACTTCTCTTACTGCTAGACCACCTATGGTGTTTTCTGAGTTAGCTGCCAGTGTTAAGTCCCTTGAGCAAGTTCAGGGTTTGACCTTTGGGTCGTCTGTTGTCCAGGGAGTCTCCGGTGGAGCCAATTAGAGTCGTATAGGTAACTCTCAGTCCCACTCTAGTAGGAGTAGGAACCGTTGGAACCAGAACAGAGGAGCATTGAATTAAAGTTCGAGGTAAGACCAGAGGTCAAAGTTGGTGAGACGTAGGAGACGATCTATGTCTTCTTCTGCTGGGGGTCCCGAGAATTTACAGAGGAGTGTCAGTGTTCAGGTTTGTAATCAGTGTGGCAATGCTAGAGTTTGCTTTCAGTGTGGGTCTTCGAAGCTAGCCATACATTAGGAGGCACCTTTCAGTCCACTGCTAGGGCACTCGCGAGACAGTATGCTGTGAGGGCACAGGAGGACTGTGTTGCTACCGATGTAATTAAGGTACGTTTAGTTTGTTTTTTGTACCTATAGTTGCTCATATGGACTCGGGGTCTACCCACTCATATATCCGTAGTTGGATATCTCAGTAGTGGGGGTTACCAGCGGAGGATCTTAAGATAGGGGTCCGTATGACAAGCCCTTTGGGGTTGGATGTGTTGGTGGATAAGGTGTATCGGAGGTGTTCGATCGAAGTGCAGGGATCTATCTTCCCGGCCGATCTTATGGTCTTGCAGTTTTAGGAGTTCGACGCAATCCTAAGGATGGATGGATTGTTCGAACATGATGTAAGTTTGGGGTGCAGAACTAAGAGTTTGAAGCTCAGAGTGGCAGATGGTTCTAAGCTTGTTGTGAGGGGTGGAAGAAACCCGTGTTTACCAAATGTGGTGTCAGTGTTGATAGCTTAGAGGTTGATCCAGCAGGGGTGTTAGGCTTTCTTAGCTCACATGGTGGATGCGAGTGTTGGCAGCCCAGCTTTAGAGAACTTGAGGACAGTCTGTGAGTATCCCAATGTTTTCCCAGATAAGTTACCTGGTTTGCCTCCCGATCGGGAGTTGGAGTTCTAGATAGAGGTGTTGCCTGGTACGGCACCGGTGTTCATAGCACTATATCGTATGGCACCAGCAGAGATGAGAGAGTTAAAACAACAGATCCAGGAGTTGCTTGAGAGAGGTTTTATCAGATTGAGTGTGTCACCGTGGGGAGCACTGATTTTTTTTTGTTAAGAAGAATGACGGTTCAATGAGGATGTGCATCGACAATCGTCAGCTCAGTAAGGTCACGATCAAGAATCGTTATCCTTTGCCTAGGATCGATGATCTCTTTGATCAGTTGAGGGGTGCCAGTGTGTTTTCTAAGATCGACCCGAGGTCAGGGTACTATCAGTTAAAGGTGGTGGATGAGGATGTCCAAAAGACCGCTTTTAGGATGCGGTACGGACACTATGAGTTTCTAGTGATGCCTTTTGGGCTCACGAATGTACCTGCAGCTTTTATGGACTTGATGAACCGGATCTTTCAGCCATACCTAGATCAGTTTATAGTTGTGTTCATCGATGACATCTTGGTGTATTCACGTTCAGAGAGGGAGCACGATTATCACCTAAGGGTGGTTCTTCAGGTGTTGAGGGATAGGCGTTTGTACGCCAAGTTTAGTAAGTGTAAGTTTTGGTTGTCTGAGGTGGCGTTTCTTGGCCCCATAGTTGCAGCGGATGGAATCCGAGTAGATCCCCAGAAGATACAAGCTGTGGTGGAATGGAAACCATCGAGGAATGTATCGGAACTTTAGCTTTCTTAGACTTGTCGGATACTATAGGAGGTTTGTCAAGGGTTTTTTGATCATAGCGGCACCTTTGACCAAGTTGCTTTAGAAAAGAGTTCCGTTCGTGTGGAACGAGAGAAGACAATAGAGTTTTGAGTAGTTGAAAGCTTATCTGATTGAGGCACCGGTCTTGATGCAACCAGAACTGGGAAAAGATTATGTGGTGTTTAGTGATGCTTCCTTGAATGGGTTAGGTTGTGTGCTCATGCAAAAGGGTAAGGTGGCTGCTTACGCCTCGAGGCAGTTGAAACCCCATTAGAGGAAGTACCCTACACATGATCTTGAGCTTGCAGCAGTTATCTTCGCTTTGAAGATATAGAGGCATTATCTCTATTGGGAGAAATGCTACATCTACACCGACCACAAGAGTTTGAAGTATCTGCTTACCTAGAAAGAGTTGAATCTGAGACAGCGGCGGTGGATAGAGTTGTTAAAGGACTATGACTGTGTCATAGTGTATCATCCGGGCAAGGCGAATATGGTCGTTGATGCTTTTAGTAGGAAGTCCATGTTGGACTTGAGAGCTTTGTTTGCTCGGTTGAGGATGACCGATGACGGAGGTCTTTTGGCTGAGTTGCGTGTAGAGCCCACGCTTGTTCAGGAGATAAAGAGAGCACAAGTGCTAGACGAGGAGTTAGTAGCTCAGTTAGAGGTTGTTCAGAGAGGTGAATCGTCAGACTTTGAAGTACGAGATGGTGGTTTCTTGTACTTTCAGGGTTGGTTGTGTGTTCCCACCTTGGAGGATCTGAGGGATCGTATCTTGGGGGAAGGTCACCGTAGTCCGTTTTCTGTTCATCCGGGTAGTAACAAGATGTACCAGGATCTTCGTCCTTTCTTTTGGTGCTCGTGCATGAAGAGAGATGTGTCAGAGTTTGTGACAAAGTGTTTGGCATGCCAGCAAGTGAAAGCGGAACATCAGATTCGTTCAGGTTTGCTTCAGCCTATCTAGATTCCACAGTGGAAATGGGATCGTGTAACCATGGACTTTATCACCGGGTTATCGATGACGTTGAGGAAACATGATGCTATATGGGTCATAGTTGATCGGTTAACCAAGTCAGCTCACTTATTACCGGTAAGGATGGACTTCAGTTTGGAAAAGTTGGCTCAATTGTACATCAAGGAGATCATGAGGTTGCATGGTGTACCTTCATCGATCATATTGGATAGGGATCTGAGGTCTACAGCGAGGTTGTGGAGGTCTATCCATGAGGCTCTAGACACCAAGTTGCACTTTAGTACAACTTTTCATCCTCAGACCGATGGACAGTCTGAAAGTGTTATCCAGATCTTGGAGGATATGCTTTGGTGTTGTGCGGTGGACTTTGCTCGTAGTTGCGAGGAGTAGTTACCGTTGGTAGAGTTTGCTTACAACAATAGTTATCAGTCTAACATCAGGATGGCTCCTTTTGTGGCCTTGTACGGGCGGAGGTGTAGGACACCTTTATGCTGGATAGAGCTCAATGAGAGAAAGATAGTGGGTTCAGAACTTGTTAAGGAAACTGAGGAGAAAGTTCAAATCATCAAGGAGAGGTTACAAGCAGCTTTTGACAAACAGAAGGCTTATATGGATAAAAAGCGTAAGCACATCGAGTATGAGCTTGGTGAGAAAGTGTTTCTCAAAGTACCTCCATGGAAAGTTATCATTCAATTTGGTCGGAAAGGAAAGTTGAGCCCACGGTATATCGGGCCGTATGAGGTGCTTCAGAGGGTTGGACCGGTAGCTTATCGGCCAGCTTTACCTCCGGAGTTGGCACGTATAGATGATGTGTTCCACGTGTCTATGTTAAGGCATTACCGTTCCGATCCCTCACATGTGGTTCAACTTGAGGAAATCGAAGTCAATACGGATTTGACTTACGAGGAAAGACCCATCGGAATCATGGATAGAAGAGTCAAAGAGCTTAGGAACAAGTGCATACCTTTGGTAAAATTTTTTGCGAGGAACCATGGAATCGAAGAGGCCACGTGGGAGGTGGAGAAGGACATGAGAGCTCAGTACCCTCATCTCTTCTTGACAGGTAAATTTCGAGGACAAAATTTTCTTTAAGGAGGGGAGAGTTGTAACGACCCGGATTTCCCGTATCTAAGTATCAGGTTAACCTGTTGTGTTGGGCCTCGGGTTTGGGCTCGGGTTTGTATGTTTTTGGGCTTGTTGAGCCCATGGCTTGTTGGACTTGTGAGTTGTAGGTGAGGCACTTTGGTAATTGTCTTTTTAGATGACAAAGAGGTGTGTATGGGAGTTAATTTCTCCTACAGAGTGAGCTTATCTCCCCCATTTTTTCATCTTCTTCATCTTTGTAGCAAGGTAAGGGAGAACAAAAAGGTGAGGTTTTTATCGGTTTGGTGAAGGATCTCGTTTTTGGCTAAGAAGGAAGGTTGTAGGGCTTCCAAGGATCTACAAAACAAGTTAGGGATGAGCTAGTTTAATGGAGAGAAGGGTTTTATGGGGTTTTATCTTGAGCTCGGGAATGAGTTTTTAGGGGCTTAAATTTGTACTCTTTTAGTGTTTTAAGCTTCTAAAATCTTCCCTAAAATGTGCGTAATCCGTTCTTCATCTTTCTCTTGTAGAGAAAGAGGTTTGTGAGCCATCATCTAGCTTTGGAAGGGGAAGAGCTTGAAGAGGTGTGGAGCTTGCTTGGGTTGCGGTAGCTTGCTAAGGTTGGTACTCCCAACTCTATCTTCATCATCCATTCATGGTAGAGCGCATAGGATATAGAGAAAATATGTATGTGTGTTGTCTTCCTTGGTTTGCTTGAAATGGGTCATTAATGGTGAAATCCGAATTTATGTGTTAAATGGTTGGAAATTGTTGTTAAAACATCGTAAATACCGTTAAAAATGAGTAGGAAGACTTTAGAATCGATTAGATTAAGTTTGGGGCTGAAAATCTAGAATTTCTAAGTGCAGACCCGTCCTTTGTGTAGGGGGTATCGATACTCGGGCTACCGGTATCGATACCCATGAGTATATTTTTGGCTTGTTGTTCAGGGGTATCGAACCTTGTTTCGATACCGAGGGTGTCCAGAAAATTTTTGTATCGATACTTGTATCGAAACGGGTTCTCCCCTTTTTGTTGACTTTTGAAGTTGGTCAACGGTATCGATACTGGTATCGATACCAATGTGTTCGATACCCTCTTTGGGTGGGCATCGATATAGGGTGTTTTGATACCCTACTTAAGGGTATCAATACCCCTGTGTATTTTGGCTAAGTTGAGTAGAATTTAGGGGCTCAGTGATCTTAATAAATAAATACTTTAATCTGAAGCTATAGAATGAATCATCGAACTAAGATTGATAATCATAACCCCAAAAGACTTAAGTATGATAAGGATTAATATGTCTTGTTGTGATAGATCCTAGGTGGATCGGTTGTGTGGTTTGAGTCCTTTGAGTTGGAAATCTGGATATCCATAAGTGTTGCAATACGTCGAAGGCCATTCGATGTAACATTCCGGATGATAATTTGACGACTATCCCGAGTGTATGATCTCAATGCTGTGTGGACGCGTTCCTCATTTGAAGATACTCGATATGACATTCCGAGTATGGGATTTGGAGGATCCCGTTGCTGTGTGGACGCGGGCCTCAATCCCAGATGTAGAATCCTGATGCTGTGTGGACGCGGGCCTCATCCTGGAGTATGGGATGCCGATGCTATGTGGACGCGGGCCCTACTCGTAGTGTAGGATCCTGATGCTGTGTGGACGCGGGCCTCACTACCTTGTGTGTTTTGTTTGATTTGTATATGCTGTGTGCGATAATATACATCTCATTTATGTCATGTGATAGGAAAGCATGCTAGACCATCATACCATGCATGTGATTTATATGCCATGCTTTACTGCTTTGATATACATGATGTTGGCCGAGTTTGGCGTATCCACTGAGCTTGTGTGGCTCAGCGTTCGATATCTATTTTTGTGTGCAGGTTAGGTGAAGCGGGTTTCGTGGAGCACCATCAAGGTTTAGACTTTCAGCATCGACCGAGTTGTTAGAGTACAATTATTAGATGTAGTGGGCATAGTACTATGTTGAATCCTATTGTAATTTTGTAACTCTGTTATTTTAATTTGGGTCGAATGTTTTAGAAGGTCTATAATAATTTTGGAGCTCCGATCCTTTAAACTATTTTGGACTTATGTTTTATCTTGTTTTGAATTTTATGAATTAAGTTGGATTTGGGTTTAGTTACTTGTTGGACTTTTAAAGAAAATTTTTGAGATACGGGTTTTGGATCGGAGGCCCAATGTGACATCTGGGTTAGGTGTTACATTATTGCTGATGTCTTTCGTCTAGATCCTTGTGCTGGTGATTGTTGTTGTTTGGCCTGCCGATGCGGCTGAACTCGACTGGGCGGTGTGTAGTGCGTTGGTGCAGTAACTTCATCCCCTTCTTCTACTCCGTCCGTATTTTCTGTGTACACGATTTCTGTTCCGCCCCCTACCGTGGCAGTGGGTATTGTTGATTCATGGGACAAACTGTGGTATTCGTCAATCTCGTGAGACAACGTGTCTCTTCTGAGACTGGGCATAAGGATTGGTTCCCTCTGGGAGAGTTAAAAACAGCTCGCCTCTTGGACGACCTTTGACTGGTACATGATACTCTAGTAGACCTGGCCGGTCTGGAAGGTCCGGTAGCATGAAACTACTGATGCGGATGTAGATGGAAAAATGGTTACGGCCCTAGGGCAGTTGTTGTCTCTGTATAAGGGGCGATAGTGATGAATATGTCAGCTGGGAATTCGGAGAATTACGCCCCTTGATGTGGGAAACTTTGTATCATCATGTTGGCTAGAGCTGTGTTGAAGTCGCGTTGGTACTCCATGTAGCATTGTTGGCGAAGGTCCATGGCTACCATCATCTGTATAATTTCTTGGTATGGGTCCGCTGGGGCAGTTGGCTCGGAGGAGGTTGGTGCTTCTGCTGAATACTGCCCTCCGGCAGTGAAGTCTGCAGTAAAGTACTGCGGTGTTACCAGGACAGGTTTTGCATGTGTGATCTGCATAATTCGGTGGCAAAAATCTCTTGTCCATCCCTGCCGAGTTGGCGTATATTCATTCGTGTCTGCAATCAGAACTCCTGCATGCACAAGGCAGAGATTAAACATGGGAACTAAAGCGGTCCACGTTCCTTCTTACCACATTCATGAATTTCGTGAAGAATGATCTCTCCAATGTTGATGCTTCTCTTCTTAATGATAGACTAGATCAGTGCCAGTCTTTTGCGGTCCACTGTGCTGTTATGGGAGGTTGGGATAAGTCGTCTTTTGACAAAAGTACACCACATCATGGCCTCGGGTTTAAGACTCTGCCTTGTTATTGAACCTTTATGGGCACTTGTTTCCCATGAGATGTTACTGTAACAAAGATCATCTTTAATCTTTTCATAGTCTTGAATGGTAATGTCGTCTACGAATTCGGCATGAATATCACGTGTGAGTGTGAGACTATAAAACTCATTGATAACCTTGGCATCAAGTTACATAGGCTTGCCTCGATGGTGGACAAAGAGATTGTCCTTGCTCGGCCCATGTGCGTAAAATTCTCTCACAATGGTGGCGTTTGCCAGTGGAGGCTGTAGGCAGAATGCCTCCCAATCTTGATATTGAATCTTGTTGAACAAGTACGATTCAATGTCGAAATATGCCTCATTGGTTTGTTGAAATCCTTGCTCTTCCCATAATTGCCGAGCAACGAATGAGCGGTTGAATTGGTCAACAATAGTGGCTGGGGTGAATCTTGTATAAGAAGCTATTAATTGTGCATGGAGAATGATTTGAGAAAATTTTTTTTGGAGTAATAGAGAGAGTTCTGAAAATTTCAAGAGATTGAAAAGATAGTGAGAGTAAGATTGTTCAAGAAAGCAAAAGTAGCAAGAATGCAAAGGTAAATATTGCACAGCAATGAAGCTGCTTATATAGGCTATAAAAAAATATAATTGTTAGGAATTAGCCGTTAGGCATTTACTGCCTCGCTAAACAGTTACTGCCGCAGCGGATATCTCGGCAGAGAGTCGTTACACTATTTCTGCCCGTTAGGAATTCTACGGCTCTGACACAGTGCACTGCCGCGGCAACAGACTTCCTGTTGTGACATAATTTTTCTGCATTCTTCGCTTTATTTATTCAAAACTTAAAAACATAAAACATAACAACATATAAAATATAAAATACTGAAAATAACACAATATATAAACTAGTCCTAATATATTAACTAAAATAGAAGGGAAGAGATTATGTTACTTGTGGAGTGCATGTGAATACATCTCCCACTTTGATTATCTCTTTCTGGCTCGTATCTTCTTTTATGTGTTGGCCAGTCCCTTTAGTGCATTTGACTTCTCCTTTGGGCTTTATTCGCTTACCGAATAGTCTACCGAGCGTGCTGCCCAGGCAGGATGTTTTAGTACCCTGGTCTGGTGTATGGAGAGCCTTACATTCTACTGGAGTGTCTGAATTTGTGAGATTGTGGAAGGCGTTCAACTTGTCTTGTTGATCGTTTATCCGTATCGTGAGCTCACCATTTTCCACATCGATGATGGTATGTCCAGTAGCAAGGAAAGGTCGACCTAATATGATCAGTGCATTGTCGTCGGCCTCACAATCAAGGACGAGAAAGTCGACAGGAAATATAAACTTGTCGACCTTAACCAGAATGTCCTCAATTTTGCCTTCAGGATGCACATAGGACCGATACGCAAGTTGGAGCAGTACTGTTGTTGGTTTTGCCCATCCTATTCCCAATTTTTGAAAAACTAATTTCGACATTAGATTAATGCTTGCTCCCAAGTCGTATAGGGCCTTTCCTTTGTAACCATCCTCAATCGCACAAGGGATTGTAAAGCATCCAGGATCCTTTAGCTTAGGCGGCATGCGATTATACAACACGACCATACAACCTTCAGTGGCTGCCACCGTTTCAAATTCCCCTAACCTTCATCGTTTGGATACTATGTCCTTTAAGAACTTGACATAGTTGAACATTTGTTCAATAGCCTCAACTAGTGGCAAGTTGATATGGACTTGCTTTAAGATATCTAGGAATTTCTGAAATTGGTGGTCCTCTTTGTGCTTTTTAAACTCTGGGGGAAAGGAGGTGGTGGTCTGATGGCCTCCAGGTTTCCTTGGATATTGAGTTTAACACCTGGGGTGAACTTATCTGCAGCTGCCTCGGCAGGTTGTTCGGGTACTACTGGTTCTGCTGCCGTGATAGTGCTTTCGGCAGGGTCCTGCTCAGCTTCTGAGTCCTCATGATGTTGCTTTTCTGGTTGGACTCTATCGACTGAGGTCCCTTCTTTATCTTTTAATTGTAGGCCACTTCTTGTTGTAATTACCTTGCATTGCTCTTGCCCTAATACCTTAGCAACCTCAGTATTGCTAGGTAAACCCCCTGGTGGTCGAGTGTTTTGTCGTTGGGCAAATTGACCAACTTGTGTTTCTAAAGATTTGATCGCAGCCTTCTGGTTGTGTAGTCTCATCTCAGTTCGGTTCATGAAGTCATCAGTACGCTTCATGAAGCGGCTATTCTCGGTCATGTATGCATCAGTCTTTGACTTGAAAGCCGTGAGAGAATCTACCAATGCATTTAAAGACTGTTGTTGTTGTACCTGCTGCTGTGGCATGGACTGCTGAGTGTGCTGTTGCGGCAAGTTTTGACTTTGATGCTGGAATCCAAGGGCTTGATTAATTGGATTTATGGCATTGTTGGGGTTACTCCATAAAAAGTTTGGATGCCTTTTTCAAGATGGGATGTAATTATTGGACATCATTGGATTGTTCCTGTTATAGTTTCCAACATATAGGATGGTTTCCTCATCTTGCATGTAATCGGATGAGTTATCTACCTTAACCTCATGTATATTTCTTTGGGCTTGCATATTCTGAAACATCTTGGTCAGAGAAGCCAATTGTGCTGCCACTGAACTAGATGTGTCTAATTCATGGGCTGTGGCATGACGTCTTCTTCCTCCTCGCCTTGATGTGGGAAATTGGAAATCGTGTCTTGCGAGTTTACTCAGAATCTCAATAACCTCCGCAGGTGCTCTATCCAAAAGTGTCCCATTTACGGAAGCATCTACCAGCATCCTTGTGGAGGCATTAGTAGCATTATAAAACATGCAGACATGTGTCCACAAGGGAAAACCATGTAATGAGCATTTGTTTAATAATTCTCTGTAGCGTTCCCATGCCTCATACATCGGTTCATCATCATCCTACCAAAATGATGTGATTTCATTACGGATGCGATCATAGAGATTTGTCGGATTAAACCTCGTAATGAATTCTCGGCAGAGTTCCTCCCAAGATCCTATTGATCCTGCTAGGATGCCATTCAACCAAGTTTTCGCCATATCCCTCATTGAAAAGGGGAACAACTTTAATCGTAAAATATCTTCATTGACTCCTTGGATTGTGAAAGAATTGCACACTTCCATGAAAGATTTAAGATGTTGCCTTGCATCTTCAGTAGCAGACCCACTAAACTGTCCAATTGTGTTCAACATGTTGAACATCATTGGTTTGAGCTCAAAGTGAGTTGCTTCAATTTCTAGGGTGACTACGCTAGGGTTCAGTCCGTTTAGGTCTTCCACCAGATAGTCTCTAATAGTGGGTTGCCTCGGCAATGGTTGCGGCAGTGGCTGCTGCAGCATTGTTGGTGGCAGTACATTATGGTCAACAAGTGGGATTTGTCCTCTTGGTGGATCATCCATGGCTTGAAACAGGCTGCGCCTCAGATGGTGTCCTGTGCATTCGATTTTAGGATCCAATTCGTACAATGGACCACTTGGATTTGCCCTGGTCATATACCAAATAAATCAAAGTTAATAAAAAATAATTACAATTAAAGTTAGATAAAGAATGGTTAAAGAGCAAGAAAATAAAGAAAATAAAATTTAGTTGCCAATTTCTCAAAAACGGTGCCAAAAACTTGATGCGTGCAATAAAAGCATAATTGAGTGCAAGTGTACACATCGTCAAGTAATAAAGTAAAAATACAGATAAGTGGGTTTATTTAACCAACTAAATAATTAAATAACAAAACATAAAATAAAAAGGTTGAGAATGATATAGAGAAAGTGGGTAGGATCCAGCTTCGTCAATTAGTGGATTCGATTGATCTTCTCCTTGTCCAATGTAATTACACAACACTGCTTCGACAGTACTGCAGATACAGCCTCGGGAGCATTAGTGTTCTCTACCGCGGCAATCTCTTGCTCTTGGGCAGATATATCAAAGTTTAGCAAAGTGTCCATAGTTGGCTCCGCTTATCTCTAAGTCAGAGCGCTGTTGATGACTGGTCCTTGACGATACCTCTCGGCATAAATCAACGATAATCACCAACCAATCCAACACTTCTTTTAGCTGCTAAAACTCTTAACCTATCTCTAGGCCGAGTTAGTGTCTACAACATCGTACTTATCCCTTTCGTGAATCTACACCTCTCGATGCTAGATAAATATATTACTTACAAACTTCTCTCTCGAGCTTGAATGCAAGACCAAGGAATGACAATAGGATAAGCAAACTTTGATATTATTATTGCATTTGAACAAAGAAACAAGAAACAATCTCCTCTCACTAATATCACAACCTTCACCTATCCCTAAGAAATTTAGAACATAATATTGTTAGGTACAATTCTTAGGGATAAGGGTTTCTCTAAAAATCAGCTCCCTAAATAATGTGGCTGGCTAGGCTATATATAGTCTTAACCTAGGGCAAACCTTTCCTAAAAAGACTCTAACTTGGAGTAGGGAACAAGTCTTCTTTATGAGATCTGATATTTCCAAGTTTGCCGCATTCTAGAAGGATTTTCCCGTTTGGTCTTTGACTTGGGCTTTTGGTGCGCTAGCCTGGTCCAATTGGTGCGCTGCATCTTCCAGAATATTCTTTATATTTTTATCTCTTATTGCGCCTACAATATTGATGCTGCCACTCTGGATGTTGCCACGGCTTTGTTCTTTGCCTAGGCCTCAATACTGCTTTACTGCCGCTTCAGACATGGATATTTTTGCATGTACACAATATGTAATAATATATTCATTCTCTATAAATATTAACTTTGTAAGTAGTGATAATGGAATATCCAATATTGTGCAAAGAGTCCATATTTCAGTTCAAGTTGGTGTATAATAGATGCATGTGTAACTTGATCCTTAAGTTCTATAATGTCGTATGCATGTTCAGTATGTTTGTATGTGGTTTTTGGGTTAGTCCTTAGCTGTTTGTTCTTTAAAAATTCATCCAGATGTAGGGGCTTTCGATTTCACTTTGTACCTATACGACAATGCCATTTTGAGCCTTCGGGCTTTAGGTAAGCCCAAAAAGGTTGACTTAGAGCCCGTGTGGAGATACGCTGGTCATTTGGGCTCGAAAATGCTTTCTAGGGTTGGTTATTGGAGTTGAGTCTTCGGACTTGGCTTCGATAATCCCTGTGTAGCCACCTTGAGTCAGCCTTGTCACTAGGCCAAGTCAAGGGGTTATATTTCTTGGTATCAAAGCCTCGGTTTAAGGCTCTCAGACCGTTTCTGCAACGTTGACATGTAAGTGAGGTAAATTTATAGCGTTTGGTTACAAAATCTCGGTGTTTGCCTTGTACGATGATTGTATATGCATGTTGATTGTTGGTTGCATTGTACGGTGTTCGAAAGTTTATGTTGAGTTGTTTATCGCGTGAAAACATAGTTGTCGGACCCATTGCTAATAATACATTATGGAAAATAATTTTCAGTAAAGGAATACTTGAGCACCTTAGGCTCTCGCCTTTGCTAACTCAATATTATATGTTTATTCTTTTTCTAATTTTTATCTCTCTTGCTCGATATGTTAAGGCAAAGGAGAAGGCCTAGAGTGAAGACAGTAGAGCCCGAAGTTGTTTTTGAGAATGAACATGTATCAGATGGGATTTACTGTAGCACGCAGACTAGGCTGTGTTGTTTCTCTGCTTTAGGGTTTTGCCTACACCTGGTGGGTCACCAATACTGTCAGTATGTCAGACGATAAGATTTCTTGACTGTTTTTCGAGTCTGCCTTACGCAATAAGTTTATTGGTCCTCGCTATATTGATGAGAAAAAGAGGGAATTTATGGCCTTACTTCAGTGTGGTATGTATGGATAATTTATGAGATTCGGTTTGTTAGACTGAGTCAGTATGCGCTAGAGATAGTTCATACCGAGAGGGGATTGCTTTCGATATGGACTGAATGAAGAAGTAAAGAGGTACATGTTGGCTACTGACTGTACAGATTTTGATGTCTTGATCTCTAGTGCCAAGGACATAGAGTACAATTTGGGTCTGACCAAATAAGCTAGAGGGTCTAGTTCTGAGAAGAGGTTTGCGGGTTTCGATAGAGGTGATACCAAGAGGCATAGGGACACTAAGCATAAATTTGATCATGGGCATGGGGGTTGAAACCCAGGTTGAGGCCATCAGGGATAATGAGGTGTTTCTCGTGCTCCCGTGTGTCCTAGATGTGGTAGAAACCACACTGAAGAGTGTTGGGTGTACTAGTGAGTACTGGAACTGCGAATCCCGAGAACATTTTAGGCGTAACTACCCGAACTTAGCTAAAAGTGCACCGATTTAGGTTTAGGCTCCCGTCAGAACTATTGATTATCCTCGAGTCCATGGGCACGGTCGAGGATATTTTCAGATGAGGAATGATGGTCAATGGAACTTAGCTCATGTGGTTGCGGTTCAGCCTGAGGATGGTGGGCCGAGTAGGGTTTATGCTCAACGAGAGGGACAGAACGACACCAATGTGACCGCATGTAATTTCTTGATACAATCTCTGAGTTTGCTTTACTTGATTGACTTTGGGTCTATGTATTCATATATTTTGAGTGAGCATCCTAGGATGTTGGATATACCTTGTGAGACACTAGATATAGGTGTTAGTGTTACTAATTCCTTCGGAGATACCGTAGTGGTCAGAAAGATGTACAAGCGATATCCGTTGATGGTTTAGGGTTATGTGTTCCCAATTGATATGATGGAATTGCCATTCTACGATTTTGATGTGATTTTGAGTACGGACTGGCTGATAGAGCATAGAGCTAGGATAAACTTCGAGACCAGAGAGTTTATTTGAAGCCTGTAGATGATCATGAGATTATTGTAGTAGGTGAAAACGTGAAGTTCTTATCGAATGTTGTTTCAGCTCTATAGGCTTAGAGGTTAGTTAAGTTAAGATGTGAGTCATACCTAGCATATGTGATGAACCCGAACATGAATGAAGTCAGGCCGCAGGATATCAAGACGGTGTGTGATTTTCCGAGTGTGTTTCTAGAAGAGTTGACTGGTTTTCCACATGACAAAGAGGTTGAGTTTGCCATAGAGACGTATTCAGATTCTACTCATATTTCGATTACTCCATTTCGTATGACACTAAAAGAACTAAAAGAGTTGAAGACTTAGCTGCAAAAACTACCAGATAGAATTTTTTTCCAACCGAGTTCTTCGCCTTGTGGAGTACCAATGTTGTTTGTGGAGAAGAGACACAATAGTATAAGGATTTGCATCGACTACAGATAGTTGAATCAATTGATAGTGAAGAACAAGTATCCACTGTCGAGAATTGATGATATGTTTGATCAGCTTAGAGGTGCTATCGTGTTTTCCAAGATAGACGTGAGATCAGGTTACTATCAGTTGAAGGTAAAAGAAGTCGATGTGCCGAATATAGCTTTCCGTACGAGGTATGGTCACTATGAGTTTTTGGTTATGCCTTTAGGGTTGACTAATACACCAACTGCTTTCATGGACATGATGAACAAAATTTTCTGTGAGTACTTGGATCAGTTTGTGGTTGTGGTCATTGATGACATATTGCTGTACTCATGTACTAAGGAAGACCATGGCAGACACTTGAGGTTAGTATTGCAAGCTTTGTTAGGTCATCAGTTGTATGCCAAGTTGAGCAGTGTGAGTTCTGGATTAGAGTAATTGTTTTCTCAGGACATGTATTGTCAGCTTAAGGGATTAAAGTAGATCCTAAGAACATAGAAGCGATAGTGAGCTGAAAGCAATCAGAATTTGTCACAAAGATTCGTACCTTCCTAGACTTAGCAAGTTACTATAGGAGGTTTGTGAATGGATTTTCAAACATTGTTGTTCCTTTAACTAAGTTGCTTTAGAAGAATGTTCAGTTTGAGGGGTCAGATGCAAGACAACAAACCTTTGAGAAACTGAAAGAAGCTTCGATAGATGCGTTGATTTTGATACAACCAGTGTTAGGGAAAGAGTATGTGATCTACAATGATGCTTCGTATGTAGAGCTAGGTTGTGTGCTTAAGCAAAACGGAAGAGTTATAGCTTACGCTTCGAGACAGTTGAAGATCCATGAGCGCAATTATTCGACCCATGATATAGAGCTAGCCGCAGTTGTATTTGCCTTGAAGATTTAGAGGCATTACTTGTATGGTGAGAGATGCACAGTGTACAGAAATTAAAAGAGTTTGAAGTATCTGATGACGCAGAGAGAGCTGAATCCTGGTAAAGCCAGTGTAGTGGTAGATGCTTTGAATAGGAAGGTAGTTGTTGAGTTGAGAGCTATGTTAGCTAGATTGAGCTTATCAGGTGATGGTGGCTTGGTTGTCGAGGTTCAGGTTAGACCTACTTTGGGTCATTTGATCAGAGAGATACAACTGTTAGATAGATCTTTGGCATCTCACGTGCAAGATATAGATGAAGGAAGACCTACAGAGTACAGTTTCAGAGATGTTGATGTATTGTTTTTCAGAGACAAAGTAGTTGTGCCGAATGACAGTGATTTGAGAAGTATGATTCTGACCGAAGCGCACAATAGTCCATTTTCTATGCATCCAGGTAGTACGGAGATGTATCATGGTTTGAAGGATGAGTACTTCTGGATTGGTCTGAAGAGAGATGTTGCCGACTATGTGAGTAAGTGTATGGTTTGTCATAGAGTTAAGGCAGAACATCAGTTTCCATCTAGTTTGTTACATTCGTTGAGATTCCGGAATGGAAATGGGAAAATATCACCATGGATTTTGTATCCAGTTTGTCTTTGACTCCTTCAAAAACGAACTCAATTCGGGTTATAGTTGATCGCTTCATGAAGTGTGCTCATTTTATTGGTGTTCATATGCTCGTTAGATAAGTTGGCAGATTTGTACATCAATGAGATTGTAAGACTACATGGTGTGCCGAAATCGATTGTGTCTCATAGAGATTCGAGATTTACAACCAATTTTTGGGAGTGTTTGCACAATGCTTTAGGTAGCTGTTTGAATTCCAGTACTTCATATCATCCTCAGTCAGATGGGCAATCAGAGAGAGTTATTCAGATTCTCGAGGATATGTTACGTTGTTGCATCATTGATTTTTAGGGTACTTGGGAGAAGAACTTACCGTTGGTTGAGTTTGCATACAAAAATAGTTATTAGTCGAGTATTCATATGGGTCCATATGAGACTTTTTATGGTAGAAAGTGTAGAACTCCGATTTGTTGGGCTGAAGCAGGTAAAAAATTGATATCGATGCTAGATATGCTTAAAAGGACTACCGAGAAAGTGAAGTTGATTTTTGATCGACTAAAGGCAGCTTCATATAGGCAGAAATCGTATGCATATTTTAAATAGAAAAAAATAGAGTATGTCATGGGTGATAGAGTATTCTTGAAAGTTTCGCCTTGGAAGGAGGTGATGAGATTCGGTAGGAAGGGTAAGCTGAGTCCGAGGTATATTGGACCATATGAGATTGTGAAGCGGATTGATACTATTTTTTATCAGTTGCGGTTGCCGCCAGAGTTAGAAAAGATTCATGATGAGTTTCACGTGTCGATGCACCAAAAGTACAGATCAGATTCGTCACATGTTATGCTAGTGGAAGAGGTTGAGTTGAATTCATATTTAACTAATGATGAAGAACCAGTTGAGATCTTAGCCTATGATAGTAAGGTGTTACATGGTAGATCT
Source organism: Abelmoschus esculentus (assembly GCA_035048815.1). Classification (NCBI taxonomy): domain Eukaryota; kingdom Viridiplantae; phylum Streptophyta; class Magnoliopsida; order Malvales; family Malvaceae; genus Abelmoschus; species Abelmoschus esculentus. The sequence goes on along the minus strand of JAUCBN010000008.1, from coordinate 15,435,397 downwards.
ATTGAGTTGGTTAAAGTGAAGTGGCGACACTGAAGGGTGGAAGAAGCCACTTGGGAGAGAAAGGAGGATATGGAGAAGCATTTTTTGTATCTCTTTTCGCCAGGTAAGAATTTCGGGGACAAAATATGATAGTCGTGGTATAAGCGCTATTTTGAGTGCAAGTGTACACGTCGTCAAGTAATAAAATGATAAGTATATCGTGTATCGTCTCCACAGAGATTGGTATACTTAATATGTCTTCCTTCGTTTCCTTGCTCCTGAGAATAAAATAAAAACACAAGTAAGATGGTTTGTTTTATCTAACTAAATAAGTAAATAACAAAACATAAAATAAAGAGTTGAGAACGATTATAGAGAAAACGGGTAGGATCCAGTTGTGTCAATTAGTGGATTCAATTGATCTCCTTCTTGTCCAATGCAATCGCACAACACTGCTTCGATAGTACTTAGATACTGCCTCGGCAATGCTGGTGCTCCTCTGCCTTCAATGTTGGTGCTGCCACACTAGATTTTGCCGCGGCCGGTCTTCTGCCGTAGCCTTTACATAGCTTTTTTGCCACTTCGGCTCTGGATATTCCTGCAAGTATAGAAATTGTAATAATACCTGCATTCTCTATAAATATTAGCTTTGTATGTGGTGAAAACAGAATATCCAATATTTGAGCAAAGAGTATATGATTCGGTTTAAGTGGGTGTATAATAGGTGCTTAAAGTACCATAATAAGGGTAGTAAATTATTGCCTTTTAGGCACTCATCAAAGACACCCAAACCCGAACTATTGCTTGTCCTCAAGCAATGCCAAACATCAAATTGCTAAACTTACTCCCCTTTGGTCTTACTCTTCTATCTATCCTCCCCACCATGGTCATGTCTATCTCTCCGTTTTAGCCACTAGTTTACCCAATGACTTATACTAAGAAACAAACTCTAGGGCTAGGTGAGTGTGTGCGTTTAATGGACAAGGCCGATTCAAGGCTTTCTTAGATAAACTCTAAGTTCAAGACAAGTAGAATCTTGGATTAGCTATCTCCTTAAAACAGCAAGTCTTGAGCCAATTTCAGGCACCTCAAGATATGTGTTTTCTATTTTCCTTCTCTTTCTTATTTATTCTTTTTCTTTTGTAGCACCTATTTAGCATACTAGAGCCAATTTCGGGTACCTCTAGTACGAAGGAGAGCAAAACTAGAGCCGGTGATAGGCACCTCTAGTTATCTTTCCAACAAGTTCTAAGTCTTTATCACCTAAGTTTATTAAAAGAACTCCTAAATCAAGTAAGTCCAAAAAGTGTTTATCTTTTTTTTCTAACCCTCAAGCAAGATTCTAAGTTTTATTCCATAAGTATCCAATGGTTATCCCTTCAAAACAGTACTTTGGCCATGGTAAGGAGAAAAATTTCTATAGCCTTAAAGGAGTAAACTAAAGCAAAACTGACATAAGGCAGTACAAGATTACAAACATAAATTCAAGAAAAGAGAATAAAAAAAATTGTAAAAATTTACTCCCTTTTATGGTATTGTCGCGGTATTGGGTAGCCTCGGCAGTGCTTCTGCATCTTCAATCTCCCCCAAACTCAAATCGAGCATTGTCCTCAATGCTCAAAATATAAAGCAAACAACAAAAGAAAACAAGAATAATAAAGCATCAAGATTTAAATAGAGTCTGATTGTGATTCAGAACAGCTGTTGGAGATAGTTGCCCTTCTAGGGATTCCTGTCGATGCTTTCATTCTTGATCCCTGTCCTGGTGATTGCTGTGTTTTTGCCTACCGAGGCGGCTGTACTCTATTGGGCGTTTGTTTCTATAGTGGGGCTGTAACTTCATCTCCATCTTCTTCATCATCTGTATGCATTACTTCTATTTCTCCCCCAAACTCGGCAGTTGGTATCTTCTCTTGGGTATGTGATGAGCTCTCATGGACATACTCATCGATCTGTCTAGAGAGACTTTGTTCAGAAAAATTGCTGATGGCGATAGGATTTTGTTGTGGAGAGTTAAAGATAGCTCTCCTCTTTGATGGTCGGCGGTTGCTGGATAATGTGGCAGCCGTGCTTGCAAGTCTGGATGGTCCGACAATGTGAAACTGTTGTTGTGGCCTAGTAGCAAAAGACGGTCTAGGCCCTGGTGTAGGTGTTTTTCTGTGTATGGTTCGGTAGTGACAAAAATATTGGGAGGGAAATCTGGAAACTGCATCCCATGGGTGGGGAAGTTCTGAGTCAGCATATTGGCCAGGGTGTTGTTGAAATCTCTCTGATATTCCATATAGCGTTGTTGTCTAGGGTCCATGGATGATATTCTCTGCAAAATCTCCTAGTATGTGTCTACTGTGGCGGAGGCTTGGGCATTGTCAGGTACTTCTGCTGAATACTGCCCTCCAGCAGGGAAGTCAGTCGTGAATTGTTGAGGTGTTTCCTGCACTGGATCTGCTTAGGTGATCTACATCACTCTATGATAGAAGTCTCTTGTCCAACCCTGCTTAGTTGGCGTGTATTCGTTCGTATCTTCGACTAGAATTCCTGCATTAATGCACAAGGCAGAGATTAAACAGGGGAAGTACAGTGGTCCGCGTTCCTTCTTACCGCATTCATGGATTTCGTGAAGGATGATCACTCCAATGTTGATGCTTCTCTTCTTGATGATGAACTGGATCAGTGTTAGTCTTTTATGATCCACTGTGCTGTTGTGGGAAGTTGGGATAAGTCTTCTTTTGACAAACGTACACCATATCTTGGCCTCGAGTATTAGACTCTACCGTGTTACTGAACCCTTATAGGCACCGGTTTCCCATGAAGTGTTATTGTAACAAAGCTCATCCTTAATCTCCTCATAGTCTTGATTGGTGATACTATCTACGTAGTCGGTATGATCATCTCGTGTGGGTGTGAGACCATAAAAGTCATTTATGACTTTAGCAACAAGTTGTACAGGTTTGCCTCGGCAGTGGACAAAGAGAGTATCCTTGCTCGTCCCATGTGCGTAGAACTCTCGTACAATTATGGCATTTGCTGCTTGAGACTGTAGACAAAAAGCCTCCCAATCTTGATGCTGAACTTTGTCGAATAAATATGGTTCAATGCCAAAGTTCATATCATTTTTCTATTGAAATCCCTGCTCTTCCCATAGTTGGCGAGCAACGAATGATCGGTTGAATCTTTCAGCAACAGTGGTTGAGGAAAATCTTGTGTAATAAGCCATAGAACTATTCGTGTAAGGTGGTTTAAGAATTTCTGGACTGAATAGAGATTTTTCTAAAAATTGCACGAAGTAGTGAGAGCAAGATTGTTCAAGAGAGTAAAGATAACAAGAATGCAAAGTAAATAATGCACAGAGGTAATCTGCTTATATAGGCTGTAAAAATATGACTGTTAAAATACTAGCCGTTAGGCATTTACTACCTGGATGCACAGTTACTACCGCGGTGGATTTCTCGGCAGATAGCCGTTACACTATTTCTACCTGTTGGTAATTTCTGCGGTTCTGACACAGTGCTGCCGCGGCAGTAGACTTCCTGCTTTGGAAAATTTTTTCCTGCATTCATCACTTTATCAAAAATTAAAAATACTGAATCTAAAATACTAAAAAAAATTACTGATCACAAAGTAAAATAATAAAATACTGGAAATAACAAAATACCTAAAAATAAAAAATGCTGAAAATAATACTATATATACTAATCCTAATATAATAATTAAGAGTGAAGGGATTAGGTTACTTGTAGAGTGTATGTGAATGCATCTCCCATTTTTGTTATCTCTCTCTGACCCGTGTCTGTCTGCATGAGTTGGCTAGTCCCTTCGGTGCATTCGGCTTCTTCTTTTACCGAATTGTCTTCCGAGCATGCTGCCCAGGCAAGATATTTTAGTCCCCTTATTTGGTGTATGAAGAGTCTTACATTCTGCTGGAGCGTCTGAATTTGGCAGGTTGTGGAAGGCGTTCAACTTGATTTCTTGATCATTTATTCGCATTGTGAGCTCGCCATTCTCCACATCAATGATAGTGCGTCCAGTAGCAAGGAAAGGTCGACCCAATATGATCGGTGCATTATCGTCAGCATCATAATCAAGGATAAGAAAGTCAGCAGGGAAGACGAACTTGTCAATTTTCACTTTAATGTCCTCGATTTTGCCTTCAGGATACACGTAAGACCGATCCGCAAGTTGGAGCAGTACTATTGTTGGTTTTTCCCGTCCAATTCCGAGTTTCTGAAAAACTGATTTGGGCATTAAGTTGATGCTTGCTCCCAAGTCGCATAGGGTCTTTCCTTTATAACCAACTCCAATTGCACAGGGAATTGTGAAGCAGCCATGATCTTTTAGTTTAGGTGGCATACGATTATGTAACATTGCCATACAACCTTCAGTGGCTGCCACCGTTTCAAATTCTCCTAGCCTTCGTCATTTGGATACTATGTTCTTTAAAAACTTGGTATAGTTGGGCATTTGTTCAATCACCTCAACTAAGGGCAAGTTAATATGGACCTGCTTTAAGATGTCTAGGAACTTCTGAAATTGGTGGTCCTGTTTTTGCTTCTTTAGCCTCTGTGGAAAAGGAGGTGGTGGTTTGATGTCCTCCAGGTTTCCTTGGATATTGAGTTTTATACTTGGGGTGAATTTGTCTGCAGCTGCCTCGGCAGTAGGTTTTGATACTGCTGGTTCTATTGCCGTGGCAGAGCTTTCGGCAGGTCTTGCTCAGCCTCTAAGTCCTTAGGTAGTTGTTGTTCTGGATGGACTCTTTCAATTGAGGTCCCCTCTTTATTTTTCAGCTGTAGGCCACTTCTACTGGTGATTACTTTACATTGCTCGTGGCCTAATACCTTAGCAACTTCAGTATTGCTAGGTAAACCTCTAGGTGGTCGAGTATTTTGGCGTTGGGCAAATTGACCAACTTGGGTTTCTAGGGATTTTATTGCAGCCTATTGGTTCTACAGTCTCATTTCCGTTCTGTTCATGAAGTCATCAGTACGCTTCATGAAGCGACTATTCTCCATCATGTAGGCATCAGTCTTCGACATGAAAGTCGTGAGAGAATCAACCAGTGCATTCAGAGACTGTTGTTGTTGTATCTGTTGCTGTGGCATGGGCTGCTGAGTGTTCTGTTGTGGCATGTTCTGGTTCTGATGTTGAAATCCAGGGGATTGGGTAGTTAGATTCAAGGCATTGTTAGGGTTACTCCAAGAGAAGTTCGGATGCCTTTTCCAAGATGGGTTATAATTATTGGACATCATTTGATTGTTTCTGTTATAATTTCCATCATATAGGCCGGTCTCCTCGTCTGGCATATAATCTGATGAGTTGACTGCCTTAACCTCATGTATGCTCTTTGGTTTTGCATATTCTTAACCATCTTGGTCAGAGAAGCCAATTATGCTGCCACCAAACTTGATGTGTCTAATTCATGAGTTGTGGCATGACGTCTCATTCCTCCTTGCCTCGATGTGGGAAATTGGAAATCGTTCCTTGCGAGTTTGTTCAGAATTTCAATGGCTTTCGCGGATGCTCTATCTAAATGTGTCCCATTTGCGGAGGCGTCTAGCATCATCCTTGTGGAAGCATTAGTAGCATTATAGAACATGGAAACTTGCTTCCACAAGGGAAAACCATGTAAGGGCCATTTGTTTAATAGTTCTCTATAACGTTTCCATGCCTCGTACATCGGTTCATCTTCATCTTGCCGGAATGATATAATTTCATTACTAATGCGGTCATAGAGATTTGTTGGATTAAACCTCGTAATGAATTCTCGGCAAAGTTCTTCCCAAGATCCGATTGATCCTGCTGGGATTCCATTCAACCAAGTCTTCGCCCTATCCCTTAGTGAATAGGGGAACAATTTTAAGCGCAAAATATCTTCATGGACTCCTTGAATCTTAAAAGAGTTGCACACTTCCATGAAGGATTTAAGATGCTGCCTTGCATCTTCGGTAGCAAACCCACCAAATTGTCCAATTATGTTCAACATGTTGAACATCACTGGTTTAAGCTTAAAGTGAGTTGCTTCAATCTCAGGGGTAACTACGCCAGGGTTAAGTTTGTTTAGATCCTCCACTAGATAATCTCTGATAGTAGGCTTCCTCGACAATGGATGCGGCATTGGCTGCTATTGCATTGCTGGCGGCAGTACATTATGATCAACAGGTCCTCTAGGTGGATTGTCCATAGTTTGGAACAGATTTCGTCTTAGATTATGTCTTGTACGTTCAATCTATGGATCCAATTCGTACAATGATCCACTCCGCTTTGCCCTGGCCATAAACCAAATTAATAAAAATTAATAAAAACAAAAATAAAATAAAACTAGAGTTAAAGTTAGATAACTAATAATTAAAGAGCAAGAAATTTAAAGAAAACATAATTCAGTTGCCAATCCCCGGCAACGGCGTCAAAAACTTGATAGGCGTGGTATAAGCACTATTTTGAGTGCAAGTGTCACGTCGTCAAGTAATAAAATGATAAGTATATCGTGTATTATTTCCACAGGGATTGGTATACTTAATATGTCTTCCTTCGTTCCCTTGCTCCTGAGAATAAAATAAAAACACAGATAAGATGGTTTGTTTTACCTAACTAAATAAGTAATAACAAAACATAAAAATAAAGAGTTGAGAACGGTTATAGAGAAAGCGGGTAGGATCCAGTTGTGTCAATTAGTGGATTCAATTGAAATCTTTATTGAAGTTAAAATCTTTAATGAAGTGAGGATTTTGTTGAAATATTGAATGGACTTAGTAAAACAAAGTTTAAGGATGCTTTTGAAATCTTTAATGAAGTTAAAACATGTTAGGAAAATCGTTTGATCTTAGCGAACCAGAAACTAGTCTTAGGGAGGATTTTTAGAGTTGTTGTGATTGAATTTTTGGTTGGGTTCTGTTGAAAATAAAGGGTTGGAGGTATATAAACCTTGGTAGCTGTTTTTAGAATGTTAACGGATGGATTTTGAGTATTTAAGTGAGGTAGATGATTGAATTCCCGAAAAGGCTGCATTATGCAGTTTTGAAATTGGAAAATGAGTGCTTTGGGGTGTTTTAGTGTGGAAATGAAGGGCTGATGGTTATACTATATATGAGTGATGTTTTTGACATATTTTGAAGTGTTTTAGGTGTTTAAATTGAAGGATAATGATTGTGTTTTGCTTAAGTACTAAAATGCGAATATTTGGGGTGACTTTGGCTTTGAATTGTTGAGAAAATATTGTGGATTTGTGAGCTGATGTAAAATAGTGAATTTTTGGTTGATTATGAGGTTAATACTTTAATTTTGGTTTATTTGAAATAGCACATTTGGTTATGGGTGATTCGACTACAATTCCTAAAGGTTCAGGGCTCGATTTGGCTATCGTTAGAGTTGTGTGATGAGTAGAAAAATGTTTTGAACTTGGTTTTGGTTCAAGGAAGATTTCGGGAGTTTTGATTAGGCTTGATAAGCTAATCCAAACTCAAGAGTAAGATCTACCCATTTTACTAACCTTGTATGCTTATTAAATGGTAAAGATTGAAAAGCTTATTGTGTTTAATTGTTGTCGATGGCATGTTAATTGTTATGTTGAGTTGTGTTGATTATCTATTGATTAATGACATATTAATATGCCATGTGAGATATTTGTAAGGTAACTGTAAGATGTTGCAAGTTATGCTTGAAAGTGGAAAGTAAGACCACTTGCGTATGGTAAAATTATAGCCGGGTGGTTATGTAAGACATTGTAAGCCATAAGATGTTGTAAAATTATATTATGGTAGTGATGTTGGTATTCTTTGAGTCATACCGGGTATAATTGGTTGACCAATAGGATGTAAGAATAGTGCACTATGAGATGAAATTCGCATACGTGTTAGATAAATTTGGTCGTGTCAGATAAAATTCGTATACATGTAAGATAAATTCGGTCGTGTCAGATAAATTCATATGCGTGTAAGATGTTTCCGCATATCCATGTATAATAACCGAGTTGGCCAACAAACTTATCTTAATTTCTATGAATATGTGTTTTTATGTTATGTTGTGGACTTTGATTGCTCTCGTAAGTTGTAAGATGCTATGATGTTAGATGAATATAATGATGTTGGATTTTATTTCAAATAAAGATTGAAGTCTGCGTTATCGTAGTTACTTTTTTGATTTCTGCTCACTAAGCATTTATGCTTACACTCTTATTTTCCGACAATGTAGATCGTTAACTCGAGAGTTAGCAAGGCGCGAGGAAGGGTGTCCAAGCGTGTTGCTCGTTAGCTCAAGTATGATTTAGTTGCGGTAATGTATTAGCTAGCAGTGGGATATACTATGTTATTTAGGAGCATTGTTTGACTCATATGTTGACTTATGTTTTGGATGATTTCATATATGGTTTATATTTGCCATGGTTGCCTCAAGTTAGCATGTTGATTTATGTTTTGAAGTTATGGTTATGTGGATATTATCTTTGATGTTGTTTAAACTCTTTTATGTATGAATTTTATGTCTTGTTTTTTGAGTATGATTCGAATAGATGTGTATAAGTTTCGAGCATGTGTAACCTGATCTTTAAGTTCTATAATGTCTTATACATGCTAAGTATGCTTGTATGTGGTTGTTGGGTTAGTCCTTAGCTTTTGTGCTTTAAAAATTCGTCCAGATGCAGGGGCTTTCAGTTTCACTTCGTACCGATATACCACTATCGTTTTGAGCCTTCGGGCTTTCGGTAAGCCCAATAAGGTTGGCTTAGAGCCCATGTGCAGATAAATTGGTCGTTTGGGCTCCGGAAGGCTTTTTATTAAAGTCGAGTCTTCGGACTTGGCTTCGGTAATCCCCGTATAGCCACCTCGGGTCGGCCTTGCGACTAGGTCGGGTCAAGGGGGTACAAAAACCTTAATTTTAGTATTAAAAACTTAATTCCCAGATTGAAACTCGCAGTTGTACTAATACATTATTTTAGGTGTACCAATACATGGATAATAGGGGTGTTCAAAAATATCAGACATGAATGATCCGACCTGAATACCCGACTTACTGAACATAAAAAATCTGGTGTTTTTTCGAGAAAAAAAATTGGTTCGGGCTGGGTATCCAACCCGTCATTTCTCGGGTCGGGACTGGGTCACAAAATTACAAGTTTTCGAATACCCGATTTTATTTTTTATTTATTTTAAATATTATTATTTAAATAAAATATACTTATATACATTTTATTTCTATATCAAACAATCTAATTTTTAAACCACAATCCCAAAAAAATTATTTTTGAAAAAGAATTAGGACTCATTCAAAAAAAATTGATTCATTATAAATTATAAATTTAGTTTTTTGAGTTGATAAAATTCAAACTTTACTCGTTTACATATACATTATTTTTGTACGTGCATTGACAAATATGAAAATAACTCAAGATTTTTTACTATTTAAATCATTAATTTTTATATATTAAAATAAATAAACTAATTAAAAATATTTAAAAATACTTTAAAAAAACTTTCTTTAGACGTTATGTTTTATTTCGAATTAGATTGTGTAATTTAGGTATTAAAATTTATGTTTAGATTATATAACTAGTGTTTTAAAATTTTATATTTCAATATTGGATTATGTAATTTAAATATTTAAATTTATGTATATTTTTTTAAAATTAAATTTAAGATTTATAAAAAAAATAAAAAATTGAGTACTTGACTACTCGAATTTTCGGGTACCGAAGTACCGGGTGCATGAAAAATCTGGATCGAATACGGACCGAAAATTTGACTACCCAAAGGTGCGGATACTCAGATTTAAACACCCCTAACAGATAATACATTATCGTTATTGAATGTAGGCATAAAAATAATTTTAACCCTTAACGCTTAAATTTTTTCGTTTTGGCCCTTATTCTTTTTTTGGGATAAATTTAGCCCTTAACCTATATCATTTTAATAAATAGCTTATTTTTTAACTACTATGATAACTTGACCATTAAAAATCTAACAATGATGACATATCATATGGATATGATAATATATTTTAAATGACATGGCATCTAACCTATCAAATATATATATATATATGAAATATAATTTTATTCAATATAAAATGTAATAGTATTTTATTTTAGAATTAATTCTAAAATAAAAGACTATTAAACATTCTCAACCTTAATTATGATAGAATCAAAGTCTTATCTTAAAATATATGAACATAGACCGAAATTAATTAATTTTTTAGGTATGATTTTAATTCTATCATAGTATTTTATTTTAGAATTAAATATTTTTTTAATATTTTATTTGAATTTTAATTATTTTATATTTTATATTACAATAAAATTATATTATATATATGTATTTGATAGGTTATATGTCATGTTATTTAAAATATATTATCATATGCATATAACATGTTGATGTGTGTCAAATATGCACAATTAGTGCAAGTGAACACGTTGCAAGTAATAAGTGATATGTATTATCGAATATCGTCTCCATAGGGATTGGTATACTTAATATGTCCTCTTCGATCTTCTTTTTCTGTAAAAAGAAATAAAAACACAAGTAGATGAGTTTTTGACTAAACAAAGTAATTAAAAAAAACTAAATAAGAGAAGGTCAAATTGAGAAAGAGGGAAGGATCTAGTTGTAATTGTATAGTGGATTTGATTGATTTGTTTTTGTCTAATGCAATTGCACTATATTGCCTCGGCAGTACTGCAGATTACTGTCTTCAGCAGCGGTAGCTAATGAGTGCCTAAAAGGCAATTATTTACTACCCTTTTCATGGTACTTTAAGCATCTATTCTATACCAACTTGAACCGAAATATAAACTCTTTGCTCAAATATTGGATATTCCGTTATCATCACTTACAAAGTCAATATTTATAGAGAATGCAGATATTATTACATATTCTGTACATGCAGGAATATCCAGGGCAGAAGCGACAGAAAAACATTGTTGTGGCCGAGATAGAAGACATGGCCGCGGTAGAATCCAATGTGGCAACACCAAAAATGGAGGCGCGATGAAAGATAAAAATATAAAGAATATTCTGAAAGATGCAGCGCAACAATTGGATCAGGCTAGCGCGCTAAAAGCCCAATTCAAAGACTAAGCGGGAAAACCCTTCTAGAAGGCGGCAAACTTGGAAATATCAGATTCCTTGAAGAAGACTTGTTCCCTACTCCAAGTTGAAGTCTATTTAGGAAAGGTTTGCCCTAAGTTAAGACTATAAATACCCTAGTCGACCATATTGTCTAAGAGAACCGATTTTTTAGAGAAAACCGTTCTCCCTAAGAATTGTACTTAGACGATAATATGTTCTAAATTTCTTAGGGATAGGTGAAGGTTGTGGATATTAGTGAGAGGAGATTGATTCTTGTTTCTTTGTTCTTATGCAATAATAAAATCAAAGTTTGCTTATCCTATTACCATTCTTTGTTCTTGTATTCAAGCCCGAGAAGGAAGTTTGAAAGTAATCTATTTATCTAGCATCGAGAGGTGTAGATTCACGAAAGGGATAAGTACGATGTTGTAGACACTAACTCGGCCTAGACTCTTTGGAAACCCAGGAGATAGGTTAAGAGTTTTAGCAGCTAAAAGAAGTGTTGGTGGTTATCGTTGATTTACGTCGAGAGGTATCGTCAAGGACTGGTCATCAACAGCACTCTGACTCATAGATGAGCTGAGTCACTTACGGACACTTTACTGAACTTTGATGCCTCTGCCCAAGAGCAAAAGATTGTCGCGGCAGAGGAACACCAATGTTGCTGAGGCGGTATCTGCAATACTGTCGAAGCAGTATTGTGTGATTGCATTGGGCAAGAAGAAGATCAATTGAATCCACTAATTGACGCAACTGGATCCTACTCACTTTCTCTATAATCGTTCTCAACCTTTTATTTTATGTTTTGCTATTTAATTATTTAGTTAGATAAAACAAATCAATTTATTTGTGCTTTTACTTTATTTTCAGGAGCAAGGGAACAAGAGGAAACATATTAAGTATATCAATCTCTGTGGAGATGATACACGATATACTTATTATTTTATTACTTGACAACGTGTACACTTGCACTCAAATTGCGCTTATACCACATGCATCAAGTTTTTGGCGCCATTGCAGGGGATTGACAACTAAATTTTATCTTCTTTAATTTTCTTGCCTTCTCTATTTATTATTTTTACTAACATATTTTTTTCTTTTTCTTAAAAAGAAGGTTTATAGGTGTGTTTCAAGTTGAAGGTTCAATATACAAGGAGAAAGAAACAAATCTATTCGGGAGTTGATGCTAGAAGATATGAATCGAGCCAATCAATAATTTCCTAGATTAATTGATGATTATCTATGACAACCAAGATCAACCCAACAAGTTTCAGCCTGGGCAAATTTTTGTTTCAATTACGAAGATGATCATTTAGTTAGCAATTGCCCATACAGTACTAGAACCTATAACCACAGAGAGGATCATAGATGGAACCAACAACAAAATCCTTCATGCTATGATCAAAACGCTCAAATTGTTTTTTATCATGACAATTTTGTTGATGTTTTAGATATGACATAGCAATATAATTCTTCTTAAGAGAATCCAAATTCACTTGAGGAAACATTGAAAGCATCAATGGCTAGAATTGAAGAATTTATGACAGAGCAATCAAGGTTCATGGATGCACATATAGCTAGATTGGATTCACCCTTGAGGGATTCAGAAAATCAATTGCATGCCAGGGATAACATAACCCAACAATCAATCCTTGGGGATACTGAAAACCCAACACTAGAGGACAAAGAGGAAATTCCGGAACCTCTGAATCCAGAACATATTGATGAGAAAGACTGTCAAACAGTGGATGAGTCTGCCGAGAGTCCTGCTGCGGCAGTAGAGAAACCTGAACAGGGCAATGTCACGATACCATTCAACGAGGCCGATGAGAGTAATGCTCTAGAAAATTTTGAGGAGTCTGATTCTTAGGATGTTACGGCAACGATGATGTTGAAAAAGGAAGCTGAGGATTATTCTCACTCACAGTTGCCAGGATAGTTACATGAAGACATGTTCGATCAACAAGATGGTGATGCCGTGATAATTGAAAATGAGATGGTACTGAATGAACTTTTTGAATTCTTTAAAAACTCATCTCTTCCATTGTAGGTATATTTCGAGGAGTCAACGTTACAAGATTTGAAGCCCTCACAAATAGGATATGATTGTTTGGAAGATGATATTTCTATGGTAACTCCATCTAATATTAGTTCCAAGACAAAATCTCTACTGATGGTGTGACACCCTCGCCCTGGGTTATGAGACGGGGGCGTCGACCAAACTTACAAACTCGAATATTGTATTCAAATTCAAACAATTTATTTATTTATGTAACATTGTAAGTCAATATCTATTATTCTTACTTATTTTACGGACCAAGTTCTTGTATCATTTACACAAATTCGAAGATAATTTAAGACTTTTCGATACTTAAACAATTTCCATTTCGATTCTCAAGTATCATTTATTTTCAATTATAGTCTCAATTGACTTGATCTAAACTTCTATATCAATTTTTATTCATTTAATCACCATTGATTATATCTTATTAATCAAACAGATTCCCATATTAAAGTTTGAACCCAAATAGCTAAGAAGGTATCGATACCCCTATAATGGTGGTATCGGTACAAGGGTATCGATCTAGGGATCGATACCGGTCGTAGGCGTTGACTCGTTGAGCAAGACTGGGTAGCCTAGTTCAATACTGGTATCGAAACAAGAGGCTCACAACAGGCTTGGTATCGAAACAAGCATCGGTACAAAAAGTTACTGGGAGCTCCAGTATCGAAACAGGTATCGATACTAGCCTGCCTCGTTGACACGTTGACTAAGATCAAAGTTTGATATCGATACAAGCTTCGGAATAGAATGTTTCTGCCAAGGGTGGAATCGATACCGAAGCTAGTGGTATCGATACCCCTGCTCGAAATTGACAATTTCAAGCCTTTAAGACATTTAAATTCTAACCAAAGGCCACATATGAGGTCTCAAGCCATTCATAATCCTTAATAGGACAAAATCAACATGTTATGCAACCATAATTGTTTACCATGCCTATCATTTGGTTAAGTCATTACCACAATAGTGTTCATGTGCTTCTATTTTACAACTAACATACCTATGGAGTAGTTATAGGTTTCTCATGTTATCCTCCTAGGTTCCGTGTTTCACATATTAAGTCCATTACTTACATTTTTCATACATATTACAAGGCTATCATAAACATACCGTGAGTCAATCCCCGAAAGGTTTAAGGCTAGCCTAACCTAAACAACATGCCTTATGGCTTACATACCAAAAGTCCAAATGACCATTGATGCAAACCCTGACCAGATATCAAAATGAATAGGCTATTCTAAGCATGTATACTATGCCACCAAACACTAGGAGTTAACAAAATAACAAAATACCATACGTTGCTCGCTTAGTGTCCTTGCTCCTGGTCAACTCGATCTAACTCTTTAACTCGAGAACCTATTGTTTGGGAAGGAGGAAACAAAAGAGTGTAAGTACTAGAAGTACTTAGTGAGGTAGCCTAAGTCTAACCAATTTAGACATTAATTTAAAAAAATATTATACTCCAAATGAGCAACAAATCAATTACACATAGCAATTCGTACATCCCGTAACATACTTAAATGTACAAAGGTAGGTCATGTTCAAGTACCCTATGGCAACATCATAGCCAATGCTCAAGTCCATATCATATCGAATGCTCTATGGCAAGTACATATCAAATGGTCCATGGCAAATACATATCAAATACTCTATGGCAAGTTCATAACAAATGCTCCATGGCAAATACATATCAAATACTCGATGGCAAGTTCATAACAAATGCTCCATGGCGAATACATATCAAATGCTCTATGACAAGTTCATAACAAATGCTCCATGGCAAATATATATCAAATGCTCTATGGCAAGTTCATAACAAATGCTCCATGAAAAATACATATCTTAACTTTAATCTTTCAAATTAGTTCAACGTTGCCTTGGTATAGTTATACTAGGTAAGCGAGTCAACAGAAGTACCACAAGGTACTGACAGAAGTGCCACATGGACACTAACAAAAGATACCCATGGTATCTACAAATGGTGACTAACCACCAACAAAGGTACCCATAGTACCAACAGAAGTACCGAAGTACTAATAAATGAGCTCAGACCCTAAGCATGCCGTACTACCTATGACCAACTATAAACCAAGGCTCAATTGAAGTTTCTCATTCAATTAATCTTCCATTTTACTTATTCAAGTTCCTTATTACAGATGATGTACATAACATGGCATTATCGAAAGCATTAAGTCATGCTACCAAATTCAAAAGCATATATGTCATGCTACCTAATTCAAAAGCATATATGTCATGCTAACATATCAAGCATACATAGGCATCATGTTACCAAAATCCAAAAGCATAGGCTATGCTAACATATCAAAAGCATATACGTATATATATCATGCTATCATGAACATACCTCATGCATGACTCACATACCTGGCATTCTTAGCCGTGTGCCATTACTTACCTTGGCATTTTCGAGCTATACAAATGTTCTAAGCTAGTTTATCATCTAGTACTCAAACATAGTGTTAAACAAATCATTATCATTTAATCCTCCTTCCCATATTGTCAAATATTTATTTAATCCGGTTACATTACAAACCAAATCAAATAATCAAAGATGGTTAGGACCTAGGGTCCTAACCCTAAGGTTTGCCACACTCACCAATTCTCCGAGCTATCAAGGGTTGTAGATCGCAACCCCTTTGCCTCGTTTCCTTGTTGCTTCGATCCTCTCTTGATCTTCGTTAATTTCTTCTCTCAGGTTATCTAATAATTCACATACAATAGATATGTATCAAGACATTTTCAATTATCTATTTCAAGTGTCTTTAAGCTTAATAATTATAAACGTGTGCATCACGGACAGTTTTGCTACCCTTTAGCGAAACGATCGTATCTCCTAGCCCCGATGTCCGATTTTAGTCCATTTTACCTCGTTAGAAAGCTAGAAGAATCCTTTACAAGGTACAATTAGCCTTACATTTTAATTCCTAATCGATCAGCTCCATATTTCATTCGAAACAGATCTGGTTGGATTCCTGGGACTGTTCAGGTAGCCCTACGAAACAGCTTATATCTTTCTCTACCGGGCTCGGATTAAGGTTCCGTAAATTTTTACTTAAACTAGGTATACATGAGTATCATGTTTTAAAATTTCAGATCCAAATTCTTTAAATCTCGACCTAGGAAAATTTTTAAAGTTGGCTACTCAGAATAGCAATTCTAGGCTTTTTTCGGCTAACTTCCATTCTAAGTGTCCAAACCTAATCCGAACTAAAACTTATCAATTTTACAGCATTTAAAACATGGAATCAACATTCCCAAATCCAATTTACAGCAACTTACAAGATTTAATGGCACACATTTGATATTTAAAATTTTCCCCAAATTTCAAAGTCCCCCTTACCTAAATTCATGCTTCAATAACTAAACTCCAAGCAACATAATCCTTAAATTGAGTTTCTATCTACCCATTAATCTTAAAATCATTTTAGAAAAATCAAAACCCAAAGTTCAAAACCCTAGAATTTTCGATTTAGGGAAGGATGGACTTACCAAGCCAATCGAATATAATTTCCTAGTCAATCTCCTTTTTCATGTAAGAAATTAAAGCTCTTCTTCTCAAGCTTCCATGGACTCCTCTTAAAACTCTTTTCTCTCCTCCGTCTCTTGTTTCTATCGTGAAAATGAAGAAAGATGAAGGAATTGGATTCATTTTTCTCTTACTCATTAATGAGCGTGAAAAGATTAACTTGCCCCTTAGCTCTAACTAGAGTTAGCCTATTACGAAGGGTAGTCTAGGGAATTTCTCTTTTTATCATGCAATGTTCGAACTTTTAATTTAATTAATTTGGTCCCTTTTCTAATTCAATTGACACATGATTTAATTTAACTTACTACCATTCAAATATTTCTTCTAACCCGATTTTAGGGTATTACAGATGGACATTACTGAGAAGCATAAGAAACAATGTGGATTGATTCTTGAAGACTTCAAGAAAGATGGTTCTTCACTTGACTTACACCGAATTTTGGCAAAAGATTGTCACGGCAATTGGCTATCACAACAATTGCCACAACAACGAAGGCTATATCTAACTATGATGGAAGTTAATGAAAATAAGGTAATTAAGTTGTTAGATGTTGATATAATTTTTTCTAACAATCTATTTTTGCCTTTAGAAACAATATCAAGATGGAGGACATGCATGGATTACAAGAAAAAACGAAAGAAAGACACCTCCACCAATATAATACAAAGTGGACTATCCGTATTCATTATGGTCCAAACCTTTTTGGGCAGAATTGTAACTCGATGGAGGGTGCAGATGGACTATAAGAAATATCGGAAACGACCCTCCATAAGTTTTCTTTATATTGTTATTTTATATTAATTTTCTCTTTTATTTTATTTGGTAATTTCATGAATTCTCTTAATTATGGTATTAAGGAATAATTATCTTCTCATTATTTGAATGTTTCTTGATGTTTATATTTTTAGGTTAGGACAATAAAGCAGGAATAACAGAGAAGTAGTTCACAACATGAAGTCTGCTGCCGTGACAGTGCATAGTGTTAGAGACGCAGTAGTCCCAACAGGCAGAACAGGGTAACAACTAGTCTGCCGAGATTCTTGTCGCGACAATAAATGCAAAGGGCAGTAAAGACCACACGGCTAGTAGTTCAAACGGCTACATAGCCAAGGCCTATATAAGCACCTTCTTTCTCTTGAACTATTCACTCTTGCACTCTTGTTTCTTTAGAATTGTTTACTCAATCTCTCTCTTGTTATATTCGTTACAATCTCAAAACTCTCTTATTCTTCTCAGAATCTTTCCAAAAAACTCTCCCTTTACTATCTTTACTTGTTTTATTAATTTTATCTGCTATGTGATTTGAGCATTGAGGATAATGCTCGGTTTGAGTTTGGAGGAGATTGTAGGTGCAGAAGCACTACCGAGGCTACCCACTGCCGCGACATTACCATGAAAAGGGAGTAAATTTTTTCTGAAATTTTTTACAATATTCTCTTTTCTTGAATTACTGTTTGTAAACTTGCAGTGCGCTACATCAGCTTTGCTTTAGTTTACTCCATTAAAGCTATAGAAATCTTTCTCCTTACCATGGCCAAGTTCTGTTTTGAAGGGATAACCATAGGATACTCATGGAATAAAACTTAGAAGCTTGCTTTAGGGTTAGAAAGAAAATAAACACTGTTTGGACTTGTTTGATTTATGAGCTCTTTTAATAAACTTAGGTGATAAAGACTTAGAACCTTTTTGAAAAATAACTAGAGGTGCCTATCATTGGCTCTAGTTTTGCTCTCCTTCATGCGAGAGGTTCCCAAAACTGGCTCTAGTATGCTAAAAAGGTGATTAATAAGAAAAAAATAAATAAGAAAAAGAAGGAAACAGAAAACGCATATCTTGAGGTGCCCGAAATTGGCTCAAGACTAGAGTCAATTTCGGGCACCTCTAGCATGAAGAAGAGTATTTCCTAGAGCTGGTTGTAGACACGTCTAGTCACCTTTCCAAAGATCTAAGTCTTTATCACCTATGTTCATTAAAAGAATTCCTATAGTTAAACAAGTCCCAAAAGTGTTTTTGATTTCAACCTTATAGTAAGATTCTAAGTTTTTCTCCTTAAGTATCCTAGAATTAAGCCTTCAAAACAGAATTTAACTATGGTTAGGAGAAAGATTTATATTGCCTTAAAGAATAAACTAAAACAATACTGATGATGGTCAGTGCAAGAGTGTGGGCAACAATTTCAAGTAAAATGGTGGACATAAGAAGAAAAAAAACTATCACAAAAACTCCCTTTTCATGGTAAGGTCGCGGCAGTAGCTCTACCCCTCAAACTCAAACCAATCATTGTCATCAATGCTTTAATTAGGGGCAAGGAGTGGGCAACAAAAGAAAACTAGTAATAACAACAGCATAAAACAGATTTATGAGGACTCCGAAGAGCTATCCTCCACAATTAATCTTTTGGATCTTGTTGTCGATTGTTGTGTCCTTGGTGATGGTGATGGCTTTGCTTGTCTTGGTGGTTGAACTCTTGTTGGTGTCACTCGTTACATAGAAGCATTCACCTCTTCTTCTCCTTCATCTTCGATCTCCATTATATTTGTCCCCCGTCATTCTCTAGATCTGCCCCGACACTGTGAATGCTTGACTCAGTAGCGTCTGAACTCTGATGTACATAGGCATCTATCTCTTTTGATAGACTGCCCATGATGATTGGGGATCTTGGGGAGTGTTGAAGACTGCCCTCCTCTTGGAAGGTATTTTGCTGACAGATGTTGCCGCGATAGAATCTGCTGCCATAGATGGGTCAACAGCATGAAATTATTGTTGAGGGACTATGGTGAAGAATGGTCTTGGTCCTTCTAGAGTTGGTGTTGTTTCTATATAGGGTGCAGCTGTCACGAACATGTTGATTGGGAATTTTGGAAACTGTATCCCTTGATCTGGAAAGTTCTGGAGCATCATCTGAGCAAGTGTGAAGTTAAGTCTCTTTGATACTCCATGTATCTCTGTTGCCTAAGGTCCATTGCTGTCATCCTTTGTAGAATCTCCTGGTATGGGTCTTCTACGGTAGTGGTATGGGCAGCGTTAGATATATCTACCGTGTATTGGGCTCCGGTAGCAGTGTCGGCAGTGAACTACTGTGGAGTTCCCTGGACTGGTTCGGCTTAAGTGATCTGCATAACTTTGTGGCAGAAGTCTTTGGTCCACCCTTTTCGATGCAGTGTGAATTCATCTATCTCGGCAGTGGGTACACCTGCAGTATTTCAAATACCAGTGATTAAAGAAGAGAAGTATAAAGGGCCTTTATCCTTCTTACCGCATTCGTAAATTTCTTGTAAAATTATTTCTCCAATATTGATGCTCCTTTTGTTGATGATGAATTGGATGAGCACCAATCTTTTTCGGTCCACCTTCTTTTGTGGGAGGTTGAGATGAGACGTCTTTTTACAAAGGTATTCCAAAGTTTGGCCTCGGGTTTCAAGTTTTGCCTTGCTACAGATCGTTTGTGAGCACCAGTCTCCCATGGAGTATTACCGTAACAGAGGTCGCCCTTTAACAGCTCGTAGTCTTGAGTGGTGACATCCTCCATGAATTCACCATGGATGTCAGGTATAGGGATTAGGCCATAAAAATCATTGATTAATTCGGTATCGATCCAGACAGGTCTGCCCCGGTAGTGGACAAAGAGAGTGTCCTTGCTTGGCCCATGCGCATAGAATTCTCGCATGATGGTGGCGTTGGCCTAGGGAGGCTGTAGGCAGAAGATCTCTCATTCGTGATATTTAATCTTGTTGAACAAGTAATGTTTAATGCCGAAGTTTTATTCCTTTGAATATTGAAACCCTTGTTCCTCCCATAAATGCCTAGAGATGAAGGGCCTGTTGAAACGCTCTTCAACGGCTGTAGGGGTGAATCTTTTGTAGGTGGCCATCTATAAGCAATTGAAAATTAAGAGTCTTGGAGAATTTCTTGAAGGTTTTTTGAAATTTACGAGAAGGTTGTGAGTAGACAAAGTATTGTGAGAGAAAAATTATCAAAATATTCTAAAGGAAACAAGAATGGAAGAGTGAATAGTTCTAGAGGAAACAAGTTCTTATAAAGGCCTCGACAGTGTGAACGTTTTAATCCACTAGCCGTTTTGTAGCCGTTTAACTTTTACTGCCCGTTAGCATTTACTACCGTGGCGGGAATCTCGACAGATAGCGGTTACACTATTTCTACCCGTTGGGACTATTGCGGCTTTAACACTGGTTACTGCCTCGGCAGATTTCCCGTTGTGAACTATTTCTCCTTTATTCTTGCTTTTATTATCCTAAAAAAATGTAAACACTAAACAAAAATAAAAAGATAAGATGATAAAAACATCAATTCTAAACTAAAGTTAATCCTAATATAATAAATAAAAAGATAAGGAAAGAGATTATGTTACTAGTGGAGTGCATATATATGCATCTCTCAATCTACTTATCTTTTGTTGGCCATAATTTTTCTTCAAGTGTTGGCCATTGGCTTTAAGTTCATCCCTTTTATTCTGATTTTCACTGCATCCTGTTTATCTGGATAGTATGTTATGCTGTTTGTTTCCTTCAACTTTGCCTTACTTTTTCTACCAAAAATTCTGCCATAATAGATATCTAATTTTCTACCGAGCATGCTGCCCAGGCAGTGACTGTTGCAGCAGGATTCCTTTGTATCTGCATCTATGGTGTGAAGGATTTTGCATTCTTCTACATCATCATACCTTTTTAGATAGTGGAAGGTATTGAGTTTAACTTGTTGGTCATTGGCCCTCATAGTTAACTCTCTTTTTTTCACATCAATTAGTGTTCGTCTAGTGGCAAGGAAAGGTCTCCCAAGGATGATTGGTGCATTCTCGTTTGCTTCACAATCAAGGACAAGAAAATCAGCAGGAAAAATAAATTTATCTATTCTTACCAGTATGTCCTCGATTTTCCCTCGGGTTGTATGTGTGATCGATCCGCAAGTTGGATCATCACTGTAGTAGGCTTTGCCCGTCCAATTCCAAGCTTTTGGAAGACAGACTTGAGCATTAGATTGATGCTTGCTCCAAGATCGCATAGGGCCTTACCTTCATAGTGGTTACTTATTGCACAAGGTATGGTAAAGCATCCAGGATCCTTCAACTTTGGTGGTATGCGGTTGTGTAGCACGGCCATGCATCCTTCAGTAGCTGCCACTGTTTCAAACTCACCTAGCCTCTTTCTTTTAGACATAATGTCTTTTAAAAATTTAGCATAGTTGGGCATCTGTTCAATTGCCTCAACGAAAGGTAAGTTGATGTGAACTTGCTTTAAAATGTCTAGGAACTTCTTAAATTTATGGTCCTGATTTTGCTTTTTTTAACCTTTTGTGGGAAAGGTGGTGGTGGTCTCATCTCTTCTAAGTTTCATTAGTTTGGAATTTAATACCTAGAACCACTTTGTTAATCACTGTCTCGGCAGTATGTTGTGGTGCTGACAAGCTCTTTGCTGGGCAGTGTTCTCTTGATTAGGTTGTTCAGCATCCAAGTCCTCCTTGTCTGATTCGTCTTGTATAGCTAGTGGAGCTTTGTTTGTTGAACTGCCTAATGTCTCTTTAAGTTGTAGACCACTTCTGTCTTTGGGAAAATTGACCAACTTGGGTTTCCAGTGATTTAATTGTTGCTTCTTGGTTTTGCAGCCTCATCTCAGTTCTATTCATGAAGTCATCAGTTCTCTTCATGAAATTGTTCTTCTCAGCCATATATGATTATGTTTTCATTATAAAGGCCTTGAGAGTGTTCTCTAATGAATTCATGGGTTGTTGGTGATGCATCTGCTGCTGCGGTATTGATTGTTATACCTACTACTACGACAATATATGCTGATAACCTAAGGTTTGGTTGGTGGGGTTCAAGGCATCTGCTGCTCCGGATTGTATGTGTTGGACATCATATAATTATTTCGGTTGTAGTTTCCCATATAAAAACCAGATTTCTCATCTTGCATATACTTAGAAGAATTGATCGCTTTAACCTCATGAGTATTTTGTTGCAATTTTATATTCTGAACCATCTTGGTTAAAGAGGCTAATTTTGCTGCCACCGAGTTGGTAGTTTCTAGTTCATTCACTGTGGCTTGGCGTCTTACTCCTCCTCGCCTAGAAGTAGGCAATTGAAAATCATTCCTTCCGAGTTTGTTCAGAATCTCAATAGCTTCTTTCGGAACTTTGTGAAGAAGTGTTCCATTTGCCGAGGTATCTAACATCATCCTTATCGGGGCATTGGTGGCATTGTAGAACATGGCTACTTGTGTCCATAGTGGAAATCCATGCAATGGATACTTGTTCAATAACTCTCTATAGTGCTCCCATGCCTCGTACATAGGTTTGTCATCAGCCTGTCAAAAAGAAGTAATTTTATTACGAATTCAGTCATATAAATTGGTAGGAATAAAACGCGTAATGAATTCTTGGCAGAGTTCACTCCAAGATCCTATAGATCCTGTCGAAATGCTATTTAACCAGGTCTTGGCCCTATCCCTTAATGAATAGGGAAAAGGTTTTAATCTTAAAATATCCTCATGGACTCCTTGAAGTTTTAATAAGTTGCAAACTTCCATGAAGGACTTGAGATGTTTCCTAGCATCTTCAGTTGCAGACCCACTAAATTTTCCAATAGTATTAAGCATATTGAACATCACAGGTTTGAGTTTAAAGTGGGTTGCTTCTATTTCTGGTGTAACAACTCCAGGGTTCAATCCATTCAGATCTTCCATCAGAAAATCTCTAACAGTTAACTATCGCGGCAGTGGCTGCGGTAGTGGTTGTTGTGCAAGGCCTCCATTGCCGGCAGGTAAGTTCTGATTTCCTTGATTTACTGTCTTGGCTCCTTGGATCTGTCTACTCAACCCTTGGTAGGTTCATTCAATTTTTGGATCAATCTCGTACAATGGATTGCTTGGGTTGGCCCTGGTCATACACCAAAAATAAACCAATAAAAAATTAAAATAAAATAACTAAAAGAACAAGAAAATAAAGAAAACAAAATTTAGTTGCCAATCCCCGGCAACAACGCCAAAAACATGATGCGTGTCAAATATACGTAATTAGTGCAAGTGAACATGTCGCAAGTAATAAGTGATAAGTATTATCGAATATTGTCTCCACAGGGATTGGTATACTTAATATGGCCTCTTCGATCTTCTTTTTCTGTAAAAAGAAATAAAAACACAAGTAGATGAGTTTTTGACTAAATAAAGTAATTAAGGAAAACTAAATAAGAGGAGGTCAAATTGAGAAAGAGGGTAGGATCCAGTTGTGTTTGTATAGTGGATTTAATTGATTTGTTTTTGTCCAATGCAATTGCACTACACTACCTCGGTAGTACTGCAGATTACTGTCTTCAGCAGCGGTAGCGTTTTCTGCCGCGGCAATCCCTTGCTCTTGGGCAGATTTTACCAAAGTTTGGCAAAGTGTCCTTTGATGGTTCCGCTTATCCCTAAGTCGAAACACTGTTGATGATTAGTCCTTGATGATACCTCCCGACATTAATCAACTATAACTAACAATCAATCTCATACTTCTTTTAGCCGCTGAAACTCCAACCTATCTCTAGGCCGAGTTAGTATTCTCTAATCAAGTCAAATACCGTACTTACTCCTTTTGTGAGTCTAACTCTCCTGAGTCTAGACAAATAAGTTACTTACAAACTTCTCTACCGAGCTTGGATGTAAGAATAAAGAATGGCAAAGAGTAAGCAAACATTGATATTTTATTGCATTGAAACAAAAAACAAAATACAATCTCTTCTCACTAATACTTAACAACCTTCACCTAAATCCTAAGAAAGCTTAAAACATGATAGAAAGAAGAACAATGGTTCCTAGGATAAACTCTCTCAAATTCGTCTCTCTTTATTCCCTTGGATGGATGCGCCTTATATAGGCTTAGCCTAGGGCAAATCTTTCCTAAATAGAATACAACTTGGAGTAGGGAACAAGTTATGTACATAGGTTGAATATTTCCAAGTTTAATTCTTCTAGAAGACTTTTTCCTGCGTGGCCTTTGCCTTAGGCTTTCCTCGTGTTGTCCAACTCCGATTCATAGGCTTCGTGTCCAACAACGTTCTCCTCATTTTTCTTCTCAGTTTACCTGCCATATTGCTATTTATCCTCTGTTGCCTCAACATCAGTCCTGACTCGAACTTAATGTGCTGTCGCGATAGTACTTGTTCTTGCACAGACATAAAACTACAGTAAAGTATGCCTTTTCTGTAAATATTATATTTAACAGCATAATCCTTAAATATATCACATTGAGTACATGTATTGATCCAAGTAAGTGTAGAATTGATGATTAATGCCCATGAAAAGTGTAGAAAGTGATAGTGAGTTGAACACTTATCACATGTCATTATTGTTAGCTTTTAACGGTCCAGTTACCATGGTGTTAAAAAAATAAGCTGTTTGTCAAAAAGATATAGGTTAAGAGCTAAATTTATCAAAAAAAAAGAATAAGGGCCAAAACGACAAAAATTATAAACGTTAAGGGTTAAAATTATCTTTATGCCTTGAATGTATACTAATACAAATATTGGTAACTAAATATTATTTTCAAAAACTATATTAGTATGATAGAAAACGTATCGGTACGTTCTACTTGATTTTTAGAGTTTATGCTAAATTTGATTACTTTTCAAATTTAAAATATTAAAATTTTATGTTAAGTTCAATTCTCTTGTGGTCATTATTATAATAATATTGATTTTTAAATTATAGTTTTTCGAAATAGTTGATAATAAATATACCAAAATTCAAACTATATAGTTTGATTCTTATAATCATGATAAAGATAATCATAATCAAGATGAAAAGTTGTGACATCCACAAAATTGATTTGGAAACTTTTTTTTATTAAGAATCCCTAATTAGAAAATCTAAAATCCCTAAATTGAAATCCTAAGTTTTGGGGAAATTATCATGAAAAACTAATTTCATTTTGTTTAATTAGGCATAAATCAAATTTAATGGAGTAAATTATGAAAATATCAAATTGATTGGTTGATTCTTGATTTCGGTAAAATTTTAGGGCTTTCTTCTGAGTTGTACCCTTTTGATAAAAAGTCTATAACTCTCTTTTATCCCTAATAAGCTTTTGAACTTACTTTTTAATTTTCTTTTGGGAAGAGCAACAGACTCAGTTTACATTGGGTAAAATCTTCCCAAACTATTTTGGGTGGAATTTGAACGGGTAAAGTGTGTTGTGGGGTTAAATCAGACCAGGTTAGTTAGCGATCCAGTTAGTGGGTAAGCGGACAAATATAATCAACAAAATCATTAAATAATTTAATTAAATAAATTATCTAAAATTCTATCTTCTATTTAATATGAACATTTATATTTAAATAATAAAATTTAAATAGTATGATAATAAAAATTATTAATTTAATTTTGATTGTTTATTTTTGTTGAACCCATCAATAAAAAATTGGGTTATTTCACTCTCTGAAAAAATTAATCAAATAATGTTATTATATTCTTTTTAAAATCGTCTATTTTGTTTGATATTTTGTTTCGTAAGGATAAGTAATCCATGAGTATAGTAAATTAAAATACATATATTTTTGCTTCTATTAAAAATAATAAAAACTCCTCAAATAACTAAATATCGATACTCGAGTATCATTTAATAATGTATACTCACGTGATCCCAATAGAGGCTGGTATTATTCAGTTCAACATTTTTTTAGTTCGAGTTTAATTGTATCATAACTATATAATTAATTCGAATTAGGTTTACCGTTGGATAAACTACATTAGTGATATTGACTCTAAAACAGAAACAATAAGTACAGTTAATCCGTGAACAATCAACTATTGTATTATAATTAAATAAGTTTGATTTATGATCATTGAATCCTCCTAAAATGATCTACTAAATTCATCGAGTTATTCTGATGAATTACATATTGACCGACTTAATCCGTTAATAGATCCGACTCGTTGACGTCATTGATGATCCTAACGATCTCATCAATAATGTCATTAATTTTTATTGTTAACCATTGATTTTTAAGTTCACCTTGATTTGACATTTTTTATGACCTGAATCTAAATTTTTAATCTATCTGGCCTAGAAGAAATTATATTATGGGTAAGTCTCACAATGTGTTTATGGGACCAACCAATAAAAATCACACACTTCATCAATTTTTTCAAGTCATATTTTTTTAAGTGAATCTTCACTTGAAAAAATTATTTTTAAAATAAATTAAAAGTAAATATGAGTGAAGATTCGCTTAAAAAACACGACATTGACAAAATAATAAGATAGATATTTTTTTATGGTTAATCTTCATCAATGATAAGATTCACTTGAATCGAGGCATCGTTAAATTTTTAAAAACAAGATATAATATATATTTTTAATAATCTATAAAACTTTGTATTTATTATAAATTTTAATTATTTTATAATAATTTAATCATGATTTTTTTAATACATGTAAAATGTTAGTTTTATATAATATGAGCCAATGGTGTTTAAAAATATTTAATTCGGTCGATCCAATTTGATTATTCATTGATCGGATTTAAAAATTCAGATATTTATTTTTTTTTAATTTTTGATCAGATATTCGATCCAATTAAATGTTTTATGCATCGGATACGGATCACAATATTTCAAGTTTTGGATTATTTGAAAATTCAATAAATCAAATTTTTATTAATATTAATCTTGTTATATTTAACAATTTAGTGCTTGCTATATTAAAAAATTTTTAAAATTAAAACTTTTATAAATGTGAATCTTGTTGTGTTTAATAATTATTGTTTATTATATTCAAAATTTCAAAATTTCCATAAACACAACCTTTAAATTCGAAATATTTGTTCAAGAAAATTATATTTTCGGATAATTAGATATCTAAATATAAGATATTCTAATATACAAATATCCACATTTTTGGACTAGATATAGATGATTATATTACCGATCCGAAAACCCAAATAAAAAAAATAGATTTGATCAAATTAGATATCCAAGAATAAATATCATTTCACGTGCGTCGAATATTGCTAAACATCACTAACGATAAACACCGCTGAACACTATTAAATTTATAAAAAAAAATTAAAAATTTTCAAGGACTAAACATATAATTTCGAATTACTTAAAATAAAATTTTAAATAAATTATATATATATATATTATATTTTTAAAATCATTTATTTAAATTGTTTTTAATTTAAAAATAAAAAAATATTAAATCAAAAACCCAAAACCCTAAACACAAAACCCTAAATAATAAACTCTAAACCCTAAAACAATAAAACTCTAAAATCTAAAAAAATAACCATAACCTGAACCCTAAAATAGAAAATTGAAATTCTAAAAGTATAAACCCGAAACTTAAAGCCCAAAATTAGTTTAAGATTTATGATTCTAGAGTTTTAAGTTTAGGTTTGTTGGTTATTTTAGGGTTTAAGATTTTAGGGTTTAGATTTAATGTATATGGTTTAGTATTCTTAGGGTTTTTTGTTTTAGGTTTTGGATTTAGGATTTTGAGATTTTATGTTTTAGGGTTTGGAGTTTAATATTCAGTGACTTTGGTTTTGGATTTTTGTTTTACAGTTTAAGGTTTAGGATTTTTTATTTTTAAAATTAATTTAAATTAGTATTTTATTCAATTATTTTAAAAATAAAATAAAATATATTAGAAAGTAATTTAATAAAAATTTTATTTTAAATAATTTATATTTATATGTTGATTATTTAAAGTTTTTAATCTTTATTAATTAGTTTAATAGTATTCAACAATGTTCATCAGTAATGGTGTTCAACTGTCTTCCACACTCGTTATAGAATTTTCCTTACTATAATTAACAAATTTTATTCTTTTATCATAATTAATTATTTTTTATGACTATAATTTTTAACACAAATAATTATTAATAATAATTAAAATTTAGAAATTAATATTATTCTTATTAATGATAAATATTCTATCATAAATACTTATTTAAACAATAAATAAAATATGTTGTTATTTTCAAGATTAAAAAAAATAAATTATATTTTTTGTTGTATTAGGGTTTATAATTATCTCTCGATCTAATAGGGGTGTTATATTTTAGACTACAAATATTTAATCTTTTAGTAGGTCACTGAAATTTAATTATATATAATATAAGATATTGTAATCATTAATTTTATCTGGGGTATTAAACCTGGTTTAATTTTCGCTTTAAATTCGAATAACGGGCATCAATGGATTTATCGTTATAAAATATATATAGGTGTAAATATATTACCCTTTTCAAATATGGGTTTATTCTTTTTATTAAATTAAAACCAAAAAAATAAATAAATATACATATCTTCCTTTTACGTTTTCGATATACATATATGTTATTATTTTCTTTTAAGAAATTAAAAAATATATATTGAACACTACCTTTTATCACCTTATTAAGAAAATAAAAAAATAAAATCCAAAAATACTATAATTTTTTTATATTTCATTTCAATTTGGATTTTGTTTTATTAGTTTATCATTATTATTAAATATTGTTTTGCCTTATTATTATTATTATTATTTATTATTATTATTATTATTATATCAAATAAATAAATAAAAAAAATTATAAATAAATAGTCCATTTTATTAAATAATTATAACAGCCCATGATTAAAAGCCCTTTTAATTAAATAATTTTAGTCCATTACAAATTACAAGACCCAAATTAAAGATCTAATAATAATAATTTAACCCACAAAATTAATTAATTGCTCAGGCCCAGTTCTTAAAATCCATAGCCTAAACGGGCTAGCCCTAATGACAGAACCCTAATTCCCCTTATTTATCTCTTGCGCAACTCTATCTTGACCGTTGGATCAAGATCTGATCCAACGATCGCGAGTGAAGGAGAAGAAGCTTCCAGATGATGACACACACCCACGCTTGATGATAAGCCTCCCTCCACGTGCTCCTCGGTTTTCAGTCGACCATTCGACTGCCTTCGCTGCTGGCCAAATTTTGATGATTGTCCCTTCGTATTTTCGGCTATCGATTCATGCAAGGAGACAAAAAAGCAGTATCAGATTGGTACGATTTTAACAAATTTCACATAGCCAAAAAAGCAAATTTCAGAGGCAATAACAACAAGGGACCAACAAATATCAGAATTTCCAAACCATTCGCTCGTTTATTAGAATTTTATAGTCACAAATGCACTAAATGCCAGACCCACAATGCATAATCACCAACAATTTCAGAGATATCATCACATGAATACAAACAAAAACCAGAGAGCAATCAATAGAAGATTTCTAGGCTCTTTTCTTCTTTGATATTCATGTAATATTTTGGTTATAAGAGTAGGAATCAGAAACCATTGTAGGGGTTATCCCACACACAAAAATCAATAGAAGAACCAAATATTTTTGTGGTATATCCTCGTGTTTTTTTAATGAAATAAAGAAGGAAAAACATTTCTTTTTTTCTTGCAAAGTCGATCGAGTCCATCTCTTCGAATCTCTTTTCGGCAAAAATTTCTAGGCCTTTAGGCAGTCGACGGTAAGCCACAAGGAGGAGTAGGAGATTCAGACTTCGGGTTTTTGTTTTCTTTTTGGGTTTTTTTTTAGAATCGGAGGAGTTTTTTGAAGTTTGAGAAGGGTTTAAAGGATTTTAAAAAGGTTTTTTATTCTGATTTCGAAAGGGGAAAATCATAGGTCGTTTTATGGGTTTCAAAAGGCTTTAAAAAGGGTTTCTTTCGAGTTTTTGTTTTCTCCAGCCACTGCACACGGTATTTTCTGGAAAAGACCATGGTGGCCGAAATCTGGAAAAGATAGTATTTTCTGGTTTTTCCTGGGTTTTTTTGGATGAACTCTTTGAATGTTCATCCTAGAGAGGATGAACAAAACAGAGGATTCAAGGGGGAGGTTCCTTTCGGTTTAAAGAAAAATAACAAAGGATAGTCTTTTTTATTTTAAGTTGTGTTTTATACTCAAGCCCTTAAACAAAATAGTTTTATTATAACCATTAAGGGCCTCCGTGTTTTGGTTCTTACACACGAGGTCCTCCAAACTTTCAAAAAGCTTTCGATTTGGTCACTATTTAGTTTCAATCATCGTTTTAAAATGGTTTATTTATTTCTTGGTCCTCCCGCGTTTTTGTGTTCCTTTTTCGAACCCTTCCCCTTGGTTAAATCACTTTTTGGGTCCCTAATGGTTTATTTTATTTTATAATTTGGTCACTTCGAGTGACATTTTTATTGTATTTTATTTTTTTATTTTGATTTATTTATTCCCCTCATTTATCATTTATGTTGCATTTATATTATGTTATGTCATACCTTTTTTATTTCTGTTTTTATTTAATCATTATGCTTTTGTTTATTTTTATTTGTACACATGTTCATCCTTGTTTGTAAATGCTTTGTTTTTAATATATAAGTTTATTTACTTTATTTTATTCACATGATTAGATGTGCATATTTTATTTGTGTCATGACTTTTTTTCATTCTTTATTCATGTCATTTTATTTTTACACCATGTATTTATTTTCTGTTTTTATTTACTTTAGCACTTTTTTATTTATTTGCTTATTTTCTTTACTTATTCTTGTCATATTATTTTTTCACATTTTTATTTTATGTCTTTCATTTATTATGTCATGTATGTATATTTTATGCGTTCCACTTTGTTGTACATATATTATATTATCACGATTTGTATTTATTTATTTATTGCTCATGCATTTATTTTTGTACATTGTTTATTTTATTTTTGTCATCTAATCCACATTCAACATTATTAATTAACGAACCTAATTAATCACGTCTTTTATTCGGTCGTAACAGACCCATCTTCCTAGCGTATCGGTGGCGGTGTATGCGTTGCCTTCGATTAAAACACGGTAAAAATAAAACGAATTCGAACTTGAAACAAATCCTAATTTAAATGCCGCTTTAAAAACAGAAATTCCAAAATTAATTAAGCGATTATTTTAAAGGTGCTAATTTTGGACGGTTTTTAACGCTAACACCGTTTTAAACCGTAACTTACTCTCGAACCCAACTTTAAAGAGTCTCTTTTTTTACGGTGTCCGGTCTACCAAAAGTGACCGGTGGCAACTCCAACCTATTTTTAAAATTATTTCCCCTTTTTAATTTCAAAATTCTCAATTTTTAATTTTAACCTAATTTTTAATTTCTATTTTTCAAAATCCCTAATTTTTAATCAATTTTCGATTTTCCCCATTCGGAACCCTAACTCCCTAATTTTAAAACCCTAAATTCAAAATTAATTTCAAAGTCCAATTTTAATTTCACTCTTTCAAAATAGTGACCCTCTTTTATTTCCCCTTTTTACTATACTTTTATTTCATACTTAAGATCTTTAAATTTTAAAATTTTATTATTTAAAAAAGGGTCACTATATTTGGCAACTCCGCTGAGGATCAACTTTTCAAACGAGTCAAGCCTTGTTTTCAAATTACTGCTTAACTAATTTTTGAAGCTTTGAATTAAAGTGACAATTAAATTATTATTTGTTTATCAATTCGAGGTTACTTTCAACATATTCAAACCCGTCCCTCTAAGTGGGGAAAAATGCTAGTGCTTTTGTAAGGATATTGTTCCTTCGTATGGGCCTAGCAAAGTATCTTCGGCGCTCGACTACACTATGCTTTCGTAAGGATATTGTTCCTCCGTAGGGGCATAGCGAAAGGGTCCACCTAAATTGAACTCGATCGAGACGAGCCTATAATGAGTGACAATTAGGGGCCTTGCTACTCTTAGAAGAGGACAGCGAGGACAATTTGGGTACCTTCTAGAACCAAAACTGCATTTAGAGAATTTACTTAACCTACCCGATTAGAGCCATGCGGTTAACCTAGGTTCTATTAAATGAGTTATCTAAGGTTGCTTTGTTTACTTTCTTGTTTTCTTCATCATTTTTGCATCGACATTTCATGAAGGTGTCGGTCGAAGTGATTTTTCCAATTAGAGGCTTTCACCATAATTATAGAGTTAAAACGAAGAATAGAAGGACAAGTGGAAAAAAGAGAGGAAAATGAGAGAAAAATAATAATAATAATAATAATAATAATAGTAAAAAAAAGAAAGAAAGAAAGAAAGAAAATAGAGAGAGAAAAGAGAAAAATAAGAGAAAAAATAATAAGAAAGAAAAAAATGAAAAGAAGAAAAAAGAAAAATTGGAAAAGAGAAAAAAAAAAGAGAAAAGAAAAAAGAGAAAATCTTTTAATCGCTGAAAATTGCTCAAAGGGCGATTGATAACTCCGCAAAAAGGTTATATTTTAGGCCTTTTTACTTAAGTTATTGAGTGCCCTTAGGCTCATATAGGTTCATTTAGTTGCATTTAGGTTCATAATATTGCATATAGTCTTCTAGATATGTCTTTGCATTTTTATGTGATAATAGGTACTATTTCATGAGAAGGAAAATTCTTTTTAGTGGTGTTGTGTAGATGAAGCAAAAATGGAAGTTGAGGCGATTTGTCATGGCATTCGCAGAAAGATAGTGATGGGAAAATGCCATGGTAAAACTAGAGAACTTCTATGCTAAGCTAGATGATAAAGAGATATTTTGATAAGAGTGTCAGCTGGTGCTACCACAGCCGGTCGGGACCACTACAGCCTGACTACAACCACCTCAGTAGGGGACTAGCCAATATGGCCTGTATGCGAGCCACCTAAGTAGGGGACCACTGTCACTTCTGTAAATCCTGCAGAAATATCACGACAAGAATAGGGCAGAAGTGGGGTTTTCCTATCTTTTAGAGTTTTTCATCCATTTTTTATAAATGGTGGTAACCTAAAAAGACCTTTAAGGAGGCCTTTTGAGGAACAACAACACAAAAAAAGAGAGACCTTTGAGGCGGTTTTTGCGGTGGTAGAAAGCTCCCACCTTTCTCCTCCAAACTCCAACCAAGGGGTCCTCTATTGATAGATCTCGAAGGGAGCGGTGAGTTAGGCACCTGAAAGGGGCTAGAACACCAAGGCGTCTCATGGTGGTTGAAGAGTCGGCGGCTGTACACATCGAGGATGTCTTCTAGTCCTCCTTCCTTGCTTTATTTCTTTTATATTTTCATGAGGATGATTGTTAAATGTTTAAGATTTATGTGGATGATTTCTCTTAACATTTAGCTCCACCCTGTAAGCTTTGTTTAGGTGGTTGCTTTTATGGATGATTATCTTTTATTTTTAATTAATATATTGCCTTCTATGTGTTTGTATATTTGCTTTGCTCATTGTTTATAATTATTTAACCATTGTAAGAGGCATGAAAGTGTCCCGTGTTTAGGTACATGTTAGAACATTCGAGAGAGGCGTAACTATAGATCCTTAGATCATCCGAGAGGAGCTAAGGGAGGATCTACGTGAGCAATGGGTTCTAGACTGCAAATAGATCCTAGTTGGATCCTAGAGAACTCGAGAGAGGCGTAGGTGAAGGCTTCAACGACTAAAAGGAGTATGCTTTGTCGATAGGCTAGTTCTACTCGAGTGACACAAGATGCCATGGCATTTTAGTCTATCAGGTTCCTATGACTCGAAAGAACGGGACTACTTTAGAAACCATTGTCGAGTAGATATACACCGTAGTAACTATATGTTAGGTAGGGGTACGGGGTAGGAAATCATAGAAGTCACCACCAGTCATTCCCAATAGAGTTCATCAATAGAGGAAAAACACAATATATTGCTTAGCGTGTTCTGTGTATCTTATTTTTGCCTCCACATTTACAACTTACTTTTTATTTTGCTTGTTATCTTGTGATCACTCTACTATACACACACATACCACCTCCAAACATCCACCTTGCCATCACCATCATTACTATTTTGCCTTGGTATATTTTCATTGCTTGCACTTTAGAATTGCCATAGCATTTCCACCCTACACCTTCATCGTACATATCCATATTCTCTTGTTTATATGTTTATCTTTGTTTTCCTTTTAGTGACACCCCTTTTTTGCCTTGTCAAATTTGATTGCATGCTTTATCGAGATCCTCGTGAGAACGATACTCACTCACCCTATTATTACTTGTATGATTGTGTATACTTGCACATATATGTATGTTCACATACATTAATTATAGCACTACAGAGAACACACCAAGTTTTTGCCATCGTTGCCGGGGATCATTTGGAGTAAAGTTTGTCATTTTTGTTTTGGCATTTTTGTTTTACTTAGTTTATTTTATTAGTTCAGTTTTACTTGTTTTATTTATTTTTCTTTTCAGTGTATTTCCAGACGGTCTACTGATGACCTCTCTATCCTATAATGTCTGAAATTGAACGTTTGTTTCATCAAAGAAGGTGTACTCAGCGTAGAGACCTGGACCCACCACCAGTTCACGCCCTAGTAGTTCGAAAGGTCGGGGCAAATCAGCACGCTGCTGCACCTTGACCGAGAGCTATTAGGGATCATTTAAATTCTATCTTGGATGATCTTAATCCTGGCATCGTGGCACAAGAAATTATAGCTTCCCATTTTGAACTTAAGCTTGTCATGTTCAATATGCTAAACTCCATTGGGCAATTTGGAGGAATGGCGCATGAAGATGCAAGGCAACATATCAGGGCATTTTTAGAAGTTTGTGACTCATTCCGTCAATAAGGAGTTCATGAGGATGTGTTCAAGTTTAAGTTATTTCCTTATTCTCTATGTGGCCGAGCAAGGGGATGGTTGAGTGGAGTACCATCCGGATCGATGGAGTCATGGGATGATCTATGGAAGAGCTTTTTGCTACGGCACAATACTCCAAATCTCAATACTCAACTTAGAAATGACATTGCTTCTTTTTGATATGTGTAATCACTAATTTTATCCGGGGCAAAAAAATGGTTTTTAATTTCAATTCAAATAAAGGACATTATTTCTATTTATTTTGATGAAAATTTAAAAATTAATAAATAAATACTATATTAGTATCAATTCTTTTCTCCTTTAACTTTGTAAAGAAAATATATATATATAATGTTATTTTTGTTTATAACTATTCGTTGCTTAAATTAAAAACTCAAAAACATTATATACGTATTTGTAATATATCATTTCATTTTTGTTTAAAATTCAAAATCCAAAAAAATTATTATTTATTATCTTTTACATCGTTTTTAGTACTAGTATTATTTTGAAATTTTCAGTTTTTAGTTATTATATTATATTATTTATTTCGATTTTATTATTGTTTGTTATCATTATATACATAACATATTTATTAAGTAAACCCAAATCTTTTATTTGTTAAATTAAGCCCGAATTAAAAAAAAATAAGCCCAGATATATTACTAACATTAGCCCAATAGTTACCCATTAAAAAGCAATTAAATTAAACCTGATAGGCCCAAACCCGCTAAAACTAATCTGGTAATTGTCATAAGAAACCCTAATTAGCTAATCTACCTATCCCTTGTTGTTTTATGCACAGCTGATTACTAGTTGTCGGATGAGGAGTGATGATCAACGATCCAGATCGCTCCAGAGAAGAATCCAGAACCTTCATGTGCGCCTCATCGTGTATCGCGTGCATCCCATGCGCATGTGCGATGCACGCGTGAGACTCTCTAGCTCCCGATCCGATGCCCCAGCTTCCAGATCAACTCTTCAACTCCTCCGGCACTAGACGATCACTGAACTTTCATTAGTGGTCCCCTTTTCGTACTCTGATTACCACATGCATAGAAACAAACAAAATGTATCAGACTCGTACAATTTTCAGAAGGAAAAACGCTTATTTCACAACATATTTCAATACAAATCAGAGGCGCCACGAGCGAATTTTTAGAGGGCAACACCAATGCATATTAGAGAAATGAGAAAAATACAAAAAAATTTCGAGCGCACAAA
Organism: Abelmoschus esculentus; assembly: GCA_035048815.1. Taxonomy (NCBI): domain Eukaryota; kingdom Viridiplantae; phylum Streptophyta; class Magnoliopsida; order Malvales; family Malvaceae; genus Abelmoschus; species Abelmoschus esculentus. The sequence continues at coordinate 15,398,955 of JAUCBN010000008.1, read as the reverse complement.
AATAGTAGCAACCGGTTTCAGAGAGTAAAGCGAATAGAAAAATAGAAGTTTTTTCTTTTTTTTGTTTTCTTCATTCGGTTATAAGAACCGAAAAGACACCATTGTAAAGGGATTTCTTCCACCACTTCATCAATACAAAAAAAGTAAGGATTCTAGAGAAATAACCTCTTCTTTTTGCAATAATAAAGAAAATAAAAAAACTAGAGTTTAGTTTTTTACCTTTGAAGAGTCTCGGCCGAGTCTATTTCCTTTTCTCTTCTTTCTCCTTCGCCGGCGATAAACCCACCAACCTTCGGGTTATCAGGATGAGCCATATAAAAAGAGAAGAAGAGAAGTTGGTTCCCTTTCCCCTCCGTTTCATTTCCATATCCAAAATAGAGGGTCTCAATCTTGTTTTTGTTTGTTTTTTGGTTTTTAAAACCGACAGGGGAAGGTTGTTTTGTGTTTATTAGTTTTGAAAGGTTTAAAAAAGGAGGTTTTTGGTTGTTTTAAGGTCACCGGCCACCACCAGCTGTGGCCGGAATCTAGAAATAGCGTTGGCTTTCTGGAGAAGGATGAACAAGGATGAATGTTCATCCTTTTTGGGTTAAAGCCTAAAGAACAACAGAGAGAAATTTCTCTCTTTTCTTTTCGGTTTGAAAGAAAATGAATAAGGTGAAGCTTTTTTAATTTTTGTTTATCTTTTATACTCTGTCCCTCTTTTAAAAATGGGATATTCACAACTTAAAACGCTCTGTGCCAAAATATTCATCCCCGAAGTCCTTTCATCTTTCGAAATCGTTTTAATTTGGTCCCTAATCAGACCATAATCTCTTTTCACAAATGGGTTATTCATGTTTCGGTCCCTTCGTGCCTAGAGGTCGACTCTTAAACCCTTCCTCAGTTTAAAATAACATCGTCAGTGTTTAAAGGTTTTTAAATCTTTATGATTTGGCCATAGATCAAATGTAATTTTGGTTTTCCACTTATTTTAATCCCCTAAATTCTGTTTTGTTTCATTTTGGCCATATCCAACGGCTTTCTGTTTATTATTTTGGATTTATGTTATATATTTTAACTGTGACTTATGCATATTTGTCCATTTATTTATATTTGTTTACATATTTATTTTATTTAGTTACTTTTTTATTTATGCATTTTTTTATTTGTTCCATGCATCTTATTTTTGTTGCATCTTATTTATCATGTATTTGTTTTTTTACATATTTATTATCTGTCCATTATATTTTTCCATGTTTATTATGTGCCTTATTTTATGTATTTTGTACATGTTTTATTTAGCTTTTCACATATTCATGGTTGCACATATTTTCTTTTGTTATATTCATATTTATTTAAATCATGCGTCTTACCCTTCATGTCATTTATACTTGTACATAATTTTATTCATTATTACTATATCATGTCTATATCATGTTTTATTTATCTTACATTTGTTATATGTATTTATTTTATTATGTTTTTAGTTCATTATCTCGTGCACTTTATTATTTGTGCATTTTAGTTTATTGTCATTTATTTATATTTTGTCATGATGTACATTTTTTTATCATGTTTCATTTATTTGTATATATTGTTATTTTATTTTTGCACATCACATTTCACCTTCTAATTAATCAACCTAATTAATCACGTCTTTATTCGGTCGTAACGGGACTGTGTTCCAACATAGTGGTCGTGATGTATGTGTTGCCTTCGAATAAAGACATGGTAAAAATAAAATTTAATTCAAACATTAAACAAATCCTAATTTAAATGCAAGTTTAAAGCTTAAAGTTGTCAAAATTAATTAAGCGGTTATTTTAATAAAGGTGTCAATTTTTGGGCAGTTTCAAACGTTAAACCCGTTTTTAACCATAACCGACTCTCGAACCCATCTTTTTTGAATCTCTAGTTTTCCCGATGTTCGGTCTAACAAAGTGGCCGGTGGTGACTCCAACCTTTTTCATGAAAAAAACCCTAATTTCAAAATTCTTTTTAATCTCAACTTTAATTTTTCAAAATCCCCGATTTTCTAGTTCCCTTTTATTTTAGTTGCTTTCAAACCCTAATTTCATTTTCCTTCTTTTTTAATTCGATTTTCAATTTGGGGTTTCAAACCTAATTTCAAAATATTTCCCAATTTTTAAATCTTCGATTTTCCAATCGAAAATCCTAAATTTATGATTTCAATTTCAACCCCAATTTTCCAATCCTTAATTTCAATTTATACCTAATTTTCTAATTTAAGGAAATCTTCAAATTAATTTTCAAAAATCCCTAATTTCCACTTTTTCACTAGTGACCCTTTTCAACTTTTACTACACACCCATATTATTTTATGAAATTTAGGGACGCTACAGTTGGCGATTCCGCTGGGGACGTTTTTTTCAAACTAATGAGTCAAGCCTTGTTTTCAAAAACCGCTTAATTAATTTTGGAAGTTATAGAATAAAGTGACAATTAAATTATTATTTGTTTAATTCTAGCTTTCAACACATTCCAACCTGTCTCTAAGTAGGGGGAAAACATTAATGCTTACATGAGGATATTGTTCCTTCGTATATGCCTAGAAAAGTACCTTCGGGGCTCAACTACATTATGCTTTCGTTGGGGATATTGTTCCTCCGTATAGGCATAGCGAAAGGGTCCTCCCGGATTGAACTCGATTGAAATAAGCCTATAATGGGTGATGATCGAGGCCATGCTACTCTTAGAAGAGGACAACAAAGACAATTCGGGTACCTTCTAGTACCAAAACTGCATGTAGAGAACATAGAAAACCCACCCCATTAGAGCCCTATGGTTAACCTAGGGTTTTGGACGAGATAAATAAGATTGTTTTGTCTCTTGCTTTGTTGACCTAATTATTTATTTATTTTTCTAACATTTTCATGTGTGTTTTATTTGCATAGACATTTCATATTTAAAGGTGTTGATCTAAGTGGTTTGTCCAATTAGAGGCTTTCATTCTAGTTAGAGTAAAAAAATAGAAAAATAAGAGAAAGAAAGGAAAAATAGAAAAATTAGAAAGAAAAAGAAACAATAGAAATTTAAGAGATAAAGAAAAGAATAAAACGAGAGAAGAATTGAAAATAGAAAGGAAAAAGAAAAAAACAATGAAAAAAGAAAGAGGATGGAAAAAATAGACATTAAGAGATTAGGAAAAAGGGAGAGAGAAAAAAAGCGAGAAGAAAAAAATAAGAGAAATAGAAAGAAAAAGAAAAAGAAAACAATAAGAAAAAAACTAAGAAAAAGAAAAAATTGAGAGAAAAAAAATTAAAAAGAGAAAAAGGAAAAAAAGAGGAACATAGAAATAAAAATATAAGGAAAAGAGATTAGAAGAAAAGAAAAGTAAAAGAAAAAAAAGAAAAAGGAAAATTAACAAAGGGGCATTGAGATCTCTTAATCGATGAAAGTTGCTCAAAGGGCGATCACTAGCGTGATCAATACCTTTAAGTGAATTTGTGCATTGTTCATCTCATACATTTATTCATGCATCTCATGCATTTATTCGTGCATTGTCCATCTCATGCATTTATTGATGCATTTTCATCTCATGCATTTTCAAACATATAACTTGCATTAATTAATAACATAAGAGGATTGATTGTGGTCACCATATGATAGCTTTTCAAGGACTACGATAACCAAATGGATAAGAATTTCACTAGGCGGGGAGTGGCCCAATGGGGGGCATTCATGTCTGACACTAGGAAGGACAAGGGAATGACCTCGGAGTAGTATGACTTCAAGAATATGAACGATCTTGTGGCAAGAGTGAGTAGACTTGAAGGGCTTCATGAGCTAGTGATCAAGAATCAGAATGAGATACTGCTAGGCATGAAGAGTCTCCAAAATGAAACTAGGGCACAATTCAGTGAGTTGAGAGGCATGATGGCTGCCACGAAAGATGTGAAAGAATCATAGAATTGCTAATAATGACTATCAATTTCCTTCTACAGGACTTGGAACTTGGAGGAAGGCACAAGGGATATTCGAGCTTGATGTGAAAGACTCACTATCTGCCCAACTCTCAGCTATCACCAACATGTTAAAAAGCATTCAACGTTCCAATGAAGTAAAGGAAGTAAAGATGGCAAGTTCAGCATGTCTGATATGTCATGGCAATCATCACGAGAGTGAGTGTCCAGGAAGCCATGAAACAACCAACTATGTGAGCAACTTCAACCAACGCAACAACAATCCATATTCGAACACCTATAAACCAGGATGGAGACAACATTCTAATTTTTCATGAGGAAACCAAGGATCCAGCAATCCTAATCCCTAGTGCGAAACCAAAATCAGCATGAGCCCCAGAATATTCAAATGAATATGCCCTGACATAATCAGAGCAAGGGGGCGTCATCATCATCTAATACCAGTTCTTTGGAAGCAACTATGCAAAATTTCATTCTAAGTACCAAGACGATGCTTCAAGAAAATACAACAGTCATCAAGAACCAAGGAAATTTACTGCAAAGCCACAGTGCTTTGTTGTGAAATCTGGAGAGTTAAGTTGGCCAAATTGCCACGACATTATAGGAGTGTTAGCCTGGACGTCTGCCGAGTGATACTAAAGTCACTAAGCCGCATGGTAAAAAACATTCTAGCGCGATCAACTTAGAAGTGATACGCAACTTAATCAGCAAAATAAGCTTGGGGGGAAAGAAGTTTCAAGATTTCCTACCAAAACATGTGCAAGACGAAATGCCTGAGCAAAGTCTCTAGGAAAAGGACCAGGAAGAAGGTTTGGCGAAAGAACCTGCCGATGGAGTGAGCAAAAATGCCACGGCAAAACCAGCTCCTACACCGCCAGTGGAAGAAGTTAGACCCCCACCACCCTTTCCCCAAAGGCTCAAGAAGCACAATGACAAAGTTTAGTTCAAAAATTTTGTGGATAAATTGGATCAACTATACATAAATATCCCACTCTTAGAGGCAATTGACCAGATGCCCACATACACTAAATTTCTAAAGGAGATAGCGACAAAGAAGCGTAAAGTGAAGAAGTTCGAGACAATTGCCACGGCAAAAGAGTATTGCTCTTCTTTGAGTAACCTACCATCAAAGAAGAAGGATCCGAGTAGCTTCATTATTCCTTTTGCCATTGCAGAAAAATTTTATGGAAAAACACTCTGTGTTCTTGGATCGAGTGTAAATCTGATGCCCAAGTCGATTTTTGTGAAGCTTGGCATGGGAGATGCGAGATCCACATCCGTTATATTGCAACTAGCCAATCGTTCTCATGTGAGACCTAAGGGGAAGATCAAAGATGTTATAGCGAGGATGGACAAGTTCGTGTTTCCAGCTGACTTCCTCATACTTGATTACGGGGTTGATGCTATTACACCCATCATCTTAGGGAGACCTTTCCTAGAAATCGGTCGCATTCTCATTGATTGTGAGAAGGGTGAGCTCACAATGCGAGTAGCAATTCAAAGATTGATCGTAATCATCAACAATTCTCTCAAGTACATGGATGATTCTGAAGAATGTCGGAGCATTTTGGAAGCAGAATATGAGCAATCCACAGAAGTTGATCAATTTTGCCACAGGAATTTTGTGCAACTAGATGAGTATGAAGAGCTCATGAATGAAGAAGAGGAAGAATCTAGTGAACCTTCATTGAAGGAACACCAATCTAGTTTGCTAATAGCTAGAAACTATTCGAACTTTGAGCCTCTTGATTTCGAGGAATTCAATCCTCCTAATCCTTCATTGCTCGATGCACCGAAGCTGGAGCTGAAGATTTTGCCACAACATTTGAAATATGCTTATTTGGGTGAAAATGAGACCCTGCCAGTTATTATTTCTGCGAACATAAATTCTGATCAAGGGAGAAGTCTACTTGCCATTTTATCACAGCATAAGCAAGCAATAGGATAGACCATAGCGGATTTAAAAGGGATCAACCCTACTATCTGTATGCATAAGATACTTCTAGAAGAATGCATTGGCAAATCCATAGAGCCACAGTGTAGACTCAACCCCATTATGAAGCAAGTTGTTATGAAGGAGATTCTTAAATGGCTTGATGCTGGAGTTATTTACCCAATATCGGATAGTTCATGGGTAAGCTCGGTTCAGTGTGTGTCAAAGAAAGGAGGCACGACTGTGGTGAGAAATGAAAACAATGAGTTGTTGCCAACGTGAGTAGTGACCAGATCGAGGATTTCCATGGACTATCGCAAGCTCAACAAGGCTACGAAGAAGGACCACTTTCCTCTACCTTTCATTGACCAAATGTTAGATCGCTTGACGGGCAAAGCTTACTATTGTTTCTTGGATGAATATTAAGGTTATAATCAAATAGTTATTGCACTGGAGGACCAAGAGAAGACCACTTTCACTTGTCCTTATGGCACTTATACTTTTTGAAGGATGCCCTTTTGATTGTGTAATGCCCCAGTAACTTTCCAACGCTTAATCCAAGCTATCTTCTTAGATATGGTTGAGGACTCTCTTGAGATTTTCATGGATGAATTTTCCGTTTCTGGAGATAATTTCCAGAAATATCTTGGAAATTTAGCAAACGTCTTGAAGTGATGTGAAGAAGTTTACCTTGTGCTGAATTGCGAGAAATGTCATTTCATGGTGACGGAAGGTATTGTGTTAGTCCATAAGATCTCCCAAAAAGGTATTAATGTAGACAGAGCTAAGATCGAGGTGATCGAGAAGCTATCACCGTCAACATATGTCAAGGGCATAAGAAGTTTCCTTGGACACACAGGATTTTACCTGAGATTCATCAAGGATTTCTCCAAAATCTCCAAGCCCTTGTGCATGTTGTTGCAACAGAACCAACCTTTTGTGTCCGACTTAAAATTTCATGGCGCCTGATCACTGCACCAATTGTTGTTCCCCTAGATTGGACACTACCATTCGAGCTGATATGGGACGCGAGCGACTAAGTCGTGGGAGTAGTCTTGGGGCATTGTCGAGGTAAAATTTTTCATGTTGTTTATTATGCTAGCCGTACTTTAAATAATACACAACTTGTCGTGGTATTTCCGTTTGAAAAGTTTAGGTCATACTTGATAGGCACTAAGGTCATTGTTCACACCGATCAGTCAGCAGTTAAGTACTTAGTAACTAAAAAGGATGTCAAACCTAGGCTCATTAGATTGATATTGTTGTTACAATAATTTGATTTAGAAGTGTTAGATAGGAAAGGCATAGAAAACCAAGTTGCTGATCAACTTTCTAGGCTAGAAATTAACCTGGAATGTCATGACAAAATTGATATACATGATGAATTTCCTGATGAGAAAATTCTTTATGCCACGGTAATTCCGTGGTACGCTAACCTTGCTAATTTTCTCGTTAGTGGTGTTTTGCCTGTTGACATGACTAGCCAGGGACGGAAGAAATTCAGACATGAAGTACGATCATATTTTTGAGATGAACTATATTTGTTCAAGCGTTTTGCCGATCAAATTACCCGAAGATGTATGCCGGAAGAAGAGCAATGTGATATTCTGCATCACTGTCGCACAGGCTCATGTGGAGGTCATTTCGAAGGAATGAGGACTGCTGTAAAGGTCCTTCAATCAGGTTTTTAATGACCCACCTTATTCAAAGATGCCTAGGAATTTTACCAAGCCTACGACCGATGTCAGAAAATTGGGAACATCTTCAGACGGCATGAAATGCCACGACAAAATATATTGGAGATCGAGTTATTTGATGTATGAGGCATAGACTTTATGGGACCATTCAAATCCTCATTTGGAGATCTATACATCCTTTTGGCAGTGGACTATGTGTCTAAATAGGTTGAAGCCATTGCAACACGAAGGAACGATTCAAAGATAATACTTAAATTTCTGCAAAAGCACATTTTCACAAGATTTGGTGTGCCAAGGGCTATCATCATTGATGAAGGTACCCAATTTGACAACAATTTAATTGCCAAAGCATTATAATAATATGTAGTGCGACACAAAATTGCCACGGTATATCATCCTCAAACCAATGGGCAAGCCGAGGTTTCCAACCGTGTAATCAAGCAAATTTTGGAAAAATGGTGAATCTGAGAAGGAATGATTGGTCACCAAAACTTGATGAAACATTGTGGGCGTACCAAACAACTTTCAAAACCCCATTGGGGATGTCTCCATTTAAGTTAGTCTATGGCAAAGTATGTCACCTCCCGGTCGAGTTAGAACATAGGGCCTATTGGGCAATCAAGAAACTCAACTTCGATGCTGATTTAGCTGGTGAGAGAAGACTTCTAGAGTTGAATGAGATGGAGGAATTCAGGAACCAAGTTTATGAGAATGCTAAACTATACAAGGAGCGAACCAAGCGATGGCATGATCAAGCGATTTTGCTACGACATTTTCATGCGGGACAAAAGATGCTTCAATTCAACTAAAGGCTGAAGCTTTTTCCTGGAAAGCGTAAATCGAGGTGGTCCGGGCCATTTGAAATACTTCATGTATATTCCCATGTTGCTGTAGACATCAAGAATCTGGAAGATGTGACAATTTTCAAAGTTAATGGCCAGCGTCTGAAGATCTACACTAGAGCTCATATGATGCGTGATAAACTTACCGCATATCTTATAGATGCATGACATACTTAAATGTTAAGGCATTTTCAGTTTACTCTTGTTCATAAATAAATAATCTTTAAGTTGGTTTTATTTGCTTTAATATGCTTAACCTTTTTAATCTTTTCTTTTAATTTTTTTAGGTTATTATACACTCATGGAGGTTGGTGGCTGAAGGGAAAAGAAGGAGAAAAGTAGGGAACCCTACTTGAATTTTGGGCGACGAAAGAAAAAAAGGAGGAGCCTTTTTATTCTTTTATTTTGAATTTCAAAATCCAACCCTCTTTCTCCTATTAAAAATCTGACACTTTTATTCCTACAACAAATCAACCCCCTCCATACGTTCTTAGCCACACCCCCACTAAAATAATAAAGGTCTCACCTTTATTATTCTTAATCTCTTACTTTCCATCTTCTTCTTCATCCAAACAACCCCATAGCCAAAACACCACTCCATTAAAGAAAAGCTTCAAGCTTTCTTCCTTTCTCTCCTTTCTTTTAACTCCAAAATGGTACGCACAAGACTATTAAGATCTGTACCATCGCCTCCTGTCGTTTTTGTGGATCGTGCAGTGGAAGAAAGATTTAAAACCTTCAAAAACCGAGGACTTTTCTTTGAACTAGGCTTTATCCTCTCCGACGAGATGGGACCAGAGGTGAAAGATGTGGTGGCGCGTAACCATTGGGAGAAGTTCGCCGCCCATCCAGGCTTTGTCAAAGCCACCCTAGTGTGTGAATTCTATGCCAATATCCATACCCCAGACCAAAAATTTGTATATGTCCAGGGCAAAAACATTCACTTTACAAACAACGCCATCAACCAATTCTTAAAGATACCTCAAGAAGTGGACCAACATGCTAAGAAGGAAAAAGAGGCTTACTACGAAACCTATCAAGGCGTGAAGGAGGATTTTTGTCTGCCTGAGACCGAGTTGAATGGTCAGCAAGCATTGCGGCGCATGGTGAACCGAGAGTCTTTACTTCTTAATGCTCGATTATGGAACCACTTCTTGCGATATAAGTTGATGCCTACCTCATATCACACCACTATGAGTTTGCCCCGCCTTATGCTATTATATTCCATTCTCTTTGGCTGCCAAATTGATATAGGGAGGATTATTGTGCAAGAAAAGCACCCTCATATTCCCAAACTTAATCACGGCTTTGTGCCGGAAAAAGGATGTCTTGGAAGATGAGTATGATGAGATTTTAGAAGGAATGAAAGGGCTATCTACTGAAAAGGTGACCGTTTTAATAGGAAACATAGAAGAGCAACCGGAAACTTCTCATGCTGCTAGAGGAAGAGCTCCACTCCAAAGAGATAATGCACTGGAACTATCCAAAAATGCAATGGCAAAAGTGGATGACTTGTCTAAGGATCTAAAAGAAATTTTCCTCTACACAAAGCAAAGAGACGAAGTTATCAAAGCATACCTGGAAGAGCTGCTTCCTCCGCTAAATCAAGAGTTTCCCGCGTTCCTGGAATATATATTACCCAATGCATTAGGAAATGCCACAGCATTTACAGTTGCTTCAACTCCGACCAGGCGAGCTGCACCTAATCTAAATCAGGTACCATTCCTAGCTGAGTCGTCTGAAGAAGCTAGACCAACAGAACCAGAGACAGAAGAACAAGCCCTAGAAGCACAGTCACTTGCACAAGAACAAACTCTTGAAAATGACACGACATTTTCATATGAGCAAGCCCAGTCTGAAGATCAACCAGACCCTTCTGCTGCAAATGTAACCCCCTTAGCCCGACCTAGACAGAACCGACACTAATGGATTACACGGGGAATATCAAACCAAACCCGCGAAGGTCCAATTCGATAAACAACCCTAAAACCGATATATATTCTTTTTCTTCTAGATGCATAATTATATTCCTACGTGTCTTGGTCTTATACAAAGCATTAATAGAAACAATCCGATTACAAACAAGCATTCGATTAAACACTTTAGTAAATTAAAGACTAAAACATAAAAAATTTTAAATTCTAAAGACAAAGTAGAAATTCGTTTCATCAAAGTTCAATTAAACATATAAATATCCCTCACGGTAAATTTCAAATCAAACGAAGCATTCTAACATCATCAATTGCATGTTTCACCAATTTTGTTACCAAAATGTAAATTTTTCAAATTATAAGGACTTCGTCCAAATTAAGTTAGCATCTTAAAATTAAATCAAATTTATGTATCCATGTGAAATTTCAGCTCAAAATAATATCTGTAGATACCCTAATTGAATAAAAAAAGATATCCGAGACTAAAATACAATTTCCAGCAACTATCAACTTCTAGCAGCCAAAGGTTTCAAAACCTTCCATTATGTAAAATGTTTTGAAACTTCCCTGAAGGTTTCAAAACTTTTTGCGTCCAGTAAGTTTCCAGAATCGAAATTACCCGCAAGGTTTCAAAACCTTCTTGAAGGTTTTGAAACTGTTTGGCAAAGGTTTCGAAACCTTCCCTAAGGTTTCGTAACTTTGGGTCTAGAACCTAAAAATTCCATCACACTAAGTGAATATTATCGATTCAATACACAACCGTTAATCACCACCAACTATATGCATAATTCCTAAGCATAAATAACAACATATAACACATGATTATCAACGTCAAGAACCCCAAACAACCTATAGGCATGCTACCTAGAACATGATTAAAATCATAACGTTCATGCAAATACATGCTTCAATACTCCAAACAATACCATAGTCCATCAATTAACAATCAAAGAAACATAGGTCTTATTATAACATAAACCAAAGCCAAAATTCACACTCCTCACATAGGTTGGGTTTACACAATGCCAAGCCCCAACTTATTTGCCAAAATATACCAAAATTTGAGATAACCTTTCCCCTTGGTTTCCTTGTTCTGGATGTAGTCCCGAGTACCCTTATTGTAACACCCCAAACCTTTTTCCCCCAATACAAACCAAAATCCCTAATTTTGTGCCCTAAAAATTTAGGAATTTTAAAATCTGAAATTAGGGACCATTTTGTAATTTCTAGAAACTGAGGGCTCCGTTTTGAACACTTAAGAGTTTAGACCCTTCAGGCGCGATTAAACATTTTTATTTTTGGAAACTTTCCTTCCCCGAGCTGATTCATTTTTGTGCGGGATTCGTTTCACTTTTTAATTCTGGTTCTTATAATCAAAATTTGGTCCCTTTTTCCTTTCTTTGTTTTCGTTTCCCTTCTTGTGTCCGTGTTTTCCTTCCCTTCGAGTGAAGTGGTAAGCTTCTTCTTTCCCTCTTCGTTTCATCTATATAATTGTTGGTTTGTTAGTGTTTAAGTTTGGTTTGAATCAAATATGGTTTAGGGGTGTGTTTATGTCAGTTTTAATCGAACCTAACGAGGGAAGGAGGCATCGAATCTAACTGAATTTAACCTTTGGAGAATCTAGAATTTTTCCAGAATTTTCCTGGAAAATCTAGGATTTTTCTAGATTTTCTCGGGAAAATCCAGATTTCAATCGGTGAAAAAAAAGGAAAATGAGAGGAATAGAAAAATAATAATAATAATAATAATAATACTAAAAGAAAGAAAGAAAGAAATAAATAAAAGAGAGAGAGAGAAAAGAGAAAAATAAGAGAAAAAATAATAAGAAAGAAAAAAAGGAAAAGAAGAAAAAAGAAAAATTGGAAAAGAGAAAAAAAGGAGAAAAGAAAAAAGAGAAAATCTTTTAATCGATAAAAATTGCTCAAAGGGCGATTGAAAACTCCACAAAAGGCTATATTTTAGGTCTTTTTACTTAAGTTATTGAGTGCCCTTAGGCTCATATAGGTTCATTTAGTTGCATTTAGGTTCATAACATTGCATATAGTCTTCTAGATATGCCTTGGTATTTTTATGTGGTAATAGGTGCTATTTCATGAGAAGGGTAATTCTTTTTAGTGGTGTTGTGCAGTTGAAGCAAAAATGGAAGTTGAGGCAATTTGTCATGGCATTCGCAGAAAGATAGTGATGGGAAAATGCCATGGAAAAGCTAGAGAACTTTTGTGCTATGCTAGATGACAAAGAGATATTTTGATAATAGTGTCAGCTGGTGCTACCACAGCCGGTCGGGACCACTACAGCCTAGATACAACCACCTCAGTAGGGGACCAGCCAATATGGCCTGTATACGAGCCATCTCTATAGGGGACCATTGTCACCTCTGTCAATTATAACATCCCGTTTTGGGGGTTATTAGTTTAAGCTTTAGTTAGGAGAATTCGATTTGGGTCGAATCGGGTTCTCCGGTTTATTATTCCAAGGAAAATAAAATAAGAATATTTTTAATTATGAACAATAATAATTTTAGAATATGGTTTAAAAATATTAAAAATATTTTTCAAGATTAAAAAAAAGTAATTTGAATTTTATATTGATTTTTAATTATGCTTAATTATGCATAAGTGACCAATTTGTAATTTTTGAAAAAATTGGAGGACTTAATTTGGGATTTTTGAAAATTATGATTTTAGTGACTAAATTGAAAAGCAAGCTAAAATTAGAATCCTTAGAGGGCAATAAACCTATTTTAAATTTTAATAATGATTTATTCACCAAAATGCTTTTTAATTACTTTAATTAAAGATTTTAATCATTTTCTCTCAAAACTACTTTTTTCTCTCATCTTTTTCTCTTATTTTCTCTCCATTTTCCTTCATCTCTTTTCTTCAATTCCTTGCTGATTTTTGCATCTTTTTCCACAAAGATTACATCATTTTAATCATCTTTCTATTCCTTACAAAACCTAACCATCAATTTTATCAAATTAACACCAAATTGCAAGGAATGAAGAAGATGAAATTGCATCTTTTTGGTGAATAGGTCTTAAAGGTAATTTTATGGATTTTAACTCTTTTTTAAGGTTCTTTATTGAAATTCCCAAGTATTAGCTTGCTAATCTTTGAATAAGAACTTAATTCTATGTTTTCAATGTTAGATCTAGTGATTTTGTGAAATCTTTTTGGATCTCATTTAATGCTGAAATTAGATGGATTCAATTATGTTTTTATCTTAATCAAAAGATTAATTGAGTCTTCATTTAATAGCAAATTAATTTAATCCCAGAATAATGCAATCGGTGTTGTTTTAAGGTGGTTTTCGGTTGTTTTAGGGGCTGTTTTAGGTGCTTATATGTTGCTGGAGATATAAGGATGGTTTGGATGTGTTTTTGGTTCATAATTGAAGTAGATTAGGTGTTAGATTTATTAGGTTTTGGGCTGATGTTGTTCGGATGCGTTTCAGCTTAGTTTACGGTCTTTTCGGCTAAGTCTTCGGTAGTTTTATGGTGATCGGTTATGGCTGCTGGTTTGAGCATGTTATGATGTGAGAATGTTTTGTTTTTAATGTTGTAGAAGAGGTACAAGAAGGTTCTTGAGTGTTGGTGCGTTGGCGTGATCATCAGATATCGGTGAAAGCTCGTTTCGGTTGTTGGTGAGTGCTTTCAAACTTAAAACGAATCGCGTTTGGTACGATTCTGTTTTAGGGACTATGGAAGAGTGTGAAAACCTTCCATAGTTCAAGAGTACGTAAAGTAAATGTTTTTGTTAAATTAACATGAGTTACGGCTACATTCGATAAAGGCATTATGTTGGTAATGCAATGAGATTCTTGGAAATGCATGAGCATGATTTGAATTGGTGCATACATGAGAAATACTTGCTGAAATGCATAGCTTATTTAGCATCCATGATTATGGAAAATTATGAGAAATGATTTGCAATACAATATGGTTAATTGCCTTATATATGATGGTGCCTTTGGGCATGGCTTTTGGTTCATTTGTTGAACATATTATGCATGCATTATGAGCAGCAAGTTATCATGCACGTTTGATTATGATATTGGCTTAGTGACACTAACTTTAGATTCGAGTGCCTTGGTTTATGTTGTAATAAGATCTTCGTTGCTTGATTGTTAATTGTTGGTCTATGGAATTGTTTGGATTGTTGAAGCATGTACTTGCATGATTATTATGTTTTTAATTATCTTCTAGGAAGCATGCCTATAGTTTGATCGATGACCATGACGTTGTTAATCATGTGTTATAAGTTGTTAATTATGCTTAAGAATTATGCATATAATTGGAAGTGACTAATGGTTGTGTATTGCATTGTTGGTATTCACTTAGTGAGAGGAAACTTTTGGTTCCAGACAAAAAGTTTCGAAACCTTTGGGAAGGTTCCGAAACCATTGTCAAATAGTTTCGAAACCTTCGGGAAGTTTCGAAACCTTGCAGGTAATTTCAATTCTGGAAAAATACTGGACGTGAAAAGTTTCGAAACTTTTCAGAAAAGTTTCGAAACCTTTTTCAAAAAGTTTCGAAACCTCTGGAAGGTTTCGAAACCCTTGACTACCAGGAATTAAAAGTTGCTGGAAATTATATTTTAGTCCCGGATTTCTTCCTTTGTTCGATTAGGGTACTTATAGATGTTATTTTTAGCCGAAATTTTGCATGCATGCATAAAGTTGATTTAATTTCAAGAAGGTTAACCTGATTTGGGTGAATTCCTTGTAATTTGGAAGATTTACATTTTGGTCCCTAAAATAGAGAAACATGCAATTGATGGGGTTTAAATGATCCGTTTGACTTAAAATTTATTGTTAAGGATACTTGCGTGTTTAATTGAAATTTGATGAAAAGAATTTATACTTTATTAATAGGATTTAAAATTTTTACGTTTTAGTCCTTAGTTTACTTAAGTGTTTAATCGGATGATCGTTTATGATTGGTTTGTTTTCGTTAACGCTTTGTATGAGACCTTGACAAGTAGAAATAAGATTATGAATCTAGGAAAGATATTATAAAAAAATATGACGGTTTTAGGGTTGTTATCGAATCGGGCCTTCGCAGGTTTGGTTTGATATTTCCCGTGTAACCCGTTAGTACCGGTTTCGTCTAGGTCGGGCTAAGGGGGTTACATCAATCCTGCAGAAATGTCACGACAAGAATAGGGTAGAAATGGGTTTTTCCTATCTTTTAGAGTTTTTCATCCCTTCTTTATAAATAGTGGTAACCTAAAAAGACCTTTAATGAGGCCTTTTGAGGAACAACACAAAAAAAGAGAGACCTTTGAGGCGGTTTTTGCGGTGGTAGAAAGCTCCCACCTTTCTCCTCTAAACTCCAGCCAAGGGGTCCTCTATTGATAGATCTCGAAGGGAGAAGGTGTGTTAGGAACCCGAAAGGGGCTAGCACACCTAGCCGTCTCATGGTGGTTGAAGAGCTGGTGGCTGTACACACAGAGGTTGTCTTCTAATCCTCCTTCCTTGCTTTATTTCTTTTATATTTTCCTGAGAATGATTGTTAAATGTTTAAGATTTATGTGGATGATTTCTCTTAACATTTAGCTCCACCATGTAAGCTTTGTTTAGGTGGTTGCTTTTATGGATGATTATCTTTTATTTCTAGTTAATATATTGCCTTCTATGTGTTTGTATATTTGCTTTGCTCATTGTTTATAATTATTTAAGCATTGTAATAGGCATGAAAGTGTCCCGTGTTTAGGTACATGTTAGAGCATTCAAGAGAGGCGTAACTATAGATCCTTCGATCATCCGAGAGGAGCTAAGAGAGGATCTACGTGAGCAATGGGTTCTAGACTGCAAATAGAGCCTAGTTGGATCCTAGAGCATTCGAGAGAGGCATAGGTGAAGGCTTCAACGACTAAAAGGAGTGTGCTTTGTCGATAGGCTAGTTCTACTCGAGTGACACGAGATGCCATGGCATTTTAGTCTATCAGGTTCCTATGACTCAAAAGAACGGGACTACTTTAGAAACCATTGTCGAGTAAATATACACCGTAGCAACTATATGTTAGGTAGGGGTAAGGGGTAGGAAATCATAGAAGTCACCATCAGTCATTCCCAAGAGAGTTCATCAATAGAGGAAAAACATAATATATTGCTTAGCGTGTTTTGTGTATCCTGTTTTTGCCTCCATATTTATAACTTACTTTCTTTATTTTGCTTGTTATCTTGTGATCACTCTGCTATACACACATATACCACCTCCATACATCCACCTTGACATCACTATCATTACTATTTTGCCTTGGTATATTTTCATTGCTTGCACTCTAGAATTGCCATAGCATTTCCACCCTACACCTTCACCGTACATATCCATATTCTCTTGTTTATACCTTTATCTTTGTTTTCGTTTTATTAACACCCCTTTTTTGCCTTGGCAAATTTGACTGCATGCTTTACCGAGATCCTCGTGAGAACAATACTCACTCACCCTATTATTACTTGTATGACTGTGTATACTTGTTAGTTATAAATGTTAGATAGAATAATAATATTATTATTAGGATAAAGTTCTATTTAATAGGGCTAAGTCGATTAAGACTCTTATATTTTAGGAGTTATTAGTATGTTGAAACTCTTATCTCATTAAGAGATTAGAATCCTATTTTTAGTTATTGTAAAACTCTTGCAACAAGAGTCTATATAAGAAGCCATTCGGCTTATTAATAAAATAAGTTACAGAGACTATTTCACTTTGTTTTCTACATGGTATCAGGTTAGAGCGATCCTGATTTCTCTCAATTTGAATTCTTGTTTCTTCTTCTCAGATTAGTTTCTCCTCATGACTAATCTAAATCAATCCTCTTCTGAGATTAGTTCTCAGAACAATCCTCACAATCATAAAATATATTATCAGATTCATCTCTTTCTCCGATAACAACCTACAAATTAAATGGGAATAACTATCTCCCATGGTCCCAATCAGTACGACTATATATCTCTAAAAGATGGAAAATTGAGTACCTCTCTAATTCCATGGTCATTCCGACAAAAACAGATCCAAAGTATAATACCTGGCTGAGTGAAAACACCATGATCATGTCATGGTTGATCAATTCAATGCTTCCTGAAGTTGGAGAGAATTTCATGCTGTATCAAACAGCAATAGAAATATAGGAAGCAGCAAGGGGTACCTATTCGAATAATGATAATACTACAGAACTCTTTCGAATAGAAAATCTCATCAAAGATCTTCGACAAGGAGATCTTTCAGTTGTGCAATATTATGTTCTTCTCAACAAGTATTAGCAGCTACTTGATTTATACGAGAACAATGAGTGGAAGTGTCAGGAGGATAGTATTTTATATGTTCAACAGAAAAATCAGAGGCGATTTTTCCAGTTCTTATCTGGATTAAATGGAGAGTTTGATGGGGCTAAAGGAAGAATATTGGCAACTAAACCTCTTCCATTGGGACGAGAGGTTTTTTCAGAAATTCGAGGAGAAGACAGTAGAAAAACAACAGTGATAGAACCACCAATTCAACCAGATGTTGCAGCTCTTGTCACTAGTTCTCATCCTAAGAACCAAACTAGGAGAAATCGAACATGGTGTGAATACTATCAAAAGCCTGGCCATTAGAAAGATCAATGCTGGAAAATCCATGGGAAACCTACTGATTGGATGCCTACTCGATCCAAAGTTCCAAATGAAGGTAATGTAGCTACCCAAGAATCATTGTTGAGTCCCTTTACTAAGGAACAAATTGTCACATTGCAACAACTACTTGATGATTTTCCTATTACCATCAGAAAAGGAGTAAGAAAATGCACTGTATATCTAATAAATAGATATGTAGCATATGGAAAATTACAATTTGATTTCAGGGCATTTACGGCTAGCATTGATAGTAAGTAGGTACCAAGAAATGTGACAGAAGCACTCCGAATTCCAGAATGGAGGAAAGCAGTGGAAGAAGAAATAGAAGCTTTACAGAAGAATAACACATGGAATCTGACTAAGTTACCACAAGGAAAGAAAGTTGTTGGGTGTAGGTGGATTTTCACAATCAAATACAAATCAGATGGGAGAATAGAAAGGTATAAGGTAAGGTTGGTTGCTAAAGGTTTTTCATAAACATATGATATTGATTATCAGGAAACATTTGCACCTGCTGCAAAGCTGAACACTATTAAGATTTTGTTATCAATAGCTGTCAATATGGATTGGAAGTTGCATCAGTTGGATATTAAAAATGCCTTTTAAATGAGAATCTGGTAAAAGATGTTTACATGGAGGTATCACCGGGACTAGAAGGGAAATTCACAAAATATTGTCTGCAAACTCGAGAAATCTCTATATGGTTTAAAGCAATCACCTAGAGCATAGTTCGATAGATTTTCTAAAGCAATGATACAAGGAGGATTCAAGCTAAGTCAAGCCGATCACACTTTATTCAAGAAAGGTGATCCGAATGGTAACATGACTTTGTTAATAGATGATATTATTATCATTGGAAACAATGAAAAAGAGATAGAAGAATTAAAAGGGAACTTGACAAAAGAATATGAAACTAAGGACCTAGGGAACATGAGGTACTTTCTTGGTATGGAAGTTGCCCGATCCAAAGAAGGACTTGTCATCAATCAAAGAAAATATGTGCTAGACCTTCTTACTGAAACAGGAATGTTAGGCTGCAAACCAATCGAGACTCCTATGGATCCAACCTTGAAGTTTAGCAAGGAAAAGAATGAAAATCCAACAAACAAAGAAACCTATCAAAAGTTAGTTGGTAAACTAATTTATCTCTCTCTCACACAACCAGATATTGCGTACTCTGTTAGTGTAATCAGTCAATATATGAGTGATCCTAAGGAAGAAAACATGGAAGCAGTAAAGAGAATACTTAGATTCTTGAAGTTTACACCTGGTGCTGGACTTATATTCAGGAAAAATCAAGATAGATCAATGAAGATCTATACTGATGCAAGTTGGGCAGGAGAATTGACTGATAGAAGATCAGTGAGTGGCTATTGTTCCTATGTTTGGGGAAATCTTGTCACATGGAGAAGCAAGAAATAAGCTGTGGTTTCTCGAAGCAGTGCTGAGTCAGAATACAGAGCTATGGCCCTTGGAATATGTGAAGGGATATGGATTAAAAAACTACTTACAGAACTAGAACTGGAAAGTGAAGGCGATAAAAGTTTTGAGATTTTCAGTGATAGTCAATCGGCCTTGAGTATAGAAAAGAACCCAGTGCAACATGATAGAACGAAGCACATTAAGATAGATCGACACTTCATTCACGAGAAAGTCAATAGCGGAGTGGTAAACCTACAATATGTGTCTACTAAGAAGCAATTAATAGATATTTTTACCAGAGCTCTTCCAAGAATTACCTTCGATGAGCTTTCACTCAAACTGGGTATATACAACATATATACTCCAGTTTGAGGGGTAGTGTTAGTTATAAGTGTTAGATAGAATAATAATATTATTATTAGGATAAAGTTCTATTTAATAGGATTAAGTCGATTAGGACTAACTCCTATATTTTAGGAGTTATTAGTATGTTGAAACTCTTATCTCATTAAGAGATTAGAGTCCTATTTGTTTAAGAGATTAGATTCCTATTTTTAGTTATTGTAAAACTCTTGTAACAAGAGTCTATATAAGAAGTCATTCGGCTCAGTAATAAAATAAGTAACAGAGACTATTTCACTATGTTTTCTACACTTGCACATATATGTGTGTTCACATACATCAATTATAGCACTACACAGAACTCATCAAGATTTTGGCGCCCTTGCCGGGGATCATTTAGAGTAAAGTTTGTCATTTTTTTTTGGTATTTTCGTTTTACTTAGTTTATTTTATTAGTTCAGTTTTACTTGTTTTTCTTTTCAATGTATGTCCAGACAGTCTACTGACAAACCTCTCTATCCTGTGAAAGACATGGTCCCGAATGGAACTATGCTTCAGAGCTTGACTCAAGGGCAAGATGAGACCATCCGGCAATACGCCCAAAGGTGGAGAGACATAGCGACTTAGGTTCAGCCTCCTATTCTAGAAGGAGAAATTACTTGTCTGTTTGTGGACTCACTTCATGGTCCACTTTATGAAATGATCATAAGCATCATATCTTTAGGATTCGTCGAATTTGTGAACACTAAAGAATCCATCGAGGCAGTTTTCAAAAGTGGCAAGCTCAAGACCGGGGAAAATATGTCGAAGTACCTGAAGAAGAAGGACCATGAAGTAAACTATGACGCCCCTTATCAGAACCCCAAGAATTTTACAATTTCCTCATCTTAAACCAATGTCGGGACAGCTCAAGGCTCGAATAGGAGGGAAACTAGGCCTTCCCAGAAGAAAAATGAGAAGATGACTTTTACTCCCTTACCGAGACATACCATTGAGAATTGCATCGCTTTTAAGAAGACGGTGCAAAACTTGTTGAACGTCGAAGTCATCCAATTAGACTCCCCAGATATGAAGAGAAATCCCCTTCCGAATCACGATAAGGCTTGAGAAGTAAAGCTCGTGTTGACCCCGTCTGCCAAGAAGTTCGTGCATCTCATCTAGCTTTTTCGTAGATGTTTGTTTGCATCATTTTTCTTGCGTTTTTAGCTTTTTATCTTTTATTCAATGTCGCTATCTTTGGCCCGAAAGTAGCGATAACTTTTTGTAAAGAGCTTCTATCTTTGGCACTTTTTTATATACATTTTCTCATCATTTTAAAGATTCTTGGATGTTTAATGCTTGTTGTCTTCCCGATTTAGACACACAAAAAGAAGAATTAATTAATTGAATGTTGTGATTACGGTGAAATACATTTCTGTCCTTAATCCGTTTCGGTCAAGAAGCTCGAGAAGTAAGACTACTACTTCTTCGATAATATTCGATGATAAGGAGGTCCCGTAGAAAATGAGCCTACTCGGTTTTGAGATTTCCAAGAGGTAAAAAACATTAAAAAACATTAAAAAGAGAAAAAGAAAAAAAAGAAGAAGAAAACATAAAAAAGAAAAGAGGTGAAAATTTTTAGAATCTTCAACTGAACGAGCAATCCAATAAGTCTTGAAGCATCCTAATGAAGCTGTGGGGTAAGAACGAATCTAATAAGGAGCCAAACTCCACCAGTTCGATACCTTAGCGTCAGTGATGACTCTTTGAAGACACTGCCACCCTAATACATAAATGACTAAGTGAAAACAAAAGCACATTTTTACCCTTAGAATTCTCTAACTGAGTTACAAGAGAAAACAATTATGAGAACTAAAAGGAGTAATTTTCAAGTGGATCAAGTGAGTACGATAATCATGAGGATGAACCGAGCATTTTGAATCGAATTTTTATACTTCAAATATCACCACAACATTTCAAGACGACACATTAACCATTGAGTGTCGAGTCTAAGACACTCTAGCATTGGATATCCAAAGATCCAGTTCCTTTTATTTTTACTATTAATTTCAATTTCTGAACATTTAGGTGTTGTCTGTTAAAACGCCAATTTTTGAAAAATTATTTCAAAATATTATTTAAATTCATTTTTGACAAAATGTTAGCCCATTGATGCATTTTGCCATCTTTTATTAAGCCCACGAGTGACAACATTGCATGATGAGGGGTTTCTCTTAAAAAAAGGGGTTGTTTCCTTTTTGAGAAGATTGCTCGAGCTTATTGACGAAAAGATCTAGCTTTTGAAACAAACGAAGAAGACAAAATTTTTGGGGCATATTTTGTTAGGGGAAAGAAACAGCCTTTCCAGCAAAGGGGAAAGAGTTCCCTCAAAGTTGAATTCGATCGAGTCTAATCCATGAAAAAAAATTTGGAAGATAGGCTTCAACTAAGCCAAACATTTTTGAGAAGAAGAAGCCCATTAGTGATCAGGACATGATTAATTACAAGATTTCGCGAGTTTGTGCTAGATGACTATATTTTGGGGCAAACGTGCACCCTCGCTTCAAGAGTGAGCAAGACAACATTTTTAACCTTGGTCTTGAATTTAGTGAACCTCATTTTGAATAACACAAGCCGAAGGTCTCCTACCAAGAAGAAGATTCAGCGAGTTGTAAGCCCGGTGTATCCAAGGGTAATCAGATTTTAAGGGATTAATCCTCAAACATTAAGAAGAAAAACATTCATCATTTCAATTAGTCATTCCTAAGATTAGGGGCATGCCAATATATGTATCCATTCATGCATCATTCATAGTTAGGTATCCCTAGGATAATAGGGCATACTAACACATGCATACATACATTTTTACCTATTTTTTACGGGTATTCAAAAAGAAAAAGGAAATTGCGAAAATAGCTTGATAAAGAGAAAAAGCTTTTCAAGGTGGATGATTCTATAGAGAAGGGATCAACACTTTCAACATTCGAGTAAGAGTTTCATATAGAAGGGACTTGCAACTCACAGTTTTCAGAGGACGAGTTTTATAGAGAAAGAACTCAGCTTTTCAAGGTGGATGGTTCTACAGAGAAGGGATCAACATTTTCAGCATTCGAGTAAGAGTTTCATATAGAATAGACTTGTAACTTACAGTTTTCAGAAGCCGAGTTTTATAGAGAAAGGATTCAGCTTTTCTAGTTGGATGGTTCTACAGAGAAGGGAACAACACTTTTAGCATTCGAGTAAGAGTTTCACATAAAAAAGACTTACAACTCACAATTTTCAGAGGCCGAGTTATACAGAGAAGGGACTCATCTTTTCTAGGTGGATGATTCTATAGAGAAGGGGTCAACACTTTCAGCATTCGAGTAAGAGTTTCATATAGAAGGGACTTACAATTCACAGTCTTCAGAAGTCGAGTTTTACAGAGAAGAGACTCAGCTTTTCAAGGTGGATGATTGTACGGAGAAGGGATCAACACTTTCAATATTCAAATTAAGGTTTCATAGAGAAGAGACATGTAGCTCACAACTTTAGAGGTTGAGTTTTATGTAGAAGGGACTCAACTTTTCAATGTTGGTGATTCTAAAGAGAATAGATCAATGCTTTCTGTTCGAGTGAAGGTTTCACATAGAAGGAACTTCTAGTTCACAGTTTTAGAAGCCGAGTTTTATATAAAAGGGACTCAACTTTTCAAGGTGGATTCTATAAAGAAGGGATTAACATCTTCAACATTTCAGAATTTAGTGTTTCATATAAGAGAGACTCGATTCAAGATTTTTGGTGAAGAGTTTCATATAGGAAAGACTCGAAGCATCTCAAAGACATTGATTCTATGGAGAAGCGATCAATATCGTCAGAATTTAGGATTTAGGGTTTCATATAGGAAAGACTCGATCAAAATTTTGGTGAAGAGTTTTATATAGGAAAGACTCGAAGCTTTTCAGGGATTGGTTTTGTATATGAAGGATCAATGTTTTCAATAGTCTAGAGCTTATAGTTTCATTTAGAAGGGACTTGTAGCTCAGAATCCTCAAGTGCTCGAAATATCAAAATAGGGAATCCAACATTTGCTTCTGAGATTTCTTTTTTAATGTGTGCAGGTGGCCTCTAGTCAAAATCTTATTCGAGGCAAGCTAATCAGAGGATCAAGGAACAAAAAGGGCTATCAAAGTTGTGGAGGAAGGGCTTTTCGGATCAAACTCTCTAAACAGGAAAGTCAGATAAAATTAGTGTTTATTGTCTTCGCATAATCATTGTTTACAACGATAAGCAAAGAGGGGAAGCTGTAATCACTAACTTTATCCAGGGTATTAAACCATGTTTAATTTTTGCCTTAAATTCAAATAATGGGAATCAATGGATTTATCGTTATAAAATATATATATATATAGGTGTAAATATATTACCTTTTTCAAATGTGGGTTTATTCTTTTTATTAAATTAAAAACAAAAAATAAGTATATAAATATAAATATAAATATCTTCCTTTTACGTTTTCTTTGTAGATATACATATAAGTTATTATTTTCTTTTAAGAAATTCAAAAATATATATTGAACACTACCTTTTTATCACCTTATTAAGAAAATAAAAAAATAAAAATCCAAAAATACTATAATTTTATTTTCATATTTCATTTCAATTTGGATTTTGTTTTATTAGTTTATCATTATAATTAAATATTGTATTTCCTTATTATTATTTATTATTATATCAAATAAATAAATAAATAAATTATAAATAAATAGTCAATTTTATTAAATAATTATATCAGCCTACCATTAAAAGTTCTTTTAATTAAATAATTTCAGTCCATTACAAATTACAAGACCTAAATTAAAGATCCAATAATAATAATTCAGCCTACAAAATTAATTAATTGCTCAAGCCCAATTCTTAAAATCCATAGCCCAAACGGGCTAACCCTAATGAAAGAACCCTAATTCCCCTTGTTTATCCCTTGCACATCCCTATCTTGTCCGTTGGATCAAGATCTGATCCAATAGTCGTGCATAAAGGAGAAGAAGCTTCAAGATGATGCCACTCGCCCACGCGCGATGATTAGCCTCCCTTCACGTGCGCGTGCTCTCCATGTGGAGACTCCTCGGTTTCAAGTCGACCATTTGACTCCCTTCTTCGCCGGCCAAACTCTGATGATGGTCCTTTCGTATTTTCGATGATCGATTCATGCAAGGAGACAAAAAAAGTGGCATCAGATTGGTACGATTTTAGCAAATTTCACATAGCCAAAAAAGCAAATTTCAGAGGCAATAACAACAAGGCACCAATAGATATCAGAAATTCCAGACCATTAGACCGTTTATCAAAATTTCAGAGGCACAAATGCATCAAATGTCAGACCCACAATGCATAATCGCCAACAATTTCAGAGATATCAGCACATGAATATAAACAAAAACAAGAGAGCAACCAATAAAAGGTTTCTAGGCTTTTTTCTTCTTTGATATTCATGTAATATTTCGGCTATAAGAGCAAGAATCCAAAACCATTATAGGGGTCCCCCCACACAAAAATCAATAGAAGAACCGAATCTTTTTTAGGTATATCCTCGTGTGTTTCTTTTGCATGGAATAAAAAGGGGGAAACATTTCTATATTATTAATTAACGAAACTAATTAATCGTGTCTTTTATTCGGTCGTAACGGGCCCGTCTTCCTAGCGTATCGGTGGCGGTGTATGCGTTGCCTTCAAATAAAGACATGGTAAAAATAAAACAAATTCCAACCTCAAACAAAGCCTAATTTAAATGCCACTTTAAAAACAGAAATTCCAAAATTAACTAAGTGGTTATTTTAAAGGTACAAATTTTGAGCGGTTTTAACACTAATCCCGTTTTAAACCGTACCGAATCTCGAACCCAATTTTAAAGAATCTCTGATTTTTACGGTGTCCGATTTACCAAAAGTGACCGGTGGTGACTTCAACCTATTTTTAAAATCATTTCCCCTTTTTAATTTCAAAATTCTCAATTTTCAATTTTAACCTAATTTTTAATTTCCATTTTTTCAAAATCCCTAATTTTTAATCAATTTTCCATTTTCCCAATTCAAGTGGAATTTGAACGGGTAAAGTGTGTTGTGGGGATAAACCAGACTGGGTTATTTAACGATCCAGTTAGTGGGTAAGCGGGAAAATATAATCAACAAAATTATTAAATAATTTAATTAAATAAATTATCTGAAATTAGATTTTCTATTTAATTTGAATATTTATATTTAAATAATAAATTTTAAATAGTAAGATAATAAAAGTCATTAATTTAATTTTAATTTTGATTGTTTATTTTTGTTGAACCCGTCAATAAAAATCATGTTATTTCTTTCTCTAAAAAAATTAATCAAGTAATTTTATTATATTCTTTTTAAAATCGTTCTATTTTATTTTATATTTTGTTTCGTAAGGATAAGCAATCCACGAGTATAGTAAATTAATATATATATGCTTCTATTAAAACTAATAAAAACTCCTTACATAACTAAATATCGATACGCGAGTATCATTTAATAATGTACACTCACGTGATCCCAATAGAGGCTGATACGATTTAGTTTAACATTTTGTTAGTTCGAGTTTAATTGTATCAGAGATATATAATTAATTCGAATTAGGTTTATCGTTGGATAAACTAAACTACTGATATTGACTCTAAAAAAGAAACAATAAGTACAGTTAATTTGTGAACAATCAACCATTGTATTATAATTAAATAAATTCGATTTATGGTCACTGAATCCTCCTAAAATGATCTACTAAATTCATCAAGTTATTCTAATGAGTGACATATTAACCGACTTAATTCGTTAATAGATCCGACTCGTTGACGTCACTGATGATCCTAACGATGTCATCAATAATGTCATTAATTTTTACTGTTAACTATTGATTTTTTAGTTCACCTTGATTTGACATTTTTTGACCTGAATCTGAATTTTAAACCTATCTGGCCTAGAATAAATTATATTATGGGTAAGTTTCACAATATGTTCATGGGACCAACCAATAAAAATTACACACTTCATCAATTTTTTCAAGTCATATTTTTTAAGTGAATCTTCACTTGAAAAAATTATTTTTAAAATAAATTAAAAGTAAATATGAGTGAAGATTCACTTAAATAAAATGACATTGAAAAAATGATAAGATAAATATTTTTTAGTGGTTAATCTTCGTCAATGATAAGATTCACTTGAATCGAGGCTTCGTTAAATTTTTAAAAACAAGATATAATATATATTTTTTAATAATCTATAAAACATTGTATTTATTATAAATTTTAATTATTTTATATTAATTTAATCATGATTTTTTTTAATACATGTAAAATG
The DNA here is from genome assembly GCA_035048815.1 of Abelmoschus esculentus. NCBI lineage: Eukaryota > Viridiplantae > Streptophyta > Magnoliopsida > Malvales > Malvaceae > Abelmoschus > Abelmoschus esculentus. Next base: position 15,371,920 of record JAUCBN010000008.1, on the reverse strand, counting down.
TTAGCTTTATATAATATGAGCCAGGGGTGTTTAAAAATATTTAATCCGGTTGATCCAATCTGATTATTCATTGATCAGATTTAAGAATTTAAATATTTAATTTTTTTTTATTTTTTGATCAGATATTCGATCCGATTTTAAGTTTTTTGCATCGGATACGGATCATAATATTTCAAGTTTTGAATTATTTGAAAATTCAAAAAATCAAATTTTTATTAATACTAATCTTGTTATATTTAACAATTTAGTGCCTGATATATTGAAAAATTTTAAAAATTAAAACTTTTATAAATGTGAATCTTGTTGTATTTAATAATTATTGTTTATTATATTTGAAATTCTAAAATTTTTATAAACACAACCTTTAAATTCGAAAAATTAGTTTAAGAAAATTATATTTTTGGATAATTAGATATCCAAATACCAGATATTCTAATATACAAATATCCACTTTTTTGGACTAGATATAGATCATTATATTACCGATTCAAAAACTCAAATATCAAAAAAAAAATAGATTTGATCAAATTCGATAACCAAGAATAAATATCATTTCACGTGCGTCGAATATTGCTAAACATCACTAATGATAAACACCGTTGAACACTATTAAATTTATAAATAAAAATTAAAAATTTTCAAGGACTAAACATATAATTCAAACTACATAAAATAAAAAATTTAAACAAATTATATATATATATACATAATATTTTATTTTTTAAAAAATCATTTGTTTAAATTTTTTAATTTAAAAATAAAAAATATTAAATCAAAAACCTAAAACCCTAAACTCAAAGGCTAAAAATAATAAACATTAAATCTTAAAATCCAAAACACTAAATCATAAACTCTAAACCCTAAAACAATAAAACCCTAAAATCTAAAAATATAACCATAACCTAAACCCTAAAATAGAAAATTGAAATTCGAAAAGTATAAACCCGAAACTTAAAGCCTAAAATTAGTTTAAGATTTATGATTCTAGAGTTTTAGGTTTAGGGTTTTTGGTTATTTTAGTATTCTTAGGTTTTTTGATTTTAGGTTATGGATTTAGGGTTTTGAGATTTTATGTTTTAGGGCTTGGAGTTTAATATTTAGGGATTTAGGTTTTGGATTTGGATTTTACGATTTAGAGTTTAGGATTTTTTATTTTTAAAATTAATTTAAATTAGTATTTTTATTCAATTATTTAAAAAATAAAATAAAATATATATAGAAAGTAATTTAATAAAAATTTTATTTTAAATAATTTATATTTATATGTTGATTATTTAAAGTTTTTAATCTTTATTAATTAGTTTAATAGTATTTAACAATGTTCATTAGTAATGGTGTTCAGCTGTGTTCGACACTCGTTATAAAATTTTCCTTACTATAATTAACAAATTTTATTCTTTTATCATAATTAATTTTTTTATGACTATAATATTTAATACAAATAATTATTAATAATGATTAAAATTTAGAAACTAATATTATTCTTATTAATGATAAATATTCTATCACAAGTACTTATTTAAATTGTAACTAAAATATGTTGTTATTTTCACGATTAAAAAATAAATTATATTTTTTTGTTGTATTAGGGTTTATAATTATCCCTCGATTTAATGGGGGTGTTATATTTTAGACTAAAAATATTTAATCTTTTATTAGGTCATTGAAATTTATTTATAGATAATATAAGATATTGTAAACACTAATTTTATCCGGGGTATTAAACCCGATTTAGTTTTCGCTTTAAATTCGAATAACGAGCATCAATGGGTTTGTCGTTATAAAATATATATATAGGCGTAAATATATTACCTTTTTCAAATATGGGTTTATTCTTTTTATTAAATTAAAACCAAAAAAATAAATAAATATACATATCTTCCTTTTACGTTTTCTTTGTAGATATAAATATGTTATTATTTTCTTTTAAGATATTCAAAAATATATATTGAACACTACCTTTTTATCACCTTATTAAGAAAATAAAAAAATAAAAATCCAAAAATACTATAATTTTATTTTCATGTTTCATTTCAATTTGGATTTTGTTTTATTAGTTTATCATTATTATTAAATAGTCCATTTTATTAAATAATAAATGTTATGTTGATATTAGTTTAGGTTTATAAGAAGTCGGGTCATTTATCAGGTCGGGTTTAAAACAAGTTAGGTAAAATCAGGTCTCGGGTCAATTTAGTCGGGTAATATCGGTTATCTACCAGGTTAGACTCGGGTTCGGGTTCGTTTCAGTCGGATACATATTAGGTTTTGGGTCTACAGTAACAGGTTGAAATCGTTTTCAGATCAATCTTGGTCGGATACAATTCGGGTTCGGTTACTACAGTAACAGGTCCAACTCGGGTTCGGGTTAGCAATAGTCGGATACAGATCATGCTCGGGTCATGTAACCCCCTTAGCCCGGCTTAGACGGAACCAGCACTAATGGGTCACACGGAGAATATCGAACCAAACCCGTGAGGGTCCGATCCGATAAACAACCCTGAAAACCGTAATATTTTTTTTTATCTAGATGCACGATTAATCTCCTATGTGTAATTAACTCAAGTAAGATAGAGACGGACGCAGTTCAACTATTTTAAATAAATCAATTAAACGCATACGTGATTAGAGACCAAAATATAAGAAACTAATATGCATCACCATATCCACAATCAATCCACCGGATAACAGTTAAGTAAGCTTAAAACATTCATTATACAATTTAGATCAAACGAGGTATCTTAATTAATCGATTTTAGGTTCTAGCATTTATGGACCTAATTGCAAAGTATGTATTATCAGGTATTTCATCCATCTTGTAACGTTCAATGTGTGTTCTGGTTAAAACATGAATCATGGTGTGACAACATCTCCTAAATTACTCATAAATCCACTGTATTCGCTTACTAAATTAAATCCTACGTTTCATGCATTCAAACTCTCAAATTGCCCTCTTTAAGCCAGGTGTTTCGAAACAGCCTTGGAGTGTTTCGGAACAAATGTGCCCAGTGAACCCATGGTTCGAACAATGGCCATTTGTTTCGAAACAGGCGATAGGGTGTTTCGGAACACACATGTCCAGTAGTATTTGGTACCGAACCCTGGTTCGATACAGGCGTCCAAATAGGCATAGGGGTATCGAAACTGCCATAGGGTGTTTCGATACACCCTGTATTCTGGACTGAGTGAGATGTATTAAGCTCATTTAAACCACCCAAGCATAAACATTAATAACCCGATGCTATATGCAACATTCCTAGACATCACCATCAACATAACCACACCTCAAAACATTAGAAAAGATCACAAGGAGACCTATAGGCATGCTTCCTAAAGAATGAATAGCAACATAACAAACATGCTAAGTCATGCTTCAACAACTCAAATAAATCCAAAGTTCAGCAATTAACAATCAAACAATAATGGTCTTATTACAACATGAAACAAAGCCTAAATGCTCACTCCTCTCATAGATTGTGTTACACATTGCCTTGCAAAATTTATTTGCCAAAAACATACCAAAATTCAAAGTGAACTTCCCCTTGGTTTCCTTGCCTCGAACGATGCCCAAAGAGCCTTTATTTTTCTGCAAGGATGAAAAGAGAGCTTAAGCAAACATGCTTAGTGAGGAAGCTCTATACAAATCATCAATGCATCTATTTAAAACCATGATGAAACCATTATTTGCAACACATTGTTAAATCATGCATGCTAACATCTCATGCTCATTTTCTTTAAATCATATGCATCCTTGAGTTCACATAATCTTTTCAAAACAATTTATAAAGGATGTATAATCTTATTCTCAAATTCATGTATGTATATTGGCATTCTAGTGACCACTTAATGAGAACCTTGGGCTCACCGAATACACGGATCCTTTTTCTTAACATGCATCGGTCGGACACCTAGTCCCCCTTGTATACATATTATCCCCCACTACGCACGGTTGGACACAAAGTCGCCCTTGTCTACGTATAGGTCAACTATATGCACGGTCGGACACAAAGTCACCCTTGTCTAAATATAGGCAATCTCTACACGCACGGTTGGACACAAAGTCGCCCTTGTTTACGTGTAGGCGGCACTACCACGCACGGTTGGACACAAAGTCACCCTTGTTTACGTGTAGGCAATATCATTATTCTCTTTATTTTATAGTGCACTCAATCTTAATGACATGTCATTCGTATTCGAATCTAAAGTTAGTGTCATTAAGCCAATATCATAATCAAACATACATGATAACTTGCTGCTCACAATGCATGCATAAAATGTTCAACAAATGAACCAAAGTCATGCCCAAAGGCACCATCATGTATAAGGCAATTAACCATATTGTATTCCAAATCATTTCTCATAATTTTTCCATAATCATGGATGCTAAATAAGCTATGCATTTCAGCAAGTAATTCTCATGTATGCACCATTTCAAATCTTTCTCATGCATTTACATAAATCTCATTGCGTTACCAACATAATGCCTTTATAAAATATAGCCGAAACTCATATCGATTAATCAAAATAAATACTTTACTTACTCTTGAACTATGGAAGGTTTTCACACTCTTCCATAGCCCCGAAAAAGAGAACGTATCAAACGCGATTCGCTTTAAAACCGAAACCACTCACCAACAAGCGAAATGAGCTTTCACCTTTATCCGATGATCGCACCAACGCACCAGCAATCAAGCTTCTTCTTGTACCTCTTCTACAACATTAAAACAGAGCATTCTCACATCATAACATGCTCAAACCAACAGCCATATCCGATCACCATTAAACTACCAAAAACTTAGCCGAAAAACCGTAAACTAAGCCGAAACGCATTCGAACAACATCAGCCAAAAACCTAATGAATCTAACATCTAATCCACTTCAATTATGAACCAAAAACACATCCAAACCATACTTATATCTCCAGCAACATTAAAGCATCTAAAACAGCCCCTAAAACAACCGAAAAGCACCCTAAAACTACACCGATTGCATTATTCCGGGATTAGATTAATGTGCTATCAAAAGAAGACTCAATTAATCATTAAATCAACATAAAAATATAATTGAATTCATCTAATTTCCAGCATTAAATGAGATCCAAAAAGATTTCACAAAAACATCACAAAATCACTAGATCTAACATTAAAACATAGAATCAAGTTTTTATTCAAAGATTAGCAAGCTAATACTTGGGAATTTCAATAAAGAACCTTAGAAAAGAATAAAAATCCAGAAAATTACCTTCAAGATTTATTCACCAAAAATATGTAATTTTCCCCTTCTTGATTCCTTGCAATTTGATGTAGATTTGATGAAATTGATGCTTAAGTTTTGTAAAGGATGGAAGGATGATGCAAATGATGTAATCTTTATGGAAAAAGGTGCAAAAATCAGCAAGGAATTGAAGAGAAAAGATGAAGAGAAAGTGGAGAGAAAATGAGAGAAAATGAGAGAAAAGTGGTTTTTGAGAAAAATGATTAAAAATCCAATTAAAGTAATTAAAAATATATTTTGGTGAATAAATCATCATTAAAAATTACAAAAGGGTTTATGGCCCTCTAAGGATTCTAAGTTTAGCTTGCTTTTCAATTTAGTCACTAAAAACATATAATTGCCAAAAATTACAAAGTAGTCCCCCAATTTTCCAAAAATTATAAATCGGTCACTTATGCATAATTAAGCATAATTAAAAATCATTATAAAATCTAAATTATTTTCTTTTAATTTTTGAAACATATATTTTTTTTAATATTTCAAACCATATTCCAAAACTATTATTTTTTCTTAATTAAAAATATCCTTATTTTACTTTTCCTGGAATTAATGAACCGGAGAACCCGATTCAACCCGAATCGAATTCCCCTAACTAAGCCTAAACTAATAACCCCAAAAACGGGATATTACAAATCTCCCCCTCTTAAGAAAATTTCATCCTCGAAATTTACCTAAAGTAAACAAGTGAGGAAACTGCTCCTCCATGTTTTTCCTTGTCTCCCAAGTTGCTTCTTCCACACCTCGGTGTTTCCAAAGCACTTTAACCAAATCTATGGTCTTCCCTCGAAGAACCTTTGTGTCCACATCCAAAATCCTCACCGGTTCTTCCTCATAACTCATATCCTCTCTTAACTCGATCTCCTCAACCGGTACCACATGAAAAGGATCCGATCTATATCTACGAAGCATTGATACATGAAGAACATCATGCATCTTACTCAACTCCTCCGGCAACCTCAACCTATAAGCCACAGGACCAACACGCTCCAACACCTCATATGGTCCAATAAAACGTGGACTCAACTTCCCCTTACGTCCAAACCTCATTACCTTCTTCCATGGAGAAACCTTAAGAAACACTTTGTCCCCAACATCATACTCTATCTCCCTACATTTCAAATCGGCATAGGACTTCTGCCTATCCGAAGCTTCCTTAAGTTTAGTAAATATCAACTTAACTTTCTCATCCGTATACTTCAATACTTGAGGCAAAGAAACATACTTCTATCCAACTTCCTTCCAACACAAAAGTGTACGACACTTACGCCCATACAACGCCTTAAACGGTGCCATCTGTATACTTGTCTGAAAACTATTATTATAAGCAAACTCTACCAACGACAATTGCTTCTCCCAAGAACCTTGAAACTCGATGACACAACATCTCAACATATCCTCTAAAGTCTGAATAACACGCTCAAACTGTCCATCCGTCTGTGGATGATAAGACGTACTAAAACTAAGCGTCGTACCCAAAGCTGTCTGCAAACTCCTCCAAAACTTGGATATAAACCGCAGATCTCTATCCGATATGATCGACTTAGGCACCCCATGCAATCTCACCACCTCAGAAACATACAAATCCGCCAACTTATCCATGGAGTACGTCGTATGCACGGCAAGAAAATGTGCACACTTTGTAAACCTATCAACAATCACCCATATAGAATCCTTTATGGATGGTGTTAATGGCAACCTCGTCACAAAATCCATGGTAACTCTCTCCCATTTCCATTCTGGAACTTGAACCGGTTACAACAAACCTGCAGGGAACTGATGTTCAGCTTTCACCCGCTGACACACCATACAACGAGAAACAAACTCCGTCACATCTCTCTTTAAACCAACCCAAAAGTACACACTTTTGAGATCTCTATACATCTTCACACTACCCGGATGCATAGCAAACGGACTAGTATGAGCCTCCACCAAGATAGCTTGCCTCAACTCCTGATCATCCGGTACCACAATCCAACCTTTAAAACACAACACCTCATCATCATCAAAATGATAATCGGTCGGCCTACCCTCAGCAATATCCTCCACAAAAGGTACCAAAGTCTCATCCTCCAACTGTTTCACCTTAATCATCTCAACCAAAACAGGTTTTACTTGCAACTCCGCCACTAAACCACCTTCCTTAGAGATACTCAACCTAGCAAACATCGCTCTCAAATCAACAGCCGCCTTACGGCTTAAAGCATCGGCCACTACATTGGCTTTCCCCGGATGATACTCAATAGATAAATCATAATCCTTAAGCAACTCCATCCATCTTCGTTGCCTAAGATTCAAATCCTTTTGGGACATGAGATACTTCAAACTCTTATGATCTGTGTATATAGTACACTTCTCTCCATACAAATAATGTCTCCAAATCTTCAAAGCAAAAACCACCGCCGCCAACTCCAAATCATGCATCGGAAAGTTCTTTTCATGCACCCTCAACTGTCTAAAACCATAAGCTACAACTTTCCCCTCTTGCATCAAAACACACCCGAGACCAACGTATGATGCATCACTATAAACCACGAAATCTTTACCGGATTCGGGTTGAACCAACACCAGTGCACTAGTCAACACTTCCTTCAACTTCTCAAAACTCTTTTGTTGACTTTCCTTCCACTCAAAAGGAACTTTCTTTTGTAACAACTTAGTCATAAGAGCAGCAATGCTCGAAAAACCCTCAACGAACCTACGATAGTACCCAGCCAAACATAGGGAACTCCGAACCTTCGACACCGATCTCGGTTGCTTCCAACCCATAACAGACTCTATGTTCTTTGGATCAACACTAATACTCTTTTCCGACACCACATGACCAAGAAACACCACCTCTTTTAACCAAAACTCACACTTACTTAACTTAGCATACAACTGGTTCTCTTTCAACGCTTGCAACACCAACCGCAAATACCGATCATGATCTTCCTCGGTACGCGAATACACAAGGATATCATCTATGAACACCACCACAAACTGATCCAAGAATTCATGAAACACTCGGTTCATCATATCCATAAAAGCAGCAGGGGCATTTGTCAAACCAAACGGCATCACCAAAAACTCATAATGACCATACCTTGTCTGAAAAGCCGTTTTCAACACATCATCCTCTTTCACTTTCAATTGGTAGTACCCCGATCTCAAATCAATCTTTGAGAACACACTTGTTCCTCGAAACTAGTCAAACAAATCATCAATCCTCGGTAAAGGATACTTATTCTTCACGGTCAACATATTCAATTGCCGATAATTAATGCACATCCTCATTGTGCCATCTTTCTTCTTCACAAACAACACCGGTGCACCTCAATGTGATACACTCGGTCGTATAAAACCACGGTCAAGCAACTCTTGCAACTGCATCTTTAACTCCTTAGGTGCCATACGATAAGGAGCAATAGACACCGGATTAGTACCAGCATAAAGCTCGATACTAAACTCCACATCACGATCAGGAGGTAATCCTGGAAACTCCTCAGGAAACACTTCTGGAAAGTCGCATATCGTTCGAATGTCCTGCACCCGAACCTCTCCTATCCCCGGATTCATCACATATGCTAGATATGCTACACCTCCATGTTGCATCAACCTTTCCGCTTGTAAGGCCGAAACCACATTGGACAGGAATCCGGTATACTCACTCTTAACCACAACCTCGCCACCATCTAACAACCTCAAGGTAACACGTTTCTTTTCAAAATCCACTACAGCTCTATGTTCCGTCAACCAATCAACTCCCAAGATAAGGTCAAAACCATGAAACGGTAACTCCATCAAGTCAACCTCAAAGACATGCCCTTGCACCTCCAACGAACATCTCCTATGTAACCTTTTTACGGTCACCGTCTCACCCAAAGAACTGGTAACTACAACTCCCACATCTAAAACATCAATAGGGATATCCAACATATATGCATGCTCACTCAAAACATAAGAATGCGTAGATCCCGAATCTATCAAAGAAAACAATGGTACATTCCGTAAAGAAAAAGACCTGCAACCATATCTGTAGCATTACGGGTCCCACGCTGAGCATAAACTCTACGGCCATCTCCTTGTCTCTGGAAAGGACCTCTACCTCCACCGCGTCCTCTGCCAGGTACCACGGCAACCTCAGCTTGGTTACCAGCCTCACCAGCAAACCTCGGACAATCTCTCCTCCTGTGATCCTTAGATCCACAACCCATACAGGCACCAGTGGCCCACCAACACTCTCCCGGATGGCGTTTAGAACACAAGTTACAGACTGCTGCATCACCACCGCCCCTACCAAATTGCTGAGCACGACCACCGTGTCCAAAATTACCTCAGCGTCGATCAGCTCGATATCGATTGTCCCGAAACCTCTTACCCCTATTACCTAGGGTATTAGCCTCAGCAGGCCTCTTCCCAACATCGGAAGACTTTCTAGCCTCCCTCAAAGACTCCTCAACATCCTTAGCCCGATTAACGAGCACATCAAACTCAGTGTACTCCGCAGCCAACAAGTATGTCTTAATCTCCGGATCCAAACCATATCGGAACCTATCATATCTCTTATGCTCCGTAGGAACCAACTCCGGCGCATAGTGACTTAATCGGATAAACTGTATCTCATAGTCAGCCACACTCCTAGTGCCCTGCACCAGAGACATAAACTCCCTCTTTCGCGCACCCTCGTACTGCGGACCCAAGAATTTCCGCACAAAGGTGGTCCTGAAGTACTCCCAAGTCAGGTTAGCAACTGCTACTCCTGCTCTCGTGGTAGTCCACCATCTATAAGCATCCCCTTAAAGTAGAGAGATCATACAACCCATCCTATGGGCATCCTGACAGTCCATCTGATCCAAAATCCTCTCGGTGCTAGGCAGCCATTCCTCAGTTTTACTCGGGTTAGATTCCCGGAAGTCAACACCTCCCAAGCTACGCAAACGCTCAAGCGGTAGCCCTAGGGTAACCACAACGGCAGGTGCGGGAGCTGGTACTTGCACTCTAGCCATAGCTGCTTGAAACGCACCCGTCATAGCCTGTATGAACAGTGCAAAGTCTCCGAACTGGCCTCCCACTATAACCAGAGGCACACCAGCGGGTGGCACGCCAACTGGTGGAGGAGGTGGAAGCGGTTCCTTCCTTACATTCGCCTCTTCCCCTGCCTGACCATCAGTGATCAAGCTCGCGGTAGCACGTGTCTCACGTCTCGGAGGCATTATCAGAAACTTCGAACATGCAATTTTAAAACATAATATCAAAACATCATAAACTTACATTCGGGCAAGATCCAAGGGAAATCGTAGAACAATTAAAAACATTTTGGCATTGACAATGTGTAACTGACCACCTTTTTACTCATAATCATTCTAGATGCACTCACAATGCATAGGTATGCAAACAACAAAAGCATATCATACTCATCCTAACATACCAACGTAAAACACGGCAAACCAATACATACTTGACAAACCAACCACACACTCAACAAACCAACAACGCATTTTATTCAACCTGGCTCTGATACTACCAAATGTAACCCCTTAGCCCGGCTTAGACGGAACCAGCACTAATGGGTTACACGGGGAATATCGAACCAAACCCGTGAGGGTCCGATCCGATAAACAACCCTGAAAACCGTAATACTTTTTTTTATCTAGATGCACGATTAATCTCCTATGTGTAATTAACTCAAGTAAGATAGAGACGAACGTAGTTCAACCATTTTAAATAAATCAATTAAACGCATACGTGATTAGAGACCAAAATATAAGAAACTATTATGCATCACCATATACACAATCAAGCCACTAGATAATAGTTAAGTAAGCTTAAAACATTCATCATAAATTCAAATCAAACGAGGTATCTTAATTAATCGATTTTACGTTCTAGCATTTATGGACCTAATTGCAAAGTATGTATTATCAGGTATTTCATCCATCTTGTAACGTTCAATGTGTATTCGGGTTAAAACATGAATCATGGTGTCACAACATCTCCTAAATTACTCATAAATCCACTGTATTCGCTTACTAAATTAAATCCTACGTTTCATGCATTCAAACTCTCAAATTGTCCTCTTTAAGCCAGGTGTTTCGAAACAGCCTTGGAGTGTTTCGAAATAAATGTGCCCAGTGAACCCATGGTTCGAACTATGGCCATTTTTTTCGAAATAGGCCATAGGGTGTTTCGGAACAGACATGTCCAGTAGCATTTGTTACCGAACCCTGGTTCGATATAGGCGTCCAAATAGGCATAGGGGTATCGATACTGCCATAGGGTGTTTCGATACACCCTGTATTCTGGACTGAGTGAGACGTATTAAGCTCATTTAAACCACTCAAGCATAAACATTAATAACCCGATGCTATATGCAACATTCCTAGGCATCACCATCAACATAACCACACCTCAAAACATCAAAAAAGATCACAAGGAGACCTATAGGCATGCTTCCTAAAGAATGAATAGCAACATAACAAACATGCTAAGTCATGCTTCAACAACTCAAATAAATCCAAATTTCAACAATTAACAATCAAACAATAATGGTTTTATTACAACATGAAACAAAGCCTGAATGCTCACTCCTCTCATAGATTGTGTTACACATTGCCTTGCCCAATTTATTTGCCAAAAACATACCAAAATTCAAAGTGAACTTCCCCTTGGTTTCCTTTCCTCGAACGATGCCCAATGTGCCTTTATTTTTCTGTAAGGATGAAAAGAGAGCTTAAGCAAACATGCTTAGTGAGGAAGCTCTGTACAAATCATCAATGCATCTATTTAAAACCATGATGAATCCATTATTTGCAACACATTGTTAAATCATGCATGCTAACATCTCATGCTCATGTTCTTTAAATCATATGCATCCTTGAGTTCACATAGCCTTTTTAAAACAATTTATAAAGGATGTACAATCTTATTCTCAAATTCATGTATGTATATTGGCATTCTAGTGACCACTTAATGTGAACCTTGGGTTCACCGAATACACGGATCCTTTTTCTCAACATGCATCGGTCAGACACCTAGTCCCCCTTGTATACATATTATCCCCCACTACGCACGGTTGGATACAAAGTCGCCCTTGTCTACGTATGGGTAAACTATATGCACGGTCGGACACAAAGTCACCCTTGTCTACATATAGGCAAGCTCTACACGCACGGATAGACATAAAGTCACCCTTGTTTACGTGTAGGCGACACTACCACGCACGGTTAGACACAAAGTCACCCTTGTTTACGTGTAGGCAATATCATTATTCCCTTTATTTTATAGTGCACTCAATCCTAATGACATGTCATTCGTATTCGAATCTAAAGTTAGTGTCACTAAGCCAATATCATAATCAAACGTACATGATAACTTGCTGCTCACAATGCATGCATAAAATGTTCAACAAATGAACCAAAGTCATGCCCAAAGGCACCATCATGTATAAGGCAATTAACCATATTGTATTCCAAATCATTTCTCATAATTTTTCCATAATCATGGATGCTAAAAAAGCTATGCATTTCAGCAAGTAATTCTCATGTATGCACCATTTTAAATCATGCTCATGCATTTACATAAATCTCATTGCGTTACCAACATAATGCTTTTATAAAATGTAGCCGAAACTCATATCGATTAATCAAAACAAATACTTTACTTACTCTTAAACTATGGAAGGTTTTCACACTCTTCCATAGCCCCCAAAAACAGAACGTACCTAACGCGATTCGCTTTAAAACCAAAACCACTCACCAAAAAGCGAAACGAGCTTTCGCCGCTATCCGATGATCGCACCAACGCACCAGCAATCAAGCTTCTTCTTGTACCTCTTCTACAACATTAAAAACAGAGCATTCTTACATCATAACATGCTCAAACCAACAGCCATATCCGATCACCATTAAACTACCAAAAACTTAGCCGAAAAACCGTAAACTAAGCCGAAACGCATCCGAAAAACATCAGTCAAAAACCTAACGAATCTAACATCTAATCCATTTCAATTATGAACCAAAAACACATCCAAACCATACTTATATCTCCAGCAACATTAAAACATCTAAAACAGCCCCTAAAACAACCGAAAAGCACCCTAAAACTACACTGATTGTATTATTCCGGGATTAGATTAATATGCTATCAAAAGAAGACTCAATTAATCATTAAATCAACATAAAAACATAATTGAATTCATCTAATTTCCATCATTAAATGAGATCCAAAAAGATTTCACAAAAACATCACAAAATCACTAGATCTAACATTAAAACATAGAATCAAGTTTTTATTCAAAGATTAGCAAGCTAATACTTGGGAATTTCAATAAAGAACCTTAGAAAAGAATAAAAATCCAGAAAATCACCTTCAAGATTTATTCACCAAAAATATGTTATTTTCCCCTTCTTGATTCCTTGCAATTTGATGTAGATTTGATGAAATTGATGCTTAGGTTTTGTAAAGGATGGAAGGATGATGCAAATGATGTAATATTTATAGAAAAAGATGCAAAAATCAGCAAGAAATTGAAGAAAAAAGATGAAGAGAAAGTGGAGAGAAAATGAGAGAAAAGTGGTTTTTGAGAAAAATGATTAAAAATCCAATTAAAGTAATTAAAAATATATTTTGGTGAATAAATCATCATTAAAAATTAGAAATGGGTTTATGGCCCTCTAAGGATTCTAAGTTTAGCTTGCTTTTCAATTTAGTCACTAAAAACATATAATTGTCGAAAATTACAAAGTAGTCCCCCAATTTTCAAAAAATTATAAATCGGTCACTTATACATAATTAAACATAATTAAAAATCATTAGAAAATCCAAATTATTTTCTTTTAATTTTTGAAACATATTTTTTTAATATTTCAAACCATATTCCAAAACTATTATTTTTTCTTAATTAAAAATATCCTTATTTTACTTTTCCCGGAATTAATGAACCGGAGAATCCGATTCAACCCAAATCGAATTCCCCTAACTAAGCCTAAACTAATAACCCCCAAAACGGGATGTTACAGGTCAAACCAAGTTCTGACTCGAACAGGTTTCCAGCAAGTTTCTAGGTCGAGTTAGCTTTTTACATCCCTACGCTCACGGTGTGTGAAACTGAAATGTTTATTTTTGAGTCTGACCTTTATTTTCTACCTTCTGCACAATCAATTCGGTAAAGTAACGTTTCTATAACTTTCTTTTGATCTAGACTTTTGCGGTCGTCCAAGCCATTACTAGTGGATGCCGCCTCACCAACAGTCTCCTCCTTTACCGACAGTAATCACGGCTGCCTATGTGCAATGACCACCATCAATTTATGATTTCCTTTAATTTTTTTTAATTTCTAAACTCTTAACCATCAGTTTAACCTTAATTTTCTAATAACAAAGTTTTAAATTCTTAATTTTCAAATTAGGCATGTTATTTCCCAAATTAGAACATCAATTCTCGTAATAAAACTGCAACATCCCGGTTTGAGGCTTAAGAGTTATTAAACTCTAAACTAGGATTAGTTTCGGGTTAATTTTAATTAAAGAGATGATTTTTTAAAAAGTTCATAATATTTACAAAAATGCCATTAATGAAATTTATAAGTGATTTGAAGAATCAAAACACTTTTTTTCTCATCTTCTTCAAACTAAGTTAAAAACTCTCTAAAACCCTCATTCTTTATTTCTTCATCATCCAACATCATTCAAGAGCTTTTTCAAAAGGTTATTTCATATTTAACTTGTTCTTTTAATTTCCTATATTTTGATAGTTAAAATCATATTTTTATCAAGTCCTGAAAAATCTTTATTTTTTAAGGTCTGATGAGAAAAGTAAGGATTTTTTGATTGGGTTTAGTAAAACAAAGTTTAAGGATGCTTTTGAACTCTTTAATGAAGTTAAAACATGTTAGGAAAATGGTTTGATCTTAGTAAATTTGAAACTAGTCTTAGGGAGGATTTTTAGAGTTGTTGTGATTGAGTTTTTGGTTGGGTTTTGTTGAAAATATAGGACTGGAGGTAAATAGAACCTTGGTAGGTGTTTTTAGTATGTTAAAGGATGGATTTTGAGTAGTTAAATGAAATAGATGATTGAATTCTCGAAGTGGCTGCATTAGGTAATTTTTGAAAGTAGAAAATGAATGTTTTGGGGTGTTTTAGTATGGAAATGAAGGGTTGATGGTTATCCTTGTATGCTTGTTAGATGGTAAATATTGCAAAGCTTTTTGTGTTTAATTGTTGTCGATGGCATGTTAATTGTTATGTTGAGTTGTTTTGTTTATCTATTGATTAATGATACGTTAATATGACATGTGAGATATTTATAAGATAACTGTAAGATGTTGCAAGTTATGCTTGAATGTGGTAAGTAAGACCACTTGTGTATGGTAAAATTATAGCCGAGTGGCTATGTAAGACATTGTAAGCCATAAGATGTTGTAAGATTATATTATGGTAAGGATGCTGGCATTCATTGAGTCATACCGGGTATAATTGGTTGACCAATAGGATGTAACAATAGTGCACTATGAGACAAAATTAGTATACGTGTTAGATAAATTCGATCGTGTCAGATAAAACTCGTACACGTATAAGATAAATTTGACCATTTCAGATAAATCCGTATGCGTGTAAGACGTTTCTGCATATCGGTGTATAATAACCGAGTTTGCCAACATACTTATCTTAATTTCTATGAATATGTGTTTTTATGTTATGTTTTGGACTTTGATTGCTCTCGTAAGTTATAAGATGATATGAGGTTAGATGCATATAATGATGTTGGTTTTATTTCGAATAAAGCTTGAACCCTGCATTGTTGTAGTTACGTTTTTTAGTTCTACTCACTAAGCATTTATGCTTACACTCTCGTTTTTCGACAACGTACATCATTAACTCGGGAGTTAGCACAGTGCGGGGAAAGGCGTCCAAGCGTGTTGCTCATTAGATCAAGTATGATTTAGTCACAGTAATGTATTAGTTAGCAATGAGATATGCTATGTTGTTTAGGAGCGTTGTTTAACTCCTATCTTGACTTATGTTTTGGATGATTTCATGCATGGTTTATATTTGCCATGGTTGCCTCAAGTTAGCATGTTGATTTATGTTTTGAAGTTATGGTTATGTGGATATTATCTTTGATGTTGTTTGAACTCTTTTATGTATGAATTCTATGTCTTGTTGCTTGAGCATGATTCGAATGGATTTGTACGAGTTTCAATCATGTGTAACCTGATCCGTAAGTTCTATAATGTCTTATGCATGTTGAGTATGCTTGTATGTGGTTTTTGGGTTAGTCATTAGCTGTTTGTGCTTTAAAAGTTTGTCCAGATGCAGGGGCTTTCGATTTCACTTTGTACCGATACGCCAATGTCGTTTTGAGCCTTCGGGCTTTCGATAAGCCCAATAAGGTTGGCTTAGAGCCCGAGTGTAGATACATTGGTTGTTTGGCCTCGGAAAGGCTTTCTAGGGTTGGTTATTGGAGTCGAGTCTTTGGGCTTGGCTTCGATAATCCCCGTGTAGCCACCTTGGGTTGGCCTTGCCACTAGGCTGGGTCGAAGGGGTTATATTTATTGGTATCAGAGTCTCGGTTTAAGGCTCTCGGACCATTTCCGTGATGTTGACATTTAAGTAAGGTAAGTTTATAGCGTTTGGTTGCAAAATCTCGGTGTTTGCCTTGCACGATGATTGTATATGCATGTTGATTGTTGGTTGCATTGTACGGTGTTCGAAAGTTTATGTTGAGTTGTTTATCGTGTGAAAACATAGTTGTTGGATCTCATTGCTAATAATACATTATTGGAAAATAATTTTCCGTAAAGGAATATTTGAGCACCTTGGACTCTCGCCTTTGCTAACTCAATCTTGTATGTTTATTATTTTTCTAATTGTTATCTCTCTTGCTCGATATGTTGAGGCGGAGGGGCATGCCTAGGTTTAGGGTAGTAGAACCCGAGGTTGTTATAGAGAACGAACATGTATCAGATCGGATGTACTGTAGCACGCAGATTAGGTTGTGTTGTTTCTCTACTTTAGGGTTTTGCCTACATCTAGTGGGTACTGCCAGTATGTCAGACGATGAGATTTCTTGAGTGTTCTTCGAGTTCGCCTTCTGTAAGAAGTTTATTTGTCCTCGCTATATTTATGAGAAAAAGAGGGAATTTATGGTCTTACTTCAAGATGGTATGTATGTGATAGATTATGAGATCCAGTTTGTTAGACTGAGTCAGTATGCGTTACAGATAGTTACTACCGAGAGGGAACGATGTGACCACTTTCGATATGGACTGAATGAAGAAGTGAAGAAGTACATGTTGGCTACTGACTATACAGATTTTGATATCTTGATCTCTAAGACCAAGGACATAGAGCACAGTTTGGGTCTGACTAAATGAGCTAAAGGGTCTAGTTTTGGGAAGAGGTTTGCGGGTTTCGATAGAGGTGATGCCAAGAGGAACAGGGACAGTAGGCATCATTTTGATCATGGGCGTAGGGGTGGAAACCTAGGTTAAGGCCATCAGGAACAATGAGGTGTTGCTCGTGCTCCCGTGTGTCCTAGATGTGGTAGACACCACGCTGGAGAGTGTTGGGTATACCGAGTGAGTGCTGGAACTGAATATCCCGGGAACATTGAGGTGTAAGTACCCGAACTTAGCTAAAATGCACCGATTTAGGTTCAGGCTCCCACCAGGGCTGTTGATTATCCTCGAGGCCGTGGGCGCGGTCGAGGATATTTTCAGTCGAGGAATGATGGTCAGCGAAACGTGGCCCATGTGGTCGTGGTTCATCCAAAGGATGATGGGTCGGGTAGGGTTTATGCTCAGCGAGAGGGACAGAACGACACCGATGTGATCGCATGTAATTTCTCGATACAGTCTCTGAGTTTGCTTTCCTTGACTGACTCTGGGTCTACGCATTCATATATTTTGAGTGAGTATGCTAGGATGTTGGATATACCTTGTGAGACACTAGATATAGGTGTTAGTGTTACTAGTTCCTTCGGAGATACCGTAATGGTCCGAAAGATGTACAGACGATTTTCGTTGATGGTTTAGGGGGTATGTGTTCCCAATTAATATGATGGAATTGTCATTTTACGGTTTTGGTGTGATTTTGGGTAAGGACTACTGACAGAGCATAGAGCTAGGATAAACTTCGAGACCAAGAGAGTTTATTTGAGGCTTGCAGATGATCATGAGGTTGGGGTAGTAGGTGAGAATGTGAAGTTCTTATCGAATGTTGTTTCAGCTCTAGAGGCTCAGAGGTTAGTTGAGTTAGGATAGAGGCATACCTAGCATATGTGATGAACCCAAACATGAATGAAGTCAGACCGTAGGATATCAAGACGGTGTGTGATTTTTTGAGTGTGTTTCGAGAAGAGTTGTCTGGTTTGCCACCTGACAGAGAGGTTGAGTTTGCCATAGAGACGTATTTAGATTCTGCTCCTGTTTCGATTACTCCATATCGTATGGTACCGAAAGAACTAAAAGAGTTGAAGACTCAGTTGCAAGAACTATCAAATAGAGTTTTTTTCGACCCAATTCTTCTCCTTGGGGAGTATCCGTGTTGTTTGTGAAGAAGAAAGACAGTAGTATGAGGATTTGCATCGACTAAAGATAGTTGAATTAGTTGACAGTGAAGAACAAGTATCTGTTATCGAGAATTGATGATATGTTTGATCAGCTTAGAGGTGCTACCGTGTTTTCCAAGATAGACTTGAGATCAGGGTACTATCAGTTGAAGGTAAAAGAATTCGATGTGCCAAAGACAGTTTTTCGTACAAGGTATGGTCATGATGAGTTTCTGGTTATGCCTTTAGGGGTGATTAATGCACCAGCTGCTTTTATGGACATGATGAACAGAATTTTCCGCGAGTACTTGGATCAGTTTATGATTGTGTTCATTGACGATATATTGGTGTACTTACGTACTTAGGAAGACCATGACAAACACTTGAGGTTAGTATTGCAGGCTTTGTTGGCTCACTGGTTGTATGCCAAGTTGAGAAAGTGTGAGTTCTGGATTAGAGAAGTTGTTTTCTTAGGACATATAGTATAAGCTTAAGGGATTAAAGTAGATCCTATGAATATAGAAGTGATTGTGAGTTGGAAGCAACCAAAGTCTGTCAAAGAGATTCATACTTTCCTAGGCTTAGCAAGTTACTTAGGAGGTTTGTGAATGGATTTTCAAACATAGTTGTTCCTTTGACTAAGTTACTTTAGAAGAATGTTCAGTTTGAGGGGTCAGATGCAAGACAACAAGCCTTTGAGAAACTGAAAGAAGCTTTGATAGATGCGTCGATTTTGATACAGCCAGTGTTAGTGAAAGAGTATGTGATCTACAGTGATGCTTCGTATGTAGGGCTAGGTTGTATGCTTATTCAAGACGGAAGAGTTGTAGCTTATGCTTCGAGACAGTTGAAGAACCATGAGCGCAATTATCTGACCCATGATATAGAGCTAGCCACAGTTGTGTTTGCCTTGAAGATTTAGAGGCATTACTTGTATGGTGAGAGATGTACAGTGTACACAAATCATAAGAGTTTGAAGTATCTGATGACACAGAGAGAGCTGAATCTGAGTCAGCACAGATGGCTCGAGTTATTGAATGACTATGGCCTCAAGATTGAGTACCATCTGGGTAAAGCCAATGTAGTGGCAGATGCTTTGAGTAGGAAGGTAGTTGTTGAGCTGAGAGCTATGTTTACTAGATTGAGCTTATCAGGTGATGGTGGCTTGGTAGCCGAGCTTCAGGTTAGACCTACTTTGGGTCATTTGATCAGAGAGAAACAACTATCAAATAGATCTTTGGCACCTCACGTGCAAGATATAGCTGAAGGAAGACCTACAGAGTACAGTTTCAGAGATAATGATGTATTGTTTTTCAGAGACAAATTAGTTGTGCCGAATGACAGTGATTTGAGATGTATGATTCTGACCGAAGCACACAGTAGTCCTTTTGCTATGTATCCGGGTAGTAAGAAGATGTACCGTGGTTTGAAGGATGAGTACTTCTGGATTGGTCTGAAGAGAGATGTTGCCAACTATGTGAGTAAATGTATGGTTTGTCAGAGAGTCAAGGCAGAACATCAGTTTTCGTCTGGTTTGTTACATTCGTTGAGATTCTGGAATGGAAATAGGAAAATATAACCATGGATTTTGTATCCGTTTTGCCTCTGACTCCTTCGAAAAAGAACTCAGTTTGGGTTATAGTTGATTGCTTTACGAAGTGTGCTCACTTTATTGGTGTTCATACGACTTACTCGTTACATAAGTTGGCAGATTTGTACATCAATAAGATTGTGAGACTGCATGGTGTGCCAAAATCGATTGTGTCTCATAGAGATTCGATATTTATAGCCAGATTTTTGGAGTGTTTGCACAGTGCTTTAGGTAGCCGTTTAAATTTCAGTACTTCGTATCATCCTCAGTCAGATGGGTAATCAGAGAGAGATATTCAGATTCTTGAGGATGTGTTACGTTTTTGCATCATTCATTTTCAGGGTACTTGAAAGAAGCACTTGCCATTAGTTGAGTGATAAGTGCTCAACTCACTATCACTTTCTACACTTTTCATGGGCATTAATCATCAATTCTAGACCTACTTGGACCAATGCATACACTTAATGTGAAATATTTAGGGATTAAGCTGTTAAAGAGAATATTTATAGAAAAGGCATACTTCACTATATTTTATATTTGTGCAGAAACAAGTATTACCGAGGTAGGACCTAATGCCGAGGCAGTAGAGGATAAATAGCAATATGGCTGGCAAACTGAAGAAAAAATGCGGAGAATGTTGCTGGACAAGAAGCCCAAGGATCGGAACTGGACAACACAAGGAAAGCCCAAAGACAAGGCCATGCAGGAAAGCCTTCTAGAAGAATTAATCTTGGAAATATTTAACCTATGTACATGACTTGTTCCCTACTCCAAGTTGTATTCTATTTAGGAAAGGTTTGCACTAGGCCAAGCCTATATAAGGCATAGTCGTCCAAGTGAATAGGAGAGTCAAATTTGAGAGAGTTCACCCTAGGAATAATTCTTCCTATTATGTTCTAAGCTTTCTTAGGGTTTAGGTGAAAGCTGTCAAGTATTAGTGAGAAGAGATTGTATCTTGTTTCTTGTTTTCAATGCAATAAAATATCAAAGTTTGCTTACTCTTTTCCATTCTTTGTTCTTACATCCAAGCTCGGGAAAGAAGTTTGTAAGTAATTTATTTGTCTAGACTCGGGAGAGTTAGACTCATGAAAAGAGTAAGTGCGGTATTCGAGTTGATTGGAGAATACTAACTCGGCCTAGGGATAGGTTGGAGTTTCAGTGACTAAAAGAAGTGTGGGATTGGTTGTTGGTTATAATTGATTAATGTCGGGAGGTATCATCAAGAACTAGTGCTCAACAGTGTTTTGACTTAGGGATAAGCGGAGTCATCAAAGGATACTTTGCCGAACTTTGGTAGAATCTGCCCAAGAGCAAGGGATTGTCGCGGCAGAGAACATTACCGCTACCGAAGACAGTAATCTGCAGTACTGTCGAAGTAGTGTAGTACAATTGCATTGGACAAAAACAGATCAACCAAATCCACTATATAAACATAACTGGATCCTGCCCTCTTTCTCAATTTGACCTCCTTTTGTTTAGTTTTCCTTAATTACTTTAGTCAAAGACTCATCTACTTGTGTTTTTATTTCTTTTTACAGAACAAGAAGAACGAAGAGGACATATTAAGTATATCAATCCCTGTGGAGATGATACTCGAGAATACTTATCACTTATTACTTGCGACATGTTCACTTGTATTAATTGTGCATATTTGACATGCATCATTAAGTTTACGTACAACAATAGTTATCAGTCGAGTATTCAGATGGCTCCATATAAGGCTTTGTATGGTAGAAAGTGTAGAACTCCGATTTGTTGGGCTAAAGCAGGTCAAAAATTGATTTCGATGCCAGATATGCTTAAGAGGACTACCGAGAAAGTAAAGTTGATTTGTGATCGATTAAAGGTAGCTTCAAATAGGTAGAAATCATATGTAGATTTTAAATGGAAAGAAGTTGAGTATGTCGTGGGTGATAGAGTATTCTTGAAAGTTTTGCCTTGTAAGAATGTGATAAGATTCGGTATGAAGGGTAAGCTGAGTCCAAGGTATATTGGACCATATGAGATTGTGAAGAAGATTGATACTATTGCTTTTCAGTAACGGTTGCTGCTAGATTTAGAAAAGATTCATGATGTGTTTCACGTATCGATGCTTTGAAAGTACAGATCAGTTTCGTCACATGTTATGCCAGTGGAAGAGGTTGAGTTGAATTTAGATTTGACCTATGACGAAGAACCAGTTGAGATCTTAGCCTATGATAGTAAGGTGTCACATGGTAGATCTATTGAGTTGGTCAAAGTGAAGTGGCGACACTGAGGGGTGGAAGAAGCCACTTGGGAGAGAAAGGAGGATATGGAGAAACAGTTTCCATATCTCTTTCCACCAGGTAAGAATTTCGGGGATGAAATACCTTGAGTAAAGGAGAGTTGTAACATCCTAGTTTTGGGCTTAAGAATTATTAGATACTAAACTAGGACTACTTTCGGGTTAATTATAATTAAAAAGATGTTTTTAAAAAAGTTCATAATATTTATAAAAACACCATTAATGAAATTTATAAGGAATTTGAAGAATCAAAACACCCTTTTTTTCATCTTCTTCAAACTAAGTTAAAAACTCTAAAAAAAACATTCTTTATTTCTTCATCATCCAAGATCATCCAAGAGCTTTTTCAAAAGGTAATTTCATATTTGACTTGTTCTTTTAATTTCCTATCTTTTGATAGTTAAAAATCATATTTTTATCAAATATCGAAAAATCTCTATTTTTCAAGGTTTTATGTGAAAACTGATGATTTTGTTAAAATTTTGAATGGACTTAGTAAAACAAAGTTTAAGTATGCTTTTGAACTCTTTAAGGAAGTTAAAACATGTTAGGAAAGTGGTTGATCTTAACAAACCTGAAACTAGTCTTAGGGAGGATTTTTAGAGTTGTTGTGATTGAGTTTTTGGTTGGGTTTTATTAAAAAATAAAGGGTTGGAGGTATATAGAACCTTGGTAGGTGTTTTTAGAATGTTAAAGAATGGATTTTAAGTAGTTACATGAGGTAGATGATTGAATTCCCAAACTGACTACATTAGGCAATTTTTAAAAGTGAAAAATGAGTGTTTTGGGGGTATTTTAGTGTGGAAATGAAGGGCTGATGGTTATACTATATATGAGTGATATTTTGGACATGTTTTGAAGTGTTTTAGGTGTTTAAATTGAAGGGTAATTGTTGCGTGTAATAATAGCGCAGCTGTGCAGTGTACACGTCGCAAGTAATAAAGTGATAAGTATATCGTGTATTATCTTCACAGGGATTGGTATACTTAATATGTCTCCCCGGCTTTCCTTGCTCCTGAAAGATAAAGTAAAAACACAGATAAGTGGATTTGTTTAACTAACTAAATAATTTAGAAAAAAACATAAAATAAAGGATGGAGAAAGATATAGAGATAGTGGGTAGGATACAACTGCGTCAATTAGTGGATTCGACTGATCTTCTTCTTGTCCAATGCAATTATACAACACTGCTTCGGTAGCACTATAGATACAACCTCGGCAGCGTTAGTGTTCTCTGCCGCGGCAATCTCTTGCTCTTGGGTAGATGCATCAAAGTTCAGCAAAGTGCCCGTAGTTGACTCCACTTATCTCTAAGTTAGAGCGTTGTTGATGACTAGTCCTTCACGATACCTCTCAGCATGAATCAACGATAATCACCAACCAATCCAACACTTCTTTTAGCTTCTGAAACTCTTAACCTATCTCTAGGCCCAGTTAGTGTCGTCGATACTGTACTTATCTCTTTCGTGAATCTACACCTCTCGATGCTAGATAAATAGATTACTTACAAACTTCTCTCTCGAGCTTGAATGCAAAAACAATGAATGACAATAGGATAAGCAAACTTTGATATTTTATTGCATTAGAACAAAGAAACAAGAACCGATCTCCTCTCACTAATATCTACAATCTTCACCTCTCCCTAAGAAATTTAGAACATAATATCGATAGGTATAATTCTTAGGGGAAGGGTTTCTCCAAAATCGACTCTCTTAACAATGTGGTCGGCTAGGCTATATATAGTCTTAACCTAGGGCAAACTTTTCCTAAATAGACACTAACTTGGAGTAGGGAACAAGTCTTCTTCATGAGATTTTATATTTCCAAGTTTGCCGCCTTCTAGAAGAATTTTCTCGTTTGGTCTTTGACTTGGGCTTTTAGTGCGCTAGTCTGGTCCAATTGGTGTGCTGCATCTTCCAGAATGCTCTCTATATTTTTATCTTTCATTCGCCTACAATATTGATGTTGCCACTCTAGATGTTGTCGCGACCTCGTCTCTGCCTCAGCCTCAGCACTGCTTCACCGCTACTTCGGCCCTGGATATTCCTGCATCTATAGAATATGTAATAATATCTGCATTCTCTATAAATTTTAACTTTGTAAGTAGTGATAACGGAATATCCAATATTATGCTAAGAGTCCATATTTAGATCAAGTTGGTGTATAATAGATGTATAAAGTACCATGAAAAGGGTAGTAAATAACTGCCTTTTAGGCACTCATCAAATACCCCAAAACTCGAACTATTGCTTGTCCTCAAGCAATGCAAGACATCAAATTGTCGAACCTTACTCCCCTTTGGTCTTACTTTTCCATCTATTCTCCTCACCATGGTCATGTCTCTCTCTGTTTTAGCCACCAGTTTACCCAAGGACTTTTACTAAGAAACAAGCTATAAGTGTTGAGTTGATCAAACTTTGGAAGATGTCTATCTTAAATTTTTGGAGTAATTTTTTTGGTAAAAATGGCTAGAAATGAAGAACAAAGAATTTATAGTGGTTCAAGCTTCGAACAAGCTCTACATTCACTACCTTAGCTCCCACTAAGGATTTTGAAACCAATTCACTATTGAATTCAACCTTTTTCTAGGTTCAAGGGATAACCTTTACAAGCAAATCAATTTTCTACCCAAAATTGATTTGAAACTCACAAGAATTTACAAGAGATGAATGAGGGATAAAAAAAATTCTCTCACAAGAAATAAATGCCCCAAAAATAATTTAACTCTCCCCAAACTTAAAATACAAGAATCAAATTTAAGATCACAAGTTGGGAGGCTAGGATATACAATGAGTGCTTAGAGTTGGATTTGATTTGCTTGGATGTTGCTTGAGGTTTAATAATCCTTAATGCTATTGAAAAAACTTCTTTTTATACCTTCTCATTGATTTCTAACCGTTGAAGTTGTTGGAAATGTAAATAGGGACGTTGGAGCTTCATCTTTCCATCATAAATGCACTCTGCAACAGGTGGTATCGAAACACAGGGTACCTGTTTCGAAACATGCCAAGAATAGAAAGAGCCGTTGTGCATTTAATAAAGAGTGTATCGATACCTGTTTCGATACCAAAAGTCACTATGAAGCTTGGTATTGAACCCTGTTTCGATATAAGCTAATCATCAATCAAATTTTAAATGTCACCAACGATCGACTCTTTTAATGTTTGAAAATAGCTGTTGGGGATTAAGAGTGTATCGATACCTGTATTGATACTAGGAGTCATATTTTTAAAAATTTAAAAATAATTGAAAGTCAACCAAGTTGTTTCGATACCAGTATCGAAACATGGGTTGACAGTAAGTTTTGGTATCGAACCCTGTTTTGATACCTGTTTTTGATCTCAAGAACAAGCCTTGAAAAATCCCAAGTGTATCGATACCTGTCCTTATGGTATCGATACCCTCGTATAAAAACTGCTTGTAAGTGTATTTCAAAGTTCTTAGTTTTGTCTTAGAATTAAAACTTTGTCTTAAGGACTTAAAAATTTATTTCAAAATAGTCCTTAAACTTATTTGTTATATCAAAATCAATTTTAGTTTTACAATAAGGCTAGGTGAGTGTGTGCATTTTATGGACAAGGTTGATTCAAGGCTTTCTTAGATAAACTCTAAGTTCAAGACAAGTAGAATTTGGATTAAAGTTATCTCCTTAAAACAACAAGTCTTGAGCCAATTTTGGGCACCTCAAGATATGTGTTTTCTATTTTCTTCTTTTTCTTATTTTTTTCTTTTTAACACCTATTTAGCATACTAAAGCCAGTTTCAGGCACCTCTAGCATGAAGGAGAGCAAAACTAGAGCCAGTGATAGGCACCTCTAGTTATTTTTCCAAAAGGTACTATGTCTTTATCACCTAAGTTTATTAAAAGAACTCCTAAATCAAGCAAGTCCAAAAAGTGTTTATTTGTTTTCTAGCCCTAAAGCAAGCTTCTAAGTTTTATTCCATGAGTATCCTATGGTTTTCTCTTCAAAACAGAACTTGGCCATGGTAAGGAGAAAGATCTCTATAGCCTTAAAGGATTAAACTAAAGCAAAGCTGATGTAGAGCAGTGCAAGATTAAAAATATTAATTCAAGAAAAAAGAATATTGCAAAAAAATTTAGAAAAAACTCCCTTTTTTCATGGTAATGCCGCGGCAGTGGTTTGTCTCGGCAGTGCTTCTGCACCTACAATACCCTAAACTCAAACTGAGCATTGTCCTCAATGCTCAAATCACACAGCAGATAAAATTAATAAAACAAGTAAAGATACTAAAGGGAGAGTTTCTTGGAATGATTCTGAGAAAAATAAGAGAGTTTTGAGATTGTAACGAATATAACAAGAGAGAGATTGAGTAAACAATTATAAAGAAACAAGAATGCAAGAGTGAATAGTTCAAGAGAAAGAAGGTACTTATATAGGCCTTGGATGTGTAGCCGTTTGAACTACTAGCCATTTGGTCTTTACTACTGTGGCAAGAATCTCGGTAGACTAGCTGTTACCCTGTTCTGCCCGTTGGGACTGCTGTGAACTACTTCTCTATTATTCCTACTTTATTGTCCTAACCTAAAAATATAAACATCAAGAAACATTCAAATAATGAGAAGATAATTATTCCTAAATACCATAATTAAGAGAATTCATGAAAATACCAAATAAAATAAAAGAGAAAATTAATATACAATAAGAATATAAAGAAAACTTATAGAGGGTCATTTCCGATATTTCTTATAGTTCATCTGCACCCTCTATCGAGTTACAATTCTACCCAAAAAGGTTTGGACCATAATGAATACGGATAGTCCCCTTTGTATTATCTTGGTGGAGGTGTCTTTCTTTCGTGTTCTTTTGTAATCCATGCATGTCCTCCATCTTGATATTGTTTCTAGAGGCAAAAATAAATTGTTAGAAAAAATTTTATCAACATCCAACCACTTAATTACCTCATTTCCATTAACTTCCATCATAGTTGGATATAGCCTTCGTTGTCGTAGCCATTGTTGTGATAGCTAATTGTCGTGGCAATCTTTTGCCAAAATTCGGTATAAGTCAAGTGAAGAATCATCTTTCTTGAAGTCTTCAAGAATCAACCCACATTGTTTTTTATACTTTTCAATAATCTCCATTAGTAGAGATTCTGGCTTGAAACTAACATTAGATAGAATTACCACAGAAATATCATCTTCCAAACAATCATATCCTATATGTGATGGCTTCAAATCTTGTAACGTTGACTCCTCGAAATATACTTACAATGGAAGATATGAGTTTTGAAAGAATTCAAAAGGTTTATTTATTACCATCTCATATTTTATTATCACGGCATTGCATCTTGTTGATCGAGCATGTCGCCATGTAACTACCCTGACAGCTGTGAGTGTGAGTAATCCTCAGCTTCCTTTTTCAGCATCATTTCCGTCGTAATATCCTGGGAATCAGACTCCTCAAAATTTTCTAAAGCATTACTCTCATCGGCCTCGTTGAATGGTATCGTGACATTGCCCTGTTTAGGCTTCTCTACTGCCGCGGTAGGACTCTCGACAAACTCATCCATTGTTTGACAATCTTTCTCATCAACATGTTCTGGACTCAGAGGTTCCGAAATTTCCTCTTTGTCCTCTAGTATTGGGATTTCAGTATACCCAAGGATTGATTGTTGGGTTATGTTATCCCTGGCATATTTGGATTTTTGCAATTGATTTTCCGAATCCCTCAAGGCCGCATCCAATCTAGCTATATGTGCATCCAGGAACCTTGATTGCTCTATCATGAATTCATCAATTCTAGCCATTGATGCTTTCAATGTTTCCTCCAATGAATTTGGATACTCTTGAGAAAAATTATATTGCCATGGCATATCTGTAACACCAACAAAAGTGTCATAATACAAAAAATTTTGAGCGTTTTGATCATACCATGAAGGATTTTGTTGTTGGTTCCATCTATGGTCTTCTATGTGGCCATATATTTCAGTATTGTATGGGCAATTGTTAACCAAATGATCACCTCCACAACAAAAATTTGCCCAGGCATAAACTTGTTGGGTTGCTCTTGGTTGGCATAGATAGTCATCATTTAATCTAGGAAATTCTTGATTGGCTCGATTCATATGTTCCAACATCAACTTTTGGATATATTTTTTTCTTTCCTCTTGCATCTTGAGCCTTCAACTTAAAACACACCTATAATTTTTATTTTTATTTATTCTTTTAAGAAAAAGAAAATATGTTAGTAAAAATAATAAAACAAAAACAAGAAAATTAAAGAAGATAAAATTTAGTTGCCAATCGCCGGCAACGGCGCCAAAAACTTGCTATGTGTAATAATAGCGCAACTGTGCAGTATACACATCGCAAGTAATAAAGTGATAAGTATATCGTGTATCGTCTCCACAAGGATTTGTATACTTAATATGTCTCCCCGACTTTCCTTGCTCTTGAAAGATAAAGTAAAAACACAGATAAGTATATTTGTTTAACTAACTAAATAATTAAATAAAAAAACATAAAATAAAAGATGGAGAACGATATAAAGAAAGTGGGTAGGATCCAACTGCATCAATTAGTGGATTCGACTGATCTTCTTCTTGTCCAATGCAATTACACAACACTGCTTCGGCAGTACTACAGATACAACCTCGACAGCGTTAGTGTTCTCTGCCGCGGCAATCTCGTACTCTTGGGTAGATGCATCAAAGTTCAGCAAAGTGCCCGTAGTTGACTCCTCTTATCTCAGTCCGAGCACTATTGATGGCTAGTCCTTGACGATACCTCTCGGCGTGAATACATGATAATCACCAACCAATCCAACACTTCTTTTAGCTACTGAAACTTTTAACCTGTCTCTAGGCCGAGTTAGTTTCGTCGACACCATACTTATCCCTTTCGTGAATCTACACCTCTCGATGCTAGATAAATAGATTACTTACAAACTTCTCTGTCGAGCTTGAATACAAGAATAAGGAATGGGAATAGGATAAGCAAACTTTGATATTTTATTGCATTAGAACAAAGAAACAAGAAACAATCTCCTCTCACTAATATCTACAACCTCCACTTATCCCTAAGAAATTCAGCATATAATATCGATAGGTATAATTCTTAGGGGAAGGGTTTCTCTAAAATCGGCTCTCTTAACAATATGGTCGGCTAGGCTATATATAGTCTTAACCTAGGGCAAGCCTTTCCTAAATAGACTCTAACTTGGAGCAGGGAACAAGTCTTCTAAATGAGATCTGATATTTTCGAGTTTGCCGCCTTGTAGAAGAATTTTCCCGTTTGGTCTTTGACTTGGGCTTTTAGTACGCTAGCCTGGTCCAATTGGTGCGTTGCATCTTCTAGAATGTTCTCTATATTTTTGTCTTTCGTTCACCTACGATGTTGATGTTGCCACTCTGGATGCTATCGTGACCTTGTCTCTGCCTCGGCCTCAGAACTGCTTCACCGCTGCTTCGGCCCTAGATATTCTTGCATGTACAGAATATGTAATAATATATGCATTCTCTATAAATTTTGATTTTGTAAGTAGTGATAACGGAATATCTAATATTGTGCAAAGAGTCCATATTTCAGCTCAAGTTGGTGTACAATAGATGCATAAAGTACCATGTGAAGGATAGTAAATAACTGCCTTTTAGGCACTCATCAATAATGGCTGTGTTTTGCTTAAGTACAAAAATGAGAATTTTGGGATGAATTTGGCTTTAAATTGTTGAGAAAATATTGTGGATTTATGAGCTGATGTAAAACAATGAATTTTTGGTTGATTATGAGGTTAATACTTTAATTTTGGTTGGTTTGAAGCGGAATATTTGGTTCCGAGTGATTCGAGTGCAATTCCGAAAGGTTCAAGGCTCGATTTGGCTACC
Organism: Abelmoschus esculentus; assembly: GCA_035048815.1. NCBI lineage: Eukaryota > Viridiplantae > Streptophyta > Magnoliopsida > Malvales > Malvaceae > Abelmoschus > Abelmoschus esculentus. The sequence goes on along the minus strand of JAUCBN010000008.1, from coordinate 15,341,417 downwards.
GTTAGAGTTTTGTGGTGAGTGAAAAAATGTTTTGAACTTGGTTTTGGTTTAAGAAAGATTTCAGGAGTTTGGATTAGGCTTGATAAATTAATCCAAACTCAAGAATAAGATCTACCCATTTTACTAACCTTGTATGCTTGTTAGATGGTAAAGATTAAAAAGTTTGTTGTGTTTAATTGTTATTGATGACATTTTAATTGTTATGTTGAGTTGTGTTGATTATATATTGATTAATGACATGTTAATATGCCATGTGAGATATTTATAAGGTAACTATAATATGTTGCAGGTTATGCTTGAAAGTGGTAAGTAAGACCACTTGTGTATGGTAAGATTATATTCGGGTGGCTATGTAAGACATTGTAAGCCGTAAGATGTTTTAAGATTATATTATGGTAATGATGTTGGCATTCGTTGAGTCATATCGGGTATAATTGGTCGACCAATAGGATGTAAGAATAGTGCACTATGAGACAAAATTTGCATACGTGTTAGATAAATTCGGTCGTGTCAGATAAAACTTGTATACGTGTAAGATAAATTTGGCTGTGTTAGATAAATTTGTATGCGTGTAAGACGTTTCCGCATATCTGTGTATAATAACCGAGTTTGCCAACATACTTATCTTAATTTCTATGAATATGTGTTTTTATGTTATGTTTTGGACTTTGATTGCTCTCATAAGTTGTAAGATGCTATGATGTTAGATGAATATAATGATGTTGGTTTTTATTCAAATAAAGCTTGAACTCTACATTGTCGTAGTTATATTTTTGTGTTTTGCTCACTAAGCATTTATGCTTACACTCGTTTTCCGACAATGCAGATCGTTAGCTCGGGAGTTAGCACGGTACGAGGAAGGGCGTCCAAGCGTGTTGCTCATTAGATAAAATATGATTTAGTTGCAGTAATGTATTAGCTAGCAATAGATATGCTATGTTGTTTAGGAGTGTTGTTTGACTCCTATTTTGACTTATGTTTTGGATGATTTCAAGCATGGTTTATATTTGTCATGGTTGCCTCGAGTTAGCATTTTGATTTATGTTTTGAAGTTATGGTTATGTGGATATTATCTTTGATGTTGTTTAAACTCTTTTATGTATGAATTTTATGTCTTGTTGCTTGAGCATGATTCGAATCGATGTGTATAAGTTTCGAGCATGTGTAACCTGATCGTTAAGTTCTATAATATCTTATGCATGTTAAGTATGCTTGTATGTGGTTGTTGGATTAGTCCTTAACTTTTGTGCTTTAAAAATTCGTCCAGATACAGGGGCTTTCGGTTTCACTTCGTATGTCGTTTTGAACCTCCGGGCTTTCGGTAAGCCCAATATGGTTGGCTTAGATCCCGTGTGTAGATACATTGGTTTTTTGGGCTCGGAAAGGCTTTCTAGGGTTGGTTATTGGAGTCGAGTCTTCAGACTTGGCTTCAGTAATTCTTGTGTAGCCACCTCGGGTTGGCCTTACGACTAGGCCGGGTCGAGGGGGTTACAAAAACCTCAATTTTAGTATTAAAACCTTAATTACTGGATTGAAACTCGTAGTTGTACTAATACATTATTTTAGGTGTATCAATACATGGATAATAGGGTGTTCAAAAACACCAGACATGAATGATTCGACCCGAATTCCCGAATACCTGAACAGAAAAAAAAATCTAGTGTTTTTTTTGAGAAAAAAAATGGTCCAGGTCGGGTATCCAGCCCGTCATTTCTCAGGTCAGGCCTGGGTCACGAAATTACAAATTTTCGGATACTCGGTTCTATTTTTATTTTTTATTTATTTTAAATATTATTATTTAAATAAAATATACTTATATTCATTTTATCCATATCAAACGATCTAATTTCTAAATCACAATCCCAAAAACTTTATTTTTGAAAAAAAAAATCAGGACTCATTTAAAAAAAAATTATGATTCATTATAAATTATAAATTTAGTTTTTTAAGTTGATAAAATTCAAACTTTACTCGTTTAGATATGTATTACTTTTATACGTGGATTGATCAATATAAAAATAACTCAATATTATTTATTATTTAAATCATTAATTTTTATATATTAAAATAAATACACTAATTAAAAATGTTTAAAAAATACTTTAAAAAAAACATTCTTTAGACGTTATGTTTTGTTTCGAATTAGATTGTGTAATTTAGGTCTTAAAATTTATGTTTAGATTATGTAACTAGTGTTTTAAAATTTTATATTTCAATATTAGATTATGTAATTTAAATTTTTAAATTTATGTATATTTTTTAAATTAAATTTAAGATATATAAAAAATTTAAAAAACTGGGTACCAGACTACTCGAATTTTCGGGTACCGAAGTACTGAGTGCATAAAAAATCCGAATCAAACACGGACCGAAAATTTGACTACCCAAAGGTTCGGATACTTGGATTTAAACACCCCTAACATATAATACATTATCGTTATTGAATGTAGGCATAAAGTAAATTTTAACGCTTAACGTTTATAATTTTTATCGTTTTAGCCCTTACTCTTTTTTTTGGATAAATTTAGCCCTTAACCTATATTTTTTAAACAAATAGCTTATTTTTTAACTATTATGATAACTTGACCATTAAAAATCTAACAATGATGACATGTCATATGAATATGATAATATATTTTAAATGACATGGCATCTAACCTATCAAATACATATATATATATGAAATATAATTTTATTTAAATATAAAAATGTAATTGTATTTTATTTTAGAATTAATTCTAAAATAAAAAACTATTAAACATTCTCAACCCTAACTATGATAGAATCAAAGTCCTATCTTAAAAAATATGAACACAATTCGAAATTAATTAATTTTTTTAGGTAGGATTTTAATTTTATCGTAGTTAGGGTTAAGAATGTTTAATAGTATTTTATTTTAGAATTAAATATTTTTCAATATTTTATTTGAATTTATATTATTTTATATTTTATATTAGAATAAAATTATATTATATATATACGTATTTGATAGGTTAGATGTCATGTTATTTAAAATATATTATCATATGCATATAACATATTATTATTGTTAGTTTTCTAACGGTCCAGTTACCATGGTGTTAAAAAATAAGCTATTTGTCAAAAAGATATAGGTCAAGGGCTAAATTTATCCAAAAAAGAATAAGGGTCAAAACGTCAAAAATTATAAACGTTAAAGATTAAAATTATCTTTATGTCAAACTGTTCCGGGTGGAATTTGAAAGGGTAAATTGTGTTGTGGGGTTAAACTAGACTGGGTTATTTAGCGATTCGGTTAGTAGGTAAGCCGAGAAAAAGTAATCAACAAAATCATTAAATAATTTAATTAGATAAATTATCTGAAATTAAATTTTCTATTTAATTTGAATATTTATATTTAAATAGTAAGATAGTAAAAAAAATATTAATTTAATTTTAATTTTGATTGTTTATTTTTGTTGGATCAATTGATCAAATAAAACGGATTATTTCTCTCTTTGAAAAAATCAATTAGAACTTTTATTATATTTTTTTTAAAATCGTTCTATTTTGTTTGATATAGTAAAATAAAATATATATTTTTGCTTCTATTAAAACTAATAAAACTTGGCTAAATATCGATACTCGAGTATCCTTTAGTAATGTATGCTCACATGATCCCAATAGAGGTTGGTACGATTCAATTCAACATTTTATTCGTTGGAGTTTGATTGTGTCATAACTCTATAACTAATTCGAATTACATTTACCGTTGGATGAACTACATACATTACTGATATTGACTCCAAAAAAGAAACAATAAAATATAATTAGTCCATGAACAATCAACCATTACATTGTAATTATATAAGTTCGATCTATAATCATTGAATCCTCTTAAACTGATCTATTAAATTCATTGAGTATTTTAATGAATGACGTATTAATTAACTTAACCCAGATTAAACTCGTCGATATCATTAATTATCCTAATGATGTCATTAATAATATCATTAAATTTTACTGTTAACCATTGGTTTTTTAGTTCACCTTGATTTGACATTTTTTATGACCTGAATTCGAACTTTTAACCTATTCGGCCTAGTTTTTTGGACCCAATTTCCGCACCTCAGGTTTGAGTCTCATGCTCCGTTTCCTTTTCAATTTAATTTGCTTCAACTATTTTACAAGAACAGAGTTAGTATTAAATCGTAACAAAACAAATAATGGTGAATTTAAAATATTGAAAATAAGAGTCCAATATTTTAGAGACCTTTTCCTTTTATAAATGGGTATGGAAAATAAAATTAATTTTATAAATTAAAATATAAAATTAAAGAAATTGGGATTTAATTTAATTAATTTTAAAATTTAAAACTCTTAAAACTAAATAAGGAAAACTCGTCCCTACTGGTAGGTTTCACCATGTAGTCAAAAAAAAAACTACTTAAATTATTTTAATTAAAAATATGACCAAATTGATAAAATACGTAAATAATAAAGTTATTTTTTTATTATTTAAAATTAAATTGATTGAATGTATAAAAATAAAGTCTTAAATATACTATAATTTTACCTAACACACTAACTTTTTAATTAAATTAACGATTTAATAATTATTTATAAAATAAATTATTAATTATTTTATTAAAATATTTAACAATTAGATGAGCAAAATAAATATTTTAATATCTTTCAACGGCCATTTGTGAACTTCATCCAAAAATTATGAACCAAAGTTATTTTTTGACTTCTGTTTTTTATATATTAGAATACAAGAATGAGGATAGAAAGTATGACAAAAATATTGATATTTCATTAAAAGAAAAAGGTGATTTACAAGAATGATAAGCATCCTATTTATAAGAAAGTTAAGCTACAAGAATGATAGTTTAACTTTTATTGAATACAATTTCATCAGCTAACAAACAACTAAATTAGTTGTAACTACTTCTGATATTGATGAGCTTTTGAAACTTCTAAAAGCAATTAAAGCTTTGTTGTTAGTTGTTTAACATTCACCTGAGTTTCTTGCTTCTGGAAACACTTCATAAGCTTCAACTACCATAAATTTCATAGTTGCAAAACCTTCATGGTTGCAGAGAGTTTGTTGTCCAAACATCGGGGAGTGAAAATTTTCATTTCTCATTCTTTTAACCTTCTAAACTTTTTAAAGTTGCTTCTCATTCAAACAAAAAACAATGTTTTTTTGATTCTTTGAGCTAGTTGTTTATTGAGAATCAAAAATATCTTCATCCTTTTATTCTTCTTTATTAACCTCTCAGTCTACAACTTCTTTGATCATCCATAATTCTTTCCTAAATCGATTCATCCTTCAACTTCATTATCTTACTGTTACTTATTCGATCTTTCTTTTTGGTGAGAGCAAGACGGTTAAGCTACGAACTCCCGGATGTAATCTAAAACTCTTTTTCGAGCAAGAGATCACCCTAATATGTCTGGTTAAAGAGTGCAAAACTGTTAAACACTATACATTTTATCTTCTAAACTTGGTTGTGAAACCAAAAACTTCCACGTAACCTTTGTGTATGAAGTAGACAAACAATAAAGAAAACAAACAAATTCATAATTTTTGAGAAAAATTTCAGCTTTCACTAGCTTTCAATACCAAAAAAGTAGCTCAAGCAATAGCAACAATCTTAGCTTTGTTGATTATTAACCCCCATGAATTATTCATGCCTTTGGAGACCTCGAGAATATGATCAAAAACTAAAAATAATCACCGATGTATTCACAAGAAAAGAAACAAGTTCTGTGTAATTGAGCTTTCGAGACATTATATGTAACCTTACAATTTTCTCGAACGCAGTCAAAGCAAATGCCACGAATAAAAACACCAACGAGACAAAGCCGGTGATAGATTTAAAATTTATTTTTTTATAAAGAATTCCATCAAGAACCGATTTCAACCCGCTCGCGAACAAAATGAACACCTACGAGCTTAACAATTCCAATGACTTCAAATATGCAAGATTATCCTTGAGTAGTGGCTGGAACACATCCTCTGGTGGCAACCCTGATAATTTCTGGGAGAAAGCAAGTGTCGTGAAAATTGCAAGCTTCCTCCTTTCATTATCCTCAAAAGGCTCCAATGATTGCAAGAATCTTTGCATGAAATTTTTAAGATTCTTTATAAAAAAAATCTTTCCACATTGGATTTTTTGTACATAGAACACAGACGGCAAAATGGCTTCACGATTAGCCTCACACTCTACGATAAAGTATGGGTGTCGCTCACCCGCATTAGGTTTTAATTGTTCCTGGTTGTGTGCATCCTCCAGTAAAAATCACCTCTGTAACGTTACAAATTAAAGAAGAAAAATTTTTGAGTGAGGGAGAAACAAGAAGAGCATAAGGAGACGCAAAAACAAAGAAATTGGGAGAGAAACAACTTTCATTCCATTCGATGAGATAAAATCTATGGCCTTAGGTATTTTTATCCTAAAAAGCAAAACGACAGCACTTCAACAAACTTAAAACTAAACAAAACGTTACCGTTTTGTTTAACCAAAATTAGCACGTTACAATTCTTCTTGCTTGAATTAATCCTTGTCCTCAAGGATTTGAATATAATCTTCTTCTTCTTTTTCCAATGATTAGACCAAACATATCCCCATGCTCTCATAATAGTTAAAAACCAAAGATCACCCAACCATATAGTTTTTATGTCGATGCTGGTAAGTTTAATTGTAATACAAAACAAACAAAACAAGTTAATAAGATGTTAAGCACACAATTTTGTAATAAAAATAAACCATATAAAATGGAAACAAAAAGATTACAGAAACAAAGAAAAAACAAATGAAACATTTTTAAAAAACTTAAACCGAGGCCTGTGCTATCATAGTATCCTTAAAACAGATTCGTTCCCTCCCGGAGCTGGAGTTTCTATGGAACGTCTATATCCCAGGATACAACGGTAGACTGCAGCAAAGAGAGCAACGCAACTTTAACTGCAACGGTGAACTTCACAGAAGTAAAACAATTTTTGAAGAGTTACAACTCCTAGAATTCAAAATAGTATTTAATAGAGAATTAATCCAAATAAATTGGAGGTTACAACCAGCTGAAGGGTCTGCAACTCCATAAAAGGTGGTTTAATTCTGTAATATCTGCTGAAAAAACTAAGTCAAAAAGTAAAAAAAAAATATGTCACTTTAAAAGCCCAAAGGCCCAAGGCCAATCTTTGACTTTTATAAAAGTCAACCAATGCTACCCAAAGTGCCTAGCCATAGGCTAGACATACCCAAGGTGTCTAGCCCAAGCCTTTGACTTATTTCTAATAATAACATAAGGAGCTTTTACATATAAAGCTTTCCAAATGTATGTTCCCAACAAGTTTGAGATATTCTACTTTTTATCTTATTTTTCTAACATCATGGGTGTTACATTGAGCAACAATTTCTCATTCACCCATTGAACATTTTGAGCATGTAAATATACAAAGTTAATCTACTCTTGTTGTAGAGTAATAATATACTTAGTCCCAACTAATTTGAGTAATAGAACCCTCTCAAATTTAAGCTTAAATGTACATGTACCATACCATTTTTCCAACAATCCCCCACATTAATGAAAATTGTCTAGGTTAAGGGTTAATAGTGTTCAATGGTTGAAACCTGCATAGGATAGGTAGGTTTTACCCTTTGAACCTTCCCTTATAAAGATATACATACTTTACTAGCTGTCCAGTAGACTTGATGTCTTTGAACTGTCCTGCTAACATTGTAAATGTAAAATATACTTTACACAGGAATCTCCGACTTCTGTTCAGTTCTCATGGGTGTGTCCATTTTGGCCATGAACACCTGCCTGGTTCTGTGAAAGTTTCTAAAGAATTAAGCCCTACACAATCCTTCTTTGAAGTGGCCCCACCTCTCTTTCACATAGGTGATTCATTTAAAGCAACCTGCTTGCTCTGTTCAAAATTTCTAACAACTTAGAATCATTAAAGCAAACATTGCTAACCTACATGTACGGGTATCACTGTTAATTCAAGAATGGGTAGGGTTTGCACCCTACAGTGATCATAACTTATTTATAATTAGGTTTTTCCTTTGAACCTATATCTTGGGATCTGCAGTCAATTAGGTTGGGTTTCCATTATAAATTCATCCTCTCAAGGGATTCAGTTCCATTCCTTTCGATGATTTGTCAACTAACTCTCTATTTAACCCTTTGGTTAACGGATCCGCTATATTATCCTTTGATTTAACATAATCAATAAAAATAACTCCAGTTGAGAGTAGTTGTCTAATGGTATTATGCCTTCGATGAATATGTCTAGACTTACCATTATACATGTTGCTTTGTGCCCTTCCAATTGCCGACTGACTGTCACAGTGTATGCAAATTGGAGGCACATGTTTTTCCCACATTGGAATATCTTCCAAAAAATGTCGTAGACATTTTGCCTCTTCATCACACTTGTCTAACGCAATAAATTCAGATTCCATTGTGGATCTGGCTATAACAGTTTGTTTTGAAGATTTCCATGACACAGTTGCACCTCCTAGTGTAAAAACATATCCACTAGTAGACTTAGAGTCTTTTACATCAAAAATCCAATTAGCATCACTGTATCCTTCTATAACAGGTGGATATCTTGTATAATGCAGCCCATAATCACGAGTGTTTCTCAAATACCTAAGTACTCTAACAATTGCTTTCCAATGATCAACACTCGGATTACTAGTATATCTGCTTAATCTGCTCACAGCATAAGCAATATCTGGCCTAGTACAGCTCATTAGATACATCAAACTTCCAATAATTCTAGAGTATTCTACTTGAGAAATACTTTCTCCTCGATTTTTGGATAGATGAACACTAGTATCTAAAGGTGTTGTAGCCACTCCTGAATCATCTTTGTTAAATTTTTCAAGAATTTTATCTACGTAGTGTGACTGACTTAATATGAGACCATCTGAACTTTTTGTAATTTTGATTCCTAAAATTAATTCAACAAGTCTCATATCTTTTATGTCAAATTTAGAATTTAACATATTTTTGGTAGATTTAACCATTTTGTCATTACTACCAACAATTAACATGTCATCAACATATAAGCACAATATGACATAACCATCTTTTGTTTCATTTACGTAGACACATTTGTCACACTCATTAATTTTAAAATCATTGGTTGTCATTGCTTGGTCAAACTTTTGATGTCACTATTTTGGTGCTTGTTTCAAACCATACAATGATTTAACCAATTTACAAACTTTCTTTTCTTGACATAGAATTATAAAACCTTTAGGTTGTTCCATGTAGATTTCTTCATCTAAATCTCCATTTAAGAAAGTTGTTTTTACATCCATTTGATGAACTTCTAAATTTCGCAATGCTGCAATTGCGAGAACTAGTCTTATGGAAGTTATTCTCGTCACAGGAGAATATGTATCAAAGTAGTCAAGACCTTCTTTTTGTATATAACCTTTAATTACAAGTCTAGCCTTGTACTTTTCAGTGGAACCATTAGGTTTCATTTTCCTTTTGAATATCCATTTGGATCCTAGAGGTTTACTGCCTTGTGGAATATCTACTAGCTCACAAGTATGATTCTGTAAAATAGAATCTACTTCGCTTTTAATAGCTTCCTTCCAAAGAAGTCCTTTAGAAGAAGTTACTGCTTCTGTATACGTTTGTGGTTCACTTTCTAACAAATATGTTAGAAAATCTGGACCAAACATTTTTTCACTCTTGATCTTTTACTCCGTCTTGGTTCTATTTTAACTTCTGAATCATCACTTTTATTCATAGTGTTGTTATAAACTCGTTTAGACGATCTTTTTTCCTTCTTTGGACTTGCATGAAAACACATCTTCAAAGAACGATGCATTCCTTGATTCCATTATAGTATTCTTATGTATATCTGGATTACTTGATTCATACACAAGAAATCTATAAGCAGTACTATTATGTGCATAGCCTATGAAATTGCAATCCACTATTTTTGGACCAATTTTCATTTTCTTTGGTGTTGGAACAATTACTTTTGCAAGACACCCCCACACTTTTAAGTATTTGTAGGACGGTTTCCTACCTTTCCATAATCCATACGGAGTTTTATCTTGGTTTTTTGGGGTACCTTATTTAAAAGGTAATTACTTGACAAAATAGGTTCACCCTACAAATTTTGTGGTAGCCCTGAACTTATCAACATCGTATTTATCATTTCTTCTAAAGTGCGATTTTTCCGTTCCGCAACACCATTTGATTGAGGTGAATAAGGTGCGGTTACCTCATACAATTCCATATTGCCCACAGAATTCTCCAAATTTATACTCGTTACCTCTATCACTTCTAATCACCTTAATTTTTCTATTAAACTAATTTTCTACTTTATTTTTATAAAGAATAAATTTCTCTAAAGCTTGATCTTTGCTTTTGAGCAAATACACATAACAATATCTTGTGCTATCATCAATAAACGTGATAAAATATTTATTACCACCTCTCGTTTGTACAAATTCTAAATTGCACAAGTCACTATGAATTAAATCAAGTGGTTCTATATTTCTTTCTATTGTTTGGAAAGATGACGTTGTCAATTTTGCTTCTACACAAGTTTCACACTTATGTTTTGAATCAATTTGGAATGACGGGATGTGTTCTAAGTTAATTAACCTACGCAAGGTATCATAATTAACATGTACTAGTCTACCATGCCATGTATTGGAAGACTCAATCAAGTAAGCAGAAGAAGTACTTGCTTTATTATAATTAATTGTCATTACATTAAAATTCAGAACATACCCCTTCCCCACATACATTCTTGACTTTGACAAGATGAATTTTTCTGACTCAAAGACCAACTTAAACCGATGCTTGGTCAAGAGAGACCCAGACACCAAGTTCTTCTGGAATTCAGGCACATACAAAACGTTGTTCAGAGTCAGCAGCTTACCAGAAATCATTTTCAGCATCACCTTTCCTACTCCTTCAACAGATGAAGCAGCAGAATTTCCCATGTAGACTTTTTCTCCCGTAACAACCTTGAATATGGAGAACCTCTCATGAGTTGAGCAGATGTGACATGTGGCACCAGTGTCTATCCACCACTCCTTAGGATTAGACCTCACCAGATTCACTTCGGAAACCATGGCAGAAAGATTGATGTCACCTATATCTTCCGCAATGTAGTCCACAATGTTAGCTTGAACATTCTTGTTCTTCTTTGGAAACTTGCATTCATTAGATTTGTGACCCTCCTTGCCACAATTGAAGCATTTTCCTTTGAACACATGTTTCCCAATTCCACCTTTAGGTCCAAACTTCATTGGTTGCTTCCCTTTCCACTTTTTAGGACTTTGAGCAGCCTTGGAGCCTTGACCATGCTCCACCATATTTGCCTTGACTACGGGAATATGGCTCCTCCTATCATGGGTTCGATTATCTTCTTCAATTCTAAGTCTGACAATGAGTTGCTCCATGTTCATCTCCTTTCGCTTATGCTTGAGATAGTTTTGAAATCCTTCCAACCAGGAGGTAGCTTTTCAATGGTTGTAGCTACTTGGAAGGTTTCACTAATAGACATTCCTTCATCATGAATTTCGCCTAAAATCACCTGGAACTCTTGAACTTGGCTTATGACAGTCTTGTTGTCCACCATCTTGAAATCTAGAAATTTGCCAACAACAAACTTCTTTGCTCCAGCGTCTTCTGCTTTATACTTCATGCCAAAGACTCCCATAACTCTTTGGATGTTTTCACCTTTTGATACACATTGTATAATGCATCAGCTAAGCCATTCAGAATATAATTTTTGCAAAGAAAATCTGAATGCTTCCAAGCTTCAACAGCACTGACAACTTTGAAAGTCAGTCTCATCTTCTCCTAACGTTGGAGAATCTTCCGTCAAGAATCTCGCAAGATTCAATGTTTTCAAATAAAACAACATCTTTTGTTGCCACCGCTTGAAATTCAACCATATGAATTTCTCTGGCCTTTCAGTCGTGTTTGTAGGCACCAAAATAGGCTGAAATGAGGCAGACCTTAAAAGGGTACTCGTAGATGACCTAGCATCAATGATGTTCGCAGGTACTGCATCATTGACTGCATCAACAACAGGTGGAAGCACACCTTGATCTTTGTCCATTTCACAAAAGAATCTATTTTAAGATTGTAATATAAAACAAACAAAACAAGTTAATAAGATGTTAAGCACACAATTCTGTAATAAAAATAAACCATAGAAAATGAAAATAAAAAGATTACAGAAACAAAGAAAAAACCAATAAAATGTTTTTGACAAACTTAAACCGAGTCCTGTGCTATCACAGTGTCCTTAAAACAGATTCGTTCCCTCCCGGAGCTGGATTTTCTATGGAACATTTGTCTCTCAGGATACAACGGTAGACTGCAGTAAAGAGAGCAACGTAACTTTAACTGTAACGGTGAACTTCACAGAAGCAGAACACTATCAAGAATTTTGTCTAGAGGATGTTTTGTTTTCAGTGTGTTGAGATAGAAGCAAGGGTCTCCTTTTATAGTGTTCAGGTAGGGGACATGTTTAATTACAGAATTAATCTATAATTAATTTCTAAAGAGTTACAACTCCCAAAATTCAAAATGGTATTTAACAAAGAATTAATCCAAATAATTTGGAGGTTACAACCAGTTAAAGGGTTTGCAACTCTATAAAAGGTGGTTTAATTCTGTAATATCTGCTGAAAAAACTAAGTCAAAAAGTAAAAAAAAGTATGTCACTTTAGAAACCCAAAGGCCTAAAGGCCCATCTTTGACTTTTATAAAAGTCAACCAATGCTAGCCCAAAGTATGGCTAGGCATAGCCAAGGTTTCTAGCCCAAGCCTTTGACTTATTTCCAATAATAACTTAAGGAGCTTTTACATATAAAGCTTTCCAAATGTATGTTCCCAACAAGTTTGGGATATTCTACTTTTTATCTTATTTTTCCAACATCATGGGTGTTACATTGAGCAACAATTTCTCATTCACCCATTGAACATTTTGAGCATGTAAATATACAAAGTTAATCTACTCTTGTTGTAGAGTAATAATATACTTAGTCCCAACTAATTTGAGTAATGGAACCCTCTCAAATTTAAGCTCAAATGTCCATGTACCATACCATTTTTCCAACATTAATACCTCCGGGATCAAAAACGTATCTAATGTCTTCATTATAGAAGAACTGTGAAACTGATTCCAATCGAAAACATTGAACTAGCTTGGACAAGATAATATAACTCTCTTGGTTACTTTCATCCCTGTCCCAACTTTGTTTCCAAAGCAAATGCTCTGCAAACCACATCCACCAACTCATGTCTTGTAGGAACATTAATGAGGTCGTCGATAAAGTTGATGTATTATTAAGCCGATCTAAAAGACAAAGAGATTGTTGTCCTAGAATCCATCCGACCAGCCAAGCTTGTTGTTGAGCTTCAATCGTAGTAACATTCTTCATAACCTCATGTAACACTCCAAAAAATTCAATAATTTGGAGCTGATTTTCAAGTGCATGTATCCCACACTCTTCAATATTATCCACTACAATTTTAACCTCATGAAAAATCTTCATAACCCCTGTTTCATTCTTCACCTCCAAGATTCCATGACCAAAGTTGCTTTCTCTGAAGGCACTAAAATCAGGTTGTCGGTCCCAACAGAACTTTTCAACTGCTGGACCGCTAGTGAAGTTTGTTGCACAAAAGCCACCCATAAACTCATCATAGTTAGATAATGGCTCTGGACAGTTACCAGCTTCATTAGCATATTCAATTGTCATTTTCTCACGATTTTCCCCATCTCCTACTTGATATGTACTGGTCTACATGGATCTAATGTGTAATTGTAAACTCCATTAGATTTCTTATAGGCACGAACATGTTCATTAAAGGCTATGTCAACACCGTAACTGTATAGTAATTCTTCCATTTCTGCCTCTTCATAATGAGCTATATATGAATTGTACCATGGTGGATGCCAAACCGCCACTAGCCATGGAGTCATGTATCTATCGACATTAGCTAAGTTCCTCTCCCGCCACTTGTATTGCTTTGTTGATTTACTGTAAGGAATATATGCACCTAGCATAATGAAATGTATGCCCATGGCATTAAAGGAATAGTAGAATGTAGATGAAAATTTGCTTTCCTCAAAGGGAATGCAATTTGAGAACTGTAAGCTACAATCCCAGCTTGCTTTTCTATTTCATGGTTCTCTTCTACTATCATTATTGGAGTTTTAGAAATTAAACTCTGCATAAACCTCCCCCAGAAATCCCAACGAGGCTAATAGGTATCAAGTATTGGAGTTTGCGAAAATGAACATTCATAGCAGTTTGAGCCAGTACCATTTGTGAGATAAAGGTTTGCATAAGTTACATCACCATCTAATAAAACTAGACCAGGCTTGTTCCTTCTCAAATGACTAATAATGTCAGTTATGTTATATGTTAATCCCAGATCTCCTACAACTGTTATTCTCTGTTGATAGCTCTTGGAACCGGAAACTGGCATGGTCCTGAAGTGGTAGATATCACTCATGGTTGATATTGAAGGATCTCCACATCGATAATAATATCGTGTGTTGGGTTCCAGTCTTGTTAGAAAATAGTCCTCTTTTTTCATGAGCAATAATCGAAAACTATAAGGATCATCACCCTCAACAATCTCGACAATGGCCTTTGCTGCAAATAAATTTCCTTCAAATTGTATCTAAAATTTTTCACCCATTTGTACAAACATTCCATCTAACATTTGAGTTGCGTTTGAATCTACCTCTCTAGCCTCCACTGACAAATCTAACAACAAACTTTGGTTTGGTGATAGTTTTAGGAGGCTCATAATTAACTCTCTACACTACTTAAAAGTTTGAAATTTTTTATGTTGTAGTTCCATAAAAAATTCATTAGTAGAGTCATAAAAACGTGTACCTGAATTTTGTCATTCAAATTAACAAGATTCATTCTACTAACCATAACTTTATCACCCTTAATCACTTCAACTGTTGGCATCAAGACTTCCTCAAATTGTTGAGTTGCATTCGAACCCTCAATTAAGTCATCTTCTGATAAAGTTGTGGTTAAGTCATCAACGATGTTTGATTTTGTGTCTGTTGTTATGGGCAATCTGTCAAGCACCATGCCTTCATTAGGGGTTGTCCTTTGTGATTCCAGTGTCGATTCAACATAATTTGATATCACAGTATCTTCTTTATAAATTTGAATGTCCATCTGACAGCAGCCATCATAGATATTATGGTCATGGAAAGAATTTCTAGCTAAGATCGCAGCCAAACGGTCTTGAAACTTGATCAAGGCTTGAAAGTTAGTCGATTGTTGAAGTGAAATAATCTTATCCACCAATCCATGAAGAGAGAACACCTGATACAGAGTTCCCGTCGTGATCGGATAAATTATATGAGTGACAGTTACCAACAAGATTCGACTGGTTGAATAACTTTCTAACAACTTAAATTCCTCACAGAATTTCGACCAAGATGAATGTTGATCGTCAATCATGGTTGAGACTAACGGCCTCTGGATTTCACTCGTAACGGGTTGTTGTTTGATTCTGAAATTTTCACAAAAATCCGAGTATAACCTGAGCTTTGATGCCTTTGTAAGGTTACAAATTAAAGAAGAATTTTTGAGTGGGGGAGAAAAAAGTAGAGCACAGGGAGACGCAGAAACAAAGAAATTGAGGGAGAAACAACTTTTATTCCATTCGATAAGATAAAATCTACAACCTTAGGTATTTTTATCCTAAAAAGCAAAATGACAACACTTCAACAAACTTAAAACTAAACAAAACGGTGTTGTTTTGTTTAACCAAAATTAACACGTTACAACCTCAAATAAAGGTGTCACCATATCTTAAGAAGTTAAGGTTAGAAGATTCAACGTTCTTAACAACAAGTTCCAGATCACAAGCATTATCCCAATAGATTTGGACCATGCATCAGCAAAAGCAGTAGGGTTCAGGGGGTTGCAATATTCCATTTACGGGTCTTAATCCGCGTTCCACCAAGAGTGGGTTTCTTCTTTGAGCCTATAAACCAAAACGAGGAAAGGATAGTAGGAGGCGAAATGATCTCTTTGGGAGATTTTGAGAGAAAAAATCAAACGATGCTGACACAACCAAAAGACGAGAAAGGGTGGATATCAAATTCAAAACAGCAATCCAACTCGTTCACCATCATAGTCGATCGATATCAAAGCAGAAACAACATACCTCCAGAATTCAGCGTACTAGATTAGGTGTTTCAATACCTCTATCAGTTATGGTTGTTATAGGTTGGCCTATACTTTAGAACTTCGCGTTTTATTCACTAAACATCTCGTAATCAATTGAGCGACATGTAGATCTCGTTTTAAGTTGAATTTTGAGACGCAAGCATGTAGTAAAATTAATTTAATATTGGTAACTTTAATTTTACAATTCGAATACAAATTTTTGGAAAATCACAATTAGGTCCCTAAAACTTATTCGACCAAATTAGGACTCATTTCTCTTTAGTTTCTGCTGCAAATAAATTTGATCTTTGTATGAACATATAGGATCTAATTAAAGCATTTAGATAAGATAAAAAAATTAGGGTTGTTTATCGGGGCGAGTCTCCGGATTAGCCTTGGTATTTCTCGTGTAACTCGTTCAAGTCGGGTTGCATCTATACCAGGTCGAGGGGGTTACATGTAGCAAATGAAATGGCAAAACCCTTGGCGAGGTTAGAGTAATGAAAAAGATTTTACGATTATTGGTGTGAAAATTTGATTACGTGGTCGTTATAATTGAAGAATCAAAAGATTTAAATCAAATGATGATCGATGAGATTATGAGATCACTCCAAGCTCATGAGCAAAAAATGAAGATGAATGAAGAAACCTAAAATCTTGAACATGTCCTACAAAGCAAGTTGCACATCAGCAAAAGCAGAACAAGTAGCAGCTATATACGAAGGAATCTATAGTGGATATCTCAGAACATGTAGACGTAACAGACGTTCATATGTTAATAATCAAGCAAGTGAAAATTACCAATCACCAAGTCATGGAAGAGGATATAAAGATCGAGGCAGAGGCAGATATCAACAAAAAAAATAAATCTCAAGTACAATTTATAATTATAATAAGTATGAACATTATAGTTAAAAGTGTAGATCACCTTCAACGCATAAAGAAAGAATTAATGTATCACAGCTGAAGAAGAAAACACAGAAGAGACTCGTGTATTCATCACTTATAAAGGAAATGAATAATCGAAGGATAATATTTGATATCTCGATAATTGTGCCAGAAAAAATCATATGTTTGGTTGAAAGAAATTTTTTTGTGGCATTAGATGAAACAATCCGTGGATGAGTAACTTTTGATGACAACTTGCACACAAAGATCAAAGTCAAGGGCAAAGTCATGATTACATAAAAAATGGAGAAAAGAAATACATATCAGATGTCTATTATGTACTAGCTATGAAAAGCAACATCATAATTCTTGATCAGCTTCTACAAAAGGGATATGAAATATATATGAAAAACCGTTCACTAGTCATCAAAAACACTAATGGTGAATTAGTTGCCCAAGTTAATAAGACAATGAATCGCCTCTTCACCATTAATATCGTGGTATGAGACGTAAAGTGCATGAAGTTCTTAATTAAAGACCATTTGTGCCTTTGGCATTTGAGTTATGGAGATCTTGGTTTTTCTTATAACACCCTCGACCCGATGTCAGATTGGGCCTCCTGCCAAAATCCATATTTCAAAATTTTGGCTTTAAACCCATTAAAAAATGATTCAAGTCCAAATAAAACCATGACAATCTATTAAATTCAAATCCAAGTTATAACATAAACCAAATAATTCAAAATAGTAGGAGCCCCATTTAATACAAACTATTTTAAAAGCATTCGATCCAAAATAAATAAGAGTTGTAAATTACAATATAGAATTTGACAAGTACTAGCCCATTAAATCCAATTTGTACTCTGATATTAAGTCGTTGCTGAAATTCCAACCTTGATGGTTCTCTCGGATCTGACTTCACCTAACCAACGCACGAAAACATATTTCGAACCACTGATCTAAAAAAATCTTAGTGGGTACACCGCCACTCGACCAACATCATGCATATCATAAATTAGTAAAAAACATTTATTATCATGCATGATATGATGGCTCTATCATACTTTCCTAACACATGGCATAATGAGATGTATACTAACAAATACAATAAATACATATAGAACCAAAACAAACATAAGAAGTGAGGCCCGCGTCTAGAGAACATCGGGATCCTACACTACAAGCAAGGCCTGCGTCCACATAGCACCGAGATTCCATACTCAAGGATGAGGCCCGCATCAAGACAATATCGAGATCCTATATCCGGAATTGAGACCTACATCCATATTGCATTGACATACTTCAAATCCCATACACGAAATGTTACATTGAGTATCTTCAAATGAGGCACGCGTCCACACAACATCGAGATCCTCCATTTGGAGTAGTCTTCAATACATCACCCAGAATGTTATATCAGATAGCCTTGTTTATGTTGCAATACTATTTTGGATATCTAGATTTCCATTACACAATGACTCAAACACACAAAATGATCCACCTAGGATCATTTCACCAAAACCAAACCAAAGATCAAGACTCAACATTTAGCATCACATTGGGGTAATTATCACCAAAACCAAATTTTAATATTCATATTGTGGCTTAATTAACTCATTAGAAACTTTAAACCAAGTTTTTCAATTGTAGAGTATCATTACGCTGATAAAGTGTTAAGATAATTCAATTTTCATCAGCCTATTCCTAAAGCTCTACCATTTATTGAATATATACATACAGTGCATAGAGGCAGATTCGACGAGGCTTGGGCTCATAAGCAAGGATATTTGATTTTCCGTTGGGAGGAAAGATACATGCGGTGGGCAGATAATTTGTGTCCAATTGAAACTACTTATTTTGAATTTAATACATAGTATTATTCTTGGTATTTTGAAAATGGTAAACCGTTAATTGCATATGTTGAAGATGTTGATAAATGGCTTTAAGATCCGTGTTGTTAGAAACACGTTCAATTATCACAATAGTTGTTAGGTTAGTTAATATAAACAAAGATTTATTCAAATCTTTAGAAAAAATGCATATATTATTTATCCAAAATGCCATATCTTGATTGATTTAGAAGCATTCGCTCTTAATTGATCTAAAATTATTATCTATGTACTTCAATACCCGTTACCTTTAAATGTTTCAAAACTTGATACCTCTTCAAATCATTTAAATAATTGATATGCACAAGATAAACTTGATATGTGAGATTTTATTTGATATGTAAACTTGATTATTCATTAATTATTATCTGATATGCGAACTATTTTCACAAGATAAAATACAAGTTATCTTGTACAAAGATAATATAAATTTTATATCTTAATCGAAGGTGAATATATCAAATATGATAAAATGAAACACTTTTTTTAATGTTTTCCCTTATGATATGCAAAAGGATAGTATTCTTTGAATCTTTTCAAGCAGTAATTTAGAAGATGTATTCACAAGTACATAGCCTATTTCAATATTTGAAGATTATAGTCAAGATTGAATTATGAAGATTTAAAAATCTTATATGATGTTTTGATGAGGGAAGGTAAATACACATTGCTCTCTTTTCCCCTTAACTGAGGTTTTTTTCAAATGTGTTTTCCTGATAAGTTCTTTTTTAATTAGGCAACATCTTATGCTATCAAAGATATGTGTACTCATTTTCTTTCACTGAGACTTTTTTCTATGTTTTTTTCTTAGTAAGATTTTAACGAGACATATTATCTTTATGAAAATCTAAATGGGTGTTATGAATATCTTTATTTATAGTGGATATCTATATATATAAAAAAAGACTTTAATATAATTTATTATTAGGATTTAATACCTATTAGAATTGAGGTTTTCATCTTATGCCTATAAATATAGAGTTTAAAGAAAGCATTATATACAAACATACATTGAGAATATAATACAAGTCTCTCTCTTTGTATATCATCTTTATCTTATTCATGTTCTTCCTTACTTTATTTATAACACATAAATATTTAATTATATAAATATTTTGATTCTTAATTTTTTAAGTATTTAACCTTCGATATTTTATTTTATATTAAAATATTCCATTTGTTGATGAGCATCAGTAGTCAACTAACTATAAATAAGTTGAAATGATACATCAATAGAAATTTTTTTTTTCTAACGTGTCATTCTATATTGCTATATAGGTTTCTTTATGTCATTTTAAGTCATTAATATATATTTTGAATAGTGGATTTTGTGTGTTAGGCCAAGATTTGAGGCCTATTAGGTGCTTAAGAGAGCTTTAGTGGGCGTTTTTTTAGTCGGGCTTGGGTGTTTGGATTATGAAATGATTGGGAGAAAGTTGGGCTATATAGGAACTTGTATAAATTTAAACTCGAAATAAAAATGATGAATAGAAGTTCTAAAAAATAGTAATAATTTTCAAAATCAGTAATATTTTTCAGTTCTCTTTGTTCAAATAAAGTGACTAAAATTTATAGTGCATTGTTGATGTCTCATATATTAAAGTATGAAAAAAAAAAATAATACACATACCAATAATATAATATATGAAAACTAAATTAAACTCAAATTTTCCTATCGCAGCAAATAAAAGTTTTACTTCACATTATCTAATAGATTAAAATTATTTAACTTTGAGGTTTATTGAATAAAATTGGTTTAAGGGTTCAATAAACCCTTAAATTTTTATGAAAAATCAATTAAGCTCTTAATTTTTTTTTCACCCAATAAAACCCTTAAACTCACTAAAAAAATTAATTTAGCCCTTAAACTGTTGTAAAAAATCAATTAAGCCCTTAATTTTTTTTTTGCATCCAATTAAACCCTCAAACTCAAGAAAAAAATTAATTTGGCCCTTTGATCAACTATGACCGTTAACTTTGACATTTTTTTTTATTTTTTAACACTTGTCGTTATAAGATAATACCATTTATCGTTTTTAAGAAATTTTAAAATTTTAAAAATATATAAAAAATATAAAAACTTTATAAAAAATATTGAAAATTTTAAATTATTTAAAAATATAAAAATATTTTTTCGTAATTGTAAAGTAATATTTATTTTTTTTATTTTTTATTTTTTTAATCTTTTTAAAAAATATTATTTATTATTTTAAATTAAATTTTGAAATTATTTTTTTATATTTTAAAAATATTTTTTCATGATTTTTATATAATTTAAAAAATTTCTAAAAACAAAAAAGTTGTGTTATTTTGTTGCAACATGTGTTAAAAAATAAAAAATAAAAAAATTAAAGTTAACGGTTAAAGTTGATAAAAGGGTCAAATTGATTTTTTTCTTGAGTTTGAGGGTTTAATTGAGTGTTAAAAAAGTTTAAGGGCTTAATTAATTTTTTTTAGAGTTTGAGGGCTTAATTGAGTATAAAAATTCTTTAAGGGTTTAATTGATTTTTTTTGTAAAAGTTTAAGGGTTTATTAGACCCTTAAGCCAATAAAATCCGATAATGCCTCTATCAGTGAAGGATTTTAATCGTATAATTTTAAGGGATTTAATCATAATTTTAAATAATTTATAGGTCTAATGTTTTTTTTTTAATTTTGAGGGATTTCATAAGATTTATTTTTAAATGTGAGGGTATAATTAAAACAGAGGTATAATTAAAACAGAGGAGCTGAGTACCAGAAAACTGCTTTCCATAAGATTTAAATTTTAAATTTAAACTAAATTTTAAACTCTAAAAAAATATGTTTTACCTTTGATTTCTTAAATCTTAATTTTAAAACATAATTTTTTTAAATATACTGATGTGATTATAAGATAATATCTAAAAATGTATAGTTTTAGTTTTAGTTTAATTCGATAAACTATTCTAGTAATCATCGAATTTCGGTTTAGTTAACATCAGTTTTCGATTTTTATATTAACGTTGGTTTTTAAAATAATATTTTTATTTTGATAAATTTATTTTATTTTATGACTTTTAAATATTAAAAGATAAAATTTTAAAATATTTTTTATAAATATTTATTAAAAATTATTTTTAAATAAAAATAATAATTAAAAATGTATTATAATATTTTAAGAATAAAATACTTATTTTTACCTTTTAAAAATAATTATAAATTAAATAAAAAAATAAATTTGATTTAATTTTGTTCAATTCAATTAATTATTATTCGTAAATTTATGAACCATAAATCATCCAAACACCTCTATTCGGATTAATTTCTGGTTTGACGTTAATTGTGCTCAACCTTAATAGTATTTATTATTTTTTTAATTCTTTAATAATATATATATGTGTTATTATATAATACTTAAATTCGGATTACATAAATAAAATATATATTTATTTACCATTAAATTTATTTTATAAATTTAATTTTAAATTTAAATTTTTTTATATAAGATATAAATAAAGATAAGGTAAAGATTTATGTTCCTTATTTTATTTTATAGAATATAGGAGCGTAGTCTATGTTGATCAGGCCTATCGTTAGGGGTGCTTATCGAGCGAGTTGATCGTGAGTTGAGAATTGCTCGACTCGTGCTCGTTAAAAAAATTTATTGTTTGACTCGACTCGTTGCTCATTGAGTTCGTTAAAATTGTGCTCAACTCATGCTCATTAAAATATTTTGTTGCTCAACTCAACTCATTGCTCGTTAAGTTCATTAAAAAACTTACCTTATTTTTAACTAAAAGTAAAATTTAATAATATCATATGAGGCATAATATTAATTTAAATTACCAAATTTAACCAAAAATATCAAAAAGATTGTATAAAATTTTTTAAAGTCTAAATTCAAAAGTAACATTTCATAAATACACCAAACTAGCATATTAAAATTAAAGTAACAATTCACACATTAATAATTATTATTTAAATTTATTTTTTGAATGAAATTATTTTGAAATAATTATTAAAAAATATTTTAAAAGATTAACGAGCTGCTTGTGAACTTATCGAGTCGAATTAAACTTTACTCGATTTAACTCGTTAAGGTATCGAGTCGAGTTCGAGTTCGAATCGATCTAACTCGAGTCAAGTATTTATCGAGTTTTGAGTGAGTCGAGTTCAAACAACTTACGAGCTGCTCAACTCGTTAACCACTCCTGCCTACCATAGTGAAAGGAAAATGCCACCTGGATACAAATATTGACACTGCATCAAATTTTTGAACTATCTTCTTATGCCACGTTTTAGGTTGTTTAAAAACAATAAAAAATATATTTTTAAATGTTTTAATTAAATTTTGATTGTTTCATTGTCTTTTTTAAATTACCCAAACCCAAAAATTAAAATTTAAGGTTCTTAGGTTATAAAACTAATTCAAAAAATAAAATTATTTTTATTCTTATAATATATTATTTAAATAATATTTACATATGTATGATTGTAAAATAGTATATACTTTTATAATATTTATATTGAGAATAATAATATTTTATTTGTAATTTATTTTAATATTTATATTAGGAACAAAATTATTTTTTTTGTAATTTATTTTAAATTTATTATTAATTTATAATTTTTATGTTGATATATAATTTAAAATATAGTATATATTTTAAAATTAAAATTTAAATATAAATAATTTTTAATATAATTTAAATTAATTTATTTAATAATTATAATATTAACAAAAAATTAAAATTTTATTATAATTTAAGTTCACTTATACTTTATAACTTTATGTCTAAAATAATATTTTATCTTATCAAAATCACTTTTTGATATCAAAGACAAACACTTCTTAACTTTCAAAATCACGTTTTAAAAGTAGTGCCAAACTAATACACCGTTTTTAGTTGCTTAAAAGCAACCACAAGTACTTTTTAAGTACTTTTATTAAACTTTGGTTGTTTTTTTTTACTTTTCAAATCAGTTTTTTTATACAAATCCAAAAGCTAAAATTAAGGGCTTTTGAATTGAAAAAACTAGTTTAAAAATAAAATTATTTTTTACCATTATAACATATTATTAAAATAATATTTATGCATGTATAGTTATATAATAATATATATTTTATAATATTTATATTGAGAATAAAAATATTATATTTATAAATGATTTTAATATTTATATAGGGAATAAATTTATTTTAAATTTATTATTAATTTATAATTGTTATGTTCATATAATTTAAAACATAGTTTTTATTTTTAAATTAAATTTTACAAAAATTAAAATTTTCATTATAATTTAAGTTAATTTATTTAATAATGATAACATTAATAAAAATATTCATAAAGGGGTTGACCATACAATGCTTCATAAAGGGTAGTTTGTATGGCCGAATGGTAAGATGTGTTGTACCATAGTTCAGCTAAATGCAACCAATCACTTCACTCTTTTAGCCATTCTCCAATCATGCACCTTAAGTAACTCTCCAAGCATTTATTAAGTATCTCGGTTTGTTTATCGGTTTCCGAATGATAGGCAGACGAAGGTGTCACAACAACCCCTATTTTGTTACACAATTCAATCCAAAATATACTCATAAAGATTTTATCCCGGTCGCAAACTATGAAGCTAGGCAAACCATGTAACTTATAAATATTCTCCATAAACACCTTGGCCACATCTTTGGTCGAAAAAGGATGGGATATAGCAACAAAATACCTATACTTAGTTAGCCTATCAACCATAACTAGAATGTAATCTTTCTTCTTCGAATAGGGTAACCCCTCTACAAAATTTATGCCTATACAAGCCCAAGCAATTTCAGGGATTGATAAAGGTTGGAGTAATCCCTTTAGGTGCTTCAACTAATTTTTGTTTCGTTGACACACCACACACTCTCTAACCCAATTCCTCACTTCTCGTTTCATTCCCTTCCAATAAAAAATGCTTACCACCCTTTTACTCTTGGCATGTGCACCCGAGTGTCCTCCCACAAAACTATTATGAAAATAATTTAAAATTTCTTTCCTCAAGTCTTCATTTGCTTCCACCACCAATTTCACCTTTTTTTAACTGTCTATCATCCCAAAAATATTTTCCTCTCAATCTCTTACCAACTTTAATTTCCTTGATTAATTTTTTGAGTTTATCATCTTGCTCCCATGATTCTGCTACTTTTCTCAAGGTTTCGATAGAAATACTGTTCAGATTCAGATTTGAGCAACTAGCTCCTATAGTCCTCCTTGATAAGCAATCATCGACCACATTGCTTATTCCTTTTTTATAACTCACCTCTTAATTAAATCCCATTATTTTTGTCACCCACTTGTGTTGAATAAGAGTAATTGCTTGATTCCCAGTCAAAAATTTTAGGCTTTGGTGATCTGTCTTAATCTTGAAATATCTCCCAACTAAATAAGGAGACCACCTCTTAATTTCCATCAACACAATCAGCATCTCTTTCTCATACACTGACAGTTTCTGATGTTTATTCTCTAACCCCTTGCTAAAATATGTCAATGGTTTCCCCTTTGCATTAGGACAACTCTCACACCAAGGTCTGATGCATTGGTTTCTACAACAAATTCCTCTTTAAAATTGAGTAAGAAAAGGGCTGAAGAAGAACACACTGCTGATTTCAGTCCCTTAAAAGCTTTAGACTCCAAATTATCCCAATTCTAGGCTCATTTTTCAACTGATCAGAAAGTAGCCTTGCAATCTTCTCATAATCTTTAATGAACCTTCTATAATATTCAAACAGTTCTAGAAAGCCCCTTACTTCTTTCACTGTATTAGAAATTGACCAACTTAAAATACTATCAACCTTGGATGGGGCCATAACTATCACTTCATTGGTTATAACATAACCCAAGTAATCAATCTCATCAGCTATAAAACAACATTTGTTGAATTTAGCATACAATTTATTCCTCCTCAAGACATATAAAATTTCCCTCAAGTGCTCAAAATAGGTTTCCCAATCTCTTGAATAGACTAGTATGTCGTCAAAGAACATCAAAATTGTCTTTCTCAGCTGCATCTTGAAAATTCTATTCATTAGACTCTGAAATTTTGTTGGAGCATTAGTAAGACCAAAATGCATTACTAAAAACTCATAATGGCCTTCATAAGTTCAAAAGGCTATTTTGTGTATGTCTTCTTACCACATCCTTATCTGATGATATCCGGATCTCAAATCCAATTTTGAGAAAACTCAAGCCTCCCCAAGTTCATCTAGTAGCTCCTCAATTATTGGCATTGGAGATTTGTCCTTGATGGTAGCTTGATTCAATCTTTTGTAATCTACACACATTCTCCAAGAGTTATCTTTCTTCTTGGCCACCACAGTGGAAGAGGAAAAAGTGTTATTGTTGTCCCTAATCACCCATGCCTCTAACATTTCCTTTATCATCTTCTTAATATTGTCCTTCTGCCATGTTGGATATTTATCCTCTTTAGGGTGGCAATCCTTTCGTTCTTGGAAAATATCTTCAAACTCTTGCAATAATTGTTGTAACCTTTCTGGTAAAAATTCCCTACCACTTTTGAATCTCAACTGGGAATTCAATATCCATATTGTTGTTGTAAGCCAACTACTTGTCCCTTTTAACACCTTAGAACATTCTTTGGGATTAATCCATTCCAAAGATGATAATGGAATATCCTCCAACTTCATAGCCTTCTCTTCTCTTTCAAACTCCATGGTTAACTTATCAAAATACCATTTAAAATTTCCCAATATAATCAACCACTAGATTCCTAGCACCACATTACTACCTTTAAGAGGAATTACCAACAGATCAGATTCAAAACCATGTTGATAAACTTGCCAAATCACCCTCTTACAGATTCCCAATGTCTCAAAATAGTAGCCAATGTCTCAATTTCCTCTCAGTCTCCACCTTCAATCCCAAAAGCTTCACAGCACTAATGCTAATGAAATTATGGGTACTTTCAAAATCTACTAGTGTAATTAAGCTCTTTCCTTCAATATCTATCTTCAACTTCATAGTATTTCCTTTTGTAGCTCCTCACATAGCTTGTAAAGAAACAATAGGACCCTCAAATTTTTCTCCTTCAGTCACTATCACCTCTCCATGATCTTCACATTCTAGAAACTCCTTTGGCTCGGTCTCCTCCTCAACTTCTTCCACCGCAATCTGAAAATCCTGAGACTTGGCACATTTGTACTCAGGAGAATATTTGGCCGCACACTAAAAACATAATCTTTTTTCTTAATTTCTGCAGCTGAAATTGATCTTCCTTTGTTCGTTTGTCCTTCCTCACTCCAGTTTTTTGAATATTGGAACAAAATTTTTAGGAGAAGTGTTTCTAGAAGTTGCAGTGTAATTGGGAGCATTCTGTAGACTAAAGGTATTTCGAGACAAACTACTCCCAAGTCTAGAAGGCGTATTCAGGGTTGATGGAGCTAGTGATCTATACCCACTACCAATATATTTCTTGCTACTAGTAAAAAACATACATTCTACTCTGCTAGCCAAATTGAAAGGATCCAATAATGAACTAGGTTGCAACAGTTCCAGATATTAACTAATCTTTATTCTTAAATATTTTTTGAACATGCTCAGAACATAATTGTCAAGAAGTTGTACCTGATTTATAAGAATAACGAACTCCTCATAAAAGGTCTTCATTGAATCTGTCTGCCTTAAGACCAGTAGCTCTATGAAAGGATCATGAAACCCATCTGGAGCGAAACGCTCCCTCATTAGTTGTAAGTAGTTACTCCACCTGACTTGATTTAGAACTTCATGAGTTTTGGATAGGTATTGGTGCCATTGCAAAGCTCACCCTTCAAGATGAAGCATAACCACTCTCACCTTAGCACACTCAGGGATCTCCTCCGCTTCGAAATATTATTCTAACTTAGAGATCCATCCCTTAAAATTTTCCCCACAAAACTTGGGACACAAAAGTTTGTATGCAAAATTGGCCATCTATGACTAGGCTTTAGGATTTGTCTCCTCTTCCAAAGAAATCTCCTATATCGGAACATTATCGCCTTTCTTCTCAGCTTCGACAGAAGTCTGAGTTGATGGTTGCGTCGCCTGAGTATCTAGAGTCTTTCGCACCAGTCCATCATGTGGGCTCAATAATCCCTTTGCACTTATCTTTTTGCCCAAAGCTGATTTCAGCAAACGATGTAAGTTTGTCATCATTGCAAGCCTTATCTCTTGTACTCTCGAATCAATCCTAGATTCCAATCTACTTTTCATCTGCTCAAGTTCCGATTGCTCAGGGTTTCCCGCCGCCTGAGATGTCACCGTAGCTTGGGCCGCCAACACTGCCTGATCTCTTGTCACTATGTCGTCCATCATGTCCGAGGATATCCTGGCTCTGATGCCTTTGTAACACAAGAACTCAAGAAAAAGAGTTAATTTGAGATTAAGATGAAGAAGAGAAAGGGGGTCCAGAAGAAAGAAAGTTTTCACAGCATCATTCATTCGATACCTCCAACACCCAGCAGTGACTTACGTAACCCTAACCTACCAAAATGATAGCGTATGAGAACATAAGCTCTAAGTGCCAAAATGCACCGTATTAATAATCCTTCTTAACGGCTAGAGCAGAAGTATTTATTAATTAAAATTAGCAGAACAAAAACAAAGATTTAAATAATTAAAACTAGCCATTGACATATCCCTGAACAAAATCCAAGCAAAACCCAGATTTTGTTTCCTTCTAGATTTTCATGATTTGTCAAAAACAAGAAACTAGTTTTCTTTTCTCTTCTCTTTCTTCTCTGTTTCTTTAATGCTTCTCATGTCTTCTCTTCGTTCTATAATTAGTTAAATATAAAATCTTGCATGCTTTTGTGCTCTTTTTCATATTCAAAGAAATTAAATCTTCAAAAACGAAGGGCTTCAAAAGAAAATAAAAACAAAATGTTGCAAAGAGCTTCTAGCAATACTTATTCTGGTGGTAGGCTGGTCATATCATAACGAAGCATTCAAAATGAATGGAGCAAAACCTTTAAGGTAATTTGTTTGTTGATTCACTTTCCTTTGCTTCCTGAAATGTTGAAACTGTAATAATTTTTGGGTTTTTTTGTTTTTTTTATTTGATTGGATTTTTTTAAATTGGGTATGTGTTAACAATTTTGTAAGAGTCTAAATCGAAACAGAATAATTCTAGAAGTAGAGAGAAAGGAAGAGTTAAGGGAAGAAAAGAAATTCATAATAGCCAGGGGGAAGAATGGATACATTCCATTCATGATTTTTTTCAATGATCGACTCCTTAGGGTAGGCAAAAGCTTAATATTCTTTTACAACCAAAACGCAGCGTATAAGTAAAATTCAAGAAATACAAAATAACACTTCGAGACTAAAATAAAACACTTATTTATAAATTGGTCCATGACAAATCTTCGTTCTCAAATTAATCATAGTCCTCAATGATTAAAAGAAGACCTTATTTTTTACGATGATTAGAACATATGTGTCCACATACTCTTCTAGCCTTGATTGAAAATGAAGTATGAACCATCAATAATTTTTTTCATGTCAACAATGATCTAAAACCAATTCTGAACCAATCGTATCATTTCTATGTCGATAAATATAAACCTAATACCTTCAGGATCAAAAGGCACAGTAATTGAGTCCTCGAACTCAATGTCAACTACCCCATTATCAAGGGTTGCATGGATCCTCTCTTCATCACCAATAAGAGCATCCTCAAATAAGATGTCATCCCAACTTTGCTTCTGCTGAATACAAAAGACATGTATTTGTGAAGAATCATCACTAAACCTTGGAGAAAATTGAATATCCTCATTCTCCATTGCAACAGTGGCATTTTCAAACTACATTTTCTTCGTGTCATGCGTGGTTTGAGGAGTAACTTGGGTTAACATCTCTTGCCACTCTCAACCATTCCGGAGTTGCAATATTAGTAGTCCCTCCAAAGTTAAATCCATGACTAATCATATTGGTGGCTTCAGTAAAAATGGTGTTCTCTATGGAATCAAAAGCTTCACTAAACTAAACGTTAAATTTTTTAACAATACTCATCAATGCAGTAAGGGCCTTTTTGTTCAACAAAATAAAATTTTGTCAAGGCTAGAATACTGCTTCTTCTTCCATCGACTTGATGCAAGATGGCGAAGCACAAACATTGAATTTTCATCAGGAAAGGGTTATGTTTGAAGAATTACTCACTAGCAGGTGAAGTAGAGACCTGATTCACGGCTTCAAAGAGTGTAGATGGAGAAATGGATAATTTGAAACTCAATCTTTCCCAACTTCTCATCAAATTTTCTCAAGAATTCTAACTCCTCAGCCGAGTAATTCCTTTTTCTTCAGACTCATAATAATATCATTGCATCATATAAAGGCAGTAGAGAAAGCTGCATTATGTCGAAATTCATCACCCTTGGTAGCCTAGTTGTGATGATCACATGAGTCCCTCCAGTATTCCTAGGAATCAAGTCATACAAGTTTTTTCCTTCCTACCACTCTCTCTATGTCTCAAGATAGTCGATGATCAACAGGTAAGGTATGTCCCGAAAAATCTTCCTCTTAACCCGCTTGAATGCTTCAAATTCTTGCTCCTCAAAGCTTCGAATTTTGCCCCTTTCTTTATCATCTTCACCACTTACATCCAATCCCAAATTGAGTGATAAATTCAGTATACTTTACTGGAAAAATTTGGCTTCTCTGCCAACCCAAAGAACCATCTTGTATCTCAGAGAATACCTATAGGCAAATTCTGTCTTCCCAATGCCATGGATGTCATTTATGCAAATCATATTTTCAGTAATCATCAAATTTTTTCGGGTATTACATCACATGCTAAAACCTTAACAAACTAGTTAATTTCTAACCGTAAATAGTTCTTAAAAATGCTTAGAATGTAAGCATCCGGAAGGCGTACCTGATTGAGAGGAATAATGAATTCATTGTAGAATTGGTTTACAAAATTTGACTATCGGAGAGCTTCGTGTTCAGCAATTTGATCTTCAAATCCACTCAGAGCAAAACGATACCGAAGTAAACCCAAATACTGGTTCCAATCCTAGATTTCTAAATCAGCATGTGCCGTCGTGATTAATTGATGCCATCGGAGAGCCTCCCCCTCTAAATGTAACGTAACCAAATACACTTTGGCTCCTTCCGAAACTTTCTCTGCTTCAAAGCATTGTCGCAACTTCGATAACCAACCTTTGAAGTCAGTTCCATCAAACTTTGGGCACCTCGGCTTATATGCAAAGTTGTTCGACTGAAAATTCATCCCTGATGGTTTAGTGTGAACTTCATCATCCGAATTAATTATCACTGGTAACTCACTAGATTCACCGTTAAGAACCGGAGATAACACCGAGGAATGTTTGGTGGAACAAGTAACAAACTTGGAGGTGGATTCGACGTGGTTGCGATGATTGCTGGTGGAGCACCCAACACTCCATCAGATGTAGGATTTTTTCCCAATTCAATCACGATGAGTTTCTGCAATTCTGTAAGAATAGAGATACGCAAAACTGAAACCCGACTCTCTATCTTCACATCCTGTTGGTCAATGTCCAATTTAAGTTGGGTAACCTCTCGACTGAAATCCGATTGAAATTGAATCGATTCGTGCTGCCAATCGAGTGCAAGAGGTGGCACTGTCCGAGATTCAGTCGCGATCTGAGTTGCATGTCTTCGAGTGGTGACGCCGTCGACCATGGTGCAGAATTAGTAGGCTATGACGCCTTTGTAAGAGTCCAAATCGAAACAGAATAATTAAAGAGAAAGGAAGAGTTAAGGGAAGAAGAGAAATTCAAAATAGACAGAGGAAAGAACGGTTACATTCCATTCATGATTTTTTTCAATGATCGACTCTTTTACAACCAAAATGCAGCGTATAAATAAAATTCAAGAAAATTCAAACACTTCGAGTCCAAAATAAAATATTTATTCATAAAATGGTGGCTGACAAATTTGTTGCTGTAAAAGTAACCCTTTTTCTAAACAAAAGAAAATTCATTGGTTTCTGAAGAATCCATTAAATGAGCTTTACTTCTCTAAGCATTGATTTCGGCGTAGACTGTTTATGGCGTGTTTGGTGATGAACTGGGACTTATCTATATGATTGGGACTTAGGAAGCTATCTCAGAAAATACAATTTCAGTTGCAGATATGGAGGAAAAGGCAAAGATTGTGCTTAAAATCATTGAAGAAGATGGAGATTCCTTTGCCAAGAAAGCAGAAATGTATTACAATAAGAGACCTGAATTGATTCCATTTATGGAAGAATTTACAGAGCATATCATGGTTTGGCCGAACGGTAAGACCACCTATGACAAAGTGTTATGAATTCACCTGGGAGCAAGGGAGTGAGTATACCTACAGAAGCGGGAAAGGCTGAGACAGTTACAACAATCCGCCAGCACAACAAGAGGGAGAGAAAGATGCCTACAGCTCTAACCGACTTTGTTTTACACTAAGCATGAGGCTATATAATAAGCAATGTAAACACTATTTTGGCATGAATGAAATCAACAAATTGCTCTTCTCAGCTCATCTTCTTCTTCCTCTTCTATTTTTCTTCTATATTTCTTTCAACAACACAACAAATTTGTGCTTTCATTGATTCTTTCCAATGGTGAATCATACCGAATCCATTAAGGCACTCCAGGATACATCGGCTCGTCATGAACAACTCCTCACAGATCTCCAAGCCTACAACACGTATCAGGAAAAATGGAACGCGGATGTTCAATCGACGCTTCAATCCATGTCCAAACAATTGGAGCTGATTTCTACTCACTTGGGAGTTTCAGACTCATCTTCTAGTACTGGGGATATTACCTCTGCTAGTGTTATGCTTAATAGTAAGTCGAAGACGCGTGGCACCGATTCTGACGATGTTTTTCCATTTGCTCCGAAGCTGGTTTAGGTGGAGCTTCCATTGTTTAATGGTAAGGATCCTGAAGATTGGATCGCGACGACCATGAATTTCTTTAAGTTTTATGGCACCGAAGACCATTATCGCGTCACCATGGACTCGTTTCGCATGGAGGGGAAAGCAAAGAAATGGTTCCATTGGATGCAACGCCAACGTCAATTAGCAGGTTGGATGCACTTGGTGGAATCAATTCAGCGTCGATTTACAGTCATGGATATTGAATCTCCATCGAGACAATTGTCCAAATTGATCCAATCAACCTAGGTGGATGATTATCAAACCCGTTTTGAGGATCTGGCCTTGCGAACTAAGGATCTCTCTGATGAGTTTTTGAAAGATTGTTTTATATCGGGTTTGTATTCGGATATTAAGAACGAGGTGTTAGGTCATCGTTCCATGTCCATGATCGAGGTACAAGCCCTTGCTCGGTTTCATGAGGCTCGTTTA
This sequence comes from Abelmoschus esculentus, assembly GCA_035048815.1. Classification (NCBI taxonomy): domain Eukaryota; kingdom Viridiplantae; phylum Streptophyta; class Magnoliopsida; order Malvales; family Malvaceae; genus Abelmoschus; species Abelmoschus esculentus. The sequence goes on along the minus strand of JAUCBN010000008.1, from coordinate 15,308,138 downwards.
TAGGAGCGACATTCATTTTCTCGTTCCCCATCTACTAAGTTGCCACCCTTGTTACCAACATCGTCTGCGCCTACCACACCTCCCAAATTTCATCCTGGTCGACCACCTCCATTGGATTCACCATCATTGTCCGTCTCTAGTTCTTTTCAACCACGACGGATTTCTTCAGCTGAGGTTCAGGCTCACCGCGAAAAAGGATTGTGCTACTATTGCGATGCTAAATATGTTCCGATCATAAGTGCACAGCTCCTCAATTCTTTCTATTGGATGATGAACTTGCGACAAATTCTAACCTTCCAGTGGAAAATATGGTGCAAGTGGACGATTGTGTTGCTGTGCCGGACTCTACAACAGACCACTCTTTGGTGTCCTTCAAAGCTTTGATAAGGTGTTTTTCTCCTAACACCATTCGAGTTCTTGGCGAAGTGGGTGGTTGTCAACTTCGGATCCTCATTGACGGCAGTAGTACACACAACTTTATTCAGTCGCATATGGCACGACATTTGTGTAACCCCTTAATTTTCATCTTGAAGCGTACGGTAGGTTAAGTAATTATATTATATAACTTGTTCGATAAGTAAAGCAAAAAGCATTTTTCAAAATAAATAAATACTTAACACAACGATAATATATAATAATAAAGACGTTGAAAAATATTATTATATTTGAATATCTACTAAAAAAATATTAATAAACCAAATACCTCATTTAATGCATGTAACTTAAAACATCTCAATCCCTAATAACCTCAAAACATTAAAGTAAAATCCTTAATAATCAACATACTGAAAATAATAATTGAAAATAGCTTCCGGTTGAGACCTCCGTGTACCAACTCCTAAGGCCGAGTACCTGAAACATTAAATAAACAGAGTGAGCTATAAAGCCCAGTGTGTCACTATAGTGCTGTCTCAAGTTATAAGTACATTCAGTTCATTTAAATATAACAAGGAAATAACCACAATAATGTCTCAATGAGCAATGAACGCAATATCACAAAGAATGCAGTCCCATACTCCGAACGCCTAACACAGTGGTGGCAAAGCCATCCGATCACAGTGGAGGTAGTTCCCAAGAAGTCCTCACCCCTTATTTCTCCGAAACACAGTATGGTAAAAACCACCTTCCTCCGTACAACCCGCCTCATGCACATGTTATGCAATGAATGCAAAGATACCTAATGTCTCAATACAACTAATGAAATAAAATATGAAGCACACCATCCACATGATCTGATCCCAATATCACAAAATATCACAAGAGTTCAGTTTCACAGTAAATAATCAATCACAGTAAACAATCTAGCACAAGAGAACACACCTCTCTACAACACAAGTACTACTGCTGGTACGAACGTTTACCACGGTCCGAGCTAGGTCTTGCTCGAGCTGAGTGGGAGTCTACAATAAAATTTTATTAATCAAACTCATTCCAAAGTATTATAATGTCACCTAACAAAATTTTAAAAAGAACACATACGCGAATCACGAGCGACGCTCGTAAGAGTCGATCGAACACGAGGCAGAGGCGGAGGCGGTGGAACATCCTCTTCAGAAACGACGTTGTCTGAAAAAGGTAAGTATTCAAATTAAAAACTTAAAATCACTCGCTAAAAAGATAACCTAAGATTAACCACGCAAAGACAACCCCACTACCCCTCACGACAATCAAGAATTGCCTTAGAAAGTTCAATCCAATTTCCTTACTGTAAACTACAAAACATGTAGTGAATTTCCAAAATAAACAATTATGCCATATCACACTTCTAGTAACCCACCGAACCATAACTTATCCCATGCTTCTCACACCTTTCAGTGGCCATTTGAAGAGTACATGGAGACAACCCCCCCTAACCAAAATGCCGACAAACATGAGCAAAAGCACATCTGCCGACCGACCAAAATAATCCAACTTTTCAACCCCTAATTCAAACAAAAGAACCGGAAACAATGACTCCTTAAAAACCCATTGAACCCATAACCAAATGGCCAAACTCAGACCCTACCGACACCAATCATTCTAAACCAATCATACCCGATTAACAAACAAGTTTTGTTAAAGTCTTGGTGACGGTTCTAACACCTAATAGAGGAATTTGAATGACACAAAACTCAAATCGGCACAAGAAATTACCTCAAGTCGGTCGATATGGAAAAACAGGGAATAGAAGTATGGCGGCAAGAGAGAAAGCAAAGAGAGATCAATCAGATTAAAAGCAAAATATGTATTTTAAATCAGATGGGTTTAGGTTTATTTATGAAATTCCAATAATGCCCTTACAAGAATCCCAAATTGATTCAAATTAAGGCACAAATTGGATTGGGAATTAAAAGAATTAGGGTTTCCCCATAATTAATTTTCCGAGTGCTACAACTCTCCTCCCCTTAAAAGAAATTTCGTCCCCAAAATTTACATGATGGAAAAAGATGCGGATATTGAGCTTTGACAACGGATAGGTGTACGACACCTACGTCCGTACAAAGCTTCATAAGGTGCCATCTGAATACTGGCCTGATAACTGTTATTATACGTAAACTCTGCCAAGGGTAGAAAATTCTCCCAACTGCCCGGGTAATCGACAACACATCCCCTCAACCTATCCTCAAGAATTTGAATAACCCTCTCGGACTGACCATCAGTCTGTGGATGGTATGCAGTACTGAAATTAAGTCGAGTGCCCAAAGTAGCATGAAAAGATTTCCAGAATTTGGCTGTAAATCTCGGATCACGATCAGAAATTATAGAAACTGGCACACCATGCAATCGCACTATATTAGATATATACAACCGAGCTAACTTACTGAGGGAAAAGTCAACTCGAACCAGAATAAAATATGTGGTTTTAGTGAGACGATCCACAATAACCCAAATAGAGTCTTTCTTCGACGGAGTCAAAGGAAGACTACTAACAAAGTCCATAGTCACACGTTCCCACTTCCATTGAGGAATCTCAATATGTTGTAACAACCCAGATGGTCTTTGGTGTTCAACCCTCACTTTCTGACAAGTTAAGCATTTAGAGACATAATCTACAACATCTCTCTTAAGTCTTTTCCACCAATATCGTTCCCGAAGATTCTTATACATCTTGTCACAATTAGGATGCATAGAGTAGGGACTATCGTGGGCTTCGCGAAGAATAGTTTGTTTTAGCTCAGAATTCTTCGAAACACAATATCGTCCCCGATAACAAAGGATACCATCTTGGTTTATGGTGAAGTCCCTAAAAGTACCTTCCTCAACCTCTTTCCTTCGATCCATCAAGAACACATCATTCGGTTGTTCTGAACGAATCTCATAAATTAAAGTAGAAATAACCCGAAGTTCTGCTAAGATACTTTCATCCTCAGATAAACTCAAACGAGCAAAAAGAGCTCTCAGATCTACAATTACTCGACGGCTCAAAGCGTTTGCCATTATATTAGCTTTCCCAGGGTGATACTCAATCTCACAATCATAATCCTTCAGAAGTTCAAACCAACGACGTTGTCTCAAATTAAGCTTTTTCTGAGTGAGTAAATATTTCAAACTCTTATGGTCGGTAAAGATATAACACTTCTCCCTGTAGAGATAGTGTCTCCAAATTTTAAGAGCAAAGACCACAGCAGCTAACTCAAGATCATGAGTGGGGTAGTTACCTTCATGTGGTTTTAACTGACGAGAGGCATAAGCTACTACCCTACCATCTTGCATAAGTACGCAACCCAAACCAGTATGGGAAGCATCGCTGTAAACGATATATGGTTTCCCAGACTCAGGTCGGATCAAAATTGGGGCTTGGGTTAACACCAATTTTAATTTTTTAAAGCTGGATTGTTAGGCCTCAGTCCAAACATAAGGGGTATTCTTCCTCAAGAGTTTGGTTAAAGGTGCTACAATGATCGAAAACCCTTTCACAAACCTCCGATAATAACCAGCTAAACCCAAGAAACTACGGATCTCAGAAATATTTTTGGGTTACTTCCAGCCCATAATAGCCTCAATCTTTTTCGGATCCACTTTAACACCTTCAGCAGAAACTATGTGTCCCAAAAACATTACTTCACACAACCAAAATTCACACTTGCTAAACTTAGCATATAACTGTTTCTCTCTCAGAGTTTGCAAAACAATACGAAGATGTTTCTCATGTTCGTCCTCAGACTTAGAAAAAACCAAAATGTCGTCGATAAAAACAACCACAAACTGATCAAGGTAGGGCCGAAATACTCTGTTCATTAAATCCATGAATGCTGCAGGAGTATTTGTTAACCCGAAAGGCATTACGAGAAATTCATAATGGTCGTAACATGTTCGAAAAGCTGTCTTAAAAACATCAGAATCCTTAACTCTGAGTTGGTAGTACCCAGATCTCAAATCTATCTTCGAGAAAACCTTAGCACCCAAAAACTGATCGAAAAGATCATCGATACGAGGGAGGGGATATTTATTCTTTATCGTCAACTTGTTCATTTTACGATAATCAATACACAGACGAAGTGTCCCATCCTTCTTCTTGACAAAGAGAACTGGAGCTCCCCAAGGTGAAATACTTGGTCTAATAAACCCTCTATCCAAAAGCTCTTGCAACTGGATTTTTAATTCCTTAAGTTCCTTAGGTGACATCCGATATGGTGCCATCGATACAGGTGTTGTACCCGGATAAACCTCAACACCAAACTCAATCTCATCACGCTTAGGTGGCACCCCTGGTAATTCCTTAGGGAACACATCTGGAAAATCTTTCACAATCCGAACCTTATCTATCCCAGAATCTGATTGTCTAGGATCCAGAATGTACGCTAGATAGGCTACAAAACCTTTCCTAATCAACTTTTCATCTTTAAGAGCTGATATCATATTAGATAAGAAACCTCTTCGTTCCCCCATTAACATTATTACTCGATTATCAGGTGTTTTTAGAAAGACTCTCTTTTTCTCATAATCCAAATTAACTCGATGTTTGGATAACAAATCCATACCAAGAATAAGGTCAAACTCATTAAAAGGGAGTTCCATAAGGTTTACAGGAAACATTTCCCCCTGAACTTCAAGAGGACAATTACAGTAAATGTTATTGATATCAACGGGGTTACCCACGGGGCTTTGGACAGTTACAGAAAAATCAGTTTTACATACTGGGATTTCAAGACCACCCGCTACCGTACTCGTCACATAAGAGTGCGTAGACCCATTTTCAAGCAAAGCAAAGTAAGGTAAAGAATGGATAGAAAAAGTACCCACTATAACATCTGGTTGGTCACGATCATCCTGAGCCCTGGTAGCATAAATCAGGCCGGGTTTCTTGACACCCGAAGCAGCTGCACTCTGAACTGATCCTCTCTTACCCCCTATACCAGAGGTGACTGACTTTCCTTGACCTCTACCCACACCAGTTGTCTGAACTGGATCCTATGACTGTTTCCTCAAGAAGAAAGCTATAGGCGGTTTAGGACAAGCACTAAAGAAATGATCCAAAGATCCACACCTGAAACAAGCGTCGACCTTCCTTCTGCATTCCCCTCCATGTTTCTTATGACAGAAAGAACAAATTGATCGGGAAGCTGACGACCCACCTCCATTGGCAGTAGATACCATCGGTTTTGTCCTCTAATTGCTCTGCTGGACTGATTCCTCTCTAGCTCTCTTACCAGCATAACTCGGGGTACCCTACTAGTAACTCGACCCATAATATCTCTTACCTCGATCCTTCTCATATTTTGACTGACTCCTAGAGATGGTTTCCATTCTTTCCACTGTCTTGGCACGATCAACCAAAGCACTAAAAGACTTATCCTGAAAAAGAGCTACCTTCTCACGGATCGAAAATCGAAGACCTTTCAGAAATTATCGGCACTTATCCTTCTCAGTGTCTACCAAGCCAGGTGCATACCGGGGTAATTCCACAAAACTGATCTCATACTGGATACTGTCATACTCTCTTGTTTTAGATCAATGAAAGCCTGACGCCGATCAGCTAGATACTGCTCTCCCATATAACGGTTCTGAAAGGCCTGTCGAAAGGTATCCCAGGTTATTTGATCAACCGATATAAGCCTCTATTCCGATCTCCACCAACGTTGTGCCTCGCCTTGCAGTAGTGAAACAACAGCTCTTAATTTTTTACCAGTGGGGTATTTTATTTCCTCAAAAAGTCTCTCAAAATCCTCCATCCATAGCTCAGCATCCGATGGGTGCTCATCCGAAACCCCCGCAAAAACCCTCATTCCGGCACTAAGGAAAATAGCTGACACTGGTTTCCTAGCACTTTCCGACTGTTCACGGAAGTATTTCAGTAACTTCTGGTTAACCGCAGCACTATTGAGTTCTACCGTCTCATCATCGTCCGAATCTATCAGCTCTTCCTCATGAGTTGGTTGTTCATGTGCTTCCCTATCCCCAGACTGTCGGCTCACGGTTTGTTGCACCTCAGGTTGAGGGTCAACATCTTGGTCTTGTATCTCAGCTTGATCATTAACAGTATGATCAACAGCAGATGACGGCTCACTAACAGCCGCAACAGTTCGACCACGACCTCGGCCTCTGGTAACAACAAGTCTAACACTCCTACAAGGTGGCATAGTATCTATCTACAAGGATAAAGCTTATATTAGATTTGGTACCGAAGTCTCAATTTTAAAACACGAGTAAAATACTTTATTTTCAGAAATTCCCATATCCTAAAATATTTAATGCATGCATGCCTTTCAAACACAAGTAAAACATCGATTACGGGACTCACAGTCTGAGTGTTGAACTCGGCTCTGATACCAAAAATGTAACCCCTTAAATTTCATCTTGAAGCGTACGGTAGGTTAAGTAATTATATTATATAACATGTTCGATAAGTAAAGCAAAAAGAATTTTTCAATAGAAATAAATACTTAACGCAACGATAATATATAATAATAAAGACGTTGAAAAATATTATTATATTTGAATATCTACTAACAAAAATATTAATAAACCAAATACCTCATTTAATGCATGTAACTTAAAACATCTCAATCCCTAATAACCTTAAAACATTAAAGTAAAATCCTTAATAATCAACGTACTGAAAATAATAATTGAAAATAGCTTCCGATTGAGATCTTCGGGTACCAACTCCTAAGGCTGAGTATCTGAAACATTAAATAAACAGAGTGAGCTATAAAGCCCAGTGTGTCCCTATAGTTTGTCTCAAGTTATAAGTACATTCAGTTCATTTAAACATAACAAGGAAATAACCATAATAATGTCTCAATGAGCAATGAACGCAATGTCACAGAGAATGCAGTCCCATACTCCGAACTCCTCACCCCTTATTTCTCCGAAACACAGTATGGTAAAAACCACCTTCCTCCGTACAACCCACTCCATGCACATGTTATGCAATGAATGCAAAGATACCCAATGTCTCAACACATCTAATGAAATAAAATATGAAGCACACCATCCACATGATCTGATCCCAATATCACAGAATATCACAAGAGTTCAGTTTCACAGTAAATAATCAATCATAGTAAAAAATCTAGCACAAGAAGAGAACACACCTCTCTACAACACAAGTACTATGCTGGTACGGACGTTTACCACGGTCCGAGCTAGGTCCTACTCGAGCTGAGTCAGATTCTATAATAAAATTTTATTAATCAAACTCATTCCAAAGTATTACTATGCCACCTAACAAAATTTTAAAAAGCACACATACGCGAATCACGAGCGGCACTCGCAAGAGTCGATCGAACACGAGGCGGAGGCGGAGGCGGTGGAACGTCCTTTTTAGAAACGACGTTGTCTAAAAATGGTAAATATTCGAATTAAAAACTTAAAATCACTCGCTACAAAGATAACCTAAGATTAACCACGCAAAGACAACCCCATTACCCCTCACGACAATCAAGAATTGCCTTAGAAAGTTCAATCCAATTTCCTTACTGTAAACTACAAAACATGTGGTAAATTTCCAGAATAAACAATTATGCCATATCACACTTCTAGTAACCCACTGAACCATAACATATCCCATGCTTCTCACACCTGTCAGTGGCCATTTGAAGACTACATGGAGACAACCCCCCTAACCAAAATGTCGACAAACATGAGCAAAAGCACATCTACCGACCGACCAAAATAATCCAACTTTTCAACCCCTTATTCAAACAACAGAACCAGGAACAACGACTCCTTAAAAACCCACCAAACCCACAACCAAATGGCCAAACTCAGACCCTACCGACACCAATCATTCTAAACCAATCATACCCGGTTAACAAACAAGTCTTGTTAAAGTCTTGGTGACGGTTCTAACACCTAATAAAGGAATTTGAATGACACAAAACCCAAATCGGCACAAGAACTTACCTCAAGTCGGTCGATATGGAAAAACAGGGAATAGAAGTATGGCGGCAAGAGAGAAAGCAGAGAGAGATCAATCAGATTATAAGCAAAATAGGTATTTTAAATCAGATGGGTTTAGGTTTATTTATGAAATTCCAATAATGCCCTTACAAGAATCCCAAATTGATTCAAATTAGGGCACAAATTGGATTAGGAATTAAAAGAATTAGGGTTTTCCCATAATTAATTTTTCGAGTGCTACAATTTGGGACTTCCGATTATTCTCGCACCCAAATTTTGGGTTATGGTTGGCAGTGTACAGAAACTTTCGAGTGAAGGTTGTATTCAGAATCTCTCCCTACACATTCAAGGTACTCAGATTATTATCGACTTTTATGTGTTACCATTGGAAGGTACGGATATGGTGTTAGGTGTTGCATGGATGGCTACGCTTGGACCTATTACAATGGATTTTAGCAGCCTTTCTTTTCAATTTCGTTTGGGTATTGTTGAACATTGTTGGCAGGGTGAGCCGAGTTCCGGTCCTCAATCAATCCATCTACATTCTTTGCGTTGGCTCACTATTACGGATGTTATGGCCTCTTGTTATTTTTTGCATCTGCAATCTGAGCAACAACTTGTTTTGCCTATACCACTGGATGACATGTCGACTCTCTTGGCCGAATTCCAATCCGTTTTTGTTCCCCCTCACAGGTTGCCTCCTGTTCGCCCTACTGATCATGCCATTCATCTTCATCCTGGGGTTGCTTCGGTAAATGTTCGACCTTACCGATACCTTTATTTTCAGAAAGAGGAGATTGAACGCCAGGTTCAGCACATGCTTGATCACAATCTCATCCGTCGCAGTAACAGTCATTTCTCTTTGCCTTTCCTGTTGGTTAAAAATAAGGATAGTACTTGGCGTTTTTGTGTTGACTACAGAGCCTTGAATGCCATTACTATTAAGGATAAGTTTCCTATCCCCACCGTCGATGAACTATTTGATGAGTTAGGGGGTTCTCAATTCTTTTCCAAGCTTGATTTACTTGCAGGGTACCATCAAATTTGGGTTCAATCGGATGATGTTTTCAAAACGGCATTTCGAACACATGAAGGTCACTACGAGTTCCTTGTTATGCCCTTCGATTTAACAAATGCTCCATCTATATTTCAAGCAACCATGAATGATTTATTTCGTCCGTATTTGCGTAAATTTGTGCTTATATTTCTTGATGACATATTGGTCTATAGTCGTTCTTGGGCAGAACATTTGAAGCATGTCCATACTGTTCTCACAACGTTGCGTAAGGTTGGGTTCATCGCAAAGCGCAGCAAATGTTCCTTTGGTCAAACATCCACCGACTACTTGGGTCATATTGTGTTCGATAAAGGTTTAGTTGTGGATTCGGCTAAAATTGATGCGATACGAGCTTGGCCTATTCCTAAATCTCTCAAAGATGTTCGAAGCTTTTTAGGTCTCGCGTGGTATTACCGGTGTTTTATTAAGGGTTTTTCTACCATTGTCGCACCGCTCTCGAATTTGTTAAAGAAGGATACACCCTTTACATGGCCTTCCGAAGCTCAGACTGCCATGCGATGTCTTCAAGATTGTCTTTGTTCCGCACCGGTGTTAGCTTTGCCACAGTTTAATAAAGAATTTCAATTGGAGACGGATGCTTCTGGTATAGGTATCGGCGCTGTTTTAACTCAACAAGGAAAACCATTGGCGTTCTTTAGTCAGAAGTTATGTCCTCGCATGCAACTTGCTTCTACATATTCCGGGGAAATGTTTGCTATTACTCAATCTATTAGCAAATGGAGGCATTATTTGGTGGGTCATAAGTTTACCATCATTACCGATCAACGTTCTTTACGTGAGTTAAATCAACAAACCATACAAACACCCAAGCAACAACGATGGTTATCCAAGTTATTGGGTTATGATTTTGATATTCAATATCGCCCGGGTAAACACAATGTGGCAGCAGATGCATTGTCACGTAAAGGTAGTCTCATGGCCCTCTCGGCCTATTATGGGCATCATAGAAGCCATCCGAGCAGCCAACTTGACTGACCCGAATTTCCAGCACATTCGTACTACTCTTTAACAAAACGCCTCGGCTTCTTCTGACTTTATCGATTGTGAGGGTCTATTATTGTATCGCGGTCGTATTTTGGTTCCGGCTAAAACAGATCTACGCACTCTGTTGTTACGTGAATTTCATTGTTCAGTGTTGGGGGGCCATGCGGGTGTTTCGCGTACGTTTCATCGACTTACGACTAGGTTTCATTGGACTGGAATACGCACGGATGTATGCCAATTTGTGCGTGATTGTCAAGTGTGTCAGCGTATGAAGACTAAGCACCTCACTCCAGCAGGTTTACTTTAGCCATTGCCCATCCCCACACAAGTTTTTGAGGACATTTCAATGGATTTTATCGTTGGATTGCCAAAATCTCAAGGAAAGGAGAGCACCTCACTCCAGCAGATTTACTTCAGCCATTGCCCATCCCCACACAAGTTTTTGAGGATATTTTAATGGTTTTTATCGTTGGATTGCCAAAATCTCAAGGAAAGGAGGCTATTCTTGTGGTGGTTGATCGTCTAACCAAATACGGATATTTCTTCGCTCTTCCACGTCACTTTGATGCCGCTTATGTTGCTAATGTCTTATTGCAAGGGGTCATCAAATTACATTGAATTCCACGATCAATTGTTAGTGATCGCGATAGCATTTTTCTTAGGAATCTTTGGATAGAATTACATAAGTTGCAAGGTACCGATCTTTGTTTTACTTCGGCTTATCATCCTCAGTTTGATGGCCAAACCGAAGCTTTAAATTGATATCTCGAGATGTATTTACGTTGCATGACCGGGGATGATCCTGGCCAATGGGAAAATTTTTTGGCATGGGCCGAATACTGGTACAATACAGCTTTTCAATCCTCTACGGGGATGACACCTTTTCGTGCCTTATACGGTCGTGACCCTCCGACCATTCTCTCTTATTTAGACGGACTGTCGACCAACACACAATTGAACAAGGAATTAGCTGGTCGTGATGCATTATTACGTGTTTTAAAACTCAATCTTCATAATGCTCAGCACCGTATGAAGATGCAAGCCGATCGTCATCGTCGGGAAGTTGAATTAGAGATTGGTAGTTGGGTGTTTGTTAAATTACAGCCTTATCGCCAACTTTCTCTCCGTCTTCAACGTCATCAAAAACTTGGTCCTCGTTATTTTGGTCCGTATCGAGTCCTTCACAAAGTCGGTGCTGTTGCTTATAAGTTGGAGTTGCCAGAGTCTACACGGATTCATTCTGTTTTTCATGTCTCTCAACTCAAACCTTGTCGTGGTCATCTAGTTCAACAGGTCACTCCACTGCCGCTACTACGTGAATCCGTTTCAATTGACACCCAAACCTTGAGGACAAGGTTCTTTCTCCAGCAGGGGGTGCTGTTATGAATTCACCTTGGAGCAAGGGAGTGAGCATACCTACAGAAACGGGAAATGCTGAGACAGTTACAACAATCCGCCAGCGCAGCAAGAGGGAGAGAAAGATACCCACAGCTCTAACCGACTTTGTTTTACAGTAAGCATGAGGCTATATAATAAGCAATGTAAACACTATTTTGGCATGAATGAAATCAACAGATTGCTCTTCTCAGCTCATCTTCTTCTTCCTCTTCTATTTTTCTTCTAAATTTCTTTCAACAACACAACACAAAGCTACAAAGTGCAAACAACACTCTTGCTTCTGTTTGTCTGGAGGAAGCTCAGTTTGTAATGGATGATGTAGAGGAAGATGGTTGACCTACATTCTCAAATATGTCTGTTGCAAACTCCAAATGCAATGTCCCCAAGGTTGTGGACCGTCCAGTAAGAGATTTGAAGGTTTTAATGACATTAGCTACAAAGAAAAGGAACTCAAGAGCCTAACAAAAGTTGCTACCGATGCAGTTCCTATGTCTGGTTTTACCAAGGCTGGGGGACTTGAGGAGATTCATAGGCTTCAGAAACGAATTCTGGCATTGTAGACGGAAAAAGACTTTGTTAAGGTCTCTTATGAGAGTGGGATAGCTAAGTACAGAGAAAGAGATTATGAGATAAAAGAATTGCAATAGGAAGTTTACAGTTTGGAAGATGAATTTGGTGATGGTAGGGTCATTGAAGAATGAAGATGATGAAACTCGGAACATTATGGTAGCGACAGCTTTACAATCACGCAAAGAGACATTGACTCGGTTGTAGGAGACGGAGAGATCGGTTTTGGAAGAAAAAGTGGAGCAGCAGAAGATCAAGAATGCCAGGAAGAAACTGGAGTCTCTCAAGAACAGGTTTCTCTTAAACGAAGTCGGTCAGGAACAACCCTCTGATTGAGATAAATCAGGAATAGTATCAGAAAAGTCCAAAATCTTCTAACAAGAAGCGAGTGATACTACCAAAAAGAGAAAGGACATGGAGTCCTTAAGGTAAAATATAAAGGAGCAACTTGAGGTTGGCCTTTCTGAATCTTTGAGTATAACAAAAATGGCGGAGAAGGATGATGAACTCGTGAACAAGGTAATCAGCTTAGAAAATGCAATTTCATCTAAGACAGCTCTTATCCAGAGACTAAGAGCTGAGACCGACGAGCTTCAATACCAGATTCAGACCCTGGAAGTGGATAAAGCCACATTGGTTGATGGAAAAAAAATGATTTGAACAACAATCTCGAAACTTATTTTACTGAAACATGTTATCTTGATCACTTTTCGGAGATGGTGCATCGTATGAAGCCAGATGAGGAGCTTGAAAGAGAGAAGAGCTCTTCAGTTGAAGCAAGCTCCTTTGCTAACAGTGGCTGCTCTTTCCCAAGTTGAATCAAAAGAACGGGAAATGTTTCAAGAAGATGAGCCAGACTGGAAGCAGTTATTCTGGAAAGGAATGGGAGACAGAGAGAAGATTCATCTATTGACAGAATATACTACAAAGCTTCGCAAATACAAAGGACACAAAAAAGAGGCTCGTGGAAGTAGAGGCAAATGACCAGAATATCCTGTTTGAGATTATGTTGCAGCTAAAGGAACTGAAGAGCACTATTGCCATGAAAGATGAAGAGATTCGATCCTTACGTCATAAACTAAATCTTTTACTTTAAAACATGGATGAAAACAACAGTTCTGATTTCGAGAAACCAGTAGTGACGAATACCTCAGCAATATCGGTACTAGAGGATGAAGATGTTGGACCGCTGGTGAACCTGTCTCCAGCTACTTCAGCAATTGAGGAAAAGTTCAGGTTGAACATTGATGGACAGACTTCTAGAAGAGAACTTGGAACTCTGGTTTAGATTCAGCACTATGTTTCATGAGGTGCAGAAATTTGAAAATGGTGTGAAAGATTTAGTGTCCGATGTATCAAAACTTGCTGGAAGACAAAAGCACGAGGAGAGTATGCTAAAATATGTACACAAAAATCAGGTGTGCGGCCATTATACAAACCTCAAACAGAAATGCAGAACGAATTGAATCTCTGCGTGGAAAACAGTGGTTTACTGAAACAAGAACTGAAGGAGAGGTTTTCACCTTTGTGTGAAAATGAAGAAGAAACAACCAAGGCTTGGAAAGCAAGCGACTAACAAAGTTCTCAAGCAGTGAAATTCCGAGGTGAGATTTTGAACATGAAACAAGAGAATAACAAAGTTGCAGATGAACTGCAAGCTGGTTTCGATCGTGTTACAGCACTACAGATTGAAATTGAGAGATGTTTGAGAAAGTTGAATGAAGACTGGGAACTTTCTGTATCAAAGAGCCATCAAAGTGTACCCAAATACACGTAGTCTGTCTGGGGTTCCTTTGAGGTCATTTATCTTTGGTGCCAAACCAAAGAAGCAAAAGACATCGATTTTTTCCTGTGTACACCCTACACTTCGTCGGAAGTTCAGTAGTTCGAGACCAGCAAGTAGCAAGAAATAGATCAACGGATTGGTTTCCTGTGTAAGATTATACTATACATTTTTTCCTTATTTTCTCTCAGTTTCTTCCTTTTAGTGACACTCTCTCAGAATGCGGCACTTTTCATTTTCTGGTTTTGTTTGTGAACTGTGAAAATCATGTTTTCTATTGGCTGCAGTTGTTTTATTTCATAGTCTGTACATACAAACATGGTAGGAAAATTCATTTATATCTTTGGCAACATCTTTCCCTAGACTTAAACTAACATAACTGTGTGTGGATGAAGCTGGGCACCATTGATACCTTTGTTCAACAGGATGTTCCTTCTTCAACAGATCAATATGGCTGCAGACAGAACACAACATAATAGGTTGAGGGACCATTTAAAATTTTTAAATTCATGGGGACCAGCAGTAAATTATTTATTTTTGGAAAGGGCAAAAAACAATTTTTACTATATTCTAACCTGTTCTTTTTAATATTTTTGAGGGGATACGAGGCTCGCATGTATTGTTCTTCGACACCAACTTACTGTGTACCGTAGGGTATTGTAAAACTTAAAACTATTCATTTAAATTATATTTATATCTATTAACATTGTGACATAAAATATATAAATTTTAAATAAAAATAATTTATAATAACTTTCTTAAAAATATTTAAACTTTATATTATATTATTTTATATTCTACTAAAACGATATTATTTGTTAAGAGTTATCGATACAGTGGTATTTTTCAAGTCACAAACTAAAATTCAATTTTAATTTTAAATTTTTTAAAGTTGAGTAAGACTTTTGAGTGTATAATTGAGTGGTATGTGTTGTAGCGGTTCTATGGTACAAAGAAAAAGAAAACACATACACATTTCTAATAGTAATAAAACTACTAAATCATTCTCCATATTCTCATTTCATAAAATCCCACATTTTCTATTATTTTTCACCTTTTTCCTATCATCCAAACAGAAAATAAAATTACTACTAATAATCAAACCCAACATAAATTATAAACTAATTAAGCAACTCAAATCGACATGTTGGACAAAACTTACTAATACCAAGCCAATGAACACTACAATCCCCATGGAAGACATGTGAGCAAGGCATTCTTTTTGCTGTACCACCACTAGGGAGACAATCCAAGCAAATGGCACAATCAATGGTACTCTCTACTTTAACTTCCTCTAACCCTTCAATGGCTGCTTCACTTGCCGGAATCAGTTCCGGGGCTCCGTCGTCGTCATTGACATCAAACGGCAATTTCTCCACCATGACATCAACATCTACTTCCATTCTCAAAACTTTTCGGTTTTTGTAAAGTTTGTTTTTCAACATTCGACTAGCACAATCTAATATTTTGTCGATCATGAATGTCTCAACCCGAATGTACATAGAATTGAGGATATCGTAAATGGTAGATCGAGGGTCTCTTTTCATCCGGTCGAGTGGCAGCCGATGAGTTCTCCGTAAGGTTTCTGTCTCGAAAGAGTCAATTTGAGCAGACAACTCTAGTTCTTCATCGTCTTCTTCCGAATTCAAGTATGTGAAGGTAGCATGAACTTCAATGGAAAAAATAGGATCCTCTAACAGTTGATCTTCTATTTCAACCGAATCTACCTCCCATACATGACAGTAGCATTCATCCATATCTCTAAAAGATAATATGAAATGAAGAAAAAGAATAGTAATTTTTTTTCTCAAAGACTTTGTTTAAATATGAGCGTACTTGATCAATATATATAATTTGATTGTAATTATTAATTGTAAATATTATATATTTGGGAAGAAAAAACGAACTTAAATCTGTTTCCGTTTAAAGCTGAGATACGAATACCCACATCTTAAGGGATTTTATTTTTTTTAAATATTTGATATAAGAAATATATTTAAAAAAAAAACAAATCCTATAATTTCTATTAAAATTTTATCTTTTACTACTTTTGTTAAAATACAAATATTTCATCCATATCTATAACTTTGAGGATTTTATAATGTTTTTGTTCAATTTCATTTTTTTTTTTTCTAATTCGTAATTTGAATTTTTTACTGTGAATAAAGTAAAGAATAAGAACAAAATAGGAGAACAAATATGAGAGACAAAGAGAGATTTTATTATATTCTCAAAGTAGGGTTGTGTACAAAGCTTTGGCCAAAAGTCTATATTTATAGGCATAAGCTGGAAACCCTAATTTCAATGGATATTAAACCCTAATAATAAAGCCCATTAAACTTAGTATTGTATGAGTACTTGCACTTTTTGCTAAGCATAAACCGCCATAAATTATTACATATTTTATTCCGAAAGTAATCATATTCTTTTAAGAAAAAAAACTAACATAAAAGATAAATAAATAATATATAAAGTAAGTTAACATAAATAAATGAAAATAAATTAACATAAAATAAATAAAAGATCTAAGAAAAATAAAATAAATGGCAGATTATTCTCTTGAAGGATTATGAGAAAATTATCAATATCTAATTGAGTTGGATCAATAACGCTATTATTTTCGCCACAAAGAAAATCTATTTATATTTTCTTTAATTTATCATTCATGATTATGGATAAAGTCCATAATACTTCGGCGTTTGACAAATACGAGATCAATGGTTTGTACCATCGCATTGATAACATAAAGATTTTAATATGATCTCTATCATTCTTGTCATCTTTATAATTCCACTTCTTGTGGATATAAATATTCTCAAAATAATTATCTTATCCATGTCTATTTTATGATCTCAATCATGATCACAATTACTAATGTGACATTTATTCTTTCCGCTATAAAATATCATATTCCCTTCAGGGAATGGAGCGAAGACTGATAGGTATTTAAAACCCTTGTATAATATTGTGTCTGTAAGACAACATTAATGTGTGAAAAGTGAAGTATGTTTTTCTAACATATCCTTATCAATGATATTCTGTCACATAATTGAGTTTTATTCACTAACCATATAGTGAATTATCACGTTTGCATTCACTTCAAGGAATGAAACAATTTTAATAATCGCATGGAATAAACATCATACTTGTATTCACTTCAAGGAATGTCATAAATCCAATAATCACATGGAATAATCATCATGTTTGCATTCACTTTAAGGAATGTCATAAATTCAATAATCGCATGGAATAATCATCATGCTTGCATTCACTTTAAGGAATGTCATAAATGCAATAATTGCATAGAATAAACATCATGAATGCATTCACTTCAGGGAATGCCTCCCATTAAAGTTATTTGATCAAGACGATTTTCGTAACTTGAACTTGGGAGAAGTCTATAGTCGAGTTTTTCGATCCCAAAAAATTACTTTCAAGCAAATATATACTTTATAATATTCATACTATTAAATAATAATTTATCAACCAATATATTTACAATATATACAAGGAACAAAAAATTTAATCCTTATACGCGGCGTTGTTAAACCAGTCCGCAAGGTCCTTTAAAAAGAACCTTCTTTGAGACTAGTAGCCTCGTAGAACGGGATATCTAGCCAATATACTCGGATTAAAGCAACATAAAAAATATATTAATTAATTATAGTTTCAATATTTGTTCCAATATCATGTAATACTTAAAACATGATTAAAACATAAACTTTCATCATAATAATAAAATAAATAAATATTTGTTATAAATAAAGACAAAAGAAATATCAAATTAAATAAATAAAATATACCAAACTTTTCACTAATTTGAATATATGATAGATTTAGTTACCAATATCTTGTTAAAATCTTTTTTGAGATTTATCGACAAGAACTGCGGTATTTGACCACTTTATCGCTACACAAATACCAAACAATCAAAGATTTTAATTTAAAAATCAAATCAAAGATCAAGAGAGAAAAATAACCGATAATTAAAATATAATTGAAGGAGAAGAACTTATCTTTGATTTATGCAGTAAAAAATTCTTTTCAATAACTCCTTCAAGATTTGAACGATAAACATCTTCGTTGGTTAGAGTCTCGTGCTAATAACGTATTGTGAATAAAGTAAAGAATAAGAACAAAATAAGAGAACAAAGATGAGAGACAAAGAGCGGCATTTTATTATATTCTCAAAGTAGAGTTATGTACAAAGCTTTGGCCAAAAGTCTATATTTATAGCATAAGATGGAAACCCTAATTCCAATGGGTATTAAACCCTAATAATAAAGCCCATTAAACTTTAACTTAATATATGGATATCCACCATGAATAAATATATTAATAACATTTTCTTATTAATTATCAATATTTTAATTTTTGGAAAAAAAGAATTTGAATTCAAATGAATTTATTATCATTTATTTCGGTTGATATTAACTGAAGCTATAAATAAATCTTGGAATAATAAAAATAGTTTTTAATTGCGGGTTTGAAGTAACGATCAAATCGTGAAATATTTTGCACAGACTAATACTTTTTGAGTAACTATTAAAAGTTATGGCACCCGCCACTTAGCTCAAGTGATTAAATGAACGATTATTATTTTTAAAAACGTCACAAATTCGAGCATCAGCGATACTAATAAAATAATTGAGATATAATGTCAAATGGTGAAGATTATATTCTAGAACAAATACTATTGTAATCACTATTAGTTTATTAAAAAACTATTAAAAGTTGGGATTAAAATTAAGGGATAATATTTCATACATTTTGTTTTGACATGATGATTTTAAACTTTGAAGTCTATGATTTTTATTATTTTAGCTCTCATCTTATTTTGGGATAAACTTAAACTTTAATCTATATCTTTTTAACAAATATCATATTTTTTAACTAGTACGATAATTAGATGATTAAAAATATAACGATAATGATATGTCATATATATATATAATGATATTTAAAATTTAAAAATACTTAGTAGCCTTTTATTTTAGATTTAATTAATTGTTGATATTTTATTTGAATTTTAATTGTTTTATACTTTATGTTAAAATAAAATTATATTATATATATATATCATTATCGTAAAAAATTTAATGATAATGACATGTCATATATAAGTAGAATGAAGCTAATTCTATATTATTTAAAATATATTATCACATATATATGATATGTCAATACCGTTAAATTTTTAACCTTTTAGTCATTATGTTAGTTAAAAAATAAGATATTTGTCAACAAGATATAGGTTAAA
This sequence comes from Abelmoschus esculentus, assembly GCA_035048815.1. Classification (NCBI taxonomy): domain Eukaryota; kingdom Viridiplantae; phylum Streptophyta; class Magnoliopsida; order Malvales; family Malvaceae; genus Abelmoschus; species Abelmoschus esculentus. The sequence continues at coordinate 15,288,743 of JAUCBN010000008.1, read as the reverse complement.
GGTTAAATTTATCCAAAAAAGAATGATGACCAAAATGATAAAAATTATAAATGTTAAGAGTTAAAATTCTATTTATGCCTTTTGTTTTTTTCTCAACGTTAACTTTTAGGTTTAAATATTAAAGTTTAAAATTTAAAGTATTAATGTGTGCGTTTAGGTTTTATGGTTTAGGAATAGATTTTATAGTTTAAAGTTTAGAGTTTAATATTTAGAATTTAGGTGTTAGAGTTTAAGTTATAATTTTTATTGTCCTGAAAAGAATAATTGACAGCTTTAGAAGCTCTCTTCGTAAGATTTTTTTTAGATCTAATGGTTTTGATCAACCTAATCTAGTAGGTTCTTTTTTTTTAAATTTTCGGTTCTAGGATTGAGTTTGAGTTTAAGATGAAAATTCTCTGGTATGATTTATTTATAATTATATATATTATATTTAATATTTTTATTAATTTTTATTTCGTGCGAGTCAAGTTTCGTAATTTTTTATTAAATTTTCGATTTTTAAGTAGTTTGCTTTCACATGCTGTGTGCGTCATTAAAAAACTAGGATTAATGAACAATCTTATAATCATACGGAAATATTAAAAACTGAATGTAGCACTCTAAACCTAAATCAACTCTAAACTCAAAATTATAATCATAAATTATAAATTCTATACTCTACGATTTAAATAAGGATACTAGTAGGGATTTTACATCCTACAATTTAAATAGAGATGTTAGTAAGGTGAGTTTTGCGAGGATTCACCCACTTCGCGTTCAATTGAAAAAGAATGGTAACAAATTTCTTATGTAATATTTATTCTCAGTCAGATAAAGAATCAGGTCAGAGTATGTTACTGATATACAATACATTGATCAAAACAATATTTTTATTCAATATCGATGAATCGATAACACAATAACAATATCAAAATATCAGCAATTCGATACAATGCTATGTTATCCAATTTTAGGATGAATTTTAAGTCTTTATAAACTCTAGGGGTTAATCTATAATTTCAATGACATAAAGGTCCTCCAAAAATTAGGCTTACGAATATGAAATTCAATGTACAAGTAGTGAACATATCAATTTTTCTCTCATTCTGAAGTCATATTTAGGGGTGAGTATTCAATCGAGTTGAGTCGAGTCAAAAATTTTGAGTTATTCGAATTGACGAGTCATATTTTACGACTCAAACTTTATTTAAAATTTTTTCGGTTCGATTCGAGTTTAAGAAATTCGAGTCGAATCGAGTTTTCGAGTTCCTATAAATATTTAATTGTAATTGTTTATCATGTTATAGTATGATTTGATTCAAATTTAAACGGCTTTCTCTAATAATATAAGATATGTATATATATATTTTCGTATGTAGTAATAGTTCTTTATATTTTTATATATCAATGTAAATATATCATAAAAAAATGATATTCATCTCAAACTTAAAAATTAATCCTTTAATTACTAAAAATTTCGAGTTATTCGAATTTCTATTTTACAACTCAAACTTTATTTGAAATTTTTTCGAGTTGAGTCGAGTCTATAAAATTTTGAATTGAGTCAAAACAAGTCGAATATTTTCGCCTCGAGTTAAGTCGAGTTATTCAATTTTTCAAGTCGAATTTTGCTCACTCTCAGTCATATTCACAAGTCAATTAAGTCGATTACTAAACAATGATCATTTTGTAAATTTTCTACTTAATTTAATCGAACTCAAATTCGTTAACGTTTATCTTATTTGTTATTAATAAAATATCATATTCTCGGAGTAATAAATGTTGTTCTTAAGCTTAGATATGAATACCCACATCTTAAGGGATTTGATTTTTTTCTTAAATATTTGATATAGGAAATATATCTTTTAAAAACCAAATCCTAAAATTTATATTGAGATTTTATCGTTTACTACTTTTATTTAAATAAAAAAATATTTCATCCATATCTATAAATAATTTTATAATGTTTTTGTTCAGTTTCATTTTTTTGTTTCTTCTTTCTAATTTATTTATTTTTATTAATTATCGACATTTTAATTTTTAGAAAAAAAGAATTTAAATTCAAAAGAACTTATTATCATTAATTTGAGTTGATATTAACAAAATATCATAAATCTCGGAATAATAGAAATAGCTTTTAATTTGTTGGATTTGAAGTACCAACCAAATCGTGAAGTATTTTGCAGTGTAGCAATAGTTTACCTCCCATTTCGCAAAATCAAATGATTTTTTGTTTTGAAAGGATTTTGGTCATCTTTGCGAATAATGTTTTTCCTAAGGGTTTTTATTTGAAAATAGAGTATAATATAGGCCAGGTATAATAAAATAAAATATTTTTAAAGAATATTAAATTTAAGAGTCGATTACGAATGAAGAAAAATTAACATTAACACCGCCAAAAATTAATTTTTAATAATTATCGTTACAAATATTAAATTTTTGGGCTTAAAAATGATAGTATTAACATTTAATTGTATGTGTAAGTTTATTTTAGTAGTCCCAATATCCGAGAATAAGCGCTCAATCCACTATTATTATGCCTGATATTGACCTCGTTTACACTTGAATATAGAAACATCACATTAATAGATTAATAAAATCATTATGCTTAATTTACGAACTTTGCTCGGTAATAAAACATGAAATATAAAATATTTACATGCTAGACATTAATAAATATAGAACCAACAAGCTAAAAAAAATAGAAACAACCTCTACACATGCTTGAAATTAGAAATTATCTCTATTGTACTAACTACCTTATCGCAGTAGTTAAGAGAATGATTGTTGTTCTTAGAGATCACAAATTCGAACATAATAATGCAGGCAGAATAATTAAAAAATTAATGTCTGATGATAAAAAATATACTCTAAAACAGTTACTTCTTGTTGATTAAAAAAACTACCTCTACACATGTTTTGAACACAACATAAATAAATGCAAAATTTCATTATGTTTTAGCCTAAAAGATTTAACAATTTTACTAGAAATTAGCATTAGCATACGTTCTGAAATATTACTCGATGTTCACATTTTTTATTTTCAACTTGATATTAACATAATAACATGCGATCTAAAATCACAATTAATCATCGATACGTATTAATTAGGGATGTAAAAAACTGACCTGACTTGAAAACTCGATTGAAACCTGTTGGAGTCATAACCTAGTTTGACTCGGGGATGTAATGACCCGAATCCGGTCTGTATACGACTGTTGTTAACCCGAACCCGAACTGGACCTGTTACTGTAATAGTCGAATCCGATTTTGACCTGTTACTGTGGACCTAAAACCCGACCTGTATCCGACTTAAATAAACCCGAACCCGAGTCTAACCTGGTAGATAACCGATATTACTCAACTAAATCAGCCCGAGATCCAATTTTACCCGACATGATAAATAACTCGACTTTTTCTGAACCCGACTTGTTATTGACTTGGACTAATATTAACAAGACTTAATATTTACATGACATATAATTAAGTATATCTATAATTTGATGGATTTAAAATATTGTTAAATATAATTAGACTTTAAAAAATAGAATTAGACATGACAATTAATTTAGGGATTAATATTTAAATTCAGTATTATATATTTAATTAAATTAATTTATTTACTATTTTATTTAGTTTTAATGTATTTAATTTTAATTATAATTTTAAATTAATATTTAACTAAATTATATTGAATTTAGGATTAATAAAGCTAAATTAAAAATATAAAAACATAAATTATAAACATAATTAAAAGAATTCTAAAATCAAAAAGTATATTTTTATTAAATTAATCTAAATTATTATTCAATTAAATTAAACCAAAACAATTTATAAAAGAGTCGATTGATAAAAAAAGAGTGAAAAGATAAAATTTTGGAGAGAAATAAGCCACTAATTTTTTTATGTTTGAGATTAATTTACTTCTAGTGTAAAACTTTTGGAGGGATATAAGTTACCAAAATTTTGGAGGGAATTAGAAATAAATTTAGATTATTATATAAAAAAGATAGAAAACAAAATTTTGAAGGGAATTAATATATAATAATTTTTGAAAGATTATTATTAATATTATAACATATAATCAAAAAATAAACTTTGATTAAATATAATCAATTAAAAATATAAAAAGGGAGATTAAATTTAGATATTCATTTGATACTACTCTAGGTCTGGTAAAAATTTCTTATATTTTTGTATAGGTCGCGCCTAAAAAATTGAATCTCACACCGTTCTATATCTTATTTTACAATTTTTTTTTAATTTTGATTATGATCACTTAAAAATTAAGTTTTAAATTTTATTTTTATTCGGTTTGGTCCTCATTTAATTAAAATCAAATTATATATTTTAAAATTATTTTAATTTGATCATAGAGAATTAGTTTAGTGATTGAAAATTTGGTGTTAGAGAACTAATTTAGTGATTTGGTTTAGGGATCAGTGTTGAACTTAAAGAATTAATAATATACATACTAATATATATATACATTAATATTAGGATACATTTATATATATATATATATATATGTTATGATTATATTTATTCATGGTGGATATTCATATATTAAGTTAAAGTTTAATGGGCTTTATTATTAGGGTTTAATACCCATTGGAATTAGGGTTTTCATCTTATGCCTATAAATATAGACTTTTGGCCAAAACTTTGTACACAACCCTACTTTGAGAATATAATACAAATTTCTCTCTTTTGTCTCTCATATTTGTTCTCCTATTTTATTCTTGTTCTTTACTTTATTCACAACACGTTATCAGCATGAGACTCTAACCAACGGAGGTGTTTGTCGTTCGAATCTTGAAGGAGTTATTGAAAAGAATTTGTTATTGGCATAAATCAAAGATAAGTTCTTCTCCCTCAATTATATTTTATTTATCGGTTATTTTTCTCTCTTGATCTTTGATTTGATTTTTAATTTATTAAAATCTTTGGTTGTTTGGTATTTGTGTAGCGATAAAGTGGCTCAAAAACCGTGGTTCTTGTTGACAATTCTCGAAAAGATTTTAACAAGATATTGGTAACTAAATCTACCATATATTCAAATTAGTAGAAAGTTCGGTATATTTTATTTATTTAATTTGAGACTTCTTTTATCTTTATTTATAATCAATATTTGTTTATTTTATTATCATGATGAAAGTTTATATTTTTAATCATGTTCAAAGTATTACATGATATTGGAACAAATATTAAACCTTTAATTAATTAATATGTTCTTTATTATGTTGGTTTAATCCAAGTATATTGGTTGGACATCCCGTTCTGCGAGGCTATTGGTCTCAAAGGAGGTTCTTTTTAATGGACCTTGTGGACTGGTTTAACAACGCCGCGTATAAGGATTATTTGTTTTTGTTCCTTGTATATATTGTAAATATATTAGTTGATAAATTATTATTTAATAGTATGAATATTATAAAGTTTATATTTGCTTGAAAGCAATTTTTTGGGATCGAAAAACTCGACTATAGACTTCTCCCAAGTTCAAGTTATGAAAATCGTCTTGATCAAATAATTTTTATGGGAGATATTCCCTAAAGTGAATGCATGCATGATGCTTATTCCATACAATTATTGAATTTATGACATTCCTTAAAGTGAATGCAAGCATGATGATTATTCTATGCGATTATTGGATTTATGACATTCCTTGAAGTGAATGCAAGCATGATGATTATTTCATGCGATTATTGGATTTATGTTATTCCTTGGAGTGAATCAAGCATGATGTTTATTCCATGCAATTATACAAGCATGATGTTTATTGCATGTGATTTTTGAATTTGTTTCATTCCTTGAAGTGAATGCAAACATGATAATTCACTATATGGTTAGTGAATAAAACTCAATTATGTGATAGAGTATCATTGATGAGGATATGTTAGAAAAACATACTCCACTTTTCATACATTAATGTTGTCTTACAGACACAATATCATACAAGGATTCTAAATACCTATCAGTCTCCGCTCCATTCCCTGAAGTGAATGTGATATTTTATAGCGAAAAGAATAAATGTCACATTAGTAATTGCGATCATGATTGAGATCATAAAATAGACATGGATAAGGTGATTATTTTGAGAATACTTATATCCACAAGAAGTAAAATTATAAAGATGACAAGAATGATAAAGATCATATTAAAATCTTTATGTTATCAATGCGATGGTACAAACCATTGATCTCGTATTTATCAAACGCCGAAGTATTATGGACTTTATCCATAATCATGAATGATAAATTAAAGAAAATATAAACAGATTTTCTTTGTGGCGAAAATAATGGCGTTATTGATCCAACTCAATTGGATATTGATAATTTTCTCATAATCCTTCAAGAGAATAATTCGCCATTTATTTTATTTTCTTTAGATCTTTTATTTATTTATTTTTATTATTTATTTATGTTAACTTACTTTATATATTATTTATTTATATTTTATGTTAATTTTTTTTCCTTTAAAAGGACATGATTACTTCTGGAATAAAATATACAATAATGTATGGCGATTTATGCTTAGCAGACAGTGCAAGTACTCATACAATATTTAAGCATAAGAAATATTTTCCCATTTAAATACAAGAGAAATATGAGTAATATATCTCAAAGTACTAAAATATCAATGCTTCGAAAGAGCTCTTGAGAGCTTATCTTTAATCCGATTTGATATGATGTTCTATTTTTTAAATATTTTTTCATTCCCCGAAGTGAATGGTACAAAGCACATTTTTTTCATTTCCCGAAGTGAATGAAATAAAGCACGTATTAAAAGGTGCATAATTATGCATATTTTCTCATTTTAAATGCAAGAGAATAATATGAATACTATATCTGAAAGTACTAATATCACAGAAAGCTCCGACTGAGCAAATATGTTATTTGCCAAATGAGACTTTATCTTATATTTACAGTGCATTATGCTCGTTGAGCAAATATGTTATTGTCAAATGGAACTTTATTCCATGTTTACAGTGCATTATACTCGTCAAAATCGCAAAGAGATATTGAGTTTTAAAGATATTTATAGAATATATTGAGAATATCAGTTAAAGGGATGATGATTATCTCAATATTACGAGTATAACTCAAGGCAATAATGAAATTTTGGCAAAATTGTATGCACTGTCATCCATATTGTACTACATAAGAATTAGTACTAATTGAAGCTCATGCTATTGTAAACTAGATGTTTACTGATTATTTTATTTGGCATGACCGCTTAGACCATCCCGGTTCAATTGTGATGCGAAAAATTGCTGACACTTTTATGTGGTCATTTATTGAAGAACTAGGAGTTTCTTCAAGGTAATTTTTCTTGTGGTACTTGCTATAAAAGCATTTTGATTATACAATCATCAACACTATGATAGAGTGTGAATCTATTAATTTTCTAGAACGGATACAAGGTGATATATATGGGCCCATACACCTTTCATATAGTCCATCTAGATATTTTATGATTTTTATCGATGCATCGACTAGATGGTTATATGTATCCTTGTTATTAACCCGCAACTTGGTGTTTGCGAGGCTACTTGCTCAGTTGATAAAGTTACGAGTACATATTCCAAATTATTTTCTAAAGACAATGGTCTTGATAATGTTGATGACATATCATTTTATATGTAGTATCACTAATTCGCATCAAGCCAACAAATGATTATAAGTTCTCCCCATTATAAATTGTTTTTGGTCAGGAACCAAATATTTCTCATCTCAAATTTTTGGGTGTACGATATATATTCTAATTGCTCCACCACAACGCACAAAGATGAGTTTATTAGAAATATATATAAGAACTTCTGATAGAGGATTTATTTACAATCCGATTTATTGACTACCATTGAGTCAATTTACCCAACATTAGGGGAGAAAATAAATAGCTGGGGAAAGAAATAAGTTGGAATGAATTATCATTTTCTCTTTTTGATCCACGCAATACACAATATGAACTATATATTCAATGGATAATTCATTTAGCAAATCAATTGCCAGATGATTTTGCTGACCCTAAAAGAGTGACTAAGTCACGTATACCAGTTATGAATACTCCGATTAAATTTGATTCATGGAAGGACAAACTCTAGTTGCTAATGAGTCTAACTTACGCTTAAAGCGTAGTAGACAAGTAAGTTCCAAAAGTAAGAGATCCTCGAAAAGAAAAGGATCTATATTTTATGATGGTCTGATCGAGGAATCAATAATTATGAAAATATCTAGAAGAGATTAAATGGTCTCCAATAAAGACATTGACATGACTCAGGTACCTGACAATAAAGAGATCTCAATAGATTATGTCATGTCTGGTAATAAATAAAATTAAAATTAAATCGACGTCGTTAATATATTTGCATGCAATATAACACTAGAGATTTTATTTGATGACGTGGATCATAAATCATTTTCAATTGGGTAATGTAAACAAAGAAATGATTGGCCAACATGAAAGAGGCAATTGAGGCGAAAATAAAAATCTCTTTTCAAAAAGAGAAGTATTTGGGCCTATAGCTCGTACATTGGAATATGTAAAGCTCGTAGATGTAAACGAGCCTTTGTGAGAAAGAGAAATCAAAAGGGGAAATCATGAGATATAAGCTCATTTTGTTGCACAAGGATTCTCACAAAGACATAAAATTGAATGAGGAAAATATATTCCTCGATGGTGGATGCAATTACTTTTAGATATTTTGGTTATAAATGAAATGATTTAGTTTCGTCTAATGGATGTTGTTACATCTTATTTGTGTGAGCCTCTTGATAAAAACATTTATTTGAAGCTTCTAAAAGGATTTAGACTGCCAGAAGTAGTTAATTCAAGTCTCGAGAATATTATTCAACCATATTAAATATATCTTTTATGGATTGAAAGATTTAGGCGTATTTGATATAATCGCCTCATTGAATACTTATTAGCATAATGCTATATGAATTGTTTAATTTTCTCGAGCATTTTGATTAAGTAGATTAGTTCTGAATTTTTATTATTGTCGATGATTTAAATATAGTTGAGACTCGTGAAGAGATCTCCTCAAATCCTTGTGCATCAATCGACATACAAAAAATGTTGAAAGAGACTTTATATTAATAATGTATATTCATTGATCACCCTTATGGTTGTTAGGTCTCTTAGTGTAAACAAACATTTTTTCTGCCTCAAGAAAAGGATAATGATATTCTTAGTCTAAAAGCACAATATATAAATTATTTGATCTGGAAACATCGTATCTTAGCTGGTCCAGAAATATTATTTAAGTGCTACGAGATTATTACCTTTAAATAATTGTTATGCATGAGGCAAAGCCGAAATATATATTTGGCTAAACATATCCTAAAGATATGTGAATGTTTTTCACAAGATAAGATGCAAGCTATCTTGTAAAGAGATTATGCAAAATTTATATCTCAAGGTGGATATATCAAATATGATAAAACAAAACATATTTCTTCAAGTTTCGTCCCTTATGATTTTTAGATGAATATTATTCAATGAATCATTTTAAGCAATGATTTGGAAGATTTATCCACTACTGCATGATCTACTTCAACAATTGAAGTTTATATTCAATATTGAATTATGAAGATTCAAAGATCTTATGTGATATTTTCATGAGGGGGAGTAAATACGCGTTGCACTCTTTTTCCCTTAACCGAGGTTTTATCCCAATGGATTTTCCTGGTAAGGTTTTTAATGAGGCAAAACATTATGCGTATCAAAGATGTGTTTACTCTTTTTCCTTCACTAAGAATTTTTTCCAACATGGTTTTTATCTTAGTAAGGTTTTAACGAGGCACATTATCTTCATGGATATCTAAGGGGGAGTGTTAAGAATATATTTATTCATGGTGGATATCCATATATTAAGTTAAAGTTTAATGGGCTTTATTATTAGGGTTTAATTCCCACTAGAATTAGGGTTTCCATCTTATGCCTATAAATATAGACTTTTGGCCAAAGCTTTGTACACAACAACCCTACTTTGAGAATATAATACAAATTTCTCTCTTTTATCTCATCTTTGTTCTCCTATTTTATTCTTGTTCTTTACTTTATTCACAACAATATATTATATTAAAGTATACTATATATTACATATAATACATTAATATATAAAATATAATATATAAGTATATTATATACATAGTTTATATTAATGCATATTATATATATACATCTAATATATTATATAGACTATAGTATATTTAATATATACATATATTAATGTATATTATATACATATATTAATATATACATATACATACATATTTATATATAAGTATACATACAATATATATTATATATACATATATATTATATATTCTTATATATATATATAGTATTATACATTCTATATTTTCATATATAATTTTATTCCTATTATAAATTTCATATTTCCACTTTGAAATGTATTAAACTATATTGTATAGGTATAAAATATAATGTATTAAAGTACATTAAAAATTAAATTTTTCACTGAATTTAACTATTATTAATTTTTATAATTTTTACAATGTAGTAGTGTCGCGACCTCTTTAAAAAACACGATTTTATGTGAAAATGACTTGGCTAGTTTTGAAAAATACGAGCTTTATCAATTTTAATCTCGAAAAACCCAAATTTTAGAAAAATATATAATTTAATTTTGAAAAAATTGACTTGGAGTCGCCACCGGCCACTTTGGTAGGCCAGACACCATAAAACAAACCAGAGATTCGTTTTTAAAAATGTTGGGTTCGGGAGTCGATTACGTGTAAGGACAGCCCTTACAAACGCCCAAAAATTGGTACCTTTAAAAAACATTACGTGGTATTGATACTTTGAAGATAGACATTAATTTAATTTTCCATTGTTAAATGAATATTATTTGAATTTTGGATATCCTTTTGATTTAGAAGTTACACCACTTTTAAACTTGAGTTACACGAGATGTCCTCTAGATAGGAAACCTCACTCAAATTTAAAAGAATGTAACTTCCGCCTCAAAAGGCTAAAGCGAAATGCATGACTATTTTTATCTTGTTCATTTTAAGTTCTAATCCTAAAAAGGCTCCATTGTTTAAGTGTTTAAAACCTAAGTTACAAATGTTACTAGTTACTTACCTATCCATTTTATTTAATTCTAAACCTAAGTTATTTCGTCAAAATTCTAGGTTTTAAATAACACATGAATTTGATGCCAAGGTACACTCTCTAGGTCAACATCATGGTACGTCAAAACACCCTCTTTAGTGTATCCGAGACGTAAGATTCAAATGTTATATTAATAGATTATCTCCCTAATTAAATTAATTAATTAGTTAAGTGACTAGTCCTAAAGGGCTCTAGATTGATTAACTTAAGTGTTTATTAGGTGATTTTCCTAAAATATGCTATGCAAGAATATCATAAAATAAAAAAAAACAAAAATAAAAGGAACTTGATATTTCATTAGAATCATGAGAGTACAACATTACATCAAAAATTTCATCATGAATGAGTACAAAGGACTTGTAATGAAAAAGATCACAAGAGACTAGAAAGAAAACCTTGAAGAAAGGATAAGATTTAATTAAGTGTGAAATTAATTTTTAAAGTTTTAGAAATTTTTAATTAAATTAATTAAGTAAATCTTCCTTACTTCAAAACTTGATAGAACCTAATTAAAATCTAACTTAGTGAATTTTAAGTTCAAAGGTTTAATTAGGGTTGGATTAAACTTAATTAAGTTATTTTTTAAACCTTATCTTAGAAATTTTAAATTAATTAAGAGTCTTAATTAAAAATAATTTCTAAATTTTTAAGAGTTTAAATTAACCTAATTAAAGTTTAATTTTGGTGAAATTTGGGGTTAATTAGACCTAAATGATTTTAAATCTTATCCTTTAGAAATTAATTAAAATTAATTAAAATAATTAATTAAAATTATTTCTTAAATCTTAAGAGTTAAAGTAAGCCTAATTAAAGTCTAATTTGGTGAGTGTTTTAAGGTTTAAAGGCAAAACTAGACCTAATTTGGATTAATTTTAAAACTTATTTTCTTAGAAATTAAAATTAATTAAAAATAATTAATTAAAATTATTTTCTAAATTTTAAGAATTAAATTAAACCTAATTAGAGTCTAATTTCTAAGTTTTAAGGTCAAATTAATTTTATATTAGATTTAAATAGGTTACATTAATCTTAAAGTTTTCTTAAATTAAATTAAATTCAAATCTAGAACCTAATTAATTTTTATAGTCTTTAAAATTAATTGTTTTACCCTAATAAAGTCTAAAAATTAATTAATATAATCTTAGGGGGTCTAATTAGGATCGGTTCTAAGGTTTAGGGGCTAATTAGGGGTTTCTAGGGACCTAATTGAATGAAATCTAGAGTTAAGGGGGCCTAATTGACTGTTTGGTGACCAAATTGCAGTATGGCTTAAAGTCTGGAGGACTAGGGAAGCAATTTGTCCTTTTTAAAACAAAACGCGCGGATCCGGGTATGAACCGGATTTGATCTGCGTGACCCACTCCCCTAAACAACGCCGTTTTAGGGGGGTATAAAAAGCCTTTAGACCGAGTGGACTCGGTCATTTACACCCCACCCCAACTTGGTTTAACTCGCCGAGTTCCAAACCCTCTGTGGATAACACAAAAAACCCAGGAAGCATGGACCTAAACGGATCAAAATCTAGACTTGGGATGGTGTTCTTCATTGTTCATCAAGAACAATGAAGAACAGCAAGAACACGACTCAAGAACCCCGTGACCGACACCCTTCGATCTAGCACCACCGAGCTCCGATGGCCTCCAGTTGTTTGTCGACCACCACCTTAACACCTTTCCCGACGCTGAAAACTTAAATCCGATGCCGGTGAACCCTAAAAACACCAAAAAGCTCCTAAAAACAAACTTTCTTCAATCTAAAACACTAAAAACGACCCTAATCCTAACCTAAACGCCAGAAACACCAGAACAACACTCTTCAGTTGCCGAAACAAACCCAGAAAACCTCCGATCGTTAACTTCAAGATTTCAAGAGTAAAACAATGAAAAAAAATTTCGAATCTTACCTCAATGCTACCAGCAACGCTTCCTGTGCTATTGGTGGCTCTCCGATCACCAAAACCTCCCTTAAACTGGTGAATTCCCTCCAAATTTCTCTGCCGATTCAAGCTTCTGCCGATCTCCTTCAAGTCCGAGCCCCCCTTCATGCCGATCAGTTGAATCCCTTTTAAAGGGATTCAAACCTAAAATCCTAAACTCAAACAAATTCTAATCCCCTAAAAACTCTACCCAACAACTTAATCCAATCCTCAACAACCGGCCACAAATCCTATCTCCTAAGAATCCGGCCATGATTCATGATCAAACACTGTTTTTCAATTTTTTTATATTTTAATATTTTAATATTATTTATTTATTATTAATATTCTATTATTTATTTATTATTTATTATTCAAATTAAATTCGTGTTGACAGTTGTCCCTCTTTGCTCAATGCTGCGAAGCAGGAGATGGGCAAAGACTGAAAAACACGAATTTTGTTAAAGCTCTGAAGCTTGAAGCTGTTCTTCTCATTTCGAAATTCTTCAAGCAAAACCTTGTGACGCAGCTGTTCTTCTTATCATGAAATTCTCCAGGGTCTGAAGCTGTTCTTCTCATTTCGAAATTCTTCAGACGGAATTCCTTAGACTCGTCCAATGATGGAGCTTGAGGCTGTTCTTCTCACTTCGAAATTCCTCAAACTTAACATCATGCCCGGAGGACTTAATGATCACCCGGAGGATTTAACATCATGCCCGGAGGACTTAATGATGACCCGGAGGATTTAGGATTGTATTGCCTCCTTGGTTGTGCAAACGATATCATCACTCCCGAAGGTGATGGACCGGAGGATTTAACATCATGCCCGGAGGACTTAATGATGACCCGAAGGATTTAGGATTGTATTTCCTCCTAGATTGTGCAAACGATATCATCAATAGCCCAGAGAACTTAACATCATGCCTGGAGGACTTAATGATGACCCGAATGAGATCATGACTATTAGATGACCCGATTTCGATTCGATTTAATATATTTTTCATTTTTCATATTTTCTTCAAGATAAAATTTTAAATAAATATTGTTAAATTCAATTTAATAATATTAAAATAAATTTTAATTTAATAAATAATTTTTATATTATTATCCCATATATAGGTAGGCTATTTCCGTAAGTGCATCAATTTTTGGGTTTAAAGTTTTAGTTTAGATTTTAGAGTTTAGTGTTTTTAGCGTAGGAGTTTAGAATTTAGGGTAATTGTGTTAAGAAATTAGGTTTTAACATATAAATCATAATTTTCAACCTTAAAAGTTCTATTAGCAACTCCTAAATTCAATATTTTTACACTTAAACCTTAACCTTAAATAGAATCTTTAAACCCTAAAATATAAAATACTAGTGTAAACAAAGTTTTCACGACACTAGTACATAAAATAATTACTTATAATTTTGGTTAGTATTTTACGTATATTTTATTATTATCAATCTAATAATATATAAATATATAAAATGGTATTTTTGTAATTATCTTGAAAAATTTATCCCTATCCTCGAATCTCTCCTGCTCAATTTTTTAAAGAAAATCAATATGACTCGATCTAAAACTTTAAATTTCATGAAAAAATTTTAGTTTTATACATAAGTCTAAACCTTTAGAGTCTATTTTTTTTAACTAAAATAAAATTAATAGATTGAATTATATAGTAATAGTTTTATAATAGGAAGGCCTTCAATACCACTGATAAATAAAGCTTTGATAGAATCTGAAAAAACATTATAATGAGTTAATATAAAATGCGTAACGTTGATACATATTAAATAACTTATAACTCGATTTTGTTTTTTAGATTTTATCTATTCATATCTCTATATGGATCTGAAGTTTAATATGACATTTTGAAGTGAATTAATACTCATCAAAAGGATGATGCATGTGTCTTTATTTTTAAGTTGATTTTTTTAAAAATAAATCGAATAAAATGTTCAGCTATCAAAGAATTTTGGTTTAAATTAGAGAATTTTGATTACTTAGGTTAAAACAAGAGATTAAAGGTTGTTTATATAGACTCTTGGAAGGCTTAGATCAATTAGGATTAGGATTATATCAAATTACCTTAAAGATTGTAAGTTTTGGCTTAGTTTATAAAATTTTCCTCAAGTTTTCAATTTTTACAAAATAATCATTAATTTCAAAATCTTAGGGATTCAAGGGTCAATTTTCGAAATTGAGTTTACCTAAGTCAAATATAAGTCAATTAAGAATTTTAGAATATTTTTCCATAATTATTTTGATTTAAAACTATTTTTTAAGTATTTAATCTAGAACTAGGCTAAACCGATGAAACTGGTCCACTAGATCTCTAAACCCGCCATAAAATTTCTAGGCCCAATTTTTGGGTGTTACAACTCTTACCCACTTAAGAATGTTCATCCTCGAAACTTTCACCATGGAAAAATGTACGAAAAATATTCTTCACAATTTTCTCTTACTCCTATGTGACTTTCCAAACACCAAGATACCACTTAAAACATTCTAACCCACACGAGGATCTTACCAAAGAGGACCTTTGCTACCCAAACCAAAGTCTCAACATACATATCATAAAGGCAAGATTCAGTTTGATCCTTATATCACCCGTCATCAGAACTTGTAACGATTCACAGAACAACGACACACAAAAATACAATGGTTTGTGTCGACACTCCTTGCATAATCAAGCCAAAAGCAAAACCATTTTTCTTTTCCCAACGATCTAAAGTCTCCTTACTTAAGGTTGACAAACAACTCTCGACAACTACAATAACTTCCCACTTCCATTAACAAGTTTAACTTTCTCAAACATATTCCAACATACAACACAACAATCAAAACTTTCCACCGACTCTTGCTCACCACAACAACACATAACAACTTTCACCAATAGAAACCTTAAACAATATCACTCAATCATAGAACTTTTAAACACGATTATAAACAACTCTACCAATGACAACATCCTTACCAAGAACCCAAAAGATTCATATAGCAACACCTTAACATACCTTTCCAGACCTGGATAACTCATCTACACCTATTACATGCCTATTAACGAGAGAATACCTAAAACTTAATCAGAAACCTAACGTTTGTCTCAAAAACCTTATCACATTAAAGTATACTGCTCAACAGTTCCAACCATTCTCAAAGAAAACACTCTCTTAACTGCCGAGAATCTACGTCAAAAACTTACAAAGATTGGTTCACACATCTTTACTCTAACACCTTTGACGATAACAACATTCTCAAAGAATTATGACTCTCAATCTCTACTTACCAACAAAACAACCATTCAGTTTAAACTCAACCACATCCAAAACAAGTCCACTTAACTCCAACCACTTTCAAACTTTTTCCATAACTTCTTACTTCGAGATGCATAGCAAAAGACTATCACAAACTTTGATTAAGATATCATTCTAACTCAACACCATATAACATAACTACGTGACTCATATACATAAAAGACAACCAACATCACAACTAAAAACCATCAACACAACCTCAATTGTGCCCCGCACACGTGACTCCACCCAACAACCACTAGCAACTTACCTCAGAACATCTCAACCATGAAAAGTCTCACCTACAACTCTTTCACTAGACCAATACTCCTCAATAAACTTAACCAAGCCAACATTGCTCTTGATTTCACAACACTCTTAAACTACTCCATTACAACCCATAATGATAACACACACAATTTTTCCCAAATAATAACTCACTAATGGAACCATCAAACAACCTAATACTATGATCAACCAACTCTTATCTTACTTAGATTTTTTCAAAGTCCAAACTTTTGTCTCTTGAACCTTTTTAAACTTAACGCCACTATTCCGTCCACTAACCTTAATATCCTCTTTATTGTTAAGCAACAAAAACACAAGAAAAGTCATCTTTAAATGAAAAAAATCGACAAACACAAACCATTGCAACACTCAACTCTTTTTTCCGAAATATTTTCCTTTCCTTTCCAAAAGGCAACCAGTGTTTTCCAACATAAACTCTACATCAGTTACACCCCTAATCTAACCACTTTCTGAACCATACCAAACAAAAGATACCTATTAGTACTTCCATAAAAAATAAAGATAACACGGCACCTCTTACGCAACCTAACTTTCATTGAAGAAACCTCACAAAAGTCAATATTGCTCTTTACTAACAACTAACTTCAACCGACATTACTCTCAAGGCACTCAACCTAAGTTCAACCATCCACAACTCCATTCTCAACTAACCAATCCTTATCTAAGATTACTTCCCAACTAGAACAGTAACTTAACCCACTAGACAATACGCTCAAAACCAACAAGAGTATCTTCTAAGTACCTTTATAAACCTATAATTTTCCCTAAAAAACTGACCTTAAACACAACTTCAATTTTCAAGAGGGAAATGTTTGCAAATATGGATAGTGCATGCATGAGTCCTGTAACATCCCGATTTTGGGGTTAGTAGTTTGAGATTTAGTTGGGAGAATTCGATTCGGGTCGAATCGGGTTCTCCGGTTCATATTCCGGGGAAATACAAAATGAAAATATTTTTAATTAGAAAAGTAATAATTTTGGAATATGGTTTAAAATATTAAAAATATGTTTTAAAAATTAAAATAAAGTAATTTGGACTTTATATTGATTTTTAATTATGCTTAATTATGCATAAGTGATAAATTTGTAATTTTTGGAAAATTAAAGGACTAAATTTGGTAATTTTCGAAAAATATGATGTTGTAGTGACTAAATTGAAAAGCAAGCTAAACTTAGAATCCTTAGAGGGCCATAAACCCATTTCTAATTTTTAATAATGATTTATTCGCCAAAATGCATTTTTATTACTTTAATTAAAGATTTTAATCATTTTCTCTCAAAACTACTTTTTTCTTTCATCTTTTTCTCTCATTTTCTCTCCATTTTCCTTCATCTTTTCTCTTCAATTCCTTGTTGATTTTTGCATTTTTTTAACAAAGATTACATCATTTTAATCATCTTTCCATCCTTTACAAAACCTAACCATCAATTTTATCAAATCAATATCAAATTGCAAGGAATCAAGAAGGGAAAATTGCATCTTTTTGATGAATAGATCTTGAAGGTAATTTTCTGGATTTTTAATTCTTTCCTAGGGTTATTTATTGAAATTCCCAAGTATTAGCTTGCTAATATTTGAATAAAAACTTAATTCTATGTTTTCAATGTTAGATCTAGTGATTTTGTGAAAGTTTTTGTGAAATCTTTTTGGATCTCATTTATTGCTGAAGTTAGATGTATTCAATTATGTTTTTATGTTAATTAAATGATTAATTGAGTCTTCATTTGATGGTACATTAATTTAATCCGGAATAATGTAATCAGTGTAGTTTTAAGGTGCTTTTCGGTTGTTTTAGGGGCTATTTTAGATGCTTTAATGTTGCTGGAGATATAAGGATGGTTTGGATGTGTTTTTGGTTCATAATTGAAGTGGATTAGATGTTAGATTCATTAGGTTTTGGGCTGGTGTTGTTCGGATGCGTTTCGGCTTAGTTTACAGTCTTTTCGACTAAGTTTTCGGTAGTTTAATGGTGATCGGATATGGCTGTTGGTTTGAGCATGTTAGGATGTGAGAATGCTCTGTTTTTAATGTTGTAGAAGAGTTACAAGAAGGTTCTTTATTGCTGATGCGTTGGTGCGATCATCGGATAACAGCGAAAGCTCGTTTCGCTTGTTGGTGACTGATTACGGATTTAAAGCGAACCGCGTTTGGTACGGTTCTGTTTTGGGGACTATAAAAGAGTGTAAAAACCTTCCATAGTTCAAGAGTAAGTAAAGTAAATGTTTTTGATAAACCGACATGAGTTTCAGCTACATTTGATAAAGGCATTATGTTGGAAATCCAATGAAATTTATGAAAATGCATGAGCATGATTTGAATTGGTGCATACATGAGAAATACTTGCTGAAATGCATAGCTTATTTAGCATCCATGATTATGGAAAAAAATATGAGAAATGATTTGGAATACAATATGGTTAATTGCCTTATACGTGATGGTGCCTTTGGGCATGGCTTTTGGTTCATTTGTTGAACATGTTATGCATGTATTATGAGCAACAAGTTATCATGCACATTTGATTATGATATTGGCTTAGTGACACTAACTTTAGATTCGAATACGAATGGCATGTCATTAGGATTGCCTTAAGTTCACTATAAACAAAATTGAGAATACAAAATATTGCCTACACGTAACAAGGGTGACTTTGTGTCCAACCGTGCGTGGTAGAGCCGCCTACACGTAACAAGGATGACTATTTGTCCGATCGTGCGTGGTAGTGATACAATGGTGACTTAGTGTCATGTCAATGGTGACTTCGTGTCATGTCAATGGTGACTTCGTGTCATGACGAGACAATGGTCTCTAACAATGGATTCGTGTATTCGGTAAGCTCAAGGTTCACATTAAAGTGGTCACTAGAATGCCAATATGCATACATGAATTTGAGAAGAAGATCGTGCATCATTTATAAATTGTTTTGACAAGGTTATGTAAACTCAAGGATGTATATGGTTTAAAGAATATGAGCATGAGATGTTAGCATGCATGATTTGACAATGTATTGCAAATTATGGTTTCATCATGGTTTTAAATTGATGCATTGATGATTTTGTGTAGAGCTTCCTCACTAAGCATGTTTGCTTAATCTCTCTTTTCATCCTTGCCGAAAAATAAAGGCACTTGGGGCTTTGTTCGAGGCAAGGAAACCAAGGGGAAGAATCACTTTGAATTTTGTATGTTGTTGGCGAATAAATTGAGCATGGCAATGTGTAACCCAACCTATATGAGGAGAGTGTATTTAGGATTTGGTTTATGTTGTAATAAGACCATTATTGCTTGATTGTTAATTGTTGAACTATGGAATTGCTTGGATTATTGAAGTATGCACTTGCATGATTGTTATGTTTTAATCATGTTCTAGGAAGCATGTCTATAGTTTCATTGATGTCCGTGACGTTGTTGATCATGTGCCATATGTTGCTAATTATGCCTAGGACTGATACATTTAGTGGTTCTAATTAATGGTTGAGTATTGAGTAATTGGTGTGCACCTAGTGTAACAAAACTTTTGGTTCCAGACCCAAAGTTTCGAAACCTTTGGGTGAATGTTTCGAATCCTTTGTCAAATAGTTTCGAAACGTTCAGGAGGTTCTGAAACCTTGCGGGCAATTTCAATTCTGGATAGCTATTGGACGCGAAAAGTTTTGAAACTTTTCAGGAAAGTTTCGAAACCTTTTTCAAAAAGTTTCAAAACCTTTGGGATGGTTTCAAAACCTTTGATCACCAAGAATAGAAAGTTGCTAGGAATTATATTTTAGTCCCGGATATCTTCCTTGTTCGATTAGGGTACTTACAGATGCTATTTTGAGCTGACATTTTTCATGCATATATAAAGTTGATTTAATTTCAAGATGGTTAACCTAATTTGGATGTAGTCCTTATATTTTAGAAGATTTACATTTTGGTCCTTAAATTAGAGAAACATGCAATTGATGATGTCAGAATGATCCGTTTGAGTTGAAATTTGCTGTGAAGAACACTTGAGTGTTTAATTAAACTTTGATGAAAAGAATTTATGTTTTATTAAAAGGATTTAAAAGTTTTACGTTTTAGTCCTTGATTTACTTAAGTTTTTAATCGGATGGTTGTTTTTGATTAATTTGTTTTCGTTAATGCTTTGTATGAGACCTTGACATGTAGGAATAAGATTATGCATCTAGAAGAAAAAAAATATATAATGGTTTTAGGGTTGTTTATCGAATCGGATCTTCATGGGTTTGGTTTGATATTCCCCGTGTAACCCGTTAGTGCCAGTTCCGTCTAGGCCGGGCTAAGGGGGTTATATTTTTTGGTATCAGAGCCAGGTTAGTAAAATATGTTGTTGATTTGTAAAGTGTGTAGTTGGTTGGTTAAAGCATGTGTAGGATTGTTAAGTTATGTGTTTAAATGTGTGATTGATCATGATATGTGTGATTGAGCATGATATGTTGTTGGAGTGTGAAAATCTATTCATGATGATTGTACTTTGATTAATGATGGTTAAATGGGGTTATCGGTTACACATTGACAATGCCAACACATTTTCAGGTGCTCTACAGTTTTTCCCTTGGATCTTGCCCGAATGTAAGTCTAATATGTATTGATAGCATATGTTTAATTTCATATTTAAAGTTTTTGGAATATGTTTATGAGACGTAAGTCACGAGCTACTGTTGGTATGAACATTGATGGTCAAGATTGAGGATGAAATGATTGCTAGGGAAGAGTAAATTCTTCATCCTCTATGAGTGTGCCTTCGGTTAGGCAGGAAGGTTAGTTTATGGTGTTGCACCATTCTTTCGGGTATGTTTTAGTTGCTGAAGTCGGTACGGCTGTTGAGAATCTAACTAAGGAGTAGTTAACAAGTTGGTAGTTGAACTTGTGGGAATTGAGGATGTTATTTGTGAGTGTGAACAATAATCATGCATAGAGTAAGAGCACATATATGTATATATCTATAGATAATGTAGGACATGCATGCATTCTTGAGCATGACATTAGGAATTTCATTTACATTTATATGCACATGCACATGCATAGGCATTTATGAGGGCATACAGGAAATCATGCATACATTTGTTCACACTTGCGAGTAGCTCCTTGAGGGTGTAAGTGGAGTGTGGTTGGTTCTTTTAAGGTGAAGGAATGGGAAAAAAAGGGTTGAAAGAACTTTCTTGTGGTGTTAAGCTGAATGTGTAGTGGGCAAGCTACCCTTTTGGTTAGGGAATAGTCTTGAATGAAGAATGAGAGGTTGGTCTCAGAGTTGTGAATGTTTAAAACAGAGGTAAATACCCTGAGTTATGGTTAGTTTGAGTTGGTCATTACTAAGGGTAAGGCTGAGTTTTGCGGATTCTTTCTAGTTAAGATCTGGAGGTTATAACGAGGTCGCAACACGTTTTGTAAAGTAAGGCGGGTTGGTGTTTTTTTGAGTGATGAAATTATTTTGTGGAAATTACATGGAATTCTTTGTAGTGTGGTTAGTGTGCAGTTAGATCGGGGGTTGTGACCGATCTGGTATGGTCAGGATGGAAGTAAAATACGAGATATATATTGGTATGGAGTTGCGAAATCGGGGGTTTGAATCATAGATTACTGTGACCTTGAGAGGCTTGGTTGTACTATAAAGGAGGAAAGTGTACATATTGTGTTTACAGGATGTTAAGTTAGATATACTTCGGGTAAAGTTAGTTTTTGATGATGTCTGAAGTGGTGTAATATGGATCGCTAGACAATTTATGGTTTGTATCGATTATTCAGTCTTATAGGTTTGCTTTTGCCGAAAAGTGTTTTGAGGTTTTGTGTTCGGTGGGTTCGTGTTTGTGGATGTTTCATTAATATGGTTACCGCTTTGGCAAGGTTATAAAATAAGAGATGTTGGAGCTAGTGAAATGAATAGTTTTACAAGTTTGGATTTTTTTGTTGTATAGTTAAGGTAAGAGTTGGTTTGTCAATGAGTTGATAATGGGAAGGAGATTTGGGTTAAGTATCAAGGCACTTAATGGTATGTAGATTTTAAAGTTTGAACCATGATGTTGAGTTCGTTAGGGTGGCTAAACCTTAAGTTAGTAAGTTTCTTGTATGGTATGTTCTGTGGAATGTTAGCAGCCGGGGATGACTTGGCTTACATAAGGATGCTTGCAATTGGAGTTTGTTATGTAGGATAAGCCTGAGCTGTTGTGGAGTTATAAGGGAAGATGTTCGGTTAACCTATAGGGAGACCTAGTTAAATGGTGGATCTATGAGCGAAATTCAACCTTGGTAAAGTTGATCGGGGATAAGTCATGACAAAGTGTTTGTTGAGGGTCTAGTTAAGGATATGTTCTTGGCAAGGTTCAGTTTTTTGTTGAGAATCTTTTTTATGTTATGTGAACCGCATGGTTGTTTCGAAAAGTGTCGAGATGGAATGGTATCTTGATCAGGACTTATGGTAATCTTTTTCCATGGGTTTGGTGGTAAGTGTTGTGGTAGGAGTTGGGAAAAACATGTGTTTTCGACTAAGCCTATTTGGATTATGTTTGAATCATATGTAAATGTTTATCTTGTTGATAAGGTAAGAGTGAGAATCAATTTTTTTTGGGTTATTAGTAGTAGTAAAGGTGCCAAGGATGAAGTCGGAAAGAATCATTATAAGTTTGGTAGTAAGTTTTATCGATAGTATGGAGTTTTCTTATGAGGGTTGTTGGATCAATCGTTTGTTTGAGTACGGTTTTCTTGGGTTTCTAAGTTTCATGGGAAAGGTGTGCGAGTGGTGTATTTATAATATGTTAAGATTTGAGAGTTTTCTTAAGACCGACATAGGTTGCCGTTTGGATGTTGGGTTTTATCATTCATAGGTAAATGGATGATATGTTGTGATGTTATGATATGGTTAATATGACTCATAATGAATTTGTTGGTGGTAGTGGAGTTGCATGGGATAGTGTTGACAATTTTGTGCAAAGTTAGTTTGAAGCTTGTTAGTGGAGCATCATTGTGTGGGTGGAGGTTGGCGAAAGGCTTAGTTGGTTACTGGTATGTGGGAGGATTTCGGAAATCAGGTTAGATTGATGGTGGTGGTATGGAAATCGTTGCGGTTATCAGGAGTTGGTTATTAATCTTAGGTAAGAGAAAGGGGGTTTCCTTTTGAGTTATGTTTTCTGTAAAGGTTGAGAAGGTGTGGTGGGTTGTGCGTTGCTGCTTTGGTGTGAGGAAAGAATCTGTTAGTTGTCCGAAGAGGGTAAGTGTGGGTTGTCTGTTGCATACCATCCGAGGAAAGCTAAGGTGATGGCTGAATCTTTGAGCCGTAAGACGATAGTTGAGTTGAGAGTGATGTTTGCTAAGTTGAGTATTTCAAAGGAAGGTGGTTGAGTGATGGAGTTGTAAGTAAAACCTATCTTGGTTGAGATGATAAGGTGAAAAAGTTAGAGAATGAGACGTTGGTACCTTTTGTGGAGGATATGGCTAAGGGTAGACCGATCGAGTATCGTTTTGATGAGGATGAGATGTTGTGGTTTAGGGGTCAGATTGTGGTGTCGGATTATGTTGAGTTGAGGTAAGCTATTTTAGCAGGAGCACATACTAGTCCGTTTGCTATGCATCCGAGTGGAGTGAAGATGTATAGGGATCTTAAAAGTGTGTACTTTTGGATTGGTTTAAAGGAAGATGTGACGGAGTCCAAGAAGGATTCTATATAGGTTATTGTTAATAGGTTTTCAAAGTGTGCACATTTTCTTGCCATGCATACAACGTGTTCTATGGATAAGTTGGTAGAGTTGTATGTTTCTGAGATGGTGAAGTTGCATAGTATGCTTAAGTTGATCATATCAGATAGAGATCCGCGGTTTACATCTAAGTTTTGGAGGAGTTTGCAGGTTGCTTTGGGTACGAGGCTTGGCTTTAGTACAGCTTATCATCCACAGACGGATGGTCAGTCTGAGCGTGTTATTCAGACTTTGGGGGATATGTTGAGGTGTTGCATCATTGAGTTTCAAGGTTCTTAGGAGAAACAATTGTCTTGGGTGGAGTTTGCATATAACAGTAGCTCCAAACAAGTATACAGATAGCACCGTTTGAGGCTTTATACGGGCATAGGTGTTGTACACCTTTGTGTTGGAAAGATGTTGGGCAAAAGTATGTTTCTTTGCCTCAAGTTTTAAAGATACGGATGAGAAGGTTAAGTTGATATGTGCTAAACTTAAGGAAGCTTCGGATAGGCAGAAGTCCTATGCCGATTTAAAGCGTAGGGAGATAGAGTATGATGTTGGGGACAAAGTGTTTCTTAAGGTTTCTCCGTGGAAGAAGGTGTTGAGGTTTGGATCATATGAGGTGTTGGAGTGTGTTGGTCCTGTTTCTTATAGATTGAGGTTGCCAGAGGAGTTGAGTAAGATGCATTATGTTTTCATGTATCAATGCTTCATAGATATAGATCGGATCCTTCTCATGTTGTTCCGATTGAGGAGATTAAGTTAAGAGAAAATATGAGTTATGAGAAGGAACCAGTGAGAATTTTGGGTGTGGATACAAAAGTTCTTCGAGGAAGGACCATAGATTTAGTTAAAGTGCTTTGGAAACACCGAGGTATTGAAGAGGCAACTTGGGAGACAAGGAAAATAAGTATGGAGGAGCAGTCCTCACTTGTTTACTTCAGGTAAATTTCGAGGACGAAATTTTCTTAAGAGGGAGAGAGTTGTAACATCCCGATTTTGGGGTTAGTACTTTGGGCTTTAGTTGGGAGAATTCGATTCGGGTCGAATCAGGTTCTCCGGTTCGTATTCCAGGGAAATACAAAATGAAAATATTTTTAATTAGAAAAGTAATAATTTTGGAATGTGGTTTAAAATATTAAAAATATGTTCCAAAAATTAAAAGAAAGTAATTTGGACTTTATATTGATTTTTAATTATGCTTAATTATGCATAAGTGACCAATTTGTAATTTTTGGAAAATTAGAGGATTTAATTTGGTAATTTTCGAAAAATATGATATTTTAGTGACTAAATTAAAAAGCAAGCTAAACTTAGAATCCTTAGAGGGCCATAAACACATTTCTAATTTTTAATAATAATTTATTCACCAAATGTATTTTTATTACTTTAATTAAAGATTTTAAACATTTTCTCTCAAAACTACTTTTTTCTCTCATCTTTTTCTCTCATTTTTTTCTCCATTTTCCTTCATCTTTTCTCTTCAATTCTTTGTTGATTTTTGCATCTTTTTTCAACAAAGATTACATCATTTTAATCTTTCAATCCTTTACAAAACCTAACCATCAATTTTATCAAATCAACATCAAATTGCAAGGAATCAAGAAGGGGAAATTGCATCTTTTTGGTGAATAGATCTTGAAGGTAATTTTCTGGATTTGTAATTCTTTTCTAAGGTTCTTTATTGAAATTCCCAAGTATTAGCTTGCTAATCTTTAAATAAAAACTTAATTCTATGTTTTCAATGTTAGATTTAGTGATTTTGTGAAAGTTTTTGTGAAATCTGTTTGGATCTCATTTAATGCTGAAGTTAGATAGATTCAATTATTTTTTATGTTAATTAAATGATTAATTGAGTCTTCATTTGATGGCACATTAATTTAATCCCGGAATAATGCAATTGGGGTAGTTTTAAGGTGCTTTTCGGTTATTTTAAGGGCTGTTTTAGATGCTTTAATGTTGCTGGAGATATAAGGATGGTTTGAATGTATTTTTGGTTCATAATTGAAGTGGATTAGATGTTAGATTCATTAGGTTTTGGGCTGATATTGTTTGGATGCGTTTCGGCTTAGATTACGGTCTTTTTAGCTAAGTTTTCGGTAGTTTAATGGTGATCGGATATGGCTGTTGGTTTGAGCATGTTATGATATGAGAATGCTCTGTTTTTAATGTTGTAGAAGAGGTACAAGAAGGTGCTTGATTGTTGGTGCGTTGGTGCAATCATCGGATAGCGGCGAAAGCTCATTTCGCTTGTTGGTGAGTGATTACGGATTTAAAGCGAATCGCGTTTGGTATGATTTTGTTTTGGGGACTATGGAAGAGTGTGAAAAACTTCCATAGTTCAAGAGTAAGTAAAGTAAATGTTTTTGATAAACCGATATGAGTTTCGGCTACGTTTGATAAAGGCATTATGTTGGAAATGCAATGAGATTTATGGAAATGCGTGAGCATGATTTGAATTGGTGCATACATGAGAAATACTTGTTGAAATGCATAGCTTATTTAGCATCCATGATTATGGAAAAAAAATATAAGAAATGATTTGGAATACAATATGGTTAATTGCCTTATACGTGATGGTGCCTTTGGGCATAGCTTTTGGTTCATTTGTTGAACATGTTATGCATGCATTATGAGCAGCAAGTTATCATGCACATTTGATTATGATATTGGCTTAGTGACACTAACTTTAGATTCGAATATAAATGACATGTCATTAGGACCATCTTAAGTGCACTATAAACAAAATTGAGAATACAGAATATTGCCTACACGTAACAAGGGTGACTTTGTGTCCAACCGTGCGTGGTAGAGCTGCCTACACGTAACAAGGGTGACTATGTGTCCGATCGTGCGTGGTAGTAATATAATGGTGACTTAGTGTCATGTCAATGGTGACTTAGTGTCATATCAATGGTGACTTCGTGTCATGACGAGACAATGGTCTCTAACAATGGATCCGTGTATTCGGTAAGCTCAAGGTTCACATTAAAGTGGTCACTAGAATGCCAATATACATACATGAATTTGAGAAGAAGATCGTGCATCATTTATAAATTATTTTGACAAGGTTAAGTAAACTCAATGATGCATATGGTTTAAAGAATATGAGCATGAGATGTTAGCATGCATGATTTGACAATGTATTGCAAATTATGGTTTCATCATGGTTTTAAATTGATGCATTGATGATTTTATGTAGAGCTTCCTCACTAAGCATATTTGCTTAAGCTCTCTTTTCATCCTTGCAAAAAAAAAAAGGCACTTGGGGCTTTGTTCGAGGCAAGGAAACCAAGGGGAAGAATCACTTTGAATTTTGTATGTTGTTGGCGAATAAATTGAGCATGGCAATGTGTAACCCAAACTATGTGAGGAGAGTGTATTTAGGCTTTGGTTTATGTTGTAATAAGACCATTATTGCTTGATTGTTAATTTTTGGACTATGAAATTGTTTGGATTATTGAAGTATGTACTTGCATGATTGTTATGTTTTAATCATGTTCTAGGAACCATGCCTATAGTTTGATTGATGTCCGTGACGTTGTTGATCATGTGCCATATGTTGCTAATTATGCCTAGGACTGATGCATTTAGTGGTTCTAATTAATGGTTGAGTATTGAGTAATTGGTGTGCACCTAGTGTAACGAAAATTTTGGTTCCAGACCCAAAGTTTCGAAAGCTTTGGGTGAAGGTTTCGAAACCTTTGTCAAATAGTTTCAAAACCTTCAGGAGGTTCCGAAACCTTGCGGGCAATTTCAATTCTGGATAGCTACTGGACGCGAAAAGTTTCGAAACTTTCCAGGAAAGTTTCGAAACCTTTTTCAAAAAGTTTCGAAACCTTTGGGAAGGTTTCGAAACCTTTGATCACCAAGAATAGGAAGTTGCTGGGAATTATATTTTAGTCCCGGATATCTTCCTTGTTCGATTAGGGTACTTACAGATGCTATTTTGAGCTGAAAATTTGCATGCATGCATAAAGTTGATTTGATTTCAAGATGGTTAACCTAATTTGGATGAAGTCCTTATATTTCGGAAGATTTACATTTTGGTCCCTAAATTTGAGAAACATGCAATTGATGATGTCAGAATGATCCGTTTGAGTTGAAATTTGCTGTGAAGAACACTTGAGTGTTTAATTGAACTTTGATGAACAGAATTTATGTTTTATTGAAAGGATTTAAAAGTTTTACATTTTAGTCCTTAATTTACTTAAGTATTTAATCGGACGGTTGTTTTTGATTAATTTGTTTCCGTTAATTCTTTGTATGAGACCTTGATATGTGGGAATAAGATTATGCATCTAGAAAAAAAAATATATAACGGTTTTAGGGTTGTTTATCGAATCGGACCTTCATGGGTTTGGTTTGATATTTCCAGTGTAACCCGTTAGTGCCGATTCCGTCTAGGCCGAGATAAGGGGGTTACACGTCCTGTATGTCACCCTAGATGCCTATGCAAGTACATGCAAATGCAATCTAATGTCATGCTCAAGAATGCATACATATCTTAAGATGTCTAATGTATATGCATATAAGTGCTCTTATACTATGCATGATTATTGTTTATACTCACAAACAACATCCTCAACTCCGAAACTTTAACTTTCTACCTCTTCAACGTTCCAAACCATAGAAACTTAGCACTAAAGAGTACACAACCACACCATAACCCGAACGTTTCTAACACGTTCAATTCACCTTACACACAAAGCACTTTGAAACTCCCAAAGGCACTCCCGTGATGTAGTCTCTTACTACTCACTAGCACAACAGATTCTCAGACCAAACTGATTCAAAACTACTTTACACTCAAACATGATTGAGGACCCAATCAACTTAAGATCAGATATCACAACACCGTAATATAAATCTGTTTGCTCTTTTTGATCTCCATAACTCCTTTATTACCAAGTTTTACCTTTCTTTTTGGTCCCATATCAAGCACAATAAAATAGAAAAACAATTTTAACATGAAAAAAAACATTTTGTAAAACTTGTGAGGCCAACGCGAAACAAGTTCTAAGTAGCTCAAGTACAATATAAAACAATTTTTTAGTAGTAATTAGAGCAATGAGTACCCCAAAATAAACCCCAACAATATATACTTAATCAACAATTATAATTAGCATCAAGAACATATAACCATATAACAAATGTATTTTCCATAATATGTTTTAAGCATCATATAAAATCACCTCAAAGTCTCATGCATTAACCAATACAAATTCAAACTAGTTTCCGATACTACATGATTTATCAAAAATCACAAATTTCATGAGATGTTCAACTTACAAATCATTTTAAAAACTAACTAACAACAATGTAGCATTTAAACTAAGCACATTTCTTTTCTCATGCAAAAAAAAAAAAATCATATGTAAGACAACATTAAAACATAGTCAAAACATCTCCATATAACTAATGTCATAAGGATGCAACAAGATTCCATCATGCTTACAAACAATAATTCATATTACAACATCTAATCACATAAAAATTAATCATGCTTGCAAACACCCTAACATATCATACTTTATCAACACCTACATATATAGAAAATCAAAGTTTAATCATGCTTGCACACACCGTGCTTGTCAAACAAGGCCCTAACTTACTATGATGCAACACAAATCAATCACATATAGAAAATATTGTATATCTTACACAATAACATAGAATTTTTAAACAATCACCGTGCATAAGCAACATTTAAACATAAATTAACATTACAACAAACCAAGCAAACAAATCATCCTAAAAGGTTTCGTAAACCTAATCTCTGATACCAACAAATGTAACCCCCTTGATCCAGTCTAGACGTCATCAGACTCGAATGAGCTACACGGGAATACCGAGGCTAATCTAGAGACTCGCCCCGATAAATAACTCTAAAAATTTTCTTTTATCTTTTCTAAATGCTTTAATTAGATCCTACATTTTCATACAAGGACAAAGTTCAATTGTATCAGAAACTAAAGAGAAAAAAGACTAATTTAATTGAACAAGTTTTAGGAACCTAATCGAAATTTCCAGAATTTTATATATTGATTGTGAAATTAAGGTTATTAATATTTAATTAAGTATATCTCATGCTTGCACGTAAATTTCCAGTTTAAAATAATATCTACAAGTCATTTAATTGTATGCTCAAAGTTTAGGGATTACTTCTAGCCTCCAAAAGTTTATGATATTCTCTATATACAAATTTATCTAAAAACACTTTAAGCACATATCATGACATATTAGCTAGATGCAATTTAACCTAGTTAGCAACAATATATTCAACTCCTAAGAGTATGCTTCAACATAAACAATCTTATAAACACATGGAAGAATCACCTCAATATACTCAACATATTTTCTAAATGCATTCTAACCTAAATAACATCATAGATTTGACACATAGATAGTCATGCTTCATTATCAACAACACTTAAATTCATGTATATGGATATCAAGAATCAAACTTTAAAATAACTATATTATAATTAAAAGAATACTAATGGATAATTCAAGTCAAATCACGGGCTAACATCAACTTTGATATTCATCAAATTTGTATAAGCATATAACTATTTCAAGCCTCAAAAGCATAGACATTATTCACAATATTATAACCCATCCTCATTGCTCTCTCACTACTACTAATATTATAAAGACATACTTAAAATTTCACTTGACGGTTACTTGGATCCTTGCTTCTCTTTGCTACCTCCACACTAAATACTCTGCATTGTAAGATAAATGAGAGGGTAAGCATTTGCTTAGTGAGTAAATAAAAACAAGTATAAAAACTCATTGCAATGCGGTCCAAAATATACCAAAATCAATTAAAAAACAAGTCATGCTCTAAGTAAAAACAATGTCCATGGCCGTCAACGATACTATTTGAAAACAACAAGTGTACCATATCTCAAGAGCCACAAAACCTTTTTAATTAACTTTTGAAAAAAGTTTACCATGGCTTAGTGAGTGAATAAAAACAAGTTTAAAAACTCCTTGCAATGTAGCCCAAAGTATACCAAAATCAATTGAAAAATAAGTCAAGCTCTAAGTAAAAATAATGTCCATGACCGTCAATGCTACTATTTGAAAATAACAAGTGTACCATGACTCAAGAGCCACAAAACCTTTTTAATTAACTTTTGAAAAAACATGCTTTACAAGCATAATACAAGACTTACATGTCTATAGTAAAACTTCATTGAATCACTTTTCAATTATGAAATACACATGCAAAACTCGTTGCAAGGTATCGTCCACTTACTTATAACATTTTATTGGTATTAGTGAACCGTTTAGATTACCACTAAACGTTGGGATAAATAAAAAACTCGCATGTATATATTGCTAACATGCCCATGATTGAATAATACAATCCACGACGACCCATATCGGTCCACCTTAATTTTCGGGGTTTGATACTTAAAAGTCATCTTAATTACATTTATTCACTTCAAGATTCTTGCATTTAGGTATCAAAAACAACCTTGGACAACCCTTGAACGAAAACCAAGAAAATAATGGAATTTTTATCAAGAAAATTGATTTTATTGATTCAAGACTTTAAAGATTGTGTCAATCAGCCAAGAACTTAGGAATTTCATTAAAGAACTTTAGGTTTCATAGGTTTTAATAATTCTCACCTTCAAAATTGATCTCACACCTTCCAAGGTTTAAAAACTAGAAAACTAGTAGAAAAACAAAGAGATTTTGAACAAGAAAAATATAGGAAAATAAAACAACGAAATTTTATTAGGAACAATTAATATTTACCTTAAAAATATGATTGAGAGGCTGCCTTGGAGAAGAAAAAACTAAAATTTACACACGTACGAATTTTGATTATAATGCACTCACATCCTATTAATCGATTAACTTATCCATATTACATCATCTTTAATACCAATACTAAAAACAAAACCAATTCTCAAGTTTTAAGTCAAAAACAGTGAATTAACCACATGCATCTCACTAACACATGCATCAAATGCATAAACTTGTAAAAAACATTTTTCTCATATTTTCAAAACAAAACCGTGGGAACATCATATGTATATAAAAACCTTTGTAAAGATATCTCATGAGCATTAAAAACATATGCATATTCACATATGCACAACACAATATGACCATGATTAAAACACATAATAAAACACGACATAATATGATAACCTTTAAGAAAACAATACTTTAAACTTGCTTCCGAGTGTAGGGAGGCTTTTCACACCTTCCCTACACCCCAAACCTTTGAAAACATATTTTAAACCATGTCAAATTGGTAGCCCTCATAATTCACTCACTAATTTACCGAAACTTGCTCAATAAGTTACAAAAATACGTGATACGACTTTTTGATCTCCCTCAAACTTGTTCCTTTGCCTCTCAAACTAATTCAAGCATCAAAATCATAGGTTTTAGTGCATTATAAAACACCCATACATCTCTCAAGTCGAACCAATATATGGCAGCCCCTAAAAATACTATAAAACCTAACCGAAACTCATCGAAAACCTCTCTAAATACCCCCTAAACCTTAGGTCCGAGATTTGATACTTAAAAGTCATCTTAATTACATCTAAACACTTCAAGATTCTTGTATTCAGGTATCAAAACAGCCTTGAAAAAACCTTGAACGATAACCAAGAAAACAATGAAATTTTTATCAAGAAAACTGATTTTATTGATTCAAGGCTTTAAAGATTATTTCAATCAGTCAAAAACTTAGTAATTTCATTAAAGAACTTTAGTTTTCATAGGTTTTAATGATTCTCACCTTCAAAATTGATCTCGCCCCTTCCAAGGTTTAAACACTAGAAAACTAGTAGAAAAACAAAGAGATTTTGAAAAAGAAAAAATATAGGAAAATAAACCAAAAAAATTTTATTAGAAAGAATTGATATTTAACTTGAAAATATGATTAAGAGGCTGCCTTGGAGAATAAGAAACCAAAATTTAAAAAAGGAATATTTTTTAATAAGTGAATTTTTGGGTTTTGGGTCAAATTAGAAAATTTTGATTACTTAGGTTAAAACAAAGGATTAAAGGTTGTTTATATAAACTCTAGGAAGGCTTAGATCAACTAGAATTAGAATTTTGCCAAATTACCTTAAAGATTCAAAGTTTTGGGTTAGTTTAAAAAAATTTCCTCAAGTTTTCAATTTTTAAAAAATAGTCACTAATTTCAAAATCATAAGGATTCAAGGGTCAATTTTCGAAATTGAATTCACCTAAATCAAATATAAGTCAATTAAGAATTTTAGAATATTTTTACATAATTAATTTTGATTTAAAACTAATTTTTAAGTATTTAATCCCGAATTAGGCCAAACCGACGAAACTGGTCTAGTGGACCTATAAATTGGCCACAAAACTTCTAGGCCCAATTTTGGGGTGTTACAAAAAGTAATTCACCTTCCACTTTTATTTATTCCATTAGGAATAATATGCAAGGATATGGACATGTCATCCTACAACATGTGTTCTTCGAAGATAATATGACAACGAATTTGTAATAGCTAAGTTGTGTTCTTAGGATAACTTTGAATCGTGTCTATTTTTACAACCTTCGGATAAGGTCCTTATTATGTTTCATGTTGATATAGATTAATGTTAATTTTTTTTAATTTTTTTTATCAAATTGATCTCGTATATAATTTAATATTATAAATATTCTTTTTCTCATTTAAATTAAGAATATTTAATAAAGCTTATAACAATATCTTTCCGTTATTTATCAAAAATAATCTATGATTTAGCTTAGTGATCGGGTATTTGGCCTTTTCTTAAGAGTTCCAAAATTTAAATCTTATGTTCATCTTTCTTTATATTCAAACATTTTTATGCTAAATATTATTTTTTCCAAAATTCATTTAAAAAATACCACATTACTTATCACATCTGACCATTTAGTTATAAATCGAAAATATTACTACATTAGTGACCGTTTATGTATTTTTCTTATTTTTTTGTTTCTTCCTGGAGTATTTTTGACAAAACCGTTTCTATTTCGGGAGCAATTCCCTCCAATGGCAAATCCTTACAGATCAAGGTACTAAAATTCTCCTACAATTCTGAAATGATGTTTTAAACCAATCAATCATTCGTTCTAACTTATCGGTATTATTCCCCATCACAAATGTAACAGCCAGGGCCTTAGTGCTAGACCCGTCTCTAATTTCGATGAAGTTCAGTTGAGGATCGATCTGATTCATGCTGATTTATATTAAGAGATTTCGGTTCTGCACAAACAAGTGACACAACTCAAACACGTAGGTTCACTTTTCCCTCCTTTTTAATTTATGGAAATTTGGTTTCTGTTTTTTTTGGATTATTTTGCTCGATTAATTATTCTGATACGATATGAAATCTGGGTTTTGCTTTTGAATTAATGAGGTTTCGGCTTCTAAAATTTAGAATTGTTTATAATTGTTAGGTTATATCAAATGAGGAATTTATTGAAGAAGGTTATTCCATTTTAAGTAAAAGTGTTCAACAAAAAACAAAGCAATGTTGAATTATTGGTTTAGAAATCATTTCTTTATATTTCAGTGGATTTGATAGTTTCCATGAGGAAAGCAAGAATGTTTTCATTATGTTGCTCTTAACTTTTGCTTGTACTATGTCTTAGGTTGCAGCTTTAACTTAATGTTTGTTTGTACTCCGTTATTATCTTTATTTATAGAGTTAAACTGTAAATTCTGCATCCATGGATTAGTGGGAAAATGCAGTTAAGGCTTATGAATTGGGAATTATCATCTTCCCCGGGATAAATGTGTTATTTCTTTGCCCTTTGTTTAACATATGAGCATCTGGGTGTTCTTTGGATTAGAGGAATTGTAATGTTTTTCGTCACATGAGTTTCCCCAGGTTTTCTCTTCCATGTTTGTCCTGTTGATGAAACTTTGGAAGAAAAAAAACAGCTCGATCGAATTCTTAATGCTTTGTTTTCTTTTGTTTTTTTAAATATTTGGCTGTGTGGGATGAGTCAAATTGAAGGAAGAAAAACATTATCGCGATAACCTATTCGACTTTTCAGGCACTACAAGGAGATGAAATTAAACTAATTTTCTTTTAATGAAATATGGTTCCAATAATAGTCTGATCTAAACCATACACTAGCTTACTTGTATTGCGAGAATTTGCTCATCATCCTGTTGATGCACCAGAGCAGCAGCCTTTGAATCTGTTCTAAATCTTCCATTGTTACTTGACCATAGATTGGACTATATTTAAAGCTCCTATATACTTATTGCCATAAAATCCTCGAGGTAGCTTTCAGGAATTTGGGTTTGGATTCTAAAGAGGGTAAATTGTGAAATAAAATTAATGAAATGTAACATTCATGATTATTTCGTAAATTCATGGATTTGTTAGATGTTTATTTAATGGTGAACTTGAAACTCCTAATATATTTTTGGATTTGATAATTCTTTGTATCTATACTTTTTATCTCTTTGTTTTATTGAATCTTAGCTATTTATCCGTAATATAAGAATGAAATGCTGAAGATGGTTCTGTGAGAAATAATCTTGCCCCTGTTTATCCGTTTTTCTCGATTTAATTGTCCTATTATCTACTATTAAAGTGTTATTCTTCTTGCTTTATTATCAACAACACTTGTGAATTCGATCAAAATTATGGTTGCATTTGTTTGGTCAGGTGCTTTCTCAATAATGCAAATATTGAGTACCCTTCTAGAAGGCGGCAAACTTGGAAATATCAGATTCCTTGAAAAAGACTTGTTCCCTATTCCAAGTTGAAGTCTATTTAGGAAAGGTTTACCCTAGGTTAAGACTATAAATACCCTAGCCGGTCACATTGTTAAGGAGAGCCGATTAGTAGAGAAAACCTAGAGCCGATTTTTAGAGAAAACCTTTCTCCCTAAGAATTGTACTTAAACGATAATATGTTCTAAATTTCTTAGGGATAAGTGAAGGTTGTCGATATTAGTGAGAGAAGATTGATTCTTGTATCTTTGTTCTTATGCAATAATAAAATCAAAGTTTGCTTATCCTATTGTCATTCTTTGTTCTTGTACTCAAACCCGAGAGGGAAGTTTGCAAGTAATCTATTTATCTAGTATCAAGAGGTGTACATTCACGAAAGGGATAAGTACGATGTTATAGACACTAACTCGACCTAGACTCTTTTGGAAGCCAAGGAGATAGGTTAAGAGTTTCATCAGCTAAAAGAAGTGTTGGATTGATTGGTGGTTATCATCAAGGACTGGTCATCAACAACACTTTGACTCAGAGATGAGTGAAGTCAACTACGAACACTTTGCTGAACTTTGATGCATCTTTCCAAGAGCAAGAGATTACCGCGGCAGAGGAGCACCAACGATGCCGAGGCGGTATCTATAGTACTGTCGAAGCAGTGTTGTGTGATTGCATTGGACAAGAAGAAGATCAATTGAATCCACTAATTGACGCAACTGGATCCTACCCACTTTCTCTATATCGTCTTCAACCTTTTATTTTATGTTTTGTTATTTAATTATTTAGTTAGATAAAACAAATTAACTTATTTGTGTTTTTACTTTCTTTTCAGAAGCAAGGGAACGAGGGAAAACATATTAAGTATACCAATCCCTGTGGAGACGATACACGATATACTTATCATTTTATTACTTGACGACGTGTACACTTGCACTCAAATTGTGCTTATACCATACACCATCAAGTTTTTGACGTCGCTGCCGGGGATTGACAACTAAATTTTGTTTTCTTCAATTTTCTTGCTCTTTAACAATTCTTTATCTAACATTAATTTTAATTATTTATTTTATTTTTATTTTTATTAACTTTTATTTATTTGGTTTATAACTAGGGCAAACCCGAGTGAACAATTGTACGAGTTGGATCCTGAGATTGAACGCACAAGACATAATTTGAGACGCAATCTGTTCCAAGTCATGGATAATCCACCAAGGGGACAAATTCCACCTGTTGATCATAATGTACTGCCTCCAGCAATACCGCAGCAGCCACTGCCGCTGCCATTGCCGAGGCAGCCCACTGTTAGAGACTATCTGGTGGAAGATTTAAACGAACTCAACCCTGACGTAGTTGCCCCAGAAATCGAAGCAACTCACTTTGAGCTCACACCAGTAATGTCCAACATGTTGAACACAATTGGACAATTTAGTAGGTCTGCTACTGAAGATGCAAGGCAACATCTCAAATCTTTCATAGAAGTGTGTAACTCTTTCAAGATTCAAGGAGTCCATAAAGATATTCTACGATTAAAATTGTTCCTCTATTCAATAAGGGATAGGGCGAAAACTTGGTTGAATGGTATCCCAGTAGGATCCATAGGATCTTGGGAGGAACTCTACCGAGAATTCATTACGAGGTTCAATCCGACAAATTTCTATGACCGCATTCGTAATGAAATCACATCATTCCAGCATGATGAAAATGAACCGATATATGAGGCATGAGAATGTTATAGAGAACTATTAAACAAATACCCACTACATGGTTTTCCCTTGTGGACGCAAGTCTAAATGTTTTATAATGCTACTAATGCCTCCACAAGGATGATGCTAGATGTTTCCGCAAATAGGACACTTTTGGATAGAGCACCCGCGGAGGCCATTGAAATTCTGAACAAACTCACAAGGAACGATTTCCAATTTCCCACATCAAGGCAATGAGGAATGAGACGTCATGCCATAACCCATGAATTAGATACATCAAGTTCGATGGCAGCACAATTGGCCTCTCTGACCAAGATGGTTCAGAACATGCAAGCCCAAAGAAACGTGCATGAGGTTAAGGCAGTTAACTTATCGGACTACATACCAGATGAGGAGACCAACCTATATGTTGGAAATTATAACAAAAACAATTCAATGATGTCCAACAATTATAACTCATCTTGGAAAAGACATCCGAACTTCTCATGGAGTAATCCTAATAATGCCTTGAATCCAATTAATCAAGCCCCTGGATTCCAGCATCAAAATCAAAACCTGCCACAGTAGAACACTCAGCAGTCCATGCCACAGCAGCAGGTACAACAACAACAGTCTCTAAATGAATTGGCAGATTCTCTCACAGCTTTCATGACAAAACTTGATGCCTACATGACGGAGAATAGTCGTTTTATGAAGCGCACTGATGACTTCATGAACCGAACTGAGATGAGACTGTAGAACCAGGAGGCTGCAATAAAATCTTTAGAAACCCAAGTTGGTCAATTTGCCCAAAGACAAAACACTCGACCACCAAGGGGTTTACCTAGCAATACTGAAGTTGCTAAGGTGTTAGGCCACGAGCAATGCAAGATAATCACAACCAGAAGTGGCCTACAATTGAAAAATAAAGAAAGGACCTCAACCAAAAGAGTCTAACCAGAAAAGCAACATCATGAAGACTCAGAAGCTGAACAGAACCCTACCGAAAGCTCTACCACGACAATAAAACCAGCAGGTATTAAACTCAGGTATTAAACTCAATATCCAAGTAAACCTGGAAGATATCAGACCACCACCTCCTTTTCCACAAAGGCTAAAGAAGCAAAAACAGGACCACCAATTTCAGAAATTCCTAGACATATTGAAGCAGGTCCATATCAATTTGCCACTAGTTGAGGCTATTGAACAAATGCCCAACTATACCATGTTTTTAAAGGACATAGTATCCAAACGACGAAGGCTAGGAGAATTTGAAACAATGACAGCCACTGAAGGTTGCATGGCCATGTTGTATAATCGCATGCCACCCAAACTAAAAGATCCTGGATGCTTCACAATTCCTTGTGCGATTGGGGATGATTATAAAGGAAATACCCTATGCGACTTGGGAGCAAGCATCAACTTAATGCCCAAATCAGTTTTTCAAAAACTCGGAATAGGACAGACAAAACCAACAACAGTACTGTTACAGCTTGCGGATCGGTCTTATGTGCATCTTGAAGGTAAAATTGAGGATACTCTGGTGAAAGTTGACGAGTTCATATTTCTTGCTGACTTTCTTGTCCTTGACTGTAAGGCCGACGAAAATGCACCGATCTTATTGGGTCGACCTTTCTTCGCTATTGGATGTACCATCATCGATGTGGAAAATGGCGAACTAACAATGCGTATAAATGATCAACAAGTCAAGTTGAACGCCTTCCATAATCTTCCAAATTCAGACGCTCCAACTGAATGTAAGGCCCTCCATACATCGAATAAGGATACTAAATCATCCTGCCTGGGCAGCACACTCGGTAGACTATTTGATAAAAGAATAAAACCCAAAGGAGAGGCCGAATGCACTAAAGGGACTGGCCAACTCATGAAGACAAATACAGGCCAGAAAGAGATAATGAAAGAGTGAGATACATTCACATGCACTCCAAAAGTAACATAATCTCTTCCCTTCAATTTTAATTATTATATTATGATTAATTTATATATTATTATTTTCAGTATTTTATGGTGTTATGATTTATTTTCAGTATTTAATTTTTTATGTTTTTGTTTTATAAATAAAGCAGTGAATGCAGGAAAAATTATGCCACAGCAGGAAGTCTGCTGCCGTGACGTTGCACTACGTCAGAACCGCTGAATTCCTAACGGGCAGAAACAATGTAACGACTCTCTGCCGAGAAACCCACTACGACAATAACTGTGTATCAAGGAAGTAAATGCCTAACGGCTAGTATTTTTAACAATCACATTTTTACAGCCTATATAAGTAGACTCATTGCTGTACATTATTTACTTTACATTCTTGCTATTTTTAGTTTCTTGAACTAATCTTGCTCTCAATATCTTTCAAATCTCACAAATACTATATGCATTCTTACCCGCAGTCTTGCACTTTACAACCTATTCTCAAGAACATCTCACCAACATTCGAATCCTCCATGGCAGCATACAGACAATTTGTCAACGACAACGTAGTAGAACGTTTCCAAAGATCTTTTGTTGCACGAAAGTTATGGGAGGAACAAGGAATCCAGCACACCATTGAAGAAAACTACGACATCGACCAATTCTTGTTCGACAGAATTGAAGACTAGGATTGAGAAAATTTTTGCCTCCAACCTTCCATACCAAATACAACGATTGTAAGAGAATTCTATGCGCATTGCCCGAACAAGGACACGATGTTCGTCTACGGCCGGGGCAAGCCTATAAAGCTTGATACTGAGGCAATCAACGATTACTACGGTGTTATCCCCATACGCAATGAACATGGTGAATTTACAGCAAATATCGAGGAATACGAGACTATCAAGGACGAACTTTGCTACGACAACACTCCATGAGAAACCAGTGCCCATAGGGGTTGTGTAACAAGGCTTAGCCTTAAACCCGAAGCCAAGCTTTGGTGCACGTTTGTCAAGCGACGCCTCATGCCCACCTTCCACAATAGCACAGTTGATAAAAAAAGATTGTTGCTCATTTATTCAATCATCAACAAAAGGACCATAAATGTTGGAGAGATCATTCTTCAAGAAATCTATGATTGTGATAAGAAAGAACGAGGTCCATTATATTTCCCTAGTTTAATCTTTGCCCTATACATTGCTGCAGGTGTCCTTATAGATGCAACTGATGAATACACAACACAAAGACAAGGCTAGACAAAAGAATTCTGCCACAGAGTGATGCAGATCACCCAAGCAGACCCAGTGCAGGAAACACCTCAATAATTCATTGCTGACTTTACTACCGGAGGGCAGTACACAGCAGAAGCACCTGACAATGCCCAAGGCTTTGCCGCAGTAGATCCATATTGGGAGATTTTACAGAGAATGTCATACATGGACCTGCGCCAACAAAGATACATGAAATATTAGAGAGATTTCAACAACACTCTTGCCAACATGCTGATTGAGAATTTTCTCACCCATGGAATGCAATTTCCAGAATTCCCTCCCAACGTTTTCATCACTGCCGTACCTTACACAGAGACAACACCAGCTCCAGGGCCTAGACCGTTCTTTACCACCAGGCCACAAAAACAGTTTCACGCTACCGACCCATCCAAACCTATAGGCACGGCCTCAACATCATCCAGCAGCAGGCGAGCATCAAAGAGGAGAGCTGTCTTCAACTCTCCACCACAGAATCCCATCCCCATAGGCAGTTTTTCTGAAGATAGTCTCTCTAGACAGATTGAAGAGTATGTCCATGAGAGCTCATCGTATACCCAAGAGAGAATACCAACCGCTAAGGCAGGGGGAGAAACAGAAGTGATACATACAGACGAAGACGAAGATGAAGATAAAGTTACAGCCCTACTGCAGAAATAAACGCCCACCAGAGTACAGCCACCCCGGTAGGCAAAAACACAGCAATCACCAGGACAGAGATCAAGACTGAAAGCATCGGCAGGAATACATAGGAGGGCAGCTATTTCCAGCAGCTCTTTTGAATCGCAATCAGAATCTATTTAATCCCTGCTGCTTTACTATCCTTGTTTTCTTTTGCATGCTGTATATTTTAAGCATTGAGGACAATGCTCGATTTGAGTTTGGGGGAGATTGTAGGTGCAGAAGTACTGCCGAGGCTACCAACTACCGCAGCATTACCATAAAGGGAGTGAATTTTTTCTGAATTTTTTTTAATATTCTTTTTTCTTGAATTTATGTTTGTAATCTTGCACTGCCATACGTCAACTTTGCTTTAGTTTACTCCTTTAAGGCTATAGAAATCTTTCTCCTTACCATGGACAAGTTCTGTTTTGAAGGGATAACCATAGGATACTCATGGAATAAAACTTAGAAGCTTGCTTTAGGATTAGAAAGAAAATAAACACTTTTTGGACTTGTTTGATTTAGGAGTTCTTTTAATAAACTTAGGTGATAAAGACTTAGAACTTTTTTTGAAAAATAACTAGAGATGTCTATCACCGGCTCTAGTTTTTCTCTCCTTCATACTAGAGGTGCCCGAAACTGGCTCTAGTATGCTAAATAGGTGGTTAATAAAAGAAATAAGTAAGAAAAAGAAGAAAATAGAAAACGCATATCTTGAGGTGCCCAAAATTGGCTCAAGACTTGTTGTTTTAAGGAGACAACTTTAGTTCAAGATTCTACTTGTCTTGAACTTAGAGTTTATCTAAGAAAACCTTGAATCAACCTTGTCCATAAAACGCACACACTCACCTAGACTTATAGCTTGCTTTTTAGTAAAAGTCCTTGGGTAAACTATTGGCAAAAACGGAAAGATAGACATGACCATGGTGGGGAGAATAGATGGAAAAGTAAGATCAAAGGGGAGTAAGGCTCGGCAATTTGATGTTTGACATTGCTTGAGGATAAACAATAGTTCGAGTTTGGGGGTATTTGATGAGTGCTTAAAAGGCAGTTATTTACTGCCCTTCTCATGGTACTTTTAAGCATCTATTCTACACCAACTTGAACCAAAATATAGACTCTTTGCTCAAATATTTGATATTCCGTTATCATCACTTACAAAGTCAATATTTATAGAGAATGAAGATATTTTTACATATTCTGTACATGCAGGAATATCCAGGGCAGTAGCGGTAGAAAAACATTGTTGCGGCCGAGGCAGAAGACATGGCCGCGGCAGAATCCAGTATGGCAACACCAACAATGGAGGCGCGATGAAAGATAAAAATATAAAGAATATTCTGGAAGATGCAGTGCACCAATTGGACCAGACTAGTGCGCTAAAAGCCCAAATTCAAAGACCAAGCGGGAAAACCCTTCTAGAAGGCGGCAAACTTGGAAATATCAGATTCCTTGAAGAAGACTTGTTCTCTACTCCAAGTTAAAGTATATTTAGGAAAAGTTTACCCTAGGTTAAGACTATAAATACCCTAGCCGGCCACATTGTTGAGGAGAGGCGATTAGTAGAGAAAACCTAGAGCTGATTTTTAGAGAAAACCTTTCTCCCTAAGAATTGTACTTAAACGATAATATGTTCTAAATTTCTTTGGGATAGATGAAGGTTGTCGATATTAGTGAGAGTAGATTGATTCTTGTATCTTTGTTCTTATACAATAATAAAATCAAAGTTTGTTTATCCTATTGCCATTCTTTGTTCTTGTACTCAAGCCCGAGAGGAAAGTTTGCAAGTAATCTATTTATCTAGCGTCGAGAGATGTAGATTCACGAAAGAGATAAGTACGGTGTTTTAGACATTAACTCGGCCTAGACTCTTTTGGAAGCCCAGGAGATAGGTTAAGAGTTTCAGCAGCTAAAAGAAGTGTTGGATTGGTTGGTGGTTATCATTGATTTACGCCGAGAGGTATTGTCAAGGACTGGTCATCAACAACACTTTGACTTAGAGATGAGCGGAGTCAACTACGGACACTTTGCTGAACTTTGATGCATCTTCCCAAGAGCAAGAGATTGCCGCGGTAGAGGAGCACCAACGTTGCCGAGGCGGTATCTGCAGTACTATCGAAGTAGTGTTGTATGATTGCATTGGACAAGAAGATGATCAGTTGAATCCACTAATTGACGCAACTGGATCCTACCCACTTTCTCTATATCGTCTTCAACCTTTTATTTTATGTTTTATTATTTAATTATTTAGTTAGATAAGGTTAAATATATGTAAAAAATATTAAAATTATAAATATATGTAAAAAATCATAAATAAAAATCCATACTTCATAGAAAATTAGAAATTATTATAAACTCTATTGTTTCACATTGACTATTAGAGGCTTTATATGATATTATGTTTATAAACTTCAATGTCAATTTATAAACTCTATTGTTTCACATTGAACTATTAGAGGCTATGACCTTAAACGATGGATGTTAAAGACTATATTTCTTTCTATTGGACAAGGACTAATTTCGGTTTTGCTATGCTATAAAATATTAAAAGAGGTAAATAAAAGAGAAACTGGACAAGGACTAATTTCGGTTTTGCTATGCTGTAAAATATTAAAAGAGGTAAATAAAAGAGAAACCGAAATATGTATTTTTTTAAAACATTCGTCACGTATGTAGATGACAGTTATTCTACTTGCTTCTGCGTGCTTTATAGAAGATACAATCCACTGAAAGAAAGATAAAACCATCAAAAGATTATGGAGAAAATAAAAGATCTCTATGATTAATTACCGCATATTATATTTATTATACTTCTAGAAGTGTTAGATTAACACTCCAAAGATGGATTTCACATAAATTAGAAACCAAATTTTAACCTATAATGGATGATTGATATCCAAAACTCACTTTTGCTGCTACCCAGAAATTAAAAATAAATCACACACACAAAAAAATTAGATGAGGGACATGAAAGAGCAATCTTAGGTTAACAAATTTGACTTACCGGTAGAAATTTTTTTTGGAGAAAACCCGACAAGAAGGCGGAAACTAAGTCCCAGATCTTCGTAGATTGAGGATTTCAGTTCAGTTAGGTCTTATTTTAGGGATTTTTAAAATTTTTTAAATCAAAATTTCAAAAATAACCCT
Organism: Abelmoschus esculentus; assembly: GCA_035048815.1. Taxonomy (NCBI): domain Eukaryota; kingdom Viridiplantae; phylum Streptophyta; class Magnoliopsida; order Malvales; family Malvaceae; genus Abelmoschus; species Abelmoschus esculentus. The sequence goes on along the minus strand of JAUCBN010000008.1, from coordinate 15,244,041 downwards.
GGGGACGACATATGCAGGTCACATGCGTCCCCGAAATGTCCCAGCGAATTTCAACCGTATCCCTTAATCATTGGCCATTCCCGAGATGTTCCCCGAACATCCCCATGTCGTCCCGTACTTGGGACGTACCGTATACTTGAAATGTATTTTTTTGCCGTCCCCGTAAAACATGTTGTTACTAAAACTAAAGATCAAGCCATTTAAATTTGTTTTTAATATGCACGAATCATTTTGCCTTAGTGGTTAAGGGAATGATTGACCTTCTTGAAGATCACAGGTTTGAGTACCAATATTTACAAAAATTGATTACGAGGTCAAATGTTTGATGGTTGAGAGTATATTTCAGAAAAAATATTACTTGTAACTACCATAACTGATTAAAAAATATTATGTTTTAGAATTATTTGGTGTATTGTCAGTGACAAAAATAATTTCACAAACATATTTTAGATAGTGACAAGTGTCCTTAGCTCAATTTTAAAGGGCGTTAGGCGCCTCAAGGCGTAAAATGTCTTTAGAGCCTAGGTGCTAGGGTGAAGGCGTTTATCTTTCATAGGTGAGACATGCTCTTTATCCTAAAAATTTATATATTAACCTTAGAGTATATTTTGTACTTAAAATTATGATAATAATATTATAAATTTTAAAATATCAAAAATATTTCAAATAGATATAAATTTTAAAATTATTAATAATAATTTTATATTAATTAAATAAATAAGTTTAATATTTTATTTAAATTACTAAATATTTAAAAATATATATTATTTTATTATATTAGTCATCAAAATAATATTAAAATTAATTTTTCATCTAAAATAAGTATTTAAATAATAAAATTAATAATAAATTTTTCATAAAATTTATGATAAGTACGTAAAAGTCCTATAAAATATATCATTTCTCCACTTAATTATTGTTGATAATTAATAGATTTAATGGGAATACTGAATAATTCTACATATTTTCTATATTTCAACATCCGAACACTTAATCGTCATTTTTATATATTATTTGGTAGAAAACAAGTACGGTTATGTTTTTTTTCTTAGACAGGAAATAAACCTAATGGTCATACCAAATACCATCGATAGATGCTGGACATAGAAAAATACAGACAAGAATCATTCACAGAAAAACAACCGCCAAGATAGTAGATTGGTTGCCGTGACAGCAGAGTAAAGATAAAATATGATGTATGATAGATAGTGAATAAAGACCCGAATTGTAACCCCCTTAGCCCGGCCTGGACGAAACCAACACTAATGGGTCACACGGGGAATACCAAACCAAACCCGCGAAAGTTCGATTCGATAAACAACCCTAAAAACCGTTATACTTTTTTTTTCTTTTTATTTTATCATATCTAGATGCACGATTAATTCCCTAAGTGTAATTACTCAAGTAAGACAGAGACACACGCAATTCAACCATTACAAATAAGTCAACAATGTGCATACATGATTAGGAACCAAAAGGTAAGGAACTAATTTACATCATCATATTCACAAACAATTCATCGGATAACAGTTAGGTAAGCTTAAAACTTTCATCATGCAACGAGTGATCAAACGAGATATCTTGACTAATCGATTTTACGAACTAGCATAAATGGTCTTAATTGCAAAATATGAAACATTAGGTAATTCGTCCATTTTAAATCATACGACACGTGTTCGGCTTAAAGCATAAATCAAGGTGTCACAATCATCTCCTAAAATTACACATAAATCCACTATATACACTTACTAAGGTGAATCCTATGTTTCATGCATTTAGAACACTCAAATTGCCCTTCTTAAGCCACGTGTTTCGAAACAGCCCTTGGTGTGTTTCGGAACACGTCACCTGTTCCGAAACAGGCTTTAAGGTGTATCGAAACAGTCAATTCCAGTGGCATATTGGTACCGAACCCTGGTTCGATACAAGCACGTCCAGTAGCAAAATGGTATCGATACAGCCTCAGGGTGTATCGATACCCCCTGTGTCCTGGCTCGAGTGTGACATGTTAAGCTCATTTAAACCACCCAATCATACACTTTAATAAGCCAAAACTATATGTAACATTCCTAGGCATTACCAGCAACATAATCACATCTCATAACACCAGAAAATATATCTCAAGAAATCCTATAGGCATGCTTCCTAAAGATGATTAGCAACATAGTAAACTTACTAGTTCATGCTTCAACCATTCAAACATAACAAAAGTTCAACAATTATTACCCAATCAATAATGGTCTTAGTACAACATGTAACAAAGCCTAAAACCTCACTTCTCTCATAGATTGTGTTACACATTGCGTTGCCCAATTTATTTTGCCAAAACATACCAAATTTCAAGTGATCTTCCCCTTGGTTTCTTTGCCCCGAACAAAGCTTCAAGTGCCTTTATTTTTCTGCAAGGATGAAGAGAGAGCTTAAGCAAACATGCTTAGTGAGGTAGCCCCACAAATAATCATCAATGCATCTATTTTAAACCATGAGGAAAACATAATTTGCATTTCCTTATTAAATCATGCATGCTAAAATCTCATGCTCATATTCATAAATTCATATGCATCCTTGAATTCACATAACCTTACCAAAACAATTTACAAACGATGCTCAAAACTTTCCTCAATTTTATGTATGTATATTGGCTTCTAGTGATCACTTAATGTGAACCTTGAGCTCACCGAATACACGGATCCATGAGACATTTGTCTCGTCATGACACAAAGTCACCATTGACATGACACGAAGTCACCATTGACATGACACTAAGTCACCATTGACATGACACGAAGTCACCATTAGCACTACCACGTACGATCGGACACATAGTCACCCTTGTTACGTGTAGGCGGCTCTACCACGCACGATTGGACACAAAGTCACCCTTGTTACGTGTAGGCAATATTCTGTATTTTTTGTTTTGATTATAGTGCACTTAAGATAATGCTAATGACGTTATTCGTATTCGAATCAAAAGTTAGTGTCGCTAAGCCAATATCATAATCAATTGTGCATGATAACTTGTTGCCCATAATGCATGCATAAAATATCCAACAAATGAACCAAAGCCATGCCTAAAGGCACCATCATGTATAAGGCAAATAACCATGTTGTAATCCAAAACATTTCTCATAATTTTCCATATTCATGGATGCTAAATAAGCTATGCATTCAGCAAGTATCTCTCTTGTATGCACCAATTCAAAACATGCTCATGCATTTCTATAAATTCCATTGCATACCAATAAAATACCTTTGTCGAAAATAGCCGAAACTCATTTTGGTTTATTAAAACAAATAATTTACTTACTCTTGAACTATGGAAGGTTTTCACACTCTTCCATAACCCCCAAAAACAGAACGTACCAAACGCGATTCGCTTTTAATCCGAAAACCACTCACCAACAAGCGAAACGAGCTTTCGCCGCTTTCCGATGATCGCACTAAACGCACCAGCAATCAAGCTTCTTCTTTTACCTCTTCTACAACATTAAAAACAGAGTATTCTCACATCATAACATGCTCAAACCAACAGCCATATCCGATCACCATTAACTACCAAAAACCTAGCCGAAAAGACTGAAAAATAAGCCGAAACGCATCCGAACAACATCAGCCCAAAACCTAACGAATCTAACATCTAATCCACCTCAAATATGATCCAAAAACACACCCAAACCATCCTTATACCTCCAGCAACATTTAAGCATCTAAAACAGCCCATAAAACATCCGAAAAGCACCTTAAAACTATACCGATTGCATTATTCAGGATTAAATTAATGTGATGCTAAATCAAGACTCAATTAATCATTAAATCATAATAATAACATGATTGAAATCATATAATTTCCAGCATTAAACAGAATCCAAAAAGATCTTACAAAAACATCACAAAAACATTAGATCTAACATTAAAAACATAAAATCAAGTATTTATTCAAAGATTAGCAAACTAATACTTGGAAATTTCAATAAAGAACCTTAGAAAAGAATGAAAATCTAGAAAAGTTACCTTCAAGATCTATTCACCAAAAATATGAGATTTTCCCCTTCTTGATTCCTTGCAATTTGATGTAGATTTGATGAAATCAATGCATAGGTTTTGTAAAGGATAAAAAGATGATGCAAGTGATTTATTCTTTGTAGAAAAAGATACAAAAATCAGCAAGGAATTGAGAAGAAAAGATGAAGAGAAAGTGGAGAGAAAATGAGAGAAAAAGATGAGAGAAAATGGGTCAAAAAGTGGTTTTAGGAGAAAATGATTAAGAAACCAAATTAAAGTAATTAAAAATATATTTTGGTGAATAAATCATCATCAAAAATTAGAAATGGGTTTAAGGCCCTCTAAGGATTCTAAGTTTAGCTTGCTTTTCAATTTAGTCACTAAAATACTTTAATGGTCGAAAATCACAAATTAGTCCCCCAAATTTTCCAAAAATTACAAATTGGTCATTTATGCATAATTAAGCATAATTAAAAATCATTATAAAATCCAAATTATTTTCTTTTAATTTGAAATATATTTTTAATATTTCAAACCACCTTCCAAATTATTATTTTTCTTAATTAAAAATATCTTTATTTTATTTTTCCCGAAATTAATGAATCGGAGAACCCGATTCGTCCCGAATCGAATTCACCTAACTAAGTCTAACTAATAACCCCAAAAACGGGATGTTACACGAATCCAGTGAGCCCAATCAGAGATGAAACGAAGTCTAGAAAAGAAAGTCAAGCCATGGTCAAGTTGACGAAAACTCAAGAGTCCAAAAGGAGTAAAATTAGGACTACTATTACCAATGGGAGACTTTGACCTAGGCTTGGCCTATATAAGCCAACCTAGCAAAAGAAAGTCGGTTTCCCCGAATAAACCCTTACCCACCGAAAAATACATTATGCTCTAAACTCCTCCTGAGGCATAGGTTAAGTTTAGAGTAGTTATGGAAGAAGATTGTAATATTATTCAATTCTTATTAATGCAATTTCGAGATTCATTGTTTATTCTCTCGGTTCATACTCTTTCTTGCATATGAATTTAGAAGATATGTTTGCGAGGAAAAACATATTTGTCTAGACTAGGGATAGTTAGGCTCACAAAATGAGATACTAAATTTGAGATTAATATGAATAAATTAGGATAAATAGACCATAGTTAACTATTTTAACTCATAAAATTTGATTTAATAACATTTGGTTTTCGTTTTTTGGGATTAAAACGTGTATGTCTAAATAGGCTTCATAAAAAACAATTGGAATTTTGACTGAGTAAAAAGCTGAAAATTTGAGATTAAGCTAAATAATTAGGTTCAACAGCCCATAATTAACTATTTGAACTCATAAAAGTTGATTTAATAACATTTGTTTGTCGTTTTGTTGGGACTAAAACGTGCATATCTATATGGCCCTTATAGAGAATCCGTTAGAATTTTAACCGATAAAAAGCTAAAAATTTGAGATTAATCTTAATAATAGGATTAAGAACCCATAATTAACTACTTGAACTCATAAAATTTGATTTAATAGCATTTGGTTTTCGTTTTGTTGGGATTAAAACGTGCATATCTAAATAGGTTTTATAAAGTAACCGTTGAAATTTTAACCGAGTAAAAAACTAAAAATTTGAGATTAAACTAAATAATTAGGTTAAACAACCCATACTTAACTATTTGAACTCATAAAATTTGATTTAATAACATTTTGTTGTTATTTTGTTGGGATTAAAACGTGTATGTTTAAATGGTCTTTAAAGAGAATCTGCTTGAATTTTAACTGAATAAAAAGCTAAAAATTTGAGATTAAGCTAAGTAATTAGGTTCAACAACACATAATTAACTATTTAAACTCATAAAATTTGATTTCATAACATTTACTTATCGTTTTGTTGGGATTAAAATGTGCATGTCTAAATGGGCCTTGGAGAGAATCCTTTAGAATTTGGACCGAGTAAAAAGCTAAAAATTTGAGATCAATTTTTATAATTAGGATCAGAAGCTCATAATTAACTATTTGAACTCATAAAAGTTGGTTTAATAATATTTTATTATCGCTTTGATGGGATTAAAATGTACATGTCTAAATGGGCCTTATAGAGAATCCGTTAGAATTTTGACCGAGTAGGTAGCTGAAAATTTGAGATTAATCTGAAAAATTAGGATCAACAACCCATAATTAACTATTTGAACTCATAAAATTTGATTTAATATCATTTGATTATCGTTTTGTTAGGATTAAAACGTGCTTGTCTAAATATTATTTTTAAAGAAACCGTTGAAATTTTGAACGAGTAAAAAGCTAAAAACTTAAGGTTAAGCTAAATAATTAGTTTCAACAGTCCATCATTAACTATTTGAACTCATAAAATTTGATTTAAAAACATTTGGTTGTTATTTTGTTGGGATTAAAATGTATATGTCTAAATAGGCTTTATAGAGAATCCGTTAGAATGTTAACCGAGTAAAAAGCTAAAAAATTTGAGATTAAGCTAAATAATTAGGTTCAACAACCCATAATTAACGATTTAAACTCATAAAAGTTGGTTTAATCATATTCGATAATCGTTTTGTTGGGGTTAAAACGTGCATGTCTAAATGAGCCTTATAGAGAATCCCTTGGAATGTTGACCGAGTAAAAAGCTAAAAATTTGAGATTAATCAGAATAATTAGGATCAGCAACCCATAATTAACTATTTTAACTCATAAAATTTGATTTAATAAATTTGGTTATCGTTTTGCTGGGATTAAAACATACATGTGTAAATAGGCTTTGTAAAGAAACTGTTGGAATTTTGAAAGATTAAAAAGCTAAAAATTGAGAATAAGATAAATAATTATGTTTAACATCCCATAATTACCTATTTAAACTCATAAAATTTTATTTAATAACATTTGGTTGTCGTTTTGTTGGGATTAAAACGTACATGTCTATATAGGCTTTATAGAGAATGTATTAGAATGTTAATCGAGTAAAAAGCTGAAAATTTGAGATTAAGCAATATAATTAGGTTCAACTGCATATAGTTAACTATTTTAACTCATAAAATTTGATTTAATAACATTTGGTTGTCGTTTTGTTGTGATTAAAACATTAATGTCTAAATGGGCTTTATAGAGAATCTGTTGGAATTTTAACCGAGTAAAAAGCTAAAAATTTGAGATTAATCTATATAATTAGGATCAACAACACATAATTAACTATTTAAAATCATAAAATTTAATTTAATAATATTTGGTAGTCGTTTTATTGGTATTAAAACGTGTTAGTCTAAATGAGCCTTATAGAGAACCCGTTGGAATTTTGACTGAGTAAAGAGCTAAAAATTTGAGATTAATCTTAATAATTGGGATCATCAACCCATAATCAACTATTTGAACTCATAAAATTTGATTTAATAGAATTTGATTGTCATTTTGTTTGGATTAAAACGTGCATGTCTAAATAGGCTTTATAAAGAAACCGTTAGAATTTTGACCGAGTAAAAGGCCAAAAATTTGAGATTAAGCTAAATAATTAGGTTCAACAACCTATAATTATCTATTTGAACTCATAATATTTGATTTAGTAACATTTGGTTATCGTTTTGTTGGATTAAAACGTGTATGTCTAAATAGGCTATATAAAGAAACTGTTGAAATTTTGATCGAATAAAAAGCTAAAAATTTGAGAATAAGCTAAATAAATAGGTTCAAGAACCCATAATTAACTATTTGAACTTATAAAATTTGATTTAATAATATTTAGTTTTCATTTTGTTGGGATTAAAATGTGCTTGTCTAAATGGGCCTTATAGAGAATCTGATGGAATTTTGACCGAGTAAAAAGCTAAAAATTTGAGATTTATCTTAATAATTAAGATCAAGAACCCATACTTGACTATTTGAACTCATAAAATTTGATTTAATAACATTTGGTTGTTATTTTGTTGGAATTAAATCGTGCATGTCTAAATAGGCTTTATAAAGACATCGTTGGAATTATAAATGAGTAAAAAGATAAAAAAAAAATTGAGGTTAAGCTAAATAATTAGGTTCAATAGCACATAATTAACTATTTGTACTCATATAATTTGATTTAATAATATTTGGTTGTCGGTTTGTTGTGATTAAAACGTGTATGTCTAAATTCGCCTTATAGAGAATCTATTTGAATTTTGACCGAGTAAAAAGCTAAAAATTTGAGATTAATTAGGTATAATTAGGATTAACAATCCATAATTATCTATTTAAACTCATAAAAATTGATTTAATAGCATTTGGTTTCCGTTTTGTTGGAATTAAAACGTGCATGTCTAAATAGACTTTATAAAAAAACAGTTGGAATTTTGACCAAGTAAAAAACAGAAAAATTTGAGATTAATATGTATTATTAGAATCAACAGTCCATAATTAACTCTTTGGACTCATAAAATTTGATTAATAGAATTTGATTTTTGCTTTGTTGAGATTAAAACGTGCATGCCTAAATAGGTTTTATATAGAAACTGTTGGAATTTTGATCGAGTAAAAAACTGAAAATTGAGAATAAGATATATAAATAGCTTCAGCAGCCCATAATTAACTCTTTGAACTCATAAATTTTAATTGAATAACATTTGGTTGTAGTTGAGATTAAAACGTTCATGACTAAATGAGCATTATAGAGAATCCGTTGGAATTTTGACAGAATTAAAAGCTAAATATTTGAAATAAGGTTGTATAATTTGGTTCAACAACCCATAATTATCTATTTGAACACAAAAATTTGATTTAATAACATTTGGTTGTCGTTTTGTTGGGATCAAAACGTGTATGTCTAAATAGTCTAGATAAAGAAATCATTCGAATTTTGAACGAGTAAAAAGCTAAAAATTTGATATTAAGCTAAATAATTAGGATCAAGAACCCATTATTAACTATTTAAACTCATAAAATTAGATTTAATAATATTTGGTTGTCGTTTTATTGGGATTAAAACATGTATGTCTAAATGGGCCTCATAAAGAATCTGTTGGAATTTTGATCGAGTAAAAAGCTAAAAATTTGAGATCTATCTTAATAATTAAGATCAAGAACCCATACTTAATTATTTGAACTCATAAAATTTAATTTAATAATATTTGGTTATCATTTTGTTGGATTAAAACGTGCATGTCTAAATAGGTTTTATATAGAAACCATTGGAATTTCAACCAAGTAAAAAGATAAAAAATTGACATTAAGCTAAATAATTAAGTTCAACAATACATAATTAACTATTTCAACTCATAAAATTTGAATTAATAGCATTTGTTTCCGTTTCGATGGACTTAAAACGTGCATGTCAAAACATACCTTATAAAAAAACCGTTGGAATTTTGATAGAGTAAAAAGTTATAAAATTTGAGATTATTGTGTATAATTAGACCAATAGTCCATAATTAACTATTTAAAGTCATAAAATTTGATTTAATAGTATTTGGTTTTCGTTCTGTTGGGATTAAAACGTGCATATCGAAGTAGGCTTTATAAGGAAACCGTTGGAACTTTGTCCGTGTAAAAAGCTGAAAATTGAGATTAAGCTATATAAATAGGTTCAACAGCCCATAATTAACTATACGAACTCATAAATTTTGATTTAATAACATTTGGTTGTCATTAGGATTAAAACGTGCATGTGTAAATGGGTCTTATAGAGAATCTATTGGAATTTTGACTGAGTAAAAAGCTAAAAATTTGAGATTAGGATGTATAATTTGGTTCAACAGCCCCAAGTTAACTATTTGAACTCATAAAATTTGATTTAATAGTATTTTGTTGCCATTTTGTTAGGATTAAAATGTGAACGTCAAAATAGGCTTTATAAAGAATCTGTTGGAATTTTAAAAGAGTTAAAAGTTGAAAATTTTATATTAAACTAAATAATTAGATTCAACAGCACATAATTAAATATTTGAACTCATAAAATTTGATTTAATAACATTTGATTTTCGTTTTGTTGGGATTAAAACGTGCATGACTAAATGAGCTTTATAGAGAATCCGTTGGAATTTTAACCAAATTAAAAGCTAAAAATTTAAGATTAAGCTATATAATTAGGTTCAACAGACCATGTATTTTAACTCATAAAATTTAATTTAAAAATATTTGGTTCTCGTTTTGTTGGGATTAAAACATGCATGTTAAAATTTGCTTTATACAAAATCTGTTAGAATTTTAACCGAGTAAAAAGCTAAAAATTTGAGATTAACCTAAATAATTAGGTCCAACAATACATAATTAACTATTTGAACTCATAAAATTTGATTTAATAACACTTGGTTGTGTTTTGTTGGAAATAAAACGTGCATGTCTAAATGAGCCTTATAGAGAATCAGTTGGAATTTTAATCGAGAAAAAGGCTAAAAATTTGAGATTAATCTATATAATTAGGATCAACAACCAATAATTAACTATTTGAACTCATAAAATTTGATTTAATAGCATTTGGTTCTCGTTTTGTTGGGATTAAAACGTGCATATCTAAATACGATTTATAAAGACACCGTATAATTTTGACATAATAAAAAGCTGAAAATTTGAGATTAAGCTAAAAAATTAAAAAGCCCATAATTAAGTATTGAGCTCAATAATTTTGATTTAATAACATTTGATTATCATTTTATTGAGACTAAAATGTGCATGTCCAAATGGGCCTTATAGAGAATCCGTTCGAATTTTGACCAAGTAAAAAGCTACAAATTTTAGATTAGGCTATATAATTTCGTTCAACATCCCATAATTAACTATTTGAACTCATAAGATTTGATTTAATAATATTTGGTTCTCGTTTTATTGGGATTAAAATGTTCATGTATAAATGATCCTTATAGAGAATTCGTTTGAAGTTTAACCGAGTAAAAAGCTGAAAATTAGAGGTTAAGCTATATAATTAGGTTCAACAACCCATAATTAACTATTTTATTTAATAACATTCGGTTGTTGTTTTGTTGGGATAAAAACGTGCAGGTCTAAATGGATCTTATAAAGAATTCGTTGGAATTTTGACCGAGTAAAAAGCTAAAAATTTGAGATTAATCTGTATAATTAGAATCAACAGTCCATAATTAACTATTTGAACTCATAAAATTTGATTTAATAGCATTTAGTTTTCGTTTTGTTGGAATTAAAACGTGCATAGCTAAATAGGCTTTATAATGAAACTGTTTGAATTTTGACTAAGTTAAAAACTGAAAAATTCAACAACCTATAATTAACTATTTGAACTCATAAAATTTAATTTAATGATATTTGGTTAGCGTTTTATTGGGATTAAACTTTGCATGACTAAATTTTATGTATAGAGAATCTGTTGAAATTTTAACCAAGTTAAAAGTTGAAAATTTGTGATTCAGCTATTTTAGGTTGAATAACCCATAATTAACTATTTGAACTAATAAAATTTGTTTTAATAACATTTGATTATCGTTTTGTTGGGATTGAAACATTCATGTATAAACGTGACTTATAAAGAATCCGTTAGAATTTTGATCGGTAAAGACCTAAAAATTTGAGATTAAGTTGTATAATATGGTTCAACAGCCCATAAGACTTAGCCTTTAGCCCATAAGGCTGTATAATATGGTTTCTAATCCTATTAAAATAACCTAACTAAGTTATTACCAATATTTCGATCGACGAATATCGCTTGCTTATTCTTCGCGTTTAACCAAGATGGACTTATGTGTCAATGCTTTGGCAAAACCCACATAAGATCAATCAAGGCCTTAACAGGGGCAAATATTGGACGGCTAAAATTAAATTAGATTAATTTGAGGGAAATATTTAATTATCTCATCGTTATTTCTTTTAATTTGGCCCTTATTGATCTCGTCAATATATACAAGTAAAAGATATATATCATACATTGCATCACATACATGATAGATATAAAAAAATAAGTTTTCAATGGTTATAGCCCAAAATAAAGAACTAAGGTGCCCCATCCCAAGCCAATGGGAGAACCTTAAAACCCTAATTCTACACTAAAACTGCTTCTCATGCATTTTCTTGCCTTTGGTCCAAACGTCTAAATTGCTTCTTGGAATAATATTATAATTACAGAAACTCGTTTTACATACGAAGGAGTAAGATGAGAAGAGAAGTACAAAAGAGATAGAGAAAGACACGACACGCAGGCTGTATTTAAAATTTACAACTATTGTAAAATCAAGGGCTATAACCATGCATGTCAAACATCGTGCAATAAACATATCATATATATGTTATTACGAAATTGTTAATATTACCAATATGGGCCTACAATCTATGGAAAAACATCACGATTTAATAAGATTTATCAACGGAATTGTGTTTTCGAGATTTTTAAATCCCTTAGATCTTTCCATAACGGAATAACAATTATTCATTTTCTTTGATGTGATCTACCATCACACTTCCGCCAATCATTATGTCAACGATTAACATCTTATTACCGTAAAAACACTTGCAGCAACATGCCGGTGTAATTAACAGTTTAACATATTAATCGTATCCCTAATCGACTACAAATATCAATATATATATCGGCGACATAGTTTAATAAAGCATGCATCTCATACATATCACATCACCCATGTATTTAACCCAATTACGGATCATACAAGTGGTTCTGATACAACTATTGGGACCGCCAACACACCACCATAACACAGCGGAACAAAATTATGATGGTCTTTCTAGTGATCCATGTACTTTTAATCCAAAATCCAGAGGAAGAGATACCATGACTTACATTGGGTTCCTTGATAAGCAGCAAAAACAACAACTGGATTAAAACGTGCATGTCAAAATAGGCCTTATAGAGAATCCGTTGAAATTTTGCCCGAGTAAAAAGCTGAAAATTCAAGATTAAGCTATATAAATAGGTTTAACAGCCCATAATTAACTATTTAAACTCATTAAAGTTGAAATTTTGACCGAGTAAAAAGCTGAAATTTTGATCGAGTAAAAAGTTGAAAATTCAACATTTGGTTGTCGTTTTGATGGGATTAAAACGTGCATGTCTTAATGGTCTTTATAGAGAATCTATTGGAATTTTGACCTAGTAAAAAGCTAAAAATTTAATATTAGATTGTATGAATTGGTTCAACAGCTCATAATTAACTATTCAAACTCATAAAATTTGATCTAATAGCATTTGGTCGTCGTTTTTTGGGGATTAAAATGTGCCTATCTAAATAGGCTTTATAAAGAATCTGTTGGAATTTAACCGAGTAAAAAGTTAAAAACTTGAGATTAAGCTGTATAATTTGGTTCAACAACCTATAATTAACTATTTAAACGCATAAAATTTGATTCAATTGTGTTTAGTTGTCGTTTTGTTGGGATTAAAACGTACATGTCTAAATAGGCTTTATGGAGAATACGTTAGAATTTTAACCGAGTAAAATGCTGAAATTTTGAGATTAAGCTAAATAATTAGGTTCAACAGCATATAATTAAATATTTGAACCCATAAAATTTCACTTAATAACATTTGGTTGTCTTTTTGTTGGGATTAAAATGTGCATATCTAAATAGGACTTATAGAGAATCCATTTGAACTTTAACCGAGTAAGAATTTGGAAATTTGAGATAAAGCTATATAATTAGGTTCAATAACCTATAATTAACTATTTGAACTCATAAAATTTGATTTAATAATATTTGGTTGTTGTTTTGTTAGGATTAAAACATGCATGTCTAAATGTACCTTATTGACAATCCTTTGGAATTTTGACCGAGTAAAAAGCTAAAAATTTGACATTAGGCTGTATAATTTTGTTCAACAGACCATAATTAACTATTTAAACGCATAAAAGTTAATTTAATAGCATTTGGTTTTCGTTTTGTTAGGATTAAAATGTATATGTCTAAATAGGCTTTATAAAGAATCCGTTGGAATTTTAACCGAGTAAAATGTAGAAAATTTGAGATTAAGCTATATAATTAGGTTCAACAACACATAATTAACTATTTGAAGTCATAAAATTTGATTTAATAACATTTGATTGTTGTTTTGTTAGGATTAAAATGTGAATATCTAAATAGGCCTTACAGAGAATCCGTTGGAATTTTGACCATGTAAAAAGGTATAATATAAGATTAGGATGTATAATTTGGTTCAGCAACCCATAATTAACAATTTTAACTCATAAAATCTGATTTAATAGAGTTTAGTTTTCGTTTTATTGGGACTAATACGTGCATGTCTAATTAGGCTTTATAAAGAATCCTTTGGAATTTTAACCGAGGAAAAAACTAAAAAATTGAGATTAGGTTGTATAATTTGGTTCAACAACCCATTATTAACTATTTAAACTCAAAATTTTTATTTAATAGCATTTTGTTATCGTTTTATTGGGATTAAAACGTTCTTGTCTGAATAGTCTTTATAAAGAATCCGTTGGAATTTTAATCAAGTAAAAAGCTGAAAATTTTAGATTAAGCTATATAATTAGGTTCAACAACCAATAATTAATTATTTGAACTCATAAAATTTATTTAATAACATTTTATTCTCGTTTTTTTAGGATACGTGTATGTCTAAATGAGCTTTATAGAGAATCTATTGGAATTTTAACCGAGTAAATAGCTGAAAATTTGAGATTAAGCTAAATAATTAGGTTCAACCACATATAATTAACTATTTAAACTCATAAAATTTGATTTAATAACATTTGGTTCTCGTTTTGGTTGGATTAAAACTTGCATGTCTAAATGGGCTGTATAGAGAATCTGTTAGAATTTTAATCGAGTAAAAAGATGAAAATTTGAGATTAAGATAAATAATTAGGTTCAACGACTCTTAAATAACTATTTAAACTAATAAAATTTGATTTAATAATATTTGGTTGTCTTTTTATTGAGATTAAAATGTGCATGTCTAAATAGGCCTTATAGAGAATACATTGGAATTTTGACCTGGTAAAAAGTTGAAAATTTGAGTCTAAGCTATATAATTAGGTTCAACAACATATAATTAACTATTTGAACTCATAAAATTTGGTTTTTATTTTGTTGGGATTAAAATATGCTTATCTAAATGCGCCATATAGAGAATCAGTTGGAATATTGACCGTGTAAAAAGCTAAAAATTTGATATTAGGCTGTATAATTTGGTTCAACAACCCATAATTAACTATTTAAACTCATAAAATTTGATTTAATAGTATTTAGTTGTCGTTTTATCGGGACTAAAACGTGCATGTCTAAACTATAAAGAATCCGTTGAAATTTTAACCGAGAAAAAAGTTGAAAATTTTAGATTAAGCTATAACACCCCGGAATTTTTTTGCCCAAATTTAAAATTTAAACTATGAAATCCTTAATTTCTGAAACTCTAATATTTGAGAATTTTTTTTGTTAATGGTCTTTTTGTTTGAAAATAGAAGTTTGGGGACCTTATTGGAAAACAAGAAAAGTTTGGTGTTACTTTGTAAACTCAAAAGAATTCAATGGCTTATCTTGTGTTTTACGCATTTTTTTAGGTATGATAACCTAAATTCCAGTGTGCACTTTTGTTTTTGTTTGGACAGTAGTGCGCCGCTGTACTTGTTTTCTTTCTCTAGTTTCTTCACGTACCACTTTTCTAACGTCACTCAAGCTTCCGACCAAGCACTTCTCATCTCCTAACCAATGTTTCATGTCTGGTGTTAGGCTTTTCCATTAGTTACTTCAACCTTTCATGAGAAACCCCGATTATGACGTTGCTTTCCGGCAGCCACCATCTGTGTAAATGAAAGAAAGAACCTTTCAGTTTCTTTTTGGTTTATCCCCACTTTTTTTAGCCATTGTTTTTCATTTATCCCCATTGAGCATCGTCTCCTTCTTTTTTTTCGTTTCCGACGTCATCTATGATCAGTGGTGTAGGGGTAAGGCTTTTTGTTTTCAGTTTAGTTATATATTGAGTTAAGATGGTGGTGATATTCGATTTGATATGTTATTTCGCTCTTGGTTTCGGTTTTGTAGAGTGTTGTACTTTGTTTAAGCTATCGGAGTTTGTCGCTGGAATTTGACGTTGGTGAGTTTCAGTCACTGAAACTGTCACCAGAGTATCGTCGGTGAGCCGCCGCTATCGTTTTCTTTGCTGCCATAGTAGGGGTTGTTGGAAACCCTAATGCTTTGTGTTAGATGTTGGTTCATGGGTTGTGAGTTGTGTGGGCTTGTGTGTTGGTTGTTAATAGTTGGGCTTGACTTTTTGGATGATGGTGGGTGTAATGAAGAGTTGGGCTAGTGTATGAGTCTTTTGGATGTGTATTGTGGTTAATGGGTTGTTGTGTTGTGAGGGTGTTATTTGAGTGAGCCCGTGTTATGATTGGATCATATTTGTTTGAGTGACCCGAACCGTTTCATGGACCCGACCTATGTTTAACTAACCCGTTTGACCGAGTTTGACCTGTTTACCACCTTTGACCAAGTTTGACTTTGACCGAGTTTGACCCTGACCATTCAACCATGGACTTTGACCACCTTTGATCTGTTGACTTTTGACCTTTGACCAGTCAAAGATGGCTTTGACTTCTGAGTTGACCAGTCAAGTCAAAGTTGACTTTGATTTTGACCAAAGTTGACTTTTTCGGACAACCCTCTCCTTGACCTTTTTCGACGTTCTGAGTCCGAATCTTCTATCTGTTTCGTCAAATTTAAACTCGAAAGCCCCGTTTTTAGTGTTTTTCATCTGAGTTTGTTCTTAGAGCCTGAAAAATGGTTTAAGAGGAATCTAATTCAAAATCTTCTTCCGTTCAAGTGTTAATGTTTCTGAAGCCTCTGGTCTACCTCCTATTGTTCATATCGACTGGGCACGTTCTTCGAGATCGTCACGTGAGTAAACTTTCAAATTAAGTTTTGTCATAGTTGGTGGCTTAGAATTAGTAGTAAATAGTAATATAATTCTATTGCTTCGTAGGTTCTGTTTCTGCTAGACTGGAACGCGAGACGCGTCTATCTCAGAGTTAGAGCTTCAGTTGCTTAAGGCGTGTCTCTTCTTGTGCTACATGTTTTTGTTATATACTATATAATGATATATTTTGTGCATCTCTGAAACATTATCTGTATATTGCTTGATTTGATATTTGAGACTATTATTTGTTTATACATGGTATCATCATGCATGACATGTGCATCCTTTTTTCAAACCAAGCTTCAGATTTTCTGAAACATTGCTACTCGAAAGAGTTTTGATTTATGATTTTGCAAATCATATCATGTTCTGCCATCGAAAATATTTTCGGATTTAATATCATTAATGTGAGGGAAACCTCCACTCTAGCGAGGGAAACCTCCACTCTAGCAAGGATAATCCTCCACTCTGTATGATTTCTGATATCGGGCCCTCTGATTTTCTGTCATGCATCAGTCATCATAGCATATCATGCTTTAGTTTTTATTGAATTCAAAAATATATTCAGTAACTTTTCAGAAATGTAAAAATATGTTTTGTTTGTGACTGTTTGCACTCTAGAGACACACTAAGCTCTTTAGCTTACACCCTTATAGTCTGTTTTTTAGATTCTCATATCAGTTTAGGCGAACCGGTACTTGGAGCATCTTACACGATATTCAGATAATTATTTGTCAATATGATTCTTTTAATTAATTCAGTTTAATGTTTAATCTATTATGGAATATGTTATATTTTCAGACTATAAAATATTTTGACTTGGATTTATTGGATGCATGTTTTAAGAAATTATTTTAGATGTTTTATAAGATATTCAGATTATGTTTTAAGAAATTGAATTTGTATAATTGAAATTCCCAATTTCTTTTTCCCAATTTGTCAAGGTAACCCTATTTTCAAAATTATTTAACCTAAATTACTTACTTGAGGGGAAAGTTTTCGTAACTTGATTCCTAAGTTTCGATCTAAAAGACTAAGTTGGAATTGGGGGTTACATAGCTATATAATTATGTTCAACAACCCATAACTAACTATTTGAACTCATAAAATTTGATTTAATAACATTTGGTTCTCCTTTTTTTTGTGATTAAAACGTGCATGTCTAAATAGACTTTATAGAGAATTTGTTGGATTTTTGACCGTGTAAAAAGCTAAAAATTTGAGATTAAACTAAATAATTAGGTTCAACAACACATAATTAACTATTTAAACTCATAAAATTTGATTTAATAACATTTGATTGTCTCTTTGTTCGGATTAAAACGTGTATGTCTTAATGGGCCTTATAGAGAATCCGTTGAAATTTTGACTGAGTAAAAAGCTAAAAATTTGAGATTAGGCTATATAATTTGGTTCAACATCCCAAAATTAACTATTTGAACTAATATAATTTAATTTAATAGCGTTTAGTTTTTGTTTTTTGGGGATTAAAACGTGCATGTCTAAATAGGCTTTATAAAGAATCCGTTGGAATTTTAACCGAGTAAAAAGCAGAATATTTGAGATTAAGCTATATAATTAACTATTTAAACTTATAAAATTTGATTTAATAACATTTAGTTATCGTTTTGTTGGTATTAAAACGTATATGTCTAAATGGGTCTTATAGAGAATCTGTTAGAATTTGAGAATAAGCTTTATAATTTGGTTCAATAGCCCGTAATTAACTATTTAAAGTTATAAAATTTGATTTAATAGCGTTTAGTTGTCGTTTTGTTATGACTAAAACGTGCATGTCTGAATTTTAACTGAGTAAACAGCTACAAATTTGAGATTAGGCTGTATAATTTGGTTCAACAACCCATAATAACTACTTAATCTCATAAAAAAAAATTAATGGTGTTTGGTTGTCGTTTTGTTGAGATTAAAACATGCAAGTCTAAATAGTCTTTATAAAGAACTCGTTGGAATTTTAACTGAGTAAAAAGCTAAAAATTTGAGATTAGGTTGTATAATTTGGTTCAACAGCCCATAATTAACTATTTAAACTCATAAAATTTGATTTAATAGGTTTTTGTTGTCGTTTTGTTGGGATTAAAATGTACATCTCTAAGTAGGCTTTATAAAGAATCCGTTGGAATTTTAACCGAGTAAAAAGCTGGAAATTTTAGATTAAGCTATATAATTAGGAGAAACAACCCACAATTAATTATTTAAACTCATAAAATTTGATTTAATAACATTTGGTTCTCATTTTGTTGGGATTAAAACGTGCATGTCTAAATGGTCTTTATAGAGAATCTATTGAAATTTTAATCGAAGAAAAATCTGAAAATTTAAGATTAAGCTAAATAATTAGGATTAACAATCCTTAATTAACTATTTGAACTCATAAAATTTGATTTAATAGCATTTGGTTGTCTCTTTGTTTAGATTAAAAGGTAAAAATTTGATATTAGGCTATATAATTTGGTTCAACATCCCATAATTAACTATTTGAACTCATATAATTTGATTTAATAGCGTTTGATTGTCGTTTTATTGGGACT
The DNA here is from genome assembly GCA_035048815.1 of Abelmoschus esculentus. Taxonomy (NCBI): domain Eukaryota; kingdom Viridiplantae; phylum Streptophyta; class Magnoliopsida; order Malvales; family Malvaceae; genus Abelmoschus; species Abelmoschus esculentus. The sequence continues at coordinate 15,224,680 of JAUCBN010000008.1, read as the reverse complement.
AAAACGTGCATGTCTAAAGAGACTTTATAAAGATTCTATTGGAATTTTAACCTAGTAAAAAGCAGAAAATTTGAGATTAACCTATATAATTAGGTTCAACAACCCATAATTAACTATTTAAACTCATAAAATTTGATTTAATAACATTTGGTTGTCGTTTTGTTGGGATTAAAACGTGCATGTCTAAATCAACCTTATATAGAATCCGTTGGAATCTTGACCGAGTAAAATGCTAAAAATTTAAGATTAAGCTCTATAATTTGGTTCAATAGCTCATAATAAACTATTTGAACTCATAAAATTTGATTAAAATGCGTTTGGTTGTCATTTTTTGGGGATTAAAACGTGCATGTCTAAATAGAATTTATAAACAACCCTTTAGAATTTTTACCGAGAAAAAAGCTAAAAATTTGAGATTATGATGTATAATTTGGTTCAACAGCCCATAATTAACTACTTGAACTCATAAAATTTTATTTTATTGCGTGTGGTTGTCGGTTTATTGGGATTAAAACGTGCTTTTCTAAATGAGCCTTATAGAGAATCTGTTGCAATTTTGACTGCGTAAAAGATGAAAATTTGAGATTAAGGTGTATAATTTGGTTCAACAACCCATAATTTGAGATTAAAATTTGGAAGTTTAAACGTAAAGAGCTAAAAATTTGAGATTAAGCTATATAATTAGGTTCAACATCCCATAATTAACTATTTGAACTCATAAAATTTAATTTAATAACATTTGGTTATCGTTTTGTTGGATTAAAAGGTGCTTGTCTAAATGAGCTTTATATAAAATTTGATGGATTTTTTTTGAGGGAAAAGGCCTCATTAAAAAACACCTATAGCTAGTCACCCCGAGAGGTGAGTAGGCCCCTATAAGGAAAAAAGTACCCAAGGTATTATTGAGTAAAAGAGGAGAACCTCTTTGAGTTTACAGATGCCTGAATGAAGCCGGGAAAGATAAAATCAACACAGCATGTAATAAAAGAACATAAAGCCATATTAGCTAAAACATGGGCTACAACGTTTGCATCTCTAGGTACATAACAAATCTTACAATCAGGCAGAGTACCAAGAGTGGAGCGGATGCGAGCCACCAAGTGTTGCACTATGGAAAGATATTGGTGATGAGTGTTGTTAACTTTGTTGGCAATAGAAGCATAATCTGTTTTAATAATCACATTAGTCCAGCCATTGGCAAAAGAAAATCTTAACCCTTCCAGAATAGCGAGAGCCTCGGAAGAGGCTAGATCCGGACAAACAAGAGGGATAGAACAACCACCTAGTACGGAACCAGAAGAGTCTCGAGCAATGATGCCTGCAGCAGCACCCCTTAAGACAGGGTCAAATGCCCTATCCGTGTTAATTTTAATGAAACCAGGGGTCGGTTTTGTCTATCTAGTTGGAGCAAAGGTGGGCTCAGCTAGCCGAGAACGTTGGTGGGAAGCATCACTAATTGATGTATAGTCAGTGAAATGTTTTTATGCATTGGAGATAGTTAACCAAATCGATTGGAGATGGTTGTTGTGGACAAAGTTATTACGGCGATTCCATAAATTCCATAAGATCGTAATAAGAAACGAGAATTGATGCAAGGAAAGAAACTCAACAACATTAGAAAGCCACTGGTGGGGGGAAGTATAAGTATTGGACAAAATTCGAACGGGGAACCCTACCAAAAGGAGCGCCTCCTTAGCACTAGGACAATCCCTCATAGCATGGAAGGTGGATTCAAAGGCCATGTGACAAATAGGGCAAACCCCTGGACCAAGATTGGCTTGAAGGATTTTGTGGCCAGAGGGTAGTGCATCATGACATAATCGCCATCCAAAGGAACGAACTTTGGGTAGAGTAGGCAATTTGGATAGAATTTTCCAAAGTTTAGAGGGCATGTTAACTGGACCTGGCTGTAACTGCAAAAATTGATAACCAGAGCGTACTGTATAGATACCAGCGTCATGGTGACCCCAAAGTGTGGTATCTTTTATATCATTAATAATTGGTACATTAAGTATGGTGTTAGCATCTTCATGGGAAAAATAATCTCTTACTTTTGATTCACCCCATCTGGGTAGGTTAGGTACCATGAAGGTACCCGCACGAAGAGGGACTTCATCGTTCAACTCATAATCACCATAAAGGTGTACAGGCTGAGAGCCACCCCATTTGTCAAAGTGGATCTGAACGTTACTAGAAATGTCAAGACGTTTGAAAAAACCATTGCGAAGTTTAGAGATAGCTATGCTAAGACCTTTCCAGGCAAAGGAAGAACTCCGAGTGTAATCAAAATCAAGGATCGAGCCCGTTGGGTAATACTTACATTTGTAGACCTAACTAAGAATGTTATCAGGTTCACAAACTAAACGCCAAATTTGTTTACCTAGCAATGCAATATTAAAGTAGTGTAGGTCACGAAATCCTACACCTCCTGCTACTTTCGGTAGACAGATAGTGTCCCAAGAAAGCATATGCCACCCTTGTTTGTCAGCTTTTCCAGACCACCAGTATCGGTGTATCGAAGTGGTCATGTCATCAATAATATTTTGTGGTAGAAGGTAACAAGACATAACATATTGAGGCATACATTGTATGACAGATTTAATGAAAATTTCTCTACCACTAAAGGAAAGGATATGTTTATCCCAATTACTCAAACGGGGATTCATTTTTTCCCTGGTGAAACCCAAGCCTGCTGTTTTGTTCTTTTCGATAAGGAGAGGGACACCCAGATAAATACCAAGATCATCCACTTCTCGTACATGGAGGATATCATTGATATCCGTCTGAAGCGACGTGGAAGTTTTCCGAGAAAGAAAATAGTAGCTTTTTCAAAATTCACCGCCTGCCCGGACGATGTAGCGTAAGTATGCAGAGTGTCCTTAAGGCATTGAGCTTCTGTAGTTGTATTTTTAATGAAAACGACAGTCATCCGTAAAAAGGAGGTGGTTGACACGTGGTCCATTCCTGTTGGCACAAAGTCCAAGGATCTAGACGTTGGTTTACAGTCGAAAAGATCATTCTTGTTAAGACAATCTCGAAAATTATTAATTTGTGATCGTGCACAACGAGAACCACCTTGTTTTTCATTGTGATAAAGAATTTCATTAAAATCCCCCCTAAAAGCCAGGGAAGGTTTGAGGTTGATTTAAGAGTATCTATTAGCTGCCAAGTTTTATATTTGTTTGTAGTTTCGGCAAAGCCATGTAAACTGGAAAAATAGAATCGTATTTGTCCAAAAGAAATAATGACATCAATATGACGATTCGAGTAAGAAAGCAAATCAATAGAAGTTTTATTGTTCCATGTAATGGCAAGCCCTGTACAAGAAGGGTTGGAATCAATAGCTATGCAACCATGCATGCCAAGCTTCTGCTTAATTTGGTCCATATTGTGTTTGTTCAATCTAGTCTCACAAAGAAAGAGACAATCGACATCATGCTTGGTGGTAGCACGTTGTAATGCGTGAACTGCTTGAGTGTTGCCAAGACTTTGGTAGTTCCAGCATGAGAGTTTCATTTTCCTCGGCGAGGTTGATCACTGTCAACCACCGTTGAAGAGTTTTTTGCGCTGCTCATCCCAGCTAAATCAGTACTAGCCTTGGTCGAAGGACGAGGCCTCTTGGTAATGGTTATTATAATAGTTAAAAAATAATATTTGCGACCAATATATAAAGATAGGAATGCCGATTTAAAGGGGGTATAATACCCCAAACGAATCATATAGAAAATATGTAAGTTAGTTCGCAATTCAAGATTAAAGTTCTTGATATTAAGAATCTTTTTTGATAGAGCGACACCATGAAAGATGTTGGAATATTCCCTTTGTAAGGGTGGTCATTCATAAAAATAAAATATCTTATAAAAGATAGATATTAGACAAAAAAGACAGAAAAATGAGGGTTATTTAGGTGTATCACATAAAAGCAAACGGAAAAATAAAAAAATTGTTTTGTAATTGAAAAAAGAGCTTAGTGAAGTGGAAATACCATGATGGTAGAAGATCATAACAAATTAGTTCCTCATTAGAACCAACAATACAAATATATCAAAAAGATATTTCAACATAAGAATAAGAAAAGAGATAATAAAGACAAGAATAATACATAAGGAGTAAAAAAACAAAGCAGTAAAGGTATTATTATTCCAAATAAAAAGGAACATCAAAACAAGAGACCTAAAGACAAAGGCTATGCAGCCACGTGGTCCAAACAAAAATAGAATAAAGACTAATAAACTGATATACTTAAAAGAAAAAGCAAGAAAATTAATGACATCATGCATAGAGACAATACGTTGTAAAGTAAGAATTGTTAGAGTGTTGCCAAGGCCCAAACAGTTTCAACGTAAAAGTATCATTTTACTCGGTGGGGTTGATCAGGGTCAACCTCTGATGGAGAGTTTTTTGCGCTGCTCATCCCAACTTTCTCATTTGGTGCATTGCTAGCTCTAGGCCGCTTAAGCCTATTATTTTCATCTAAAGGTGGAGTTATCTTAGCACCTCGGCTTGAAGTCAGTCGGACAATTTGCTTAGGAGTTGGCGCAGAATCAAGCCATTCAACTGCCTCCTGGAAGTTAGGTCATTGGCTAGGTCAGCCTCAAAATCTTGGAGATCAGGATCCAACAAGCTCACCTCCCCAATGATGGCGTTAGTCTTTTGCCGGTAGTAATATTAGGGCCTTGGTCAGGAAAAACCATTTGCAGTGGTTGTGCAGGATAGCGACGAGTAGAAAGTTTACTAAGAACCGTTGGGAGGAGTCTGGAACCTTTAGGGATATGAAGAGAAGGTTCATTACTTGGAGCAGAGTCATATTCAGTGACCGAAGTGGGTGTCGTAGGGGCTTTACCTTTTCCATCATTGTTATTAGTATTGGAGGTTTGGGAGGATGTTGGCGTAGGCTGAGCATTAGATTCATTTGTAATGTAACGAGTACGACCTCTTCATGTAGGTTGTGTATCCTTCTTCTTAGGAACATATCTTAGCTAGTCACCAAATGGGAGTTAATCAGGACGTGATTCAACTAGGATAGTGCAGGAGTCCAAAGCGTGACCAATTCGGTCACAAATGTGACAAATCGTAGGAAGACGTTCATATTGGAATAGACAGAACGTTGTAGATGGCCCTCCACCAATAACAACACAGCGCCGAATAGGTTGTGTAACATCTAGCGTTAAATCAACCCGCAGGCAGTCAACCATGTTGAAATCAATTTTCCTAGTATCAATTTTTATTAACATACCGATTATAGCCCCTAGGGATTTGCCAATATCATTGGCAGACTCCTCTGTGTCAAGAAAGATGTGTGGGATATTGTAGATACGTACCCAAACATTTATCTTTAAAAAGGAATGTTCGTCGGGAGTGATAGAGGGATTGTACTGAGTTAGAGCAAGCCACTCATCCTTGTAAGTCCAAGGTCCTCTAGCTAGGATATCATCCTTGATCTTCACATCCTTGAAGTGGATGAGAAACATATGTGGTTTCAAGATTCGTATAGACTCAAGCTTGGCCATAGTCCAGATTCCAGTAAAAGCTTTGACGATCACCTGATCATCAATCTCTTTGGAGGATACAAGATTCCCTAGTAGGGTGAATTGTCTTTCTTCTTCTTCTGAGAAATCCCAAGAGAAACTAGGTTGGAAGATAGCCGCGTGCTCATCAGCCGTAAATTGAAGATGCCAAGTTGTTGGAGGAAGGTCTTAGAATCCATTGGTAAGAGTTTGAAGAAGGAAGAGAGAGAGGGGCGTGTGGAATTAAAAGCAGATGAGAAAATATGAGAGGGATGGGAAGATATATATATGAAAGGAAGAGTTTGAAGTATGCCAGAATTACAAGTGAAGAAATTAGAATAAGATAAATAGTAAAAGAGAAAATTGTTTTTATATGGAAAAAATAAATTATTATAATATATTGGAGAAGAAGTAGGCAAAGGACTATGAGACCTACTTACTTTAGAATAGGTGATACGAGTTTAAAAGTGAATAGATAACCTCTTGAAAAGGGTAAGGGAAATAACGAAACCAAGGTAGTAAATAAATAAATTGGTTAAGAAAGAATAAGTAGATATGAATTCCAAAAAATAAACGTGATAGGAGGTTGAGAGTAGGTGGAGATCCTAATAAAAAATTATTATTAGGATCTCTTGGTATAAGAGGTGTAAAAGACTCACAGCTAGTAGTATATAAAGACCAACAAGTGACCTGCACCAACAAGGTCAAAGTGGCAATATATAACCAAACGGGATTTAGAAAAAATAATACACCATAAAAGGTGTTGGAAAGGATGTTTGACAAATCCCTTACAAAGGATGATATAAGCATGTTATGAGAAAAGTAGAAGAAAATGCCATCGAAAAAATAACCTTTAAAAACAAACATGGTGCTAATTTGAAAGCTAGCAAACCTTGTTGCAGCAATTAAAATAAAGCAGATACAAGGAATGCAATCCGAGACACCAAGGAGAGAAGCATGGATGGATTTGAGAGCCATAGTCGAATGAAGATTGGCTCGTGCATTATCATCCAACACAACAAAAGAGAATGCAACAAACGTTATTATTGGTAATGTACCTATAATAGTATTGATTAAATCCCTTCGCAAGGGTGGTAGGTAAGCATGATGATTGTTGAAAACACAGAGGTTGATAATAATCCATGGAGGGCTATAATTTGATTCCATTGCAGCGTAGGCGAAAGTCAGGGAAAGTCGCTGCCAAGCACTTAAAAGGAAACATTGGGTTAGAACGTTCGGTTGAATATTACACCTAACTAGCATTGAGGGCCCAAGGAGGTCGATAATAAAAAGCCCAAAATCCCAAGCATAACACAAATTATGAATGTCAGCTGGTATGATAGAGAGACTCCTTGGACGGCTCGATAAAGGACAGAGCCTTAGGGACCAAGTTAAAAACATGGAGTCCGGACCCCCATGAAGGCAATAAACACTTATGTGGCCTATGAAATTGATAGGGGCTGTTATCAGGACGAGAGCAAACTCAGTTGGATGATGTGAGAGTAGTAGCAGCCTTTGAAGTGAGATTGGTAATAGCCCAAGTCCGAACCAGGTGGAGGTAGGAGCACCAGAATTGGTGTTGATAAGGTCCCTTTGTAGGGGTGGAAAAAGAACAATAAAGAGGAATGAATCAGTAATTTTTGCATCTAAGGAAAAGAACAATTTAATGGCACTGAAGAAATTGGTGGATCGCATCCAAAATTTATTTAATAATAAGAAACCAAATTCGTGATGAACTCCAACTTGATTAAGAAAAACAAATCTGCCTTCTAAGATATTGAGTAAGTCTAAAATTCTTAGAGTAAGAAAACATGACAAACGCAAAAGAAACATCCTTACATTAGAAGGATTGTTAGCATGATCAGTAATGAAAATCATGTCTAGCACCGATAGAAACACTTGGTTATTGTTTAGATAAATTCTATCCCAAAAAGATCGAACCTGTTCAGTGATAACAAAATCATAGAGAACAATACCAAAGGATGGGAAGCTTGTAATATTCATGCGCAATACCTCAAAGAGATCCCAAGATCTAATCAACGATATATTATGAAGACAAAACAGATCATTAGGAAAATGTTCCGAGATCGTAACTCTTGGGAAAGTAGATGGAGCCGTTATTGGCCAGGCACAAGTGGACGAGTGAGTATGGGTATTAAGTAACCGATTGAAGTATAATACACCATTAATGGAGTTGGTAAGATCCCTTGGCAAGGGTGGTAGAATAGTAACAAAAATAAAAACGCATATGGAAAGATGATGGTTTCAATATGTGGAATATATCGAAGAATAGATAAAGTAATGAGAAGATTGTTGATGCACCCTAAAAGAAATATGGTAAACAGGATTATTATGTGATCGGCACCTTCCATTAAAGAGAAACCGAAAGCCTTATTCTTTGAGATCATGATTATTGTCATGGTAACTACAGGAAGTTTGCCATAACATAAAAGGGCATAACCATGTACAAAATAAAGGATCAGAAGAGCAAAGAGGAAAGGGAGAAAAGATCAAAATAAACAAACAAAGGAACGAAAAAAGTAGAAAACAGAATATCAATGTAACTTCAGAAGTTGCCCTCGTGGGCTGCTGCTTGATCTATCCTCTCCCGGGGTAAGGATGGACGACGAGATAATGGTAACGGTGTTGAAAGAAAAGACGATCTCCATTAAGGAGAAATGGTGGCAGAGGTGAAGAAGGAGGCGAGAAAAGGGAGGGGAGGCGGAGAGAAGCTAAGAGAAAAGGAGAGAAAAGGAGAGGAGAGAAACCAGCAATCCGTTAGATTCGATGGAATTTTAACCGAGTAAAAAGCTAAAAATTTTAGATTAAGCTAAATAATTAGATTCAACAACCCATAATTGACTATTTGAAGTCATAAAATTAGATTTAATAGCATATGGTTGTTGTTTTGTTGGGATTAAAACGTGTATGTCTAAATTGTTTTTATAGAGAATCCGTTAGAATTTTGACCGTGTAAAAAGTTGAAAATTTGAGATTAATTTGTATAATTTGGCTCAAAAACCCATAATTAACCATTTGAACTCATAAAATTTGATTTAATAACATTTGGTTATAGTTTTGTTGGGATTAAAATGTGCTTGTCTAAATGGGCCTTATAGAGAATCAGTTGGAATTTTAAAAGAGTAAAAAGCTGAAAATTTGAGATTAAGCTATATAATTAGGTTCAACAACCCATAATTAACTATTTGAACTCATAAAATTTGATTTAATATCATTTGGATCTCGTTTTGTTGGGATTAAAACGAGCATATCTAAATGGGACTTACAGAGTATCCTTTGGAATTTTGATAGACTAAAAGGCTAAAAATTTTAGGTTAGGCTATATAATTTGGTTCAACAACCCATAGTTAACTATTTGAACTTATGAAATTTGATTTAATAAATTTTGCAAATGTTTTGTTGGGATTAAAACGTGCATATTTAATTAGGCTTTATGGAGAATACATTAGAATTTTAACCGAGTAAAATGCTGAAATTTTGAGATTAAGCTAAATAATTAGGTTCAACAACCCATAATTAACTATTTGAACTCATAAAATTTGATTTAATAACATTTGATTGTTGTTATGTTGGGATTAAAGTGTACATGTCTAAATTAGCCATATAGAGAATCCATTTGAATTTTGACAGAGTAAAAATCTAAATATTTGTGATTAAGCTAAATAATTAGGTTCAACAACCCATAATTAACTATTTGAACTCATAAAATTTGAATTAATAACATTTCATTATCGTTTGGTTGGGATTAAAACGTGCATGCCTAAATGAGCCTTATAGAGAATTCGTTGGAATTTTGACTCAGTAAAAAGCTAAAAAGTTTATATTAGGCTATATAATTTGGTTCAACAGCCCATAAATAACTATTTGAACTCATAAAATTTGATTTAATAACGTTTGGTTATCATTTTTTTAGGATTAAAATGTGCATGTCTAAATAGGCTTTATAGAGAATCCGTTGGAATTTTAACCGTGGAAAAATCTGAAAATTTGAGATTAAGCTATATAATTAGGTTCTATAGCCCATAATTAACTATTTGAACTCATAAATTTTGATTTAATAACCTTTGGTTATCGTTTTATTGGATTAAAGCGTGCATGTCTAAATGGGTCTTATAGAGAATCCGTTGGAATTTTTTGAAGGAAAAGGGCCTCATTAAAAAAACCTATAGCCAAAGACCTCGAGAGGTGATAAGGCCCCTATGGGGGAAAAGAGTACCCAAGATATTATTGAGAAGAGGAAAACCTCTCCGAGTTTATAGAAGCCCGAATGAAATCGGGAAAGAAACAATCAAAAGAGGAAGATGCAAAAGAATGTAAAGCCCTATTAGCCAAAATATGAGCAACAACGTTTTCAGCTCTAGGCACATAACAAATCTTACAATCAGGCAAAGTACCAAGAGTGGAGCGGATGCGAGTGATCAAGTGCTGCACTGTGGAAAGATCTTGGTAAAGAGCGTTGTTAACTTTGTTAACAATGAAAGCAGAATCTGTTTTAATAATCACATTAGTCCATCCATTGGCAACAACAAAACGTAATCCTTCCAAAATAGCGAGAGCCTCAGCAGAAGCAGGATCCAGACAAATAAGAGGCATACAACATCCACCGAGCACGGAGCCAAAGGAATCTCAAGCAATGACGCCTGTAGCAGCCCCCTCAAGATAGGGTCAAAAGCCCCATCCGTGTTAATTTTGACGAAACCTAGAGCCGGCTTCATCCATCTAGCTTGAGCAAGAGTGGGCTTAGCTAGCCGAGAATGCTAGCGGGATGCATCATTAATTGATGTATAATCAACGAAAAATTTCTGCGCATTGGCAACAGTTAGCCAAACTGATTGGAGGTGATTATTATGAACAAAATTATTACGGCGGTTCCATAAATTCCATAGAACCGTTATAAGAAGCGAGAATTGGTGCAAGGAAAGAAACCCAGTAACATCAGAAAGCCACTGATGGGGGAGAGATAAGCATTGGACAAAATTCGAGAGGGGAGTCTTGCCAAAAGGAGCGCCTCCTTAGCACTAGGACAATCCCTCATAGCATGAAGGGAAGATTCAATAGCCGTGGCACAAACAGGGCAGGTCCCTGGGCCAAGATTGGCTTGAAGAATTTTCTAACCAGAGGGTAGTGCATCATGACATAACCGCCAACCAAAGGAACGAACTTTGGGTAGTGTAGGCAATTTAGATAAAATTTTCCAAAGTTTTGGGTAGTGTAGGCAATCCGTTAGAATTTTAACCGAGAATAATGTTGAAAATTTGAGATTAAATTAAATAATTAGGTTCAACAGACCATAAGTAACTATTTGAACTCACAAATTTTGATTTACAAACATTTAGTTCTCATTTTATTGGGATTAAAACGTGCATGTCTAAATGGGACTTATAGAGTATCTGCTGGAATTTTGACAAAGTAAAAGGCTAAAAATTTAAAATTACACTGTATAATCTGGTTTAACAACACATAAATAACAATTTAATAACGTTTGGTTATTGTTTTGTTGGTATTAGAACTTCGATGGTTAAAAGGCTTTATAAAGAATTCGTTGAAATTTTAACCGAGCAAGAAGCAAAAAATTTGAGATTAAGCTAAATAATTAGGTTCAACAGCTCATAATTATCTTTTTGAACTCATAAAATTTGACTTAATAATATTTGATTGTTGTTATGTTGGGATTAAAGCGTGCATGTCTAAATTGGCCATATAGAGAATTCATTTGAATTTTGACCGAGTAAAAAACTAAAAATTTATGATTAAGCTAAATTATTAGGTTCAGTAGCCCATAATTAAATATTTGAACTCATGAAATTTGAATTAATAACATTTCGTTATCATTTTGTTGGGATTAAAATTCGCATGCCTAAATGGGATTTATAGAGAATCCGTTAGAATTTTGACCGACTAAAAAACTAAAAATTTTATATTAAGCTATATAATTTGGTTCAAGAGCCCATGATTAACTATTTGAAATCATAAAATTTGATTTAATAGCATTTGGTTGTCATTTTGTTGGGATTAAAACATGCATGTCTAAATAGGCTTTATAGAGAATCCGTTGGAATTTTAACCGAGGAAAAACTTGAAAATTTGAGATTAAGCCATATAATTAGGTTCAACAACCCATAATTAACTATTTGAACTCATAAATTTTGAATTAATAACTTTTGATTATCGTTTTGTTGGGATTAAAACGTGCATGTCTAAATGGGCCTTATAGAGAATCCGTTGGAATTTTAACCTAGTATAAAGTTGAAAATTTGAGATTAAGTTAAATAATTAGGTTCAATAGACCATGATTAACTATTTAAACTCATAAAATTTGATTTAAAAACATTTGCTTCTTCTTTTATTAGGATTAAAACGTACATGTCTAAATGAGACTTATAGAGTATCTGCTGGAATTTTGACAAAGTAAAAGGCAACAAATTTAAGATTACGCTGTATAATCTGGTTCAATAGCACATAACTAACTATTTAATAAAGTTTGGTTATCGTTTTGCTGGTATTAAAACTTTGATGCTTAAATAGGCTTTATAAGGAATTCGTTGAAATTTTAAACGAGCAAAAAGCAGAAAATTTAAGATTAAGCTAAATAATTAGGTTTAACAGCCCATAATTATCTTTTTGAACTCATAAAATTTGATTTAATAATATTTGGTTATCGTTTTGTTGGGATTAAAACTTCCATGTCCAAATTGGACATATAAAGAATCCGTAGGAATTTTGACCGAGTAAAAGGTTAAAAATTTGATATTAGGCTGTATAATTTGGTTCAACAACTCATAATTAATTATTTGAACTCATAAATTTAGATTTAATTATATTTGGTTATCCTTTTGTTGGGATTGAAACGTGCATGTCTAAATGGTCCTTATAGAGAATCTATTGGAATTTTGACTAAAAAGCTAAAAATTTGAGATTAAGCTGTATAATTAGGTTCAACAGTCCATAATTAACATTTGAATTAATAAAATTATACAGTTTAATCTCAAATTTTAAGCTTTTTACTCAGTTAAAATCCAAACAGATTCTCTATAATCCCATTTAGACATTCAGGTTTTAATACCAATAAAAAACGAAAAAAAATGTTATTAAATTAAATTGTATGAGTTGAAATAGTTAATAACGGGCTTTTGAACATAATTATACAGTTTAATCTCAATTTTCAGCTTTTTATTCTATTAAAATTCAAACAGATTCTCTATAAAACAAAACAAAACAAAACGACATGCACGTGTTAATCCAAACAAAACAAAACCAAATGTTATTAAATCAAATTTTATGATTTTAAATAGTTAATTATGGGTTGTTGATTCTAATTATACAACTTAATCTCAAATTTTCAACTTTTTACTCGGATAAAATTCTAACGAATTCTATATAAAGCCCATTTAGAAATGCACGATTTAATCTCAACAAAACGACATCCTAATGTTATTAAACTAAATTTTATGAGTTCAAATAGTTAATTACGGATGGTTAAACCTATTTAGATAGCTTAATATCAAATTTTCAGCTTTTCACTTGGTTAAAATTCAAACCGGTTCTCTATACAGCCAATTTGGACATGCACGTCTTAATCCCAACAAAACGACAACCTAATTTTATTAAATCAAATTTTATGAGTCTAAATAGTTAATTATGAGCTTTTCAACTTAATAATACATCTTAATCTCAAATTTTCAAGTTTTCACTCGATTAAAATTCGAACATGTTCTCTATAAAGCCTATTTAGACACACATTTTAATCCCAATAAAATGATAACAAAATATTATTAAATCCAATTTTATGAGTTCAAAAAGTTAATTATAAGCTTTTGAAAAAAATATATAGCTTAACCTCAAATTTAAGCTTTTTACTTTGTTAAAATTCGAACAGATTCTCTATAAAGTCCATTTAGACATGCACGTTTTAATCTTAATAAAATGAAAAAATATTATTAAATGAAATTTTATGAGTTGAAATAGTTAATAACAAGCTTTTAAACATAATTATACATCTTAATCTAAATTTTTTAGCTTTTTTCTCGGTTAAAATTCAAACGGACTCACAATAAGGCCGATTTAGACATGCACGTTTTAATCCCAACAAAACAAAATCATATACATTTAAATCAAATTTTAAGAGTTCAAATAGTTAAATATGGTTTGTTGAATCTAATTATATAACTTAATCTCAAATTTTCAACTTCTTACTCATTCAAAATTCCATCAAATTCTTTATAAAGCCAATTTCGACATGCACATTTTAATCGCAACAAAACGAAAACCTAATTTTATTAAAACTTTATGAGTTCAAATAGTTAATTATGAACTATTGAACCTATTTATACAGCTTAATCTCAAATTTTCAACTTTTTACTCGGTTAAAATTCGAACGGATTCTCTTTAAAGACTATTTGGACATTCATATTTTAATCCCAACAAAACGATATCTAAATATTATTAAATGAAATTTTATGAGTTCAAAAGTTAATTATTTGGTTTTGAGCAAAATTACACAACTTAATCTCAAATTTTAAGCTTTTTACTCGGTTAAAATTCGAACAGATTCTCTATAAAGCACATTTAGACTTGCACGTTTTCATCCTATTAAAACGAAAAATAAATGTTATTAAATCAAATTTTATGAGTTGAAATATTTAATAACGGGCATTTGAACATAATTATACAACTTAATCATAATTTTTTAGTTTTTTTCTTGGATAAAATTCAAACAGATTCTCTATAAAGCCAATTTAGACATTCACATTTTAATCCCAACAAAACAAAACCAAAGGTTATTAAATAAAACTTTAAGAGTTGAAATAGTTAATTATCGATTGTTGAATCTAATTATTCAACTTAATCTCAAATTCCCAATTTTTTACATGGTTAAAATTCGAACGGATTCTCTATAAAGCCCATTTAGAAATTCACGATTTAATCCAACAAAACGAAAATTTAATGTTATTAAATCAAATTTTATGAGTTCAAATAGTTAATTATGGACGATTGAACCTGTTTATATAGCTTCATCTCAAGTTTTCATCTTTTTACCTAGTTAAAATTCGAACGGATTCTCTTTACATCCTATTTGAACAGTCACATTTTAATCCCAACAAAATGATATCCAAATATTATAAAATCAAATTTTATGAGTTTAAAAAGTTAATTATGTGGTTTTGAGCAAAATTATACAACTTAATCTCAAATTTTAAGGTTTTACTCTGTTAAAATTCAAACTGATTCTCTCTATAGACAATTTATACATGGACATTTTAATTGCAGCAAAACGACAACCTAATTTTATTAAATCAAATTTTATACAACTTAATCTCAAATTTCAGCTTTTACTTGGCTAAAATTCGTATGTATTCTCTATAAACCCATTTGGATATTCACATTTAATCCCAAAAAACGACAAGCAAATATTATTAAATCAAATTTTAGGAGTTCAAAATTTTAATTTTAGGCTTTTCAACAAAATTAAATAGCTTAATCTCAAATTTTAAGCTTTTTACTCGATTAAAATTCGAACGGATTCTCTATAAGGCCCATTTAGACATGCACGTTTTAATCTCACTAAAATGAAAAATAAATGTTATTAAATCAATTTTTATGAGTTTAAATAGTTAATAACGAGATTTTGAAAATAGTTATACAGCTTAATCTCAATTTTTTAGCTTTTTAATCGGTTAAAATTCCAACAAATTCTCTATAAAGTCGATTTAGATATACACGTTTTAAACAAAACGAAACCAAATGTTATTAAATCAAATTTTATAACAGATTTTCAGCTTTTTACTCGGTTAAAATTAAACGAATTCTCTATAAAGCTCATTTAGAAATGCACGATTTAATCCTAACAAAACGACAACCTATTGTTATTAAATCAAATTTTATGAGTTCAAATAGTTGATACTGACTGTTGAACCTATTCATATATCTTATTCTCAAATTTTCAACCTTTTACTCTGTTCAAATTCGAATGGATTCTCTATAAAACCCATTTAGACATGTACGTTTTAATCACAAAAAAACGATAACTTAATGTTATTAAATAATATTTTATGCGTTCAAATAGTTAATTATAGATGCTGAACATATTTATACAAATTAATATAAAATTTTCAACTTTTTACTCGGTTAATTTTTGAACGGGTTCTCTATAAAGCCCATTTAGACATGTACGTTTTAATCCTAAAAATGACAAAAAAATGTTATAAAATCAAATTTTATGAGTTTAAATAGTTAATAATGGGTTTTTGAACGAAATTATACAGCTTAATCTCAAATTTTTTGCTTTTTGCTCGGTTAAAATTTGAACGGTTTCACTATAAAACTGATTTTGACATGTACGTTTTAATCCAAAAATATCGACAACCAAAAGTTATTAAATCAAATTTTATGTATTCAAATAGTTTATTGTGGGGTGTTCAACCTAATTAGACAACTTAATCTCAAATTTTCAGCTTTTTATTCGGTTAAAATTTGAACGGATTCTCTATAAAGCCCGTATGGACATTCACATTTTAATCCCAGAAAAACGACAACCAAATATTATTAAATTCAATTTTATGAGTTCAAAAATTTAATTATAGGCTTTTGAACAAGATTATAAAGTTTAATCTCAAATTTTAAGCTTTTTACTCGATTAAATTTCGAACGTATTCTCTATAAAGCACATTTAGACATGCGCGTTTTAATCCCAAAAAATGACTAACAAATTTTATTAAATCATATTTTATGAGTTCAAATAGTTAGTAACTGGCTTTTGAACAAAGTTATATAGCTTAATCTCAAAATTTTAGCTTTTTACTTGGTTAAAATTAGAACGATTACTGTATAAAGCACATTTAGAAATGCATGATTTAATCCCAACAAAATGACAACCTATTGTTATTAAATCAAATTTTATGAGTTCAAATAGTTAATAATGGATTGTTGAACCTATTCGTGTAGCTTATTCTCAAATTTTTATCTTTTTGCTCGGTTAAAATTCGAACGATTCTCTACAAAGTTGATTTAGACATGCACGTTTTAATCCCAACAAAATAATAACCAAGTGTTATTAATCAAATCTTATGGACCCCAATAGATAATTATGGGCTTTTGAATAAAATTATACAGCTTAATCTCAAATTTTTAGCTTTTTATACGGTTAAAATTCGAACGGATTCTCTATATAGTCAATTTAGCACTACCACGCACGATCACCATTGACATGACCTCAAAGTCACCATTGACATGACTCGAAGTCACCACTGACATGACACGAAGTCACCATTATAGCACTACCACGCACGATCGGACATATAGTCACTCTTGTTACGTGTAGGCGGCTCTACCACGCATGATTAGACACAAAGTCACCCTTGTTACGTGTAGGCAATTTTCTGTATTCTCAACTTTGTTTATAGTGCACTTAAGACAATCCTAATGACATGTCATTCGTATTCGAATCTAAAGTTAGTGTCATTAAGCCAATATCATAATCAAGTGTGCATGACAACTTGCTGCTCATAATGCATGCATAATATGTTCAACAAATAAACCACAAGCCATGCCCAAAGGCACCATCATATATAAGGCAATTAACCATATTATATTCCAAGTCATTTCTCATAATTTTCCATAATCATGGATGTTAAATAAGCTATGCATTTCAGCAAGTATTTCTCATGTATGCACCAATTCAAATCATGCTCATGCATTTCCAAGAATCTCATTGCATTACCAACATAATGCCTTTATTGAATGTAGCCGAAACTCATGTTGATTTACCAAAAAGATTTACTTTACTTACTCTTGAACTATGGAAGGTTTTCACACTCTTTCATAGTCCCCAAAACAGAACCGTACCAAACGCGATTCGCTTTAAGTCCGAAAATACTCACCAACAAACGAAACGAGCTTTTGCTAATATCCCTGTAACATTCGAAAAATCGAATAGGGGAAACCCTAATTTTATAATTTTCCAAACCTGATTTATGCCCTAATTTGAATCAATTGGGGATTCTATTAGGGGTATTTTCGGTTTTTATTCGATTTGTAAACCTAGTAAAACTAAAACTATCTTTGGTTATATCTAAACTTTTTCTCTTTCTCTGCCGTTCTTCCCATCTCTTTCTTCTCCTTCGGTTTACCTTTACTTCAGTCGGCGTTTTGCAATCCTTATTCTTTCGGAGTTGCGTCACCTTCGCCGGAAACCGTATCTGCCCGGGGTTTCGTTCGATAGTGGTTGTGTTATGAGTTTTGGATAGGTGAGGATCTAAGTTTATTCCTTTTGAGTATTTTGTGTTTGGGGTTTTGTAAGGACGACGATTTTGGGTTCTTTTGGTTGTTGTGGTTTTAGTGGGTGTTGTTGAGTTGAGGGTCGTTTAGGGTTGTCGCCGGCGGTGGGTTTGGTCGTCGGTGGCCGTATGGCCATGTGGGTGTGGTTAAGAGATGTTAGGTTTTAGTTTTTCGTTAATAGTTTGGTGGCGGTTCGATTAGGTGTTGACAGTCTTCATGATAGCGTCGAAATAGTGGTGGTCATCGGAGCTCTTGGTTGCCGTCGGTTCGGCCACCGGCAGTGGGTCGTGAGTGTTGCGGCTGGTGGGGCTAAAGGGGTAGGTTTTAGTGGCTAATCGGTGGTTGATGTGGGGTGTTGGTCTTGAACCAAACCGGTTGTAGTGAACCGGACCGAACGAGTTACCTTTGGACCAAACCCAACCATGTGAACCAGCCTATACCCATACTCATACCTGACCCGGTTGACCTTCAGACCAGTGACGTCACTGGTGACGTCAGCAATGACATCATCGATAATGTCAGCAAGTTGATCGTTGACCGTTGACCAGAGTTGACTTTTTTTCGAAAGACCCTATCCTGACATTTTTCGACGTTCTGAGTCCATTTTTGCAGTCCGTTTTATCAAATTCAGACCCGAAAGCCCTATTTTGACCCTATATATGTGTTACTTGGGTAAGTGAACTTGAATGAGTTTTTTATTTGAATTTTATGGTGTTTTTCAGACCACGTGGACTATGAAGAGAATGTGTTACCTCCTCCACCTCCGCCTCGTGTTCAATCGACTCCTACGAGCGCCGCTCATGATTCGCATATGTGACCTTTCCTAGTTTTTTTTAGGTGGCATAGTAATATTTTGGAATAAGTTTAATTAATAAAATTTTATTGTAGACTCTGACTCAGCTCGAGCAGGACCTAGTTCGGACCGTGGTAAACGTCCGTACCAGCAGTAGTATTTGTGTTGTTGAGAGGTGTGTTCTCTTCTTGTGCTAGATGGTTTACTGTGATTGATTATTTACTGTGAAACTGAACTCTTGTGATATTCTGTGATATTGAGATCAGATTATGTGGTTGGTGTGCTTCATATTTTATATCATTAGTTGTGTTGAGACATTGGGTATTTTTGCATTCATTGCGTAACATATGCATGGGGTGGATTGTGCGGAGGAAGATGGTTTTTATCACACTGTGTTTTAGAGAAATAAGGGGTGAGGAGTTCTGGGGAACTACCTCCACTGTGATCGGATGGCTTTGCTACCACTGTGTTAGGCGTTCGGAGTATGGGATTGCATTCTCTGTGACATTTTATTCATTGTTCATTGAGACATTATTGTGGTTACTTTCCTTGTTATATTTAAATGAACTGAATGCACTTGTGACTTGAGATAGCACTATAGGGACACATTGGGCTTTATAGCTCACTTTGTTTATTTAATATTTTAGATACTCGGCCCTAGTAGTTGGTACCCGAAGATCTCAATCAGAAGCTATTCTCAATTATTATTTTCAGTATGTTGATTATAAAGATTTTACTTTAATGTTTTGGGATTATTAGGGATTGAGATGTTTTAAGTTTTTTTTTTGATTCATGAGATGTTTTAAGTTACATGCATTAAATGAGGTATTTGGTTTATTGACATTTTTTTATTAGATATTCAAATATAATAACATTTTTCAAAATCTTTATTATTATATATTGCTGTTGCATTAAGTATTTATTTCTTTTTGAAAAATGTTTCTTTTGCTTTACTTATCGAACAAGTTATATAATATAATTACTAAACCTACCGTACGCTTCAAGATTAAATTTAAGGGGTTACAATCCCGATGATCGCGCCAACGAACCAGCACACAAGCACCTTCTTGTACCTCTTCTACAACATTAAAAATAGAGCATTCTCACATCATAACATGCTCAAACCAACAGCCATATCTGATCACTATAAAACTACCGAAAACTTAGCCAAAAAGACCGTAAACTAAGCTGAAACGCATCCGAACAACATCAGCCCAAAACCTAATGAATCTAACACCGAATCCACTTCAATTATGAACCAAAAACACATCCAAACCATCCTTATATCTCCAGCAATATTAAAGCACCTAAAACAGCCCTTAAAGCAACCGAAAAACACCTTAAAACAACACCAATTGCATTATTCCGGGATTAAATTAATATTTATCAAATGAAGACTCAATTAATCATTTAATTAACATAAAAACCTAATTGAATCCATCTAATTTCAGCATTGAATGAGATCCAAAAAGATTTCACAAAAACATTAACAAAATCACTAGATCTAACATTGAAAACATAGTATTAAGTTTTATTCAAAGATTAACAAGTTAATACTTGGGAATTTCAATAAAGAACCTTAGAAAAGAGTTAAAAAATCCAGAAAATTACCTTTGAGATCTATTCACCAAAAATATGCAATTTCCTCTTCTTGATTCCTTGCAATTTGATGTTGATTTGATAAAATTGATGGTTAGGTTTTGTAAGGAATAGAAAGATAATTAAAATGATGTATTCTTTGTGGAAAAACATACAAAAATCAGCAAGGAATTGAAGAAAAGAGATGAGAGAAAATGGAGAGAAAATGAGAGAAAAAGATGAAAGAAAAAAAGTAGTTTTGAGAGAAAATGATTTATCATCTTTAATTAAAGTAATTAAAAAGTATTTTGGTTAATAAATCATTAATAAAAATTAAAATGGGTTTATGTCCCCCTAAGGATTCTAAGTTTAGCTTGCTTTTCAATTTAGTCACTAAAATCAAAATTTTCGAAAATCACAAAATAAGTCCTCCTATTTTTCCAAAAATTACAAATTGGTCACTTATGCATAATTAAGCATAATTAAAAATCAATATAAAGTCCAAATTACTTTCTTTTAATTTTGAAACATATTCTTAATTTTTTTAAACCATATTCCAAAATTATTATTTTTCTTAATTAAAATATTCTTATTTTATTTTTCCCCGGAATAATGAACCGGAGATCCCGATTCGACCCAAATCGAATTCTCCTAAGTAAAGCATAAACTAATAACCCCAAAAACGGGATGTTACAGAACCTGTTTATTCAGCTTAATCTCAAATTTTAAAATTTTTACCAGGTTAAAATTCGAGGGATTCTCTATAAAGTTGATTATACAACTTAATCAAATTATATGAGTTCAAATATTTAAGAAGGGTTGTTGAATCTAATTATACAACTTAATCTTAAATATTCATTTTTTTACTCGGTTAAAATTCGAACAGATTCTCTATAAAGCCCATTTAGAAATGCATAATTTAATCCCAACAAAACGACAACCCAATATTATTAAATATAATTATATGAACTCAAAATAGTTAATTATGGATGGTTGAACCTATTTATACAACTTAATCTCAAATTTTCAGCTTTTTACTCGGTTAAATTTCGAACAGGTTCACAATAAAGCCCATTTAGACATGCTTGTTTTAATTCCAAAAAACGATAAACAATTTTTGTTAAATTAAATTTTATAAGTTCAAATAGTAAATAACGAGCTTTTGAACAAAATTAGACTGCTTTATCTCATTTTTTTAGATTTTTACTCGTTTAAAATTCGAATGGTTTCTCTATAAAGCCGATTTAGTCATGCACATTTAAATGCCAACAAATCGATAACTAAATGTTATTAAATCAAATTATATGAGCTCAAATACTTAATTATGGGTTGGTCAACCTAATTAAATAGCTTAATCACAATTTTTTCACTTTTTACTAGGTTAAAATTCGAATGGATTCTCTTTAAAGCCCATTAGGACATTCACATTTTAATCCCAACAAAACGACAATCAAATATTATTAAATCAAAATTTATGAGTTCAAAAAGTTAATTGTTGGCTTCTGAATAAAATTATACAGCTTCATCTCAAATTTTCAGCGTTTTAAACGGTTAAAATTCAAACGGATTCTACCTATTTGGAAATGTATGATTTAATCCCAACAAAACAAAAACCTAATGTTATTAAATAAAATTTTATGAGTTCAAATAGATAATTATGGACTATTGAACCTATTTATACAACTTAATCTCAAATTTTTAGCTTTTTACTCGGTTAAAATTTGAACAGGTTCTCTAGAAACCCCGTTTAGAAATGCATGATTTAATCCTAGCAAAACGACAATCCAATTTATTAAATAAAATTTTATGAGTTCAAATAGTTAATTATGGACGATTAAACTTATTTATACAGCTTAATCTTAATTTTTTTAGCTTTTTACTCTGTTAAAATTCGAGCAGGTTCTCTAGACAACCAATTTAGAAATGCACGTTCTAATCACAACAAAATGAAAACTTAATTTTATTAAATCAAGTTTTATGAGTTCAAATAGATAATTATGGACTGTTGAACCTTTTTATACAACTTAATCTCAAATTTTCATATTTTTACTCAGTTAAAATTCGAACGAAATATCTATAAACCCCATTTAGAAATGCATGATTTAATCCAAAAAAATGACAATTCAATTTATTAAATAAAATTTTATGAGTTCAAATAGTTAATTATGGACGATTAAACCTATTTATACAACTTAATCTTAATTTTTCAGCTTTTTACTCGGTTAAAATTCGAACGGGTTCTCTAGACAGATAATTTAGAAATGCACGTTCTAATCCCAACAAAACGAAAACCTAATTTTATTAAATCAAGTTTTATGAGTTCAATTTGTTAATTATGGACGGTTGCACCTATTTATACAGCTTTATCCCAAATTTTCAGGTTTATACTCAGTTAAAATTAGAACGGATTCTCTATACGACCAATTTAGACATGCACATTTTAATCCAACAAAATGATAACCTGATTTTATTAAATAAAATTTTATAAGTTCAAATAGTTAATTATGGACTATTAAACCTATTTATGCTTCTGAATCTCAAATTTTCAGCTTTTTACTCGTTTAGAATTCGAAAGGATTCTCTATAAAGCCCATTTAGAAATGTACGATTTACTCCGAACAAAACGACAACCTAATGTTATTAGATCAAATTTTATGGGGTTAAATAGTTAATTATTGAGCGTTGAGCATATTTATACAGCTTAATCTCAAATTTTCAGCGTTTTACTAGGTTAAAATTTAACGGATTCTATATAAAGCCGATTTAGACATGCACGTTTTAACCCCAACAAAATGACTACCAAATGTTATTAAGTAAATTTTTATAAGTTCAAATAGTTAATTAAGGGTTTTTGAATCTTATTATACAACTTAATCTTAAATTTTCAGTTTTTTACTCGGTTAAAATTCGAACGGATTCTTTATAAAGACCATTTAGAAATGCATGATTTAATCCCAACGAAACGACAATCCAATGTTATTAAATCAAATTTTATGAGTTCAAATAGTTAATTATGGATGATTGAACCTATTTATATAGGTTAATCTTAATTTTTCATCTTTTTACTCCGTTAAAATTAGAACGGGTTCTCTAGACAATCAATTAAGACATGCACGTTTTAATCCCAACAAAACTAAATCCTTGTAATATCCAAATTTTGGGGTTAGTAGTTTGAGCTTTAGTTAGAAGAATTCGATTTGGGTCAAAACGGGTTCTCCGGTTCATTATTCCGGGGAAATATAAAATAAGAATATTTTTAATTCAAAAAATAATAATTTTAGAATATGGTTTAAAAATATTAAAAAGATGTTTTGAAATTAAAAGAATGTAATTTGAACTTTAAATTGATTTTTAATTATGCTTAATTATGCATAAGTGACTAATTTGTAATTTTTGGAAAAATAATGGAGGATTTAATTGTAATTTTCGGAAATTGTAATTTTTAGTGACTAAATTGGAAAGCAAGCTATACTTAGAATCCTTAGAGGGCCATAAACCCAAGTTAATCTTTAATAATGCTTTATTCACTAAAATACTTTTTAATTAGTTTAATTAAAGATGATAATTATTTTCTCAATTAACGACTTTTTTTCTCTCATCTTTTTCTCTCCATTTTCCTTCATCTCTTTTCTTCAATTCCTTGCTGATTTTTGCATATTTTTCCACAAAGATTACTTCATTTTAATCATCTTTCCATTCTTTACAAAACCTAACCATCAATTCTATCAAATCAACACCAATTTGCAAGGAATCAAGAAGAAAAAACTTTGTCTTTTTGGTGGATAGATCTCAAAGGTAATTTGGTGGATTTTAACTCTTTTTCTAAGGTTCTTTATTGAAATTCCCAAGTATTAGCTTGCTAATCTTTGAATAAAACTTAATTTTATGTTTTCAATGATTTTGTGAATGTTTTTGTGAAATCTTTTTAGATCTCATTCAATACTGAAATTAGATGGATTTAATTATGTTATTATATCAATTAAATGTTTAATTGAGTTTTCAATTGATGGCACATTAATTTAATCCCGGGATAATGCAATCGGTGTTGTTTTATGGTGTTTTTCGGTTGTTTTAGGGGCTGTTTTAGATGTTTTAATGTTGCTGGAGGTATAAGGATGGTTTAGAAGTGTTTTTGGTTCATAATTGAAGTGGATTAGATGTAAGAATCACTAGGTTTTGGGCTGATGTTGTTCGGATGCCTTCTGGCTTAGTTTTTGGTCTTTCTGGCTAAGTTTTTGGTAGTTTTGTGGTGGTTTGATGTGGCTGCTGGTTTGATCAGGTTATGATGTGAATATGCTCTGTTTTTAATGTTTTAGAAGAGGTACAAGAAGGTGTTTGAATGCTGGTGCGTTGGCGTGGTCATCGAGATATCGGCGAAAGCTCGTTTCGCTGGTCGGTGAGTGTTTTCGGACTTAAAGCGAATCGCATTGGTTCGGTTCTGTTTTGAGGATTATGGAATAGTGTGAAAACTTTCCATAGTTCAAGAGTAAGTGTTTTAAGTAATGTTGATGCATTACCTCAAGTTTCGGCTATTTTAGTAATGGCATATATGTGAACAATATTTCAATAAGATTTTGAAATAGCATATCTTTGATTTTGAAATGATGCATGCATATGTTAATTGCTGGAAATGCAAGGTTATAAAGACATCCATGGATTATGGAAGCATGAAAATGAATTAGAATGATATGTGGTTATTTGCCCTACAATTAATGGTGCCATTGGGCATGACTTTTAGTTCATTTGTTGAACACATCATGGATGCATTATGAGCTTAAAATGAATTGGAGTAATATGTGGTTATTGCCTTATATTTGAAATGTCGTTGAGCATGATTTATAGTTTACATGATGAATATTATATGAATGCATTATGAGCAGCAAGTTAACATGCATGACTAATATTGATATTGGCTTAGTGACACTAACTTTAGATTCGAATACAAATGACATGTCATTAGGATTGAGAGCACTATAAAATAAAGAGAATAATGATGATGCCTACACATAAACAAGGGTGACTTTGTGTCCGACCATGCGTGTAGAGCTTGCCTATATGAAAACAAGGGTGACTTTGTATCCGACCGTGCATATAGTTGACCCATACGTAAACAAGGGTGACTCTATGTCCGACCGTGCGTAGTGGGGGTAACATGTATACAAGGGTGACTAAGTGTCCGACCGATACATGTTGAGACCAAGAGTCTCCAGTTATGAGAAAAAGGATCCGTGTATTTGGTGAACTAAGAGTTCACATTAGGTGATCACTAGCAGGACAATATGCATGCATGAAGCGAAATGGTATTCTTGTGCATGACATATGAAATGATTTGACAATGTTGATGAGCATGATTTGGTTTTACTTATTCAATTTAAGCACAAAGGATGCAAACATGACATAAAAAAATGATTTTTGTTTTATGCATTGATGACCTTATGTAGAGCTTCCTCACTAAGCATGCTTGCTTAAGCTCTCTTTTCATCCTTGTAGAAAAATAAAGGCACTCAGGACTACATTCGGAGCAAGGAAACCAAGGGGAAAGTTTACTTCAAATTCGGTATGTTTTGACAAATAAGTTGGGGCTTGGCAATGTGTAAAACCAACCTATGTGAGGAGTGTGAACTTGACTTAGGTTTATATTGAAATAAGACTATGTTGCTTGATTGTTAAATTATGAACTATGGTGATGTTTGGATTGTTGAAGAATATACTTGCATGGTCGTTATGTTTTTAATCATGTTCTAGGTAGCATGCTTATAGTTTGCTTGATGTTCTGGACATTGATAATCATGTGTTATATGTTGCTATTTATGCTTAGGATTAATGCATATAGTTAATAGGGATTGACGATTTTGTTTGAGCCGATGATGTTCACTTAGTGTGATGGAATATTTAGGTTCCAGACCTAAAGTTTCAAAACCTTAGGGAAGGTTTCAAAACCTTTGCCAAACAGTTTCGAAACCTTCAGGAAGGTTTCGAAACATTGCAGGCAATTTCAATTTTGGAAAGTTATTGGACGCGAAAAGTTTCGAAACCTTTAGGGAAATTTCGAAACCTTTTACAAAAAGTTTTGAAACCTTTATGAAAGGTTTCAAAACCTTTGGCTTCTAAGAATTGATAGTTGCTAGAAATTATATTTTAGTCCTGAATATCTTTCTTTGTTTAATTAGGGTATCTACAGATGTTATTTTGAGCTGAAATTTCACATGGATGCATAAAGTTGATTTAATTTGAAGATGGATAACTCAATTTGGAATAAGTCCTTATAGTTTGAAAGATTTACATTTTTATCCCTAAATTAGTGATACATACAATTGTTGAAGTTAGAATGCTCCGTTTGAGTTGAAATTTTTCGTGAGGGATACTCATATGTTTAATTGAACTTTGATTTAAAGAATTTCTACTTTGTTATTAGAATTTATAAGTTTTATGTTTTAGTCCTTAATTTACTTAAGTGTTTAATCGGATGTTTGTTTATGATCGGATTGCTTCCGTTAATGCCTTGTATGAGAACTTGACATATAGGAATACAATTATGCATCTAGAAGAAAAAAATATAAAGGTTTTAGGGTTGTTTATCGAATCGGACCTTCGCAGGTTTGGTTTGATATTCTCCGTGTAACCCATTAGTGTCGGTTCCGTCTAGGCCGGGCTAAAGGGGTTACATTTGGTGGTATCAGAGCCAGTTTTGTAAATTGTGTAATTGATTGGTTAAAGCATGTGTAGGATTGCTAAGTTGTATGTTTAAATGTGCTATTGGTCATGATATGTGTGATTGAGCATGATATGTTGTTGGTGTGTGAAAATCTATTCATGATGATTGTACTTTGAGTAATGATAGTTAAACTGGGTTATCGGTTACACATTGCCAATGCCAATATATTTTCAGTTGCTCTATAGTTTTTCCCTTCGATCTTGCCCGAATGTAAGTCTAATTTGTATTGATACTATATGTTTTAAATTGCATGTTTAAAGTCTTTGGAATGTACTTCTGAGACATGAGTCATGAGCTAGTGTTAGTATGAACATTGATGGTCAAGATTGGGATGAAACAACTGCTAGGGAAGAGTAATTTCTTCCTCCTCCGTCGTGGGTGTGCCTCCGGTTATGTAAGGAGGTCAGTTTAGGGATGTTGCACTGTTCTTTCGGGCTGTGCCGGGTGCATTTTGGACTGTTGAAGCTAGTGCAGCAGTTGCTAATCTAACTAGGGAGTAGTTAACAAGTTGGTAGTTGAAGTTGCTGGAATTGAGGATGTTATTTGTGAGTGTGAACAATAATCATGCATAGGGTAAGAGCATATATATGTATATATCTATAGATAATGTAGGACATGCATGCTTTCTTGAGCAAGACATTAGAAATTGCATTTACATGCACATGCACATGCATAGGTATTTATGAGGGCATATAGGAAATCATGCATACATTTGTTCACACTTACGAGTAGTTCCTTGAAGGTGTAAGTGGAGTGTGTTTGGTTCTTTTAAGGTAAAGGTGTGAAAAAAAAGGGTTGAAAGGACTTTCTTGTGGTGTTGAGCTGAATGTGTAGTGGGCAAGCTACCCTTTTGGTTAGGGAATATTCTTGGATGAAGAATGAGTGGTTGGTCTGAGAGTTGTGAATGTTTGAAACCGAGGTAAATACCCTGAGTTATGGTTAGTTTGAGTTGGTCATTACTAAAGGTAAGACTGAGTTTTGCGGATTCTGTAATACCCCAAAAATTATATCTAATTTTAAAAACCCTAATTTTAAAATTCCTAATTAAAAACTCTTTTCAGATTCCCAATTTTTGAAACCCTATTTTTTTGAGGTTTTAAATTGATTTTCTATATTTAAGGGAAAATTTTTAAGATAAGATTATAAAGTTTTGAAAGTTTAAATGTGAATTTAAAGATTAAAATTTAAAGTGATGTTTTAAAATTAGATGACTTTTTGGATAACTAATTTGCTTTTTGACTGAGATTAATTATTTTTTTTCTCTTAAGAGTTTTTCTACAATCAATCTTTTTATTAAAAATATTATTTTATTTAATTATTATTTTATCAAAACTCTTTGTTTAATATTATATATATTATATAAAGTCTCAGATAAATATAAGAAGCTCATTTGAAATTATACAACCTTATTTTTTATTATTATTATATTTATAATATGATCTAATAGAATTTCAATTCTACTTAAGCTCAGTTATATTTCTCACTATAAATACATATTGTGATCTAAGAGAAATCACTATATTATTTTTCCTTCATCAAGATTCTCAAGTCTCTGTTGTCATTCTTTATTTCTGTCCGAGATCAAGACTGTGTTATGCAATAAGTTGAGTCGCTTTGGCTAAGGTGTGTTCTCTTACTAGTGCTATATGTTTTTTTAAATATACTTTCTTGTGATATGCTTTGAAAATACTCGTGTTTTGTTGTCATGTTTAATTTTTGTATTGTGACTTTGATTGTGTATTTGTGTTTGAGATCGCACACTTTTGCGAGTAATTATGATTTTAAATCTTGTGAATTTTCGAATATGTATAAATTAAGATTTCGGATTAAACTATGATTTAAATATGTAGTTGTGATTTGTGTTGTGTGTACATCATGTTTTTGCATTGTTTTTTTTCTAAAATATTACTCTTGAGAAATAATTTTATAAACTTTGTTTTATTGTTTTTATCTTCATCTTTAAGATACGCTAAGTTCTTTAAGGTTACTCCATCTTAGTTTCCTCTTATAAATTATTAGACTTTAGGCAATATGGTACCTGAAGAATCTCATATTTTATCTATTTTTTATTATTCAATATAAAAAAAACTATTAGATTTTTCAAATTATTATTATTATTCTGGAAACTTTGATGCATTTGGGAATTAAGATTATTTTCAGTATACATAAATATTTTTTTATATTCAAATATTTAATTTGAACCATCAGATTACAATATTAATTTAATAAGTTTATGAGATAATGTATTTTTGGAATTTTAACTATTTTTAAATTATCAATTATTAGTTATAATTTTAACCTTCGGATGTGATGAATTATTAAGAATTTAAATATTTTATAGTTATTATAAAATAATATAAATTAAATTAGTTTTGAGTTTAAAGCTTTTAACGTTAACTTCCTAAATTCAACATGTTTCTTCTTGTGCTAAATATATATTTCTTTCTGTGTTATTGTCGAATAAATTCAAATGTGTCTTTTCTTCTTGTGCTAAATGTGTGTTCTTTTCTTGCGTTAAATATGTGAGTTTCCACGTGCTATTGTTAAATGAATATAAATGTGTGTTTACTTCTTGTGCTAAATGTGTGTTTCTTCTTGTGCTATTGTAAAATGAATTTAAATGTGTGTTACTAGATTTTTTATGTATTATACTTATCCGTTACTAAGACTTTACGGTATATCGACATGCTATATGATATTGTGAACATTGTGCTACACTATGAGATTGAGATCAGATTCACTGAACTATGTGATTCGTATACTATACGGATATCTGTGTTGTGACATGAGATCATTGACAGTTATTGCATTACATGTGCATGGGGTGGATTGTACGGAGGAAGGTGGTTTTACCACACTGTGTTTTGACGAAATAAGGGGTGAGGGGTTCTGGGGAACTACCTCCACGGTGATCGGTTGACTTTGCCACCACTGTGTTTGGCGTTCAGAGTATGGGAGTGCATTCTCTATGATATTGCATTTCCTGTAACACTGCATTCATCACTCTTTGTGTTTATTTACTACGGAAGTTATATTATAATTGTGATTTGAGTTATATTGTGATTTTTTACTGTACTTTAGAGGCACACTGGGCTTTATAGCTCATTCTTTTAGTTTATTTTTTTCAGATATCTGGCCCTAAGAGTCGGTACTTGGAGATCTCTACCGGACAATACTTTTCAGTACGGTTATTTACAAACATTTTTATTTCAGTTATTTTGGGATTATTATGGATCTAAGATGTTTTAAAACCTCATGCATAAAACTGTTTTATCTATTTTTAAATCAGAATATTTACTTTTTAATTATGTTTTTATCTTTTGGTTTATAAATTGGTTTTGTATCACTTTTTAAAATTTCTTGACATAAATGTTTAAAAACAACAATTTTAACCTACCATACTCTTTAAGTTAAAATTAAGGGGTTACAAATTTTTTCTAGTTAAGATTTGGAGGTTGTAAGAAGGTTACGACATGTTTTAGAGAGAAAGGCGGGTTGGTGTTTTTCTAAGTGATGTGAAATTATTTTGTGGAAATTATAAGGAATTCTTTGTATTGTGGTTAGTGTACAGTTAGATCGGGGGTTGTGACCGATCTGGTATGGTCAGGATGGAAGTGAAATATGAGATATATATTGGTATGAAAGTTGTGAAATCGGGGGTTTGAATCATAGATTGTTGTGACCTTGAGAGGTTTGGTTGTACTATAAAGGAGGAAAGTGTACATGTTGGGTTTACAGGATGTTAAGTTGGATATACCTCGGGTAAAGTTAGTTTTTTTATGATGTTTGAAGTGGTGTATCGAGGACTGCTGGACAATTTATGGTTTGTATCGGTTGTTCAGTCTTGTGGGTTTGCTTTTATCGAAAAGTATTGTGAGAGTTTATGTTCGGTGGGTTCATGTCTGTGGATGTTTCACCAATATGATTACTGCTTTGGGAAGGTTATAAAATAAGATATGTTTTAGCTAGTAGAAGGAAAAGTTCTACAAGCTTGGATTTTGTTGTGGTATAGTTAAGGTAAGAGTTGGTTTGTCGATGAGTTGATAATGGGAAGGAGTTTTGGGTTAAGTGTCAAGGCACTTAATGATGTGTAGATTTTTGATGTTTGAACCATGGTGTTGAGTTGGTTATGGTGGCTAAACCTTAAGTTGGAGGTATTATCGTTGAGATGAGGACAATGTTGGGTTTGACACAAAGTTGGTAAGTTTCTTGTATGGTATTTTTGTAGAATATTAGCAATCGGGGATGACTTGGCTTACATAAGGATGCTTGTAATGGGAGTTTGTTATGTGGGGTAATCTAGGGTTGTTGTGGAGTTACGAGGGAAGATGTTATGTTAACCTATAGGGAGTCCTAGTAAAATGGTGGAGCTATGAGCGGGACTCTACCTTGGTAAAGTTGATCAGGGATAAGTCATGGCAAGATGTTTGTTGAGGGTCTAGTCAAGGACATGCTTGGCAAGGTTTAGTTTTGTGTTGAGAATCTTTTTGTGTTATGTGAACCGCAAGATTATTTTGAAAGGTGTCGAGATGGAATGGTATCTTGATCAGGGCTTATGGTAATCTTTTTTCCATGAGTTTGGTGGTAAGTATTATGGTAGAGTTGGGGAAACATGTGTTTTCGACTAAGCTTGTTTGGATTATGCTTGAATTATGTATAGATGTTTATCTTGCTGATAAGGTAAGATTGAGTTTCAATCTTCTTTGGGTTATTATTATTAGTAAAGGTGCCAAGGATGAAGTCGGAAAGAATCATCATAAGTTTGGTAGTAAGTTCTATGGATGGTATGGAGTTTTCTTTTGAGGGTTGTTGAATCAATCGTTTGTTTGAGTACGATATTCTTGGGTTTCTAAGTCCCATTAGAAAGATGTGTGAGTGGTGTACCTATAATTGTAATAACCCATTTTTCTTACCCTAAATATAACCCAATATACTAGCCCAACTAACCCATACACCAGGTAGCCCAGCAAACCAAATATCCATATCTAACAAACCCTAATGTGATAAACCTAATGCCTCCTTCCTTGATCAGCCACGCCCTATCTGCCACGTGTCCCTCCATCACTAGACGAGAAGATCGGCCATCGCCCTCCACCGACCGCCTTCTGATACCACCGCCTTTCACCTGCAAGATATTAAACACGAATCAGATCTGAAAAGAGGATTAAAAGCAGAGATATTTTCATTTTTTTAATATGTTATAATGTGTAAGATTGGGTATAAAATCCCGATCGAACTCATGTAAAAGGGGATCACGAAATCAATAAAAAAATAGAGATATTCGAGGCAAAAAATATCACTATAGTCGAAACAAAAGAAAAAAACGAGAAGAAGAGTGAAATCAGAAGCAAAATCAGAAGAAATAAAAGGTAAAAAAATATATATTAGATCGGAACACTTATCTTCAGATCTACTCGTACACGAGCCTCCTTTCAAAAATCCGACTTCAGATTTGTGCTCCCCACCTCGAAACGCTCCGGAAAAGTATAAACTTTTTTGTTTCCGGCCATCGACACGGCGGCCGGTGGCCGTGCACGGAGGCGGCCACGGTGGTCCGGCTGCTGGTGCACCAGAGTCTCCAGAGGGCTTAGGGCATAAGAGCTCTGTTATGTATGTTGTGAGGGAAGAAGACAAACAAATAAAATTATGAGTAAAAAAAGGGAAGTGTATGCATATATATATGGGCCAAAATGGCACCGTTTTGGTGCCGGTCTTAATGGCCCAAAACGGTGTCGTTTTGAAGGTCCATGCCCGGCTCCATACCCAGAACCCAACCCAGATCCGACTGTAACATCCCGTTTTTGGAGTTATTAGTTAGGCTTTAGTTAGGAGAATTCGGTTCGTGTCGAATCGGGTTCTCCATTTCATTATTCCGGGGAAAATAAAATAAGAATATTTTTAATTAGGAAAAATAATAATTTTGTAATATGGTTTAAAAATATTAAAAATATGTTTCAGGATTAAAAGAAAGTAATTTGAATTTTTATATTGATTCTTAATTAGGCTTAATTATGCATAAATGACTAATTTATAATTTTTGGAGAAATTGGAGGACTTATTTTGTAATTTTTGAAAATTTGATGTTTTAGTAACTAAATTGAAAAGCAAGCTAAAACTTAGAATCCTTAGAGGTCCATAAACTCATTTTTAATTTCTAATAATGATTTATTCACCAAAATACTTTTTAATTAATTTAATTAAAGATGATAAATCATTTTCTCTCAAAACTACTTTTTTCTCTCATCTTTTTCTCTCATTTTCTCTCCATTTTCCTTCATCTTTTCTCTTCAATTCCTTGCTGATTTTTGCATCTTTTTCCACAAAGATTACATTATTTTAATCATCTTTCCATCATTTACAAAACCTAACCATCAATTTTATCAAATCAACATCAAATTGCAAAGAATCAAGAAGGGGAAATTGCATCTTTTTGGTGAATAGATCTTAAAGATAATTTTTTGGATTTTTAATTCTTTTCTAAGGTTCTTTATTGAAATTCCCAAGTATTAGCTTGCTAATCTTTGAATAAAAACTTAATTCTATATTTTCAATGTTAGATCTAGTGATTTTGTGAATATTTTTGTGAAATCTTTTTGGATCTCATTCAATGCTGAAATTAGATGGATTCAATTATGTTTTTATGTTAATTAAATGATTAATTAAATCTTCATTTGATAGTGAATTAATTTAATCCCGGAATAATGCAATCAGTGTTGTTTTAAGGTGTTTTTCGGTTGATTTAGGGGCTGTTTTAGGTGCTTTAATGTTGCTGGAGATATAAGGATGGTTTGGATGTGTTTTTGGTTCATAATTGAAGTGGATTAGATGTTAGATTCACTAGGTTTTGGGCTGATGTTGTTCGGATGCGTTTCGGCTTAGTTTACGGTCTTTTCGGCTAAGTTTTCGGTAGTTTTATGGTGATCGGATATGGCTGTTGGTTTGAGCATGTTATGATGTGAGAATGCTCTGTTTTTAATATTGTAGAAGAGGTACAAGAAGGTTCTTGACTGCTGGTGCGTTGGCGCGATCATCGGATAGCGGCGAAAGCTCGTTTCGCTTGTTGGTGAGTGTTTTCGGAATTAAAGCGAATCGTGTTTGGTACGATTCTGTTTTGGGGACTATGGAAGAGTGTGAAAACCTTTCATAGTTCAAGAGTAAGTAAAGTAAATGTTTTTGATAAATCAATATGAGTTTCGGCTACATTCGATAAAGTCATTATGTTGGTAATGCAATGAGATTTATGGAAATGCATGAACATGATTTGAAATGGCGCATACATGAGAAATACTTGCTGAAATGCATAGCTTATTTAGCATCCATGATTATGGAAAATTATGAAAAATGATTTGGAATACAATATGGTTAATTGCCTTATATATGATGGTGCCTTTGGACATGGCTTTTGGTTCATTTGTTGAACATATTATGCATGCACTGTGAGCAGCAAGTGATCATGCACATTTGATTATGATATTGGCTTAGTCACTCTAACTTTAGATTCGAATACGAATGACATGTCATTAGGATTGTCTTAAGTGCACTATAAACAAAGTTGAGAATACAGAAAATTGCCTACACGTAACAAGGGTGACTTTGTGTCCAACCGTGCGTGGTAGAGCCGCCTACACGTAACAAGGGTGACTATGTGTCCGATCGTGCGTGGTAGTGCTATAATGGTGACTTCATGTCATGTGAATGTTGACTTGGTGTCATGTCAATGGTGAATTCGTGTCATGACGAGACAATGGTCTCTAACAATGGATCCGTATATTCGGTGAACTCAAGGTTCACATTAAGGGGTCACTAGAATGTTAATATACATACATGAACTTGAGAAGAACATTGTGCATCATTTATAAATTGTTTTGATAAGGTTATGTAAACTCAAGGATGCATATGGTTTATTGAACATGAGAATGAGATGTTAGCATGCATGATGTAACAATGCATTGCAAATTATGGTTTCATCATGGTTTTAAATAGATGCATTGATGATTTTTTTTAGAGCTTCCTTACTAAGCATGTTTGCTTAAGCTCTCTTTTCATCCTTGCAGAAAAATAAAGGCACTTGTGGCTTCGTTCGAGGCAAGGAAACCAAGGGGAAGGATTACTACAATTTGGTATGTTTTTGGCAAATAAAATGGGGCATGGCAATGTGTAACCCAACCTATGTGAGGAGTGTGTACTTAGACTTTGGTTTATGTTGTAATAAGACCTTTGTTGCTTGATTGTTAATTGTTGGACTATGGAATTATTTGAATTGTTGAAGCATGTACTTGCATGATTGTTATGTTGTTAATCATTTTCTAGGAAGCATGCCTATAGTTTGATTGACGTCCGTGACGGTTTTGATCATGTGTCATATGTTGCTAATTATGCCTAGGACTGATACATTTAGTGGTTCTAGTTAATGGTTAAGTATTGAGTAATTGGTGTTCACTTAGTGTAACGAAACTTTGAGTTACAGACCCAAAGTTTCGAAACCTTTGGGTAAAGGTTCCGAAACCTTTGTCAAATAGTTTCGAAATCTTCAGGAAGTTTCAAAACCTTGAGGGTAATTTCAATTTTGTAAAGCTACTGGACACGAAAAGTTTCGAAGCTTTCCAGGGAAGTTTCGAAACCTTTCCCAAAAAGTTTTGAAACCTTTGACTACCAAGGATTGAAAGTTGCTAGAAATTTATATTTTAGTCCCGGATATCTTCCTTTGTTCGATTAGGGTACTCACTGATGTTATTTTGAGCTGAAATTTTGCATGCATGCATAGAGTTGATTTAATTTCAAGATGATTAACCTAATTTGGATGAAGTCCTTGTAATTTGGAAGATTTACATTTTGGTCCTTAAAATAAAGAATCATGCAATTAATGATGTTAGAATAATCCGTTTAACTTGAAATTCACTGTGAAGGATACTTGAGTATTTAATTGAACTTTGATGAAAAGAATTTACACTTTATTAATAGGATTTAAAATTTTTACATTTTAGTCCTTAGTTTACTTAAGTGTTTAATCGGATGATCGTTTATGATTGGTTTGTTTTCGTTAACGCTTTGTATGAGACCTTGACAAGTAGGAATAAGATTGTGCATCTAGGAAAGATAAAATGAAAAAATATAACGGTTTTAGGGTTGTTTATCGAATCGGACCTTCACGGGTTTGGTTTGATATTCCTCGTGTAAC
Organism: Abelmoschus esculentus; assembly: GCA_035048815.1. Lineage (NCBI taxonomy): Eukaryota > Viridiplantae > Streptophyta > Magnoliopsida > Malvales > Malvaceae > Abelmoschus > Abelmoschus esculentus. Next base: position 15,188,615 of record JAUCBN010000008.1, on the reverse strand, counting down.
CCATTAGTGCCGGTTTCGTCTAGGCTGGGCTAAGGGGGTTACACCGACGATAACCCGACAAAAAGGGAAAACCAAGCGCGTGGTCCCTGCATTTCCAGAAATCTTACACTACGGCCTCCTAGTTTCGGTTTTTATTTAATTTGGTCACTATTTTTGCCAATTTTGGCTCTATATTTCTATTTTCTTCAATTTTAGTCCTTATTTTTAATTTTCTGACCCTATAATTTTGAGTTTTTGCAGATTTAGGTCAATTATTATTATTATTATTATTAATTTTATTATATGTTTTATTCTTATTCTTATTATTTTTAATTTTATTAAATGTTTTATTATTATTATGTATTATTATTATTATTATTATTATTATTAGTAGTAGTAGTAGTATTTTTATTATTATTGTTATTATATGTATTATTATTATTGTTATTATTATTATTATTATTATTATTATTATTACAACCTTTTACTACTAATCTACGTCCATTTAAATGTTTTTGTCATCTAATATTTTTGTTTTGCAGGTTTAAAGTTATAAGATCATAAAATTAACATCAAATTTATATTTTTCGATCATATAAAATATTTTGTAACCGACAGGTGTCAATTTTGGGCGTTGTGGGGGTGCTCATCCTTCCCTACGCGTAACAGACTCCCGAACTCAACTCTGGTGTTGCAAACTTAATATTTGGTGTTCCAATCGCACCGCAAAATGATTGGTGGCGACTCCCCGACCAAAAAAGGTGATTACAGCTGGCAAATCTACTGGGGACATTTTCGAGAGTCGAGCCTAGAATCGGTTATATTTTATTTAATGATCGAAAATTTAAATTCGATTTATTTTAATTTTGTGATACTTTATTTTATTTATTTTAAAATATTTACTAATATTTTTAAATGTTTTTTCAGGTCTCCTCATTTCATGAGCTCTCAACCCAGGCTCTGTCCATTTAAGTGGGAGCATGAAACCACTCCTTTGTGAGGTTATACCCCTGTGTAGGATGGGGAATTACTTCCGGGATATTTTTCCTCTGTCTTCGTGAGACCTTCATCTCCGCATAGACTTGGAAAAAAGTATCTCCCTGAATCGTGCTTATTATCCTTAGTATGGTAATAAGTATTGTTCGGGTACCTTCTAGAACCGAACCACATATAGTGAGACCTAGAAGCCTACCCTTAGAGCCTTGCGAAACTCTAGCGGTAACCCTTTTAGGCTTGAGTATCTTTATCTGCTATTTATGTACATTTTTCTAATATATTTTAATTTATTCATTTATTTTAATCTGATCTAACTCTTTTCTTTCTTTTTGATTGCATCATGGCATATCATAATCATTCATTGCATTAATTGTAAAATACCATGAACATGTTTTAAAATTTTTCATTTCACGAAGCATGAAGTGTTGATTCAAGATTGGTTCTGAAATTAAATATATCATGAGAAAATCTAGCATCCTAGATATTAATACAACATTCAAAGTTGTGAACAAATCCCGTGAGTTAAAAAATGGACACAAAAACCATTTTTGAATCGATATTTTCACATCTAAGTCATGCATCATGCATTCACATGCATTCATTTTTTTCTAACATTAGTACTAATGTTTGGGGTCCCCTTTCTCAGCAATACTGGACCAGACGACAATTCAACATCCTTACAGAACCCAACTCAAGACGAAGAAGATGAATGAGGATAGATTGGATAAGATTGAGCAGACTCAGAAGGATTTACAGGACGACTTAACACGGAAAATGGAAGATCAATTAGTCAGGGCTCGACAAGAAATGAAAGAACAGATTACAAGATCTCAACAAGAAATGCTCGGGAAACTAGCACAAATGCTTGGATTCAAGCAGGAAGACACTTCTATGGTCGACCTAGGGGCAAATCCCGCTAACATGATTGAAGATCCCATATATCCTTCAGGTTTTACTCCTCTTCAAACTAAGATACAATCAGATGCTTATCCTCAGGTGGTCTTTTCTAAAGGAAAGTTACCGTTACATCCGACTGACACATATGGACCCATGAACGTACCCTCCACATCAGAAGCCAAATCGAGGGGCAATCAAGTAGAAAATTTTGTCTCAGAACTTGATCAGCTGATTGAACCGAAGATTGAGACTTCAAAAGAAATTGAAGAGCGTTGTAAACGGCTTGAAGAAAAAATGGAAGCTATAGAGATTGAAGACACCTTCATCAGATTCGATGTCAATGAACTCAGCCTCGTCCTAGATCTGGTGTTACACTCGAAATTCAAAGTCCCAGAATTTGAAAGATATGACGGAACTAATTGCCCGCGAGCTCATCTTACTATGTTTTGTCAAAGAATGATAGGATACGGTAGAGATGACAAGCTACTGATACACTACTTTCAAGATAGTTTAACGGGATCCGCCACTAAATGGTACAATCAGTTGAATCGTTATCAGATAAAATCATGGAAAGACTTGGCTAAGGCCTTCTTGGAGCAATATAAGCATGTTAGCGATATGGTACCAAACCATTTGACTTTGCAACACATTAAGCAAAGGTCTAATGAAAGCTTCAAACAATACGCACAACGTTGGAGAGATATAGCAGCACAAGTCCAACCTCCTCTCAGTGAAAAAGAGACGATGATTATATTCATCCAAACCTTGGAAGGCCCAATTCTAGATCGCCTCATAGGTAATGCAACTACCAATTTTGTTGATCTGGTGCTATCCGGTGAGCTCATTGAGAATGCCATCAAGAGTGACATAATTGATGCCGGTGGAAGTTCGTCCTAGAAAAGGTCACATGGAAAGAAGGATAATGAAGTGAATTCTGCAGGAATCTATAGCGTCAATTATTCCAAGTTGTAACGGTGACACAACCTGTAGCTACTGGTACTTATAATTCCTCAAACCGTGATTTCAATCAGAGAAAAAAGGTTGAAAAGGAAGAATTTACTCAACTACCAATGTCTTACGGGGAGCTACACAAAGAGTTGTATGATAAGTGCTTGGTGTCACCCTTTTTTCAAGTGCCGATATAACCCCCTTTCCCGAAATGGTACGACGCTAATGCAAGATGTGATTATCATGCAGGATAAGTGGGGCATTCAATTGAAAATTGCCTAGGTTTCAAAAGACTAGTGAAAAAGTTCATCAAGCTCGGAGTGATAAGATTCGACGACCCAGTTGAAACGGCTATAGATCCTTTACCGAAGCACGAAGACACCAAATAGGAATGACAATGTTGTTTTTGAAAGTAAATTATGCCTGCTAGGCTAAGATATTACTCTACCTTGACCATAGTAGGTAACTTATAGTTTTCATCTCTTCTAATGAGATGTTTTTGTGAATCACCTCGTTAGCCTAAGTTCACTGGCAACGAGAGTCTTTTGTAAGGGCCCAAAACTACAAGTTGCAATGAAGCATATTTTGTGTAGTACATTGAGGTTGAATATTTTGCGAATTAACTTTAGAAGATAGAGACAATCTAACTGGGCAACATGACCATACGAATTCTTACACTTTGAAGGTTCAAACTGTTAAAAATCGTTTGGGGCATCAATTTTGAGAAAAGATTCCGAAGAAGGAGGCCAAATCAGAAAAGTTCAAGCAGCTTCCATTATGACCAGTGAAATCAGGGGTACCCCTTGAAAAATCATGGCATTCATGCATTCAAGCATTTTTCATTTACAAGCTATGCATTTAGATTAAACATGCATCAAGCATAAATTAGGATATCCTTTGAAAACAGAAAAATCATATCATTCATGCAGTTAGATATTTTGCATATAGACATCATGCATTCAGACTTGGCATACATTGAGCATTCATGATGCACATATTTTGCTTGTACATGTAAACAGGTCCAGAGAAGAGACCGAAAGACCTTAATCAAGGGGGCAACAACACGATGACCAACCTTTGGCCCTGAGAAGTCTAAAATAACACAAATTTTTCAAGTAATGACTCAAAAATTTCGAACAGTAACTAGCGTATGTTTTATTTTGCTTTCAGGTCACGACTACCCATCATAGAACACCGAAAACAACTTTTTCTCAATATCGCCTACATCAATGGTGGTTGGTCAACTTTGCTAAAACCTTGCTTTTCTGACAGCTATGTTGAGGATTAGATCTTCATATTTGTACAAACGGTACATGTGAATTAAAACTATTTTGAAAAAAATAAATAAAAATAAAATAAAATAAAAAATGAATGAGTGAAAAACAGAAAAATGAAAAATGAGAAAATGAAAAATAAAAAATGAAAAGTAAAGTGTGAAAAAATGAAATGAAAAATGAAATGAAAAATTGAAAAGACATGCAGAAACAAGACATTGGACAATTCAAATGTCCTTCAAAAATCCATTTTTGGGAATGGTCGAAAGAAATCCTTTCCTTTGGAAAAATCCAATCTTGTGATTGGTGCAAACGGCTTGTATCCAGGGTAATGGCACAGCTAGCCCAGAGCAAACGGCTACCGGTAAAGGCAAAATAAATCCGTTAATCCCTGTACATTTGGGGAAAATGTATTGATAAGGACCATTCAAACGTCCATTGAAATCAATTTTTATGAATGGTCAAGGAATTAAGTCCTTGGTATCAATTGATTGTACCCAGAGTAATGGTACAGCTAGCCCGGATCAAACGACTACCGTTAAAGGCATATCAAATTCGTTGATCCCTATGCATTTGGGAAAAATGCAAAGAAGATACATGACATCAATTGAATCAGATATTTAGATCTTCCAGATTTGATCTTACCCCTCTGTTGAAGGAGTGGATGGATCCGACTCAGTCCTGCTTCTCCGTTGATGACGCAGTAGGATTTAAATCACAGACTTGATCTCATCCCCGTTGATGGTGTGGCCAGATCCCATTCAATCATGCTTCTCTGTTGATAGAGCAGTATGATCCAGACTTGATCTTACCCCTTCGTTGATGGAGTGGATAGATCCCAATCCGGTCATGTTTCCCCGTTGATGGCGTGATAGGATTCGAATTACAGACTTGATCTCGTCCCCGTTGATGGTGTGGCTAGATGCAATTTAATCATGCTTCTTCGTTGATGGAGCAGTATGATCCAGACTTGATCTTACCCCTCTATTGATGGAGTGGATAGATCCCAATCTATCCGGTCCTGTTTCTCCGTTGATGGCGTGATAGGATTCGAATTATAGACTTGATCTCGTCCCCGTTGATGGTGTGTCCAGATCCCATTCAATCATGCTTCTCCGTTGATGGAGTAGTATGATCCAGACTTGATCTTACCCCTCCGTTGATGGAGTGGATAGATCACAATCTGGTCCTGTTTCTCTGTTGATGGCGTAATAGGATTCGAATTACAGACTTGATCTCGTCCCCGTTAATAGTGTAGCCAGATCCAATTTAATCATACTTGTCCGTTGATGGAGTAGTATGATCCAGACTTGATCTTACCTCTGTTGATGGAGTGGATAAGATCCAACCTTACACTCCAAGTCTTGCCTCTTCGATCTAACAAGTTCTCATTCTGCCATTGATGACGTAAGCATATTACAGTTTGATTAGTCTCGTTTTATCGTTTATGGTATAACTAGACCAAATTTTGTATTTACGGATATTACATATAAAAAAAGGAAAAAGAAGAAGGAAGAAGAAAAAATATATGTCAGATCATGCTTCTTCATCGGATGCAGCTGAATCTAGCTTGGTGGCCCTTACCTATCTGTCGATGTTGCAGCAAGATCAAGTTTTCTATAAAGAAAACAAAATCATGAGTACCGTAGCAAGCCAAGCGTATTTTGTCTCGTCCAACGGTTCAGTTGCAACTTTTGTTCTCTTCAATGAATCTCCTCAGTTTGAAGATTTTGCAAAAAAGAGCGATGGAGTATAACAAGTCAAAGCTCCAGTAGAAAGAAGCGATGGCCAAGAAGAATCTCAACCTTAACATTAGAACCACAACTTTACCAAAAAAACCACAACTCAACCAAAAGAACCTCGAACTTTACCCTTACCATTCCAAAGAAGAACCCCTAAACCATGCCAGATGAAATGAGTTATTCTTTATCTTTTCTCTATTGTTGTTACACAACAATGAGCAAAGAGGGGCAGTTGTAATAACCCATTTTTCTTACCCTAAATATAACCCAATATACTAGCCCAACTAACCCATACACCAGGTAGCCCAGTAAACCAAATATCCATATCCAACAAACCCTAATGTGATAAACCTAATGCCTCCTTCCTTGACCAGTCGCCGCCCTATCTGCCACGTGTCCCTCCATCACTAGACGAGAAGATCGACCACCGCCCTCCACCGACCGCCTTTTGATGCCACCGCCTTTCACCTGCAAGATATTAAACACGAATCAAATCTGAAAAGAGGATTAAAAGTAGAGACATTTTCATTTTTTTAATATGTTATAATGTGTAAGATTGGTATAAAATCCTGATCGAACTCATGTAAAAGGGGATCACGAAATCAATAAAAATAGAGATATTCAAGGCAAAAAATATCACTATAGTCGAAACAAAAGAAGAAACCGAGAAGAAGAGTGAAATCAAAAGTAAAATCGGAAGAAATAAAAGGTAAAAAAAGTATATTAGATCGGAACACTTATCTTCAAATCTACTCGCACACGAGCCTCCTTTCAAAAATCCGACTTCAGATTTGTGCTCCCTACCTCGAAACACTCCGAAAAAGTATAAACTTTTCTGTTTTCGGTCATCGATGCGGTGGCCGGCGGCCGTGCATGGAGGCGGCTACGGTGGTCCGACTATCGGTGCACTAGAGTCTCTAGAGGGCTTAGAGCATAAGAGCTCTGTTATGTATGTTGTGAGGGAAGAAGACAAACAAATGAAATTATGAGTAAAAAAGGGAAGTGTATGTATATATATATGGGCCAAAATGGCACCGTTTTGGTGCCGGTCCTAATGGCCCAAAACGGTGTCGTTTTAAAGGTCTATGCCCGGCGCCATACCCAGAACCCGACCCAGATCCCCGACAAAAAGGGAAAACCACACGCGTGGTCTCTGTATTTCCAGAAATCTTGTATTACGACCTCCCAGTTTCGGTTTTCATTTAATTTGGTCATTGTTTTCGTCAATTTTGGCTCTATATTTCTATTTTCTTTAATTTTAGTCCCTATTTTTAATTTTCTGACCCTATAATTTTGAGTTTTTGCAGATTTAGGTCAATTATTATTATTATTATTAATTTTATTATATGTTTTATTCTTATTATTCTTATCATTACTTTTAATTCTATTATATGTTTTATTATTATTATTATGTATTATTAGTATTAGTATTAGTATTAGTATTATTTTTATTGTTATTATATGTATTATTATTATTATTATTATTATTATTATTATTATTATATCCTTTTACTATTAATCTATGTCCATTTAAATGTTTTTGTCATCTAATATTTTTATTTTGTAGGTTTAAAATTATAAGATCATAAAATTAACATCAAATTTATATTTTCCGATCATATAAAATATTTTGTAACCGACAGATGTCGATTTCGGGCGTTGTGGGGTGCTTATCATTCCCTACGCGTAATAGACTTCCGAACTCAACTTTGGTTTCGCAGACTTAATATTTGGTGTTCCAATCGCACCGCAAAATGATTGGTGGTGACTCCCTGGACCAAAAACGGTGATTACAATAATATGTTAAGATTTGATAGTTTTCAAGACCGACATAGGTTACCGTTTGGATGTAGGGTTTTATCATTCATAGGTAAATGGATGATATACTGTGATGTTGTGATATGGTTAATATGACTCATAATGAAGTTGTTGTTGGTGGTGGAGTTGCGTGAGACAGTGTTGACTGTTTTGTGCAAAGTTAGTTTGAAGCTTGTTGGTGGAGCATCATTGTATGGGTGGAGGTTGGTGAAAGGCTTAGTTGATTACCTGGTATGTGGGAGGATGTAAAAAAATCAGGTTAGTTCGATGGTGGTGGTATGGAAATCGTTGCGGTTATCAAGAGTTGGTTATCAATCTTAGGGAGTTTCCTTTTGAGTTATGTTTTCTGTAAAGGTTGAGATGGTGTGGTGGGTTGTGCATTGTTGCTTTGGTGTGAGCAAAGAATCTATTGGTTGTCCGAAGAGGGTAAGTGTGGGTTGTCTATTGCATACCATCCGGGGAAAGCTAATGTGATGGCAGAATCTTTGAACCGTAAGATAACAGTTGAGTTGAGGGTGATGTTTGCTATGTTGAGTATTTCAAAGGAAGGTGGTTGAATGGTGGAGTTGTAAGTAAAACCTATCTTGGTTGAGATGATAGGGTGAAACAGTTAGAGGATGAGACGTTGGTACCTTTTATGGAGGATATTGTCGGGGGTAGACCAACTGAGTATCATTTTGATGATGATGAGATGTGGTTTAGGGGTTAGATTGTGGTGCCGGATGATGTTGAGTTGAGGTAAACTATTTTGGTAGAAGCATATACTAGTCCGTTTGCTATGCATCCGGGTAGAGTGAAGATGTATAGGGATCTTACAAGTGTGTACTTTTGGATTGGTTTAAAGAAAGATGTGACGGAGTCCAAGAAGGATTTTATATGGGTTATTGTTGATAGGTTTTCAAAGTGTGCACATTTTCTTGCCGTGCATACAACGTGTTCTATGGATAAGTTTATAGAGTTGTCTGTTTTTGAGGTGGTAAGATTGCATGGTGTGCCTAAATCGATCATATCGGATAGAGATCCGCGTTTTATCTCTATGTCTTGAGAAGAGTTTGTAGGTTGCTTTGGGTACAAGGCTTAGTTTAGTACTGCTTATCATATTCAGACAGATGGTCAGTCTGAACGTATTATTCAGACTTTGGAGGATATGTTAAGTTGTTGTATCATTGAGTTTCAAGGTTATTGGGAGAAGCAATTGTCGTTGGTAGAGTTTACTTATAATAATAGTTTTCAGTCAAGTATACAGATGGCACCGTTTGAGGCGTTACATGGGCGTAAGTGTCATACACCTTTGTGTTAGAAGGAAGTTGGACAGAAGTATATTTCTTTGCCTCAAGTGTTGAAGGATACGGATGAGAAAGTTAAGTTTATATGTGCTAAACTTAAAGAATTTTCGGATAGGCAAAAATCCTATGCCGATTTAAAGAGCAGAGAGATAGAGTATATTGTTGGAGATAAAGTGTTTCTTAAGGTTCTCTGTGGAAGAAGGTGTTAAGGTTTGGACGTAGGGGTAAGTTAAGCCCTCGTTATATTGGACCATATGAGGTGTTAGAGCGAATTGGTCCTGTTGTTTATCGGTTGAGGTTGCCGGTGGAGTTGAGTTGGATGCATTATGTTTTTTATGTATCAATGCTTCGTAGATATAGATCGGATCCTTCTCATGTTGTTCCGGTTGAGGAGATTGAGTTAAGGACGGATATGATTTATGAGGAAGAACTGGTAAGGATTTTGGATGTAGATACAAAGATTCTTCGAGGAAAAACCATATATTTGGTTAAAGTGCTTTGGAAACACTGAGGTGTTGAAGAAGCAACTTGGGAGTAAAGGAAAAAGTATGGAGGAGCAGTTCCTCACTTGTTTGCTTTAGGTGAGAATTTCGAGGATAAAATTTTCTTAAGAGGGGGAGAGTTGTAACATCCCAATTTTAGGGTTAGTAGTTTGAGCTTTATTTAGGAGAATTCGATTTGGGTCGAATTGGGTTCTCCGGTTCATTATTCTAGGGAAATATAAAATAAGAATATTTTTAATTAGAAACGTAATAATTTTGGAATATGGTTTAAAAATATTAAAAAGATGTTTTGAAATTAAAAGAATGTAATTTGAACTTTAAATTGATTTTTAATTATGTTTAATTATGTATAAGTGACCAATTTATAATTTTTTGAAAAATAATGGAGGATTTAATTGTAATTTTCGGAAATTGTAATTTTTAGTGACTAAATTGGAAAGCAAGCTATACTTAGAATCCTTAAAGGGCCATAAACCCAATTTAATTTTTAATAATGATTTATTCACCAAAATGCTTTTTAATTAGTTTAATTAAAGATGATAATCATTTTCTCACTTAACTACTTTTTTTCTCTATCTTTTTCTCTCATTTTCTCTCCATTTTCCTTCATCTCTTTTCTTCAATTCCTTGCTGATTTTTGCATCTTTTTTCACAAAGATTACTTTATTTTAATCATCTTTCCATTCTTTACAAAACCAAACCATCGATTTTATCAAATCAACACCAATTTGTAAGGAATCAAGAAGAGAAAACTTCATCTTTTTGGTGGATAGATCTCAAAGATAATTTGCTGGATTTTAACTCTTTTTCTAAGGTTCTTTATTGAAATTCTCAAGTATTAGCTTGCTAATCTTTGAATAAAACTTAATTTTATGTTTTCAATGCTAGGTCTAATGATTTTGTGAATGTTTTTGTAAAATCTTTTTAGATCTCATTCAATGCTGAAATTAGATAGATTTAATTATGTTATTATATCAATTAAATGATTAATTGAGTTTTTAATTGATGGTACATTAATTTAATCCCGGAATAATGCAATCGATGTTGTTTTATGGTGTTTTTCGGTTGTTTTAGGGGCTATTTTAGGTATTTTAATATTGTTAGAGGTATAAGGATGGTTTAGATGTGTTTTTGGTTCATAATTGAAGTATATTAGATCTTAGAATCACTAGGTTTTGGGCTGATGTTGTTCGGATGCGTTTTGGCTTAATTTTTGGTCTTTTCGGCTATGTTTCCGGTAGTTTTGTGGAGGTTTGATATGGCTGCTGGTTTGAGCATGTTATGATGTGAATATGCTCTATTTTTAATGTTGTAGAAGAGGTACAAGAAGATGCATGAACGCTGGTGCGTTGGCGTGGTCATTGGGATATTGGCGAAAGCTTGTTTCGCTTGTCGGTGAGTATTTTCGGACTTAAAGCGAATCGTATTGGTTCAGTTCTATTTTGGGGACTATGGAAGAGTGTGAAAACTTTCCATAGTTCAAGAGTAAGTGTTTTAAGTAATGTTGATGCATTACCTCAAGTTTCGGCTATTTTGGTAATGGCATGCATATATGTGAATAATGTTTCAATAAGATTTTGAAATAGCATATCATTGATTTTGAAATGATGTATGCATATGTTAATTGCTGGAAATGCAAGGTTATAAAGACATCCATGGATTATGGAAGCATGAAAATGAATTTGAATGATATGTGGTTATTTGCCCTATAATTAATGGTGCCATCGGGCATGACTTTTGGTTCATTTGTTGAACACATCATGGATGCATTATGAGCTGGAAATGAATTGGAGTAATATGTGGTTATTGCCTTATATTTGAAATTCCGTTGAGCATGATTTATAGTTTACATGATGAATATTATATGAATGCATTATGAGCAGCAAGTTAACATGCATGACTAATATTGATATTGGCTTAGTGACACTAACTTTAGATTCGAATACAAATGACATGTCATTAGGATTGAGAGCACTATAAAATAAAGAGAATAATGATGATGCCTACACGTAAACAATGGTGACTTTGTGTCCGACCGTGCATATAGTTGACCCATACGTAAACAAGGGTGACTTTGTGTCCGACCGTGCATAGTGGGGGTAACATGTATACAAGGGTGACTAAGTTTCCGACCGATGCATGTTGAGACCAAGAGTCTCCAATTATGAGAAAAAGGATCCGTGTATTTGGTGAACTAAGAGTTCACATTAGGTGATCACTAGCAAGCCAATATGTATACATGAAGTGAAATGGTATTCTTGTGCATGACACATGAAATGATTTGACAATATTGATGAGCACGATTTGGTTTTACTTATTCAATTAAGCATAAAGGATGCAAACAAGACATAAAAAAATGATTTTTTTTTTTTGCGTTGATGACCTTATGTAGAGCTTCCTCACTAAGCATGCTTGCTTAAGCTCTCTTTTCATCCTTGCAGAAAAATAAAGGAACTCGAAATTATATTCGGAGCAAGGAAACCAAGAAAAGTTAGTTCAAATTCGATATGTTTTGACAAATAAGTTGGGGCTTGACAATGTGTAAAACCAACCTATGTGAGGAGTGTGAACTTGACTTTGGTTTATATTGAAATAAAACCTATGTTGCTTGATTGTTAAATGATGAACTATGGTGATGTTTGGATTGTTGAAGCATGTACTTGCATGGTCGTTATGTTTTTAATCATGTTCTAGGTAGCATGCCTATAGTTTGCTTGATGTTCTGGACGTTGATAATCATTTGGTATATGTTGCTATTTATGCTTAGGATTAATGCAAATAGTTAATAGGGATTGACGGTTGTGTTTGAGCCGATGATGTTCACTTAGTGTGATGGAATTTTTAGGTTCTAGACCTAAAGTTTCAAAACCTTAGGGAAGGTTTCGAAACCTTGCGGGCAATTTCAATTCTGGAAAGTTACTGAACGCGAGAAGTTTCGAAACCTTTAGGGAATTTTCGAAACCTTTGGCCGCTAGGAATTGATATTTGCTGGAAATTACATTTTAGTCCCGAATATCTTTCTTTGTTCAATTAGGGTATCTACAAATGTTATTTTGAGCTGAAATTTCACATGGATGCATAAAGTTGATTTAATTTCAAGATGGCTAACTCAACTTGGAAGAAGTCCTTATAGTTTGAAAGATTTACATTTTTGTCCCTAAATTAGTGAAACATGCAATTGTTGAAGTTAGAATGCTCCGTTTGAGTTGAAATTTTCCGTAAGGGATACTTGTATGTTTAATTGAACTTTGATGAAAAGGATTTCTACTTTGTTATTAGAATTTAAAAGTTTTACGTTTTAGTCCTTAATTTACTTAAATGTTTAATCGGATGTTTGTTTATGATTGTATTGCTTTCGTTAATGCCTTGTATGAGACCTTGACATGTAAGAATACAATTATGCATCTAGAAGAAAAAAATATAAAGTTGTTAGGGTTGTTTATCGAATCGGACCTTCGCAGGTTTGGTTTGATATTCCCCGTGTAACCCATTAGTGCCGGTTCCGTCTAGGCCGGGCTAAGGGGGTTACAATCCTAATTTTATTAAATCAAATTTTATGATTTCAAATAGTTAATTATGGACGATGAACTTATTTATACAACTTAATCTCAAATTATCACCTTTTTACTTAGTTAAAATTTGAACTGGTTCTCTATACAATCAATTTAGGCATATACGTTTTAATCCCAATAAAACGACAACCTATTTTTATTAAATCAAATTTTATGAGTTTAAATATTTAATTATGGACTATTGAACCTATTTATACAACTTGATCTGAAATTTTCAGCTTTTTACTCGGTTAAAATTTGAAAGGATTCTCTATAAAGCCCATTTAAAAATACACGATTTAATCCGAGCAAAAGGACAACCTAATATTATTAAATCAAATTTTATACTTCAAATAGATAATTATGGACTGTTGAACCTATTTATTCAGCTTAATCTCAAATTTTAAGTTTTTACCAGGTTAAAATTTGAACAGATTCTTTATAAAGCTGATTTAGAAATGCACGTTTTAATCTCAACTAAACGACAACCAAATGTTATTAATTCAAATTATATGAGTTCAAATAGTTAATTAAGGTTTGTTAATCTAATTATATAACTTAATCTTAATTTTCCAGCTTTTTACTCGGTTAAAATTTGAATGGGTTCTCTAGACAGCCAATTTAGAAATGCACGTTCTAATCATAACAAAACGAAAACCTAATTTTATTAAATCAATTTGTATGAGTTAAAATAGTTAATTATGGACGGTTGAACCAATTTATACAGCTTAATCCCAAGTTTTCAGCTTTTTACTCAGTTTAAATTCAAACGGGTTCTCTATATAGCCAATTTAGACATGCACGTTTTAATCTCAACAAAACGATAACCTAATTTTATTAAATTAAATTTTTTGAGTTCAAATAGTTAATTATGGACTATTGAACCTATTTATACTGTTGAATCTTAAATTTTTAGCTTTTTACTCAGTTAAAATTCAAAAGGATTCTCTACAAAGCCCATTTAGAAATGCACGATTTACTCCCAACAAAACGACAACCTAATGTTATTAGATCAAATTTTATGAGTTCAAATAGTTAATTATAGAGTGTTGAACCTATTTATACAGCTTAATCTCAAATTTTCAGCGTTTTACTATGTTAAAATTCGAACGGATTCTATATAAAGCTGATTTAAACATACACGTTTTAACCCCAACAAAACGACTTCCAAATCTTATTAAGTCAAATTTTATGAGTTCAAATAGTTAATTAAGAGTTTTTGAATCTTATTATACAACTTAATCTCAAATTTTTAGTTTTTTACTCGGTTAGAAGTCGAACGGATTCTCTATAAAGCCCATTTCGAAATGCATGATTTAATCCCAACAAAATGACAACCCAATATTATTAAATCAAATTTTATAAATTCAAATTGTTAATTATGGACAGTTGAACCTATTTATACGACTTAATCTCAAATTTTCAGCTTTTTACTTGGTTAAATTATGAACGGGTTCACTATAAAGCTTATTTAGACATGCATGTTTTAATTCCAAAAAACGACAAAGAATTGTTGTTAAATTAAATTTTATGAGTTCAAATAGTAAATAATAGGCTTTTGAACAAAATTATACTGCTTAATCTCAATTTTTTTTTATCTTTTTACTCGGTTAAAATTATAACGATTTCTCTATAAAGTTGATTTAGTCATGCACATTTTAATGCCAACAAATCGACAATCAAATGTTATTAAATCAAATTATATGAGTTCAAATACTTAATTACGGGTTGGTCAACCTAATTAAATAGCTTAATCACAATTTTTTAGCTTTTTACTAGGTTAAAATTCGAATAGATTCTCTTTAAAGCCCATCAGGACATACACATTTTAATCCCAACAAAACGACAACCAAATATTTTTAAATCAAATTTTATGAGTTCAAAAAGTTAATTATGGGCTTTTGAACAAAATTATATAGCTTCATCTCAAATTTTTAGCTTTTTAAACTGTTAAAATTCAAACGGATTCTCTATGAAACCCATTGAGAAACGCACGATTTAATCCCAACAAAATGACAATCTAATGTCATTAAATAAAATTTTATGAGTTCAAATAGATAAATATGAACTATTGAACCTATTTATACAACTTAATCTCAAATTTTCAGCTTTTTACTCGGTTAAAATTCAAACGGATTCTATATAAAGCGAATTTAGACATGTACGTTTTAATCAAACAAAATGACAACCAAATGTTATTAAATCAAAATTTATGAGTTCAAATAGTTAATTAGGGACTGTTGAATCTAATTATACAACTTAACCTCAAATTTTCAAGTTTTTACTTAGTTAAAATTCGATCGAATTCTCTATAAATCCCATTTAAAAATATGCATGATTTAATCCCAACAAGCAGACAACCCAATATTATTAAATTAAATTTTATGAGTTCAAATAGTTAATTATGCATGGTTGAACCTATTTATACAGCTTAATCTTAAATTTTCCGTTTTTTACTAGTTAAAATTTGAACGGATTCTCAATGAAGCTCATTTAGAAATGCATGATTTAATCCCAACAAAACGATAAACCAATGTTATTAAATTAAATTTTATGGGTTCAAAAAGTTAATAACAGTCTTTTGAACAAAATTATGCTTCTTAATCTTTAGTTTTTAGATTTTTACTCGGTTAAAATTCGAACGATTTCTCTATAAACTCGATTTAGACATGCATGTTTTAATCCCAACAAAATGATAACCAAATGTTATTAAATCAAATTTTATGAGTTCAAATAGTTAATTATGGGTTGTTGAATCTAATTATACAACTTAATCTCAAGTTTTCAACTTTTTACTCGGTTAAAATTTGAACGGATTCTCGATAAAGCCCATTCAAAAATGCAAGATTTAATCTCAACGAAACGACAACCTAATGTTATTAAATAAAATTTTATTAAATAAAATTGTATAATTATGGACCGTTTAACCTATTTATACAACTTAGTCTCAAATTTTCAACTTTTTAATCGTTTAAAATTCGAACGAGTTCTATATAAAACAAATTTAGACATGCATATTTTAATCCCAAAAAATGACAAACTAATTTTATTAAATCAAATTTAATGAGTTCAAGTAGTTAATTATAGGTTGTTCAACCTAATTATACAGCTTAATCTAAAATTTGCAGCTTTTTACTCCGTTAAAATTCCAACAGATTCTCTATAAAGCCCATTTAGACATTCATATTTTAATCCAACAAAACGACAACCAAATAATATTAAATCAAATTTTATGAGTTCAAAAAGTTACTAGAAGGCTTTTGAAATAAATTATACATCTTAATCTCATTTTTTTATGTTTTTACTCGATTAAAATTGAAACGATTTTTCTATAAAGCCGATTTAGACATGAACGTTTTAATCCAAACAAAACGACAATCTAATGTTATTAAATAAAATTTTATAAGTTCAAATAGTTAATTATGGACTTTTGAAACTTTTTATACAACTTAATCTCAAATTTTCAACTTTTTACTCGGTTAAAATTCGAATGGATTCTCTATACAACTAATTTAGACATGCATGTTTTAATCCCAACAAAATGACAACCTAATTTTATGAAATCAAATTTTATGAGTTTAAATAGTTAATTACAGGCTTTTGAATAAAATTATACAACTTAATTTTATTAAATCGGTTGTCATTTTGTTGGAATTAAAACACGCGTCTAAATCGACTTTATAGATAACCCCTTTGAATTTTAACCGAGTAAAATACTAAAAAAATTAGATCAAGTTGTAGGATTTTGTTCAAAAGCCTGTAATTAACTATTTGAACTCACAAAACTTGATTTAATAATATTTGGTTGTCGTTTTGTTGAGATTAAATCGTGCATGTCTAAATGGGCTTAATAGAGAACCCATTTGAATTTTAACCGAGTATAAAGCTGAAAATTTGAGATTAAGCTATAAAATTAGGTTTAACAACACATAATTAACTATTTGATCTCATAAAATTTGATTTAATAATATTTTCCTGTCGTTTTATTGGGATTAAAATGTGTATGTTTAAATCAGCATTATACAGAACCCGTTTAAATTTTAATCGAGAAAAAGCTAAAAAATTGTATCCAAGGCCTTTCTGTATTGCTCAATGTTGAGAAAGCAAATAGTAATCTTCCTGGATTTTGTACTAGCTAGAATGGGCCACGCATTAACGACCTCCTTTTCGCGGATCACTGGGTTGTTTTCATTAAGAATACAACTAAAAAAGCTCAATACCTTAAGGATACTCTACATACTTATGCTACTTCGTCTAGGCAAGCGATGAACTTTGAAAATTCTACTATTTTCTTTTCCCGGAAAACTTTCACGTCGCTTTGATCTAAAATTAATGATATCCTTCACGTAAGAGAAGTTGATGATCTAGGAATTTATCTGGGAGTCCCTCTCTTAATGGGAAAAACATGACTGCGGCCTTGGTGTTTACCAGAGAAAAAAAGAATGGCCGCCTAAGTAAATGGGATAAACACATTCTATCCTTTAATGGTACATAAATCTTTATCAAGTAAGTCATATAATCTATGCCTCAGTATGTTATGTCTTGTTATCTTTTACCCCCAAACATTATTGAAGACATGAACACTTCGATACGCCGATATTGGTGGTATGAGAAAGCTAACAAAGAAGGTTGGTATATGCTCCCTTGGACACCTCTATCTGCCAAAAGCAGTAAGAGGTATAGGATTCCGTGTTCTTCACCACTTCAATGTTGCTTTATTAGGAAAATAGATCTTGTGTTTGGTTAGTGAACCTGATAATCTCCTTAGTCAGGTCTACAATGCAAGTATTACCCATCAGGTTCTGTCCTTGATTCTGATCACACTCGGAGATCTTCTTTTTCCTAGAAAGTTCTTAGCATAGTTATCTCTAAACTTCGTAATGGTTTCTTCAAACGTACAGGCATATCAATTCAAGAACAAATCTACTTTGAAAAATGGGGAGGATCTCACCATGTACACCTTTATGGTGATTATAAGGTGAATGATGAAGTCCCTTTTCGAGCAGGTACTTTCATGTTATCCAACCTACCCTGATAGGATGAATCAGAAGTAAGAGAATACTTTTGCCATGAAGATGTTAACATCATCCTTAATGTACCCATTATTAATGACACAAAAGACACCACCCTTTGGGGTCACTATGACTTTGGCATGTATATGGTTCGGTCTGGTTACAAATTTTTGCAGCTGCAACAAGGGCCAGTTAACAAGCCCTCTAAGCTTTGGAAAATTCTTTCTAAACTACCTACCTTACCCAAGGTCTGTTCCTTTAGATGGTGGCTATGTCATGATGCACTCCCATCTGGGCATAAAATCCTTTAGGCCAATATTGGTACGGGGGTTGTCCAATTTGTAACAAGACCATTAAAACCACCCTCCATGCTTTGAGGGACTATCCTAGTGCTAAATAGGCGCTCCAATTGGCAGGGCTCCCTACTCGAATTTTCTCCAATACCTATATCTCCCCCACCAATGACTTTCTAAAGTTGTTGGGTTTCTTTCCCTACATCAATTCTCATTTATTTTTATGATCCTATGGAATTTATGGAACCGTCTTAACTACTTCGTCCATAACATCCATCTCCAACCGGTTTGGTTAATTGTTCCCAGTGCAAAAAAACTTTTTTAATGTCTATACATAAGTTAATGATGCTTCCCACCAATGTTCTGGGATAGCTAAGCCCACATTTTTTGCTCAAGCTAGATGGACAAAACCGGACCCTAGTTTTGTCAAAATTAAGACGGATGATGCCTTTGACCCTATGTTAAGGGGTGCTGCTATAGGCGTTATCGCTCGGGATTCATACGACTCCGTCCTTGGTGGTTGGTCTATATACAACTCACTAGATACATTGCAACCTAGTTAGTGTTGCATGTAAAAACTACGCAGATAATGTAAGTGTACACGTTGAAAGTAATAAACTGATAAGTATTATCGTGTATCGTCTCCACAGGGATTGGTCTACTCAATATGCCTTCTTTTGTCTTCTTGCTCTATAAAGAAATAAATAAAAACATAGGTAAATTGGGGTTTGAGTAAACTAAATAACTTGAAAACTAAATAATAAAAAGATAATCAATTTAAGGAAGTGGCCAGGATCCAGTTGTGTTGTATAGTGGATTTAATTGACTTGTTTTTGTCCAATGCAATCACATAACATTGCCTCGGCAGCACTGCAGTGTTATTGCCTTGACAATGATGATGTTCGTTCACCGCGACAATCTCTTGCTCTTGGGTGGACTTTATTAAAGTTCGAAAAAGTATCCTTTGATGACTCCGCTTATCCCTAAGTCAAAGTACTGTTGATGACTAGTCCTTGATGATACGTTTCGGCGTGAATCAATTATAATCACCAACCAATCCCACACTTCTTTTAGCCGTTGAAACTCTAACCTATCCCTAGGCCGAGTTAGTATTTTCCGAATAGAAATATACTGTACTTATTCCTTTCGTAAATCTAACTCTCCTGATATTAGATAAATGAATTACTCACAAACTTCTCTCCGGAGCTTGAATGCAAGAACAATGAATGGCAAAGAATAGGCAAACCTTGATATTTTATTGCATTGAAATAAGAAACAAAGTTCAATCTCTTCTTACTAATACTCTACAACTTTCACCTAAGCCTAAAGGAAATTAGAACATAATGAAAAGTAAACGAAAACTCTAGATCTAAGATGAATTAGGCTCTCTAGTCTCTGATTTCTCTATATATCTTATGCTCTTGGATGACTATGGTTTATATAGGCTTGGCCTAGGGCAAACCTTTCCTAAATAGGAATACAGCATGGAGTAAAACACAAGTCAAGTACATAAATAAAATATTTGTTTTATTTCTAAGTTTATTCCCATTAGAATTTTTTTCCCGCGTGGCCTTTGACTTGGGCTTTCTACTTGCTTTCCAACTCCGATCCTTGTGCTGCTTGTCTATATGGCCTCAATTCCTATCGTGGCAATAGATATTCCTACAAATGCACAACAGTATAGTAAAGCTTGTCTTTTCTATAAATATCATCTTTATAAGTCACAAAAGAAGAATATATAAATATCTCACATTAAGTACATGCATTAGTTCAAGTAGGTGTAGTTTAAGTGATTATTGTCCATGAAATATGTAAAACGTGATAATGAATTTAGAACTTATCACAACCTCAAACTCGAACTATTGCTTGTACTCAAGCAATGCAAACAATCAATTTACCAAACATTACTCTCTTTTGGTCTTATGTTTCATCTATTCTCCCTACCATAACTATGTCTATTCTTAAGCCTTAACCTTTCGGTTACCCATGGATTTACTCGGACTCAAGCTATAAGATTTTGTGGGTGTGTGCGTTTTTGTGGATAAGTTTGATTAAAGGCTTTCTTAGACAAACTCTAAGTTCAAGACAAGTAGACTTGGATTTAGTATACTCTTCTTAAAACAACAATTTCTTGAGCCAATTTCGGGCACCTCAAGGATTGTGTTTTCTCATCAATATTTCCTTCTTTCTTTTGATAGTCTTTTTAGCATACTAGAGCAAATTTTGGGCACCTTTAGCATGAAGAAGAGTGATTCCTAGAGCTTGTGATAGGCACTTCCAGTCACATTTCCAAAAATCTAAGTCTTTATCATCTAAGTTCATTTAAAGAATTCCTATAATCCAACAAGTCCGAAAAGTGTTTTTAGGATAAATCTTATAGCAAGCTTCAAATTTTTCTTCCTTAAGTATCCTAAAGTTATGCCTTCTAAACAGGGCCTAAACATGATAAGGAGAAAGATTTTTATAGCCTCAAAAGAATAAACTAAGGAAATACTAGTGAAGAGTAGTGCAAAAGTATGGACAATAATTTAGGTAAGGTGGTGGTCATAAATTTTTTTTGAAAAACCACTTAAATACTTCCTTTCATGGTAAGGCCGCGATAGTGAATTGCCTCGGTAGTGGATCTATACCCCCAAACTTGAACCAAGCATTATCCTCAATGCTTATATTAATGGCACACATCAAGAAACAAAACAAAAAAATAAAACAAGTAAAGATATATAAAAGAAACATAAATATGTAATGATTAAAGAGACTCCTAAGAACTGCTGTCGACAATCAGTTTTCGTGGCTTTGCTGTTGACTGCTTCATTTTTGTTGATGGTGATGGCTGAGTTTTGGCTTGTCGGGGTGGCTGAACTCTTGTAGGTGGAATTCGTTGCATTGAAGTGTCGACTTCTTCTCCCTCTTTGTCTTCGGCAATTTCTTCGGTGGCCATAATATCTGTCCCGGCATCATATTCAACATTCATTGCCTCGACATATTGAGTTCTTGGCCCGACAACTGTCGAACTTTGATGTACGTAGGCATCTATCTCTACCGAGAGACTGCCCATGATGATGGGGGATCCTGATGGAGTGATGAAGACTGCTCTCTTCTTTTATAGTCGTCGGCTGACAGATGATGCCGCAATAGTCTCTGCTGGATATGATGGACCAAAAACATAGAATGGTTGTTGTTTCTAGTAGGTAAGAATAGCCTCAGTCCTCCTGGGGCTGGAGTCGTCTCGGTGTAGGGTGCAGTTGTGACAAACATATTGGTAGGGAATTTTGGAAATTGCACACCTTGGCTGGGAAAATTATGGAGCATCATCTGGGAAAGTGTATTATTGAAGTCCCTTTGTTACTCCATGTACAGTTGCTGTCGAAGATCCATAGCTACCATCCTCTAAAGTATCTCCTGGTACGGGTCTGTTGCGGTAGTGCTGTGGGCAGCGTCAGGTATGTCTACCGTGAACTAGGCCTCGACAGTTGTGCCAACAGTGTATTGCTGTGGAGTTGCCTGGACTGGTTCTGCCTGGGTGATTTGCATGATTTTATGGCAGAACTCTCTGGTCCGCCCAGGCCTTTGAGCGCTGAATTCGTCTGTGCCCGCCATTGGTACACCTGCAGCAATGCAAATACCCGTAATTAAACAAGGAAAATATAATGGTCCTTTATACTTCTTACTGCACTTATAGATTTCCCTTAATATTTTCTCTCCAACGTTGATGCTTCGTTTGTTGATGATTGATTGAATGAGCACCAATCTTCTTTGGTCGACCATGTTATTGTGAGAAGTTGGAATGAGGCGTCTTTTCATAAAAGTATTCCACAACTTGGCCTCAGGCCTAAGATTCTGCCTTGCCACCAATCCTTTATGGGCACTGGTTTCCCAATTAGTATTATCGTAGTAAAGGTCGTCTTTGATTAGCTCATAATCTTCATTGGTGATGTCCTCCATGAATGCAACATGGTCAACATGATCAGGGGTTAGGCCGTAGAATATATTTATTGTCTCGTCATCAAGTTAGACCAGCTTGTCTCGGCAGTGGACATATAAAGAGTCCTTGCTCGGCCCATAAGCGTAGAATTCCCGCACTATTGTTACAATGGCTTGAGTAGGTTATAGGTAAAAGATTTTTCATTCTTGGTACTTGATTCCATAGAACAAGTAATGCTGGATTCCATAGTTTTCTTTATCAGAGTGATGGAATCCTTATTCTTTCCAATACTGTCGAGCAATGAAAGACCTGTTGAAGCGTTCTTCAACAATGACAGGGGCAAATTTGTTGTATGCAGCCATGTA
This sequence comes from Abelmoschus esculentus, assembly GCA_035048815.1. Taxonomy (NCBI): domain Eukaryota; kingdom Viridiplantae; phylum Streptophyta; class Magnoliopsida; order Malvales; family Malvaceae; genus Abelmoschus; species Abelmoschus esculentus. Next base: position 15,166,029 of record JAUCBN010000008.1, on the reverse strand, counting down.
TAAGGGGTGGATAATTGAAGATCTTGGAGATGATTTTGGAGAGTTTTTGAAAGTGTAAAGATAGCTTGGAGATAACTAGAGAATATTGTGAGAGAGAGATTAGCAAATAATTCTAAAAGATTCAAGAATGCAAGAGTGAATAGTTCAAGAGGAAGAAAGTTCTTATAAAGGCCTCAGCCTTGCAGCCGTTTGAATCAACTAGCCGTTAACATTTACTGCCTAAAGACTTTACTCCCGCAGCAGGAATTTCGGCAGACTAGCCGTTATACTATTCTGCCCGTTGGGACTGCTGCGGCCCTGACACTATTTACTGCCACGACAACAAATTTCCTTCTATGAACTTCTTCACCTTCATTCTTGTTTATTTTCCTAAAAAAATAAACACCAAACAAAAATAATTAAATAAAAATATAAAAATTAATTCTAAATTAAACTAATCCTAAAATAAAATAAAAACAAGATAAAGAGTTTAATTCACAATAAGAGTGCATGCAAGTGCATCTCCTAAAGTGAAGGTCTTTATGGTCCTCATCTCATGTTGGCCAGTATCATGCTTCAATAGTTGGCCCTTCTGTTTGAATTCATGACCATCCCTTATTGATTTGATCTTTACTGCACCATACGGTTCTGACCATTTGAATTTGAGCTTGCCTAGAAAGTATGTTGTCTAATTGGCTTTCTTCACCTCTGATGTTTTAACACTATCTGGGGCTCTATTGTAACTATTATCAACAACATTGCCGAGCGTACTGCCGAGGCAATAATTTTTGAGGCAGGATAATTTGCTGCCTGAATTTGTGATATGGATAACCTTGCACTCCTTTGGATCATCATGTCTTTTTAAGTTATGGAAAGCATTGAGTTTAACTTACTGGTCGTTAACCCTCATTGTCAACTCTCCTTTTTCCACATCAATAAGAGTACGTCCAGTGGCTAGGAAAGGTCTCCCCAAGATGATCTGTGCATTATCATCTGCTTTACAATCAAGAACAAGAAAGTCAGCGGGAAAAATAAATTTATCTACCCTTACCAATATGTCCTCAATTTTTCAGTCAGGTTGCACATACGATCTATCCGCTAATTGGAGCATCACGGTTGTAGGTTTTGCCCTTCCTATTCCAAGCTTTTGGAATATAAATTTAGGCATCAAGTTTATGCTTGCTCCAAGGTCACATAAAGCCTTTCCTTCAAAATGATTTTCTTTTGCATAAGGTATGGTAAAGCATCCAGAATCCTTCAACTTAGGAGGCATGCGGTTATGAAGCATTGCCATGAATCCTTTAGTTGTAACCACTGTTTCAAACTCACCAAGCCTTTTTCTTTTAGACACAATGTCTTTTAAGAATTTGGCATAGTTTGACATTTTTTCTATTGCGTCAACAAATGACAAGTTAATGTGGACTTGCTTCAAGATATCTAAGAATTTTTTAAATTGGCGGTTCTGTTTCTGCTTTTTTAACCTTTGTGGGAAAGGTGGTGATGGTCGCATTTCCTCTAGGGTCTCATTAGTTTGGAATTTAGTACCTGGCACCACTGGTTCTTTTGCTGTCTCGGTAGCTTGTCGAGGTATGGCCAAGTTTTCTGTCGAGACAGTGCTTTCTGCTGAGATTTTTGTGACATGATCTCTTGGTTCAACATCCAAGTCCTCTTTGTCTGATTCTTCTTGTTCTATTGGTGGACTTTGTCTGCTGAGTTTCTTAATATCTCCTTAAGTTGTAGACCACTTCTAGTAGTAATTGGTTTACATTGTTCATGGCCCATTACCTTTGCAACTTCAGTATTGCTGGGTAATCCTCCTTGTGGTCTAGTATTCAGATTCTATGCAAATTGCCCAACCTGGGTTTCCAGTGATTTAATTGTTGTCTCTTGATTTTGCAACCTCATCTCAGTTCTATTTATGAATGCATTTGTTCTTTCTATGAAAATACTATTCTCTGTCATATATGATTCTGTTTTCATCATAAAGGCCTTAAGAGAATTTTCCAGTGAATTTGCAGGCTGCTGCTAATGCATCTGCTGCTGTGACATTGGTTGCTGTAACTGTTGTTGCGGCAGATGTTGCAATTGCATCGGTTGCTGGAAACCTGGGGGTTGATTGGTTAGATTTAAGGCATTGTTGGGGTTACTCTATGACAAGTTTGGATGCCTTTTCCATGATGAGTTGTATGTGTTGGACATTATGTTCTTTCGGTTGTAGTTTCCAACATAAAAGCTAGATTCTTGATTCTGTATACATTCAGAAAAACTATGGTTACCTCAACATAAATTGCATAAAGAATCTATGGCCTTAACCTTATGGGTATTGTGCTGCATTTGCATATTTTGCACCATATTAGTAAGAGAGGCCAATTGTGCCTCCACTGAATTGGATGTTTTCAACTCATTCATTGTAGCTTGGCGTCTTACTCCTCCTCTCCTAGATGTAGGGAATTAAAATCGTTCTTTGAGAGTTTGTCTAGAAACACAAGTAGGAATACAACTTGGAGTAAAACACAAGTCAAGTACATAAATAAAATATTTGTTTTATTTCCAAGTTTATTCCCACTAGGATTCTTTTCCCGCGTGGCCTTTGACTTGCACTTTCTACTTGCTTTCTAGCTTCGATCCTTGTGTTGCTTGTTTAGAAACGTCCACCTTATTTATCTCTTTAGCTCGCCTCCAATATTGATACTTGTCCTTCAAGTACTGCCGCGGCCTCAGGTTCTACCTCGGCCTCAATTGCTGCTGCGATAATAAATATTCTGCAAATGCACAACAGTGTAGTAAAGCTTTTCTTTTCTATAAATATCATCTTTATAAGTCAGAAAAGCAGAATATCTAAATATCTCACATTAAGTACATGCATTAGTTCAAGTAGGTGTAGTTTAAGTGATTATTGTCCATGAAAGGTGTAAAAAGTGATAGTTAATTGAGCACTTATCAATTAGCAATAATATTTTCAAATTCCTAAAAACACGTTTCAAGTTCAACAATCTCATAAACACCATATAAGAACATTAATATAGTCAACATGATTTTTATATATATTCCAATCTAAATAACCACATCATAGATTCAACTCATAAATAGTCATTCTTTATTATCAATAACACTCAAATTCACACAAAGGGATATCAAGAATCAAACTTCAATATAACTTTTATTATAACTAAAGGAACACCAATAGGCAATTCAAATCCAAGTCACAAACCTAAAATCAACATAGATAATCATTCTATCCTTTAAAAGTGTAAATGGCATAAACATCATTCTCGATATGATTCACACATAGGGATATCAAGAATCAAACTTCAATATAACTTTTATTATAACTAAAGGAACACCAATAGGCAATTCAAATCCAAGTCACAAAGCTAAAATCAACATAGATAATCATTTTATCCTTTAAAACTGTAAATAGCATAAACGTCATTCTCAATATGATTTTCCATTCCCATTGCTCTCTCACTACTACTAATGTTATAAAGACATACATGAGATTTCACTTGGCGATTACCTGGATCCTTGTTTCTCTTTGCTTCGTCCATAATAAATACTTTGCGTTGCAATGTAAATGAGAGTGTAAGTATTCTCTTTATGGGGCTTTAATCCAATTGTACTCCTAGGTTATCTAAGACTTTCAAGGGCTTATTTTAATAACCTATAAACCATAATTTTAATTAAATAACCTAAATATCTAAATATTAATCCTAAAAACCTATTTTTCATTAAACATAAACCTATATTTTTAGAATTTTGACTTCTCCTCTTTTTGGAAGTTACTTAATCATATTTTTTAACGTAAACATGAATCTTTCCAATAAAAATTCGTTTGGTTCATTCTTTATGTTTTTTTTTATAAAATCTCTTCATTTTTCTTCGTTTTTATTTGTTTTTAAAACCTTGGAAGAAGGTTAGACCAATTTTGGAGGTCAGAATCATTCAAACCTCTAAAACCTAAACTTCTTTAAAAAATTTCCTAAGTTCTTGGCTGATTGCAATAATCGTTAAAGTCTTGAATCAATAAAATTAGTTTTCTTAATAAAAATTCTATTGTTTTCTTAATTTTCGTTCAAGGGTTTTACACTACTATTTTTCATGCCTATATATATGAATCATGAAGTTTTTAGATATAATTAAGATGAATTTTAAGTATCTAATCCCGAATATAAGGTTTATGTGGTGTTTGGAGAGTTTTTCGATGTTTTTCGATTAAGTTTTATGGTGTTTTTAGGGACTATTTGGTATTGGTCCGACATGAGGAATGTTTGGGTGCATTTTTAATGCACTAAAACCTATGGTTTTGATGCTTGAATTAGGTCACGGGGTAGAGGAACACGTTTGAGGGAGACCGGGAAGCCAAATTGTGTTTTTTGGTGACTTGTCGAGCAAGTTTTGGTAAATCGGTGAGTGGATTATGAGAGTGGGCTGCTTCGGTAGTGTTTTAAATATATTTTCAAAGGTTTGAGGTGTATACCTCCCTATACTCGGAAGTAAGTTTAAAGTATTGCTTTCTTAAAGGTTCTCATATTATGCCTTGTTTTACTATGTGTTTTAGTCAATCTCGTGATGTGATTTTCATACTTAAACATACATGTGTTTCAATACTCATGAGATGTTTTTACAAAGATTTTATATGCATGTGATGCTCCCTTGGTCTTGTTTTAGAAAACATGAAAAAAAGTGTTTTTTACTGGTTTATGCAATTAATGCATAAGTTAGTGGGATGCATGTGGTTACTTGTTGTTTATAACTTGAATCTTAAGCATTGATTTTGTTTTTTGTTGGATATTAAGATTATGTTTAAAGGGAGAAGTTGATCAATCAATAGAATGTACAATGCGCTATAAATAAAAAATTCTTACGTGTCTTAAATGCCTTGAGTGATGTATTAGAGGTTAGCCTAGTGTATTGTGGCATGATATTAATATTACATTCGGGTATAGCGAACTATCCCAAACACTAAGGTGTGATCTTTAGATTGTGATAGTCAATCTGCGTGATTTGGTGGTACGATGTCATTCACATGTGTTCGTTTATCCCAATGATTAGAGGTAAGTCTAATCGTATCACTTAACCAACATGTGAAAAATGCAAGTATAAACTATTTACTTTTTTGGTGTAATTCGAGAATTGCATGTGCTTTGTTAACAAGTTTAGATGTTTTATAAGTCGTTCTATGAGCAGCATGTAAGACTTGGTTATGCTTAAAAAGCATGTGATTTCAAAAGGTATTTTTGAAAGACTTTGTGGCTTCTGAGCCATGGTTATTTACACTTGCTGATTTTTAAATAGTGGAATTGACGGTCATGGACATTATTTTACTTAAAGCATGACTCTTATTTTTAATTGATGAAATTCGTTTAATATGAGTTGTATTGCAAGTTATTTTTAAATATGTTTTTATTCACTCAATAAGCAAATGTTTACCCTCTCATTTACCTTGCAATACAAAGTATTTATTGTGGAGGCAATAAAGAGAAGCAAGGATTCAAGTAACCGCCAATTGAAAGTTCAAATATGCCTTTTTATAGTTTTAGTAGTAATGAGAAAGTAATAGGGATTTGATATCTTGTTGACAATATTTTTACACTAATTATACTTTCAATAACTATGATGATTATCTATGTTGATCTTAGCTTTGTGACTTGGATTTGGATTGCCTATTGGTATTCTTTTAGTTATAATAAAAGTTATATAGAAGTTTGATTCTTGATAACTCTATTTGTGAATTTGAGTGTTGTTGATAATGAAGCATGATTATTTATGACTTGAATCTATGATGTGGTTATTTAGGTTGGAAGGCATATATAAATCATGTTGAGTATATTATTGTTGTTCTTATATGTGTTTATGAGATTTTTGAAGTTGAAGCATGCTCTTAGGAGTTTAAATATTTTGTTACTAATTAGGATGCAATGTATCTAGTAAGTTGTATATGATATGTGGATAACATGTATTTAGGACTAGAATTTGAGGTACAAACATGTAATAAACCTAATTAAAGATTGGTAATATTAATTTAATAATTAATTCTTTAGTTTTTGAAAAATTATATTTTGGTCCATAAAGTATGTTTGTACATTTTAAAACTCGTTCCTTATTTGTTTCCGCTTCAATTGAATATAATCTATGCATGGACAAGTATGATCAAAATAAATCATCTAGATAAGATAAAAGAAAAAATTAGTCGTTTATTTTTTAATATATAGTGCATTGTACATCCTATTGATCTATCATCTTATCCACGTTACCATCATCTTTAATACCAATTCAAAACCAAAACTAATGCTCAAGTTTTCTAATTAAAACAATATATAAACACATGCATCCCATTAACACATGCATCAAATGCATAAACCGGTAAAAATCACTTTTTTCATGTTTTCAAAACAAAAACATGGAAGCATCATATGTATATAAAAAATTTTATAAAAATATCTCATGAGTATTGTAACACATACATATTCACATATACACAAGTATAACACAAGCATGTCTAATCATAGTAAAAAAATGCATAATATGGAAACCTTAAAGAAAGTAATACTTTAAACTTACTTTCGAGTACAAGAAGGTTTTTTACACATTCCCTATACATTAAAACACTTCCATAGTAGCCCACTCTCATAATCCACTCACTAAAACCGAAACTTGCTCTACAAGTGATATGATCCTAGTTGAAAAATTCTGAATCATATATGTGTTGCACGATCGTGGTTCGAGTAAGAAAATTGTGAATGGAAATTAGGGATGTAAAGTTGTCGTAGTAATGCAATTGTCGAGACAACTAATTTTAGTATATGAATAGATAATATTAGAAATTATGGTAGTTGAAAATATGGACGTAGAAGATAGTAGTCGTGGCGCGTATTTTGTAGGTTTGACAAAGGTGATGGATTGTGACATGTTAGCTATATAGAGTCAAGAACCAACAATATAAGTTGATGGAATCGAAGTGGTAGAAGATGGGACGTGACCCACTAGCTATAGAGAGCTAGGAACCAATGTTATAAATAAATAAAATGGATAGAATGCCACAAGAATCCATTTGAAGCCGATAAACTTCTTGTAGAACATGAAAAAGAGAACAATCTCAAAGTTCTATATATGCTCAAAGTTATGCCCTTTACAATGGAATAGAAAACCTATTTATAGTAACCATAGGCTAGATTTGAAGAGTCTTACCAAAGAGATAATTTTTTAATCTCAATGCTAATAAAAACTCATGAATGCATTGTTTCACATCTTTCCTCATAATGGCTGAAAATACGAAGAGTCTTGTATGATTTAACATTCTCTAAAATGAATCTAGAATCATATACATCTAATAGAGAAGACTCTTGTACTTTTATGGCTTTCTCACTCATGTAGAATGGATGAAGACAACATAGGATGCATGTGGACATCCTATATGTCCAAATGAAAATATCACTTGTAATTCCAAGGTCATCTCCATGTAATCCTACTTGAATTGTCTTGATGAAGAGAATAAATTAAATCTTCATTGCATGTCTCGTTGAAAAATATAAAAAGCCTCTCCAAATGATGGTAATGATGGACATTATTTGTTTGTCTCCCATGAATCATTTTCTATAATAAATTACAACATGTATTGTCTTCGATAAATCGATCATATCTTAATCTTTCAATATCGGATTGAGGTGATTCAAAATGCGTTGGATAGCTAAGAAATAGATGAATAAATTTCAAGCAGACTCCAAGATTAAAATCAACACATATCCAGTTCGAAAATAATGATCAAGATGTCTCATATTCCAATTTGATGCGATTGTTCATCTCCCTCCATGCACTTTAATGAAGAACAAGTTTATTGAATGCAATACAATTTTATGCAAACATTAATTTTTCATGCAAATTCATGCATAAGTAAAAGATGGAATAAGGAAGAATTCCCTTATAAATATCCTTGAAGATCTTCAGGATGGTGCAGGTTCCTCCTTCGGGTTAAAACCTCTATAAATATGATCTTTGTTTAAAGATCCCATATTAAGAAAGAATAAGCTTCGTGAAGCTTCTCGGATGTAAAAAACTTACCTTGATCAGATGGTCTCAATAAGGTTGTAGAAAATAATGTAAGGAACGTAGTCGTTCTCACATCAACAAATCACCCGAAAACGTGATTTGTTTTTTTGATCTCTCCTAAACTTGATCGTCTACCTCATAACCTTATTCAAGCATCAACACCAGAGGGTTTAGTACATTATAACGCATCCAAATATCCCTTAAGTCGGACCAATACATGGCAGCCCTTAAAAACACCATAAAACATAATTGAAACCCACGAAAAAACTCACCAAACAGCATATAAACCTTATGTGTGAGATTAAATACTTAAAATCCATCTTAATTATATCTAAAAACTTCAATATTCATGTATTTAGGCATCAAAAACAGCCATATAAAACCCTTGAAGAAAAATCATGAAAATAAGGAACTTTTATCAAGAAAACTGATATTATTAATTCAAGACATTAGAGATTGATTCAATCAGCCAAGAACTTAGGAATTTCATTAAAAACTTTAGGTTTCAAATGTTTGAATGATTCTCAACTCCAAAATTGATGCAACCTCCTTCCAATATTTAAAAATATGTAAAACTAAAGAAAAACGAAGAGATTTTGAAGAATAAAAATATAAAGAATTAACCAAAAAATCTTATTGAAAATATTAATATACCTTTGAAAAGATGATGGATTGGTTGCCAAGAAGAGGAAAAGTCGAAATTCTAAGAAAAAAGGTTTATATTTTGATATAAAATAGGTTTTTAGGATTAATATTTAAATATTTGAGTTATTTAATTAAAATTATGGGTTAAGGGTAAGAAGAAACCGACAGTCTAAAGTCATCAGATGTTACCAAGATGCTAAGCTTAGAAATAAGCAGATCGAACCTGACCAAGAGAACTGTACTAATGTAGTTCAAGTCAAGACAACAGAAGTCTGCCAAGGTGGTACATTTAGCTTTCCGAGGCGACACTCGAAAGATTATAGATATGATAGGGAAACTGAAGAGAAAAATAAGGTGGTCATTTTAAGACAAGCATCATACAAAACGGAGTTGGGAAACGCATGAAAAGTCAAGGTCAAAGTCACGCGGGAAATGAATCCTTATAGGAATAAACTAGAAAATAAAATAAAGATCTTTTATTTATATACTTTAGTTGTGTTTTACTCCAACTTGAATTCTTGCTTTGGAAAGGCCAATCTAACCTTGCCCACTTTTCCATCTTGATTTCTTGATCACTTATCTTTATTGTATTAATTAGTTTTCTTAGTTATAATTTAAACTCCATTATCTATGTTTTTAAATTCCCATTGTGTAGGAATAATAAATTGTGTAAGTAACGTCATTCCTCGTAGGATCGACATCTTAAATACTATAATTTGGCAAAAAGTGGATGGATGAATGCTTCACTATAAAAGTATAGGATTTTCCAAAAAACTTCTAAGTATTGAACCATTATGAGTTACCTGCCTCGGCAGTAATATGCCAACCTAGCCGCTATAACAGAGTGCACCCTTCATCAAGCATAAAATCAGAAGGTTTCCAAGGAATAGTATTTAGGATTAGACTATGATCCTGAAAAATCTAAACACTGCTGGACTTAGTTGATTGTAAAAGTTAAATTCTCTGAAAAAGCAATAGAGACTTAGACTTTAAATTTTAGCTAGAGATGCCTATCACTAGCTCTAGTATAGTCTTTAGAGGTTTCAATCGCTAGATCTAGGACTTAATAATTTTTTCCACTTACTAGAGGTGCCTGAAATTAGCTCTAGTAAGATTAATTTAACACTTGAGGTGCCCGAAACATGCTCAAGCAGTATAAATATATACTCACATATATATGTACATAATAAGGAAGAAGGAAAAATTAGAATAAAAATGTAAGTCGAGAGTTTTGAGCTAGAAAAAGGATTAAAAATTAGAAAACCAGCTTTGTCATGGCTACGCACACACTCACGAGACTCATAGTCCAGTTCTGAGAAAATCCTAGAAGCTAGAAGAGACAAAGCAAAAGAACGGAACCCCGCCGCGGCAACTAGGAGGGAATATTGCCATAAAAATTATTAACTTAGTTTATTTTGCATTGCTTGAGTTCAAGCAATACTTCGAGTTTGGAGGTTTTTAATAAGTACTCAAAATTCCTATTTCATAGACCTCTTTTTCTCTAATTATTGTTAGTTTACGGGTTATTTGAGTGGACATATTGATTATTTCTGCATATTTTCTATAGTTCAACATGAATACATTTAAATCCACAATTTATGCAATATTTGGTAGAAAAGCTACTTCTATTGTTTTTATTCAACGATAGGAAAACATACAATCTGGGCAGCTCTCGGCTGCGATAGGATAAGAAGACAACGACAGTCTAAAGTCACCAGATGTTACCAAGTTGCTAAGCTGAGAAATATGCAGATCGAACCTGACCAAGAGAACTATCCTGATGCAGTTCAAGTCAAGACAATAGAAATATGCCGAAGCTTTACATTTAGACTGCCAAGGTGACATTCAGAGGGAGAGAAAATTAAGAGACCAAAACATGGCAACAACAAATATAAGAAATACAGTTTGGAGGGAGAGATATTAAGGAGGAAGGAAAAGATGGTAGTTGGGAATGACAACCAATTGAGGAGGGAATTGGTGTAGTTTTTTCATGGCAGTGCAGTTGGAGGACACTTGGGAGCTTATGCTACATTTAATAGGTTATCTTTTGTTCTTTATTGGAAGGGACTAAGAAGAGAAGTTAAAGGTTTTGTTAGAGAGTATTTGGTGTTTCAAAAAAGTAAAGTAGAACTTTAGCACCCGAAAGGTTTTCTTCAATCACTTCCAATTCCATAAAATATTTGGCATTCAATTAGTAAAGATTTTATTGATGTCCTACCCCTTTCTAAGAAGAAAAATTGCATTTATGTGGTGGTGAATAGGTTGAGTAAGTATAGCCATTTCATTACCATCAAACACCTATTCTCGGTGAAGGATATTGCTCAATTATTTTTGGAAAATATTTTTAAACTCCATGGTCTGCCTCATGATATAGTATTTGATAGGGATAGAGTGTTTCTGAGCATATTCTAGAAGGAATTGATGCAAAGGTTGGGAGTGGAGGTGAATGCTTCAACATCATATCATCCCAACATGATGGACAGATAGAAAGGGTGAACCAATGTGTTGAAACCTACCTCTGATGCATGACTGGTGAGAATCCAAAGAAGTATGCTAATTGTATATACTTAGCTGAATGGTGGCATAATACCACCTTTCACAGCACCATACAAACCACCCCGTATCAAGCTGTTTATGGGCAACCCCCACCTATTCATCTGTCTTACATTGTCGATGAGTCTTTGGTTGAAGAAGTGGATAAAAATTTACAACAGAGGAAGGTTATGATTAAGTTGCTGCAATTTTACATGAAGAGGGTTCAAGACCGAATGAAGAACCAAGCTGATAAGGGTCAAACCGATTGTAAACTCCAAGTAGGTGACTGGGTTTTTCTTAAATTTCAACCATATAGACAACAATCGATGAGCTTTAGAAGCTTCTAGAAGTTGAGTCCTAAGTGGTTTGATCCCTTTTTAATTATGGATAGAGCTGGGAAGGTGGCTTATAGATTAAAGCTACTAGATGGGTCCATAGTTCACCCATTATTCCATGTTTCACAATTAAAGAAAATGGTGGGATCTGATTTGTTTCAACAAGAACTCCTTGTGATAGATGCTGATGAAAATATCAGCAAAGAGCTGGTGCAAATTTTGGATAGAAAGATTGGGAACCGATGGAACAAAGCAGTGACTGAAGTTTTGGTCGAATGGTCCAATGCTTTTCGTGAAGATGCTACTTAGTAGGTGTTGCACCATTTGCAATAACAATTTCCATAATTCAATACTTGAGGACAAGGATTTCCTTCTAAGGAGAGTGTGTTGTGAAGGATAGAAATGAGAGCCCTTAATAATTGTTTTCCTTCTATTTTATTTAAATTTTGGTTTGTTACCGTTAAACTTGTTAATGAAGCAATGCGTATTGGGAGAGAGGTCTGGGTGCTAAAATGTAACACCCAAAATTGGGCCTAGAAGTTTTGTTGCCAATTTAGAGGTCTAGTGGATCTGTTTTGTCGATTTAGCCTAGTTCAGGATTAAATACTTAAAAATTAGCTTTAAATCAAAATAAATTGTGTAAATATATTCTAAAATTCTTATTTGACTTAGGTAAACTCAATTTCAAAAATTGACCCTTGAATCCCTATTTTATAAAAATTGAAAACTTGAGGACAAATTTAAAAACTAAGCCAAAACTTTGAATCTTTAAGGTAATTTGATTTAATCCTAATCGTAGTTGATCTAATACTTACAAGATTCTATATAAACAACATTTAATCTCTTGTTTTAACATAAGTAATAAAAATTTCCTAATTTTGATTCAAAACCCAAAAAGTTCATTTTTTAAAAATATATCTTCTTTAAATTTAGTTTTCTTATTCTCCAAGGAAGCCTTTCCATCATATTTTGAAGGTATATATTCATTCATTTCAATAAAATTTTGTTGATTTATTTTTCTATATTTTTCTTCTTCAAATTCTCTTCGTTTTTCTTCGATTTTAATTGAAAAATTCTATTTTTCCATCAAGCTTTAAAACTTTCTCCAAGATTTTGGTTAATTCCTTTGCAAGATATATTCTTCATCATCTTTCCAAAGGTAAACACCAATCTTTTCATAAAAATTCGTTTGATGAATTCTTTATATTTTTCTTCATCAAAATCTCGTCGTTTTTCTCCGAGTTTTTTAGTTTTTAAACCTTTCAAGGGGTGGGATCAATTTTGGAGGTGAGAATCATTCAAACATCAGAAACCTGAAGTTCTTTAATGAAATTCCTATGTTCTTAGCTTATTGAAACAATCTTTAAAGTCTTAAATCAATAAAATCGATTTTCTTGATAAAAATTCCAATATTTTCTTGATTTTCATTTAAGGGTTTTACATGGATGCTTTTGATGCCTAAATACATGAATCTTGAACTATTTTGATGTAATTAAGTTGTCTTTTAAGTATTTAATCCCGGACCTAAGGTTTAGATAGTGTTTGGAAAGGTTTTCAGTGATTTTCGGTTAGGTTTTATAGTGTTTTTAGGGGCTACCATGTATTGGTCCGACTTGAGTGATGTTTAGGTTTGTTGTAAGGCACTAAAAGTCTGGTTTTGATGCTTGAATTAGGTCAAGAGATAGAGGAACAAGTTTAAGTTTGAGGGAGATCAGAAAGCCAAATCACGTTTTCGAGTGAATTGTCGAGCAAGTTTCGGCAAATTGGTGAGTGGATTATGAGGGATGTTAATTATGCATGGTTTTAAATGTATTTTCAATGGTTTGAGGAGTAAGGATGGTGTGAAAAAACTCCCTATTCTCAGATGTAAGTTTAAAGCTTCGCTTTCTTAAAGATTTTCATATTATGCCTTGTTTTTACAGTGTTTAGTCATGCTCCTATTATACTTGTACATATGTGAATATGCATGTGTTTCAATGCTTATGAGATGTTTTTACAAAGGTTTTATATACATATGATTCTCCTATGGTTTTGTTTTGAAAACATGAGAAAAATGGTTTTTACCGGTTTATGCATTTATACATGTATTAGTAGGATGCATGTGGATTACTTATTGTTTTTTACTTAAAACTTGAGCATTAATTTGTTTTATGTTGGATATTTATATGATGTTAATAGGGATAAGTCGATCGATCGATAGGATGTTAGTGCACTATTATTTTATGAAAATTCATTAGAGTTATTGCTTAAATTGTGATATATGTGTTGTATTGCATTTAAGCGTAGCTTATCCTTGAAACTAAGGTGGGAAAATGTTTGGATTTAATCTATTCGTGTGCATAAGGTAGACTCGTGCGTGATATTAGTAGGTGATAAATCCCTCATATATGGTATGGTGACGGTTTAGTCCCATACGTGGCATGACTTGGCATTTATGCTTTCATATGAGTTTCCGTTTATCCCAACGATTAGAGGTAAGACTAATCGGATCAGTAATACCAACACAAGAAAACGTAAGTGTAATGTTTTTACTGATTTTATTGCAAACAGAGTTTGCGAGTGTTTGACATTGAGTTCAAACGTTTTATAAGCCTTACTAAGTGAAGCATGTAAGTCTTGAGTCTTGTAGGTTAGCACCACTTGATGAAACACTTGTGTATTTTTACTATTGGTGTCAATGTTAGCCACGACTTATTATTTTAATACAACATGACTTGGTTTCTAAATTGATGAAATCGGTTTAATATGGGTTGTACTGCGAGGTATTTTTATACTTGTTTTTATTAACTCACTAAGCCTATGCTTACCCTCTCATTTACCTTGCAATGCAAATTATTTATTATAAAGGCAGCAAAAGGAAGCAAGGATCCAGGTAACTGTTAAGTGAAAGCTCAAGTATGTGTTTATAACATTAGTAGTAGTGAGAGAGTAATGGGGATGGGTTACCATGTTAAGAATATTATTATGTTGATGAGACTTGTAGTATTCATATGCTTATACATGTTTGATGTTTATATATATTGATATTAGCTTGATTACTTTGACTTGAATAGTCCATTGATATTTCTTTAGTTATAATAAAGTTATTTTGAAGTTTGATTCTTGATACCCCTATTTGTGAATTTGAGTGTTGTTAAGAATGAAGCATGACAATTTATGAGTCTAATCTATGATGTTATTTAGGTTGAAATCCATTTAGAAATCATCTTAAGTATATGGAGGTGGTTCTTTCGTGTGTTTATAAGATTGATTATGTTGAAGCATACTCTTAGGAGTTAAATATATTGTTGCTAACTAGGTTAAATTGCATCTAGCTAATATGTCTTGATATGTACTTAAAGTGTTTTTAGATGAATTTAAATATAGAGAATTTCATGAAACCTATCAAAGCTGGAAATAGTTCCTAAACTTTGAGCATGCAATTAAATAACTTGTTGATATTATTTTAAGCTAAAATTTGAGATACAAGCGTGTAAAGAACTTAATTAAATGTTGGTAACTTTAATTTAATAATTAGTCCATAAAATTTTTGGAAATTACGATTAGGTCCTTAAAAATTGTTCAATTAAATTAGGACTCATTTCTCTTAATTTTTGCTGCAATTGAACTCGGTCTTTGCATGAACATGTAGGATCTAATTAAAGCATTTAGAAAAGATAAAAGGAAAATTTTAATTTTTAGGGTTGTTTATCAGGGTGAATCTCCATATTAGCCTCGGTATTTCTCGTGTAGCTTATTCGAGTCGGGTGGCATCTAGATATGGTCGTGGGGTTACATAAAATGTGGTCCTTTAGTGTCTAAGGGATATTTTTTGGGTTGCAGACTGAGTCTTTTGTTGTTTGTCATGAATGTTGATGAGTACTCAAAAGTCCTCATTTTTATATCATTTTTCCACTCATTTATTGCTAATAAAGATAGATTTATATTGGATACCTCTGGTTATTTTCCATACTTCAGCATCCAAATACTGATTTTATGAATTTATCTATTATTTGACATAAAACATATGCGTTTGATAGCTTTCTTTCTTAGACAGGAAACTACGTCATAGATATGGCCATTCGAGAAGATAGATTCTAAATTGCAGATAAAGCACCCACTATGGCAGTACTTTGGAGGTCGCGGTAGTACTGTGAAGATAACAACAGGCACTCGACAGAGAGAGAAAAAGATATCAACTTTAACGGACAATGAGCGAGAGAAAGACGAACCCATTTAAGAGGTCAAGCCCTTGTCAAAGTCAACTGCGAGAAAGAAGAGTTATTTTAGGAAATAAGAATAAAATATTATAGTTAATTATGGTTTATATTTCTTTCCCTTTTAGAACTCTTTTCTTGCACAGAAATTTCAACTTAGGGCTTGACTTATATAAAGCACTTATTAGGTGTAGGTTTAAGGGAGTCGAGTCAGATTCTCTCTTTCATAATTTCATAGCCGTCGACTACACCATGTTCTAAATCTTTTAGAGGTTAAGTTTGCTCGTGAAGTAGTAGGAGAAGAAGGTTGTATTATTATTGATATTTATTAATGCAAGAACTTATTTCATAGTTTATTCTCTCTTGGTATTTGCTCTTCTTTGCATATGAGCTTGGGATGATAGTATGTGAAGAAAAATAGATTTACCTATGATGAGTGCCTAAATGGCAGTAATTTACAACCCTTCTTATGATACTTTATGCACCTATTATACACCCACTTGAACCGAATCATATACTCTTTGCTCAAATATTGGATATTCTGTTTTCACCATATACAAAGTTAATATTTATAGGGAATACAGATATTATTACAATTTTTGTACATACAGGATATTGCCTACATGTAACAAGGGTGACTCTGTGTCCAACCGTGCATGGTAGAGCCGCCTACACGTAACAAGGGTGACTATGTGTCCGATCGTGCGTGGTAGTGCTAATGGTGACTTCGTGTCATGTCAATGGTGACTTCGTGTCATGACGAGACAAATATCTCATGGATCCGTGTATTCGGTGAACTCAAGGTTCACATTAAGTGTTCACTAGAAAGCCAATATACATACATGAAATTGAGATGAGGTTTGAGCATCTCTTATGAATTGTTTTGATAAGGTTATGTGAACTCAAGGATGCATATGACTTAATGAATTTGGGCATGAAATATTAGCATGCATGGTTTAGCAATGTATTGCAAAATTATGGTTTCAATAAGCTCTCTTTTCGTCTTTGCAGAAAAATAAGGGCACTTGGAGCTTCGTTTGACGCAAGGAAACCAAGGGGAAGATCACATTGAATTTGGTATGTTTTTAGCAAATAAATTGGGCAAGGCAATGTGTAACACAATCTATAGGGGAAATATGTACTTAGGCTTTGGTTTATGATGTAATAAAACCATTATTGATTGAATGTTAATTGTTGAACTTTGTTTTGTTTGAGTTGTGGAAGCATGTAATAGTATGATTGATATGTTGTTGCTATTCATACTTTAGGAAGCATGCCTATAGGTCTCTTTGTGAACTTTCCAAATGTTTTAAGGTGTGAACATGATGATGGGATGCCTAGGAATGTTCTATATAGTTTTGGGTTATTAACGATTATGTTTGGATTGGTTTACATGAGCTTTTACGTCTCATGTCGTCCAGAATATAGGGGGTATCGAAACACCCTGTGGCAGTATCGATACCCCTATGCCTATTTGAGCATCTGTATCGAACCAGGGTTCGGTACCAAATGCTACTGGACGTGGCTGTTCCGAAACACCCCTAAGATGGTTTCGAAATAGGTGACCATAGTTCTAACCATAGGTTCCCTAGGCACACGTGTTCCGAAACACCCTAAGGGCTGTTTCGAAACACCTAGCCTAGAATGGGCAATTCGAGAGTTTTGAATGCATGAAACGTAGGATTTAATTTAGTAACAAATACAGAGAATTTATGTTTAATTTTAGGTGATGTTGTGATACCTTGATTCATGTCTTAACCTGAATACTCATCGTATGATATAAGATGGAAGAAATGCATAATTTTACATGTTTTGCAATTAAGCCCATAAATGTTAGAACATAGAATCGATTAACTAAGATACCTCGTTTGATCTCTCATTGTATGACGAATGTTTTAAGCTTACTTAATTGTTATCCGATGGATTGTTTGTGAATATGATGATGTAAATTAATTCCTTACCTTTTGGTTCCTAATCATGTATGCGTTTGATCGATTTACTTATAATGAATGAACTGCGTCTGTCTCTGTCTTACTTGAGTTAATTACACATAGGAGGTTAATCGTGCATTTAGGTAAGATAAAATAAAAAGAAAAAAAAAGTTACGGTTTTTAGGGTTGTTTATCAAATCGAACCTTCGCGGGTTTGGTTTGATATTCCCCGTGAGACCCATTAGGGCCGGTTTCGTCTAGGCCGGGCTAAGGGGGTTACATTTGGTGGTATCAGCGCCAGGTTTAGTAAAATGCGTTGTTGGTTCGTTAAGTGTGTTGTTGGTTTGTCAAGTATGTATCGGTTTGCCATGTTTTGCATTGGTATGTTATAATGTTAGGTCGAACGTGATATGTTGATGTTGCATGCATACTTACAGATTGTGAGTGCATCTAGAATGAATATGAGTAAAAGAGGTGGTCAGTTACACATTGGCTATGCCAATATGTTTTTAACTATTCTTCGGTTTCCCTTAGATCTTGCCCGAATGTAAGTTTATTATGTCTTAATGTTTTGTTTTAAAATTGCATGTTTGAAGTGTTGGGATATGCCTCCGAGATGTGAGACACGTGCTACCGCGAGCTTGATCACCGAGGGTCAGGCCGAGGGAGAGGCTAATGTGAGGGAGGAACCACTTCCACCTCCTCCACCAGTTGGTGTGCCACCCGTTGGTGTGCCTCTAGTTCCAGTGGGAGGCCAGTTCGGAGACTTTGCACCGTTCATACAGGCTATGACGGGTGCGTTTCAGGCAGTTATGGCTGGAGTGCAAGTACCGGCTCCCGCACCTGCTGTTGCAGTTACCCAAGGGCTACCGTTAGAGCGTTTGCGTAGCTTGGGAGGTGTTAAGTTCCGTAGATCTGATCCGAGTGCAGTTGAGGAGTGGTTGGCTAGTACCGAAAGGATTTTGGATCAGATGGATTGTCAGGATACCCGTAGGTTGGGTTGTGTGGTCTCTCTACTTCAGGGGGATGCTTATAGATGGTGGACTACCACGAGAGCGGGTGTAGCAGTTGCTAACCTAACTTGGGAGTACTTCAGGACCGCCTTTGTGTGGAAGTTCTTGGGTCCGTAGTATGAGGATACAAAGAAGAGGGAGTTTATGTCCCTGGTGCAGGGCACTAGGAGTGTGGCTGACTATGAGATACAGTTTGTCCGATTGAGCCACTATGCTCCTGAGTTGGTTCCTACGGAGCATAAGAGGTGTGATAGGTTCCGATATGGTTTGGATCTGGAGATCAAGACATACCTGCTAGTTGCGGAGTATACTGAGTTTGATGTGCTCGTTAATCGGGCTAAGGATGTCGAGGAGTCTTTGAGGGAGGCTAGGAAGTCTTCCGATGTTGGAAAGAGGCCTGCTGAGGCTAGTACTCAAGGTGGTAAGGGTAAGAGGTTTTGGGACAACCGATTCAGAGCCGATCGATGCCGGGGTGACTTTGGACACGGCGGACGTACTCAGCAGTATGATAGAGGTGGTGATGCAGTAGTTTGTAACTTGTGTTCTAGACACCATCCGGGAGAGTGTTGGTGGGCCACTAGTGCCTGCATTGGTTGTGGATCTAAGGATCACCGGAAGAGAGATTGTCCAAGGTTTGCTGGTGAGGCTGGTAACTAAGCTGAGGTTCCGTGGTACCTGGCAGAGGATGCGGTGGAGGTAGAGGTCCTTTCCAGAGACAGGGAGATGGTCGTAGAGTTTATGCTCAGTGTGGGACTCGTAATGCTACAGATGTGGTTGCAGGTACTTTTTCTTTACAGAATATACCGTTATTTTCTTTGATAGATTCGGGATCTACGCATTCTTATGTTTTGAGTGAGCATGCATATATGTTGGATACCCCTGTTGATGTTTTAGATGTGGGAGTTGTGGTTACTAGTTCTTTGGGTGAGACGGTGACCGTAAAAAGGTTGTATAGGAGATGTCCGTTGGAGGTGCAAGTGCATGTCTTTGAGGTTTACTTGATGGAGTTGTCGTTTCATGGTTTTGACCTTATCTTGGGAGTTGATTGGTTGACGGAGCATAGAGCCGTGGTGGATTTTGAAAAGAAACGTCTTACTTTGAGGTTCTTGGATGGTAGTGAGGTTGTGGTTAAGAGTGAGTATACGGAATTTTTGTCGAATGTGGTTTCTGCTTTACAAGCGGAAAAGTTGATGCAACATGGTGGTGTAGCATATCTAGCTTATGTGATGAATCCGAGGATAAGAGAGGTTCGGGTGCAGGACGTTCGAACGGTATGTGACTTTCCGGAAGTTTTTCTTGAGGAGTTGCCAAGATTACCTCCCGATCGTGATGTGGAGTTTAGTATTGAGCTTTATGCTGGTACTAATCCGGTGTCCATTGCTCCTTATCGCATGGCACCTAAGGAGTTAAAGGAGTTAAAGATGCAGTTGCAAGAGTTGCTTGATCGTGGTTTTATACGACCGAGTGTGTCACCATGGGGTGCACCGATGTTGTTTGTGAAGAAGAAAGATGGCACAATGAGGATGTGCATTGATTATCGGCAATTGAATAAGTTGACCGTGAAGAATAAGTATCCTTTACCGAGGATTGATGATTTGTTTGATCAGTTTCGAGGAGCAAGTGTGTTCTCGAAGATTGATTTGAGGTCGGGGTACTATCAGTTGAAAGTAAAAGAGGAGGATATGTTGAAAACGGCTTTTCGGACAAGGTATGGTCATTATGAGTTTTTGGTGATGCCGTTTGTTTTGACAAATGCCCCTGCTGCTTTTATGGATATGATGAACCAGGTGTTTCATGAGTACTTGGATCAGTTTGTGGTGGTGTTCATAGATGATATCCTCGTATATTCACGTACCGAGGAAGATCATGATCGGCATCTACGGTTGGTGTTGCAAGCGTTGAAAGAGAACCAGTTGTATGCTAAGTTAAGTAAGTGTGAGTTTTGGTTAAAAGAGGTGGTGTTTCTTGGTCATATGGTGTCGGAAAAGGGTATTAGTGTTGATGCAAAGAAGATAGAGGCTGTTATGGGTTGAGAGCAACCGAGATCGGTGTCGGAGGTTCGTAGTTTCCTAGGTTTGGCTGGGTATTATCGTAGGTTCATTGAGGATTTTTCGAGCATTGCTGTTCCTTTGACTAAGTTGTTGCAAAAGAAGGTTCCTTTTGAGTGGAAACAAAATCAACGAAAGAGTTTTGAAAAGTTGAAAGAAGTGTTGACTAGTGCACCGGTGTTGGTACAACCTGAATCCGGTAAGGATTTTGTGGTTTATAGTGATGCATCATACGTTGGTCTTGGATGTGTATTGATGCAAGAAGGGAAAGTTGTAGCTTATGCTTCTACACAGTTGAGGGTGCATGAAAAGAACTATCCGACGCATGATTTGGAGTTGGCGGCGGTGGTTTTTGCTTTGAAGATTTGGAGACATTACTTGTATGGAGAGAAGTGTACTATATATACGGATCATAAGAGTTTGAAATATCTCATGTCACAAAAGGATTTGAATCTTAGGCAATGAAGATGGATGGAGTTGCTTAAGGATTATAATTTATCGATTGAGTATCATCCGGGGAAAGTCAATGTAGTGGCCGATGCTTTGAGCCGTAAGGCGGCGGTTGAGTTGAGAGCAATGTTTGCTAGACTGAGTATTTCTAAAGAAGGAGGGTTAGTGGCGGAGTTGCAAGTAAAACCGGTTTTGGTTGAGATGATCAAGGTGAAACAGTTGGAGGATGAGACTTTGGTACCTTTTGTGGAGGATATTGCTGAGGGTAGACCGACCGATTATCGTTTTGATGATGATGAGGTGTTGTGTTTTAGAGGTCGGATTGTGGTGCCCGATGATCAGGAGTTGAGGCAAGCTATCTTGGTGGAGGCTCATACTAGTCCGTTTGCTATGCATCCGGGTAGTGTGAAGATGTATAGAGATCTTAAAAGTGCATACTTTTGGGTTGGTTTAAAGAGAGATGTGATAGAGTTTGTTTCTCGGTGTATGGTGTGTCAGCGGGTGAAAGCTGAACATCAGTTCCCTGCAGGTTTGTTGCAACCGGTTCACGTTCCGGAATGGAAATGAGAGAGAATTACCATGGATTTTATGACGGGGTTGCCTTTAACACCGTCCAAAAAGGATTCTATATGGGTGATTGTTGATAGGTTTACGAAGTGTGCACATTTTCTTGCCGTGCATACGACGTACTCCATGGATAAGTTGGCGGATTTGTATGTTTCTGAGGTGGTAAGGTTACATGGTGTACCTAAGTCGATCATATCAGATAGAGATCCGCGGTTTACATCCAAGTTTTGGAGGAGTTTGCAGACAGCTTTGGGTACGAGGCTTAGTTTTAGTACGACTTATCATCCACAGACGAATAGACAGTCTGAGCGTGTTATTCAGACTTTGGAGGATATGTTGAGGTGTTGTATCATCGAGTTCCAGGGTTCTTGGGAGAAGCAATTGCCGTTGGTAGAGTTTGCTTATAATAATAGTTTTCAGACGAGTATACATATGGCACCGTTTGAGGCGTTGTATGGACGTAAGTGTTGTACACCTTTGTGTTGGAAAGAAGTTGGACAGAAGTATGTATCTTTGCCTCAAGTGTTGAAGGATACGGATGAGAAAGTTAAGTTGATATGTACTAAACTTAAGGAAGCTTCGGATAGGCAGAAGTCCTATGCCAATTTGAAACGTAGGGAGATAGAGTATGATGTTGGGGACAAGGTGTTTCTTAAGGTTTCTCCATGGAAGAAGGTGATGAGGTTTGGGCGTAAGAGAAAGTTGAGTCCTCGTTTTATTGGACCATATGAGGTGTTGGAGCGTGTTGGTCTTGTTGCTTATAGGTTGAGGTTACCGGAGGAGTTGAGTAAGATGCATGATGTTTTTCATGTATCGATGCTTCGTAGATATAGATCGGATCCTTCTCATGTTGTTCCGGTTGAGGAGATCGAGTTAAGAGAGGATATGAGTTATGAGGAAGAACCGGTGAGGGTTTTGGATGTGGATACAAAGGTTCTTCGAGGAAAGACCATAGATTTGGTTAAAGTGCTTTGGAAACACCGAGGTGTTGAATAAGTAACCTTGGAGACAAGGAAAAGTATGGAGGAGCAGTTTCCTCACTTGTTTACTTCAGGTAAATTTCGAGGACGAAATTTTCTTAAGAGGGGGAGAGTTGTAACATCCCGTTTTTGGGGTTATTAGTTTAGGCTTAGTTAGGGGAATTCGATTCGGGTTAAATCGGGTTCTCCAGTTCATTAATTCCAGGAAAAATAAAATAAGGATATTTTTAATTAAGAAAAATAATAGTTTTGGAATATGGTTTGAAATATTAAAAATATGTTTCAAAATTAAAAGAAAATAATTTGGATTTTATAATGATTTTTAATTATGCTTAATTATGCATAAATGACCAATTTGTAATTTTTGGAAAATTGGAGGACTTATTGTGTAATTTTCGGCAATTATATTATTTTAGTGACTAAATTGAAAAGCAAGCTAAACTTAGAATCCTTAGAGGGACATAAACCCATATCTAATTTTTAATGATGATTTATTCACCAAAATATATTTTTAATTACTTCAATTGGGTTTTTAATCATTTTTCTCAAAAACCATTTTTCTCATCTTTTTCTCTCATCTTTTTCTCTCATTTTCTCTCCACTTTCTCTTCATCTTTTCTCTTCAATTCCTTGCTGATTTTTGCATCTTTTTCCATAAAGATTACATCACTTGCATCATCTTTCCATCCTTTACAAAACCTAAGCATTGATTTCATCAAATCTACATCAAATTGCAAGGAATCAAGAAGGGGGAAAATCTCATATTTTTGGTGAATAGATCTTGAAGGTAATTTTCTGGATTTTTATTCTTTTCTAAGGTTCTTTATTGAAATTCCCAAGTATTAGCTTGCTAATCTTTGAATAAACACTTGATTCTATGTTTTTAATGTTAGATCTAATGTTTTTGTGAAATCTTTTTGAATCTCATTTGATGCTGGAAATTAGATGAGTTCAATCATGTTTTTATATTGATTTAATGATTAATTGAGTCTTGATTTGATATCACATTAAATTAATCCCGAAATAATGTAATCGGTGTAGTTTTAAGGTGTTTTTCGGTTGTTTTATGGGCTGTTTTAGATGCTTAAATGTTGCTGGAGATATAAGGATGGTTTGGATGTGTTTTTGGATCATAATTGAGGTGTATTAGATGTTAGATTCGTTAGGTTTTGGGCTGATGTTGTTCGGATGCGTTTCAGCTTAGTTTTCGATCTTTTCGGCTAAGTTTTCGGTAGTTTAACAGTGTTCGGATATGGTTGTTGGCTTGAGCATGTTATGATGTGAGAATACTCTGTTTTTAATGTTGTAGAAGAGGTACAAGAAGAAGCTTGATTGCTGGTGCGTAGGTGCGATCATCGGATAGCGGCGAAAGCTTGTTTCGCTTGTTGGTGAGTGATTTCGGATTTAAAGCGAATCGCGTTTGGTACATTCTGTTTTTGGGGGATATGGAAGTGTGTGAAAACCTTCCATAGTTCAAGAGTAAGTAAAGTATTTGTTTTAATGAACCAATATGAGTTTCGGCTATTTTCGACAAAGGTATTTTATTGGTAATGCAATGGAATTTATGGAAGTGCATGAACATGTTTTGAATTGATGCATACATGAGAGATACTTACTGTAATGCATAGCTTATTTAGCATCCATGATTATGGAAAATTATGAGAAATATTTTGGAATACAATATGGTTATTTGCCTTATACATGATGGTGCCCTTGGGCATGGCTTTTGGTTCATTTGTTGAACATTTTATGCATGCATTATGAGAAGCAAGTTATCATGCACATTGATTATGATATTGGCTTAGTGACACTAACTTTAGATTCGAATACAAATGACATGTCATTAGGATTGTCTTAAGTGCACTATAATCAAAACTGAGAATACAGAATATTGCCTACACGTAACAAGGGTGACTCTGTGTCCAACCGTGTGTGGTAGAGCCGCCTACACGTAACAAGGGTGACTATGTGTCCGATCGTGCGTGGTAGTGCTAATGGTGACTTCGTGTCATGTCAATGATGACTTCGTGTCATGACGAGACAAATGTCTCATGGATTCGTGTATTCGGTAAACTCAAGGTTCACATTAAGTGTTCACTAGAAAGCCAATATACATACATGAAATTGAAATGAGGTTTGAGCATCACTTATGAATTGGTTTGATAAGGTTATGTGAACTCAAGGATGCATATGACTTAATGAATTTGGGCATGAAATATTAGCATGCATGGTTTAGCAAAGTATTGCAAAATTATGGTTTCAATAAGTTTTTAAATAGATGCATTGATGATCTTTTGTGGAGCTACCTCACTAAGCATGTTTGCTTAAGCTCTCTTTTCGTCTTTGCAGAAAAATAAGGGCACTTGGAGCTTCGTTTGAGGCAAGGAAACCAAGGGGAAGATCACATTGAATTTGGTATGTTTTTAGCAAATAAATTGGGCAAGGCAATGTGTAACACAATCTATAGGGGAAATATGTACTTAGGCTTTGGTTTATGATGTAATAAAACCATTATTGATTGAATGTTAATTGTTGAACTTTGTTTTGTTTGAGTTGTGGAAGCATGTAATAGTATGATTGATATGTTGTTGCTATTCATACTTTAGGAAGCATGCCTATAGGTCTCTTTGTGAACTTTCCAAATGTTTTAAGGTGTGAACATGATGATGGGATGCCTAGGAATGTTCCATATAGTTTTGGGTTATTAACGATTATGTTTGGATTGGTTTACATGAACTTTTACGTCTCACCTCGTCCAGAATACAGGGGGTATCGAAACACCCTGTGGCAGTATCGATACCCCTATGCCTATTTGAGCATCTGTATCGAACCAGGGTTTGGTACCAAATGCTACTGGACGTGGCTGTTCTGAAACACCGCTAAGATGGTTTCGAAACAGGTGACCATAGTTCGAACCATAGGTTCCATGGGCACACGTGTTCCGAAACACCCTAAGGGCTGTTTCGAAACACTTGGCCTAGAATGGGCAATTCGAGAGTTTTGAATGCATGAAACGTAGGATTTAATTTAGTAACAAATACAGAGAATTTATGTTTAATTTTAGGTGATGTTGTGACACCTTGATTCATGTCTTAACCCGAATACTCATCGTATGGTATAAGATGGAAGAAATACATAATGTTACATGTTTTGCAATTAAGCCCATAAATGTTAGAACATAGAGTCGATTAACTAAGATACCTCGTTTGATCCCTCATTGTATGACGAATGTTTTAAGCTTACTTAATTGTTATCCGATGGATTGTTTGTGAATATGATGATGTAAATTAGTTCCTTACCTTTTGGTTCCTAATCATGTATGCTTTTGATCGATTTACTTATAATGAATGAACTGCGTCTGTCTCTGTCTTACTCGAGTTAATTACGCATAGGAGGTTAATCGTGCATTTAGGTAAGATAAAATAAAAAGAAAAAAAAGTTACGGTTTTTAGGGTTGTTTATCGAATCGAACCTTCGCAGGTTTGGTTTGATATTCTCCGTGTGACCCATTAGTGCCGATTTCGTCTAGGCCGGGCTTAGGGGGTTATAGACCAGGCTAGCATGCTCAAAGCCCAATTCAAAGACCAAGCGGGAAACCCTTTCTAGAAGGCGGCAAACTTAGAAATATCAGAATCCTTGAAGAAAACTTGTTCCCTACTCCAAGTTGAAGTCTATTTAGGAATGGTTTGCCCTAGGTTAAGACTATAAATATACTAGCCGGCCACATTGTCTAGAGAGAGACGATTTGTAGAGAAAACCCTTCCTCCCTAAGAATTGTACTTCCACGATAACATGTTCTAAATTTCTTAGGGATAGGTGAAGGTTGTTGATATTAGTGAGAGGAGATTGATTCTTGTATTCTTGTTCTTATGCAATAAAATCAGAGTTTGCTTATCCTATTGCTATTCCTTGTTCTTGTATCCAAGCCCGAGAGGGAAGTTTGTAAGTAATCTATTTATCTAGCATCGAGAGGTGTAGATTCACGAAAGGGATAAGTACGGTGTCAGTGACACTAACTCGGCTTGTACTCCAGTGGAGGTATTCAGAGATGGGTTAAGAGTTGCAGCAGCTAAAAGAAGTGTTGGATTGGTTGATGGTTAGCTTTGGTTTACACCCAGAGGTATCGTCAAGGACCGAGCATCAACAGTACTTTGAATCAGAGATGAGCGGAGTCACTTACGGATACTTTGCTAAACTTTGATACTTCTGCCCACGACCAAGAGATTGCTGCGGCAGAGGAGCACCAACATTGCTGAGGCAGTATCTGCAGTACTATCGAAGCAGTGTTGTGCGATTGTATTGGACAAGAAGAAGATCAATTGAATCCACTAATTGACACAATTGAATCCTACCCGCTCTCTCTATAATCGTTCTCAACTCTTTATTTTATGTTTTGTTATTTACTTATTTAGTTAGATGAAACAAATCATCTTCTTTGTGTTTTTATTTTATTCTCAGGAGCAAGGGAACGAAGAAGACATATTAAGTATATCAATCCTTGTGAAGACTATACAAGATATACTTATCATTTTATTACTTGACGACGTGTACACTTGCACTCAAAATAGCGTTTATACCACGCCTATCAGCCTAGCATCGGGAGATGTAGGTTCACGAAACGAGAGAATATGGTCTTTTCTTGTTGGCATTGATTAATCCGATTTAGGGATTAACTGTCTAAGATTTCAGCGACTAACAAGACGCATGTGTTTGGTTGTCATTCACCCTTGATTCACGCCGGGAGGTATCATCAAGACTTTCAATAGTTCTCTTCGCTTAGGGATAAGGAAGAAAATATACAAGGATATTCTGTCGAACTATGAAAAGTTGAATTATTGACAAGGAGTAACCCCGCCTAGGTAGCTACGGCGACCCTTAGTGCGATCCACCGAGGCGGAAGTTCAATAAATTTCATTAATAAATGGATAAATAATAGAACTGGATCTTCCTCTATGAAGCATTCAACCTAACCTCACTTTCATTATATTTATCTTTCGTTATTTAGTTAATCAAGTAGTTAATCTTAGGATTCCAACTCCACAAAATACTTGTAATCTTATTTTTCATAGTGTAATCGTGAGAAGTATTAAAGTCGACACAGTCCTTATCGGTTCGACAACCTTATATACTATAATCTGACAAAGGTGGAACAAAAAGGACTTCCGAGCCTCCATCAAATTTGATTATCTTAGGTCTCCCTTATCTCACTCCATTTTCTCCCTAAATCTGTTTCTTTCTTCCCTTTATTCTAATAAAAATTCTTTAGTTCTCTTTGGATTGTTACAATTTTCCTTTTCTTCCTTTTCAGCCATTTCTTCTTTGTTTTTCGTTTTCTTTGTTTTAGTCTTTGTTTTTCCTTAATGTGTTTCTTGTTAGTAACATATTTGTAACAGGTTTAAAAACGTTGGATTAGTTTTTTAAAGAACTGAAAATAGGGAAATTATGAAGGAAAAAGGCACTAAGTGTTGTGAGAACAGAAGGGGAGATAAAATTGCCATTTAAGCATTCTCCCAGGTGAAACATGAGCATTGGGTGTTATATTTTGAGTGCACATTTCTTTGGAGTGAAAACCTATAGGTTTTGTGAGTGTGAAGTGAGGACTTTTACTTTCGTTTTACATAACTCATTATTTTTGCTTATTTGTGTTTTTTTTTTAAAATGACACGACCAAAAGATCGTAATCACGGTGGAGATCGCCCAGAAAATTTGCAAATAGAGACATTTGCCCGTGAAATTACAGGATATTAATGGGTAAATTTTGTAACATCCAAAAATTGGGCTTTGAAGTTATTAAGGTCGGATCAAGGGTTCGGTTGAACTGATCAAGCTAATTAGCCTAAATCTGAAATTTAATTTTTATAAATGGTTTTCAAAGGAAATAAAATATGGAAAACTTCTCTAAAATTCTTATTTGGATTCTATTTGAATTTGGTAAACTTAATTTTGTAAAATTACACTATGAACCTTGACATTTTGAAAAATAGTGACTATTTTATAAAAATAACTATTTTATTGACTAAAATATTATTGGGTCAAAACTTAGAATCTTTAAAGGTCTATTTCTCCAATCTTTCTCAACGGATCTAACCTTATAAAAATCACTTTTATAACTTCTTTTAATCACCAATTCAGATCTAATTGATGCATATTTCTTATTTTCCACCAAAATCACAATTTCATGTAACTTCCCGTTTTCTCTCAACTTTTCCCAATTTTCTTGGTTTCTAATCAGAATTTTCTTCAATTTTATCAAGGTGAATCGCATCTTTTTGATTCATTTTTTTTTCATATTATTTTCTCCTTCTCTTCAATTTCCATACATTTTAGAACTTGTTTTTCATGGGTTTTTCAATTAGAAGGAGGTTGGATCGTGTTTGGAGGTAAGAAACCATTCAAACCTTTGAACTTTGAGTCCTTTATTGAAATTCCCAAGTGTTTGATCCATTGCATTGAGTTCTTAATTTGTTTTATGGTTTTAATTGATGATTTTTGGTTTTTATCGATTAATTTTGATTGAATTGATGAAATCCCGTAATAAGGTGATACCTGATAGTTTTGAATGGGTAAATCAATGAATTTTGATGTGTTTTAACATGGAATTAATAGTTCTTTGATGGGTAAACTCGGATATTAGGTTTTGGTAGTGTTAATTGGCTTAAATCTTCGGTTTGTGATTTGTTTGGGTAGCTGAATGTTTGTTGTTAGTTTATGATGGTTAGATCTTGGTTCTTTATTGTGTTTCGTTGCTGAAAGGTTATGGTTTTCTTGGGCTAAGTGATGGAGGTCATTTAGATGAGTTTCGGATGTGTTTTCGATTTTC
Organism: Abelmoschus esculentus; assembly: GCA_035048815.1. Lineage (NCBI taxonomy): Eukaryota > Viridiplantae > Streptophyta > Magnoliopsida > Malvales > Malvaceae > Abelmoschus > Abelmoschus esculentus. Next base: position 15,136,484 of record JAUCBN010000008.1, on the reverse strand, counting down.
TTAAGTGTAGTTTTTCGGGCTATTTGTTTGGGAAGTGTTGGAGGTTAATTGAATGCATTAATATGCATTACTACCTCTATTTTTATATGTTAAAAATAGGGCAAGATATTGAGCTAAGTGTTGAAGGTGTTTCGAAACAGGCGAGAATATCGTTTGGCTTCGGCAAGCTAGTTTTGGACAAATGGTGAGTGGGCTACCGTATTGGTAAGGTTTTACTTGTTTTATCAAAGGTTTAGGGGTATAGGGATGATGTGAAAAATCTCCCCACACTTGGAAGTAAGTTAAATGGTTTCACTCTCTCTTAATAGTTCTCATATCGTTCCATAATTACTATATTTTAGACATGCTCTCAATATACTTTTTACATATGTGATTTATGCATGAGAAATGATAAGTGCTTTGGCCAAAGGATGTTTTCATTATTGTCTATTTTTATCGGATATGTTTTGACTATTGAATACTTCATGAGTTTTATTAATTTCTATACTTTGGTAATATATCCAATGATTGATAATGTTGCATTGGTTTTATGAAAGATGCATATGATGAAATGATATCTAATGCATGAATTGAATTTGGAAAAGAGCATGCATGTGTTAGATGCTTTATATGCATGGTTAATGATGGTTTCCTTGAGTTTTAAAGTATGAGAATGATTTGGATTAAAGTATGGTTATTTCCCTCTTTTTCGAATAAAGTAGTTGAGTATGATTTGGGTTCACTTTGATGAATATATGTTGAGTGCATTGTAAATCAGCAAGCTACCATGCATAATGAGAATGATATTGGATTAGTGATACTATTTAAGACCACGAATACAAATGACATATCATTAGGATTAAGTACACTATAAAAATTATGAGAATAATGATGTTGCCTACACATAAACAAGGGTGACTATGTGTCCCACCGTGCGTGTAGAGTTTGCCTATATGTAAACAAGGGTGACTTTGTGTCTGACCATACATATAGTAGACCCATACGTAAACAAGGGTGACTTTGTGTCCAACCGTACGTAGTGGGGGTAACATATATACAAGGGTGACTTCATGTCCAACCGATGTATGTTGAGACAAGGTGTCTCTAGATAAGGAATAAGGAATCCGTGTATTCGATGAGTATATGATTTGAACAAAGTTAGTCACTTAGTTGTCAATATGCATGATTTATGATTGAGACTTTTGTGTATTGTAACGCATGAGATTGTGAAACATGTTTATTTAGAACTGTATAGAAAATGTAATGTTTTAAAGTCATGAGTTTCTCAAGCATGTGTTCCTGATCAAGTTTCGTTCATAGAGATGCATATGTATTAAAAAGGCCATATGTTTTGTTGTTGTTTTGAAAGTATGAAAGTCTTGAGAATTTTAGTTTTGTATGGAAAGAGATAATGGACACTTGGTAAGGAAATTGTTTTAGTTTTGTAAACATTGTTGAGACATTTATACTGAACATGATATGGCATGATTTAAAGTGTTTGATTGATGTACTTATGGGCTGTATTGCATAGGTGGTATTATTTTTGTTTTACGCCTCACTAAGCTTATGCTTACCCTCTCTTTTATCTTGCATTGCAAAGATAATAACCGAGATAGCCAAGAGAAGCAAAATTCCAAGTGCGCGTCGATGAAAATCTCAAGTATGTGTTCTGAAGTGTAGTAGTAGTAGTAGTAAGAGAGCAATAAGGGTATAATTTCTTGTTGCAACAGTCAATTTTTAGTTGATTAGTTTTACTTTAGTTATACGAACTTGGGTATATATTGAATGTTGAACAAGTTGAATATTCACGCAATATTGTGGTTGCTTGAAGCATGTTTGTTTGATTAGCTATTGGAATTGAGTAACGTTAGGAAGCATGCCTCTAGTTATTATGGGGTCTACGATAGCTATAATTGATTGTATGATTTGCTTTTAATGTTTAGAAATTATGCATAAAGTTGATGGTGAACAATGATGGTGTCTTGGATTGGTTGAATTCACTTAAAATGACAGATTTTAGGTTCTGGGCATAAAAGTTTCGAAACCCTTAAGGAAGGTTTCAAAACTTTTGTTAAATAGTTTCCAAAACTCCAGGAAGGTTTTGAAACCTTGCGGGTTAATTTGATTCTGGAACCTTACTGGACGCAAAAAGTTTCTAAACTTAGGGGATGTTTTGAAATCTTTTTCAAAAAGTTTCGAAACCTTCAATGAATGTTTCGAAACCTTTGGCTGCCAGGAACTGATATTTGCCAGAAATTGCATTTTAGTCCCGAATATCTTTCTATATTCAATTATGGTTGATACAGATGTTATTTTGAGTTGAAATTTCAAATGGATGTATGAAGTCTACTGAAGCCGGTACGGATGTTGCTAATCTGACTTGGAAGTAGTTAACAAGATAATAGTTGAAGTTGTTGGAATTGCGAGTGTGAACAATAATCATGCTTAGAGTAAGAGCACATATATGTATATATCTATAGATAATGTAGGACATGCATGCATTCTTGAGCATGATATTAGAAATTGCATTTACATGCACATGCACTTGCGTAGGGATTTATGAGGACATACATGAAATCATACATATATTTGTTCACACTTGCGAGTAGCTTCTTGAGGGTATAAGTGGAGTGTGGTTGGTTCTTTTAGAGTGAAGGTGTGGAAAAAAATGGGGGGGTTGAAAGGGCTTTCTTGTGGTGTTGAGCTGGATGTGTAGTGGGCAAGCTACATTTTTGATTAGGCAATAGTCTTGGATGAGGAATGAATGGTTGGTCTCAGAGTTGTGAATGTTCGAAACCGAGGTAAATACCCTGAGTTATGGTTAGTTTGAGTTGGTCATTACTAAAGGTAAGGCTGAGGTTTGCGGATTCTTTCTAGTTAAGATTTGGAGGTTGTAAGAAGGTTGCAGCATGTTTTGTAGAGTAAGGTGGGTTGGTGCTTTTCTAAGTGATGTGAAATTATTTTATGGAAATTATAAGGAATTTTTTGTAGTGTGGTTAGTGTGTAGTTAGATCGGGGGTTGTGACCAATCTCGTATGGAAGTAAAATATGAGATATATATTGGTATAGGAGTTATGGTATCGGGGGTTTGAATCATAGATTGTTGTGACCGTGAGAGGTTTGGTTGAACTATAAAGGAGGAAAGTGTACATGTTGGGTTTACAAGATGTTAAGTTGGATATACCTCGAGTAAAGTTAGTTTTTGATGATGTTTGAAGTGGTGTATCGAGGACCGCTGGACAACTTATAGTTTGTATTGGTTATTCAGTCTTATGGGTTTGCTTTAATCGAAAAGTGTTGTGAGGGTTCGTGTTCGGTGGGTTCATGTTTGTGGATGTTTCATCAATATGGTTACTGCTTTGGCAAGGTTATAAAATAAGAGATGTTAGAGCTAGTGGAAGGAATAATTCTACAAGCTTGGATTTTGTTGTGGTATAGTTAAGGTAAGAGTTGATTTGTCGATGAGTTGATAATGGGAAGAAGTTTATGGTGCCTAAACCTTGAGTTGGAGGTATTATCGTTGAGATGAGTATAATGTTGGGTTTGACACAAAGTTGGTAAGTTGCTTGTATGGTATGTTTTGTAGAATGTTAGCTATCGTGGATGACTTGGCTTACATAAGGATGCTTGCAATGGGAGTTTGTTATGTGGGTTAAGCCTGGGTTGTTGTGGAGTTACAAGGGAAGATGTTCGATTAACCTATAGGGAGACCTAGTAAAATGGTGAAGCTATGAGCGGGACTCTACCTTGGTAAAGTTGATCGGGGACAAGTCGTGATAAGGTGTTTGTTGAGGGTCTAGTTAAGGATATGCTTGGCAAGGTTTAGTTTTGTGTTGAGAATCTTTTTGTATTATGTGCACCGCATGGTTGTTTCGAAAAGTGTCGAGATGGAATGGTATCTTGATCGGGGCTTATGGCAATCGTTTTCCATGTGGTTGGTGGTAAGTGTTGTGGTAGAAGGCGGGGAAACATGTGTTTTCGACTGAGCTTATTTGGATTATGTTTGAATCATGTGTAGATATTTATCTTGCTGATAAGGTAAGAGTGAGTATCAATTTTGTTTGGGTTATTATTAGTAGTAAAGGTGTCAAGGTTGAAGTCGAAAAATATCATCATAAGTTTGGTAGTAAGTTCTATGGATGGTATGGAGTTTTCTTACGAGGGTTGTTGGATCAATCATTTGTTTGAGTACTGTTTTCCTGGGTTTCTAAGTCCCATTGGAAAGATGTGTGAGTGGTGCATCTATAATATGTTAAGATTTGAGAGTTTTTCTTAAACCGATATAGATTGTAGTTTGGATGTTGGGCTTTATCATTCATAAGTAAATGGATGATATATTATGATATTGTGATATGGTTAATATGACTCATAATGAAGTTGTTGTTGGTGGTGGAGTTGCGTGAGACAGTGTTGACAGTTTTGTGCAAAGTTAGTTTGAATCTTGTTGGTGGAGCATCATTGTGTGTGTGGACGTTGGTGAAAGGCTTAGTTGGTTACCTGGTATGTGGGAGGATGTCGGAAATCAGGTTAGTTCGATGCTGGTGGTATAGAAACCGTTGCGGTTATCAAGAGTTGGTTATCTATCTTCCGTAAGACAAAGGGAGTTTCCTTTTTGAGTTATGTTTTCTGTAAAGGTTGAGATGGTATGGTGGGTTGTGCATTGCTGCTTTGGTGTAAGGAAAGGATCTGTTGGCTGTCCGAAGAGGATAAGTGTAGGTTGTCTGTTGCATACCATCTGGGGAAAGCTAATGTGATGGTTGAATCTTTGAGCCGTAAGACAACAATTGAGTTGAGGGTGATGTTTTCTAAGTTGAGTATTTCAAAGGAAGGTGGTTGAGTGGTGGAGTTGTAAGTAAAACCTATCTTGGTTGAGATGATAAGGTGAAACAATTAGAGGATGAGACGTTGGTACCTTTTGTGGAGGATATTATTGAGGGTAGACCTACCGAGTATCATTTTGATGATGATGAGATGTTGTGGTTTAGGGGTCAGATTGTGGTGCCAGATGATGTTGAGTTGAGGTAAGCTATTTTGGCAGAAGCACATACTATTCTGTTTGCTATGCATCCGGGTAGAGTAAAGATGTATAGGGATCTTAAAAGTGTGTACTTTTGGATTGGTTTAAAGAAAGATGTGACGGAGTCCAAGAAGGATTTTATATGGGTTATTGTTGATAGGTTTTCAAAGTGTGCATATTTTCTTGCGCTGCATACGACGTGTTCTATGGATAAGTTGGTAGAGTTGTATGTTTTCTGAGGTGGTGGAGTTGTATAGTGTGCCTAAGTTGATTATATCGAATAGAGATCCGCAGTTTACATATAAGTTCTGGAGGAGTTTGCAGGTTGCTTTGGGTACAAGGTTTAGCTTTAGTAGAGCTTATCATCCACAAACAGATCGTCAGTCTAAAAGTGTTATTCAGAATTTGGAGGATATGTTATGGTGTTGTATTATTGAGTTTCAAGGTTCTTGGGAGAAACAGTTGCCTTTGGTGGAGTTTGCATATAACAATAGCTCCAAGCGAGTATACAGATGGCACCGTTTGAGGCTTTATACGGGAGTAGGTGTTGTACACCTTTGTGTTAGAAAGAAGTTAGGCAAAAGTATGTTTCTTTGCCTCAAGTTTTAAAGATACAGATGAGAAGGTTAAGTTTATTTGTGCCAAACTTAAGGAAGCTTGGATAGGCAGAAGTCCTATGTCGATTTAAAGCACAGAGAGATAGAGTATGCTGTTAGAGACAAAGTGTTTCTTAAGGTTCTACGTGGAAGAAGGTGTTAAGGTTTGGACGTGGGGGTAAGTTGAGTCCTCATTTTATTAGGCTGAATGAGGTGTTAGAGCGAATTGGTCCTGTTGTTTATCGGTTGAGGTTGCCAGTGGAGTTGAGTTGGATGCGTTATGTTTTTCATGTATCGATGCTTCGTGAGTATAGTTCAGATCCTTCTCATGTTGTTCTAGTAGAGGAGATTGAGTTAAGAGCAGATATGAGTTATGAGAAGGACCCAATGAGGATTTTGGATGTGGATACAAAGGTTCTTCGAGGGAGGACCATAGTTTTGGTTAAGGTGCTTTGGAAACACCAAGCTATCGAAGAGGCAACTTGGGAGACAAGGAAAAAGTATGGAGGAGCAATTCCTCACTTGTTTGCTTCAGGTAAGAATTTCGAGGACGAAATTTTCTTAATAGGGGGAGAGTTGTATCATCCCGATTTTGAGGTTAGTAGTTTGAGTATTAGTTAGGAGAATTTGATTCGGGTCAAATCGGGTTCTTCGGTTTGTTATTCCGAGAAAATATAAAATAAAAATATTTTAATTAGAAAAGTAATAATTTTGGAGTATGGTTTAAAAATATTAAAAAGATGTTTCAAAATTAAAAGAATGTAATCTGAACTTTAAATTGATTTTTAATTGTGCCTAATTATGCACTAGTGATCAAATTATAATTTTTAAAAAAGGATGGAGGATTTAATTTGTAATTTTCGGAAATTGCTATTTTTAGTGACTAAATTGGAAAGCAAGCTATACTTAGAATCCTTAGAGATCCATAAACCCAGTTTAATTTTTAATTAATGATTTACCCACCAAAATGATTTTTAATTAGTTTATTAAAAGATTATAATTTCATTTTCTCACTTAACTAGTTATTTTCTCTCATCTTTTTCTCTCATTTTCTCTCTATTTTTCTTCATCTATTTTCTTCAATTCCTTGCTGATTTTTCTACCTTTTTCAATAAAAATTACTTCATTTTAATCATCTCTTCATTCTTTACAAAGCCTAATCATCAATTTTACTAAATCAACAACAATTTGCAAGGAACCAAGAAGAGAAATTCTCATCTTTTTGGTGGATTGATCTTAATGGTAATTTGCTGAATTTTAACTCTTTTCTAAGGTTCTTTATTGAAATTCCCAAGTATTAGCTTGCTAATCTTTAAATGAAACTTGATTATATGTTTTCAATGCTAGATCTAATGATTTTATGAATGTTTTTGTGAAATCTTTTTAGATCTCAATCAATGTTGTAATTAGATGGATTTAATCATGTTATTATGTCAATTAAATGATTAATTGAGTCTTCAATTGATGGTACATTAATTTAATCTCGGAATAATGCAATCAGTGTTGTTTTAAGGTGATTTTCGGTTGTTTTAGGGGCTGTTTTAGGTGTTCTAATGTTGATGGAGGTATGAGGATGGTTTAGATGTGTTTTTGGTTCATAATTGAAGTGGATTAGATGTTAGATTCATTAGGTTTTGGGCTGATGTTGTTTGGATGCGTTTCGACTTAGTTTTCGGTCTTTTCGGCTAAGTTTTCGGTAGTTTTGTAGGGGTTTGACGTGGTTGTTGGTTTGAGCATGTTATGATGTGAATATGCTCTATTTTTAATGATGTAGAGGTAGTACAAGAAGGTGCATAAGTGGCTGGTGCATTGGCGTTGCCATAGGAGCATCGGTGAAGGCTCGTTTTGCTTATCGGTGTGTGTTTTTCAGACTTAAAGCGAATCGTATTAATACGGTTCTGTTTTGGGACTATGGAAGAGTGTGAAAACTTTCCATAGTTCAAGAGTAAGTAAAGTAAATGTTTTTGATATATTAACATGAGCTTCGGCTACATCCGATAAAGACCTTGATGTTGGTAATGCAATGAGATTTGTTTTGGAAATGCATAAACATGAATTCGAATTGGTGCATGCATGAGATAATTTTTGGAAATGCATGGTTTAAAAAAACATACATGGTTATGGAAAACATAGAAAATGAATTTGGAAAATATGTGGTTCTTTGCCTTCAAATTAAAGGTGCCATTGGGCATGACTTTCGGTTCATTTGTTGAGCATATTATGGATGCATTATGAGATGAAAATAAATTGGAATATTATGTGGTTATTTACCTTGAAATTAATGGTGCCGTTGGGCATGGCATTTGGTTCATTTATGAACATATTATGCATGCATTATGAGTAGCAAATGATCATGCACATTTGATTATGATATTGGCTTAGTGACACTAACTTTAGATTCGAATACGAATGACATGTCATTAGGATTGTCTTAAGTGCACTATAAACATTATTGAGAATAAAAAATATTGCCTACACGTAACAATGATGACTTTGTGTCCAATCGTGCTTGGTAGAGTCGTCTACATGTAACAAGGGTGACTATGTGTTCAATCGTGCGTGGTAGTGCTATAATGGTGACATGGTGTCATGTCAATGGTGACTTCGTATCATGACGAGACTAATGATCTCTAACAATGGATCCGTGTATTCGGTGAACTTAAGGTTCATAATAAGTGATCACTAGAAGCCAATATGCATACATAGATTAAAAGAGAACATTGTGCATCATTCATGAAATGTATTGATAATGTTGAACATACTCAAGAAAGTGATTTGATATTAAAGACATGGACGTGGAATGTTAAGCATGCATATTTTTAATGATGCATTACAAACTCTGGTTTCATTATGGTTTTAAATAGATGCATTGATGATCTTGTGTAAAGCTTCCTTACTAAGCATGTTTGCTTAGACTCTCTTTTCATCCTTGCAGAAAAATAAAGGCACTCAGGACTACATTCAGAGCAAAGAAATTAAGGGGAAAGGTTACCTCAAATTCGGTATGTTTTGACGAATAAGTTGGGGCTTGGTAATGTGTAAACCCAACCTATATGGGGAGTGTGAACTTTGACTTTGCTTTATGTTGAAATAAGACCTTTGTTGCATGATTGTTAATTGATGGACTATGATATTGTTTGAATTGTTGAAGCATGTACTTGTATGATCGTTATGATTTTAATCATGTTCTAGGTAGCATGCCTATAGTTTGTTTGATATTCTTGACGTTGAGAATCATGTATTATATGTTGTTAATTATGCCTAGGACTTATGCATATAGATGGTAGTGATTAATGATTATGTATTGAGTCGATAATGTTCACTTAGTGTGACGGAAATTTTAGGTTCCAGATCCAAAGTTTCGAAACCTTAGTGAAGGTTTCGAAACCTTTTCCAAACAGTTTCGAAACCTTTAGGAAGGTTTCGAAACCTTGCGGGCAAATTCGAATCTGGAAAGTTACTAGACGCGAAAAGTTTTGAAACCTTTAGGGAAGTTTCGAAACCTTTTACATAAAGTTTTGAAAACTTTATGAAAGGTTTCGAAACCTTTGGCTGCTAGAAATTGATAGTTGATGGAAATTGCATTTTATTCCCGAATATCTTTCTTTGTTTAATTTGGGTATCTACAGATGTTATTTTGAGCTGAAATTTCACATGGATGCATAAATTTGATTTAATTTCAAGATGGCTAAATCAATTTAGAAGAAGTCCTTATAGTTTGAAATATTTACATTTTGGTCCCTAAATTAGTTAAACATGCAATTGATGAAGTTAGAAGTCTCCATTTGACTTGAAATTTTCCGTGAGGGATACTTGTATGTTTAATTAAACTTTGATGAAAAGAATTTCTATTTTGTTGTTAGAATTTAAAAGTTTTAAGTTTTAGTCCTTAATTTACTTAAGTGTTTAATCGGATGTTTGTTCATGATCGAATTGTTTCCGTTAATGCCTTGTATGAGACCTTGACATATAGGAATACAAGTATGCATCTAAAAAAATATATAACAGTTTTAGGGTTGTTTATCGAATCGGACCTTTGCGGGTTTAGTTTGATATTCCCCGTGTAACCCATTAGTGTCGGTTCCGTCTAGGCGGGGCTAAGGGGGTTACAACAACCTTCTTTACCATGACCTGATGTTCCTTTTCATCGTGATAATGGGTTTTCATATATATATGCTGATTTATTTAGATGCACATCGGATTGTACACCACCTTGTGTTGAGATTCTGGTTGAATATCGAGATAATGATTGTTCTTTGGAGTTGTCTTTGGAACGGATTGTTTGCAGATTATGGATGTACAAAGCGCATTGTATCTATATATGTTGTGTATTATTCGGAAAGCTACAAGAATGAAGGCCCACCTTGCACCTTCAAATTTTGTTGTGATTCAACAAAATAAACTTGTATCGGATGAATAGCTTTGGAGCCGAATAAGAAGAATGAGGAAGTTCTCCGCCAAGAAAAAGTCAAAGTTGTTCCCCTTTATAATTACCATCGATTTGGGGACAAATCGCTTTAAAGAATGGGGAATGATGTGAGCACATTGATGCCACCCAACAAAGCAATTTCAACATTCAGGGGAGTTTATTTTTCACTTGTTACATACTGATGTGTAACATTTCTTTTTTGATATTTAATGTCTATAATATGCTAAGTATGTTTTAGGGATTAGATTGGTAGTTTTTGTATTATTTCTAACTAGTTTGAGAGTAAATGTGATTTGTTGAATAAGTTTTCAAGTGTTTACTGATAAGTGCTAAACTCACTATCAGTTTTTACACTTTTCATGGGCAATAATCTAAAATTCTACACCTACTTGGACCAATGTATATACTTAATGTGAGATATTTATATGCTTATAAATATGATATTTACAGAAAAGACAAGTTTTACTATATTTTTGTATCTTTGCATGAAAGAGTATTGTCGCAGCAGCGACTAAGGTCGAGGCAGGACTTGATACCGAGGCAGCAGCAAGGGACAAGTAGCGATATTGTAGGTAAGTTGAGGAGAAAAATGAGGAGAACGTTGCTAGACAAGAAGCCCAAGGATCAAAGCTGGATAGCACGTGGAAAGCCCAAGATAAAGGCCCTGCGAGAAAGCTTCCTAGTTGGAATAAACTTGGAAATATTTTTATATACTTGATTTATTCCCTACTCCAAGTTGTATTCCTACTTAGGAAAGGTTTTCCCTAGGCCAAGCCTATATAAGACATAGTCGTCCAAGGAGAAGGGCATATATATCATACAATTCGGAATTAGAGAGCTTAGACCTAGCCGACTTCATCTTTTAGTTTTCTTTCTTTTACATTATGTTCTAATTTTCTTGAGGCTTAGGTGAAGATTGTAGAGTATTAGTTTGAGGAGTTTGAACTTTTTTTCTTGTTTTCATTGCAATAAAATATCGAAGTTTGCTTATTCTTTGCCATTCCTTGTTCTTGCATTCAAGCTCGAGAGAGAAGTTTGTGAGTAATCCATTTATCTAATATCGAGAGAGTTAGATTCATGAAAGGAATAAGTATGATGTTTCAATCGATAAATACTAACTCGACCTAGAGATAGATTAAGAGTTTCAACGGCTAAAAGAAGTGTGGGGTTGGTTGATGATTATAATTGATTCACGCCGAGAGGTATCATAAAGGACTGATTATCAACAGTACTTTTAACTTAGAGATAATTGGAGTCATCAAAGGACATTTTGCCGAACTTTGGTAAAGTCTACCCAAGAGCAAGAGATTGCCGCTGCGGACGAGTATTATCGCTGTCGAGGCAGTAGTCTGCTATACTGCCGAGGCAGTGTTGTGCTATTGCATTGAACAGAAACAAGTCAATCGAATCTTCTATACAACACAACTGGATCCTGGTCACTTTGTTTATTCAATTTTTCTATTATTTAGACTTCTTTATTTAGTTTAATCAAACCCCCAATTCACTTGTGTTCTTTATTTTATTTCTTTATAGAGCAAGAAGACAAAAGAAGGCATATTGAGTAAACCAATCCCTGTGGAGATGATACACGATTTATTCATCACTTTATTACTTGTGACGTGTTCACTTGCACTAATTGCGCATATTTTACACGCATCAAGTTTTTGGCACCGTTGCCGGAGATTGGCAACTAAATTTTGTTTTCTTTTTTTTATTTTATTTTACTTTGGTTTGTTTTTTGTTGTATGGGCAGGGCCAACCCTACAAATCCTTTGTACGCATTAGATCCATAAATCGAACGTACACATCAAAGGTTGAGGAGACAAATCCAAGGAGTTGTGGCAGGAAATGAAAGAAATCAAGTAGATTAGAACTTACCTGCCGACAATGGAGGCCTTCCACCGCCACCATTGTCGCGGTAGCTCACTGTCAGATACTTCCCAGAGGAAGATTTAAATGGGTTAAATCCTGGTGTAGTTACACCTGAAATAGAAGCAACCCACTTTGAACTAAAACCTGCCATGTTCAATATGTTAAACACTATTGGACAGTTTGGTGGGTCTATGACAGAAGATGGCAGGCGACATCTTAAGTCATTCATGGAAATATATAACTCTTTCAAAATCCAAGGAGTCCATGAAGATGTCTTAAGACTAAAATTGTTCCCCTATTCACTGAGGGATAGGGCAAAAACCTGGCTAAATAGCATTCTAGTAGGATCAATAAGATCTTGGAGTGAATTATGCCGACATTTGATTACTCACTTTAAACCTACAAATTTATATGATCGAATTCGTAATGAAATTACTTCTTTTTGACAGGCTGATGACGAACCTATGTACGAGGCATGAGAGCGTTACAGAGAGTTATTGAACAAGTGTCCTTTGCATGGATTTCCCTTGTGGACACAAGTGGCAATGTTTTACAATGCCACCAATGCCCCAACGAGGCTGATGTTAGATGCCTCCGCCAATGGAACACTCCTTGACAAGGCACCTGAGTAAGCTATTGAGATTCTGAACAAACTCGCCAAGAATGATTTTCAATTCCCTATATCTAAGCGAGGAGGAGTAAGACGCCAAGCCACAGTGAATGTATTAGAAACATCAAATTCGGTGGAAGCACAATTGGCCTCTCTTACCAAGATGGTGCAGAACATGCAACTACAAAAAAATACCCATGAAGTTAAGGCCATTGATTCTTTTTGCAATTTATGTGCAGGTAACCACAATTCTTTTGAATGCATGCAGAATCCAGAGTCTAGACTGTATGTTGGAAACTATAATAGAAATAATATAATGTTCAACACATACAACCCTTCATGGAAGACAAATAAAAACTTTTCATGGAGTAATCCTAGCAATGCCTTGAATCCAACTACTCAACCCCCAGGATTCCAGCAACAAATGCAATATCTACCGCAACAACAAGTACAACAGTCTATGCCGCAACAACAAATGCATCATCAATAGCCTGTAAGTTCATTAGAAAACTCTATGAAGGCCTTTATAATGAAAACTGAATCATACATGGCAGAGAATCGAAACTTCATCAAAGACCAGATGCATTCATAAACAGAACTGAGATGAGGTTGCAGAACCAAGAGGCAACAATAAAAGCACTAGAAACTCAGGTTGGGTAGTTTGCCGAGAAGATAAACACTAGACCACAAGGAGGATTACCTAGCAATATTGAAGATGCTAAGGTAATGGGCCATGAAGAGTGTAAAGCAATCACTATTAGAAATGGTCTACAACTAAAGGAGAAAGTAGGAAACCCAGCAGACAAAGTCCTACAAGAAGAAACTGACAAAAATGACTTGGATGCTGAACAAACTGATCATGTCACATAGAAAACACTACCCAACAGAGAACTCGGCAGTACCTCAACATGCTGCCGAGACAACAATAGACCTAGTGGTGCCAGGTATTAAATTTCAAACTAAAAAAAACCCTTGAATAGATAAGACCACTACCACCTTTCCCACAAAGGTTGAAAAAGCAAAAACAGGACCATCAATTCAAAAAATTCTTAGATAATTTAAAGCAAATCCACATCAACTTGCCATTTATAAAGACAATTGAACAAATACCTAATTATGCTAAATTCTTGAAAGAAATTGTGTCTAAGAAAAAAAAACTAGGTAAGTTTGAAACAGTGACTGCTATCGAAGGATGCATGGCAATGTTGCACAATCACATGCCACCAAAATTGAAGGATTCTAGATGCTTTACCATACCTTGTGCCATTGGTAACCATTATGAAGGAAAGGCCCTACGCGACCTTGGAGTAAGCATCAACTTGATGCCTAAATCTGTATTCCAAAAGCTTGGAATAGGAAGGGCAAAACCCACAATAGTGATGCTCCAACTTGCGGATAGATCATATGAGCAACCCGAAGGAAAGATCGGTAGCATACTGGTACGAGTGAATAAATTTATTTTTCCTGTTGACTTCCTTGTTCTTGATTGTGAAGTAGATGACAATGCACCGATCATCCTTGGAGACCTTTCCTTTCCACTGGACGAAAACTAATTGATGTGGAAAAAGGAGAGTTGACAATGAGGGTCAATGACCAGCAAATCAAACTCAATGCTTTCCACAACTTGAAAAGATATGATGATGCAGAAGAGTGCAAAGTCCTCCACACCACAAATGTAGGCACCAAGACATTCTGTTTCAGCAGCAACTGCCTCGGCAACATGCTCGACAGAAAAATTGATGCTTGTTGTAGCAGAATACTGGATAGAAAAATTAAGTTAGAAGTGCAGGAAACCGACAAGACAGCGCATTGTCTAGACATACAGGGTGCAGTAAAGATCAAAAGGGATGGACATGAAGTCAAAGAGAATGGCAACATCTAAAGAATTATTCTGGTAAACAAGAGACAATCACCTTGGGAGATGCATTTGCATGCACTCCACTAGTGACATAATCTCTTTCCTTTCTTTTTATTATTATATTAGGATTAGTTTAGTTTAAATTTACTTTCTATAATTATATTTATCTTTAATTATTTTTTTATTTTAGTTTAATTTTTTTAGGACAATAAGCAAGAATAAAGGAGAAATTGTTCACAGCACGAAAAGACCTGCCGGGGCAGAAAATAGTGTTAGAGTCGTAGCAGTCCCAACGGGCGGAACAGTATAACGGCTAGTCAGCCGAGATTCCTGCCACGGTAATAAAAGCAACGACAATAAAAGTTAAACGGCTATAAAACGACTAGTAGTTTAAACGGCTAAAAGGTCGAGGCCTATATAAACAACCTCTCCTTCTTGAACAATTCACTCTTGCATTCTTGTTTTCTTTAGACTTATTTGCTAAACTCTCTCTCACAATACTCTCTGCCTATTCACAAGTTTTCTTACAATTTTTAGAACTTCTTCAAGAAACTCTCCAAGATCCTAAACTCTCAAATACTTACTCATGGCCACCTACAACCGCTTTGCCCTAGCCATTGTTGAAGACCGTTTCAATAGGTCTTTTATTGCTCGGTAGCTATGAGAGGAACAAAGGTTCCAACATTCTGAGAAGGAAAATTTCAGCATCGAACATTACTTGTTCGACAAGATAAAGTATCAAGATTGGGAGATCTTTTATCTATAACCCACCCAGGCCAATGCCACCATCGTGCGAGAATTCTATGCGCACAGGCCGAGCAAGGTCTCTCTTTATATCCACTGTCGAGGCAGACCTATCAAGCTTGATGCTGAGACAATCAACCTATTCTATGGCCCTACACTTGTACATGGTGCCCATGCTGAATTCATGGAGGATGTCACCACTGAAGATTATGAGTTGATAAAAGATGACCTATGCTACGAGAATACTCCTTGAGAAACTGGTGCCCATAGAGGATAAGTAGCAAGGCAAAATCTTAAACCCGAGGCCAAGCTATGGAACACCTTTATAAGAGAAGCCTCATCCCAAACTCCTACAATAGCACGATGGACTGAAAGAAATTGGTGCTCATTCAATCCATCATCAGCAAACATAGCATCAATGTTGGAGAAATAATTTTAAGAGAGATATACGAGTGCGGTAAGAAAGATAGACGACCTTTATATTTCCCTTGTTTAATTACTAGTATTTGTATTGTTGCAGGTGTACTAATGGTAGAAATGGATGAATTCACAGCCCATAGGCGAGGGTGGACTAAAGACTTCTGCTACAAAATCATGCAAATCACAGAAGCAGAGCCAATCCGGGCAACGTCGGGGCCCAATACATGGCAGACACGCCTAACACTGCCCATACCACTGCCGTAGCAGACCCGTACCAGAAGATACTACAGAGGATGACAACTATGGATCTTAGGCAGCAGCGATACATGGAGTATCAAAGGGACTTCATCAAACACTTTCCCATATGATGCTCCATAACTTTCCTAGCCAAGGGGTGCAGTTTCTAGAATTTGCCACCAACATGTTCGTAACAACTGTACCTTACACTGAGATGACTCCAGCTCTAGGAGGACAGAAGTCATTCTTCCCCATAGGCCCTCAACAACAATTCCATGCTGCTGGACCATCTAAGGTAGCAGACTATGCCGCGACATCATCTGCTAGTAGATGACATCCAAGAGGAGGACAGTCTTCAACACTCCACCAAGATCCTCCATCATCATGGGCACTCTATCAGCTGAGATAGATGTCTATGTACACCAAAGTTCAACCACTTCCGGGTCAAGCATTCACCATACCTGGGCAAATATAGAGAATGATGGAGAAACAAATGTAATGGTCACCGAGGAAGTTTTCGAAGATGAAGAAGGAGAAGAAGTGAATGCTCCCATGCAACGGACACCACCAACAAGATTCCAGCCACCACGACAAGCAAAAACTCAGCCAGCGCCATCACCAATGACGAAGCAATCAGCAGTAAGACCTAGAAAATTAATTGTCAATAACAGCTATTCGTAGTCCCTATAATTTTTTCATGTTTTTTTATATATCCTTACTTGTTTCCTTTTCATATTTTGTTGCCTACTGTATGCCCCTAATATAAGCATTAAGGACAATGCTTGGTTCGAGTTTGGGGGTGTAGAGATATTGTTGAGGCAATCCACTACCGCGGCCTTGCCATGAAAAGGGAGTGTTTAAGTGATTTTCAAAATTTTTATGTCCACCACCTTACTTGAATTTTTGTCTATACTTTTGCATTGCTCATCATCAGTATTGCCTTAGTTTATTCTTTTAAGACAATAGAAATCTTTCTCTTTACCATGATTAGATCCTATTTAGAGGACTTAACTCTAGAATACTTAAGGAGAAAACTTAGAAGCTCGTTATAAGATTGATCTTATAAACACTTTTGGGACTTGTTTGACTATAGGAATTCTTTTAATAAACATAGGTGATAAAGACTCATATTTTTGGAAAGGTGACTAAAGGTGTCTATCACCAGCTATAGAAATTACTCTTCTTCATGCTAGAGGTGCCCGAAATTGGGTCTAGTATGCTTGAAAGAATAACAAAAGAAATAAGGAAATGTTAAGGAGAAAACACAATCTTTGAGGTTAGAGTTTGTCTTGAACTTAGAGTTTGTCTAAGAAAGCCCTTAATCCAAGAAATTGTTGTTTTTAAAGAAGAGTACACTAAATCCAAGTCTATTTGTCTTGAACTCAGAGTTTGTCTAAGAAAGCCCTTAATCAAACTTGTTCACAAAAATGCACAAACTCACAAAATCTTATAGCTTGTTTTCTAGGTAAACCCTTGGGTAACCAAAATGTTAAGTCTAAAGAATAGACATAGTTATGGTAGGGAGAATAGATAAAAACATAAGACCATGAGAGAATAAGGTTTGGAAATTGATGGTTTGCATTTCTTGAGGACAAGTAATAGTTCTAGTTTGGGGGTATGATAATTCCTCAACTCACTATCACTTTTTACACCCTTCATGGGTAATAATCACCAATTCTACACCTACTTAAACCAATGTATATACTTAATGTGAGATATTTATATGCTTATAAAGATGATATTTACAGAGAAGGCAAGTTTTACTGCATTTTTGTATCTTTGCAAGAAAGACTATTGTCGCGGTAGTAACTGAGACTGAGGTAGGACCTGATGCCAAGGCAGCAGCAAGGGATAAATAACGATATTGTAGGCAAGTTAAGGAGAAAATGAGGAGAATATTGCTGGACAAGAAGCCCAAGGATCGAAGCTGGATAGCACGTGGAAAGCCCAAGATAAAGGCCACGCGGGAAAGCTTCCTAGTTGGAATAAACTTGGTAATATTTTTATGTACTTGACTTGTTCCCTACTCCAAATTGTATTCCTACTTAGGAAAGTTTTGCCCTAGGCCAAACCTATATAAGACATAGCCATCCTAGGAGAAGGGCATATATATCATACAATTCAGAATTAGAGAGATTACACCTAGCCGACTTTATCTTTTAGTTTTCTTTCTTTTACATTATGTTCTAATTTTCTTTAGGCTTAGGTGAATGTTGTAGAGTATTAGGGTGAGGACTTTGAACTTTGTTTCTTGTTTTCAATGCAATAAAATATCGAAGTTTTCTTATTCTTTTCCATTCCTTGTTCTTGCATTTAAGCTCGAGAGAGAAGTTTATGAGTAATCCATTTATCTAATATCAAGAGAGTTAGATTCACGAAAGGAATAAGTACAGTGTTTCAATCGAGAAACACTAACTCGGCCTAGAGATAAGTTACGAGATTCAACAGCTAAAAGAAGTGTGGGATTGGTTGATGATTAAAATTTATTCACGCCGAGAGGTATCATCAAGGATTGATTATCAACAGTACTTCGACTTAGAGATAAGTGGAGTCATCAAAGGACAATATGCTAAAATTTGGTAAAGTCTACCCAAGAGAAAGAGATTGCTACGGCGGGCGAGCATTATCACTGTCGAGGCAATAATTTGTAGTATTGCCGAGGTAGTGTTGTGTGATTGTATTGAGCAGAAACAAGTCAATCGAATCTATTATACAATACAATTGGATCCTAGCCACTTTCTTTATTCAATTTTTTCTATTATTTAGACTTCTTTATTTAGTTTAATCAAAACCCTAATTCACTTGTGTTCTTTATTTTATTTCTTTACAGAGCACGAAGAAAAAAGAAGGCATATTGAGTAAACCAATCCCTGTGAAGATGATATATGATTTACTCATCACTTTATCACTTGCGATGTGTTCACTTGCATTAATTGCGCATATTTTACACGCATCATTTACACCTTGTATTTATGTTTCCATTGAGTTTACATTAATATGATGAATTCTTGTGATATTTACATGTAGGAACATAGGAGAACACCAGTTCAAGAGAGTGTGTATAGCTGAAATCCAGCTCAAGAGAGTGTATGCAACTTAACTCCATCTCAAGCGAGTGTATGTAGCTGAACACCAGTTCAAGTGAGTTTTATTTAGCTCAGAAGAAGCCTAACAGAGTGCACGCAGCTCACATTATCTTGAGGCATCTTAGAGGCTTAGCTCAAAGATCAAGTTAACTCCTAACACTATTAGCTAGCTCGTTAAGCTCAGCTTAACTCAACTCTAGATGAAGTGACCTACAACAGCTGAAACCTATCCTACACGAAGAGCAGGTGTCCTAGGCATGTGTCAGGCATGTGGGAACCGCATGGCAATCTTGTGCACATGTTTGGGCGTGTAAATGCAAGCAAGCCAAATAAGGTCCTTGCTTTTGAAGACCCAAACACCCAAAGGATAAGAATGGGTGGTTTATTGTTCAAAATTCAAACATTTAACACATGTTAATTGTGTTTTATGTGCCAAATCACTTGATGAAATTAAATGGTGCCTAGAGTTGTTTATTATGATTATTTTTGTTCAAAAAATGGTCACACATTCACTATTTTGGCGAACTTCTTTCCTCTCTTATATATTTTTGTATTTTGTAAACACAAGGTTACACACTTTAAGAAATAAATTTTACTTGAGAGGTTTTCTCTTATTTTGTTCTTTCTAAAACTTTTTTGACTTTGAAACTTTGTTTGATTGTCAAGCTTGATACTTCAGGTTCCTATATCGCTATCCAGAGGGTCCAAGTCTTTTACCATTAAACAGATTCGATTCAAATTTGTTCAGTAGATTGTGCAGGCTCTTTCGAGTTTAGCATTGCATTTTGATTCCAGCAACAAAATTCCCCATTGTTGATTGTTTGAGTTGCTGTTATGGATGTTTCTTGAAGCATTCATTTTCCTCGTTTTGAAATCCATCAAAATGCCATCTCTTTCTTATTTTTGTTAATTTTCGCTCTTCCCTTTAATTCCTTATTTTATCATGAATATAACTTTGTTTCATTGTTTTTTTCATTTTGTTTTTGTTGCATAAACGTGCTTACAAAAATTCTAGATCCGTAACATACGAAGAAAGTTTGTTTCGATAGGCTACATCGTATCACCGGTTCACTAAACTTCTGGCCCAATTTTAGTTCGTTACAAATCTCTCCACTTAGGAAATTTCGTCCTTGAAATTTTCACCATGGGAAGAGTTAATGGAACTACTCTTTCACAACTTCCTTTCACTCCCATGCGACTTTCTAAACACAATGATGCCACTAAAAAAACTTCAACCCACATTATCACATTATGACAAAGAGCTTTGCTACAAAATCCAAGATCTCAATATATATCTCATAAAGACAAGATTCGGTCTCATCCTAACACCACCCATAATCATCACTTGAAATGATACAAAAAATAACGATACACCAAAAACACCATGGTTCTTCTCAATATTCATTGCATCTTCAAGCCAAAAGCAAAAACCTTTTTCTTTTTTTGCGACTCAACTTCTCCATACTTAAAGTTGACAACAACTCTTGGCAAACTGCAATGACTCTCAACTAACACTAACAAGCTTAACTTTCTCAATCATATTCTAACATAGAAGGCAACAACCAAAACTTTCCACCAAGCCTCACTCAACACAACACATAATAACTTCCACCAACAAGACCCTTAGATGGTACCACTCGAGTACCCAACTATTGAGACGACTATAGGAAAACCTTACAAACGGTAACATCTTTACCAAGAACCCGAAAGATTCATGTCACAATATCTTAACATACCTTTCCAAATATGGATAAAAATTGCATGTAAAAAGTGAGCGAATAATGCAAGTGTACACGTCTCAAGTAATAAAGTGATAAGTATTATCGTGTATCGTCTCCACAGGGATTGGTAGACTCAATAGGCATTCTTTTGTCTTCTTGCTTTGTAAAAGAAATAAAATAAAAACACATGTAATTTGGGTTGGAGTAAACTAAATAACTTGAAAACTAAAGAATAAGAAAATAATAAATTTAGGAAACTGGCCAGGATCCAACCGTGTCGTATAATGGATTTAATTGACTTGTTTTTCTCCACTACAATCACACAACACTGCCTCGGCAGCACTGCAGTTTTACTGCCTCGACAGGAAAGAGTTATGTCCGCCAAGACAATCCCTTGCTCTTGGGTGGACTTTACCAAAATTCGATAAAGTTTCCTTTGATGACTCCGCTTATTCCTAAGTTGAAGTACTGTTGGTGACCAGTCCTTGATGATACCTCCCGACGTGAATCAATTATAATCACCAACCAATCTCACACTTCTTTTAGCCGTTGAACTCTAACCTATCACTAGTCCGAGTTAGTATTTTTTGACTAGAAAAATACTATACTTATTCCTTTCGTGAATCTAACTCTCTCGATATTAGATAAATGGATCTCTCACAAACTTCTCTTCCAAGCTTGAATGCAAGAAAAATAAATGGCAAAGAATAAGCAAACATTGATATTTTATTGCATTGA
Organism: Abelmoschus esculentus; assembly: GCA_035048815.1. Classification (NCBI taxonomy): domain Eukaryota; kingdom Viridiplantae; phylum Streptophyta; class Magnoliopsida; order Malvales; family Malvaceae; genus Abelmoschus; species Abelmoschus esculentus. The sequence continues at coordinate 15,115,177 of JAUCBN010000008.1, read as the reverse complement.
AATAAGAAAACAAAGTTCAATCTCTTCTAACTAATACTTTACAATTTTCACCTAAGCCTATAAGAAATTAGAACATAATAGGAAACAAAGAGAAACTCTAAAACCTAACATGAACTCTCTTCGATCAAGTCTATGTCCAATGTTTATTGTTCTCTTCCATAGTCGGCTATGGTTTATATAGGATTGGCCTAGGGCAAACCTTTCCTAAGTAGGAATAAAACTTGGAGTAAAACACAAGTCAAGTACATAAATAATAATATTTGTTTTATTTCCAAGTTTATTCCCACTAGGATTCTTTTCCCACATGGCCTTTGACTTGGACTTTCTACTCACTTCCTAGCTTCGATCTTTGTATTGCTTGTCTAGAAACGTCCACCATATTTTTCTCTTTAGCTCGCCTACAATATCGATACTTTTCCTTTAGGTGCTATCGCGGCTTCAGGTTCTGACTCGGCCTCAATTGCTGCCGAGGCAATATATATTCCTATAAATGCATAAAAGTGTGTAGTAAAGCTTGTCTTTTCTATAAATATTATTTTTATATGTTACAAAAGCAAAGTACCTAAATATCTCAAATTAATCACATACATTAGTCCAAGTAGGTATAGATTTAGTGATTATTGTGCATGAAAGGTGTGAAAAGTGATAGTGATTTGAGAACTTATCACACCCCAAACTCGAACTATTACTTGTACTCAAGCAATGTGATGCGTGCTGAATATGCGCAATTGAAGTGGAAGTGTACACGTCAAATAATAAAATAAGTGATAAGTATTATCGAGCAATCGTCTCCTCAGGGATTAGTTTACTTAATATGTTTCCCTTGATCTTCTTGCCCCGTAAAACAAAAGTAAAAACACAGATAAGTTTGAGTATTGATTAAACTAAATAAACTAAACTAAATAAGGTAAAATCAATTTTAAGAGATAGGGTAAGATCTAGTTGTGTTGTATAGTGGATTTGATTGATCTGTTTCTGTCTAATGCAATTGCACTCACTACCTCGGTAGTACTACAGATACTATCTTCGGCAGTGACAATGTTCTCTGTCGCGGCAATCCCTTGCTCTTTTGTAGATTTACCAAAGTTCAGCAAAGTGTCCTTGAATGGTTCCGCTTATCCCTAAATCAAAATGTTGTTGAAGGTCAATCCTTGATGATACCTCCCGACGTTAATCAATTATAACCAACAACCAATCTAACACTTCTTTTAGCTGCTGAAACTCCAACCTATTCCTAGGCCGAGTTAGTATTCTCCTTCAGTTGCTAGAGATATCGTTTTTTTCTTCTCTGTTGCCTCGGCATAAGGTCCTGCCTTGGCCTTATTCTGCTACCTCGGTAGTACTTATTCCTGCACAGATATGAAAATACAGTAAAGTATACCTTTTCGACAAATATAATCTTTGATAGCATATTTCTAAATATATCACATTAAGTCCATGCATTGGTTCAAGTAGGTGTAGAATTTATGATAAGTGCCCATGAAAAGTGTAGAAAGTGATAATGATTTTAGCACTTATCATACCCCAAACTCGAACTATTGCTTGTCCTCAAGCAATACAAACCATCAATTTGTCAAACTCTATTCTCTCTTGGTCTTATGCTTCCATCTATTCTCCCCACCATAACTATATATATTTGTTAGACTTAACCTTTTAGTTACTCAAGGGTGTACCTAGAAAACAAACTATAAGGCTAAACAAGTCTAAAAAGTGTTTTAAAGTTCAACCCTATAGCAAGCTTCTAAATTTTTCTCCTTAAGTATCCTAGAATTAAGCCTTCAAAACAGATCCTAACTATGGTAAGGAGAAAGATTTCTATTGCCTTTAAGAATAAACTACGACAATACTGATGAAGAGCAGTGCAAAAGTATGACAATAGTTTTTAGTATAATGGTGGATAAAATAAAAAAATTTATCACTAAAAACTTCCTTTTCATGGCAAGGCTGTGACAGTAGATAGCCTCCGTAGTGGCTCTACACCCCTAAACTCAAACCAAGCATTATCCTCAATGCTTAATTTAGGGGTAGGCAGTAGGTAACAAATATAAGTAGATAAAAAAAATTAGAAAACAATTTATATGAGCAACAATAAAGAAGAACAATTAATATGATTCGAAAGAACTTTCTTCCACAATTTGTCTTTTCGGTCTAGCTGCTGATGGTTGTGCCCTTGGTGATGGTGATGGCTTTGCTATTCTTGGTGGCTGAACTCTCGTAGGTGTTGCCCTTTTTATTAGGGTATTGACTTTATCTCCTCCTTTATCATCTGTATCCATGATTTCAGTGCATCCTTCATTTTCTGGATCTACCCCGGCAGGCTGGACATTGGGCTAGATAGTTAATGAACTCTAATATACGTAGGCATCTATCTCAGCTGATAGACTTTCCATTGGTATCGTTGATCTTGGGGGATTGTTGAATACTCCCCTTCTCTTCGAAGGTCTTCTACTTTCGGATGATGCAGCAACAGTGTCTGCTGCCCTAGATGGGCCAGCTACATGGAATTGCTGCTTTGGTCTGGAGGTAAAGAATGGTATCGGCCCTAGGGCTGGAGTGGTCTTTGTGTAAGATGCTACCGTTACAAATATGTTTGTAGGGCATTCTGGAAATTGCACTCCCTGGTTTGGGAAGTTCTACATTGATGCGTATGGTATAAGCGCAATTTGAGTGCAAGTGTATACGTCGTCAAGTAATAAAATGATAAGTATATCATGCATCGTCTCCACAGGGATTAGTATACTAAATATGTCTTCCTTTGTTCCCTTGCTCCAGAAAATAAAGTAAAAATACAAATAAGTTGATTTGTTTTATCTAACTAAATAATTAAATAACAAAACATAAAATAAAAGGTTGAGAACGATTATAGAGAAAGTGGGTAGGATCCAGTTGCCACAATTAGTGGATTCAATTGATCTTCTTCTTGTCCAATGCAATCACACAACACTGCTTTGATAGTACTGCAGATACCGCCTCGGCAACATTAGTGCTCCTCTACCGCGGCAATCTCTTGCTCTTGGGCAGAGGTATCAAAGTTCAGCAAAGTATCCGTAAGTGACTCCGCTCATCTCTGAGTCAAAGTGCAATTGATGACCAGTCCTTGATGATACCTCTCGGCGTAAATCAACGATAACCACCAACCAATCTAACACTTCTTTTAGCTGCTAAAACTCTTAACCTATCTCCTGGCCTTCCAAAGAGTCTAGGCCGAGTTAGTGTCTACAACACTGTACTTATCCCTTTCGTGAATCTACACCTCTCAATGCTAGATAAATAGATTACTTGCAAACTTCCCTCTCGGGCTTGAGTACAAGAACAAAGAATGGCAATAGGATAAGCAAACTTTGATTTTATTATTGCATAAGAACAAAAATACAAAAATCAATCTCCACTCACTAATATCGACAACCTTCACCTATCCCTAAGAAATTTAGAACATATTATCGTTTAAGTAAAATTCTTAGGGAGAAAGGTTTTCTCTAAAAATCGGCTTTCTTAAACAATATGGTCGGCTAGGGTATTTATAGTCTTAACCTAGGGTAAACCTTTCCTAAATAGACTTCAACTTGGAGTAGGGAACAAGTCTTCTTCAAGGAATCTGATATTTCCAAGTTTGACGCCTTTTAGAAGGGTTTTCCCGCTTGATCTTTGAATTGGGCTTTTACTGCGCTAGTTGGTCCAATTTATGCGCTGTATCTTCCAGAATGTTCTCTATATTTTTATCTTTCATCGCGCCTCCATTATTGGTGCTGCCACACTAGATTCTGCTGCGGCCTTGTCTTCTGCCTCAGCCGCAACACTATTTTTCTGCCGCTTCGACTCTAGATATTCCTGCATGTATAGAATATATAATAATATCTGCATTCTCTATAAATATTGACTTTGTAAGTAATGATAACGGAATATCCAATATTTGTACAAAGAGTTCATAATTCAATTCAATTAGGTGTATATTAGATGTTTAAAGTACCATGAGAAGGGTAGTAAATAACTGCCTTCTAGGCACTCATCATGCATCATCATCTGAGCAAGGGTGTTATTGAAGTCTCGTTGGTATTCCATGTATCTTTGTTGGCGAGGGTCCATGGCTTTCATCCTCTGAAGAATTTCCTGGTAGGGGTCTGCTACGGTAGGGGCTTCGGCAGTGTCTGGCATCTCTACTGTGTATTACACTCCGGCAGTGAAATCCATAGTAAATTGCTATGGCGTTTCCTAGACAGATTTTGCTTGTGTGATCCGCAGTAAATTTCCTTGTCGGTGTGTATTCGTCAGAATCTTCTACCGGTACTCCTACAGCAATACTTAAAGCAGATATTAAATAGGGGAAATATAATTGTCTACGTTCCTTCTTACCACAATCATGAATTTCTCAAAGAATGATCTCTCCAACGTTGATGCTCCTCCTGTTGATTATTGACTAGATCAACACTAATCTTTTGCGGTCCACTGTGCTATTGTGGGAAGTAGGGATGAGGCATCTCTTGACGAATGTGCACCACAATTTTGCCTCGGGCTTGAGGCTTTCCCTTGTCACGAAACCTCTATGGGCACCGTTTTCCCATGAAGTGTTGTTGTAACAAAGATCGTGCTTGATTAGTTTGTAGTCTTATGTGGTGATGTCATCCATGAATTTGGCATATCGATCTCGTCTTGGTGCTAGGACGTAGAACTTATTAATTGTCTCAATATCAAGGCGTACCGGTCTAACATGGTAGTGGACAAATAGGTTGTCCTTGTTGGGTCCATGTGCATAGAACTCTCGCGCTATGGTTGCATTAGCTTGATCAGGTTGTAGGCAGAAGAGTTGCCATTTGTGATGCAGAATTTTGTCGAAAAGAAAGTGTTCGATCCCGAAATTTTCTTCCTCGGATTGCTGAAATCCTTATTCTTCCCACAGCTGTCGGGCAACAAAAGATTTGTTCAATCTTTCTATAATAGTGGCGGGGGCAAATCTGGTGTATGCTGCCATTGATGATTGTAGGATTGAGAGTTTTGAAAAATTTCAAGAATAATATGAGAGCAAGAGTGGAATGCTAAAGAAATTCAAGAATGCAAGAGTGAATAGTTCAAGAGAGGGGTGCTTCTTATATAGGCATCGATAGTGTGACCGTTTTAACCATTAACCGTTTTGAATTTACTGCTTGTTAGCATTTACTACCGCAGCAGAAAACTCGGTAGATAGCCGTTACACTATTTCTGCCCATTTGAACTTTTGCGGCTTCTGACACTGTTTACTACCCTCGGTAGAGTTTCTTCTCTAAACTATTTCTCTTTTATTCTTGAATTTATTGTCCTAAAAAGAAAACTGAAATAAACTTAATAATAAAAAAATATATCACTTAAATGAAAATAATAAAAATAAAATAAGCATATAGAGTAAAACTAATCCTAATATAATAAAGTAAAATAGAAGGGAAATAGATAAATTACTGGTGGAGTGCATGTAAATGCATCTACCAAATTGTTTGTCTCTTGTTGGCCTGGTTGTTTCTGTAGTTGTTGGCCAATCCCTTCTTTCTTTCTTGCCTCTCCATTGGTCTTAATTTTCTTACTAAATAATCTACTGAGTGTGCTGCCTAGGCATGATATTTTGGCATCAGCTTCTATTGTTTGGAGCGCTTTGCACTCTTCTGGACTATCAAATTTTCTTAATTTGTGGAATGGATTGAGTTTGACTTGCTAATCAATGACCCTCATTGTCAACTATTCGTTTTCCATATCTATCAAGGTTCGTCCAGTAGCAAGGAAAGGTCTTCCTTGGATGATCGGTGCATTTTCATCTGCTTCATAATCAAGGACAAGGAAGTCGGTAGGGAAAATAAACTTTTCAACCCTTACCAATATATCCTCAATTTTCGTTCTGGATGCATATAGGATCTCTCTGCAAGTTGGAGCAGCACTGTCGTAGGTTTCGCTCTTCCTATACCAAGTTTCTGAAAAACTGATTTAGGCATGAGATTTATGCTTGCTCCAAGGTCACGGAGTGTCTTTCCTTCATAGTTGTTACCAATCGCACAAGGTATGGTGAGGCATCCAGGATCCTTCAGTTTGGGTGGTATGCGATTGTGCAGCATTGCCATGCATCCTTCGGTTGCTGCCACTGTCTTAAACTGACCTAGCTTCTTTCTCTTAGACACAATGTCTTTCAAGAATTTAGCTTAGTTGGGCATCTGTTCAATTACCTCAACGAATGGCAAGTTGATGTGGACTTGCTTTAGTATATCAAGGAATTTCTTAAACTGATGGTCTTGTTTATGTTTTTTTAGCCTTTGTGGGAAAGGTGGTGGTGGTCTCCTCTCATCCAAGGTTTCATTAGATTGGAATTTAATCCTTGGGATCACTGTTTGTCTCGTTGTCTCGGCAGGAAGTGCAGGTGCTGCTGAACTCTCTGCTGGGGCATCGTCTTCATGTTCAATCTGTTCAGCATCCAAGTCCCCCTTATCTGTATCCTCCTATATTGTTTGTGGAGCTTTGGTTGCTGACTTGCCCATTGTTTGCTTCAGTTGTAGGCCACTTCTTGTTGTGATTGCTTTGTAATGTTCATGGCCCATTCCCTTAGCAACTTCAGTATTGCTAGGTAATCCCCCTTGTGGTCTTATATTTTGTTTTTGAGCGAATTGACCAACTTGGTATTTTTAGTGATTTTATAGCGGCTTCTTGGTTTTGCAGACTCATCTCTGTTCTGTTCATGAAGTCATCAGTCCTCTTCATGAAGCTACTATTCTCAGTCATATATGATTCAGTTTTCATAATAAAGGCCTTGAGAGTATTCTCAAGTGAGTTCATAGGTTGTTGCTGCTGATGTATCTGCTGCTACGGCAGAGACTACTGCATCTGCTGCGGCGGTAGTGGATGATAATTAGAGGTCTGGTTGGTGGGGTTTAAGGCATTGTTGGGATTGCTCCATGAAAAGTTTAGGTGACTTTTCTGTGCCAGATTATATGTATTTGACATCATGTTGTTATTTCGGTTGTAGTTTCCCACAAAAAAAATCTAGTTTCCTCGTCTTGCGTATACTCAGAAGAGTTTATAGCTTTCACTTTATGATTAGTCTATTGTACTTGCATGTTCTAAACCATTCTTGTTAAAGATGCCAACTGTGCTGCCACCGAATTATTGGTTTCTAGCTCATTTACTGTGGCATGGCGTCTTAATCCTCCTCGCCTAGAAGTAGGAAATTGGAAATCGTTCCTTGTAAGTTTATTTAGAATCTCTATAGCTTCTTCCGAGGTCTTGTCAAGGAGTGTGCCGTTTGCTGAGGCATCCAACATCATTCTAGTCGGGTGTTGGTGACATTATAGAACATGGTTACTTGCGTCCATAATGGGAATCCATGTAGTGGACATTTGTTTAGTAACTCTCTGTAGCATTCCCAAACCTCGTACATAGGTTCATCGTCAGCCTGTCTAAATGAAGTGATCTCATTATGGATTCTATCATATAGATTTGTAGGGTTAAATCTCGTAATGAGTTCTCGGCAGAGTTTAATCCAAGATCCAATTGATCCTTCCGGAATACTGTTCAACCAGGTTTTGGCCCTATCCCTCAGTGAATAGGGGAAAAGTTTCAGCCTCAAAATATCTTTATGAACTCCTTGGATTTTGAAAGAGTTGCATGCTTCCATGAAGGATTTGAGATGCTACCTGGCATCTTCTATTGCAGCCCCACTGAATTGTCCAATAGTATTTAGCATATTGAACATTACTGGTTTAAGTTGAAAGTAGGTTGCCTCAATTTCTAGTGTAACAACCCCAGAGTTTAATCCATTTAAATCTTCCACCAGAAAGACTTTGACACTTAGGCTGCCGCGATAGTGGTTGCTATTAATGGCCTCCAATGCCTTTAGGTAGGTTTTGATTTCCTAGATTCACTATCATGTCTCCTTGGATCTGTCTTCTCAGCCTCCTATAAGTCCTTTCGATTTCTGGTCGATATCACGTAATGCAGTACTAGGGTTAACCCTGGTCATACACCAAAAACCAAATAAAAATAAAAATAAAAATAACTAAAAGAAATAAAAGTAAGAACATAAAGAAAACAAAAATTTAGTTGTCAATCTCCGACAACGGCGCCAAAACTTGATACGTGCTAAAAGATGCACAATTAAGTGCAAGTGGTCACGTCGTCAAGCAATAAAATGATAAGTACTTATCGAATATCGTCTCCACAAGGATTGATATACTTAATATGCTTCCTTTGATCTTCTTGCTTCTGTAAAAGAAAAGTAAAAACACAATTTAGTTTGATAACGAATTAACTAATAAACTAAATGAACTAAGGTAATAACAATTATGAGAGAGAGGGTAGGATCCAGTTGTGTTGTATTGTGGAATCGATTAATCTGCTTCTTGTTCCAATACAATTGCACTGCACTGCCTCGGCAGTACTGCAGATACTGTCTCGGTAGTGACAATATCCTTTGCCGCGGCAATCCCTTGCTCTTGGGCAGATTAACCAAAGTTCAGTAAAATGTCCTTGTATGATTTTGCTTATCCCTAAGTCGAAATGCTGTTGAAGGTCAGTCCTTGATGATACCTCCCGACATTAATCACTTATAACAAACAACCAATCTCACACTTCTTTTAGCCGTTGAAACTCTTAACCAATCCCTAGGCCGAGTTAGTATCCTCCAATTAAGTTGAATAGGGTACTTACTCTTTTTGTGAGTCTAACTCTCCCGAGTCTAGACAAATAGATTACTTACAAACTTCCTTCCTGAGCTTGGATGCAAGAACAAAGAATGACAAAGAGTAAGCAAACCTTGAAATTTTATTGCATTGAAATAAGAATCAAAATACAATCTACTCTCACAAATACTTAACGACCTTCACCAACGCCTTTAGAAAACTTAGAACATGATGGGAAGAATTATTCCTAAGACTCTATCAAAATACATCTATCTAATTATCTCTAATTTTCGCCTCCCTTAAACCCTAGGACGGTTACGCCTTTATATAGTCTTGGCCTAGGGAAACCTTTCCTAATTAGAGTACAACTTGGACTAGGGAACAAGTTATGCACATAGGTTAAATATTTCCAAGTTTGATCTTCTAGAAGTTTTAATACCGCGTGGCCTTGTCCATGGGCTTTTCTTGTGTTGTTCATCTCTGAATCTTGGTTTTTTTGTTCCGCAATGCTCTCCTCAATTTTCTCCTTCAATTGCCAGCTATATCGCTTTTTTTCTTCTCTGCTACCTCGGTATCAAGTCCTGCTTCAACCTCATTCTACTGCCTCGGAAGTACTTATTCATGCACAAATATGAAAATGCAGTAAAGTACGCCTTTTCTACAAATATAATCTTTGATAGCATATTCTTAAATATACCACATTAAGTCCATGCATTGGTTCAAGTAGGTGTAGAATTGATGATAAGTGCCCATGAAAAGTGTAGAAAGTGATAATGATTTAAGTACTTATCAAACATCAACCGAAAATTCAATCTACCAAAATTCAATTAAACATACATAGCATACTCACAACAAAATTCACATCAATCGGAACATCATAGCATCATCAATTTCTTGTTTCATCGATTAGGGACCTAATTGTAAAACATGTATAAACCTTGGTATTACATCTAACTTTGATTAATTAATGTGAAATTGAGTTAATATCTTGCATCACTATGATATAATAGCTCAGAATGGTATACATAGCATCTAAATTCGATTACCGAAAATTATCCAGTCTAACATGCGTTTACAACACTAAAATGAACACACTTTGGTCGGTGGTATCAATACCTTTAATGTCGGTATCGATACCTTGACGTTGAATAATCAAATAAGCCATTCAAAGGCTGGTGGTATCGATACCACCTTGAATGGTATCGATACTCCAATGTCCAGTGGCATAATTGCATCGAACCGTGGTTCGATGCTTTCTATTTTTATGCCTTAGGGTATCGATACCACCAAAGGGTGTTTCGATACCCCCTGCTCAGTTTCAATATTTCAAGCATTTAAAGGGTTAATACAACCTTGCAATCATATCCATACTCACTCTTAACTATATGCAAGTTTCCCTAATTACATGTAACAATATTAACATACAATTATCAACCTCAACACCCCAAATTAACCTATAGGCAAACTTCTTAAAATATGGTTAAAAGCAAGAATGTTCATGCATGTACATGCTTCAACAATCCAAATCAATACCATAGTATGTCAATTATCAATCAAGACAAATTAAAGTCTTATTACAAACATTAACCAAAGCAAAGCACACTCTTAAATGGTTTGGTTTACACATTGCCAACCCCAATTTATTTGCCGAATATACCCAAAATGTGTAGACTTTCCCCTTAGTTTTATTACTCCAAATGTAGCCCAAAATGTCTGTAATTCTCTGCAAAGAAGAAAGGAGAGCTTAAGCACAACATTCTTAGTGAGGAATCTCTAACAAGATCATCTATGCATCAATTTAAAACCATATTTAAACCATAGCTTGTAATGCATCACTAAATCATGCATGCTTAACATTTCATGTTCATGTTCAAAATACCAAAACATTTCCTTGAGTATGCATAACATTATCAATACATTTCATGAATGATGTACAATGTTCCCTTTTAGTCCATGTATGCATTTTGGCTTTCTAATGATCACTTATTGTGAACCTTAAGTTCACTGAATACATGGATCCATTGTTTTAGAGGCCCTTAGTCTCGTCATAACACAAAGTCACCATTAACATGACACGAAGTCATCATTGACATGACACAAAGTTACCATTATTAGCTCTACCACGTACGGTTGGACACATAGTCACCATTGTTACGTGTAGGCGGCTCTACCACGCATGATTGAACACTTACGTGTAGGCAATAATCTTTATTTTCATAATATTTATAGTGCACTCAACCCTAATGACATGTCATTCGTATTCAAATCTAAAGTTAGTTTCACTAAGCCAATATCATAATCAAACTGCATGATAATTTGGTGATCATAATGCATGCGTAATGTGTTCAATAAATGAACCAAATGTCATGCCCAACGGCACCATCATATGTAAGGCAAATAACCATATTATATTCCAATTCATTGTTTTCACATTTCCATAACCATGGATGCCTTTATAAACCATACATTTCCAGCAAGTATCACATGCATGCATCATTTCAAAATCATACTTATGTATTTCCAAAAAAATCTCTTTGAATCATCAAAATAAATGCCTTTACCGGAAGAATTCGATACTCATGTTAATGTATCAAAATTATTTACTTTACTTACTCTTGAACTATGAAAAGTTTTCACATTATTCCATAGTCCCCAAAACAGAACCGAACCAATGCGATTCGCTTTAAGTCCGAAATAACTCACCGAAAAGTGAAACGAGCCCTCGTTGATACTTCGACGAAAACGCCAAAGCACCATCCACTTAAGCACCTTCTTGCACTTCCTCTTTGAGATTTACTCCTCCAAAAAGATGAAAAATCCTCTCCTTAATTTCTTGAAAATGGATGTTGATTTTGCACAATTGATGAGTAGGTTTGTAGAGAATGAAAAGATGAGTAAAATTAAATAAATTTTGTTGAAAATGATGAAGAAATCAGCAAGTAATTGAAGCAATTTGAAGAAGATGGAGAGAAAATGGAGAGAAAATTAGGGAGAAAAGATGAGAAAATAGGTAGTTAAGAAAGAAAATAAAAATGTCATCTAAATAAAACTATTTAAAAATAATTTTGATGGATAAATCATTAATTAAAACTAAATTGGGTTTATGGCCCTCTAAGGATTCTAAGTATGGATTGCTTTCCAATTTAGTCACTAAAATCCACATTTTTCTAAAATTGCTAATTAAATCCCATAAATCTTTAGAAAATTACAATTTAATCACTAGTACATAATTAAACTTAATTAAAATCAAATTAAGTTCCATATAATATCTTCTTAACTTGAAAATACATTTTAATAATTTTAAACTGTCTCACAAAATTATTACTTGTCCAATTAAAATATTATTATTTTAATTTCCCCAGAATAACAAACCGAAGAAATCAATTCGACCTGAATCGAATTTCCCTGAATCAACAAAAAAACTACTAACCCCAAAACCAGGTTTTTACAATAATTAAATGAAAAAGAAAGCAAACATAAAAAGAAAAAATAATTATAACTAAAACTAAAGGCAAGAAAATAAAGAAAACAAAATTTAATGGTCAATCCCCGGTAATGGAACCCAAAACTTGTTGCGTGTAAAAAGTGCACAAATAGTGCAAGTGTACACGTTGCAAGTAATAAAGTGATAAGTATTAGCGTGTATCGTCTCCACAGGGATTGATAGACTCAATATGTCTTCTTTTCTCTTCTTGCTCTTTAAAAGAAATAAAATAAAAACAGAGGTAATTTGGGTTGGAGTAAACTAAATAACTTGAAAGCTGAAGAATAAGAAAATAATCAATTTAAAAAAGTGGCCAGGATCTAGTTTTATCGTATAGTGGATTCAATTGACTTGTTTCTGTCCAATGCAATCACTTCAATACTGCCTTGGCAACACTATAGTTTTACTGCCTCGACAACGAAGAGTTACATTCATCGCGAAAATCCCTTGCTCTTGGGTGGACTTTACCAAAGTTTGGCAAAGTATCCTTTGATGACTCTGCTTATCACTAAGTCGAAGTATTATTGAAGACCAGTCCTTGATGATACCTTCCGGCGTGAATCAATTATAATCACCAACCAATCCCACACTTCTTTTAGCCGCTAAAACTCTAACCTATCCCTAGGCCGAGTTAGTATTTTTCGGCTAGAAAAATACCGTACTTATTCTTTTCGTAAATCTAACTCTCCCGATATTAGATAAATGGATCTCTCACAAACTTCTCCCCGGAGCTTGAATGTAAGAAAAATAAATGGCAAAGAATAAGCAAACCTTGATATTTTATTACATTGGAATAAGAATACAAAGTTCAATCTCTTTTCACTAATACTTTACAACTTTCACCTAAGCCTAAAGGAAATTAGAACATAATAGAAAACAAAGAAAAACTCTAAAACCTAAGATGAACTCTCCTTGATCAAGTCTATTTCCTATGTTGATTGTTCTCTCCTTGGACGGCTATGGTTTATATAGGCTTGGCCTAGGGCAAACCTTTCCTAAGTAGGAATACAACTTGGAGTAAAACACAAGTCAAGTACATAAATAATTTCCCACTAGGATTCTTTTCCCATGTGGCCTTTGACTTGGGCTTTCTACTCGCTTACTAGCTCCGATCCTTGTGCTGCTTGTCTAGAAACATCCACCTCATTTTTCTCTTCAGCTCGCCTACAATATCGATACTTGTCCTTCAGGTGCTGGCAGGGCCTCAGGTTCTTCCTCGATCCCAATTGCTGTCGCGGCAATAGATATTCCTACAAATGCATAAAAGTATAATAAAGCTTGCCTTTTCTGTAAATATCATTTTTATATGTTACAAAAGCAAAGTACCTAAATATCTCATATTAAGTACATGCATTATTACAAGTAGGTATAGATTAAGTGATTATTGTCCATGAAAGGTGTAAAAAGTGATAGTGATTTGAGCACTTATCGATAACCCACTTATATTGGCAACTTGTTCATTAACGAGAGAACACCCAAAACATCAACTAAAACCGAATATCTATCTCAAAACCTTATCATATTAAAAATACCGCTCAGCCAACTTAATGGAAAATCTCAAAACAACCAAAAAATCGTGTGTACATTAGCAACATATTCAATTATTTTCAAAGGAAAAATCTCTCCTAACTGCCGAGAAAACCATGTCACAAAACTTATGGAGATTTGTTCACACACCTCCACTCTAGCACCTTTGAAAACAACAACATTCTCAAATAAAATTGACCCTCAAGCTCAACATACCAGCAAAACAAACATTCACTTTCAACTCAACCACATCCAAAATAAGTCCACTTAACAACACTCACCCTTAAACTCATGACACAACATCTTATCCCCTGATGCATAGCAAAAGACTTCCAGAAACTTTTATCAAGATATCACTCTAACTCAATACCATATAGAAAAACTAAAACCCATCAACACAATGGTTTGCGCTGTGTAGTGCTATAAATTATGCAAACATATGTACAATATACACAATCATGCAAGTAATAAAGGTTGAGTGAGTATCATTCCCACGTTGATCGGAATAAAATGTAAGTCAATATTGTCAAGGAAAAAAGGTGTCACTATTAAATGGAAAATAAGACAGTGGCATAAACAGATGGAAATATAGATGTACGGTGGAGGTACAATGGTGAAATACTATGACAAATTCAGAATGCAAGCAACTAAAATTTGTCAAGGAAAAATGGAATGAATGGTGATGGCAAAACAAAAGCATGAAAGCAGTGTCAGAAGATTATAGAGATGTGATTGCACGTGAATAGAGGAAACAAAGAAAACACTTTGTAAATGCCAAGACAAAAGCAAAATGAGAAAAAACGAGTAAGTTGTATGATGTAATGATCCTTGATTGATGAGATCTACTGGTAAAGACTAATGGGGGTTCTTATGGACTTCTTAACCTCACTCCTGCAAACATATACATATTATGTGGCCTATTCACTTGACAGAGGTTTCTAATCTCCTCTCGGTCTCAACAGTGACATCTAGCCTATCGACAAACAACACACCTTTTAGTAGTTGAAACCCTCACTTAAGTCTCTCGAGTACCTAAGGTCAGATTAGGCTTATTTGCAGTCTAGAACTCATTTCTCACGTAGATCCTCCCTTAGTTTCTCTCAAACACTAAGGATCTATGGCTAGGTTTCTCTCGAACACATAGCGTACATCTAAACAAAGGATACTCTCATGCCTCTTAAAATACTTAAATGATTCATTTCTAGACTAGAAAGATGATCAACAACTTGATTTTTTGTGCTCTTCCTATGTACCACCACTAAATCAAATTTGTAAAAGTTATATCATCCACAAGAACATCCACCAAAAAAGCTAAACATGGTTGTGTGAAAGTTTAAAGAAATATCATCCACAAACATCAACATAAACCTCTCAATTATATGAAATTAAGCAAAGGGAAAGGTTGGAAGACACCCTCGGTTTGCACTATCGCCGTCTTCTTTGATCACCATGGAGACACTTAGCGTTCTAGTCGCTCTCGGGTGCCTAACACACCACTCCTTTCAAGCTCTATCAACGAAGGAACCCTTCGGATGGTGGTTGGGAAAGAAAGGAGGAAGCTTTCTCCGCCACTTTTTGCTCACTTTTTTGCCTCGAAAACAGCTCCAAAGGCCTTTCCTTTCTTTTTGGTAAAGGTTGCTCCTTTTTTAGGTCATCAGTCCTTATAAAGTAGAGGGGGTGAAAATCCTAGGGTTTAAGGGAAATTCCCTTTGCACACCCATTCATGTGATGACATTTCTGACATGATGATAGTGGTATTCTCTAAGGTGGTTATAGCCAGCCTAGCACAAACTGACACTCCTCTCAAAATATCTTTTTGTCTTTTATTGTAGCTTTGGATGTCTCTATATTTGCCATGACATTTTTCCTTTGTTTTCCTTCTATAAATGTCATAACAAACTCCCTTGCTTCCAGCTTTGCTTTATCTGCACAACAACAGATAAAGCATGACCTTCTACGTAAAATAATAACTATTGTCACATCATAAATGTCAAGGCATATCTAACCACTAAATACAATGTTATGATCCTAAATGCATCTAAATGTTCATATAAACGCTTAAAGACACTCAATAACTTAAATAAAAAGTGTAACCCCCTTAGTCCGGCCTAGACGGAACTGACACTAACGGGTTACACGGGGAATATCAAACCAAACTTGCGAAGGTCCGATACGATAACAACCCTAAAACTGTCATATTTTTTTATTTTATCTTTCCTAGATTCATAATCTTATTCCTACTTGTCAAAGTCTCATAGAAAGCGTTAACGAAAACAAACCAATCATAAACGATCATCCGATTAAACACTTAAGTAAACTAAGGACTAAAACGTAAAACTTTTAAATCCTATTAATAAAGTATAAATTCCTTTTATCAAAGTTTAATTTAAACACTCAAGTATCATTCACAATAAATTTCAAGTCAAACGGATCATTTAAACATCATCAATTGCATGTTTCTTTATTTTAGGGACCAAAATGTAAATCTTCAAAATTACAAGGTCTTCATCCAAATCAGGTTAACCTTCTTGATATTAAATCAACTTTATGGAAGCATGCAAAATTTCGGTTCAAAATAACATCTGTAAGTACCCTAATCGAACAAAGGAAGATATCCGGGACTAAAATATAATTTCTAGCAACTTTTAATTCCTGGTAGTCAAGGGCGTTCCGAAACTTTTTGAAAAAGGTTTCGAAACTTCCCGAAGGTTTCGAAACTATTTGACAATGATTTCGGAACTTTCCCAAAGGTTTTGAAACTTTGGGTCTGGAACCAAAAGTTCCGTCTCACTAAGTGAATACCAACAATGCAATAAACAACCATTAGTCACTTCCAACTATATGCATAATTTCTAAGCATAATTAACAACTTATAACACATGATTAACAACGTTATGGTCATTAATCAAACTATAGGCATACTTCCTAAAAGATAATTAAAAACATAATAATCATGCAAGTACATGCTTCAACAATCCAAACAATTCCATAGACCTACAATTAACAATCAAGCAACGAAGGTCTTATTATAACATAAACCAAAGTCAAGTACATACTAATCCAAAGACTAAGTACCCACTCTCACATAAGTTGGGTTACACATTGTCATGCCCCAATTTATTTGCCAAAAAGATACCAAATTGTAGTGATCTTTCCCCTTGGTTTCCTTGCCTCGAATGAAGCCCCAAGTGCCTTTATTTTTCTGCAAGGATGAAAAGAGAGCTTAAGCAAACATGCTTAGTTAGGTAGCTCTACCCAAAATCATCAATGCATTTATTTAAAACCATAATTTACAATGCATCACCAAACCATGCATGCTAACATCTCATGTCCATGTTCATAAAACCATATGCATCCTTGACTTTACACAACTTTATCAAAAAAATTTATAAATGATGCACAATGTTCTTCTTAAATTCATGTATGGATATTGGCATTCTAGTGACCACTTAATGTGAACCTTGAGTCCACCGAATACACGGATCCATTGTTAGAGACCATTGTCTCGTCATGACACGAAGTCACCATTAACATGATACCAAGTCACCATTGACATGACACGAAGTCACCATTATAGCACTACCACGCACGATTGGGCACATAGTTACCCTTGTTATGTGTAGACGGCTCTACCACGCACGGTTGGACACAAAGTCACCCTTATTACGTGTAGACAATTTTCTGTATTCTCAACTTTGTTTATAGTGCACTTAAGACAATCCTAATGACATGTCATTCGTATTCAAATATAAAGTTAGTGTCACTAAGCCAATATCATAATCAAATGTGCATGATAACTTGCTGCTCATAATGCATGCATAATATGTTCAGCAAATGAACCAAAAGCCATGCCCAAAGGCACCATCATATATAAGGCAGTTAACCATATTGTATTCCAAATCATTTCTCATAATTTTCTATAATCATGGATGCTAAATAAGCTATACATTTCAGCAAGTATTTCTCTTGTATGCACCAATTCAAATCATGCTCATGCATTTCCAAGAATCTCATTGCATTACCAACATAATGCCTTTATCAAATGTAGCCGAAACTCATGTTAATTTACCAAAAACATTTACTTTACTTACTCTTGAACTATGGAAGGTTTTCACACTCTTCCATAGTCCCCAAAACAGAACCATACCAAACGTGATTCGCATTAATTCCGAAAGCACTCACCAACAACCGAAACGAGCTTTCACCGATGTCCGATGATCACGCCAACGCACTAGCACTCAAGCACCTTCTTGTACCTCTTCTACAACCCTAAAATAGAGCATTCTCACATCATAACATGCTCAAACCAGCAGCCATAACCGATCACCATAAAACTACCGAAAACTTAGCCGAAAAGACCGTAAACTAAGCCGAAACGCATCCGAACAACATCAACCCAAAACCTAATAAATCTAACACCTAATCCACTTCAATTATGAACCAAAAACACATCCAAACCATCCTTATATCTCCAGCAACATATAAGCACCTAAAACAGCCCCTAAAACAACCGAAAAACACCTTAAAACAACATTGATTGCATTATTCCGGGATTAAATTAATTTGCTATCAAATGAAGACTCAATTAATCATTTGATTAACATAAAAACATAATTGAATCCATCTAATTTCAGCATTGAATGAGATCCAAAAAGATTTCACAAAAACATTCACAAAATCACTAGATCTAACATTGAAAACATAGAATTAAGTTTTTATTCAAAGATTAGCAAGCTAATACTTGGAAATTTCAATAAAGAACCTTAAAAAAAGAGTTAAAATCCAGAAAATTATCTTTAAGACCTATTCACTAAAAAGATGTAATTTCCTCTTATTGATTCCTTGCAATTTGGTGTTGATTTGATAAAATTGATGGTTAGGTTTTGTAAGGAATAGAAAGATGATTAAAATGATGTAATCTTTGTGGAAAAAGATGCAAAAATCAGAAAGGAATTGAAGAAAAGAGATGAAGGAAAAATGGAGAGAAAATGAGAGAAAAATATGAGAGAAAAAAGTAGTTTTGAGAGAAAATGATTAAAATCTTTAATTAAAGTAATTAAAAAGCAATTTGGTGAATAAATTATTATTAAAAATTAAAATGGGTTTATGTCTCTCTAAGGATTCTAATTTTAGCTTGCTTTTCAATTTAGTCATTAAAATTACAATTTTCGAAAATCCCAAATTAAGTCCTCCAATTTTTCCAAAAATTACAAATTGGTCACTTATGTATAATTAAGCATAATTAGTAATCAATATAAAGTTTAAATTACTTTCTCTTAATCTTGAAACATATTTTTAATATTTTTAAACCATATTCCAAAATTATTATTTTTCATAATTAAAAATATTCTTATTTTATTTTCCCCGGAATAATGAACCAGAGAACCCGATTCGACCCAAATCGAATTCTCCTAACTAAAGCCTAAACTAATAACCCCAAAAACGGGATGTTACAAAAAGGCTCTAAATATAGCCTTTTGCGGAGTTATTACACAACCTAAACTGTGTTCCGCTCACGCAGCTCCATCAAACATCCGATATCAACTCACCTCAGATAACAATGGAAAGTCTCATCTACAACTCTGTCATTAGACCACAATCTTCGATAAGCATAATCGAGCCAACACTGCTCTTGACTTTACAACACTTTGAACTTACTCCACTAAACCGACACTTGTGAAGATATAACCCTTAAGCAACCTAAGTCACACTAAGCAACTTAGATTTGACCTATCATACAACACAAGGCTTTTCTAATCATTTTGTGTCAGTATACAATATCATGCTCATCCAAAAGACAATGACTCATCTAAAATCTAGATCACCATAACCAACTCGACAATGCATGTCAAACTTCAGTTTCCACACATCGTTAACAACTTTTCCCAAAAATAACTTCTGGACGGGACTTTCACACAACATGAAACCAAAGTCAACAAACTCCCTTCTCACTTAGAGTATTCGAAGCCCAAACTTGTACCCTCTTTAAACTTTCCAAGCTGAATGCTACTTCTTCATCCACCCACCTTAACATGATTCTTAACGTTAATCAACATCAACATAAGAGAAAACCAAATGTAAATAGAAAACTCAACAAACACGAACCTTCGCAACACCTCTTGACAATTAAATAAGCTCAAAAGATTGATTGATTACCCACTAAAGGTTACAAATTGACTAGCGATCCCCGTCGCACAATTTCTCACAACCTAACCATACCCAAAGTAAACTCATCACAACTCTTTAAGAACACAACTTTCAAATACAAAGTCAAACGGCACAACCACAACCTCTCAAAGTCCATACAAGTCTGTTACGCATCCATCAACAGCTCAACTCTTTTTCCAAAATATTTTTTCCTTCTAAAGAACTCAACTAGTACTTCCCAAAACAAAACACTAGACACTAACCTAACCACTCCCTAAACCATACCAAATAGAGGATACCAAGTGTTACTTTTACCAAACATAATGATAACACAACACATCTTACACAAAACGAACTTTCTCCAAAAAAACTTGCGAAACTCAGCCTTCTACTTCACTAACAACCAACCCCAACTAACATTAAACTCAAGGCACTCATCTTGGGCTTAACCATCCACAACTCCAAGCCCATCTAACAAATCCTTATCAAGAAGTACTTCATAACCGAACAATAACTAGACCCACTACACAACATGTAGCCCCTAAACCTGACCTAAAATAAATAGGTCGAATATAAAAAGTTACGTTTGAAAACTTTTTTCTCAAGAAACCAATTTAAAAATATATACTTTAATTTAAAATAAAACTATAGCGATAATATAAATATCCCAAATGTCTCAAAGTTTACAAAATAATAAATACTAACCTGAATAACTAAAAATATTTTCGTTTTGATAATGAATATTTTAATAAAATTTGATATCCTCCAAGTATCGCATCGCCTAAAGTTCAAAGATCTGTAAGAGAAAAGCTAAGAGGGGGTAAGCTAAAAACTTTAATGTGTCTCTACGGTGCAAACAACAACAACAACAACAACAACGAAACACAGTTTATAAAATTATTTTTCAAGAGTAATATTTCAAAAAAATAAAATACGGCTCACATAAATAATTTTGTTAAGAATATAGTTTTGAAACAATGCAAGTCATTTTGTATGAATGATATCATACGCACAATACAAATCTCAACTACTGCGTCACCAATCCGAGTGGAGAAGTTCCCCAGAACCCTCACCTACAACGTCATCAAAATCTGAGAGTGGGCTTAGGCTTTCAGAAAGCTGTCACGACTTCCTCCGTACATAATCTCATCCCATACACACCAAATGATGTAACATAATTTGAAAATCCGAAAACAATCACAATTCAATCCTAATCACAATTTGTCTGAAATCTAAATTTATCCGAAAACACAAATTCATATGATACCGAAATCATAATTACTCACGAAAATATGAAATCACAAATCTGAAAATTTTAATATTTCTCAAATCATAATGACATGTATGCTTGGTAATACAAATGCACAATCAAAATCATAATACAAAAATTAAACATGCTAACAAAACATGAGTATTTTTCAAAAACAAAATATTAAGCATGTTACAAAAATATATATATTTTTCGGAAAAAAAAACGTATAGCACCAGTAAGAGAACACATCTTAGCCAAAGCGATTCAAATTACTGAATAACAAGGTCTTGAATTCAAACAGAAATAAATAAGGAATTTATTGGCTTTAGAGAATATTCATGAAAAAAAAGTGATTGAGGGTTTTCTCTTAAACAAAAATATGTATATATAGAGAAAAAATAACTAATTTCAATTAGAATTAGAATTCTACTAAACCATAAAAATTTAATAAAATAATAATAAAAAAGATTACATAATTTTAAACGGATTTTCCTTCTTTATCTAAAACTTTATATAATATATTATAAGTAAAGAGTTTTGATAAAACAATAATTAAAATAAAATAATATTTTTAATAAAAGAATTTTATACCAAAAATTCTCTTAAATACAAAAAATCAATTAAAAACCCTCAAGAAAAATTAGGGTTCAGAAATTGGGAATCTGAAAATTAGAGTTTTTAATTTGGGATTTCAAAATTAGGGTTTCAAAAATTAGGTATAATTTTTAGGGTGTTACAACTTACAATAGGTCCGGTGCCTATAAATGTATCTTTCAAACACCTTTTTAAACCTACACCTTCTCCCTACAAGACTGACCACAACACAACTTCTATTTTCACGAGGGAAATATTCGCAGATATGTACAATGTAAGTATGAGTCTTTTATGTCACCCTAGATATATATGCAAGTACATGCAAATACAATCTAATATCATGATCAAGAATGCAAGCAAGTCCTAAGATGTCTAATATATATGCATTTAATTGATCATATATTATGCATGATTATTGTCCATACTCACAAACAACATCCTCAACACCAGAACTTCAATTTTTTTACCTCTTCAACTATCAAAATCATAAAACTTAGACCACAAGAGTACATAACAACACCATAACCCGTTCGTTTTCAACGTGTTCGATTTACCTTGCACACAAACAACTTTGAAACTCCCAAAGGTACTCCCAGTGATGTAGCCTCCTACTCACCAGCACAGTAGATTTCAGACTAAACTAATTCAAAACCACTTTACACTCAAACACGATCGAGGAACCAATCGACTCAAGATCGAATATCACAACACCACAACACAAATATGTTTACACTTTCTGATCTCTACAACTCCTCTATTATAAAGTTTTTAGCCTTCTTTATGGTCATAAATCAAGTACAATAAATAAAAAAAAAAAACTTAACATGCAAAAACATTTTGTAAAACTTGAGAGTCCAGTGCAAAGAAAGTTCCAACTAGCCTAAGTATAATATAAAATAAATGTATTTTCCACAAACCATCTAACAAGTGTATTTTCTACAACATGCATTAAGCTTCATATGAAACCATCCCAAAATCTCATACATTAACCAATGAAAATTCAAAGTAGTTTTCTATGCTACATGGTATATCGGAAACCAAAAATCTCTTGAGATGTTAAATTTATAAATTAATTATTTTTAAAACCGACTGATGGCAATGTATGCAACATTTAAAATCTAGGCATGTTTCCTTTTATCTCATGCAATGTTTTCACATGCAGGCAACATTAGATCGTGTCAAAATAATAGTCATGTCACATAATATTCGATCCACTCAGCCAAGCAACTCACGGGTATGTTTACTTCTCTATATAACCAAGGATATAGTAATGCAATAAGATTTCATCATGCTAACAAACACCCTAGCATATCATGCTTTATCAACAACCATATCTATAACAAACACCATACATCTCATACAATTACTTAGTATTTTTAAACACTCACTATGCATAGGCAATATTAAGCATAAATTAATATTAAAACATACTAATCAACAAAACATACCAAAAAGATTTTATAAACCTAAGCTCTGATACCAACAAATATAACCACTTGACCCGGTCTAGACACCATCTGACTCGAACGAGCTACACGAGGAATACCCATGATAATTTAGAAACCCACCTCAATAAATAACCCTAAAAATGAAATAACTATTTTTTTTATCTTATCTAAATGCTTTATTTTGATCCTACATGTTCATGCATAGATTATATTCAATTGCAGCGAAAATAAATAAGGAATGAGTCCTAAAATGTACATACATACTTCAGGAACCAAAATGTAATTTTCCAAAAACTGAAGGATTAATTATAAAATTAATGTTACCAATCTTTAATTAGGTTCATTGTATTCTTGCATATCAAATTTCAGTCTTAAATACACGTTATTCACATATCATACACAATTAGATACATTGCAACCTTGTTAACAACAATATATTCAAACTCTTAAGAGCATGCTTTAACTTTAACAATCTCGTAAACATATATAAGAACAACATCAACATACTTAACATGATTTCTATATACATTTCAACCTAAATAACCACATCATAGATTTAACTCATAAATAGTTATGCTTCAGTATCAACAACACTCAAATTCACATATACGAATATCACGAATCAAACTTCAATATAAATTTTAGTATAACTAAAGGAATAAAAAAAGGCAATTCAAATCTAAGTCACAAACCTAACATCAACATAGATAATCATTCTAGCCTTTGAAATGTAAATAGCATAAACATCGTTTTGAATATGATATCTTATCTCCATTCCTCTCTCACTACTACTAATATTATAAAAACGTACTTAAGCTTTCACTTGGTGGTTACCTGAATCCTTGCTTCTCTTTGCTACCTCCACACTAAATACTCTACATTGAAAGGTTGAGAGGGTAAGGATTCGCTTAGTGAGTGAATAGAAACAAATTTAAAAACACATTTGCAAACAACTTGCAGTGCAGACCATATTAAACCAATTTTATCAATTTAAAAACTATCATGTCATTTATAAAAATAGTCAATCGTGGCAAACAACACCATCTTTTAAAAATCAGCAAGTGTACCATGGCTC
Organism: Abelmoschus esculentus; assembly: GCA_035048815.1. Taxonomy (NCBI): domain Eukaryota; kingdom Viridiplantae; phylum Streptophyta; class Magnoliopsida; order Malvales; family Malvaceae; genus Abelmoschus; species Abelmoschus esculentus. The sequence continues at coordinate 15,091,026 of JAUCBN010000008.1, read as the reverse complement.
ACAAGCCACAAAACCTTTTCAAAATAACTTTTAAAAACACATGTTTAATAAGAAAAACACAAGTCTTATATACTACTCATAGCAAAGCTTAAATAAAAACCATTTATTTATATATCAAATAAACATGCAAACCTCATTGCAAGGTATCGTACATTTGTTTTTAAAATGTATTCATATTAATAAACCGATTAGACTATCACTAATCGTTAGGATAAATGAAATATCGTATGTCGCCTATACCGCAAAGGTATCCGAGATAGTTCACCATGCCTGAATATGATAAGGTGCTGTTATAGCACATAGCACTAGTCTAAACTCTAATGCACCACTAAGGAATTTCCCCATGTTCAAATTTTTAATATATAGTGCACTGTACATCCTATTGATCGATCAACTCATCCAAGTTACCATCTTCTTTAATACCAATACAAAACCAAAACTAATGCTCAAGTTTTCTAGTTAAAGAAGTATATAAACACGTGCATCAAACTAATACAAGCATCAAATGCATAAACAGGTAAAAACTACTTTTCTCATATTTTCAAAATAAAACTATGTAGGCATCATATGCATATAAAAACTTTTGTAAAAAAATCTCATGAGCGTTGAAGCACAAACATATTAACATATGCACAAGTATAACACGAACATGATTAGTCATAGTAAAAATAAGGCAGAATATGAGAACCTTTAAGAAAACAATACTTTAAACTTACTTATGAGTACAGGAAGTTTTTTCACACCTTCCCTACACCCCAAACCTTTGAAAACACATTAAAACATTGTCATAGAAGCCCACTCACATAATCCACTCACCAAAACCAAAACTTGCTTGACAAGTCACCCAAAAACGTAATTTGACATTTTGATCTCTATCAAACTTATTCCTCTACCTATTGACCTGATTCAAGTATCAAAATAAGAAGGTTTAATGCATTATAACGAATCCAAACATCCCTCAAATTGGACCAATATATGGCATCCCGTAAAAATACCATAAAACCTGACTGAAACCCAACGAAAACCTCTTCAAACACCAACTAAACATTATGTTCGGAATTAGATACTTAAAAGTTATCTTAAATATATCTAAAAAATTCAATATTCATGTATCTAGGTATAAAAAATAGGCATATAAAACCCTTAAATGAAAATAAAGAAAATAATAGAATTTTTATCAATAAAACCAATTTTATTAATTCAAGACTTTAATGATTATTACAATCAGCCAAGAACTTAAGAATTTCATTAAATAACTTTAGTTTTTAGAGGTTTGAATGATTCTCAGCTTCAAAACTGATCTAACCTCCTTCCAAGGTTTAAAAACAAGTAAAACCGAAAAAAACGATGAGATTTTGAAGAAAAAAACTATAAAGAATTAATCAAATAATTTTTTATTAAAAATATTGTCGTTTACCTCTGAAAAGATGATGGAGTGATTGCCAAGAAGAGGATAAGTCGAAATTCTAAGAAAATAAGTTTAAATTTTGATATAAAATAGGTTTTTAGGATTAGTATTTAGATATTTGGGTTATTTAATTAAAATTATGGGTTAAGGGTCATTAAAATAGGCCCTTGAAAGGCTTAGATCAACTAGGATTACAATTGTATCAAATTTCCTTAAAGATTCAAAGTTTTGGTTTGATTTTGTAAAGTTATCCTCAAGTTTTTAATTTTTACAAAATAATCACTAATTTCAAAATCTTAGTTATTCAAGGGTCAATTTTCAAAATTGATTTGAACAAAGTTAAATATATATTAAACAAGGATTTTAGAATATTTTTGAATAATTTATTTCGATTAAAAATTAATTTTTAAGTATTTAATCTCGAACTAGGCTAAATAGACAAAATCGGTTCACTAAACTTCTAGGACCAATTTAAGATTAAGTTGTAAAATTAGGTTAAAAAGATCATAATTAACTATTATAACTCATAAAAATTGATTTAATCTTATGTTGTGGTCATTTTTTTGTTCTAAAATGTGTATGTCTAAATAGGTTTTATAGTGAATTCGTTCGAATTTTAACCGAGTAAAAAAAATAAAAATTTTAGATTATGTTATATAATTATGTTCAAAAGCTCATATTTTACTATTTTAACTTATAAAATTTGATCTAAAATCATTTTGCGGTCATTTTATTTGGTTTAAAGTGTGCACGTCTAAACGAGCTTCATAGTGAATCCATTCAAATTTTAACCGAGTAAAAATCTAAAAATTTGATATTAATTTGTATAATTTGATTCAAAATCTCAGAATTAACTATATGAACTCTTACAAATTGATTTAATCTTATTTTTCTATCGTTTTGTTGAGTTTAAAATGTGCATGAGTAAATGGGCTTTACAGTAAATCTGTTAAAATTTTAACTGAGTAGAAAGGTAAAAATTTTAGATTATTATATATAATTAGGTTCAAAAGTCCATAATTAACTATTTGAATTCATAAAATTTGATTTAATTTCATTTTGCAAATGTTTTGTTGGTTTTACATCGTGCAGATCTAAATGGGCTTCACTGTAAACCTATTCAAATTTTAACCGAGTAAAAAGCTAAAAAATTAAGATTAAAGGCTATATAATTAGGTTCAAAAGCTCATAATTAACTTTTGAACTAATACAATTTGATTTAATATCATTTTGCGATCATTTTCTTGGGTTTTAAGCTTGCATATCTAAATAAATTTCATGGTGAACCCGTTCGAATTTTAACCGATTAAACACCTAAAAATTTGATATTAATTTGTATAATTATGTTCAAAATATCATTTTTAACTTTTGAACCCATAAAATTTGACTTAATATCATTTTGTCTTTGTTTTGTTGATTTTAAAGATGCATTTCTAAAAAGGATTCATAATGAACCTTTCGAATTTTAACACAGTAAAAAACTAAAAATTTTGAGACTAAGTTGTATAATTAATTTTAAAATACCATAATGAATATTTTGAACTCGTAAAAAATGATTTAATATCATTTTACTGTCGTTTTGTTACGTTTGAAGCATGCATATCTAAATTGGCTTCAAAGTCAACCTTGTTCGAATTTCAACCGACTAAGAAGATAAAATTTTGAGATTAAGCTATAGAATTAGGTTCAAAAGTCAATAATTAACTATTTGAACTTCTAAAAATTATTTTAATCTTACTTTGAGGTTGCTTTGTTGGTTTAAAGTTTGCATGTCTATAAGTGTTTATAGTGAAACTGTTTGAATTTTAATCGAGTAAAAATATAAATTTTTAAGATTAAGTTGTATAATTAGGTTCCAAATTATATAACATGTGTGATAAGTGCTCAATTCACTATCACTTTCTACACTTTTCATGGGCATTAATCATCAATTCCACACCTACTTGGACCAATGCATATACTTAATATGATATATTTAGGGATTTTACTGTTAAAGATAATATTTACAGAAAAAACATACTTTACAACATTTTATATCTTTGCAAGAAGAAGTATTGTCGCGGCAACAAACTATGGTCGAGGCAGGACCTGATGCCAAGGAAGCAAAGAACAAGTAGCGACATGGTAGGTAAGCTGAGGAGAAAAATTAGGAAAACGTTGCTGGAAAAGAAGCCCAAGGGTCGGAGCTGGAAAGCACAGGGAAAGCCCAAGACAAGGCCACGCAAGAAAACCTCCTAGTTGGAATAAACTTGGAAATATTTTATTTATGTACATGACTTATTCCCTACTCCAAGTTGTATTCTACTTAGAAAAAGGTTTTCCCTAGGCCAAGCCTATAGAAGACCTAGCCGTCCAAGGAGCAAGAGCACTTGATTTTAGAGACAATTCGGTTTATAGAGAGCTTAGCCGATTTCTTCTTTAGTTTTTCTTTTTACATTATGTTCTAATTTCGTTAGGCTTAGGTGAAGGTTGTAAAGTATTAGTGTGAGGAAGTTAAACTTTGTTTCTTGCTTCCAATGCAATAAAATATCAAAGTTTACTTATTCTTTGTCATTCATTGTTCTTGCATTCAAGATCGAGAGAGAAGTTTGTAAGTAATCCATTTATCTAATATCGAGAGAGTTAGATTCACGAAAGGAATGAGTATGGTATTTCAATCGAGAAATACTAACTCGGCCTAGAGATACGTTAAGAGTTTCAGCAGGTAAAAGAAATGTGAGATTGGTTGGTGATTATAATTGATTCACGCTGAGAGGTATCATCAAGGATTGATCATCAATAGTACTTTTACTTAGAGATAAGCGAAGGCACTAAAGGACATTTTGTCGAACTTTGATAAAGTCTTCCCAAGAGCAAGAGATTGTTGCGATGGGCGAGTATCATCACTGTCAAGGCAGTAATCTGCAGTACTACCGAGGTAGTATTGTACAATTGCATTGGAAAGAAACGAGTTGATCAAATCCACTATACAACACAACTGGATCCTGACCACCTTCTTTATCTGATTTTTCTATCTTTATTTAGTTTTCATTATTTAGTTCAATCACAACCCTATTACCTGTGTTTTTATTTTATTTCTTTTATAGAGAAAGAAGACTAAAGGAAGCATATTGAGTAGATCAATCCCTGTGGAGACGATACTTGATACTTATCATTTTATTACTTGGCGACTTGCACTAAATTGCGCATATATAACACGCATCAAGTTTTTTGGCACCGTTGTCGGGGATTGGCAACTAAATTTTGTTTTTTTTTATTTTCTTGCTTTCTAGTTAATTTAATTTAATTTTTTTACTTTGGTTTATTTTCGGTATATGACCAGGACCAATCCAACACACCCTTTGTGCGCGTTAGACCCAGTAATCAAATGTACACACCAAAGGTTGATGAGACAGATCCAAGAAGCTATGGTAGGCCATCAAGGAAAACAAGCAGATCAGAAGTTACCTGCCAGCAATGGAGGCCTTCTGCAGCCACCATTGCCGCGGTAGCTCACTACCAGAGACTTTCTGGAGAAAGATTTAAATTGGCTAAATCCTAGAGTTGTTACAACAGAAATAGATGCGGCCCATTTTGAGCTAAAATTTGTCTTGTTCAATATGCTAAACACTATTGGATAGTTTGGTGGGTCAATGATAGAAGATGCTAGGTGATGAGTGTATAAAAAGGCTATTATTTACTATTCTTTTTCTAAACAATATGTACTCATTGCCCACTAATTCGAGCTGATACATATACTTATCGTTCAATAACTAATATTTTGTTGTCACAACATATAAAGATGATATTTTGAGAAAAGAAGGCTTTATGGCATGTTTTTGTGTAGTTGCAGGAAATACCTGTCGAGATCGCAGTAGTGTTGAAGGCAGAACCATTGCCGAGGCAGCAGCAATGCTGCAGCAGAAGTTCCAGTATTGATGTTGGTCGATTGAAAGAGAAAAATGAGCTGAGAATTTTTGGACATAAAGCGTTTGGATTGGAGCAAATTAGCATGTGAAAATACCAAGTCAAAGGCCACGCGGGAATAGTCTTCTAGATAGAATTAAACTTGGAAATATTATATTTTTATTACTTGTTCCCTACTCCAGGTTATATTCTACTTAGGAAAATTTACCCTAGGTCTAGACTATAAATACATGAGCCATCAGAGGAGAGCCGAATTAGAGAGAAAGCTTTACCCTAAGAATTGTGTTATATGTTCTAAGCTTTCTTAGGGTTAGGTGAAGGTTGTAGAATATTAGTGCGAGAAGATTGTATTTTGTTTCTTTGTTTCAATACAATAAAAATATCAAAGTTTGCTTATCCTATTGCTATTCTTTGTTCTTACATTCAAACTCGAGAGAGAAGTTTGTAAGTAATTCATTTATCTAATATCGAGAGAGTTAGAATCACGAAAGCAATAAGTGCGGTGTTGTAGACACTAACTCGGCCTAGAGATAGGTTAAAATTTTCATCGGCTTAAAGAAGTGTGGGTTGGTTGTTGATTATCATTGATTCACGCCGAGAGGCATCATCAAGGGTTGGTCAACAACAGTACTTCGACTTAGAGATAAGCGAGGAAACCTAAGGACACTTTTTCGAGCTTTGATTAAGTTACCCAAGAGCAAGAGATTGTCGGTAGGAAACACTAACGCTGCCGAGGCAGTATTTGCAGTGCTGCCGAGACAGTGTTGTGCCACTGTATTGAACAAGAACAGATCAATCGAATCCACTATATGACATACTGGATCCTACCCATTCTCTCTATTCGTTCTCAACCTTTTATTTAAGCTTTTGTTCTTTAGTTATTCAACAAATATTTTTACTTGTGTTTTTATTTTAATAATTTTAGGAGCAAGGAAGTAGAAGGATGCATATTAAGTACACCAGTCCCTGTGGAGAACGATATTCGATAAATACTTATCATTATATTACTTGACGTGTACACTTGCACTGAATTGCGCTTTGATTACACGCATCACTAGGCAACATCTTAAGTCATTCATGGAAATATGCAACTCTTTCAAAATTTAGGGAGTCCAAGAAGATGTCTTAAGATTAAAATTGTTCCCCTATTTACTGAGGGATAGGGCAAAAACCTGGCTAAATAATATTCCAACAGGATCAATAGGATCTTGGAGTGAATTATGCCGAGATTTAAGTACGCGCTTTAATTCTACTAATTTATATGATAGAATTCGTAATGAAATCACTTCCTTTCGACAAGCTAATGACGAACCTGTGTACAAGGCATGAGAACGCTACAGAGAGTTATTGCACAAGTGCCCATTGAATGGATTTCCATTATGGACACAAGTGACAATGTTTTAAAATGCCACCAATGCCCCGACAAGGATGATGTTAGATGCCTCGACAAATGAAATACTCCTGGATAAAGCACCTGAGGAAGCTATTGAAATACTGAACAAACTCGCCAAGAATGATTTTCAATTTCCTACATCTAGGTGAGGAGGAGTAAGACTCCAAGCCACAGTAAATGAATTAGAAACATCAAATTCAGTGGCAACACAATTGACCTCTCTTACCAAAATGGTGCAAAACATACAACTACAACAAAACACATATGAGGTTAAGGCCATTGATTCTTACTACAATTTATGTGGAGGTAACCACAATTGTTCTAAGTATATGCAGAATCAAGAGTCAAGTTGTAGGTTGGAAATTACAATAGAAACAATATGATGTCCAACACATACAACCCCTCATGGAAGAGGTATCCAAACTTTTCATAGAGTAATCCAAACAATGCCTTGAATCCAACTACTCAACCCTCAGGACTCTAGCAACAAATACAACATATGCCGCAGTAGCAGGTCCAGCAGCCTGTGAAACAACAGCAGATATAGTAGCCTATAAGTTTTCTGAAAAATTCTCTAAAAGCTTTTATGATGAAAATTAAATCTTACATAGAAAAGAATAGAAACTTCATAAAAAGAATAGATACATTCATCAATAGAACTGAAATGAGGTTGCAGAACCAAGAGGCAGATATAAAGGCATTGGAAACTCAGGTTGGGCAGTTTGTCCAAAACATAAATACTAGACCTCAAGGAGGATTACCTAGTAAAACAGAAGTTGCTAAGATAATGGGCCATGAACAGTGCAAAGCAATCACTAGATGCTGAATCAACTGATAATGTCCCAGCAGAAAGAGAAGGTAGAAAGCCCAACAAACAAAGTCCCACTAATAGAACCAAAAAAAGAGGACTTAGATGTTGAATCAACTGATAATGTCCCAGCAGAAAACACTACCCTAGTAGAGAACTCGGCAACACCTAAACAAGCCGTCGAGACAACAACAAACACAGTGGTTGCAGGTATTAAATTCTAAACTAAAGAAACCCTGGAAGAAGTGAGACCACCACCACCTTTCCTACAAAGGTTGAAAAAGCAAAAACAGGACCATCAATTTAAGAAATTTCTAGATATTTTAAAGCAAGTCCACATCAATTTGCCATTTGTAGAGGCAATTGAATAAATGCCTAATTATGCTAAATTCTTAAAAGATATTGTGTCTAAGAGAAAGAGGCTCGGTGAGTTTGAAACAGTGGTTTCTACAGAAGGTTGTATGGTAATGCTACATAACCGCATGCCACCAAAATTGAAGGATCCTGGATGCTTTACAATACCTTATTCAATAGATAACCACTATGAATGTAAGGTTCTATGCGACCTTGGAGCTAGCATCAACCTAATGCCAAAATTTGTCTTCTAAAAGCTTGGAATTGGAAGGGCAAAACCAACTACTGTGATGCTCCAACTTGCGGGTCAATCATATGTACAACCCGAAGGAAAAATCGAGGACATACTGATAAGAGTAGACAAATTTTTTTTTCCTACTAATTTTCTTGTCCATGATAGTGAAGCAGATGAGAATAGACCGATCATTCTTGGGAAACCTTTCCTTGCCACTAGATGAACACTAATTGATGTGGAAAAAGGAGAGTTGACAATGCAGGTTAATGACCAACAAGTCAAACTCAATGCCTTCTACAATTTGAAAAGGTATAATGATGCAGAAAAGTGCAAAGTCCTTCACACCACAGATGCAGGCACAAAGATATCCTGTTTCAATAGCCACTACCTTGGCAGTATGCTCGGTAGAAAAATAAATATTTGTTATAGCAAAATTTTTTGTAGAAAAATTAAGGCAAATGTGAAGGAAACCAATAGCACAACAAACTGTCCAGACATATAGAGAGCAGTGAAAATCAGAAAAAAAAGGGGAGGGACATGAAGCCAATGGCCAACACTTGAAGAATAACTCTGGCCAAAAAGAGATAATCACCTTGGGAGATGCATTCTCATGCATTCCACCAGTGACATAATCTCTTGCCTTCTTTTTACTATTATATTAGGATTAGTTTAATTTAAAGTTATTTTTTTTAATTATTTTTTTGTTTTTGCTTAGTTTTTGTTTAGGATAGTAAGCAAGAATAAAGGAGAAATAGTTCACAGTAGGAATTCTACCGAGGCAGGAAAATAGTGTCAGAGCCGTAGCAGTCCCAACGAGAAGAATAGTGTAACAACTAGTCTGCTAAGATTCCCGCAGCGACAGTAAATGAAAACGGAATTAAAAGTTAAACGAATATAAAACGGCTCATGGTTTAAACGGCTACACTACCGTGGCCTATATAAGAAATCTCTCCCTCTTAAACTATTCACTCTTGCATTCTTGTTTTCTTTAGATCTTTGTTAATCTTGATCTCACAATACTCTCTGCCTACTCACAAGCCTTCATGCAATTTTCAAAAATTCTTCAAGAAATTCTCTAGGAATCTCACTCTCAAACTACTTACTCATGGCCACCTACAGACGCTTTCCCCAGCCACTGTTAAAGACCGATTTAACAAGTCTTTCATTGCTCGACAGCTATGGGAGGAACAAGGGTTCCAACATTTCGACGAAGAAGAATTCGGCATCGAACATTACTTGTTTGATAAGATAAAATATCAAGATTGGGCGATTTTCTTCCTCCAACCAATCCAGGCCAATGCCACTATCGTGCGGGAATTCTATGCGCACGACCCAAGCAAGGACTCTCTTTTTATCCATTGCCGAGGCAGGCCTGTCAAGCTTGATGCTAAGATAATCAATAATTTCTACGGCCTTGTACCTATACATGATGTCCATGCCGAATTCATGGAGGATGTCACCACTAAAGATTATGAGTTGATTAAAGACAACCTTTGCTACAACAAAGGAGATTGGTAGACCGAAGGAGATGCCTCATTCCAACCTCCCATAACAGTATGGTGGACCGAAAGAGATTGGTGCTCATCCAATCAATCATCAACAAAAGGAGCATCAATGTTGGAGAAATTATTCTATGAGAAATTTATGAATGCGGTAAGAAGGAGAAAGGCCCATTATATTTCCCTTGTTTAATTACTGGTATTTGTAATGTTGTAGGTGTACCTAATACCGAAATAGATGAATTCACAGCCCATAGAAGAGGATGGAGCAAAGACTTCTGCCACAAGATCATGTAGATCACGCAAGCAGAACCAGTCCAGGCAACTCCGTAGCAATTCACTACTGACATTGCTGTCGAGGCTCAATACACGGTAGACATACCTGACTCTACCCACACCACTATCGCAGCAGACCTATACCAGGAGATACTACAAAGGATGGCATCTATGGATCTTAGGCAACAGAGATACATAGAGTATCAAAGAGACTTCAACAATACACTTGCTCAAATGATGCTCTACAACTTTCCAGACCAAGGGGTGCAGTTTCCAGAGTTCCCCACCAACATGTTTGTAACGGTTGCATCTTACATAGAGACGACACGAATTCCAGGAGGACTAAGACCATTCTTCCCTACAGGCCCTTAGAAACAATTTCATGCTACTGGCCCTTCTAGGCTAGCAGACTCTGCCACGGCATCATCTGCTAGCAGAAGACCTTCAAAAAGGAGGGAAATCTTCAGCATTCCCCCAAGATCCCCTATCATCATGGGTATTCTATCAGCTGAGATAGATGCCTATGTACATCAAAGTTTAGATGCTACTGGGCCAAATATTCATCATGCTTGGGTAGATACAACAAATGAAGGAGAGATAGATGTGATGATCACCGAGGAAGTAGCCAAAGATGAAGAAGGAGGAGAAGTAAACGCTCCCATGCAACGAATGCCACCTACACGAGTCTAGCCACCATGACAAGTAAAGACACAGCCATCGCCATCGCCAAGGATGCAACAATCGGCAGCAAGGACTATCAAAAGCAACTCTTCGGAGTCCTTATAATTTTTATATGTTACTTTCATTTAAATTGCTTGTTTCCTTTTTCATATTTTGTTGCCTACTTTGTGCCCCTGTTATAAGCATTGAAGACAAGGCTTGGTTCGAGTTTGGAGGTGTAGAGCAACTGCCGAGGCAATCCACTAACGTAGTCTTGCCATGAAAAGGGAGTTTTTAAGTGATAATTTTTTTTTATTTTATGTCCACCACTTTACTTGAAATTTTTGCCCATACTCTTGCACTATCCATCATCAATATTGTTTTAGTTTATTATTTTAAGGCAATAGAAATCTTTCTCCTTACCAAAGTTAGATTCTGTTTTGAAGGCTTAATTCTAGGATACTTAAGGAAAAAACTTAGAAGCTTGCTATAAGGTTGATCTTAAAATACTTTTGGGACTTGTTTGGTTATAGGAATTCTTTTAATAAACTTATGTGACAAAGACTTAGATCTTTGGAAAGGTGACTAGAGGTGCCTATCACCGGCTCTAGGAATTACTCTTCTTCATGCTAGAGGTGTCCAAAATTGACTCTAGTATGCTTAAAAGAATAGAAAAAGAAATAAGGAAATAATGATCAGAAAAACACAATCCTTGAGGTGCCCGAGATTGGCTCAAGAATTGGTTATTTTGAAAAAGAAGAGAACACTAAATCCAAGTCTATTTGTCTTGAACTTAGAGTTTATCTAAGAAGGCCCTTAATCAAACTTGTCCACAAAAACACACACACTCATAAAACCTTATAGTTTGTCTTCTAGGTAAACCCTTAAGTAACCGAAAAGTTAAATCTAAAGAATGGACATAGTTATGATGGGGAGAATAGATGGAAACATAAGACTAAGAGGGAATAAAGTTCGGCAAATTGATTGTTTGCATTGCTTGAGGACAAGTAATAGTTCGAGTTTGGGGGTGTCATAAGTGCTCAACTCACTATCACTTTCTACACTTTTCATGGGCATTAATCTTCAATTCTACACCTACTTGGACCAATGCATATAGTTAATGTGATACATTTAGGGATTTTTTTGTTAAAGATAAATCTACAGAAAAGACATACTTTACTGCATTTTTATATCTATGTATAAAGAAGTATTGCCGCGGCAGAAAAGGATAAGTAGCAATGTGGTAGGCAAGTTGAGGAGAAAATGAGGAAAATGTTGTTGGACAAAAAGCCCAAGGATCGTAGCTGGAAAGCATAAGGAAAGCCCAAGACAAGTTGACGCGGGAAAACCTCTTCGTTGGAATAAACTTGGAAATATTTTATTTATGTACATGACTTGTTCCCAACTCCAAGTTGTATTCTACTTAGGAAAGGTTTGCCCTAGGCCAAGCCTATATAAGACCCATTTTTATATCTAACACGCATCAATGTGTCTAATGTTGGCCATTATAATAGATTATTAAGAGTTTTTATCATTAAAATTTAAAAGAAATTCCTTTATTATCAAAGCATATTGGCCAACCAAAGATATTGTGAAATGAAAGTGAAAATGCATCCTCTTATTGCTTCTTGTGCACCAAAAACTTGTGAGAAGAGAGAGAAAATTAATGAAGCCATTGATGAATGCTTGGAAAAGCTTTGCATGTTAGAGAAAATTTGATTAAAAATCAGAAGAAAATATGTGGGTAAGCTTCACTCTTGAAGTAGATTTGGATTATATTTTAGATTTCTTGATATATGAACATTGTCGTGATGTGTAATCTTAAGATGGAAATGGAAATCATATCTCTTGGATGGAGCTTGATAGAAATTATGTTATTAGACGAATTGCTTGTAATATGACAATACATATGTAATGAGAAATGAATTTCATGGTTGTCCAATGAGTTAGATTAGGATAGGATAGAAATTGTTTTGTGAATTCTTAGTTAGGAGGTTGTTTTAGTGATTCTAATGAAATTGTAATGGAATGGAATGATAATAACATGTTTAATTACTAGAAAAAAGAGTAAAACACATGAACTTAAGAATTGAACCAATTGGTATAAGAGTTACAAGCTGGAAAGTTTAGGAGTAAAATTATAATTTTTGGAAAATTGAGATTTTTAGTGGCTAAATTGAAAAGTGAGCCAAAGTTTATAATCCTTAGAGGGCCATTAACCCAAATTGTTTTTAATAAGAGATTATTCACCAAAATTAGTTTTAATTGGTGGTTAATTTCATTTTTCCATTTCAATAAAATTTTCTCCATATTTTCTCATCTTTTCTCCCAAATTTTCTCTCCATTTTCTCTCCATGATTTCTCAAATTGCTTGATGAATTCTTCTCCATTTTCATCAAGATTTATCTCATTTTACTCAGCATTTCGCTCTCTACAAAACCTACACATTTATTTTGCAAAATCATCATCCAATTTCAAGGAAAATCAAGAGACGAATTCACATCATTTTGGTGGATTGATTTCAAAGGTAATTTTCTGATTTCTTTTCATTTGGTTTAGCATGAAAAGTGAAAGTGATGGTTTTAAATTGGTTTTATATGTTGTATTGATGAACTTATATTTAGAGCTACCTCACTAAGCATGTTTTGCTTAAGATCTCTTTTCATCCTTGCAGAGAAATAAAGGCATTAAGGGAGGCATTTGGAGCAAGAGGTCCAAGGGGAAGACTATTCACGTTTTGGTATGGTTTGGCAAAATTAAGTAGTACATGGCAATGTGTAAACACTTTTCTTTTCGACTGTGTTTTGAGTTAGCAAAAGAATTGTAAAAACAACCTATAAACATGTTTGCTTGTTGATTTGGTTGAATAATATGTTGATGAATTTTCTTAAAGCATTTTGGCTATGATGGTCTATGGTATTGAGTCAAAGTTAGGGTTCATGCCTATAGATGTTATGGGGTGTTGATGGCTGTAATCGAGTGATTAAATAGCTCATTTTGTTTAGGAGTTATGACTAGAGCTGAAAATGATTGTAACCCCCTTAGCCCGGCCTAAACGGAACCGGCACTAACGGGTTACACAGGGAATATCAACCAAACCCGCGAAGATCCAATTCGATAAACAACCCTAAAACTGTTATACTTTTTTTCTTCTAGATGCATAATCTTATTCCCACATGTAAAGGTCTCATACAAACCATTAACGAAAACAAATTAATCAAAAACAACCGTCCGATTAAACACTTAAGTAAATTAAGAACTAAAACGTAAAACTTTTAAATCCTTTTAGTAAAACATAAATTCTTTTTATCAAAGTTCAATTAAACACTCAAGTGTTCTTCACAGCAAATTTCAATTCAAACGGATCATTCTGACATCATCAATTGCATGTTTCTCTAATTTAGGGACCAAAATATAAATCTTCCAAAATACAAGGACTTCATCCAAATTAGGTTAACTATCTTGAAATTAAATCAACTTTATGCATGCATGCAAAATTTTAGCTCAAAATAGCATCTGTAAGTACCTTAATCGAACAAAGGGACATATCCAGGACTAAAATATAATTTCCAGCAACTTCCTATTCTTGGTGATCAAAGGTTTCGAAACCTTCCCAAAGGTTTCGAATATTTTTGGAAAGTTTCGAAACCTTTCGCGTCCAGTAGCTTCCCAGAATTGAAATGGCCCGCAAGGTTTCGAAACTTCCTAAAGGTTTTGAAACTATTTGACAATGGTTTCGGAACCTTCCCAAAGGTTTCGAAACTTTGGGTCTGGAACCTAAAGTTCCGTTACACTAAGAGAACTCTAACAATACGATACACAACCATTAGTCACTTCCAACCATATGCATAATTCCTAGGCATAATTAACAACTTATAACACACGATTAACAACGTTATGAACATCATTCAAACTATAGGCATGCTTCCTATAAGATGCTTAAAAACATATGAATCATGCAAATACATGCTACAACAATCCAAATAATTCCATACTCCAACAATTAACAATCAAGAAACAATGGTCTTATTACAACATAAACCAAAGCCTAAGTACACACTCTTCACATTGGTTAGGTTACACATTGCCATGCCCAATTTATTTGCCAAAATCATACCAAATTTAAAGTGATCCTTCCCCTTGGTTTCCTTGCCTCGAACGAAGCCCCAAGTGCCTTTTTTTTCTGCAAGTATGAAAAGAGAGCTTAAGCAAACATGCTTAGTGAGGAAGCTCTACACAAAATCATCAATGCTTCTATTTAAAACCATGATGAAAATATAATTTGCAATGCATTGTTAAATCATGCATGCTAACATCTCATGCTCATGTTCTTCAAACCATATGCATCCTTGAGTTTACATAACCTTATCAAAACAATTTATAAATGAAGCACAATGTTCTTCTCTAATTCATGTATCTATATTGGCTTTCTAGTGACCATATAATGTGAACCTTGAGTTCACCGAATACACGGATCCATCGTTAGAGACCATTGTCTCGTCATGACACAAAGTCACCATTATAGTACTACCACGCACGATCGGACACATAGTCTCCCTTGTTACGTGTAGGCGGCTCTACCACGCACGGTTGGACACAAAGTCACCCTTGTTATGTGTAAGCAATTTTCTGTATTCTCAATTTTGTTTATAGTGCACTTAAGACAATCCTAATGACATGTCATTCGTATTCGAATCTAAAGTTAGTGTCACTAAGCCAATATCATAATCAAATGTGCATGATAACTTGTTGCTCATAATGCATGCATAACATGTTCAATAAATGAACCAAAAGCCATGCCCAAAGGCACCATTATATATAAGACAATTAACCATATAGTATTCCAAATCATATAACTTGCTGCTCATAATGCATGCATAATATGTTCAACAAATGAACCAAAAGCCATGCCCAAAGGCACCATCGTATATAAGGCAATTAACCATATTGTATTCCCAATCATTTCTCATAATTTTTTTCCATAATCATGGATGCTAAATAAGATATGTATTTCAGCAAGTATTTCTCATGTATGCACCAATTCAAATCATGCTCATGCATTTCCATAAATCTCATTGCATTCCCAACATAATGCCTTTATCGAATGTAGCTGAAACTCATGTCGGTTTAGCAAAAGCATTTACTTTACTTACTCTTGAACTATGGAAGGTTTTCACACTCTTCCATAGTCCCCAAAACAGAACCGTACCAAACGCGATTCGCTTTAACTCCGAAAAAAACACTCACCAATAAGCGAAATGAGCTTTTGCCGCTATCCGATGATCGCGCCAACTCTCCAGCACTCAAGCACCTTCTTGTACCTCTTCTACAACAATAAAAATAGAGCATTCTCACATCATAACATGCTCAAACCAGCAGCCACATCAAACCTCCACAAAACTACCGAAAACTTAGCCGAAACGCATCCGAACAACATCAGCCCAAAACCTAATGAATCTAACATCTAATCTACTTCAATTATGAACCAAAAACACATCCAAATCATCCTTATATCTCCAGCAACATTTAAACACCTAAAACAACCCCTAAAACAACCGAAAAACACTTTAAAAGAATACCGATTGCATTATTCCGGGATTAAATCAATGTGCTATCAAATGAAGACTTAATTAATCATTTAATTAACATAAAAACATAATTGAATCCATCTAACTCCAGCATTTAATGAGATCCAAAAAGATTTCACAAAAACATTCACAAAATCACTAGATCTAACATTGAAAACATAAAATTAAGTTTTTATTCAAAGATTAGCAAGCTAATACTTGGAAATTTCAATAAAGATCCTTAGAAAAGAATTAAAAATCCAGAAAATTACCTTTAAGATCTATTCACCAAAAAGATGCAATTTCCTCTTCTTGATTCCTTGCAATTTGGTGTTGATTTGATAAAATTGATGGTTAGGTTTTGTAAAGGATGGAAAGATGATTAAAATGATGTAATCTTTGTGGAAAAAGATAAAAAAATCAGCAAGGAATTGAAGAGAAAAGATGAAGGAAAATGGAGAGAAAATGAAAGAAAAACATGAGAGAAAAAGTAGATTTGAGAGAAAATGATTTATCATCTTTAATTAAAGTAAAGCATTTTGGTGAATAAATCATTATTAAAAATTAAAATGGGTTTATGGCCCTCTAAGGATTCTAATTTTATCTTGCTTTTCAATTTAGTCACTAAAATCACAAATTTTCGAAAACCATAAATTAAGTCCTTTAATTTTTCAAAAATTACAAATTGGTCACTTATGCATAATTAAGCATAATTAAGCATAAATTAAGTCCGTTTGGTTTGAAATTTATCATGAGTGTTATTTGTATGTTTAATTTAGCTTTGATGAAATGAATTTCTACCATGTCAATAGAATTTAAAAGATTTATGTTTTAGTCCTTAATATACTCATGTATTTAATCGAGTGCTCGCTTGTGGTTGGATTACTTTCGTTCTTGATTTGTATAAGACCAACACATTTAGTAATTTAATTATGCATCTAGAAAGAAAAAAATTATATCAGTTTTCAGGGTTGTTTATCGAATCGGACCTTCGCGAGTTTGGTTCGATATTGTCCGTGTAACTCATTAGAGCCAGTTTTGTCTAGGCCGGGCTAAGGGGGTTACATTTGGTGGTATCAGAGTATGGTTTAATGTGTGTTCTTTGATATGTTTTGTTATTAATATGTTGATAATTATGTACGGGAATGTGGTTTAAGTGGTGGTTATTAGAAAGAGTCAAAGGTTACACATTGTCAATGTCAATATATTTTTAAATGTTTTACAGGTTTCCCTTGGATCTTGCTCAAATGTAAGTCTAATATATTTTGATCATATGTTTTAATTCATGTTTGAAGTTTCTGAGTATACCTTCGAGATATGAGACAAGAGCTAGTGTGGGTATGATCACTGATGGTCAGAATGAGAGTGAAGCAATCGCAAAGGAAGAGCAGCTTCCTCCTCCGCCCATGGGTGTACCTCCGGTTCCATAGGGTGGTCAGTTTAGAGAGTTTGCATCGTTCATACTTGCTATGACGTGTGTATTTCAGGCTGTTGTTGCTGGAGTGCATATTCCGGCTCCTACCCTTGTTGTTGTTGTTGTAACCCTAGGGCTACCTTTAGAGCAACTACGTAGCTTGGATGGTGTTGAGTTCCGTGGTTCGGATCTGAGTTCAGCTGAGGAGTGGTTGGCCAGTATAGGGAGGATCTTGGATCAGATGGAGTGCCTTGATACTAGAAGGTTGGGATGTGTGGTTTCCTTACTCCAGGGAGATGCTTATCATTGGTGGACTCCCACGAAGGCTGGTGTGACTGCTGGTAACTTGACTTGGGAGCATTTCAAAACAGCTTTTGTGCGAAAGCTTTTAGATCCGTAGTATGAGGATGCAAGGAAACGTGAATTTATGTCTTTGGTTCAGGGTTCGATGATGGTGGTAGAGTATGAGATACAGTTTATCCGGATGAGCCACTATGCCCCTAATTTGGACCCCACTGATCAGAAAAGATGTGATAGGTTCTAATATGGGTTGCATCCTAAGATTAAGACATACATGTGGCTACCGAGTACACTGAGTTTGATGTGCTGGTGAATAGGGCCAAGGATGTTGAGGAATCCCTCAGGGAGGCTAGGAAGTCTTCCGATGTTTGTAAGAGGCCTGCTGAGACTAATGTTAAGAGTAAGCAGGGTAAGAGGTTTTGTGATAACCGATACAGAGCTGATCGACTCTGGGGTGACTTTGGACGCGATGGTCGAGCTCAACAGTTTGGTAGAGGTGGTGGTGATGTCCCATTTTGTAATGTGTTCTAGGCGTCATTTAGGAGAGTATTGGTGGGCCATTGGTGCTTGTATGGGTTGTGGATCGAAGGATCACATGAGGCGTGATTGCCCGAGGTTTGTTGGTAAGTTTGGTGATCATGCTGATACTATTGTGGTTCCTGGTAGAGGACGTGGTAGAGACAGAGGTCCTTTTCCAGAGGCAGAGAGATGGGCGTAGAGTTTATGCTCAGTGTGGGACTCGCAATGCCAAAGATGTTATTGCAAGTACTTTTTCTTTACAAAATGTACCGTTGTTTTCTTTGATAGATTTCGGATCTACATATTCTTATATTTCGAGTGAGCATTCGCATTTGTTGGATGTTCCGTTTGAGGTGCTAGATTTTGTTTTGTTGGTTACAAGTTCTTTAGGTGAAACAATCATGGTGAGAAGGTTGTATAAAAGGTGTCCGTTGGAAGTGCAAGGTCATATCTTTGAGGTTGACTTGATGGAGTTACCTTTCCATTGTTTTGATCTTATCTTGGGTGTTGACTAGTTGACGGAGGCACAAAGTGGTGGTAAACTTTAAAAAGGAGAGGGTTACCTTGAGATAGTGGTGAAAAGTGAGTATATTGGATTTTTATCCAATGTGGTTTCGGCTTTGCAATCGGAGAAGATGTTGCATTATGGTGGTATAGCGTATCTGTAACCCCCTTAGCCCGGCCTAGACAAAACTGGTACTAACGGGTTACACGGGGAATATCAAACCAAACCCGCGAAGGTTCGATTCGATAAACAACCCTAAAACCATTACTTTTTTTTATTTTATCTTACTAGATGCACAATCTTATTCCTATGTGACAAGGTTTCATACAAAGCATTGTCAGTAACACATTAATTATAAACAACCATCCGATTAACACTAATCCATCTAAAACGTAAAACTTTTAAATTCAATTAGTAAAGTAGAAATTCTTTCCATCAATGTTCAAATAAACATAAAAGAGTTCCTCATAGCAAGTTTCAACTTAAAAGGATCATTCTATCATCATCAATTGCATGTTCTTCTAATTTAGGGACCAAAATGTAAATCTTCCAAAATGCAAGGACTTTATCCAAGTTAGATAAACCATCTTGAAATTAAGTCAACTTTATGCATACATGCAAAATTTCAGCTCAAAATAACATCTGTAAGTACCTTAATCGAATAGAGGAAGATATTCGGGACTAAAATATAATTTTTAGCAACTTCCAATTCTAGGTGATCAAAGGTTTCGAAACCTTCCCAGAGGTTCCGAAACTTTTTGAAAAAGGTTTCGAAACTTTCCTGGAAAGTTTCTAAACTTATCGAGTCCAGTAACCTCCTAAAATTGAAACAGCCCGAAAGGTTTCGAAACCTTGTGAAGGTTTCGAAACTATTTCACAAAGGTTTCGGAACCTTCAACCAAAGGTTTCGAAACTTTAGGTCTGGACCCAAAAGTTTCGTTACACTAAATGCACAACAAAACACTTCATACTCAACCATTAATTAGATCCACTAAATGCATCAATCCTAAACATGATTAGCAACATATGGCACATAATCAACTACATCATGGACATCATTCAAGCTATAGGCATGCTCCCTAGGGAATGATTAACAACATAACAATCATTCTAGTACATACTTCAACCATTCAAGCAATCCAAAGTTCAACAATTAACATCCAAACAATAATGGTCTTATTACAACATAAACCAAAGCCTAATTACACACACTACACATGGGTTGGGTTACACATTGCCTTGCCCAATTATTTGCCAAAAACATACCAAATTCAAGTGAATCTTCCCCTTGGTTTCCTTGCCTCGAACGAAGCTCCAAATGCCTTTATTTCTCTGCATGGATGAAAAGAGAGAGCTTAAGCAAACATGCTTAGTGAGGTAGCTCTACACAAATCATCAATGCATCTATTTAAAACCATGATGAAACCATAATTTGCAATACTTTGTTAAATCATGCATGCTAATATTTCATGCCCAAGCTCATTAAATCATATGCATCCTTGAGTTCACATAACCTTGTCAAAACAATTTATAAATGATGCTCAAACCTTTTCTCAATTTCATGTATGTATATTGGCATTCTAGTGACCACTTTAATGTGAACCTTGAGCTCACCGAATACACGGATCCATGAGACCATTGTCTCGTCATGACACGAAGTCACCATTGACATGACACTAAGTCACCATTAGCACTACCACGCATGATTGGACACATAGTCACCCATGTTACGTGTAGGCGGCTCTACCACGCACGGTTGGACACAAAGTCACCCTTGTTACGTGTAGGCAATATTCTGTATTCTCAGTTTTGATTATAGTGCACTTAAGACAATCCTAATGACATGTCATTCGTATTCGATTCTAAAGTTAGTGTCACTAAGCCAATATCATAATCAAATGTGCATGATAACTTGCTGTTCATAATGCATGCATAATATGTTCAACAAATGAACCAAAAGCCAAGCCCAAAGGCACCATTATATATAAGGCAAATAACCATATTGTATTCCAAATCATATAACTTGTTGCTCATAATGCATGCATAAATTGTTCAACAAATGAACCAAAAGCCATGCCCAAAGGCACCATTATATATAAGGCAAATAACCATATTGTACTCCAAATCATTTATCATAATTTTTCATAATCATGGATGTTAAATAAGCTATGCATTTCAGCAAGTATCTCTCATGTCTGCACCAATTCAAAACATACTCATGTATTTTCATAAATATCATTGCATTACCAATATAATGCCTTTGTCAAATGTAGCCGAAACTCATATCGGTTTATCAAATACATTTACATTACTTACTCTTGAACTATGGAAGGTTTTCACACTCTTCCATAGTCCCCAAAACAGAACCGTACCAAACGCGATTCGCTTTTAGTCCGAAGACACTCACCAACAAGCGAAACGAGCTTTCGCCACTATCCGATGATCGCACCAACGCACCAACAATCAAGCTTCTTCTTGTACCTCTTCTATAATATTAAAAACAGAGCATTCTCACATCATAACATGCTCAAACCAACAGCCATATCCGATCACCATTAAACTACCAAAAACTTAGCCGAAAAGACCGAAAACTAAGCCGAAACGCATCCGAACAACATCAGCCCAAAACCTAACGAATCTAACATCTAATCCACTTCAATTATGATCCAAAAATACATCCAAACCATCCTTATATCTCCAGCAACATTAAAGCATCTAAAACAGCCCATAAAACAACCGAAACACACCTTAAAACTACATCGATTGCATTATTCCGGGATTAAATTAATGTGCTATCAAATCAAGACTCAATTAATCATTTAATTAACATAAAAACACAATTGAATCCATCTAATTTCAGCATTGAATGAGATCCAAAAAGATTTCACAAAAATTTCCACAAAAACACTAGTTCTAACATTAAAAATATAGAATCAAATTTTTATTAAAAGATTAGCAAGCTAATACTTGGGAATTTCAATAAAGAACTTTAGAAAAGAATAAAAATCCAGAAAATTACCTTCAAGATCTATTCACCAAAAAGATGTAATTTCCTCTTCTTGATTCCTTACAATTTGATGTTGATTTGATGAAATTGATGCTTAGGTTTTGTAAAGGATAGAAAGATGATGCAAATGATGTAATCTTTGTTGAAAAAGATACAAAAATCAGCAAGGAATTGAAGAGAAAAGATGAAGAGAAAATGGAGAGAAAATGAGAGAAAAAGATGAGAGAAAAAAAGTGGTTTTGAGAGAAAATGATTAAAATCTTTAATTAAAGTAATTAAAAATACATTTTGGTGAATAAATCATTATTAAAAATTAGAAATGGGTTTATGGCCCTTTAAGGATTCTAAGTTTAGCTTGCTTTTCAATTTAGTCACTAAAACATGAAATTTTCTGAAAATTCCAAATTAAGTCCCCTAATTTTCCAAAAATTACAAATTGGTCATTTATGCATAGTTAAGCATAATTAAGAATCATTATAAAATCCAAATTATTTTCTTTTAATTTTGAAACATATTTCTAATATTTCAAACCATATTCCAAAACTATTATTTTTCTTAATTAAAAATATCCTTATTTTATCTTTCCCGGAATTAATGAACCGGAGAACCCGATTCGACCCGAATCGAATTCTCCTAACTAAGCCTAAACTAATAACCCCAAAAACGGGATGTTACAACTCTCCCCCTCTTAAGAAAATTTCGTCCTCGAAATTTACCTTAAGTAAACACGTGGGGATTTACTCCTCCAAACTTTTTCCTTGTCTCCCAAGTTACCTCTTCAACACCTTGGTGTTTCCAAAGCACTTTAACCAAAACTAAGGTCCTTCCTCGAAGAACTTTTGTATCCACATCAAAAATCCTCACTGGTTCCTTCTCAAAACTCATATCCGCTCTTAACTCAAACTCCTCAACTAGATCAACATGAGAAGGATCTGAACGATACTTACGAAGCATCGATACATTGAAACACATAATGCATCTTACTCAACTCCACCAGCAACCTCAACCGATAACAACCAATTGGCTCTAACACCTCATATGGCCCAATAAAACGATGACCCAATTTACTCTTACGTCCAAACCTTATCACCTTCTTCCACGGAGAAACCTAAAAAAAAACACTTTGTCCCCAACAGTATACTCTATCTCTCTACACTTTAAATCGGCATAGGACTCCTGCCTATCCGAAGCTTCCTTAAGTTTAGCACATATCAACTTAACCTTCTTATCCATATCTTTAAAACTTGAGGCAAAGAAACATACTTTTGCCCAACTTCTTCCCAACACAAAGGTGTACAATACCTATGCCCGTATAAAGCCTCAAACGGTGCCATCGGTATACTCGCTTGGAGCTACTGCTATATACAAACTCCACTAAAGACAACTGTTTCTCCCAAGAACCTTGAAACTCGATGACACAACCCCTGAACATATCTTCCAAAGTCTGAATAACACGTTCAGACTGTCCATCCGTCTGTGGATGATAAGCTGTACTAAAGCTAAGCCTCGTACCCAAAGTAACCTACAAACTCCTCCAAAACATAAATGTAAACCACGGACCTCAATCCGATATGATCAACTTAAGCATACTATGCGACTTCACCATCTCAGAAACATACAACTCTACCAACTTATCCATAGATCACATTGTATGCACGGCAAGAAAATGTGCACGCTTTGAATACCTATCAATAATAACCCATATAGAATCCTTCTTGGACTCCGTCACATCTTCCTTTAAATCAATCCAAAAGTACACACTTTTAAGATCTCTATACATCTTCACACTACCCGGATGCATAGCAAACGGACTAGTATGTGCTCCCGCTAAAATAGCTTACCTCAACTCAACCTCATCCAGCACCACAATCTAACCCCTAAACCACAACATCTCCTCCTCATCCAAAACGATACTCGGTCGGTCTACCCTTAGCCATATCCTCCACAAAAGGTACCAACGTCTCATCCTCTAACTGTTTCACCTTATCATCTCAACCAAGATAGGCTTTACTTACAACTCCACCACTCAACCACCTTCCTTTGAAATGCTCAACTTAGCAAACATCACTCTCAACTCAACTGTCGTCTTACGGCTCAAAGATTCAGCCATCACCTTAGCTTTCCCCGGATGGTATGCAATAGACAACCCACACTTACCCTCTTTGGACAACCAACAAATTTCTTCCTCACACCAAGGCAACAATGCACAAACCACCACACCATCTCATCCTCTATAGAAAACATAACTCAAAAGAAAACCCTATAAGGTTGATAACCAACTCTTGATAACCGCAACGGTTTCCATACCATCAACATCGAACTAACCTTAATTAACATCCTCCCACATACTAGGTAACCAACTAAGCCTTTCACCAACCTCCACTCCACACAACAAACTTCAGACTAACTTGCACAAAATTGTCAACATTGTCTTAAGCAAGCTTCACCACCACCAACAACTTCATTTTTGAGTCATATTAACCATATCACAACATCAAAACATATCATCCATTTACCTATGAATGATAAACCCAACATCCAAACAACAACCTATGTCGGTCCAGAAAACTTTCAAACCTTATCATGTTATAGATACACCACTCCCACATCTTTCCAATGGGACTTAGGAACCCAAGAAAACCGTACTCCAACATACGATTGATCCAACAACCCTCATAAGAAAACTCCATATCATCGATAGAACTTACTACCCAAACTTATGATGATTCTTCCCGACTTCAACCCTGGGCACCCTTACTAATAACCCAAAGAAAATTGATACTCATTTTTACCTTATCAGCATGACAAATATTTACATATGATTCAAACATAATCTAAACCAGCTTAGTCAAATACGCATGTTTCCCCCAACTCCTACCATAACACTTACCACCAAACCCATGGAAAAAGATTACCATAAGCCCTGATCAAGATACCATTCCACCTCGGTACTTTTCGAAACAACCATGCAGTTCACCTAACACAAAAAGATTCTCAACACAAAACTAACCTTGCCAAGAACATATCCTTCACTAGACCCTCATCAAATACTTTGCCACAACTTGTCTCCGATCAACTTTACCAAGGTTGAATTTCGCTCATAGATCCACCATATAACTAGGTCTCCCTATAGGTTAACCGAACATCTTCCCTTGTAACTCCACAAAAATCCAGGCTTATCCCACATAACAAACTCCCATTGCAAGCATCCTTATGTAAGCCAAGTCATCCTCAGTTGCTAACATTCTACAAAACATATCATACAAGAAACTTATCAACTTTGTGTCAACCTCAACATTATACTCATTATAACGATAATATCTCCAACTTAAGGTTTAGCCACCATAACCAACTCCACCAAGGTTCAAATTTAAAATCTACACATCATTAAGTGCCTTGACACTTAACCCAAAACTTCTTTTTTTTCCCATTATCAACTCATTGACAAATCAACTCCTACATTAACTATACCACAACAAAATACAAACTTGTAGAACCATTCCTTCCATTAGCTCCAACATCTCTTATTTTATAACCTTGCGAAAGCAGTAACCATAAGGATGAAACATCCACAAACACGAACCCACCGAACATAAAACCTCAAGACACTTTTCGATAAAAGCAAACCCATAAGACTGAACAATCGATACAAACCATAAATTGTCCAGCGATCCATATTACACCACTTCAGACATCATCAAAAACTAACTTTACCCGAAGTATATCTAACTTAACATTCTGTAAACACAACGTGTACACTTTCCTCCTTTATAGTACAACCAAACCTCTCAAGGTCACAACAATCTATAATTCAAACCCCTGATTTCACAACTCTCATACCAGACTATATCTCACATTTTACTTCCATCCTAACCATACCAGATCGGTTACAACCCTCGATCTAACTGCACATTAACCACACTACAAAGAATTCTATGAAATTTCCACAAAATAATTTCACATTACTCAGAAAAACACCAACCCGCCTCACTCTACAAAACTTGCTGCAACTTTGTTACAACCTTCAGATCTTAACTAGAAGGAATCCGCAAAACTCAGCCCTTCCTTTAGTAATGACCAACTCAAACTAACCATAACTCAGGGTATTTACCTCGGTTTCAAACATTCATAATTCTGAGACCAACCACTCATTCTTCATCCAAGACTATTCCCTAATCAAAAGGGTAGCTTGCCCACTACACATTCAGCTTAACACCACAAGAAAGTTCTTTCAACCTCTTCTCTTTTTTTCCTTTCATACCTTCACCTTAAAAGAACCAACCACACTCCACTTACACCCTGAAGGAGCTACTCACAAGTGTGAACAAATTTATGCATGATTTCCTGTATGCCCTCATAAATGCCTATGCAAGTGCATATGCATGTAAATGCAATTTCTAATGTCATGCTCAAGAATGCATGCATGTCCTACATTATCTATAAATATATACATATACGTGCTCTTAATCTAAACATGATTATTGTTCACACTCACAAATAACATCCTCAATTCCAACAACTTCAACTAACATCCTATTAACAGCTCCCAACTCAGATTAGCAACAGCCGTGCTAGCTTCAGCAGACTAAAACACACCCAAAAGAACGGTGCAACACCACAAACTAACCTTCCGGCCTAACCGAAGGCACACTTACAGAGGAGGAAGAACTTACTCTTCCCTAATAGTCGTTTCATCTTCAATCTTGACCATCAAAGTTCATACCAACAGTATCTAGTGACTTACGTCTCAGAAACATATTCAAAAACTTTAAACATACAGTTTAAAACATAATGTTCAAATAAAACAAACTTACATTCGGGCAAGATCCAAGGGAAAAACTGAGAGTATCTGAAAATATGTTGGCATTGACAATATGTAACCGATAACCCCAGTTTAACCATCATTACGCAAAGTACAATCATCGCGAATAGATTTTCACACTCCAACAATATATCATGCTCAATCACACATATCATGATCAATCGCACATTTAAGCACATAACTTAGCAATCCTATACATGCTTTAACCAACCAACTACATACTTTACAAATCAACAACACATTTTACAAACCTTACAACACACTTTCCAAACCAACCACACATTTTACAAACCTGGCTCTGATACCACCAAATATAACCCCCTTAGCCCGACCTAGACAAAACAGGTACTAACGGGTTACACGGGGAATATCAAACCAAACCCGCGAAGATTCGATTCGATAAACAACCCTAAAACTATTACTTTTTTTATTTTATCTTACTAGGTGCACAATCTTATTCCTATGTGACAAGGTTTCATACAAAGTATTGTCGGTAACACATTAATTATAAACAACCATCCGATTAACACTAACATGGATTAAGGACTAAAATGTAAAACTTTTAAATTCAATTAGTAAAGTAGAAATTTTTTCCATCAATGTTCAAATAAACATACAAGAGTTCCTCATAGCAAGTTTCAACTTAAAAGGATCATTCTATCATCATCAATTGCATGTTCTTCTAATTTAGGGACCAAAATGTAAATCTTCCAAAATAAAAGGACTTTATCCAAGTTAGATTAACCATCTTGAAATTAAGTCAACTTTATGCATGCATACAAAATTTCAGCTCAAAATAACATCTGTAAGTACCTTAATCGAATAGAGGAAGATATTCAGGACTAAAATATAATTTTTAGCAACTTCCAATTCTAGGTGATCAAAGGTTTCGAAACCTTCCTAGTGGTTCCAAAACTTTTTGAAAAAGGTTTTGAAACTTTCCTGGAAAGTTTCAAAACTAATCGCGTCCAGTAACCTCCCAGAATTGAAACAGCCCGCAAGGTTTCGAAACCTTGTGAAGGTTTCAAAACTATTTCACAAAGGTTTCAGAACCTTCAACCAAAGGTTTCGAAATTTTGGGTCTGGACCCAAAAGTTTCGTTACACTAAATGCACAATAAAACACTCCATACTCAACCATTAATTAGATCCACTAAATGCATCAATCCTAAACATGATTAGCAACATATGGCATATAATCAACTACATCATGGACATTATTCAAGCTATAGGCATGCTCCCTAGGGAATGATTAACAACATAACAATCATTCTAGTACATACTTCAACCATTCAAGCAATCCAAAGTTCAGCAATTAACATCCAAACAATAATGGTCTTATTACAACATAAACCAAAGCCTAATTACACACACTACACATGGGTTGGGTTACACATTGCCTTGCCCAATTATTTGCCCAAGTGAATCTTCCCCTTGGTTTCCTTGCCTCGAACGAAGCTCCAAGTGCCTTTATTTCTCTGCATGGATGAAAAGAGAGAGCTTAAGCAAACATGCTTAGTGAGGTAGCTCTACACAAATCATCAATGCATCTATTTAAAACCATGATGAAACCATAATTTGCAATACTTTGTTAAATCATGCATGCTAATATTTCATGCCCAAGCTCATTAAATCATATGCATCCTTGAGTTTACATAACCTTGTCAAAACAATTTATAAATGATGCTCAAACCTTTTCTCAATTTCATGTATGTATATTGGTATTCTAGTGAGCACTTTAATGTGAACCTTGAGCTCACCGAACACACGGATCCATGAGAACATTGTCTCGTCATGACACGAAGTCACCATTGATATGACACGAAGTCACCATTGACAAGACATGAAGTCACCATTGACATGACACGAAGTCACCATTGACATGAAACTAAGTCACCATTGACATGACACTAAGTCACCATTAGCACTACCACACACGATTGGACACATAGTCACCCTTGTTACGTGTAGGCGGCTCTACCACGCACGGTTGGACACAAAGTCACCCTTGTTACGTGTAGGCAATATTCTGTATTCTCAGTTTTGATTATAGTGCACTTAAGACAATCCTAATGACATGTCATTCGTATTCGATTCTAAAGTTAGTGTCACTAAGCCAATATTATAATCAAATGTGCATGATAACTTGCTGTTCATAATGCATGCATAATATATTCAACAAATGAACCAAAAGCCATGCCCAAAGGCACCATTATATATAAGGCAAATAACCATATTGTATTCCAAATCATATAACTTGCTGCTTATAATGCATGCATAAATTGTTCAACAAATGAACCAAAAGCCATGCCCAAAGGCACCATTATATATAAGGCAAATAACCATATTGTACTCCAAATCATTTATCATAATTTTTCATAATCATGGATGTTAAATAAGCTATTCATTTCAGCAAGTATCTCTCATGTCTGCACCAATTCAAAACATGCTCATGTATTTTCATAAATATCATTGCATTACCAATATAATGCCTTTGTCAAATGTAGCCCAAACTCATATCGGTTTATCAAAAACATTTATATTACTTACTCTTGAACTATGGAAGGTTTTCACACTCTTCCATAGTCCCCAAAACAGAACCGTACCAAACGCGATTCGCTTTTAGTCCGAAAATACTCACCAACAAGCGAAACGAGCTTTCGCCGCTATCTGATGATCGCACCAACGCACCAGCAATCAAGCTTCTTCTTGTACCTCTTCTATAACATTAAAAACAGAGCATTCTCACATCATAACATGCTCAAACCAACAGCCATATCCGATCACCATTAAACTACCAAAAACTTAGCCGAAAAGACCGAAAACTAAGTCGAAACGCATCCGAACAACATCAGCCCAAAACCTAACGAATCTAACATCTAATCCACTTCAATTATGATCCAAAAACACATCCAAACCATCCTTATATCTCCAGCAACATTAAATCATCTAAAACAGCCCATAAAACAACCGAAACACACCTTAAAACTACACCGATTGCATTATTCCGGGATTAAATTAATGTGCTATCAAATCAAGACTCAATTAATCATTTAATTAACATAAAAACACAATTGAATCCATCTAATTTCAGCATTGAATGAGATCCAAAAAGATTTCACAAAAACTTCCACAAAAACACTAGATCTAACATTAAAAACATAGAATTAAGTTTTTATTCAAAGATTAGCAAGCTAATACTTGGGAATTTCAATAAAGAACCTTAAAAAATAATAAAAATCCAAAAAATTACCTTCAAGATCTATTCACCAAAAAGATGTAATTTCATCTTCTTGATTCCTTGCAATTTGATGTTGATTTGATGAAATTGATGCTTAGGTTTTGTAAAGGATGGAAAGATGATGCAAATGATGTAATCTTTGTTGAAAAAGATGCAAAAATCAGCAAGGAATTGAAGAGAAAAGATGAAGAGAAAGTGGAGAGAAAATGAGAGAAAAAGATGAGAGAAAAAAAGTAATTTTGAGAGAAAATGATTAAAATCTTTAATCAAAGTAATTAAAAAAATATTTTGGTGAATAAATCATTATTAAAAATTAGAAATGGGTTTATGGCCCTCAAAGGATTCTAAGTTTAGCTTGCTTTTTAATTTAGTCACTAAAACATGAAATTTTCCGAAAATTCCAAATTAATTCCCCCAATTTTCCAAAAATTACAAATTGGTCATTTATGCATAGTTAAGCATAATTAAAAATCATTATAAAATCTAAATTATTTTCTTTTAATTTTGAAACATATTTCTAATATTTCAAACCATATTCCAAAACTATTATTTTTCTTAATTAAAAATATCCTTATTTTATCTTTCCCGGAATTAATGAACCGGAGAACCCGATTCGACCTGAATCGAATTCTCCTAACTAAGCCTAAACTAATAACCCCAAAAACGGGATGTTACAGTATCTAGCCTATGTGATGAATCCAGGTACAAGAGATGTTCGAGTATAAGATATTCGAGCAGTGCATGATTTTCCGAAAGTATTTCGTGAGAAGTTGTCAGGATTACCTCCTGACCGTGATGTAGAGTTTAGTATCGACACTTATGCTGGTACTAATCCGATGTCTATTACTCCTTATCGCTTGGCACCTAAGGAGTTGAAAGAACTGAAGATGTAGTTTCAAGAGTTGCTTGACCGAGGTTTTATCCGACCGAGTGTGTCACCTTGGGGTACGTCGGTGTTGTTTGTGAAGAACGATGACACTATGAGGAAGTGCATTGATTACCAGAAATTGAATAAGTTGACCGTGAAAAATAAGTATCCTTTGCCGAGGATTGACGATTTATTTGATCAGTTTCGAGGTACAAGTGTATTCTCGAAGATTGATTTAATATCGGGATATCACTAATTGAAGGTAAAAGAGATTGATGTATTGAAAATGGCTTTTTGGACAAGGTATGGTCATTATGAGTTTTTGGTGATGCCGTTTGGGTTGACGAATGCCCCTGCTATTTTTATGGACATGATGGACCGAGTGTTTCATGAATACTTGGACCAGTTTGTGGTAGTATTCATAGATGATATCCTTGTGTATTTACATACTGAGGAAGACCATGATCAATATTTGCGGATTGTTTGCAAGTGTTGAAAGAGAATCAATTGTTTGCTAAGTTGAGCAAGTGTGAGTTTTGGTTAAAAGAAGTGGCGTTTCTTGGTCATATGGTGTCAGAAAAGGGTATTAGTATTGATCCGAAAAAGATAGAAGTTGTTATGGGTTAGAAGCAACCAAAATCTTTGTTAGAGATTCAGAGTTTTCTAGGGTTGGTTAGATATTATCGTAGGTTCGTTGAAGGGTTTTCGAGCATTGTTGCTCCTATGACCAATCTTTTGAATGGACAGAAAGTCAACAAAAGAGTTTTGAGAAGTTAAAAGAGTTATTGACTAATGTTCCGGTGCTGGTTCAGCCCGAGTCAGGTAAAGACATTATGGTTTATAGTGATGCATCTGATGTTGGTCTCGGATGTGTTTTGATGCAAGAAGGGAAAGTTGTGGCGTATGCCTCTAGACAATTAAGAGTACATGAAAAGAATTATCTGACGCATGATTTGGAGCTTGCGGCGGTAGCTTTTGCTTTGAAAGTTTAGAGACACTACTTATATGGTGAGAAGTGTACTATATACACGAATCACAATAGTTTGAAATATCTCATGTCACAAAAGATCTAAACCTTAGGCAACGTAGATGGATGGAGTTGCTTAAGGACTATGATTTGACTATCGAGTATCATTCAGGAAAAGCTAACATGGTGGTAGATGCTTTGAGCCGTAAGACAACAGTGGAGTTGAGGGCTATGTTTGCTAAGTTGAGTAATTCAAAGGAAGGTGGTTTAGTGGCGGAGTTGCAAGTAAAGCATGTGTTGGTTGAGATGATAAAGGCGAAGCAGTTGGAGGATGACGCTTTGGTACCTCATGTAGAGGACATTGCTGAAGGTAGACCGACCAACTATCATTTTGATGATGATGAGATTCTTTGCTTTGGAGGTCAGATAATGGTGTCGAGTTGAGACAGGCTATCTTGATGGAGGCTCATACTAGTCCATTTGCTATGCATCTGGGTAGGATGAAGATGTATAAGGATCTCAAAATTGTATACTTTTAGGTTGGTTTAAAGAAGGATGTGGCAGAGTTTGTGGCACGGTGTATGGTGTGTCATTGAGTGAAAGCTGAACATCAGTTTCCTACGGGTTTGTTACAACCGGTTTAGGTTCTGGAATAGAAGTGGGAGAACGTGACAATGGATTTTGTGACAAGGTTACCGTTAACACCGTCCAAAAAGGATTCTATATGGGTGATCGTTGGCAGGTTGACGAAGTGTGCATATTTTCTTGTTGTGCATACTACGTATTCGATGGATAAGCTAGCAGAGTTATATGTCTCTGAGATAGTGAAGTTGTATGGTGTACCTAAGTCGATCATATTGGATAGAGATCCGTGTTTTAACTCTAAGTTTTGGAAGAGTTTACAAGTAGCTTTGGGTACGAGGCTTAGCTTTGCAAGTAGCTTTGGTCAGTCTGAACGTGTTATTCAAATTTTGGAGGATATATTGAGGTGTTGTACATTGAGTTTCAAGGTACATGGGAGAAACAATTATTGTTCTTGAAGTTTGCTTATAACAATAGTTTTCAGGCAAGTATACAGATGGCACCATTTGAGGCTTTATATGCACGTAGGTGTCGTACACTTTTGTGTTGGAAAGAGGTTGGACAGAAGTATGTCTCTTTACCGCAAGTATTGAAGGACACCGATGAGAAAGTTAAGATTATATGTGCTAAGCATAAGGAGGCTTCGGATAGGCAGAAGTCTTATGCTGATCTGAAGCGAAAGGAGATAGAGTTTGTTGTTGGAGATAAAGTGTTTTTGAAAGTCTTTCCATGTAAGAAAGTTATGAGATTTAGACGTAAGGGTAAGTTGAGTCCTAGTTTCATTAGACTGTACGGGGTGTTGTGCTGACCCTGGTGCTTATCGGTTGAGGTTGTCAAAGGAGTTGGGTAGGATGCATGATGTTTTTCATGTGTCGGTGCTTCGTAAGTATAGGTCAGATCCTTCGCATGTTGTTCCAGTTGAGGAGATTGAATTAGGGGCGGATATGACTTATGAAGAACCAGTGAGGATCTTAGATGTAGGTACAAAGTTTCTTAGAGGAAAGACCATAGATTTTGTGAAGGTGCTTTGGACACAGCGAGGTGTTGAAAAAGCAACTTGGGAGACAAAGGAAAGTATGAGGGAGCAGTTTCCTCACTTGTTTACTTCAGGTAAATTTCGAGGACGAAATTTCTTAAGAGGGGGAGAGTTATAACATCCTGGTTTAGGGGCTAGAAGTTAGAGTATGGATTAGGGAGGTTCAATTAGGGTTGAATCATATTTTTCTGGTCCACTAATTCCGTGTAAATTAAAATAATAATATTTTAATCAGATAAATAATAAATATGAAAGAAAATTTTTAAAAATGTTAAGAAGGTGTTTTAAAGTTAACGAAATAATAATTGAGTTTTAATTTCATTTAATTAAGCTTAATTATCATATTAGTGACTAAATTGTACGTTTTGGAAAGTTTAGGGGTAAAATTGTAATTTTCGAAAAATTGGGATTTTTAGTGACTAAATTGGAAAGTGAGCCAAAGTTTAGAATCCTTAGAGGTCCATTAGCCCAAATTGTTTTTAATAAGAGATTATTCACCAAAATTAGTTTTAATCGGTGGTTAATTTTATTTTTCCATTTCATTTCAATTTTCTCCATGTTTTCTCATCTTTTCTCCCAAATTTTCTCTCCATTTTCTCTTCATTATTTCTCAAATTACTTGCTAAATTCTTCTCCATTTTCATCAAGATTTATCTCATTTTACTCAACATTTCATTCTCTACAAAACCTACCCATTTATTTTGCAAAATCATCATCTAATTTTAAGGAAAATCAAGAGAAGAATTCACATCATTTTGGTGGATTGATCTCAAAGGTAATTTTCTTATTTATTTTCATTTCTAAGGTTCTTTATTTGATATTCCCAAGCATTTGGCTTAGAAATCATTAATCCTAAATTGATTTCATGTTTTAATTCAAGATTTTAGTGTTTTTATAGAATTTTCAAGAAATTAGGTTAAATCTTATTCAAGGTTGTAATTAGGATGATTTCCTATGAAATTATACTTACTTTAATGATTAACTGAGTCTTGAATTGATAGCACAGAGTTTTAATCCTAGAATAGTTGAATCGATGTTCTTTAGAAGCGGTTTTCGGTTGTTTTATGGGTTGTTTTAGGTCTCAGATTTTGATGGAGGTATAAAGATGGTTTGAAGGTGTTTTTAGTTCATAATTAAGGAGGTTTAGGTGTTAGATTATTTAGATTAGGGGTTGGTGTTGCTTTGGATGTGTTTCGACTTTGTTTTTGGTAGTCTTGTGGAGTTTTGATGTGGCTGCCGTCTTGAGCATGATTTGATGTGTATATGCTCTATTTTTAATGTTGTAGAGAAAGTTCAAGAAGCCTCTTAAATGACTGGTGCTTTGGCGTTGCCCTTGAGGCATCGTCGAAGGCTTGTTTCTCTTGTCGGTGAGTGAATTTTGGGTTAAAAACGACTCTTAAGTGAACGGTTCTGTTTTGGGGGCTATGGAATAGTGTAAAAACTTTCCTTAGTTTAAGAGTAAGTGTTTACAATGGTTTTGATACATTTTTCTAAGTTTCGGCTATTTGGTAATGGCTTTAAGAAAGATGTTTTCATGGAGATTTTGTTAAAAATGTATAACTTGGATTTTGAAATGATGCATGCATGTGTTAATTGCTGTAAATACATGGTTTAGAAAAACATCAATGGCTTATGGAAGCATGAAAATGAATTAGAACAATATATGGTTATTTGCCTTACATTTGATTAAGTCGTTGAGCATGATTTTGGTGCACTTGATGAACATATTATGAGTGTATTACGAGAAACAAGTTGACATGCATGATTGGAATTGATATTGGCTTAGTGACACTAACTATAGTTAGGAATACAAATGACATTTCATTAGTATTAAGTGTACTGTAAAGATTATGAGAATAATGATGTTGCCTACACGTAAAGAAGGGTGACTTTGTGTCCGACCGTTCGTATAGAGCTTGCCTATATGTAAACAAGGGTGACTTTGTGTCCGACCGTGCATAGAGATGATCCATAGGTAAACAAGGGTGACTTTGTGTCCGACCGTGCGTAGTAGGGATAACATGTATACAACGGTGACTATGTGTCCGACCGATGCATGTTGAGACCAAGTGTCTCCAATTATAATAAGGAATCCGAGTATTTGGTGAGCTAAAGGTTCACAACAAGTTGTCACTCGAATGCCAATATATATGATACATGAAATGATTTGGTTATATAGATGAGCATGATTTGATCAAGCATACTTTGGTTTAGTATGAAAAGTGCAAGTGATGGTTTTAAATTGGTTTTGTATGTTGCATTGATGAACTTGTGTTTAGAGCTACCTCACTAAGCATGTTTTGTTTAAGCTCTCTTTTTATTCTTGCAGAGAAATAAAGGCATTAAGGGCGGCACTTGGAGTAAGAGGTCCAAGGGGAAGACTATTCACGTTTTGGTATGGTTTGGCAAAAATAAGTAGTACATGGCAATGTGTAAACCCTTTTCTTTTCGAGTGTGTTTTGAGTTAACAAAAGAATAGTATAAACAACCTATGAACATGTTTGCTTGTTGAATTGGTTGAAGAATATGTTGATGAATTTTCTTGAAGCATGTTTTTCTATGATGGTCTATGGTATTGAGTCAAAGTTAGGGTGCTTGCCTATAGATGTTATGGGGTGTTGATGGTTGTAACCGAGTGATTAAATAGCTCATTATGTTTAAGAGTTATGCCTATAGCTGATAATGATCATTGATTATGATTTGGACGGGTGCAAACCACTAGAAGTTTCTGAATTTTATTCTGGGTACAGGCGGTATCGAAACACCCTGTGCTGGTATCGATACCTCAAGACAAAATTTGGGTGGTTCGGACCATGTTGCGATGCTTTTACCTTACTGGACACACGAGTATCGATACTGTCAAGGGTAGTATCGATACCCCTGAGATTTGGTAGGTAATATGATTACTGTCACATCACGGTATCGATACAAGGCTTGGTTGTATCGATACCCCTGACTAAATAATGAGCTTTATTTGTCGAAATTACATGTTAGTCCCGAATATCTTTCTTTGTTCAATTGTGGTAGCTACATATGTTATTTTGAGCTAAAATTTAACATGAATGCATAAAGTTTACTTGATTTCAAGTTAGCTAACTTAATTTGGAGAAGTCTGTAGAATTTGTAATATTTACATTTTGGTCCCTAATTAGTGAAGCATGTAATTGATGGTGCTAGATACTCCGTTTGGTTTGAAATTTATCATGAGTACTATTTGTATGTTTAATTGAACTTTGATGAAATGAATTTCTATCATGTCAATAGAATTTAAGAGATTTATATTTTAGTCCTTAATATACTCATTTTTAATCGAGTGCTCGCTTGTGGTTGGATTATTTCCGTTCTTGCTTTGTATAAGACCAATACATGTAAGAATTTAATTGTGTATTTAGAAAGAAAAAAAATTATATTGGTTTTTAGGGTTGTTTATCGAATGGGACCTTCGCGTATTTGGTTCGATATTCCCCATGTAACCATTAAAGCCGATTCCGTCTAGGCCGGGCTAAGGTGGTTACAGGATCTAAGTCCTAACTAGACCTTACATGTTTAATTGCCATGAAATTTGACTAATAACTACTTGGTAAGATAATAGGGAGTAGGATTAATGCTTGACAACTTGCTTGTTGCCATGACAACTTGATTGCTTAAAGAAATGCTATGTATTTATGCTTACTAGAATAAATTGAATGAATGCATGTCTATGTCTATATTGATTGGAAATGCTAAGGCATATGACTAACATGTTGCTTACAAGGTAAGTAACATAGGTATTCATGCATTCCTCTTTCCATCATGAAATGCCATGCTTGACACTGAAACATGAAAGAGTGGAATTTGAAAGACTAAAAGAATCTATATATCCTTGGTTGTTAGTTGGTCTTAAGTAGAAAGGCATGCCTAGGTCTGAGCTCTCTTGTTTGGTGGTAAGTTACCTACTTGTTTTGGATGGTAAGTCATCCTACTTTCTAGATTCTTTGTGTATCAACTTGATAGTACTTTGTGCACATCTTGTGGTGTCATGGGCACCTTTTTGGATACTTTGTGTATCAACTTGTTAGGTACATTTTTTTCCAACTTGTAACCTGATTATCTTTATCCTAATTAAAAATCAAGGTCTTTAAACAAGTAATAAGTTATAAAACTTGATCATGCATTGGTACCTAAAAGTTACATGCCACTTGGATTGCTATGCTTAGCATTGCCATGGTATATAATCATGATTTTGGTACCTTCTTGAACCTTGATCCTTGAATTATAGTATAACATGAATGAATTGCAAGCATGTCTATGGTTATAAGCCTTGAGTGAAAGCATGATAATTCTTTTTGCTTTAAATTTAAAGTATGTCTATGGTTGATAAGTGCTCAACTCACTATCATTTTTTACACTTTTCATGGACATTAATCATCAATTTTACACCTACTTGGACCAATGCATATACTTAATATGATATTTTAGGGATTATGGTCTTAAAGATAATATTTATAGAAAAGGCAAGCTTTACTGCATAGTTTGTATCTGTGCAGGAAGAAGCATTGTCGCGGCAGCAAACTGAGGGCGAGACAGTCGAGGACAAGTAGCAATATGGCAGGCAAACTGAGGAGAAAAATGAGGAGAAGTTGCTGGACAAGAAGCCCAAGGATTGGAGCTGATCAACACGAAGAAAGCCCAAAGACAAGGCCACACAGGAAAGTCTTCTAGAAGAATTAAACTTGGAAATATTTGACCTATGTACATGACTTGTTCCCTACTCCAAGTTGTATTCTACTTAGGAAAGGTTTGACCTGTGATGTTCAATATGCTTAACACTATTGGACAATTTAGTGGGTCTGCAACTGAAGATGCCAGACAGCATCTCAAATCCTTCATGGAAGTATGCAACTCTTTTAAAATTCAAGGAGTCCATAAAGACATTTTAAGATTAAAACTTTTCCCCTATTCACTGAGGGATAGGTCCAAGACCTGGTTGAATAGCATTCCGGAGGATCTATTGGATCTTGGAGTGAACTCTGCCGAGAATTCATTACGCGATTTAACCCTACAAACTTATATGATCGAATCCGTAATGAGATTACTTCTTTTAGACAAGCTGATGATGAACCTATGTACGAGGCTTAGGAACGCTACAGAGAGTTACTGAACAAATGTCCGCTAAATGGATTCTCACTTTGGATGCAAGTAACCATATTCTATAATGCTACCAATGCCCCGACAAGGATGATGTTGGATGCCTCGGTAAATGGCACACTCGTTTACAAGGCTCCGGAAGAAGTTATAGAGATTCTGAACAAACTCGCAAGGAACGATTTAAAATTCCCTACTTCTAGGCGAGAAGGATTAAGATGCCAAGCAACGATGAATGAACTAGAATCCAGCAATTCAGTGAAAGCACAGTTGGCATCTTTAACCAAGATGGTTCAGAACATGCAAGCACAACAAAATACTCATGAGGTAAAAGCAATAAATTCTTCTGAGTATATGCAAGATGAGGAATCTGGTTTCTATGTGGGTAACTACAACCGAAACAATAATATGATGTCAAACACATACAATCCGGTATGGAAAAGATATCCAAACTTCTCATGGAGCAATCCTAATAATGCCTTGAACCTCACTAACCAAGCCTCAGGCTTCCAAAATACACTGCCGCATCAATAGATACAATAGTCACTGTCGTTGCAGTAGATGCAACAACAACAACCTATGAACTCATTGAGAAATACTCTCAAGGCCTTCATAATGAAAACAAAAACATATATGGCTGAGAATAGCAGTTTCATAAGGAGAACTGATGACTTCTTGAAGAGAACTGCGATGAGGCTGCAAAACCATGAAGCTGCTATCAAATCATTGGAAACACAAGTGGGTCAATTTGCTCAAAGACAGAACACTAGACCATATGAGGGACTACCTAGCAATACTGATGTTGCTAAGGGATTGGGCCATGAACAATGCAAAGCAATCACTACAAGAAGTGGTCTACAACTTAAGGAGACAATGGGCAAGTCAACAACCAAAGTTCCACCAGAAACACATAAGGAATCAGACAAGGAGGACTTGGATGCTGAACACGAGGACCCTACCCCAGCAGAGAGCTCGGTAGCACCTACACTACCTGTCGAGACAACAAGACACAGTTATTCTAGGTATTAAATTCCAAACCAATGAGACCCTGGAAAAGATAGGACCA
Organism: Abelmoschus esculentus; assembly: GCA_035048815.1. Classification (NCBI taxonomy): domain Eukaryota; kingdom Viridiplantae; phylum Streptophyta; class Magnoliopsida; order Malvales; family Malvaceae; genus Abelmoschus; species Abelmoschus esculentus. The sequence continues at coordinate 15,051,470 of JAUCBN010000008.1, read as the reverse complement.
CGACCACCTTTCCCACAAAGGTTGAAAAAGCAGAAACAGGATCACCAGTTTAAGAAGTTCCTGGATATTCTGAAGTAATTCCACATCAACTTGCCATTTGTTGAGGCAATTGAATAGATGCCCAACTATGCTGAGTTCTTAAACGATATTGTGTCTAAAAGAAAGAAGCTAGGTGAGATTGAGACAGTGTAGCAACTGAAGGATACATAGCAATGCTACATAATCACATGCCACCCAAACTGAAGGATCCTGGATGCTTTACCATACCTTGTTGGTGTGTTTCTGTGTAGTGCTATAATTGATGTATGTAAACACACGTATATGTGCAAGTATACACAGTCATGCAAGTAATAATAGGGTGAGTGAGTATCGTTCTCAGAGGATCTAGATTAAAGTGTGCAGTCAAATTTGTCAAGGCAAAAAGGGTTGTCACTAAAAGAAAACAAAGATAAAGATATAAACACAAGAAAATGGATATATACGATGAAGATGTCGGATGGAAATGTTATGGAAATTCTAGAATGCAAGCAACTAAATTTTGCCAAGCCAAAATAGAATGGATGATGATGGCAAGGTGGATGTATGAAGGTGGTATGTGATTGTATGGCAAAGTGATTGCAAGATAGCAAGCAAAATAAAGAAAGTAAATTGTAAATACAAGGGCAAAAACAGAATGCAAAAACACGTTAAACAATATATTGACTTTTCCTCTATTGATGAACTCTCTAGGGAACGACCGATGTTGGCTTTTATGGTTTCCTACCCCTTACCCCTATCTAACATATAGCTGCTATGGTGTATACTTACTCGACAGAGGTTTCTAAGGTATTCTCGCTCTCTCGAGTCATAGGAACCTGATAAACTAAAATGCCATGGTATTTTCACCTTTCACGCGAACGACACCCTAGCCTATCGATAAAGTACCCTCCTTTTAGCCATTGAAGATTTCACCTACGCCTCTCTTGAGTGCTCTAGCATGTATCTAAACCATGGACACTCTCGTTCCTCTTACAAAGCTTAAATAATTACCAACAATGAGCAAAGCAAATATACAAATACTTAGCATTCAATATATATTAAATAGAAACAAAAGTTAATCATCCATAAAAGCTACCACTGAAACAAGCTTACATGGTGGAGCAAAATGTTAAGAGTAATCAACCACATTAATCTTAAACATCCAACATTAATCCTCATGAAAATATAACAAAGTAAAGCAAGGAAGGAGGACTAGAAGACACCCTCGGTGTGCACCGCCGTCGGCTCTTCAACCACCATGGTCGTCTTGGTGAGCTAGCCCCTCTCGGGTGCATAGCTCACCACTCCCTTCGAGTGCTATCAATGGAGGTTCCTCTTTGTTTAGTTAACCATGTCTTTTAAAGAGGGTGAAAAACCCTAAAAGATATGTAAAAATTCCTTTAAGCCCTAATTTTTATCTTGACATTCCTGCAGGACTGGCAGAGGTGACAGTGGTCCCCTACTGACATAGAATGCATATAGGTCATATTCTCTGTGGTCCCCCTTTGAGGTGGCTGTAGCCAGCTGTAGTGATCCCGATCGGTTATGGTAGCACTAATTGACACTTTTATCAAAATATCTCTTTGTTGTTTAGCTCAGCCTAGGAGTTCTCTAGCTTTGCCATGGCATTTTCCTTTTTCCATCCTTCTCAGAATGCCATGACAAATTGCCTCAACTTCCGTTTCTGCTTCACCTGCACAACACCACTAAAAAGAACTACCTTTCCCATTAAATAGCAACTATTACCACCTCAAAATGTCAAGGCATGTTTAAATGATTATATGCAATGTCATGAACCTAAATGCAACTAAATGATTCTATATGAGCCTAAGGACATTCAATAACTTAAGTAAAAAGGCCTAAAGTATAACCTTTTTACGGAGTTATCACTTGTGTGATTGGTAATAATTATGAAGGAAAGGCATTATGTGACTTAGGAGCAAGTATCAATCTCATGCCTAAATCAGTCTTTCAAATGCTTGGAATAGGAAGGGTAAAGCCTACGACTGTGTTGCTCCAACTTGTGGATAGATCTTATGTGCATCCTGAAGGAAAAATAGAGAACATGTTGGTAAGGGTAAAGAAGTTTATTTCCCCTGCCGATTTCCTTGTCCTTGATTGTGAAGTAGATGATAATGCATCGATCGTCCTGTGAAGACCTTTCCTTGCTACTGGACGAACTTTAATAGATATGGAGAATGGAGAGTTGACAATGAGGGTCAATAACCAACAAGTCAAACTCAATGCATTCCATAATTTGGAAAAATTTGACGGTTCAGAAGAGTGCAAAGCCCTTCACACAACAGATGCAAACACCAAAGTATCCTGCCTAGGCAGCACGCTCGGTAGATTATTTGGTAAGAAAATTTAGCCCAAGGTGGAGGCAGAAAATACTGAAGGGAAAGGCCAACACTTGAAGAAAAATACAGGCCAACAAGAGATGAGAAAATTGGGACATGCATTTACATGCACTCCACTAGTAACATAATCTCTTCCCTTCTACTCTAATTATTATATTAGGATTAGTTTTAATTTTGGATTTATGTGTTTATTTTATTTTCATTATTTTTTTTATTAATATTTTAAGTTTTTTTTAGGACAATAAAAGCAAGAATAAAAGAGAAATAGCTTACAGCAAGAGATCTACCGAGGCAGTAAACAGTGTCAGCAGTCGCAGTAGTCCCAACGGGTAGAAACAGTGTAACGGCTATCTGCCAAGTTTTCCACCGTGGTAGTTAATGCTAACGGGCAGTAAATTCAAAACGGCTAGTGGTTAAAACGGTCACACTGCCAAGGCCTATATAAGCAGCATCCTTCTGTTGAACTATTCATCCTTGCATTCTTGATTTCTTTAGCATTCTACTACAATCTTGCTCTCACAATACTCTTTGTCAATCTTCTTAAAATTTTCAGAATCTTTCCAAAACCCTCAAGTCTTACAACTCATCAATGACGGTATATACTTGATTTGCACCCGCCACTGTTGCAGACTAATTCAATAGATCGTTCGTCGCTTGGCAGTTGTGGGAGGAGCAAGGATTTCAACAATTTGAAGAGGAAAACTTTAGCATTGAACATTACTTGTTCAACAAGATTCAACATCAAAAATGGAAACTATTCTGTCTACAACCTCCATAGGCAAATGCTACCATAGTGCGCGAGTTTTATGCACATGGGCCGAGCAAGGACAATCTTTATGTCCACTGCCAAGGCAAGCCTGTATGCCTTGATGTCGAAGCAATAAACGAGTTCTATGGCCTAGCACCAAAATGTGATAAGCATGTCGAGTTCATGGACGACATCACCACCCAGGACTATGAATTGATCAAGGATGACCTTCGTTAGAACAACACTCCTTGGGAAACCGGTACCCATAGAGGTTCTGTAACAAGGCAAAGCCTCAAGCCCGAGGCCAAGTTATGGTGTACCTTTGTCAAGAGACGCCTCATCCCCACCTCCCACAACAACACAGTGGACCGCAAGAGATTGGTGTTGATCCAATCTATCATCAACAAGAGGAGTATAAATGTTGGAGAGATCATTCTACGAGAAATTCAAGATTGTGGTAAGAAGGAGCGTGGACCTTTATATTTCCCTTATTTAATATCTGGTTTGTGTATTGTTGTAGAAGTACCAGTCAAAGACACGGATGAATACACACGAACTCAACAAGGATGGACAAGAGAATTCTACCACAGAGTTATGCAGATCACATAGGCAGAACCTATCCGGGCAACACCTTAACAGTTCACTGCTGATTTCACTACCGGCACCCAATACACGACAGAGATGCCTAGCACTGCCAAAGCCCCTGCCGCAGCAGACCCCTACCAAGAGATTCTTTAGAGGATGGCAGCTATGGACCTTCGCCAGCAAAGATATATGGAATATCAGAGAGACTTCAATAACACCCTTTCCCAGATGATGATACAGAACTTTCCCAACCAAGAGGCACAATTTTCATAATTCCCTACAAACATATTTATCATAGAAGCGCCCTACACCGAAACTACTCCAGCCCCAGGGCCGAGGTCATTCTTCTCCAGACCGCAATAGCAGTTCAACGCAGCTGGCCCATCTAGGGTAGCAAATACTGTCGCGGCATCATCTGCCAGTAGAAGACCTTCCAAGCGAAGGGCAGTCTTCAGCACTCCCCAAAGATCCTCAATCCCAATTGGTAGTCTTTCAAGGGAAATCAATGAATACGTCTACCATGGTTCATCCGATATCGAGCCAAGCATCCAGAAACTGGGGCAGATACAGAAAAGGAGGAACGGAGATAATGGATACATATGATGAAGGAGGAGAAGATATCAATTCTCCAATGCAACGGGCAACACCAATGTGAGTTTAGCCACCACGACGAGTAAAGCCATCGCCATCACCAAGGGCACAACAATCAGCAGCTAGACAGAGGAAACAAATTATGGAAGAAAGCTCTTCCAAATGTTTATAATTTCTCTTTTTTCTTTTCATTGTTTTTCATATAATTATTTTCTTTATTGCTTATATTTTTACCCACTGTCTACCCCTAAATTAAGCATTGAGGATAATGCTTGGTTTGAGTTTGGGGGTGTAGAGCCACGGCCAAGGCAATCTACTACCGAGGCCCTGCCATGAAAAGGAAGTTTTTAGTGATAAAATTTTTTGTTTTATATCCACTACTTTACTTGAAATTGCTGTCTTACTCTTGCGTTTCCTTTCATCGGTATTGTCTTAGTTTATTCTTGAAGGCAATAGAAATCTTTCTCCTTACCATAGTTATGATCTGTTTTGAAGGCTTAATTCTAGGATACTTAAGGAGAAAAACTTAGAAGCTTAGTATGAGGTCGAACTTTAAAAACACTTTTGAGACTTGTTTGGCTATAGGAATTCTTTTAATAAACTTAGGTGATAAAGACTTACATCTTTGGAAAGGTGACTAGAGGTGCCTATGACCGGTTCTAGGAAATACTCTTCTTCATGCTAGAGATGCCCGAAATTGGCTCTAGTATGCTTAAAAGAATAGCGAAAGAAAAAAGGAATTAAGAAGTAGAAAACACAATACTTGAGGTGCCCAAAATTGGCTAAAGGAATTGTTGTTATAAGAAGGGTACACTAAATCCAAGTCTATTTGTCTTGAACTTAGAGTTTATCTAAGAAGGCCTTTAATCAAACTTGTCCATAAAAACGCACACACAAACTAGCCTTGTAGTTTGTCTTCTAGGTACACCCTTAGGTAACCGAAAGGTTAAGTCTAAAGAATAACATAGTTATGGTGGGGTGAATAGATGGAAACATAAGATCAAAAGAGAATAGAGTTTGACAAATTTGTGTTTTACATTGCTTGAGGACAAGTAATAATTCGAGTTTTGGGGGTGATAAGTGCTCAACTCACTATCACTTTCTACACTTTTATGGGCACTTATTATCAATTTTACACCTACTTGAACCAATACATGTACTTAATGTGATATATTTAGGGAATATGTCAATGAAGATAATATTTGTAGAAAAAGCATACTTTACTGCATTTTTATATTTGTGTAGGAACAAGTATTGCCGAGGCAGGACCTGATACCGAGGCAGTAGAGGATAAAAAGCAATATGGCTGGCAATTGGAGGAGAAAAATGAGGAGAAGGTTGCTGAACAAGAAGCTTAAGAATCGAAGCTGAGTAACTCACCAAACGCCCAAGGACAAGGCCACGCGGGAAAGAAACCTTCTAGAAGACTAAACTTGGAAATATTTACCCTATGTGCATAACTTGTTCCCTACTCCAAGTTGTACTCTAATTAGGAAAGGTTTGCCATAGGCTAAGCCTATATAAGTCATAGTCGTCCTAGGGATTAAGGAGAAAACATAGAGAGCCGAATTTGAGAGATTCTACTTTTGGAATAATTCTTCCCATCATGTTCTAAACTTTCTTAGGATTTAGGTGAAAGTTGTTGAGTATTAGTGACAGGAGATTGTATCTTGTTTTCTGTTTCTATGCAATAAAGTATCAAATTTTGCTTACTCTTTGCCATTTTTTGTCTTACATCCAATCCCGGGAGGGAAGTTTGTAAGTAATCTATTTGTCTAGACTCGGGAGAGTTAGACTCACGAATGGAGTAAGTGCGGTATTCAACTTAATTGGAGGATACTAACTCGACCTAGGGATAGGTTAGAGTTTCAGCGGCTAAAAGAAGTGTGAGATTAGTTGTTGGTTATAATTGATTAACGTCGGGAGGTATCATCAAGGACTGACCTTCAATACAGTTTTGACTTTGGGATAAGCGAAGCCAAACAAGGACACTTTGTCGAACTTTGGTAAATCTGCCTAAGAGCAAGAGATTGTCGCGGCAGAGAACACTATCGCTGTCGAAGACAGTATCTGCAATATTGTCAAAGCAGTGTAGTGCAATTGTATTGGACAAAAACAGATCAATCGAATCCACTATACAACACAACTGGATCCTACCCTCTTTCTCAAATTTGATTTAATTCAGCTTATTTAGTTTAGTTTATTTAGTTTAAATCAACATCCAAACTTATTTGTGATTTTACTTTTGTTTTATAGGGAAAGAAGATCAAAGGAAGCATATTAAGTATATCAATCCCTAAAGGGACGATAACTCGATAATACTTATCACTTATTACTTGACGTGTACACTTGTACTCCAATTGTGCATATTCAGCATGCATCATACATATCTATTTTTTCATGTTTATATCTTTATCTTTGTTTTCTTCTTAGTGACAACCCTTTTTGCCTTGACAAATTTGACTGCACACTTTACCATAGATTCTCGTGGGAATGATACTCACTCACCCTATTATTACTTGTATGACTGTATATACTTGCACATATATGTGTTCATATACATCATTTATAGCACTACACAGAACACACCAAGTTTTTGGCACCATTGTAGGGGATCTATCTATATAAAGTTTGGCATTTTTATTTATTCTTCTAGTTCAGTTTTACTTGTTTTATTTGTTTTTCTTTTCAGTGCATGTCCAGACGGTCTACTGACGGACCTCTCTATCCTATAGTGCCTGAAATTGAGCATTTGTTTAGGGTTTAGGGTTTGGAGGTATAGCGTATGAAGATTGGGCAATTTGGAGGTATGACGCATGAAGATACAAGACAACATATCAGAGCATTTATAGAAGTTTGTGACTCATTCCGTCAACAAGGAGTTCATGAGGATATCTTGAAACTCAAGTTATTCCCTTATTCTCTATGTGGTCGAGCAAGGGGATGGTTGAGTGGAGTACCATCTAGATTGATGGAGTCATGGGTTGATCTTTGCAAGAGCTTTTTGCTACAGTATAATCCTCTGAATCTCAATACTCAACTTTGAAATGACATTGCTTCTTTTCGAAAAGGTGACGACGTGTCGATGAGTGAATGTTGGGATCAATACAAGGGACTGCTTTGCAAGTGTACAAATCATGGATTTCAAGATTGGACTCAAGTTGTAATGTTCTACAACGGAGTCAATACACCAACTAGGATGATGCTAGATAATTAAAATTCTGAAAATAATAATATATAAAACTATTCCCGATAATTAAAATTGAAGGGAATAGATTATGTTACTTGTGGAGTGCATGTGAATGCATCTCCCACTTTCATTATCTCTTTCTGGCCCGTATCTTTCTTCATGAGTTGGCCAGTCCCTTCAGTGCATTCGGCTTCTCCTTTGGGTTTTATTCGTTTACCAAACAGTCTGTCGAGCGTGCTTCCCAGACAGGATGTTTTAGTACCCTTATTCAGTATATGGAGAGCCTTACATTCTGCTGGAGCGTCTGAGTGTGTAAGATTGTGAAAGGCGTTCAACTTGACTTGTTGATCATTTATCCGCATTGTGAGCTCACCATTTTCCACATCAATGATGATGCATCCAGTAGCAAGGAAAGGTCGACCCAATATGATCGGTGCATTGTCGTCAGCCTCACAGTCAAGGACAAGAAAGTCGGCAGGGAATATAAACTTATCAACTTTCACCAGAATATCCTCAATTTTGCCTTCAGGATGCACATAAGACCGATCCGCAAGTTGGAGCAATACTATTGTTGGTTTTGCCCGTCCTATTCCTAGTTTCTGAAAAACTGATTTGGGCATAAGGTTGATGCTTGCTCCCAAGTCGCATAGGGTCTTTCCTTTATAATCATCCCCAATCGTATAGAGGATTGTGAAGCATCCAGGATCCTTTAGTTTGGGCGGCATGCGATTATGCAACATGGCCATGCAACCTTCAGTGGCTGCCACCGTTTCAAATTCTCCTAGCCTTCGTTGTTTGGATACTATTTCCTTTAAGAACTTGGCATAGTTGGGCATTTGTTCAATAGCCTCAACTAGTGGCAAGTTAATATGGACCTGCTTCAATATGTTTAGGAATTTCTGAAATTGGTGGTCCTGTTTGTGCTTCTTTAGCCTCTGTGGGAAAAGAGGTGGTGGTCTGATATCCTCCAAGTTTCCTTGGATATTAAGTTTAATACCTGGGGTGAATGTATCTGCAGCTGCCTCGGCAGGTGGTTCTGATACTATTGGTTCTTCTGTTGGGGCAGTGCTTTCGACAAGGTCCTGCTCAGCTTCTGAGTCCTCATGATGTTGCTTTTCTGGTTGGACTTTATCGGCTGAGGTTCCTTCTTTATCTTTCAATTGTAGGCAACTTCTGGTTGTGATTATCTTGCATTGCTCGTGGCCTAACACCTTAGCAACTTCAGTATTACTAGGTAAACCCCCTGATGGTCGAGTGTTTTGTCGTTGGGCAAATTGACCAATTTGGGTTTCTAAAGATTTTATTGCAGCCTCCTGGTTCTGCAGTCTCATCTTAGTTTGGTTCATGAATGTAACCCCCTTAGCCCAACCTAGACGGAACCGGCACTAATGGGTTACAAGGGGAATATCAAACTAAACCCGCGAAGGTTCGATTCGATAAACAACCCTAAAACCGCTATATTTTTATTTATCTTACCTAGATGCGCAATCTTTTTCCTACGTGACAAGGTCTCACACAAAGCATTATCGGTAACACATTAACTAAAAAAAACATCCGATTAAACACTTGAGTAGATTAAGGACTAAAATGTAAAACTTTTAAATTCCATTAGTAAAGTAGAAATTCTTTCCATCAATGTTCAATTAAACATACAAGAGTTCCTCATAGCCAATTTCAACTTAAATGGATCATTCTATCATCATCAATTGTATGTTCTTCTAATTTAGGGACCAAAATTTAAATCTTCCAAAATACAAGGACTTCATCCAAATTAGGATTACCATCTTGAAATTAAATCAACTTTATACTTGCATGAAAAATTTCAGCTCAAAATAACATCGGTAAGCATCTTAATCGAACAAAGGAAGATATCTGGGACTAAAGTATAATTTCTAGCAACTTTCAATTCTTGGTGATCAAAGGTTTCGAAACCTTCCCAAAGGTTTCGAAACTTTTTGCGTCCAGTAGCTATCCAGAATTGAAACTGCCCGTAAGGTTTCGAAACCTTGTGAAGGTTTCGAAACTATTTGACAAAGGTTTCGGAACCTTCACCCAAAGGTTTCGAAACTTTGGGTCTGGAACCAAAAGTTTCGTTACACTAAGTGCATGCCAATTACTCAATACTCAACCGTTAATTAGATCCACTAAATGCATCAATCCTAGGCATATTTAGTAACATATGGCACATAATCAACAACGACACGGACATCAATCAAGCTATAGGCATACTCCCTAGGAAAAGATTAACAACATATCAATCATGCTAGTACATGATTCAACAATCCAAACAATTCCAAAGTTCAACAATTAACAATCGAACAATAATGGTCTTATTACAACATAAACCAAAGCCTAAGTACACACTCCTCACATAGGTTGGGTTACATATTGCCTTGCCCAATTTGTTTGCCAAAAACATACCAAATTCAAAGTGATTCTTCCCCTTGGTTTCCTTGCCTCGAACGAAGCCCCAAGCGCCTTTATTTTTCTGCAAGGATGGAAAGAGAGCTTAAGCAAACATGCTTAGTGAGGCAGCTCTACACAAATCATCAATGCATCTGTTTAAAAACATGATGAAACCACAATTCACAATACATTATCAAATCATGCTTGCTAACATCTCATGCTCATATTCTTTAAACCATATGCATCCTTGAGTTTACATAACCTTGTCAAAACAATTTATAAATGATGCACAATGTCCATCTCAAGTTCATGTATGTATATTGGCATTCTAGTGACCACTTAATGTAAACTTGAGTTCACCGAATACACGGATCCATTGTTAGAGACCATTGTCTCGACATGACACAAAGTCACCATTGACATGACACGAAGTCACCATTGATATGACTCAAAGTCACCATTAACATGACACAATGTCGCCTTCAGCACTACCACGCACGATCGGACACATAGTCACTCTTGTTACATGTAAGCGGCTCTACCACGCACGGTTAGACACAAAGTCATCCTTGTTACGTGTAGGCAATATTCTATATTCTCAATTTTGTTTATAGTGCACTTAAGACAATCCTAATGACATGTCATTCATATTCGAATCTAAAGTTAGTGTCACTAAGCCAATATCATAATCAAATGTGCATGATAACTTACTACTCATAATGCATGCATAATATGTTCAACAAATGAACCAAAAGCCATTTCCAAAGGCACCATCATGTATAAGGCAATTAACCATATTGTATTCCAAATCATACAACTTGCTGCTCATAATGCATGCATAATATGTTCAACAAATGAACCAAAAGCCACCATGCCCAAAGGCACCATCATATATAAGGCAAATAACCATATTGTATCCCAAATCATTTCTTATAACTTTTCATAATCATGGATGCTAAATAAGCTATGCATTCAGCAAGTAATTCTCATGTATGCACCATTTCAAAACATGCTCATGCATTTCCATAAATCTCATTGCGTTACCAACATAATGCCTTTATCAAATGTGGCCGAAACTCATATCGGTTTATCAAAACATTTACTTTACTTACTCTTGAACTATGTAAGGTTTTCACACTCTTCTATAGACCCCAAAACAGAACCGTACCAAACGCGATTCGCTTTAAAATCCGTAATCACTCACCAACAAGCGAAACGAGCTTTCGCCGCTATCCGATGATCGCACCAGCGCACTAGCACTCAAGCTTCTTCTTGTACCTCTTCTACAACATTAAAAACAGAGCATTCTCACATCATAACATTCTCAAACCAACAGCCATATCCGATCACCATTAAACTACTGAAAACTTAGCCGAAAAGACCGTAAACAAAGCCGAAACGTATCCGAACAACATCAGCCCAAAACCTATTGAATCTAACATCTAATCCACTTAAAATATGAACCAAAAACACATCCAAACCATCCTTATACCCCAGCAACATTAAAGCACCTAAAACAACCCCTAAAACAACCGAAAAGCACCTTAAAACTACATCGATTGCATTATTCCGGAATTAAATTAATGTGCTATCAAATGAAGATTCAATTAATCATTTAATTAAAATAACAACATAATTGAATCCATCTAATTCCAGCATTAAATGAGATCCAAAAGATTTTACAAAAACTTTCACAAAATCACTAGATCTAACATTAAAAACATAGATTAAGTTTTTATTCAAAGATTAGCAAGCTAATACTTGAGAATTTCAATAAAGAACCTTAGAAAAGAATAAAAATCCAGAAAATTACCTTTAAGATCTATTCACCAAAAAGATATAATTTCCTCTTCTTGATTCCTTGCAATTTGATGTTGATTTGATAAAATTGATGCTTAGTTTTGTAAAGAATGGAAAGATGATGCAAATGATGTAATCTTTGTTGAAAAAGATACAAAAATTAGCAAGGAATTGAAGAGAAAGTGGAAAGAAAATGAGAGAAAAAGATGAGAGAAAATGAGAGAAAAGTGGTTTTGAGAGAAAATGATTAAAATCTCTAATTAAAATAATTAAAATACATTTTGGTGAATAAATCATTATTAAAAATTAGAAATGGGTTTATGGCCCTCTAAGGTTCTAAGTTTAGCTTGCTTTTCAATTTAGTCACTAAAACATGTAATTTTTCGAAAATTAAAAAATAAGTCCTCTAATTTTTCCAAAAATTACAAATTGATCATTTATACATAATTAAGCATAATTAAAAATCAATATATAGTCCAAATTATTTTCTTTTAATCTTGAAATATATTTTCAATATTTTAAACCATATTCCAAAATTATTATTTTCTCTAATTAAAATATTCTTATTCATTTTTCCCCGGAATAATGAACCGGAGAACCCGATTCGACCCGAATCGAATTCTCCAAACTACTAACCCCAAAATCGGGATGTTACAATGAAGTAATCAGTACGCTTCATGAAGCGGCTATTCTCCATCATGTAAGCATCATTCTTTGTCATAAAAGCCGTGAGAGAATCTGTTAATGCATTCAGAGACTGTTGTTGTTGTACCTGCTACTGTGGCATGGACTGCTGAGTGTTCTACTGCGGAAGGTTCTGGTTTTGATGCTGGAATCCAGGGGCTTGATTAATTGGGTTGAAGGCATTTTTAGGGTTACTCCATGACAAGTTCAGATGCCTTTTTTAGGATGGGTTGTAATTGTTGGACATCATTGGATTGTTTCTGTTATAGTTTCCAACACATAGGCTGGTCTCTTCATCTTGCATGTAATCCGATGAGTTAACTTCCTTAACCTCATGTATGTTTCTTTGGGCTTGCATATTCTGAACCATCTTGGTCAGAGAAGCCAATTGTGCTGCCACCGAACTGGATGTATCTAATTCATGGGCTGTGGTATGACGTCTCATTCCTCCTTGCCTTGATGTAGGAAATTGGGAATTGTTCCCTGCGAGTTTGTTCAAAATTTCAATGGCCTCCGCGGGTGCTCTATCAAAAAGTGTCCCATTTGCGGAAGCATCTAGCATCATCCTTGTGGAGGCGTTGGTAGCATTATAAAACATGGAGACTTACGTCCCCAAGGGTAAACCATGTAATGGGCATTTGTTTAACAATTCTCTGTAACGTTCCCATACATCATACATCGATTCATCTTCATCTTACCGGAATGATGTGATTTCACTACGGATGCAATCATAGAGATTTTTCGGATTAAACCTCGTAATAAATTCTCGACAGAGTTCCTCCCAAGATCCTATGGATCCTGCTGAGATACCATTTAACCAGGTTTTCACCCTATCCCTCAGTGAATAGGGGAACAATTTTAATCGCAAAATATCTTCATGGACTCCTTGAATCTTGAAAGAGTTGCATACTTCCATGAAAGATTTAAGATGTTCCCTTGCATCTTCAGTAGTAGACCCTCTAAATTGTCCAATTGTGTTCAACATGTTGAACATCACTAGTTTGACCTCAAAGTGAGTTGCTTCGATTTCTGGGGTGACTACACTAGGGTTGAGTCCATTTAAATCTTCCACTAGATAGTCTCTAACAGTGGGCTGCATCGGCAATGGTTACGGCAGTGGCTGCTGCGGCATTGCTGGTGATAGAACATTATAATCAACGGGTGGAATTTGTCCTCTTGGTGGATTATCCATGACTTGGAACAGATTGCGTCTCAGATGATGTCTTGTGCGTTCAATCTCAGGTTCCAACTCGTACAATGGTCCACTCGGGTTTGCCCTGGTCATAAACTAAATAAATTAAAGTTAGTAAAAATTAAATAAAATAAATAATTAGAATTAAAGTTAGATAAAGGATAGTTAAACAGCAAGAAAATAAAGAAAAACAAAATTTAGTTGTCAATCCCCGACAACGGCGCCAAAAACATGATTCGTGTAATATAAGCGTAATTTTAGTGCAAGTGTACACGTCACCAAGTAATAAAATGATAAGTATATTGTGTATCGTCTCCACAGGAATTGGTATACTTAATATGTCTTCCTTAGTTCCCTTGGTCCTGAAAATAAAGTAAAAATACAAATAAGTTGATTTGTCTAACTAACTAAATATCTAAATAACAAAACATAAAATAAAAGGTTGAAGACGATATAGAGAAAATGGATAAGATCCAGCTGCATCAATTAGTGGATTCAATTGATCTTCTTCTTGTCCAATGCAATCATACAACACTGCTTCGATAGTATTGCAGATACCGCTTCAGCAGCATTGGTGTTCTCCTGTCGCGGCAATCTCTTGTTCTTGGGCAGTGGTATCAAAGTTCAGTAAAGTGTCCGTAAGTGACTCTGCTCATCTCTGAGTCAAAGTGCTATTGATGACCAGTCCTTGACGATACCTCTCGGCGTAAATCAACGATAATCACCAACCAATCCAACACTTCTTTTAACTGTTGAAACTCTTAACCAATCTCTAGTCCGAGTTATTGTCTACAACACCGTACTTATCCCTTTCGTGAATCTACACCTCTCGATGCTAGATAAATAGATTACTTGCAAACTTCCCTCTCGAGCTTGAATATAAGAACAAAGAATGGCAATAGGATAAGCAAACTTTGATTTTATTATTGCATAAGAACAAAGATACAAGAATCAATCTTCTCTCACTAATATCGACAACTTTCACCTATCACTAAGAAATTTAAAATATATTATTATTTAAGTAAAATTCTTAGGGTGAAAGGTTTTATCTAAAGATCGGCTCTCTTAGACAATGTGGCCGGCTATGGTATAAATAGTCTTAACCTAGGGCAAACCTTTCCTAAATAGACTTCTACCTGGAGTAAGGAACAAGTCTTCTTCAAGAATCCGATATTTCCAAGTTTGCTGCCTTCTAGAAGGGTTTTCCCGCTTCGTCTTTGACTTGGGCTTTTAGCGCGCTAGCCTGGTCCAATTAATGCGTTGCATCTTTCAGAATATTCTCTATATTTTTATCTTTCATTCCGCCTCCATTTTTGGTGCAGCCATACTGGATTCTGCCGCGACCTTGTCTTCTGCCTCGGTCTCAACATTGCTTTTCTATCGTTTCTGCCCTGGATATTCTTGCATGTACAGAATATATAATAATATTTGCATTCTCTATAAATATTGACTTTGTATGTAATGATAACAGAATATCTAGTATTTACGCAAAGAGTTCATAATTCGGTTCAAGTTGGAGTATAATAGATGCATAAAGTACCATGAGATGGGTAGTAAATAACTGTCTTTTAGGCACTCATCAATCTTCAAGCCCTTGGGCATATTTTTGCAACAGAACCAGACTTTTGTGTTCGATCAAAAATGTCATGGTGCTTTCACAGGCCTGAAGCAAAGCCTGATCACTACACCAATCGTAGTTCCCCCAGATTGGACACTACCGTTCGAGCTGATGTACGACACGAGCGACTATACCGTGGGAGCAGTCTTGGGGCAGCGTCAAGGTAAAATTTTTCATCTTGTTTATTATGCTAGTAGTACTTTAAATGATGCACAACTTAACTATACAACCACAGAGAAAGAGCTACTTGTCGTTGTATTTGCATTTGACAAGTTTAGGTCATACTTGATAGGCACTAAGGTCATTGTTTACACCGATCACTCAGCAATTAAGTACTTAGTGACTAAAAAGGTTTTCAAACCTAGGCTCATTAGATGGATACTATTGTTGCAAGAATTTGATTTAGAAGTGGTAGATAGGAAGGGAACCGAGAACCAAGTTGTTGATCATCTTTCTAGGCTAGAAGTTAATCTGGAATGTCATGACAAAATTGATATACATGATGAATTTTCTGATGAGAAAATTCTTTATGCCATGGCAATTCCGTGGTATGTTGGCCTTGCTAATTTTCTTATTAATGGTGTTTTGCCTTTTGACATGACTAGCCAAGGAAGGAAGAAGTTTAGACACGATGTGCGGTCATATTTCTAGGATGAACCATACCTGTTCAAGTGTTGTGCCGATAAAATTATCCAAAGATGTATGCCGAAAGAAGAGCAACGTGATATTCTGCATCACTGTCACATAGGCCCTTGTGGAGGTCACTTTAGAAGGTTAAGGACTGCTGCAAAAGTCTTCCAATCAGGTTTTTATCGGCCTACCTTATTCAAAGATACTCAGGCATTTTATCAAGCCTGTGACTGATGTTAGAAAACTGGAAACATCTCTAGACGTCATGAAATGCCACGAAAAAATATATTGGAGGTCGAGTTATTTGACATATGGGGCATAGACTTTATGGGACCATTGTCATACTCATTTGGAGATCTATACATCCTTTTGGCAGTGGACTATGTGTCTAAATGGGTTGAAGCCAATGCAACACCAAGGAACGATGCAAAGATAATGCTTAAATTTCTGTATAAGCACATTTTCACAAGATTTAGTGTGCCAAGGGCTATCATCAGTGATGAAGGCATCCACTTTGACAACAAGTTAATTGCCAAGGCATTACAAAGATATGGGGAGCGACACAAAATTGCCACGGCATATCATCCCCAGACCAATGGGCAAGTCGAGGTTTCCAACTGTGAAATCAAGCAAATTTTGGAAAAGTGGTGAATCTGAGAAGGATTGGTCACCAAAGCTTGATGAAGCGTTGCGGGCGTACCTAACAGCTTTCAAAACCCCACTAGGGATGTCTCCATTTAAGTTAGTCTATGGAAAAGCATGTCACCTCTCGGTTGAACTATAGCATAGGGCTTATTGGGCAATCAAGAAACTCAATTTGGATGCTGATTTAGCTGGTGAGAGAAGACTTCTAGAGTTAAATGAGATGGAGGAATTCGGGACTTAAGCTTATGAGAATTCTAAACTCTACAAGGAGCTAACCAAGCGATGACATGATCAAGCAATTTTGCCACGACATTTTCATGCGGGACAACAGGTACTCCATGAAGATGTCTTAAGATTTAAGTTGTTCCCCTATTCACTGAGGGATAGGGCAAAAACCTAGCTAAATAGCATTCCGGCAGGATAAATAAGATCTTGGAGTAAACAATGCTGAGATTTCATTACGCAAATTAATCCTACAAATTTATATAATATAATTCGTAATAAGATTACTTCTTTTCGATAGGTTGATGACGAACCTATGTACGAGGCATGAGAGTGCTACAGAGAGTTACTGCATAAGTTCTCATTGCATGGATTTCCACTATGGACATAAGTGACCATATTCTATAATGCCACCAATTCCCTGACAAGGATGATATTAAATACCTCGGCAAATGGGACACTCCTGGACAAAGCACCTGAGGAAGCTATTGAGATACTGAACAAACTCTCAAAGAACGATTATCAATTTCCTACATCTAGGCAAGGAGGAGTAAGACGCCAAGCCATAGTGAATGAATTAGAAACATCAAATTCAGTGGCAGCACAATTGGCCTCTCTTACCAAGATGGTGCAAAATATGCAGCTACAGTAGAACACCCATGAGGTTAAATCCATTAATTCTTATTGCAATTTGTGTGGAGGAAACCACAATTCTTCTGAGTGTATGAATCAAGAGGTCAGCATGTATGTTGGAAATTACAATAGAAACAATATGATGTCCAACACAAACAACCCCTCATGGAAGAGGCATCCAAACTTTTCATGGAGCAATCCAAACAATGCCTTGAATCCAACTACTCAACCACCAGGATTCCAGTAACAAATGTAACATCTACCGCAGCAGCAAGTTCAGCAACCCCTATCGCAACAGCAGATGCATCAGCAGCAGACTGTAAGTTCTCTGGAAAGTTCTATGAAAGCATTCATGATGAAAACTGAATCATACATGGAAGAGAATAGAACTTCATAAAAAGAACAGATGCATTCATCAATAGGACTGAAAATAGGTTACAAAACCAAGAGGTTACTATCAAGGCATTGGAAACTCAGGTTGGGCAGTTTGTCCAAAATATTAATACTAGACCACAAGGAGGATTACCTAACAATACTAAAGTTGCTAAGGTAATGGGCCATGAACAGTGCAAAGCAATCACAACCAGAAGTGACCTGTAGCTGAAAGAAAAGGTAGAAAGCTCAACAGACAAAGTCCTACCAAAAGAACCAGAAAAAAAGGACTTGTATGTTGAACAGACTAATCATGAGAACACTGCCCCAACAGAGAGCTCGGCAATACCTGAACAAGTTGCCGAGACAGTGACAGGGATAGTGGTTCTAGGTATTAAATTCCAAACTAAAGAAATCCTAAAAGAGATGAGACCACCACCACCTTTCCCACAAAGGTTGAAAAAACAAAAACAGGACCATCAATTTAAGAAATTTCTTGATATCTTAAATCAAGTCCACATTAACTTACCCTTTGTAGAGGCAATTGAACAAATGCTTAATTATGCTAAGTTCTTGAAAGACATTGTGTCTAAGAGAAAGTGGCTAGGTGATTTTGAGACAGTGACTGCTATAGAAGGATGCATGACAATGCTACACAACCGCATGCCACCAAAATTGAAGGATTCTGGATGCTTTACAATACCTTGTGCAATTGGTAACCACTATGAAGGTAATGCCCTATGCGACCTTAGAGCAAGCATCAATCTAATTCCCAAATCTGTCTTTCAAAAGCTTGGAATTGGAAAAGCAAAAGCCATAACTATGATGCTCCAACTCGCAGATCGATCATGCATGCAACCTGAAAGAAAAATCGAGGACATACTGGTAAGAGTAGATAAATTTATTTTTCCTGCTTATTTTCTTATCCTTGATTGTGAAGCAGATGAGAATGCACCGATCATCCTTAGGAGACATTTCCTTGCTACTCGACGAACACTAATTGATGTGGAAAAAGGAGAGTTGACTATGAGGGTCAATGATCAACAAGTTAAACTCAATGTCTTCCACAATATAAAAAGGTATGATGATGTAGAAGAGTGCAAAGTCTTTCACACTACAGATGCAAAGGTATTCTGCTTCAACAATTACTGCCTGGGCAGCATGCTCGGCAGAAAATTAGATATTTGCTATGGCAGAATTTTCGGCCGGAAAATTAAGGCAGATATGAAGGAAACCAACAGCATAACATATTGTCCAGACAAACAGGGTGCAGTGAAGATCAGAATAATAAGGGATGAACTTAAAGCCAATGGCCAACACTTAAAAGATAACTCTGGCCAATAAGAGATAATCAGATTGGGAGATGCATTTACATGCACTCCACTAGCAATATAATCTCTTCTCCTTTATTTTTATTATTATATTAGGAATAGTTTAGTTTATATTTACTTTCTATAATTATTTTTGTCTTTAATTAATTTTCTTATTTTGTTTAAAATTTTTTTAGGACATTAAGCAATAATAAAGGAGAAATAGTTCACAGTAGGAATTCTGCCGAGGCTGTAAACAATGTCAGAGCCGTAGCAGTCCCAACGGGCAGAAACAACGTAACGGCTATCTGTCGAGATTCCCGATGAGGCAATAAATGCAAACGGTAGTAAAAGTTAAACGATCATAAAACGGCTAGTGGTTAAAATGTTCACACTGTCGAGGCCTATATAAGCAATCTATCCCTCATGAACTATTCACTCTTGCATTCTTGTTATCTTTACTTCTTTGCTAATCTTGCTCTCAAAATATTCTCTGCCTACTCACAAGCCTTCTTACAATTTTCAGAAACCCTCAAAGATCCTCATCTTTAAGAACCACTCAATCATGGCCACTTACAAACGCTTTACCCCAATAACTATTGAAGACCGATTCAACAGGCTATTCATTGCTCGATAATTATGGGAGAAACAAGGGTTCCAACATTCAGAAGAAGAAGATTTTGGCATCGAACACTACTTGTTTGACAAGATAAAATATCAAGAATGGGAGATTTTCTGCCTACAACCTCCCCAAGCCAATGCCACCATCGTGCGAGAATTTTATGCGCACGGACCAAGCAAGGACTCTCTCTTTATCCACTGTCGAGACAGGCCTATCAAGCTCAATGTCGATACAATCAATGAGTTTTACGACCTTGTCCCTATATGTGATATCCATACTGAATTCATGGAGGATGTCACCACTCAAGACTACGAGCTGATAAAGGACGACCTCTGGTACGACAATACCCCATGGGAAACCGGTTCCCACAAAGGATCCATAGCAAGGCAAAGTTTGAAACTCGAGGCCAAACTTTGGAACACTTTTGTAAAGAGACGCCTCATCTCAACCTCCTATAACAGCACGGTAGACCGAAGGAGATTGATGCTCATCCAATCAATTATCAACAAAAGGATATTCAACATTGGAGAAATTATTTTGTGAAAAATTCATGAATGCGATAAGAAGGATAAAGGTCCTTTATATTTTCCTTCTTTAATCACTGGTATTTGTAATGTTGCAGGTGTACCCACTGACGAGACAGATGAATTTACACCCCAAATAAAAGGATAGACCAAATAATTCTACCACAAGATCATGCAGATTACACAAACAGAACCAGTCTAGGCCATGCCGTAATAGTTCACTGCTGAAATTGCTACCGGGGCCCAGTACACGATAGACATGCCTGACACTATCCATACCACTGCCGTAGTAGACCCATACCAGGAGATTCTACAAAAGATCGCAGGAATAGATATTAGGTTGCAGAGATACATGGAGTATCAAAGAGACTTAAACAACACACTTGCTCAAATGATGCTCCACAACTTTCCAGACCAAGGGTATAGTTTTCAGAATTCCCCACAAACATGTTCGTGACGGTTGCACCCTACAAAAAGACAACACCAGCTTCCGGAGGACCGAGACCATTCTTCCACACAGGCCCTCAGCAATGAATTCATGCTGCTGGAACATCTAGGGCAGCATATTCTGTCGCGACATCATCTGCCAGCAGAAGACCCTCCAAGAGAAGGGCAGTCTTCAGCACTCCCCCAAGATCCCCCATCATCATGGGCAGTCTTTCAGAAGAGATAGATGCCTATATACACCAAAGCTTAAACATTGCCGAGCCAACAATTCACCATGTCGAAGCAGATCCAAAGAACGATGGAGGGACCGATATAGTGGAGATCGAAGATAAAGGAAAAGAAGAGGTGAACGCTCCCATGCAACGAACAACACCCACAAGAGTCCAACCACCAAGATAAGCAAAGACTCATCCATCGCCATCACCAAGGATGTAGCAATCAGTAGCTAGATCCAAAAAATTAATTGTGGAGGATAGCTCTTCAGAGTCCTTATAATTTTTATGTTGCTTTTATAATTGCTTGTTTCTTTTTTTATATATATTTTGTTACTTGTTATCGTTTGCCCCTAATTGAAGCATTGAGGATAATGCTTGATTTGAGTTTGGGGGTGTAGAGCCACTGTCGAGGCATTCCACTACTGTGGCCTTGCCATGTAAAGGGAGTTTTTAGTGATAATTTTTTTTGTTATGTCCATCATTTTACTTGAAATTATTTCCCATACTCTTGCATTTCCCATCATCAGTATTGTTTTAGGTTATTCTTTTAAGGCAATAGAAATCTTTCTCCTTACCATAGTTTGGTTCTGTTTTAAAAGCTTAATTCTAGGATACTTAAGGAGAAAACTTAGAAGCTTACTATAAGGTTGAACTTAAAATACTTTTGGGACTTGTTTGGCTATAGGAATTCTTTTAATGAACTTAGGTGATAAAGAATTAGATCTTTGAAAAGGTGACTAAAGGTGCCTATAACCGGCTCTAGGAAATACTTTTCTTCATGTTAGAGGTGCCCGAAATTGGCTCTAGTATGTTGAAAAGAATAACAAAAGAAATAAAAAAAATAAGAAGGAGAAAACATAATCCTTGAGGTACCCGAAATTGGCTGAAGAAATTGTTGTTTTAAGAAGAGTACATTAAATCCAAGTCTATTTGTCTTGAACTTAGAGTTTATCTAAGAAGGACCTTAATCAAACTTGTCCATAAAAACGCACACACTCACAAAACCTTATAGTTTGTCTTCTAGGTACACCCTTAGGTAACCAAAAGGTTAAGTCTAAAGAATAGACATAGTTATGGTGGGGAGAATAGATGGAAACATAAGACCAAGAAGGAATAAAGTTTGACAAATTGATGGTTTGCATTTCTTGAGGATAAGCAATAGTTCGAGTTTGAGGGTGTGATAAGTACTCAACTCACAAATACTTTTTACACTTTTCATGGGCATTAATCATCAATTCTACACCTACTTGGATCGATGCATATACTTAATATGATATATTTAGAGATTATGCTCTTAAAGATAATATTTACAGAAAAGGCAAGCTTTACTGCATAGTTTGTATCTGTGCAGGAAGAAGCATTACCGCGACACCAAACAGTGGCTGAGGTAGGATCTGATGCCGAGGCAGTAGAGGACAAGTAGCAATATGGAAAGAAAACTTAGGAGAAAAATAAGGAGAACGTTGCTGGACAAGAAGCCCAAGGATCAGAGCGGATCAACACGAAGAAAGCCCAAAGACAAAGCCATGCGAGAAAGCCTTCTAGAAGAATTAAACTTGGAAATATTTAACCTATGTACATGACTTGTTCCCTACTCCAAGTTGTATTCTACTTAGGAAAGGTTTGTCATAGGCCAAGCCTATATAAGGCATAGTCGTCAAAGGGAAGAAGAGACAATTAGATTCATAGCTTAGAATATAGAATTAGATTTAGTTTTTTCTTTTCTACATTATTTTCTAATTTTGTTTAGGCTTAGGTGAAGGTTGTAAAATATTATTGTTAGGAAGTCAAACTTCGCTTCTTGTTCCTAATGCAATAAAATATCGAAGTTTGCTTATTCTTTTCCATTCCTTGTTCTTGCATTCAAGCTCAAGAGAGAAGTTTGTAAGTAATCCATTTATCTAATATCGAGAGAGTTAGATTCACGAAAGGGATAAGTACGATGTTTTAATTGGAAAACACTAACTCGGCCTAGAGATAGGTTAAAAGTTTCAGCGGCTAAGAGAAGTGTGGGATTGGTTGGTGATTATAATGGATTCACGCTGAGAGGTATCATTAAGGACTGATCATCAACAGTATTTCGACTTAGAGATAAGCGGAATCATTAAAAGATACTTTGTCGAACTTTGGTAAAGTTTGCCCAAGAGCAAGATATTGACGCGACAGACGAGTGACACCACTGTCGAGGCAGTAATCTGCAGTCATGCCGAGGCAGTGTTGTACAATTGCATTGGACAAGAACAAGTTGATCAATTCCAATATACAACACAACTGGATCCTGGACACCTTTTTTATCTTATTTTTCTATCTTTATTTAGTTATTATTATTTAGAATCACCATTCAATTAATTGTGTCTTTACTTTATTTCTTTTACAGAGCAAGAAGACTAAAGGAAGCATATTAAGTATATCAATCCCTATGGAGATGATATCCAATGATACTCATCATTTATTGCTTGGCGACGTATTCACTTGGACTAAAATTGCGTGTATCTAACACGCATCAATGGTTATAAGACTTGAGTAAAAGCATGATAATTCTTATTGCTTTAAATTGAAAATATATCTATGGTTATAAATAAGCTTTAAATGAAAGCACGATAATTCTTGTTGCTTTGAATTGGAAGCATGAAATTGTTGTTGTATACTTGTTGCAAGCTAGTGAATGGTTTAAATGCATAGTTCTAGGAACTATCTCACTAAGTACTCAAAGTACTTACCACTCTTTTGTTTTCTCCTTCCCAAACACTAGGTTCTCAAGCAAAGGATCAAATCAAAACTGATCAGGGCAGGCACAAGCTATAATTTCCAAGTATGGTATCTTATTTCGTAATACTCATTTAATGGTGGCTTAATGAACTTGTAATATGCCATTTTCATGTATTTTGGATTGTATCCATGACTTGCATTTATTGGTTTTATGTACTTGGCATGTAAATAAATGAATTAAGCTTGTTGACATGTAAATTTTATGGCTAAGTTATGGTTGTATTATTTTATCATGATGGATAAGCATCGAATGATCTTAATTTTGTTTAGATAATTAAACTTGGTTGGTATGTATGTTTGAATTTTGTATTCTTGTGTCTTGATATTTATAGCTTGTGCCTACCCTAATCAATTTTGATTTAGATCCTCTGTTTGTTCCATACTTATCCATCATGATAATTGCTTGATAAGAATTAAAATATGTCTTTGTTAGTTCGAAGGATAGATCTTGTTAGCTTTGAATTGCTTGAAATAATGAATGATAGATCTTGCATTTAGATAATAGTTTGTATAGAAAAAATTGAGGTTATCTTGAATGATTGAATTCGGTTAAGTGTAATAGAATTTTGTATGCTTGTGTCTTGATATTTATGTATACTCGTAGATGAATCAATCAATTGGAATAACAAATATAGGTTTTAATTTGACATGTAGCCAAATAGATTCATGTTTTGCTAGGTGACTTAAACGTTTAGACTAACCAAATTGTTTACTTGTACTTAAAGAAATATAAAATGGTTGCCTTGTCTACCAAGAAAGACTAAATAGGTCACTTTGTTAAGATTCTATTGCATGTTTTGATATCTCAAAGTAATCTAACTCTTATGTTTTAAATGATAACTTACATGCTAAAATTGTTATTAAAGTTAAATGTTTAAAGGAATCAAATTGGTAATCAAGATGAAAGAGCTTAAAAGTTTAAAATGGGTCTAAAATTAGGCTAAGTCTCAATTGCAATAACAATGAATTTGACTTGAAATATCAATGTATGTTTGTTTGGTTCTTTCATTGTTTGGAAAGCATGAGTAGCACTATTATCTCCTAAACCGGGATAGGGGTGTTACACTAAATAGGTTTTATAGTAAATCCGTTTGAATTTTAACCGTTTATAAAGCTAAAAATTTTCGGATTGAGATGTATAAATAGGTTTAAAAACCCATAATTAACTATTTTAACTCATTAAAATTGATTTAAGCTTATTTTTAGGTTATTTTGTTGGGTTTAAAATGTGCATATTTAAATGGGAAATATAGTGAATCTATTCGAATTTTAACTGAGTAAAAAGCTTAAAACTTGAGATTAAGCTCTAAATTAGGTTCAAAAGATAATAATTAACTATTTGATCTCAAAAAATTGATTTAATCTCATTTTGCGATAGTTTTGTTATGTTTAAAGCATGTATGTCTAAATG
This sequence comes from Abelmoschus esculentus, assembly GCA_035048815.1. Taxonomy (NCBI): domain Eukaryota; kingdom Viridiplantae; phylum Streptophyta; class Magnoliopsida; order Malvales; family Malvaceae; genus Abelmoschus; species Abelmoschus esculentus. The sequence continues at coordinate 15,026,478 of JAUCBN010000008.1, read as the reverse complement.
GGCTTCATAGTGAACATGTTCGAATTTAACCGACTAAAAAGCTTAAAATTTGAGATTAAGTAGTATAATTAGATTCAAAATCCATAATTAATTATTTGAACTCATAAAAATTGATTTAATATCATTTTTGCAACTATTTTGCTGGGTTTAAAGTGTGCAAGTCTAAATGGGCTTTATAGTAATCCGTTCAAATTTTATCAGAGTAAAAAGCTAAAAATTTGAGACTAAATTGTATAGTTGGGTTTAAAAACCCAGATTAACTATTTGGACTCATATAATTGATATAATCTTATTTTATGGTCGTTTTATTGGATTTAAAGCGTGCATGTCCAAATAAATTTTATAGTGAACCTGCTTGAAATTTTAACCGAGTAAAATGCTTAAAAAATTATTTAAAAAATTTATTCTTATTTTGTGGCCATTTTGTTGGGTTTAAATGTGCATGTCTAAATGAACTTTATAATAAATCCGTTTGAAAATTAACAGAGTAAAAAGATAAAAATTTAAGAGTGAGTTATATAATTAGGTTCAAAAGCACATAATTAACTATTTGAACTCATAAAATTTAATTTAATCTCATTTTTCAATCGTTTTATTGAGTTTAAAGCATGCATATTTAAATGGGATTCATTGTGAACCTGTTCGAATTTTAACTTGGTAAATAGCTAAAAATTTAAAATTAAGCTATATAATTAGTTTCAAAAGTCCATAATTAACTATTTGAATTCATAAAATTTGATTTAATCTCATTTTTTGACCATTTTATTGTTTTTAAAGCGTGCATATCTAAATTAACTTTATTGTGAACTCGTTCGAATTTTAACCGAGTAAAAAGCTAAAAATTTGAGATTAAGCTATATAATAAGATTTAAAAGATCATAATTAACTATTTAAAATCATAAAAGTTTATTTAATTTTATTTAGAGGTCATTTTGTTGGGTTTAAAGCTTACATGTCTAGATGAGTTATATAGTGAATCTGTTCAAATTTTATCTGAGTGAAAAAATTAAAACTTGAGATTAAACTCTGTAATTAGGTTCAAAAGCCCATAATTAACTATTTTTTCTCAAAAAAATGATTTAATCTCTTTTTAAAACCGTTTTGTTGCGCTTAAAACATGTACGTCTAAATGAGCTTCAGAATGAACATATTCAAATTTTAACGGAGTAAAAAACTTAAAATTTGATGTTAAAAATTATAATTAGATTCAAAACATTTTACCTCCGTCACTAAAAATAAAACATAAATAAAAGATAGAGAATTTTTATTCTTCTAAACTCATGTATGTATCGAGGAACATGACATATGATTTATGTGAAAGGAACATAAAATATAACAAATATATTGTAATAACAATCATATAAAAAATTATTAAGTTGTGCTAAGCACCCCTAATTTTGAAAATGATTTAAATATATATCTCACAATGAAATGCTTCAATGCCCATCACTTCCAGGTTGCAATAAAGTAATGATCAACCTAGAGCGTTACCTAAAAAAAAACTAATATGTATTCATTAATTTTGTACCAATATTTACTTGAGCGAAAATCCAGCAAATTGAATAGAGGAGGATTCACATCCACGATAAAAAGGAGTTTTTAGGGTCTAAATTGTTTGCCAATTTATTATTTTTAAAATAATAAATTTATTATTTAAAAATTAAAAGAGTTGTGATTAGAATTTAAAAAATTAAATATAAAATATATTTTTAGGATGTAAGATTTAAAATTTTAAGACATAGAAATTTAGGTTAAGATTTAAAATTTAATTTTTAAATTATTTTTTTGGTACATAGAAAGAAATATAATTAGAGGGAGAGACACCTGTAGGGTATAATTAAAAGTATAATTAAAATGAAATGGCTTTATATAAAATTTTACACATTTAATAAGAAATTATATAATTATAGTATAATATTTTATCGAAATTAAAAAAATTTAATTACTTACCAAAATTATTATATTTTAATTATAATAGAAAGTCTCACCTAAGATAAAATCTATATAATTCTTGCCAAATTGATAAGAATTCATATAATTATATAATTTTTTATTCGGTTTATAAAATTTTTTAGTTTAACTTAAACTATTACTCAATCTTATGTAAATTCTTATCAAAATAATAAAAAATTATATAAAATTATATTTTCGAAGAAATTATATCATATTTCATTCCTACCACGTTACTTATGGGACCAATCTTCACTAATATTTATTTTAAATTAAATTTTAAAAAATTTACCAAGTAGAATTTTACTTAATAAAAAAATTATATAAAAAATAATAAAATAAATATATTTAATTATTTAATTTTATAAATAATATAATAAAAATAATTACCGATATAATTTCTCCTATTTTAACCACAACTTAAAGTATCTTACCTAAACTCTCCCATTCCATTATCTCCCGACAATACCATGAATTTTTTCCCCAATGTGTTTTTTTTATTTCCTACCTAAAAATCACTCCACCACTTCCAATAACATAAGCCTATAAAATAAATCAATAATATATTAAAATTTAAGGTTAATTATTAGAATAGTATTTTTTATTTGATATGAATTTAATCATTAATTTTAAAAAATTTCAATAAAATCACTAATATAACCTGCATTAGATATAAGACAAGGCATTAAAGCTTTAAAACCACATTCTTTATTTTTCTTAATACAAGTTGAGTTTGTTGTTCAAGCCGATCCAAAACACAATTACTTAGTTAAACAAAGTAACATGACAAGACTTAATATCTTATTAAATTAAAGAATTCAGTGAGCATGTATCATAACCTTAATTAAAATTAGAAACATGACTGTTAACTACAATCAACAAAGCAGATAAACACAAGTAAAAAGTATTATGTGAACAGAGGGTACCCGCAATATTTAGATTTAGAATTTAGAATTTAGGTTTGAATAAATTATTTTTAGAGAAAATAAAAGTATTATTTCAATAGTTAATCATAAAATATATTAAAGTATTTCATCAAATATAAAGGTAAACAATACCATTAATCAATAATTTATTTATAATTTAAAATATTTTAAAATTGATAAATAAATTTTAAATAATAAATTAAGTTTTTTTTATAAAAAATAATCCAAAAATAATAGAACAATGAGAATGTATGATTTAGATTTAAAAATTCAATAATTGGCCTAATAATTAAAAATATTTATATTATTTTATTTTATTTTTGAATCCTAATTAATAGAAAGTATAATATTTTTATTTAATAAAAAGTTGTATGATTCAGATTTACAATCCGCGTACATGTTCCCCACACATGATGTGCATAAAGCGTTAAGAGAGATATTGGAGGCTCCATTTATAAATGTCAGTCTATGAGGTTAGTGGTGTAATGCCTTTATTTAGTGCCGGATTTGTGTTCAAAGCACCACGTTTACAATCATTTATTTAATTTTAGATCAAGATTTTTACACTACACACAAATTTAATACCCTCTGTTACATTTTATTTCTTTAGTATTAATTTTTTTTTAGTTAATTGTTTTTTACTCTAACTCATTATAACTTTAAATCTATTATTTATAAAAATATAAAAAATATATATTTTAAAAACTTTAGTTGAGAAATATATATTTTATAAAATTTAATAAATGTAAAATAATTATGGTTAAAGTTTTAAAATTTTGATTTTAAAAAGTCAACAACGGGTATCTTAAATGGGACAGAAGGAGTATAATTTATATAACAGTTAAACAAACACCAATTTAATTGCGTCTCCTTTTGTGTTCTGTTAAATTTTTTAAAAAATTTAAATTAATCTTAATTCAAATTTTTATATCTTAAACACTAAACTTTACCCCCTAAAATATATACTCTATTCCTAATTCCCTAAATTCTAACTATAACCCATAATTTTGTACCTTAATCGCACTAATTTAAAGGAGAGCATCAATAGAGACATGATTAGGGATAGACGATTTGCATACTTTTTAATGGTGTAGAGATTGTTAGAAGGTAGAATATTTTTATACATATTTTTAATCCTTTGAAAATATATGTATACTTTATAGGTAAAACGATTTGAACATTTTGATAAAACTTAAATTTCAACTTTAAAAAAGATATTATTAGCATGAAAAAGTCATAAATCTCGAATATGAACCAAATTAACATCTACTACACCCTAAAAAGACCCACTTGCTCAACCTTACCTACAAAGAAACCATTCCTTTCCTTCCATTCATGGATAAAAGAAATGAAATCCTTACGTTTACAACTTGCTTGCATTCTGCAACTAAAAGTCTCTGAATTACTCCATATCTTATGAAGCAAAATGCCAAATTTGTTGAAGCAGCAGAGTCCAACTTACCAAACTATTGGGGGATTGAATTGTAATTTTGATGTAGCTTTAACTTCTAACACAAACTGTCCCCTTTCTCAAGATTCCTCATTGTTTCAATCCTCAGTTTCTATTTAAACACCTTGCACTCAGTCTTACACGCCAAAAAGAAAAGAAAAAACATTTGTTTTCTGGTTTAATGGAGATGTGGACAACTCTAGGGAGAAAAATGGTAACCAGAAAACTATTGTTTGCATAAAGTCTATTCAATTTGTTGTTCTTTGGCCTGACGTTCGCACTGGTTTTATTTGCAGGTTCTTGGTAACATATTATTACTTGGAATACTTCTGGCTTCGATTAATATAACCGGTGCAGCAAGCAGAAAGGTGAGAGTTTTAGACTCATTCGATGACGCGGTTGCAGGTTGCAGCAGACGATTCAGTGCCTCATTGACAGACTTTGGAGGAGTTGGTGATGGGGTAACATCAAATACACAAGCTTTTCAGGCTGCCATTGATAGCCTGAGCGAGTTTGCACCATACGGTGGATCGTTACTCTTCGTTCCTCCAGGAAAATGGCTTAGTGGTAGCTTTAATCTCACCAGCCATTTCACTCTGTATCTCCATAAGGATGCTACTATTCTTGCTTCACAGGTTAGAATTCGGAACTCCCAATTACCGAAACCAAAAAAGGAACATTGCTATATATGACTATAGAAAACTGCAGCCCCCTACCTATGGATAGGGAATTATGCTTGTTGTTCAATGTTCATGTTGTTTTTTACTGCCAATTATGCTTAATGATTCTTGTGTCTGAAAACTATGTTAGGATGAAAGTGAATGGGCTGTTATCGACCCTCTACCGTCCTATGGTCGAGGAAGGGATACAAATGGTGGAAGGTACATCAGTCTTATATTTGGAACCAACCTTACTGATGTTGTGATAACAGGTATCCGGAACCCTAACTATCATCGTTTATCGAAACGGTCTTTGATTGAAGAAGTACTAAATTATGGATTCCCACAATTTTTCAGGGGACAATGGCACCGTCGATGGTCAGGGTGTAACCTGGTGGGACAAATTCCACAAGGGAGAGCTTAAATACACAAGGCCATACCTTATTGAGATAATGTACTCCCAAGAAGTTCAAATCTCAAATATCACTTTGATGAACTCCCCATCTTGGAACGTTCATCCTGTTTACAGCAGGTTTTCGCTCCTCTCGATTCGAAAGCTTAATGTTTCATTCAGCATGTTGTATCATGTTACTAATTCGCTGATGAAAAAAATACAGCAATATTATTGTTCAAGGGTTAACGATTCTCGCACCAGTAACTTCTCCGAATACGGATGGGATCAATCCAGGTTTGAATGAGGACAAATTCACTTCTGCATTATATTTAGGACATAATCGGTGTTAACAGGCTTTGTTTTTTGCTTCCTGTTTTTGTTTCAGACTCTTGCACGAATACCCGGATCGAGGACTGCTACATTGTATCCGGAGATGATTGTGTAGCTGTTAAGAGTGGCTGGGATGAGTATGGCATCAAGTTTGGTATGCCAACAAAGCAACTACTGATCAGACGGCTCACCTGCATTTCTCCTTTCAGTGCCGTGATTGCAATCGGTAGCGAGATGTCCGGTGGGATCGAGGACGTTAGGGCAGAAGACATCACAGGTATCAATTCGGAGTCCGCCGTACGTATCAAGACCGCTGTAGGAAGAGGGAATTATGTCAAAGACATATATGTGAGGAGGATGACTATGAAAACTATGAAAATGGTGTTTTGGATGGCAGGGAATTATGGCTCTCACCCTGATAATGATTATGATCCTAATGCAATTCCGGTCATCCAGAATATCAACTTCCGAGACGTCGTGGCGGAGAACGTGACAATGGCTGCTAGATTGGAAGGGATTCCAGGGCATCCATTTTCTGCTATCTGCATATCCAATGTTACCATTGAACTAGCAAAAAAGCCAAAGAAGATTCAATGGAATTGCACTGAAATTGCTGGGGTTTCTAGTGATGTTACTCCCAAGCCATGCAATCTGCTTGAGGATCAAGGACCAAAGAATACATGTAATTTCCCGGAGGACTTTCAAAATGTCTAAATGTCCTCCTTACAGAATTTGATAAAATGAAGTGGAGATAAAATTTCTTCTTCATGAAATACTGTTAGTAACAGCATAAAAAATGTCAATTTTATAACATCTTTGAATAATATTAATCTAAGGTTGCGTTTTTAGTTGTTGCGATTAGGAATGAGAACGGGTCGGATTTAGATCGGATCTAATTGGATTCAGATTTCATTTTATATCTTAGATCTAGATTTGTTCCAGATTCGTGTGTTTAGAAAATTAAGATCCACATCTAATCAATCTTATGAATCCGAGTCCAAAACGTATTTATTAAAAAACAATCATTTAACATCTTTTTTAATGTAATAAAATTATCATTAATTAATTTCACATCACATCTCTACTAGAGGAAAGATTAATTTCAATTAACTAGTATTAGAATAAAAAAGATAAAGTAAAATTTTAAAAAAATTTAACAATTACAAAATATCTTTTGAGTAACACAAATATTAAGAAATATAGATTATTAAATATTATATTGTCGCAAATCGAATATCGTACTTCTATCTCTCAAAGTGGTAATTTGCATCACTACTTAAGTCATAAATATCTTAAAACAAATAAAAAATTAATTTATAAAAATAATATTTGTGAAATTTAAATATTAAGATTAAGATTATGTAATATAATAATTTTTTTATATAATATGTCAATGATATTTACCATTTTTTTATCGTCATTACAATCTTCAGGAACATGTATTCCTTTAAAAAGTCTCTTGTCATAAATAAATAAAAATTATATTACAAAATAATGTAAAATACAAAAATATTATTATATATTTATATATATTTTAAAAGCAAAGTAGGTCTTTTAATAAATAGATAAACGTATTCGGGTCTAAGTTCAGATCTTAGTATCAGATTCGGATTTAGATCCGTAATTTAATCAGAAAATCCAGATCCGGATCAGATTTGTCAGATCTAAAATTTTAGGATCTATACCTTATAAAACGGATCTGAATTTATAGATTCGGGTCAGATCTAGTATCCATTGTCATCCCTAGTTTCGATGATAAATATTTTTTTATCGGTAACAATAACACCAAATAATTTACGTTGGATTTTAAATATTTGTTTAATAACTAGTTTTCTCGTCCAAAACGATTGTTTTAAAACAATAAGATTTTCTAGCTTTTGTAAAAGGATGTTTACCCTCAAACTTAGGTTATGAATTTCAACAACACAACCTAAGTGTTGTTATCTATTATTGTTATGGGAGCATCGATGAATTAAAAAATTAGTACTAAAGTTTGACAAATATTTACGAGATGAATATGTGTTTAAGAAGCAAATCAAATTTATATGTATTTTTTGAGAATAAACATGTGATTGAATTATTTTAAGATTAATGCACGATAAAAACTGAAAAATATATGATCGTAGTTAAATAAATCGATAGAGATGAATGATATTTGTTTAATCTAAATGAAGACATCAATGTTGTCACAAAATTACAAATATAGATAAAAAATTAAGAAAAATGATAATTTCTAAAATCATATAGTACGATTACGTTAAAGGTAAAATAAATATAAAATAAATTTTATAATCTAAAAATATAAAAAACAAAAATTCATAAATAATATCATATGAAGATAACACCACACATACTTATATACTTATAATTAAATTATATGAGCAAAATAAATAATACTTTCATCTTATCAAGATTATCTATTTTTTTTTTACTTTTTAAAAGTTCAAATTGATAAAGTTTAACTATAATTATATTAAATATTTTTAATAATAAATTTTTATAAAATATTTATTTAAAATTTTTGATTAACTATTTTAAAATATAATTTTTTATATTTTTATTAATAATAAATCTTATATTATTATGAGTCAAAGTTAAAAAATTAATAAAAAACCAATAAGATATATTTTTTAGAACAAATGAGAAATAAAATATCAGAGGAATTATAAAAATATTGTCTTGAGAGTTTAATTTCAAAAATATTGTTTGTTCATCATTATTTCTCATAATATTGTGAATCATTGTAAAGTTCAGAGGTCACTTTCTTACAACCCGTTTTTGAACAGTGATTTGAATAAAAAATTATTTTCGACAAAGGCTGGTTGAACACTACCCGACTTAGTGAAGCTCGGCACTGTTTAAAGACATATGCCTTGCAACCCAACTTTGGTAGAGGATTTTACATAATTTTCACGTGCGTATGGAGGGAGGGGAACTGTTCAAAGACGGGGTACCTTCCCTCTGTCTTCAAACAGAGATCTGATAGGCTGCAGGTTGCTGCAGGTGAGGGAGAAGGGGGAAATGTGAAGGTGGGGCAGAAGGGACAGACGTGGGTGATGGGAAAATAAGGGGCAATAGGTGTTAAATAAAGGTGTCAGGAATAATAATTTTAATTGTATAAAATATAGATGAAATTAGTGGTAGATATTTGATGAAGATTGTGTTCAATAGAGGTGTTTGGTATTGAAGTTTAAACTGAAAATACAAACGAGAAAGAAGGAGAAGAGAAAGGAAAGACTAGAAGAAGGAGAAAATTAGAGTTAAATTTGTAAGTGAAATATTTTTTTATTTTAGAAAAATATTTTAATAATATTTTGGTAATTATAATGTTTTGTTTTAATCTTGTTATTTTTTTTACAGATATAATTTAAATTATTAGAGTTAAAATTTTAAATTATTAGTTAATTCAGTGATTTAGTTGATTTAGTAGTTGATTTTAGTCATGTTTTTAAATTTTAGCAAAAAACAATAATTTATGGAAGACTTAGCTTAGTAATTAGTTATGTAAATAGTTTATTAAGAATTATTTTTGAATTAATATGACTTGGTTTAACAAAATAATTAAAAATTAATTTATCAAATAAGTTAGTATTATTTTTATAAATTAGAATAATTTTAAAAAATTAGTTCAACAAAAAAGGTACATTTTTATAAATTAGTTTTTAGTTTAGGAAAATAATTTGTAAATCTGTGTGAAATATTTGTACAAATTTTGTTAGTATGTTTTCTTGTCTTGTAGGATGGATAAGTAAGTTCCATTTTTTTTACAGGATCGACATATTAGCAGTTTACCGATTCCTGAGATGGTACTAATTTATTTTTATTTTATTTAATAAAAATTTAATTATGTTAAAATTAATATTTGTTATATTTAACGTGTTACAGGATTATGAGGATATATTTAGGCATCATTTGATTATGACCCATAGCCATCTAGACGATCGAATCATTGATTGATTAAAAGGTTTTGGATTTTATCATACGATATTTATTCGTGGTGTAAGTTGGTACCCGAATTGATAGCCACTCTGATTGAGCATTGGAGGCTTAAAACCTATACGTTTCATATGTCGTATGGGGAATGTACGATCAAACTTCAAGATATGATCATGTTGATTGGGCTCCCAGTAAACGGGACACCATTGATCGGTAGTCCATTGACTGGTGACCCGGACATCGAAATGTGAAAGCTACACCTGAAACCATCTGCGAATTTTACCTTGGACAGGTTCATGATAAATCAAATTTGAAAGGAGGTCGAGCAGAGACGTCCCTAGGCCTGGGCAATAAGGGCGACCGCCCATATTCCTAGGGCGGCAGAGAGGGCCTCTGATTAGTTAAATTAAAATAATAATAATTATTAAAATAATTTAAAATTAATTTTATTATTAAACTATATTAAAAATTAAGTAAGATATATGTTAATAATTTTTTTCTAAAAAAATAAGAATGACTAAAATATAACAATAATTTATGATTAAAATTAAGGTGAGCCCCTTCACTATAATTATGTTTTTGAAATTTATTATATTGTTATTATATTATTAAATAAACTATGAAAATTATTGTTAAGAGATTGATAACTCTTATAATTAATTATAAAGTTGTCGGTATCTAATTAGTTTTGGTATTAATATATTATAGAGTCATAATTAAGATTATAATAGTATTTTCATTATTCTTGTTATTTCAAATCTTAATTTCTTATCACATGACCTCTTTTTTATGTTATTTTATTACAATTTATTTTAAATATTTTATTTATAATTTTTAATTTGATATTTTAAGAAGATAATAATTCATTTATTCAAAAAATATTATAGTTTATGAGATTTACTGTTAATATGTTATAACTAAGTCTAAAACAAAGCTTCAACGACAAAAACTCGGGTATTATTACTCTATATTTTTTTACAACTTTTATTATATGTATTTACGCAAAAATGCTTGTAGAAGTTGTTTTGTGTAGGTTTAATGTTTAATAAGTTTTTTTGATATTTTTTCTTCAATAATTATTGAGTGTAATAAAAAATAATTTATAAATAATTTAATCTATTTTTATACTCTTTGAATCTATTTTCCTAATATTTATTATTAGGTGCCCTAATTTTAGATTTTCTCATGGGCCACCAAAATCTCAGAAATGACTATGAGGTCGAGTAAAATTGAGTTGGCTACAAAATAATTTTCAACTTGGTGAATATAGCTCGGTTAGTGCAATTTATAATGCCAGTCGAGCTTATATTCTTCAACTAATTGGAGCCATATTAATGCCAAATAAATCTGCAATGTTGTTCATACAAGATATCTACGGTTTTGGAGGTATTCGTGGAAAGCTGCCACCTATAGTTGGTTTTGGCTGTGTTAGCGTTCTTGTATCGTAACCTGTACAAAGGCGTTGCTACAGTAGATAGCCATAAGGTTCGTGGTATCGGTGGATATTTGTTGCTATTGCAAGAGTGGTCTTGGCAACGATTACCTTTTTAGACACCGGTTACACGGACATCGCTTTAGATCCCTCTTGTGTCTCAGTAGTTTTATTCATTCTTCTTTTAATTTAAATTTTCATTTTAATTTAGTTATTTAAGAGAATCTTTATTTTGTTCAGATAATGCGGCAAAAAAGCTCACACGGGTTTGGTGCATAAGAATTTAAAAGTTTTTCGATCTCAGATCAATCTGTATGATCAAGAGTAGCTATTATTTTTATTTAATTTTTAAATTTTAAAATAAATGATTATTTATGTTATAAGTCGATATTTTACTGAAATAACAATTTTTTGTAGTTTATTTGGATGCCATAAAACATCGATGATCTTAATTTGATACATGAAGAATTGTTTATGGATTCTTTATTATGATATTTTGTTACACCATTAATACACTTTGCCTTTATTGAGTTCTTTTTCGTCGATAGGGTGATAAGGCAATTTGGCTTCCACCAACCAATTCTAAGTAGTCCATTCAAGCATGACTTTCCGCATGAGTTGGATGGACGCGATAGAGTTGATTACAATGGGAAATTGTTCATGCAGAATACATTTGTATGTGGAATAACAAAGTTAAAATTTACCGTTACGTGATGCACTCCAAGAGGATGATTTTGATATTTAGAGGTCCGAATATTTGATCTACTTTCTTAATAATGGAATGTCTTACTTAACTTTTGTTAATGAGCGAGACCAATGTAGAACATATAAGAAGAAATATGGTGGTAAGGGTGAGTCTTCTAACACTGCAGCAACAGGCACATCTCAAAAAACCGTATGGAGTAGTAATCCCGAAGGTTGGCCAACCACATGGGAACATCCAGCGATAGAGCCAATTGTATGGGAAAAAGAATCGGATCCAACCCTTGTGCAACTAGAAATATTCCCGACCTCCTCATATACTCATGTGTTTGACGATATGATTTTTTACTTGCCTGAGTTCATTCCTCCACCGTCACCTCGCTATTCGAGCTTCAAACAATCTATGTCTTTTCAGGAATTCCAAAATTTCCTAAATTTACTAGAGATAGGCAATGAGCAGGCTGATGATGTAGACAGATTCACAACACCACCTCCAATAGCATCAACGATTGAGGAGGCTGAAGAATATGCTGAAGAGGATCCAGATATCTATGAAAGGCAACAACGTAACTGGAAGAAAAAGCACACCTATTTTTCTATCACATCCGCTCATTGTCAAAAATTACGTAGGAGAATGCAAAAAAAGAAATGATTTTATCATTATATATTTTTTCATTATGTATTTTTTGTAATATATTTCTTTTATTTATGATTTTTGTTGATGATGAAAATTGATTACTAATAAAAACAATACACGTAAAGATCGAACATAATCGTACATATTAAGTCAATACATATTCAGTCAAACATCAAACACCAACCATAATCGTACAAACATAATAACTAAGTCCAAGGAATATATCTGGGTTCATTTGGACAATTAGATTTCGTATGTCGTTCACCCGTATATATTGTACATTGCTTCCGTTGTCCCTTCTCTTTGTGATAGAGATCCATACTAGTATAAATACGAGTCGTATTTGGTCGACTATTTGGAGTTCTTCGGAGTGTAGGATCCGGTAACCATTTTTCATGATCCACAATGGGTAAATATTGTGCATTTGCGATCGTTGGAAACTCAACTCTATAAATATTGACCATCTATTGTAGATTGAAAAATTGATCCACATCGTTGTACGGGTCAATCACAACATACATGCATGCTGCAACTACATGCGCACAAGGATATCGTCATGCTTGAAATTTGCCACAGTCACACCATGTACATCTAAAATCGACTCGGAATACATTTGGGTGAGGTACTTCATTGTTACATCTAGAACCAACAACATCAAAAGTCTGATTACTTCGATCAAATGCGTGAACGATCAAACCTCGTTGCCTCCTTAATATTATTCTGCATTTTGGTTACAATATCTGTGGCATAACGCTACCCCCTATTTAATAAGGCCTCAATATTCTTCCCTTTGACAATCCATACCTTAGCTAAACGATAGTACGTCTCTTTCAAAAAACTTGTTACTGACAGGTGAAGTGATCCTTTAAGAACTCCGTTTATACACTCTACAAGGTTAGTTTTCATTTGCACGTACCGTCCGTCACCTTCATCATAAGATTGTGCCCATTTTTTTCTTTCAATATTGTTGGCCCAACTTCAAGCATGGTCACCGTATTTGTTTAAATTTTTCATCTTTCGCTCAAATTCTGGTCGAACAAGTTGATATTCTAAGAAAAAAATATATGTTGTTAGCATTTGAAAAATGGTATATATGAAATTTTAAAAAATATATTTTATGAAATATTACTTACCCGTGCTTATATCTCACTGTGAATATATGAATTTTTAAGCCTTTTACAGTCGTTCTTACTGATATAACGAACACAATATGCCGAGTATGCATGCGGAAGTGTATAACGACTTCCAACTCGATTAATTGTTGCAATGATATTGGTACCTCGATCAGATATGATGCATACACCATCTTGTTGGATAACATGTTCGCGTAAATAGGTCAGAAAAAATTCCAAGCTTCCCCCGACTCTCCTTCTACAATTGCGAATGCAATCGGAATAATATTGCTCTCACCATCTTGCGTAACTGCAATCAACTGTACGTGAGAGTACCTCTCATACAGCCACGTACCGTTGACTTGCATCATTCGTTTACTATATGGAAAACCTTCAATGCATGGCTTGAATACCCAAAATAGTCTATGAAAAATTCGGAACCTTCAATTAGTTGCCCTTGTCGGTTGTAGGCATCCTTGGTTTGATACCTTACAATGGTACCTGGGATAAAACGAGTCATTGCTACCAAGAAAATTGGTAGCTTATTGTATGATTTATCGTAATTACCGTACATAAAATGCAATGCCTTCTCTCTAGCAAGCCACCCCTTATTGTATTCTATTTGATATTAAAATTTTTGCGCTATGGATGTCTGTATTGTAGAAATGGGAACCCTTGTATTCACTTCAACCAACTTCATCAAGTGGTGACTTATTACATTTGAGGCCAATTTGTTGTGGTATTGATCAATGGGTGTTCGTATATACATGTGGTCACTGTTGTACTTAGTCACCTTCTAACAATTAATCTTCTTAACATACGATACTTGAATCTTCCAATTATACTCTTGTCTAAATTTCACGCCCTTTGCAAAGAAAGCCCGTGGGATGGATTCCGCAACCACATAATCTACATGTTGCATAATGCTATACTCTTTAATTACCAATATTGCTTCATTTTTTTTCTCGTAAAATCAAAGTCCAACAAATAGTTCACCCTGTTGACTAGAATTTAAATGAGGCATATATGGGAACTCTGGTGCTCTCATCGCTTCAAAATCCACTGAGCTCATATGACTTGGTAGTTCATAGAACGTAGTGTCATCCCCTGTTTGAACTAATTCTCCAACACTGAAAATTAGGGACTTCTCCAACGTTATTAGGAAACAAATCAGGATCATCTATATCTTCATCTTTGCTTGAATCTTCAAGTGATTCCCCCATGGACCTCGTAGATTCTCCCAGTTGACATCAGTGAAACGAAACTGCCCCCAATTAGATTAAATTCGTTACCAATACACATTTCACTACTTTCTCCAACAACGTTTCTAGATAGGATAGAAATATCACAAATCTCCGCAAACAAATCAACATTTTGGATAGGATAGAAATATCTTCGAGAGCTATTGCATAATATTTGACTGAATCATTACAAAGGCACCGATATCGCAAATCATGAATCTGACCTCCAATTTTCTCCGATATCTTATCCTTTAATATTCGAAGCGTGATATCTTTTTCAAATCTCATCTTCGTAAGGCTATCACAATCGAATTCAATACCGGCATCGGTTTTCACTATTTTTCCATTGTAAGGAACATTCGCAATGAAGCTATTGTTGCTCATTTTGACTACTTTTTGTGAGAAATAAGGTAAATAATAATACACAATATAAAAAAATAAAACGAAACTAAATTTAAAAAACAATACTATCATTTTTAGATAAAAAAATAATTCATAAATATATTTTAAAAATATATTCGAAATAACTTTCTAAAACTATACAATTTTCTTAAAAATAAAAAGTTTTATCTTTCGATCTAAAAAATAAAAATACAAGAAGAACATTATTCTAAATTATAAATCCCAAATTTCTTACACAAACAAACATTTTACGAAACAATAATAAACTTAGCATCAATATTAAAAGGAAAAATTAAATTTCTTAAAATACTTACAAAATTTTGCTCAAAATCCTCTTCCTCCTCCTCTTTCTACTTCTTTACTGAAACTGATAGGAAATAAAATTTTCAACATCCTCAACATATATATTTAAAATAAACAATAATGATTTTTACTTAATTACCCCTACACGAATTTTAAAAATCACTAATAAATTTCAAATCAAAAAAATTACTAAACCTATAAAATTTTAAATTAATATACTACTTAAAAAATATCTACCTATACTCTAAAACACCATAAAAAACTGATAACACTACACCCCTACTACCCTCCCTGCATAGCCTGTTGCCTGTCTCCTTCACGCGTGCACAGTTCACGCATGCATGCCAGTCTACCACCCTTCACGTCATTGTTTAAAGACAAAGGGAGGGCACCCCGTCTTTTAACAATGTCCCTCCCTCCAGCATGTGAAGTATGGGTCCATGCACAATGAAGTCGGGTGGTGTTCACCTCGACTTGGAACAGTACCAAGATCACACTTACACTGTTCAAAGACGGGTTGTGTTCATCCCATCTTCATCGAAATAATATATTTTATTTGATTCACTGTTTAAAGATAGGTTGAAATTCACCTGTCTTCTGAACTCGACAGTAATTCACAATATTTTAGAAATTAATGGAGTGAGAATAATATTTTTGGAATTAAAGTTTCCCAAAACAATATTTCTTTAGTTCTTCCATAAAATATCATTAAAATATATACAAAATAATAAAATAAATTATTATAGAATGTCTAAGCCATACTCTATATATCCTAGGTACATAAAGATATTGGATACATGATACGTCACCAAATTCAGGTACCTGTACTTCATAGTCATAAAGTCCCAATCCTTAGTAGGTAAACTTATCTCCTATATGCCCATGGAAATTTATTTCCTTATGTGCTATTTTCAATTGAATCGGGCTAATATCATGATTTGGACAGGATTTTTTTTCTTCTTTTTTTAAAAAAAAACTGGATAGGTTGATAAGATGCTACTACTCGTTTGAAATAAAAAAATTGTCTTTATTATATTTTTTTATGTCTTATATTAAAATTTTTTAAAAAATATACCCTATTCTTGATTTTTTAAGTAATAAATCCTTCATTCTAAACCCTAAAGATACACTTACCTTTAATTTTTTAAACTCTAATTATAAATACTAAATTTAATAATTAAAATAAAAACATTAATAAAGACAATTAGAAAATAGACAATTTTCACCCGTGAATCTAAGATTCTAGTGACCAAACTTTGGATGGATCCAATGTTTCTGATAGGATGAAAAAACCCGAATATGATGGTTATGACCCGATCGACATAATAAGCTCAGATTATTTTTTAAAATTTTTTATCTTTAGGTTGTGTTTCAGTGAATATTTTCCACTTGGTCTGATTTGTGTATATATTATGCCTTTTATTTTATTTTTTTCAATTAGATATAATCAAATTTTAAGATTAAAATATGTTTTTATTGTATCAGATTGGGTTGAATAAAATATAAATATATTAAATTTGATTCAGACTAAGTTGAATCGAAATATTAAAATAAACTTTATAATCTAAAACACGATACATAAATAAAAAAAACAAAAGAAAGAATTATAAAAAAGAGAAACAACTTAACAAAACTTGCAACCGAGCCGAGATCAAAAGATTAATTTATTTATAAATTAAATTTTAATTTTATATATATTATTTTCTAATTTTAAATACCGACTCTATTCGTATTATAAAAGACCAAAAGAAAGAGTTAGAGAGCAAAGCAGAGGAAGGCTTGTATCCTCCTTTGAAAAATATCATACACATTATTTGGTAGAGAAGGCTTACTAACATGCATTTGCACGCATATATAAATATGTAATTTGAGAAATAATGATAGATTACTATGCATGCCTCCGTAAAGTCTTTCTTTGATCTGTCATTTTTTTATTTAGTTTTTATGAGTTATACAGTTTTAAAGCTTTTGTTTAAATATTAATTTAGACGAGTCAAGATTTAAGGTCACATGATTTTTAAAATATTAATATTATCTCCTTTTAATGATAAAATATTTTTAAAATATTTTATTTTAATATGTGATTTTTTTAAAAATTTTAAAATAAAAAACTAAAAATTATAAATTAAGTATCTAGTATTCAGTTTTCCGAATACCCAGATGTAACAAGTCAAAATAAAGAGTGATAAAATAGATACCCAAATGAATCGGGTGCCCTGCATTTCAAGTACTCAAAAATCGAGTAACTGACAATGCAATTCCCTACTATTAACTCCAAAGAATTTTATAACCGAAAATTCTCATCTTATATACTTCCCCATGAATAAAAAAAATATCAATTTCATTAGTTTTTACATGAGTCTTTTATAAAGCGAAAAATAACCTACATGACCTACAAGGTCCAATAATACTTGAGATTTTCATCGGATTATACAAGCGAAACACACAATGTCACAATATAAACCGAGAGTGACTCTCGCGTCCACGTAACATTAGGATCATATGTTCTGAGTGAGTTCTATATTCATATAGTATCGTAATCTTATACTCGAGTAAGACCCGCATTCGTATAGCATCATGATCCTATACTCGTGAGGATGAGATCCATGTTCACATAACATCAAGATCCTAAAATCATACTCGAGATTTCTCATCAAATATCTTTGAATGAGTCTTAAATTCATATAATATTGAGATTCTACATTCAAAATTCTTTAATCATGGCTTTACATTTCTTATCTTTAATTTGAGTATCGAATCCCACTAAATAATAACTCTGGTAAATGAATATCCAATCAACACACAAGGATCATCCATCTTCCGCACGACACACAACACCAACACAGATGTTATACTATGCTTAACTCTACCACATTTATTAGGATATTTGTTTTGATATAATATTTAAAAATAATTTTAAGATTAATTTAAAAAATTCAAAAATAATTAAAAGTTCAAACAAACTTAAAAATTTTGTTTCAAATATTTTTCAACTTAGCAGAACTTTTACAAAATCAATATAATCATTTTTTAACTTCAAAAATAATATTTTTAAAGTTTAAAGCAAAAGGGATCGATTCTCTACGCAAAAGGTATAACCCCTAAAATTCACCTAATTTCTTGGATTAGAAGTTAGGGTTTTATTTTACTAAAACTTGATTTACAAGTTAGGGTTTTTATAAATTAAAATATAATTTAAATAAATTATTAAATAATTAATAATTTAAAATACTGAAATAAAATTCAACGTTTAAAATTCTAAATTCTATCCACAAATAATAAACAGTCCAAAAACCAAAAGTTATTCAAAGTCTAATACAAAATTATTAACTGAAATAATTACAAGTCTAAAATTATAAAACGTACGGTATAACAGAAATTCAAGTTTGAAAGTCCTTCAAGTACCGAGATTTATGACCGGGTATCTGAAACAGAAACTGAAAGGATGTAAGCTAGGGAGCCTAGTGTGTCTCTAGAGCAGATAAACAATATTACAGAACAATATAAGACAGAGGATGTGAAGTATGCATAATATGTACCCAACTCCAAACACCAACAGAAGAGTAAGTTCCCCTAAACCACTCTAACACCATCACACCAACAGAAGTGGATACTCGACCCGTAGGTGAAGCCACTGAAAAGAAGTGATAAATTACTAACTTCCCCGTACTCATATAATCTACCAGATGTAATGTTATATGCATATACAGAATCAGAAGGCATACCTTAATGTCCAACAAGAGGCAAGCATAATAAATATCAGGATCAGAAATGTAATGTCAGGATGATGCATGATCATACGGATTTAACAGAAACTGAACATACTGAAAAGAACATAAATTATAGAAGAGAACACACCTGAAGCAGAAGACTCAACGTCGAGAGTGACGTCTACTAAACTCGGCTCTACCACTAGATCGAGTGGGTATAGAGTCTACGAATAACAATAATGTCAGATACACTACTATACCACTAACAGATAGGTACACGAAACAAAAAGAAAACAAAACTCACGTGAGGGTCCCGAAGACTGGTAAATAGGAGGTCATCCAGGAGGAGGAGGAGGCAATTGCTCGGGGTCAGAGTCCACGTCACCTGAACCAAACAGAAACAATTTCAGAATCCGTTACA
Organism: Abelmoschus esculentus; assembly: GCA_035048815.1. NCBI lineage: Eukaryota > Viridiplantae > Streptophyta > Magnoliopsida > Malvales > Malvaceae > Abelmoschus > Abelmoschus esculentus. Next base: position 15,006,873 of record JAUCBN010000008.1, on the reverse strand, counting down.
TATAACTTACATATAACTAATAGAACTTAAAAGCCTTAAAAACGACACTCCGAATTTGAATTTTAAAAAACGGACAACGCCATCGGACTTAGGACGTCGAAAAACATAAAGTAGGCTCGGATCGAAAAAAGTTAACGCTAACATCAACAGATGATGTCATCAGTCAACGCTGACGTCAGCAGTGACATTAGCCGGGTTGGAGATCGGGTCTTGGGTCGGGTCGGTCGGTCGGTCTGGTCGGGCAGAAGGGCGGTTCGGTCTGGTCTGGATTTTCTAGAAAAATATGGAAATTCCTAGATTTTCTGTGAAAATCTGGAAATTCTAGAATTTCTCAAGAAAATCCAGAAAAAATCTCCCCCAGGCTCGGTTAAACCTCCAAATCTGATTCTTTTCTCTCCAAACTGATACGAACACTACACACTTCAGTCTTAAACCAACAAAAACACTTTTAAACAACCGAACCATCTTCAATCATTCCCCACACAACAATCCGAACCAAAACCGACAAGCTAAGCACTCAACAAACAACAGAACCGAAACTGAAAGGAGTAAACAGAGATTGAATCTTACCAAGAGCTTACCCAAAAAACTGAATGAAGATCACAAAACACCAGTCGAAGGAGAGAAAGAAGAAACAATAGAATGGCTCACTTGAACTTTTCAGATGGAACCCATGAATCTCGAACATCAAACGGATTATAAGGGTTTTTGAATAACAGCCGAATTTATCGTAACTTAAATTCAAGACAGATTTATGCCAGAACAAAACGAAACGGAATAGAGGAAGAAACTAATACAAGGTATTTTGGTAAAAATACTCAACAGATGCTTGAAGTTTTAGAAACTTCACACTCAGACCCTTAACTTTCAAGAATTACAAAAATGGCCACTAATTTCAGAAACTTAAATCCCCAAATTCTAGGGTTTACGATTTAGGAATTTAGGTTTTTTGAAAGGGGAAAAACAGGGTGTTACAAAAGGATCAATCTATTTTTATAGTAAATACGGGTGATTCTAGGAGAAGCCCCTTAAAAAAGCCCTAAAAAACTTTGACCGGTTTGCCCAGTCAGTTTATGTTCATAATTGCTTACGAATTATATGCACAATTTCTTACAAAACCTGTAAGAAAAATGATACATACATAGATTGTTACAAATGAAAGGATTTGTGTACATACATAAATCATTACAAAAACTGTAAGAAAAACGGTACATACATAAATTGTTACAAACGTAAGGATTTTTGTACATACATAAATCACTACGAGAATACATAAATTGACACAAAAATGATAAGAATTTGTGTATGTACACAATTCCTTACAAAGTATACATAATGGTTTACGAACACCGTAAGGAAAAATATATGTACATAAATCTTTATGACTTCGAAACCATGACCTAAAGGATGTCATCCAAGGCTAAAGATTTGTATATATACACAATTGGCTACGAGTATATATAATATGACAAAAAATGGTAAGGATTTGTGTATGGACACAATACCTTACAAAGTATACACAATGGCTTACAAAAAACGTAAGGAAAAAGGTATTTACACAAATCCTTACGACTTCGAAACCATGAGCTAAAGAAGGCCATCCAAGGGTAAGGATTTGTGTACATAAACAATTGGTTACGAGTATACATAATATATGGTACAAAAATAGTAAGGATTTATGTATATACACAATTCCTTATAAAGTATACACAATAGCTTATGAAAACCGTAAGAAAAAAGGTATGTATACAAATCCTTATTACTTTAAAACCATGAGCTAAAGGAGGCATCCAAGGGTAATAATTTGTGTACCGACATAATTGGTTACGAGTATACATAATATGGCACCAAAATGATAAGGATATGTGTATGTACACAATTTTTTTATAAATTATACACAATGGCTTTACGAAAACTATAAGGAAAAAGGTATGTATACAAATCTTTGCAACTTCTCACCATGAGCTAAAGGAGATCATCCAAGGGTAAGGATTTTTGTACATACATAATTGGCTACGAGTATACATAATATGACACAAAAATGGTAAGGATTTGTGTATGTACACAATTCCTTACAAAGTATACACAATAGCTTACGAAAATCGTAAGGAAAAAGATATTGACACAAATCCTTACGACTTTTCACCATGAGCTTAAGGAGGCTATTTAGGGGTAAGGATTTGTGTACATACACAATTAACTACGAGTATACATAATATGGTACAAAAATAGTAAGGATTTATTTATGTACACAATTCCTTATAAAATATACACAATGGCTTACGAAAACCGTAAGGAATAATGTATGTACACAAATCCTTACAACTTCTCACCATGATCTAAAGGAGGCCATCCAAGGGTAAAGATTTGTGTACATACCTTTTTCCTTATAGTTTTCGTAAGCATTTCTGTATACTTTGTAGGGATTTATGTACATACATAAATCCTTATATTTCTTGTGCCAATTTATGCATTCTCGTAGTAAATTGTGTATGTACACAAATCCTTACCCTTGGATGAGCTCCTTTAGCTCCTGGTGAGAAGTTGTAAGGATTTGTGTACATACCTTTTTCCTTACGGTTTTCATAATATTTTGTGTATACATTGTAGGGATTTGTGTACAATATTTTTATTCGTATATTTTTTATTCGAATATTTACTATATGAATATTTTTATTTGAATATTTATAATATGAATATTTATTATACGAATATTTTTATACGTATATATTTTATTCGAATATTTTTATTTGAATATTTTTGTTCAAATATTTATTTTATGAATATTTTTATTCTAATATTTATTATACGAATATTTTTATTCGTATATATTATATGAATATTTTTATTTTAATATTTATTATATAAATATTTTTATTCGTATATATTTTATTCAAATATTTTTATTCTAATATTTATTTTATATTTTATTTGTATATATTTATTCTAATATTTTTATTTGAATATTTACTATACGAATATTTTTATTTGTATATATTTTATTTGAATATTTTTATTCTAAAATTTATTATATGAATATTTTTATTCAAATATTTATTATACGAATATTTTTACTCTTATATATTTTATTCGAATATTTATTATATAAATATTTTTATTCTAATATTTTTATTTGAATATTTATTATATGAATATTTTTATTTGATTATTTATTGTACGAATATTTTTATTTGTATATTTTTTATTCTAATATTTTTATTCGAATATTTATTATATGAATATTTTTATTCGGATATTTATTATACAAATATTTTTATTCTTATATTTTTATTCTAATATTTATTATATGAATATTTTTATTCTTATATTTATTATATGAATATTTTTAGTTGAATATTTATTATATCAATATTTTATTCTAATATTTATCATACGAATATTTTTATTCTTATATTTTTATTTGAATTTTTATTATACGAATACTTTTATTCGTATATTTTTTATTTAAATATTTTTATTCTAATATTTTTATTTGAATATTTATTATGTAAATAATTTTATTCGAATATTTATTATACTGATATTTTTATTAAAATATTTTTTATTCGAATATTTTGAAATGAATTGGATAACAGTTGGAACCGGTTACCAATTACCCCTTATCAGTGGGGCTTCTTTTAAGCTCTTTTTAAGGAGCTCGTTTTTGACACACCCAAATAAATACTTATTTTTTAACTTCAACCATTTAGCGTAAAAGGATTGATCCCTTAAAAAAGATTGATATCTTTTCTGTCCAACGATGATATCTACGTTAACCATAAAAGGTATATATGTTTTTTTGAAATTTAATTAAGTTGTGATAGACAACTCAATGTCATTTTTAGTTTATTTCATGTCTCATATAATAAAAAAAATATTAAAAAATTTAAATTAGTTAACAACTCTTCAAATACATAAAAATAAAAAGATGAAAGACTTGATGTTATGACATTAACCAAATGATCACCTTAACTATAAATTTAGCATTTTTCATTATTTCATGGAGTTTTGGTTTAGAAGGCAACAAACAACGACCAACTTCTAATGGTACATTATTCTTTGTAAATTGTACAGTTGATAATGGATAAAAGTCGTCAAAATGCTTTTTACAAAAAAAAAAATCAATAATTTTTTTTATCTTATTTTATATTGTTATTCTATAAAATAAATAAATGAAAGAGAAATATATAAAAAAAAGATTAATCATGTTTCTGTCAGAGTTCTTAAAAAGCTTAACGACAAATATACTTAAATATATCTTTTTTCTTGAGAATTTTGGTCAACTGAGGCATGTGAAAAGAATATCAGGCCAGTGACATCAACGCCACCCTGAGGTAGGAGTTTCTGGAACTATTAATTTATAAAAGGCTAATAATTTTTACCTTTGCATTACCTGAACGATAAAAGCGAGAGGACGATAGAAAAATAGAATGGTATGGATGAACGCCAGCGAGACATGTCGATCAGATCAAGGCTGCGCGCGGAGGAAAAGATGAACGATTAGGACAACAAAAATAAATCGATCAACGATGAGTTTAGTTGATGACACAAGTAAAGAGCCAACATACAAGATCACAGGTAGACAATAGTCAATGAGACCAATGATGATGGCGGCATCGACAAAAAGAGTATAAAGGGATTGAACTTGTTAGGGTTTATAAGATGAAGAACATTTGGGTATATTTGATTCTAAACTATCATATTTTAATAACATAAAGAAATAATTTTTTATTACATTTAATTTTTATTTTTAAAATATTTTTAATTATAATAGAAGTATTTGATATTTTTATTTTTTTAAAAAAATTTAATAGAGTTTAATAATGTTTAGCGTTAATAGTATTCAACAATGTTCGATGCTTATTTTAAACTCATCCATTGACATATTTTTATTTTTATCTTAGACGCTGAAAATTCAAAATTATTATATAAGCTTTTTTTTTATTCAAAACTATTTTTATTTTTTATTAAATTTTATCAAATTAGCGCAACCCAAAAATAATTGTATCTTGAGCTTATGATGTTCGATTGACACGTTTTAAGATGTATTAAAAATATAATTGAATGACAGTCAATTTGTTAGAAGATAATTCAATCCAAAAATATTCGGATCCCATTCAAAAATATGCCACAAATTGGTTGATGCTTTAGACTTATAAAACAATTTTATTTTTTTATCTACAATGCATCAGTTTCTCCTATCATATATGTATCATTTTATAATAATTTTAATATAATCTCATTTTAATCATGTCTCACCCTAAAATTTTTTAAAATAACGGTAAATACCAAAAAAAAAATAAGAAGAAAATGGTTTTTATCCCACACCACAGTAGAAAGTGTCACGTGGAGGAAGTCAAGGTGTACATCCGCCTTGGAAGTTTTAATATTCAAGGAGGGGTGTTTAAACTTTGATTTTAGTCGAATTAATCAACTAAATTAAAAAATAATTAGTTGATTGATTAATTTAAAATTCAATCGATGATAATTTATAAATGATTTAATTTTAGAGTTAATCGAATAAATCAAAATTGTTAGTATAAAAAAAAACTCTTGCCGATAAACACATTTCTTAAATGTTATCATTGGCCAATGGAGCTCCATAGTCTGCATAAATGTGAACAATGTGTATGCCTGCAACTCCCAATTTCTGCATCAGAAATGCAACCATGACCATGGTGACCGACAACAAGTTAATATTGTATCACAAACTGTTGAACTTGCAGTACAACCTGTTTTCTAGCTTCAGTTATCCCACCAAATTGATATAAACCTTAATTAAACAGGTATTTTTAAATTGGTGAACTTGAATTAATTAAACATTTAATTAAGAAGGATGATGATATATAGACCATAGATCAAACTGATATCAATTAATTATGATTATCGGATTAATTTATGATTCAAATCTTGTATCTCACCTTTATATATAATGCAAACATTCAAAAGATGATGCGAAGATTCTCAAATTTTAATTCAAATTAATAATTAACTTCATACATTAAGGATTAATTCAAATATTAGATTAATATCCAATTACTGAAAACTTACTGAGACTCAAATATCAAAATTAATAAATATCCGCTTTCTCAATTTAAAATCAAATAGTTAATAATATGTCAAATTAAAATCTAATGAATAATAATTAAAAAAAAACATGACATAAAAAAACTCAAATCAAAACTCTAAACCCACTAAAGTTTTAACAAGGCTCAAATTATGGAATATTGAAATGGCATAAAGATAATTTTCACCCTTAACGTTTATAATTTTTGTCATTTTGACCCCTATTTTTTTTTGGAATAAATTTTGCCCTTGATCGATGTCTTTTTAATAAATAACTCATTTTTTAACTATCATGATAACTGAACCGTTAAAAATTTAATAATAATATATCATATACATGTGATAATATGTTTTAAATGACATATAGTCTAACCTATTAAATATATACATATATATAGAATATAATTTTATTCCAGTATAAAATATAAAATAATTAAAATTTAAATAAAATATTAAAAATTAATTAAATCCAAAACAAAAATTTACTAAATATTCTCAACCCTAACTAAAATATTTTTATAAAACCCTAAAACTCCAATTTAGATTAAAACTAAAATACTTAAAATTTAAACTAAAATAATAAAAATCTAATCGATTATTATCAAGATCCTTTATCTTTGATTCCCCGGTAACAAGCTACACAAAACTCTTTCTTTTCAGATTATGTTCATAACTTTTTAGATAAAATTTTGATTTTACTATAATTAAAGTTGAGAATGTTTAGTAGTCTTTTGTTTTAGATTTAATTAATTTTTAATAAATAAAAAAATAATTTTTAATATTTTATTTGAATTTTAATTGTTTTATATTTTTTGATTGAAATAAAAATATATTCCACGTGTATGTATTTGATATATTAGATGTTAAGTCATTTAAAATATATTATATATACATATAACATGTCATCATTATTAAATTTTTAAGGATTTAATTATCATGGTAGTTAAAAAATGAGTTATTTGTTAAAAAGACATAGGTCAAGGGCTAAATTTATCAAAAAAAAAGAATAGGGGACAAAATGACAAGAACTACAAACGTTAAGGGTAAAAATTATCTTTATGCCTATTAAAATTAATGATCTAATTTTGTTTTAGATTCGACTAATATTACCTCTAAATTAATTAAATTCTAAAACCTAAAACCCCTAATATTTTATAAATTAACTTGAATCAAATAATTAATTTAATATATTTTAAATTAACACCTCATTAAGTTAAGAACGTTATTTAAAATAAATCAAATTAACAATTTATGATCTCACTTAAAGTTTGATCTAAATGAAATTTATATTTTATTAAGAAATGTTTAAATAAATTTAATTAATTGAACATTTATCTAATTAAGTCATAGATAAATATAAATTAATTAAATTAATTAGAACCATAACTATCCAAAGACTTCAACTAAATTAAATCATAAACTGAACCTAATTAATTTATAATTACACCCTATCTGGGTATATTTTTAAATGAATTAAATTAAAATTTTAAATCCTAAACTAACCTTAAAAAATTCAATAAACCTAAACCCTAAACTAAACCTAAATTTAACTTAATTAATCTAAACTTACACCCATAAGTCTTGGGTATAGTTTAAATTAATAAGATTAAAATGTTAAACCCTAAATTAACCCTAAGGGCTTCAACTAACATAAAACAAACTAAATTCATTTTAATTAATTTAAACGCGTATCCATTAAGTTAAGGCTTTTAAAATAATTTAAAAAATTCTAAAAGTTAGACTATCTTAAAACATACAAACAAATAACTTAAGGATGAGTCTACCACGTGCGTCGAACATTGTTAAACACCATTAATGATGAACACCGTTAAACACTATTAAATTAATTAATAAAAATAAAAAAATTCAAAGACTAAACATATAATTTCAAATTATTTAAAATAAAATTTTAAATAAATTATATATATTTTATTATATTTTTTAAAGTGATTTATTTAAATTATTTTTAATTTAAAAATAAAAACATTAAATCAAAAACCTAAAACCCTAAACTCATATGCTAAAAATACTAAAAATTAAATCCTAAAATCCAAAACACTAAATCATAAAACTCTAAACCCTAAAATAGTAAAGTCCTAAAATCTAAAAATATAACCATAAACTAAACCCTAAAATAAAAATTAGAACTCAAAAAAGTACAAACCCTAAAATTAAAACGCCAAAATTATTTTAAAATTTATGATTCTAGAGTTTTAGGTTTAGGGCTTTGGTTATTTTAGGGTTTAGATTTAGTGTTCCTAGGGGTTTTGGTTTTACGTTTTGGATTTAGGGTTTTGAGATTTTTTCTATTTTAGGGATTAGAGATTAATGTTTAGTGATTTAGGTTTTGGATTTTGGTTTCAGAGTTTAGTTTTTTTTATTTTTTAAAATTAATTTAAATTAGTATTTTATTCAATTATTTTAAAAAATAAATTAAAATATATAAAAAGTAATTTAATAAAAATTTATTTTAAATAATTTGTATTTAGATATTGAGTCCTTAAAGTTTTTAATCTTTATTAATTAGTTTAATAGTGTTCAATAGTATTAATAATTAACAGTATTCAGCGGTGTTCGAATGACTAAAATATAGTCGATCAATCAAATCCCACAAATTCAAATGACTCTAAGGATTGAACTAGTAACGATTAACCTCCGGAATAAATTTAAGGTAGCGGGGAACTGAAGGGAAATTTATAGGAAAAATGATGTTTAGGGTTATATTTAGAAAAATAAGTAGGTTGAAGATGATTTTTGGAAAATAGACCAAAATTTATAGTGCTGTTTGAACTACTATCACTTATCAATGGCGAGATTCATTAAGGCGTTCGATTGAAATAAAAATATATTGATATCAATGATGTATATATACTTCGTCACATGTAGGTGATGGTCCAAAGAACACTATTCTTTTTTATCTATTCCCCTAAATATTTTTTAGAAACAATTATTTCTTTAAAATTTTTCCTCAACTAAATTATTGGGTGATGGTATACGGCCATGATTTCATTGGAATCAAATCAAAGTCATGAATAGGGAGATGCGACTATATAAAATTGATTTAGAGATTTTTGGGTGAGTGGGATTAGATAAATTGAAAATGGAAGAAAGGCTCTCGAATGGTGGTGGAGGACAAGGGAATGGAAAAATCAAGTTGCGGCTAAGTATGAAAAATATGGTCTTTTTATTATTATTTTTACTGTAAGTATTATATATATGTATAGGGTATTATATAAGACTAAAATATAGTTTAAATTTTAATATATAAGGTTGTTGAAGAATATTTTAAGTTTATCCTTTAAAAATAAAAATCAATATATTGATCACCAAGTATAGGGATTTTTTATATTTTAAACTATATAAAATTATGTATAATAAGTCATATTATTTAAGATTAAGTCATCCGAAAATGCGATTCCGCTTTTTAATCTCCCTCAAACTTGTTATTTTATCTCTCGACTTGATTCAAGCATTAAAACTAGAGGGTTTAGTGCATTAAAACACACCCAATATCTCTCAAGTCGGATCAAAATATGAAAACCCTTAAAAAACCATAAAACTTAACCGAAACTCGCCGAAAACCTCTCCAAACATCATCTAAACCTTATGTACGGGATTACATAATTAAAAGCTATCTTAATTACATCTAAAGACTTCATGATTCAAGTATTTAGGAATAAATCACAGCCATGTAAAACCCTTGAACGAAATTCAAGAAAACAATGAAATTTTTATATAAAAAAAACACTTTTATTGATTCAAGACTTTAATAATTGTTGCAATCAGCCAAGAACTTAGGAATTTTATTAAAGAACGTTAGGTTTCAGAGGTTTAAATGATTTTAACCTCCAAAATTGATCCAACCTCCTTCCATGATTTAAAAACAAGTAAAACTGAATAAAAACAAAGATATTTGAAGAATACAAATATGGGAAATTAAACCAACAAATTTTAATTAGAAACAATAAATATTTAGCTTGAAAAATATGATGAAGAGGCTTCCTTAGGGAAGAAGAAACCAAAATTTAAAGAAGAGTTATATTTAAAAAGTGAATTTTTGGGTTTTGTATCAAAATTGGGGAATTTTGATTATATAGTTTGAAATAAGTGATTAAAGGTTAGTTATATAGGCTCTTGGAAGGTTTAGATCAGCTAAGACTAGGATTAGATTAAATCTTCTTAAAGATTTAAAGTTTTAACCCAATTATAATTTAACCGTTAAATTTTCAATTTTTACAAAATGGTCACTTGTTTCTAAATCTCTGGGATTGAAGGATTAATTTTCAAAATTGATTTGAGCAAATTCAAATATAAGTCAAATAATAATTTTAAAATATTTTTATAATATTTATTTTCATCAAAAACCGATTTTTAAGAATTTAATCCTGAAACTAGACTCAACTAAACCGGTTCACTAGAACTCTAAAATGACCTCTAAACCTCTAAGCCTTTATTTTTGGGCGTTACACCTTCTCACTTATGTAGGTTATTTCATAAAGTTTATATCAACATAAATCACTAAAATAAGAGCTATAAATAATTAAAGCTTTTTCCTCAAGCTTATCCTCTCAGATAAATAGGTGAATTCTTTAAGTTCATTTACAAAATGAATCTTAACCTCTCTAATCGGTAAATTTAATAAGTTCTTCTCAATAAAACAATCCAAACTATTGAGATTATATTCTTTAAGAGTTTTAAAACTCATCTTTTCTAGCAACATGTTCATTCAGTCCTTTATAATAAGACTATACACTCAACAATGTGTTATGAACTTATTATGAGTAACTATTCAACTAAAAATTATTAAATTCATCAAGTCTTTTTTATTAAAATCATCCAAAAACTAATATATAAATTTATTAAGAGTAATAAAATTTAACTTGGGCATGTACATTGTTCGTCGTAATGATAGGTAATAAAAATATATATGATGAGTCCTTTCCATGGTTTCGTTTGAGCAAATTGAACATAGATAACTAATTTGGGTATCCACCATGCATTTCTTAGTGAATGGACTTTAGGCTTATCCCCCTTTGCGAATCTAGAATCAATTTTTAACTTAACCTTTAGTAAGTGGATCAATTAGATTTTTTTCAACTTCACATACTCTGAGAATATTTTGTTTTCTTATTAAGTGTTTCACATATTCATATCTTATGCAGATATGCTTCTTCTTAGCATTACAAGCTTGATTTTTGATCATACATATTGATGCTTGCGAATCATACAACAAAGACACAAAAAGAGTCAATTTTCCTTACAAGGAAATTTTTGTTAATAAATTTATAAATCATTCTATTTTTTGTCCAACTATGTCTAGAGCAATAAACTCTGACTCAATGGTAGAGCGAGCAATACAACTCTGCTTAACATACTTTCATGAAATCACTACACCATCAAAGTTAAAGATATACCCACTCATAGAATTTATCTCATCATTATTAGTAACCCAATTGACGTCATAATATCCTTGACCGGAGAAAAACCAACAAACTCGAGTTACCAAACAATACTACCTTTAAGGTACTTAAGTAATCGTGCAAGTCTAATCAACTGCTCACCATTAGGATTATGAGTATATCTACTTAACCTATTCATTATACAAACAATATGAGGTTGATTATAATTTATTAAGAACATAAGACTTTTAATAATTCTACCATACTTTTATTGGAAAACATTAGTACGTTTCTTCTTAAAGAGATATATACTAGAGTTGTAAAGAGTTTAAACATAGATGACATTAAAATTATCAAATTTCTTTAACACTTTTTTAATATAGTGTGTTAGGTTTAAAGAAAATCTATTTATGTTTTGATAACTTTTACTCTTAAGATCAAATTAACCTCTCCTAGATTAGTCATCTTAATTTTGGTAGACAAGAATTTTTTGTTTTGTTAATGAATTCAATTTTAGTACTGAATATCATCATATCTTTCACATATAAGTTTATGATGACACAATTAGTTCTAAACATTGTCAAACACATGTATGCATCCTCTATATTAGTAATAAAATCAAAATTCAAAATATATTTATGAAATTTATCATACCATTATTTCGAAGTTTGTTTAGGCCATATAAAGAATTTTTAAGTCTACACACTTCGTCTTCCATACAGGATATCTTAAAACATAATGGTTGCTACATATAGATCTTCTAATCTAGATCTCCATTCAAATATATAGTTTTTACATCTATTTGATGTACATAGAAATTATAAATGGATGTGATTGCAAACAAGACATGGATTGTTGAGATTTTTATCACAAAGGAGTATTATCAAAAAATCAATACCAAACTTCTAAGTGAACTCTTTGACTATTAGTATTTCTTTATACTTTTGAATTGTCCCACCAGGTCTAAGTTTTTTTTGTAAGAACTTATTTATTACTAATAGGTTTAAATTCTATATGCAAGTCAATCAATTCTCAAGTTTGATTAAATATTATTGATTTTAGTTTATCATTAATGATATTTCTCCAAAACTTATAGCTTCGTTATATGTCTTTTGTCGCTTATCTATAGGAAATTTTAAATTATAAGTTGAGTTATAGAGTCTATATCACTAATTTCTATAATAAAGAAAGTTATAAAATTCTAGTCCAATGATAGTAGCTATCTTTTGTCTTTTATTTATTCTAGACTTTAATTTAAACTCTAGAGTCTACTTGGTAAGGATACTAAAAAAAGCAAGAATATAAAATTTTCATTGTGTTTCAATATTTAATCTAGTTTTTTTAAGAGAGAAAGAGTCCTCAAAGAACATATCCCTATATTCACAAATTGAAAAATCAGATAAAGACATAAACGTCTATGCAACATTATTTGTAGCGTAATTTATAAACACTGCATCAACGATTTTAGGATCGATTGTGATTTTCTTAAAGTCAAGAAAATCTATCTTTTTTTAAAAAATCTTACACCTTCAAGTATTACAAATTTGGTCCATAACCTTTTCACAATTCATATTGAGTATAGTCTAATTTTTATGAGGTATTTGGTCTAATTTACGATTACTAGGACAATGACTTCCTCCTATAAGTTATTAGATAATTTAGAGCTTATTAAAAAAGATTATTCTTAACTTTTGTCTTATAAATAAGGAAGAAGTTCTCATCTTCATCTTTAGTTCTAAAGATACAAACCTTTGTATATTTAGATCAATCATCTACAAAGTTGATATAATAGTGTTTTCCTCTCACTCTCATAGTTCTTAAAGTTTACTAGATCAATATGGATACATTCTTAATGTTTAGATTTACATTTACAATCTGTCTTAAAAGAAAATTTTAGTGTGCTTCTATAAAAATTATACAATTTTTAATGCTATTATCTTATAAATTATGTTTCATTTCATGAGTTTCTTATGTGTTAGTAAGTTCACATGTTATAATTTAGCATGACACATATCAAGAAACTTTATAGTATAAACCGAAGTATTGATTTTATTATCTTTATTAAATTGAATTTTGATTATTAATAAACCTTTAGTAAAACATTTTTTCTACATAATTTTTGTTTAAGGAAAATATTAGTTTGTTTGTTCAAAAAACTAGTTTGATGATCACTTTATTAAGTAATCTATCACTAATTAAATTTTTACGCAATAAGGGTACATACAAGACATTATTTAATTCTAAAATTTTACTTGAGGTCATCTTCAATAAAACTTTCTCTTTGTATTGCACATCTAAACTATTGGAGTTTTCCATATAAACTTACTTTACCTTCTATACACTTTTAAACTCAACAAACAACTCTGGTTAGGTGTAAAAATATCTTGAATCACCTATTTTCATGACCTACTCAGTGTTGTTCTCCACCAAATTTATTTCAGAAATCACTATTGTAATAATATCACCGGTATTCTCTACTACGTTGAGTTATGAATTGTTATGGCAATTTGATCATCGTTAACATTGGTAGGCTTTGTGTCAAGGCTAACTACATACATAGAAATTGACCACTTTGCGATGAACTTTATCTTTTACTACATTTTGAAGTTGACAATCTTTTGGGGTTTGATTTTCTTTTTTTTTTGGTTTGTCTTTTTCTTTGGTTTAAATTTAGAACTTTAGGAATCATAAAATTAAACCATGTATGTTTTGAAAAAAAAATTGACTAGAGTTGAAAACCTTATCTTTTAACCGATTTACCTTCTCTATATTTATATGAGACATTAATTCTTCTATTGGCATGTTCCTCTTTTTGTGTTTGAGAGAATTATGAAAATCGAACTAGTACCTAAGTAACTCCTCGATCAAGATATTGACTTGTACCTCTCGCATCTTCATTCCCTCCAAATAGATGTCGAACATCAACTTCTCTTAGTTCTGAACATGATCTATAACCAACTTTTCTTATATCATATATAATTTTAGTCACTTGCCTACTACATATTTATTATAACACTCTAAAAAATAGTCTAATCAAAATTAGGTTTTGGTAATCAAAATATTATATCAAAAAATGATAAGTGTTGTAATGACTCATTGTACTTAATTGTTATGAAATGAGATTTCAGTTGAGGGAATAAGCTCCCAGCTTAACCCCAAGACACCAACTACACTCACATGGGTTGCAGAGACCTTCAAGACTCTTTAATCTCTATTTCCTTATCTTTAAACTTTGTAGGATTTGACGTAGGATCCTCCAAAGCTTGAACTAGGTAATAAAATTAGGAAAGTATTATTAATGAATTTTAATGATTCAAAATTGATATCCAAACTTAAAAAAGCTTGCAAGTAACATAAATTCCATGGATTAAAGCTCTAAACTCATTGGTCTTAGCATCACCTTTCAAGAATAACTTCTTAAATTTAAACTTCCATAGAATTCAAAGACAAAGTTTAGAGATTTTACTCACCAGCCATTAGCTTCGTTTTGATGTAGAGAAATCAAGAAAAACTCAAGGATTGGGTTGAGATGCTTGATAAAGTTTGAGGTAGAGGATAATAATGAAGGTACTTGATTATTTTCACATAGATAAATATGGTCTCAGGTAGGCTACCATCATCATATATACTTATCCTGGCAAATAGAGATCTCAGGTCTGATATGGTCTTTTCACTTAAGGCATCTGCCATAACATTGGCTTTCCTCGGATGATACTCAATCTCGCAATCGTAGCCCTTAAAAAGTTTCAACCAACGATACTGTCTCAAGTTAAGCTCCTTTTAGGTAATGAGGTACTTTAGGCTTTTGTGATCAGTAAAGATATAATACTTCTCTCCGTAGAGATAGTGTCTCCAAATCTTTAAAGAAAAAACTACTACTGTTAGCTCAAGATCATGAGTGAGATAGTTACATCCATGTGGTCTCAACTATCGTGACGCATACGCGCTCACCTTATCATCCTGAATCAGAACACAACCATGCACTGAATGCGAAGCATCACTTTTTGCTAGCATTACCAAGAAATAATCAGATATCATATATATACCAAATCAGGAAATATCATACAGGATATATCATGCATAGAGTAAAAACAAAATATGATCATGCTTAAAGTTCAAAATACATGTCTTCGTAAAATCAGGGAAAACAATCATGTACACATGATAGGTTCGTTTAAAACGGGAAAAACAATAGTATACAGTCATATAGCACACAAGGAACACACCTCAAAATGGGTAGAAAGAAATAGGTGATCTACTGGGCGTTCGAGCCTCGCTCTGCAGCGGTACTAGACCCTAAAGATACAAGATAAAATTTTATATTAATACTGGATTTAAAATACTGAATTGTTTAATCACTAGGTTTAAATACACACGAGTCACATCAGATCTCAAGATTGGTCAAAACAGGAGGAGCTGGGTTAGATTGTTACACGATCGGGAGGACTATGAGATCCTACAGTTAATCAGATATCAAGATTAGACCTTAATTAAAACACTAGACTTAACTTAACTTAGAAGAAAAGTTTGATTCGAAACTTTAAAGTCTAATTTGGAGGTCTTCGGGTTCGAATTTCACGAAACGAACTTCACAGATGGACTCAGATCGTCAATAAACATGAAATAGGGAATTTGAAAATTTTGACTTTTTGGTCAAAGTCAACACTGACATCTTGCTGACGTCAGCAGCCATGCCAGCAGTCAACGCTGATGTCATTCTGACACCATCGTCAACGGTCAACGGGTCGGACCTGGTTAATGGAACAGGTCGGTCAATGGGTCAGATTTGGTCAATGACCAGTTCGGTCCAGGTTGGACCTATTTGGTCTAGTTTAGGATTGGTTCTAACTGACCATAAACAATCGGAAACACCTCTACAAGCTGAAATCACCCCCGATCCATCCAAAAACAAAAATTTTTCGACGAAAAAGTCCAAAAATAACGATTGAGAACATACCTTTCTTCAAAAACGATGAGCTCTGACGAAGACTTTGTCAGTGTCGGATCAGTGCAGAAATAGAGGGGTTTTGTTCGGCCTTCGGCGATGAGTACAAAGGGACTGGCGATGCGCTGGATCAGCGTCGGTGGTGGCCAAAATCGGCAAATATACAAAAGGGTCTAAACCCTAAAATTGACAAAGCTTCCACCTCTGATTCGCGACTGCTCCGACGATAGTGCTGCATGTGGTTGAGTGGGTTTTGGTTAGGAGACGATGACGGTTCGAACGGTGATGAAGGTGATAGCTACGTACCGGCGGATTTAGACATGTACGTTTTAATCTAAACAAAACGACAACCAAATTTTATTAAATCAAAGTTTATGAGTTCAAATAGCTAATTATGGGTTGTTGAACCTAATTATATAGCTTAATCTCAAAATTTAAGTGTTTTACTAGGTTAAAAATTCAACGGATTCTCTATAAAGACCATTTAGACATGCACGTTTTAATTCTAATAAAACGACAACCAAAAGTTATTAAATCAAATTTTAAGAGTTTAAATAGTTAATTATGGGTTGTTAAACCTAATTATAATACTTAATATCATTTTTCTACTTTTTACTCGGTTAAAATTCCAAAAAATTCTATATAAAGTCTATTTTTTATTCCCAACAAAATGAAAACCAAATATTATTAAATTAAATTTTATGAGTTCAAATAGTTAATTATGGACTGTTGAACCTAATTATATAGCTTAATAACAAATTTTCAGCTTTTTACTTTGTTAAAATTCCAACGGATTCTCTATAAAGCCCATTTAGACATGCAAGTTTTAATCCCAACATAACAACAATATAATATTATTAAATCAAATTTTATAAGTTCAAATAGTCAATTATGGGTTGTTAAACCTAGTTATATAGCATAATCTCAAATTTTCATCTTTCTACTCGGTTAAAATTCCAACGAATTCTCTTTAAAAACCATATAGACATGTACGTTTTAGTCCCAACAAAACGATAAACATATGTTAATAAATCAAATTTTATGAGTTCAAATAGTTAATTATGGGCTATTGAAACTAATTACATAGCTTAATCTGAAATTTCCAGCTTTATACTTGGTTAAAATTATAACGGATTCTCTATAAAGCGACATGTACGTTTTAATACCAACAAAACGATAATCCAATATTTTTAAATTAAATTTTATGAGTTCAAATAGTTATTTATGGGTTGTTAATCCTAATTATATTGCTTAATATCAAAATTTCAGCATAAACTATCTAGCCTCATCGGTTGAAGAGACAATTGTTGTTCTTGAAGGTTTTGGGTTCGATCATCAATATTGTAAGCACAGTGATTGAGCGATAAATGTCCAATGGTTGAGAGTATATACTCTAGAACATAAGCTACTGTAATCACTATAGCTAATAAAAAAATATTGAGTTTTTAGCTTTATACTCGATTATAATTCAAATGGATTCTCTATAAAGAAAATTTAGACATGCACCTTTTAATCCCAACAAAACGACAACCAAATGTTATTAAATCAAATTTTATGAGTTTAAATAGTCAATTATGGGCTGTTGAACCTAATTATACATCTTAATATAAAATTTTCCGTTTTTTACTCGGTTAAAATTCCAACAAATTCTCTATAAAACCAATTTAGACATGCACGTTTTAATTCCAACAAAACGAAAATCAAATATTATTAAATCAAAATTTTTATGTTTAAATAGACAATCATGGGCTGCTGAACCTAATTATATAGTTTAGTCTCAAATTTTTCAGCCTTTTACTCGGTTAAAATTCTAACAGATACTCTATAAATCCTATTTGGACATGTAAGTTTTAATCCCAACAAAACGATTACCAAATGTTTTTAAATAAAATTTTAAGAGTTCAAATAGTTAATTATGGGTTGTTGAAGCTAATTATACAACTTAACCTAAAATTTTTAGATTTTTACTCGATTAAAATTCCAACGGATTCTCAATAAAGCCCATTTAGACATGAACGTTTTAATCCCAATAAAATGACAACCAAATGTTATTAAATAAAATTTTATGAGTTCAAATAGTCAATTATGGGCTGTTGAACCTAATTATATAGCTTAATCTCAAATTTTCATCTTTTTACTCGATTAAAATTCCAACGGATTATCTTTGAAGCCCATTTAAACATGCAAGTTTTAATCCCAACAGAACGACAACCCAATGTTTTTAAATCAAAATTTATGTGATCAAAAAGTTAATTATGGGCCGTTGAATCTAATTATACAACTTAATATAAATTTTTCAGCTTTTTACTCGTTTAAAATTCAAACATATTCTCTATAAAACTCATTTAGACATGCACGTTTTAATCCCTACAAAACGATAACCAAATGTTATTAAATCAATTTTTTTGAGTTTAAATTGAGAATTATGGGTGGTTGAACCTAATTATATAGCTTAATCTCAAATTTTCAGCTTTTTACTCGATTAAAATTCCAATGGATTCTCTATAAATCTTATTTAGGCATACAAGTTTTATTCCCAACAAAACGTCAACCAAATATTCTTAAATCAAATTTTATGATTTCAAATAGTTAATTATGGGTAGCTGAACCTAATTATAAAGCTTAATCTCAAATTTTCAGTTTTTTACTAGATTAAAATTCTAACGGATTTTCTAAAAGAACATTTAGACATGCACCTTTTAATCCCAACAAAATGACAAGCAAATGTTATTAAATCAAATTTATGAGTTCAAATAGTTAATTGTGGGCTGTTGAACATAACTATACAACTTAATCTTAAATTTTTATATTTTTACTTGGTTAAAATTCCAATGGATTCTCTATAAAAACCATTTATACATGCAACTTTTAATCCCAACAAAACGAAAACCAAATTTTCTTAAACAAATTTTATGAGTTCAAATAGTTAATTATGGGCTATTGAACCTAATTATATAGTTTAATCCCAAATTTTCTACTTTTTACTCCGTTAAAATTATAACAGATTCTCTATAAATCCCATTTAGACATGCAAGTTTTTATCCCTACAAAACGACAACCAAATATTAGTAAATAAAATTTTATGAGTTCAAATAGTCAATTATGGGTTGTTGAACGTAATTATATAACTTACTCTCAAATTTTTAGCTTTTTACTCGGTTAAAATTCCAACATATTCTTTATAAAAACCATTTAGACATGTACGTTTTAATCCCAACAAAACGACAACCAAATGTTATTAAATCAAATTTTTTGAGTTCAAGTTGTTAATTATGGCCTTTTGAACATAATTATACAGCTTAATATCAAATTTTCAACTTTTTATTCGGTTAAAATTCTCACGTATTCTCTATAAACCCATTTAGACATTCACGATTTAATCCCAAGAAAACGATAACCAAATGTTATTAAATCAAAATTTTGAGTTCATATAGACAATCATGGGCCGTTGAACCAAATTTTATAGCTTAATAACAAATTTTTAGCTTTTTACTCGATTAAAATTTCAACGTATTCCCTATAAATCCCATTTAGACATGTAGTTTTAATCCCAATAACACGATAACCAAATGTTATTAAATCAAATTTTATGATTTTAAATAGTTAATTATGGGATGTTGAATCTAATTATACAACTTAATCTCAATTTTTCAGCTTTTTACTCGATTAAAATTCCAACGGATTCTCAATAAAGCCCATTTACACATGCACGTTTTAATCCCAACAAAATGACAACCAACTGTTATTAAATCAAATTTTATGAGTTCAAATAGTCAATTATGGGTTGTTGAACCTAATTATATAGCTTAATCTCAAATTTTTATCTTTTTACTCGATTAAAATTCCAACGGATTCTCTATAAAGCCCATTTAGACATGAACATTTTAATCCCAAAGAAACGACAACCAAATGTTATTAAATCAAATTTTTTGAGTTCAAGTAGTTAATTATGGGCTTTTGAACCTAATTATACATCTTAATATCAAATTTTTAGCTTTTTACTCGGTTAAAATTGCAATGTATTCTCTATAAAGCCCATTTAGACATGCACGTTTTAATCTAAACAAAACGACAATCAAATGTTATTAAATTAAATTTTATCAGTTCAAATAGTCAATTATGGGTTTTTGAACCTAATTATATAGCTTAATCTCAAAATTTAAGCATTTTACTAGGTTAAAAATCCAACGAATTCTCTATAAAGACCATTTAGACACGCACATTTTAATCCTAGCAAAACGACAACAAAAACTTATTAAATCAAATTTTAAGAGTTCAAATAGTTAATCTTGGGTTGTTAAATCTAATTATAATGCTTAATATCATTTTTTTGCTTTTTACTCGGTTAAAATTCTAAAAAATTCTCTATAAAGTCTATTTAGATAGGCAAGTTTTATTTCCATCAAAACGAAAATCAAATATTATTAAACCAAATTTTATGAGTTCAAATAGTTAATTATGGGCTATTGAGCCTAATGATATAGCTTAATCTCAATTTTTTTTGTTTTTTTCTAGGTTAAAATTCCAACGGATTCTTTATAATGCCCATTTAGACATGCAAGATTTAATCCCAACAAAACGACAACCAAATGTTATTAAAAAAGATTTTATGAGTTTGAATAATTAATTATGGGTTGTTAAACCTAATTATGCAGCTTAATATCAACTTTTCAGCTTTTTACTCGGTTAAAATTCTAACGGATTCTCTATAAATCTCATTTAGACATGCATATTTTAATCTCAACAAAACAAAAACCAAATGTTCTTAAATCAAATTTTATGAGTTCAAATAGTCAATTATTGGATGTTGAACCTAATTATATAGCTTAAGCTTAAATTTTCAGCTTTTTACTCGTTTAAAATTCCAACAAATTCTCTATAAATCCCATTTAGACATGCACATTTTAATCTTGACAAAACTACAACCAAATTTTATTAATTCAAATTTTATGAGTTCAAATAGTTAATTATGGGTTGTTGAACCTAATTATACAGCTTAATCTCAAATTTTTAGCTTTTTACACGGTTAAAATTCCAACGAATTCTCTATAAAGCCTATTTAGACTAGAACATTTTAATCCCAACAAAATAAAAACTAAATGTTATTAAATCAAATTTTAGGAGTTCAAATAGTTAAATATGGGCTGTTTATCCTAATTTTATAGCTTAATCTCAAATTCTTAGCTTTTTACTCGGTTAAAATTCCAATGGATTTTTTATAAAGTGTAACATCCTGTTTTTGGGGCTAGTACTTTGAGAGATGTTTAGGGAGGATTCGATTCGGATCTAATCGATTTTCTTCGGTTCATTAATTCCATGAAATTTAAAATGATAATAATTTAATCTAATAAATTATAAATGTGTAGAAAGGTTTTAAAAATGTTAAAATGGTATTTTTAAGTTAAAGGAATGTTATTGAGTTTTTAATTTGATTTAATTAAACTTAATTAAAATGCTAGTGACTGAATTATAAATTTTGGAAACTTTAGGGATGAAATTGTAATTTTCAGAAATTTAAGATTTTTAGTGACTAATTTTGAAAGTAAGCCTAAGCTTAGAATCCTTATAGGGTCATTAACCCAAATTATTTTAATTAAACATCATCCACAAAAATTAGTTTTTAACTGGAAGTTAATTTCATTTTCTTTTTCAACCATATTTTCTCATCTTTTCTCATAAATTTTCTTTCCATTTTCTCTCCTTGATTTTTTCAATTGCTTGCTGAATTTTTCTTCATTTTCATCAAGGTTTATCTCATTTTACTCAATATTTCATTCTATACAAAACCTACCCATTTATTTTACAAAATCATCATCCAATTTTAAGGAAAATCAAGAGAAGAATTCACTTCTTTTTGGTGGTTTGATCTCAAGGTAATTTTCTGATTTCTGTAAGAATACTAAACAAAAGAAAAGATTAAGGAAGGGAGATCTTAGATTGTATTTAGGAGAGAAAGAAATCAGAGAGAGGAAAGAGATTTCAAGTTCATACAATCGATACCTCTGCTAACCTCTTTTCCCCCTTTTATCCTAAAGTTCACAAGACGACAACGTATTACTTATTTACACCGTTCCCCCTAAAATGCAGCGTTTGATTAAATGAATAAAACAAAATAATAAAATAGAATTTTGAACTTCCTGCAATGGTCATCTCCAGCTGTAGCCGTTACAATACTCCCTTCTTCAAAATTTCCTTGACCTCAAGGAACAAAATTAAGGAACTGCTGCATAAGTTGGTGGAGGCTCTTCCATGTGGCATCTTCTAGAAATGAATTTGTCAATTCCACTAACACCTTAGTGATGGCTCGATTCCCCCTCTTCCCACTCCTTTGATCCAAAATTTTGCTTGGTTCCTTGCTAATTCCTCCAACGGGGCCTATAACAAGCGATTGTGATTGCATCAATTCAGAACTAATTCTATTCTTCAATTGGGAAAAATGGAACAAAAGGTTCACCCTTGAATTTTCTTGTAATTGTAGTTTATAAGCTACCTTCCATATCTTCTCAATCATTAAGAGAGGGCCAAACCACTTAGGGGTCAGTTTTTGACAATTCCTGGAGCTAACTGTCTGCTGCATGTAAGGTTGTAGTTAAGAACATCCAATCTCCAATTTGTAGCTCACTTTCTTTAATCCCTTTATCAGCCTATGCCTTCATCCTATCCTGAGCTCGTTTCATATAAAACTTCATCATTTTGATCGTAGCCTCCCTCATTTGTAAATCTCTCCACAGCAGCAACTAGAGATTCTCCTGCCATATATGGTAAGTGTAATGGAGGTACTTGACCATATAAGGCCTGGAAAGAGGTTGTCTGTATGGCAAAATGAAAAGTGGTGTTGTACCACCACTCAGCTAGGTGCAACCAAGCTCCCCACTCCTTTGGCCTCTCCCCTGTCATGCATCTGAGGTATGTCTCTAAGCACTGGTTTAATCTTTCAGTTTGACCATCCATTTCTAGATGGTAAGCAGTGGATGCAAGCACTTTAACTCCCAATTTCCTAAAAAGTTCCTTCCAAATAATACTCATAAAAAAATTTGTCTTGACCGCAAACAATATCACCTAGTAATCCATATAGTTTGAAAAAATTCTCCAAGAAAATAGCAGCCATATCCTTAACTGTGAAGTGTGCTTCATGGCTATGAAATAGCCATACTTGGTCATCTATCTATGACCACCAATATGCAGTTTAATCCTTGGAAAGAGGAAGCCCCTCAATGAAATCCATACTTATGGATGTTCAAATTGTTTCAGGGATTGACAAGGTCTGCAAAAGACCTCTAGTGAACTGCAGGTCTCCCATATTTCATTGACAAACCAAACATTTCCTCACCATGTGCTTAACATCTCTCCTCAATCCTTTCCAATACAAAATTGTGTTCATTCTTTGAATTATAGCATGATCCCCAAAATGACCACCAAGAGCACTCCCATGAAAAATTGCATCAATTCTGCTCTCACTGTTGCATCCCTTCCCACCACCAATTTCTCCCTTCTCTTCAATAATCTACCATCCCAACTATATTTGAAATATTTCTGTTTCCCCTCCTCCAATGCCTTAATAATTTTCTGAATCCTCTCATCCTTTACCCAAGTCTCCTTGATTTTGTTAATAACCCTGTTGTCACATGGTTTACTGTGATAACAGAACAATTAACTTCAGCACTTGGCTTTCTAGACAACACATCAACAACAATGTTATTGCTTCCCTTTCTATACTGAATGTAACCCCTAAAATTTATCTAATTTCTTAGAATAAAAGTTAGAGTTTTACATTACTGAAACTTAGTTTGCAAGTTAGGTTTTTACAAAATTAAATAATATGATACGGATAAATTATTAAAATAATTAATAATCTAAAATACTGAAAGCTTATCAAAACATTAATAAAGTTCAACCCAAACATTAAATAATATTACAGTCCAGAAAGTCCGAAATAAAATTTCAAATCCAAGTTTATTATGATAACAAATATCCAGAATAAATAAAATAATTCTGAAAATTATGAAACATACATAAATAGTCTGAAAGCAGAAATCTCCAAGTACCGAAGTAGTCTAGGTCAAAGATCTGAAATAGGATACTGAGAGGGTGTAAGCTAGGGAACCTAGTGTGTCTCTAAAGTATAGATAATCAGAACCAAATAACAAAACAGGCATATGATATAATGTATGCATGAATGCACCCAACACCAAACACCATCAGAAGAGTAGGTTCCCTAGAACCACTCTAACTCCATCACACCAAACAGAAGTGGAACTCGACCCGCAGGTGGAGCCACTGAACAGAAGTGGTATATACTACAGAACCACTAAGCAGAAGTGATAAAATTACTAACTTTCCCGTACACATATAATCTAACCAGATGTAATGATAAATACAGATACAGAATCAGAATACATGCCTTATAATCTAACAGGAAGCAAGCGTGACAAATATCAAGATCAGTAATATAATGTCAGGATGATGCATGTTCATACAGGTTTCACAGAAATTAAACATACTGAGTAACAAAATTAATAGAAGAGAACACACCTAAACAGAAGGCTCAACGACGATACTGGCGTCGACTGTACTTAGCTCTACCACTAGAATGAGCAGGAGTAGAACCTACGAATAACAATTAACATTAGACACCCTATTATGCCACTCTATTGATAAGTACATTAAACAGAAATAAACCGAACTCACGTGTGGGTCTCGTAGACTAGTAAATAGGAGGTCATCCAGGAGGAGGAGGCAGATGCTCGGGGTTGGAATCCACGTCACCTAAACCAAACAGAAATTGATTCAGAATCTGTTACAGATAACTTCCAGATAACAAATCGAAATTAAAAGCCTTAAAAACAACACTTCAGGTTTGAATTTCGAAAAACGGACAACGCCATCAGACTTAGGACGTAGAAAAACATAAAGTGGGCTTGGGTCGAAAAAGTCAACGCTAACGTTAGCATGATCAACACTGATGTCAATAAATGACGTCATCAGTCAATGCTGGCGTCATCAATCAACGCTAACGTCAGTTGATGACATCATCAGTCAATGCTGACGTCAACAGTTAACATCATCAGTCAACACTGATGTCATCAATCAATTCTGGCATCAGCAGATGACGTCAGCATGATGTTAGCGGGTCATTGGATGGGTCGGGTTCTGCGTCAAACACATCAGTTTCCAGGTCGAACGGGTCAGGTTTTTGGGTCAGACGGGTCAGGTTTTTGGGTCGGACGGGTTCCCAAGAATTTTTTTGGGAAAATCTGGGTTTTCCAGATTTTTCGGGAAAATCTAGAATTTTCCAAAAAATTTCCAAAACCCCCCAAAAATCCTCCCCCCAAATCGAATTCTTCGACCTCCCTAACACGATTCGAAATAAGACTAACCCTTTTCTAAACCCGAAATCACTTAAAAAAAGAGTCAAACACTCCTTTAAACCATTACAAAAACCAAACGAAACACACCCCTTTCACCATCTTTAAACCAAACTTAGAACCCTCTTAACAACTTTAAACGAACACAACACCACCTTCATAACCAAACCGAAATAAAACTAAACTATTTAACAGTCATACTCCACAGGTAAAAACCAAAGAAAATAGATTGAACACAGAGAATGAGAGAAGTCTTACCAAGGCACAAACGAAAAACAGATTGAATCCCACAAGAAAAGAACGTAGGAGAAGTGGAAAACAAAGTTTATTTCTCTACTCAGATCAGTTTTCACCACAAGAACTGTCTGAAATAGACATGAATTAAAAGGAAGGTTTAAATTATTCTGAAATGGTGTGAAATCAGTTACCATTTTAAAAAATGATATAATTACCCTTTAAGGGTCTGACTTTTCCATAATTACCAAATTGATCCCTGAAAAGTCCCCTAAATCATAGGGTTTAGAATTAGGGATTCGATTTTCAAAATTAGGGGAAAAACAGGGTGTTACATTGAACCTCATAATCATATCCTATCATCTTGATGGTCCATTTCTGTTGAAAAGGGGTCACATCTCTGTTTTCAGCCAAGAATTTCAGGCTGTGGTGATCAATTCTGATGATGAAATGCCTCCCTGTCAAATACATGGTCCACTTCTTCATAGCCATGAGTGTAGCCATCATTTCCTTTTCATAAACTGATAGGCTCTTATACCTGGGTCCTAAACCTTTGCTAAAGAAAGCCAAAGGTTTCCTTTGCTGAATCAAAACAACTCCCACCCCTTCACCAGATGCATCAGTTTCTACAATAAAGATTTGCCCAAAATTTGAAAGGGATAGAACTGGTGCAGTGGTTACAACTTCCTTAAGATTTGCAAAAGCTTCCTCTTCCTTAGAGCCCCATTTCCATGCTCCCTTCTTCAATAAATCAGTCAGAGACCTTGCAATGATCCCATAATTCTTCACAAACCTCCTATAATACTCCGAGAAGCCAATGAACCCTCTCAACTCTGTAATTGATATAGGTGCTGCCCAATTCAAGATACATTCAATCTTTGAATTATCCATAGATATTTCCCCTTCGCAATGACATAGGATAATTCACCTCCTTGGCTCCAAAATTGTATTTAGACTTTTTGGCAAAACAATTGTTGTTGCCTCAGGATACTCAATATTTTTATGAGGTGTTGTAAATGGGATTTCTAGTCTTTTGATTAAATCAGAATGTCATTAAAGAAAACTTGAACAAACTTCCTTAGTTGTTGCTTGAAAATTTTGTTCATCAACCCCTAGAATGTGGTTGGGCATTGATCAAACCAAAGGGTATTACAAGGAATTTATAATTTCCATCATGTGTTTTAAGTGCAGTCTTTGGGATATCCAGATCTCTCATCCTAATTTGGTGGTATCCAAACCTAAGATCTAATTTAGAAAAATAGACAACAGTTCCTAACTCATCCAGTAACTCCTCTATAATTGGCATAGGAAAACTGTCTTTAATAGTGACTTGATTCAATTTTATATAATCAACACACATTCTCTATGTGTTATCTTTTTTCTTCACCATAACAATAGGTGAAGAGAAGACACTGTTGCTGTTCCTTATAATGCCACTAGCCAACATCTCCTCAACCATTCTTTCAATAACATCTTTCTGGTGGGTGGGGTATCTATAAGGTCTTTCTTTAATAACTGCTCCATCATTCACAAGATCAATTCTTTGTTCATGGTTCCTATCAGGTGGCAACCCCTTTGGCTCAACCAATACTTCCTTGAATTGATCTAACACCAGTTTTATATCCCTTATCAGTTCTGTTTCACCTTTGCCCATATCTAGTTGAGCATTCATCATCCATATAGAAGCTATGTTACAAATTTTCGAGTCCACCAATTGCAAATTTTGTTGTTGCCTCTGTTGTACTTCTTAAAACATCATATCCTTGACCCGGAAATAAAACTTCATACTCAGCTGAGTGAAATTCCATTGGATAGCACCAAGGCTAGGTAACTATTGTACTCCCAATACGATATCACAGTTCTTCATTGGAATGACCAAAAAGTTTGAGTCAAAGCAATGCCCTTGAATTTTCCATCTAACTCCCTTACACTCCTCCACTGTCTTCATGCAATTCTCATCAGCCACAATAACCCTCAACTGGTTATGCTTAACCATTCCTAAATTCAATTGTTTGACCAAGGCTAGGCTCAGGAAATTATGAGTATTTCCTGAGTCTACCAATGCATGGCATTTATGATTTTCAAATTCCAGCAATAACTTCATAGTTTCCCAACTAGAAGCTCCCCACATGGCATGAAGAGAAATAATTGGCTCCTCACTCCCGTTCAGCTCTTGAGCTCCTGCATCCACTTGCTCTTCACAATCAAGGAATATCCCTTGCTCTGGTTCTTCTTCTCTCCCTTCCACTACAATGTGAAAATTTTGGGGTTTTGTACATATGTGACCAGGAGTGTACTTAGTAGCACACCAAAAACACAACCCCTTTTTCCTTCTTTCCTCAATTTTCCCAGTTGTCAACCTTCTTCCATCAGACTTTGCAATTCCAGATTGTGTTCCCTTTGTAGCTGAACTCAGTATGAGGGTGTTATTCCTTGTAGACGACTACCCTGAATTACTTGTTGAGCTATAATTATTCTTCACCACAGTTGTGTTACTTCTGGAAGAAATTGGTAAAGCCAATGGGATCACAGGATTCGACCTTACAGTTGAATAATTCCAAGCCTTCCTGTGTGGTACACCATACATGGATTCCACATGCTTGGAAATATGATAAGCATTCAACAAAGTTTGAGGCTGCGACAGCTTAACTAACTAACCAATTTCAGTTCTCAAATGACTTTTAAACATGCTAAGGATATACTCCTCCAGCAACTGAACATGATTTAACAAGTTGATAAATTCCTCATAGAATTGTTCCACTGTCATATTATCTTCTTGATGTAAACCCACCAAATCTGCAAAAGGATCCTCAAACTCACCAGGAGCAAATCGATCCCTCATCCACCCTAAATATTCTCTCTATGTAACTGTAGTTCAATTCCTATGATTCCTAACCAGGAATTGATGCCATTGAAGGGCTCGCCCCTCTAGATGCAACATCACTACTCTTACCTTACCCTGATCAAGAATTCTTTCTGCCTCAAAATATTGTTCTACTTTGTATAGTCAATCCCTAAATTCCGATCCATCAAACTTAGGGCAAACTAACTTGTAAGAAAAATTGACTGAAGATAAAAGTTCCATACCAGATTCCTTTTAACCATCTGCCTCCACCAAATTGATTTCCTGAGTGCTGGTTCGACCCTCACCACTCTCTAGAGGTTTCCCTCTTTCAACAGCTTTACCACTAGATTCCTTAGATGGAACATTCACGGGGTGGGTAAGATTACTGGTTGAATCAACTCTTGGCTTACATCAATCTTTTTCCCGATCGCCAGCTCCAACAGTCTCTGCATGTTGCTCAACATGGTGTTTTGCATCCTTTGAAACTTATCATCCATCGACCCTTCGATTTTCGAAATCTTATTCTGCAGCTTGTCCGTTTCTTGTTTCCATTCTGAGGTCTGAGTTTCTTTATTATTTTCTCCCTCACTCGTCAGAGCTGCCGGCCACCTTGTTTCCACCATTTTCTAAGCTTAACGAGGCCTCTGATACCTTTGTAATAATACTAAACAAAAGAAAAAGATTGAGGAAGGTAGATCTTAGATTGGATTGAGGAGAGAAAGAAATTAGAGAGAGCAAAGAGATTTCAGGTTCATACAATCGATACCTCTGCTAACCTCCTTTCCCCCTTTTATCCTAAAGTTCACAAGACGATACCGTATTATCTATTTACACCCTTCCCCCTAAAACAAAGTGTTGGTTAAATGAATAAAACAAAACAATAAAACATAATTTTGAACTTCCTGCAACGGTCATCTCCAGTTATAGCCGTTATAATTTCTTTTCATTTTTAAGGTTTTTTTTTGATATTCCGAAGCATTTGATTTACAAATCATTAATCTTAAATTTATTTCATATTTTAATTCAAGATTTTGATGTTTTTAGGGAATTTTCAAGAAATTAAGTTAGATCTCATTCAAGGTTTTAATTAGGATGATTTCTTATGAAGTTAAACTTACTTCGATGATTGATTGAGTCTTGAATTGATGGCACATAATTTTAATCCGAAATAATTGAATCAGTATTATTTAGAGGTGGTTTTCGGTTGTTTGATGGGCTATTTTAGGTGCTCTACTTTTTCTGGAGGTATAAGGATGGTTTAAAGGTCTTTTTAGTTCATAATTGAGGAATTTTAGATGTTAGATTCATTAGCTTAGGGGTGTTGTTGTTCCGGATGCATTTCGGCTTAATTTTCGATCTTTTCGGCTTAGTTTTTGGTAGTTCTGTGGAGGTTTAATATGGCTGTTGTGTTGAGCATGTTTTGATGTGCATATGCTCTGTTTTTAATGTTGAAGAGGAAGTGCAAGGAGTCTCTTAAGTGGATGGTGCATTTGAGTTGCCATTCGAGCATCGACGAAGGCTCGTTTCGCTTTTCGGTGAGTGAATTTTGGTTAAAAGCGATTCGCAACTGAACGGTTCTATTTTGGGGATTATGAAATAGTGTAAAAACTTCAAGTGTTACCAAGGTTTTGATCAATTTTTCCCAAGTTTCGGCTATTTGGTAATGGCTTTGAGAAAGATATTTTCATAGAGTTTTTGTTGAAAATACATAACTTGGATTTTGAAATGATGGATGCATGTGTTAATTGCTGTAAATGCATGGTTTAGAAAGATATTCATGGCTTGTGAAAGCATGAAAAAGATTGAGAACAATATGTGGTTATTTGGCTTATGTTTGATTAAGCCGTTGAGCGTGATTTTGGTTCACTTGATGAACATATTATGAGTGCCTTATGAGCAACAAATTGATATGCATGATTGGGATTAATATTGGTTTAGTGACACTAACTATAGATATGAATACAAATGACATGTCATTAGGATTAAGTCACTATAAAGATTATGAGAATAATGATGTTGCCTACACGTAAACAAGGGTGACTTTGTGTCTGACCGTGCGTGTAGAGCTTGCCTATACGTAAATAAGGGTGACTTTGTGTCTGACCATGCATATAGTTGACCCATATGTAAACAATGGTGACTTTGTATCCGACCACGCGTAGTGGGTGTAACATGTATACAAGGGCGATTATGTGTCCGACCGATGTATGTTGAGACCAAGTTTCTCCAATTATGATAAGGAATTCAAGAATTCAATGAGCTAAAGGTTCACAATACGTTGTCACTAGAATGCCAATATGCATGGTACATGAAATGATTTGGTTATATAGATGAGCATGATTTGATCAAGCACACCTTGGTTTAGCATGGAACGTGCAAGTGTGTAATAACCAATTTCACATCCCACTCTATTAATTAAACCCAAATCCATAACCCTCATCCAATATCCCAATTAAACCTAATACCAAATAAAATCCAATACACAAAATAATATTCTAACCTAACCCTAAACTGACAGCCACCATTCTCAAACCCTAGCCGCCTTCTTACCGACCATTCATCTTTGCGCGTGCATCACATGCGCCCTTCTATTGGTTCTCCATGTCGGCCACTGCCCGTGTAAGATCCACCATCCTTGTCATCTCCGATCTACAAAAAAAGAAGGAACACATCAAAAGATCTGAGTTTACAGATCAATGCAAGGATATTTTGTATTAAAATATGTAGAAAATTCGAGTATAAATACTGAATTCAATCCTTGTAATTTTGGTTACGAAAACTTGAGATACGAAAGCAAAAAAGAGAGTTTTGATCCAAACACAGTCAAGATCCAGCAAATACCGAAACAAAATTAAGCAAAAAAAGGGAGATCGAAGCAAAAAAGATAAGAAGCTAAAAAAATTAGATTGGAATACTTATTTGTAGATCTACGTTGATATACGTCCCCTTTCGAAAGTCCAACTTCGGATTTAAACTCAACACGACTAAAGAATTCAGAACGGTGTAACCTTTCATTTCTCCGGCGACCATGCACGACCATGCCACCGCCGGCTAGCGGTGGCCGACGGTGGTAGTGACCAGTCCGGTAGAGGGAGATGGGAGAGCGTTTGAGAGCTCTGTGTTTTTTTGTTGGAATAAATTTACAAATGGATTTTTTGAACAAATTTAGGTATATAAAGCTTCACCAAAACGATGTCGTTTTGGTATTTATTCTTTTAGCCCAAAACGACGTCGTATCATTCATAGAGCTCCAGGGCCAACCCGATCCAGGACTCAAACCCGTTGGTAACCCGACAAAGATGGATAATCACAGGCGTGGTCCTTGATCTCTCAGCATTTTTAAGTTTCGACCTCCCATTTCAATCTGACTTCATTTTGGCCACTATTCCGTCAATTTAGCCTTATATTTTATATTTTATTTAATTTGGCCCCCTAATTTCACTATTTTATTCTATATTAACCCTATAATTTCCCTTTTAGCAAATTTGACCCTTGTTGTTGTTGTTGTTGTTATTATTATTATTAATGTTAATATTATATTATTATCATTACTATTAAATATTATTATTATTGTTATAATTATTTGTTCTTCTGTTCGACCTTATTATCCCGATATATTTTATTGGAAGTAGCATCTCGGTCTCCAGGTATTATCGTCTTTGAATTATCGTATATATAGGTTTTTAAATATGCATTTTAAAATGAAAAATTAAATTAATTTGGATTTTATATTTTCTTAAAAATTATGATCTGAACTTTTAGGTACTAATTTCTGAGCGTTGTGGGGGTGCTAATCCTTTCCCAAACACAACCAACTCCCGACCCCAAACATTTTGAATCTTTGGTTAATTTTTAATGGTGTCTGGTCTACCAAAGTGACCGATGGTGACTCCAGGCAACCGATTTTTAAATTTTAATGGTATACCACTAGAAGTGACATCCTGTCCTTCAGGTGTTATCTTTGGATATTGAATTTTCAAAAAGACCCGCCCAAATATTTTTAAACTGTTTATTTAAAATTTTCAAAAAAAGGTCATTATTGATGGTGACTCCGCTGGGGATATTTTCAAAAGGAGCTAGGCCTTAGTCCGGTTTACATCATATTTTTTAAGAAAATAAAAATTTAAATTAAATTAATTTTTAATTTTGATCACATATTAGATTAAGAACCCGTAAGTGGGAATGATTACTTCGCTTTGTGGGATTTTCACCTCCGTATAGTGTTGCAATTCATTTCCGGAATTTTGGTCCTTATATTTCGCTAGGTTCTTACCTCCGTATAAATAAGGGCCATATTCCCCAAATCGATATCCTAGCGACAGTTCGGGTACCAATACTCTAGAACGAAACCGCATATAGTGAGCCGTAGAGCCGTACGAAACTCTATCCGTTTAGCGGTAACCTTCTTAGACTTGGGTGCCTTTATATGCTGTTTATGTACAATTTTCTCATCTATTCGATTATTTTAATATGAACTGACCTTTTTCCTTTTTCAATTGCATCATGACATATTATAATCATCCATTTTGCATCGAAAGCATCATGATCATATTTTGACTATTGCATTTCACGAGTATTAAGTATTGATTCATGAATGATTCTTAAATTGAAATATATCGGGAGAAAATCTAGAATCCTAGATATCAATGCCACATTCAAATTTGTGAACAAATCTCGTAGATTGAAAATTGATACAAGAATCATTTTTGAATCAATATCTTTACATCTAAGACATTCATTTTGCATTTACATGCATACATTTTAGATTTAAAAATCGATCCTGGGGAGGTCCCATGCCAACAACATCAGATGAAGCAAAGGTCAATCGGTCTAACTCCACAGTAAACACATGTGAACCTCAATTAGGGGCATTTTATAAAATGGCCGTTACATCTACATCACGCCTTTATAAGACTCCACGATCTGGGGCATTTTTTGAAGAATTTCAAAAGGTAAGATTTTGCTACTGAATCAAACCTCTATATCCTAAGAGACTGTTCTAACGTGCGAACCTGACCGATGGGCAACATAACACATTCATGAGGATAGTAAAATCTTTGTGAGAAAAAACAAACATATAAATCCAGATCCACCAGAAAAAAGTCTCGAAAAAAACGTTGGGGTATACTTCTTGAAATACTAACTCAAAAATGAACGAATCCAAGGGAAAATTTGGGGGAATCATTAGATCAAGCATTGCACAGACTAGCATAATCTGAGGTATCCCTTTGAAACGAAGAATCATGTCACATCCATGCATACATTGAAATTATTTGGCATATACTGTATGTTAAAGATAACATGCATTTAGATTAAACATGCATCGAGCATAAATTGGGAGCATCCATTTTTAAAAAAAAGATTCCGAGAAAAGAGGTCAAATTAAAAAAGTTCAAGCATCATCAATTATGACCAGTGGAATTAAGGGTACCCCTTGGAAAAATTCTGTCATTCATACATTCAAGCATTTAAGCATTTGCACACCATGCATTTAGATTTGGCATGCATCGAGCATCAAGTAGGGACATGCATAATGCATATAATTTTGTTTGTTCATACAAACAGGTCTGGGGAAGAGACCGAATGACCTCAATCATGGGGCACCAACGCGATAACCAATCTTTTACCCAAAGAAGGCCAGATATACAGAAAATCACAAATATTCAGGTAATGACCTCAAAATTTTGAACAGTAACCGACGAATGTTTTATTTTGCTTTCAGGTCATGACTACTCATCTTGGAGTAGAAGAAATAACTTTTTCCCAATGTCGCCTCTGTTAGTTGTGGTGGGCTAATTTTGTTAGAATCTTGCTCATTTCGATAACTATGTGGAAGAGTAAATCTTCTTGCAGATCTCATTTTTCCATATTTGTACTGAAGGTACATGTGAATCAAGACTATTTTGAGAAGAAAAACAAAAAAACGGAAAATGTAAAATGAATGAAAAACATAAAAATTTAGAAAAAATGAAAAATGCAAAAAAAGAATAAAAATCGACAAAAACATGAAAAAATAAAACAAGAGACAATTCAAATGTCCATCAAAATTTATTTTTGCGAATGGTCGAAGAAAAATATATCCTTTGGAAAAACCCAATCTCAGGATTGGTACAAACTGGTTGTACCCAAGAAATTGTACAGCTAGCTCGGAGCAAACGGCTACCGATAAAGGCAAATCAAATCCGTTGATCCTTGTGCATTTAGGAAAAATATAAAGAAAACACATGATGTCAATGGAAGAGACATTCAAATCAGATACTCAAATCTTTCATACTTTGGTCTTGTCCCTATTGATGTGTGGCTAGATCTGAATCACTCAAATTCAGTCTTACTTCTCCGTTGATGGCGTAGTAGGATCCAAATTCCAGATTTGATCTAACTCCTCCGTTGATGGAGTGTATAGATCCAACCCCATCCTGCTTATCCGTTGATGGCGTAGTAGGATCCAAATTACAGAATTGATCTCGTCCCCGTTGACTGTGTTGCCAGATCCAACCTAATCATGCTTCTTCGTTGATGGCGCAGTATGGTCTAGACTTGATCTTACCCCTCCGTTGATGGAGTGTATAGATCCAACCTATCCTACTTCTCTATTGATGGCGTAGTAGGATCTAAATTATAGATTTGATCTCGTCCCCATTGATAGTGTGGTAGATCCAACCTAATCATGCTTCTCCGTTGATGGTACAATATGATTTAGAATTGATCTTACCCCTCCGTTGATGAAATGGATGGATCCAACTCGATCCTGTTTCTCCTTTGATGGTGTAATAGGATCCAAACTACAGGTTTGATCTTGTCCCCGTTGATGTTGTGACCAGATCCAACATAATCATGCTTCTCCGTTGATGGTGTAGTATGATCCAGACTTGATCTTACCCTTCCATTGATGGAGTGAATAGATCTAACTCGGTCCTGCCTTTTCATCGGTGTTTTAGCTGGATCGCCCTTATAGACTTTAGACCATGACTCTTCGTCGGAGTTATAGCTTGGTCCAATCTTTGATTTTTCCTCTTCGTCGGTGTTGAGCTGAATCAACCTTACTGACATTAGACCTTGCCTATTCGTCGGTGTTGTAACTGGGTCAAACCTTACTGATTTCCTATTTTGCCTCTTCATCGGTATTGTAGCTGAACCAAAATTTCTGACTCTAGGTCCTACCTCTTCGTCGGTATTGTAGCTGGGTCAAACTATTCTTTTCGATCCTGTCTCTTCGTTAGGTGTTGTAGCTAGATCAACTTTATTAACTTCAGACCATGCCTCTTCGTCAGAGTTGTAGCTTGGTCAAATATCTGATTCTGCCTCTTCATCGGAGTTTAGCTGAATCAACCTTACTGACTTCAGACCTTGCCTCTTCGCCGGTGTTGAGCTAGGTCAAACTTCACCAAACTTCAGGTCCTGCCTTTTCGTCAGTGTTTTAGCTGAACCAAATCTAACAAGATCTCGTTATGCCATTGATGGCGTAAGCATATCATATTTTGACCGACCTCATTTTACCGTTGATGGTATAACTAGACCAAATTTATTTACTTGCGGATATTTACTATATCAGAAAAATCTAAAAAATCAAAAATTGAAAAAAGAAAAAAGGAAAAGAAAAGAAAAAAAGAAAAAAAGAAAAAATTGCAAAAAAAGAAGAAAAAAAGAAAAGAAAAAGGAAAGAAAAAGAAAAGAAAAAGAAAGTAAAAGCAAAAATTGGAAATAAAAAAGAAAAAGAAGAAAAGAAAAGAAAAAGAAAGAAAAAACAAAAAAATGGAAATAAAAAAGAAAAAGGAGAAAAGAAAAGTATGTCAGATCATGCTTCTTCATCGATGTTGCAGATAGATCAAATGTCAGAATCTTCACTCTTCGATCCTGACTCTTCGTTAGTGTTGTAGCTGGATCACACATTAGAGTCTTCATCATTCGATCCTGCCTTTTCGTTAGTGTCGTAGCTGGATCAATTGTTAGAAATTTCATCATTCGATCTCATCTTATCGTCGGTGATGCCGCTAGATCTAATGTCAGAGCCTCACTCTTCGATCCTATCTCCTCGTCAGTGTCGTAGCTGGATCATGTTTTATAGACCTTGCCTCTTCGTTAGTGTTGCAGCTAGGTCAAGTTTTCTCCAGGTATTGCAACATCGTCAGTGTCGTGGCAAACAAAGTTTATTTTTGTCTTCTTCAACGGATCAACTTCAGCATTCGTTCTTCTTAACAGATCATCATTTTCAAGATTTTTTGACATTAGCGATGAAGTAGATCAAATCAAAGCTTCAACAAAAGAAGCAATGACCAAGAGAACCCCAACATTACCAAAAGAACATTAACCTTAGCAAAAAGAACCTTAACCTTACAAGAAGAATCTTAACCTTACCAAAAAAAAAATAAACTTTAACCTTACCAAAGAACAACCCCCACCTTACCAAGATGAACCCTAAAACCATACCAGATGAAATGGGTTATTCTTTATCTTTGCTCTATTGTTGTTACACAATAATAAGCAAAGAGGGGCAACTGTAATAACCCATTTCACAACCCACTCTAATAATTAAACCCAAATCCAAAATCCTCATCCAATAGCCCAATTAAATCCAATACCAAATCAAATCCAATACAAAAAATAATATTATAACCTAACCCTAAACCGATAGCCTCCATTCCCAAACATTAGCCGCCGCCTTACCAACTATTCATCTTTATGCGTGCATCACACGCGCCCTTCTATTAAAATATGGAGAAAATTTTGGTATAAATACTGAATTTGAACCCTGTAATTTTGGTTATGAATCAATAAAAAAAACTTGAGATTCGAAAGTAAAAAAGAGAGTTTCGATCCAAACACAATCAAGATCTAGCAAATACCGAACCAAAATTAAATACAAACAAAGGAGATCAAAGTAAAAAAAGATAAGAAGAAGGTAAATAAATTAGATTGGAATACATATCTGTAGATATACGTTGATACACGTCCCCTTTTGAAAATCCAACTTTGGATTTGAACTCAACACGACTAGAGCATTCGAAAAGGTGTGACCTTTTGTTTCTC
The DNA here is from genome assembly GCA_035048815.1 of Abelmoschus esculentus. Lineage (NCBI taxonomy): Eukaryota > Viridiplantae > Streptophyta > Magnoliopsida > Malvales > Malvaceae > Abelmoschus > Abelmoschus esculentus. Next base: position 14,968,992 of record JAUCBN010000008.1, on the reverse strand, counting down.
CAGCGACCATGCACAGCGGTGCCACCGCCGGCAAGCGGCGGTGCACGGTGGTAGTGACCAGTCCGACAGAGGGAGATGGGAGAGGTATGAGAGCTCTGTTTTTTTTATTGGAGTTGAATTACTAATGAATTTTTTTGAATAAATTTGGGTATATAAAGCTTCAACAAAACAACATCGCTTAGGTATTTATTCTTTTAGGCCAAAACGACATCGTATCATGCATGAAGCTCCATGGCCGACCCGATCCAGGAACACAACCCGATGGTAAGCCAACAAAGAGGGATAATTAGAGGCGTGGTCCCTGATCTCTCAACATCTTCAAGTTTAGGCCTCCCAGTTTCAATCTGACTTCATTTTGGTCACTATTTTGTCAATTTAGCCTAATATTTTATATTTTATTTAATTTTCCCCCTAATTTCACTATTTTATTCTATATTAACCTATAATTTCCTTTTTTGCAGATTTGACCCTTGTTGTTGTTGTTGTTGTTATTATTATTGTTATTATTATTATAATTATGTGTTCTTTTGTTCGACCTTATTATCCCGATATATTCTATTGGAAGTAGCATCCCGCTCTCCAAGTGTTATCTTGTTTGAATTATCATGGATATAGGTTTTTAAATATGCATTGTAAAATTAAAAATTAAATTAATTTGGATTTTATATTTTTTTAAAAATTATGATACGAACCTTTAGGTACCAATTTTTGGGCGTTTTGGGGTGCTAATCCTTCACCAAACATAACCAACTCCCGAACCCAAACATTTTGAATCTCTGGGTAAATTTTAATGGTGTCCGATCTACCAAAGTGACTGGTGGGGACTCCAACCAACCGAATTTTAAATTTTAATTGTATACCACTAGAAGTGACATCTTATCCTTTAGGTGCCATCTTTGGATACCGAATTTTTAAAAAGACCCGCCAAAACGTTTTTAAACTATTTTTTTAAAATTTTCAAAAAAAAGGTCGCTACAAAGTGATGTTTTAAAAAGTTAGGGTGCATGCCTATAGCTGTTATGGGGTGTTGATGGTTGAAATTGAGTGTTTAAATAGCGTATTATGATTAGGGGTTAAGCATTTAGCTGATAATGATCATTGATTATGATTTGGTTGGGTGCAAATCACTAAAAGCGTACAAATTTTATTATGGGCACAAGGGGTATCAAAACACCCTGTGCTGGTATCGATACCCCAAGGTAAAATTTGGGTGGCATCGAACCATGGTGCGATGCCTTTACCTTACTGGTCATCTAAGTATCGATACTGTTCAAGGTAGTGTTGATACCCCTTAGCTTTGGTAGGTAATATGGTTACTGCCACGACACGGTATTGATACAGGGCTTGATTGTATCGATACCCCTGACTGAACAATGAGTTTTAGGTGCTGAAATTACATGTTAGTCTCGAATATCTTTTTTTGTTCAACTATGGTAGCTATAGATGTTATTTTGAGCTAAAATTTCACATGATTGCATAAAGTTGACTTAATTTAAATTTGTTCAACTGTATTTGGACAAGTCCTTATAATTTAGAATATTTACATTTTGGTCCCTAATTAGTGAATCATGTAATTGATGATGTTAGAATACTCTGTTTGGTTTGAAATTTTCCATGAGTGCTACTTGCATGCTTAATTGAACTTTGATGGAACGAATTTCTACCTTGTCAATAGAATTTAAAAGATTTACGTTTTAGTCCTTGATATACTTATGTGTTTGATCGAATGCTCATTTGTGATTGGTATGCTTCCGTACTTGCTTTGCTTAGGACCAACACATGTTGGAATTTAATTGTGTCTAGAAAGAAAAAATTATATATCGGGTTTCAGGGTTGTTAATCGAATTGAATCTTCACGAGTTTGGTTCGATATTCCCCGTGTGACCCATTAGAGTAGGTTCTATCTAGGTCGGGCTAAGGGGGTTACATAAAGCCCATTTAGATATATAAGTTTTAATCCCAACAAAATGAAAACCAAATGTTATTAAATCAAATTTTATTAGTTTAAATAGTTAACTATGGGCTGTTGAACCTAATTATACAACTTAATCTCAAATTTTTATCCTTTTCCTCGGTTAAAATTCCAACGGATTCTCAATAAGAACCATTTAGACATGCACCTTTTAATCTAAACAAAACGATAACCAAATGTTATTAAATCAACTTTTATGAGTTCAAATAGGCAATTGTGGGATGTTAAACCTAATTATATAGCTTAATCTCAAATTTTCAGCTTTTTACTTGGTTAAAATTCCAACAGATTCTCTATAATGCCCATTTAGAAATACACGTTTTAATACCAATAAAACAACAACCAAATATTATTAAATCATATTTTTTAAATTCAAATAGTTAATTATGGGTTGTTGGACCTAATTATACAACTTAATATCAAATTTTCAGCTTTTTACTCGGTTAAAATTCCAATGTATTCTCTATAAATCCCATTTACATATGCATGTTTTAATCCCAAATAAACGACAACCGAATGGTATTAAATCAATTTTTTTGAGTTCAAATATACAATCTTGGGTTGTTGAACCTAATTATATAGATTAATCTCAAATATTCAGCTTTTTACTCGATTAAAATTCTAACAGATTCTCTATAAATCCCATTTAGACATGTAAGTTTTAATCCCAACGAAACGATAACCAAATGCTATTAAATCAAATTTTATGAGTTCAAATAGTTAATTATGGTCTGTTGAACCTAATTATATAACTTAATCTCAAATTTTCATCTTTTTACTCGATTAAAATTCCAACGGATTCTCAATAAAGCCCATTTAGAAATGCACGTTTTAATCCCAACAAAACGACAACAAAATGTTATTAAATCAATATTTTTGAGTTCAAATAGTTAATTATAGACTGTTGAACTTAATTATATAACTTAATTATAGACTGTTCAAATAGTTCAAATTTTTAGCTTTTTACTCGGTCAAAATTCTAACGTATTCTCTATAAATCCCATTTAGACATACACATTTTAATCCCAACAAAACGACAACCAAAAGTTATTAAATCAAATTTTTTGTGTTCAAATAGACAATCTTAGGATGTTGAATCTAATTATATAGCTTAATCTCAAATTTTAAGCTTTTTACTCGGTTAAAATTCCAAATGATTCTCTATAAATCCCATTTAGACTTATAAGTTTTAATCCCAACAAAACGATAACTAAATGTTATTAAATTAAATTTTATGAGTTCAAATAGTTAATTATAGGTTGTTGAACCTAATTATACGACTTAATCTTAAATTTTCAGCTTTTTACTCGATTAAAATTCCAACAGATTCTCAATAAAACCCATTTAGACATGCACGTTTTAATCCAATAAAACGACAACCAAATATTATTAAATCAAATTTTATGAGTTCAAATAGTCAATTATGGGCTGTTGAACCAAATTATATAGCTTAATCTCAAATTTTAAGTTTTTTCCTCGGTTAAAATTCCAATAGATTCTCTATAAATCCCATTTATACATGTAAGTTTTAATCCCAACAAAACGATATCCAAATGTTATTAAATCAAATTTTATGAGTTCAAATAGTTAATTATGGGCTGTTTACCTAATTATACAACTTAATCTTAAATTTTCAGATTTTTACTCGATTAAAATTCCAACAGATTCTAAATAAAGCTCATTTAAACACGCATATTTTAATCCCAACAAAACAACAGCCAAATTTTATTAAATCAAATTTTATGAGTTCAAATAGTCAATTATGGGATATTGAATGTAAATATATAGCTTAATCTCAAATTTTTATACTTTTACTAGATTAAAATTTCAACGGATTTTCTATAAAACCTATTTAGACTTACAAGTTTTAATCCCAACAAAACCACAACTAAATGCTATTAAATCAAATTTTATATGATCAAATAGTTAATTATGGGCTGTTGAATCTAATCATACAACTTAATATAATTTTTTTAGCTTTTTACTCGGTTAAAATTCCAACATATTCTTTATAAAGCCCGTTTAAACATACACGTTTTAATCACAACAAAATGACAACCAAATGTTTTTAAATCAAATTTTATGAGTTCAAATAGTCAATTATGGGCTGTTGAACCTAATTATATAGCTTAATATCAAATTTTCAGCATTTTAATCGGTTAAATTCCAATGGATTCTCTATAAATCTCATTTAGACATGTTAGTTTTAATCCAAACAATACGATAACCAAATATTCTTAAATCAAATTTTATAAGTTTAAATTGTTAATCATGGGCTGCTGAACCTAATTATACAGCTTAATCTCAAATTTTCATCTTTTTTCTCGGATAAAATTTCAACGGATTCTCTAAAAAGACCATTTAGACCTACACCTTTTAATCCTAATAAAACGAAAACCAAATATTATTACATCAAATGTTCTTAAATCAAATTTTATGAGTTCAAATAGTTAATTATGAGTTGTTAAATCTGATTATTTAGCTTAATCTCAATTTTTCAAACATGTACGTTTTAATCCCAATAAAACGAAAACCAAATATTATTAAATCAAATTTTATGAGTTCAAATAGTTAACTATGGATTGTTGAACCTAATTATACAACTTAATCTCAAATTTTCATCATTTTACTCGGTTAAAATTCCACTAGATTCCCAATAAGGACCATTTAGACATGCTTCTTTTAATTCCAACAAAACGACTACAAAATGTTTTTAAATCAAATTTTAGGAGTTCAAATAGGCAATTATGAGATGTTGAACCTAATTATATAGCTTAATCTCAAATTTTCAGCTTTTTATTCGGTTAAAATTCTAAAGGATTCTCTATAAAGCCCATTTAGATAATTACGTTTTAATCCCATCAAAAAGAAAACAAAATGATATTAAATCAAATTTTATGAGTTCAAATAGTTAAATATGAGTTGCTGAACCTAATTAAAATGCTTAATCTCAATTTTTCAGCTTTTTACTCTGTTAAAATTCCAACGGATTCTTTATATAAAGCCTATTTAGACATTTACGTTTTAATCCCAGCAAAACGAGAACCAAATATTATTAAATCAAGTATTATATGTTCAAATAGTTAATTATGGGTTGTTGAACCAAATTATATAGCTTAATATCAAATTTTTAGCTTTATACTCGGTTAAAATTCCAATGGGTTCTCTATAAAGCTCATTTAGACATACACGTTTTAATCCCAACAAAACGAAAATGAAATTTTAGAAAATGAAATTTTCTTAAATAAAATTTTATGGGTTCAAATAGTCAATTATAGGTTGTTTAACCTAATTAATATACCTTAATCTCAAATTTTCAGCTTTTTACTCGGTTAAAATTCTAATGAATTCTTTAGAAAGCCCATTTAGATATGCAAGTTTTAGTCCCAACAAAAGAACAACAAAATGTTATTAAATCAAATTTTATGAGTTTAAATAGTTAATTATGAGCTGTTGAACCTAATTATACATCTTAATCTCAAAATTCGGCTTTCTACAAGGGTAAAATTCTAACGGATTCTCTATAAAGCCCATTTAGATAAGCACATATTAATCTAAAAAAAACTAAATGATATTAAATCGAATTTTATGAGTTCAAATAGTTAACTGTGGGCTGTTGAACCTAATTAAAAGCTTAATCTCAAATTTTTAGCTTTTTCCTCGGTTAAAATTCCAACGGATTCTTTATAAAGCAAATTTAGACATGTACGTTTTAATCCCAACAAAACGACAACCAAATGTTATTAAATCAAATATTATGAGTTCAAATAGTTAATTATGGGATATTGAACCTAATTATAAAGCTTAATATCAAATTTTCAAGTTTTTACTCGGTTAAAATTCGAACGAATTCTTTATGATGCCCATTTAGACATGCACGTTCTAATCCCAACAAAATGAAAAACAAATGTTATTAAATCAAATTTTATGAGTTTAAATAGTCAATTATGGGATGTTGAACCTAATTATATAGCTTAATCTCAAATTTTCTGCTTTTTACTCGATTAAAATTCCAACGAATTCTCTATAAAGCCCATTTTGACATGCACGTCTTAATCCAACTGAATGATAACCAAATATTATTAAATCAAATATTATGAGTTTAAATAGTTAATTATGAGTTGTTAAACCTAATTATATTGTTCAGTATCAAATTTTTAGCTTTTTACTCGGTTAATATTCCAACAGATTCTCTATAAAGCCCATTTAAACACTCATATTTTAATCCCAACAAAACGAAAACCAAATGTTATTAAATCAAGTTTTATGATTTCAAATAGTTAATTATGGGCTATTGAACTTAATTATATAGCTTATTCTCAAAATTTCAACTTTTTACTCGGTTAAAATTCCAACAGATTCTTTATAAAGCTCATTTAGACATACAAGTTTTAATCCCAACAAAACGACAACCAAATGTTATTGAATCAAATTTTATGAGTTCAAATTGTTAATTATGGGCTATCGAACCTAACTATACAACTTAATCTCAAATTTTCAGCTTTTTATATGGTTAAAATTCCAACGGATTCTCTATAAACTCTATTTAGACATGCAGGTTTTAATCCCAACAAAACGATAACTGAATGTAACATCCCGTTTTTGGGGTATTAGTTTAGGCTTAGTTAGGGGGATTCGATTCGGGTTGAATCGGGTTCTCCGGTTCATTAATTCCGAGAAAAATAAAATAAGGATATTTTTAATTAAGAAAAATAATAATTTGGAAGGTGGTTTGAAATATTAAAAATATGTTTCAAATTAAAAGAAAATAATTTGAATTTTTATAATGATTTTTAATTATGCTTATTTATGCATAAATGATCAATTTGTAATTTTTGGAAAAATTGGAGGACCAATTTGGTGATTTTCGGCAATTAATGTATTTTAGTGACTAAATTGAAAAGCAAGCTAAACTTAGAATCCTTAGAGGGCCATAAACCCATTTCCAATTTTTAATGATGATTTATTCACCAAAATATATTTTTAATTACTTTAATTTGGTTTTTAATCATTTTCTCTCAAAACAACTTTTCTCATCTTTTTCTCTTATTTTCTCTATACTTTCTCTTCATCTTTTCTCTTCAATTCCTTGCTGATTTTTTTTGCATCTTTTTCCACAAAGAATACATCACTTGCATCATCTTTCCATCCTTTACAAAACCTAAGCATTGATTTCATCAAATCTACATCAAATTGTAAGGAATCAACAAGGGGGAAAATCTCATATTTTTGGTGAATAGATCTTGAAGGTAATTTTCTGGATTTTTATTCTTTTCTAAGGTTTTTTATTGAAATTCTCAAGTATTAGCTTGCTAATCTTTTAATAAAAACTTGATTCTATGTTTTTAATGTTAAATCTAATGTTTTTATGATATTTTTGTGAAATCTTTTTGGATCTCATTTAATGCTGGAAATTAGATAGATTCAATCATGTTTTTATGTTGATTTAATGATTAATTGAGTCTTGATTTGATATCACATTAATTTAATCCCGGAATAATGCAATCGGTGTAGTTTTAAGGTGTTTTTGGGTTGTTTTATGGGCTGTTTTGGATGCTTAAATGTTGCTGGAGGTATAAGGATGGTTTGGATATGTTTTTGGATCATGATTGAGGTGGATTAGATGTTAGATTCATTAGGTTTTGGGCTGATGTTGTTCGGATGCGTTTCGGCTTAGTTTTCGGTCTTTTCGGCTAAGTTTTTGGTAGTTTAATGGTGATCGGATGTGGCTGTTGGTTTGAGCATGTTATGATGTGAGAATACTCTGTTTTTAATGTTGTAGAAGAGGTATAATAGGAAGCTTGATTGATGGTGCGTTGGTGCGATCATCGGAGAGCGGCGAAAGCTTGTTTCGCTTGTTGGTGAGTGGTTTTCGGATTTAAAGCGAATCGCGTTTGGTACGTACTGTTTTTGGGGGCTATGGAGGAGTGTGAAAACCTTCCATAGTTCAAGAGTAAGTAAAGTAATTGTTTTAATGAAACGATATGAGTTTCGGCTATTTTCGACAAAGGTATTTTATTGGTAATGCAATGAAATTTATGGAAGTGCATGAGCATGTTTTGAATTGATGCATACATGAGAGATACTTTCTGTAATGCATAGCTTATTTAGCATCCATGATTATGGAAAATTATGAGAAATGTTTTTGAATATAACATGGTTATTTGCCTTATACATGATGGTGCCTTTGGGTATGGCTTTTGGTTCATTTGTTGAACAAATTATGCATGCATTATGAGCAGTAAGTTATATGATTTGAAATACAATATGGTTAATTGTCTTATACATGATGGTGCCTTTGGGCATGGCTTTGGTTCATTTGTTGAACATTTTATGCATGCATTATGAGCAGCAAGTTATCATGCACATTTTATTATGATATTGGCTTAGTGACACTAACTTTAGATTCGAATACGAATGATATGTCATTAGGATTGTCTTAAGTGCACTATAATCAAAACTGAAAATATAGAATATTGCCTACACGTAACAAGGGTGACTTTGTGTCCAACCGTGCGTGGTAGAGCCGCCTACACGTAACAAGGGTGACTATGTGTCCGATCCTGCGTGGTAGTGCTAATGGTGACTTCGTGTCATGTCAATGGTGACTTCGTGTCATGTCAATGGTGACTTCGTGTCATGACGATACAAATGTCTCATGGATCCGTGTATTCGATGAGCTCAAGGTTCACATTAAGTGATCACTAGAAAGCCAATATACATACATGAAATTAAGAAAAAGGTTTGAGCATCATTTATAAATTGTTTTGATAAGGTTATGTGAACTCAAGGATGCATATGATTTAATGAAATTGGGCATGAAATATTAGCATGCATGGTTTAACAAAATATTGCAAAATTATGGTTTCAATATGGTTTTAAATAGATGCATTGATGATCTTTTGTGGAGCTACCTCACTAAGCATGTTTGCTTAAGCTCTTTTTTCATCCTTGTAGAAAAATAAGGACACTCGGAGCTTCGTTCGAGGCAAGGAAACCAAGGGGAAGATCACATTGAATTTGGTATGTTTTTGGCAAATAAATTGGGCAAGGCAATGTTTAACACAATCTATAGGGGAAATATGTACTTAGGCTTTGGTTTATGATGTAATAAAACCATTATTGATTGAATGTTAATGGTTGAACTTTTGTTATGTTTGAATTGATGATGCATGAAACTAGCATGTTTGTTATGTTGCTATTCATTCTTAGGAAGCATGCCTATAGGACTTCTTGTGATATTTTCTGGTGTTATAAGGTGTGAATAAGTTGCTGGTGATGCCTAGGAATGTTGCATATAGTTTCGGGTTATTATCGTTTATGTATGGGTGGCTTAAATGAGCTTGAAACATCACACCACAGTCCAGGATACAGGGGGTATCAAAACACCCTATGGCAGTAACGATACCCTTATGCTACTGGACATGCTTGTATTGAACCAGTGTTCGGTACCAAATGCTACTGGACATGTTTGTTCCGAAACACCTTATGGCCTGTTTCGAAACAAGTGACGTGTTCCGTAACACTCTAGGGCTGTTTCGAAACACCAGGCTTAAAACGGGCAATTTGAGTGTTCTAAATGCATGAAACGTAGGATTCAACTTAGTAAATGAATATAGTGGATTTATGTGTAATTTTAGGAGATGTTGTGACACCATGATTCATGTTTAACCTAATCACACGTCGTATGATATAAGATGGATAAAATGCCTAACATTACATACTTTGCAATTAAGTCCATAAATGTTAGAACATAGAATCGATTAACTAAGATACCTTGTTCGATCTCTCATTGCATGATGAATGTTTTAAGCTTACTTAATTGTTATCCGATGGATTGTTTGTGAATATGATGAAGTAAATTAGTTCCTTACGTTTTTAGTTCCTAATCATGTATGCGTTTAATTGATTTGTCTATACTGCTTGAACTGCGTCCGTCTCTGTCTTACTTGAATTAACTACACATAGGAGATTAATCGTGCATCTAGGTAAGATAAAATAAAAAGGAAAAAAAAGTATAACAGTTTTTAGGGTTGTTTATCGAATTGAACCTTCGTGGGTTTGGTTTGATATTCCCCGTGTGACCCATCAGTGCCAGTTTTGTCCAGGCCGGGCTAAGGGGGTTACATTTGGTGGTATCAGAGCCAGGTTTGTAAAAATGTGTGGTAGGTTTGTAAAATGTGTGGTTGGTTTGTAAAGTGTGTTGTAAGGTTTGTAAAATGTGTTCTTGATTGGTAAAGTGTGTAGTTGGTTGGTTAAAGTATGTATAGGATTGTTACGTTATGTGTTTAAATGTGCGATTGATCATGATGTGTGTGATTGACCATGATATGTTGTTGGTATGTGAAAATCTATTTATGATGATTGTACTTTGAGTAATGATGATTAAACTGAGGATTATCGATTACACATTGCCAATGCCAACATATTTTCAGATGCTCTCAGATTTCCCTTGGTTTTTGCCCGAATGTAAGTTTATTTTATTTGGATACTATGTTTTAAACTACATGTTTAAAGTTTTTGGAATATGCTTATGAGACGTGAAACACGAGCTAGTGTTGGTATGAACATTAATGGTCAAGATTATGGATGAAACGACTACTAGGGAAGAGTAAATTCTACCTCCTCTGTGAGTGTGCCTTCGGTTAGGCCGGAAGGTTAGTTTGTGGTGTTGCACTGTTCCTTCGGTTTTGTTTTAGACTGCTGAAGCTGGTACGGATGTTGCTAATCTGACTTGGGAGTTGTCAATAATATGGTAGTTGAAGTTGTTGGAATTGAGGATGTTATTTGTGAGTGTGAACAATAATCATGCATAGAATAAGAGCACATATATGTATATATCTATAGATAATGTAGGACATGCATGCATTCTTGAGCATGACATTAGAAATTGCATTTACATGAACATGCATTTGCATAGGCATTTATGAGGGCATATAGGAAATCATACATACATTTGTTCACACTTGCGAGTTGCTCTTTGAGGGTGTAAGTGGAGTGTGGTTGGTTCTTTTAAGGTGAAGGTGTGGGAAAAAAAAGAGATTGAAAGAACTTTCTTGTGGTGTTAAGCTGAATGTGTAGTGGGCAAGCTATCCTTTTGGTTAAGGAATGGTCATGGATGAACAATGAGTGGTTGGTCTCGGAGTTTTGAATGTTTGAAACCAAGGTAAGTACACTGTGTTATGGTTAGTTTGAGTTGGTCATTACTAAAGGAAGGACTGAGTTTTGCGGATTCTTTCTAGTTAAGATCCGGAGGTTGTAACAAGGTTGCAGCATGTTTTGTAGAGTAAGGCGGGTTGGTGTTTTTCTAAGTGATGTGAAACTATTTTGTGGAAATTATATGGAATTCTTTGTAGTGTGGTTAGTGTGCAGTTAGATCGGAGGTTGTGACTAATCTGGTATGGTCAGGATGGAAGTAAAATATGAGATACATATTGGTATGGGAGTTGTGAAATCGAGGGTTTGAATCATAGTTTATTGTGACCTTGAGAGGTTTGGTTGTACTATTAAGTAGGAAAGTGTACACGTTGTGTTTACAGGATGTTAAGTTGGATATACTTCGGGTAAAGTTAGTTTTTGATGATGACTGAAGTGGTGTAATATGGATCGCTGGACAATTTATGGTTTGTATTGATTGTTCAGTCTTATGGGTTTGTTTTTATCGAAAAGTGTCTTGAGGTTTTTGTGTGCGGTGGGTTCGTGTTTATGGATGTTTCATCATTATGATTACCGCTTTGGCAAGGTTATAAAATAAGAGATGTTGGAGCTAGTGGAAGGAATGGTTCTACATGTTTGGATTTGTTGTGGTATAGTTAATGTAGGAGTTGGTTTGTCGATGAGTTGATAATGGAAAAAAAAGGGTTTTGGGTTAAGTGTCAAGGCACTTAATGATGTGTAGATTTTAAATTTTGAACCTTGGTGGAGTTGATTATGGTGGCTAAACCTTAAGTAGGAGATATTATCATTATAATGAGTATAATGTTGAGGTTGACACAAAGTTGGTAAGTTTCTTGTATGATATGTTTTGTAGAATGTTAGCAACCGGGAATGACTTGGCTTACATAAGGATGCTTGCAATGAGAGCTTGTTATGTGGGATAAGCCTGGGTTGTTGTGGAGTTACAAGGGAAGATGATCGGTTAACCTATAGGGAGACCTAGTTATATGGTGGATCTATGAGCGAAATTCAACCTTGGTAAAGTTGATCGGAGACAAGTCGTGGCAAAGTGTTTGATGAGGGTCTAGTGAAGGATAGGTTCTTGGCAAGGTTTAGTTTTGTGTTGAGAATCTTTTTGTGTTATGTTAACCGCATGGTTGTTACGGAAAGTGTCGAGATAGAATGGTATCTTGAGCAGGGCTTATGGTAATCTTTTTCCATGGGTTTGGTGGTGAATGTTGTGCTAGGAGTTGGGGAAAAACATGTGTATTGACTAAGCTGGTTTGGATTATGTTTGAATCATATGTAAATGTTTATCATGCTGATAAGGTAAGTGAGTATCAATTTTCTTTGGGTTATTATTAGTAGTAAAGGTACAAAGGATGAAGTCGGAGAGAATCATCATAAGTTGGGTAGTAAGTTCTATGGATGGTATGGAGTTTTCTTATGAGGGTTGTTGGATTAATCGTTTGTTTGAGTACAGTTTTCTTGGGTTTCTAGGTCCCTTTGGAAAGGTGTGTGAAAGGTGTATCTATAATATGTTAAGATTTGAAAGTTTTTAAGACCGACATAGGTTGCCGTTTGGATGTTGGGTTTTATCATTCATAAGTAAATGGGTGATATGTTGTGACATTGTGATATGGTTAATATGACTCATAATGAAGTTGTTGGTGGTGGTGGAGCTTGCTTAAGACAATATTGACAGTTTTGTGCAAAGTTAGTCTGAAGTTTGTTGTGTGGAGTGAAGGTTGGTGAAAGGCTTAGTTGGTTACCTGGTATGTGGGAGGATGTCAAAATTAAGGTTGGTTTGATGGTAGTGATATGGAAACTGTTGCGGTTGTCAAGAGTCGGTTATTAACCTTATGGGGTTTTCTTTTGAGTTATGTTATCTATAGAGGTTGAGATGGTATGGTAGGTTGTGCATTGTTGCTTTGGTGTGAGGAAGAAACTTGTTGGTTGTCCGAAGAGGGTAAGTGTGGGTTGTCTGTTGCTTACTATTCGGGGAAAACTGAGGTGATGGCTGAATCTTTGAGCCGTAGGAAGGCAGTTGAGTTGAGAGTGATGTTTGCTAAGTTGAGTATTTCAAAGAAAGGTGGTTGAGTGGTGGAGTTGTAAGTAAAACCTATCCTGGTTGTGATGATAAGATGAAACAGTTAGAGGATGAGACGTTGGTATCTTTTGTGGAGGATATGGCTAAGGGTAGACCGACCGAGTATCATTTTGATGATGATGAGGTGTTGTATTTTAGAGGTCGGATTGTGGTGGCGGATGATCTGGAGTTGGGGCAAGTTATCTTGGTGGAAGCTCATACTAGTCCGTTTGCTATGCATCCGGGTAGTGTGAAGATGTATAGAGATCTCAAAGGCGTGTACTTTTGGGTTGGGTTAAAGAAGATGTGCCGGAGTCCAAGAAGGATTCTATATGGGTTATTGTTGATAGGTTTTTAAAGTGTGCACATTTTCTTGCCGTGCATACAATGTGATCTATGGATAAGTTGGTAGAGTTGTATGTTTCTGAGATGGTGAAGTCGCATGGTGTACCTAATTCGATCATATCGGATAGAGATCCGCGGTTTACATCCAAGTTTTGGAGGAGTTTGCAGACAGCTTTAGGTACGAGGCTTAGCTTTAGTACGACTTATCATCCATAGACGGATGGACAGTCTGAGCGTGTTGTATAGACTTTGGAGGATATGTTGAGGTGTTATATCATCGAGTTTCAAGGTACTTGGGAGAAGCAATTGCCGTTGGTAGGGTTTGCTTACAATAATAGTTTTCAGACGAGTATACAGATGGCACCGTTTGAGGCGTTGTATGGGCGTAAGTGTCGTACACCTTTATGTTGGAAGGAAGTTGGACAGAAGTATTTTTCTTTGCCTCAAGTTTTGAAGGATACAAATGAGAAAGTTAAGTTGATATGTGCTAACTTAAGGAAGCTTCGGATAGGCAAAAGTCCTATGCTGATTTGAAACGTAGGGATATAGAGTATGATGTTGGGGACAAGGTGTTCCTTAAGGTTTCTCCATGGAAGAAGGTAATGAGGTTTGGTTGTAAAGGGAAGTTGAGTCCTCGTTTTATTGGACCATATGAGGTGTTGGAGCGTGTTGGTCCCGTTGCTTATAGGTTGAGGTTACCAGAGGAGTTGAGTAAGATGCATTATGTGTTTCAATGTATAGGTGCTTCGTAAGTATCGTTCAGATCCTTTTCATGTTGTTCTAGTTGAGGAGTTTGAGTTAAGGGCGGATATGAGTTAAGAAGGAACTAGTGAGGCTTTTGGATGTGGATACAAAAGTTCTTCGAGGGACGATCATAGTTTTGGTTAAAGTGCTTTGGAAACACCGAGGTGTCGAAGAGGTAATTTGGGAGACATGGAAAAGTGTGGAGGAGCAGTTTCCTCACTTGTTTACTTGAGGTAAATTTCGAGGATGGAATTTTCTTAAGAGGGGGAGAGTTGTAACATCCCGTTTTTGGGGTTATTAGTTTAGGCTTAGTTAGGGGGATTCGATTCGGGTTAAATCGGGTTCTCCGGTTCATTAATTCCGGGAAAAATAAAACAAGGATATTTTTAATTAAGAAAAATAATAATTTGGAAGGTGGTTTGAAATATTAAAAATATGTTTCAAATTAAAAGAAAATAATTTGGATGTTCGATTAATCCCGGCCTGGACGAAACCGACACTAATGGGTCACACGGGGAATATCAAACCAAACCCGCGAAGGTTCGATTCGATAAACAACCCTAAAACCGTTATACTTTTTTTTTCTTATCTTACCTAGATACATAATCTTATACCTACATGTCAAGGTTTCATACAAAGCATTATTGGAAACACATTAACTGAAACAACCATCCGATTAAACACTAATGTGGATTAAGGACTAAAACGTAAAACTTTTAAATACAATTAGTAAAGTAGAAGTTCCCTTCATCAATGTTCAATTAAACATACAAGAGTTTCTCATAGCAAATTACAACTCAAACGGATCATTCTAACACCATTAATTGCATGTTTCTCTAATTTAGGGACCAAAATGTAATTCTTCCAAATTACAAAGACTTCAACCAAATTAGATTAAATATCTTGAAATTAATCCAACTTTAAGCATGCATACAAAATTCTAGCTCAAAATAACATCTACAAGTACCTTAATCGAACAAAGGAAGATGTCCAGGACTAAAATAAAATTTCAACAATTAATAAATCATGGTGGTCAAAGGTTTGGAAACCTTCCTAAAGGTTTCCAAACTTTTTGTAAAAGGTTTCGAAACTTTCCTGAAAGTTTCCATACCTTTCGCGTCCAGTAGCTTTTCAACTTGAAACTGCCCGCAAGGTTTGGAAACCTTTGAGAAGGTTTCCAAACTATTTTTCAAAGGTTTCGGAACCTTCAATCAAAGGTTTCGAAACTTTAGCTCTGGAACCAATAATTTCATTTCACCAAGTACAAACCAAATGCTCAAAATTCAACAATTAGTTAGAACCTCTAAATGCATCAATCCTAAACATGATTAACTTCATATGGCACATAATCAACAACGTCATGGACATCATTCAAGCTATAGGCATGCTCCCTAAGAAAAGCGATGTACAATAATTCAATCCAACAAATACATGCTAGAACATGCTTCAACCATTCAAGTAATTCCAAAGTTCAACAATTGACATTCAAACAATAATGGTCTTATTACAACATAAACCAAAGCCTAATTACACACACTACACATGGTTTGGGTTACACATTGCCTTGCCCAATTTATTTGCCAAAAACATACCAAATTTGAAGTGATCTTCCCCTTGGTCTCCTTGCCCCGAACGAAGCTCCAAGTGTCCTTATTTTTCTGCAAAGATGAAAAGAGAGCTTAAGCAAACTTGCTTAGTGAGGTAGCTCCACAAATAATCTTCAATGCATTTATTTAAAACCATGAAGAAACCATAATGTGCAATACTTGTCAAATCATGCATGCCAAAATTTCATATCCAACTTCATTAAAACATATGCATCCTTGAGTTCAGATAACCATATCAAAACAATTTTCAAATGATGCTCAAACCTTTCCTCAATTTCATGTATGTATATTGGCTTTGTAGTGAACACTTAATGTGAACCTTAAGCTCACCGAA
This sequence comes from Abelmoschus esculentus, assembly GCA_035048815.1. Lineage (NCBI taxonomy): Eukaryota > Viridiplantae > Streptophyta > Magnoliopsida > Malvales > Malvaceae > Abelmoschus > Abelmoschus esculentus. The sequence continues at coordinate 14,952,745 of JAUCBN010000008.1, read as the reverse complement.
TACGCGGATCCATGAGACATTCGTCTCGTTAGGACACTAAGTCCCCATTGACATGACACTAAGTCACCATTGACATGACACTAAGTCACCATTAGCACTACCACGCACGATCGGACACATAGTCACCCTTGTTACGTGTAGGCGGCTCTACCACGCACGGTTGGACACAAAGTCTCCCTTGTTATGTGTAGGCAAAATTCTGTATTTTCAGTTTTGATTATAGTGCACTTATGACAACCCTAATGACGTCATTTGTATTCGTATATAAAGTTAGTGTCACTAAGCCAATATCATAATCAAATGTGCATGATAACTTGCTGCTCATAATGCATGCATAATATGTTCAACAAATGAACTAAAAGCCATGCCCAAAGGCACCATTATATATAAGGCAAATAACCAAATTGTATTCCAAATCAAATAACTTGCTGCTCATAATGCATGCATAAATTGTTCAACAAATGAACCAAAAGCCATGCCCAAAGGCACCATTAAATATAAAGCAAATAACCATGTGGTTCTCCAAATCATTTCTCATAATTTTTCATAATCATGGATGCTAAATAAACCATGCATTTTCAGCAAGTATCTCTCATGTATGCATCAATTCAAAACATGCTCATGCACTTCCATAAATCCCATTGCATTACCAATAAAATACCTTTGTCAAAATTGCCGAAACTCATATCGGTTCATCAAAAACAAATACTTTACTTACTCTTGAACTATGGAAGGTTTTCACACTCTTCCATAGCCCCCAAAAACAGAACGTACCAAACGTGATTCGCTTTTAATCCGAAAACCACTCACCAACAAGCAAAACAAGCTTTCGCCGCTTTCCGATGATCGCACCAAACGCACCAGCAATCAAGCTTCTTCTTGTACCTCTTCTACAACATTAAAAACAGAGCATTCTCACATCATAACATGCTCAAACCAACAGCCATATCTGATCACCATTAAACTACCAAAAACTTAGCCGAAAAGACCGAAAACTAAGCCGAAACGCATCCGAACAACATCAGCCCAAAACCTAACGAATCTAACATCTAATCCACCTCAAACATGATCCAAAAACACATCCAAACCATCCTTATACCTCCAGCAACATCTAAGCATCTAAAACAGCCCATAAAACAACCGAAAAACACCTTAAAACTACACCGATTATATTATTCCGGGATTTAATTAATGTGATCTCAAATCAAGACTCAATTAACCATTAAATCATCATAAAAACATGATTGAAATCATACAATTTCCAGCATTAAACAAGATCCATAAAGATCTCACAAAAACATAACAAAAACATTAGATCTAACATTAAAAATATTGAATCAAGGGTTTATTCAAAGATTAGCAAGCTAATACTTGGGAATTTCAATAAAGAACCTTAGAAAATAATAAAAATCCAGAAAATTACCTTCAAGATCTATTCACCAAAAATAAGAGATTTTCCCCTTCTTGATTCCTTGCAATTTGATGAAGATTTGATGAAATCAATGCATAGGTTTTGTAAAGAATGGAAAGATGATGCAAATGATGTAAAAAGATGCAAAAATCAGCAAGGAATTGAGAAGAAAAGATGAAGAGAAAGTGGAGAGAAAATGAGAGAAAAAGATGAGAGAAAAATGGGTCAAAAGTAGTTTTAGGAGAAAATGATTAAGAAACCAAATTAAAGTAATTAAAATATTTATTTTGGTGAATAAATCATCATTAAAATTAAAAATGGGTTTATGGCCCTCTAAGGATTCTAAGTTTAGCTTGCTTTTCAATTTAGTCACTAAAACATCTTTATGGCCGAAAATTACAAATTAAGTCCCTCAAATTTCCAAAAATTACAAATTGGTCATTATGCATAATTAAGCATAATTAAAAATCATTATTAAAAATCCAAATTATTTTCTTTTAATTTGAAACATATTTTTAATATTTCAAACCACCTTCCAAATTATTATTTTACTTAATTAAAAATATCTTTATTTTATTTTTTTTTCCCGGAATTAATGAACCGGAGAACCCGATTCAACCCGAACCGAATTCACCTAACTAAGCCTAACTAATAACCCCAAAATGGGATGTTACATTTTCTCTCATTTTCTCTCTACTTTCTCTTCATCTTTTCTCTTCAATTCCTTGCTGATTTTTTTTTGCATCTTTTTCCACCAAGAATACATCACTTGCATCATCTTTCCATCCTTTACAAAACCTAAGCATTGATTTCATCAAATCTACATCAAATTGCAAGGAATCAAGAAGGGGGGAAATCTCATATTTTTGGTGAATAGATCTTGAAGGTAATTTTCTGGATTTTTATTCTTTTCTAAGGTTCTTTATTGAAATTCCATATTATTAGCTTGCTAATCTTTTAATAAAAACTTGATTCTATGTTTTTAATGTTAGATCTAATGTTTTTGTGATGTTTTTGTGAAATCTTTTTGGATCTCATTTAATGCTGGAAATTAGATAGATTCAATCATGTTTTTATGTTGATTTAATGATTAATTGAGTCTTGATTTGATATCACATTAATTTAATCCCGGAATAATGCAATCGCTGTAGTTTTAAGGTGCTTTTCGGTTGTTTTATGGGCTGTTTTGGATGCTTAAATATTGCTGGAGGTATAAGGATGGTTTGGATGTGTTTTTGGATCATGATTGAGGTGGATTAGATGTTAGATTCATTAGGTTTTGGGCTGATGTTGTTCGGATGCGTTTCGGCTTAGTTTTCGGTCTTTTCGGCTAAGTTTTTGGTAGTTTAATGGTGATCGGATGTGGCTGTTGGTTTGAGCATGTTATGATGTGAGAATACTCTATTTTTAATGTTGTAGAAGAGGTATAATAGGAAGCTTGATTGATGGTGCGTTGGTGCGATCATCGGAGAGCGGCGAAAGCTTGTTTCGCTTGTTGGTGAGTGGTTTTTGGATTTAAAGCGAATCGCGTTTGGTACGTACTGTTTTTGGGGGCTATGGAAGAGTGTGAAAACCTTCCATAGTTCAAGAGTATGTAAAGTAATTGTTTTAATGAAACGATATGAGTTTCGGCTATTTTCGACAAAGGTATTTTATTGGTAATGCAATAGAATTTATGGAAGTGCATGAGCATGTTTTGAATTGATGCATACATGAGAGATACTTTCTGTAATGCATAGCTTATTTAGCATCCATGATTATGGAAAATTATGAGAAATGTTTTTGAATATAACATGGTTATTTGCCTTATACATGATGTTGCCTTTGGGCATGGCTTTTGGTTCATTTGTTGAACAAATTATGCATGCATTATGAGCAACAAGTTATATGATTTGAAATACAATATGTTTAATTGCCTTATACATGATGGTGCCTTTGGGCATGGTTTTGGTTCATTTGTTGAACATTTTATGCATGCATTATGAGCAGCAAGTTATCATGCACATTTGATTATGATATTGTCTTAGTGACACTAACTTTAGATTCGAATACGAATGACATGTCATTAGGATTGTCTTAAGTGCACTATAATCAAAACTGAAAATACAGAATATTGCCTACACGTAACAAGGGTGACTTTGTGTCCAACCGTGCGTGGTAGAGCCGCCTACACGTAACAAGGGTGACTATGTGTCCGATCCTGCGTGGTAGTGCTAATGGTGACTTCGTGTCATGTCAATGGTGACTTAGGTTCATGTCAATGGTGACTTCGTGTCATGTCAATGGTGACTTCGTGTCATGACGATACAAATGTCTCATGGATCCGTGTATTCGATGAGCTCAAGGTTCACATTAAGTGATCACTAGAAAGCCAATATACATACATGAAATTGAGAAAAAGGTTTGAGCATCATTCATAAATTGTTTTGATAAGGTTATGTGAACTCAAAGATGCATATGATTTAATGAAATTGGGCATGAAATATTAGCATGCATGGTTTAACAAAATATTGCAAAATTATGGTTTCAATATGGTTTTAAATAGATGCATTGATGATCTTTTGTGGAGCTACCTCACTAAGCATGTTTTCTTAAGCTCTCTTTTCATCCTTGCAGAAAAATAAGGGCACTCGGAGCTTCGTTCGAGGCAAGGAAACTAAGGGGAAGATCACATTGAATTTGGTATGTTTTTGGCAAATAAATTGGGCAAGGCAATGTTTAACACAATCTATAGGGGAAATATGTACTTAGGCTTTGGTTTATGACGTAATAAAACCGTTATTGATTGAATGTTAATGGTTGAACTTTTGTTATGTTTGAATTGATGATGCATGAAACTAGCATGTTTGTTATGTTGTTATTCATTCTTAGGAAGCATGCCTATAGGACTTCTTGTGATATATTCTGGTGTTCTGAGGTGTGAATAAGTTGCTGGTGATGCCTAGGAATGTTGCATATAGTTTCGGGTTATTATCGTTTATGTATGGGTGGCTTAAATGAGCTTGAAACGTCACACCACAGTCCAGGATGTAAGGGGTATCGAAACACCCTGTGGCAGTATCGATACCCTTAAGCTACTGGACATGCTTGTATCGAACCAATGTTTGGTACCAAATTCTATTAGACATGTCTGTTCCGAAACACCTTATGGCCTGTTTCGAAACAAGTGACGTGTTCCGTAACACTCTAGGGCTGTTTCGAAACACCAGGCTTAAAACGGACAATTTGAGTGTTCTAAATACATGAAACGTAGGATTCAACTTAGTAAATGAATATAGTGGATTTATGTGTAATTTTATGAGATGTTGTGACACCATGATTCATGTTTAACCTGATCACACGTCGTATGATATAAGATGGATAAAATGCCTAACATTACATACTTTGCAATTAAGCCCATAAATGTTAGAACATAGAATCGATTAACTAAGATACCTCGTTCGATCTCTCATTGCATGATGAATGTTTTAAGCTTACTTAATTGTTATCCGATGGATTGTTTGTGAATATGATGAAGTAAATTAGTTCCTTATGTTTTTAGTTCCTAATCATGTATGCGTTTAATTGATTTGTCTATACTGCTTGAACTGCGTCCGTCTCTGTCTTACTTGAATTAACTACACATAGGAGATTAATCGAGCATCTAGGTAAGATAAAATAAAAAGGAAAAAAAAGTATAACGGTTTTTAGGGTTGTTTATCGAATCGAACCTTCGCGGGTTTAGTTTGATATTCCCCGTGTGACCCATCAGTGCCGGTTTTGTCCAGGCCAGGCTAAGGGGGTTACACTAAATGTTATTAAATCAAATTTTATGAGTTCAAATAGTTAATTATGTGGTGTTGAACCTAATTTTATAGCTTAATATCAAATTTTTAGCTTTTTACTCGGTTAAAGTTCCAACGAATTCTTTATGAGGCCAATTTAGACATGAAGGTTTTAATCCCAACAAAACGAGAACTGAATGTTATTAAATCAAATTTTATTAATTCAAATAGTTAATTATGGGATTTTGAACCTAAATATCTTGCTAAATCTCAAATTTTCAGCTTGTTACTCAGTTAAATTTCCAACGGATTCTTAGTAAAGTCTATCTAGACATGCACGTTTTAATCCCAGCAAAACGATAACCAAATGTTATTAAATCTAATTTTATGATTTTATATTTTGCCAGCCATGAACTAATTTAATGTTGGCTTGGGTTATTTTGTTTTAAGGTTTTGATTTTATTTGAATTCTATCTAAGCTTTTGAGTTTTCTTGATCAAAGTTTACTTATTATTGGCAATTATTTGGTTTGCGAGAGAATTGGGAAAGGAACTCGAGAAACGATATATTTATCTAGATTCAGAATAATTAAATTCACGAAACAAATAAGTTTGGTTCGAACCAAGTGCGTGAGAACTAATCTGGCTTAGGGATAAGTGTTGGATTTCATTGGCTAACAGAAGCAACACTTTTTCGAACTTTGAGGATAGTTGCCCAAATTGCCCAAGCAATTCCCTCATCACAATTGCCCAAGCATTCGAATAACTGACAATTCGATGGACTGACTAGGAAATTCGACTGAGCCCAATTGCCGGAACAAGTTGAGTGGTGCAAGCACCCACTCCCATGGAAGAATAATTCGTCCTTCATTCTATAACTCAGGATAACCCATCCAAATCTCTCTTATCGATTGCTTCAATTTATTTACTTGTTTATTTTATTATTTTCATTTAAATATCAATTTTATAAACCACTTGTGTCTTTATTTTTAATACAAGAAATTAGATTCTAGAAGAAGCACCAATCCCTATGGAGACGATATCTAAATCTATACTATTACTTGCAATGTGTTCACTTGCACCATTTGCGTTTCACTAAAATCACGCAACAAGTTTTTGATGCCGTTACCGAGGATTGGTAACAATAACTTTGTTTTTAGTATCTTGCATTTTTTCCATTTTTACTAACCTATTTTCTTTTTATTTTTTATAAAAAAAAAAAATTAGGTGTACATCAAGCCGAAGGAAATTCAAGATGTAGAAGAATAGAAAGAAATATGTTTGGGAGTTGATGTTGGAAGCTATGAATCGAACCAATATAGAATTTTTTAGATTAAATGATGATTATATATGCCAAACAAGAGTAGCACAACAAGATAGAAAGAAGTCTGTTCGAGAGTTGATGTTGGAAGATAGGAATCGAGCCAATCAAGAATTTTTTACATTCAATGATGATTACCTATACTAACAAAGAGCAACCCAACAAGTTCATGCCAAGACAATTTTTTGTTTTTATTGTGGAGAAAATCATTTGTCTAATAATTGTCTGTACAATGCTGGAACATATGGCCACATGGAGGACCATAGATGGAACCAACAACAAAATCCTTCATGGTATGATCAAAATGCTTAAAGTTTTTTTTACCATGATAATTTTGTTGATGCTACATATGTGCCATGTCAATATAATTCTTTTCAAGAAAATCCAAATTCATTAGAGGAAAGATTGTAAGCATCAATGGCTAGAATTGAAGGATTAATGAGAGATCAACCAAGGTTTATGGATGCGAGAGTAGCTAAATTTGATGCGATTATAGCTAAATTGAATGCAGGCTTGGAGGATTTGGAAGATCAATTGAGGAGATTTACATATGTAATGAATAACATGCCCCCACAATTAGTTCTTAAGGATACTGAAATCCTAACACTAGAGGACAAAGAAGAAATTTTGGAACCTCTGACTCCAGAGCATATTGATGAGAAAGACTCCCCAACATTGGATGGGTCTAGAAAAATAATTACCACAACAATTAAGGAGCCTGAACACAACGAGATTGCGACAACAATTAGTGAAGCTGATGAGAGTTCTTATAAAGCAAATTCTGAGGAGTCTGATTCCCAGGATGTTACATCAGCACTGATACTGAAGAAGAAATTTGAGGATTACTCTCACTCATAGTTTCCAGGCCAATTACATGACGACACATTCGGTTAACAAGATGGTGATACCTTGTTAATGGAAAATAAGAAGGTAATGATCAAACCTTTTAAATTCTTTCAAAACTCACCTATTTTATTGCAGGTATCTTTTTAGTAATCAATGCTACAAGATTTGCAGCCATTAAAAGTAAGGAATGATAGTTTAGGAGATGATATTTTATCTATGGTGATTCCCTCCAAAATTAGTGTCATACCAAAATCTCTACTGATAGAGATGTTTGAGAAAGCTAACGAACATGATGGGTTGATTCTTGAAGACAAAGAGAAACGACTTAGAGAGAAACCCTTTAAGCCGATCCTTCTCCCTAAGAATTATACTTAATGAAAATATGTTCTAAACTTCTTAGGGATAGGTGAAGGTTGTTGATATTAGTGAGAGAAGATTGATTCATGTATCTTTGTTCTTATACAATAATAAATCAAAGTTTGCTTATCCTATTGCCATTCTTTGTTCTTGAATTCAAGCCCGAGAGGGAAGTTTGCAAGTAATCTATTTATCTAGCATCGAGAGGTATAGCTTCACGAAAGGGATAAGTATGGTGTTGTTAACACTAACTCGGCATATACTCTTGTGGAGGCACTAAGGGGTAGGTTAAGAGTTTCAGCAGCTAAAAGAAGTATTGGATTGGCTGGTGGTTATCCTTGATTTACGCCGAGAGGTATCGTCAAAGACTGGACATCAACAACACTCTGACTCAGAGATGAGCTGAGTCACTTATGTACACTTTACTAAACTTTGATTCTTCTGCCCAAGAGCAAGAGATTGCCGCGGTAGAGGAGCGCCAATGCTGCCGAGGCGGTATCTGCAGTACTGTCGAAGCAGTGTTGAGTGATTGCATTGGACAAGGAGAAGATCAATTGAATCCACTAATTGACGCAATTGGATCCTACCCACTTTCTCTATATCGTCTTTAAACCTTTATTTTATGTTTTGTTATTTAATTATTTAGTTAGATAAAACAAATCAACTTATTTGTGTTTTTACTTTCTTTTTAGGAGCAAGGGAACGAGAGGAAACATATTAAGTATACCAATCCCTTTGGAGACGATACACGATATACTTATCATTTTATTACTTGATGACGTATACACTTGCACTCAAATAGCTCTTATACCACGCCTATCAACTCCTTTCGTGAGTCTAACTCTCCCGAGTCTAGACAAATGGATTACTTACAAACTTCCCTCCTGGGATTAGATGCAAGAACAAAGAATGACAAAGAGTAAGCAAACTTTGATATTTTATTGTATAGAAACAAGAAACAAAATCAATCTCCTCTCACAAATACTTGATAACCTTCACCAAAAACCTAATAGAACTTAGAACATGATGTGAAGAATTGTTCCTAAGGTAAAAACTCTCAAAATTCGACTCTCTAGGTCCTCTCCTAATCCCTAGGACGGCTATACCTTATATAGGCTTGGCCTAGGGCAAACCTTTTCTAATTAGAGTACAACTTGGAGTATGGAACAAGTTATGTACATAGGATAAATATTTCTAAGTTTAATCTTCTAGAAGGTTTTTTCCTGCGTGGCCTTTTCCTTGGGTTTTTGATATGTCGTTTAGCTCCGATTCTTGGGCTTCTTGTTCAACAACTTTCTCCTCATTTTTCTCTTTCAATTGCTAGCCATATTTCTTTTTCTCCTATGCTACCTCGGCATCAAGTCCTGCCTTGGCTTCATTCTGCTGCCTCGACAATACTTGTTCTTGTACAAATATATGAAAATGCAGTAAAGTATGCCTTTTTTACAAATATCAACTTATTTATGTTTTTACTTTCTTTTTTGGAGCAAGAGAACAAGAGGAAACATATTAAGTATACCAATCCCTGTGGAGACGATACACGATATACTTATCATTTTATTACTTGATGATGTATATACTTGCAGTCAAATAGCGCTTATACCACGCCTATAAAGTTTTTGGCGCCGTTGCCGGGGATTGACAACTGAATTTTATTTTCTTTAATTTTCTATCTCTTTAACTAGTCTTTACTTAACTCTAACTATAATTATTTATTTAACTTTAATTTTATTTATTTTTAATTTTATTAATTTTTATTTAATTGGTTTATGACTAGGGCAAATCCGAGTGGACCATTGTACGAGTTGGATCCTGAGATTGAACGAACAAGACATAATCTGAGATGCAATCTATTCCAAGCTATGGACAATCCACCTAGAGGACAAATTCCACCTGTTGATCATAATGTACTGCCGCCAACAATACCTCCGTAGCCAATGTCGCATCCATTGCCGAGACAGCCTACTGTCAGAGACTATCTGATGGAAGATCTAAACGGACTCAATCCTGGCGTAGTTACCCCAGAGATCGAAGCAACTCACTTTGAGCTCAAACCAGTGATGTTCAACATGTTGAACACAATTGGAGAATTTAGTGGGTCTGCTACTGAAGATGCAAGCAGCATCTCAAATCTTTCATGAAAGTGTACAACTCTTTCACGATTCAAGGAGTCCATGAAGATATTCTGCGATTAAAGTTATTCCCCTATTCACTGAGGGATAGGGTGAAGACCTGGCTGAATGGTATCCCAGCAGGATCCATAGGATCTTGGGAAGAACTTTGCTAAGAATTTATTACGAGGTTCAACCCGACAAATCTCTATGATCGCATTCATAATGAAATCACATCATTCAGGCAAGATGAAGATGAATCGATGTACGAGGCATGAGAACGTTACAAAGAACTATTAAACAAATATCCGCTACATGTTTTTCCCTTGTGGACGCAAGTCTCCATGTTTTATAATGCTACTAATGCTTCCACAAGGATGAAGCTAGACGCTTCCGCAAATGGGACACTTTCGGATAGAGCACCCGCGGAAGCCATTGAAATTCTGAACAAACTCACAAGGAACGATTTCTAATTTTCCCTATCGAGGCGAGGAGGAATGAGACGCCATGCCACAGCTCATGAAATAGATACATCAAGTTCGGTGGCAGCACAATTGACTTCTCTAACCAAGATGGTTCAGAATATGCAAACCCAAAGAAGCGTACACGAGGTTAAGGCAGTTAACTCATCGGATTACATGCCAGATGAAGAGACCAGCCTATATGTTGAAATTATAACAAAAATAATCCAATGATGTCTAACAATTATAACCCATCTTGGAAAAGGCATCCGAATTTTTCATGGAGTAACCCTAACAATGCCTTGAATCCAATTAATCAAGCCCCTGGATTTCAGCATCAGAACCTGCCGCAGCAGAACACTCAACAGTCCATGCCACAACAGTAGGCACAACAGCAACAGTCTCTGAATGTATTTGTCGATTCTCTCACAGCTTTCATGTCAAAGACTGATGCTTACATGATAGAGAATAGCCGCTTCATGAAGCGTACTGATGACTTCATGAACAGAACGGAGATGAGACTGCAGAACCAGGAGGCCACAATAAAATCTCTAGAAACCTAGGTTGGTTAATTTGCCCAACGTCAAAATACTCGACCACCAGGGGGTTTGCCTAGCAATACTGAAGTTGCTAAAGTGTTAGGCCACGAGCAATGTAAAGTAATCACAACTAGAAGTGGCCTACGATTAAAAGATAAAGAAGGGATCTCAACCGAGAGAGTCCAACCAGGAAAACAACATCATGAAGACTCAGAGGCTGAGCAGGACCCTGCCGAAAGCTCTGCCACGGCAACAGAACCACCTGTCGAGGTAGTTGCAGAAAAATTCACCCCAGGTATTAAACTCAAGATCCAAGGAAACCTGGAACATATCAGACCACCACCTCCTTTCCCACAGAGGTTGAAGAAGCAAAAATAGGACCACCAATTTCAGAAGTTCCCAGACATCTTGAAGCAGGTCCATATCAACTTGCCACTAGTTGAGGCTATTGAACAAATGCCCAACTATGCTAAGTTTTTAAAGGACATAGTATCTAAACGACGAAGGCTAGGAGAATTTAAAACTGTGGCAGCCACTGAAGGCTGCATGGCTATACTGCATAATCGCATGCCACGAAAACTAAAAGATCCTGGATGCTTCACAATTCCTTGTGCAATTGGAGATGGTTATAAAGGAAAGGCCCTATGTGACTCGGGAGCAAGCATCAATTTAATGCGCAAATTAGTTTTTCAGAAACTTGGAATAGGACGGGCAAAACTAACAACAGTACTGCACCAACATGCGGATTGGTCATATGTGCACCCTGAAGTTAAATTGAGGACATTCTGGTGAAAGTTGACAAGTTCGTATTTCCTTCCGACTTTCTTGTCCTCGATTGTAAGGCCGACGATAATGCACCGATCATATTGGGTTAACCATTCCTTGCTACTGGACGCACCATCATTGATGTGGAAAATGGCGAGCTCACAATGCGAATAAACGATCAACAAATCAAGTTGAACACCTTCCACAATCTTCAGAATTCTGACGCTCTAGTAGAATGTAAGGCTCTCCATACACCGAATCAGGGTACTAAAACATCCTGCCTGGGCAACACACTCGGCAGACTATTCGGAAAACGAATAAAACCCAAAGGAGAAGCCGAATGCACCGAAGGGACTAGCCAACTCATGAAGACAGATACTGGCCAGAAAGAGAGAATGAAAGTGGGAGATGCATTCACATGCACTCCACAAGTAACATAATCTCTTCCCTTCAAATTTAATTATTACATTAGGATTAGTTTATATAATATTATTTTCAATATTCTTATTTTTAGTATTTTATGTCGTTATGCTTTATTTCAGTATTTTATGTTTTTATGTTTTATGAATAAAGCAGTGAATGCAAGAAAAATTGTACCACAACAGGAAGTCTGCTGTTGCGGCAACACTGTGTCAGAGCCAAAGAATTCCCAATGGGCAGAAACAGTGTAATGACTCTCTGCCGAGAAACCCACCGCGACAGTAACTGCACAACAAGGCAGTAAATGCCTAACGGCTAGAATTTTTAACAGTAATATTTTTACAGCCTATATAAGTAGATTCATTGTTGTGCATTATTTATGTTGCATTCTTGCTATTTTACTTGCTTTCACAATCTTGCTCACTACGTCTTACAATTTTTAGAACAATCTCTATTCACTCCAGAAATTCTCAAACCACCCCAAACAATTCAATGGCTTCTTACACAAGATTCGCCCCAGCCATTGTTGCTGATAGATTCAACCGATCATTCGTTGCTGGGAAACTATGGGAAGAGCATGGATTTGAACAGAACAATGAAATGTACTTCGACATTGAATCATACTTATTCAACAAGATTCAGCATCAGGAGTGGGAGGCTTTCTGCCTACAGCCTCCCCCGGCGAATGCTACAATTGTACGGGAATTCTACGTACATGGGCCGAGCAAGGACACCCTCTTTATCCACTGCCGAGGCAAGCCTGTGCTACTTGATGCCAAAGTCATCAATGACTTTTATGGTCTCACACCCAGAAAGGATGATCATGCCGACTACGTAGACAGTATCACCACTCAAGACTATGAGGAGATTAAAGATGAGCTTTGTTATTGCAATACTTCATGGGAAACCGGTGCCCATAAGGGTTCAGTAACACGGCAAAGTCTAATACCTAAAACCAAGATGTGGTGTACTTTTTTCAAGAGACGGCTTATCCCAACCTTCCATAACAGCACAGTGGATCGCAAAAGATTGATATTGATCCAGTCCATCATCAAGAAGAGAAGCATCAAAGCTGGAGAGATCATTCTTCATAAAATCCATGAATGTGGTAAGAAGGAACATGGACCGCTTTACTTCCTATGTTTAATCTCTGCCTTGTGCATTAATGCAGGAGTTCCGATCGAAGACAGGGATGAATACACGCCAACTCGACAGTGCTGGACAAGAGATTTCTGCCACCGAGTTATGTAGATAACACATGCAGAACCTGTTCAAGCAACACCGCAGCATTTTCCTACCGACTTTACCACCGGAGGCCAGTATTCAATAGAAGCACCAACCTCTGCCGAGCCAACTACCGCAGCAGACTCATACCAAGAAATTCTACAAAGAATGGTAGCCATGGATCTTCGCCAACAACGTTAAATAGAGTACCAGCGGGACTTTAACACATCGCTAGCCAACATGATGATGCAAAACTTCCCACATCAAGAGGCACAATTTCCTTAATTCCCAGCCGATATGTTCGTTACTGCAGCCCTTTACACCGATACAACTCCTGCCCCAAGACTGCAACCATTTTTCCAGCCACGGCCATACTAATAGTTTTATGCTACCGGACCTTTCAGGCCAGCAAGGTCTGCCGGAATATCATCTACTAGCCAAAGGCCATCCAATAGGCGAGCTGTCTATTACTCTTCCCAGAGGGAACCAATCCCTATGCCCAGTCTTAGCAGGGATACGTTGTCTCGCGAGATTGATGAATACCATAGTTCATCCCATGAATCAGCAACACCCACTGCCACGGCAGGAGGTGGAACGGAAATCATGGACATAGACAATATGAACGAGATGGAAAAAGGGGATGAGATTACAGCACCAACGTATCGCACACCACCTAGTAGAGTGCAGCCACATCGATAGGCCAAACAACAACAATCATCAGTACAAGGATCCAGGGGAAAGGCACCAGTAGCAAGGTCTAGGAGAATGATCCATACAAGCAGCTCCTCGGAGTCATTATAAATATTTCCTTTACTGCCTTCATTTTTTTAATATTTTAATTACTGTTTGACTTATATTTTGAGCATTTAGGACAATGCTCGGTTTGAATTTGGGGGAGATTAAAGGTGCAGAAGCACTGCCAAGGCTACCCACTGCCAAGGCATTATCATAAAAGAGAGTAAATTTTTTTGATTTTTTTTAATATTCTCTTTTCTTGAACTTATGTTTGTAATCTTGCACTGCCCTATGTAAGCTTTGCGTTAGTTTACTCCTTTAAGGCTATATAAATCTTTCTCCATACCATGGCCTAGTTCTGTTTTGAAAGGAAAACCATAGGATACTCATGGAATAAAACTTAGAAGCTTGCTTTAGGGTTAGAAAGAAAATAAACCCTTTTTAGACTTGTTTGATTTAGGAGTTCTTTTAATAAACTTAGGTGATAAAGACTTAGAACCTTTTGGAAAAATAACTAGAGGTGTCTATCATCGGTTCTAGTTTTGCTCTCCTTCATGCTAGAGGTGCCCGGAATTGGCTCTAGTATGCTAAATATATGGTTAATAAGAAAAATAATAAATAAGAAAAAGATGAAAATAGAACACACATATCTTTAGGTACCCGAAATTGGCTCAAAACTTGTTGTTTTAAGGAGACACTTTAGTCCAAGATTCTACTTATCTTGAACTTAGAGTTTATCTAAAAAAGCCTTGAATCATCCTTATCCATTAAACGCACACACTCACCTAGCTCTATAGCTTGTTTCTTAGTAAAAGTCCTTGGGTAAACTAATGGCTAAAACAGAGAGATAGACATTACCATGGTGGGGAGAATAGATGGAAGAGTAAGACCAAAGGGGAGTAAGGTTCGGCAATTTGATGTTTGACATTGCTTGAGGACAAGCAATAGTTCGAGTTTGTGGGTATTTGATGAGTGCCTAAAAGGTAGTTATTTACTACCCTTCCCATGGTACTTTATGTATCTATTATACATCAACTTGAACCGAAATATAGACTCTTTGCTCAAATATTGGATATTCCATTATCATCACTTACAAAGTTAATATTTATAGAGAATGCATATGTTTTTACATATTCTGTACATGCAGGAATATCTAGAGCAAAAACGGCAGAGAAGCAGTGTTGCGACCGAGGTAAAAACAAGGCCATGACAGAATCTAGTGTGGTAGCACCAACAATGGAGGCGCAATGAAAGATAAAAATATAAACAATATTCTCGAGGATACAGCGCACCAATTGGACCAGGCTAGCGCGCTAAAAGCCTAATTCAAAGACCAAGCGGGAAAACCCTTCTAGAAGGCGACAAACATGGAAATATCAGATACCTTGAAAAAGATTTGTTCCCTAATCCAAGTTGAAGTCTATTTAGGAAAGGTTTACCGTAGGTTAAGGCTATAAATACCCTAGCCGACCACTATGTTAAGAGAGACGATTTAGAGAAACGACTTAGAGAGAAACCCTTTAAGCCGACCCTTCTCCCTGAGAATTATACTTAACGAAAATATGTTCTAAACTTCTTAGAGATAGGTGAAGGTTGTTGATATTAGTGAGAGAAGATTGATTCATGTATCTTTGTTCTTATACAATAATAAATCAAAGTTTGCTTATCCTATTGCCATTCTTTGTTCTTGAATTCAAGCCTGAGAGGAAAGTTTGCAAGTAATCTATTTATCTAGCATCGAGAGGTATAGCTTCACAAAAGGGATAAGTACGGCGTTGTTAACACTAACTCGGCCTATACTCTTGTGGAGGCACTAAGGGGTAGGTTAAGAGTTTTAGCAGCTAAAAGAAGTGTTGGATTGGTTGGTGGTTATCCTTGGTTTAGCCGAGAGGTATCGTCAAAGACTGGGCATCAACAACACTCTGACTCAGAGATGAGTTGAGTCACTTACGGACACTTGGCTGAACTTTGATACCTCTGCCCAAGAGTAAGAGATTGCCACGGCAGAGGAGCGCCAATGTTGCCGAGGTGGTATCTGCAGTACTATCGAAGCAGTGTTGAGTGATTGCAATGGATATGGAGAAGATCAATTGAATCCACTAATTGAAGCAACTGGATCCTACCTACTTTCTCTATATCATCTTCAACCCTTTATTTTATGTTTTGTTATTTAATTATTTAGTTAGATAAAACAAATCTACTTATTTGTCTTTTTACTTTCTTTTTAGGAGCAAGGGAACAAGAGGAAACATATTAAGTATACCAATCCCTTTGGAGACGATACACGATATACTTATCATTTTATTACTTGATGACGTATACACTTGCACTCAAATAGCTCTTATACCACGCCTATCGACTCCTTTCGTGAGTCTAACTCTCCCGAGTCTAGACAAATGGATTACTTACAAACTTCCCTCCTGGGATTAGATGCAAGAATAAAGAATGACAAAGAGTAAGCAAACTTTGATATTTTATTGTATAGAAACAAGAAACAAAATCAATCTCCTCTCACAAATACTTGATAACCTTCACCAAAAACCTAATAGAACTTAGAACATGATGTGAAGAATTGTTCCTAAGGTAAAAGCTCTCAAAATTCGGCTCTCTAGGTCCTCTCCTAATCCCTAGGACGGCTATACCTTATATAGGCTTGGCCTAGGGCAAACCTTTCCTAATTAGAGTACAACTTGGAGTATGGAACAAGTTATGTACATAGGATAAATATTTCTAAGTTTAATCTTCTAGAAGGTTTTTTCCTGTGTGGCCTTTTCCTTGGGTTTTTGATATGTCGTTTAGCTCCGATTCTTGGGCTTCTTGTTCAACAACTTTCTCCTCATTTTTCTCTTTCAATTGCTAGCCATATTTCTTTTTCTCCTATGCTACCTCGGCATCAAGTCCTGCCTCGGCTTCATTCTGTTGCCTCGACAATACTTGTTCCTGTACAAATATATGAAAATGCAGTAAAGTATGCCTTTTTTACAAATATCATCTTTAATGATATAATTCCTAAATATATCACATTAAGTACATGCATTGGTTCAAGTAGGTGTAGATTTGATGATAATTGCCCATGAAAAGAGTAGAAAGTGATAGTGAGTTGAGCAATTATCACACCCTCAAACTCAAACTATTGCTTATCCTTAAGCAATGCAAACCATCAATTTGTCAAACTCTATTCTCTTTTTGTCTTATGTTTCCATCTATTCTCCCCACCATAACTATGTCTCTCTTTTAGGCTTAACCTTTCGGTTACCTAAGGGTGTACCTAGAAGACAAACTATAAGGTTAGTGTATGTGTGTTTTTTTGTGGACAAGTTTGATTAAAGACCTTCTTAGATAAACTCTAAGTTCAAGACAAATAATCTTGGATTTAGTGTACTCTTCTTATAACAACAATTCCTTGAGCCAATTTCGGGCACCTCAAGTATTGTGTTTTCTATTTCTTAACTCTTTATTTCTTTTGCTATTCTTTTATGCATACTAGAGCCAATTTCGGGCACCTCTAGCATGGAGAAGAGTATTTCCTAGAGCCGGTCATAGGCACCTCTAGTCACCTTTCTAAAGATCTAAGTCTTTATCTCCTAAGTTCATTAAAAGAATTCCTCTAGCCAAACAAGTCCCAAAAGTGTTTTAAAGTTCAACCTTATAGCAAGCTTCTAAGTTTTTGTCCTTTAGTTAGGGGTGTTCATAACTGGATACCCTAAATTTCGTGTACCCTAAATTTTGGGTACCAAAACATCAGCCCATGACCCGACCCATAAAAATCGGGTACCCGCAATGCTGGTACCCGTTAAATTCGGGTACCCGGTTTAATTTTTTATATATTTTTTAATTTTATTTTTTAAAAAATATATAAGAAATATTTAAAATTTCATGATATATTTCAAACACAAAATTATTGATTTGAGATAGGTTTTAAAGATAAATATTTGAATATATATGCATATATTAAAGTTTATCAATAGAAGAATATATTATTCTCGATCATAATTTTTCTTTTAAATCTAATATTGGCAAATTAATATAAATATTTATAAAAATTCAAAACTCAAAAGTATTTAATACAAGTATAAAAAGAAGTTAAGGATTTAAAATTAATTTTAGAGAAAAATAATAAAAATATAATTTAAAATTTTAAAAATATATATTTATTAAAATTATCGAGTCGAGTCGGGTCGGGTACCCAGTTCTTAAAAAATTTCAGACCTGACCCGACCCAACTACCCGGAGAAAAATACGAGTCGAGTACCCGACCTGAAAAATTCGGGTATTTCATTATAAATACCCGATAATATTTAGTCGAGTAGACAGGTCAACGGGTCGGGTAGTTCAGGTCGGGTATTTTTGAACACCCCTACCTTTAGTATCCTAGAATTAAGCCTTCAAAACAGATCCTAACAATGGTAAGGAGAAAGATTTATATTGCCTTCAAGAATAAACTAAGACAATACTGATGAAGCGTAGTGCAAGAGTATGGTAACAGTTTCAAGTAAAGTGGTGGACATAAAATAAAAAATTATCACTAAAAACTTCCTTTTCATGGCAAGACTGCGGTAGTAGATTGCCTCAACAGTGCTCTACACCCTTAAACTCAAAACAAGTATTGTCCTTAATGCTTAATTTAGGGGTAGGTAGTAGGTAAAAATTATAACCAGTAAAGAAAACAATTATATGAACAACAATGAAAAGAAAGACGAGCAATTATAAATATTCGGAAGAATTTTCTTCCACAATTTGTTTCCTTTGTCGAGTTGTTGATTGTTGTATCCTTGGTGATAGTGATGGATTTGCTCGTCATGGTGGTTGAACTCTCGTTGGTGTTACCCGTTGCATTAGAGCATTGACCTCTTCTCCTTCATCGTCTGTGTCCATTATCTCTATGCCACCTTCGTTCTCTGGATCTACCCTATCATTCTGGATGCTGGGCTCGGCATCGGATAAACCATGGTAGACGTATTCATCAATTTCCCTTGAAAGACTTCCTATTGGAATTGGTGACCTTCGGGGAATGCTGAAGACTGCCCTTCGCTTGGAGGGTCTTTTGCTGGCATATGCTGCTGCGATAGCGTCTACTGCACTAGATGGGCTAGCAGCATTGAACTGTTGCTGCAGTCTGGAGATGAAAAATGGTCTTGGCCCTGGGCAAGAGTAGTCTCTTTATAGGGCGCTGCTGTGACGAATATGTTTGTAGGGAATTCTGGAAATTGTGCCCCTTGGTTGGGAAAGTTTTGTATCATCATTTGGGCAAGTTTGCTGTTGAAGTCTCTTTCGTATTCCATATATCTCTGTTGGTGAAGGTCCACAGCTGTCATCCTCTGAAGAATTTCCTGGTAGGGGTCTGCTTCGGCAGGGGCTTTGGCAGTGCCAGGCATCTCTGTCGTGTGCTGGGTTTCGGCAGTGAAATCAATAGTGAACTGCTAAGGGTTGCCTGGACAGGTTCTGCCTGTGTGATCTGCATAATTCTATGGCAGAGTTCTCTTGTCTATCCTTACCGAGTTGGTGTGTATTCATCCGTGTCTTCGATTGGTCTCCTATAACAATACACAAACGAGATATTAAATAGGGGAAATATAAAGGTCCACGTTTCTTCTTACCACAATCGTGAATTTCTCGTAGAATGATCTCTCGAACATTTATGCTCCTCTTGTTGATGATGGATTGGATCAGCACCAATCTCTTGTGGTCCACTGTGTTGTTGTTGGAGGTAGGGATGGGTCATCTTTTGACAAATGTACACAATAATTTAGCCTCAAGCTTGAGGCTTTGCCTTGTCAAAGAACCTCTATGGGCACCGGTTTACGAAGGAGTGTTGTTGTAACAAAGGTCATCTTTAATCAATTCGTAATCCTGGGTGGTGATGTCGTCCACGAATTCAGCATGAACGTCACGTATTTGGATGAGGCCATAAAAATCGTTAATTGCCTCGGCGTCAAGTCGGACAGGCTTGCCTCAGTAGTGAACAAAGAGATTGTCCTTGCTCAGCCCATGTACATAAAACTCTCGCACTATGGTGGCATTTTCCTTTGGAGGTTGTAGACAAAAGATCTCTCATTCTTGGTATTAAATCTTCTTGAACAAGTAACATTCAATGTCAAAGTTTTCCTCCTCAGATTGTTGAAATCCTTGCTCCTCCCACAAGTACCAAGCGATGAATGATTTGTTTAATCGGTCTGCAATAGTGGTTGGGCAAATCGAGTATATGATGCCATGATGAGTTGTAAGGCTTGAGGGTTTTGGAAAGATTTTGAAAATTTTCAAGAAGATTGACAAAGTGTATTGTGAGAGCAAGATTGCAGTATAATGCTAAAGAAATCAAGAATGCAAGAGTAAATAGTTCAACAGAAGGATGTTGCTTATATAGGCCTCGACAGTGTGACCGTTTTAACCACTAGCCGTTTTGAATTTACTATCAATTAGTATTTACTGCCATGGTGGAAAACTCGGTAGATAGCTGTTACACTATTTTAACCCATTGGGACTGTTGCGACTTCTGACACTATTTATTGCCTCGTCAGAATTCTTTTTATGAACTATTTCTCCTTTATTCTTGCTTTTATTGTCCTAAAAAATTTTAAAAAATATTAATAATGAAAATAAACACATAAATCCTAATCTAAAACTAATCCTAATATAATAAATAAAGTAGAAGGAAACAAATTATGTTACCGGTAGAGTGCATGTAAATGCATCTCCCAATTTACGTATCTCTTGTTGGCCTAGATTTTCCTTCAATTGTTGGCCTTTCCCTTTTGTATTTTCTGCCTCCATATTGAGCTTAATTTTCTTACCAAATAATTTGCCGAGCGTGTTGCCTAGGCAGGATACCTTGGTGTTTGCATCTGTTGTATGGAGAACTTTGCACTCTTCTAGACCATCAAATTTTTTCAAATTGTGTAATGCATTGAGTTTGACTTGTTGGTCATTAACCCTCATTGTCAACTCACCATTCTCAACATCTATTAGGGTTCATCCAGTAGCAAGAAAAGGTCTTCCCAAGATGATCGGTGCATTACCATCGGCTTCACAGTTAAGGACAAGGAAGTCGGTAGGGAAAATAAACTTATCTACCTTTACCAATATATCCTCTATTTTTCCTTCAGGATGGAATAAGATCTATCCGCAAGTTGGAGCAGCACTGTTGTAGGCTTTGCCTTTCCTATTCCAAGCTTTTGAAAAACTAATTTGGGCATGAGATTGATGCTTGCTCCTAGATCACATAGTGCCTTTCCTTCATAATTATTACCAATCGCACAAGGTATGGTAAAGCATCTAGGATCTCAATTTGATCTAATTTCTTAAAATTCGATGGATAATCAATGTTGAAATTCTTGCCATTGCACCTATTGGAATAGCCTTTGATTTTAGGATTGCATGAGAATAACCTAGAGTTTTACTATGTTGTTGATTTTTTACACGGTTGTGACTTGTTGATTGATAGCGACTTTGTGATTTTAGGTTGTTAGAATTTTGGATATTTAAAAAAATGGATAAGCAATATCATTTTAGAGGTGCCCAGAACTGGCTATAGTTTATGTGTATTGACAAATCACTAGAGGTGCCGAAAACTGACTCTAGTTGATAAAATTAAAGGAATTACTTAATTTCTAAAGGTACCCGAAACTTGCTCTAGTTGATAAAATTAAAGGAATAAGAAGTTGCTTAGATGCTAGAGGTGCCCAAAATTGACTCTCGTAGAATTAAAGATTAATACCCAGGCAATTATTGTTAAACTGACTGTTCACATAGAATATTGAAAATTAACTTATAAACAACTATTATAACATCCTGGTTTAGGGGCTAGAAGTTAGAGTATGGATTAGGGAGATTCGGTTCGGGTTGAATCGGGTTTTCTGGTTTACTAATTCTTGGTCAATTAAAATAATAATATTTTAATCGAATAAATAATAAATATGTAGAATTTTTTTAAAAAAAAAATGCTAAAAAGGTGGTTTTAAGTTAAGGGAATAATAATTGAGTTTTAGTTTGATTTTATTAAGCTTAATAATCATATTAGTGATTAAATTGTAAATTTTGGAAAGCTTGATGGTAAAATTGAAAATTTTGGAAAGTTTATATTTTTTGTGACTAAATTGGAAAGTGAGTCAAAGCTTAGAATCCTTGGAGGGCCATTAACCCAATTTTTTTAAAAATAAAGATTATTCACCAAAATTAGTTTTAATTGGTGGTTAATTTCATTTTTCCATTTCATTAAAATTTTCTCTTTATTTTCTCATTTTTTAATCTTTTTCTCTCCGTTTTCTCTCCTTGATTTCTTAATTAAATTTCTAAATTCTTCTCCATTTTCATTAAGATTTAACTCATTTTACTCAACATTTTATTCTCTACAAAACCTACCTATTTATTTTGCAAAATCATCATCCAATTTCAAGGAAAATCAAGAGAAGAATTCACATCATTTTGGTGGATTGATCTCAAAGGTTATTTTCTGATTTCTTTTCATTTCTAAGGTTCTTTATTTGATATTCCCAAGCATTTGGCTTACAAATCATTAATCCTAAATTGATTTCATGTTTTAACTCAAGATATTAATGTTTTTATGGTATTTTCAAGAAATAGGGTTAGATCTTACTCAAGGTTGTAATTAGGATGATTTCCTATGAAATTATACTTACTTTGATGATTAATTGAGTATTGAATTGATGGAACATAGTTTTGATCTCGGAATAATTAAAACGATATTGTTTAAAGGTAGTTTTCGGTTGTTCTATGGGTTATTTTAGGTGCTCTGCTTTTACTAGAGGTATAAGGATGGTTTGAAGGTGTTTTTGGTTCATAATTAATGAGGTTTAGATGTTAGATTCGTTAGGTTAGGGGCTGATGTTGTTTCAGATGTGTTTCGGCTTAGTTTTCGGTCTTTTTGGCATAGTTTTCGGTAGCTTTGTGGAAGTTCAATATGGATGCTGCATTAAGCATGTTTTGATGTGTATATGCTCTGTTTATAATTATGTAGAAGAAGTGAAAAAATTCTCTTAAGTGGCTGGTGCGTTGGTGTTGCCGTTGTAGCGCCGCTGAAGGCTCGTTTCGCTTATCGGTGAGTGAAATTTTGTTAAAAGCGATTCGCATGTGAGCGGTTTTGTTTTTGGGACTATGAAATAGTGTAAAAACTTTCCTTATTGCAAGCGTAAGTATTAAAAAGGTTTTGATCCATTTTTCCTAAGTTTCGGCTATTTGGTAATGTCTTGAGAAAGATGTTTTCAGAAAGATTTTATTGGAAATGCATAACTTGGATTTTAAAATGATGCATGCATGTATTAATTGTTGTAAATGCATGTTTTAGAAAGACATTCATGGCTTATGGAAGCCTAAAAATAAATTAGAACAATATGTGGTTATTTGCCTTACATTTGATTAAGCCGTTGAGCATGATTTTGGTTCACTTGATGAACATATTATGAGTGCATTACGAGCAGCAAGTTAACATGCAAGATTGGAATTGATATTGGCTTAGTGACACTAACTATAGTTACGAATACAAATGACATGTCATTAGGATTAAGTGCACTATATGTAAACAAGGGTGATTTTGTGTCCGATCGTGCGTGTAGAGCTTGCCTATATGTAAACAAGGGTGACTTTGTGTCAGACCGTACATATAGATGACCCTACATAGACAATGGTGATTTTGTGTCTGACCGTGTGTAGTGGGATAACATGTATACAAGTGTGACTATGTGTCCAACCGATGCATGTTGAGACCAAGTGTCTCTAATTATGATAAGGAATCCGAGAATTCTGTGAGCTAAAGGTTCACAACATGATATCACTAGAATGTCAATATGTATGATACATGAAATGATTTGGTTATATAGATGAGCACGATTTGATCAAGCATACTTCGGTTTAGCATGAAAAATGCAAGTGTTGGATTTAAATTAGTTTTAAATGTTGCATTGATGAAATTGTGTTTAGAGTTACCTCACTAAGCATGTTTTGCTTAAGCTCTCTTTTCATATTTGCAGAGAAATAAAGGCACTAAAGGAATCATTTAGAGCAAGAGGTCCAAGGGGAAAGACTTTTCGCATTTTGGTATGATTTGGCAAAAATAAGTAGGACTTGGCAATGTGTAAACCCTTTACTTTTTGAGTATGTTTTTGAGTTAACGAAAGAATTGTATAAACAACCTATGAACATGATTGCTTGTTGATTTGGTTGAATAATATGTTGATGAACTTTCTTGAGGCATGTTTGGCTACGATGGTCTATGGTATTGAGTTAAAGTTAGGGTGTATGTCTATAGATGTTATTGGGTGTTGATGGTTGTAATCGAGTGATTAAATAGTTCATTGTGTTTAGGAGTTATGCCTATAGCTGATAATGATATTTGATTATGATTTGGTTGGGTGCAAACCAGTCAAAGTGTCTGAATTTTATTCTGGGCACAGGGGGTATCGAAACACCCTGTACTGGTATCGATACCCCAAGGTATAATTGGGTGGCAACGAACCATGGTGCAATGCTTAAACTTTACTAGATGCCTGAGTATTGTAACATCCTGTTTTTGGGGTTATTAGTTAGGCTTAGTTAGGCGAATTCGATTCGGAACGAATCGGGTTCTGCGGTTCATTAATTCCGGGAAAAAAATAAAATAAGAATATTTTTAATTAAGAAAAATAATAATTTGGAAGGTGGTTTGAAATATTAAAAAAAAAATTTCAAATTAAAAGAAAGTAATTTGGATTTTTATGATTTTTAATTATGCTTAATTATGCATAAATGACCAATTTGTAATTTTTGGAAAATTTGAGGGACTATTTTGCAATTTTCGGCAATTAAAGGTTTTTAGTGACTAAATTGAAAAGCAAGCTAAACTTAGAATCCTTAGAGGGCCATAAACCCATTTCTAATTTTTAATGATGATTTATTCATAAAAATATAATTTTAATTATTTTAATTGGGTTTTTAATCATTTTCTCCTAAAACTACTTTTCTCATCTTTTACTCTCATCTTTTTCTCTCATTTTCTCTCCACTTTCTCTTCATCTTTTCTCTTCAATTCCTTGCTGATTTTTGCATCTTTTTCCACAAAGATTACATCACTTGCATCATCTTTCCATCCTTTACAAAACCTATGCATTAATTTCATCAAATCTACATCAAATTGCAAGGAATCAAGAAGGGGAAAATCTCATATTTTTGGTGAATAGATCTTGAAGGTAATTTTCTGGATTTTTATTCTTTTCTAAGGTTCTTTATTGAAATTCCCAAGTATTAGCTTGCTAATCTTTGAATAAACACTTGATTATATGTTTTTAATGTTAGATCTAATGTTTTTGTGATGTTTTTGTGAGATCTTTTTGGATCTTATTTAATGCTGGAAATTATATGATTTCAATCATGTTTTTATGATGATTTAATGATTAATTGAGTCTTGATTTAGCATCATATTAATTTAATCCCAGAATAATGCAATCGGTGTAGTTTTAAGGTGTTTTCGGTTGTTTTATGGGCTATTTTAGATGCTTAAATGTTGCTGGAGGTATAAGCATGGTTTGGATGTGTTTTTGGATCATAATTGAAGTGGATTATACGTTAGATTCGTTAGGTTTTGGGCTGATGTTGTTCGGATGCGTTTCGGCTTAGTTTTCGGTCTTTTCGGCTAAGTTTTTGGTAGTTTAATGGTAATCGGATTTGGCTGTTGGTTTGAGCATGTTATGATGTGAGAATGCGATTATCGGAAAGCGGCGAAAGCTTGTTTTGCTTGTTGGTGAGTGGTTACGGATTTAAAAGCGAATCGCATTTGGTACGTTCGGTTTTTGGGGGCTATGGAAGTGTGTGAAAACCTTCTATAGTTCAAGAGTAAGTAAAGTATTTGTTTTAATGAACCGATATGAGTTTCGGCTATTTTCGACAAAGGTATTTTATTGATGATGCATGGAATTTATGGAAGTGCATGAGCATGTTTTGAATTGATACATACATGAAAGATACCTGCTGAAATGCATAGCTTATTTAGCATCCATGATTATGGAAAATTATGAGAAATGTCTTGGAATACAATATGGTTATTTGCCTTATACATGATGGTGCCTTTGGGCATGGCTTTTGGTTCATTTGTTGAACATTTTATGCATGCATTATGAGCAGCAAGTTATCATGCACATTGATTATGATATTGGCTTAGTGACACTAACTTTAGATTCGAATACGAATGACATGTCATTAGGATTGTATTAAGTGCACTATAATCAAAACTGAAAATACAGAATATTGCTTACACGTAACAAGGGTGACTTTGTGTCAAATCGTGCGTGGTAGAGCCGCCTACACGTAACAAGGGTGACTATGTGTCCTATCGTGCGTGGTAGTGCTAATGGTGACTTCGTGTCATGTCAATGGTGACTTTGTGTTATGACGAGACAAATGTCTCATGGATCCGTGTATTCGGTGAGCTTATGGTTCACATTAAGTGTTCACTAGAAAGCCAATATACATACATGAAATTGAGATGAGGTTTGAGCATCACTTATGAAATTGTTTTGACATGGTTACCTGAATTCAAGGATGCATATAATTTTAAAAATATGAGGATGAGATTTTAGCATGCATGATTTAATAAGGAGATGTAAATTATGTTTTTTTTCCTCATGGTTTTAAATAGATGCATTGATGATTATTTGTGGAGCTACCTCACTAAGCATGTTTGCTTAAGCTGTCCTTTCATCTTCGCAGAAAAATAAGGGCACTTGGAGCTTCATTCGGGGCAAAGTAACCAAGGGGAAGATCACTTGATATTTGGTATGTTTTTGTCAAATAAGTTGGGCAAGGCAATGTGTAACACAATCTATGAGAGAAGAGAGGTTTAGATCTTGTTTCATGTTGTAATAAGACTTCTAATGTTTGAATGTTAATGGTTGAACTTTTGTTATGTTTGAAAGGTTGTAGCATGAACTTGCATGTTTACTATGTTGCTATTCATCTTTAGGAAGCATGCCTATAGGACTTCTTGAGATATTTTCTGGTGTTATGAGGTGTGATTATGTTGCTGGTGATGCCTAGGTGTGTTGCATATTGTTTGGTTTATTAAAGTGTATGCTTGGGTGGTTTAAATAAGCTAAACATGTCACACTCGAGCCAGGACACAGGGGGTATCGATACACCCTGAGGCTGTATCGATACCATTTTGCTACTGGACGTGCTTGTATCGAACCAGGGTTCGGTACCAATATGCCACTGGAATTGACTGTTTCGATACACCTTAAAGCCTGTTTCGGAACAGGTGACGTGTTCCGAAACACATTAAGGGCTGTTTCGAAACACGTGGCTTAAAAAGGGCAATTTGAGTGTTCTAAATGCATGAAACATAGGATTCAACTTAGTGTGTATAGTGGATTTATGTGTAATTTTAGGAGATGATTGTGACACTTTGATTCATGCTTTAACCCAAACAAATATCGTATGATTTAAAATGGATGAAATACTTAATGTTTCATATTTTGCAATTAAGTCCATAAATGCTAATTCGCAAAATCGACTAATTAGAATACCTTGTATGATCTAAACTATATGTTGAAAGTTTTACGCTTACTTAATTGTTATCCGATGAATTGTTTGTGAATATGATGATGTAAATTAGTTCTTTACGTTTTTGGCTTCTAATCATGTATGCGTTTGATTGGTTTATTTATAATGAATGAACTGCGTTGTCTCTGTCCTTCTTGAGTTAACTACACATAGGAGATTAATCGTGCATCTAGGTAAGATAAAATAAAATAAAAAAAAGTATAACGGTTCTTAGGGTTGTTTATCGAATTGAACCTTCGCGGGTTTAGTTTGATATTCCCCGTGTGACCCGTTAGTGCCGGTTTCGTCCAGGCCGTGCTAAGGGGGTTACAAGTATCGATACTGTCAAGGGTAGTATGGATACCCCTGAGCTTTAGTAGGTAATATGGTTACTGCCACGTCACGGTATTGATACAGGGCTTGGCTGTATCGATACCCCTGACTGAATAATGAGCTTTAGGTGTCGAAATTACATGTTAGTCTTGAATATCTTTCTTTGTTCAATTATGGTAGCTATAGATGTTATTTTGAGTTGAAATTCTACATGAATGCATAAGGTTGACTTTATTTCAGGTTGGCTAACTTAATTTGGACAAAGTCCTTAGAATTTAGAACATTTACATTTTGGTCCCTAATAGTGAAGCATGTAATTGATAATGTTAGAATACTCTTGTAACATCCCGTTTTTGGGTTATTAGTTAGGCTTAGTTAGGTGAATTCGATTCAGGTTGAATCGGGTTCTCCGGTTCATTAATTCCGGGAAAAATAAAATAAGGATATTTTTAATTGGGAAAAATAATAATTTGGAAGGTGGTTTGAAATATTAAAAATATGTTTCAAATTAAAAGAAAATAATTTGGATTTTATAATGATTTTTAATTATGCTTAATTATACATAAATGACCAATTTATAATTTTTGGAAAATTGAGGGACTTAAATTGGAATTTTCGGCCATTATTGTATTTTAGTGACTAAATTGAAAAGCAAGCTAAACTTAGAATCCTTAGAGGGCCATAAACCCATTTCTAATTTTTAATGATGATTTATTCACCAAAATATATTTTTAATTACTTTAATTTGGTTTTTAATCATTTTTCTCCTAAAACTACTTTTCTCATCTTTTTCTCTCATCTTTTTCTCATTTTCTCTCCACTTTCTCTTCATCTTTTCTTCTCAATTCCTTGCTGATTTTTTCATCTTTTTCCACAAATAATACATCAGTTGCATCATCCTTCCATCCTTTACAAAACCTATGCATTGATTTCATCAAATCTACATCAAATTGCAAGGAATCAAGAAGGGGAAAATCTCATATTTTTGGTGAATAGATCTTGAAGGTAATTTTCTGTATTTCTATTCTTTTCTAAGGTTCTTTATTGAAATTCCCAAGTATTAGCTTGCTAATCTATGAATAAACACTTGATTCAATGTTTTTAATGTTAGATCTAATGTTTTTATGATGTTTTTGTGAAATCTTTTTGGATCTTGGTTAATGCTGGAAATTATATGAGTTCAATCATGTTTTTATGATGATTTAATGATTAATTGAGTCTTGATTTAGTATCACAATAATTTAATCCCGGAATAGTGCAATCGGTGTAGTTTTAAGGTGTTTTTCGGTTGTTTTATGGGTTGTTTTAGATGCTTAAATGTTTCTGGAGGTATAAGGATGGTTTGGATGTGTTTTTGGATCATAATTGAGGTGGATTAGATGTTAGATTCGTTAGGTTTTGGGCTAATGTTGTTTGGATGCGTTTCGGCTTAGTTTTCGGTCTTTTCGTCTAAGTTTTCGGTAGTTTAATGGTGATCGGATGTGGCTGTTGGTTTGAGCATGTTATAATGTGAGAATACTCTATTTTTAATATTGCAGAGGAGGTACAAGAAGAAGCTTGATTGCTGGTGCGTTGGTGCGATCATCGGAGAGCAGCGAAAGCTCGTTTCGCTTGTTGGTGAGTGGTTACGAATTTAAAAGCGAATCGCATTTGGTACGTTCTATTTTGGGGGGCTATGGAAGAGTGTGAAAACCTTCCATAGTTCAAGAATAAGTAAAGCATTTGTTTTAATGAACCGATATAAGTTTCGGCTATTTTCGACAAAGGTATTTCATTGATAATGCATGAGATTTATGGAAGTGCATGAGCATGTTTTAGATTGATGCATACATGAGAGATACTTGCTGAATGTATAGCTTATTTAGCATCCATGAATATGGAAAATTATGAGAAATGTTTTGGGTTACAACTTGGTTATTTGCCTTATACATGATGGTGCCTTTGGTCATGGCTTTGGTTCATTTGTTGGACATTTTATGCATGCATTATGAGCAGCAAGTTATCATGCGCAATTGATTATGATATTGGCTTAGTGACACTAACTTTTGATTCGAATACGAATGACGTCATTAGGATTGTCTTAAGTGCACTATAATCAAAACTGAAAATACAGAATATTGCCTACACGTAACAAGGGTGAATTTGTGTCCCACCCTGCGTGGTAGAGTCGCCTACACGTAACAAGGGTGACTATGTGTCCGATCGTGCGTGGTAGAGCTAATGGTGACTTCGTGTCATGTCAATGGTGACTTAGTGTCATGTCAATGGTGACTTCGTGTCATGACGAGACAAATGTCTCATGGATCCGTGTATTCGGTGAACTCAAGGTTCACATTAAGTGATCACTAGAAAGCCAATATACATACTTGAAATTGAGAAGAGGTTTGAGCATCATTCATTATTTTTTTTTGATATGGTTATGTGAACTCAAGGATGCATATGTTTTCATAAACTTGGGTATGGAATTTTAGCAAGCATGACTTAATTATGAAATGCAAATTATGTTTTCATCATGGTTTTAAATAAATGCATTGATGATCTTTTGTGGAGCTACCTCACTAAGCAAGATTGCTTAAGCACTCTTTTCATCTTTGCAGAAAAATAAGGGCACTTGGAGCTTCATTCGAGGCAAGGAAACCAAGGGAAAGTTCACATTGAAGTTGGTATGCCTTTGGCAAATCATTTGGGAAAGGCAATGTGTAACACAATCTATGAGAGAAGTGAGGTTTTAGGTTACATGTTGTAATAAGACCATCATTGTTGGTTACTAATTGTTGAACTTTTGTTATGTTTGAATTGTTGAAGCATGAACTAGTATGATTGCTATGTTGCTATTCATCTTTAGGAAGCATGCCTATAAGATTTCTTGAGATATTTTCTGGTGTTAGGAGATGTGATTATGTTGCTGGTAATGCCTAGGAATGTTGTATATAGTTTTGGCTTATTAATGTGTATGATTGGGTGGTTTAAATGAGCTTAACATGTCACACTCGAGCCAGGACACAGGGGGTATCGATACACCCTGAGGCTGTATCGATACCATTTTGCTACTGGACGTGCTTGTATCGAACCAGGGTTCGGTACCAATATGCCACTGGAATTGACTATTTCGATACACCTTAAAGCCTGTTTCGGAACAGGTCACCTGTTCCGAAACACACCAAGGGATGCTTCGAAACACGTGGCATAAAAAGGGCGATTTGAGTATTTTAATTGCATGAAACGTAGGATTAAAGGTTGGTAGGTGATTACAATGATTCCATGAGTACTTTAAGAGATGTTGTGACACCATGAATCTTGTTTTAATCCGAATACATGTCGTATCATTTAATATATAATGAAATGCCTAATGTTTCACATTTTGTAATTAGGACCATGTATGCTAGTTCGTGAAATCGATTAGTTAAGATATCTCGTATAATCTGAATTGTATGATGAATATGTTAAGCTTACTTAATTGTGATCCGACGAATTGTTTGTGAATATGATGATGTAAATTAGTTCCTTACATTTTTGGTTTCTAATCATGTATGCGTTTGTTTGGTTTGCTTTTAATGGTTGAACTGCATCTGTTTCTATCATACTTGAATTAATTACACATAGGGAGTTAATAGTGCATCTAGATAAGATAAAAAAAAGTTATGGTTTTTAGGGTTGTTTATCGAATCGAACCTTCGTGAGTTTGGTTTGATATTCCCCGTGTGACCCATTAGTGTCGGTTTCGTCCAGGCCGGGCTAAGGGGGTTACATTTGGTGATATCAGAGCCAGGTTTGTAAAATGTGTGATAGGTCTAATAAAATGTGTGATTGGTATGAATAATGTGTTGTCAATTTGTATAGTGTGTTGTTGGTCTGTCAAGTATGTATCAGTTGCCATGCTTTGTGTTGGTGTGCGTTAGAATGTTAGAATGAACATGATATGTTGATGTTGCATGCATACTTATACATTGTGAGTGTATCTAGAATGAATATGAGTAAAAGGGGTGGTTAGTTACACATTGCCTATGCCAATATGTTTTTAAATGTTCTTCGGTTTCCCTTGGATCTTGCCCGAATGTAAGTTTATTATGTCTTAATGTTTTGTTTTAAAATTGCATGTTTGAAGTTGTTAGACGATGCCTCCGAGGCAGGAGACGCGTGTTACCGCGAGCTTGATTACTGATGGTCAGGCAGAGAGAGAATCGACTGAGAGGGAGGAACCGTTTCCACCTCCTCCACTAGTTGGTGTGCCACCCGCTGGTGTGCCTCCGGTTCTAGTGGGAGGACAGTTTGGAGACTTTGCACCGTTCATACAGGCTATGACGGGTGCGTTTTAGGCAGCTATGGCTGGAGTGCAAGTACCAGCTCCCACATCTGCCGTTGTTGTTACCCTAGGGCTACCGCTTGAGCATTTGCGTAGCTTGGGAGGTGTTGAGTTCCGTGGGTCTGACCCGAGTGCAGTTGAGGAGTGGCTGGCAAGTACCCAGAGGATTCTCGACCAGATGGACTGTCAGAATGCCCGTAGAATGGGTTGTGTAGTCTCTCTGCTCTAGGGGGATGCTTATAGATAGTGGACTACCACGAGAGCGGGGGTAGCAGTTGCTAACCTGACATGGGAGTACTTTAAGACCACCTTTGTGCGGAAGTTCTTGGGTCCGCAGTACGAGGATGCTAAGGAGAGAGAGTTTATGTCCTTGGTTCAAGGCACTAGGAGTGTTGTTGATTATGAGATACAGTTTATCCGGTTGAGTCACTATGCTCCTGAGTTGATTCCTATGGAGCGTAAGAGGTGTGATAGGTTCCGGTATGGTTTGGATCCAGAGATTAAGACTTACTTCTTGGCTACAGAGTATACCGAGTTTGATGTGCTTGTTAATCGGGCTAAGGACGTTGAGGAGTCTTTGAGGGAGGCTCAGAAGTCTTCTGATGTCGGGAAGAGGCCTGTTGAGGCTAGTACCCAAGGTGGAAAGGGTAAGAGGTTTCGGGACAACCGATATAGAGCTGATCGATGCCGAGGTGACTTTGGGCACGATGGTCGTGCTCAGCAGTATGGTAGAGGTGGTGGTGATGTAGCAGTTTGTAACTTGTGTTCTCGATGCCATCCGGGAGAGTGTTGGTGGGCCACTGGTGCCTGCATTGGTTGTGGATCTAAGGATCACCGGAAGAGGGATTTTCCGAGGTTTGCTGGTGAGGCTGGTAACCGAGTTGAGGATGCCGTAGTACCTGGCAGAGGATGCGGTGGTGGTAGAGGTCCTTTCCAGAGACAAGGAGATGGTCGTAGAGTGTATGCTCAGTGCGGGACCCGTAATGCTACGGATGTGGTTGCAGGTACTTTTTCTTTATAGAATGTACCGTTGTTCTCTTTGATAGATTCGGGATCTACGCATTCTTATGTTTTGAGTGAGCATGCATATATGTTGGATACCCCTGTTGATATTTTAGATGTGGGAGTTGTGGTTACTAGTTCTTTGGGTGAGACGGTGACCGTGAGGAGGTTATATAGGAGATGTCCGTTGGAGGTTCAAGGGCATGTCTTTGAGGTTGACTTGATGGAGTTACCGTTTCATGGTTTTGACCTTATCTTGGGAGTTGATTGGTTGACGGAGCATAGGGCCGTGGTGGACTTTGAAAAGAAACGTGTTACTTTGAGGTTGTTGGATGGTAGTGAGGTTGTGGTTAAGAGTGAGTATACGGGATTCTTGTCTAATGTGGTTTCGGCCTTGCAAGCGGAAAAGTTGATGCAACATGGTGGTGTAGCATATCTAGCTTATGTGATGAATCCGGGGATAGGAGAGGTTCGAGTGCAGGACATTCAAACAGTATGTGACTTTCCGGAAGTTTTTCCTGAGGAGTTGCCAGGATTACCACCCGATCGTGATGTGGAGTTTAGTATCGAGCTTTATGCTGGTACTAATTCGGTGTCCATTGCTCCTTATCGTATGGCACCTAAGGAGTTAAAGATGCAGTTGCAAGAGTTGCTTGACCGTGAATTCATACGACCGAGTGTTTCACCGTGGGGTGCACCGGTGTTGTTTGTGAAGAAGAAAGATGGCACAATGAGGATGTGCATTGATTATCGGCAATTGAATAAGTTGACCGTGAAGAATAAGTATCCTTTGCCGAGGATTGATGACTTGTTTGATCAGTTTCGAGGAGCGAGTGTGTTCTCGAAGATTGACTTGAGATCGGGGTACTATCAGTTGAAGGTGAAAGAGGAGGATGTGTTGAAAACGGCTTTTCGGACAAGGTATGGTCATTATGAGTTTTTGGTGATGCCGTTTGGTTTGACGAATGCCCCTGCTGCTTTTATGGATATGATGAACCGGGTGTTTCATGAGTACTTGGATCAGTTTGTGGTGGTGTTCATAGATGATATCCTTGTGTATTCACGTACCGAGGAAGATCATGATCGGCATTTGCGGTTGGTGATGCAAGTGTTGAAAAAGAACCAGTTGTATGCTAAGTTAAGTAAGTGTGAGTTTTGGTTAAAAGAGGTGGTGTTTCTTGGTCATGTGGTGTCGGAAAAGGGTATTAGTGTTGATCCAAAGAAGATAGAGGCTGTTATGGGTTGGAAGCAACCGAGATCAATGTCAGAGGTTCGGAGTTTCCTAGGTTTGGCTGGGTATTATCGTAGGTTCGTTGAGGGTTTTTCAAGCATTGCTGCTCCTATGACCAAGTTGTTGCAGAAGAAGGTTCCTTTTGAGTGGAAAGAAAGTCAACAAAAGAGTTTTGAAAAGTTGAAGGAAGTGTTGACTAGTGCACCGGTGTTGGTACAACCCGAATCCGGTAA
Source organism: Abelmoschus esculentus (assembly GCA_035048815.1). Taxonomy (NCBI): domain Eukaryota; kingdom Viridiplantae; phylum Streptophyta; class Magnoliopsida; order Malvales; family Malvaceae; genus Abelmoschus; species Abelmoschus esculentus. The sequence goes on along the minus strand of JAUCBN010000008.1, from coordinate 14,918,166 downwards.
GGATTTTGTGGTTTATAGTGATGCATCATATGTTGGTCTCAGGTGTGTTCTGATGCAAGAGGGGAAAGTTGTAGCTTATGCTTCTAGACAGTTGAGGGTGCATGAGAAGAACTATCCAACGCATGATTTGGAGTTGGCAGCAGTGGTTTTTGCTTTGAAGATATGGAGACATTACTTGTATGGAGAGAAGTGTACTATATATACGGATCATAAGAGTTTGAAATATCTCATGTCACAAAAGGATTTAAATCTTAGGCAACGAAGATGTATGGAGTTGCTTAAGGACTATGACTTATCGGTTGAGTATCATCCGGGGAAAACCAATGTAGTGGCCGATGCTTTAAGCCGTTAGGTGGCGGTTGAGTTGAGAGCAATGTTTGCTAGACTGAGTATTTCTAAGGAAGGTGGTTTAGTGGCGGAGTTGCAAGTAAAACCTGTTTTGGTTGAGATGATCAAAGTGAAACAATTGGAGGATGAGACTTTGGTACCTTTTGTGGAGGATATTGCTGAGGGTAGACCGACCGAGTATCATTTTGATGATGATGAGGTGTTGTGTTTTAGAGATCGGATTGTGGTGCCCGATGATCAAGAGTTAAGGCAAGCTAACTTGGTGGAGGCTCATACTAGTCCGTTTGCTATGCATCCGGGTAGTGTGAAGATGTATAGAGATCTCAAAAGTGTGTACTTTTGGGTTGGTTTAAAAAGAGATGTGACGGAGTTTGTTTCTCGGTGTATGGTGTGTCAGCGGGTGAAAGCTGAACATCAGTTTCCTGCAGGTTTGTTGCAACCGGTTCAAGTTCCGGAGTGGAAATGGGAGAGAATCACTATGGATTTTGTGACGGGGTTACCTTTAACACCGTCCAAAAAGGATTCTATATGGGTGATTGTTGATAGGTTTACAAAGTGTGCACATTTTCTTGCCGTGCATACGACGTACTCCATGGATAAGTTGGCGGGTTTGTATGTTTCTGAGGTGGTAAGGTTGCATGATGTGCCTAAGTTGATCATATCGGATAGAGATCCGCGGTTTACATCCAAGTTTTGGAGGAGTTTGCAGACAACTTTGGGTACGAGGCTTAGCTTTAGTATGGCTTATCATCCACAGACGGATGGACAGTCTGAGCGTGTTATTTAGACTTTGGAGGATATGTTGAGGTGTTGTGTTATCGAGTTTCAAGGTTCTTGGGAGAAGCAGTTGCCGTTGGTAGAGTTTGCTGATAATAATAGTTTTCAGACGAGTATACAGATGGCACCGTTTGAGGCGTTGTATGGGCGTAAGTGTCGTACACCTTTGTGTTGGAAGGAAGTTGGACAGAAGTATGTTTCTTTGCCTCAAGTGTTGAGGGATACGGATGAGAAAGTTAAGTTGATATGTGCTAAGCTCAAGGAAGCTTCGGATAGGCAGAAATCCTATACCGATTTGAAGCGTAGGGAGATAGAGTATGGTGTTGGGGACAAAGTGTTTCTTAAGGTTTCTCCATGGAAAAAGGTGATGAGGTTTGAACGTAAGGGGAAGTTAAGTCCTCGTTTTATTGGACCATATGAGGTGTTGGAGCGTGTTGGTCCTGTTGCTTATAGGTTGAGGTTGCAGGAAGAGTTGAGTAAGATGCATGATGTTTTTCATGTATCAATGCTTCGTAGATATAGATCGGATCCTTCTCATGTTGTTCCGGTTGAGGAGATAGAGTTAAGAGAGGATATGAGTTTTGGGGAAGAACCGGTGAGGATTTTGGATGTGGATACAAAGGTTCTTCGAGGGAAGACTATAGATTTGGTTAAAGTGCTTTGGAAACACCGAGGTGTTGAAGAGTCAACTTGGGAGACAAGGAAAAGCATGAAGGACCAGTTTCCTCACTTGTTTACTTCAGGTAAATTTCGAGGACGAAATTTTCTTAAGAGAGGGAGAGTTGTAACATCCCGTTTTTGGGGTTATTAGTTAGGCTTAGTTAGGTGAATTCGATTCGGGTTGAATCGGGTTCTCCTGTTAATTAATTCCGGGAAAAATAAAATAAGGATATTTTTAATTGGGAAAAGTAATAATTTGGAAGGTGGTTTGAAATATTAAAAATATGTTTCAAATTAAAAGAAAATAATTTGGATTTTATAATGATTTTTAATTATGCTTAATTATGCATAAATGACCAATTTGTAATTTTTGGAAAATTGAGGGACTTAAATTGGAATTTTCGGCCATTATTGTATTTTAGTGACTGAATTGAACAGCAAGCTAAACCTAGAATCCTTAGAGGGCCATAAACCCATTTCTAATTTTTAATGATGATTTATTCACCAAAATATATTTTTAATTACTTTAATTTGGTTTTTAATCATTTTTCTCCTAAAACTACTTTTCTCATCTTTTTCTCTCATCTTTTTCTCTCATTTTCTCTCCACTTTCTCTTCATCTTTTCGTCTCAATTCCTTGCTGATTTTTGCATCTTTTTCCACAAAGAATACATCACTTGCATCATCCTTCCATCCTTTACAAAACGTATGCATTAATTTCATCAAATCTACATCAAATTGCAAGGAATCAAGAAGGGGAAAATCTCATATTTTTGGTGAATAGATCTTGAAGGTAATTTTCTGGATTTTTATTCTTTTCTAAGGTTCTTTATTGAAATTCCCAAGTATTAGCTTTGTAACATCCCGTTTTTGGGGTTATTAGTTAGGCTTAGTTAGGGGAATTCGATTCGGAGCGAATCGGGTTCTCCGGTTCATTAATTCTGGGAAAATAAAATAAGGATATTTTTAACTAAGAAAAATAATAGTTTTGGAAAATGGTTTGAAATATTAAAAAATATGTTTCAAAATTAAAAGAAAATAATTTGGATTTTATAATGATTTTTAATTATGCTTAATTATGCATAAATGACCAATTTGTAATTTTTGGAAAATTGAGGGACTTAATTTGGAATTTTCGGCAATTATGATGATTTAGTGACTAAATTGAAAAGCAAGCTAAACTTAGAATCCTTAGAGGGCCATAAACGCATTTCTAATTTTTGATGGTGAGTTATTCACCAAAATATATTTTTAATTACTTTAATTTGAGTTTTTAATCATTTTCTCTCAAAACCACTTTTTCCTCATTTTTTCTCTCATATTTTTCTCTCATTTTCTCGCCACTTTCTCTTCATCTAATCTCTTCAATTTCTTGCTGATTTTTGCATCTTTTTCCACAATGATTACATCACTTGCATCATCTTTCCATCCTTTACAAAACCTAAGCATTGATTTCATCAAATCTACATCAAATTGCAAGGAATCAAGAAGGGGAAAATCTCATATTTTTGGGGAATAGATCTTGAAGGTAATTTTCTGGATTTTTATTCTTTTCTAAGGTTCTTTATTGAAATTCCGAAGTATTAGCTTGCTAATCTTTGAATAAACACTTGATTCTATGTTTCTAAAGTTAGATCTAATGTTTTTGTGAGATCTTTTTGGATCTTGTTTAATGCTGGAAAGTATATGATTTCAATCATATTTTTATGTTGGTTTAATCATTAATTGAGTCTTGATTTGATATCACATTAATTTAATCCCGGAATAATGTAATCGCTGTAGTTTTTAGGTGCTTTTCAGTATGGGCTGTTTTTGATGCTTAAGTGATGCTGGAGATATAAGGATGGTTTTGATGTGTTTTTGGATCATATTTGAGGTGGATTAGATGTTAGATTCATTAGGTTTTGGGCTGATGTTGTTCGGATGCGTTTTGGCTTAGTTTTCGGTCTTTTCGGCTAAGTTTTTGGTAGTTTAATGGTGATCGGATATGGCTGTTGGTTTGAGCATGCTATGATGTGAGGATGCTCTGTTTTTAATGTTGTAGAAGAGGTACAAGAAGAGGCTTGAGTGCTGGTGCGTTGGTGCGATCATCGGAGAGCGGCGAAAGCTCGTTTCGCTTGTTGGTGAGCGGTTTTTTCGGATTTTAAGCGAATCGCGTTTGGTACGTTCTGTTTTTGGGGCTATGGAAGAGTGTGAAAACCTTCCATAGTTCAAGAGTAAGTAAAGTATTTGTTTTGTTAAACCGTTGTGAATTTCGGCTACATTTTTACAAAGGTATTATGTTGACAATGCATGAGATTTATGGAAGTGCATGAGCATGTTTTGAATTGATGTATACATGAGAGATACTTGCTGAAAATGCATGATTTATTTAGCATCCATGATTATGAAAAATTATAAGAAATGATTTGGAGAACCACATGGTTATTCGCCTTATATATAATGGTGCCTTTGGGCATGGCTTTTGGTTCATTTGTTGAACAATTTATGCATGCATTATGAGCAGCAAGTTATTTGATTTGGAATACAAATGGGTTACTTGCCTTATACATGATGGTGCCTTTGGGCATGGCTTTTGGTTCATTTGTTGAACATATTATGCATGCATTATGAGCAGCAAGTTATCATGCACATTTGATTATGATATTGGCTTAGTGACACTACTATATATTCGAATACGAATGACGTCATTAGGGTTGTCATAAGTGCACTATAATCAAAATAGAGAATATAGAATATTGCCTACATGTAACAAGGGAGACTTTGTGTCCAACCGTGCGTGGTAGAGCCGCCTACACGTAACAAGGGTGACTATGTGTCAGATCGTGTGTGGTAGTGCTAATGGTGACTTAGTGTCATGTCAATGGGGACTTAGTGTCCTGACGAGACGAATGTCTCATGGATCCGTATATTCGGTGAGCTCAAAGTTCACACTAAGTGTTCACTTCAAAGCCAATATACATACATGAAATTGAGAAAAGGTTGAGCATCATTTACAAGTTGTTTTGTTAAAAGTTATGTGAATTCAAGAATGCATATGATTTATGGAATATGATCATGAGATGTTAGCATGCATGATTTGACAAGGAATTGCAAATTATGGTTTCAACATGATTTTAAATGGATACATTGATGATTATTTGTAGAGCTACCTCACTAAGCATGTTTGCTTAAGCTCTCTTTTCATCCTTGCAGAAAAATAAGGGCACTTGGAGCTTCGTTCGGGGCAAGGAAACCAAGGGGAAGAACCACTTTGAATTTGGTATGTTTTTGGCAAATAAAATGGGCAAGGCAATGTGTAACACAACCTATGTGAGGAGTGTGTACTTAGGCTTTGGTTTATGTTGTAATAAGACCATTATGGTTTGATTGCTAATTGTTGAACTTTGGAATGGTTTGAATTGATGAAGCATGTACTAGCATAATTGTTATGTTGTTAATCATTTTTCTAGGGAGCATGCCTATAGCTTGATTGAAATCCATGACGTTGTTGATTATGTGCCATATATTGCTAATTAAGTATACCAATCACCAAGAATTGAAAGTTGCTAGAAATTATACTTTAGTCCCAAATATCTTCCTTTGTTCGATTAAGGTACTTACCGATGTTATTTTGAGCTGAAATTTTGCATGCAAGTATAAAGTTGATTTAATTTCAAGATGGTAATCCTAAATTGGATGAAGTCCTTGTATTTTAGAAGGTTTACATTTTGGTCCCTAAATTAAAGAAGCATGTAATCGATGATGTTAGAATGATCCGTTTGAGTTGAAATTTGCTGTGAAGAATACTTGGATGTTTAATTGAATATTGATGGAAAGAATTTCTACTTTGCTAATCATATTTAAAAGTTTTACGTTTTAGTCCTTAAACCACGTTAGTGTTTAATCGGATGTATGTTTTAATTAATATGTTACCGGTAATGCTTTGTATGAGACTTTGTCACGTAGGAATAAGATTGTGCATCTAGCTAAGATAAAATAAAAAAATATAATGTTTTTAGGGTTGTTTATCGAATCGAACCTTTACGGGTTTGGTTTGATATTCCCCGTGTGACCCATTAGTGCCGGTTTCGTCCAGGCCGGGCTAAGGGGGTTACATTTGGTGGTATCAGAGCCAGGTTGAATAAATATGTGATTGGTTTGAATAAAATGTGTTGTTTGTTTGAAAAGTGTGTAGTTGGTTGGTTAAAGCATGTATACGATTGCTAAGCTGTGTGCTTAAATGTGCGATTGATCATGATGTGTGTGATTGAGCATGATATGTTGTTGGTGTGTGAAAATCTATTCGTGATGATTGTACTTTGTGTAATGATGGTTAAACTGGGGTTATCAGTTACACATTGCCAATGCCACCATATTTTCAAATGCTCTCAGTTTTCCCTTGGATCTTGCCCGAATGTAAGTTTGTTTTATTTGAACATTATGTTTTAAACTACAAGTTTAAAGTTTTTGAATATGATTTTGAGACGTAAGTCACTGGATGTTGTGGTAAGAACTTTGATGGTCAAGATGTAAGATGAAACGACTGTTAGGGAAGAGTAGATTCTTCCTTCTCTGTAAGTGTGCCTTCGGTTAGGCCGGAAGGTTAGTTTATGGTGTTGCACCGTTCTTTCGGGTGTGCTCTAGTCTGCTAAAGCTGGTACGGCTATTGTTAATCTGACTTGGGAGCTGTCAATAAGATGGTAGTTGAAGTTGTTGGAATTGAGGATGTTATTTGTGAGTGTGAACAATAATCATACATAGAATAAGAGCACATATATGTATATATCTATAGATAATGTAGGACATGCATGCATTCTTGAGCATGACATTAGAAATTGCATTTATATGCACATGCATTTGCATAGGCATTTATGAGGGTATACAGGAAATCATGCATACATTTGTTCACACTTGCGAGTAGCTCCGTGAGGGTGTAAGTGGAGTGTGGTTGGTTCTTTTAAGGTGAAGGTGTGGAAAAAAAAAGAGAGGTTGAAAGAACTTTCTTGTGGTGTTAAGCTGAATGTATAGTGGGCAAGCTATCCTTTTGGTTAAGGAATGGTCATGGATGAACAATGAGTGGTTGGTCTCGGAGTTATGAATGTTTAAAACCAAGATAAGTACACTGTGTTATGGTTAGTTTGAGTTGGTCATTACTAAAGGAAGAGCTGAGTTTTGCGGATTCTTTCTAGTTAAGACCTGGAGATTATAACAAGGTTGCAGCATGTTTTGGTAGAGTAAGGCGGGTTGGTGTTTTTCCTGAGTGATGTGAAACTATTTTGTGGAAGTAAAATATGAGATACATATTGGTATGAGAGTTGTGGAATCGAGGGTTTGAATCATAGATTGTTGTGACCATGAGAGGTTGGGTTGTACTATAAAAAAAGAAAGTGTACACGTTGTGTTTACAGGATGTTAAGTTGGATATACTTCGGGTAAAGTTAGTCATTGATGATGTCTGAAGTGGTGTAATATGGATCACTGGAAAATTTATGGTTTGTATCGATTGTTCAGACTTATGGGTTTGCTTCTATCGAAAAGTGTCTTGTGTTTTTGTGCTCGGTGGGTTCGTGTTTATGGATGTTTCATCATTATGATTACCGCTTTGGCAAGGTTATGAAATAAGAGATGTTGGAGCTAGTGGAAGAATAGTTCTACAAGCTTGGTTTTTTTTGTGGTATAGTTAATGTAGGAGTTGGTTTGTCGATGAGTTGATAATGGTAAAAAAAAAGGTTTTGGGTTAAGTGTCAAGGCACTTAATGATGTGTAGATTTTAAATTTTGAACCTTGGTGGAGTTGGTTATGGAGGCTAAACCTTAAGTTGGAGATATTACCGTTATAATGAGTACAATGTTGAGGTTGACACAAAATTTGGTAAGTTTCTTGTATGATATGTTTTGTAGAATATTAGCAACTGGGGATGACTTGGCTTACGTAAGCATGCTTGCAATGAGAGTTTGTTATGTGGGGTAATCCAGGGTTGTTGTGGAGTTACAAGGGAAGATGTTCGGTTAACCTATAAGGAGACCTAGTTATATGGTGGATCTGTGAGCGGAATTCAACCTTGGTAAAGTTGATCGGGGACAAGTCGTGGCAAAGTGTTTGTTGAGGGTCTAGTGAAGGATATGTTCTTGGCAAGGTTTAGTTTTGTGTTAAGAATCTTTTTGTGTTATGTTAACCACGTGGTTGCTACGGAAAGTGTCGAGATGAAATGATATCTTGAGCAGGGCTTATGGTAATCTTTTTCCATGGGTTTGGTGGTGAATGTTGTGGTAGGAGCTGGGGAAAAACATGTGTAATTGACTAAGCTGGTTTGGATTATGTTGAAATCATATGTAAGTGTTTGTCATGCTGATAAGGGAAGTGAGTATCAATTTTCTTTGGGTTATTAGTAGTAAGGGTACCAAGAATGAAGTCGAAAAGAATCGTCATAAGTTTGGTAGTAAGTTCTATCGATGGTATGGAGTTTTCTTATGAGGTTTGTAGGATCAAACGTTTGTTGGAGTACGGTTTTTCTTGGGTTCCTAAGTCCCATTGGGAAGGATGTGTGAGTGGTGTATCTATAACATGATAAGATTTGAAAGTTTTTAGGACCGACATAGGTTGCTGCTTGGATGTTGGATTTTATCATTCATGGGTAAATGGATGATATGTTGTGACGTTGTGATATGGTTAATATGACTCATAATGAAGTTGTTGGTGGTGGTGGAGCTTGCTTAAAACAATGTTGACAATTTTATGCAAAGTTAGTCTGAAGTTTGTTGTGTCGAGTGGAGGTTGGTGGAAGGCTTAGTTGGTTACCTGGTAGGTGGGAGGATGTCAAAAGTAAGGTTAGTCCAATGGTGATGGTATGGAAACCGTTGCGGTTATCAAGAGTTGGTTTTCAACCTTAAGGGGTTTTCCTTTGAGTTATGTTTTCTATAGAGGTTGAGATGGTGTGGTGGTTGGTGCATTGTTGCTTTGGTATGGGGAAAGAATTTGTTGGTTGTCCAAAGAGGGTAAGTGTGGGTTGTCTGTTGTGTATCATCCGGGAAAGCTAAGGTGATGGCTGAATCTTTGAGCCGTAAGACGGCGGTTGAGTTGAGAGTGATGTTTGCTAAGCTGGGTATTTCAAAGGAAGGTGGTTGAGTGGTGGAGTTGTAAGTAAAGCCTATCTTGGTTGAGATGATAAGGTGAAACAGTTAGAGGATGAGACGTTGGTACCTTTTGGGAGGATATGGCTAAGGGTAAACCGACCGAGTATCGTTTTGATGAGGAGGAGATATTGTGGTTTAGGGGTCAGATTGTGGTGCTGGATGAGGTTGAGTTGAGGTAAGCTATTTTAGCGGAAGCACATACTGGTCCGTTTGCTATGCATCCGGGTAATGTGAAGATGTATAGAGATCTCAAAGGTGTGTACTTTTGGGGTTGGTTTAAAGGAGGATGTGACGGAGTTTGTATCTTGTTGTATGGTATGTTAGCTGGTGAAAGCTGAACATCAGTTCCCTTTAGGTTTGTTACAGCTGGTTCAAGTTCCAGAATGGAAATGGGAGAGAGTTACCATGGATTTTGTGACGGGGTTACCTTTAACACCGTCCGAAAAGGATTCTATATGGGTGATTGTTGATAGGTTTACGAAGTGTACACATTTTCTTGCCGTGCATACGACGTACTCCATGGATAAGTTGGCGGGTTTGTATGTTTCTGAGGTGGTGAGTTTGCATGGGGTGCCTAAGTTGATCATATCGGATAGATATCCGCGGTTTACATCCAAGTTTTGGAGGAGTTTGCAGACAGCTTTGGGTACAAGGCTTAGTTTTAGTACGGCTTATCATCCATAGACGGATGGACAGTCCGAGCGTGTTTTTCAGACTTTGGAGGAAATGTTGAGATGTTGTATCATCGAGTTTTAGGGTTCTTGGGAGAAGTAATTGTCGTTGGTAGAGTTTGCTTATAATAATAGTTTTCAGGCAAGTATACAGATGGCACCGTTTGAGGCGTTGTATGGGCGTAAGTGTCGTACACCTTTGTGTTGGAAGGAGGTTGGACAAAAGTATGTTTCTTTGCCTCAAGTGTTGAAGGACACGGATGAGAAAGTTAAGTTGATATGTACTAAACACAAGGAAGCTTCGAATAGGCAGAAGTCCTATGCTGACTTGAAACGTAGGGAGATAGAGTATGATGTTGGGAACAAGGTGTTTTTTAAGGTTTCTCCATGGATGAAAGTGATGAGGTTTGATCGTATAGGGAAGTTGAGTCCTCGTTTTATCGGACCATATGAGGTGTTGGAGCGTGTTGGTCCTGTTGCTTATAGGTTGAGATTACCGGAGGAGTTGAGTAAGATGCATGATGTTTTTCATGTATCGATGCTTCGTAGATATAGATCGGATCCTTCTCATGTTGTACCAGTTGAGGAGATTGAGTTAAGAGAGGATATGAGTTATGAGGAAGAACCGGTGAGGATTTTGGATGTGGATACAAAGGTTCTTCGTGGAAAGATCATAGACTTGGTTAAAGTGCTTTGGAAACACCGAGGTGTCGAAGAGGAAACTTAGGAGACATGGAAAAGTATAGAGGAGCAGTTTCCTCACTTGTTTACTTCAGGTAAATTTCGAGGACGAAATTTTCTTAAGAGGGGGAGAGTTGTAACATCCCGTTTTTGGGGTTATTAGTTAGGCTTAGTTAGGGGAATTCGATTCGGAGCGAATCGGGTTCTTCGGTTCATTAATTCTGGGAAAATAAAATAAGGATATTTTTAACTAAGGAAAATAATAGTTTTGGAAAATGGTTTGAAATATTAAAAAATATGATTCAAAATTAAAAGAAAATAATTTGGATTTTATAATGATTTTTAATTATGCTTAATTATGCATAAATGACCAATTTGTAATTTTTGGAAAATTGAGGGACTTAATTTGGAATTTTCGGCAATTATGATGATTTAGTGACTAAATTGAAAAGCAAGCTAAACTTAGAATCCTTAGAGAGCCATAAACCCATTTCTAATTTTTGATGATGATTTATTCACCAAAATATATTTTTAATTACTTTAATTTGGGTTTTTAATCATTTTCTCTCAAAACCACTTTTTCCTCATTTTTTCTCTCATCTTTTTCTCTCATTTTCTCTCCACTTTCTCTTCATCTTTTCTCTTCAATTCCTTGCTGATTTTTGCATCTTTTTCCACAAAGATTACATCACTTGCATCATCTTTCCATCCTTTACAAAACCTAAGCATTGATTTCATCAAATCTACATCAAATTGCAAGGAATCAAGAAGGGGAAAATCTCATATTTTTGGGGAATAGATCTTGAAGGTAATTTTCTGGATTTTTATTCTTTTCTATGGTTCTTTATTGAAATTCCCAAGTATTAGCTTGCTAATCTTTGAATAAACACTTGATTCTATGTTTCTAAAGTTAGATCTAATGTTTTTGTGATGTTTTTGTGAGATCTTTTTGGATCTTGTTTAATGCTGGAAAGTATATGATTTCAATCATGTTTTTATGTTGGTTTAATCATTAATTGAGTCTTGATTTGATATCACATTAATTTAATCCCGGAATAATGTAATCGGTGTAGTTTTTAGGTGCTTTTCGGTTGTGTTATGGTCTGTTTTTGATGCTTAAGTGATGCTGGAGATATAAGGATGGTTTTGATGTGTTTTTGGATCATATTTGAGGTGGATTAGATGTTAGATTCATTAGGTTTTGGGCTGATGTTGTTCGGATGCGTTTCAGCTTAGTTTTCGGTCTTTTCGGCTAAGTTTTTGGTAGTTTAATGGTGATCGGATATGGCTGTTGGTTTGAGCATGTTATGATGTGAGGATGGTCTGTTTTTAATGTTGTAGAAGAGGTACAAGAAGAGGCTTGAGTGCTGGTGCGTTGGTGCGATCATCGGAGAGCGGCGAAAGCTCGTTTCGCTTGTTGGTGAGTGGTTTTTTCGGATTTTAAGCGAATCGAGTTTGGTACGTTCAGTTTTTGGGGCTATGGAAGAGTGTGAAAACCTTCCGTAGTTCAAGAGTAAGTAAAGTATTTGTTTTGTTAAACCGATGTGAATTTCGGCTACATTTTTACAAAGGTATTATGTTGACAATGCATGAGATTTATGGAAGTGCATGAGCATGTTTTGAATTGATGCATACATGAGAGATACTTGCTAAAAATGCATGGTTTACTTAGCATCCATGATTATGAAAAATTATAAGAAATGATTTGGAGAACCACATGGTTATTTGCCTTATATATAATGGTGCCTTTGGGCATGGCTTTTGGTTCATTTGTTGAACAATTTATGCATGCATTATGAGCAGCAAGTTATTTGATTTGGAATACAAATGAGTTACTTGCCTTATACATGATGGTGCCTTTGGGCCTGACTTTTGGTTCATTTGTTGAACATATTATGCATGCATTATGAGCAGCAAGTTATCATGCACATTTGATTATGATATTGGCTTAGTGACACTACTATATATTCGAATACGAATGACGTCATTTGGGTTGTCATAAGTGCACTATAATCAAAACAGAGAATACAAAATATTGCCTACACGTAACAAGGGAGACTTTGTGTCTAACCGTGCGTGGTAGAGCCGCCTACACGTAACAAGGGTGACTATGTGTCCGATCGTGCGTGGTAGTGCGAATGGTGACTTAGTGTCATGTCAATGGGGACTTAGTGTCCTGACGAGACGAATGTCTCATGGATCCGTGTATTCGGTGAGCTCAAAGTTCACACTAAGTGTTCACTTCAAAGCCAATATACATACATGAAATTGAGAAAAGGTTGAGCATCATTTACAAATTGTTTTGGTAAAAGTTATGTGAATTCAAGAATGCATATGATTTATGGAATATGATCATGAGATGTTAGCATGCATGATTTGACAAGGAATTGCAAATTATGGTTTCAACATGGTTTTAAATGGATGCATTGATGATTATTTGTAGAGCTACCTCATTAAGCATGTTTGCTTAAGCTCTCTTTTCATCCTTGCAGAAAAATAAGGGCACTTGGAGCTTCGTTCGGGGCAAGGAAACCAAGGGGAAGAATCACTTTGAATTTGGTATGTTTTTGGCAAATAAAATGGGCAAGACAATGTGTAACACAACCTATGTGAGGAGTGTGTACTTAGGCTTTGGTTTATGTTGTAATAAGACCATTATGGTTTGATTGCTAATTGTTGAACTTTGGAATGGTTTGAATTGATGAAGCATGTACTAACATAATTGTTATGTTGTTAATCATTTTTCTAGGGAGCATGCCTATAGCTTGATTGAAGTCCATGACGTTGTTGATTATATGCCATATGTTGCTAATTAAGTATACCAATCACCAAGAATTGAAAGTTGCTAGAAATTATACTTTAGTCCCAGATATCTTCCTTTGTTCGATTAAGGTACTTACCGATGTTATTTTGAGCTGAAATTTTGCATGCAAGTATAAAGTTGATTTAATTTCAAGATGGTAATCCTAAATTGGATGAAGTCCTTGTATTTTAGAAGATTTACATTTTGGTCTCTAAATTAAAGAAACATGTAATCGATGATGTTAGAATGATTCGTTTGAGTTGAAATTTGCTGTGAAGAATACTTGGATGTTTAATTGAACATTGATGGAAAGAATTTCTACTTTGCTAATCATATTTAAAAGTTTTACGTTTTAGTCCTTAAACCACATTAGTGTTTAATCGGATGTATGTTTTAATTAATGTGTTACCGGTAATTTTTTGTATGAGACCTTGTCATGTAGGAATAAGATTGTGCATCTAGCTAAGATAAAATAAAAAAAATATAACGGTTTTAGGGTTGTTTATCGAATTGAACCTTCACGGTTTTGGTTTGATATTCCCCGTGTGACCCATTAGTGCCGGTTTCGTCCAGGCCAGGCTAAGGGGGCTACAAGCTTGCTAATCTTTGAATAAACACTTGATTCAATGTTTTTAATGTTAGATCTAATGTTTTTATAATGTTTTTGTGAAATCTTTTTGGATCTTGGTTAATGCTGGAAATTATATGAGTTCAATCATGTTTTTATGATGATTTAATGATTAATTGAGTCTTGATTTAGTATCACAATAATTTAATCCCGGAATAGTGCAATCGGTGTAGTTTTAAGGTGCTTTTCGGTTGTTTTATGGGCTGTTTTAGATGCTTAAATGTTGCTGGAGGTATAAGGATGGTTTGGATGTGTTTTTGGATTATAATTGAGGTGGATTAGATGTTAGATTCGTTAGGTTTTGGGCTGATGTTGTTCGGATGCGTTTCGGCTTAGTTTTCGGTCTTTTCGGCTAAGTTTTCGGTAGTTTAATGGTGATCGGATGTGGCTGTTGGTTTGAGCATGTTATGATGTGAGAATACTCTGTTTTTAATGTTGTAGAGGAGGTACAAGAATAAGCTTGATTGCTGGTGTGTTGGTGCGATCATCGAGAGCGGCGAAAGCTCATTTCGCTTGTTGGTGAGTGGTTACGGATTTAAAAGCGAATCGCGTTTGGTACGTTCTGTTTTTGGGGGCTATGGAAGAGTGTGAAAACCTTCCATAGTTCAAGAGTAAGTAAAGCATTTGTTTTAATGAACCGATATGAGTTTTGGCTATTTTCGACAAAGGTATTTCATTGATAATGCATGAGATTTATGGAAGTGCATGAGCATGTTTTAGATTGATGCATACATGAGAGATACTTGCTGAATGCATAGCTTATTTAGCATCCATGAATATGGAAAATTATGAGAAATGTTTTGGGTTACAACTTGGTTATTTGCCTTATACATGATGGTGCCTTTGGGCATGGCTTTGGTTCATTTGTTGGACATTTTATGCATGCATTATGAGCAGCAAGTTATCATGCACAATTGATTATGATATTGGCTTAGTGACACTAACTTTTGATTCGAATACGAATGAGGTCATTAGGATTGTCTTAAGTGCACTATAATCAAAACTGAAAATACAGAATATTGAGAAGAGGTTTGAGCATCATTCATTATTTGTTTTGATATGGTTATGTGAACTCAAAGATGCATTTGTTTTCATGAACTTGGGCATGGAATTTTAGCAAGCATGACTTAATTATGAAATGCAAATTATGTTTCCATCATGGTTTTAAATAAATGCATTGATGATCTTTTGTGGAGCTACCTCACTAAGCAAGATTGCTTAAGCTCTCTTTTTATCTTTGCAGAAAAATAAGGGCACTTGAAGCTTCGTTCGAGGCAAGAAAACCAAGGGAAAGTTCACATTGAAATTGGTATGTCTTTGGCAAATCATTTGGGCAAGGCAATGTGTAACACAATCTATGAGAGAAGTGAGGTTTTAGGCTTTGTTACATGTTGTAATAAGACCATCATTGTTGGTTACTAATTGTTGAACTTTTGTTATGTTTGAATTGTTGAACCATGAACTAGTATGATTGCTATGTTGCTATTCATCTTTAGGAAGCATGCCTATAAGATTTCTTGAGATATTTTCTGGTGTTATGAGATGTGATTATGTTGCTGGTAATGCCTAGGAATGTTGCATATAGTTTTGGCTTATTAATGTGTATGATTGGGTGGTTTAAATGAGTTTAATATGTCACACTCGAGCCAGGACACAGGGGGTATCGATACACCCTGAGGCTGTATCGATACCATTTTGCTACTGGACGTGCTTGTATCGAACCAGGGTTCGATACCAATATGCCACTAGAATTGACTATTTCGATACACCTTAAAGCCTGTTTCGGAACAGGTGATGTGTTCCAAAACAAACCAAGGGCTGCTTCGAAACACGTGGCATAAAAAGGGCGATTTGAGTATTTTAATTGCATGAAATGTAGGATTAAAGGTTGGTAGGTGATTACAATGATTCTATGAGTAGTTTAAGAGATGTTGTGACACCATGAATCTTGTTTTAATCCGAATACATGTCGTATCATTTAATATAGATGAAATGCCTAATGTTTCACATTTTGCAATTAGTACCATGTATGCTAGTTCGTGAAATCGATTAGTTAAGATATCTCGTATAATCTGAATTGTATGATGAATATAATTAGTTCCTTACATTTTTGGTTTCTAATCATGTATGCGTTTGTTTGGTTTGCTTTTAATGGTTGAACTGCATCCGTTTCTATCATACTTGAATTAATTACACATAGGGAGTTAATAGTGCATCTAGATAAGATAAAAAAAAGTTACAGTTTTTAGGGTTGTTTATCGAATCGAACCTTCGCGAGTTTGGTTTGATATTCCCCATGTGACCCATTAGTGCCGGTTTCGTCCAGGCCGGGCTAAGGGGGTTACAACTCTGTTTGGTTTGAAATTTATCATGAGTGTTACTTGCATGTTTAATTGAACTTTAATGGAACGAATTTCTACCTTGTCAATAGAGTTTAAAAGATTTATATTTTAGTCCTTAATATACTTATGTGTTTAATCGAATGTTCGATTGTGATTGGATTGCTTCCGTTCTTGCTTTTTATGAGATCGACACATGTAGGAATCTAATTATGCATTTAGAAAAAATATATATCGGTTTTTAGGGTTATTTATCAAATTAGACCTTCGCGGGTTTGCTTCGATATTTCCCATGAACCCATTAGAGCTAATTTCGTCTAGGCCAGGCTAAGGGGGATACATAGAGGTGCCCAAAATTGGCTCTAGTAGAATTAAAAATTAATGCCCAGGCAATTATTATTAAACCGACTATTCACACAGAATATTGAAAATTAACTTGTATACAACTATCACACACTTTGTCACGAGCATTATAGTTTAATTCTGGAAAAATTTCTTTGCTTTTTAAAAAATTCAAAGGTGATCATACTTTGTGCCCAGGTTCTAAGGTTGAAAGTTAAATATTGAAGCATGTCTTTGAAAATTGGATGTCTTGGTAATTAATTGTTAGGTTTGCATTGCTTGAGGACAAGAAATAATTCGAGTTTGGGGGTGTGATGAATGTTCAAAAGTATTATTTTCATTACCCTTTTTACTCTTATTATTGTTAGAATTAAGCATAATATTAATTGCATAATTAGTCATTCATGCATATTTACATAATTTTCTGAGTTGTCATATTTATTTCATATGTTGGTTATATTATGTGGAAAAAGATATTGTGGTTGTGTGTTTCCTTATTTGTAGGATTTGATGCCAAGTTGGAAGGAATCACAAGGAAATAAAGTTGATTTCAAAAGACTTGGAGAGATTCTAGGAGATTAGACTTGATAAGGGAAATAAATATTTGAATTAATTTGAAATCTTTGAAGAGATAATTATTTCCTTATCAAATTAATTCAAATCAAATAATTTGACCAAGCAAGATCCTATAAAAAGAAGAGCTTGCCGTCCAAACAAAGTGAGCTGATCGAGTGAGGGAGATTGACGCAAAGAGGCTGCAATTTCCTTCTGGTTTTCTTGTTTTATTCGAGTGATGAGAGGATATTTTTTTAGGATATTTTGTCAGCCATGAATTAATTTAAAGTTGGCTTGTGTTATTTTGTTTTAAGGTTTTGATTTTATTTGAATTTTATCTAAGCTTTTAAGTGTTCTTAATCAAAGTTTAATTATTCTTGGCAATTATTTGGTTTGTGAGAGAATTGGGAAATGACATCGTAAAACGATATATTTATCTAGATTCAGGAGAATTAGATTCACGGAACGAATAAGTATAGTTCAAACCAAGTGCGTGAGAATTAATCCATCTTAGGGATAAGTGTAGGATTTCGACGACTAACAGAAGCAACGCTTTGCCGAACTTTGAGAATAATCACCCAAATTTCTTGAGCAATGCTCTCATCGCAATTGCCCAAGCATTCGAAGAAATGACAATTCAATGAACTGACTAGGCAATCCAACTGAGCCCAATTGTCGGAACGAGTTGAGTGATGCGAGCACCCACTTACAAGGAAGAATTCATTCATCCATCATTCCATAACTCAGGATAACCCAACAAAATCTCTCTTATCGATTGCTCTAATTTATTTACATGTTTAGTTTAATATTTTCATTTAAATATCAATTTTATAAACCACGTATGTCTTTATTTTCAGTGCAAAAAATTAGATTCCAGAAGAAGCACAAATCCCTGTGGAGACGATCTCTAAATCTATACTATTACTTGTGATGTGTTCACTTGCACCGTTTGCGTTGCACTAAAATCACGCAACATTAATCACAAGAAAAAGACAAACCAATGTTATTAAATCAAATTTTATGAGTTCAAATAGTCAATTATGGGATGTTGAACCTAATTATATAGTGTAATCTCAAATTTTAAGCTTTTTACTTGGTTAAAATTCCAACGGATTCTCTATAAAGCTCATTTAGAAATGCACGATTTAATCCCAACGAAACGACAACCTAATGTTATTAAATCAAATTTTATAATTATGGACTGTTGAGCCTATTTATACAACTTAATCTCAAATTATGGACTGTTGAACTTATTTATACAACCAATTTAGACAAGCACGTTTTAATCCCAAAAAAATGACAATCAAATTTTATGAGTTCAAATAGTTAATTATAGGTTGTTCAACCTAATTATACAACTTAATCTAAAATTTTTAGCTTTTTACTCGGTTAAAATTCAAACGGATTCTCTATAAAGCCATTTGAACATTCACATTTTAATCTAAAAAAATGACAACCAAATATTATTAAATCAAATTTGATGTGTTCAAAAAGTTAATAGCGGGCTTTTGAACTAAATTATACATCTTAATCTTAAATTTTAGCTCTTTACTCGGTTAAAATTTGAACGATTTCTCTATAAATCTGATTTAGACATGCACGTTTTAATCCCAACAAAATGACAATCTAATGTTATTAAATAAAAATGCACGTTTTAATCCCAACAAAATGACAATCTAATGTTATTAAATAAAATTGTATGTGTTCAAATAGTTAATTATGGACTTTTGAACCTATTTATACAACTTAATCTCAAATTTTCAACTTTTTACTCGATTAAAATTCGAACGGATTCTCATATAACCAATTTAGATATGCACGTTTTAATCCCAACAAAACGATAACCTAATTTTATTAAATCAAATTTTATGAGTTAAAAAAGTTAATCACGGGCTTTTGAATAAAATTCTACAACTTGATTTAAATTTTTCAGTATTTTACTCGGTTAAAATTCAAAGGGGTTATCTATAAAGTCATTTAGATGCGTGTTTTAATTCCAACAAAACGACAATCAAATGTATTAAGATTCTATTGTATAGTTAGGTTCAAAAGTCAATAATTCACTATTTGAACTCATAAAATTTGATTTATTAACATTTTACGGTCGTTTTATTGGGATTAAAACGTGCATGTCTAAATGGACTTTATAGTGAACCAGTTCGAATTTTAACATAGTAAAAAGTTAAAAATTTAAGATTAAACTGTATATTTAGTTTCAACAACCATAATTTTCTACTTGAACTCATAAAATTTGATTTAATAACATTTGACTGTCATTTTGTTGGAATTATAACACGCGTCTAAATTGACTTTATAGATAACCATTTTGAATTTTAACCGAGTAAAATGCTAAAAATTTAGATCAAGTTGTTGAATTTTGTTCAAAAGCCCGTAATTAACTATTTGAACTTATAAAATTTGATTTAATAACATTTGGTTGTCGTTTTGTTGGGATTAAAACATGCATATCTCAATGGGCTTTATAAAGAATCCTTTCAAATTTTAACCGAGTAAAAAGCTGAAAATTTGAGATTAAGCTGTATAATTTTTTACCAAAAGCCCATAATTAACTATTTGAACTCATAAAATTTGATTTAATAATATTTGTTTATCATTTTATTTGGATTAAATCGTGCATGTCTAAATGGGCTTTATAGAGAATCTGTTCGAATTTTAACCAACTAAAAAGGTGAAAATTTGAGATTAAGATGTATAATTAGGTTCAACAGCCCATAATTAACTATTTGAACTCATAAAATTTGATTTAATAACCTTTGGTTTTCGTTTTATTGGGATTAAAATATGCATATTTAAATTGGCATTATAGAGAACCCGTTCAAATTTTAATCGAGAAAAAGCTAAAATATTGTACTAAAGGCCTTTCAGCACTACTCAATATTGAGCAAGAAAATGGTAATCTTCCTAGATTTTGTACTAGCTGGAATGGGCCACGCATTAACCACCTCCTTTTTGCGGAAGACTGTGTTGTATTCATTAAGAATACAACTACAGAAGCTCAATGCATTAAGGATACTCTACATACTTATGCTGCTTCGTCTAAGCAAGCGGTGAACTTTGAAAATTCTACTATTTTTTTCCTGGAAAACTTCTATGTTGCTTTGATAGAAAATTAATGATATCCTTCACGTAAGAGAAGTTGATGATCTAGGAATTTATCTGGGAGTCCCTCTCTTAATAGGAAAAACAAGATTGCGGGCTTGGTGTTTACCAGAGAAAAAAATGTTCGCCTAAGTAAATGGTTTAAACACCTTCTATCCTTTAATGGTACATAAATCTTCATCTAGTAAGTCGTACAATCTATACCTCAGTATGTTATGTCTTGTTATCTTTTACCCAAAACATTATTGATGACATGAATACTTCGATACGCCAATATTGGTGATACGAGAAAGCTGACAAAGAAGGTTGGCATATGCTCCTTTGGGACACTTTTGTCTACCGAAAGCAGCAAGAGGTACATGATTTCGTGATCTTTACCACTTCAATGTTGCTTTATTAGGCAAACATATCTGGCGTTTGGTTTGTGAACCTGATAATCTCCTTAGTCAGGTCTACAAATGCAAGTATTACCTATCAGGTTCTATCCTTGAATCTGATCACACTCGGAGATCTTCTTTTACCTGGAAAGGTCTTAGCATAGTTATCTCTAAAATTCGTATTGGTTTCTTAAAACGTACAGGCATACCCATTCAAGAACAAATCTACTTTGACAAATGGGGAGGCTCTCACCCTGTACACCTTTATGGTGATTATGAGGTGAATGATAAAGTCCCTTTTCGAGCAAGTACTTTCATGTTGCCTAACCAACTCCGATAGGATGAATCAGAAGTAAGAGAATTCTTCTCCCATGAAGATGCTAATACCATCCTTAATGTACCCATTATTAATGACACAAAAGACACCACCCTTTGGAGTCAACATGACTCTGGCATGTATATGGTTCGGTCTGGTTACAAATTTTTACAACTGCAACTAGAGCCAGTTAATAGGCCCTTTAAGCTTTGGAAAATTCTTTCTAAACTACCTGCCCTACCCAAGGCCTGTTCCTTTGGATGGAGGCTATGTCATGATGGACTCCCATCTGGACATAAAATCCTTCATGCAAATATTGGTACGGGGGGTTGTCCAATTTGCAACAAGACCATTTGTTATAACCATTTTTGTCTGTCTTTTAGTGAATCCTAAACAAAGTCAAACCTTGAACCAAAATTGCTTAAACTGAGTCCCTAAATCATATATAATATTAAATAATAAATAAACCATAAATAAAATTCAAAATTATTATTATTATTCAAAATCCAAAAAAAAATTATATATAAATAAAAATTTCATATTATAAAAATCTATCATATTTTAATATCCATTACAAATCTCAAACCCACAATAAAAATCTGTCAAAGCCCTTTATAACCATTATAACCTTTACGGCCACATATCGTAAACCCCTTTGCCCAAATCTGTCAGCCCACATCCAAACCATTACAACCCATACACCAAACCGATTACCTATGAACCAAACCCGGTTATCAAACCCGTGACCCGGATGATCTCTCAACTCCCCAACCCAACTGTTCACCTTTTGGGAATTCTAGACGAATTTGGAGGACGACCGTTCATCTCCTGGCGATCACTCAGTTCTTCGACCGATCTGCTTCATCGGAGATCAACATTAAGGCCACGACAGCTCCACACCAGTACCAGCAAACTCCCATTTTAGTGTGGCCTTCTCCTTCGAAATCGGCCAAAACAGAAAAAGGACAACAATGGTCCCCTACTCTCTTTTAAGAATGTTAGTAGTGCCTCACAAATAAACAAAAGCAGAGAATGAATCAACATTTCAGATCCAATTTTCAGTTGTTTTCTTTTATTTTTTTAATATAAAAACTGGCTATAAAAGCCCCAATCGAAAGAAATATAAAAGGAGACGGGATTTCTACAAAGGAATGAATAAAGTATATTTTAGAGCATTTCGTTTTATTTTTACTTCGAATAGGGTTTTAGGGTTTATCTTTTAAATCAGAGGTTAGTTCCTTGTCGCCGATGTTGTCTTCCCCCTCTTTTATCGATCTCACCAAGTTGTTTCCCCTCTTCTTCAAAGTATAGATTACGAGGCTTTGATCGGTTTTCAAAACAAGGAAAACAAGGGATTTTAGTTTCGGTTTTACGATTTATAGATCAAAAAAAAGATTTTATTTTGAATCCAAAAGTTTTCATCTTTTAAAAAAAAAGAGAACTCTGAAAGATTTCCACCGTCACTAACCGCTGGTGGCGGCGGCCGAAGCGACGGTGCAACCACCGAATTTTGAGAAATTTTTAGGGTTCATCTGTTTTTCTTCAGAGCATTTAAGCTCTTTGTTTTTGGTTTTGAACAGAGAACGAAGGGAATGAAGGTTTCAGGCTTTTTAGCCTTAACCTTCCCTATTTATTACAGAAACAAAACTACGCCGTTATGGGCATAGTCGATCCGCGCGATTACCCGGATCCGGAGAGAATCCGTGTGTTTCGGAGAATGGGTTAAATCACCTTACAAGTCCCTAGGTTCTTATGTCGTTTCAATTTCAAGCATGGCTTAATCATGAGATTGGTCCCTCGAATCAGTTTCCAACTCTTACTTAGATCCTGATTTCATTTCCTTCTTTATTTTATTTAAATATGTCTTAAATTTTATTTACCTTTATCAATATACCATTAATGATAGTCTATTCCCAAGGAAATTTTAATCTTTGTATATATTTTTTTATTTACTTTTTATTTCGCCATTTATTATTTATTGTTATTAAAAATTATTTCCCTTTTAAATTTATTTTAATTTTAGTCATTATAAGTTTATTTTATTTTTTTTTTTCCTTTTTCAAATATCGTTAATTAGCATTAACTTTCCTTTTTTATTACCGTGTATAAAGAAAAGAATCCCTTAAATTTTTTTCTATATTCCATTTTCCTTATATTATATATCAGATATGTATTTAAAATATATTATAATTTTCCTATTGTAAAGCCCATATAATCTATTCTATTATAATTTTAGTACTTGATTATATACTATATTATATTTATAATATACTTTATATATGTATTATACCTAATGTACATATTATATGCATAATACGTTAGTTTTATAACTTTATAAACTATGTTATGTTTTTATATATTATTATGTTACACATTATCTTATACATTAATTATATATATTGTATATCATGTTATGTATATATTTTATTTATTTGTTTTATTATTATTGTTATCTTTATTTCTTCTTTACACATTTATTTTTTATTTATTTAATTTGTTCATTTATTTATGTTTGATTGGCTTTATGGTAACCCGCAACGGGGAATGATACGTATTATTTATAGCCCGTTTAGTGTAAATAACTAACATCTAACTTTTAATTTATCACATTTTATTTCTCGTATTTAATTTTCCGTATTCTAATCTCTTGCAATTTAATTTTCTCGTATTCTAACATCTAACATTTAATTTTTCGCATTTACTTTCATGCAATATACTTTCCCTCTTTTATTTTATCGTATTTAATTTTCCGCATTTAACTTCTTGCACACATACTTGTTGTATTTACTTTTTTGTATTTTTTTCATCAGGTTTTATGTTTATTCTTGCATGTATGTTTTTTATTTTTGCCCAACTTACATTTCACCACAATAATTAATGTACTTAATTTCAACCGTCTTTATTCGGTCGTAACGGGTCCGTGTTCCGATGTATTGGTCGCGGTGTATGCATTGCCTTCGAATAACGATATGATAAAAATAAGATTGAATTCATATATTTAAACAATCATTAATTTAAATGTCACTTTAAAACAGAAAATCAAAAATTAATTAAGCGGTTACTTTGATAGAGGTGCCAATTTTTGGGCAGTTTTTTAACACTAATACCGTTTTAAAATTGTAACCGACTCTCGAACTCAAACCGTTATGAATTTCTGTTCTTACGGTGTCCGGTCTACCAAAGTGACCGGTAGCGACTCCAACCCATTTTGAAACCTTTTTCAAATATTTCCCACCATTTTTTAACCTTTAGGTATTTTCAAACCCTAATTTTTAATCCCTAAATTTAACATTTCAACCCCCAAATTTTAGGTCTAATTTCTCAATTCCAACTTTCAAGTCCTAACCCCTAATTTTCACTTTTTCACTAGTGACCCTTTTTTACTACACACTTATGATTTCAAGAATTTTAGGGTCGCTACAGTTGGCGACTTCGCTGGGGACGTTTTTTAAAACAAATGAGTCTAGCCTTATTTTCAAAATACCGCTTAATTAATTTCAGAAATTGCAAAGTAAAGTGACAATTAAATTATTATTTATTTATTAATTTGAGGTTACTTTCAACATATTCAAACCCGTCTCTTTAAGTGGGGGGAAAATACTAGTGCTTTCGTGAAGATATTGTTCCATCGTATGGGCCTAGCAAAGTACCTTCGGGGCACAACTACGCTATGCTTTCGTGAGGATATTCTTCCTTCGTACAAGAATAGCGAAAGAGTCCCCTTAAATTGAACTCGATCAAGATGAGCCTATAATGGGTGATGATCTGGGGCTTTGCTACTATTAGAAGAGGACAGTGAGGACAATTTGGGTACCTCGTAGAACCAAATCTTAATTTAGAGAACTAGTCAACCTACCCGATTAGAGCCATGCGGTTAACCTAGGTTCTTTTAGAACGAATAAATAGGGTTGTTCTATCTCTTGTTTCATTTGCTCATTTATTATTTTCATTTCGCACTAACCTTTTTGTGTGCTCTTTTGTTTGCATAAACATTTCATATTTAAAGGTGTTGATCTAAGTGGTTTATGCAATTAGAGGCTTTTATTATAGTTAGAGGATTAAAAACAAAAAATAGAAAGATAGATAATAAAAATATATAAAAATAGGAGGAAAATAAGAGAAATAAAGAAAAAGAAAACAATTGAGAGAAAAAGAAAAAGAAAATGGAGGAAAAAAAAGAAAATAAGAAAAAGAAAGACAATAAAAATAGAAAAGGAGAAAACAAGCAAAGAAGGAAAAATCGAGAGAAGAAAGAAAGAAGTAAGAAAATAGAGAGAGAAAAAATAAAAGATAGAAAAAAAAAGAGAAAAAGAAAAAGAGAGAAATAAAGGGGCATTAAGATCTATTAATTGGTGAGAGTTGCTCAAAGGGTGATCACTAGCGGGATCAACGCCTTTACTTGCATTCATGCATACATCTCATAACATACATTTTGTTAACTGTTGCATCAGCATTACATAACATAAAGGTATCAATTTAGGTGGTTTGCTCAAATTAGAGACTTTCACTATAGAAGTTTTCCAAAGAAAAAAGATTACCTCGAGAGTTCAACATCGCTTTAGAGTCAATCAAAGAGCATATAACATTATACGAACTTAGTCAAGTCTACAATGATGACAATGTTTCAAGTCTTAGAAGAGCAAGAGAGAGTTGTAGCTTTCCTTCCAAGGAAGACAATCAGCATGAAGTTTTCAGTATACTTAATTGTCACCATGGTTTATTCAAAGGTAATGCAACACACCATAAATGGTTCAAGTATAAAGACCAACCTATGAATATTCTACTCATAAAAGTTGAAGTATATCATCCACTCATTGCCTCGAGATGGAAGATTTTCTCAGCTATCGAACGAATAAAAGTTTGACTCAAAGTGTGTCAGTGGGAGATTGTTGCTTCAAACCAAGAGCCTTTCTGGTGAATGTTACTCAAGGGGCGATCACAAATAGAATTAACACCTTTTTCTTGCTTTCTTTCATTTCCATGCATTTTCAAGCATATATCATGCATTAAGTGGTTATACAATAAAATTAATTGGGAGAATATCATGGTACCTATTGGAGGTTCAACAAAAAAATCCAGAATGGGTGAAAACTTTGCTAGGTGTGAAGTTATCTTGAAAGGAACGTTCCTATTTCAAGCCCGCAAAGACAAGGGGTGATTTCAAGACAATACAACTTCAAGAACATGAGAGAAAAGAAAGAAAAAAGAGAGAAAAGAAAAAAGAAAAAAAAAGAAAAAAAAGAAAGAACAAAGAAATGAGAAAAAGAAAGATAGAGAAAAATAAGTAAAGAAAGAAAAAAGAAAGAAGAAAGAAGAAAGAAGAAAGAAAAGAAAAAAAAAAGAGATAAAAAAGAGCAATAAAAAATATATGAGAGAAGACTATCAGAAATCGATACCTTTTATAATATTCAAACATTTGAGAAAAGAAAGAGAAAGAAGAAAAAGAAGAAGAAGAAAAAGAAAAGTAAAGAGACAAGATATCATATTAGGGTTCCTAAACCTCAAAGAACCTATGTTTTGTGGAGAGCCTCTAGGGAAGACATCATTTTTTACCAAGATAGTTTTCTATGACATACGCTTGAAGAAGGGGGTTATGATTTGCGACATACGCTCGAAGATAGGGGTCGCCCACCACGGTATACGCTCGAAGAGAGGGACCGCTCATTATGATATACGCCCGAAGAGGACGGGTCATACTTTGTGACATACAATCAAAGAGAGGGGTCGCCCACCACGATATACGCTCGAAGAGAGGGATCATTCATTATGACATACGCCCGAAGAGGAGGGTCATACTTTGTGTCACACGCTCAAAGAGAGGGGTCGCCCATCACGATATACGCTCGAAGAGAGGGACCGTTCACCATGACATACACCCGAAGAGGGGGGTCATACTCTGCGACATACGCTCGAAGAGATGGGTCGCCCATTACGGTATACGCTCAAAGCGAGGGGCCGTCAGATACTGCAATGATAAGAAATCAGAACATCTCTAAACTTTTCTCTTTACGCTTATCTTTTAAGTTTTTAAAGCTTTAAATAAATATATGGTAATTTGTATTCTAAAACATTTTTCTTTTTATATGTGCAGGCTTTGTCTTTCAATGAAACGAAGAGATGAACAAATCAATCTAACCTTGACTCTTCGTCGGTAGTGTAGTGGGTCAAATAGACGAGTTTATATCTCTAGCAGTTTGAAAGATGAGCCAGTTCGAGTTTAAAGATATAGAAGTTCTGGTGTTGTCATTTGATGAGAAGGAGCGGACGAAATAAAAAGATTTTGACTCAATGATAGTGGCTTAATATATCAACAAGTCTATGTCTGGTGGGAGAAGATTGGAAAGTGAACCAGTTCAAGTTGAAAAGAAAGATCGTTATATGGACTGAGCAGCGGATGGACCGAACAAAAATGGTCATCTATGTCTTTGTTGTATCATTATTCCATAACGAAGAAAAAAGATGGGCAACTTTAATAACCATTTTTGTTTGGGTTTGAATGAATCCTAAACCAAAGTTCAACCCCTGAACCAAAATTGCTTAAACCAAGTCCCTAAATCATATATATAATATTAAATAATAAATAAACCATAAATAAAATTCAAAATATTATTATTATTATTATTCAAAATCCAAAAAATTATTATATATAAATAAAAATTCTATATTATAAAAATCCATCATATTTTAATATCCATTACAAATCTCAAACCCACAATAGAAATCTGTCAAAGCCCTTTACAACCATTATAACCCTTAAGCCCACATATCCTAAACCCCTTTGCCCAAATCTTTCAGCCCACATCCAAACCATTACAACCCATACACCAAACAAATTACCCATGAACTAAACCCGGTTATCAAACCCGCGACCCGGATAACCTCTCAACTCCCCAACCCAAACGTTCACCTTTTGAGAATTCTAGAAGAATCTGAAGGATGACCGTTTATCTCCTGGCGACCACTCAGTTCTCCGGCCGATCTGCTTCACCAGAGATCAACATCAAGGCCATGACAGCTCTGTATTAGTACCAGCAAACTCCCATTTTAGTGAGGTCTTCTCATTCGAAATCGGCCAAAACAGAGAAAGGACAACAGTGGTCCCCTACCCTCTCGTAAGAATGCCAACAATGCCTCACAAACAAACAAAAGCAGAGAATGAATCGACATTTCAGAACCAATTTCCAGTTGGTTTCTTTTATTTTTTAATGTAAAAATTGGCTATAAAAGCCCCAATTGAAAGAAATGTAAAAGGAAACGAGATTTCTCCAAAGAAATGAAAAAAGTATATTTCAGAGCATTTCGTTTTATTTTTACTTCGAATAGGGTTTTAGGGTTTACCTTTTAAATCGGAGGTCGGTTCCCCGTCATCGGTGTTGTCTTCCCCCTTTTTTATCGATCTCTCCAAGTCGTTTCCCCTCTTCTTCAAAGTATAGATTACGAGGCTTCTATCGGTTTTCAAAAAAGGGGAAACAAGGGATTTTAGTTTCGGTTTTACGATTAGTAGATCAAATAAAAAAGATTTTGTTTAAAAAAAGGAGAACTTTGAAAGATTTTCGCCGTCACTTACTGCCACCAGCGGCGGCTAAAGCGATGGTGCAACCACCGGATTCTGAGAAATTTTTAGGTTCACCCGTTTTCCTTCAGATCATTTAAGCTCTTTGTTTTTGGTTTTGAATAGAGAATGAAGGGAATGAAGGTTTCACGCGTTTTAGCCTTAACCTTCCCTATTTATTACAAAAACAAAACTACGCCGTTTTGGGCATAGTCGATCCGCGCAATGACCCGGATCCGGGGAGGATCCACGTGTTTTGGAGAATGGGTTAATCACCGTATAAGTCCTTGGGTTCTTATGCCGTTTCAATTTCAAGCATGGCTTAATCATGAGATTGGTCCCTCGAATCAGTTTCCAACTCTTACTTTGACCCTAATTTCATTTCCTTCTTTATTTTATTTAAATATCTATTAAATTTTATTTATCTTTATCAACATACCATTAATGACAGCCTATTCCCAAGGAAATTTTCATCTTTTTTATATATTTTTATTTACTTTTTATTTCGTCATTTATTATGGTTATTAAAGATTATTTCCCTTTTAAATTTATTATAATTTTAGTCATTATAAGTTTATTTTATTAATTTTTTTTACCTTTTTTAAATGTCATTAATTAGCATTAATTTTCCTTTTCTATTATAGTGTATAAAGAAAAGAATCTCTTAAATTTTTTCTATATATCATTTTCCTTATATTATATATCATATATGTATTTAAATTATATTATAACTTTCCTATTGTAAAGCCCTTATAATCTATTGGCATAAAGATAATTTTCACCCTTGACGTTTATAATTTTTGTCATTTTGGACCCTATTCTTTTTTTGGGATAAATTTAGCCCTTGATCTATGTTTTTTTAATAAATAACTCATTTTTTAACTACTATGATAACTGAACCGTTAAAAATTTAATAATGGTAACATATCATATATATATATGTGATAATATATTTTAAATGACATATAATCTAAACTATTAAATATATACATATATATAGAATATAATATAATTTAATTCCAGTATAAAATATAAAAAAATTTAAATTTAAATAAAATATTAAAAATTAATTAAATACAAAATAAAAATTTACTAAATATTCTCTACCCTAACTAAACTAAAATATCTTTATAAAACCCTAAAACTCCGATTTAGATTAAAAATAAAATACCTAAATTCTAAATTAAAATAATAAAAATCCAATTGATTATTATCAAAAAATTTTATTTTTGATTCACCGGTAACAAACTATACAAAACACTTTCTTCTCAGATTATGTTCATACCTTTTTTAGATAAAATTTTGATTTTATTATAGTTAAGATTGAAAATATTTAATAGCCTTTTGTTTTAGATTTAATTAATTTTTAATAAATAAAAAAATAATTTTTAATATTTTATTTAAATTTAAATTTTTTTATATTTTTAGATTGAAATAAAACTATATCCCGCGTTTATGTATTTGATATACTAGATGTTAAGTCATTTAAAATATATTATTACATATATATGACATATCATCATTATTAAATATTTAACGGTTCAGTTATCATGATAGTTAAAAAATGAGTTATTTGTTAAAAAGATAAAGGTCAAGGGCTAAATTTATCCAAAAAAAAGAATAGGGGCTAAAATGACAAAAATTATAAACGTTAAGGGTAAAAACTATCTTTATGCCTAATCTATTCTATTATAATTTTAGTACTTTATTATATACTATATTATATTTATAATATACTTTTACATATATATTATACCTAATGTACGTATTATATACATAATATGTTAGTTTTATAACTTTACAAAATATGTTATGTTTCTTATATATTATTATGTTATATATTATCTTATACATTAATTATATATATATTGTATATCATGTTATGTATATATTTTATTTATTTGTTTTATTATTATTGCTATCTTTATTTCTTCTTTACCCATTTATTCTTTATTTATGTAATTTGTTCATTTATTTATGTTTGATCGGCTTTACGGTGCCCCCCAACAGGGAATGATCTGTATTATTTATAGCTCGTTTAGTATAAATAACTGACATCTAACTTTTGATTTATCACATTTTATTTCCCGTATTCTAATCTATTGCAATTTAATTTTCTCGTATTCTAACATCTAACATTTAATTTTTCACATTTACTTTCATGCAATTTACTTTACCGCTTTTATTTTATCGTATTTAATTTCCCGCATTTAATTTCTTGCACACATACATGTTGTATTTACTTTTGTATTTTTTATCTTGTTTTATGTTTATTTTTGTATGTATGTTGTTTATTTTTGCCCGACTTACATTTCACCATAATAATTAATGAATTTAATTTCAAACATCTTTATTCAGTCGTAACAGGTCCATGTTCCGACGTATTGGTCGCGGTGTGTGTGTTGCCTTCGAATAAATATATGGTAAAAATAAAATTGAATTCAAATATTTAAACAAATATTAATTTAAATACCAGTTTAAAACGGAAAATCCAAAATTAATTAAGCGGTTACTTTGATAGAGGTGCTAATTTTTGGGCGTTTTTTTAACGTTAATACTGTTTTAAAATCGTAACTGACTCTCGAACTCAAACCATTTCGAATCTCTGGTTTTACAGTGTCCGATCTACCAAAGTAACCGATGGCGACTCCAACCCATTTTAAAACCTTTTTCAAATATTTCCCACTAATTTTTAAATCCTTTAGGTGTTTTCAAACCCTAATTTTTAATCCCTAAATTTAACATTTCAAACCCCCAATTTTAGGTCTAATTTCTCAATTCTAACTTTCAAGACCTAACCCTTAATTTCCACTTTTTCACTAGTGACCCTTTTTTACTACACCCATATTATTTTAAGAATTTTAGGGTCGCTACACCATTGAAACCACCCTCCATGCTATGAGGGACTATCCTAGTGCCAAATAGGTGCTCCAATTGGCAAGACTCCCTACTCAAATTTTCTCCAATACCTATATCTCCCCCACAATGGCTTTCTGAAGTTGTTGGATTTCTTTCGCTACATCAATTCTCATTTATTTTTACGATCATATGGAATTTATGGAACTGCCGTAATGACTTCGTCCATAACATCCATCTCCAATAGGTTTGGTTAACTGTTTCCTATGCAAAAAAAAAACTTTTCAATGTCTATACATAAGTTAATGATGCTTCCCACCTACGTTTTTGGCTAGCTGAGCCCACTTTTGCTCAAGCTAGATGGATAAAACCGGACCCTGGTTTCGTCAAAATAAAGACCAATGGCGCCTTTGACCCTATGTCAAGGGGTGCTGCTACAAGCGTCACCGCTCAGGATTCTTATGACTCCGTCCTTGGTGGTTGGTCTATATACAACTTACTAGATACATTGCAACCTAGTTAGCAATAATATTTTCAAATTACTAAAAACATGCTTCAAGTTCAACAAACTCATAAACACATATAAGAACAACATCAATATACTCAACATGATTTCTATATACATTCCAATCTAAGTAACCACATCATAGATTCAACTCATAAATAGTCATGCTTCATTATCAATAACACTCAAATTCACACATAGGGATATCAAGAATCAAACTTCAATATAACTTTTATTATAACTAAAGGAACACCAATAGGTAATTCAAATCCAAGTCACAGAGCTAACATCAACATAGATAATAATTCTATCCTTTAAAAGTGTAAATAGCATAAACATCATTCTCAATATGATTTCCCATCCATATTGCTCTCTCACTACTAATAATATTATAAAGACATACATGAGCTTTCACTTGGTGATTATCTAGATCCTTATTTCTTTTTGTTGCCTTCACAATAAATATTTTGCATTGCAAGGTAAATGAGAGTGTAAGTATTCGCTTAGTGAGTGAATAAAAATAAATTTAAAAATTTATTTGAAAACAACTTGCAATGCAGCCCCAAACTAATTTCAACAATTTAAAACCAAGCCATGCCCTTTATAAAAATAATTAATTTTGGCAGACAATGCAACCTTTTGAAAATCAGCAAGTGTATCATGGCTCACAAGCCACAAAGCCTTTTCAAAATAGCTTTTCTGAAAAAATATGCTTAATAAGCAAAACACAAGTCTTACATGCTACTCATAGCAAAACTTAAACAAAAACCATTTATTCACATATCAAATACACATGCAAACCTCGTTGCAAGGTATCGTACACCGGTTTTTAAAACATATTTGTATTAGTAAACCGATTAGACTATCACTAATCATTAGGATAAATGGAACATCGCATGTAGCCTACACCGCTAAGCATTCCCCATAATTGACTAACACAATTCAGAGTATCTCACAATTGTGTACGTGATAGTTCGTCATGCCCGAATGTGATAAGGTGTTGTTATACCATACAACATTAGGCTAACCTCTAATGTACCACTAAGGAATTTACCCATGTGTAATGCCCAAAAATGAGCCTAGAAGTTTAGAGGCCAGTTTAGAGGTTTAGTAAACCGATTTAGTGTAACGCCCCAAAAATTGGTTTTTAATTAAAATAAATCTTGGGAAAATATTCTAAAATTAAAATTTCACATATATTTGACTTTCGTCAAATCAAATTTAAAAACTAACCCTTGAATCCCTAAAATTTGGAAAATTGTTACTATTTTATAAAAGTTAAAAACTTGAGGATAATTTTATAAACTAAGCCAAAACATTTAATCTTTATGGGTCATTCTTTACGTTTTTGTTCTATAAAATCTCTTCGGTTTTCTTCAGTTTTATTTGTTTTTAAAATCATGGAAGAAGGTTGGACCAATTTTAGAGGTCAAAATCATTCAAACCTATGAAACCTAAACTTCTTTAATAAAATTCCTAAGTTCTTGGCTGATTGCAACAATCGTTAAAGTCTTGAATCAATAAAATTAGTTTTCTTGATAAAAATTTCATTCTTTTCTTGATTTTAGTTTAAGGGTTTTACACTACTATTTTTGATGCCTATATACATGAATCATGAAGTTTTTAGATCTAATTAAGATGACTTTTAAGCATCTAATGCCGAACATAAGGTTTAGGTGTGTTTGGAGAGTTTTTCGATGTATTTCGATTAATTTTTATGGTGTTTTTAGTGATTGTTTTGTATTGGTCCGATTTGAGGGCTGATTGGGTGCATTTTTAATGCACTAAAACCTCTGGTTTTGATGCTTGAATCAGGTCACGAGGTAGAGAAACAAGTTTGACGGAGATCGGGAAGCCGAATTGCATTTTTTGGTGACTTGTCGAGAAAGTCTTAGTAAATCGGTGAGTGGATTATGAGAATGGGCTGCTTCGGTAGTGTTTTAAATATATTTTCAAAGTTTTTGGGTGCATACCTCTCTATACTCGGAAGTAAATTTAAAGTATTGCTATCTTAAAGGTTCTCATATTATGCCTTGTTTTACTATGTGTTTTAGTCAATCTCGTGATTTGATTTGCATACTTGAATATACATGTGTTTCAATTACAAAGATTTTATATGCATAATATGCTCTCTTGGTCTTGTTTTAGAAAACATGAAAAAAGTTTATTTTATCGGTTTATGCAATTACTGCATAAGTTAGTGGGATGCATGTGGTTACTTGTTGTTTTTAACTAGAATCTTAAGCATTGATTTTGTTTTGTGTTGGATATTAAGATTATGTTTAAATGGACAAGTTTATCAATCAATAGAATATACAATGTACTATAAATACAAAATTGTTATGTGTCTTAAATTCCTTGAGTGATGTATTAAAGGTTAGCCTTGTGTATTGTGGTATGATATTCATATTGTATTCGGGCATAGCGAACTATCCTAGACACTAAGGTGGGATCTTTAGATTGTGAAAGTCAATCTGCGTGATTTGGTGGTACGATGCCATTCACTTGTGTTCGTTTATCCCAACGATTAGAGGTAAGTCTAATTGCGTCACTTAACCAACGTGTGAAAAATGCAAGTATAAACTATTTATTGTTTCGGTGCAATTCGAGAATTGCAATTGTTTTATTAACAAGTTTAGATGTTTTATAAGTCGTGCTATGAGTAGCATGTAAGACTTGGTTATGCTTAAAAAGCATATGATTTCAAGAAGGTATTTTTGAAAGATTTTGTCGCTTCTGAGCCATGGTTATTTACACTTGCTCATTTTTAAATAGTGGAGTTGACGACCATGGACATTATTTTACTTAAAGCATGAGTTGTTTTTTTAATTGATGAAATTGGTTTAATATGGGCTGCATTGCAAGTTGTTTTTAAATATGTTTTTATTCACTCAATAAGAGAATGCTTACTCTCTCATTTACCTTGCAATACAGAGTATTTAGTGTGGAGGCAGTAAAGAGAAAAAAGCATTCAAGTAACCGCCAAGTGAAAGCTCAAGTATGTATTTTTATAGTATTAATAGTAGTGAGAAAGCAATAGGGATTTGATATCTTGTTGACATTATTGTTTATACTAATTATATTTTCAATAACTATGATGATTATCTATGTTGATGTTAGCTTTGTGACTTGGATTTGAATTGCCTATTGGTATTCCTTTAGTTATATAGAAGTTTGATTCTTGATATTCCTATGTGTGAATTTGAGTGTTGCTGATAATGAAGCATGATTATTTATCACTTGAATCTATGATGTGGTTATTTAGGTTGGAAGGCATATAGAAATGTCGTTGAGTATATTGTTGTTGTTCTTATATGTGTTAATGAGATTGTTGAAGTTGAAGCATGCTCTTAGGAGTTTAAATATATTGTTGCTAATTAGGTTGCAATGTATCTAGTAAGTTGTATATGATATATGGATAACATGTATTTAAGAGTAAATTTTGAGGTACAAGCATATAATGAACCTAATTAAAGATTGGTAATATTAATTTAATAATTACTCCTTTAGTTTTTGAAAATTTATATTTTGGTCCCTAAAGCATGTTTGTACGTTTTAGAACTTGTTCCTTTTTTTTGTTTCCGCTTCAATTGAATATAATCTATACATGGACAAGTATGATCAAAATAAAGCATCTAGATACGATAAAGGGAAAAATAGTAGTTTATTTTTAGGGTTCTTTATAAGGGTGAGTCTCTGGATTAGCCTTGGTATTCCTCGTGTAGCTCGTTCGAGTTGGATGGTGTCTAGACCATGTCGAGGGGGTTACACCATGTACGAATTTTGTAATATATAATGCATTGTACATCCTATTGATCGAAATTATCCATGTTACCATCATCTTTAATACTAATTCAAAACCAATATCAATGCTTAAGTTTTTAGTTAAAATAGTGTGTAAACACATGCATCCCACTAACACATGCATCAAATGCATAAATCGATAGAAATCACTTTTTGCATGTTTTCAAAACAAAAACATGGAAGCATCATATGTATATAAAATTTTGTAAAAAAATCTCATGAGCATTGAAACACATGTATATTCATATATGCACAAGTATACCACAAGCATGACTACTCATTGTAAAAACAAGTCATAATATGGAAACCTTAAAAAAAGTAATACTTTAAACTTACTTCCGAGTACAAGAAGGTTTTTCACACCTTCCCTATACATTAAAACACTTTCATAGCAGTCCACTCTCATAATCCACTCACCCAAACCGAAACTTGCTCTACAAGTGATATGATCCTGGTTGACAAATTCTGAATCATATATGTGTTGCCCTATCGTGGTCCGAGTAAAAAAATTTTGCCTTGGAAATTGGGGATGTAAAGTTGTCGTAGCAATGTAGTTGACGAGAAAACTGATTTTAGGATATGAATAGATAATATTAGAAATTATGGTAATAGAAAATATGGATGCGGAAGATAGTAGTCGTGGCGCGTATTTTGTAGGTTTGACAAAGATGATGGATTGTGACCCGTTAGCTATATAGATCAAAGAACCAACAATATAAGTTGATGGAATCGATGCGGTAGAAGATGAAACGTGACCCACTTACTATAGAGAGCTAGGAACCAATGTTATAAATAAATAAAATTGATAGAATGCCACAAGAATCCACTTGAAGCCGATAAAGTTCTTGTATAAGAGGAAAAAGAGAACAATCTCAAAGATCTATATATGATCAAAGTTATGCCTTTTACAATGGAATAGACAACCTATTTATAGTAATCATTGGCTACATTTGAAGAGTCTTACAAAAGAGATAATTTCTTAATCTCAATGCTAATAAAAACTATGAATGTAGTGTTTCACATCTTTCCTCATAATGGCTTAAAATACCAAGAGTCTTGTATGATTTGGCATTCTCTAAAATGAATCTAGACTCATATACATCTAATGGAGAAGACTCTTGCACTTTTGTGGCTTTCTCACTCATGTAGAATGGATGAAGACAACATAGGATGCATGTGGACATCCTATATGTCCAAATAAAAATGTCACCTGCAATTCCAAGCTCATCTCCATGTAATTATCCTACTTGAATTGCCTTGATGAAGAGAATAAAGTAGATCTTCATTGCATGTCTCTTTGTAAAATATGAAAAGCCTCTCCAAATGATGATAATGATGGACATTATTTATTTATCTGTCATGCATCATTTTCCCGTAATAAATTACAGCTTGTACTATGCTCGATAAATCGATCATATCTTAATTTATCGATATCAGATTGAGGTGATTCAAAATACATTTTGCAGTACATGATATAATTTATGCAAACTTTATTGTGATTGTTCATCTCCCTCCATGCACTTTAATGAAGAACAAGTTTATTGAATGCAATATAATTCTATGCAAACTTTAATTTTTCATGCAAATTCATGCATAAGTAAAAGATGGAATAAGGAAGAATTCCCTTAGAAATATCCTTGAAGATCTTCAGGATGGTGGAGGTTCCTCCTTCGGGTTGAAATACACCTCCATAAATATGATTTTTGTTTGAAGATCCCATATTAAGAAAGAAGAAGCTTCTTGAAGCTTCTCAAATGTAAACAACTTACCTCGACCAAATGGTCTCAATAAGGTTGTAAAAATAATGTAAGGAACGTAGTCATTCTCACATCAATAAATCACCTGAAAACGCGATTTGTTTTTTCGATCTCCCCCAAACTTGCTCCTCTACGTCAAAACTTGAATCAAGCATCAACACCAGAGGGTTTAGTGCATTATAACGCAATCAAACATCCCTAAAGTCGGACTAATATATGACAGCCCCTAAAAACAACATAAAACCTAACTGAAACCCACCAAAAACCTCACCAAACAACACATAAACCTTATGTCTAAGATTAGATGCTTAAAATTCATCTTAATTATATCTAAACACATCAATATTCATGTAGTTAGGCATCAAAAACAGCTATATAAAATCCTTGAACGAAAATCATGAAAAATAAGAAACTTTTATCAAGAAAACCGATTTTATTAATTCAAGACATTAAAGAGTAATTCAATCAGCTAAGAACTTAGGAATTTCATTAAAAAACTTTAGGTTTCAGAGGTTTGAATGATTCTCAATTCCAAAATTGATCCAACCTCCTTCTAATGTCTAAAAGCATGTAAAACTAAAGAAAAACAAAGAGATTTTGAAGAAGAAAAATGTAAAGAATTAACCAAAAAAATCTTATTGAAAATATTGATGTTTACCTTAAAGATGATGGATTGGTTGCCAAGAAGAGGAGAAGTCGAAATTCTAAGAAAAAGGTTTATATTTTGATATAAAATAGGTTTTTAGGATTAATATTTAGATATTTTGGTTATTTAATTAAAATTATGGGTTAAGAGTAAGAAGACAACGATAGTCTAAAGTCATCAGATGTTACAAGATGCTAAGCTGAGAAATAAGCAGATTGAACCTGACCAAGAGAACTGTACTGATGTAGTTGATATCTAGACAACAAAAGTCTGCCAAGGCAGTACATTTAGCCTTCCGAGGTGACACTTGAAAAGATTCTGGATATGATAGGCAAACTAAAGAGAAAAATAAGGTGGATATTTTAAGACAAGCATCATAGAAATCGGAGCTATAAAACGCATGAAAAGTCAAGGTCAAAGTCACGCGAGAAAAGAATCCTTATAGGAATAAACTAGGAAATAAAATAAAGATCTTTTATTTATGTACTTAAGTTGTGTTTTACTCCAAGTTGAATTCTTGCTTTGGAAAGGTTTGCCCTAGGCCAATCTAACCTAGCCCACTTTTCCATCTTGATTTCTTGATCACTTATCTTTATTGTTTTAATTAGTTTTCTTAGTTATAATTTAAACTCAATTATCTATGTTTTTAAATTTCTATTGTGCAAGAATAATAAATTGCGTAAGTAACGTCATTCCTCATGGGATCGACATCTTAAATACTATAATTTGACAATAGGTGGATGGATGAATGCTTCATTATAAAAGCATAGGACTTTCCAAAAAACTTCTAAGTCTGAAACTCTTATGAGTTACCTACCTTGGCAGTAATATACCAACCTAGCCGTTGTTGTAGAGTGCACCCTTCATCAAGTATAGAATCAGAAGGTTTCCAAGGAATAGTATTTAGGATTAGACTATGATCATGAAAAATCTAAACACTGTTGGACTTAGTTGATTTCAAGAGTTAATTTCTTTGAAAAAGCAATAAAGACTTAGACTTTAAATTTTAGCTAGAGGTGCCTATCACTAGCTCTAGTATAGTCCTTAGAGGTTCCCATCACTAGATCTAGGACTTAATATTTTTTCTCACTTACTAGAGGTGCCCGAAATTAGCTCTAGTAAGAGTAGTTTAACACTTGAGGTGCCCGAAACATGCTCAAGTAGTATAAATATATACTCATATATATATATATGTACAAAATAATGAAGAAGGAAAAATTAGAATAAAAATGTAAGTTGAGAGTTTTGAGCTAGAAAAAGGATTAAAACTTAGAAAATCAATTTTGTTATGGCTACACACACTCACGAGATTCGTAGTCCAGTTCTGAGGAAATCCTAGAAGTTAGAAGAGACAAAGCAAAAGAAGTCCCGCCGCGACAATTAGGAGGGCATATTGCCATAAAAATTATTAACTTAATTTATTTTGCATTGCTTGAGGACAAGCAATACTTCGAGATTGGAGGTTTTTGATAAGTGCTCAAAAGTCCTATTTCATATACCTCTTTTTCTCTAATTATTGTTAGTTTACGGGTTATTTGAGTAGAAATATTGATTAGTTCTGCATATTTTCTACAATTCAATATGAATACACTTAAATCTAAAATTTATACAATATTTGATAGAAAAGGTACTTCTATTGTCTTT
The DNA here is from genome assembly GCA_035048815.1 of Abelmoschus esculentus. Taxonomy (NCBI): domain Eukaryota; kingdom Viridiplantae; phylum Streptophyta; class Magnoliopsida; order Malvales; family Malvaceae; genus Abelmoschus; species Abelmoschus esculentus. The sequence continues at coordinate 14,878,670 of JAUCBN010000008.1, read as the reverse complement.
ATTCTACGATAGGAAAATATATCGCCCGGGAAACTCTCGGCTATGGTAGGATAAGAAGACAATGATATTCTAAAGTCACCAGATGTTACCAAGATGCTAAGTTGAAAAATAAGCAGATGAACCTGACCAAGAGAACAATCCTTATGCAGTTCAAGTCAAGACAATAGAAATATTTCAAAGAAGTAAATTTAGCCTGCTAAGGCATCACTTAGAGGGAGAGAAAATTAAGGTACCGAAACATGGCAACAACAAATACAAGAAATACAATTTGGAGGGAGAGATATTAAGGAAGAAGGAAAAGATGGTAGTTGAGAATGATATCCAATTGAGGAGGGAATTGGGGTAGTTTTGTCATGGCAGTGCAATTGGAGGACACTTGGGAGCTTATGCTACAATTAAAAGGATATCTTATGTTCTCTACTAGAAGGGACTAAGAAGAGAAGTTAAAGGTTTTGTTACAGAGTGTTTGGTGTTCAAAAAAATTAAAATAGAACTTCAACACCCGAAAGGTTTTTTTCAACCACTTCTAATTCCATAAAACATTTGGCATTCAATTAGTAAGGATTTCATTGAGGTCCTACCCCTTTCTAAGAAGAAAAATTGCATTTTTGTGGTGGTGGACAAGCTGAGTAAGTATAGCCATTTCATTGCCATCAGCCACCCATTCTCCGCTAAGAATATTGCTCAATTATTTCTAGAAAATATTGTAAACTCCATGGTCTGTCTCTTGATATAGTATGTGATAGGGATAGAGTGTTTATGAGCATATTCTGGAAGGAATTGATATAAAGGTTGGGAATGGAGGTGAATGCTTCAACATTATATCATCCTCAATCTGATGGACAAAAAGAAAGGATGAACCAATATGTTGAAACCTACTTCTGATGCATGACTGGTGAGAATTCAAAGAAGTGTGCTAATTGGATATACTTAGCTGAATGGTGGTATAATACCACATTTTACACCATCATACAAACCACCCCGTATCAAGCTATTTATGGGCAACCCCCACCTATTCATTTGCCTTACATTGCTTGTGAGTCTTTGGTGGCAGAAGTGGATAAAAATTTCCAACAGAGGGAGGCTATAATTAAGTTTCTGCAATTTTATAGAAAGAGGGTTCAAGACCGAATAAAGAACCTAGATGATAAAAGTCGAACCATATAGACAACAATCGATGAGTTTTAAAAGCTGCCAGAAGTTGAGTCCTAAGTGGTTTGGTCCGTTTTTAATTTTGGACAGAGTTGGGAAGGTGGCTTATAGATTAAAGATACTAGATGGGTCCAAAGTTCACCCATTATTCCATGTTTCACAATTAAAGAAGATGGTGGGATCTAATTTGGTTCAACAAGAACTCCTTGTGATAGATCCTGATGAAAATATCATTAAAGAGCCGATGTGAATTTTGAATAGAAGGATTGGGAAGCGAGGGAACAATGTAGTGTCTAAAGTTTGGGTCGAATGGTCCAATGCTTTTCCTGAAGATGCTACTTGGGAGGTGTTGCACCATTTGCAATAACAATTTCCACAATTCAATCCTTGAGATCAAGGATTTCCTTCGAAGGAGAGTGTGTTGTGAAGGACAGAATTGAGAGCCATTAATAATTGTTTTCCTTTTGTTTTCTTTAATTTTTGGTTTGTTACCGTTAAACTTGTTAATGAAACGATGCGTATTGGCTGAGGGGTCTGGGTGCTAAAATGTAATACTCCAAAATTGGGGCTAGAAGATTTGTTGCCGATTTAGAGGTACACTAACTAGTTTAGTCGTTTTAGCCTAGTTCGGGATTAAATACTTAAAAATTAGCTTTAAATCAAAATAAATTGTGTAAATATATTCTAAAACTCTTATTTGATTTATATTTGACTTAGGTAAACTCAATTTCGAGAACTAACCCTTGAATCCCTATTTTATAAAAATTGAAAACTTGAGGATAAATTTAGAAACTAAACCGAAACTTTTAATCTTGAAGGTAATTTGATATAATCCTAGTCCTAGTTGGTCTAATACTTACAAGAGTCTATATAAACAACATTTAATCTCTTGTTTTAACATAAGTAATCAAAATTCCATAATTTTGATCCAAAACCCCCAAAATTCACTTTTTAAAAATATCTCTTCTTTAAATTTTGGTTTCTTCTTCTCCAAGACAGCCTTTTCATCAAATTTTGAAGGTAAATATTCATTATTTTAAATAAAATTTTGTTGATTTATTTTCTTATATTTTCTTCTCAAATTCTCTTCATTTTTCTTCGATTTTACTTGAAAAATTCCATTTTTGCATCAAGCTTTAAAAAATTCTCTAAGACTTCGTTTACTTCCTTCCCAAGACATATTCTTCATCATCTTTTCAAAGGTAAACATCAATCTTTTCATAAAAATTCTTTTGATGAATTTTTTATATTTTTCTCCATCAAAATCTCATCGTTTTTCTACGAGTTTTCTAGTTTTTAAATCTTTCTAGGGGTGAGATCAATTTTGGATGTGAGAATCATTCAAACATCTGAAACCTGAAGTTCTTTAATGAGATTCCTAATTTCTTATCTTATTCAAACAATCTTTAAAGTCTTGAATCAATAAAATCGGTTTTCTTGATAAAAATTCTATTATTTTCTTGATTTTCGTTTAAGGGTTTTACATGGCTGTTTTGATGCCTAAATAAATGTAATTAAGTTGGGTTTTAAGTATCTAATCCCGGACCTAAGGTTTAGGTGATGTTTGGAGAGGTTTTTTAGTGAGTTTCATTTAGGTTTTATGGTGTTTTTAGGGGCTGCCATATATTGGTCCGACTTGAGGGATGTTTGGATGTGTTATAAGGCACTAAACATTTGGTTTTGATGCTTGAATTAGGTCAGGAGGTAGAGGAACAAGTTTGAGGAAGATTAGAAAGCCAAATCACTTTTTCTAGTGAATTGTCGAGCAATTTTCGATAAATTGGTGAGTGGATTATGAGGGATGCCAATTCTGCATGGTTTTAAATGTGTTTTCCAAGTTTTGGGGTGTAGGTATGGTGTGAAAAACTCCCTTTACTTGGATGTAAGTTTAATGTTTCGTTTTGTTAAACGTTCCCATATTATACCTTGTTTTTATAGTGTTTAGTCATGCTCATATTATACTTGTGTATATGTGAATATGCATGTGTTTCGATGCTCATGAGATGTTTTTATAAAAGTTTTTATATACGTATGATGCTCCCATTATTTTATTTTGAAAACATAAGAAACATAATTTTTACCGGTTTATGTATTTATGCATATGTTAGTGGGATGCAGGTAGATTACTTATTGTTTTTTACTTAAAACTTGAGAATTTATTTTTTTTTGTGTTGGATATTTATATCATGTTAATACGGATAAGTCGATCGAACGATAGGATGTTAGTGCATTATTATTTTATAAAAATTCATTAGAGTTATTGCTTGAATTGTGATATATGTGTTGTATTGCATTTAAGCGTAGCTTATCCTGGAAGCTAAGGTGGAAAACATGTTTAGATTTAATTTATTCGTGTGCATGAGATAGACTTGTGCATGGTATTAGTAGGTTATAAAGCCCTCATACGTGGTATGGTGACAGTTTAGTCCTATACGTGGCATTACTTGGCATTTATGCTTTCATACGAGTTTTCGTTTATCCCAACGATTAGAGGTAAAACTAATCGGATCACTCATATCAACACGAGAAAACGCAAGTGTAATGTTTTTACTAATTTTATTGCAAACAGAGTTTGCGAGTGTTTTATATTGAGTTTAAACGTTTTATAAGCCTTGCTAAGTGAAACATGTAAGTCTTGAGTTTTGTGGCTTAGCACCACTTGATGAAATACTTGTTGATTTTTACTATTGGTGGCAATGTTGTCCACGAGCTATTATTTTAATACAACATGACATGGTTTTTAAATTGATGAAATCGGTTTAATATGGGTTATATTGCACGGTGTTTTTATACTTGTTTTTATTCACTCATTAAGCTATGCTTACCCACTCATTTACCTTGCAATGCTGATTATTTATTATAAAGGCAACAAAGAGAAGCAAGGATCTGGGTAACCGTCAAGTGAAAGCTTAAGTATGTATTTATAACATTAGTAGTGGTGAGAGAACAATGGGGATGGGTTACCATGTTAAGATTATTATTATATTGATGAGATTTGTAGTAGTCATATGCTTATACATGTTTGATGTTTATCTATATTGATATTAGCTTGATGGCTTTGACTTGAATTGTCCATTGATATTTCTTTAGTTATAATATATTATTTTGAAGTTTGATTGTTGATATCCCTATATGTGAATTTGAGTGTTGATGATAATGAAGCATGACTATTTAAGAGTCGAATCTATGATGTTGTTATTTAGGTTGAAATGCATTTAGAAATCATCTTGAGTATATGGAGGTGGTTCTTTCGTGTGTTTATAAGATTGATTATGTTGAAGCATACTCTTAGCAGTTAAATATATTGTTGCTAACTAGGTTGAATTGCATCTAGCTAATATGTCTTGATATGTGCTTAAAGTGTTTTTAGGTGAATTTGAATATAGAGAATGTCATGAAACCTATCCAAGCTGGAAATAGTTCCTAAACTTCGAGCATGCAATTAAATAACTTTTTGATATTATTTTAAGCTAAAATTTGAGATATAAGCATGTAAAGAACTTAATTAAATGTTGGTAACTTTAATTTAATAATCGGTCCATAAAATTTTGGAAATTGTGATTAGGTCCTTCAAAATTGTTCGATTAAATTAGGACTCATTTCTCTTTAATTTCCACTGTAATTAAACTCAGTCTTTGCATGAACATATAGGATCTAATTAAAGCATTTAGAAAAGATAAAAGAAAAATTTTAATTTTTAGGGTTGTTTATCAGGGTGAATCTCTGGATTAGCCTCATTATTCCCCGTGTAGCTTGTTCGAGTCAGGTAGCGTCTAGACTAGGTCGTGGGATTACATAAAACATGGTCCTTTAGTTTCTAAGGGATATTTTAGGGTTGTAGATTGAGTCTTTTGTTGTTTTTCATGAATGTTGATGAGTACTCAAAAGTCTTCATTTTTATATCATTTTCCCACTCGCTTATTGCTAATAAAGACAAATTTAAAGACGATATTGGATACTTGATGCGTGTCAAATATGCGCAATTTGTGCAAGTGAACACGTCGCAAGTAATAAAGTGAAAAGCATTATCGTGTATCGTCTCCACAAGGATTGGTGTACTGAATATGTCTTCTTTTTTCTTCCTGCTCTGTAAAGGGAATAAAATAAAGATAGGTAGTTGAGTTTTGATTAAACTAAATAAAGCAATTAAAGAAAACTAAATAAAAAGAGATCAAATTGAGAAAGAGGGCAGGATCTAATTGTGTTGTATAGTGGATTTGATTGATTTATTTCTATCCAATGCAATTGCACTACACTGTCTTGGCAGTACTACAGATTACTACCTCGACAGCGATAGTGTTTTCTACCGCAGTAATCCCTTGCTCTTGGGCATACTTTACCAAAGTTCGGCAAAGTGTCCTTTTATTTTTTCGCTTATCCCTAAGTCAAAACACTATTGATGACTATTCTTTGATGATACCTCCCAGCGTTAATCAATTATAATCAACAACCATTCCCACACTTTTTTTATCCACTTAAACTCCAACCTATCTCAAGGCCGAGATAGTATATTCCAATCATGTCAAATATCGTACTTACTCCTTTCGTGAATCTAACTCTCCCAAGTCTAGATAAATATATTACTCACAAACTTCTCTCCCGAGCTTGGATGCAAGAACAAAGAATGACAAAGAGTAGACAAACTTTGATATTTTATTGCATTGAAAACAAGAAACAAGATACAATATCTTCTCACTAACACTCAATAACCTTCACCTAAACCCTAAGAAAGCTTATAACACAACAATGATTCCTAGGGTGAACTCTCTCAATTCGTCTCTCCTCTTCCCTTGGATGGCTATGCCTTATATAGGCTTGGCCCAGGGCAAACCTTTCCTAAGTACAGTAAAACTTGGAGTAGGGAACAAGTCATGCACATAGGCCAAATATTTCCAAGTTTATTTCTTCTAGAAGGTTTTTCCTCATGGCCTTGTCCTTGGGCTTTCCTCAGGCTATTCTGCTCTGATCCTTGGGCTTCTTGTCCAGCAACTTTCTCCTTATTTTTCTTGCCACATTGCTACTTTTCCTTTGTTGTCTCGGCATCAGGTCCTACCTCGGTATTAGTTTGTTGCCGCGGTAATACATTTTCCTGCACAGACATAAAAAGCAGTAAAGTATGCTTTTTTCTATAAATATTATCTTTAATAGCATAATCCCTAAATATATCACATTAAGTATATGTATTGGTCCAAGTAGGTGTAGAATTGATGATTAATGCTCATGAAAAGTGTAGAAAGTGATAGTGAGTTGAGCACTTATCACACCCCTAAACTCGAACTATTGCTTGTCCTGAAGCAATGCAAACCATCAATTTGTCAAACTCTATTCTTTCTTGGTCTTATATTTCCATCTATTGTCCCTACCATAACTATGTTTATTCTTTAGACTTAACCTTTCGGTTACCTAAGGGTTTACCTAGAAGACAAACTATAAGTTTTAGTTCGTGTATGCGTTTTTGTGGACAAGTTTGATTAAGGGCCTTCTTAGATAAACTCTAAGTTCAAGACAAATAGACTTGGATTTAGTGTACTCTTCTTAAAACAACAATTTCTTGAGCCAATTTCGGGCACCTCAAGGATTGTGTTTTCTCCTTCTTATTTTCTTATTTCTTTTTCTATTCTTTCGAACATACTAGAGCCAATTTCCGAGCACCTCTAGCATGAAGAAGAGTATTTCCTAGAGCCGGTTATAGGCACCTCTAATCACTTTTCCAAAGATCTAAGTCTTTATCACCTAAGTTTATTAAAAGAATTCCTATAGCCAAACAAGCCCCAAAAGTATTTTAAGTTCAACCTTATAGTAAGCTTCTAAGTTTTTCTCCTTAAGTATCCTAGAATTAAGCCTTCAAAATAGAACCTAACTATGGTAAGGAGAAAGATTTCTATTGCCTTAAAAGAATAAACTAAAATAATACTGATGATGGGCAGTACAAGAGTATTGACAACAATTTCAAGTAAAGTGGTGGACATAAAAAATTTTATAACTAAAAATTCCCTTTTCATGGCAAGGCCGTGGCAGTGGAATACCTCGGTAGCGGCTCTACACCCCCAAACTCAAATCAAGCATTATTCTCAATGCTTCAATTAGGGTAAACAGTAGGTAAAAAATATATAAGGAAAACAGGCAGTTATAAAAACAACATAAAAATTATAAGGACTCCGAAGAGCTGCTGCTAACTATCTTCTTTCTAGGCCTCCCTACCGACTCTTTCATTCTAGATCCTTGTGCTGGTGATTATTGTGTTTCTTCTTGTCGGGGAGGTTGAACTCGACTGGGTGGTGTCCTTTGCAAAGGAGCATTGACTTCCCTTCTTCGTCTTTGGCGACTTCTTCAGTGAGCACTAAATTTGTCCCTCCTGTTTCGGCATCTGTTGCTTCTGCCCTGGCATGCTGGGTGGAAGGCTCCGCAGTGGATGAAGTTTGATGTACGTAAGCATTAAATTCAGCCAAGAGGCTGGCCATAGATCTCAGTGGGGAGTTGAAGACTATCCTTCTCTTTGAAGGTCTTGTATTGGTAGATGATGCCGCGGTAGAGTCTACTACCTTAGATGGGCCAGCAGCATCGAACGGTCGCTGTGGTCCATCAGGGAAAAATAGTCTCGACCCTCCTAGGGCTAGTGTTATCTTTGTGTAGGGTGAAGTCGTCATGAACATTTTTGTGGGGAATTTTAGAAAATCTACCCCTTGGTCTAAAAAGTTGTAGAGCATCATCTGAGCAAGTGTGTTGTTGAAGTCTCTTTGATACTCTATGTATCTCTGTTGTCTAAGATTCATGGCTGCCATCCTTTTTCGAATCTTCTGGTATAGGTCTGCTGCGGTAGTTGTGTGGGAAGTGTTAGACATGTCTACCGTGTACTAGGCCTCGGTAGAAGTGTCGACAGTGAACTACTGTGGTATTGCTTGGACTGGTTCTGCTTGCGTAATCTGCATGATCCTGTGGTAGAAGTTTCTAGTCCATCCTTTTCTTTGGGGTGTGAATACATCTGTCTCGGCAGTGGGTACACCTACAGCATTATAAATACCAGTGATTAAAGCAGGGAAATACAAAGGGCCTTTATCCTTCTTACCGCATTCATGAATTTCTCGCAAAATAATTTCTCCAATGTTGATGCTCCTTTTGTTGATGATCGATTGCATGAGCACCAATCTCTTTCGGCCCAACATGCTATTATGGGAGGATGGGATGAGGCATCTCTTTACAAAAGTGTTCCAAAGTTTGGCCTCAGGTTTCAAACTTTACCTTGCCACGAATCCTTTGTGGGCACCTGTCTCCAATGGGTATTGCCCTAGCAGAGGTCGTCCTTTATCAGCTCGTAGTCTTGTGTGGTGATATCCTCCATAAATTCGGCATAGACATCACGTATAGGGATAAGGTTGTAAAACTCATTGATTGTATCAGCATCGATCTTGACAGGCCTACCTCGGTAGTGGACAAAGAGAGAATCCTTGCTTGGCCCGTGCACATAGAATTCTCGCACGATGGTGGCATTGGCCTGGGGAGGTTTTATGCAGAAAATCTTCCATTCTTGATATTTTATCTTGTCGAACAAGTAATGTTCAATGCCGAAATCTTATTCTTCTAAATGTTAGAACCCTTGTTCCTCCCATAATTATCGAGCAATGAATAGTGTGTTGAATTGGTCTTCAACATTTGCTAGGGCAAAGCGTTTGTAGGTGGCCATGAGTGAGTGTTGTGAGAGTTGATGTTCTTGGTGAATTTCTTGAAGAGGTACTGAAAATTGCAAGAAGGTAAGTAGGAAGAGAGTATTGTGAGAGCAAGATTAGCAAAGAAGTAAAGATAACAAGAATGCAAGAGTGAATAGTTTAAGAGAGAGAGATTGCTTATATAGGCCTCGGCAGTGTGACCGTTTTAATCCACTAGCCGTTTTATAGGCGTTTAACTTTTACTACCATTTGCATTTACTACCGTGGCGGGAATTTCGGCAAATAGACGTTACACTATTTTTGCCCATTGGGACTACTGCGGCTCTGACACTATTTGCTACTTCGGCAGAATTCCTGTTCTGAACTATTTCTTCGTTATTCTTGCTTATTGTCTTAAAAAAATTAAACAAAAACAAGAAAATTAATTAAAGACAAAAATATATATAGAAAGTAAATCTAAACTAAACTAGTCCTAATATACTAAAAAATATATAAGGGACGAGATTATGTTATTGGTGGAGTGCATGTAAATGCAGCTCCCAATCTGATTATCTCTTGTTGGCCAGAGTTATCCTTTAAGTGTTGGCCATTGGCTTTAAGTTCATCCCATGTTATTCTGATCTTCATTGCACCCTGTTTGTCTGGACAGTATGTTGTGTTGCTGGTTTCCTTCACATCTGTTTTAATTTTCTTGCCAAAAATTTTGCTATAGCAAATATCTAATTTTTTGCCGAGCATGTTGCCCAGGCAGTGACTGTTAAAGCAGGATACCTTTGTGTCTACATCTGTGGTATGAAGGGTATTGTACTCTTCTACATCATCATACCTTTTCAGATTGTGGAAGGTATTGAGTTTAACTTGTTGGTCATTGACCCTCGTAGTCAACTCTCCTTTTTCCACATCAATTAACGTTCGTCCAATGGAAAAGAAAGGTCTACTAAGGATGATCGGTGCATTATCATCTGCTTCACAATCAAGGATCAGAAAGTCGGCAGGAAAAATAAACTTGTCTACCCTTACCAATATGTCCTCGGTTTTTCCTTCTAGATACACATAGGATCTATCCGTTAGTTGGAGCAATATTGTTGTAGGTTTTGTCCTTCCTATTCCAAGCTTTTGGAATACAAACTTGGGCATTAAGTTGATGCTTGCTCCAAGGTCGCATAGGGCCTTACCTTCATAGTGGTTACCAATTGCACAAACTATTGTAAAGCATCTAGGATCCTTCAATTTTGGTGGTATGCGGTTATGTAGCATTGCCATACATCCTTCTGTATTAGCCATTGTTTCAAACTCACCTAGCCTTTTTCTCTTAGACACAATGTCTTTTAAGAATTTAGCATAATTCGGCTTTTGTTCAATTGCCTCAGCAAACGGCAAGTTGTTGTGGACTTGCTTTAAGATGTCTAGAAATTTTTTGAATTGGTGGTCTTGTTTTTCTTTTTCAACCTTTTTGGGAAAGGTGGTGGTGGTCTCATCTCTTCCAGGGTTTCTTTGGTTTGAAATTTAATACCTGGAACTATTGTATCTGTCGCTGTCTCGGCAGCTTTCTGAGGTGCTGTCGAGGTCTCTGCTGGGGCAGTGTTCTCATGACCAGTTTATTCAGCCTCCAAGTCCTCTTTTTCTTGTTTTGTTGGTGGGACTTTGGCTGCTGAGCTTTCTGTCATCTTTTTCAGCTATAGACCACTTCTGGTAGTGATTGCTTTACACAGTTCATGACCCATTACCTTAGCAACTTCAGTATTGCTAGGTAATCCTCCTTGTGGTCTAGTATTGATGTTTTGGGCAAACTGTCCAACCTGGGTTTGCAGTGCCTTAATAGCAACTTCTTGATTTTGTAACTTCATCTCAATTCTATTGATGAATGCATTTGTTCTTTTTATGAAGTTAATGTTCTTTGTTATATAGGATTCAATTTTTATCATGAAGGCCTTAAGAGAATTTTCCAGTGATTCATGGGTTGTTGCTGATGCATCTGCTACTGCGGCATTGATTGTTGAACCTATTGTTTTGGCAGATGTTGCATTAGTTGTTGGAAACCTGAGGGTTGAGTTATTGAATTCAAGGCATTGTTAGGATTGCTCCATGAAAGATTTGGATGTCTTTTCCATGATGGGTTGTGTGTGTTAGACATCATATTATTTCTATTGTAATTTCCAACATATAGGCTAGATTCATCTGAATATATTCAGAAGAATCTATTGCCTTAAACTCATGTGTGTTTTGTTGTAATTGCATATTCTGAACCATCTTGGTTAGAGAGGCCAATTGTGCTTCCACTGAATTGGATGTTTCTAGTTCATTCACTGTAGCATGGCGTCTCACTCCTCTTCGCCTAGAAGTAGGGAATTAAAAATCGTTCCTTGCGAGTTTGTTCAGAACCTTTATAGCCTCCTTAGGAGCTTTGTCAAGGAGTGTTCCATTGGCAGAGGCATGTAGCATCATCCTTGTTGGAGCATTAGTGGCATTATAGAACATTGTCACTTGTGTCTACAAGGGGAATCCATGTAAAGGGCATTTATGCAATAATTCTCTATAGCGCTCCCATGCCTCATATATTGGTTCATCATCTGCCTGTCGAAAAGAGGTAATTTCATTACGGATTCGATCATATATGTTGGTAGGATTAAAACGTGTAATGAATTCTCAGCAGAGTTCACTCTAAGATCTTATAGGTCCTGACAGAATGCTATTTAACCAGGTCTTAGCCCTATCCCTCAGTGAATAGGGAAAAAGTTTTAATCTCAAAATATCTTCTTGGACTCCTTGAATTATGAATGAGTTATAAACTTCCATGAAGGACTTGAGATGTTTCCTGGCATCCTCAGTTGCAGACCCTCTAAATTGTACAATAGTATTAAGCATATTGAACATTACAGGTTTTAGTTCAAAGTGGGTTGCTTCTATTTTTGGTGTAACAACTCCAGGATTTAATCCATTCAGATCTTCCACTAGGAAATCTCTAATAGTGAGATGCCACGACAGAGGCGGATGTGGAAGGCCTCCATTGCTGCCAGGAAAGTTCTGATTTCCTTGATTTACTGTCATAGCTCCTTGGATCTGTCTCCTCAACCCTTGATAAGTACGTTCGATTTCTGGATCTAACGCGTACAAAAGATTGATAGGGTTTGCCTTGGTCATACACCAATGAAAAACTAAAGTAAAATAAAATAAAAATAACTAAAGCAAGAAAATAAAAGAAAACTAAATTTAGTTGTCAATCCTCGGCAACGGCACGGCGCCAAAAATTTCATGCGTGTTAAATATGTGCAATTTATGCAAGTGAACACGTCGCAAGTAATAGAGTAAATAGCATTATCGTGTATCGTCTCCATAGGGATTGGTGTACTTAATATGTCTTCTTTTGTCTTCTTGCTCTGTAAAGGAAAGAAAATAAAGACACAAGTAGTTGAGTTTTGATTAAACTAAATAAAGCAATTAAAGGAAACTAAATAAAAGGAGATCAAATTGAGAAAGAGGGCAGGATCCAGTTGTGTTGTATAATGGATTTAATTGATTTGTTTCTATCTAATGCAATTGTACTACACTGTCTCGGCAGTACTGCAGATTATTGTCTTGGCAGCGATAGTGTTTTTTGTCGCGGCAATCCCTTGCTCTTAGGCAGACTTTACCAAAGTTCGACGAAGTGTCCTTTGATGGTTTCGCTTATCCCTAAGTCGAAACACTCTTGATGACTAGTCTTTGATGATACCAACCAGCGTTAATCAATTACAACCAACAACCAATCCCACACTTTTTTAGCCGCTTAAACTCCAACCTATCCCTAGGCCGAGTTAGTATTTTTCAATCAAGTCAAATACTGTACTTACTCCTTTCGTGAATCTAACTCTCCCAAGTCTAGATAAATAGATTACTCACAAACTTCTCTCCCAAGCTTGGATGCAAGAACAAAGAATGGCAAAGAGTAAGCAAACTTTGATATTTTATTGCATTGAAAACAAGAAACAAGATACAATCTCTTCACACTAATACTTAACAACCTTCATCTAAACCCTAAGAATGCTTAGAACACAACAATGATTCCTAGGGTGAACTTTTTCAATTCGGCTCTCCTCTTCCCTTGGACGGCTATGCCTTATATAGGCTTAGCCTAGGGCAAACCTTTCCTATGTAGAGTACAACTTAGATTAGGTAACAAGTCATGTACATAGGTGAAATATTTCCAAGTTTATTTCTTCTAGAAGATTTTCCCGCGTGGCCTTGTCCTTAGGCATTCCTCAGGCTATTCTGCTCCGATCCTTGGGCTTGTTGTCCAGCAATGTTCCCTTCACTTTTTCCTCAGTTTGCCTGTCACATTGCTACTTATCCTCTGATGCCGAGGCATCAGGTCCTGCCTCGGTCTCATTTTGCTACCGCGGTAATACTTTTTCCTACACAGACATAAAAATATAGTAAAGTATACCTTTTTCTATAAATATTATCTTTAATAGCATAATCCCTAAATATATCATATTAAGTATATGCATTGGTCCAAGTAGGTGTAGAATTGATGATTAATTCTCATGAAAAGTGTAGAAAGTGATAGTGAGTTGAGCACTTATTAATACTTCTGGTTATTTTTCATACTTCAGCATCCGAACACTGATTTTATGAATTTATATATTATTTGGCATAAAACATATGTGTTTGATTGTTTTCTTTCTTAGGCAGGAAACTACATCACAGATATGGCCAATTGAGAATATAGATTCTGAATTGTAGATAAAGCACCTGTCACGGCAGCACTTTGGAGACCATGACAGTAGTGTGAAGATAACAACTGGTGCTCGACAAAGAGAGAAAAAGATACCGATCTTAACAGACAGAGAGCGAGAGAAAGACAGAGCCCATTTAAGAGGTCAAGCCCTTGTCAAAGTCAACCGCAGAAAAGAAGAATTATTTTAGGAAATAAGAATAGAATATTATAGTTAATTTAGATTTATATTTCTTTTCCCTTTAGAACTCTTTCCTTGCGCAAAAACTTCAACTTAGGGATTGGCCGATATAAAGTACTTATTAGGTTTAGGTTTAAGGGAGTCGAATTGGATTCTCTCTTTCATAAATCCTTAGTCGCCGACTACACCATGTTCTAAATCTTTGGGAGGTTTAGGTTGTTCGTGAAGTAGTAGGAGAACAAGGTTGTATTGTTATTGATATTTATTAATGCAAGAACTTATTTTATAGTTTATTCTCTCTTGGTATTTATTCTTCTTTGCATATGAGCTCGGGATGATAGTATGTGAAGAAATATATATTTGCCTAGCATGGGAAGATGTAGGTTCACGAAATGAGAGAATATGGTCTTTGCTCGTGGGCATTGACTAATCCGGTTGAGAGATTAATCGCCCAGGATTTCAGCAACTAACAAGACTCATGTGTTTGGTTGTCATTCACCCTTGATTCATGCCGGGAGGTATCATCAAGACATGGGTTTCAACAGTTCTCTTCACTTAGGATAAGGAAGAAGACATATAAGTATGCTCTGTCGAACTATAAAAAGTTGAAATGTCGATAAGGTATAGCCCCGCCTAGGCAGCTGTGGCGACCCTTAGTTCGATCCGCCGAGGCGGTAGTTCAACCAATTGAATTAATATGTGGATAAATAATAGAACTGAATCTTCCTCTATGAAGCATTCAACCTAACCTTACTTTCATTATATTTATCTTTCGTTATTTAGTTAATCGAGTAGTTAAACTTAGGATTCTAACTCCACAAAATACTTGTGTTCTTATTTTTCATAGTGTAGTCGCAAGAAGTAGTGAAGTCGACACAGTCCCTGTGGGTTCGACAACCTTATATACTATAATCTGACAAAGGTGGAACAAAAAGGACTTCCGAGCCTCCATCAAATGTGATTATCTTTAGTCTCCCTTATCTCATTCCTTTTTCTCCCTAAATATGTTTCTTTCTTTCCTTTATTCTAATAAAAATTCTTCAGTTCTCTTTGGATAGTTACAATTTTCCTTTTCTTCCTTTTCAGCCATTTCTTCTTTGTTTTTCATTTTCTTTGTTTTGTTTCTTGTTAGTAACATATTTGTAACAGGTTTAAAAACGTTGGATTAGTTCTTTAAAAAACAGAAAATAGGGAAACTATGAAGGAAAAAGGCACTGAGTGTTGTGAGAACAGGAGGGGAGATAAAAATGTCGTTCAAGCATTTTCCCGAGTAAAACACAAGCGTTGAGTGTTACATTTTGAGTGCACATTTCTTTGGAATGAAAACCGAGGGTTTTTGTGAGTGTGAAGTGAGGACTTTTACTTTCGTTTTACTTAACTCGTATTTTTGCTTCTTTGTATTTTTTTAAAATGACAGAACCAGCAGATCATAGTCATGGTGGAGATCGCCCAGCAAATTTGCAAATAGAAACATTTGCCCGTGAAATTTAGAGGATATTAATGGGTAAATTTGAACCTTTATAATCTCGATTGGACAAAATTGATGGTGGTTCCCAACATAAATCAAATGGTTAAACAAATGATGAAAATGATATGGACCAATCACCATGATTGAACATTCCAAGGCAACAAGGGTTTTTGCAACAAATTGACGATACTTTGACTAACATTAAAGTTGCAACTCCGTTCTTTCAGTGACGAACAGATCTTGATGCATATTTTTCATGGGAAAGCAAATTTGAAACACTTGCAACAGGTGAAGCCCTTAATGTTAAGAGAAGCTTGAATGCATAACCAATTGAAAATAAGCAACAATACAATAATATATTTCATACATGATGCAAGGTTCAAGATAAGGTACGTATTGTGATTATTGATAGTGGTTGTTGTAGTAACATTGTTAGTACTATCATGGTTGAAAAGTTAGGTTTGAAAACAAGGAAGCATCCTAATCCTTACAAGCTACAACGGTTGAATAATGGTGGTGAAATCGAAGTTACCAAACAAGTTGTTATACCATTTTCCATTGGTAAGTACAAGGATGAGGTTTTATGTGATGTTTGTTCTATGCATGCTTGCCATTTGTTGCTAGGGAGACCGTGACAGTATGATAAGAGAGTTTTACACGATTGTTACACCAATCAATACTCTTTTACTCGTGAGGGTAAAAAGGAAACTTTGGCACCTTTGACTCCAAGTGAAGCACATGAAGACAAAACTTGTCTGCGAGCAAATATTGCATCTTGGAAAGCCAACAAAGACAAGAATGAATGTGGAAAAGAGGAAGTGAATTCAAAGTTATTATCCGATTAAACATTTTCTTCTACTTCTTTTAAATTAGAGGCTAATAACGTTATGCCTTGTGAAGTTCCCACGGTTGCTAACGTTGATATATAAAGAGCATTTACGTACTTTTTTCGATATTCAATAACCTTCTTTACCACGGTTTGATATTTCTTTTCATTGTGATAATGGGTTTTCATTTATATATGTTGATTTATTTAGAAGCACATCGGATTGTCTATGACCTTGTGTTGAGATTCTGGTTGAATGTCTAGATAATGATTGTTCTTTGGAGTTATCTTTGGAACGGATTGTTTGCAGGATTATGGATATACAAAGCGCATTGTATATATATATGTTGTGTATTATTTGGAAAAGGTACAAGAATGAAGGCCCACCTTGCACCTTCAAATTTTGTTGTGATTGAACAAAACAAACTTGTATCGAACGAATGGCTCCGGATCCGAAAAAGAAGAATGAGGAAGTTCCCAGCCAAGAGAAAGTCGAAGTTGTTCCCCTTTCTAATGACCATCGATTTGGGGACAAATCGCTTTAAAGAAGGGGGAATGATGTGAGCACATTGATGTCACCCAACAAAGCAATTTCAATATTCAGGGGAGTTTATTTTTCACTTGTTACATACTGATGTGTAATATTTCTTTTCTGATATTTAATATGTGTATAATATGCTAAGTATGTTTTAGGGATTGGATTGATAGTTTTTGTATTGTTTCTAACTAGTTTGAGAGTAAATGTGATTTGTTGAATAAGTTTGCAAGTGTTTATATCTTGTATTTATGTTTTTCATTGAGTTTACATTACTTTGATGAATTCTTATGATGTTTACATGTACGAACCTAGGAGAACACCAGTTCAAGAGAGTGTATATAGCTGAAATCAAGCTCAAGAGAGTGTATGCAACTCAGCTCCAACTCAAGCGAGTGTACGTAGCTGAACACCAGTTCAAGTGAGTTCTATTCAGCTCAGAAGAAGCCTAACATAGTGCACGCAGCTCACCTTAGCTTGAGGCAGCTTAGAGGCTTAGCTCAAAGATCAAGTTAACTACTAACACTTTTAGCTAGCTGGTTTCAGCTCAGCTCAACTCAAGCTGAAGTGACCTACAACAGTTGAAACCTATCCTACACGAAGAATAGGTGTCCTAGGCATGTGTCATGAATGTGGGACCCATATGGCAATATTGTGCACATGTTTGGGCGTGTAAATGCAAGCAAGCCAAATAAGGTCCTTGCTTTTGAAGATCAAAATGCCCAAGGGATAAGAATGGGTGATTTTGTGTTCAAAATTCAAACATTTAACACATGTTTAATGTATTTTATGTGCCAAATCGCTTTGATGAAATTAAATGGTGCCTAGTGTGTTTTATTTTGGTTATTTTTGTTCAAATAATGGTCACACATTGAAATTTTGGCAAACTTATTTTCTCTCTTATATGTTTTTGTATTTTGTAAACACAAAGTTACACACCTTGAGAAATAAATTTACCGAGAGATGTTGTCTTATTTGGTTTTTTCCAGAAATTTTTTGACTTTCAAACTTGGTTTGATTGTCAAACTTGATACTTCGGGTTCCTATATCGCTACCCAGAGGGTCCAAGTTTGTTACCATTAAACAGATTCAATTCGGATTTGTTCAGTAGATTGTGTAGGTTCTTTCGAGTTTAACATTGTATTTTGATTCCAGCAACAAAATTCCCCATTGTTGAATGTTCGAGTTGCTGCTACGGAAGTTTCTTGAAGCATTCATTTTCCTCGTTTTGAAATCCATCAACACCATCTCTTTCTTATTTTTGTCAATTTTATTTCTTTCTTTTAATTCCTTATTTTATCATGAATATAACTTTGATTCATTTTTGTTTTTGTTGTAGGAACGTGCTTACAACAAGTCTAGATCCATAACATACGAAGAAAGTTCATTTCAATAGGCTACATCGTATCACCAGTTCATTAAACTTCTAGGCCCAATTTTAGTGCGATACAACTCTCTCTCACTTAAGAAATTTCGTCCTTTAAATTTCCACCATGGGAAGAGTTAAGAAAACCTCTCTTTCACAACTTTCTTCCACTCCCACGTGACTTTCTAAACATAATGATGCCACTAAAAAAACTTTGACTCACATTATCACATTATCATAAGGAGCTTTGCTACCAAATCCAAGATCTCAACATATATCTCATAAAGACAAGATTCGGTCTTATCCTAACACCACCCATCATCACAACTTGAAATGATACACAAAACAACGGTACACCAAAAACACCATGGTTCTTCTCCATATTCATTGCATTTTCAAGCCAAAAGCAAAAAACTTTTTCGTTTTTTGCGACTCAACTTCTCCATACCTAAAGTTGACAATAATTCTAGGCAAACTGCAACGACTCTCAACTATCACTAACAAGCTTAACTTTCTCAAACCTATTCTAACATAGAAGGCAACAACCAAAACTTTCCATCAAGCCTCACTCAACACCACAACACATAGTAACTTCTACCAACAAGACCCTTAGATGGTACCACTCGAGTACCCAACTATTGACACGACTATAGGAAAACCTTACCAACGGTAACATCTTTACCAAGAACCCGAAAGATTAATGTCACAATACCTTAACATACCTTTTCAAATATGGATAACCCACTTGTATTGGCAACATGTTCATTAACGAAAGAACACCAAGAACCTCAACTCGAAACCCAACATTTGTCTCAAAACCTTATCACATTAAAAATACCGCTCAACAAACTTAAAGGAAAATCTCAAAATAACCAAATAATCGTGTACACATTAGCAACAAATTCAATTGTTTACAAAGGAAAAATCTCTCTTACCTTCCAAGAAAACCATGTCACAAAACTTATGGAGATTTATTCATGCACCTTCACTCTAGCACCTTTGACGACAACAACATTCTCAAAGAAAATTGACCCTCAAGCTCAACTTACCAGTAAAACAAACATTCACTTTCAACTCAACCACATCCAAAATAAGTCTACTTAACAACACTCACCCTTAAACTCATGACGCAAAATCTTATCCCCTAATACATAGCAAAAGACTACCACAAACTTTGATGTGGTTAATAATCGTCCGTGCTGTGTAGTGCTATAAATTATGTAAACATATGTGCAAGTATACACAGTCATGCAAGTAATAAAGGGTGAGTGAGTATCGTTCCCACGTGGATCGGAATAAAATGTAAGTCAATATTGTCAAGTAAAAAAGGTGTCACTACTAAATGGAAAATAAGACAGTGGTATAAACAGATGAAAATATAAATCTACGGTGGAGGTACAATGGTGAAATGCTATGACAGTTTCAGAATGCAAGCAACTAAAATTTATTAAGGAAAAATGGAATGGATGGTTATGGCAAAGCAAAAGCATGAGAGCAGTGTGAGAAGATTATAGAGATGTGATTGCATGTAAATAGAGGAAACAGAGAAAACACTTTTTAAATGTCAAGACAAAAGAAAAATGAGAAAACACGAGTAAGCTGTATGATGTAATGATCCTCGATTGATGAGCTCTACTGGGAATGACTGATGGAGGTTCTTATTGACTTCTTAACCTCACTCTTACAAACATCTACATATTATGTAGCTTATTCACTTGAGAGAGGTTTCTAATATTCTCCCGCTCTCTTGATTCAAATGAATTTGACAATCTAAAATGCTACGACATCTCCTCTCGATCTCAACAGTGACATCTAGCCTATCGACAAAGCACACACCTTTTAATCATTGAAACCCTCACTTAAGTCTCTCGAGCACCTAAGGTAAGATTAGGCTCTATTTGCAGTATAGAACCCATTACTCACGTAGATCCTCCCTTAGTTTCTCTCAAACACTAAGGATCTATGGCTAAGTTTCTCTCGAACACCTAGCGTGCATCTAAACAAAGGACACTCTCATGCCTCTTAAAATGCTTAAATGATTAATTTTTAGCCTAGACAAGTGATCAACAACTTAATTTTATGTGCCCTTCATATCTACCACCTCTAAATCAAATTTGTAAAAGTTATATCATCCACAAGAACATCCACCAAATAAAGCTAAACACAATGGTGTGAAAGTTTAAAGAAAAATCATCCATAAACAGCAACATAAATCTCTCAAATATATAAAATAAAGCAAAGGGAAAGGTTGGAAGATACTCTCGTTTCGCACTACAACCGACTTCTTTGATCACCATGGAGAGATGCTTTAACATTCTAGCCGCTCTCGGGTTCCTAGCATGACACTCCTTTCAAGCTCTATCAACAGAGGAATCCTTCGGACGATGGTTAGGGAAAAAAGGTGGAAGATTTCTCCGCTACTTTTTGCTCACTTTTTTTCCTCGAAAATAGCTCCAAATGCCTCTCCTTTCTTTTTGGTAAAGGTTGCTCCTTTTTTAGGCCACCAGTCCTTATAAAGTGGTGGGGTGAAAATCCTAGGGTTTAAGGGAAATTCCCTTTGCAAAACCATTCACATGATGACTTTTCTAACATGGTGATAGTGGTCCCCTCCAAGGTGGTTATAGCCAGCCTAGCACCAACTGACACTCTTAAAATATCTTCTTGTTGTTTTTTTGTAGCTTTGGATGTTTCCTTATTTGCCATGACATTTTACCTTTGTTGTCCCTCTGCAAATGTCATAACAAACTCCCTTGCTCCCAGCTTTTCCTTATCTACACAACAACAGACAAAGCACGACCTTCCACGTAAAATAACACCTATTACCACATCATAAATGTCAAGGCATATCTAACCACTAAATGCAATGTTATGATCCTAAATGCATCTAAATACTTCTATATGCGCTTAAAGACACTCAATAACTTAAGTAAAAAGGCTCTAAATATAGCCTTTTTGCAGAGTCATCACACAACCTCAATTGTGCCCCGCTCATGCAGCTCCACCAAACATCCGATTTCAAGTCACCCTAGAACATCATAACAATGGAAAGTCTCATCTACAACTCTGTTATTAAACCACAATATTCGATAAACATAATCGAGCCAACACTGCTCTTGACTTTACAACAATCTTAACTTACTCCACTAAACTGACACTTGTGAAGACATAACCCTTAAGCAACCTAAGTAAGTACACAAGGCTTTTTTAATCATTTTGTGTCAGTACACAACATCATGCTCATCTAAAAGACAATGCCACATCTAAAATCTAGATCATCGTAACCAACTCCACAATGTATGTCAAACTTCGGTTTCCACACATCGTTAACAACTTTTCCCAAAAATAACTTCTTGGCGGGACTTTCACAAAACATGAAACAAAAGTCAACAAACTCCCTTCTTACTTAGAGTATTCCAAGCCCAAACTTGTTCCCTCTTTAAACTTTTCAAGCTGAATACTACTCCTTCATCCACCCACCTTAACATTATTCTTAACGTTAATCAACATCAACATAAGAGAAAACCAACCGTAAATAGAAAAGTCAACAAACAAAAACCTTTGCAACACCTCTTGAAAATTAAACAAGCCCAAAAGATTGATTACCCGCTAAAGGTTACAAATTGACTAGCGATCCCCGTCGTACAATTTCTCACAACCTAATAACACCCAAGGTAAACCCGTCACAACTCTTTAAGAACACAACTTTCAAATACAAAGCCAAACGACACAACCACAACCTCTCAAGGTCCAATCAAGTCTGTTACGCATCCATCAATACCTCAACTCTGTTTCCAATATATTTTTTTCTTTTAAAGAACTCAACTATTACTTCCCAAAACAAAACACTAGACACTAACCTAACCACTCCCTAAACCATACCAAATAGAGGATACCAATTGTTACTTCTACCGAACATAATGATAACACAACACGTCTTACACAAAACAAACTTTCTCCGAAGAAACCTTGTGAAACTCAACCTTCTACTTCACTAACAACCAACCCTAACAAACATCAAACTCAAGGCACATATCTTGGGTTTAACCATCCACAGCTCCAAGCCCATCTAACCAATACTTATCAAGAAGTACTTCATAACTAGAATAATAACTCGACCCACTGCAAAACATGCTCTGCGCCTACAAATGCATCATTCAAACACCTTTTTAAACCTACACCTTCTCCCTACAGGACTGACCACAACACAACTTCAATTTTCACAAGGGAAATATGCGTAGATAGAGACAATGTATGTATGAGTCTGTATGTCACCCTAGATGTATATGAAAGAACATGCAAATGCAATCTAATGTCATGATCAAGAATGCAAGCAAGTTCTAAGATGTCTAATGTATATGCATTTAATTGATCTTATATTATGCATGATTATTGTCCATAGTAACAAACAACATCCTCAACACCAGAACTTCAATTTTTTACCTCTTCAACTATCAAAACCATAAAACTTAGAACACAAGAGTACATAACAACACCATAACCCAGACATTTTCAACACATTCGATTTACCTTGCACACAAAGCACTTTGAAACTCCCAAAGGTGCTCTTAGTGATGTAGTCTCCTGATAAGTGCTCAACTTACTTTTTACACCTTTCATGGGTAATAATCACAAAATCTACACCTACTTGGACCAATGCATGTGCTCAATGTGAGATTTTTAGATATGTTGCTATTGTAACCTATAAAGATGATATTTACAGAAAAAGAAAGCTTTACTGTATTTTGTATCTTTTTAGGAAAAACTATTGCTGTGGTAGCAATTGAGGCCGAGGAAGACCTGATGCTGAGGCAGCAATTAAGGACAAGTAGTGATATTGTAGGCGAGCTGAGGAGAAAAATGAGGAGAACGTTGTTGGACAACAGCCCAAGGATCGAAGCTGGATAGCACGTGGAAAGCCCAAGAAAAAGGTCACGCGGGAGAAGCCTCCAAGTGGGAATAAACTTGAAAATATTTTATTTATGTACTTGACTTGTGTCCTACTCCAACTTGTATTTCTACTTAGGAAAGGTTTGCCCTAGACCAAGCCTATATAAGCCATAGCCGTCCAAGGAGGAGAGCACACACCTAGACCTAGACTTAGACTTAGCACAAGCCGACTTCATCTTTTAGAGTTTTCTTTTCTTTACATTATGTTCTAATTTTCCTTAGGCTTAGGTGAATGTTGTAGAGTATTAGTGTGAAGAGATTGAACTTTTTTTCTTGTTTCAATGCAATAAAATATCAAGGTTTGTTTATTCTTTATCATTCTTTGTTCCTGCATTCAATCTCGAGAGAGAAGTTTGTGAGTAATCCATTTATCTAATATCGAGAGAGTTAGATTCACGAATGGAATAAGTACGATATTTCAATCGGGAAACACTGACTCGGCCTAGAGATAAGTTAGAGTTTCAGCGGCTAAAAGAGAAGTGTGAGATTGGATGGTGATTTTAATTGATTCACGTTGAGAGGTATAATCAAGGACTGGTCATCAAAAGTACTTTGACTTAGAGATATGCGGAGTCATCGAAGGATACCTTGCCCAACTTTGATAAAATCCACCCACGAGCAAGATATTGTTGCGGCGGGCGAGCATCACCATTGTTGAGGCAGTAATTTGCAGTACTATCGAGGTAGTATTGTGCGATTGCATTGGACAGAAACAAATCAATTGAATCCACTATACAATACAACTTGATCCTAGCCATTTCCTTTATCTGTTTACTCACTTTTTATTTAGTTTTCTTTATTTAAGTTATCAAACCCTAAATTTACTTGTGTTTTTATTTTATTCCTTTTTCAAAGCAAGAAGACAAAAGAAGGCATATTGAGTAGACCAATCCTTGTAGAGACAATATCTTATATACTCATCACTTTATTACTTGCGATGTGTTCACTTGCACAATTTATGCATATTTGACACGCAACAAGTTTTTGGCGCTGTTGCCGGGGATTAGCAACTATATTTTATTTTCTTTATTTTCTTGCTTTTTAATTTTAATTTTAATTTTTATTTTACTTTTGTTTTTCTTGGTGTAAGACTAGGGCCAACCCAACCAACCCTTTGTACGAGTTAGATCCAGAGATTGAACGTACACATCAAAGGTTAAGGAGATAAATCCAAAGAGCTATGATAGGAAATCAAGGAGATCAGAACTTACCTACCGACAATGGAGGCCTTCCGCCGCCACTAATGTCGCAACAGCTCACTGTCAAAGATTTCCTAGAAGAGGATCTAAATGGGTTAAATCCTGGAGTAGTTACACCAGAAATAAAAGTAGCCCACTTTGAACTAAAACATGTCATGTTCAATATGCTAAATACTATTAGACAGTTTGGTGGTCTATGACAGAACATGTTAGACAACATCTTAAGTCATTCATTGAGATCTGTAACTCTTTTAAAATCCAAGGAGTCCATGAAGATGCCTTAATATTGAAATTATTCCCCTATTCACTAAGGATAGGGCAAAAACCTGGTTAAATAGTATTCCACCAGGATCAATAGGATCTTGGAGTGAATTATATCGTGATTTCATTACACGCTTTAGTCCTATAAATTTATATGATCGTATTCGTAATGAAATTACTTTTTTTTGATAGACAGATGATGAACCTATGTACGAGGCATGGAAACGCTACAGAGAGTTACTGTATCAGTGTCTTTTGCATGGATTTCCACTATAAACACAAGTGACCATGTTCCATAATGCTACCAATGCCCCAACAAGGATGATGTTAGACACTTATGCCAATGGAAAACTCCTAGATAAAGCACCTGAGGAATCTATTGAGATCATGAATAAACTTGCAAAGAACGATTTTCAATTCCCTGCATCTAGGCGAGGAGGAGTAAGACGCCAAGCCACAGTGAATAAATTAGAAACATCAAATTCAGTGGCAGCACAATTGGCCTCTCTTACTAAGATGGTGCAAAACATGGAATTACAGCACAATACCCATGAGGTTAAGGCCATAGATTATTTTTGCAATTTATGTGGAGGTAACCATAATTCTTTTGAATGTATGCAGAATCAAGAATCTAACATGTATGTTGGAAAATACAACCAAAACAATATGATCTCCAACACATACAACCCTTCATGGAAGAGGCATCCAAACTTTTCATGGAGTAATTCAAACAATGCCTTGAATCCAACTACTCAACCCCCAGGTTTCCAGCAACAAATGCAACATCAGCCATCGCCGCAGGTACAAGAGTCAATGCCGCAGCAGTAGATGCATCAACAGCAAACTGTAAGTTCACTGGAAAACTCTCTTATAGCCTTTATGATGAAAACCGAATCATACATGGCATAAAACAACAAATTCATCAAAAGAACAAATGCATACATAAACAGAATAGAGATGAGGTTGTAGAACCAAGAGGTAGCTATCAAATCATTAGAAACTCAAGTAGGGCAGTTTGCTCAAAACATGAACACTAGAGCACAAGGAGGATTACCTAGCAACACTGAAGTTGCTAAGGTAATGGGCCATGCCAATGTAAAGCAATCACTACTAGAAGTGGTCTACAACTTAAGGAGAAAGTAGGAAACTCAACAAACAAAGTCTCACCAGTAGAACAAGAAAAACCAGAGGACTTGGATGATGAACTGAAACATCAAAGAACTCGGTAGTAGAGAACTCGGCAGTACCTGAACAAGCTGCCGAGATAGGAAAAGAACCAATGGTGCCAGGTATTATATTTCAAACTAATGAGACCCTGAAAGAGATGCGACCATCACCATCTTTCCTACAAAGGTTGAAAAAGCAAAAACAGGACCACCAATTTAAAAAGTTCTTAGATATTTTAAAGCAAGTCCACATCAACTTGCCATTTGTTGAGGTAATTGAACAAATGCCTAAATATGTTAAGTTCTTGAAAGACATTGTGTCTAAGAGAAAAGCCTTGGTGAGTTCGAAACAGTGGCTGCTACTAAAGGATGCATGGCAATGTTGCACAATCGCATGCCTCCTAAATTGAAGGATCCTGGATGCTTTATCATACCTTTGGCGATAGGAAACCACTATGAAGGAAAAGCTCTATGCGACTTTGGATCGAGCATAAACCTGATGCCTAAATAAGTCTTCCAAAAGCTTGGAATAGGAAGGGCAAAACCTACAACCGTGATGCTCCAACTTGCGGACAGATTATATATGCAACTTGAAGGAAAGATCGAGGACATACAGGTAAGAGTGGATAAATTTATTTTTCCCGTTTACTTTCTTGTCCTTGATTGTGAAGCAGATGATAATGCACCAATCATATTGGGGAGACCTTTTCTTGCCACTAGACGCACGCTCATAGATGTGGAAAAAGGAGAGTTGACAATGTAGGTCAATGACCAGCAAGTCAAACTCAGCGGTTTCTATAATTTCAAAAGACATGATGATGTAGATGACTGTAAGTTTATCCACAGCACAGATGCAAGAAGAATAATTTCTTATCTCAGCAACTGTTGCCTTGGTAGTAAGCTCAATAGAAAAATTGATGCTTGCTGCAACAGAATACTAGGCAGTAAGATTAAGCCAGAAGTGGAGGAAACCAACAAGACAACATATTTTTCCAGACACACAGTGTGCAATGAAGATCAAAACGAAAAGGGATGGACATGAACTCAAAGAGAATGGCCAACATGTGAAGCATTATTCTAGCCAACAAGAGACAATCACCTTAGGAGATGCATTTGTATGCATTCCCCTAGTGACATAATCTCTTTCCCTTATCTCTATTATATTAGGATTAATTTTAATTTAGAGTTATTTTTTTATGTTTGTTATTTAATTATTTTGTTGATTATCTTTCAGGACAATACACAAGAATAAAGGAGAAGTTGTTCACAGTAGGAAATCTATCGTCGTAACAGTAAATAGTCTCAGAACTGTAGCAGTCCTAACGAGTAGAACAGTGTAACGGCTAGTCTGTCGAAATTGCCGTCGCGGTAGTAAAAGCAACGACAGTAAAGGCTAATAGGCTACAAAATGGTTAGTGGTTCAAACGGCTACATGGCCGAAGCCTATATAATCACCTTCTTTCTCATGAACTATTCACTCTTGCATTCTTGATTTGTTTAGATTTATTTGCTAATCTCTTTCTCACAATACTCTCTGCTTATTTCCAAGCTCTCTTAGAATTTCCAAAAACTTTCCAAGAAACTCTACAAGATCCTCAAAACTCCACTACTTATCCATGGCCACTTATAACCGATTTGCCCTAGCCACTGTTGAAGACCGTTTCAATAGGTCTTTCATTACTAGGCAATTGTGGGAAGAACAAGGGTTCCAACACTCTGATGAGGAAAATTTTGGCATCGAGCACTACTTGTTCGACAGAATCAAGTACCAAGATTGGTAGATCTTTTGCCTACAACCTACCTAGGCCAATGACACAGTAGTACGAGAATTCTATGCTCATGGGCCGAGAAAAGAATCTCTATATGTCCACTACCGCGGTAAGCCGGTCAAACTTGATGCCCAGACAATCAACCTGTTCTACGGCCTTACGATTGATCATGATGACCATGTTGCATTCAGAGAGGACATCAACAATGAATATTATGAATTGATCAAAGACGACCTTTGCAAAGATAACACTCATTGGGAAACCGGTGCCCATAGAGGATCGGTAGCAAGGCAAAATCTTAAGCCCGAGGCCAAGTTATGGAACACTTTTGTCAAAAGACGCCTCATCCTAGCTTCCCACAACAGCACGGGGACTGAAGAAGATTGATGCTCATTCAATCCATCATCAACAAACGAAGCATCAATGTTGGAGAGATAATTTTACAGGAAATCTACGAGTGTGGTAAGAAAGACAGAGGACCATTATATTTCACTTGTTTAATTATGGGTATTTGTAATGTTGCAGGTGTACCAGTGGCAGAAACGGACGAATTCACAACCCAAAGGCGAGGGTGGACCAGGGACTTCTGCCACAAAATCATGTAGATCACACAGGCAGAGCCAATCTAGGCTACTCCACAGCAATACACTGATGACACCACTACCGGGTCCTAGTGCACAAAAGACATACCTGATGTTGCCCATACCAGTGCCACAATAGTCCCCTACTAGGAAATACTTCAAAGAGTGGCAGCTATAGACCTTCGACAGCAACGGTACATGGAGTACCAGAGGGACTTCAACAGCATACTGGCCCAGATGATGCTCCAGAATTTTCCCAACCAAGGGGTGTAGTTTCCAGAATTCCCCACCAACATGTTTGTAACGGCTGCACCCTACACAGAGACAACCCAGCTCTAGGACCACAATAATTCCACACTACTGGCCCTCAGCAACAATTCCATGCTGCTGGCCCATCTAGGGTAACTCTACCGCGACATCATCTGCCTAGACTTTGTCTAAGAAAACCTTTAATCAAGCTTGTCCACAAAAACGCACATACTCACAAAATCTTATAGCTTGTTTTCAAGAAAAACCCTTGGGTAACCGAAAGGTTAAGGCTTAAGAATAGACATAGTTATGGTGGGGAAAATAGATGAAAACATAAGACCAAGAGAGAGTAAGTTTGACAAATTGATGGTTTACATTGCTTGAGGACAAGCAATAGTTCGATTTTTAGAGTGTGATAAGTGCTCAACTCACTCTCATTTTTTACTCCTTTCATGGGTAATAATCACCAAATCTACACCTACTTGAACCAATGTATGTGCTTAATGTGAGATATTTAGATATGTTGTTGTTGTAACCTATAAAGATGATATTTACAGAAAAGACAAGCTTTAATACATTTTTATATCTTTGTAGGAAAAGTTATTTTCGCGACAGCAATTAAGGTTGAGGCAAGACCTGATGTCGAGGCAGCAATTAAGGACAAGTAGCTATATTGTAGGAGAGATGAGTAGAAAAATGAGGAAAATATTACTGGACAAGGTAGAGATTAAACATGGGAAATAAAGTGGTCCACGTTCCTTCTTACCACATTCATGAATTTCGTGAAGAATGATCTCTCCAATGTTGATGCTTCTCTTCTTGATGATAGACTGGATCAGCGTCAGTCTTTTGCGATCCACTGTGTTGTTATGGGAGGTTGGGATAAGTCGTCTTTTGACAAACATACACCATATCTTGGCCCCGGGTATTAGACTCTACCGTGTTACTGAACCCTTATGGGCACCGGTTTCCCATGAAGTGTTGTTGTAACAAAGCTCATCTTTAATCTCTTCATAGTCTTGAGTGGTGATGTTGTCTACGAATTCGGCATGATCATCCCGTGTGAGTGTGAGACCAGAAAAGTCATTTATGACTTTGTCATCAAGTTGCACGGGCTTGCCTCGGTAGTGGATAAAGAGGTTGTCCTTGCACGGCCCATGTGCGTAAAATTTCCGCATAATTATGGTATTCGCCGGTTGAGGCTGTAGGCAGAAAGCCTCCCAATCCTGATGCTAAATTTTGTTGAACAAATATGAATCAATGTCGAAGTATATTTCATTGTTTTGTTGAAATCCTTGTTCTTCCCATAATTGTCGAGCAACGAATGAGCGGTTGAATCTGTCAGCAACAGTGGCCGGGGCGAATCTTGTCTAAGAAGCCATTGATTTTTTCATGGAGAGTGTTTTGAGAAATTCTTGTGTAAATAGAAATTGTTCTGAAAAGTTCAAGATATAATGAGAGCAAGATTTTTTAAAGAAGCAAAAGTAGTAAGAAAGCAAGAGTAAACAATGTACAGCAATGAGTCTGCTTATATAGGCTGTAAAAATATGACTGTTAAAAATAGTCATTAGGCATTTACTGTCTTGATGCATAGTTACTGCCACGGTGGATTTCTCGGTAGAGAATCGTTATATTGTTTTTGCCCGTTAAGAGTTCTGCGATTCTGACATAGTGCAATGTCGTGGTAGCAGACTTCCTGTTGTGTCATCATTTTTCCTGCATTCATAGCTTTATTCTAAAAAAAATAAAAAATACTGAAAGGAAAACATAATAACATAAAATACTAAAAATAAAAGATGCTAAAAATAATAATATATAAACTAATCCTAATATAATAATTAAAATTGAAGGGAAGAGATTATGTTACTTCTAGAGTACATGTGAATGTATCTCGCATTTTCATTCTCTCTTTCTGGCCCGTATCTGTCTTCTTGGGTTGGCCAGTCCCTTTAGTGCATTCGGCCTCTCCTTTGGGTTTTATTCTTTTACTGAACAGTGTGCTGAGCGTGCTGTCCAGGTAGGATGATTTAGTACCCTTATTCGGTGTATAGAGGACCTTACATTCTACTGGAGCGTTTGAGTGTGGAAGATTGTGGAAGGCGTTCAACTTGACTTGTTGATCATTTATACGTATTGTTAGTTCGCCATTTTCCATATCGATGATGGTGCCTCCAGTAGCAAGGAAAGGTCGACCCAATATGATCGATGCATTGTCGTCGGCCTCACAGTCAAGGACAAGAAAGTTGGCAGGAAATATGAACTTGTCAACTTTCACCAGAATGTCCTCAATTTTACTTTCAGGATGCACATAAGACCGATCCGCAAGCTGGTGCAGTACTATTGTTGGTTTTGCCCGTCCTATTCCAAGTTTTTGAAAAACTGATTTGGGCATAAGGTTGATGCTTGCTCCCAAGTTGCGTAAGGCCTTTACTTTATAACCATCTCCAATTACACAGGGGATTGTGAAGCATCTAGGATCTTTTAGCTTAGGCGGCATGCGATTGTGTAGCATGGCCATGCAACCTTCAGTGGCCGCTACCGTTTTAAATTCCCCTAGCCTTCATCGTTTGGATACTATGTCCTTTAAGAACTTGGCATAGTTGGGCATTTGTTCAATAGCCTCAACAAGTGGCAAGTTGATATGGACTTGCTTTAATATGTCTAGGAATTTCTGAAATTGGTGGTCCTGTTTCTACTTCTTTAGCCTCTGTGGAAATGGAGGTGGTGGTCTGATATCTTCCATGTTTCCTTGGATATTGAGTTTAATACCTGGGTTGAACTTATTTGCAGTTGCCTAGGCGGAAAGTTCTAATACTGCTGGTTCTGTTGCCGTGGTAGAGCTTTCAACAGGGTCCTACTCAGCTTCCGAGTCCTCCTGATGTTGCTTTTCTGGTTGGGCTCTTTCGGTTGAGGTCCCTTCTTTATTTTTCAATTGTAGGCCACTTCTGGTTGTGATTACCTTGCATTGCTCGTGGCCTAACACCTTAGCAACTTCATTATTGCTAGGTAAACCCCCTAGTGGTCGAGTGTTTTGTCTTTAGGCAAATTGACCAACTTGGGTTTTAAAGATTTATTGCAGCCTCCTGGTTCTGTAGTCTCATCTCAGTTCGGTTCATGAAGTCATCAGTGCACTTCATGAAACGGCTATTCTCCATCATGTAGGCATCAGTTTTTGTCATGAAAGCTGTGAGAGAATCTGCCAATGTATTTAGAGATTGTTGCTGTTGTACCTGCTGCTGTGGCATGGGCTGTTGAGTGTTCTGCTGCGGTAGGTTCTGATTTTGATGCTGAAATCTAGGGCTTGATTAATTAGATTCAAGGCATTATTAGGGTTACTCCATGATAAGTCCGGATGTCTTTTCCAAGATGAGTTATAATTGTTGGACATCATTGGATTATTTCTGTTATAATTTCTAACATATAGGCTGCTCTCCTCATCTGGCATGTAGTCCGATGAGTTAACTGCCTTAACCTCATGTACGTTTCTTTGGGCTTGCATATTTTGAAGCATCTTGGTCAGAGAAGCCAATTGTGCTGCCACCGAACTTGATGTATCTAATTCATGCGTTGTGGAATGACGTCTCATTCCTCCTCGCCTTGATGTGGGAAATTGGAAACCGTTCCTTGCGATTTGTTCAGAATTTCAATGGCCTCCGCGGGTGCTCTATCCAAAAGTTTCCCATTTGCGGAAGCATCTAGCATCATCCTTGTGGAGG
The DNA here is from genome assembly GCA_035048815.1 of Abelmoschus esculentus. Taxonomy (NCBI): domain Eukaryota; kingdom Viridiplantae; phylum Streptophyta; class Magnoliopsida; order Malvales; family Malvaceae; genus Abelmoschus; species Abelmoschus esculentus. The sequence continues at coordinate 14,846,876 of JAUCBN010000008.1, read as the reverse complement.
CATTAGTAGCATTATAAAACATGGAAACTTACGTCCACAAGGGAAAACCATGTAGTGGGCATTTGTTTAATAGTTCTTTGTAACGTTCACATACCTCATACATTGGTTCATCTTCATCTTGCCGGAATAATGTGATTTCATTACGGATGCGATCATAGAGATTTGTCGGATTAAACCTCGTAATGAATTCTCGGTAGAGTTCCTCCCAAGATCCTATGGATCCTGTTGGGATACCATTCAACCAATTTTTCGCCCTATCCCTCAGTGAATAGGGGTACAATTTTAATCGTAGAATATCTTCATGGACACCTTGAATCTTGAAAGAGTTGCACACTTCCTTGAAAGATTTGAGATGTTGCCTTGCATCTTCAGTAGCAGACCCATTAAACTGTCCAATTGTGTTCAACATGTTGAACATCACTGGTTTGAGCTCAAAGTGAGTTGCTTCAATTTCTGGGGTGACTACGCCAGGGTTGAGTCCGTTTAAATCTTCCACCAAATAGTCTATAACAGTGGGCTACCTCGGCAATGGCTGCGGTAGTGGCTGCTGCGACAGTGGCTGCTGCGGTATTGCTGGCGGCAGTAATTATGATCAACAAGTGGAATTTGTCCCCTTGGTGGATTTTCCATGACTTGGAACAGATTGTGTCTCAGATGGTGTCTTGTTCGTTCAATCTCAGGATCCAACTCGTACAATGGTCCATTCGGGTTTGCCCTAGTCATAAACCAAATAAATTAAAATTATTAAAAATAAAAATAAAATAATTAAAATTAAAGTTAGATAAAGAATAGTTAAAGAGCAAGACAATTAAAGAAAATAAAATTTAGTTGTCAATCCCCGATAACGGCGCCAAAAACTTGATGTGTATGGTATAAGCGCAATTTAAGTGCAAGTGTACACGTTGTCAAGTAATAAAATGATAAGTATATCGTGTATCGTCTCTACAGGGATTGGTATACTTAATATATTTCCTCTCGTTCCCTTGCTCCTAAAAAGAAAGTAAAAACACAAATAAGTTGATTTGTTTTATCTAAATAAATAATTAAATAACAAAACATAAAAAAAGGTTAAAGACGATATAGAGAAAGTGCGTAGAATCCAGTTGCGTCAATTAGTGGATTCAATTGATCTTCTTCGTGTCTAATGCAATCACACAATACTGCTTCGACAGTACTGCAAATACCGCCTCGGCAACGTTGGTGCTCCTCTGCCGCCGCAATCTATTGCTCTTGGGCAGAGGTATCAAAGTTCAGCAAAGTGTCCGTAAGTGACTCCCCTCATCTTTGAGTCAAAGTGCTGTTGATGACCAGTCCTTGACGATACCTCTCGGTGTAAATCAACGATAACCACCAACCAATCCAACACTTCTTTTAGCTACTGAAACTCTTAACCTATCTCCTAGGCTTCCAAAAGAGTTTAGGCTGAGTTAGTGTCTACAACACCGTACTTATCCCTTTCGTGAATCTATACCTCTTTATGCTAGATAAATAGATTACTTGCAAACTTCCTTCTCGGGCTTGAGTACAAGAACAAAGAATGGCAATAGGATAAGCAAACTTTGATTTTATTATTGCACAAGAACAAAGATACAAGAATCAATCTCCTCTCACTAATATCGACAACCTTCACCTCTCCCTAAGAAATTTAGAACATATTATCGTTTAAGTAAAATTCTTAGGGAGGAAGGTTTTCTCTAAAACCCGGCTCTAGGTTTTCTCTACTAATCGGCTCCTCTGAACAATGTGACCAGCTAGGATATTTATAGTCTTAACCTAGGTTAAACCTTTCCTAAATAGACTTCAACTTGGAGTAGGGAACAAGTCTTCTTCAAGGAATCTGATATTTCCAAGTTTGCCGCCTTCTAGAAGGATTTTCCCGCTTGGTCTTTGAATTGGGCTTTTAGCGCGCTAGCCTGGTCCAATTTGTGCGCTGCATCTTCCAGAATGTTCTCTATATTTTTATCTTTCATTGCACCTCCATTATTGGTGCTGCCACACTAGATTCTGCCGCGACCTTGGCTTCTGCCTTGGACGCAACAATGCATTTCTGTCGCTTCAGCCCTAGATATTCTTGCATATACAGAATATGTAAAAATATCTGCATTCTCTATAAATATTGACTTTGTAAGTGATAATAACGGAACATCCAATATTTGAGCAAAGAGTCTATATTTCGGTTCAAGTTGGTGTAGAATAGATGCTTAAAGTACCATGAGAAGGGTAGTAAATAACTGCCTTTTAGGCACTCATCAGTAGTCCAGCAAACAAAGCCCCACTAGCAATACAAGAGGAATCTGACAATGAGGACTTGGATGCTGAACAACCTAATCATGAGAACACTGCCCCAGCAGAGACCTCGGTAGTACCTGAACAAACTGCCAAGATAGTGAAAAACAAAGTGGTTCCGGGTATTAAATTCCAAACCAAAGAGACCTTGGAAGAGATGAGACCACCACCACCTTTCCCACAAAGGTTGGAAAAGCAAAAATACGACCACCATTTTAAAAATTTTCTAGACATCCAAAAGCAAGTCCACATTAGTTTACCCTTTGTTGAGGCAATTGAACAGATGCCTAATTATGCCAAATTCTTGAAAGACATTATGTCTAAAAGAAAGAGGCTAGATGAGTTTGAAATAGTGGCAGCAACTGAAGGATGCATGGCAATGCTACACAACCGCATGCCACCAAAGTTGAAGGATCTTGGATGCTTTACTATACGTTGTGCGATAGGTAACCACTATGAAGGTAAGACCCAATACAACCTTGAAGCAAGCATCAATCTAATGCCCAAATTTGTCTTCCAAAGGCTTGGAATTGGAAGGGCAAAATCAACTACTATGATGCTCCAACTTGCGGGTCGATCATACGTGCAACCCGAAGGAAAAATCAAGGACATATTAGTAAGAGTAGATAAATTTATTTTTCCTGCTGATTTTCCTGTCCTTGATTGTGAAGCAGATGAGACTGCACCGATCATCCTTGGGAGACCTTTCCTTGCTACTGGACGAACATTGATTGATGTGGAAAGAGGAGAGTTGACTATGAGGGTCAATGACCAACAAGTTAAACTCAACGCCTTCCACAATCTGAAAAAGGTATGATGATGCAGAAGAATGCAAAGTCTTTTACACAACAGATGCAGGCACAGAGACATCCTGTTGCAACAGCCACTGCTTGGGCAACATGCTCGGCAGAAAATTAGATACTGCTATGGCAGGATATTTGGCAGGAATAGTAAGGCAAAGGTGAAGGAAATTATCTGCAAATAGCAAGGAAAAATCAGAATAAAAATGGATGAACTTAAAGCTAATGGCCAACATTTGAAGAAAAATCAAGGCCAACAAGAGATAAGCAGATTAGGAGATGCATTTGCATGCACTCCATTAGTAACATAAATCTCTTCCCTTATCTCTTTATTTATTAGGATTAGTTTTAGTTTGGAACTTATGTTTTTATCTTATCTTTTTTTACTTAATTTTAGTTTTCGGTATTTATAATTTTTTTAGGATAATAAGCAAGAATAAAGGAGAAATAGTTCATAGCAGGAACTCTGCCGAGGCAATAAACAGTGTCAGAAGCCCCAACAGTCCCAACGGGTAGAAATAGTGTAACAGCTATCTGCCGAGATTTTCGCCGCGTCAGTCAATGCTAACGTGCAGAAAAATTTAAAACGACTACAAAATGACTAGTGGTTAAAACGGTCACACTACCAAAGCCTATATAAGCAATTTCTCCCTCTTGAACTATTCGCTCTTGCATTCTTGTTATCTTTATTTCTTTGTTATATCTTGCACTCACAATACTCTCTACCTACTTACTCTCTTACAATTTCCAGAAACTCTTCAAGAAATTCTCCAAGACTCTCAATAACATCAACAAGAGTTCAGCCACCAAGACGAGCAAAGCCATCGCCATCACCAAGGGCGCAATAATCAACAGCAAGATCGAGAAAACAAATTGTGGAAGAAAGCTCTTCCGAATCATTATATATTTTTCTTTTGCTTCTCATATAATTTCCTATTTTACTTGTTATATTTTGTTGCTTACTGCCTGCCCCTAAATTAAGCATTAAGGAAAATACTTGGTTTGAGTTTTGGGGTGTAGAGCCACTATCGAGGCAACCCACTGCCGCGGCCTTGCCATGAAAAGGAAGTTTTTAATGATAAAATTTTTTCTATCCACCATTTTACTTGAAAATTTGTCTTTACTTTTGCACTACTCTACATCAACTTTGCCCTAGTTTATTCTGTTAAGGCAATAGAAATCTTTCTCCTTACCGTGGCTAGGTTCTGTTTTGAAAGGATAACCTTAGGATACTTAAGGAATAAAACTTAAAAGCTTGCTATAAGGTTAAGATTATTAAAAACTTTTGGAACTTGTTTGATTTAGAAATTCTTTTAATAAACTTAGGTGATAAAGACTTAGATTTTTGGAAAAGTGACTAGAGATGCCTAACACCGTCACTAGAAATTACTCTTCTTCATGCTAGAGGTGCCTAAAATTGACTCTAGTATACTAAAAAGATCATTAAAAGAAAAAGAAGGAAACAGAAAACACATGCCTTGAGGTGCCCGAAATTGACTCAAGACAATGTTGTTTAAGAAGAGATCACTAAATCCAAATCTACTTGTCTTGAACATAGAGTTTGTCTAAGAAAGCCTTTAATCAACCTTGTCCACAAAAACCCACACACCCACATAAACCTTATAGCTTGTTTTCGAGTAAAGTCCTTGAGTAAACTAGACGCTAAAACCAAGGAATATACATAGTTATGGTGGGGAGAATAGATCAAAAAGTAAGACCAAAGGAAAATAAAATTTGGCAATTTGATGTTTTGTATTGCTTGAGGACAAGCAATAGTTCGAGTTTGGGGGTGTGATAAGTGCTCAACTCACTATCACTTTCTACACTTTTCACGGGCAATAATCAACAATTTTACACCTACTTGGACCAATGCATGTACTAAATGTGATATATTTAGGGACTATTCTATTAAAAATAATATTTGTAGAAAAGGCATACTTTATAGCATTTTTATGTCTATGTAGGAACAAGTATTGTCGCGGCAGCAAACTGAGGCCGAGGCAGGACCTAATACCGAGGAAGCAGAGGACAATTAGCAATATGGCTTGCAAACTTAGGAGAAAAATGAGGATAACGTTGTTGGACAAGAAGCCCAAGGATCAGAGCTGGACAATGCAAGGAAAGCCCAAAGACAAGGCCACACGGGAAGCCTTCTAGAAGAATTAAACTTGAAAATATTTAACCTATGTACATGACTTGTTCCCTACTCTAAGTTGTACTCTACTTAGGAAAGGTTTGCGCTAGGCCAAGCCTATATAAGGCATAGCCATCCAAAGGAATGGGAGAGAAAAATTTGAGAGAGTTCACCCTAGGAACCACCGTCTTCTTTCTATCATGTTCTATGTTTTCTTAGGGTTTAGGTGAAAGTTGTTAAGTATTAGTGAGAAGAGATTGTGTCTTGTTTCTTGTTTCAATGCAATAAAATATCAAAGTTTGCTTACTCTTTGCCATTCTTTGTTCTTGCATCCAAGCCCGAGAGGGAAGTTCGTAAGTAATTTATTTGTCTAAACTCGAGAGAGTTAAACTCACGAAAGGAGTAAGTACGATATTTGACTTGATTGGAGAATACTAACTCGGCCTAGGGATAGGTTGGAGTTTCAACGGCTAAAAGAAGTGTGAGATTGGTTGTTGGTTATAATTGATTAACGCTGGGAGGTATCATCAAGGACTAATCTTCAATATTGTTTCGACTTAGGGATAAGAGGAGCCATCAAAGGACACTTTACCGAACTTTGGTAACTGTACCCAAGAGCAAGGGATTGCCGCGGTAGGGAACACTACCGCTGCCGAAGACAGTAATCTGCAATAATGCCGAGGCAGTATAGTGAAATTGCATTGAACAGAAACCAATCAATCAAATCCACTATACAACACAACTGGATCCTGCCCTCTTTGTCAATTTGATCTCCTTTTTATTTAGTTATCTTTAATTATTTTATTTAGATAAATCACAACTCCAATTTATTTGTGTTTTTATTCTTTTACAGAGCAAGAAGATCAAGGGAAGCATATTAAGTATACCAATCCCTGTAGAGATGATATCTGATTACTCATCACTTTATTACTTAATGACGTATCCACTTGCACTAAAATTGTGCTTATTCAGCATGCATCAAACCTACATCTCCCGATACTAGACAAATGAGTTTTTCTCACATACTTATCTTTCGAGCATATGCAAGAAGAGTAACTACCAAGATAGAATAAACTATGAAATAAATTTTGCATTAATAAATATAAAACATAACATAGCCTTCATCCCCAACTAGTCCACAAACAATTTAAACCTCCGAAAGATTTAGAACATGATGTAGTCGGCGGCTAAAAGTATATAAAAGTGAGAATCCGTCTCGACTCCACACTAAACCTAAACCTAATAAGTGCTTTATATAGGTCAAGCCCTAAGTTGATCTTTCCATGCAAGGAAAGAGTTCTAAAAGAGAAAGAAACCTAATTCCTAATTAAACTATATTAATTTAAATCTTATTGTCGAAAATATCTCTTCTTTCCCGCGGTTGGCTTTGTCATGGGCTTGACCTCGTAACTGGGTTTCTTCTTTCTCTTGCTCTTTGTCTGTTAAGATCGGTATCTTTTCCTCTTTCTGTCGAGCACCAGTTGTTATCTCTTACACTGTTTTCGCAGCCTCCAAAGTATTGCCATGACGGGTGGTTTATCTGCAATTCAGCATCTATTTTCTCCTTTTACCGTTTCTGCGATTTAGTTTCCTGTTTAAAAAAGAAAACTATCAAACATATATGTTTTATGTCAAATAATAGATAAATTCATAAAATTGGTGTTCGGATACTAAAATATGGAAAATAACCATAAAATCTATTATCGCCTTTAATTTTGTCTTTATCGGTAATAAACGAGTGAGAAAATGATATAAAAAATAATGATAAACATATATAGGGATATCAAGAATCAAACTTCAATATAAATTTTATAATAACTAAAGGAATAACAAAAGGCAATTCAAATCCAAGTCACAAAGCTAACATCAATATAGATAATCATTCTAGCCTTTAAAGGTGTAAATAGCATAAACATCATTCTCAATATGATATCTCATCTTCATTGATCTCTCACTACTACTAATGTTATAAAAACGTACTTGAACTTTCACTTGGCGGTTAACTACATCCTTGCTTCTCTTTGCTACCTCCACACTAAATACTCTATATTGAAAGGTTGAGAGGGTAAGCATTCGCTTAGTGACTGAATACAAACAAATTTAAAAATACATTTGAAAACAACTTGCAATGCAGCCCATATTAAATCAATTTTATCAATTTAAAAACTAAGTCATGCCTTTTATAAAACTAGTCAATCGTGGCAAACAACACCACTTTTTGAAAATCCGCAAGTATACCATGGCTCACAAGACACAAAACCTTTTTAAAATAACTTTTTAAAAACACATGATTAATAAGAAAAATACAAGTCTTACATTCTACTCATAGCAAAGCTTAAATAAAAACCATTTATTTATATATCAAATACACATGTAAACCATATTGCAAGGTATCATACATTTTTTTAAAATGTATTCGTATTAATGAACCGATTAGACTATCACTAACCGTTAGGATAAATGAAATATCACATATGGCATGTATCACAAAGGTATCCGAGACAGTTGACCATGCTTTAATATGATAAGGTGTTGTTATAGCACATAGCACTAGGCTAAACTCTAATGCACCACTAAGGAATTTTCCCATGTTCAAATTTTGTAATTTATAGTACATTGTACATCCTATTGATCATTCAACTTATCAAAGTTACCATCTTCTTTAATACAAATACAAAACCAAAACTAATGCTCAAGTTTTCTAGTTAAAATAGTATATAAACACGTGCATCCAACTAACACAAGCATCAAATGCATAAACTGGTAAAAACTACTTTTCTTATATTTTCAAAAAAAACTACGTAGGCATCATATGTATATAAAAACTTTTATAAAAATATCTCATGAGCATTGAAACACAAGCATATTAACATATGCACAAGTATAACACGAGCATGACTAGTCATAGTAAAAATAAGGCATAATATGGGAACCTTTAAGAAAACAATGCTTTAAACTTACTTATGAGTATAGGGAGATTTTCACTTATTCCCTACACCCCAAACCTTTGAAAACAAAGTAAAACATTGTCATAGAAGCCACTCTCATAATCCACTCACCCAAACCAAAACTTGCTTGACAAGTCACCCAAAAATGCGATTTGACATTCTGATCTTCATCAAACTTATTCCTCTACCTGTTGACCTTATTTAAGTAACATAATCACAGGGTTTAATGCATTATATCGCACCCAAGCATCCCTCAAGTTGGACCAATACATGGCATCCCGTAAAAATACCATAAACCTGACCAAAACCCAGCAAAAACCTCTTCAAACACCAACTAAACTTTATGTTCGGGATTAGATACTTAAAAGTCATCTTAAATACATCTAAAAATTCAATATTCATGTATCTAGGTATAAAAAATAGGCATATAAAACCCTTGAACAAAAATCAAGAAAATAATAGAATTTTTATCAATAAAACCAATTTTATTAATTCAAGAGTTTAATGATTGTTACAATCAGCCAAGAACTTAAGAATTTTATTAAAGAAATGTAGGTTTCAGAGGTTTGAAAGATTCTCAACTTGCAAACTAATACAACCTCCTTCTGAGGTTTAAAAACAAGTAAAAATAGAGAAAAACGATGAGATTTTGAAGAAGAAAAATATAAAAGATTAACCAAACGATTTTTTATTAAAAATATTGATGTTTACCTTTGAAAAGATGATAGAGTGATTGGAAACAAGAGGATAAGTCGAAATTCTAAGAAAATAGGTTTAAATTTTGATATAAAATAGGGTTTTAGGATTAATATTTAGATATTTGGGTTATTTAATTAAAATTATGTGTTAAGGGTCATTAAAATAGGCCCTTGGAAGGCATAGATCAACTAGAATTACAATTGGATCAAATCCCCTTAAAGATTCAAAGTTTTGGTTTGGTTTTATAAAGTTATCCTCAAGTTTTCAATTTTTAGAAAATAATTACTAATTTCAAAATCTTAGTTATTCAAGGGTTAATTTTCAAAATTGAGTTGAAAAAAGTTAAATATATATTAAACAAGGATTTTAGAATATTTTTCAATAATTTATTTCGATTAAAAATTATTTTTTAAGTATTTAATCTCGAACTATGCTAAATAGACGAAACCGGTTCACTAAACTTCTAGAACCAATTTTGGAGCGTTACATTTATCTAAATCGGCTTCATAGTAAACCTACTAGAATTTTAACTAAAGTAAAAAGCTAAAAATTTAATATTAAATTGTATAATTACGTTAAAAAGCTTATAATTAACTATTATAACTCATAAAAATTGATTTAATCTTATGTTGTGGTCATTTTTTTTGTTCTAAAATGTGTATGTCTAAATAGGTTTTATAGTGAATTTGTTCAAATTTTAACCGAGTAAAAAAATAAAAATTTTAGATTATGTTATAGAATTATGTTCAAAAGCCTATATTTAACTATTTTAACTCATAAAATTTGATCTAAAATCATTTTGTGGTCATTTTATTTGGTTTAAAGTGTGCACATCTAAACGGGCTTCATAGTGAACCCATTCAAATTTTAACCGAGTAAAAATCTAAAAATTTGAGATTAATTTGTATAATTTGGTTCAAAATCTCAGAATTAACTATATGAACTCTTAAAATTTGATTTAATCTTATTATGCTATCGTTTTGTTGGGTTTAAAGTGTGCATGACTAAATGAGCTTTATAGTGAATCCGTTGGAATTTTAACTGAGTAAAAACTAAATATTTGAGATTAAGCTATATAATTAGGTTCAAAAGCTCATATTTAACTATTTTAACTCATAAAATCTGATTTAACATCATTTTGTAATTGTTTGTTTTTTAGTTTCAAGTGGGCATGTCTAAATAGGCTTTTTAGTGAACCCATTCAAATTTTAAACGAGTAAAAAATAAAAAATTTAAATTATTGTATATAGTTAGGTTCAAAAGTCCATAATTAACTATTTGAATTTATAAAATTTGATTTAATTTCATTTTGCAAATGTTTTGTTGGGTTTAAAGTGTGCATATCTAAATGGGCTTCATTGTAAACCTATTCAAATTTTAACCGAGTAAAAAGCTAAAAAATTAAGGTTAATAGCTATATAATTTGGTTCAAAAGCCCATAATTAACTTTTGAACTAATACAATTTGATTTAATATCATTTTTGAGTTTTAAGCTTGCATATCTATATAAATTTCATAGTGAACCCATTCGAATTTTAACCGATTAAACACCTAAAAATTTGATATTAATTTGTATAATTATGTTCAAAATATCATTTTTAACTTTTTGAACCCATAAAATTTGATTTAATATCATTTTATGGTTGTTTTGTTGATTTTAAAGATGCATGTCTAAAAAGGATTCATAGTGAACCTTTCGATTTTTAACCGAGTAAAAAACTAAAAAAATTGTGACTAAGTTGTATAATTAGTTTTAAAATACCATAATTAACATTTTGAACTTGTAAAAAATGATTTAATATCATTTTGCGGTCGTTTTGTTGCGTTTGAAGCGTGCATGCCTAAATTGGCTTCAAAGTCAACATTGTTCGAATTTAACCGACTAAGAAGCTGAAATTTTGAGATTAAGCTATAGAATTAGGTTCAAAAGTAATAATTAACTCTTTGAACTTCTAAAAATTATTTTAATCTTATTTTGAGGTTGTTTTGTTGGGTTTAAAGTTTGCATGTATATAAGTGTTTATAGTGAAACTGTTTGAATTTTAACCGAGTAAAAAAATAAAATTTTGAGATAAAGTTGTATAATTAGGTTCCAAATTATGTAACATGTGTCTAATGCTGTCCATTATAATAGATTATTAAGAGTTTTTATCATTAAAATTTAAAAGAAATTTTGTTATTATCAAAGCATATTGGCCAGCCAAAGATATTGTGAAATGAAAGTGACAATACATCCTCTTATTGCTTTTTGTGCACCAAAAACTTGTTAGAAGAGAGAGAAAATTAAGGAAGCCATTGATGAATGCTTGGGAAAGCTTTGCATGTCAGGGAAAATTTGATTAAAAAACCAGAAGAAAATATGTGGGTAAGCTTCACTCTTGAAGTAGATTTGGATTATATTTTAGATTTCTTGATATATGAACATTGTCATGATGTGTAATCTTAAGATGGAAATGGAAATCATATCTCTTGGCTGAAGCTTGATAGAATTTATGTTATTAGATGAATTGCTTGTAGTATGACAATATATATGTACTGAAAAGTGAATTTCATTGTCCAATAAGTTAGATTAAGATAGGATAGAAATTATTTTGTGAATTATTAGTTTGGGGATGTTTCAATGATTCTAATGAAATCGTAATGGAATGAAACGATAAGAACATGTGTAATTACTAGAAAATGAATAAAATACATGAACTTAAGAATTGAACCAATTGGTATAAGAGTTACAAGCTAAATATTGAGTTAGAGGTAAACTAGTTACATGGAGTGCTTTAAAATCGATGGATTGTGTGTATAGGCATGATTGAATAAGTTAGGGGCTAAATTACATGAACTTGGGTTGGTAAAAGATGATGGAAATTGAATATATTATTGAAATAAGATGATTAGCAAAGTGAATCGGTGTTAAATATGACTGAAATGAACTTAGAACCAAAGTTAGTTAAATCTGTCTAGAACAGTCTATTTTGGATAGAAACTTAAAAAATTCTCTGGGTTGATGTAGATGAAATTTGAGGTTGAAAAATACCTGCCTAAAACTCTTATGAGTCTACTTTAATTTAAAAAAATATCACCTTATTTGCAGTTGTGAAATAAAAGATATAGAAGAATCAATAAAAGTGGTTGAGGTTGTCCTGAAGCAGGCCTGCCCTGTCTTTAATTGAAATCTGGTAACAAATGGTTAGGATTTAAAATATAAACCTAAAATTGTCATTTAAAGGTTCTTCTTATCTTTCCAAGGGTATAAAACATACAAAATTTGGATAAGCACAATAAGATATGTAAATTTTGGTGAAGGAGAGTCAATTTGTCCCTAGCTCGATAAAAACTATTTTTATAATTGTTTCAACACCTAGTTTATTTTGCTTTAAATGGACTCTAATGACATGTTTCTATTCTTGTTTGACATATTAGAAGACCAAAGGGAAGTTGATCATAATGAGAAAGAGAAAAGATTAGAGCTTGCAAGGAGGAAGAACGAGGGGACCATCATCCAAAACCCTTGAGTTGTTTGAGAGTCTTTTGAGTGTAGTTATCTTAGGGTGGGACCTAGGTCCTAACCAGCCCTTACATGTTTAATTGCCATGAAATTTGAATAATAACTACTTGATAAGATAATGGGGAGTAGGATTATTGCTTGAAAACTTGCTTGTTGCCATGACAACTTGATTGCTTAGAGAAATGCTATGTATCTATGTTTACTAGAAAGAGTTGAATGAATGCATGTCTATGTCTATGTATATATTGACTGAAAATGCTGAGGTATTTGAGTAACATGTTGCTTACAAGGTAAGTATGTATTCATGCGTTCATCTTTCCATCATGAAATGCCATGCTTGACACTTGAAACATTAAAGAGTGTAATTTGAAAGATTAAAAGAATCTATAAATCCTTGATTGTTAGTTGGTCTTAGGTAGAAAGGCATGTCTAGGGTCTGAGATCTCTTGTTTGATGGTAAGTCACCTACTTGCTTTGGATGGTAAGTCATCCACTTACTAGATACTTTGTGTATCAACTTGATAGTACTTTGTATACATCTTTTGGTGTCATGGGCAATTTCTTGGATACTTTGTGTATCAACTTGTTAGGTACTTTGTGTTCCAACTTGTAACCTGATTATCTTTGTCCTAACTAAAAATCAAGGTCTTTAAACAAGTAATAAGCTATAAGACTTGATCATGCATAGGTACCTAGAAGTTACATGCCACTTGAAGAGCTATGCTTAGCATTGTCATGATATATGATCATGATTTTGGTACCTTCTTGAACCTTGATACTTAAATTATAATATAACATGAATGAATTGCAAGCATGTCTATGGTTATAAGCCTTAAGTGAAAGCATGATAATTCTTTTTGCTTTAAATTGAAATCATGTCTATGGTTATAAAACTTGAGTGAAAGAATGATAATTCTTATTGCTTTAAATTGAAAACATGTCTATGGTTATAAATAAGCTTTGAATGAAAGCACGATAATTCTTGTTGCTTTGAATTGGAAGCATGAAATTGTTGTTATATACTTGTTGTAAGCTAATGAATGGTTTAAATGCATAGTCCTAGGAACTATCTCACTAAGTACTCAAAGTACTTACTACTCTTTTGTTTTCTCCTTCCAAAACAGTAGGTTCTCAAGCAAAGGATCTAAATAAAAACTGATCAGGGCAGGCACAAGCTATAAATTCCAAGTATGATATCTTATTTCATAAGACTCATTTAATGGTGGCTTAGTGAACTTGTAATATGTCATTTTCATACACTTTGGATTGTATCCATGACTTGTATATATTGGTTTTGTATACTTGGCATGTAAATAAATGAACTAAGCTTGTTGACATATAAATTTTATGGCTAAGTTATGGTTTTATTATGTTATCATGATGATTAAGCATGGAATGGTCTTAATTTTGTTTGAATAGTTAAACTTAGTTGGTATGTATGTTGAATTTTGTATGCTTGTGTCTTGATTTTTATAGCTTGTGCTTGCCCTGATCAGTTTTGGTTTAGATCCTTTGTTAGTTTCATACTTAACCATCATGATAAATGCTTGATACGAATTAAAATATCTTTGTTAGTTCGAAGGATAGATCTTGTTAGCTTTGAATTGCTTGAAATAATGAATGATAGATCTTGCATTTAGATAATAGTTTGTATAGAAAAATTGAGGTTATCTTGAATGATTGGATTCGGTTAAGTGTAATAGAATTTTGTATGTTTGTGTCTTGATATGTATGTATACTCGTAGATGAATCAATCAATTGGAATAACAAATTTTGGTTTTGATTTGACATGTAACCAAATAGATTCATGTTTTGCTAGGTGACTTAAACGTTTAGACAAACTATATTGTTTACTTGTGCTTAAGAAATATCAAATGGTTGCCTTGTCTACCAAAAAAGACCAAATAGGTCACTTTGTTAAGATTCTATTGCATGTTTGGATAGGTAACTCAAAGGTAATCTAACTCTTATATTTAGAATGATAACTTACGTGCTAAAATTGTTACTAAAGTTAAATGTTTAAAGGAATCAAATTGGTAATCAAGATGAAAGAGCTTAAAAGTTTAAAATAGGTCCAAAATTAGGATAAGTCTCAATTGCAATAACAATGAATTTAACTTAAAATATCAATGTATATTTGTTTGGTTTTTGCCTTGTTTGGAAAGCATGAGTAGCACTCTTATCTCCTAAACCGGGATCAGAGTGTTACACTAAACAGGTTTTATAATAAATCTGTTTGAATTTTAATCGCTTAAAAAGCTAAAAATTTTAGGATTGAGATGTATAAATAGGTTTAAAAAACATAATTAACTATTTTAACTCATTAAAATTGATTTAATCTTATTTTTAGGATATTTTATTGGGTTTAAAACGTGCATATCTAAATGGGTTATATAGTAAATTTGTTTGAATTTTAACTGAGTAAAAAGCTTAAAACTTGAGATTAAGCTCTGAATTAGGTTCAAAAGCCAATAATTAACTATTTGAACTCAAAAAATTGATTTAATCTTATTTTGCAACAATTTTGTTATGTTTAAAGCATGTATATCTAAATGGACTTCATAGTGAACATGTTCGAATTTAACCGACTAAAAAACTTAAAATTTGAGATTAAGTAGTATAATAAGATTCAAAATCCATAATTAATTATTTGAACTCATAAAACTTGATTTAATATCATTTTGCGACTGTTTTGTTGTGTTTAAAGTGTACATGTCTAAATGCGCTTTATAGTAACCTATTTTAATTTTATCCGAGTAAAAAGCTAAAAATTTGAGATTAAATTTTATAGTTGGGTTTAAAAACCCATAATTAACTATTTAGACTCATAAAATTGATATAATCTTATTTTATGGTAGTTTTATTGGATTTAAAACGTGCATGTCTAAATAGATTTTATATTGAACCTGCTTGAAATTTTAACCGAGTAAAATGCTTAAAAAATTTATTCTTATTTTGCGGTCATTTTGTTGGGTTTAAAGTGTGTATGTCTAAATGAAATTTATAATAAATCCGTTTGAAGATTAACCGAGTAAAAAGATAAAAATTTAATAGTAAGCTATATAATTAGGTTCAAAAACCCATAATTAACTATTTGAACTCATAAAATTTGATTTAATCTCATTTTGCAATCGTTTTATTGAGTTTAAAGCATGCATATTTAAATAGGATTCATTGTGAACCTGTTCGAATTTTAACTTAGTAAATAGCTAAAAATTTAAAATTAAGCTATATAATTAGTTTCAAAAGCTCATAATTAACTATTTGAATTTATAAAATTTTATTTAATCTCAATTTTTGACCATTTTATTGGTTTAAAGCATGCATATCTAAATTGACTTTATTGTGAACTCGTTCGAATTTTAACCGAGTAAAAAGCTAAAATTTTGAGATTAAGCTATATAATAAGATTTAAAAGCTCATAATTAACCATTTAAAATCATAAAAAAGATAATTTTATTTAGAGGTCATTTTGTTGGGTTTAAAGGTTACATGTCTAAATAAGTTATATAGTGAATATGTTCGAATTTCATCTAAGTAAAAAAAAAAACTTAAAACTTGAGATTAAACTCTGTAATTAGGTTCAAAAGCCCATAATTAACTATTTAATCTCAAGAAAAAAGATTTAATCTCATTTTGTGACCGTTTTTATTGCGCTTAAAACATGCATATCTAAATGAGCTTCATAATGAACATATTCAAATTTTAACCGACTAAAAAACTTAAAATTTGATGTTAAGCGGTATAATTAGATTCAAAAAATTCTACCTTTGTCACTAAAAATAAAACATAAATAAAGGATAGAGAATTTTTATTCTTCTAAACTCATGTATGTATCGAGGAACATAACACATGATTTATGTGAAAGGAACATAAAATATAACAAATATATTGTAATAACAATCGTATAAAAAATTCTTAAGTTTTGCAAAGTACCACTAATTTTCAAAATGATTTAAATACATGTCTCGGAATGAAATGCTTCAATGCCCATCACTTCAAGGTTGCAATAAATTAATGATCAACCCAAAGCGTTACCTAAAAAGGAAAACCAATATGTATTCGTTAATTTTATACCAATAATTACTTGAGCGGAAATCCAGTAAATTGAATAGAGGAGGATCCACGTCCACGATAAAAAGGAGTTTTTAGGGCCTAAATTGTTTGTCAATTTATTATTTAAAAATTAAAAGAATTGTGATTAGAATTTAAAAAATTAAATATAAAGTATATTTTTAGGATGTAAGATTTAAGGTTTTAGGACATAGAAATTTGGAATAAGATTTAAAATTTAATTTTTAATTTTTGGGGGTACATAAAAAGAAATATAATTAGAGGGTGAGGCACCTGTAGGGTATAATTAAAAATATAATTAAAATGAAATGGCTTTATATAAAATTTTACACATTTAATAAGAAATTATATAATTATAGTATAATATTTTATTTGTTATGAATATTATTTATATGGATGTCTATCATAATAAGAACTCTATCATTAGGAATATTATCTTCATTAATTAGAGTTTAATACATTATGTATTGTTTATGCCTATAAATAGATGTGTTTGTGAAGGCATTGTATGTTGGGACCGTCAGCACATCCCATGGTACAGCGGAATAAAATTACGACGATCTTTCCAATGATCTATGTACGTTTAATCCGAAATTGGGAGGAAGATATGCGATGACTTACATTGGGTTCCTTGAGAAGCTGCAAAAACAACAATTAGATTTGCGACAATGACGATAGTTTGACAATTCGAATCTTTAGCCTCCACGAATATCATCTCGGCCTCTACTCAGTTCACCCGGTTGATAGAGTAAAATCTCGAAAAACTATTTTTCGTGATTCTCGGGTTCGGGAATTCAAAATTTTCTATTGTGGATGTTAGACTAAAGATCCTTTATATAGGTGTAACCCTAAGTATAAGAGTTTGATTCCGAATTTGTTTATAGGAAATAATTACTTTAATTATTTCCTTAAATTTCGAAATTTATATTTAATTCAAATTTAAAAGGGATATAATTACTTTAATTATATCCTTTATTTAAAATTCAAGATTAAATATAATCTACTTATACATATATATATATTTTTGCTCATTTTTAACCATTGGGTGTGACCCTGTAGGCTCATTGTAACGTTAGTAATAATATTAGAACAATTCTAATATTACAAACAATGAGTGACATCTAGAAATGTATCACTATCATCTAAGTTACAAGAGATCATGATTCGATATATCATGTCCGTGACCAACTATCTTAATGTATTATATCCTTTTGTCCTTTTATATCTTTAATAGGCACAAGTCTTGGAATAGTCACACTTGTATAGCCTATTTTAATGTTTCTTGATATCTAGAGTGGACTACTTTTAATTAACAATTTGTGATATCTCATATCAACATATTCAAGCATGGCCATGTATTTCTAGTCTCACTCAATCAAGTGGCCTTTGATATATTTTCCTATTATGTAGGAAGAACAAATCCTATCTTGATCATTCACATCTCACTACATACATTGTAATATGTTCAATGTTATTTTTTATAGTGTAACTAATTACGAGACACATTTGACTGTATCAAAACATAAAACAACATATATTGAGATAACAATAATCTCAAGTCTAAGGATCATACATATGGTTATCACTATGAGCAATATCATGAACGTCACATAATAATCCAAGATATATGCTCATAGTGGGTCAATCCAATATATTATTCTCGACTAATATATTCATGTATTAATTCTGATATGTCTATGTCAATGACAACTCATTGTCATCAATTAATCACATATTAGTCTTAAGCGCAATATTATTGTTTATACCCATAATAATACTTGACTAAGAATCTTTTAATAATAATACATATATTATTATATGGACCTTATTGTTTCTTAGTTTATGTTATACATTGACACATATATCTAAAAACAACAATGACAATGCCTTTATTCAGTAAAATTGGTAAATAAAAGTATCCTTACAATCATCATATGATTGGTCTTTGGGCATACTCTAACATTGTACACAAGTCAATATTGAGAATAATACAAATATCTTTCTTTATATCTTCTCTTTGTTCTTTCATTCTTGTTCTTTATTCTTATTTTATTTCTTCATTATTTTATTTACAACACGTTATCAGCACGAGACTCTACCAACGGAAGTACTTGTCATCGAATCTTAAAGTAGTTATTGACAAAAATTTGTTACTAGCATAAATCAAAGATAAGTTCTTCGCCCTCAATTATATTTTATTTACCAGTTATTTTTTCTCTCTTGATCTTTGATTTAATTTTTAATTTATTAAAAATCTTTTGTTATTTGGTGTTGTGTAGCCATAAAATGACTCATTTACCGTGGTTCTTATCGATAATTCCCGAAAAAGATTTTAACAAGATATTGGTACTTAATCTATCATATAGTGAAAAGTTTGGTATATTTTACTTATTTAATTTGAGATTTTTTTTTCTTTATAACCAATATTTTTTTATTTTATTATTACGATGAAAGTTTATGTTTTTAATCATGTTCTAAGTATTACATGATATTGGAACAAATATTAAATCTTTAATTAATTAATATGTTCTTTTTATATTGGTTTAATTCGAGTATATTGACTGGATATCCCATTCTGCGAGGCTACTGGTCTCAAAGGGGGTTCTTTTTAAAAAACCTTGTGGACTTGTTTAACAACACCGCGTATAAGGATTAAATTTTTGTTTCTTGCATGTATTGTATATAAATCGGTTGATCAATTACTATTTAATAGTATAAATATTATAAAGTCTATATTTGTTTGGAAGCAATATTTTTTTGTGTTAAAAAAACTTGACTATAAACTTCTTCCAAGTTCAAGTTACGAAAATCGTCTTGATCAAAGAATTTTTATGGGATGCATTATCTGAAGTGAATGCACGCATGATGATTATTCCAAGCGATTATTAAATTTATGACATTCCTTGAAGTGAATGCAAGCATGATGATTGTAACATCCCGTTTTGGGGTTATTAGTTTAGGCTTAGTTAAGGGGATTCGGTTCGGGTCGAATCGGGTTCTTCGGTTCATTATTCCGGGAAAGATAAAAAAATAAGGATATTTTTAATTAAGAAAAATAATAATTTTGGAATAAGGTTTGGAATATTAAAAATATGTTTCAAATCAAAAGAAAATAATTTGGATTTTATAATGATTTTTAATTATGCTTAATTATACATAGTGATCGATTTGTAATTTTTGGAAAATTGGAGGACTACTTTGTAATTTTCGAAAATTACATGTTTTAGTGACTAAATTGAAAAGCAAGCTAAACTTAGAATCCTTAGAGGGTCATAAACCCATTTCTAATTTTTAATAATGATTTATTCACCAAAATGCTTTTTAATTACCTTAATTAAAGATTTTTAATCATTTTCTCTCAAAACCACTTTTTCCTCATTTTTCTCTCATCTTTTTCTCTCATTTTTTCTCCACTTTCTCTTCATCTTTTCTCTTCAATTCCTTGCTGATTTTTGAATCTTTTTCCACAAAGATTACATCATTTGCATCATCTTTCCATCCTTTACAAAACCTAAGCATCAATTTCATCAAATCTACATCAAATTGCAAGGAATCAAGAAGGGGAAAATTACATATTTTTGGTGAATAGATCTTGAAGGTAATTTTCTGGATTTTTATTCTTTTCTAAGGTTCTTTATTGAAATTCCCAAGTATTAGCTTGCTAATCTTTGAATAGAAACTTGATTCTATGTTTTTAATGTTAGATCTAGTGTTTTTGTGAAAGTTTTTGTGAATTCCTTTTGGATCTCATTTAATGCTGGAATTAGATAGATTCAATTGTGTTTTTATGTTAATTAAATGATTAATTGAATCTTCATTTGATAGCACATTAATCTAACCCCGGAATAATGCAATCGGTGTAGTTTTAAGGTGCTTTTCGGTTGTTTTAGGGGCTGTTTTAGATGCTTATATGTTGTTGGAGGTATAAGGATGGTTTAGATGTGTTTTTGGTTCATAATTGGAGTGTATTAGATGTTAGATTCATTAGGTTTTGAGCTGATATTGTTCAGATGCGTTTCGTCTTAGTTTACGGTCTTTTTGGCTAAGTTTTCGGTAGTTTAATGGTGATCGGATATGGCTGTTGGTTTGAGCATGTTATGATATGAGAATGCTCTGTTTTTAATGTTGTAGAAGAGGTACAAGAAGGTGCTTGATTGCTGGTGCGTTGGTGCGATCATCGGAGAGCGGCAAAAGCTCGTTTCGCTTGTTGGTGAGTGATTTCGGATTTAAAGCGAATCGCGTTTGGTACGTTCTGTTTTGGGGACTATGGAAGAGTGTGAAAACCTTCCATAGTTCAAGAGTAAGTGAAGTAATTGTTTTTGATAAACCGATATAAGTTTCGCCTATATTTGATAAAGGCATTATGTTGATAATGCATGAGATTTATGGAAATGCATGAGCAAGTTTTGAAATGGTACATACATGAGAGATACTTGCTGAAATGCATAGCTTATTTAACATCCATAATTATGAAAAATTATGAGAAAAAGATTTGGAATACAATGTGGTTAATTGCCTTATACATGATGGTGCCTTTGGGCATGGCGTTTGGTTCATTTGTTGAACATATTATGCATGCATTGTGAGCAACAAGTTATCATGCACATTTGATTACGATATTGGCTTAGTGACACTAACTTTAGATTCGAATATGAATGACATGTTATTAGGATTGTCTTAACTGCACTATAATCAAAACTGAGAATACAGAATATTGCCTACACGTAACAAGGGTGACTTTGTGTCCAACCGTGCGTGGTAGAGCCGCCTACACGTAACAAGGGTGACTATGTGTCCGATCGTACGTGGTAGTGCTAATGGTGACTTCGTGTCATGACGAGACAATGGTCTTATGGATCCGTGTATTCGGTGAGCTCAAGGTTCACATTAAAGTGGTCACTAGAATGCCAATATACATACATGAATTTGAGAAGAAGATTGAGCATCATTTATAATTTGTTTTGATAAGGTTATGTTAACTCAAGGATGCCTTTGGTTTAAAGAATATGAGCATGAAATATCAGCATGCATGATTTAACAAAGTATTGTAAATTATGGTTTCATCATGGTTTTAAATAGATGCATTGATGATTTGTGTAGAGCTTCTTCACTAAGCATGTTTGCTTAAGCTCTCTTTTCATCCATGCAGAGAAATAAAGGCACTTGGAGCTTCGTTCGAGGCAAGGAAACCAAGGGAAAGATTCACTTGAATTTGGTATGTTTTTGGCAAATAAATTGGGTAAGGCAATGTGTAACACAACCTATGTGTAGAGTGTGTAATTAGGCTATGGTTTATGATGTAATAAGACACTTATTGTTTGATCGTTAATTGTAAGCTTTGGGATTGTATGGATTGTTGATGTGTGAACTTGCATGTTTGTTATGATTTTAATCAATCACTGGAAGCATGCTTATAGCTTGATTGATGTCCGTGACATTGTAAATCATGTGTCATACGTTGCTAATTATGTTTAGGATTGTTGCATTTAGTGGTTCTAATTAATGGTTGAGTATTGAGTAGTTGGTGTGTACTTAGTTTAACGAAACTTTTAGTTCCAAACCCAAAGTTTCGAAACCTTTGATTGAAGGTTCCGAAACCTTTGTCAAATAGTTTCGAAACCATCATAAGGTTTCGAAACCTTGCGGGCTGTTTCAATTCTGGGAAGTTACTCGACGCGATAAGTTTCAAAACTTTCCTAGAAAGTTTCGAAACCTTTTTCAAAAAGTTTCAGAACCTCTAGAAAGGTTTCGAAACCTCTGATCACATAAAGCTGAAAGTTGCTGGAAATTATGTTTTAGTCCTGGATATCTTCCTTTGTTCGATTAAGGTACTTATAGATGTTGTTTTGAGCTGAAATTTAGCATGCATGCATAAAGTTGATTTAATTTCAATATGGTTAATCTAATTTGGATAAAGTCCTTGTATTTGGAAGATTTACGTTTTGGTCCCTTAATTAGAGAGACATGGAATTGATGATGTTAGAATGATCCGTTTGAGTTGAAATTTGCTATGAGAAACTCTTGTATGTTTAATTGATCATTGATGGAAAGAATTTCTACTTTACCGATTGAATTTAAAAGTTTTACGTTTTAGTCCTTAATTTACTTAAGTGTCTAATCGAATATTTGTTTCTAATTGATATGGTACCAATAATGCTTTGAATGAGACCTTGACACGTAGGAATAAGATTGTGCATCTAGTAAGATAAAATAAAAAAAGTAATGTTTTTAGGGTTGCTTATCGAATCAGACCCTTGCGGGTTTGGTTTGATATTCCCCGTGTAACCCATTAGTGTCGGTTCCGTCCAGGCCGGGCTAAGGGGGTTACAATGACTATTCAATGCGATTATTGGATTTATGTCATTCCTTGAAATGAATGCAAGCATGATATTTATTCCATGCGATTATGCAAGCATGATGTTTATTTCATGCAATTATACAAGCATGATGTTTATTCCATGTGATTATTGAATTTGTTTCATTCCTTGAAGTGAATACAAACATGATAATTTACTATATGATTAGTGAATAAAACTCTTTATGTGCCAGAGTATCACTGATGAGAATATGTTAGAACAACATACTCAATTTTTCACACATTTTTTTATGTTGTCCTATAAACACAATATCGTTAAAAGATTTCAAATACCTATTAGTCTTCGCTCAATTTCCTGAAGTGAATGTGATATTTTATAGCGGAATGAATGAAAGTCACATTAGTAATTATGGTTGCGATTAAGATCATAAAATAGACATGGATAAGATGACCATTTTGAGAATACTTATATCCACAAGAAGTGAAATTATAAAGATGACAAGAACGATAGAGATCATATCAAAATCTTTATGTTGTCAATGTGATGGTACAAACTAATGATCTTGTACTTGTCAAACGCCGAAGTATTATGAACTTTATTCATAATCGTGAATGATAAATTAAAGAAAATATAAACATATTTTCTTTGTGGCAAAAATAATGATATTATTGATCCAACTCAATTGGATATTGATAATTTTCTCATAACCCTTGAAAGAAATAATTCGTCATTTATTTCCTTTATAAATTCTAAAAGGAATAATTGATCTTTCTTTTATTTTGTTTAATGTTAATTTATTTATTTATGTTAATTTACTTTTATTTATTATTTATTTATGTTAACTTACTTTATATATTATTTATTTATCTTTTATATTAATTTTTTCTTTAAAAGAATATCATTACTTTCGGAATAAAATATATAATAATTTATGGCGGTTGATGCTTAGAAGACATTGCAAGTACTCATACAATATTTAAGCATAAGAAATATTTTCCCATTTAAATACAAGGGAAATAAGAGTACTATATCTCAAAGTACTAAAATATCAGTGCTTCGAAAGAGCTCTTGAGAGCTTATCTTTGATCCGATTTGATATGATGTGCTATTTTTTTAAATATTTTTCCATTCCCTGAAGTGAATGGTACAAAGCACATATATTTCATTCCCCAAAGTGAATGAAATAGAGCATATATTAAAAGGTGCATGGTTATGCATATTTTTCCATTTTAAATTTAAGAGAATAATGTGAGTACTATATTCGGAAGTACTAATATCATAGAAGACTCTGACTGAGCAAATATATTATTTTCATATGGAACTTTATTCCATATTTACAGTGCATTATGCTCGTCAAAGTCGCAAAAAGACTTATTGAATTTTAAAGATATTTGCAGAAATATATTGAGAATATCTATCAAAGGGATGTTGATTATCTCAATGTTACGAGTATAACTCAAGGCAATAAGAAAATTTTGACAAAATTACATGCATTATCATCCATATTGTACTACATAAGAATTAGTACAAATTGAAGTTCATGATATTGTAAACTAGATGTTTACTGATAATTTTATTTGGTATGATCGGTTAGACCATCCTGGCTCAATTATGATGCAAAAATTTGCTGACACTTTTATGTGGTCATTTATTGAAGAACTAAGATTTTCTTCATGGTAATATTTCATGTGATACTTGCTATGGAAGCAATTTGATTATTCAATCATCAACATCTAAGATAGAATGCTATTAATTTTTTGGAACGGATACAAGGTGATATATATGGGCCTATACACCTTTGTTAAAGACGATCTAGATATTTTATGATTTTTATCGATGCATCGACTAGATGGTTATGTGTATCCTTATTATTAACCTGCAACTTGGTGTTTGCGAGGCTACTTGCTCAATTGATAAAATTACGAGCACATTTTTCAGATTATTTTTTTAAAGACAATCAGTCTTGATAATGTCGATGACATGTAATTTTACATGTAGTATCACAATTCGTATCAAATCAACAAATGATCATAAGTTCTCCCCACTACAAATGGTTTTTGGTCAGGAACCAAATATTTATCATCTTAGATTTTTCGTGTGCGATATATGTTATAATTGCCCCACCACTACGCACGAAGAAGAGTTTTGTTGGGAATATGTATCAGATTTAAATATCTTGAGCTTCTGATAGTGAATTTATTTACAACCCGATTTATTGACTATTATTTTAATGAGTCAATTTACCCAACATTAAGGGGAGAAAATAAATAGCTAAGGAAATAAATAAGTTGAATAAATTATCATTTTCTCTTTTTGATCCACGTGTTACACAATGTGAACTATAAGTTAAATGGATAATTCATTTAGCAAATCAATTGCCAGATGATTTTGCTAACCCTAAAAGACTGGCTAAGTCACATATACCAGCTATGAATGCTCCGATTAAATTTGATGAATGACAAACTCTAGTTGCTAATGAGTCTAACTTATGCTTGAAGCGTAATAGACAATTAAGTTCCAAAGAAATCCTCGAAAAAGAAAAGGAGCTATATTTTATGATAGTTTGATCGAGGAATCAATGATTATAAAAATCTCTAGAAGAGATTAAATGGTCTCCAACAGGGATTGACATGACTCAGGTACCTGATAATAAAGAGATCTCAATATATTATATCATATTTGTTATAAGTGGAATTGAAATTAAATCGACGTTGTTTATATATTTGTATGCAATATAGCACTAGAGATTTTATTTGATGATGTGGATCATGAATCATTGTCAATTGGCCAATGTAAACAAGGAAATGATTGGCCAACATGAAAGAGACAATTGAGGTGAAACTAAAATCTTTTTTGAGAAGAGAAGTATTTGGGCCTATAGCCCGTACATTAAAATTTGTAAAACTCGTGGATATAAACGAGCCTTTGTGAGAAAGAGAAATCAAAAGGGAAATCATGAGATATAAGTTCATTTGGTTGTACAAGGATTCTCACAAAGATATGAAATTGAGTATGAGGAAAATATATTCCTCGGTGGTGGATGCAACTAGTTTTAGATTTTGATCATCATATTTGATGGGCCTCTTGACAGTAATATTTACATGAAACTTCCGGAAAGATTTAGATTGCCATAAGCAGTTCATTCAAGTTCTCGAGAATATTATTCAATCATATTGAATATATATTTTTATGGCTTGAAACAATTTAGGCGTATATGGTATGATTGTCACATTGAATACTTATTAGCATAATGCTATATGAATTATTTCCCCAAGTATTTTTATTAAGAGGTTTAGCTCTGAATTTTTATTGTTGGGTATGTCAATGATTTGAATATCATTGAGACTTGTGAAGAGATCTCCTCAAATCCTTGTACATCAATCGACATACAGAAAAGATATTTAAAGAGATTTCACATGCATAAAGCATATTTGTTGATCACCTTTATGGTTGCTAAGTCTCTTAATGTAAATGATCTACCTCAATATTTGAGGATAATATTTAATATTAAATTATGGAGATTTAAAGATATTATGTGATATTTTCATAAGGGGGAGTAAATACGCATTGCACTCTTTTTCCCTTGATCAAGGTTTTGTCCCAATGGGTTTTCCTAGTAATGTTTGATTGTACAAGGATTCTCAGACATGAAATTGATTATGAGGAAAATATATTCCTCAGTGGTGGATGCAACTAGTTTTAGATTTTTATCATCATATTTGAATGGGCCTCTTAACAGTAATATTTACATGAAACTTCTGGAAAGATTTAGATTGCCATAAGCAGTTCATTCAAGTTCTCGAGAATATTATTCAATCATATTGAATATATATTTTTATGGCTTGAAATAATTTAGGCGTATTTGGTATGATTGTCTCATTGAATACTTATTAGCATAATGCTATATGAATTATTTCCCCCGAGTATTTTTATTAAGAGGTTTAACTCTAATTTTTTACTATTGGTTATGTCGATGATTTGAATATTGTTGAGACTCGTGAAGAGATCTCCTCAAATCCTTGTACATCAATCGACATACAGAAAAGATATTTAAAGAGATTTCACATGCATAACGCATATTTATTGATCACCTTTATGGTTGCTAAGTCTCTTAATGTAAATGATCTACCTCAATATTTGAGGATAATATTTAATATTAAATTATGGAGATTCAAAGATATTATGTGATATTTTCATAAGGGGGAGTAAATACGCGTTGCACTCTTTTTCCCTTGATCAAGGTTTTGTCCCAATGAGTTTTCCTAGTAATATTTTTAATGAGACAACATGTTATGCGTATCAAAGATGTGTGTACTCTCTTTCCTTCACTTAGATTTTTTTCCAACATGGTTTTTATCTTAGTAAGGTTTTAACGAGGAACATTATCTTCATAGACATCCAAGGGGGAGTGTTATGAATATTATTTATGTGGATGTCTATCATAATAAGAACTCTATCATTAGGAATACTATCTTCGTTAATTAGAGTTTAATACGTTATGTACTGCTTATGCCTATAAATAGATGAGTTTGTGAAGTCATTGTACATAATTCAATATTAAGAATAATACAAATATCTGTTTTTATATCTTCTCTTTGTTCTTTCATTCTTGTTCTTTATTCTTATTTTATTTCTTCCTTGTTTTATTTACAACATTATCAAAATTATAAAAATTTAATTATTTACCGAAATTATTAGAATTTAATTATAATATACAAATTCTCACCAAAGATAAAGTCTATATAATTCTTGCCAAATTGATAAGAATTTATATAATTATATAATTTTCTATTCGGTTTATAAAAATTTTAGTTTAACTTAAATTATTACTCAATCTTATGTAAATTCTTATCATAATAATAAAAAAATTATATAAAATTATATTTTCAAAGAAATTAGATAATATTTCATTCCTACCACGTTACCTATGGGACCAATCTTCACTAATATTTATTTTAAATTAAATTTTAAAAAATTTACCAAGTAAAACTTTACTTAATAAAAAATTATATAAAAAATTAATAAAATAAATATATTTAATTATTTAATTTTATAAATAATATAATAAAAATAATTAATGATATAATTTCTTCTATTTTAATCATAACTTAAAGTATCTTTCCTAAACTCTCCCTATTCCATTATCTCCTGACAATACTATGAATTTTTTCCCCAACGTGTTTTTTTTATTTCCTACCTAAAAATCACGCCACCACTTTCAATAACATAAACCTACAAAATAAATCAATAATACATTAAAATTTAAGGTTAATTATTAGAATAGCATTTTCGTTTTATTTGATATAAAGTTAATCATTAATTTTAAAAAATTTCGATAAAGTCACTAATATAACCTACATTAGATATAAGACAAGGCAATAAAGCTTTAAAACCACATTCTCTATTTTTCTTAATACAAGTTGAGTTTGCTAGTTCAAGCCAGATCCAAAACCCAAATACTTAGTTAAACAAAGTAACATGGCAAGACTTAATATCTTATAACATTAAAGAGTTCAGTGAGGGGTGTATCATAATCTTAATTAAAATTAGAAACATGATTGTTAAACACAATCAATAGAGCAGATAAACACAAGCAAAAAGGATTATGTGAACAGAGGGTACTGAAATATTTGAATTTAGAATTTAGGATTTAGGTTTAAATTAATTTTTTTACAGAAAACAAAAATGATTATTTCAATAGTTAATCATAAAATATATTAAAGTACTTCATCAAATATAAAGGTAAACAATACCATTAATTAATAACTTATTTATAATTTAAAATATTTTTTAAATTGATAAATAAATTTTAAATAGTAAATTAAGGATTTTTATAAAAATAATCCAAAAATAATAGAACAATGAGAATGTAAGATTTAGATTTAAGAATTCAATAATTGGCCTAATAATTAAAAATATTTATATTATTATTGTGAATAAAGTAAAGAATAAAAATAAAATAGGAGAATAAAGATGAGAGACAAAAGAGAAAGACTCTTATTATATTCTCAAAGTAGGGTTGTGTTCAATTCTTTGTCCAAAAGTCTATATTTATAGGCATAAGATGAAAACCCTAATTCCAATGGGTATTAAACCCTAATAATAAAGCTCATTAAACTTTAACTTAATATATGGATATCTACCATGAATAAAAATATTCATAACACTCCCCCTTGGATATCCATGAAGATAATGTGTAAGATAAAAACCCTGTGAGAAAAAAAATCTTAGTAAAGAAAAAAGAGTACAGACATCTTTGATACGCATAACATGTTGCCTCATTAAAAACCTTACTAGGAAAATCCATTGGGACAAAACCTCGGTTAAGGAAAAAGAGTGCAACGCGTATTTACTCCCCCTCATAAAAATATCATATAAGATCTTTAAATCTTCATAATTCAATATTGAATACAATCTTCAAATGTTGAAATAGATCATGCACTAGTGAATAAATCTTCCAAATCATTGCTTGAAATGAATCGAGGATACTATTCTCATAAAGATCATGATGGACAAAACCTGAAAGAAATATGTTTCGTTTTATCATATTTGATATATCCACTTTGAGATATAAATTTTGCATTATCTCTACACAAGGTAGCATGCAGCTTATCTTGTGAAAAACATTCACATATCTTCAGGATATGTTTAGCCTAACACATATTTCGGCTTTGCCTCATGCATAACAATTATTTAAAGGTAATGATCTCGTAACACTTAAATAATATTTTTAGACCAAATAAGATACAATGCTTATAGATCAAATAATGTGTATATTGTACTTTAGACCAATAATATCATTGCTCTTTTCTTGAGGCAAAAAAAATCTTTGTTTACATTAAGAGACCTAGCAACCATAATGTTGATCAATGAATATGCATTATTCATGTAAAGTTTCTTTCATATTTTTCTGTATGTCGATTGATGCACAAGGATTTGAGGAGATCTTTTCAAGAGTCTCAACAATATTCAAATCATCGACATACACAACAATAAAAATTAAGATCTAAACCTCTTAATAAAAATGCTCGGGGAAATAATTCATATAGCATTATGCTAATAAGTATTCAATGAGACGATCATACCAAATACGCCTAAATTATTTTAAGCCAATATATATATTCAATATGATTGAATAATATTCTCGAGAACTTGAATGAACTGCTTATAGCAATCAAAATCTTTTTAGAAGTTTCATGTAAATATTACTGTCAAGAGGCCCATTCAAATATGATGTAACAACATCCATTAGGCAGAAACTGAGTAATTTTATTTATTGCCAGACTGATCAAAATCTAAAAGTAGTTGCATCTACCACCGAGGAATATATTTTCCTCATAATCAATTACATGTCTTTATGAGAATTCTTGTGCAACCAAATGAGCTTATATCTCATGATTTTCTCTTTTGATTTCTCTTTCTCATAAAGGCTCATTTATATCCACGAGCTTTACACATTTTAATGTACAAGCTATAGACCCAAATACTTCTCTTTTCAAAAGAGATTTTAGTTTCGCCTCAATTGCCTCTTTTATGTTGGTCAATCATTTCTTTGTTTACATTGCCCAATTGACAATGATTCAAGATCCACATCATCAAATAAAATCTCTAGTGCTATATTGTATGCAAATATATTAACGATGTCAATTTAATTTCAGTTCCACTTATTAGCAGACATGAGATAATCTATTGAGATCTCTTTATTATCAGGTACCTGAGTCATGTCAATATCTCTGTTGGAGACCATTTAATCTCTTCTAGAGATTTTTATAATCATTGATTTCTCGATCAGACCATCATAAAATATAGCTCATTTTCTTTTTCGAGGATCTCTTATCTTTGAAACATACTTATCTACTACGCTTTAAGCGTAAGTTAGACTCATTAGCAACTAGAGTTTGTCCTTCCATGACATCAAATTTAACCAGAGTATTTATAGCTGGTATACGTGACTTAGTCACTCTTTTAAGGTCAGCAAAATTATCTGACAATTGATTTGCTAAATGAATTATCCATTGAACTTATAGTTCAAATTGTGTATTACGTGGATCAAAAGAGAAAATGATAATTCATTCCAACTTATTTCTTCCCCAACTTTTTATTTTCTCCCCCTAATGTTGGATAAATTGACTCATTAAAATGGTAGTCAATAAATCGGATTGTAAATAAATCCCCTATCAGAAGCTCTTATATATATTTCCAACAAAACTCATCTTTGTGCGTTGTGGTGGAACAATTAGAATATATATCGCACACCCAAAAAATTGAGATGAGAAATATTTGGTTCTTGACCAAAAACCATTTATAATGGGGAGAACTTATAATCATTTGTTGACTTGATGCAAATTAGTGATACTACATATAAAATGATATGTTATCAACATTATCAAGACCATTGTTTTTATAAGATAATCTTGAAAATATACTTATAGTTTATCAATTGAGTAAGTAGCCTCGCAAACACTAAATTGCGGGTTAATAACAAGGATACATATAACCATCTAGTCGATGCATCGATAAAATCATAAAATATCTAGATGGACTGTATGAAAGGTGTATGAGCTCCTATATATCACCTTGTATCCGTTCTAGAAAATTAATAGATTTACACTCTATCATAGTTGTTGATGATTAAATAATCAAAATGCTTTCATAGCAAGTATCACAAGAAAAATTACCTTGAAGAAACTTCTAATTCTTCAATAAATGATCACATGAAAGTGTCAGCAATTTTTCGCATCATAATTAAATCGAGATGGTCTAACCGGTCATGCCCAATAAAATAACCAGTAAACATCTAGTTTACAATAGCACGAGCTTCAATTTGTACTAATTTTTATGTTGTACAATATGGATGATAATGCATGTAATTTTACCAATATTTCATTATTGACTTGAGTTACACTCATAATATTGAGATAGTCAGCATCCCCTTGACTAATATTCTCAATATATTTTTACAAATATCTTTAAAATTCAATATGTCTCATTGCGACTTTGACGAGCATAATGCACTGTAAATATGAGATAAAGTCTCATTTGACAATAACATATTTGCTCAACGAGCATAATGCACTTTAAATATGAGATAAAGTCTCATTTGAAAAATAACATATGTGCTCAGTTGGAGCTTTCTGTGATATTAGTACCTCCGGATATAGTACTCATATTATTCCCTTATATTTAAAATGGGAAAATATACATAATTATGTACCTTTTAGGACGTGCTTTATTTCATTCACTTCGTGAAATGAAAAATATATGCTATGTACCAGTCACCCCTACATATCGTACATTGCTTTCGTTGTCCATTCTCTTTGTGATAGAGATCCATACTAGTATAAATACGAGTCGATTTTGGTCGGACATTTAGAGTTCTCTAGAGTGTAGGATTTGGTAACCATTTTTCATGATCCAGAACCGGTCAATATTGTGCATCTGCGGTTGTTGGAAACTCAACTCTGTAAATATTGACCATCCATTGTAGATTGAAACATTGACCCACATAGTTATACGAGTCAACCACAACATACATACATGCTGCAACTACATGTACACAGAGATATCGCCATGCCTGAAATTTACCACATTCATACCATGTACGTCTAAAATAGACTCGGAATGCATTTGAGTGAGGTACTTCATTGTTACGTCTAGAACTAATAACATCAAAAGTCTGATTATTTCGATCGAATGTGTGAACGGTCAACCTCGTTGACTCCTTAATATTATTATGCATTTTGGTTACAATATCCGTGGCATAATGCTACCCCTTATTTAATAAGGCCTTAATATTCTTCCCTTTAACAGTCCATACCTTAGCTAAACGGTAGTACGTCTCTTTCACCAAACTTGTTACTGACAGGTGACGTGATCCTTTAAGAACTCTGTTTATACACTATACAAGGTTGGTTGTCATTTGTCTGTACCGTCTGTCACCTTCATCGTAAGATTGTGCTTGTTTTTTTTTCTTTCGATATTGTTGGCCCAACTCCAAGCATGCTCACCGTATTTCTTTAAATTCTTCATCTTTCGCTCAAATTCTGGTCGAACAAGTTAATACCCTAAGAAAAAAAATATATGTTATTAGCATTTGAAAAATGATATATATGAAATTAAAAAATATATTTCATGAAATATTACTTACCTGTGCTTATATCTCACTGCGAAGATATGAATTTTTAAACCTCTTAAATTCGTTCTTACCGATATGACAAACACAGTATGTCGGATGGGCATGTAGAGGTATCCAACAACTTCAAACTCGATTAATTGTTGTAATGATATTGATCTCTCCATAAGATATGATGCATACACATTCTTGTTGGACAACATGTTCACGTAAATAGGTTTCAAAAAAATTACAAGCTTCCCCGACTCTCCTTCTACAATTGCGAATACAATCAGAATAACATTGCTCTCACCATCTTGCGTAGCTGCAATCAGCAGTACATGAGAGTACCTCCCATACAGCCACGTACCGTCGACTTGGATCATTTGTGTAACCCCCTTAGCGTGGCTTAGACGGAACTGGCTCTAATAGGTTACATGGGGAATATTGAATCAAACCCGTATGGGTTCGATTCGATAAATAACCCTAAAACCCAATATATTTTTTTCTTTCTAGATGCATAATTAAATTTCTAAATGTGGTGGTCTTAAGCAAAGCAAGTACGGAAGCATTCCAATCACAACCGAGCATTCAATTAAGCACATGGGTATATTAAACTAAAACGCAAAACTTTTAAATTCTATTGACAAGGTAGAAATTCATTCCATCAAAGTTCAATTAAACATATAAATATCCCTCACGATAAATTGCAAATCAAACGGAGCATTCTAACTTCGTCAATTGCATGTTTCATTAATTTAGGGACCAAAATGTAAATATTTGAAACTCTAAAGACTTCGTCCAAATTAGGTTAGCCATCTTGAAATTAAGTCAACTTTATGCATCTATATGAAATTTCAGCTCATAATAACATCTGCAGATACCCTAATTGAACAAAGAAATATATCCGAGACTAAAATGCAATTTCCAACAGCTATCAATTCCTAGCAACCAAAGGTTTCGAAACCTTCCATAAAGGTTTCGAAAATTTATGTAAAATGTTTTGAAACTTTCTTTAAAGTTTTGAAACTTTTCGCATCTAGTAAGGTTCCAAAATCGAAATTGCCCGTAAGGTTTGGAAACCTTCCTAAAGGTTTCGAAACTATTTGACAAAGGTTTCGAAACCTTCGCTAAGGTTTCAAAACTTTTGTGCCCAGAACATAAAATTCAATCACACTAAGTGAATTCAACCAACCCAAGACACTACCACTAATCACCATCAACTATATGTATAATTCCTAAATATTAAGAACAAATTATACAATTGAATATAGCCATGTTAGATCACGTAACAACTAGAGGCATGCTTCCTAACATTAATCAATTCCAATAGCTAATCAAAATAAACACGCATCAAACAAACACAATATCGTATCAATTAACCAAATCCTCAAGTAAAGCATGTTCAGAGGTTGCTTACACAATTCCATTGCTAACTCAATACATACTAAAAAAAGGGTTTACACATTGCAAGTCCTACTTATTTTTGCCAAATCATACCAAATCGTGTAAGGTCGTTCCCCTTGGACCTCTTGCTCCAAATGCTTCCCTTAATGCCTCTATTTCTCTGCAAAGATGAAAAGAGAGCTTAAGCAAAACATACTTAGTGACGTAGCTCTAAACACAAGTTCATCAATGCAACATTTAAAACCAATTTAAAACCATCATTTGCATTTTTCATGCAGAAACCATAGTATGCTTGATCAAATCATGCTCATCCATATAACCAAATCATTTTATGTATCATGCATATTGGCATTCTAGTGACAACATATTGTGAACCTTTAGCTCACCGAATACTCGGATTCCTTATCATAATTGGATAATCTTGGTCTCAACATGCATCGGTCGGACACATAGTCACCCTTGTATACATGTTATCCCACTATGCACGGGTCGGACACAAAGTCATCCTTGTTTACATATAGACAAGCTCTACACGCACGGTCGGACACAAAGGCACCCTTGTTTACATGTAGGCGAGTTTTACATGCACGGTTGGACACAAATTCACCCTTGTTTACGTGTAGGCAACATCATTATTCTCATAATCTTTATAGTGCACTTAATTCTAATGACATGTCATTTGTATTCGTAATTATAGTTAGTGTCACTAAACCAATATCATTCCAATCATGCATGTTAACTTGTTGTCCATAATGCACTCAAAATATGTTCATCAAGTGAATCAAAATCATGCTCAACGGCTTAATCAAATGTAAGGCAAATAATCACATATTGTTCCAATTCATTTTCATGCTTCCATAAGCCATGAATGTCTTTCTAAACCAAGTATTTACAACTATTAACATATGCACGCATCATTTCAAAATCCAAGTTATGCATTTTCAACAAAATCATTATGAAAACATCTTTCTCAAACCCATTACCAAATAGCCGAATCATAGGAAAATGCATCAAAAACCTTAGTACACTTACTCTTGAACTAAGAAAAGTTTTTACACTGTTTCATAGTCCCCAAAACAGAACCGTTCGATTGCGAAACGCTTTTAACCAAAATTCACTCGCCAACAAGCAAAACAAGCCTTCGCCGATGCTCCAACGACAACTCCAAATGTACCAGACACTTAAGGGACTTCTTGCACTTCCTTTACACATTAAAACCAGAGCATATACACATCAAAACATACTCAACACAACAGCCACATTAACCTTCCACAATATTACCAAAAACTAAGCCGAAAAGACCGAAAATTAAGCCAAAATACATCCGAAACAACACCAGCCCCTAACCTAATGAATCTAACATCTAATCCACCTCAATTATGAAATGAAAACACCTTCAAACCATCCTTATACCTCTAGAAAAAATAGAACACTTAAAACGGCCCATAAAACAACCGAAAACCACTTCTAAACAACACCGATTTAATTATTCCGGGATTAAAATTATGTGCCATGAATTCAAGACTCAATTAATCATCAAAGTAAGTTTAATTTCATAAGAAATCATCCTAATTACATCCTTGTATGAGATCTAACCTAATTTCCTGAAAATTCCATTAAAACAGTCTATGAATGGCTTGCATCATTCATTTACAATATGGAAAACCTTCAATGCATGACTTGAATGCCCAAAATAGTCTATGAAAAATTCGGTACCTTCAATTAGTTTCCCTTTTCGGTTGTAGGTATCCTTAGTTTGATACCTTCAATGGTACCTGGGATAAAACGAGTCATTGCTACCAAGAAAGTCGGTAGCTTATTGTATTATTTATCATAATCACCGTATACAAAATGCAATGCCTTCTCTCTAGCAAGCCACCCCTTCTTGTATTCTATTTGATATTAAAATTGTTGCGCTATGGATGCATGTATTGTAGAAACGAGAACCCTTGGATTCGCTTCAACCAACTTCATCACGTGGTGACTTATTACATTTGAGGCTAATTTGTTGTGGTATTGATCAATGGGTGTTCGTAGATACATGTTGTCATCGTTGTACTTAGTCACCTCCAAACAATTAATCTTCATATCAATACGACACTGAAATCTTCCCATTATACTCTTGTCTAAATTTCACGCACTTCACAAAGTTTGGGAATTCTGGTGCTCTCATCGCTTTGAAATCCATTGAGCTCATATGACTTGGTGGTTCATAGAAAGTAGTGTCATCCCCCGTTTGAATTAATTCTCTAACACCGAAATTAGGGACTACTCTAACGTTATCAGGAAACAAATCAGGATCACCAATATCTTCATCTTCGCTTGAATCTTCAAGTGATTCCCCCCATGGACCTCGTAGATTTTCCCCGGTTGACATCAGTGAAACGAAATTGCCTCCAATTAGATCAAATTCGTTACTAATACACATTTCACTACTTTCTCCAACAATATTTCTGGATAGGATAGAAATATCACGAATCTTTGCAAACAAATCAACATTTTGAATACTCATTAACTCATGCTCTGTGATCATTATTTCAAAATCTGTATTATCTTCGAGAGCTATTGCGGAATATTTGACTGAATTGTTACAAAGCCACCGATATCGCAAACCATGAATCTGGCCTCCAATTTTCTCTGATATCTTATCCTTTAATATTCGAAGCGTGATGTCTTTTTTAAATCTCATTTTCGTAAGGCTATCATAGTCGAATTCAATACCGGCATCGATTTTCACCATTTTTCCATTGTAAGAAACATTCGCAACGAATCTATTGTTGCTCATTTTGACTACTTTTTTGTGAGAAATAATGTAAATAATAATAATACACAATATAAAAATAAAACGAAACTAAATTTAAAAAATAATACTAACATTTTTAGATCAAAAAAATAATCCATAAATATATTTTAAAAATATATTCGAAATAACTTTCTAAAACTATACAAATTTCCTAAAAATAAAAAGTTGTATCATTCGATCTAAAAATTAAAAATACAAGAACAACATTCTTTTAAATTATAAATCCCGAATTTCTTACACAAACAAACATTTTGCAAAACAATAATAAACTTAGCATCAATATTATAAGGAAAAATTAAATTTCTTAAAATACTTACAAATTTTTTGCTCAAAATCCTCTTCTTCCTCCTCCTCCTTCTACTTCTTTACTGAAACTGGTAGAAAATAAATTTTTCAACATCCTCAACATACATATTTAAAATAAAACAATAATGATTTTTACTTAATTACCCCTATTCGAATTTTAAAAATCACTAATAAATTTCAAATTAAAAAAAATTTACCACCCCTATAAAATTTTAAATTAATATAATACTTAAAAAAATACCTACCTATACTCTAAAACACCATAAAAAAACTGATAACACTACACCCTTACTGCCCTCCCTACATAGCCTGTTGCATGTCTTCTTCACGCGTGCACTGTTCACGCATGCATGCCAGTCTGCCACCCTCCATGTTATCGTTTAAAGACGGAGGGAGGGCACCCCGTTTTTTAAAACTGTCCCCTCCCTCCAGCATGTGAAGTACGAGTCCATGCACAGTGAAGTCGGGTGGTGTTCACCCCGACTTGGAACAGTATCAAGATCACAATTACATTGTTCAAAGACGGGTTGCGTTCATCCCACCTTCACCGAAATAATATATTTTATTTGATTCACTGTTTAAAGACGGGTTGAAATCCACCATTTTCTGAACTATACAATAATTCACAATATTTTAAAAAATAATGGAGTGAAAACAATATTTCTTTAATTCTTCCATAAAATATCATTAAAATATATAAAAATGATAAAATAAATTATTATAGAATGTCTAAGCCATACTCTATATATCCTAGGTACATAAACATATCGGATACGTGATACGTCACAAAATTCAAGTACCTGTACTTCATAGTCATAAAGTCCCAATCCTTAGTAGGTAATCTCATCTCCTTTATAGCCATGGAAATTTATTTCCTTTTATGCTATTTTCAATTGAGTCGGGCTAATATCATGATTTGGGCATAATTTTTTTTCTTCTTTTTTAAATAAATCTGGAAAGGTTGATAAGATGCTACTACTCCTTAGATGGGTTTGAAATAAAAAATTTTGTGTCTTTATTATATGTTTTTATATCTTACATTAAAAAAGTATTAAAAAATATACTCTACCCTGATTTTCTAAATAGTAAACCCTACACTTTAAACCTTAACAATACACTTACCTTTAATTTTCTAAACTCTAACTATAACCTCTAAGCATAAACACTAAACTTACTAATTAAAATAAGAACATTAATAAAGACAATTAGAAAATAGACAATTTACAGCTGAGACCAGACTTTGGATGGATCCAATGCTTCTAATAGGATGACAAAACCCGAATATGATTGTTATGACTCGACCGATATAATAAGCTCAGATTATTTTTTAAAAATTTTTGATCTTTAGTTTGTGTTTCAGTGAATATTTTTCACTTGGTCTGATTTGTGTATATAATATACCTTTTATTTTTTTTTCAATTATATTTAATCAAATTTTAAGATTAAAATATGTTTTTGTTGTATCAGATTGGGTTGAATAAAATATATATGTTAAATTTGATTCAGACTAAGTTGAATCGAAATATTAAAATAAATTTTATAAGCTAAAAAACGAAACATAAAGAAAAGAACGAAAGAAGAATTATAGAAAAGAGAAACAACTTAAGAAAGCTTGCAACCGAGCCAAGATCAAAGGATTAATTTATTTATAAATTAAACTTTAATTTTATATATTTTATTTTTTAATTTTAAATACCGACTCTATTCGTATTATAAAAGACCAAAAGAAAGAGTTGAGAGCAAAGCAGAGGAAGGCTTGTATCCTCCTATGAAAAATATCATACATATTATTTGGTAGAGAAGGCTTACTAACATGCACTTGCATGCATACATAAATATGTAATTTGAGATATAATGATGGATTACTATGCATGCCTCCGTAAAGTCTTTCTTTGATCTGTCATTTTTTATTTCGTTTTCATGAGTTATACAGTTATATAGTTTTTGTTTAAATATTAATTTAGACGAGTTAAGATCCAAGGTCACATGATTTTTAAAATATTAATATTATGTACTTTTAATGATAAATTTTTTAAAAAATATTTTTTTGTTTAATATTTGATTTTTTTTTAATTTTAAAATAAAAAAATAAAAATTATAAATTAGGTATCTAGTATTTGGTTTTCCGAATACCCAAATATAACAAGTCGAAACAAGGACTGATAAAATAGGTACTCAAATGAATCAGGTACCCTGCATTTCAGGTACTCAAAATCGAGTACCTGACAAAGCAACTCCCTATTATTAACTCCAAAGAATTTTATAATCGATAATTCTCATCTTATATGCTTCTCAATCAATAAAAAATATCAATTTCATTAGTTTTTATATGAGCCTTTTATAAAGCGAAAAATAACCTACATGACCTACAAGGTCCAATAATACTTGAGATTTCATCGGATTATACAAGC
This sequence comes from Abelmoschus esculentus, assembly GCA_035048815.1. NCBI lineage: Eukaryota > Viridiplantae > Streptophyta > Magnoliopsida > Malvales > Malvaceae > Abelmoschus > Abelmoschus esculentus. The sequence goes on along the minus strand of JAUCBN010000008.1, from coordinate 14,807,078 downwards.
GAAACACACAAGGTCACAATATAAACCGAGAGTGACTATCGCGTCCACATAACATTAGGATCATATGTTCTGAGTGATATCCATATTCATATGGTATCGTAATCTTATACTCGAGTAAGACCCATATTCGTATCGCATTATGATCCTATACTCGTGAGGATGAGATCCATGTTCACATAACATCAAGATCCTAAAATCATACTCGAGATTTCTCATCAAACATCTTTAAATGAGTCTCAAATTCATAGAATATTGAGATTCTATATTCAAAATTCTTTAATCATGGCTTTACATTTCTTATCTTTGAGTATCTAAATCCCACTAAATAATAACTCGGGTAAATGGATGTCCAATCAACACACTACAAGTATCATCCATCTTCCGCACAACACACAACACCAACACAAATGTTATACTACACTTAACTCTACTACATTTATTAGGATATTTATTTTGATATAATAATTAAAAATAATTTTTATATTAATTTAAAAATTCAAAAATAATTAAAAGTTCAAACAAACTTAAAATTTTTATTTTGAATATTTTTCAACTTAGCGAAACTTTTACAAAATCAATATAATCATTTTTTAACTTAAAAAATAATATTTTTAAAGTTTAAAGCAAAACGGATCGATTCTCTATGCAAATGGATCAATCCATTTTTATAGTAAATACGAGTGATTCTAGGAGAACCCTTTAAAAAAGCCCTAAAAAAACTTTGACCGATTTATCCGGTCATTTTATGTACATAATTGGTTATAAATTATATACACAATTTTTTATAAAAATTGTAAGAAAAACAGTACATGCATAGATTGTTAAAAATGTAAGAATATGTGTACATACATAAATCCTTACAAAAACTGTAAGAAAAACGGTACATAAATAAATTAGTATAAATGTAAGGATTTGTGTACATACATAAATCACTACGAGAATACATAAATTGACACAAAAATGGTAAGAATTTGTGTATGTACACAATTCCTTACAAAGTATACACAATAGTTTACGAAAACCGTAAGAAAAAAATATATGTACACATATCCTTACGACTTCAAAATCATGAGCTAAAGAAGGTCATCCAAGGGTAAGGATTTGTGTATATATACAACTTGTTACGAGTATACATAATATGACACAAAAATGGTAAGGATTTGTGTATGTACACAATTCCTTAAAAAAGTATACACAATGGCTTACGAAAATTGTAAGGAAAATGATATGTATAAAAATCCTTATGACTTCAAAACCATGAGCTAAAAGAGGCCATCCAAGGGTAAGGATTTGTGTACATACACAATTGGCTACGAGTATACATAATATGACACAAAAATAGTAAAGATTTGTGTATGTACACAATTCCTTACAAAGTATACACAATGACTTATGAAAACCATAAGAAAAAAGGTATGTACACAAATCCTTACGACTTTAAAACCATGAGCTGATTTGTGTACATACACAATTTACTACGAGTATACATAATATGACACAAAAATGGTAAGGATTTGTGTATGTACACAATTCCTTACAAATTATACACAATAACTTACGAAAACCGTAAGGAATAATCTATGTACACAAATCCTTACAACTTCTCACCAAGAGCTAAAGGAAGCCATCCAAGGGTAAAGATTTATGCACATACCTTTTTCCTTATAGTTTTCCTAAGCATTTATATATACTTTGTAGGGATTTGTGTACATACATAAATCTTTATATTTCTTGTACCAATTTGTATATTATCGTAATAAATTATGTATGTACACAAATCCTTACCCTTGGATGAGCTCCTTTAGCTCATGGTGAGAAGTTGTAAGGATTTGTATACATACTTTTTCCTTACAGTTTTCATAACTGTTTGTGTATACGTTGTAGGGATTTGTGTACAATATATTTATTCGTATATTTTTATTCAAATATTTTTATTCGAATATTTATTATATGAATATTTTTATTTGAATATTTCTTATACGATTATTTTTATTCAAATATTTATTATACGATTATTTTTATTCAAATATTTATTATATGAATATTTTTATTTGAATATTTTTATACGAATATTTTTATTCGTATATATTTTATTCGAGTATCTATTTTATGAACATTTTTATTCAAATATTTATTTTATATTTTATTCTTATATATTTATTCGAATATTTTTATTCTAATATTTATTATAAGAATATTTTTATTTTTATATTTTTATTCAAATATTTTTATTCTTATATTTATTATATGAATATTTTCATTCGAATATTTATTATACAAATATTTTTATTTGTATATATTTTATTCTAATATTTTTATTCGAATATTTATTATACAAATATTTTTATTTGTATATTTTTTATAATAATATTTTTATTCAAATATTTATTATATGAATATTTTTATTCGGATATTTATTATGCGAATATTTGTATTCTAATATTTTTATTTGAATATTTATTATATAAATATTTTTATTCGTATATTTTTTTCTAATATTTTTATTCAAATATTTATTATATGAATATTTTTATTTGAATATTTATTATACGAATTTTTTATTCTTATATTTTTTATTCTAATATTTTTATTTGAATATTTATTATATGAATATTTTTATTCTTATATTTATTATATCAATATTTTTATTTGTATATTTTTATTCGAATATTTATTATATGAATATGTTATTCTATTTTTTTTTCTTATATTTTTTATTCGAAATTTTATTATACGAATATTTTTATTCGTATATTTTTTATTTGAATATTTTTATTCTAATATTTATTATATAAATAATTTTATTCTAATATTTATTATACGAATATTATTATTAAGATATTTTTTATTCAAATATTTTGAAATGAATTGGATAATAATTAGAACCGGTTGCCAATTGCCCCTTATTAGTGGAGCTTTTTTTAAGCTCTTTTTAAGGAGATCTTTTTAGACACACCCTACTAAATACTTAGTTTTTAACTTCAACCATTTGGCGTAAAAAGATTTATCCCTTAAAAAAAAATTGATTTCTTTTCTGTCCATTATCTTCGTTAACCATAAAAGGTATATATTTTCTTTAAATTTAATTAAGTTGTGATAGACAACTCAATTTCATTTTTAGTTTATTTTATGTCTCATATAATAAAAAAATATTAAATTTAAATTAGTTAACAACTCTTCAAATACATAAAAATAAAAAGATGAAAAACTTGAGTTATGACATTAACCAAATAATCACCTTAACTATAAATTTAGCATTTTTTACTATTTCATGGAGTTTTGGTTTAGAAGGCAACAGACAACCATCGACTTCTAATGGTACCTTATTCTTTGTAAATTGTACCGTTGATAATGGATAAAAGTCGTCAAAATACTTTTTACAGTAAAAAAAAAAATCAATAATTTTTTTATCTTATTTTATATTGTTATTCTATAAAATAAATAAATGAAAGAGAAATAAAAAAAATAAGTTTAATCATGTTTCTGTCGAGTTCTTAAACAGATTAACGACAAATATACTTTAATATATCTTTTTTCTTAAGAATTTTTGATCAACTGAGGCATGTGAAAAGACTAGTAGCTTAAGCAAAACACCCAACTCATTGTCATGAAAATAAGTATACGGAGGGTCTACACAAATGATGAATTTATAAATTTTAATGTTCTACAAGAGAATATCAGGACAGTGACATCAATGCTACCCTGAGGTAGGAATTTCTGGAACTATTAATTTATAAAAGGCTAATAATTTTTACCTTTGCATTACCTGAACGATAAACGGGAGAGGACGATAGAAAAATAGATTGGTATGGATGAACGCCAGCGAGACAAGTCGACCAGATCAAGGCTGCGCGCGGTGGGAAAGATGAACGATTAGGACAACAAAAATAAATCGATCAACGATGAGTTTAGTTGATGACACAAGCAAAGAGCCAACATACAAATCGCAGGTAGACAACGTTCAATGACACCAATAATAACGGCGGCATCGACAAAAAGAGTATAAAGGGATTGAACTTGTTAGGGTTTATAAGATTAAGAAAATTTGGGTATATTTGATTCTAAACTATCATTTTTTAATAACATAAAGCAATAATTTTTTATTAGATTTAATTTTTATTTTTTAAAAATATCTTTAATTATAATAGAAGTATTTGAGATTTTTATTTTTTTAAAAAATTTAATATTGTTTAACAATGTTTAACGTTAATAGTATTCAACAATGTTCGATGTTTATTCTAAACTCATCCATTGACATTTTTCGATTTTTATTTTTATCTTAGACGCTGAAATTTCAAAATTATTATATAAGTTTTTTTAATTCAAAACTATTTTTATTTTTATTAAATTCTATCAAATTAGTACAATCCCAAAATAATTGTATCTTGTTCTTATGATGTTCGATTGACACGTTTTAAGATGCATTGAAAATGTAATTGGATGAAAATTAATTTGTTAGAAGATAATTCAACCCTGAAATATTCGGATCGCATTCAAAAATACGCCGCAAGTTGGTTGATGCTTTAGATTTATAAAACAATTTTAGTTTTTTTTGGCATAAAGATAGTTTTCACCCTTAACGTTTATAATTTTTGTCATTTTGGCCCTTATTCTTTTTTGGGATAAATTTAGCCCTTAACCTATGTCTTTTTAACAAATAACTCATTTTTTAACTACCATGATAACTGAACTGTTAAAAATTTAATAATGATAACTTGTCATATATATGTGATACTAATATATGTTAAATGACATAGAATCTAACCTGTTGAGATATTGATTTTGATATAATATTTGAAAAATATTTTGGACTAATTTGAAAAGAATTCAAAAATGATTTTTATGTTCAAGCAACTTAAAAATAAGTTTGAAGAGTTTTTGAGAGATTTCAGAAGTGTTTGAAATGTTTTTAAAATAGTTAAAATTGTGTTTTAAATGAAAGTTTTAAAACCTCCTTTAAAGGTTTCGAAACCTCTAAGGGCAGTCTCAAACATTTCGCTACTGGAATGAAAGTCTCGGAACTTTTAGCAAAAAGTTTGGAAACTTTTGATGAAAAGTTTCGAAACCTTGATAAAGGTTTCGAAACCTTAGACCTGTAACGGCTATATTTTTTGAATGGCTTAAAGGTTTCCAAACCTCTAATAAAGGTTTGGAAACAGTTTTGAAACCTCTGTGCAGGTGAAAATTTAATATTCAACTTTTTAACTTCCCAACGGCTCCGAAACATCCCCAACGGCTATAAACGGCTAGAATATGATTCCACACTATAAAAGCAAGCTTGGGACACTTGAAGAGGGTTAGAGAACACATCCAAGCAAAATGATCAACAGAAATTGAGTCTAATTCATATTTTCCTATTTCTCTTGTACATAGTGTTTTAGAGAGTGTTTTAATTGTAATTTTTCTCATACTCTCTTGTGAGCTTAATTGTTGTAAACACCCACCTTTGTGAGGTATATTGTTTACCAACCAAATCCCTTGTAAAAGGAGAGGTTCTAGTTTAGCCTTAGAAAAAATAAACTAGAGTTGGTTCTATCTTAGCCAAGTCCAAAAGATAGGATTGTAACGGTTATCCCTTGAACCGGTAAAAAGGTAAAATTCTTTAGTGAATTGGTTGAAATCCTTAGTGGTGTGCTAAGGTAGTGGATGTAGGCGTGGCCGAACCACTCTAAAATCATTGTGTTCTTTGTCTCAATCTTTCGATTTTAGTAAATTCAACCAAGCACCAAAAACAACCCTCTTGATGGTAATCGGTGATCGATTCGAGCTTGCGCATCGACGCCTTTCAATTGGTATCAAAGCCTCGTCTCCATCTATTCGGACTAACATCTGGGAGTAAAGATCCATCGCTCGAAGTCTACCGTTCAAGAAAATGAATTACTTTGAAGAAGGCTGCTCTATCACATGTCCTCCGCTCTTCGAAGGAGGAAGCTACTTCCAATGGAGAAATATCATAAAGTTATTCATCAATTCCCATGATTTTAAAGTTTGGGACATTGTTGAAGAAGGATACATCGAAGCTCCTAAAAAGAAGAAGAAGCAACGGAGTATAAATGACGCAAAGGCAAAGCTAAACGCCAAGGCGATGCATATCCTTCTTTGTGGCCTTAATGAAGACATCTCAAAGAAAGTCTCCACATGAAAGAGTGCCAAAGAAATATGGGAGAAACTTGAGAGACTATATGGCAAAGAAGAGAAGAAAGATGAAATCTCATCAAGTGCAAACCTTCTCCAAACAACCAAGGTGGAAGGTGTTTTGGCTCTCAATGAGCCCGAGGTATCTTCTAACTCTAATGAATCTTATTCATATTCTTTTGATGAGTTACAATATGCATTTGATGAATTATTTTTGGAATTTGAGACCATGAATTCCAAATTTAAGAAAATAATTTCTAAGCTTGAACTTGGAAATGATTTTCTTTTGAAATCAAAATTAGAATTTGAAAACCAAATTACTACTTTGAAAAATGATTTAGAGTTTTCAAATTTGAATAATAAAGCTTTAGAAAAAAATTTGATTTAAAAATTAAGCTTGAAAGCTTAATAAAAGAAAAAGAAATTATTTTAAATAATTCATCTTGTCTCATAATGGCAAAATGCTCACATTGCCATTATCATGGTCATTCTTTGCATACTTGTCCTATAAAGAAGAAGAAATCTTATAGGATTAAACAAGTATGGGTTCCTAAGGGAACTAAAGACATTATACTTAATGCAAATGGATCCAAAGCTATTCGGATACCAAAATCCAAATAAATATCTTTTGTAGGTGTGTGGAGCAATGTCAAGCATAGCAAAGATCAAAGAATACTCAAGTCAAACACATGGAGGAATTTGGTAACCTCTAAGCTTATTGCTTTTGTTATTTATATTTGGTTTCCTATTTTTTATAAATGTGCATGTATTATTACTTACCTATTTTTTAAATACCTGACATTTTATGATGCTTTATGCATATGAATCACATTGTTTCATTCTTGTATTTGAATAAAGATTTAAAGTCTTGGATAAATTGAATTTCCATGTGTTCTTAAATTGATTTATTTTAATATAACATTGAAATTTAATATCTTTTAAGTGTCAAACTTTTGAGCCTATTTTTGGAATGCATTGAGTAAGGGGGAGTTTTTATTTTCATAACCTTTGTTTTGATACTTAATTTTTCCAACAATTGGTATCTTTCAAATTCTCCTACGTTATGAACTTTAAAGATTTTTAAATTTGTTTGAACCATTTTTGATATAACAAAAAGGGGGAGAATATTTTAAAAAATTGGTATTTCAAATGAATAAGGGGGAGCATTAATGTGTTCAAATCTTTATTTCTCTTATTCAAATTTTATTTTACAAAGGGGGAGCAATCTCAAAAAAAAATTTTCAAGTTAGTTTTTTATTATATCAAAAAGGGAGAGATTGGTGAGATATTGATTTTGATATAATAATTGAAAAATGTTTTGGACTAATTTGAAAAGAATTCAAAAATGATTTTCATGTTCAAACAACTTAAAAATAAGTTTCAAAAGTTTTTGAGAGATTTTAGAAGTGTTTGAAATGTTTTTAAAATAGTTAAAATTGTGTTTTAAATGAAAGTTTCGAAACCTCCTTTAAAGGTTTCGAAACCTCTTAGGGCAGCCTCAAACATTTCGCTACTGGAATGAAAGTCTCGGAACTTTTAGCAAAAAGTTTGGAAACTTTTGATGAAAAGTTTCGAAACCTTGATAAAGGTTTTGAAACCTTAGACCTGTAACGGCTATATTTTTTGAATGGCTTAAAGGTTTCCAAACCTCTGGTAAAGGTTTGGAAACAGTTTTGAAAAAGTTTCGAAACCTCTGGTATAGGTTTTGAAACCTCTATGCAGGTGAAAGTTTATTGTTCAACTTTTTGACTTCCCAACGACTCCAAGACATCCCAACGGCTATAAACGGCTAGAATATGATTCCACACTATAAAAGCAATCTTGAGACACTTGAAGAAGGTTAGACAACACATCCAAGCAAAATGATCAAGAGAAATTGAGTCTAATTCATATTTTCCCATTTCTCTTGTACATAGTGTTTTAGAGAGTGTTTTAATTGTAATTTTTCTCACACTCTCTTGTGAGCTTAATTGTTGTAAACACCCACCTTTGTAAGGTATATTGTTTACCAACCAAATCCCTTGTAAAAGGAGAGGTTCTAGTTTAGCCTTAGAAAAAAAAACTAGAGTTGGTTTTATCTTAGCCAAGTCCAAAAGATAGGGTTGTAACGGTTATCCCTTGAACCGGTAAAAAGGTAAAATTCTTTAGTGAATTGGTTGAAATCCTTAGTGGTGTGCTAAGGTAGTGGATGTAGGCGTGGCCGAACCACTCTAAAATCATTGTGTTCTTTGTCTCAATCTTTCGATTTAAGCAAATTTAACCAAGCACCAAAAACAACCCTCTTGACGGTAATAGGTGATCGATTCGAGCTTGCGCATCAACGCCTTTCATAACCTATTAAACATATACATATATAATATATAATTTTATTCCAGTATAAAATATAAAATAATTAAAATTTAAATAAAATATTAAAAATTAATTAAATCCAAAACAAAAATTTAATAAATATTTTCGACCCTAACTAAACTAAAATACCTTTATAAAATCCTAAAAATCCGATTTAGATTAAAACTAAAATACTTAAATTCTAAACTAAAATAATAATAGTCCAATTGATTATTATCAAAATCATTTATCTTTGATCCACCGATAACAAACTATACAAAACTTTTTCTTTTCAGATTATGTTCATACTTTTTTAGATAAAATTTTGATTACTATAGTTAAGGTTGAAAATGTTTTGTAGCCTTTTATTTTAGATTTAATTAATTTTCAATGAATAAAAAATTAATTTTTAATATTTCATTTGAATTTGAATTGTTTTATATTTTTAGATTAGAATACAATTATATTCTATATATATATATATATTAATAGGTTATATTTTATGTCATTTAAAATATATTATCACATATATATGACAAGTTACCATTATTAAATTTTTTAACGGTTCAGTTATAATGGTAGTTAAAAAATGAGTTATTTGTTAAAAAGACATAGATTAAGGGCTAAATTTATCTCAAAAAAAAAATAAGAGCCAAAAAGACAAATTATAAACGTTAAGAGTGAAAATTATCTTTATACCTTTTTTTTATCTACAATGCATCGCTTTCTCCCTATCATATATGTATCATTTTATAATAATTTTGATATAAGCTAATTTTAATCCTATCTCACCCTAAAATTTCTTAAAATAACGGTAAATACCAATAATAAGAAAATGGTTTTTATCCCACACCACAGTAGAAAGTGTCATGTGGAGGAAGTCAAGGTGTGTATCCGGCTTGGAAGTTTTAATATTCAAGGAGGGGTGTTTAAACTTTGCTTTTAATCGAATTAGTCAACTAAATTAAAAAATTAATTAATAGATTGGTTAATTTGAAATTCAATCGATGATAATTTATAAATAATTTAATTTTTGAGTTAACCGAATAAATCAGAATTGTTTGTATAGAAAATCTCTTGCCGATAAACCCATTTCTTGAATGTTATCATTGGCCAATGGAGCTCCATAGTCTGCATAAATGTGAACATTGTGTATGCCTGCAACTCCCAATTTCTGCATCAGAAATGCAACCATGACCATGGGGACCGACAACCATGACCATGCAACCATCACATATATATCACAAACTGTTGAACTTGCAGTACAACCTGTTTTTGAGCTTCAGTTATCCCTCCAAAACTTTTAAAAATGGTAAAAAATGAAAGTATTGTAACGACCTTAATTTTCATTAAAAGAATTAATAAGTTTTGATTTTAAAAGTTTACGGGCTATAATTAATAGGTTTTGATATTAGAAGTTTAGGGCGCTATGTTAATTTTTGAAACATATTTGAAATAAGAATTTATTAAAACAAAATTTAAAGTTTCAAAAAATTTAGAGTCATCACCGATTATAATGGTAAACCAAATACCAGAAAAATAAAATCAAAGATTCAAACAAATTTGGGAGTTGGTTACATGTGGAGAAAGGTTAGGACCCCATCACAGTCAAAAATCAATACCATAAAGCAAGAAGGATGACAATATATTGGAGCATAAAATTTAAACCGAATTTAATTAAATATTTTTAATTGAGTATAAACCTTAATTAAACAGGTGTTTTTAAATTGGTGAACTTGAATTAATTAGACATTTAATTAAAAAGGATGACGATATATAGACCATAAATCAAACTGATATCAATTAAATATGATTGTCGGATTAATTTATGGTTTAAATCTTGTACCTCACCTTTATATATAATGCAAACATTCAAAAGATGATGCGAAGATTCTCAAATTTTAATTCAAGTTAATAATTAACTTCATACATTAAGGATAATTCAAATATTTGATTAATATTCAATTACTGAAAACTTACTGAGACTCAAATATCAAAATTAATAAATATCCACTTTCTTGATTTAAAATCAAATAGTTAATAATGTGTCAAATTAAAATCTAATGAATAATAATTTAAAAAAGCATGGCATAAAAAAACTCTAATCAAAATTCTAAGGCATAAAGATAGTTTTCACCCTGAACGTTTATAATTTTTGTCATTTTAGCCCTTATTCTTTTTTTGGGATAAATTTAACCCTTAACCTATGTATTTTTAACAAATAACTCGTTTTTTAACTACCATGATAATTGAACCGTTAAAAATTTAATAATAATAACTTGTCATATATATGTGATACTAATATACGTTAAATAACATAGAATAGAATCTATTAAACATATACATATATAATATATAATTTTATTCTAGTATAAAATATAAAATAATTAAAATTTAAATAAAATATTAAAAATTAATTAAATCCAAAACAAAAATTTAATAAATATTCTCAACCCTAACTAGACTAAAATATCTTTATAAAACCCTAAAAATCCGATTTAGATTAAAACTAAAATACTTAAATTCTAAACTAAAATAATAATAATCCAATTAATTATTATCAAAATCATTTATCTTTGATCCATCGGTAACAAACTATACAAAACCCTTTCTTTTTAGATTATGTTCATACTTTTTTAGATAAAATTTTGATTACTATAGTTAAGGTTGAAAATATTTAGTAGCCTTTTATTTTAGATTTAATTAATTTTTAATGAATAAAAAATTAAGGCATAAAGATAATTTTAACCCCTAACGTTTGTAGTTTTTGTCGTTTTGGCCCTTATTCTTTTTTTGGGATAAATTTAGCCCTTAACCTATATCTTTTTGACAAATAGCTTATTTTTTAACTAGCTTGATGACTGGACCGTTAAAAATTTAACGATGATATATATATGGAATATAATTTTAAATGATATGGAATGTAACCTATCAAATATATATATATAGAATATAATTTTATTCTAATATAAAATATAAAACGATTAAAATTCAAATAAAATATTAAAAATTAATTAATTCTAAAATAAAAGATTATTAAACATTCTTAACTCTAACTACGATAAAATCAAAATTTTATTCGAATTGTATTTATATTTTTATTTTAGAATAAATATAATAAAAAAATACAAACACAATTCAAATATAAAAAATATAATAAAAAATATAAACACAATTCGAATAAGATTTTGATTTTATCGTAATTAGGGTTAAGAATGTTTAATAATCTTTTATTTTAGAATTAATTATTTTTTAATATTTTATTTTAATTTTAATTGTTTTATATTTTATATTAGAATAAAATTATATTCTATATATATATATGTATTTGATAGGTTATATTCTATGTGATTGAAAATTATATTCCATATATATATCATCGTTAAGTTTTTAACGGTCCAGTCACCAAACTAGTTAAAAAATAAGCTATTTGTCAAAAAGATATAGGTTAAGGGCTAAATTTATCCCAAAAAAAGAATAAGGGCCAAAACGACAAAAACTATAAACGTTAAGGGTTAAAATTATCTTTATGCCAAAAATTAATTTTTAATATTTCATTTGAATTTGAATTTGAATTATTTTAGATTCTTAGATTAGAATAAAATTATATTCTATATATATGTATATGTTTAATAGGTTAGATTCTATGTCATTTAAAATATATTATCACATATATATGACAAGTTACCATTATTAAATTTTTTAACGGTTCAGTTATAATAGTAGTTAAAAAATGAGTTATTTGTTAAAAAGACATAGGTTAAGGGCTAAATTTCTTAAAAAAGGAATAAGGGCTAAAATGACAAAAATTATAAACGTTAAGGGTGAAAATTATCTTTATGCCAAACTCTAAATCCACTAAAGTTTTAACCAGGCTCAATTATGGAATATTGAAATTAATGATCTAATTTTATTTTAGATCCGACTAATATTACCTCTAAATTAATTAAATTCTAAAATCTAAAACCTCTAATATTTTATAAATAAACTTGAATCAAATAATTAATTTAATATATTTTAAATTAACACCTCATTAACGTAATAGCGTTATTTAAAACAAATCAAATTAACAATTTATGATCTCACTTAAAGTTTGATCTAAATGAAATTTATATTTTATTAAGAAATGTATAAATAAATTTAATTAATTCAACATTTATCTAATTAAGTCATAGATAAATATAAATTAATTAAATTAATTAGAACCATAACTATCTAAAGACTTCAACTAAATTAAATCATAAATTGAAACTAATTAATTTATAATTACACCCTACCCTGGGTATATTTTTAATGAATTAAATTAAAATTTTAAATCCTAAACTAACCTTAAAGAATTCAACGAACCTAAACCCTAAACTAAACCTAAATTTAACTTTAAAAAATTCTAAAAGTTAGACTATCTTAAAACATACAAACAAATAACTTAAATCACAATCAACAAATGAAATAAAACACTTATCATATACAAATAAGTCAAATAAAAAAACATATAAAAAATAAATGAACAACAAAAATTATATAAAAAAAACATTCGTATTTCGTTGAATTATAAAAAAATTTACAGAATAAGTAAAAATTATCAAAACCTAAAATATAGCCGATCAATCAAATCCCACAAATTCAAATGACTCTAAGGATTGAACTAGTATCGAGGGAATTAATGGGAAATTTATAAGAAAAATGATGTTTAGGGTTATATTTAGGAAAATAAGCAGGTTGAAGATAATTTTTGGAAAATAGGCCAAAATTTATAGTGTTGTTTGAACCCCTATCACTTATCAGTGGCGAGATTCATTAAGGCATTAGATTAAAATGAAAATATATTGATATCAATGATGTATATATACTTCGTCATGTGTAGATGGTGAGATCCAAAGAACACAATTCTTTTTTATCTATTCTATTAAATATTTTCTAGACACATTTATTTCTTTAAATTTTTTCCACAACTTTATTATTCAACTAAATTATTGGGTGATGGTATACGGCCATGATTTCGTTGGAATCAAATCAAAGTCATGAATTTAGAGGGAGAGGCGACTATATAAAATTGATTTAGAGATTTTTGGGTGAGTGGGATTAGATAAATTGAAAATGGAAGAAAGGCTCTCGAATGGTGGTGGAGGACAACGGAATGGAAAAATCAAGTTGCGGCTTAGTATGAAAAATATGGTCTTTTTATTATTATTTTTACTGTAAGTATTATATATATAGGGTATTATATAAGAATAAACTATAGTTTAAATTTTAATATATAAGGGTTTTGAAGAATATTTTAAGTTTAGCCTTTAAAAATAAAAATCAATATGTTGATCACCAAGTATAGGGATTTTTTGTATTTTAAACTATATAAAATTATGTATAATAGGTCATATTATTTAAGATTGAGTCATCCGAAAACGTGATCCGGCTTTTTAATCTCCCTCAAACTTGTTCCTCTACCTCTCGACCTGATTCAAACAATAAAACCAGAGGGTTTAATGTATTAAAACACACCCAAACATCCCTAAAGTCGAACCAAAACATGACAACTCCTAAAAACACCATAAAACTTTACCGAAACTCACTGAAAATCTCTCCAAACACTACCTAAACCTTATGTACGAGATTACATAATTAAAAGCTATTTTCATTACATCTAAAGACTTCAAGATTCAAGTATTTGGGAATAAAAAACAACCATATAAAACCCTTGAACGAAATTCAAGAAAACAATGGATTTTTTATAAAAAAATCTTTTTATTGATTCAAGACTTTAATAATTGTTGAAATCAGCCAAGAACTTAGGAATTTCATTAAAGAACGTTAGGTTTCAGAGATTTGAATGATTCTGACCTCCAAAATTGATGCAACCTCCTTCCATGATTTAAAAACATGTAAAATCGAGTAAAAACGAAGATATTTGAAGAACACAATTATAGGAAATTAAACCAACAAATTTTTATTAAAAACAATAAATATTTAGCTTGAAAAATATTATGAAGAGGCCTCCTTAGGGAAGAAGAAACCAAAATTTAAAGTAGGGTTATATTTAAAAAGTGAATTTTTGGGTTTTGGATCAAAATTTGGGAATTTTGATTACATAGTTTGAAATAAGTGATTAAAGGTTATTTATATAGGCTCTTGGAAGGTTTAGATCAACTAAGACTAGGATTGGATTAATCCTCTTAAAGATTCAAATTTTTGACCCAATTACAATTTAACCGTTAAATTTTCGATTTTTACAAAATAGTCATTTGTTTCTAAATCTCTGAGATTGAAGGATTAATTTTCAAAATTGATTTGAGAAAAGTTTATTCTCATCAAAAACTGATTTTTAAGAATTTAATCTTGGAACTAGACTTAATTGACTAAACCGGTTCACTAGAACTCTAAAACGGCCTCTGAACCTCTAGGCCCATTTTTTGGGCGTTACACCTTTTCCCTTATGTAGGTTATTTCATAAAGTTTATCCCAACATAAATCACTAAAATAAGAGCTATAAATAATTAAAGCTTTTTCCTCAAGCTCATCCTCTCAAATAAATAAGCGAATTCTTGAAGTTCATTTATAAAATGAATCACCCAAACTCCAAGATGAGAACTCATTTAGAATAAAACCTTAATCTCTTTAATCGGTAAATTTAATAAGTTCTTCTCAATAAAACAATCCAAACTCTTGAGACTGTATTCATTAATAGTTTAAAAAACTCATCTTTTTCCAGCAACATGTTCATTTAGTCATTTGTAATAAGACTATGCACTCAACAATGTGTTATGAACTTATTATGAGTAATTATTCAACTAAAAATTGCTAAATTCATCAAGTCTTTCTTATTAAAATCATCCAAAAACTTAACTATAAATTTATTAAGAGTAATTAAATTTAACTTGGGCATGTACATTGTTTGTCATAATGATAGGTAATAAAAATATACATGATGAGGCCTTTCAATGGTTTCGTTTGACCACATTGAACATAGATAACTAATTTGGGTATCCACCATGACTTTCTTAATGATGGACTTTAGGCTTACCCCCTTGGCGAATCTAGAATCAATTTTTAACTTAACCTTTGGCAAGTGGATCAATTAGATTTTTTTCAACTTCACATACTCTAAAGAGAACATTTTGTTTTCTTATTAAGTGTTTCACATATTCATATCTTATGCAGATATGCTTCTTCTCACCATTGCAAGCTTGACTTTTAAACATACATATTGACGCTTGCGAATCATACAACAAGGACACAAAAAGAGCCAATTTTCCTTACAAGAAAATTTTTGCTAATAAAATTCTAAATCATTCGGTTTTTTATCCAATTATGTCAAGAGCAATAAACTTTGAGTCAATGGTAGAGCTAGCAATACAACTTTGCTTAACATACTTTCATGAAATCACTACACCATCTAAGTTAAAGATATACTCACTCATAGAATTTATCTCAGTATTATTAGTAACCCAATTAACGTTATAATATCCTTGACCGGAGAGAAGTCAACAAACTCAAGTTACCAATCAATACCACCTTCAAGGTACTTAAGTAATCGTGCAAGTCTAATAAATTGCTCACCACTAGGATTATGAGTATATCTACTTAACCTATTCGTTATACAAACAATGTGAGATCGATTATAGTTTATTAAGAACATAAGACTTTTAATAATTCTTCCATAATTTTATTGGAAAATATTAATAAGTTTCTTCTTAAAGAGATATATACTAGAGTCATGATGACTTCAAACATAGATGACATTAAAATTATCAAATTTCTTTAACACTTTTTTAATATAGTGTGTTAGGTTTAAAGAAAATTCATTTATGTTTTGGTAACTTTTACTCTTAAGATCACATTAACCTCTCCTAGATTAGTCATCTTAAATTTGGTAGAAAAGTATTTTATGCTTTGTTAATGAATTCAATGTTAGTACTGAATATCATCATATCTTTCACGTATAAGTTTATGATGACATAATTAGTTTCAAACAATTTCAAATACATGTATGCATCCTCTCTATTAGTAATAAAATCAAAATTCAAAAAATATTTAAGAAATTTATCATACCATTATTTCGGAGTTTGTTTAGGCCATATAAAGAGTTTTTACGTTTACACACTTCGTCTTCCATACAAGATGTCTTAAAACATAAAGATTGCTACATATAGATCTTCTAATCTAAATCTCCATTCAAATATATAGTTTTCACATTATTTGATGTACATAGAAATTATAAATTGATGTGATTGTAAACAAGACATGCATTGTTGAGATTTTTATCACAAAAAGAGTATTATAAAAAAATCAATATCAAACTTTTAAGTGAACTCTTTGACTATTAGTATTGCCTTATACTTTGAATTGTCCCATCGGGTCTAAGTTTCTTTACAAGAACTCATTTATTACTAATAGGTTTAAATCTTATATACAAGTCAACCAACTGTCAAGTTTGATTAAACATTATTGATTTTAGTTTATCATTAATGACATTTCTCCAAAACTTATAGCTTCGTTATGTTAGACGTAAACCTTGGATCTCTATCAGATACTATAGATTTTGGTACTCTATACAGCCTCACCATACCAGAAACATATAGCTCAACTACCTTATCCAAAGAATACTTAGTATTCACTTGAAGAAAATATGCACACTTAGAAAATTGATCCACTATAACTCACATCTAATCTTTCTTTGGTGGATTTAAAGGCAAAATCGTTACGAATTCCAAAGTAACTCTTTCCCACTTTCATTCTGGTACCTTCAAAGGTTGTAACAAACTTGACGGAACCTGGTGCTTAGCCTTAATCCATTAACACACTAAACACTTACTTACAAACTCAATCACATCATTTTTCAAACCAACCCAAAAGTACTTATTCTTTAGTCCACAGTACATCTTAGTACTACCGGAATGCATAGTAAAAGGACTACTATGCACCTTCGCAAGAATATTACATCTCAACTCAACATCGTTTGGCATAACCACTCAATCTCTAAAACATAAAAGACCATCTCCACAGAAACTATACTATGTTGGTACACCTTCCGTTAAATCTTGAACATAAGATATCAAAGTATAATCTAACAATTGTTTCTCTTTGAACAACTCTATCAAAGAATGCTTAACCAATAACTCAGCTATCAAACCACCACCCCTTACATATTTAACTTAGCAAACATAGCTCAGAACTCAACAACCACTTTCATGCTGAAAGCATTGACAACTACATTAGCTTTATTTGGATGATACTCGATCGTCAGATCATAATTTTTAAGCAAATCAAGCCACCGGCTTGCCTAAGATTCAACTCCTTATGGGACATCAAGTAATTTAGACTATTGTGATCCGTATAAACCATACAATGCTTACTGTAAAGATAGTGCCTCCATATCTTTAGAGCAAGCTCCACTGTAGCTAACTCTATGTCATGTGTTGGATAATTTTTTCAAGCTCCTTCAATTGATGAGATACGTAAGCTACCACTTTCCCTCTTGCATCAGAACACAACACAACCCAACGTACGATGTATCACTATAAACTGTAAACTCTTTTCCCAGTTCCGCTTGATCTAGGATTAGTGCTTGAATCAAAGATTCCCTATGCTTCTAAAAAGTTTCTTATCTCTTCTCTATGTATTCAAACTTAACATCCTTTTGCAATAACTTTATTAAAGGTGTTGCGATTCTAGAAAAACCTTCCACAAAATGGTAGTAGTAACCTGCTAAACCCAAAAAACTACGTACCTCTGTTGTAGATCTAGGTAGTTTCCAACTCCCATCAACCTTAATCTTATGCGGATCGACCACTATCCCCTCGGCCGAAACCACATGACCAAGAAAAACGACCTCCTTGAACCAAAACTAATACTTGCTTAACTGAGAATATAACGTATTATCTAGAAAAGTCTATAGAATAACCTAAATATGTTTATCGTGATCCTCCTTGATACGAGAGGACATGAGAATATCATTGATAAAAACCAATAAAAACTAATCGAGGAACTCATGGAACACTCTATTCATCATATCCATGAAAGCAGCTGGTGCATTAGTCAAACGAAAGGGCATAACAAGTCATCTATCCTCAGTAGGGGATACTTGCTCTTTACTGTAACTTATTTAACTGACGATAATTTATGCACATCTGCATGGTCTCATCTTTCTTTTTAACAAAAAAACTGATACACCTCATGGTGACGTACTCGGTCGGATAAAACTATGGTCTAACAATTCTTGCAACTGAGTCTTCAACTTTTTTAACTCCTTCGATGCCATTCAGTAAGGAGTGACTGATACGGGTAAATAACCCTAAACTAACTCAATACCAAACTCAACCTCCCGGTTGGATGGTAAATCCGGTAACTCTTCACGAAAAACTCTAAGAAAGTCACAAATAGTTCGTATATCACACGATTGAACCTCTTTCATATCTATATTTATAGCATTGGTCAATTACGCATTAGAACCACTACCCAACATCTTTTGAGCCTCCAAGACCCACAAAACATTGGATAAGAACTTCACATTCTGACCAACGCTAACTATCTCATAGTCATCGGCTAACCTTAAAGAAACTCTATTGTCTTAAAGTCCACAACAACTCTATGTTCAACTAACCAGTCTATTCACAAAATAAGATCAAACCCTTGGAATGGTAATTCCATAAGTTTGATAGCAAACATAACCTTAAACATTCAAAGAATACCCCCAGTAAACTTTTATGACTACCACGGTCTCACCAAAAGAACTAATAACACTCATACCAATCTTCATATTCTCTACAGGTGTATCTAAAGTTCTTACATGCTTATTAAGGATATAACAATGAGTAGATCTAGAGTCTAACAAAGCGAACAAGGATAAAGATTGCAAAGAAAAGGTAGTTACAACCACATCGGTATCATTCTAGACCTCCCTATATGCATAGACTCTTGCTTGACCCTCGTCATGGTGTTGCTATCCTTGATTCTCATGTTGGCGCTGAAAATTACCTCTTCCTCTATGTCTACCTCTATTTTGAACGCCATGCGACTTTGGCACAGCCTTTCAACTGAGGACAATCTCTCCTATTGTGTCTAGCTACACCATAATGCAGACATTCAATACCCCAACACTAACCTTCATGACGTATTTCATATTTGTTACAAACAACACTTTGGGTTTGGCCTCCTTGATGTATACGACTAGCTCCTTTTCCTCTATGATGGCCTCGGTTAAAATATCCATCCTTATGTCTTTTGAGCCTATCCTTGTTATTCCCATCATCTGATGACCTATTACCAGAACCAGATCTAAAAGATTTTAGACCCAAACTCTACTCTATATATTTTGCTCGGTCAACTAACACATCAAAATCTGTATAATCCTTTGTTCGTATGTAAGTCTTTACCTCTCTAACCAAACCAAACCGAAAATGCTCACAACGCGTTTTCTCAAGAGGCAGTAACTTTAAAGCATACTATCTTAGCCTAAAAAATTGTTCCTTATACTCTAATACTAGCATGTTCCCTTAAACCAAAGCCATAAATTCTCTCATTTTCTCATCTAGATAATGGACACTGTAACACCCTAAAAGTTATTCCTAATTTTAAAACCTATTTTTGAAATCCTAAATTAAAATCCCTAATTTTTAAATTCTCAATTTTTGAAACTCTAATTTTTCTTGAGGTTTTTAAATTGATTTTCGAAATCTGAGGAAAAATTTTTGAGATAAGATTATAAAGTTTTGAAAGTTTTAAATTTGAATTTAAAGATTAAAAGTTAAAGTAATTTGATGACTTTTGGTTAAACAATTTGTTTTTAAATTGAATTTTATTTTTATTGAGATTAATTATTTTTTTGAAAAAGTTTATCTACAATCAATCTTTTTATTATTTTTATTAAATTTTTATGGTTTAATAGAATTCTAATTCTAATTGGAATTAGTTATTTTTCTCTATATATACAAATTTTGGTTTAAGAAAAAACCCTCAATTATTTTCTTCCATCAAGATTCTCTAAAGCGGTAAAGCTTATATTTTCATTCTTTATTTTTGTTCAAGTTCAAGATGGTGAAGGTGTGTTCTCTTACTGGTGCTATATATGTTTTCCGAAAATATAGTTTTTGTGTAACATGCTTAATATTTTGTGTTTTAAAAAATAATCGTGTTTTGCTAGCATGTCTAATTTTTGTACTGTGACTTTGATTGTGCATTTGTGTTATCATGCATACATGCCATTATGATTTGAGAAATATTAAAGTTTTCATATTTGATTTTCCACATTTTTAAGAGTAAATTTGATTTTTATATCATGTGAATTCGTGTTTTCAGATAAATTGTGATTTCGAATTGAATTATGATTGTTTTCGGATTTTCAAATCATTTTACATCATATTATGTGCATGAGATGAGATTGTGTATGAAGAAAGTCGTAACAGCTTTCCGGAAGCCTAAGATCACCCTGAGATTTTGGTGACGTTGTAGGTGAGGATTCTGGGAAACTCCTCCATTCAGATTGGTAACGCTGTAGTTGGGATTTATGTTGTGTGTATGATATCATTCATACATCATAATTTGTATTTTTCCAAAACATTATTCTTGATAAAATTATTTATGTGAACCATATTTTATTTTTATTTTTTTGAAATATTACTTTCGAGAAATAATTTTGTAAACAGTGTTTTGTTTTTATCTGCACTTTAGAGACACACTATGTAACATCCCGATTTTGGAGTTAATAGTTTGAGTGATAGTTTAGGGAATTCGATTCGGGTCAAATCGGGTTCTTCAGTTCGTTATTCCGAGAAAATTAAAATAATAATATTCTAATCAGACAAGTAGTAATTTTGGAAAATGGTTTAGAAATATTAAAATGATGCTTTAAAATTAAAGGAATGTTATTTGAACTTTAATTTGATTTATAATTAAGTTTAATTATGTACTAGTGACCAAATTGTAATTTTGGAAAAAGATTTGATGGTTTAATTAGTGATTTTCGAAAATGGGCATTTTTAGTGACTAAATTGGAAAGCAAGCAATACTTCGAATCCTTAGAGGGCCATAAACTGAATTTATTTTTAATTAATAATTTATCCACCAAAATTGTTTTTAAATAGTTTTAAAAAGATGATAATTTTATTTTCTCTCATAACCACGTATTTTCTTATCTTTTCTCTCTATTTTCTCTCCATCTTCTTCTTCAAATTTCTTCAATTACTTGCTGATTTCTTCATCATTTTTAACAAGATTTATTTCATTTTATTCATCTTTTCATTCTCTACAAAGCCTACTCATCAATTTTGCAAAATGAACATCCATTTACAAGAAATCAAGGAGAGGTTTTCTCATCTTTTTGGTGAAGTAAATCTCAAAGGTAACTTGCTGAATTTTAATCTTTTTCTAAGGTTCTTCATTGAAATTCTCAAGTATTAGCTTGCTAATTATTAAGTGAAACTTGATTTCATGTTTTTAATTCTAGATCTAATGATTTTATGAGGATTTTTGTGAAATCTTTTTAGATCTCAATTAATGCTATAATTAGGTTGATTTAATTATGTTATTATGTCAATTAAATGATTAAATGAGTCTTGAATTGATGGCATATTAATTTAATCTCAGAATAATGCAACTAGTGTTGTTTTAATGTGATTTTCGGTTGTTTTAGGGGATGCTTTAGGTGTTTTAATGTTGTTGGAGGCATAAGGATGGTTTAGATGTATTTTTGGTTCATAATTGAAGTGGATTGGATGTTAGAATCATTAGGTTTTGGGCTGATTTTTTCGGATGCGTTTTGGCTTAGTTTTCGGTCTTTTTAGCTAAGTTTTCGATTGTTTTGTGGAGGTTTGATGTGGGTGCTGGTTTGAGCATGTTATGATATGAATATGCTCTGTTTTTAATGTTGTAGAGGTAGTGCAATAAGGTGCTTAAGTGGCTAGTACATTGGCGTTGCCATCGGAGCATTGACGAGGACTCGTTTCGCTTGTCGGTGAGTGTTTTCGGACTTAAAGCGAATCACATTGGCTCGGTTCTGTTTTGGGGGCTATGGAATAATGTGAAAACTTTCTATAGTTCAAGAGTAAGTAAAATGAATATTTTTGATATATGAATATGAGTTTCGGCTACATTCAGTAAAGGCATTGATGTTGTTAATGCAATGAGATTTTTGGAAATGCATAAGTATGATTTTGAAATGATGCATGCATGAGATAATTGCTGAAAATGCATGGTTTAAAAAGATATCTATGGTTAGGGAAACACAAAAAATGAGTTTGGAATATATATGGTTATTTCCCTTCAAATTAAAGGTACCATTTGGCATGACTTTCGGTTCATTTGTTGAGCATTATGAGCTGAAAATGAATTGAAATATTATGTGGTTATTTGCCTTGAAATTGATGGTGCCGTTGGGCATGACATTTTGTTCATTTATGAACATATTATGCATGCATTATGAGCAACAAATTATCATGTACATTTGATTATGATATTGACTTAGTGACACTAACTTTAGACTCGAATACAAATGACATGTCATTAGGATTGAGTGCACTATAAAAATTATTGAAAATATGGAATATTGCCGCCTACACGTAACAAGGGTGACTATGTGTCTAATCGTGGTAGAGCCACCTACACGTAACAAGGGCTACTTTGTGTCTAACCATGCGTGATAGAGCCAGTAAGTTGACTTTGTATCATGTTAAGTTGACTTTTTGTCTTGTAAAGGTGACTTTGTGTCACGACGAGACTAATAGTCTCTAGATCTGTGTATTCGGTGAACTTAAGGTTCACAATAAGTGATCACTAGAAGCCAATATGCATTCATGGATTCAAAGAGAACATTATGCATCATTCTTGAATTGTTTTGATAATGTTATACATGCACAAGGAAGTGTTTTGGTTTATGAACATAAATATGAAATGACAAACATATAAAATTTAGTGGTGCATTACAAATTATGGTTTCATTACGGTTTAAATAGATGCATTGATGTTTTTGTTAGAGCCTCCTCACTAAGCATGTTGTGCTTAAGCTCTACTTTCATCTTTGCGGAAAATTAAAGATATTTTGATCTTCATTTGGAGCAAGAGGATCAAGGGAAAGGATTACAACATTTTGGTATGATTTTGGAAAATAAGTTGGGGGTTGACAATGTGTAGATCGAACCCCATATAAGACTGTGTTTGGTTAGTGAAGCTTTGTAATAAGACATTTTCTTCAGTGGTTTGCCTATTTGGTTGATGAACTTAGAGATTACCTTTGATTGCTTAAAGAATGTCTATACGTGATTGTTCTATGCTTAAAGCATGCACACTTACACAAGCATAAACACTCTTGTTTTCAATAAAATATTAGGAAGCATGCTTATAGATTCTTTGAAGTTCTAGATGTTAATGATGATGTGGTTTATGATGTTAATATGCTTAGGATTTATGCATGTAGTGGTGGATGACTAATGGTTGTGTCTTGAGTCGGTTGAATTCACAGAGTGGGACCCGTAAATGAAAGTTGCTGGAAATTGCATTTTAGTCCTAAATATCTTTCTTTATTCAATTAGGGTATCTATAGATGTTATTTTGAGCTGAAATTTCACATGGATGCATAAAGTTTATTAAATTGCAAGATGGATGACTCAATTTGAACGAATTCCTTATAATTTTATAGATTTATATTTTGGTCCCTAAGTTAGTGAAACATGCAATTGATGATGTTAGAATACTCCGTTTGATTTGAAATTTTCCGTGAGGGATACTTGTATGTTTAATTAAACTTTGATGAAAAAAATTTCTACTTTGTTATTAGAATTTAAAAGTTTTACATTTTAATCCTTAATTGACTTAAGTGTTTAATCGGATGTTTGTTTGTGATCAGATTGCTTCCGTTAATGCTTTGTATGAGACCAAGACATGTAGGAACATAATTATGTATCTAGAAAAAAATATATAACGATTTTTAGGGTTGTTTATCGAATCAGACCCTCGCAGGTTTTGTTTGATATTCTCTATGTAACTCATTAGTGTCGGTTCCATCTATGCCGGGTTAAGGGGGTTACATTTGGTTGTATAAGATCTAGGTTTGTAAAGTATGTAGTTGGTTGGTTAAAGCATGTGTAGGGTTGCTAAGTTGTGTGTTTAAATATGCGATTGAGCATGATATGTTGTTGATGTGTGAAAATCTATTCATGATGATTGTACTTTGAGTAATGATGGTTAAACTGGGTTATCGTTTCCATATTACCAATGCCAAGATATTTTCAGATGGTCTCAGTTTTCCCTTAGATCTTGCCTGAATGTAAGTTTATTCTGTTTTAATATTATGTTTTAAATTGCATTTTTAAAGTTTTTGGAATATGCTTCTGAGATGTAAGTCACGAGCTAGTATTGGTATGAACATTGATGGTCAAGATTGAGGATGAAACGACTGCTAGGGAAGAGTAATTTCTTCTTCCTCCTCCGTGAGTATGCCTCCGGTTATGCAGGGAGATAATTTTAGGGTGTTGCATCGTTCTTTCAAGTGTATTTCAGTCTGTTGAAGCTGGTACGACTGTTGCTAATCTGACTTGGGAGTAGTCAACAAGATAGTAGTTGAAGTTATTGGAATTGAGGATGTTATTTGTGATTGTGAACAATAATCATGTATAGAGTAAGAGCACATATATGTATATATTTATAGATAATGTAGGACATGCATACATTCTTGAGCATGACATTAGAAATTGCATTTATATTTACATACACATGCACTTGCATAGGCATTTATGAGAGCATACAGGAAATCATCCATACACATGCACTTGTTCCCTTCAAATATATATGATTATGGATGCATTATGAGCTGAAAATGAATTGGAATATTATGTGGTTATTTGCCTTGAAATTGATGGTGCCGTTGGGCATGACATTTTGTTCATTTATGAACATATTATGCATGTATTATGAGCAACAAATTATCATGTACATTTGATTATGATATTGACTTAGTGACACTAACTTTAGACTCGAATACAAATGACATGTCATTAGGATTGAGTGCACTATAAAAATTATTGAAAATATGGAATATTGCCGCCTACACGTAACAAGGGTGACTATGTGTCTAATCGTGGTAGAGCTACCTACACGTAACAAGGGCTACTTTGTGTCTAACCATGCGTGATAGAGCTAGTAAGTTGACTTTGTATCATGTTAAGTTGACTTTTTGTCTTGTAAAGGTGACTTTGTGTCACGACGAGACTAATAGTCTCTAGATCTGTGTATTCGGTGAACTTAAGGTTCACAATAAGTGATCACTAGAAGCCAATATGCATTCATGGATTCAAAGAGAACATTATGCATCATTCTTGAATTGTTTTGATAATGTTATACATGCACAAGGAAGTGTTTTGGTTTATGAACATAAATATGAAATGACAAACATATAAAATTTAGTGGTGCATTACAAATTATGGTTTCATTACGGTTTAAATAGATGCATTGATGTTTTTGTTAGAGCCTCCTCACTAAGCATGTTGTGCTTAAGCTCTACTTTCATCTTTGCAGAAAATTAAAGATATTTGGATCTTCATTTGGAGCAAGAGGATCAAGGGAAAGGATTACAACATTTTGGTATGATTTTGGAAAATAAGTTGGGGGTTGACAATGTGTAGATCGAACCCCATATAAGAGTGTGTTTGGTTAGTGAAGCTTTGTAATAAGACATTTTCTTCAGTGGTTTGCCTATTTGGTTGATGAACTTAGAGATTACCTTTGATTGCTTAAAGAATGTCTATACGTGATTGTTCTATGCTTAAAGCATGCACACTTACACAAGCATAAACACTCTTGTTTTCAATAAAATATTAGGAAGCATGCCTATAGATTCTTTGAAGTTCTAGATGTTAATGATGATGTGGTTTATGATGTTAATATGCTTAGGATTTATGCATGTAGTGGTGGGTGACTAATGGTTGTGTCTTGAGTCGGTTGAATTCACAGAGTGGGACCCATAAATGAAAGTTACTGGAAATTGCATTTTAGTCCTAAATATCTTTCTTTATTCAATTAGGGTATCTATAGATGTTATTTTGAGCTGAAATTTCACATGGATGCATAAAGTTTATTAAATTGCAAGATGGATGACTCAATTTGAACGAATTCCTTATAATTTTATAGATTTATATTTTGGTCCCTAAGTTAGTGAAACATGCAATTGATAATGTTAGAATACTCCGTTTGATTTGAAATTTTCCGTGAGGGATACTTTTATGTTTAATTAAACTTTGATGAAAAAAATTTCTACTTTGTCATTAGAATTTAAAAGTTTTACATTTTAATCCTTAATTGACTTAAGTGTTTAATCGGATGTTTGTTTGTGATCAGGTTGCTTCCGTTAATGCTTTGTATGAGACCAAGACATGTAGGAACATAATTATGCATCTAGAAAAAAATATATAACGATTTTCAGGGTTGTTTATCGAATCAGACCCTCGCAGGTTTTGTTTGATATTCTCTATGTAACTCATTAGTGTCGGTTCCATCTAGGCCGGGTTAAGGGGGTTACATTTGGTTGTATAAGATCTAGTTTTGTAAAGTATGTAGTTGGTTGGTTAAAGCATGTGTAGGGTTGCTAAGTTGTGTGTTTAAATATGCGATTGAGCATGATATGTTGTTGATGTGTGAAAATCTATTCATGATGATTGTTCTTTGAGTAATGATGGTTAAACTGGGTTATCGTTTCCATATTACCAATGCCAAGATATTTTCAGATGGTCTCAGTTTTCCCTTAGATCTTGCCTGAATGTAAGTTTATTCTGTTTTAATATTATGTTTTAAATTGCATTTTTAAAGTTTTTGGAATATGCTTCTGAGATGTAAGTCACGAGCTAGTATTGGTATGAACATTGATGGTCAAGATTGAGGATGAAACGACTGCTAGGGAAGAGTAATTTCTTCTTCCTCCTCCGTGAGTATGCCTCCGGTTATGTAGGGAGATAATTTTAGGGTGTTGCATCGTTCTTTCAAGTGTATTTCAGTCTGTTGAAGCTGGTACGACTGTTGCTAATCTGACTTGGGAGTAGTCAACAAGATAGTAGTTGAAGTTATTGGAATTGAGGATGTTATTTGTGATTGTGAACAATAATCATGTATAGAGTAAGAGCACATATATGTATATATTTATAGATAATGTAGGACATGCATACATTCTTGAGCATGACATTAGAAATTGCATTTATATTTACATACACATGCACTTGCATAGGCATTTATGAGAGCATACAGGAAATCATGCATACACTTGTTCACACTTGCGAGTAGCTCCTTAAAGATGTAAGTGGGGTGTGGTTGGTTCTTTTAGGGTGAAGGTGAAAAAAAGGGTTGAAAGGGCTTTTTTGTGGTGTTGAGCTGGATGTATAATGGGCAAGCTACCCTTTTGGTTAGGAAATAGTCTTGGACTAGGAATGAGTGGTTGGTTTCATAGTTGTGAATGTTTGAAATCGAGGTAAATACCCTGAGTTATGGTTAGATTGAGTTGGTCATTACTAAAGGTAAGGCTGAATTTTGCGGATTCTTTCTAGTTAAGGTTTGGAGGTTGTAAGAAGGTTGCAGCATGTTATGAAGAGTAAGGCGGGTTGATGTTTTTCTTAGTAATATGAAATTGTTTTGTGGAAAAGATGTTGTTTTATTGTCATGTTGGTGGAAAAAAATTAATTACATGGAATTCTTTGTAGTATAGTTAGTGTGTGGTTAGATCTGGGGTTGTGACTGATCTGGGTTTTTTTCCGTTAAGAGTAATGGGGTTAGGATGGAAAGCAAAATATGAGATGAATATTGGTATGGGAGTTGTGGTATCATGGGTTTGAATCATGGATTGTTGTGACCATGAGAGGTTTGGTTGTACTATAAAGGAGGAAAGTGTACATGTTGGGTTTACAAGGTGTTAAGTTGGATATACCTCGGCTAAAGTTAGTTTGTGATGATGTTTGAAGTGGTGTATCGGGGACCGCTGGACAGTTTATGGGTTATATCGGTTGTTCAGTCTTGTGGGTTTGCTTTAATCGAAAAGTGTTATGAGGTTAGTGTTCGGTGGATTCATGTCTGTGGATGTTTCATCAATATGGTTTCATCAACCTAATCAATATGATTACTGCTTTGGCAAGATTATAAAATAAGAGATGTTGGAGCAAGTGGAAGGAATAGTTCTACAAGATTGGATTTTGTTATGGTATAGGTGAGATAAGAGTTGGTTTATCGATGAATTGATATTGGGAAGGAGTTTTGAGTTAAGTGTCAAGGCACTTAACGATGTGTGGATCTTAAAGTTTGAATCATGGTAGTGAGTTGATATGGTGGCTAAACCTTAAGTTAGAGATATTATCGTTGAGATGAGTAAAATATTGGGTTTGACACAAAGTTGGTAAGTTTCTTGTATGGTATGTTTTGTGGAATGTTAGCTATCGGGGATGACTTGGCCTACATAAGGATGCTTGCAATGGAGTTTGTTATGTGGGATAAGCCAGGGTTGTTGTGGAGTTACGAGGGAAGATGTTCGGTTAATCTATAGGGAGACCTAGTAAAATGGTGGAGCTATTAGCGAGACTCTACCTTGGTTAAGTTGATGAGGGACAAGTCGTGGTCAGGTGTTTGTTGAGGGTCTAGTTAAGGATGTGCTTAGCAAGGTTTAGTTTTGTGTTGAGAATCTTTTTGTGTTTTGTGAGCCACATGGTTGTTTCGAAAAGTGCCAAGATGGAATGGTATCTTGATCAGGGCTTATGTTAATCTTTTTTTTTCGTGTGGTTGGTAGTAAAGTGTTGTGGTAGAAGTTGGGGAAATATGTGTTTTCGACTAAGCTTGTTTGGATTATGTTTGAATCATATGTAAATGTTTATCTTGCTGATAAGGTAAGAGTGAGTATCCATTTTCTTCGGGTTATTAGTAGTAGTAAAGGTGCCAAGGTTGAGGTCAGAAAGAATCATCATAAGTTTGGTAGTAAGTTCTATGGATGGTATAGAGTTTTGCTATGAGGGTTGGTGGATCAATCGTTTGTTTGAGTACGGTTTTCTTGGGTTTGTAAGTCCTATTGGAAAGATGGGTGAGTGGTATATCTATAATATGTTAAGATTTAAGGGTTTTCAAGACCGATACAGGTTGCCGTTTGGATGTTGGCTTTTATCATTCATAGGTAAATGGATGATATACTGTGATGTTGTGATATTGTTAATATGACTCATAATGAAGTTGTTGGTGGTGGAGTATCATTATGTGGTGGAGGTTGGTGAAAGGCTTAGTTGGTTACCTGGTGTGTGGGAGGATGTCGAAAATAAGGTTAGTTCGATGGTGGTGGTATGAAAATCGTTGCGGTTATCAAGAGTTGATTATCAATCTTAAGCAAGTAAAAGGGGTTTTTCTTTTGAGTGATGTTTTCTGTGAGAATTGAGATGATATGGTGGTGTGTGCGTTGTTGCTTTGTTGTGAGGGATGAATCTTTTGGTTGTCCGAGGAGGGTAAATGTTGGATGACTGTTGAGAATCTTCCGGGGAAAGCTAATGTGATGGCTGAATCTTTAAGTCGTAAGACAGTAGTTGAGTTGAAGGTGATGTTTGTTAAGTTGAGTATTTCAAAGGAAGGTGGTTGAGTAGCGGAGTTGCAAGTAAAACCTATCTTGGATGAGATGTTAAAGGTGAAACAGTTAGAGGATGAGGCGTTGGTAACTTTCGTGGAGGATATTGTAGAGGGTAAACTAACTGAGTATCATTTTGATGGTGATGAGGTGTTCTAGTTTAGAGGTCAGACTGTGGTGCCGAATGATGTTGAGTTGAGGGAATTTTCTTTGGCAGAAGCACATACTAGTCCGTTCGCTATGCATCCGAGTGGTGTGAAGATGTGTAGGGATCTCAAAAGTGTGTACCTTTGGGTTGGATTGAAGAAAGATGTGATAGAGTCCAAGAAGGATTTTATATGGGTTATCGTTGATAGGTTTACAAAAAGTGCACATTTTCCTGCCATGCATACGATGTGTTCTGTGGATAAGTTGGTAGAGTTGTATGTTTTTTGAGGTGGTGAAGTTGCATAGTGTGCCTAAGTTGATCATATCGGATAAAGATTCGTGTTTTACCTCTAAGCTTTGGGAAGAGTTTGTAGGTTGCTTTGGGTACAAGGCTTAGTTTAGTACTGCTTATCATCTTCACACAGATGATCAGTATGAACGTGTTAGTCAGACTTTGAAGGATATGTTGAGGTGTTGCATCATTGAGTTTCAAGGTTCTTGGGAGAAACAATGGTCTTGGGTAGAGTTAGCTTATAATAATAGTTTTCAGGCAAGTATACAGATGCCACCATTTGAATTTTTTTGTGTTGGAAGGAAGACAGAAGGAAGTATGTTTCTTTACCTCAAGTGTTGAAGGATACGGATGAGGAGGTTAAGCTTATTTGTCCTATGCTTATGGAAGCTTCGGATAGGCAGAAGTCCTATGCCGATTTGAAGCGTAGAGAGGTAGAGTATGTTGTTGGGGACAAAGTTTTTCTTAAGGTTTCGCCATAGAAGATGTTAATGAGGTTTGGACGTAAGGATAAGTTAAGTCCTTATTTCATTGGGCCAAATGAGGTGTTCGAGCGAATTGGTCCTGTTATTTATCGGTTGAGGTTGCCAGTGGAGTTGCGTTGGATGCATTATGTTTTTCATGTATCTATGCTTCGTAAGTTTAGATCAGATCCTTCTCATGTTGTTCTAGTTGAGGAGATTGAGTTAAGAGCGAATATGAGTTATGAGGAGGAACCAATAAGGATTTTGGATGTGGATACAAAGGTTCTTCGAGGAAAGACCATAGATTTGGTTAAAGTGCTTTAGAAACACCTAGGTGTCGAAGAGGCAACTTGGGGGACAAGGAAAAGCATGGAGGAACAGTTCCTCATTTGTTTGCTTTAGGTGAGAATTTCGAAGATGAAATTTTCTTAAGAGAGGAAGAGTTGTAACATCTCGATTTTGGGGTTAGTAGTTTGAGTGATAGTTTAGGGAATTCGATTCGGGTCGAATCGAGTTCTTTAGTTCATTATTCCAGGAAAATTAAAATAATAATATTCTAATCGGACAAGTAGTAATTTTAGGAAATGGTTTAGAAATATTAAAATGATGTTTTAAAATTAAAGGAATGTTATTTGAACTTCAATTTGATTTATAATTAAGTTTAATTATGTACTAGTGACCAAATTGTAATTTTGGAAAAAAATTTGGTGGTTTAATTGGTGATTTTCGAAAATGGGCATTTTTAGTGACTAAATTGGAAAGCAAGCTTTACTTAGAATCCTTAGAGGGCCATAAACCCAATTTATTTTTAATTAATAATTTATCCACCAAAATTGTTTTTAAATAGTTTTAAAAAGATGATAATCTTATTTTCTCTCATAACCACTTATTTTTCTCATCTTTTCTCTAATGATTTTCTCTCTATTTTCTCTCCATCTTCTTCTTCTAATTTCTTCAATTACTTGCTGATTTCTTCATCATTTTCAATAAGATTTATTTCATTTTATTCATCTTTTCATTCTCTACAAAGCCTACTCATCAATTTTGCAAAATCAACATCCATTTACAATAAATCAAGGAGAAGATTTCTCATCTTTTTAGTGGAGTAAATCTCAAAGGTAACTTGTTGAATTTTAATCTTTTTCTAAGGTTCTTTATTAAAATTATCAAGTATTAGCTTGCTAATTATTAAGTAAAACTTGATTTCATGTTTTTAATTCTATATTTAATGATTTTATGAGGATTTTTGTGAAATCACTTTAGATCTCAATTAATGTTGTAATTAGGTTGATTTAATTATGTTATTATGTCAATTAAATGATTAAATGAGTCTTGAATTGATGGCACATTAATTTAATCCCAGAATAATGCAATTGGTGTTGTTTTCAGGTGATTTTCGGTTATTTTAGGGGCTGTTTTAGGTTTTTTAATGTTGTTGGAGGTATAAGGATGGTTTAGATGTTTTTTTGGTTCATAATTGAAGTAGATTTGATGTTAGAATCATTAGGTTTTGGGCTGATGTTGTTCGGATGCGTTTCGGCTTAGTTTTCGGTCTTTTCGGCTAAGTTTTCAGTAGTTTTGTAAAGGTTTGATGTGGCTACTGGTTTGAGCATGTTATGATGTGAATATGCTCAGTTTTTAATGATTTAGAGGTAGAGCATGAAGGTGCTTAAGTGTCTGGTGCATTGGCGTTGTCATCGGAGCATCGACGAGGGCTCGTTTTGTTTATCGGTGAGTGTTTTCGAACTTAAAGCGAATCGCATTGGTTCGGTTCTATTTTGGGGGCTATGGAATAGTGTGAAAACTTTCCGTAGTTCAAGAGTAAGTAAAGTAAACGTTTTTGATATATTTACATGAGTATCGGCTACATTCGATAAAGGCATTGATGTTGTTAATGCAATGAGATTTTTGAAAATACATAAGTATGATTTTCAAATGATGCATGCATGAGATAATTGCTGAAAATACATGGTTTAAAAAGACATCCATGGTTAGGGAAACATAAAAATGAGTTTGGAATATATGTGGTTATTTGACTTCAAATTAAAGGTACAATTTGGCATGACTTTCGGTTCATTTGTTGAGCATATTATGGATGCATTATGAGTTGAAAACGAATTGGAATATTATGTGGTTATTTGTCTTGATATTGATGGTGCCGTTGGGCATGACATTCGGTTCATTTGTGAACATATTATGCATGCATTATGAGCAGCAAATTACCATGCACATTTGATTATGATATTGGCTTAGTGACACTAACTTTAGACTCGAATACGAATGACATATCAATAGGATTGAATGTACTATAAACATTATTGAAAATATGGAATATTGCCTACACGTAACAAGGGTGACTATGTGTCCAATAGTGGTAGAGCCGTCTACACGTAACAAGGGTGACTTTGTGTCTAACCGTGCGTGGTAGAGCTAGTAAGTTGACTTTGTGTCATGTTAAGTTGACTTTTTATCATGTAATGGTGACTTTGTGTCACGACGAGACTAATGGTCTCTAGATCCGTGTATTCGGTGAACTTAAGGTTCACAATAAGTGATCACTAGAAGCCAATATGCATTCATGGATTCAAAGAGAACATTATGCATCATTCTTGAATTGTTTTGATAATGTTATGCATGCACAAGTGTTTTGGTTTATGAACATAAATATGAAATGACAAGCATATATAATTTAGTGGTGCATTACAAATTAGAGTTTCATTACGGTTTAAATAGATGCATTGATGTTTTTGTTAGAGCCTCCTCAATAAGCATGTTGTGCTTAAGCTCTACTTTCATCTTTGCAGAAAATTAAAGACATTTGGAGCTTCATTTGGAGAAAGAGGATAAGGGAAAGGATTACAACATTTTGGTATGATTTTGGAAAATAAGTTGGGGCTTGGCAATGTGTAGATCGAACCCCATATAAGAGTGTGTTTGGTTAGTGAAGCTTTGTAATAAGACATTTTCTTCGGTGGTTTGCCTATTTGGTTGATGAACTTAGAGATTACCTTTGATTACTTAAAGAATGTTTATACGTGATTGTTCTATGCTTAAAGCATGCACACGTACACAAGCATAAACACTCTTGTTTTCAATAAAATATTAGGAAGCATTCCTATAGATTCTTTGAAGTTCTAGATATTAATGATGATGTGGTTTATGCTGTTAATATACTTAGGAATTATGCATGTAGCTGTGGGTTACTAATGATTGTGTCTTGAGTTGGTTGAATTCACAGAGTGGGACCCGTAAATGAAAGTTGCTGAAAATTATATTTTAGTCCTAAATATCTTTCTTTATTTAATTAGGGTATCTACAGATGTTATTTTGAGCTGAAATTTTATATGGATGCTAAAGTTGATTAAATTGCAAGATGGATAACTCAATTTGAACGAATTCCTTATAATTTGTTAGATTTATATTTTGGTCCCTAAGTTAGTGAAATATGCAATTGATAATGTTAGAATGCTCCGTTTCATTTGAAATTTTCCGTGAGTGATACTTGTATGTTTAATTTAACTTTTATGAAAAAAAATTTTACTTTATCATTAGAATTTAAAAGTTTTACGTTTTAGTCCTTAATTCGCCTATGTGTTTAATCGGATGTTTGTTTGTGATCAGATTGCTTCCGTTAATAATTTGTATGAGACCAAGACATGTAGGATCATAATTATGCATCTAGAAAAAATATATATAATGGTTTTCAGGGTTGTTTATCAAATCAGAACCTCGCGGGTTTGATTCGATATTCGCCGTGTAATCCATTAGTCCCGATTCCGTCTAGGCTGGGCTAAGGGGGTTACACACTAAGCACCATAGCTTACCCCCTCTTAGCTTTTCTCTTATAGATCTTTGAACTTTAAGCGATGCGGTACTTGGAGGTTCTCAAATTTTATTCAGTTTTTCATTAGCAAAAACGAAACTATTTTCAGTTATTCAGGTTATTATTTATTCTTTTGTAAAATTTGAGATATTTGTAATATTTATATTATCATTATAGCTTTATTTTAAATTAAAGTATATATTTTTTAAAATTAGTTTCTTGAGGGTAAAGTTTTCAAACATAATTTTTTAGATTCGACCTATTTATTTTAGGTCGGGTTTAGGGGTTAAATTTTTTGTATTAGAGACAAGTTCAATCATCGGACTGTGAGTCTCATAAAAATTATTTTTAAAAATTTACCGCCAAATCTGAAAAATTTTGAGGACAAAATTTCTTTTAAGGGTGGGAGAGTTATAACACCCTGAAAGTTATTCTTAATTTTAAAACCTAATTTTGAAATCCTAAATTAAAAACCCTAGTTTTTAAATTCTCAATTTTTGAAACCTTATTTTTTCTTGAGGTTTTTAAATTGATTTTCGAAATCCGAGGGAAAATTTTTGAGATAAGATTATAAAATAAAGAAAAATAAAAATAGGGTTTTATAATCTTATCTCAAAAATTTTCCCTCGGATTTCAAAAATCTATTTAAAAACCTTAAGAAAAATTAGGGTTTCAAAAATTGGGAATTTAGAAACTAGGGTTTTTAATTTAGGATTTCAAAATTAGTTTTTAAAATTAGGAATAATTTTCAGGTTATTACATACACCCAAATATTTATGCCTAAAAGCATCACCAAAAAACCCTAAGGATATTTCCTCTGTCTATATTACATGGGTTATGGTAATTGTTACGTGTCAAATATGCGCAATTAGTGCAAGTGAACACGTCGCAAGTAATAAAGTGATGAGTAAATCGTGTATCGTCTTCATAGGGATTGGTTTACTCAATATGCCTTCTTTTGTCTTCTTGCTCTGTAAAGAAATAAAATAAAGAACACAAGTGAATTGGTCTTTTGATTAAACTAAATAAAGAAGTCTAAATAATAGAAAAATTGAATAAAGAAAGTAGCCAGGATCCAGTTGTGTTCTATAGTAGAATCGATTGACTTGTTTCTGCTCAATGCAATCGCATAACACTGCCTCGGCAGTACTGCAGATTACTGCCTCGACAGTGATAATGCTCGTCCGCCGCGGCAATCTCTTGCTCTTGGGTAGACTTTACCAAAGTTTGGCAAAGTGTCCTTTGATGACTCCGTTTATCTCTAAGTTGAAGTACCGTGGATGATCAGTCCTTGATGATACCTCTTGGCATGAATCAATTATAATCATCAACCAATCCCATACTTCTTTTAGCCGCTGAAACTCTTAACCTAACTCTAGGCCGAGTTAGTATTTTCCAATTGAAACGTTGTACTTATTCCTTTCGTGAATCTAACTCTCTCGATATTAGATAAATAGATTACTCACAAACTTCTCTCTCGAGCTTGAATGTAAGAAAAAGGAATGGTAAAGAATAAGCAAACTTTGATATTTTATTGTATTGAAAACAAGAAACAAAGTTTAAACTCCTCACACTAATACTCTACAACCTTCACCTAAGCCTAAAGAAAATTAGAACATAATGTAAAAGAAAGAAAACTAAAAGATGAAGTTGGCTAGGTCTAAGCTCTCTAATTCCGAATTGTATGATATATATGTCCTTCTCCTTGGATGGCTATGTCTTATGTAGGCTTGGCCTAGGGCAAACCTTTCTTAAGTAGGAATACAAATTGGAGTAGGGAACAAGTCAAGTACATAAAAATATTTCCAAGTTTATTCTAACTAGGAAGCTTTCCCGCGTGGCCTTTGTCTTGGGCTTTCCACGTGCTATCTAGCTCTGATCCTTGGGCTTCTTGTCCAGCAACGTTCTCCTCAGCTTGCCTACAATATCGCTACTTGTCCCTTGCTGCTGCCTCAGCATCAGGTCCTGCCTCGGCCTCAATCACTGCCGCGACAATAGTCTTTCCTGCAAGGATACAAAAATGCAGTAAAACTTGCCTTTTCTGTAAATATCATCTTTATAAGCATACCCTCTAAATATCTCACATTAAGTATATACATTGGTCCAAGTAGGTGTAGAATTGGTGATTATTACCCATGAAAGGTGTAAAAAGTGATAGTGAGTTGGGCACTTATCAGTAATCCACCACTTATAAGCATCTCCTTAGAGCAAAGCAATAGTCAATCAAGTTTTCCTTCATCAGAACAACTCATCTAAACCAAAATTCGATTAGTGCTCTCTAAAAAAGCCTTCAAGTCTTCCAGGGATGGCCCCCTAAACTCAATACCTCCTAAACTATGGAGCTTCTCCAAAACTAAACCGGAATTTGCTACCGTTAGAGCAATTGTGTCATTTATTACAGCAACTACAGACTGAAAAACTTTCATTATCGCTTGGATTAATAGGGTCATATCACTAACATCTGACACAGTAGGTGAAACTACGGGAGACACAACTAGCGGTACAACTGGTGTTGGTGGTAGAGGTGGCAAGACTTCCTCCTCTCGCTCTTCTCTTTCCCCTTCATTA
This sequence comes from Abelmoschus esculentus, assembly GCA_035048815.1. NCBI lineage: Eukaryota > Viridiplantae > Streptophyta > Magnoliopsida > Malvales > Malvaceae > Abelmoschus > Abelmoschus esculentus. The sequence continues at coordinate 14,769,765 of JAUCBN010000008.1, read as the reverse complement.
ACAACGGAACAAGTATTGATCCTTAACTCTCTACGAGGTCCCATATTACAATTACTATGCCAATGATATGAACCCGATAGCATAGCCTGAGTCATATATGTTATTGCCGGATCGTGATTGGAGTAAGAGCTTTTAATGTTATTCGTCGTGACAAGTTAGTTATTGTGGCAATTAGAGATGTATCATTGTCGTGGTAATTTAGTTGTCGAGACAATTGTTTTTAAGATATGAATGAATAATATTAGAAATATGGTAGTTGGGAATATGAATGCGGAATATAATAATGGTGGCATGAGTTTTGTATGTTTGTCAAGGATGATGGTAGAAATGGAATTGAAGAAAGGATGTAGTATAATAAGGTTGGCATAGAAATAAGGAAGAACCAACACGATGAAGAGTGAAGACCCTAACCTTATACGTTCTTGAATGAATATGGAAGATGATGGATTGTGACTCAATAGTTATATGGAAATAGGAACCAAAAATATAATAAAATAAAATGGATAGAAGTGGTAGAAGTGTGGGACGTGACCCACTAGATATAAGAATCTAGGAACCAACGCGATAATAAGATGGAATTGATGAATACTACAAGCCTAACTTGAAGCCGATAGAGTTATAGCAAGAACAAAACTGAAAGCAACCTTTCAAAAAGAGTTTTCTTATATCAAAGTGTTTTCATATAAATGAAGGAAAGGTTCTTATATATAGTGTTCATAATCACCATATGAAGAGTCTCATAACAAGAGATGAATGTTTCATCTTTATGGTGATGAATGCTATTGAATACTTTGTTTTCTCTTCTCTCTTTAAGTGGTTGAATGTTCAAGGTTACTTGTGATGAATGTGGACTTAATTTAGGCTAAATATAGACTTAATTTCGTCCAAACAGAGGAAGAACTCTTGGTCTACCTTGCCTTACTCTTTCATGGAGATAAAAGGGTAAAATGGACACTTGCTGTATATAGACACTTTGATAGCAAAAGGAGAGTGTCTCTTCAAATTTTATGTTGAACCTCAAGTTAATTAACCTTCTTGAATGTCATAATATTATGCATTAAGAGGGTCTTCATTTTTTGTCTTCATATAAAATACAATATCCTCCAAAAGATGATGAAGAAATGACTTGAATATCTTGATTATTTGTATAATGATGATCTTCAAATGTATTAATAAAATCAGCTTTGAATTGCCTTGAATATGTGAATAAAGAATTCATTCAATGCTTTTCCCTTGGATGAGTACTCTTCCATAGCTCAAACTCATCCAAACCATCCTAACACAAAATTCTCGTAATGAAAATTTTAGTCTGCATTATCTTTGGTAAATTGATCATATCTCAAGCTTTTGATATCGAATTAAGGTAATTCAAAAGTCGTTGGAAAGCTAAGAGATAGAGAAATAAACTTGAAAGAGACTCCAAGAGTCAAATCATCCCATATCCAATTCAGAAATAGAGATCAATCTGACTTGTATTCTTACATTTGATATGATTGTTCATCTCACTTCATTCACCTGACAAATGTGAGTGTTTAATATACTATGATATTGCACGATGTTTTCTTTACATGTCATTGATGATAAATCATGATACCAACAAATGTAACACCGTAGACTCGATGTAGATAAATCTTACTCGAACGAGCTATATAGGGAATACCAAGGCTAATCTAGAGACTTACCTCGATAAAAGACCCTAATTTTTTTCTTTGTATCTTACCTAGATACTTTACTTTGATCTTACATGTTCATACATAGATTATATTCAGTTACAATGAAAATAGAATAGGAACGAGTCCTAAAATATACAAACATGCTTTAGGGACCAAAATATAATTTTCCAATAAAATAGTGAACAATTATGAAATTTGAGTTACCAATCTTTAATTAAGTTCAATTCATGCTTGTATGTCAAATTTTAGCTTAAAATAATATTTATAATCCCTTTAATTGTATGCTTAAGGTTTAGGGTGTAAGATGTAAAGAATCTAAAGTGTTTTACGCCGTAGACTAACTTAACAACCAAGGGTATCGAAACACCCTTGGTCTTGTTTCGGTACCGATGGCCACTACCAGAGTCAATATCCAAAAATCGACCATGCTATTTCGATACGTAGGTTATTCTCGCTCAATGCCTTACATAGCAAGCCCGTATTTCGATATAGCACTAGACTTGTTTTGATACGTTTCATCACTATCAAAAAGGTTTTCAAAACTTAGGCTATGCGTATTGGTATGCCTGCTTAAGTTCATGCAATCATTTCGATAAAGGTTTATGTGGTATCGATACATAGGTTAAATTTCCCAAATTTCCTTCATGTTCTTACATGCGTATCAGTTCCTTAAGACGGTGTATCAAAACCTTCTACCCACAAACTACAGATTTCTCAGATTTTAAGCCTAAAACATTTTCAAACAACCTCTATATGCATATTTTCAACTAAGTAGCATAAAGCACATAACTAGGCATATTCACTAGATACAAATCAACCTCAAATTTACTTCACAAGAGTGATTCATAAAATCAACCTCAAATTTATTTCATTGAACTTAAAAATATAAATATGCCTATTCAATACTAAATCTCAAATAAAATAAAGTTTCATTACCTCATTGCTCTAAACTACCTAAGGTTTATAATTGAAAAATATACTTGAGCTAAAAAATTATAGAAATAATGGAACGTACGTCTCTTTGCTTCTCGGTAGCACCTAACACTTATTTCTATACATTGCAAGTAAAAGTGAGAGGTTAAGCAAAACTTAGTGAGGGAAAATATAAGAAACATTTAAAAATAATTTGCAATGTAGACCATAAAAGTCAATGTTAATTAAAAACCAAGTATTGCTCAAAGTAGTAAAATATCCATTGCTATCAATGTCAACTATTTGAAAATCAACAAGTTTCCATGGCTCACAAGTCAGAAAATCTTTCAAAACTCTTTTGAAATCATATGTTTATTAAGCAATTCATAAGTTTTACATGCTACTCATAGAAAATCTTATATTAAATATTTTGTGCATAAAAAATAACCTCATGCAAATCTTATTGCAAAGTAAAAACACTTACTTTTTAATCATATTGGTATTAGTGATCTGGTTAGTCCCTTTTTTAATCGTTAGGATAAACAGATTCCCACTGAATCCCTTGAAAGAGGTTATATGGAGGTCTAGTTCCATCATGCCAAGACTCACCTTAGTCTCCGAGTTAGTTAGCAAACCCAAATGTGATAAAGTCTCTTATACCACACAACATTACCTTCCTATAATGCATCACTATGGAATTTCACACGTAAGAATTTGATAGTTTATATTGCACTTCATCCTATTTATCGATAAACTTATCACTCTTAACCATCACATAATAAACCAATACAAAACAAAATCGATGTTCAAGTTTCAAGTTAAAAACAATAAATTAATCCCATACATCTTACTAATACATGTATCAAATGCATAAACTGCTAAAACCTCTTTTATCATATTTTGAAAACAAAACTTTGGGAGCATCAAAACCATTATAAAAATAATATCATGAGCATATAATCACAAGCATATTCATATTTGCACAAGTATAACACGAGCATGACTAAAATACATAGTAAAAGGAAGGTGTAATATGGGAAACTTTAAGAAAGCAAAATGTTTAACTTACTTCGGAGTGTAGCGAGGTTTGTAAAATCTTCCCACACCCCTAAATCTTTGAATACATAGTAAAATATTGCCGAAGAAGCCCACTCTCATAATCCACTCACCAATTATATCGTTACTTGATCGACAAGCCACCCTCACAAATCGATCTCTCTCAAACTTGATCTCCTACTCCTTACCCTGTTTCAAACATCAAAACTAGAGGATTTAGTGCATCTTGGTGCATCCAAACATCCTCCAACTCGGATTCAACATAACAGACCCTTAAACATATAAAAACCTTAACCGAAAACCCTTCATAACTCTCCAAACAACACTAAAATATTATGACCTGGATTATATACTTTAAAGACATCATAATAACATTATAACTTATAAATAATTATGAATTTTGATATCAAAAACCCATTGTTAAAACCTTTCTACAAAAATCATAAGTTTTTACCATTAAAAACGAATTTTCTTACACAAAGCCATTAAAATCAATTGTAACCAAACATTAACTTGGGAATTTCATTAAAGAAATTTAGGGATTCATAGTTTTGAAGGATTCTCTCCTCCAAAACTGATCCAATCTCCTTCCAATGTTTAAAAACAAGAAACGATTGAAAAATCAAGAATTTTGAAGTAGAAAAATTATATAGAAAAAAACGACAAATTTAATTGAAGAGATTGAAGTATTACCTTGAAAATATGAGGGTTTTCTTCCTTCGGAAGAGAGAAAACGAAAATTGGGATATAGATTTGTATTTTAACGTAAAATAGGTTTTTAGGATTAAAATTGATGAATTCTGGTTAACTAAATTAAAACATGGATTTAAGACTAATTTAAATGGTTATTGGAAGGTTTAAATCATTTAGGATTAGGATTGGATCAAAACCCCTTAAAGATTCAAATTTTTGGCTAAATTAAAATTTTGTCAATAAGTTTTTAATTTTTACAAAATAATCACTAATTTTAAAATTTTAGGAATTCAAGGGTCAATTTTTGAAATTGTTTTGGCTAATGTATATTATAGTCAAATAAGGACATTAGAATATTTATCCAAGATTTATTTTCACCAAAAAACCAATTTTTAAGTAGTTTATCATGAACTAGGTTTAACCGACTAAATCAGTCCACTAAACTTCTATGCCAAATTTTGGAGCGTTATAGGTCTTGATTAATTAGGCTGAAATACGAAGGACTTAGGTTGTGAAAGAAAAGTGAGGAAGCCCGTGAAAGTATGAAATAAAATGGGAGTGAATAAAAAGTTAATAAATAAAATTGGAGAAACTAAAGCTCTATAATAAAATCCCCTTATTGTATTATTTCGAAGTTAAACCTCAGTTAAAAAAAATAAGTGATTATAGCTACCCTTTTTGTTCGTGCTTGTGGAACAAGGATGCGGCAAAGACCATAAGCACTCATTTTTAACTAACTTCCTCATTAGCGGTCTTGCAACGCCATGTTTATAACCCCCTCGACCCAGTCTAGACATCACCCGACTCGAATGAGTTACACAGGGAATACCGAGGCAAATTGGAGACTCGCACCAATAAACAACCCTAAAAAATTCTTTTATCTTAGATAAATACTTTAATTAGATCCTACATGATCATCCAAGGACTTAGTTCATTTAAAGCGAAAACGTTTAAGAAACAAGTCCTAATTTAACTAAACAAGTTTTAAGGACCTAATTGTAATTTCCAGAATTTTATACCTTAATTGTGAAATTAAGGTTATTAATATTTAATTAAGTATATTTCATACTTACACGCAGATTTTCAGTTTAAATTAATGTCTACAAGTCATCTAATAGATTACTAGATATTTAATGACTAAAATGCAAAAGTTCTAAATTTAAACTAGCCTATAACGATTTTAACTATGAAGGGTTTCGAAACGTTCTGTCCCAGTATCGATACCTATGTAATGACAAAGGTGGTATAAAAACGGGACTTAAGTGTTTCAATACACCCCTCGATGACTCACCTGATTACCTATGTGAAAAACAAATGTTTCGATACAGTTATGACCCCGTATTGATATCATTTGAAACTATAAAGGTCGGTATCAATATCAAGATCAAGTGTGTTGGAACACCTACTTGTGTTTATCATATCGTTTCGAAACTTGTTCATGTGGTTTCGATACTCAGGCTAATTTTTCTAGAAAACCCTCATATTTTTGCCTAGGTATTGATGCCCTATAACCAGGTATCAAAACCCTCTGCATAGAAAATACAGATTACACATGTTTCATGCCTTGACCGAAAAGCAAAGGTTCTCTAGATGCATATAGGACCCTATAAGCATAAACCACACTTCAAACATCATCTCTAGATGCATAGTCACCTAATTCCACACACTAAACACATTTCAAAAGTATTATTCAATGATAGCTATCATGGCAGAACATACTTCAAATCTTCGAATCAAATGTCAATTAACACCACAATATAACGAGTTCAATAACAAAGATGTTCCAAAAACACATAGGTTCTATATTCAATTGCTCTCAACTACCTAAGTTACAAACTTATAATAACATACTCGAGCTTAAAATGAAATAAAAGCACTAAGTAGCTTCCTTGCTTCTTCTAACGACACTTCACTTATTTCTTTGCATTACAAGAAAAAGAGAGGATTAAGTCAAAGCTTAGTGAGTGAATTATAAAACATTTTAAACTACTTATAATGTTACCCATAGTATACTAAAAATCATTTACAAAACTAGTCATGCTCAAGAAAATCACTAATGACTACATGCTCACTAATATAAATAAAATCAACAAGTGTTAATCACATGACATATGCCAGAAAACCAAGACTTAGATGCTTTACTTAGAAAGGCTTTCAAAACATTTGAGCTTATTAAATAAACACGTGCAATTCTCTAATTACACCAAAACATTAAATCACTTACACTTGCATTTTTCACGTGCAATTCTCTAATCACTCCTTGGGATAAACGGACACATGTGAATGACATCCTACACCAATTCATACAGATTGACTATCACAATCTAAACATACCACCTTAGTGTCTGGGATAATTCGCCATACCCGAATACAATAGCAAAATCATATCACACAATACTAGGCTAACCTCTAATGCATCACTCAATGAATTTGTATTTATAATGCACTGTACATCCTATTGATCGATCAACTTATCCCATTAACATCATCTTCATATCCAACACAAAACCAAAACCAAATGCTCAAGTTTTACATTAAAAACAATAAGTATATCTCATGTTTTCCTCTAACTTATGCACAAACTTGCATAAACCATTAAAAACATATTTAATGTAATTTGAAAACAAACCAAGGAAACATTAAACCTAATGTACAAACAGTAATATGAGCATTTGTTCACATGTATAATCACATATACATAATTATGACAAGCATGACTAACACATAGCAAAAGAAGCATAGTATGAGAAAAATCGATTTACGAGAGAAAACGTAAAACTTACTTCGGAGTATAGGAAGTTTTTTCACACCTTACCTATACCCCTAACACATTGAAAAACAAAGTAAAACACTATCGAAGTAGACCACACTCAAATCCACTCACCAAATGATGTCACTTGCTCGTCAAGCCACCGATACGAACCGAAACCTCTTCAAACTCGATCTTCTAACTATTATCCTATTTCAAGCATCAAAACTAAGGGGTTTAATACTACTAAACACACAAAAGAAACACTTAATTCGGATACCTTCCCAGCATCCCTTAAAACCTATCAAAACCTAAACTAAAAACTTTTCGAAACACACCAAACATCACCTAAACCTATAGAATGGGATTAGGGACTTTAAAACCACATTATAAACATCAAAAAATGTTCAAAATCAACAATTTATAACCCACATACAGTGAGTAAAACCCTTAAACGAAAATTATATATTTTTTTATCAAAACCCGATTTTTATGAAATCAATGTTTAAAAACGTTTATTCCAAGCCAAGAACTTGAGAATTTTAGTAAAGAACTTCAAACTTATAGAAGATTGATGAAGTCTCACCTCCAAAACTGATTCAATCACTTTCCAAATTTTAAAACGAGAAAACGATAAGAAAATAAAAACTTTAAATAAGAAAAAGTTATAATAATTGTTCAAAATGAAATTATATGAAAAAAAAATTACCTTGAAATTTGTTTGAACGGCTTCCTCCAAGGAAGAAAAACAAAAATTATAAAAATATGTTAGGTTTAGGATATTAAAAAGTTTTTTAGAATTAAGAATTGAGTTTAATTATGATATTTGGTTAAAAATAAGTTTTAGGGCTTAATTAATTAAAATTTGAAAGCCTAGACCAGTTAGGATTATAATTGGATCAAAGCCTAGATTCTGTTCGTCTAGTCATCAAAGGAGATCCATTAAGTGTGTTAGCCTATAAGTTAGAAATGTCTCTCTCTTAAGTTGAATCTTGCTTACTTTACTTCCTTCTTTTGGAAGGTGGCAAACGATTGAGAATCTAATGGAATGATGCAAAAGATACAAAAAATATTTTTTGGAGTCATCTCCTTGGCCATTATTTGTCTAATTTCCTATAAGATGACTTTTCCAATAAGGATGATGCATGAGCATTTTCAGTACGCACATATTTAGGAAGTATGTCAAGGATGCAAAAATACAACATATTCGTAAATATGCAATAATGTATGAAGATATATTATTTCAAAAAATTTGTTGTTGTAACCCTCATTCTATTGACTAGATAAGTTTCATCAAGTGATTACAGCCATTGATCAGTCTTTCAATCCTGATTACATCTTTGGTTAATTCCGATTTAACCTCTATCATTTCATGAGCAATGGTGCCCCACTTATATTGAGCATTAATGCTTCTTACTTCATACCCTTATGAAAAATATTCATCTTAATCAGTGTTTGGTTGCTCAGATGTCCTCATGCCCCGACTATTTTTGAGCTTGTCTAGGTATCTCGATGTAGGCCAACTCTCAGTCCTTTCAAATTTTTAAAAAACAGAGTTTATTTGTATATATTTAAAATGCAAGACAAATTTTAAAAAATATATGGTAATTTCGAGTTTACTGTAAAACAGTTTAAAACATGTTTGCCCTCCAAAAATATCAAATGAAATAACATATTTGCCTCAATCTAATAGAGATCAACTCTATCAAAAAATAGATTTAGTGGATCCCCGCTATTGCGGGAATATATGTGAATGTATAGTCTCATCTTATCTTGCTAGGCTTCTTAAAAGAACAACCCCTAACTAAATGTTTCCCCTTTTTCGATGTCTCTCTTAATCTCACTATCTCATCATGCCCCGTCCTTCCCTCATTTTGGTGTTAATCAAGTACTTAAAAGTTTGAAGTTCCTTGAAATAACATTAAGTCTTTTGGGGGAGGATATAGTCCGAAGACTATCTCGTTCATTTGGACATCCCAAAATAATAAGAATGGACTTTAGAGATTTATAAGTATTGAGATCATGGTTAGTGTAATTACAATTTTGTGTATTCTCTATATCTTTTCTTTTCTTCTCTTTCTTTTACCATTATCATGATTCTTTCGGTAAATCATCAACTTATCACAATCTTTTTTTTTTGAGGATACTGATGGAGCAAATACTAATACATCAAATTATTCGATATAGTCATAATTTGAAAATATTATCATCACTCGTAAAGCTAAGGCTTTTGATTGAGATGGTGTTTTACAACCTTGTTTTCTTTATTACTTCAACGTAGTGCCCCAGAATTACACAATAAGTTCTTAGTATGCCTATTACTATGCTCTAAACATTGTAGTGCTTTTTTATAAATATTTATGTAGACATGCTATAGCTTTTTTATACATATTTATGAAGATTCACTTGGTAAAAATAATAATGTAAAAAAATAATTAAATGATTATTTTTTGTTAGTTTATCTCACGGATGACGTGATAAAAATGACTAATAATATTATTTCTCCGCATGAAAGGGTAATTAACATGGTTGTTGCAAGTATTAAGGCTTCTCGATAGCCAATTGCATAAAAGTCTGAGTATTAGCAACAAAAGACCCCACCATTTTAGACACGTGGCAAACGTATGATACAAAAACATAATAATTAAAATATGAAGAAAATATTTAAGAATCTGAAATATAATTATGTTTTTGACTAAGACCTCCCGTTTAGAGTCAAATCCTATGCAGGATAAAGTTTCTCTTCCATTGAATTTTGGGCACAACACAGAAAGGATGAGGCGATTTTCGTTGAATTGAAGATCAGCATTTCTTTCCAAATAATCCAACATGCGTAGGCTATCACAGTTCAAAGTCATATCTCATTAATCTTATCTTCCATTGTCATCTTTATGACTTGTTTAAACCGTTCATCAAGCGTTGTAACTTGCTTCTTCTACACTTTATAGTTGATATCCAATCCAAGCTAGACATCTGATTGGATGTGTATTATTATCGCTTTAATATCTTATGACCTCTTCGATGTTTTATTAATGTTCATGCCTTAACAAAAGTTTCAAAAGGTTTATAAAGGTTTCAAAACTATGAGCTTGTAACAATTATATTTTACAAATCTTACCTCTAAGTTTTGAAAATCTTATACAAGGATTTAAAACCTCTGTGCATATGAGCATTTAAAGCATAATTTTATGACTTTATTGTAACAACTTAGATTTTAAATCCGAAAGTCAGATTAACCCAAGACATGAACCTCATAATTGGGTCGATATATTGGGAATTAAGAGTTGTTTTAGGCTTGCCATGTTTGTTGGACTAGTATATGGTTTGGGTTGAGCTTGAGAAAAAGGGTAAAATTGTAAATGACTAATTTTTTAAACAAGAAAAAGGAAAAAAATTGAGAAAGTGCGGCAATTTTTTATAAGAGATGATAAATCAACTCATTTACTTGTTTTTGCTTAACCCTTCCTCACTTTTGGTCCTTGAAATGCAATGGGAAAGTTTGGATTTTGATCATTTGGGTGTTAAAATCCCAGATTTTGAATCAAAGGAGTTGTTACCAACTTATGAGGATATATTTGCCAAGATAAGAATCAATAAGTTTGATAAGGGTTAAGGTTTAGCGAAGGTTCTTGAGAAAGAACGGGTTTTAGGGTCGAGGGTCTCAAATCTTAGTTATAAGCTATGATTGAATTCCTTGATACCTCAACAAGGTCATGATAAGTTTTATAATTCCCTAAAGGTGGGAGACTCATCAAGAGATCTTGAGAAAGTGAAGGCTTGAGTTAAAAGCTTAAAGATGTTTTCATATAAATATAACGAAAGTTAATCCACTACTAACTCTTATGTGTTTAAGAAATTCATGAAAGCTTGAACCCTTTTAACGATGAAATCCATAATTTATGATAAAATGTGTTGTAATGGATAGCAAATCAATAAAAACTTCTTGAATAACTTATAAGATTATTTTTTGGGGTGGTGGTGGAAAGGTTTAAGATGAGTTTGAGGTAGTTTTCGAACGCTAGACTTGAAAATTTTGGTTTGTATTCTGGTACAAATGTGTCGGTATCGATATTCCTGAGAGGTAATGAAGAAAAATTATAAAGTGTGTATCAACACAGTTGCCCGCTTATCGGTACCCTTGTTACTTAAGAAAATCATGTAGTGCTTTCACGTATCGATGCACTTGGTATGTATTAGTACTATTGTTTCATTAAATTTGAATATAGATGCACGAAAAGGTGCATTGATACGAGCAAAATCTTAGAATCTTTCAAATATAAATTGGGTACTAGTACTCGAAGAGAGTACCAAAACCCTTAGAGTAGTATCGATAGTTATATAAAGGTATTAGTACGTATAGAGTAAATTGTTCAATAAATTTAACTTAGTGCCAGGGGTTCTACTATTTGAACTAAAATTTCCAAGGGTTTTTAAGGGTATATAACAAATTGTGATAAAGAGAAATTGATACTTAAAACTCAAATACAAATAAAACTCTTATTAAATTGAGGTTAAATTGATATAAATCATGTATTCATGAAAGCTTTGGATAAAATGATATATTATTACTATTATATGCTTTGTGGATATATGAGATCAAATGTCATATGCTAAGATGTACATATGAGGTTCGATGATTAGTGACTCTTTAAACATGTGAGAGTTGAGTTTGAGGCTTAGTATTATTGGATCACTTCTGAATATGTAGTACTGATACTTAGTGTTACCAGGTCACATTCTATACGGTGGATGATGATATGAGAAATTACTAACTTATGTGTTTTTTATCATGATGTAAGTGTGTGTAAGCTATGTCAATGTATTTTGGCGAGCTAAGTAGTGTCATTGTTACCTTAATGTTATATTTACTTTTTTTAATTATTTATTACTTGCTTAAATAATTGTTGAGTAGTTTTGTAATTACTAAATTTTATTAGTTTAACATTCGAAATTGTTATTTTCGTTTTTATGTCTTTAGGTTGTGGATCCTTAAAGGAGGATCATTGTTCGTATGTTTTAGCATTGGCATCATTCTTAGTACAATACTTAGATGTAATAGACAATGTATTCTTAGGACCCCTATTATAGTTATTATAACTTTTATTTTGATGACGATATGCATGAGTTAAATGCTTTCGGGTTATATTTAAAATTTAGAGTTTTTATCAGTTAAGATTTTAAACTTTTGATTCTATCGTCCTATATTGACTTTTAAATTGATATGATGTGAATTGTCGAAAATAGGTTTAAAATTTTGAAAGTGAATTTGTAACACCTAAAAATTATTCCTAATTTTATAACCCTAATTTTGAAATCTTAAATTAAAAATCTTATTTTTCAGATTCTTAATTTTTAAAACCCTAATTTTTGAGATTTTTAAATTGATTTTTTAGATTTAAGAATAAATTTTGGGATAAGATCGTAAAGATTTAATAGTTTAAAGTGTGATTTAAATTTAAAAAGTTAAAGTGATGTTTTAAAAATTCCTAAAGTGATTGATGATTAAATATATAATTTAACTTTTTTTAATGTTTCTTTTAACGTGATTTAATTTTTTATTTATTATTTAAATAAAATTATTTTATTATTTATTATTATAATATATGTTTTGATGTTTGAAAACTCTTAAATATCCGGCTTGTTTTTAAATTAAATTTCAATTTCGATAGAATTAGTTATTTTTTTATTAAAAATATTACTTTACTTTAATTATTTTTTTATCAAAACTTTTTATTTATTATTATAATTATATATATTATATAAAGTCTTAGGTAAAGAAAGGAAATACCTTTAAAATTCTACAAACTTTTTATTAATATTTATTTTATTTATATTTTGATCTAATATAATTTTATTTCTAATTGGAATTAGTTATATTATGGTCTAAGACAAAAACCTACATTATTTTCTTTCATTAGGATTTTCTAAAGCCTATGTATTTATTCTTTAATTCTATTCGAGTTCAAAACTACGTTATTCAGTAGATTGAGTCGCTTTGGATAAAGTGTGTTCTCTTACTGATTCTATATGTGTTTTTCCGAAAAATATTTTTTTGTGACATGCTTAATATTTTGCCTTTAGAAATATACTCGTGTTTTGCTAACATGTCTAATTTTTGTATTGTGACTCTAATTGTGCACTTGTGTTACCATGCATACATTTCATTATGATTTGAGAAATATATGAAAATTTTCATATTTAAGTTCTTATACTTTTTACAGTAAATATGATTTTTATAACTTGTGAATTTGTGTCTTCGAACAAATTGAGATTTCGGATAAACTGTGATTTCAGATTGAATTGTGATTGTTTTCAGATTTTCAAATCATGATGCATCATTATGTGTGCATGAGGTGGGATTGTGTACAGGGTTGGATTGTGCACGGAGGAAGTCATGACAGCCTTCCGATTTGGAAGTCCTAAGACCACTTTCAGATTTTGGTGATGATGTAGGTGAGGGTCTAGGAAACTCCTCCACTTAGACTGGTGACGATGTAGTTGAGATTTGTGTTGTATGTATGAAATCATTCATACATGATGATTTTCATTGAGTTTTGAACATTTTTTATTGAGAAAATTATTTATGTGAACCATATTTTATTTTTTAAAATATTAATCTTCAAAAATAATTTCATAAATTGTGTTTTGTTGTTTTTATCTTCACCATAGAGACACACTAAGCTCTATAACTTACTCCCCTTAGTTTTCTCTTACAAATCTTTGAACTTTAGGCGATGTGGTATTTAAAGGATGTCAGATTTTATTCTGTATTTTATTGAACAAGACAAAAATATTTTTAGATATTCAAGTTATTATTTTTTGTTTTGAAAACTTTGATGTATTTGGGATATTTATGTTTTTTGGATTATTTAAGTATTCTTTAATATAATTTTGTTTAAGAGATTTTTATATGAATATTCAAAAAATTATTATAATATTCAAGTATTTTATTTATTATAAGATATTTATTAAATTATTTTTTATTTTAAATTATAGTATATTTTTAAAATTAATTTTTTCGAGGATAAATTTTAAATATGTATTTTTAGATTCGTCCTATTCTTTTTGGCTCAGGTTTAGGGGTTAAAGAATTGATTATAATTTTAAAATGTATTATCTGGGTCAAAGGTGTTACATTCCCAACAGCTATAATCAACCCAACGGTTAGTAATAGTCAAGACTTATTAGAGAACTTAAAAGTGACCTTTAAACAACCATGGAATAATAAGAAAGCCAACAACGGCATTCATTGTATACAAAAATCATTTTTGAGTCTCAATTGTCATATTTTTGTACAAAAGCAATTGTGAGTCAAATTTGTTATAATTACGTGTAAGTTTTTAGGATTTTGGATGAGTGATTAAAAGTACAAATATGTTACCTTAATAGGTTTTTCTTGTTTGGCTTATTTATAACATTCTCTTGGGAGAATGTGTCACATAACTTTAGTTTATAAGTTTTAAGAGTTTTAAAGTTTAATTTTTATACTTGAAAAAAAAATAAATCAGTGAATTTATGAAAAATCTTTAAGAGTTAAAATTAGGGATGAGTAAAACTCTGCTCAACTCGAAAAAAATTGAATAACTCTACTAAAAAATGAATAATTCGACTCGACTCAAGGTGAAAATACTCAACTCGTTTTAATTCGACTCAAAGTCTCATAAACTCGACTTGACTCAAAAAAATTAAATAATGTTTCAATTGTAAAATGAAAACTCCAATAACTCAAAATTTTTAGTAATTAAAAAATTTATTTTTAAATTAGAGATGCGTCTCTAAATTTTTATGGTATATATATTGATATATAAAAATATGAAGAAATATTGTCACATATGTTGCGAGCGCTGGAGTACTTAAAATATGATTGTGATTCGCGCGCAAGATTGTGCAAGTATACACATCAAAAAAGTAATAAAGTGTGTGAGTGAGATCGTTCCCATGAGGATTGGGTAGGTTAACTCAAAAATAGTTACCATACACAAAAGATAAAATAATCTTTTGTAAAGTCATATGCTAAAGCAAATCTGCAAGTGTCACCAAAAATGCAATAGCAAAATAGAACTGTCACCAAAGATGCTGGAGCAAAACAAAGGATGTCACGAAAATGCAGTAGCAAATAAAAGATATTGGAGAAATAAATAAAGTTGCACAAACACAACACTGAAAAGATATTCAAGCTTAAGACAAGCTAGGCTTGCTATGGCATGAATTCACTACTCTCCTTGATGTTACTGTTCCTCTAGTTTACTAACGCTCGATAAAGTTTATTGAAAATGCCTCCACTATCCCTAGTCAGAAGGCCTAACACTCGAAAATGCTAAGGCATTACCTCCCGATCTCAACCCTAACACTCCTAATGTTGATAAAGTACAATCCCTTTTAGTCGTTGAAACTCTACATTATCCCTAAGGCAAGTTAAGATTTTGCTCCCGTAGCAACCCTATTGTTCAAGTTGGTCTAGCTTTGCCTATCCCTAGATCTAAAGCTTTCCAAACCCCTTGAGCTATGGCTACCGCCCGGTGCTCTTACAAACCAAGGTTTAGAGTAAAAAGTGTTAGCATTCTTGAACAAAACACAAGTAAACTGTAAACAGTAAAACATCCATTAAAACAAAATAAAAATCATCCAAAACAAGACTTAGCCATACTAGTTTAGTTCATGCCTAGGAATGAAACTATTCAACTTTCGTCCTTTGAAATACATATTCTTCGAATTAGAAAAGAGGTAAACAAGGTGAAGAGGAAGGAAGTCTCAAACGCTTGTGTCATGACACTTTCTAGCTTACCGCTCCTCTCGAAGTCGCGCAAATCCCTTGCTTGAAGCTCTCCTATAGTGGTGGCTTGGCTAGAGGTTGAAGACAACCGAAAATGGCCTCTTTTCTTCTTTCTTGTCCCTCTTGCTTCCTTAAAGCTTGCTCCTTTTTAGCTCCTTAGCTACTGATTTTTCTCTTTTTCTTGCTCCAAAAACATTCGGCTCCCTTTTTGTTGAAGGAGACTTGGCTTTTATAGGAGGCTTCTAGGGTTTGATGCCCTAAAGGTGCCAAGGGAATATCCCCTGACATTTGCTGCAGTGGGTGGCAAGAATGTAGGGTCTGCAGGAGATTGTGGTTGGTCTGCAGAGGTGGTGTAACGTCTGCAGAAAAGTGTGGCAGGATGCAGGGGCGGTGCAACATCTGTAGAATTTGCAGAGGGGATACAGCTGGCTTGGAAAATGCGTGGAGATAGTGGGCTGCAGGTGTGTCCTTTCTTCCATCCTATTTTGTCCGCCCACAATGCTGTAGCATCCTTGAAGTCCGATCCAACACTTGAGAAATATGCTATAACATCTCTTCCACTAAAAACTTTGCTTCAGCATCTGCACAACATAACCAACAAAATACCTTTCAAAGCAGCATCTTTTAAAAATAAAAAGAAAATAAAATGAGAACCTAAACTAAATGCAAATACACATGAAATGCAGCTAAATGTAATGCAAATGTAATGCAAATGAACTTGAAACTAAACAAAAGCTTAAATAAAAGGGTAGAAAATATACGCTTTTTAGAGCGTTAACACACCTCCAAACTTAAGATATCGTTTGTCCTCAAGCAATGACATATAATTATGCTATGACATTTCTTTCAATCCTTGACAACAGTTCAAGCAAAACATCAATCCTCAGAATATATAAATGCTAGCAATCTACACGATATTGAGAATTCCAAGAACTTGAACTAAGACTGGATACTTTGCTTGTGTGTGTGAGATTGTATCTAACTTATGCTTAAGTGTTAGAAAAATTTTAGTTTTCATTATTCACTATACTATAGCTCCTAAAAATCTACTCCCTTGCTTAGTTTTTTTTTAAACTGCTTCGAAGGGTGTCAACTCATCACACCTACCATCCTTAACTCTAGATGAGTATGGAGTAAACATCTCATCCCCGAGCCAGTAGTTAGAGTCATCTCGTGACAACTTTCATTTGCTCATATGTTGTAGTATTATTTATATTCAGAGTATAAACTAACTTTGCATAGAGGAGCTTCCTTCTACAATTTTATGCTAAAGTATTTATTCATCAATCATTTCTTCTCTTGTTTTTTCTTTTTTCAAGTTTTATTTATATACTCTAGCAAAAAGTAGTTTCTCTTTCTTTCTAAGCTAACAAAGGTATAGATCCTAAGTTTTCTAAAAAGTTCCTACCACTCAAGCATAAAAAACATACAATCGTGTCAAATAAAATTCCAAAGCATCAAGTCCTAATTTAGTTCAATTCATTCTCAATATATTCACTAATTCAGTTTAAAAGCATCTAAATTCTTATTATTGGATATCATCTATTCTAACCTAAAAGTTGTCTTGAATTGAATCTAATGCTATAGTAAATTTATATGTATGTAGAATGAAATGAAAATGCTAAGGCAAAGACTTTGTAACCCCCAAACTTGAGGTTAACATTTTTCTCAATGCTATAAATTTATATGTAAAAATGAAAAAGAAAATAAAAAGAAAAGATTCTCTTGTACCTTCAAAATTAAAAGTTGAATAGAGACAAAAAGGAAATAAAAGCATCTTAAAAAAGCTAAATAAAAACCTCTACTTTTTATTCGAACTGAAATTTAAATACTAAAGCAAAATAAAAGAGAGGGATAGAAATGCTTAGGCATTTTGTAGACTGTGGTCATCCTTGTCACACACAATGGGAGCTTTAGTATAAATCTTCAGACTTTGACCATTGACCTTGAATATTCGATCTCCATCAAGTGTTTTAATTTCCACAACTTTATAAGGATAAACCCTATGTATCAGGAATGGTCCTGACCATCGAGATTTCAATTTTTCAGGAAAAATTTTGAGTCTTGAGTTGTATAGTAATACTTGTTTGCCCTTTGAGAAATGCCATGGCAAGAGATGTTTATCATGCCACCTCTTTGTCTTTTCTTTATAAATCCTAGCGTTCTCATAGGTATGGGATCGAAATTCGTCCATTTCATTTAGCTCCAAAAGCCTATTCTCTCCTTCTGACTTGAAATCCATATTGAGCTTTTTGGTGGCCCAATAAGCATTGTGTTCGAGCTCCACGGGTAAATGACATACTTTCCCATAAACCAACTTGAATGGGGACATCCCTAAAGGAGTCTTGTAAGTTTTCCTTAAAGTTTCATCCAGCTTTGAAGACCAATCTTTTCTCTTTGTGTTGACTGTCTTCTCTAGGATTTGCTTGATTTTTCTATTGGAGATTTTAGCTTGATCATTTTTCTGCGGGTGATATGCTGTAGCAATTTTGTGTCTGACTCCATAGCGTTATAATGCCTTAGCAGTGAGCTTGTTGTCGAAGTGGGTTCCTTCATCACTAATTATGGCTCTAGGGACTCCAAACCTTATGAAAATATTCTTGTGCAGGAACTTTAGGACTATCTTGGAATCATTGCGAGGTATTGCCACCGTTTCTACCCATTTGCTCACGTAGTCCACTGCTAGCAAGATATACAAATCACCATAGGAGGATGAAAATGGTCCCATAAAATCAATTCCCAAAACATCAAAAAGCTCAATTTCAAGAATATTTTCCAACAGCATTTCATTCCTCCTCGAGATGTTACCAGTTCTTTGACATCTATCGCATCCCTTGTAAAATGCTTGAGCATCCTTGAAGAGTGAGGGCCAGTAGAATTCAGATTGAAGGATCTTTGCAGCAGTCCTTGATCCACCAAAGTGCCCACCACACGGTGCTGCATGGCAATGGAATAAGATATCTTTTTGTTCTTCTTCCGATACACAGCTTCGAAGCAATTGGTCAACACATTACTTAAAAAAATATGGCTCATCCCAATAGAAAAATTTTGCATCATGTTTGAACTTCTTGCGACTTTGGCTAGATAAATCAGGAGGCAAAATGCCATTAACAAGAAAATTAACAATATCGGTATACCAAGGTAATGTTGTAGCATATAAAATTTTCTTATCAGGGAAATTTTCTTTGATATCAAAATATTCTCCTAAATTATCAGGATTTTCTAGCCTAGATAGGTGGTCTGCAACTTGATTTTCAATGCCTTTCCTATCCTTTACTTCAATATCAAATTCCTGAAGCAAAAGTATCCACCTAATAAGTCTCGGCTTAGCATCTTTCTTAGTCACTAGGTATTTGATGGCAGAATGATCAGTGTGTATTATCACCCTAGTTCCTATAAGATACGCCCTAAACTTATCGAAGGCAAATACTACAACAAGTAGCTCTTTTTCAATGGTGGTATAGTTAATTTGAGCATAATTAAGAGTTCTACTTGCATAGTAAATAACATAGAAGAGTTTACCTCGCCTTTGACCTAGTGTTGCGCCAACTACGTAGTCACTTACGTCGTACATCAACTCGAATGGCTCAATCCAATCGGGTGGTATTACTATTAGAGTTGAGGTAAGCTTCTTTTTTAGTTCATTAAAAGAGTTGTGGTATTTTTCATTGAAGAAAAAGAGTTGATTTTTCTATAGCAAATTGTAGAGCGGCTTAAAGATTTTCGAGAAGTCCTTGATGAACCTCCTATAGAAGCCAGTATGTCCAAGAAAGCTTTTAATTCCCTTCACAGTGGTGGGAGGCGGTAGCTTCTCTATCAACTCTACTTTTTCTTTTTCAACTTCAATTCCTTTGCTTGAAATTTTATACCCCCCAATCGTACCTTTGTTCACCATGAAATTGCATTTTTCCCAATTGAGTACCAGGTCGGCTTCTTTACAGCATTTCAGCACCTTGGCTAGGTTGCCTAGGCATTTTTCAAAAGTTTCTCTGAACACAGAAAAATCGTCCATAAATACCTCTAAAAATTCTTCAACCATGTTTGAAAAAAATTGCAACATGCAACGTTGAAAAGTTATTGGAGCATTACACAACCAAAATGGCATTCTTCGAAAAGCATAAATACCATAAGGGCAAGTGAAGGTTGTCTTCTCCTGGTCCTCAAGTGCTATAGCAATTTGGTTGTACCCAGAATAACCATCAAGGAAGCAATAGTAAGCCTTTACCGTCAATCGGTCCAGCATTTGATCGATAAAAGGAAGGGGAAATGGCCATTCTTAGTTTGTTCAGCTTCCTATAGTCCACACAGATGCGCCAGCCTGTGACTGTCCTTGTCGGGAGCAACTCATTGTCCTCATTTGTGATCATTGTTGTGCCTCCCTTCTTAGGAACACAATGCACAGGGCTAACTCATGAGCTATCAGAAATTGGGTATATGATCCCTACATCCAACCAATTGATGATCTCTGTCATCAATACCTTCTTCATTGTTGGGTTTAATCTTCTTTGGGGCTCAACAAAATTTCTGTGACATTCTTCCAGCAAGATCTTGTGCATATAGATTGTAGGACTGATGTCCTTCAAATCGGCCATAGTCCATCCTAGAGCTTTCTTATATTACGACAGCAAATTCATAAGACTAAGCTCTTGGTTAGGATCTAAGCTAGAAGAAATAATCACTGTCAAAGTATTGTGAGATCCCAAATAAACATACTTTAAATACGGCGGAAGTGATTTTAGATCTAGAAATGGTGCATGTAAAAGTGATGGTTTAGGAAGAATAAATTCAGAGAAATCAATTGATTCAAAATTTGTACATGGTCTTGGCTTGAAATAGCCAATTTGTTGTAACTCCAAATGAGCTTCTTCTTCATCTTGATCATGCTCCTCCAGCATTTTTGCAAAGTCCTTCATTTGTGGAGAATTATCACAGTAAAAATCTGTATCCTCTTCAATTGCTGCAGCATTCATCCCGGCTATGCAGTGACATTCTTCATTATCATCCATATACTTTAGAGTGTTGTAGACATTGATAGTCATGGATTTATCTACTAATCGCATTGTGAAGTCTCCCTTCTCACAGTCGATGAGAATCCGACCGATTGCAAGAAATAGTCGCCCCAAGATTATGGGTGCCTTATAATCCACTTCACAATCCAGAATCAAAAAATCCATAGGGAACATAAACTTAACCACTTTTGCTATCACATATTCTACATTGCCTTCTGGTCGGACATGAGAATTGTCCGCCAATTGCAAGATGACAGTGGTAGGTCGTGTACTCCCTATACCAAGCTTCTTGAATATTACCTTGGACATCAGATTTACACTTGACCCTAGGTCGCATAATGCTCTGCCCACAAAATTGTCTCCTATCGAGCATGGAATGATGAAGCTGCCAGGATCTTGCCTTTTCATGGAAAGCTCAGTCCTCCCAGAATAGAACTCAGATGCTATAGCAACTGTTTCAAAATTCTCAGTTTTTTTTTCTTTGTAACAATGTCTTTCAAAAACTTTGCATATGAGGGCGTTTCATCAATAGCATCTAAAAATGAAATATTTATATGAAATTGGTCCAACATACTTACAAACTTTTGAAATTGGAGATCCTCTTTGTGTTGTTTCAGTCGTTGAGGGAATGGTGGTGGTGTTCTTGCATCCTCCAAAGGTTGCGATGGTGCTGTTGCTTTTGCTGCAGCATCTGCAAATTTCTCACCAAATGACTCAGTATTTAAGTTGTCTCCAGTTCCTTCTTGAGCATATTTTTCTTTTTGTTGTTAGCTTCTTTTTGCTCCTGAATGGAGATTTCTTCTTTCTCCTTTCGTTCGAGTTGTTCACCCGTGTTGATTTATCTTCCACTCCTCAAGGTAAGTGCGTTGCATTGCTCTTTGCCATGACCTTTAGTGACTTCAGTATCATTAGGTAAGTTGCCTCTTGGTTTTACTTGTAATGCTAGAGCAATTTGACCCATCTGAGTCTCCAGTGTTCTAAGTGAAGCACTGTGGCTTTCCAGCAGTGCGCCTTGGGTCTGCAAAAGATTCCCTTGATTAGAGATGGTGGTGAAATATTCCTGCAATAATGTTTTTGTTGATGTCATGAACTCCTTAGTCGAAGCCATGAATTCTTGAAGCGAAGCTTCCAAAGAATTGTTGTGACTTTAATGATGAACTGTTCCCTTATGTTTATTTTGTCATGGCATATTTTCTTGATAACCTTGGACTCCTTGGTTTGTTGCCATAGGTTGTTGCCTATTCGAGCTGCTAGCTTGATTTGATCCTTGATTACCCCAAGAAAAATTAGGATGTTGTCTCCACCCTGGATTATACGTGTTGGAGTAGGGGTTGCTGGAATTTTTGTTGAAGTTTCCAACGTAATGAGTAGACTCTAGATAAGTTGCGCAGTCTTTATCGAAGTGTTTTCCACTACAGTGCATACAACATAATGCCTTAGCATCTCGTACTTCACTGGTTTGTTAAAGATTCTTCAATATATTTGTGATAGCAGAAAGTTGTGCTGAGACGGAATCATTAGCGTCGAGCTCCAACTTTCCTTGAGTTCATCGTCCTGTCCCAAGCCTAGTAGTTGGAAACTGATAATGGTTGTTGGCTATCTTTTTCAAAATGTCAAATGCTTCTTCTGGCGACTTGTCTAGCAGTGCCCCATTTGCGGAAGCATCTAACATCATTCTTGTGAGGGTGCATTGACTCCATTGTAGAACATCACGATTTGAGTTCAATCTTGAAAACTGTGATTGATACACCTTATTAGAAAGCTTTTGTTTCGATCCCAACACTCATACATCGACTCATCATCCCCTTGTTTGAAGGATGCTATCTCATTTCGCAATTGAGTGTTGATGTTGAGTGAGTTGTATCTCGCCAAGAAGCTTTTGCACAAAGTTGTCCATGACTCCATCGAATCGACTGGAATACCATTCAACCATTCTCTTGATCGGTCTCTCAAAGAGTACGGAAATAGATTGAGCTTCAACACATCCTCGCGCACTCCTTGTTGGCGGAATGAATCACAAACCTCCAAGAAAGCACGGATATGCTGTCGAGCATCCTCGTGAGGTGATCATCCAAACTGTCCGATCGAGTTGAGAATTTTAAACATCACAGGCTTGATCTCAAAGTGTGTTGCCTGTATTTTAGGTGTCACTATCCCAGCATTGAGGTCATCCAAGATCGGTGTCAAGTGATCTCGAATAGCCCTTGGTCATACTACTATCTACTGATTTGCTGCAGGTACTGCTCTAGCATTTGGATTCTGTGGATCCTGATACATGACTCTTGTTCTTTTCTCTCACCTCCATTGTTTAAAATACCTTTCGATTTCAGGGATGAATGGCTCGAGGCCTTCCCTACGATTCACTCTGGGCATCCACTAACCAAAAACCTAAAAAGGTAACAAAGAAAATAAAGATTAAACCAAATAAAAAGACTCAAAACACAAAATAAAAAGATAGAAAATATGGAAACTATGATTGAAATATCTTATTGCCTCAATCCCCGGCAGTGGCGCAAAAAACTTGTTGCGAGCGCTAGAGTACTTAAAATATGATTGTGATTCGCGCGCAGGATTGTTCAAGTATACACATCGAACAAGTAATAAAGTGTGTGAGTGAGATCATTCCCATGAGGATTGATTAGTTTAACTCAAAAATAGTTACCATACATAAAAGGTAAAATAATCTTTTATAAAGTCATATGCCAAAGCAAATCTACAAGTGTCACCAAAAATGCTTTAGCAAAATAAAACTGTCACCAAAGATGCTAGAGCAAAATAAAGGATGTCATCAAAATGCAATAGCAAATAACAAATATTGGAGAAATAAATAAAGCTGCACAAACACAACACTGAAAATTCAAGCTTAAGACAGGCTAGGCTTGCTATAGCAAGAATTCACTGCTCTCCTTGATGTTACTGTTCCCCTAGTTTACTAGCGCTCAGCAGAGTTTACTGAAAATGCATCCACTATCCCTAGTCAGAAGGCCTAACACTCGAAAATGCTAAGGCATTACCTCCTGGTCTCAACCCTAACACTCCTAATGTTGATGAAGTATTACCCCTTTTAGTCGTTGAAACTCTACCTTATCCCTAAGGCAAGTTAGGATTCTTCTCCCGCAACAACCCCATTGTTCAAGTTGGTCTAGCTTTGTCTATCCCTAGATCTAAGCTTCCCAAACCCCTTGAGCTATGGCTACCTTCCGGTGCTCTTACAAACCAAGGTTTAAAGTAAAAAGTGTTAACATTCTTGAACAAAACACAAGTAAACTGGAAACAGTAAAACATCCATTAAAACAAAATGAAAATCATCCAAAACAAGCCTTAGCCATACTAGTTTAGTTCATGGCTAGGAATAAAAAATTATTCAACTTTCTTCCTTTGAAATACATATTTTTTGAATTAGAAAAGAGGTAAACAAAGTGAAGAGGAAGGAAGTCTCAAACGCTTGTACCGTGACACTTCCTAGCTTGTCGCTCCTCCCGAAATCGTGCAAATCCCTTGTTTGAAGCTCTCCTACAATGGTGGCTTGGCTATAGATTGAAGACGACCGAAATTGGTCTTCTTTCTTCTTTCTTCTCCCTCTTGCTTCCTTAAAGCTCGCTCCTTTTTGGCTCTTTAGCTACTGATTTTTCTCTTTTTCTTGCACCAAAAACATCCGACTCCTTTTTTGTTGAAGGAGGCTTGGCTTTTATAGGAGGCTTCTAGGGTTTGGTTCCCTAAAGGTGCCAAGGGAATATCTCCTGACATTTTTTGCAGTGAGTGGTAGGAATGTAGGGTCTGCAGGAGACTATGGCAGGTCTGCAGAGGTGGTGCAACGTCTTCAGAAAAATGTGGCAGGGTGCAGGGGCGGTGCAACGTTTGTAGAATTTGAAGAGGAGGTACAGTTGTACTAGAAAACGCGTGGAGACAGTGAGCTGCAGGTGTGTCCTTTCTTCTTTCCTATTTTGTCCGCCGACAATGTTGTAGCATCCTTAAAGTCCGATCCAACACTTGAGAAATATACTACAACATCTCTTGCACTCTTTCAACTTTGCTTCAACATCTGCACAGCATAATCAACAAAATACCTTTCAAAGCAGCATCTCTTAAAAATAAAAAGAAAATAAAATAAAAACCTAAACTAAATGCAAATACACATGAAGTGCAGCTAAATGCAATGAAATGTAATGCAAATGAACTTGAAACCAAACAAAACCTTCAATAAAATGGTAGAAAATATACGCTTTTTAGAGCATTAACAACATACAAAAAAACAAGAAGTAATATATGTATATATATATATATATGTTATATGATTATAGAATGTCATTTAAATTGGAATCAAATCATATCATAACATCATAAATAAATACAATTAATTTTTATAGAAACTCGAAAACTCGGCTCGAATTTCTTAAACTCAGCTCGAATAAAAAATCAATAAAATTTAAGTTATAAAATATGACACGTCAACTCGAATAATTTAAAAATTTTTAACTCCAACTCGACTTGATCAAATACTCACCCTAACTAATAGACTTAATTAAGAAATCGAACCACTATAAATTGTTGTGACTATAATTTTATCGTGTAGTATTTCATTTACTTTCATTGCATAACCAATTCACCCTTTAATGATTCAATTGAAAAAATTTGAATCTAACAGAAAATATAAAAGATTTTATGAAAATATTATTAAATGGTTATTGCAACTACAATACCAATTTGTACAATATAGTGCTCCAGGATACATGAGAAACTGTAAAAACATTTAACTCTTCGTTAGGTCTTTTCTATTGAGAGCATAAAGCATATTTTCATGCATGAGAGAGGTTTCAAATCCATACTATTCTGCTCGAAAGGTTTTAAAACTTTGTCTTAAAAATTTTAATTGTAAATAATTGTTAATTTTTAAATATATTCAATATAGTTATAAAATCAAAATATTTTAATCATATTTTTTATTTTTTAGAATATTTATGAATTTAAGTTCAAAAATATTTTTCTTATAATTTATATTAAATTTTTCTAGTTCAATATTTTCTCAGAATGAGAGTGCAATACACGAATAATGTTTTTTTAATCAATTATAGTGTTTAAAGTAATATTCTTTCTAAAATATATTTTAAATCATTGGACATTAATCACTTAATCACTGAGTTGCAATACTGGTACTCGTACCCGTAATCTTCAGGAACAATAATATTTCTTTAACCATTAAAGTAAAATGATTCATGTTAAAAAGTATAAGCTAAGATAAATGAAAATAAAAGTAAAAAAATTGAAAAATATTACCGATATAGTGTTTTTTTTTCTTGAAAGAAATTACCAATATAGTGCCTTGAATTATTGTTGTCCTTAATTTACAATATCTCAGTGAGCAATGTTCGTGGGCTATTCTGCCTAGTTAACGAAAGTTCTGACTCAAAATTTTAAGGATGAGTATAATACGTTCGCCAAACACTATTGAATATCATTAACGCTAAACATTGTTAAACATCATTAAATTATTTAATAAAGATTAAAATTTTTAGGGACTCGATGTACAATTAATAATTATTTAAAATAAAATTTTAATTAAATTAATTTTTTATAGAAAAACTAATCTACCTTATGGCTAGATAGATAAATGTTTCGATTTCTGCGATTATTTTTTAACAGGAGTTGTTGAATATCAAAAACTTATTACGAGAAATCCTATTTTTTAGAACAGGTTGAAGGGATAGGCGTTATCGGTGGAGAAGAAGCAATAAATTGGGGGTTTTCCGGCCCAATGTTATGAGCATCGGGAATCAAATGAGATCTTCGAAAAGTTGATCATTATGAGTGTTATGACGAATTTGATTGGGAAATCCAGTGGCAAAAAGAAGGAGATTCATTAGCTCTTTATTTTCTAAATTTTTTTATTATTCGCACCCAGGATCATGTCTCGGATCATTAGATAGAAATTTGAAGATGAAGAGAGAAACAAAGAATATTGATGGGAGTGGTATAAGCGCTTTTTGAGTGCAAGTGTACAGGTCGTCAAGTAATAAAATGATAAATTTATCGTGTATCGTCTCTACAGGGATTGATATACTTAATATGTCTTCCTTCGTTCCCTCGCTCCTGAAAATAAAATAAAGACACAAATAAGATGATTTGTTTTATCTAACAAAATAATTAAATAACAGAACATAAAATAAAGAGTTGAGAACGATTATAGAGAAAGTGGGTAAGACCCAGTTGCGTCAATTAGTGGATTCAATTGATCTTATTCTTGTCTAATGCAATCACACAATACTGCTTCGATAGTACTGCAGATACGGCCTCGGAAACGCTGGTGCTCTTCTGCCGCGACAATCTCTTACTTGTGGGCAAAAGTATCAAAGTTCAGCAAAGTATCCGTAGGTGACTCCGCTCATCTCTGATTCAAAGTGTTGTTGATGCTCTTTCCTTGACGATGCCTCTCGGCATAAATCAAAGATAACCACCATCAATCCAACACTTCTTTTAGCTGCTGAAACTCTTAACCTACCCCTTAGTGCCTCCACAAGGACATAGGCCGAGTTAGTGTCTACAACACCGTAATTATCCCTTTCATGAAACTACACCTCTCGATGCTAGATAAATAGATTACTTGCAAACTTCCCTCTTGGGCTTGGATACAAGAACAAAGAATGGCAATAGGATAAGCAAACTTTAATTTTATTGCATAAGAACAAAGCTACAAGAATAAATCTCCTATCACTAATATCGATAACCTTCACCTATCCCTAAGAAGTTTAGAACATATTATCGTGTAAGTACAATTCTTAGGGAGGAAGGGTTTTCTCTACAAATCGGCTCTCTAGACAATGTGGTCGGCTTGGGTATTTATAGTCTTAACCTAGAGCAAACCTTTCCTAAACAGACTTCAACTTGGAGTAGGGAACAAGTCTTCTTCAAGGAATCTAATATTTCTAAGTTTGCCACCTTCTAGAAGGATTTTCCCGCTTGGTCTTTGGATTGGGCTTTAGCATGCTAGCCTGATCCAATTGATGCGCTGTATCTTCCAGAATATTCTCTATATTTTTATCTCTCTTTGTGCCTCCATTGTTGGTGCTGCCACACTGGATTCTGCCGCGGCCTTGCTTCTGCCTCGGCCGCTACACTACTTTACTGCTGCTTCAGCTAAGGAAATTCCTGTATGTACAAAAATTGTAAAAATATCCGTATTCTCTATAAATATTAACTTTGTAAGTAATGATAACAGAATATCCAATATTTGAGCAAAGAGTCTATATTTCGGTTCAAGTTGGTGTAGAATGGATGCTTAAAGTACCATAAGAAGGGTAGTAAATAACTGCCTTTTAGGCACTCATCAAATACCTCCAAACTCGAACTATTGATTATCCTCAAGCAATGTCAAACATCAAATAACTGCCTTTTTTATCTTATTTAATTTTTTTCTTATTAACCACCTATTTAGCATACTAGAGCAAATTTTGGGCACCTCTAGCATGAAGGAGAGCAAAACTAGAGCTGGTGATAAGCACCTCTAGTTATTTTTCCAACAAGTTCTAAGTCTTTATCACCTAAGTTTATTAAAAGAACTCCTAAATCAAACAAGTCCAAAAAGTGTTTATTTTCTTTCTAACCCTAAAGCAAGCTTCTAAGTTTTATTCCATGAGTATCCTATGGTTATCCCTTCAAAACAATACTTGGCCATGGTAAGTAGAAAGATTTCTATAGCCTTAAAGAAGTAAACTAAAGCAAAGCTGACGTGAGGCAATGCAAGATTACAAACATAAATTCAAGAAAAAAGAATATAAAAAAAATTGTCAAAACTTTACTCCCTTTTATGGTAATGTCGCGGCATTGGATAGCCTCGGCAGTGCTTCTACACCTTCAATCTCCCCCCAAACTCAAACCGAGTATTGTCCTCAATGCTCAAAATATAAAGCAAACAAGAGAAAACAAGGATAAAAAAAATTGAAGGCAGTAAAGAAATATTTATAATGATTCCGAGGAGCTGCTTGTACGGAGCATTCTCTTAGGCCTTGCTGTCGGTGCCTTTCTTCTGGATCCTTGTCCTGGTGATTGTTGTTGTTTGGCCTGCCGATGCGGCTGCACTCTGCTAAGCGGTGTGCAGTGTGTCGGTGCTGTAACCTCATCCCCTTCTTCGTTCATATTATCTGTGTCCATGATTTTCATTCCTCCTCCTGCCATGGCAGTGGGTATTGCTGGTTCATGGGATGAACTATGGTATTCATCAATTCCGCGAGACATCATATCTCTGTTGAGACTGGACATAGGAATCGATTCTATTTTGGGAGAGTTAAAGACAACCTGCCTCTTGGATGACCTTTGGCTAGTAGATGATACCCTGGCATACCTTGTTGGCCTGGAAGGTTCGACAGCATAAAACTATTGATGCAACCGTGGCTCGAAATATAGTTACGGCCCTGGGGCAGGTGTTCTATCGATATAAGGAGCGGCAGTGACGAACATATTGGCTGGGAATTCAGGAAATTATGCCCCTTGATGTGGGAAGCTCTGCATCATCATGTTGGCTAGAGACGTGTTGAAGTTGCGCTGATATTCCATGTAACGCTGTTGGCAAAGGTCCATGGCTACCATCCTTTGCAGAATTTCTTAGTATGGGTCCACTGCGGCAGTCGGCTCTATAGAGGCTGGTGCTTCTATTGAATACTGCCCTCCGACGGTGAAGTTGCCAGTTAACTACTGTGGCGTTGCCTGAACAAGTTTTGCATGTGTTATCTGCATAACTCGATGGTAGAAGTCCCTTGTCCATCCCTGCCTAGTTGGCGTATATTCATCTGTATCTTCGACTGGAATTCCTACATTAATGCACAATGCAGAGATTAAACAGGGGAAGTATAATGGTTCGCATTCCTTCTTACCGCATTCATGGATTTCGTGAAGGATGATCTCTCCAACGTTGATGCTTCTCTTTTTGATGATGGACTGGATAAGCGCCAGTCTTTTACGATCCACTATGCTGTTGTGGGAAGTTGGGATAAGTTGTCTTTTGACAAACGTACACCACATCTTGCCCTCGAGTATTAGACTCTACCGTGTTACTAAATCCTTATGGGCACCGGTTTCCCATGAACTGTTGCTGTAACAAAGCTCATCCTTAATCTCCTCATAGTCTTGATTGGTGATACTGTGTATGTAGTCGGCGTGATTATCCCGTGTGAGTGTGAGACCATAAAAGTCATTGATGACTTTGGCATCAAGTTGTACAGGCTTGCCTCGACAGTGGACAAAGAGAATGTCCTTGCTCGGACCATGTGCATAGAATTCCCGTACAATTTTAGCATTCGCCGGTGGAGGTTGTAGGTAGAAAGCCTCCCAATCCTGATGTTGAATCTTGTCGAATAAGTATAGTTCAATACCGAAATACATTTCATTATTCTATTGAAATCCCTGCTCTTCCCATAATTTCCGAGCAACGAATGATCGGTTGAATCTTTCAGCAATAGTGGTTGGGGCGAATCGTGTGTAAGAAGTCATTGTATTGTTCGTGGAGGGTGGTTTAAGAATTTCAAGAGTGAATAGAGATTGTTTTGAAAATTGCAAGACGTAGTGAGAGCAAGATTGTGAAAGAAAGAATGCAAAGTAAATAATGTACAGCAATGAGTCTGCTTATATAGGCTATAAAAATATGACTGTTAAAAATACTAGCCGTTAGGCATTTACTTCCTTGATGAACAGTTACTGTCGCGGCGGATATCTCTACAGAGAGTCGTTACACTATTTCTGCTTGTTAAGAATTCTGCGGTTTTGACACAGTGCTGCCGTGGCAGCAGACTTCCTGCTGTGGTAAATTTTTCCTGCATTCATAAATTTATTAAAAATTAAAAACACTAAATATAAAATACTAAAAATAAAGAATGTTGAACATAAAGCAAAATAACAAAATACTGAAAATAATATATAAACTAATCCTAATATAATAATTATAATTTGAAGGAAAAGATTAGGTTACTTGAGAAGTACATGTGAATGCATCTCCCACTTTCATTATCTCTTTCTGACTCGTGTCTGTCTTCATGAATTGTCTAGTCCCTTCGGTGCGTTCGGCTTCTCCTTTGGGTTTTATTCTTTTACCGAACAGTCTACCGAGCGTGCTGCCCAAGCAGGATGTTTTAGTACCCTTATTCGGTGTATGGAGAGCCTTACATTCTGTTGAAGCAACTGAATTTGGAAGATTGTGGAAGGCGTTCAACTTGATTTGTTGATCATTTATTCGCATAGTTAGCTCACTATTTTCCACATCAATGATGGTGAATCCAGTAGCAAGGAAAGGTCGACCCAATATGATCGGTGCATTGTCGTCGGCTTTACAGTCAAGGACAAGAAAGTCGGCAGGAAATATGAACTTGTCAACCTTCACCAGAATATCCTCGATTTTGCCTTCAGGATGCACATAAGACTGATCCGCAAGTTAGAGCAGTATTGTTATTGGTTTTGCCTGTCCTATTCCAAGCTTCTGAAAAACTGATTTGGGCATTAAGTTGATGCTTGCTCCCAAGTCGCATAGGGCCTTTTCTTTATAACCATCTCCAATTGCAAAAGGAATTATGAAGCACCCAAGATCTTTTAGTTTGGGTGGCATGCGATTATGCAGTATGGCCATGTAACCTTCAGTGGCTGCCAATGTTTCAAATTCTCCTAGCCTTCGTCGTTTGGATATTATGTCCTTTAAAAACTTTGCATAGTTGGGCATTTTTTCAATAGCCTCAACTAGTGGCAAGTTAATATGGACCTGTTTCAGGATGTCTAGGAACTTCTGAAATTGGTGGTCCTGTTTCTGCTTCTTCAACCTCTGTGGAAAAGGAGGTGGTGGTCTAATATCCTCTAGGTTTCCTTGGATGTTGAGTTTTATACCTGGGGTGAATTTTTCTGCAGCTGCCTCGAGAGAAGGTTCTGATACTGCTGGTTTCGTTGTCGTGGCAGAGCTGTTGGCAGTGTCTTGCTCAGCCTTTGAGTCCTCATGTGGTTGCTTTTCTGGTTGGACTCTTTCGGTTGAGGTCCCTTCTTTATTTTTTAATTGTAGGCCACTTCTAGTTGTGATTACCTTGCATTGTTCGTGGCCTAACACCTTAGCAACTTCAGTATTGCTAGGTAAACCTCCTGGTGGTCGAGTATTTTGTCGTTGGGTGAATTGACCAATCTGGGTTTCTAGGGATTTTATTGCAGCCTCCTGGTTCTGCAGTCTCATCTCCATTCTGTTCATGAAGTCATCAGTTCGCTTCATGAAGCGGCTATTCTCCATCATGTAAGCATCAGTCTTTGACAAAAAAGTTGTGAGAGAATTGACCAATGCTTTTAGAGACTATTGTTATTGTACCTACTGCTGTGGCATGGGCTGCTGAGTGTTCTGTTGCGGCATGTTCTAGCTCTGTTGCTGAAATCCAGGGGCTTGATTAATTGGATTCAAGGCATTATTAGGATTACTCCATGAGAAGTTCGGATGCCTTTTCCAAGAGGGGTTATAATTGTTGGACATCATTAGATTGTTTCTGTTATAATTTCCAACATATAGGCTGGTCTCCTCATCTGGTATATAATCTGATGAGTTAACTACCTTAACCTCATGTACACTTCTTTGGGTTTGCATATTCTGAACCATCTTGGTCAGAGAAGCCAATTGTGCTGCCACCAAACTTGATGTATTTAATTCATGGGTTGTGACATGACGTCTTATTCCTCCCCGCCTTGATGTGGGAAATTGGAAATCGTTCCTTGCGAGTTTGTTCAGAATTACAAATGGCTTCCGCGGGTGCTCTATCTAAAAGTGTCCATTTTGCGGAAGCATCTAATATCATCCTTGTGGAGGCATTGGTAGCATTATAGAACATGGAGACTTGCGTCCACAAGGGAAAACCATGTAATGGGCATTTATTTAATAATTCTCTGTAGCGTTCCCATGCCTCATACATCGGTTCATCTTCATCTTGCCGAAATGATGTAATCTCATTACAAATGTGGTCATAGAGATTTGTCGGATTAAACCTCGTAATGAATTCTCGGCAAAGTTCCTCCCAAGATCCGATTGATCCTGCTGGGATACCATTCAACCAAGTCTTCGCCCTATCCCTCAGTGAATAGGGGAACAATTTTAAGCGCAGAATATCTTCATAGACTCCTTGAATCTTAAAAGAGTTGCACACTTCCATGAAAGATTTAAGATGTTGCCTTGCATCTTCAGTAGCGGACCCACTAAACTGTCCAATTGTGTTCAACATGTTGAACATCATTGGTTTAAGTTCAAAGTGATTTGCTTGGATCTCTGGGGTAATTACGCCAGGGTTGAGTCCGTTTAGATCTTCCACCAGATAGTCTATGATAGTGAGCTGCCTCGGCAATGGTTGCGGCAGTGGCTGCTGTGGCATTGCTAGAGGCAGTACATTATGATCCATAGGTGGCATTTGTCCTCTCGGTGGATTGTCCATAGCTTGGAATAGATTGCGTCTTAGATTATGTCTTGTACGTTCAATCTCAGGATCCAACTCGTACAATAGTCCACTCGGATTTGCCCTGGTCATAAACCAAATAAACAAAAATTAATAAAAACAAAAATAAAATAGATAAAGTTAAAGTTAAAGTTAGATAACTAAAAATTAAAGAGCAAGAAAATTAAAGAAAACAAAATTCAGTTGTCAATCCCCGGCAACGGCGCCAAAAACTTGATGGGCGTGGTATAAGCGCTTTTTGAGTGCAAGTGTACATGTCGTCAAGTAATAAAATGATAAGTATATCGTTTATCGTCTACACAGGGATTGGTATAGTTAATATGTCTTCCTTCGTTCCCATGCTCCTGGAAATAATATAAAGACACAAATAAGATGATTTGTTTTATCTAACTAAATAACTAAATAACAGAACATGAAATAAAGAGTTGAGAACGATTATAGAGAAAGTGGGTAGGATCCAGTTGCGTCAATTAGTGGATTCAATTGATCTTCTTCTTGTCTAATGCAATCACACAACACTGCTTCGATAGTACTGCAGATACTGCCTCGACAACGCTGGTGCTCTTCTGCCGCAGCAATCTCTTGCTTGTGGGCAGAAGTATCAAAGTTCAGCGAAGTGTCCGTAGGTGACTCCTCTCATCTCTGAGTCAAAGTGCTGTTGATGTTCGGTCCTTGACGATACCTCTCGGCGTAAATCAAACATAACCACCAACCAATCCAACACTTCTTTTAGCTGCTGAAACTCTTAACTACCCCTTAGTGCCTCCACAATGGTATAGGCCGAGTTAGTGTCTACGACACCGTACTTATCCCTTTCGTGAATCTACACCTCTCGATCCTAGATAAATAGATTACTTGCAAACTTCCCTCTCGGGCTTGGATACAAGAACAAAGAATGGTAATAGGATAAGCAAACTTTGATTTTATTGCATAAGATCAAAGATACAAGAATCAATCTCCTGTCACCAAAATCAACAACCTTCACCTATCCCTAAGAAGTTTAGAACATATTATCGTGTAAGTATAATTCTTAGGGAGGAAGTGTTTTCTCTACAGATCGGCTCTCTAGACAATGTGGCCGGCTAGGGTATTTATAGTCTTAACCTAGGGCAAACCTTTCCTAAATAGACTTCAACTTGGAGTAGGGAACAAGTCTTCTTCAAGGAATCTGATATTTCCAAGTTTGCCGCCTTCTAGAAGGGTTTTCCCGCTTGGTCTTTGAATTGTGCTTTTAGCACGCTAACCTGGTCCAATTGATGCGCTGTATCTTCCAGAATATTCTCTATATTTTTATCTCTCTTTGCGCCTCCATTGTTGGTGCTGTCACACTGGATTCTGCCGCGGCCTTGCTTCTGCCTTGGCCGCTACACTACTTTACAGCCGCTTCAGCTCTGTTTATTCCTGCATGTACCGAAATTGTAATAATATCTGCATTCTCTATAAATATTAACTTTGTAAGTGATGGTAACAGAATATTTAATATTTGAGCAAAGAGTCTATATTTCGGTTCAAGTTGGTGTAGAATGGATGCTTAAAGTACCATAAGAAGGGTAGTAAATAACTACCTTTTATTCACTCGTCATATATCACTACGGTGTAAACAAAGTGCTTAAGTGTAAGCATTACACAATCTCCAAGATAATTTTTTTTGGAAAAAGAAGAGAATAGATTTCCTGTTTTTATACCTCATATTCTATTTTGGTTTTGATTTTGACACCAAAATATAATTTGATTTCTAGAATTTTTAGAAATCAAAAAGAATTTTCATAAATTAACATGTAATAAGAGTTAGAGTTTTTCATTACAAAAAAATTCATTCATAAAAATGATTATATATTGTGGTGGACTCTAATCTAAATAGAGTTCTTCAGCGAAAAGGGTCAGAATCGGGAAATGGGATGATCCAGATTTTTCATGGTTATCCAAGAATTTCCATCTTTGAATTGAGGGTTCGTTCATAGTGTAATACTTATTTGATGTTTTCATCTGATTTTTTCAAATGTTAGAATTTTTTTCTTGAATCAATCATGAAATTTTCTAGGACAGTAATAAGGATCTCATAAAAAACTTACAGCAGCTTGCCAAACAAAGACAAAGAGAAAAACGGAGGATAGTTGGGGCAATTCAGGTGAGATCCAATGTAGATCCAACTTTCTATTCACCTGTAACCATCTTAGTCCGGCCTAGATGAAACCGGCTCTAATGGGTTACACTAGGAATATCAAACCAAACACACGAAGGTTCGATTCGATAAATAACCCTGAAACTGAAATATTTTTTTCCTAGATGCATAATTATATTCCTACATGTCTTGATCTCATACAAAGCATTAACGTAAGCTATCCGATCATAACAAGGATTCAATTTAACACATAAGTAAATTAAGGAATAAAACATAAAACTTTTAATTCCTAATGAAAATGTAGAAATTCGTTCCATCAAAGCTCAATTAAGCATGCAAGTAACACTCAAGGTAAATTTCAAACCAGACGGAGTATTCTAACATCATCAATTACATGCTTCACTACTTAAGGACCAAAATATAAATATTCCAAACTATAAGGACTTGACCAAATTAAGTTAGCCAACTTGAAATTAAGTCAACTTTATGCATACATGTGAAATTTCAACTCAAAATAACATCTATAGCTACCATAATTGAACAAATTAAGATGTCCAGGATTAACATGTAATTTTCAACACCTAAAACTCATTTTTCAACCAGGGGTATCGGTACAGCCAAGCCCTGTATCGATAACGTGACGTGGCAGTAACTATATTACCTACCAAGGCTCAGGGTTATCGATACTACCTTGGGCAGTATCGATACTCAGACGTCTAGTAAGGAAATAGCATCGTACCATGGTTCGAAACACCCAAAATTTTGTATTATAGTATCGATACCTAGTTCGACGCCCCCTATTTCCAGAATCAATTCGGACAATTTTGGGTGATTTGTACCCGACCAAAACATAACCAAAGTTCATTATCAACTAAATGCATCATCCCCAAATCATAATGTGCTATTTAAACACTCCAATACAAGCATCAACACCCCATAACCTCTATAGGCATGCACCCTAACTTTGACTCAAAATGATAGACCACACAAGTCAAACATGCTTCCATGAAAATTCAACAACGTTTTATTCAACCCAACCATTAAGCAAACATGTTTATAGGTGGTTCATACAATTTATTTACTAACTCCAAAATACACTCAAAAAGGTAAAGGATTTACACATTGTCAAGTACTACTTATTTGCCAAAGCATACCAAAATATGAGAAGCCTTTCCCTTGAATCCTCTTGCCCCAAATTTTATCCGAAAAGCCTTTATTTTTCTACAAAGATGAACAGAGAGCTTAAGCAAAACATGCTTAGTGAGGTAGCTCTAAACATAAGTTCATCAATGCAACATTTATAACCAATTTAAATCCATCACTTGCATTTTTTATGCTAAACCAAATTATGCTTGATCAAGACATGCTCATCTATATAACCAAATCTTTTAATGTCTCATATATATAACCAAATCATTTCATGCCTCATGTATATAACCAAATCATTTCATGTCTTATGTATATAACCAAATCATTTCATGTCTCATTATATTGGCATTCTAGTGACAACATATTCTGAACCTTTAGCTCACCGAATACTCGGATTCCCTATCATAATTGGAGACTATTAGTCTCAACATGCATCGGTCGAACACATAGTCACCCTTATGTACATGTTACCCCCACTATGCACGGTCAGACACAAAGTCACCCTTGTCTACGTATGGGTCATCTATATGCACGGTCGAACACAAAGTCATCTTTGTCTACATATAGCCAAGCTCTATATGCACGATCAGACACAAACTCACCCTTGATTACGTATAGACGACATCTACACGCACGGTCAGACACAATGTCACCCTTGTTTACGTGATGGCAGCATCATTATTCTCATAATCTTTATAGTACACTTAATCCTAATGACATGTCATTTGTATTCGTAACTATTTTTAGTGTCCCAAAGCCAATATCATTTCCAATCATGCATGCTATCTTGCTGCTCATAATATACTCATAATATGTTCATCAAGTGAACCAAAATCATGCTTAACGGCTTAATCAAATGTAAGTCAAATAACCATATATTGTTCCAACACATTTTCATGCTTTAACAAGCCATGAATCTCATTCTAAACCATGCATTTTCAACAAGTAACACATGCATACATCATATCAAAATCCAAGATATGTATTTCCAAAATCTAATTGAAATCATCTTTATTAAAGCCATTGCCAAAATAGCTGAAACTTACGAAAATGCATCGATACAATTTAAATTGCTTACTCTTGAATTATGAAAAATTTTCACACTATCCCACAGTCTCCAAAATAGAACTGAACCATTGTGAAACACTTTTAACCGAAATTCACTCACCGAAAAGCGAAACGAGCCCTCGCCGATGCTCCAACGATAACGCCAACGTACCAGCCACTTAAGTGACTTCTTGCACTTCTTCTACACATTAAAAATAGAGCATATAAATATCATAACATGCTCAAAACAGTAGCCAAATAAACCTTCCACAAAACTACCAAAAACTAAGCCGAAAAGACCGGAAATTAAGCCGAAATGCATCCGAAACAACACCAACCCCTAACCTAATGAATCTAACATCTAATACACCTCAATCATAAACTAAAAACACTTTCAAACTATCCTTATACCTCTAGAAAAAGAAGAGCACCTAAAACAGCCCATAAAACAACCGAAAACCACCTCTAAACAACACCGATTCAATTATGCCGGATTAAATTAATGTGCCATCAATTCAAGACTCAATTAATCATCAAACTAAGTTTAATTTCATTAGAAATCATCCTAATTACTGCCCTGAATTAGATCTAACCTAGTTTTTTGAAAAATCCCAAAAACACTAAAATCTTGAATTAAAACATGAAATTAAGTTTAGATTATTCCTTTGTAAGCCAAATGCTTGAGAATATCAAATAAAGAACCTTAGAAATGAAGAGAAACCAGAAATTACCTTTGATATGAATTCCACCAAATGATAAGAATTCTTCTCTTGATTTTCCTTAAAAATGGATGATGATTTTACAAAATTGGTGAGTAGGTTTTGTAGAGAATGAAATGGGGAGTAAAATGAGATAAATCTTTATGAAAATGGAGAAGAATTCATCAAGTAATTGAAGAAATCTTGAAGAGAAAATAGAGAGAAAATTTGAGAGAAAAGATGAGAAAATGAAAAGTTAAGAAAGAAAATAAAATTAATCACTAATTAAAAACTAATTAAAAACTTATTTTGGTGGAAAATCTTTAATTAAAATAATTTGGGTTAATGGCCTCTAAGGATTCTAAG
Source organism: Abelmoschus esculentus (assembly GCA_035048815.1). Classification (NCBI taxonomy): domain Eukaryota; kingdom Viridiplantae; phylum Streptophyta; class Magnoliopsida; order Malvales; family Malvaceae; genus Abelmoschus; species Abelmoschus esculentus. The sequence goes on along the minus strand of JAUCBN010000008.1, from coordinate 14,731,072 downwards.
CTTTGGATTACTTTCCAATTTAGTCACCAAAAATCCCAAATTTCCGAAAAATTCAATTTAACCCCTAAATTTTCTAAAATTTACAATTTAGTCACCAATATAATAATTAGGCTTAATTAAATTAAATTAAATTAAAACCCAAGTAACATTACTTAAATTTTAAAACACTTTTTTTAACATTTTTAAAACCTTTCTACATATTTTTTATTTATCCGATTAAATTGTTATCATTTTAAATTTCCTGAATTAATGAACCGAAGAAATCCGATCTGATCCGAATCGAATCTCCCATAACCAACACTCAAACTACTAAACCCAAAACCGGGATGTTACAACTCTCCACCTCTTAAAAAAATTTCGTCCTCGAAATTTACCTTAAGCAAACAAGTGAGGAAACTGGTCCCTCATGCTTTCTCTCGTCTCCCAAGTTGCTTCTTCCACTCCTCGGTGTCTCCAACGCACTTTTACCAAGTCTATGGTCTTCCCTCGAAGAACCTTTGTATCTACATCTAAGATCCTCACCGGTTCTTCTTCATAAGTCATATTCGATCTTAACTCAATCTCTTCAACTGGAACAACATGTGAAGGATCTGACCTATACTTACGAAGCATCGACACATGAAAAACATCATGCATCCTATCCAACTCCTCTGGCAACCTCAACCGATATGCAACTGGGTCAACACGCTCTAACATCTCGTACGGTCCAATAAAACGAGGACTAAACTTACCCTTACGTCCAAACCTTATCACTTTCTTCCATGGTAAAACCTTCAAGAACACTTTATCCCAACATTATACTTCACCTCTCTATGTTTTAGATCAGCATAAGACTTTTGTCAATCCGAAGCCTCCTAAAGCTTAGCACATATAAACTTAACCTTCTCATCGGTGTCTTTCAACACTTGCGGTAAAGAAACATACTTCTACCCAACCTCTTTCCAACATAAAGGTGTACGACATCTACGTCCAAACAAAGCCTCAAACGGTGCCATCTGTATACTTGCCTAAAAACTATTATTGAAAGAAAATTCCACCGAAGGCAACTGTTTCTCCCAAGTACCTTGAAACTCAATGATGCAAAACCTAAAGATATCCTCCAAAGTCTGAATAACACGTTCAGACTGACCATCCGTCTGAGGATGATAAGTTGTACTAAAGCTAAGCCTCGTACCCAAAGCTACTTGCAAACTCTTCCAAAACTTAGAGGTAAAACGCGGATCTCTATCCGATATGATCGAATTAGGCACACCATGCAACTTCACTATCTCAGAAACATACAACTCTACTAGTTTATCCATTGAATACATCGTATGCACAGCAAGAAAATACGCACACTTCATAAACCTATCAACGATCATCCATATTGAATCCTTTTTGGACGATGTTAACGGTAACCCCATCACAAAATTCAAAGTCACTCTCTCCTACTTCCATTCCAGAAACTGAAGCGGTTACAACAAACCCGTAGGAAACTGATGTTCAGCTTTCACTCGTTGACACACCATACACCGTGCCACAAACTCTGCCACATCTTTCTTCAAACCAACCCAAAAGTATACACTTTTGAGATCCTTATACATCTCCACACTACCCGGATGCATAGTAAACGAACTAGTATGAGCCTTTGTTAAGATAGCATGTCTCAACTCGACAAACCTACGATAATATCCAGCCAACCCTAGAAAACTCCGAACCTCTGACACCGGCTTTGGTTGCTTCCAACCTATAACAGCTTCTATCTTTTTCGGATCAACACTAATACCCTTTTCTAAAACCATATGACCAAGAAACATCACTTCTTTTAGCCAAAACTCACATTTCCTTAGCTTAGCAAACAACTGATTCTCCTTCAACACTTGCAATACTATCCACAAATACCGATCATGCTCTTCCTCGGTACGTGAATACACAAGGATATCATCTATGAATACTACCACAAACTGGTCCAAGTACTCATGAAACACTCAGTTCATCATGTCCATAAAAGCAGCAGGGGCATTCGTCAAATCTAACGGTATAACAAAAAACTCATAGTGGCTATACCTTGTCCGAAAAGCCGTTTTCAACACATCAAACTCCTTTACTTTCAATTGATAATACCCCGATCTCAAATCAATCTTTGAGAGTACACTTTAACCTCAAAATTGATCAAATAGATCGTCAATCCTCGGTAAAGGATACTTATTCTTCTCGGTCAACTTATTCAATTGCCGATAATCAATGCACATTCTCATAGTTCTATCATTCTTTTTCACAAACAACACCGGTGCACCCCATGGTGACATACTCGGTCGTATAAACCCACGGTCAAATAACTCTTGCAACTGCATCTTCAGTTCTTTCAACTTCTTAGGTGCCATACGGTAAGGAGTAATAAACACCGGATTAGTACCAACATAAGTTACGATACTAAACTCCACATCGCAATCAGGAGGTAATCCTGGCAGCTCCTCAGGAAATACTTCTGGAAAATCGTGCACTACTCGAATATCTTGCACCCAAACATCTCCTACATCCGAATTCATCACATAGGCTAGATATGCCACACCACCATGTTGCAACATCCTATCCTCTTGCAAAGCCGAAACTATATTAGACAAAAATCCAATATAAGCGCTTTTTACCACAACCCTACTACCATCCAACAACCTCAAGGTAACCCTCTTCTTTTCAAAGTCTAACACTGCTCGGTGCTCTGTCAACCAGTCAACACCCAGGATAAGATCAAAACCGTGGAAAGGCAACTCTATCAAGTCAACCTTAAAGACATGCCCTTGCACCTCCAACGGACACCTTTTATACAACCTCTTAACCGTGACTGTTTCACACAAAGAACTTGTAACCACCAAACTAACATCTAGCATCTCAACCGAAACATCCAACAAATACGCATGCTCACTCAAAACATAAAAATATGCAGATCCGGAATCTATCAAAGAAAACAATAGTATATTTTGCAAAGAAAAAGTACCTACAACAATATCTGTAGCATTACGAGTCCCGCGATGAGTATAAACTCTACGCCCATCTCCCTCTCTCTAGAAAGGATCTCTGCCTCTACCACGTCCTCTACCAGGAACCAAAACAGCATTAGCACGATCACCAGACCAACTAGCAAACCTCGGACAATCATGCCTCATATGATCCTTAGATCCACAACCCATACAAGCACCAGTGGCCCACCAACACTCTCCTAGATGGCGCTTAGAACACAGATTACAAAATAGGATATCACTACCTCTACCAAACTGCTAAGCTCGACCAACACGTCCAAAGTCACCTCGGCGTCGATTAGCTCTGTATCGGTTGTCTCGAAACCTCTTACCTTGCTTACTCTGAACATTGGCCTCAACAGGCCTCTTACCAACATTGGAAGACTTCCTAGCCTCCCTTAGGGACTCCTCAACATCCTTAGCCCTATTCACCAACACATCAAACTCAGTGTACTTAGTAGCCAACAAGTATGTCTTAATCTCAGGATCCAAACCATACCGGAATCTACCACATCTTTTCTAAATAGTGGGAACCAAATCAGGAGCATAGTGGCTCATCCGGATAAACTGTATCTCATATACTACCACCGTCATGGAATCCTGAACCAAGGACATAAACTCTCGTTTCCTTGCATCCTCATACTGCGGACCCAAGAACTTCCGCACAAAAACGGTCCTAAAGTAATCCCAAGTCAAATTACCAGCAACAACACCAGCTTTCGTGATAGTCCACCAACGATAAGCATCTCCCTCAAGCAAAGAAACCATACAACCTAACCTCCTAGAATCTTAACAATCCATCTGATCCAAGATCCTCTCTATACTAGCTAACCACTTCTCAGCTGAACTCGGATCCGAACCACGGAACTCAACACCATCCAAGCTACACAGTCACTCTAAAGGTAGCCCAAGGTTAACAGCAACAGCTGGTGCAGGAGCCGAAATACGCACTCCAGTAATAGCAGCCTGAAATGCACCCGTCATAGCCTATATGAACAGTACAAACTCTCTAAACTAGCCACCCTATGGAACTGGAGGTATACCCACAGGTGGAGGAGGAGGAAGCGGTTCTTCTCTAGCAGCCGCCTCACCTTCAGCCTGACCCTCAGTAATCATACCAACACTTGCACGCGTCTCACATCTTAGAGGCATATTCAGAAACTTCAAACATGCAATTTAAAACATAATATCAAAACATATTAGACTTACACTCCGGTAAGATCCAAGGGAAACCTGTAAAGCATTTTAAAATGTATTGACATTGGCAATGTGTAACCTTTGACTCTTTCAAGTAAACACCACTTAAAACACATTCACCGTACATAATTCTCAACATATTAACAACAAAGCATATCAAATCACACACAATAAACCAGGTTTTGATACCACCAAATGTAACCCCCTTAGCTCGGCCTAGACAAAACCGGCTCTAATGGGTTATATGGGGAATATCAAACTAAACTCACGAAAGTCCGATTCGATAAACAACCCTGAAACTAATATATTTTTTCCTAGATGCATAATTATATTCTTACATGTCTGGGTCTCATACAAAGCATTAACGGAAGCAATCCAATCACAACAAGCATTCAATTTAACACAAGTAAATTAAGGACTAAAACGTAAAACTTTTAATTCTTAATGACAAAGTAAAAATTCATTTAATCAAAGTTCAATTAAGCATGCAAGTAACACTCAAGGTAAATTTCAAACCAAACAGAGCATTCTAACATCATCAATTACATGTTTCACTGATTAGGGACCAAAATGTAAATATTCCAAACTATAAGGACTTGACTAAATTAAGTTAGCCAACTTGAAACTAAGTCAACTTTATGCATTCATATGAAATTTCAGCTCAAAATAACATCTATAGCAATCATAATTAAACAAAACAAGATATTAGGGACTAACATTTAATTTTCAACACCTAAAACTTATTTTTAAGCCAGGATATTGATACAGCCAAGCCCTGTATCGATACTGTGACGTGGCAATAACCATATTACCTACTAAGGCTCAGGGGTATCGATACAGCCTTGGGCAATATCGATACTTATATGTCCAATAAGGAAACGACATCGCACCATGGTTCGAAACACCCAAAATTTTACCTTTGGGTATCGATACCTGGTTCGATACCCCCTATGTCCAGAATCAATTCGGACAATTTTGAGTGGTATGCACCCAACCAAAACATAACCAAAGTTCATTATCAACTAAATGCATGATCCCAAAATCGTAATGTGCTATTTAAACACTCCAATACAACCCTCAACACCCCATAACCTCTTTAGGCATGCACCCTAATTTTGACTCAAAACCATAGACTACACAAGTCAAACATGCTTCCATGAAAATTTAACAACGTTTTATTCAACCTAACCATTAAGCAAACATGTTTATAGGTGGTTCATAAAAGTCATTTACTAACTCCAAAACACACTCAAAAAGGTAAGGGGTTTACAAATTGCCAAGTACTACTTATTTGCCAAAGCAAACCAAAATATTAGAAACCCCTCTCTTGAATCCTCTTGCCCCAAATGTTGTCCGAAAAGCCTTTATTTTTCTGCAAAGATGAAAAGAGAGCTTAAGCAAAACATGCTTAGTGAGGTAGCTCTAAACACAAGTTCATCAATGCAACATTTAAAACCAATTTAAATCCATCACTTCCATTTTTCATGCTAAACCAAAGTATGCTTGGTCAAAACATGTTCATTTATATAACTAAATCATTTCATGTCTCATATATATAACCAAATCATTTCATGTCTCATATATATAACCAAATCATTTCATGTCTCATGTATATTGGCATTCTAGTGACAACATATTGTGAACCTTTAGCTCACCAAATACTCGAATTCCTTATCATTATTGGAGACTCTTGGTCTCAACATGAATCGGTCAAACACATAGTCACCCTCATATACATGTTACCCCCACTACGCACGATCGGACACAAAGCCACCCTTGTCTACATATAGCCAAGCTCTACACACACGGTCGGACACAAAGTTACCCTTGTTTACGTGTAGGCGACATCTACACGTATAATCGGCCATAAAGTCACCCT